>OX392488.1:5000000-10000000 GCA_947623365.1 Achlya flavicornis
TTCAAACCCTTGACCGTAAAACTGAGCTCTGAAATAATCATAAGCCTCTTCGTAAAATCTCGCACTCAGCGTCTAGTTTCTCCACTGAGTAGGCCGAGTAGTTGGCAAGCACCATTTCTTTCAAAGTGGTAATCATGATGTACAGTAAGAAGGATAAAATCACTACAGCCAAGCTTGGCCATTCAGTCCCATTGTAAAACTGAAACCTTTTAGCGGATTGTTCTCAAAGTACGGTAAAGAAAAAATATGAGCAACTCCTTTCTGTTTATCATAAAAGGTATATAATTAGTATTTTATTTGAGTTTATGTTTTCAGGAACCCGGGCCACTCCGGTAGAACCACGGGAAAGAAACAAGTGTATGAATGAGTATACCCACTTTTTGTCACATATATTTTAAGACCTAACGTGACAGGTATAGGGAAGCTTATCGCAGTTTTTTGTTTTAGAATGTTCAGCGGTCTAATATTCATGAAATAAGTTTTCCTATTTAAATCCAAAGGGACTTTAACAAGTTCCATATTACTAGCTCTACGAAATCACCCGCGATGCCTTACTTTACCCCCCTTGGGGATATAATTTCAAGAAATCCATTCCTAGTGAATCTCGAGGGTTTTTTTTGTTGTTTTTGTGATGTGTTGATGTGGCCGAAGGTGGTAAGCACACAAAGACTAGAAGGAACTGGCTCTCAGACTGTCAGAACACACCGATAGGTTCTTGGTGACAGATTTTCAATTAGAGAGTGGTAGCCAGCCAGATGGGTACCATACAAAAAAAAACATTTATTCAAATAGACCTTCGCAGGCACTTATGAACCTATACTATACTTACCACCGTGCATAGTTTCCTTACAATGTTTTACTTCACCGAAAGCACAAGCTCATTGTAGGATTCGAACCCGGGACCTTCGACTCGGTATCCGACGTCACTGACTTACTTGACTTATGATCCTGTGTCCCCTAGATGGGGCAGAGGGCGTCCACAGAAACTCTCCAACCCGATCGGTCTTGGGCTTCGCGCTTGATCTCGCTCCAAGACTTCCCGATCTTCTTCGCTTCGTCAAGCACAGTGCGTCGCCAGGTTTGTTTGGGACGGCCACGCTTTCGTTTCCCCTGCGGATTCCAATCCATTGCCTGCTTGGGTATATGGTCGGGGTCCCTACGGAGAGTGGGGCCAATCCAGTTCCATTTGCGACGCTTGATCTGTTGGTCGATCGGTGCTTCGTGGCAGCGTTCTCGGAGCTCTACGTTCGAGATTTTCTCGGGCCAGTGGATAACGAGAATTTGGCGAAGGCTTCGGTTGTAAAAAACCTGGAGCTGGTGCGAGATGGCCTTGGTTACCTTCCACGTCTCGCACCCGTACAGAAGTACAGACTTCACGTCGGACCCGAATATCTTGAGCTTAACTCTTCGGGTCAGCTTCCGAGACGACGTCACTACCACTGAACTATCATCGGTTTAAAAGGGTACTTATATACTCAAAGAATGTTCCCATATTTTCAAAACTCTAGAGATGTCAATTCAGCCGACGGACTGGCTCATGGCGGTGTGACACTGACGTCACAAAGCTTAAGAAATAGTGAGTGCTACAGTTTTGGTAATCACAATTAGCGAACGGTGTAGAATTGTTTAAGCTTCAGACATTTCCATTTTGAACTACATCAGTACCCGTGGGTCCGCTTTATTATAATTTAATATCATTTATAAGTTACCCAAAGACGGTTGAAGATTAACAGAGCATTAGTACTGCCCAACGAAGTCCTTGTAAACTGCTATTTGTATACGCGACAACTGCCTTTATTAACGTTGTAATATAGCTTATAATAGTGTAGCAAAGCGCGTTATATAGTTAGTTTTATTATTATAATCGCCTACTCCATTCAGGTAAGGATGGGTTACCACTTATGTGTCCACGCTATGTGTGTGGCTGGTTTACAGTCTCAGATATACTGTAACGAGAATATCGTAGACTTGCATAAAACGGATAATGTGTGTATGAAACAATAATGTTTTCCTAGGTGGGAATAGAACCTACAACCGACCCGTGGCGAGGCAATTAGAGTAGATAGGTACCTATCTCTCCAAACGCTAAAACTTCCGCCTTAATGCTTGTGCCATATTTTTTCTAATTATGCAGTGAGTGAGAATTACACGTGTACTGAGAACACAACTTCCTAGAGCCACCTGTAAATTAAACAGTCGTTCCACCTCAAATAGACGTCAGCGAATAATTCCAAAAAACTTACTTAGCAATTCACAAGCGCACAGATAATGTAGCGTACCTATCCGTGCATGGTAGTGGAAACCCAGCTTTACCAGGCTTAAGCTTGTATCAAAGGAACTGAGTCTTGTGAAACCGAGTAGCGGCAAAATAACCGTATAATATGTGTTAGTGAAGTTGGAACAGTGAGCCGAGTTTGCGCGAGTTAGATGACATAGCTAACTCCAGGTGGTGTGTGTGCAAGCCCTTATTTGTTTTAATTATGCACACGTGTGTTGGCTTTAGTTCTGGGGAAAAGTTGTATGCTAAGTAGTATTCTCTTTTTAGGGATCCGTGCCTCAAAATAAAATAAAACGGAACCCATATAGGATCACTTTTTTGTCCTGAGAAAAAGTCCGCCTGTCTGACGTCTGTCATGACAGACAGACGGACTTTTTCTCAGGAATATGTGTAGGTAACATGCAGAAATTAATATCAAATACTCAGTGTACAATCCCTGAGAGCAATGAAAAAATCAAACTTCTAAGTCAACGCAATCAAAAGAAGGTCGTTTATGCCAAATATTTTGACGATCGCAAGGGAATCAAAATTTGTAGTTAAATCACATTAAAAAAATAACATAATCGGAAAAAAGGGGAAATATCTTCTAGACTCGATTCCTGTAATGAACGAACTATTACATACCTACAAGTCTGTACGGAACACTCGGTGCGCGAGACCGAATCGTTTTAAATATAAAGTTGATTTTTTGCTTTCGTCATCTAACTATGACATATACACATATTAGCAAATAAATGATGATTATGATTATTATGATTATGTTACGGCGAAACCGTACTGACAGAGATGTTATGCTTACACAGAGCCCAGGCAGTGCATGTGAATTTCCGACCCTTCATAGGATTTAATGCCATACATATTAACTATGTATATAAATTTGCTTTAAATCGATACATAACACCTAACTGATACAAGGTTTATTTTCGATGAACACGATTTATTGTTTATTCTTGAGACTTGAGCTGAGTTTTGATCTCGTTCTATAATACAGGGGCTCTACCGCGTAACTTTGGTGGTAATCGTAATGACCACCATTAATGAATTTCATCCAATCAGGGCCCACGAATGGTCATCGTCGCGACATACCGCGTGCGCGTCATTGGATGAAATAATGAATGGTAGGCCCCAGGCCTTATAAGCACAGTCGCGGGTAAAAGTTGACTTTAACAGTAAGTCAAATGTTGTCAACAAACATCATTAAAAAAGATACATCTTTTCCAAACTTTTCTTTGGTTCATTACACTGAACATCTTTTCCTATCGCGAAAACTCTGTAGTTGGGAGTTGTACTTTTCTCACAAAAGATCTACCTACTGTGCTCGATGAAATTTATTTCAACCATACAAAAATTTGTTAAGCATTATCAACCTTATTTATATTTCGAGTATAAGTTACCAAAGATTTTAACTCAAGATTTCTTGAGTTTCTCTACGCACTTATACATCTATGTCAACGCAGCTGCTACTGAAAACTCTCGCAAACTGTAAACATACTCGAGATTCCTTTCAGATAACGCTGTTTTCCAGTCACCCGTGTTTACTCCTGACGTGGATACTGCTTCAGAATCAATCTAAGTGAATACGCAATGAGCAAAGTTACCTAAACAAGATGAAATAAGAAAATAAAGTATTTCTTCTTCATATTTCAAATGAAAAAAGTTTTGCAGAACATCAAAATATGAAACGAACGGTGAATTCAATATGTTTGTATCTTATTGCAGTTAAAAGGTTTTCATTTAATTTTTATGCGGAACAAGTTTTCAGTTTCCTTGTTTATTGGTTCGCTGGAAATCAGAAATTTTTAAATGATAAGAGTAATAAATAAAATATCATAAATGTAAAAAATAAGGATAAAAATGTCTTCTTTTTTTAAACATTGCATGTAAGATTTATGTTTTTAAACAAATTAAACTTTGGTGCTTTTTAATATTTATCTATACATAGAAGGTCTTGAAACCGTTATTTCTCTAACAATGCATTGTAGACGGCCGTGTGAAGTGGTCTGTGCGAATCCCATGGTGATCCCTCACAGAACGCAATCGTGACGACTTGGTCAGGATTGGTCACTCGACTCGACCGCGGCGATAGATATGTGTCACAATACGACTTGTGGGCAGCTGTCAGTTCCATTGAATATGTGTGGCCTTGTGGAAGGCGGTGTCTATATCTTATTGGTGCCTTGCTATTTTATACTTCAAGTTAAAGGTCTAGAAACTATCAATTTTGTAAACCTGGTAGTCCAAGTAAAAATAATACTGACAACAATTTCCGTAAGATTTAAGTACAAACATTAAGTAGGTTATAACCACATCGTCAAGTGTATTACGAATTCCAACTTAGCACAAAGTCTTATCCACTTATGGTCCTTCGAGCCGGATCGAATGTGCCAATTCAATTCACACAACGTAAACAACTTATGCGATATACTTAAAACCATTTATTACCTCGAAGGTTCTGTTTTTGATAAATACTTGGTTCTTAAGTTGTACGGTATAGGGGTGAAAATAGATTGCGTTGTTAGAATCGATGGCGTGACCAACGGTATTTTGTCTTGCAAATCTAAATCAAATCGCTATAAGGGGCCAACTTTAAAGTGGCCCTTGGACCGATTAGATAATTCTATTGTAATCGGCCAGGAGCTTGCTAGGAGAGAATCAGTCGGTAACTTGATTGCGATAGTGATTGGATTGGTAATGGAATTTATTTTCTGCAAAGTAAAGTAGTTACTAACAGATAATGGGCTAGATGACTGATGACTACTGACTAGATGATTCTGTTTAGTCTGTCTTTTACATTATCAAATAATATTAGATACGTATATTTTCTTGTGTGAATTAAATAAAAAAATACGGAGATGTAGTGTGTTGAAGTTCCGCGTGACGTCACATTAGAGGTTTTTTTTACTCGAAAGTGAAGTCACGAGCCCCCACTCCCGTTGACTCGCTTTATCTTTGTTGATTTGGTAAAGCTACAAGATAAAGATACTTGTCCAATATTTTTTGATAATGTAACTGACGGACTAATTAGAATTATATATTTTTTTACCTACTTTGTCTATACAAGCTACTTTACTAACATTTTTATGATGGATGAAATATTTCAAGGCGAAAATCTGTCGCCGAGCCTTTTACATAGTAAGAAAAAAGAATTTTTTCTTGATCTGTTTCCTGTTTTTCAATTATTCAACTTCATTGCAATTATTGCAATTGACAGTCTTCACTAATACTCACACACACACCTTTTCACATCATCTACGCATCATTACATCCTCAAACACTCACACAATATACACTACTTATTTAAAATCGCCTGCATTAAATATATTTGTTTATTCGGTACAAGTATAATACAATGAAATTCGGAAGAGCGGGTCTCCCCTAACACAGGTTTTATAAGCGAAAAGAAGAGTCCCAACTCCTGTAATTTACAAACTTGTAATTTAATTTTGTTTTTTTTTTAATTTTGAATACTCAGTCAAGTGCACAAAAAAGGCATTTTCAACGGCTAATCCATTCGCGTTTAATCCTGGACTCGTTTCATAATCGTCTCACGTTTCGATTCCATTACAATTGTATCGGAGCCGAGCAGAAACTTCTCCTGACAACCGATAGCTGTGTGAGCTGTTCAAAATTTGATCCGGTTATGATTCCAAGGATAACTCGGATTGTCTGCTCGAGATATCGGATTGAATATGTGTGTATTGATTGGGACTGTTTTTTTATTGAAGTTTGAATTTGTATTGTAGTTGGAATTTGAACCTGAGTCAAATTAAGTGACTTTACTTTTCTAATATTTTTTGTTACTGTTCCATGAGTAGTTTGGCGATAATAGAATATTGTGTTTGATGGTTATCATGGTTTTAAAATATTAGTAATTATAAAAAATATTAATAAAATCCTGACTTATGAATTTGGCCTGCTACTTTGACTATTATGATTTTTTACATTCCTGAATTTTGTAACTGAACGGCGACTGAAAATACGTTTGGGGAAAGAGGTTGTGTGTGTTTGTGACTAACCTGAAAAGCTACTGGGCTAATTTCGAAAAGATTTCTGTATTACATACCAATGCAGGTATATTGCTCTACCTGAGCATAGCGTTTATTCGCTCAAAGAGCAGCTCGACTGGGAAAGTACCTCCACCTTACAGAATACCGCAGCCAAACTTTATGTTGTGTAAAGTTGTGTTCCTGCGCGTGAGTAAGGTCGCCAGAGCTCATTGGGGAGGGGGGAAAGGACGGTAACGCGTGAGCGATGCTTCGTGTGTTGCAAGCGTCCATATGGCTACGGTAACCGCTTACCATCAGGCGGGCCGTATGCTTGTTTACCAACTTAGTCGTATAAAAAAAAAGGTTTTTAAATAGATTTAATTACCACAGTTTACTAAGGGACGCTACAATATTAGATTTTTCGGGCCAATAAGACGGCGGTCGCAGCCACCTTTAAAAAATTGCAGGTTTTTACACAAATTGTTACTTAACTGACTTAAAATTATGTGTAAAACCTCTGAACGCTTCTTAGGTTTATTTCCACGGATGGGGGCCCCTTTAATTTTTATTATTTATTGTTGTAGCGGCTCGATCGACCCAGATAGCGAGCAATAGTCCGCGATAAGTTAACCAACAAAGGTCACGTCCCTCAGCAATGAGGCAAGGAGGAGGTTGTAGCGGCAATTGAAATACACATTCTGTGAAAATTTCTTCTGTGTACCTATTATGGTGCGTCCATGCTTCGCGAAGCGAGCACGAGCCGAGCCTCGAATGAACAGGATTCGTTCGTTGTTCCCGTAGCGTGGACGGACTTATGCCCGGTTTCAATCATTAAGACTCTTATATCTTTACTAATAATGAAGCAATGACCTCAAAGCTTTGCATAGCAGATATGGAAGTAGCTATCACAGGTATTTGCTTACTCAATGATCTATATGCCCAGTTTGGCAATAAAAAACCTACCATTGGTAAGCAAAACGATTCGTTTTTGTTTATTGAAACAGGGCATTACGAGTTTCGAACGAGCTTTCGTCTCGCGCTATTCTGCGCTCCCCCCGATTGTCAGATTATTCTCAAATACAGGGATTCGCATCGCGCTCGTTGTAGGCTCGTTGTAAGTTCGTTGACATCGCACACTTGACATCGCGAGCAACGAACGAATCCTGTTCGTTTGTGGGTCGGCTCCTGCTCGGTTCGCGTAGCATGAACACTCCATTACGCTTCATGGAGATACAGCTACAGCCCATTGACAGACAGACGCACGGACAGCAAAGGCTTAGTAACAGCAGAGTCCCATTGGCACCCTTTGGAACCATAAAAACGATACGGCCAACGGATGTTGCCTACGTAAGGCACAAAGAACTCATTCCATTAGAGGTTCCTATCGGTACGTGACCCGTAACACTTGCAATGAAGACATATGGGGTATACGCGTTTGCATAACAAATACTATGGTGGTTCTGTTCCCTTTAATTAAGACTAATTGCGGCCTCCTTCGAGATAGTAAGAATACGGCTCGGTACGCGGGACGAATTCTAATCCGTCGATTCGTCTTGTGTGTTACACGCTTTATTTGTTATCCATATGTGATATATTGCGATTGCCTGTCATTTGTTTATCGAGAAATAGGACAGCGTTGAAGAGATAAGTTGTTCTTCCATGAATGAACCTTACATGAAAATATCCTTTCTTGATGACCAATCTGGTCGTCCAAAGACATTTATTTATTGACACGATTTCCAATTCTGTTTTATGTTATATACAACTTGCATGTTTACCGGGGTACCTAAGGACCCTAAGCTTTATTTCACGGTTTGTTCTATATATGCGGCAAGTTTCATCGAAATCTGTTGGGTTGTTAGGCTCGTTAAGTACGTCCACACTTAACATCGCGAGAAAAGAACGAATTCTGTTCGTTCTTCGCGTAACATGGACGCACCATAAGGTTAAATATTATTGTTTTATATACGAACTGGTTGGTGGTTGAGTAGGTAGTTTCAATTAGGTAATTGAAATTGGAGTCTATGGTCAAATTCGAAATCTTGAACGAAGCTTATACATTTATCTATAACTTAGTTCTAGCCAAGAACTTCTAGGCCACCGAAAATTTACCCGTTGGCTCGATTTTTGGACGCGCGTCTTAAAACTACATAATGGAAAAAACAAGAACTGTGAGTCAACTGATTAGGGGAAGTCATCAAAGTAAACACAGTAAGTAATTTTGAATACTTTCTTGATCCACACATCACAATAACAATATATAGGAATAAAATACCGATAAATCTGTACTGTATGCTGACATACTAAATATTATAAAAGCCAAAACTCACGAAGCTGACATCGTAAATGTTTTTCCAATCTAAATTAAATATGCACAAAAAATGGACACCAGTTTCAAACAGTAACGGTATTGTATTTACGAAGAAATTTAATATTAACGGAAGCCATGTGAGGACAACATAAAATGAGCGCGGAAATTAATAACCAACTTTTTCAGTTAAAAATTTCGCTGCCCCTGATGTACACACATAATCTACATATATGTTATTGAAGCTTCATCATCATCA
Source organism: Achlya flavicornis (assembly GCA_947623365.1). Lineage (NCBI taxonomy): Eukaryota > Metazoa > Arthropoda > Insecta > Lepidoptera > Drepanidae > Achlya > Achlya flavicornis. The sequence continues at coordinate 5,008,832 of OX392488.1, forward strand.
TCATCAGCCTATAATGTCCCACTGCTGAGCACAGGCCTCCTTTCACAAATGAGGGCGAAAGGGACTGGGCGATACTCCACCACGCGCGTGCCCATTGCGGATTGGTGGAGGTAGGCTAGTGGTCACCTACTGTTGGAATATTTCAAACCGCCTAGGAGACATCCAACTAGCTTAACGACTATCACAATTAAGTGATAAGCACGGAAACGCTCGATTTGAAATACCACTAGGCGGTCACCCATCCAGGTACCGACCACGACAGACGTAGCTTAACTTTGCCGATCGATTAAGAACGGCTAATCATGCTACACCACGAGCCCTCCGAAGCTATTGAAGCTTATTTTAGCCTTAGAGTATATAAATACTATTAGCTTTATAAGACTAGTTCGTAAGCAATTGATGTTAAAAATTTCAAGTTTTTAATACAAGTTTTTTATGATGACTGTACTTTTTACCCGACTGACCCGGAAGGAGGGTTATTTTTTTCGAGTGTATGTATGTATATATGTATGTATGTCAATTTCTTTGGCACGCTCTGCAGCATAAACAGCTTGGTGGATTTAAACATATGAGGTACCTATAGTTAGATTCGCCTTAATTGTGGGAGTGACATATATTATTTTTATATGGAGTCTACGAATAAAAATAGAGGAAGGGGTATTAAAAACAAAAACTTCGCTTTTATAACAATATGGGTATCGAATGAAAGCTTGTAAATAGCCCATTCCATATATGTACATATTATAATACTTTTGTGCTAACGTTTTGACGTAAACTGAAAAAAACCACGTCTAAAGCAAGGACAGTAGGGTATGAGCGTTTACCGTACGTAACTCAGAGTTCCGATGGTTGTTATTCTACTTTAGCGTACCGTTCAAATGTAACTTGCAAGATTCGATTACAAACACCGGATAGGTGACACTAAATAAAAGTAAGTTTGAGGTTCGGTGAAATTGAGCAGCATAAGGAAACCATGGCACGGTCTTCTCATTTGAAGGCCGAATTCCGTTTTTTTTTTTTTTTTTTTTTTTTTAATAATTATAATATTTATTTCTCCCACAATAAGTTAAAATAAAAAACATTGAATGAAATATTAATGATGAGAAATAATTAAATTTCGGGAGACTTGTGCCTAGCTAGGCAGAGCCTGTATTTCAAGACACCAGGTCTCCACCCCACGTTTAACGTAACATAACATTTTCATAAAATTTTATAACAGCCAAAAAATACAAGTAAAAATATGGAGAATTAAATTGAAACAATAAAAGAAACTTCAAATAAAAATAAATAAAAATGGTGGTCAAAAAAAAAAAATACACCGGGTATTCCGACAGCTGTGCAATAGATCCACTTCTAGGCTTTGTGAACTTACCACCTTCAGCCACAACATGTGGTAGTATCGTCCTTTCTTTTCCGACTTAATTCTAGTCTTGAAAATAATTTTGGTTACTAATCTACTATCAGATCAAAAATATAATTATCAATGCGATTTTATTACAAAGACACAATCTAAGCAGTTCAAATATTATTTCAATAAAGCATAGTATAAATCTTTATTGCAATACTAAATCCGACAGTTAGTGAAAAAAAAAACAACTTTCTCGAGCGAACTCATATGAGACAATTCTATTTCTCGCTACAATTCTGAGTTTAAAACGGTGGAGTCACGTATCCAGAAAATCGTATTTGTCCCGCAAACACGTTGCCAATAAACTGTTAACTCCGATACATCGGGTATTGTATATTTGCGGTACTCACTAAACTTGCTCACTGTTGACGAAATGAAATCTATTTTTCTCTTTATTCTATGCGATTTTAAACCCAATTTTTGCTCGCTAGTCTTTGAGGTTAAGAGGAAAGGATCGCGGCGATAGCTACAGCTTGGAGCGATTATACCTATTAAAATAAGATGAGATCGCTATTTCGTAATCCCCGGTTTTCTACTCCAAAATTGGATCGATTAAAAAAAAACAAGAATCATATAAAGAAGGGCTTTGGCTTTGCTGTCGCTTTCCTTTGTTTTTTTATAAATAAAACAACTTCAAAGTTCGCTGGACGTATAAAAATAGAACATTATCTTTAGTTTGGTCTTGGATCTCATAATGTAATTTGGATGAGCTTGCCTCTCTTAAAAATACCCGATTCTAATTCACGATTAACACGGCAAAAATTATGATGAACTGCTTCAGCAACCATCTGCAATCGAAAAAGCGATATTGAGGAGATCATAAACGAAAGAAATATAATTTAAACTACCAAGACAATCCGCTGAAAAATCTATGACAAATGATAAAGTTAAAAACGCTCGGAAAATCGTGTATGAAAAATGATCGCACTTCGAGTTACAACGTTGGAAACGAAGGCGAAGTTATGGCTTAAACAGCATTTTCCACCAGTTAACATTTCACATTGTTGTGAAATGTAACATTCGAATATCGCTAGTAAACCTTTACAAGTGGATATTGGGTATTGAGGTCGAATGTTTCAACCGCCATTTTTATTTTATAAATCTCATATTTGCAGTACTGGTCAATTGTATTGTGTACTTATTGATATGTTTTAATATTGCACACATTTTTGATTATTTTATCGAAAAACTACACTGAAGCCCCAAGATTAAATTTATTAAATAACTATTTTGAAGCGAATATTCCTTCAGAATTAAAGTTTAAAAGCTCCTAAAAATGTTATAAATACGACTCCTTCACTCTATTATCTAGTTTAGTTACGCTTTTACTTCCTAAATCTTTCTCTTTCTCGCTTTCCTTTCATTTTTCATTGTATGTTTTAAGTAAGTTAGTCTTTACGTTTAAGAGGCCTAAATATCTGGCCGACTTCTCTTCTCTTTCTTTACACACCCTCGTTCGTCAGATTCGTATATTATTAAATAATATATAATATAACATAATAGGTTTGTTATATACACCTAGCTATCTAAATAACATGTGGATTACTGTAATAGTAACCAACTATGTAGAATCCGCCACGAACAAACTGATTTGACTGGAAACTTATATTAATATTCCTAAAATACAATGCTAACAATGAAATCCAGAATTTCTGAAATACAAACGAAATCTATTGAAATACAGCTATAAATCCAGGCCAACTATCGTATAGTTTATTTGATACAATGCACAATGAAATAGGCCCTGAAATATCAAACATTTAAGTTTGCCTACTCTATTTGACGATCCGCAATCAAGCTGACGTGTGCGCGCGTTATCTCGAATGACAGTCAAATTACTGTCAGATACAAGTGGTTTAAGTCACAAGTGATACAGACTATTGTGTGATGTAAAGGAAAGCGCTCGCGGTTTAGCATGATTAGCCGTTCTTAATCGATCGGCAAAGTTAAGCTGTCTACGTCTATGTCTTTTGTCGTCTACGTCTGTCTTGGTCGGTGCCTGGATGGGTGTGATGTCTAGTGGCATTTCATATGGAGCGTTTCCGTGCTTCGGAAGGCACGTAAAGCCGTTGGTCCCGGTTATCACTTAATTGTGATAATCTTTAAGCTAGTTGGATGCCTCCTAGGCGGCTTGAAAAATTCCAACAGTAGGTTGACCACTAGCCTACCTCCATCGATCCGCAGTGGGCACGCTTGGTGGAGTATCTGCCCATTCCCTTTCACCCTCAATTGTGAAAGGAGGCCTGTGCTCAGCAGTGGGACATTATAGGCTGATGATGATGAAAGGGTAGATATATCTATCCGAAAGGGGTGAAGACTACATCAGGTAAAAAATTGCGTCCCTTGCTAATATTGATATATATTTTTCTCTTTCGCGATTTATGCGCCTAGTACCAAAAAAGTGGATTACTGTAATGTATATACACTTTCCGTTACATCCTGTATAATGTTCTTATTCTTACCTATTATGATATGAATCGCGCGATGTGATTCCCTGTGTTGGTGAAAAAACTGACAATCGGGCGGAGCGCAGTCGAGCACGCTACCAATGCTCGTTCGAGGCTCGCAAGCCCGTCCACGCTACGCGAATCGTGCTCGCAGTGTGCTCGTTCGTGGCTCGGCTCGTGCTCGGTTTGCCAAGCATGGACGCACCATTACGTCTCTGTCTCTTATTTTGCTTACAGTTCGACAACCACAGCAAGGATTTTGATGCAATTTTTACCTAGGTATATCCTTAAGAAATGTTTTTAGGTTATGCATAATTGTGCTGTGACAGGACGCTTCAGAGAGCTATAAAAACATGCGGGTAAAGTCACGGACATAATCGCCGAGAAAGACTCTTATGGTAACTTCCCATTAGAACTCCATAGCCAATGTGCCTTGTCTACTTCATTCATAATTGCATTAGATATTACAACCCTTCCACCATACTTTGTACTTCCATCATCATTTTCCATGGTAAGATTGTGGTAAGACACAAACCTATCTATTTAAAAAATATTGACATACATATTTTCAAAAAGTTCACCGCTAACAGTTCATCACTTAACCACTGACAGGCGCGATCCGAATTTTGTGTCACTATGAATAGCATATGTCCACGTGGGAGTAGTGACTAATTTAACCGCACCATACAATATGGCCGGAATCGACGGACCATGTCGAATGGCCAGCTTGTATATTCAGTCGAAACGTGTTTGCTGAAAAAAATCTAAACTGCGCCAGTCAGGATTTGCATTCGCGATATTGGGATATTGGTCGATAGTTTTACATAAGATTGGGCCATTTTAGCTTTAATTTTACATGTCGGGAAGTTTCACCAATTTACCTGCATCAAAATTTTCTTCGAGCAGCTGGACTGGGAGAGTGCCTCCACCTAACAGTATACCAAAGCCAAATAACTTTATGTTGTGTTCCTGCGCGTGAGTAAGGTTGCCAGGGCTCATTGGGGAGGGGGAAGGGTAATTAACGCATGAGTAATGCCCCGTATGTTTCAAGCGTCTATATGACTACGGTAACCGCTTACCATCAAGCGAGCTGTATGCTAGTTTACCGACTCGGTAGTATGTATAAAAGAAAACATTTTTACAGAATGGCATAGCTGCACGTCAACTCATAATTTCTCAAAACATAACTATTACTTAAAAAGATCAAGTGCATAAAATAAAAATAGACTTTATTCCAACAGATTCTTTGTTTAACATTCCATTACGTTTCAAGGAGTTGGTTTCCTAAAGAAAAGGGAATCAGGTGAGCAGGAATTAACGAAGGCATAAACAAAGGAGGTCCTCATTTTCGAATATCTCAGATTTAGGCCCCAATTAAAAGTTGAACTCTTTGTTCGGGACCAACTGGAGCGATAAGTCGATCGGTCCTCCTTTTGTTTGCGGGGCCCGTGAATGAGGGGTCTTCTTTTCATTTATTTGTAACATGAAAAATATGGAGGATAAAGTTTTTCGAAAAGTTGGCCCGACTATAAACTTACTTGTAAATCTATCATTAAATCATCTTTTTTAAGTAATGTCCTCTTCAAATGAATGAAAGATGACAAACGTTCCGTTTTAAATATATTGAAGAGAATGAAAATAGACTAAATCCATCAATCTTCACGTTCTTATTGAAACACTTTTACAAACAATTTTACAATATTTTTTACAGTTCAATTATTTGGCGATGGTAACAAATATTTTAATATACCATGCATGGTAAACTGGTTCTTTGTGATCTTCCAATCATTTTTCACGACATCAATTTAGTTTTCTAGTCTTTATACTCACAATTTATACAACCCCAGAAACTATTTATGTATCGTGTGATTTATTCTCAGAATGTATCAACTATTCGTCGGCTGCATAATTTAAATGTATTTTGGAGGTACCAACTAGGAGAGCTAAACGAATTTCCCTCCAACGATGCCTAAATATGCTTTACACATTTGAATTTAGAACATACATACGTCAGTCTACGGTTGTTAAATATTGGAGTGTGGACATTCTATATTTTAGTAGAAGCGATATTACTGGAAATTCTACTGTGTTTTGAATCAGCTGCTTACCGAAAATTATGACCAGACAGCTACTTGATGCAGAAATTTTAATTTTGAAATTCAAATTAATTCAAAGTCTGCCATTTTAAATCAAAAATGACATTCCGATACGACCCCGTCACAATTGTATTTGCCGATATTTAAAATCAGCAACTTTTAATTAAATGTCAAAAATGATAGTTTATATGCATTGAGCTATTATTACTACGTATAGAGAAGACGCCACACATCACAACTATGTTCCGTTCAAGTGAGGCCATCCTGCCACACTTGTTGTTGTAGAACGATGAACGAAACGCGTAAGCGGCGTGAAAATCACGGGTTTGCGAGAAAAATACTCCTAAAAGCGTTTTGATAGCGCTACGTGTTTCTACTGTCTGCTTAAACGTTTCAGCGCTAAAGAGAACTTTAGTTTACTCTAAAAAAATGGGACGTAACCTTTGCTTATGATAGCTTCTCTATAAGTAGTAATAATAGCTCAATGTTTATATGGACATTTGTATGAAATACAAGCGGGTGACGTCACAATTGTACAGCGTCAACTAACCTACCTACTCTTAATGGTTTAGCTGGTGAAAATAATATAATTAAAAGCATAAAATGTACAATTTATATGTTTCGGTGGATTTTTGATGTTTTATACACTGAATCGTGTTTACTTACTTACCTCCATACTCATAAAACGTTATTTAACTAAGGGAACAAATTTTTTGAGCTGTTATTTAAATATTCGAGATGTTATTATGGTCAGTTGAAAAACATATTGAGCAGTTATTTAATTTAATGGCGAATTATTTCCTGCTCAATTATATATTCACTGATCCATTTCATTATTTTTTATTACTCATTTTTGTTTACTTTACTGCTTAGTTTTAACTGCTGAACTAGTTATTAAACGTGCCATTTATAATTTTTTAACTTACCAAAACCGCTATTTACAACTGCCTCTTTAAATCAGTGCCTTTAACTAATATGCTGTTTAAAGGGTCACGTAAATAATGTCACATTATTTGACAATGACAATAGAGTGACGTTATTTACGTGACCCTTTAAACAGTATATTAGGCTTTATGAGTAAGGGGGTTATTTTTCACACTGCCAAATACCCTATTCCACAACTGTATTGCTATTGCACAAATTTGATCAACATAGACCATAGTAACACCAATTCATATATTCCTTTTCAACTACTATGTATTACACTCACAATTTCCACCTTCAATTTATACAGCGCTTAATCTCCAAACTTGTGACGTCACCCACGCTTACCGGGTACGTGTCTCCCGTGAAATTATTACTAAAGTAATGCCTGAACATATTTGTCTTCATATGTTTTTCTGTGAAGCTTCCAACATATTTCACGCTAGTGGGGTGCAAACATAACTAATGGTACGTATTTATTTGACAGGCTAAAACTACATATTAAAGCTTGAGATGAAGTACGGAAGTGTACAAGAAAAAATAGTAAAACACTTGGTTAAACATGGACGTATAAAAAAATCAGGACGTAGTGTCGCCCTATAAACGAGTGAAGCACCGAAAGAAAGCTGGCGTTCTTTTAAATACATGAATACATACATGAAGCCGATCGTTTGTCATTCCATATTGAGACGTTGACTGACAATGACAATAAGGCTCAGTATCATTTGTGCCTGCTTGGGCCAGTAGGTACTTAGTTTAGTCACGTATACATAGGAAATTTTCGGCGTCTTGATTTTTTTATACGTCTATGGGTTATAAATATAATTACTTTTTTCAGGCCTGCGATACTAGGTGTCCAAGAATATTTGACACCAGTGACTCTTATAAAGACACCATTTAAGTTAAATGAAGAAAAACTTAATGGACATTGGACACTTGTAAATTTTTGGTATTTTACTTTTTTTGCCGTTATACGACCAGTTCATGATTGCATACTCTTCACATGAAGACCTTCGTAAAAGTCCGACAGGATTCCCAGCCCATATCTCACGCTATTGACTTAGTTTGTGTACCAGTACCAGACATTTGAGAAGTATTACCAGTATTACCACCTAAAACGTATCCACAGATATAAATCTAAATAGATTGTATAATGATTGAATGATCCTATTTGTCAGCTCAACACATTCATCGCTACACATCCCTGGAGGACAAGCAGCCTTATGCGAGTTTCTGTCTGTGCGAAACAGTTTTAAACGGAGAGCATTGCTCTCCCTTTTGGCACAGCTTTTGGCACGCGATGAACATACACTCGCGACATTTTTTTTTTTTTATACAAATTAGTCGATAAACAATACGGCCCGCCTGATGGTAAGCGGTTACCGTAGCCATATAGACGCTTGCAACACACGAAGCATCGCTCACGCGTTACCGACTTTCCCCCCTCCCCTATTAGCTCTGGCGACCTTACTCACGCTCAGGAACACAACTTTACATAACATAAAGTTATTTGGCTGCGGTATTCTGTAAGGTGGAGGTACTTCCCCAGTAGAGCTGCTCTTTGAGCGAATAAACGCTATGCTCTACCTCTCTTGAAGGCCTATCCTAGGCCACCTATACTATACTACTACTATACAACTACCTATACTAGGCCACATTTGTCAAACCGTCTTTGTTTGACTGTTATGTTTTTCTACATATACGCTGTAGAACAAAGTAGGATATTCCAAATCAAATGCAATGGAACCACTCTACAAATGGATGTAATCGATTTGTAAATCGAATAGGTATGAAGGAAACCTCCACGTATCCCAAAGCCGATAGTCCCACAAACTTATCTGGCCCGGTGAGAGAGTCGCTGTTATCGTATTTGGTTGAGCAAACAACCAATGAACGTAGTGTTTATATTCTCATTAACCAATGGCGATTGATTTTTCAAAATGGCGGAGTTAGTTCCTCTTTTGACCAACGGGCCAGATAAGTTTGTAGTTCTATACTATCAATTTAATGGACCATGCCGATGACTTTGACGTCTCTGTATGGAATTTGTGAGATAGATGCGTGTAAGTCAGATGTAGAATATATTTGTCTATAAAATTTCGCCATCTACCTATACGTGCATAATTATGTATTAAGGGATGAAAAGGGGGATTTTGTTTATATCAAAAATCTTACTTATCTTTTTTATACCACTAAGGTGGCAAACAAGCATAGGGCAATATAATAGTTTCGCATTATTTGACCCCAAAATTCACATAATGTATTACAAAGGTACACAATACATAAAAATATACATTTGAACAATAAAGGTAGAGTTTATCCCTAAAATTATAAAGGCAATATAAGCATGGACCATATACATACCACTTCCTATACGGGGCTATACTCCCTAAAAGGGGGTTTAGGAAGTGGATAAGATTGTATGGAAGAAACCTGCTGCGCGGTTCGATTAACTTTTCCTCCGATTAATAGATGAATTTACATAAAGGTCTGAATCCTACCAAGCTGAGCTGTACAAGCTGTACTGTAGCGACCACATAAATAACGAAGTTCACACTCCGATACATAGATGGCACCACAGGATCCTGATCCTGCGCTGATGAAGTTTATTAGGCGATCAGAATATATAGAACTGTCCAACATGTACAGTTGGGCCACGGTTCCCAGGCACGATGACCCAGCATCGCAGAAGATCTTCCCTTTTAAATGGAGGTGTCGTCCATCTAACGGTGTCCTGCAGTTGCACATGATATTCAATTTCTTTCAACGACTGGCAGCACATTTGCAATATGTTCTTTGCTCGTCAATCAATAGTGTCATACAAACTTTACCGGTAATATTAAGAATTCAGGTTGCGTACTCCGCGAAACGTAAAATTCGAGTTATTTGCCTAGAGGGGGATGAAACCACTAAAATGTTTCGGTTTACGTGGTTTTTGGCCATCTTTACGCTCTAAATATTTTATGACAGTGCGTCAAAAGTACTTGAATACGTACCTAAGCTGAAGTGATATTATTATTGGCTTAGTAAATGGTAAATAAGCTAGACTTTCCACACATTTATTTATTTATGTCAGGATCACCCCGCGAGCGCATCTCGACTTTTTCAAGGGGCTCCACTGAAAATCAGTGCTGATGGTAGTACTTGCCACAGCATATGCTGAGTTGGAGTCCTTTTTGGCATCACACCACAAATATAAATTACATTTATTATTTTCATGTATGGCATATTATATATAAGAATTGTGTTGTTATTGTTTTTATTGATTGTTCTTTATAAGCTTCCGTTTTTGTTGTTTTCATTTTATTTTGTGTTTTATTTCAATGTTTGTGATGTGTGTGTGCCAAATAAAGATTTGTCTATTGTCTATTGTCTACTTTATAATTCATTTGGTTTGTTGACAAGCACATAGAGCCTAGAAAAGAAACTGAATCTCAGGTCTATTTGTTGGAGTACATCGGTTGGTGCTTGGCGACTGATTTTAAAGATAAAAGTGCTAACAGAGAAATTTTAATATTGCCCAAGTTATTATTAGTAATAAACATCCTAATCCTAACTATTATTATAAATGAGATTTTTGTTTGTTTTTTACGCCGTCACGCCTCAACTACTGAACGGATCATCATAATATTTGGCATGCAAATAGCCTATGGTATGGAGAAGGACATAGGCTTTTTATCCCTGGAACGCCGGTGAAACCGCGGGGGACAGCTAGTTTATTATGTACCACACACATAAACCTTTGCATTTATAACATTAGTAGGATTATTATATGTATATGAATACTATTCTATCAGATATCAATATCATAGATTAATACTATTTATTTTCTTCTTTGTTACAATAAAGGCTGTGGGACGTATCCCACAAACAGGGAAAATCTTTATAAAGTTCTAACAACTCTATTATAACTTTATTTTCGGTCATGACAAAGGTTTCGTTATCGCTATTGGATTCCATTCTTGTCATAATCATAATGTACACCATATTCGGTCGAAGCACCGGCACCGCTCGCCACACGATCGCATATGGGAGTCAATTCTGGAGCACTCAAATTCATCACTCGTTCGAAATAAAATTCAAACTCGTACTTTTTTCGAATGAAAATAAAGTTAGGCGATTCTGGCATTTTCTTAGCCGCCATTTTCACTGAACTGCTTCGACTGGTCGGGACCATACGAAACGTATTTCTAATTCATACTATCAAACCTCAAACAGGTTGTCATTTGGAAACATAACGACATAAACCCAATGGATATCCATTAGGCACAGTCAATATTATGATATTTATTTATAATTAGTATAAAAAAAAATACTTATGAATTCCATATATATTAAGATATAAATAGTGTAAAACGTTGTTTTTAATATTTTATATACATCACAATCTTTTTAAAATTTACTTTAAGACATTTTGTTTTAAACGTACGTGACGTTTAAAAAACACAATATTAAAACCAAACGTACTGTGCATTTTGTATGTATCATAATGGCAAAATTATGTTAGTTCGATTAGTGCCCAGAATACAGGAATAGAAAAATTGTCTCCGCCCGTAAAAAAAATCGGTCGAAATAGCACTCGTAATGAGAAGTGAGAATCGACTCCCTGGTTCGACACCAAACCAAATTCAATGGTTCGGCCGAACCATGTTCGGTCGTCTAGTAGCACTTTGAAAGTAGTAGCCAAGCCAGGTAGGTAACTAACATCCTTACTAATAATATTATAAATGCGAAAGTGAGTTTGTTTGTTTGCTTGTTACGCCGTCACGCCTCAACTACTCAACGGATCATCATGAAATTTGGCATGCCGATAGCCTATGGTATGGAGAAGGACATAGGCTACTTCTTATCCCGGGAACGCGGGTGAAACCGCGGGGAAAGCTAGAATTAAACAAAAGGTTGGAGAGATTGCTTTAGAAAAGCGTAACGAGCGTATAAATTGTAATCACTTATTGCCGTCATTTATTTAGCGACTGTATTTTTGTGGGTAAAAGTGTTTCATTTTTCTTTTTTCTCAGCTATTTTGTGGTCTTTTCAACTCTATTTCCACTGTTCAGTCATTTTCTTTGTAACTACAAATGATTTGAGTAGGTGATGAGCCATAAGCCTTTGGATTTTTAGTTACGCTAAATGAAAGTGTAGCTTTTTATACATTTTTGATTTCTCAATTTAATTTCGAGCTAGATCTAGATAGAATAGGTAAGTGACTCGACCTTTGACTTTGAATATTCGAACGCACCGAATATGCTTTTTAAATTGCTAGCCGCTATCGTAGCGAACTCCCTTTGTGATGATGTTAAAGGGAACGGAGATATGATTGTCGAAATACCTCCACTGCTGAAAGCCTTTACAAAGATACTCGTAGTTTGCTTGCAAAATAGTTTAGTCGGTACTGGGGATTAAACAAAATTCCTCTCTTGATAAGCCTTTATGTATTAAATATTATACTGCTCTAGCTCGCAGCTTTGTACGCTTTTTTTATAGGTAAACTGCTATTTTATTATTGACTTCACTCACCTTCCACTGGACCTTAATTCCTCCTCCTCCTATCACCAAATTAAATTTGATCACAGACTTGACGAAAGGAGAAGAAAAACAAAGCCAAGAAGGGAAGAACCAAAAGTGATTGACTTATAAGTAGCACTACCTAGAATATTTTTCTTATCCCGCACGTCTTATTTAGATATATTTAACATAAAATTATTCCTAAAACACTCTATATAAAATAAGTAGCAAAGCGAAAATACCGCGATTCCAAATTGCATCTTATTACATGACCACATAAACGCTATAAACAATATTGTACAGCGGGCTGTAGCGGCCGCAACCAGCAATGAATAAAATATAAAGCGAACATTGCGTTTATGAGACGCAACTTATATAGGGTTGACGCTTTGTTTCCATTGCGAAATTCGGAAGTAATTTTAAATTTATATAAGGTTTTAATTTTTGAGTTGCGATTATACCGAGATTGTATTGAATTGTCAGAATACTTCTCCAATCTTGTTTTCAGCAAAAAAAATAGGAATCTAAACAACACAAATCCACTTTCTTCTTTCCCTTCGAAATTTGCGTCCATAGCAATAACCTAAATATAATTTTATTTAATATAGTACCGAAATTGCACACACTAGTTGAAATTTCTAAACATACAAACTGGCTGACGTAAACAAATATTACTTTATTTCATAAACCTCATTTGGCTGTCAAAACCATAAGCTAAACCCGGCGCAGCAACCCTACTCACTGCCATACATCGCAATAACACAGTGGAACGCATTGCTTGTGCCATTTTACATGATAGGTATGTCTGGCTTGGCTCGCACTGGAAACAACATAGTTTATAATGATGCTATGGAAAGCTTTTCGTGGAATATTCGATAATCTACAGAAACCCGGGGAGCAAATGTCAGAACATTTTGCTGTTGGAATTATACGGTTAAAGGTGGCTTCCACGATCCGTGATTTACGGAATATCACTCAGTTACTCGCACCAGGCAGAGGGTCTATTCTGAAACACGATAGTCCGAACATCGCTCTGAAATATGGAATTGTACAAAATGTACGTCTCGTCCATTGAGCTATTATTAAACGTTAATATTGCCTGTAGCTGATAAATACGACACAATAAGATATTAAAATGATGTTAATTACTGTTAACAATTAGAATATCGCATTCTGTATTTGTGTGGTCTGCTTAAGTTTGCTATTTATTTACTTATTAAATATTTATTCAGTCTACTTTGTAATTTTGCCGCCGCGCCGGGGCACGCAATTGTTTTCAGTGCGATTAGAATGTAAATATTATGTAATGAATCTAAGCCTGTTTTGAAAAGAGTAATTGCTGAGTTTATTGCCGGCTCTTCTCAGCAAATGCAACCTTCCGAACCGGTATTAGAGTATTAGAGTCAGACTTTTCATAAGTGCCTGCGAAGGTCTATTTGAATAAATGATTTTGAATTTTGAATTTTGTACGTAGCACTACAACTAGTGCATAGAATTATGTAGAAAATGTAAAGATAAAAATAAAGATTTGCGAGAATACGGTAACAAATGGTATGGTATTATTGTAGAGTGGTTACTACTCGAATAAAGAATAAAGCACTATATATAAACTTGTTATATCCAAAAAGAATACACAAAAGAAGAATTGGGTCTCTCTTGGATTAAAACAACGTCCAATGGTCTAGAATTCTAGATAATCAAATATTCGTGTAATGAAAACTGCAGAGCACAATGAAAACTTTAAATGATTAAACTGCAAACATAATTCGTGCAGCAGACAGCCACAGATAATATAAAACGGAACGACCGCTAGTATTCTCAGGGAAAACTCATTTTAGGAGTTCTTTGATAATTTTTAACAAGTAGAAAAAGCGAGCTGAATAATATGTCCCGTCACATATACAATGCATCCATTGTGCTAGATAATAAGGGTGGTTTTTCATCAACGTTATTTCTCGGTTCAAAATCGTCAACAGCCAACTCTTTCGTTGCATTTATAGTCCCTTTTTTACTTTTGGCCATATCTGCCTTCTTAATTATCAGATGAGAGGTGCTCAAATGTAATGCTGTCTTTACACCAAGGATTCGCAGCTAGACATAACGTGACCTCAACATAATGATGTTTCGATAATTATATATTTATTTAAGACGCTGGTATTCATTAAAATTTACAAAGATTTAGAATTGTATATAAAAATTATACTTATTGCGCTGCTACACTAGAGTGATTGAAAACTATGTTTCCAAATAACAAAGAAAACAATATAATGGTATTAATATGAGCAGTGGAGACATGAAGTGGAGCCAAAAAATCTGTCAATTGGGTCGACTCATCAGAAATAAAATCAGCTAAGTTTTTGGTGTTAAAATACAGCCATCGATACGAATTTCTTGAAATTAATTTAGACCGTTTAGTTTAAAAAAATCTCTTCATTGTTCTTTATAAGAATATTAAAGTATACTTCAGTAGAAAAGCTTGTTGATCCACATACATTAAACACAATTATTTAATTCAACCATTCCAAATATAATTTGTATTTTGTGAATTTATCAGCAACAATACAACGCTGAGCCGTTATGTCACCAGGTAGAATCTGGCATGGAAACTACACCTGTCACCGAATAAACATTACACAGGGAAATATTTCCACACGCAACAGGATGCTCGCCACGAAACCAGCCTATGTATTATTCATAACTTTTTAAATGCAAAGTTTTATTCATTGGCAGGTATACGATTCTGGGGTGTAATTTTGCAGTAAATCCTCGTTTTGTTTCAACCCTTATTGATTCGTGTGAAAAATGATAATCTTGGTCTTTTTAGTGGCAATATGCATTGTGACGCTGCGTTTTTGATTGATTTCCATAAATATAACTCAATATTGGTCAGAAATGTCCTTATAACAATTATTTTGCTGATATTCTGAAAACTAAAAATGAGAAGATATGATATTGTTGAAACAGGAAAACCCATGTAAAAAATCGATCAAACAATAAGGAAAATCCGTCGTGGACGCCCTCAATCTCATAGATGCTATATACAGGTAGATAGCTTTATTCAAAAGCTCTTATAAAATATTCTTCATAAAATATTTTATTTCCACTTAGATGCTCCGTAGTGACGTTTGAGAAAATTTTCAAAAACCAATAACATAATTATTGGTTGTGGCAGAAGCAATAATATCAAAAAATTGCGGTAGAGAACCAAACTAATATTCTAAATGGACGTCCATTTCACTTTTATTAAAGTATTTTATGTTTTTGGTAAATATTTTTTTCCTTGCAATGGTTTTCATATGTTTTGTTACTCGCCTTTGGCAGGCGCAGGCTAATATGGATTTGAGCAATATGGACTATTCGAAACGGGTACCGAATTGGTTGTTTGATGAGGTTCGGCTTCTACTATTACTTTTAATCCACAATGAAATCATGAAACCAAGAACTCAGTGCGTTCGTTCGTTAGTCGTATCCTAATTTTTTAGGTCCTAATAGTCTCCAAGTTTAAACTCAAATACTGACTGTAAAAATCATTGAAATCGAATGTCAATGAAAATTAATTTAGAATTATAGTTATTGTGTAAAAAGCTTTTAAACTTTTAAGCTTTTAAGCTTTAATCTTGGACCTGTATTTTTAATTCTAAGTGGCTCTAAAATGAAAAAAAAAATGTTTTATTTTTTTATACAAATCAATGTATGGAACTCGCCATGATTCTTTCCAAATTATTGGTAGTTTTTCCAGAATAAATGCTTCTACTTTCTTCTACCTTACCTTTACGAACACAACAAAAAAAAGCAGCCAAATCGGTTAACCTGTTCTCAATTGATGATGTAATATTGTGTCAATTGATTTTTACTAACAACAAATATGTACAAAATACAATCTATATATAGAAAATTTCCTCAAGCCTGCCGCTGCTTCCGATTAACGGCAAGGTTCCCAGAAGGCTGGCAGCGTTTCTTCTTTGGATAGCCAAGCTGACGCGTTGGCGGAAAAAGCTCCCCGCCCGCTGGTCTCCGGAGGTCTCGATCAATTTTGAAGACAAGGTGCGAGCAAAACGGCGAGCTTCTGACCCCCATGGTCCCAAGGTCTCGACCGCAAAAGGCATAAAAATATAATTGGGTCCAATCGATGCATATTTTTTGAATTTTGAATTTTCCGCGGTGGCCGCCGCTGCCCTTGCAGCTTTACAAGTCGCCGGTAAGTGAGATGGCGCGAGTGTATCGACACATGTGGCATCCCACACCAGCGACTTGCCGACACTCCAAGGGATCAAAGACATACCATCCGGTCTCTTGCCATCGCCCCGCGCAATACCGACTGGTTCCAGTACGAAAGGCACGTTAGCGACAACAAGAGCCTTGCGGATAATGTCATAAATAGCTGAGTGTCGTGATATTCGACCAGCACTTAGGGAGCACGAAAGCCCATGGTGGCCGAGCTCATTGACGAGATCTCCGCAGCGGCAGCGATGAGGCTGATTGGTCCTGCAACCAAGACGAAGACAAATACACAGACTTAATGTTATACGGTCTAACATTGTCCCGGTATTTGTGGATGGAATAGCTTGTAGCCAGTGACCTGAGTCACTCTGAGAGACAGCTAACAATATATAGATTGTAATATCTCTTACGCATTAGAAATAGATACTTTTTCTATTGACATAAGTAATATAACAACGTCAATATATGTATTTTCATATCGACAAGCGTTTTCAAATACAATACGCATCATATACGATCTGTTCCAACATGTAAATAGGACGCTATATACAATAAATCTGTATCACCCGGGACATTCCCGGACCGTCTAGACATATAAACGTCAACTTAGGTTATCGCACGGCCTCTTAAGTTACGTTCAGCTGTTATTTGATATTTTACTGTTGCTTTTGTGTTTCTCCTTTGTGATTTTGAGTGTTTGAATATCAAGTAGTGTATGTGCTGCATATTTTTCGAAAGTTTGTGCTTTTGATGAAATTAGAGTGAATTTGAATACATATTCAGCTTTGGATGGAAAAGCTGTTGTTTTATAAATAAATAAATATCCCGGGACATTCCTCACACACGGTCATCTGATCCCAAACTAAGCAGAGCTTGTACTATGGAAACCAGATAACTGATATATAATACATATACTACTTTTTGTTTTTTTAAATACATACTTAGTATACATAATTACACCCAGACTCAGGACATACAGACATGTTCATGCACACAAATGCATGTCCTGTGCGGGAATCGAACCCACGACCTGCGGCGCAATAGGTGGAATCTTTACCAGACACTTAACCAACTGCGCCAACTGGCCCGTCAGTCGTCGTTTTGCGAGTTGGTTGCATTATAAATGTTCTAAAAGAGTTTGGAATCGCAGTGTTTTAGTAGATACACTTCGTAGAAAGTATCTCTACACAGAGTAAATGCCCGCCAAATTCGATCGTAAAAACAAATATTCAAGTCGGCATTTCTTTATTTTTGTTTCAGTATAAATAGTAGAAAAAAAAACATAAATCTATATCATAAATAAATGATAGGTACCAAAATATCAATCAACCTAATATTAAAGTGTTTCATAGACTAAATAAAATATGGATAGATAGATAGATAGATAACTCTTTATTCTGTGTCTTTATTATACAATAATTGGACTGTTTTACAAAAAACTTAAACCGACTTCAAAGTACACTAAGAAGTAACCAAATCCTGATCTGATGACAATGGGACCAAACGGGAAGTGTACCCTTCAAAACAAAAAAATAATTTTCCAAATCGGTTAATAAATGACGGAGTAATGAGGTAACAAACATTAAAAAAAAATACAACCGAATTGAGAACCTCCTCCTTTTTTTGAAGTCGGTTAAAAAGTATTTAATAAATTATAAATATAGATGCTTTAAGTTAAAATTACTGTTAGTACAATACGCGATATCTTATAGCTAAGAAGCGATCTCTTCCAGACAACCTTAGGATGGAGTGGAATATACATTATGTTCAAGAAAACTGCACACGTCTAAACGCATACCTACAACCATTTTTGTCATAGAGTATGATTGTTGCAAATTAAGAAGTACCCTTCATGTTAGATTGGTTCTCAGTTACTGAATACAATAAAAAGAGCTTCAAGATTCTGTTATCCTGGCTGGGCTGGTGCTCACCCAATATGGGAATATCTTTGGTGCTCTAAAAATAGGTGCATGTAACGGAGAGTGTTCTAAGGAATTGTTCGACTTGATGCCCACGGCTACCTTCTACCATCGAAACTCTCGCCATCGACGGGGAGTCCATCCTCACACATTGAAACCAGATTTGTTTCGAACTGTATGGGCTAAAAGGAGTTTTCTTCCGCGGACGCTCGGACTGTGGAATGAGCTCCCCGCCGTGGCTTTCCCAATGGAGTTCTTCAAAAAGGGCGTGAATAGATTTCTTCAGGGTCGACAACGCGCGAGTGATACCCCTGGTGTTGCAAGCGTCCTTAGGCTACGGTAACTGCTTACCATCAGGCGGGACGTATGCTTGTTTGCCACCTTAGTGGTATAAAAAAAATAAAGTTGCTCTAATGAGAACTCTTCAAATTCATGCCTGAATACTAATATTACATGCACAATTGCACATAGACTACATTTTAGTCAAATAATGATTTCAATATACGAGGAAATGGTCTAACTGCCAACATAACTTTACCCCAAATATGATTGTACATACCAGCGAATACGGATGTGATCTATCCCCGAGAACTTGCAAATAAATCATTCAACAATTTAATATACGCATATTCTGCCATTTGTAGCCAGATTAATGTTCCAGTCTTGGCATTGATTAACGTTTTTATCTCTTCAGCTTTGTTTTTAATGGATAATAATGAATTTTGCGTCTTTTTATTTTTAAGTAATCCTAATATTAAAGATACCCAGCTGATATTGACATAAAAGTTACATTTATTAGAAACTCGCTGATGCCCAGGCTGCGTCTTTTGCGCTTTTTACGGCTCCGAACGAATGCGGTAAAAAGGAACCCTTATGGTGCAAGTTCGTCCGTCTATCCGTCTACCTGTCATAGTGGTATATTTCAGCAACCACTAATGCTATGTATTAAGAGATGTAGAGCGACTATGCAGCTCGACTGGGGAAGTACCTCCACCTTACAGAATACCACAGCCAAATAATAATGTTGTAATGTGTAAGGTTGCCAGAGCTCATTAGGGAGGGGAGGGGAAGGGTCCCCCATGGTCCATGTGGCTACGGTAACCACATACTAACCAGGCGGGCCGCATGCGTTTTAACGACTTCGTATAATTCAATGCTAGGGTCTAATAATACTCTTAAAAGTAACATTTTCCGTAAATATCTGAGTATAATTCTTAACATTTAAATCGCGTTGGTGATCCAGCAATTAGTCTTCATCGAGAGCCCCGGGATATCTGTGCTTTGCATTGTTAATGTGCTCTGTAAAGTTTTTGTTCAGCTCTTTTACCTCCTTTATATCTTTCGGAGTGGAATAATAGTGTTAAATTGGCATTATTGTTTCATACATTTTAAGAGATTTAAGTACTTAATGCGATTACTCTACAATCGGAATAATATATACAGATGCTGTTGGAATGTTGCAATTTCGATAAGCATAAGGTGGCTTAATATTTATAAACAACTATGAGAGAAAATAATTCTCTAGCCATTTTCCATAACACGTTCTATCTGAGTGCAATTTAAACAGTCAAAATTATCCCAAAAATCGTATAAAGAGACTAAACAGTAAAGCTACGTGCATTAACAGTTGAATTTCTTTAAAAATAAAGTTAGAAAGGTTAAGTAAAATTTAAACCATCAAGGTTGACACACGAGTGCAGTTGCGGCTACATCGTATCGATATTATGCGGTGCTAGTGACTTCAAAAAATCATTTAAAATAACACGACCAAGTTTAGATGCTTAGAGGGTGACCATGAGATTCTTATTTAAAAACATCAATTCACGGAAGGTATAATAAAAATATGTATGAGAAAATGCTGCCCATAGTTCCCTTAGATAGGACCCTTCTGGATGATAAGTGTTGAGTTTTATTGTGTATTTTTGGAAGTTTTTTTTTTTTATTAGTTAATCCAACAGCGTACTTAAAACACAAATTCAATACAATTTGTATTTACAATAAGGCCAAGAAAGGGTTACACAAATTACTAATTAATATCATACATCGAAGTGAGCTATCAAAATAAAAAATAAAAAAAATTACCCAATAAAGATCATCCAAGTGCACCAGTCATGACTTTTCAAGTTGTCTCAAAATGTCCGTGAAGATTTTTAGTACAATGACCACCATTGTAGTAAAACATGACTTTTATGGACGGTGACTGACTGAGGACAAAGTGAAAGTGATTTATTGAGACTGGAAACTATAATATAACTCGACACTGGCAGAAATGAGCCCAAACTTAAAAATAAGAAGAAAAAACGAGATAACAGAATTTTTGAACGAATGATTGACATACATTTATAGATTTATTAAAATTATTCATAGCAAAAAAGTATGAAAAGTATAAAACTTAAAGATTATTATGATACTCAAAAATTTACTTAAGACTAACATCAATAATAGTAACTCTGCCTAAGCTAGGATTAGTAAGAACAAATTATATAAAAACAAACACTCTACTTTCAGTAAATTATTACAGAGAATAAACAGTTCACATCGAGTTTCCAGAATAAGTTTTATAAATATCCCAAAACATTACCAAAATATTGTCACCCCAAAGTAAAATTTACCTCGTTTTGGCTTCAAATAGGCGCCACCCGCAACTGTGCAGGTGTAGCGATCGTTAAAGAAGCACCATAGTCACTTCGCCAACTTTTATGGTTATATTAAAGCCGCCGCAAGTTCTGCTTGTGTTTTTGTTTATGGGTCTTTAATATACTTTCGAGTGCCGTTAATAAATGTCATGATTCGTTTGGTAAACTGTGCATTTTTGAAACATTGTTAAACTATTTATTGGAATGTATTTTTTTGTATTTAGTTATTGATTTGTGTTGACGAAAATTTTGAGCATAGGCTAATCAACGATTATGTAGCGGTTGTCTTATGGTGCGTCCATGCTTGGCGCACCGTACGAGCCGAGCCACGAACGAGCACACGCGAGCACGATTCGCGTAGCATGGACGCACCATTACGATTT
This sequence comes from Achlya flavicornis, assembly GCA_947623365.1. NCBI lineage: Eukaryota > Metazoa > Arthropoda > Insecta > Lepidoptera > Drepanidae > Achlya > Achlya flavicornis. Next base: position 5,030,371 of record OX392488.1, read on the forward strand.
CACCCTTGATTACAATATAAAGGTTGATAATCCAATCTAGATGAATTATAGGAACTTGAAAAAAATACAGTGATTCAATTTTTGGTACAAATTATGAAAACTTACGCAATTCCATATTTAAAAAAAGTTTATTTTAGTTGAGATAATTTTGTCTATGATGTCTTTAAGCGGTATACAAATAAAAGCGTATTATATTTTAGTCGCGCTAACGTTATTCTTATGATCTTAATTATGTGAACATTGAGAACTGTCGTAACTTTTTTGGTATCACTACATATTATAAATAAACTAAGTCCAGCCACCGCGTCTGTCTGTCTAAACGCAATAAAATCAAAAACTACTGAAAGGATTTTTATACGCTTTTCATAAACGGACGGAGTAATTCATGAGGAAGGTTTAGGTGTATAATTCAAATTAAGGCTTTCTTAAAATCTTGCCGCGGGGATAAGACTAACCTGCTACTCGTGCGAAGCCGGGACGTGTAGCTAGTTTATTATAAAAGAGGATATAGATGTGCACATTTGTTTAATATCACACACTATTGATTTTATCCTGATTTTATCCTATTCTCATCCCTTAAAGTTGTAATAACGACACCACGAAATATTTCAGTATTAAATGCCTAATATGTTCTCATACGGCTTTCCTTTTAAGACGCAAGAAGCTAGCCACCCAAGTTTCTGCTTAGTACCCATTATGTGGGGGTTTTCTATTATAGCAGCCCATTGTCCAAATAGCAAAGCCTTGCCTTACTAATGGAAGGGGCAAATAATACGTAAATAGTGCACCTACTGTGAGCTGTGTGCCGGATTATGGGTACGTTTCATGGCAAAGAGAGTGGTGAGATAAAAAAATATGGCTGTCATGGATATTTCTGTCGACTATTTTCTTACGTAAAATATCACTATTGGTATATATTAATATTTGGTACAAGTTGGTCTGTAGCTTATAGATTAGACATTGAGAGAGTTTACACAATTAATAACAGAGTTTTAAAATGTTTTATGTGTACAATAGGGATGATTCATGGGTAAAAAGAAACTAATTAGTCCGTCAGGGAGATTATCAAAAAATATAAGATACGTGTTTTTTGCTTTACCAAATCATAAAAAAATTACAAAGATAAATCGCGTCAAAGTTCGGGAGGGACGTCATTTTAGAGTAAAAACTGTAGGTACCATAACGTGACGTCACGCGGAACTTCATCACACGATATCTTCAATTTTTTATGTTTAATTGACAAATGAAAAAATACGTATCTAATATTTTTTGATAATGTCATCATCATCATCATCAGCCTATAATGTCCCACTGCTGAGCACAGGCCTCCTTTCACTAATCAGGGTGAAAGGGAATGGGCAGATACTCCACCACGCGTGCCCACTGCGGATCGGTGGAGGTAGGCTAGTGGTCAACCTACTGTTGGAATTTTTCAAGCCCCCTAGGAGGCATCCAACTAGCTTAACGACTATCACAATTAAGTGATAACCGGGACCAACGGCTTTACGTGCCTTCCGAAGCACGGAAACGCTCGATTTGAAATACCACTAGGCGGTCACTCATCCAGGTACCGACCAAGACAGACGTAGCTTAACTTTGCCGATCGATTAAGAACGGCTAATCATGCTACACCACGAGCGCTTCTTTGATAATGTATAAGAACTAAATAGTTTTTTTTCAGTCAGTCTAGCCTATTGTTTATTAGTGAAGGAAAATGTCATAGAGAAACCATAGCTCGGTAATATTGCGATATTTACGTGTGTGGGTGTATCTTTGGTGTTAGGATACTTACTTTGCCATAGGCGTCTTGGCAATTTGAAGTTGAAAACATCTTACCAGGCCTGGAAGCCTACGTTACGATTTTCCACGGCCCTTCTAATAAAGAATCAGCGGTTCAAGTCTAATACAACAGATTACAAGCCCTAAGGGGCTGTAATTGAGATGTATGTACTGACTCCGCAAAGAATTGTGGCAAATAGCCCTTCAGGGATTTGGTCTGTTCGCTCGCGAAATTGGTTCGCTATTAGTTTATGGGCTTCTTTTAGTTTCAGCCAACTCTTTTATTGAATCGGAATTGCGTTTTAGTTTTACGAATTATTATCTTGTCTAGTATCTGTATCGACGCCTTACGTCAGACTCTGAAATAGATTCTTGTTTCGGCCTTTTTTCGGTGCATATGATATATTTTACATATTCAAACCTAACTTCAGTAGCTTTGAACTTCGTAAGTGCTCTATTAGGACCTAAGTTGAATTTGAGCCATAAGTATAACAAATGAAAGAATTCTTTTTTAATACTGATGGTGATCTACAATAGCAAATTTATTATATTATATGTTATTTAATAAATAAGATTTAGTTAAATATATGATAATTTAGGAAAAAATACAGCATATGAGTTCAAATCCCATTTGTATTAGTATTCTAGTTAAAAGTTACTCTTTCTAATCATATTGGCTGAATTCTCTGCGGACGTCTAAATTAACTCTGTATTTGCGTGACTTGGAATGAGGATGCAAAGTTAATTCATGAGTGAAAAATTGGTGAAAAGTTCAATTAATTTTAATTTTAGCTTTCGACTGACCCTATTAACTCATTCCCTAGAATTCTTGGCAGTATATGAATTGTCTAGTCAGACCTAAAACACGTACCCCCTTATTAATAAATAAGGTGTAAAACAGTCTTGTAACACCCAGGTATTAAGATAGCCCCATCCCTTTTTGTTAACATGACATTAGAAAGTGACGGATATATTTTAAACCTAGGTATTACTATACTTGACTTACACCTTATTTATTAATAAGGGGGCTAGGTTGGGGGTTTTAATATAACTTTATAACATAGGTTTATACAAAAACCAATGCATTCTCAACCAAACCCCATGGAACAAATAAAAATAACCATAGACTACATACAATTTAAACTGTCAAATTTCGCGCCACGTACGAGTAACTCCACGATTATGTACAAACTTTATCAAGAACTAATAGACCTTAATATGTTTAATGCGTCGGCCGTGAATATTAGAGGGTAGTTGGTACCCGCGGGAACTCCACCCACTTACATTAATGACAAATCATTAGAAACTCCGGGAAGTTTAATCGGTTGTTATGGGTGGCGTGGTGACATGGGATTTCCATTCGGTTGCTTGTACTAATAAACGTGGGAAAATTAAGGCGGGGAATAGGTGAAGCTGGTTATTGCTGCGATTTGACATTTGAATTTTAACACTCGAGACTGTTCGAAATTTAAAAAGCCAGATTGCACAGTGACATTCATATGAATATAATTACATAAATATAGGAACTGAAAGAGATACCTCTTGTCAAATGTGACCTTTTAAATCTCGTACTGTTAAGGCGCCGATCCCACAGAGAGAGTTGTAGAGTTCTACGTTCAGAGTTCTGCGTTCCACATTCACCATTGTGCACAAAGCAAGCAGTCTATAGTTCTGTAATATTCGCTACAAATCACATGTCATACACTTTTTTTACTTTTAAAGGTGCCGCACAGTGAACACAAAACGCAGGACTCTAGAACTCTCTACAATTTTACAATATTTACAATTTCTCTGGTAGGATCGGCGCCTAAAACGTTACGTAGCCTATTGTTGGATCTCTAACAATTTTCCACCCCGTATATCTATTGTCTTATCGTCTCTTCAGTGAGTCTTGGAGTATCAGTTCATTTAATATCACTAATTTTGGGTCTCTACTTTTATAAATAACCTCTAAAATTTGGCTTATTTCTTCAAGTATAGGGAAAATACCATTTCAAGATCAGGAATAGAACTATTCACCCGTTACGGTCAATATGAATTCGGATATAACTATCTCGTTGTCATAAAAAAAAAAGCAAAAATATAATGATAAGCTAAGATCATTGCTTCTTACTGCACAATGTGTCTCAACCCTTACGAAAAGCGAAAACGATAATATCTGTGAGTCGCGATCCGCTTTGCAGCAACCACACATTCCGGCGTGGCGCTCACCCCCGGAATTCTCAATTTTCTGTTATTGTACGTATTTACTTCCCTTTATTTTATAAAAAAAAACACACGAACTTTAAGAAAGAAAGAAGAAAGAAAGAAAGACATTCAAATCGGTCCAGCCATTTAGGAGGAATTCAGTGACATACACACGTACAGTAGAATTTTATATATAAAAGAATATAGTAAAATAGCAAAAGATTCACGACCGTAAATGTAGAAACTACTGCCTTCACTCAGCAGTGACCTGCTGAGACAAGCAGAAGTGGTGTGGATGCAGCTGGTGAACAACTCGGTAAAGGCATTTCAGGTCGGGCACGACCTTCAGTAATGAAGAAAACGAAGAAGAAGAAGAAATGTAGAAACAGACACAAAAATAATATTATAATCAAGAACTTCATCTGATTAAACTTTTTACGAATTGGCTTTTATATATTGTAGGAACAAGTGAATTGATTATTAAAAAGGTAAAGGCAGGCCGTGGCCGACCGCAACACTTAAGGATTTGTGCACAAAGGCCGGTTCATAAGCCACTGCTTGATAATAGATAAAATCACGACAGCTTCGTCTACTTGCGTTCATGAGAGCGCATTTGATGCTAACCATTAATATCTTAAAACAAGAGCGAGTTTGTTAGTCGAGTTTGTTTTGAGAGAAGTAGAGCATAGCGTTTATTCGCTCAAATAGCAGCTCGACTGGGGAAGTACCTCCACCTTACAGAATACCGCAGCCAAATAACTTTATGTTGTATAAAGTTGTGTTCCTGCGCGTGAGTAAGGTTGCCAGAGCTCATAGGGGAGGGGGGATAGGTCGATAACGCGTGAGCGTTGCAAGCGTCTATATGGCTACGGTGACCGCATACCATCAGGCGGGCCGTATGCTTGTTTATCGACTAAGTTGTATAAAAAAAACTGTAAGTAAAGAACTCACATTCTTCTTCAGCATTTTTTTCTAAATTTTAGGCCCAGTAGTTTCAGATATAAGTGGGAGAGATGGTCAATTTTCATCTAGTTTCTTAGATAACTTTAAAAATATTTATTTTCAGATTATAAAAAAAATGGAGACCCTCACATTCACGTTAATATTCCATTTTAGCCAAAGCCTCAAATCTGCAGTACATAACGCGACTGGCCTAGAAGCGTGGCACTTCCATTCGGGATTAGCCTATGACTGCGTTGAGGCCAAATCCGACCGGCCACCGGCCGCGCACGTACAATCTCTGTTTTAGCCACGATTAATGACATTCACCACCGGCCATCGTGTTATATCGAGTTTATTGCTAAGCATGCCATCAGGGCCGCAGGGGCAGCGCCATTATCTTGACACAGTTTCTTATTGGAGTAGGTATTATAAGTAGGTTTTTTTTTTAAATGTGAATTTGGGTCAGCTGTTTTTATATTTTTCGTAGGTACTAAACTAGCAGCACGGTAGGATGGTCGTTTAGATATAAGGGTGTATTTCCTTGTCTCTTGGTCTATACCAATTTGAAAGACCATATCTATAATATGGTCTTTCAAAACATTCATCATAGCGTGTGGCTAATTCAGTTTTGTCTTGGGGAGCGTGTCGAAGAGTAATATGGCCCTAGTGAAGCTCGTTATCTTAACTAATATCATATTGTTTTTTTTTTATACGACTAAGTCGGTAAACAAGCATAAGGCCCGCCTGATGGTTAGCGGTATTGTTTCTTTGTCACGCTTTCACGCCCTAACTACTCAACCGATCATAATGTAGATAGCCTATAGTATGGAAAAGGACATAGACTACTTTTGTTCCAGGAACGCGGTTGAAAACGCGGGGGACTAGTTAGCAATAAATGACTCTACTACAGGAATGCTCAAACTCGATCGCGAGAGCTTTCCGAGTCGATAGCAGGAATTCCCAAAAAATATATCATAAGCCAACATTTATTAATAAAAAAGAAAAATGATAACGCTTAATTGTGAATATTTTACATCGTAGTTAGATTACAATTGCACTTCATAAACATATGTGGGATTCGATCTCTTGCTGCCTAAATAATGTGTGGTAGATCGCCCATCTTCTCTATCTAGCTCTACTACCATTGAAACAATCCATTTCATATATTAATAAATGAATAAATATGAAACACAAAAATAGTATTAATAAAACTGCAGACTTAGCGTGTCAATACTGCGCCGAGGATCACAATCTATCAAAATATCAATATTGAAATGGCTTTCGATATTGAACTGTATATGGATATACATACATGCCTGTGCAAGGCTATTACTATAGCAGGACAAACTAGGCCGAGCAATAGAGGGAAACAATAAAACATTCCCCGTTTTTGAATGGTTCGTTTGCAATATTTCGTCGGTTGACGGTGTCGGCCCATTTGCGGCAAACTTATGAGCTTACAGACCAGTTTGGTGGTAGCCGCAAGCTTGCATGCCAGGGGCGACTATTACTGCCTTTTTTAAGTTATCAACGAAGCTGAATACGATTTTTTATTAATACTGGTCTCTTGTTAGTTTTCATAAACGTCCACAAAATAATGTATTTATTAGGTAAGCTCGTATACCAAGCTCGTAGAAATACTTCACGAGCAATTAATAAATATTTATGACCAGTAAAAACAAGGTTTGACACGTTTAAAATCCTAATTATTTTTCAATCTAGCCACTTACCTATATAATCATGATTCATATTTTCTCATTTCCATGTTAGGTTTATGTTCGCACTTTTAAAATAACTACGTGGAAACCAACGACTTGATCGAGCTTCATCGATCTCCTACTAATACTATCAGATAAGTTCGACAAGCCGTCATAAAAACCAAACCTTCACCATTAACATTAGTTTTGAAAAGGACATTAATAATAAAACTTTCATTTCAATCCCCTATATTTTTTTAAACCATTTTAATACCTAAACAGAACAATCTCCCTTTCCTACCTTTAAGCAGAAACAAAATAGCAAAACAAAGACTACTTCCATATTTTTCTCGTCATCCGAAGTGGCATAGAAGTTAATGAATATTACGCTCGGTTGCAGGTAACACTCGCCATTTGCCAGCCAGCACCCAGCCAGTGTTGCCAGCACTTTAGCTTTTACAGCCGTGCCACAAATATACATTAGTGTCGCGGTGAATTCAACTTTGAAATACTCCAAACTGCAACACTGAAAATGTTGAAAGTGACTTAAATTAATTACCATTGACTAGGTTTTTTTTGTTGTTAATTGACTTTATGATAAATGTGCCTTGTTGGTATAATTATAATGCTTGAATGATGCAGATTATAATAGTCTTCATAAGAAACAAAATATATAATTTTGAATTATTCCCTCCGCGGACGAAACAATGCGCTGAAAAAATGAAGTGAGTTATAAAAAGATTGCAAAGTCGTGAAGAATAATAAGTTTTTTGAGACGAAATAAAATTCAAATTATTGGGAAGGAACATTCTTGATATATACTATTACGCTACGTATTAGGTAGGTGTACTATTATATCTTTTTAAATAGTGAAATTATTTCTGCGTGACAATCTTTTATAATCTTAAATATCTGCACCTTATCCATACGAATAGAGAAGCTGAATCAAGAACATATGCTACAGTACTGGCCCTGCGCACCTTGATTCGACACTGCTGACTTTGCTTTATTTTCGGTGGAAATACTTCTACTTCCATGTATGTACTATACCTAGTAAATGATACATAAGTAGGAACAAAGTTAGTAAGTATCTGCTAAGTGTCCCCAAGGAGTTCTGGTAAAAGCACCGAGAGTGCGTCTTCACTCCGGCCGCGCAACAATGCTACACGTATTTTACGACTACCCACATTTTTTTTTATAAATATCTGTCAGAACTCAGAACGCGCGTTTTGTAAAAATTGTTTTTCATTATATAGCTGTCTCGTAATTATAATTAAAAAAGAAATACTTTTGAATTTAGAATTGGACTGCTGATGTGATACATTTTTAAGTAGATATGAATGAGTTCCAAATATGAAGGTGAAAATTAATTAACTCTGACTGCATCAAAAATTACGATCAAAGTCGAGCTACGTGTAAATTTTCACTAAGGTCCCTTTCAAATGACTTCTCCGAAAGGTCTACTTACAAATTGGACGATAAAAGTGATAGGTCTTAGTGATTAGATCGTCTGAACTTATATCGATTTCTAGCTCAATTTTTGACCTAAATCTGCTAATATTTTTAAGACGATAAATTTTCGGAAAATAAATGAGACAGGTTTAAAAATTATTGCCAACGTGGGTACATAGAATCTTAAATTTTAGAGATGTTGGTACAGTTTTTAGTAGCGACGCGACAGCTGTTGCTCTTACTTGAGAAACTAAACTAATTAATCAAATCAATGACAACAATTTTATGTAAAAAATGTAATTCTACAGATCCGACGTAACTTTACAAGCTTTTTATTAACTTGCATTGTATGTATGTTCGGGTCAAATCTTGCAAGTCGAATTTCACCCACTTCCTGTGGTCGGATTGACTTGACATTTGGTATACATTAGTTTATTGGAAGACTACAAGTACAGTTAACTAAAAGTACAGTCACCAAAAAAAGCTTGTATTATATTTTTTTTTTTTCCAAAAGACCTTACATGTTTTGTTTATTTTAATAGTCGCGAAACTACTATTGCAATTTGTAGGCGTGCGCTCTTTCACGGTTTTGTTGGTTTGTACGTACATTATTTACATTATTACTTAACAATCACATGCATTAAATTAAAAATGAGAACAAAACTTATTTAGTAGGTATATTATTTAAGAAGTATACACCCCATACGAACGTATGATCAATTCCTGAAAAAATGCCATATAATTTTTTTTTTCTTTTTTTTATACCACAGGTGGCAAACAAGCATATGGCCCGCCTGATGGTAAGCAGTTACCGTAGCCTATGGACGCTTGCAATACCAGGGGTATCACTCGCGCGTTGCCGACCCTGAAGAAACCTTTTCACACCCTTTTTGAAGAACCCCATGCTGTAGTCCATTGGGAAAACCACGGCGGGGAGCTCATTCCACAGTCCGAGCATCCGCGGAAGAAAACTCCTTTTAGCCCGCACAGTTCGAAACAGTTCTGGTTTCAATGTGTGTGGATGGATTCCCCGCCGATGGCGAGAGTTGCGATGGTGGAAGGTAGCCGTGGGCATCAAGTCAAACAATTCCTTAGAACACTCTCCGTTGTACAAGCGGTAGAACACACATAAGGAGGCAAAGTCTCTCCTCAGACTGAAGGGCTCTAAACCGCTTGTGAGCTCGGGATCGTCAACAATTCTGGCGGCACGTCGCTGGACCGAGTCTAAAGGCCCAAGCTGGTATCCCGGTGCTCCCGCCCATAGATGACAGCAGTACTCCATATGAGGCCGGACCATTATGGATAATTACGAAGGTATTACGTTACTCATACAAAAAAGTACACTTATTCTGGATTATATATTTATATATATTATTATACATTATAGTATGCATTCAATAATTTTAACCCAGTATTAGAAATATATTAACATGTAGTTTATATATTTTATCAGTTATCTGGTTGCCATAGGTTTATATCTGCTTAGCTATGGATCAAATCGCCGTATTTGATGAATGTCCCGAGATATTACAAAATAGCTGTCCCCCGCGGTTTAGTTAGGATAATAAAGTAAGTTTATGATTTCAATAAAAACTAAAATATTGCAGAGTCATATTACCTTCAACGATGCCAAAACCTTAATCTTTTGTTTTCCCGCGTCCGTCTCTTTTATTTACTTTTATTACCAACACCAGACTTATCTATACGACTTTTTCAACATCCTGACAAGGCGACCGTAAAATACTGTCCAAATTATACCATGTAAAACTCGCTTAGAACTCTCCCTCTCTGCTGTTTGTGTTTTTAACATCTTTTAATTTGACTTTTTAATTAGCAAAGAGCCTTTTCTGCTTCTTTAATCTTCTTATAAGATTGTAAGATTGTCTAAATTAAAATTCAGCAAAGCTGTACTTAGTTTATCGTCTTTTCAAAACAATTCTGTTTCTCATTTAAATGAGTTTAAGTTATTTTGTATAATATAATTAGGAGATTAAATAAATGTCACTATATTTATATCATAGCTTTGCAATTAATTGAGTTTAATTTCAATTAATATATCTTTACTTATTTCAATGAAATCTTATGGTGTGTCCTCAGCCGACTTTCATCTCGGCATTCATCACAGACTGAGCTATAATTGCTTCAAAATTTCATTAATCAGTTTTCACTACCGTTGTTGGCCTTAGCCAATGTGCAGGATCTGAAAACATAGACAAAAGTTTGCTGTTCTTCTTTGCTGTTCGAATTTTAAACGACGAAACGATCGTCGTTTCTGATAGGCACCACAATTTTAAATTTAGAAGAAGTCTATTTTCCTTTATCAGTAAACTTTTAATTAAATGAAAAACAGTGGGTATACTGTGGGTATTGTTTTACTTTCTAAGGGTCATCGCTCACTATGTCAGTACCTATCGCAGCAACGGCCCGGCACCACCTCAACTCAATCCAACCACTAGCTGTCAGCGCGCCTCCTGCTAGGCTCGCGGGCGGCGCGGCTCCCGGCTGCGTGACGCCAGCAAGCAGTATCTTGCCAAAGCCGCGCCACTAATTTCACCGGGCGGTGCCAGCGGACCGCTCGCTGGAAGTGTGTGGTCAGCAGGACTAGTGGGCGTCAACTATTTTATCTAGTAATTGTAGAATTTACTTGAGCGCATATGATTCAAAGGCCTCACTTGCATGGCAAGGTAAATGCCGAGGCGTAGCCGTGCTGTTATAGTGAGGGCTGACCCTTACGGTTTAAAACCTATCGGTGAACTCATTTCAAATGAGTGACCGTAAAAATACATGTTCTATTTGCTAGGTATCGTTGAGTACGGAAAGCTTTCCTCTGTTCCTCTGCGGGTCACTATTTACTTGCATGGTGTAAGTTATATGCTTGTGCGGGAATGTTTTTTTGTATAGTATTTTTATACAGTGACCAGAATTACACGAGCGAGCGAGCCGAGCGGGACCACCGCCCACCAGGTGGACCGACGACCTGGTCAGAATCACTGGGCGTCGCTGGATGCGAGCGACCTAAAACCGTTCGATGTGGAAGTTAATGAGAGAGGCCTACCTTAAGCTTTTTTACGTATGGAATTTTGCTTAGCAGAACGTTCTGTAACGATTTCGATATTAAATTACATAATTAGGAAAAATATTTAGGTTTAATGGCATGTGTTACAAACGTTCACCACACATCGATATCACGGGTATTGTTATTTATTATGATAGGATCAAGCTGATTCGATTATAAATGTCTTTAAGATTGCTTTAGTCTTAACACTTGCGCCACACAACATCCCTCGGTTAGTAGCAACAAGCCTGGATATGACACTTTTTATTGTGAACCAAGAATACTGCTTCGTAGGGTCATGTGTGTGTGACACATATGCACTCACACACACACCATAGACGAGTTTGTGACAAAAAGATAATCACATTGAGTGCGGCTAGATAGCGAGTTTGTATGCGATTGTACCGTTTCTTACTGCAGTAGGGATAGGCGACGGAAGTAAGGCGGAAGCGGGTAGTAGTAATGACGTGTAGAAAATGCAAAGAAAAGGTTATACTGAATGCAATGATCAACTTTGCACACATGTATATCAGAAATAATAAACTAATATTATATCTTTGATTAAGGATACATCCAGATTGAGTGTTGAAGCTGTGCACGCGTCGATAAAAATAGGCCCTAACTGTTAGAGGCTAAATCAAATAGAAATAAATAAAATTGCTAAATAATGTTTAATATTTAAATTTCTCCCGATTTTAATTGGAATATTTCAACATCTGCTATCATTATGAACGTCACTATGACAAGCAGAATGACGCAGAGGGAGCGTAAATCGTAGCTGTTACGCGCAGCAGCCTATAAAAGATGGCCTGTTTTATATATTCGTGTAGTATGGCGACGTTCTTTCTAGGTATATTTATTTCTATGTATTATATATATCTAGAGAATTCCCTTTTCAAACATTGCAATTACTTCTATAATTTTTTTATTACAAGTATTTTTTATTAGTGGCCAGTTCCAGAATTGGTTCACGTTTAGCGCCGCTTAATTATTCTGTATTTAAATACTCTCAAAAGTTTGCTTGTTTTTAAAAAGGTTCTAAGCTTTGGTTACGGTGATCCCGATCCCAATCCCTATTGGACTTCTTCTGATTGTATAAGAAATTAGGGACAACTAAGTATTTATGTAAACATAATACACATGAACAAAAAATAGGTCACAGTTAATGACCCTTGGGATAAACCTCATCGAAGAATGGAACCAATTTGGTCCCACCCGTGAGGCTTCGGCATTCCGCAATTATAATTTCAGCGTTTGTGTTTTGTTTATTTATATTTTAGATTTTTCGTACAATTCCGTTACGTTGGCAGCCGAAGGAAGAGCACGCTTGCCCAAAAGAAAGGTAATAATTTCAATTATAATAACATTTAATTAAAAAAAACCTAATTTACTGACGCTTTTAAAAACAAAGGAGTAAAGAAAACAATAACCCGAAGCAAGTTCCTTTGCTGCATGAATGAGGATAGAAAAGGTTCGTTATATAAACATTACGCAGGTTTAAACAGCGTTTCATTAAGGAGAAATGGGACAATTATTATTAATCCTGAACACACTCGGTATATCCTGTAGGACCAATGAGCAAGCAAGCTGTCATCGATGGTCAAGCCTCGGAGCTTTGCCTTAGTGTAGTTTCTTATAAAAATATTGTTTATTTAAAATGAACTTTTATGCGTCGCTCGCAAAGAGACCGTACCTTTATATAATTTAGCAAAGATATTTTCGACAAATGTCACCAAATTACTGTGTTTTTTTTACTCAATGTCGATATATTTATGATAAACAGAAGCTACGTAATGTTTAAGTTTTCTGGAAAGTTTCTACTATAAAAACTTTAACATAACACAACATTACTAACAATAAAAAGAAGAACTGACGACTATTTGGCGGGAACTTGCAGAGTGACGTAGCGTTTTCATTTTTATTTTCATAAATTTGTGTATTGTGTATTTTTGGTGGTATTTTACCCAATAAAGATCATCTATGTGCACCAGTGAAGTGAAATGAAATGAATTATGTGTATCGTGACTTTTCAAGTTGTCTCAAAATGTCCATGAAGAGTTTTAGTACAATGACCACCATTGTAGTAAAACATGACTTTTATGTACGGTGAGTTACTGAGGACTATAATGTGAAGTGATTTATTGTGACTGGAAACTATAATATAACTCGACACTGATAGAAATGAGCCCTAATTTGGGCTTGGTTGCCAAAATTAAAAATAAGAAGAAGAACTGACTGACTTACCTATCAATGCTCTTATCATATCAGGGTCTAGAAACTTGAAATTTGGCACACAGGTTAATAACAACGTGTAAGGAAAGGACGGATGTTTGTCCATAAACGTTCACGACTGCTTTGGTAAAAGAGAGAATTGTAAAGTGAGGAGAAAAAGAGATTTTTCCTCGATTCGTGAAAAGATAATTACCCTTATTGACACATTTGTTATGATATTAATTCAATAAACTTGAAAGCAAAAATTTGGTATGAATTTTTGAGTAAATTACTTTGAGCTGACACTTTTTATAAAGTCTAAACCTGATGTAGCATGATAAGCCGTTCTTAATCGTTCGGCAAGTTAAGCTACCACCGTCGTGGTCGGTACCTGGATGGGTGACCGCCTAGTGTTTTTTTTTTTATACCACTTAGGTGTCAAACAAGCATACGGCCCGCCTGATGGTAAGCGGTTACCGTAGCCTATGGACGCTTGCAACAACAGGGGTATCACGCAAGCGTTGCCGACCCTGCAGAAATCTCTTCACACCCCTTTTGAAGAACCCCATGCTGTACTCCATTGGGAAAACCACGGCGGGAGCTCATTCCACAACCTGAGCGTCCGCGGAAGGAAGCTTCGTTGAGCCCGCACAGTTCGAAACAATTCTGGTTTCAATGTGTGAAGATGGACTCCCCGTCGATGGCGAGAGTTGCGATGTGGTTTTATTATTTCCACAAATGGAGCGTTTCCGTGCTTCGGAAGGCACGTAAAGCCATTGGTCCTGGTTATCACTTAATTGTGATAGTCGTTAAGCTACTTGGAGGCCATCTAGGTGGCTTGAAAACAGTAGTTTGACCACTAGCCTACCTCCACCGATCCACAGTGGGCACGCACGCGTGGTGGAGTATCTGCCCATTCCCTTTCACCCTGATTTGTGAAAGGAGGCCTGTGTTCAGCAGTAGGACATCATAGGCTGATGATGATGATGAAAGCTGATGTAGTCTTCATCCCTTTCAGATAGATATACCCTTTTCTTTGTATAGCGTATGCATCCACTAACGTGTTCAAGGTTGCCCTTAAATTTGGTGCTTTTTTTAATAGATGATATTTAAATGTCGAACACACTCAAAAGCAAACAATACAACTTTAACAATGTGCAAACAGGAAGCCAGTATAAATGTTCTGCACCCCTCCATGGTGTATTGACGTATGCAACTGCAGTGTCAGATGGACGGAGCGTGCCACATCCGCCGGAAGTGGCTTGTCATTTCCGGTTGCAGAGGCTTGCACGCTGCACGCTACATTGTGTACATCTGTGGGCTCAACGGCCAGCCTCTTGAGATAAGGTTTAATTGTCTTGAGGGATCATCTAACACGTACCTAATGCCATATACTATACGAAAAGGGTATATACAACCGAAAGGAATGCAACATCAGGTAAAGACTCTCTAAATAATTGGACTGTTTTACAAAAACCTTAAACCGACTTCAAAGTACACTAAGACGTAATCAAATCCTGATCTGATGACAATGGGACCAAACGGGAAGTGTACCCTTCCAGACAAAAAAAATATTTTCCAAATCAGTTAATAAATGACGGAGTTATGAGGTAACAAACATAAAAAAAAAAAAAAAAAAAAAACATAACCGAATTGAGAACCTCCTCCTTTTTTTGAAGTCGGTTAAAAAAGTTTCATATCAAAATAAATTACTCAAAAATGTATATCTTTGTGCATCCAAGCCAACCTGTCACCGGTCAATGATCATTATCATTTAGCGTCTTTCGCTAATTTTAATATAATTTTTTCACATCCGCGATTTGTGCGCCAAGTACACATATTCTAGTAGTATAGGATTACTATACAATAGGAGGTCAGCTTATATTAGAAATGTATAGCTTGATCTGTAGCCGTGTGTACCAAAACAGTGGAATACTGTAATGGATACATACTTTCCGTTACATCCTGTATATTGGCAATGATAAGGTATATTTTTAGTACCTTTCGCCCTTAGTTCATGGTGTACAGTACAAACAGAACACTAAAAATCTACAATATGACTTACCGTGAATGCAAAAAAACATTGATAACATGGCTGAAAACATTAACGTATGAAGAAACTGAAGAAATACTAAAGTAAAACAACTAGCCCAAGTCAACGTAACACATTATTTTTATATTTAATTAGCTTTGCACATGGACACATTTTAAAACAACATCTTCTATCACACACACTCACACACCTACATACACTCACCCACACACATATACACTCACACTCATAAATACACTACTCATTTAAAATCGCCTGCATTATTTTTGTAAATTTAAATATAATTATTTAATCGGTACAAGTATAATACAATGAAATTCGGAAGAGCGGGTCTCCCCTAACACAGGTTTTATAAACTTAAAAGGAGAGTCCCAACCCCTGTAATTTACAAACTTGTAATTTAATAAAGAATTTTTGAATTTTTGAATTTTGAATTTTTGAACTCTTCGGCACACAAACTATCTCCACCTATGTCGATCCAAAAAATCATATCGATCCCTTGTTCCGTTGCTTTTCATTTTAAAAGTTTGAAGTTTCAATCAAAGGCCGCAATACATTCCTAGCCTGGGAGCGCGGCAACGTTGCGCATTGTGAAAACTCTTCAATGAGTTTGTTATAGAGAATTCAGGAGCTGCTCATTACATACCACTATCGTTTAACACGAGTACCCTCAGGTTTAAGTGCATATATTGTATTCTATTATTAATAAACCCAAATTAAAGATTTTAGCCTTTTAGCCCGACCTCATCATTTTGCTGAAATTACCAACCATACGTAACATTATCGTTATACTCGTATATAAATAATAATAATAAATATCCTGGGACATTCCTCACACACGGTCATCTGATCCCAAACTAAGCAGAGCTTGTACTATGGAAACCAGATAACTTATATAGATAGATAGATAACACCATAGATAACAAAAGTACTTAAAATTAATTACTGTACAATGGGCGGTCTTATCGCTAAGAAGCGATCTCTTCCAGACACATATAATACATATACTACTTTTTTGTTTGTAAATACATACTTAATATACATAATTACACCCAGCCTCAGGACATACAGACATGTTCATGCACAAAAATGCATGTCCTGTGTGGGACTCGAACCCACGACCTGCGGCGCGATAGGGAACAACCGCGCCAGCTGGCCCGTCAATATATCGATGGTATGTAATAATGAAAACATTATCTTTTTGTTAGTTTCTTGAGGATACATCTTGCATGCTAGAGCAAAATAACAAGCTGCAATGGCTAGTCATGTGTGCCTAACGCCTTAAGACAAACTTCAGAATGATTTGGCGAGTCTTAGAGTGTATGCAACAAGATCCAGCCTGATGGACCGATGATCTCTTAAAAATAGGACTGAACAAGATTTAGGTAGCAATTAACCCATGTGATTCAAACGTTTATGGCACGCTTGGCCTTGTGAAGCTGCGGACTGCAAGCTAATGAATCTTCTCTCTTGCTATTAAAACTACTTTAGTACTTGCTTTGTTCGTAGAAGTCGGGTATAATATATAAGAGATTACATTGTGAATAGTTATCAAACAAACCACATTTGGAATCCATTCATTGCCAAGTTAAAAGCTTTGGAACATTCAGTCAGCGATAACAATGGGCTTAAACCTCTCATTATCGCATCGAATGTTAAGTTATGTTACTTAAGTAATCGCAGTGAAACCAATTTTTTGGAGTAAGCTACATATGAAATCTATACCTTCCTAAGAATGCCCATAAGCTCAACTGGGTATAGGATAACTTAATTGTCTAAAAACTGCGAGATTTACTTTGTTATAAACTTTCCGCCCGGTGATTCGGCGCCGGCTCTAGGGTAGGGTAGGCTGGTGGCCAGGGAGCGCCAGGTGAACAGGTGGTTAGGGCCAACGCTGGCGCAATGTCACCAGCAATCCCCTGGAGTTTTGAAAAACCTGGATCCGGATAAAAGGAAATGTGTGCAAAGGCCCTTCGACCATGTAAACGTGCATTTTCAAATTCTCCTTTGATATAATACAATAGTAGAAAGATAGACAAAATAAATGCCTTTTGGAGTCAAACTTCTTGACATCCTTTATCTAAATCTTCGTAGGTACTATCCAACTAGATGTACGATAAACATGAGATTAAACTCATCCAACAAACTTTTGAACTCCAAACTCACAAGTCTAATATTACTAACAGCCAAAATCCGTCAACAACATCCAAGCTGATCATTATTTAACTCGAAGCTGGATGTGGACATGATATTGTTACGTGGGTATAAATCGGTATCGATCCACAGTCCATCCTTGGTTCCCATCGACTGCTTCAATAATTTATTGCGCGATGCCACCTGGCAAATGACTGGATGGAGTTCGTTCACAATGCACGATATGACAAAACGATCAGTAGATTGTACATTCATATTTCTTCAAGCAAATAATGACCAATCACTTATCCTAGATTTACTTAAGCCTCATCATTGTTTGAAGACGCTCTTGTCCCTTTGCTGGGGATGTCTATATGCTTATCTGTTTATGATGATGTTTAATTACTAAATCTGATAATCAATAGATTTAAAGATAGGTAGATAGATAACAATTAGTGAATTATTATATTAGTACGTGAAGCAAAGACTTATATTAGGAAGAAGTGCACAAAGCTAATATTTTGATATAATAATGCATTTTAAATACATTATTTTAATTAATTTTAAAAAACTTTCACCAACACATATGCTCTTTTGTTTATCTTCTTCTTTTAAGTTTTGTAGCATGACAACCAAATTTTTTGTGATAATTATTTTTTCCAGTGTCAAAATTATTAGTTCATTTGTGATAAAAATTTATAGTTGAATTTCGACCCAAGCATGGGCGACGATATTATACAATTACGTATAAAACATTACAAAATACAATTTATTGACAATGACGGGAAATGAGTTCTGGTACAATTATAAGTTATTATCGGGTTATTATTCAATAAGTAAATTGGTTGGAAATATATTTGTCTTTTATTTGTAAATCAATTCAGTTTCAATATACGAGTAAGAGCTCTGTCTCGGTCGCTGTGGTATAAGGCTCCGATCCGACAGCGAGCGGGCTAGAGTTCTGCGTTCCGCGTTCACTGTAATCTATGCGGAACTTTTGATCATTGCATACAGCGACCGCGGCGGTCAAGGGCCGCAGAACTTTAGACTGCTCGCTGTGGGATCGGGCGCCTTAGGGTGGTTGGGGAATGTGTTTTAGCTGACAAATCGTAGATCGGGCTGAGAATTGGTAATGCGACCAAAAGAAAGCGACAATGCTCCATAAATTACGTTCAACGTAGGTACACATCAAAAATATTAAGCATATATTATCTCAGTTTCATGTAGCCACCATGTAGCCTTCTATTTACGCCTAACCCCTGGATAACCCACTAACGTATGTTTATGAGCGTCGGTACCAAGTTTTAATTAGTTATATAGGGTGTATGTGTAGTGCCTAACTCCAACTTTAACCCAGAAAGGTAATATTAACTTACGATGCCACCGATGGTAACGAATTTAGCAAGTTTTGCTCTGAAACTATTATTAGATAAGGGGGTAGTTATGATTTATTGCATTTGTGGTTTTTATTGCGGCGTTTGCTTTGTCTTTACTGTGTCACAGTGGAAATACTTTTTACCCCTAAGAATAAGTACTCTTAAGATAGCAAAAAACAATACGGCCAGCCTGATGGTAAGCGGTTTCCGTAACTTATAGACGCTTGCAACACTCCTGGGTTGGGTATCACTCGCGCGTTACTTAATAATAATAATAATAAAAAAAAAAAAAAAAAAAAAAACGCTGACATCTGACAACGCCTTGATTTTTTGTGATTTTGTAAATATTCATTTTTATCGTTATTTACACCATATTTAAGTCATATTCAAGATATATTTAAACAGAAAAACAGGACAGCTACCAAAATGAGAATACAATTTGGCAATAATAACAAAATATGTATACCGTTGAAAAATTATACTGTCATGACATTTATGTCACTTCGAACCAGACTATAGAACCATGAAATAGAACATGTAACATGATTACAAGATCAAGGACAAATAAAACAGCGGAACGAAACGCACGCCCACCACCCTCGCCCGCCTCTGCCAGCTCCTCGCCATCCTTGTCGGGCGATAATTTCGCCACCGCGCCCGACACTAGCGAGTCGAGCGACGAGCGCGGGCCGTCGTCCCCGCCGCCGCGACCACCTGCGCGACGAGGACGGCCACCGCTGCCGGCACGCTTGGGACCTGCGGGACAACCTGCCCCGCGCTCGGCCCCCGCTACCGGTGGTATAGTGCGTCGCATGCGGTGGACACAGTCCATTAATGAAAACTGCATGCGCGCCTACTATGGGGCTACAGAGGGGGGAACCAACCTGTCCGCGTATCGTGACCGGATGCTGCCTCTGTTTCAGATCCTTGAACCAACCATCAACGTGACCGCGCAACGCCTATCGGATCAGGTGCGGGCCATCCAGCGGCTCAGGAGGCTGGATGACTCTGTACTTGATCGGCTACGCTTGGAAGTGCTACCTGTTCGCTCTGCCTCTGCTTTGACGCGGGATCCACCTGCTGTTTCGCCGATTCCGGTGCCGATACTAGACCAGGCACCGGGGGCAGCGCCGGTTGATCCCAGTGCCGACGAGGAGGACTGCGTGAACAGCGTAAGCACTCAAACCAATGAGCATTTGAGGAGGACTTTGGAGGAAGCGATTGTGCTGTATAGGTCCGCACCCAACTCTAGGCCGCGAATACCACGCTTGCCCACAAATAAACGAAACTTAGCGCTAATGGGAGCCCTGAACGCTTTACTAGACCCGTATCTACGGGCTAGTGAAGATTTAGTTGATACCCACTCGATTCTGTACTGTGGGGCCATCGCGGCGTGCCGTGTTGCTCGTGTCAGGCTACCTGTTCCTGACCGAGCCACGCGGACCGTCTGTGGTGCCCCCGCATGGCAAGTGCGGATCGAGCGGCGTATCAACTCGTTCAGGACTCTCATTGCAAAGCTGATTTGCTTCAAGGAGGGCAATAATCGCCCTCGTGTCATGCGCTTTGTGACCCAGGCCTTTGCGGGGACTGATATTAGGTCCCATGACTACTTGGCCTGTGTCACAGAGCGCATTGACTTCTTGAAGCAAAAAGTTTATGCGTGGGCAAGCCGTATTCGCCGCTACAGAGAGCGTGTGGACCGATTCCAGCAGAATCGCTTCTTCCAGAGTGACCAGAGGAAGGTATACCGAAAGTGGGAGGGCACCGACCAACGTGTGTTGGATGGACAGTTGCCGGATACTACTGCTATGATTAATTTCTGGCGTAGTATCTGGTCAATGCCTGTCCAACACACCGAGGGTGATTGGATGAGTGTTGTCAAACGTGAGTGTGAGTCCATCGAACCAATGGAGGCTATTACCATCAGCCCCATTGACATAGGTTGTGCGATCCGTACGACCCAGAACTGGAAAAGTCCTGGGCCGGATGGATTGCACAACTTTTGGATAAAGTGGTTTCGATGCTCACACGAACGTTTGGCAACGCAATTCCAACAAGCCCTTGAGGATGGTTCCCTGCCAACTTTCCTAACAACCGGTGTTACTTCCTTGCTCTTTAAGTCCGGTAGTACCACGGAACCGAAAAACTATCGACCCATCACGTGCTTGCCTACACTATACAAGCTACTTACATCCATTTTGAGAGCAAAAATTAATACGCACATTGTTGCGAATAACGTTTTGGCTTCCTCTCAAAATGGATGTAGGGGTGGGTCCCGTGGTACCAAAGAGCTCCTCCTCATCGACACGACAATTTGCCAACAAGTCCGGCGGAATAGGGGAGCCATCTCGGCTGCCTGGATTGATCACAAGAAGGCATATGATTCAGTGCCTCACTCATGGCTGGAGAGGATCTTGGAACTGTATAAAGTTGATACAGCTCTTAGATCCTTCTTGAGCGCATGTATGAGGCAGTGGATCACAGTCCTTCGTCAACCAGGTGGTAGAGATGGCACTTCTGGCCCGCAGGACTTTATAAGGATTCAGCGAGGTATTTTCCAGGGTGACAGTTTGAGTCCTCTGTGGTTCTGCCTAGCTTTGAATCCGCTCAGTACTCTGCTGAAGGATTCAGGACTAGGCTGCCGGCTTCGAAGAGGGGGTGAGGTCATTTCTCACCTGTTGTACATGGATGACCTTAAACTATTTGCACCAAAACATCAAGACTTGTTGGAGCTACTGAAAATTACAGAAGTTTTTAGTAGCGCCATCAAAATGGAGTTTGGTGTAGATAAGTGTGCGGTCATGCATGTACAGCGGGGGAAAGTCGTAAATTCAACGAATTTACAGCTTTCTGAGACAATGTCTCTCAGATCACTTTCCGAAGCAGAAACCTATAAGTATCTTGGTATGTCACAGTCGTTGGGTATTGTGGACGGGGACATAAAGCGGGCTGTGAAGGAGCGCTTCTTCTGTCGCCTGACAAAAGTACTGAACAGTCTTTTGTCGGGTGGTAACAAGGTGCGCGCCTTCAACGCCTGGGTGATGCCCCTGCTCACGTACTCCTTTGGCATACTAAGGTGGACTCAAACTGAGCTGGACGCCCTGGATAGGAGGGTCCGTCTCCTGCTCACAACTCATCGCATGCTACACCCACGCTCGTCTGTTATGAGACTGTACATCCCGCGTAAGTGTGGAGGCCGTGGCTTTTTAAACGCCAAGAAACTCCACAACCGCGAGGTGTACAGTCTTAGGAAGTATTTCCTTGACAACGAGTGTGGGATGCATCGCGATGTGGTGGCAGTAGACAGAGGCCTCACCCCGCTGTCCTTGGCAAACGAGAACTGGCGCAGACCAAAGGTGCTAAGCACCGAGGACCGCAGGGACGTATGGAAGAGTAAGGAGCTTCACGGGCGGTTCTACAGGGCCCTAACAGGGCCCGATGTAGATCTGCTCGCGTCGGTGAACTGGCTACGTTTTGGTGACCTCTTTGGGGAAACCGAAGGTTTTGCCTGTGCAATTGCGGACGAAGTTATCAAGACGAATAACTACCGGAAATATATCCTGAAGGACGGTACGGTCGACATCTGTCGAGCATGCCGCCGTCCCGGAGAGTCACTCAGGCATATTATCTCCGGTTGTTCTCATCTTGCTAACGGCGAGTACTTGCACAGACATAACCTAGTAGCCAGAATCATCCACCAGCAACTTGCTCTTCAATACGGCCTTGTAGAGTCCGAAATGCCGTACTATAAGTACGCACCTGCGCCACTTCTCGAAAATTGTCGTGCCACGCTCTATTGGGATCGATCTGTCGTCACGGACAGGACTATTGTAGCCAATAAGCCTGATATCGTGCTGACAGATCGATTGAAGCGCCGGGCAGTGCTCGTCGACATCACCATCCCCCATGACGAGAACCTCGTGAAGGCCGAGAAGGACAAGCTCAGCAAGTACCTTGACTTGGCTCACGAGGTGACCGCCATGTGGGATGTTGATTCGACGATCATTGTCCCGATAGTTGTTTCGGCGAACGGTCTCATAGCGAAGAGTCTCGACCAACATCTTGAGAGGCTCTCGCTGGATGGCTGGATTAAGGGTCAGATACAGAAGGCGGTACTCCTGGACACGGCGCGCATCGTCAGGAGATTCCTCTCTCTGCAGCCCTAACCACCGGTAGCTTGGGTCATACCCCGCTGCCGGCGGCACACTAGGATTAGGATTTTTTGTAACATTTTTAGATTTTGTAAAAATATTGTAAAAAAAAATTTATCATATTTACATAGGATTAGGTTTTTTATAATATTTTTGATTTTTATACCAATGTTACAAAAAATAATAATTTTAAGTATGAAAATAAATAAAGAGAATAATAATAATAATAAAAATATTTATTTTTATCTCCACAAATTACAAGTTCTTGTACATACAAATGGTTTTGCAATTAGAGGTATGATAGTGTAATTTGTGGGAGATCTGGAGCCTAAACTAAGCCGAAGCCTGTATCTTAGAACACCAGGTCCCCCCTTAACTTAAATTGCTACTTGCTACTACATATTTGTTAAATTATTTTAAATTACATGTTCAACATAAATCTAATTAATTTTGTTTTATTTTATTCTACACCCACTATACACACAGTTACACACTGTGTATATAATGGGTGCAGAACAAACTGTGGAGAAAAGATATTACAATTTTAAACCCATTTTCTACGGTGACATTCATCAGTTAATTACTGTTAGTTCTACTTAAATTTTAACAACTTCAATCATTTTTTCTGTTACTTTTATTTTTTTGTTACTGACTCCCACCCTTTTTGATGAACGTGTCCTAGTGGTATTGTGGCGGCTACGTGAGCTCCAAGTATTCACTACAGACGGATAAGGGGATTTTACTATGGTTGATGAAGGGCAAAGCAGACTTGCTATTCTAATCATGCCGCGGCCAAACGCTTTAAAACGCACATATAAAAAGTCCAGTGGCTCGACTCATGTACCCAAAACTTCAAAAGTGTCGTGGCGACAGCAATTAAAATTGTGATTCGTCAAATGTGTATACGCCTCAACGATTTGTCAATAGGATCGTTCTGAAATCGTTCATTTGACATTACCTGAATACTAAAAAACAGTTTAATCAATGATGTCGCTACGACACTGTTGATGTTTTATTACGTGAATTGGGCTGATCATGTATCTTTTTAGAATCTCAATGCAGCGTCTGAATGCTAAAATGCGACCGATAGACCACGATCAAATGCAGCAAGTCGCCAAAACGCAATGAAGCGATAAAGCAATAAAATCGCTGATCACTGATGCTAAAAGTTCCGTGATTCCGTGTGTGCTATGGCCCTAAGCTATATAAAAATTACATAAAAATAAAAAATCCGCCCTCAATAAAAACAGAAACATAGATGCGTTTAATCTTCTTCTACTATATAAAAATAAGTCGGGTTTTCCTTCCTGACGCTATAACTCCAGAACGCACGAACCGATTTCCACGGTTTTGCATTCGTTGGAACGGTCTCGGGCTCCGTGAGGTTTATAACAAAGAAAATTCAGGTAGGGTAGGGTAGGGTAGGGTAGGGTAGGGTGGGGTAGGGTAGCACCATAGGGTAGGGTAGCACCACGCGAACGAAGTCGCGCCGGGCAGCTAGTATTTTATAATAAAAGCGGTGTGCGCAAACAAGATTATATTTTTCAGCTCACTCGTAAGAAAACCTGTGCATACGACATTGTAGTCAGAACTCGGAAGTTTGGTCCATATGCAGTAATGTACTGTCGGGGAAACAAGTATGTGTATGTAAGTATATTTTTTCGTTTTCCAGTTGCATTTATTATTTAGATGTCTTGTGCTGGCGTGTTGTCGCTGAAATTCAAGAATAAAAGTTAAATTGAAATAGTTTTGTTTTAATTTACGTTACATGTATACAAGTATGTTGCTTTGAATGTTGTAACTTTGAACGATTTAACCTCTAGATGTGTATATTAATTGTTACATTAGAGTCTTCTCAGTCTTCTCAGTTTAAGTGTACATTCAACTGTAGGTACCAATTTAACGTTCATCAGGCCCTAAACTGAATAAATGAATTTGATGATTGAATAGAGAATAGAATAGAATAGAATAACTTTTTATTTGACAGTAAAACAATCCTCACTTAAACTAAATTATAAATATTTGATTTTGATTTTTGATTTGGATTGAACGTCAGTATCGGGACCGATATCCGTGCTAGTGATTAAATCATAATTTATGTAAACTTACAAAATAAATAAATAAATAAATATAAAATAAAATATAATGGTATATAAGCTTAAAGCTACTTATATCACAGACTTCACACGTCGACTGTACTTACGCCGGAACACTACTTGGCACTCTTGCGTTATATGCGTTTTGCATAACACTTAACTATATATTTTAGCGGAAAAGTGCTCTTATGCCACGAAGTGTGTGAAAATGTTTACGCTACTGTGAAATTCGTCATTTTTCTGAGGTTTTATTAGATAATGTTGGAGAACAGCAACATTAAGTGGAACGTATTAGGTTTTCCACGTCACTACCATTATAAGTACCTAAAGCTATTTTGGAAAGGGCCGTCTAATATATCTTATAATTTAGACGGCCGCAAAGAAAATCAAAGTTATTTATTCAACTTAGGCTGAAGGCCAAAGCTACTGAAGTTACCACCAGTTCGAAAATCGGCCTTCAAAATTCAAAAATTTAATTTCAAAAATCATTTATTCAAATAGACCTTCGCAGGCACTTATGAAAAGTCTGACTCTAATACTCTAATACCGGTTCGGAAGGTTGCATTTGCTGAGAAGAACAAACAAGAAACTCAGCAAGGTTACGCTTTTTTTTATATGTTATGGACAATATGAATAGTCCTATTGTCCATAACATATAAAAAAAAATAGAAATAAAATTGTGAATACACAAGCATAAACATAAAAATACAACAAACAAGTTCATGTCGTTCCAACTTTTATGATTATCAATTTTCACTAACATTTTTAACTAAATATTGCACTTATCATTCGTATAAAAGAAAGCAACGAAATGAGAGAATTAACTGGTTTTTGTGGTCTGGTAACTTACTTCGTTACTATTAAAAAAATGGTGTTGGATAGCTTTGGATACGCAACAAAGTTCATCTGTTTTAAGTGATAATCATCGAATGTTTATTTTCCCCTATTGAGACTGACTTATTCTTATCAGTAATGGGACATTTTGTGATGAATTATTACAAAACCTTGAATTTCCCAAAATGACAGGTATCCTCCTATATTTGGCAGCCGTCAATAATATTTTAGAAACAAACTATTTACCCCAATTCCAATTAATGTACGTAATGAGTCTTGTTTATGAATATGTTCCGTGATTCGTATTATTCTTGACTCACATTCGGATTTGCCGCATAAATAATACAGTTGTTGCTGAGAATCAACGTTGTAAGAATTGGACTTCAAGTTCTAAGTTACAACAGTTTTCTCCCTGAATAATGCTGTCATAATATTTAGCCCAAGGATGTCCGTCCACCCATGAACATAGTTCTCCCCTATTTATTTTCACAACAAACAGTTTCGGGCCATTTAGTCCCGTTAATCCAGTTTCTCCCAGCGGCTTCCAGCACCTCTGACGTCGTTGGCGTTGGTGCACCTAATGAGAGGTCGCCACTTGAGATCCTTTCTTCCTATAATTTTAAGAGGCGTAGAGCAGCTCGTCTGGGGAAGTACCTCCATGTTACAAAATACCGCAGCCAAATAACTTTATGTTGTGTTCCTGCACGTGAGTAAGGTCGCCTGAGCTCATTGGTTAGGGGGGAAGGGTCAGTAACGCCTGGGTGTTGCTCCGTGTGCAGCTAGCCTCCATATGGTTACGGTAACCACTTATAATCAGGCGGCCTGTAGCGTTGTAGGTACGCTGGTAAGAAAAATATCGGCTCTTCGAGGGATGTGGCCTATGGTCCGTCTATTGACAATCCAGTTTTGTGACAACGAGCTAATATATCCGTCAATTTTATTCTTCTACGAATGTCCTTGTTTCGAAGAGAAATAAATATATCCCATATAATACAAAACCTAATATATGTACTTATTCTGACCCCAAACGCTTTCTTTGAAGCGCTCGTGGTGTAGCATGATTAGCCGTTCTTAATCGATCGGCAAAGTTAAGCTACGTCTGTCTTGGTCGGTACCTGGATGGGTGACCGCCTAGTGGTATTTCAAATCGAGCGTTTCCGTGCTTCGGAAGGCACGTAAAGCCGTTGGTCCCGGTTATCACTTAATTGTGATAGTCGTTAAGCTGGTTGGATGCCTCCTAGGCGGCTTGAAAAACTCCAACAGTAGGTTGGCCACTAGCCTACCTCCACCGATCCGCAGTGGGCACGCGTGGTGGAGTATCTGCCCATTCCCTTTCACCCTGATTTGTGAAAGGAGGCCTGTGCTCAGCAGTGGGACATTATAGGCTGATGATGATGAAACGCTTTCCAATTCACGGAGGCTAATGTAAATCACTCGTTTTGAATACTCGGCTTGCTTTTCGTAACATTTTCCGAATGGACGAGTTCGCGTCGTGTATCGGACGTTATTTATCATTGGACAATGACGCACGGCACTGCGTTCGCTGGAGTAAGTTGTTTGTTCGCGTTTGGAATTACGTATTGATTTTAGATATATATGTGTAGTATTAATGATGTTTTCAACTGTAGATGTTTGTAGCAGTTTACAGGAAATGGGAAGAAAAAATCATTTTAATGTGTCCAGATTATGCAACGTTAGAAAACGGCCCGTTGTGATTTGTCGCACAGCCAAATTATCTTCTATTGAATATGAAACTATACAACGTGTGATTTTGATGCTAAATCTTTGAACGGTTCGTTCTGAATCGCCTACTGAATCGATGTAGTTTCGTTCGATGCGTTCGGCTCGGATAAGTGTGCGTTCACCTTTATGTAACTTTAAATATTTAATTAAAAGTTACATAAATGAATTTCAGAAAACGATTCTGTACAAACCGTTTAACGGTTTAGCATCTTAATCTGTTACAACCTGTATAATACAAGCCTGGAACTTAGAAAAGCCTAGGGTAAAAAAACTTCGCAAATGACTACGAAACTACGTGAGTTCTTGAAGGCAAATCGAGATTTTTCTAAGAAACCGGAACACTACGGGCAAAGTCGTGCAAGCACTAACATCGAATTTCTAAGAAGATGATAGCTCAGTGGTAGTGACAACGAATGCCGTGGCGAAGGTCCCAACAAAGAGCAGGATACTTTATAGTTACCATATCATCCTCAATTTGAAAATCTATTGTCACGTTCCTTCCTATCTTTCTTTCCTTTTTTTCTTTTCTTTACCAATAGTAATTGTTTCTGATGGAAAGCTGACGCCTCTTGCATCTTGGAGGTGGGCAGTGGGCTATTCAGTGTGGCTGTTTTTTGCACACTTTATAATGTACATATTATTACTGTAACAGATTGTTTTATTTTTTACCTTCCAGGTTTAGTGTGCTACGTTCGACCCTTGCCGCAACTGTATGGCTATAATTGTGGACCAATTAATTGTTGTGGGTAGCCTAGCCTGGTTAGCCATTTCTGTCCCCATCTGCACTCTGAGAAATGTTATCACTATGATACTAAAATTGATAGACTCCGACTTTCCATATTACACAACCGATATTATCCTACAAAAGTAAATCTATATGTAAAGTACATCTTATGACTTGAAGTAATAATAAATCTAGACAATGTCGTAACTTCGTAGAGATACTAGATCATAATAAACTGTCACGTACCGAAATGATCTCTCTTGCTCACAATTAGTCACCAGTTTGATACTGTACAATTATTCGAAGATCGAAGTATCTCACCCTTTGTATAAATTAAAAGTTCCACATTTGTAATTCAGAAATAAATTGGAGTTGTTGTTGATTCTTGATTCCATTTCCTGTTTCTATTTATAAACTTTTACCTATTTCCGTTTATCCTTGGAGTTATTGTATAAATTTTTTGCAATGTTTAAAAATGTATATTTTTAGCAAATATTATTATATTTTCAGTTTCGTAATTTCAAGTGGTTTTTGAGGACAGACAGACACGGGGAACTTTGTTTTATAATATGTAAGGATAATGGTTTTTATTATTTATTTTCCTCATATTACCTTAGCATAACCGCTTTGAATCACTTTCCATACGGTATAAACTTTATGATTTGTTGAATTGAATGAAACCCGAATGAGGATAATTGTACTAATCGGAAACTCTTTCCATGCCTATAGAAGTATAGAGTTTGTAGGTATCTTACCTAAACACAGTTTTTATTAGGGAGTAAACCACGGATTAAGGTCTATCCTCGGTGTGAACATTCTGCAAGGTAGAGCTATTTCTTATTCTTTTCGTAGGTGTAGGTTTATATAATTTAACAAATTTTTTAACGTCAGCATTCTAGGAACTTTGCCCTCTGACAACGACATTTTTAATTATTTATGTAGTTTTTTAAACGACTTCAAAAATAGGAGGAGGTTCTCAATTCGTTTTTTTTTATGTTTGTTACCTCAAAACTCCGTCATTTATTAACTGATTTGGAAAATTCTTTTTTTGTCTGTACACTTCCCGTTCATTTATAGTTATTTTATATCGTTTTTGTAGTTTTTAGTTATTTAATGTCGTGTCAAACAGCAATAAAGGCTTATTTTATTTTTTTATGTAGTTTTTAGTTATTTAATGTCGTGTCAAACAGCAATAAAGGCTTATTTTATTTTATTTATTTATGTAGTTTTTAGTTATTTAATGTCGTTTAGGTAGTTTTTAGTTATTTAATGTCGTTTATGTAGTTTTTAGTTATTTAATGTCGTTTATGTGGGTTTTAGTTATTTAATGTCGTTTATATATAGTTATTAAAGATTTTATATCTTTTTAATGGTGTAAGTTTTCTTGTAAATGATTAATTTTAAGTTAAACAAAGGTCAAAAATTTATAATAAAAATAATTAAAGCAGTCACATATCTTCCGTATTTTTCTAATATAGTTAGGTACGTACCTGTTGACAAACTTTTTAATATTCCAGAAGAGATCAGCTTTGATGGCTTCATCTCATGAAACGAAGCCACGATTTTATTATCTGTTCCGATTTTATTAGACCAACTGATCTTGGTGGAGGTGATAACTTTTGGCGCCAAAATATATCTTAGGATTTAGCAATAGGCAGTAAAGTCGTAATGTAAAACCTCTTTTATATTTTCTAATTTGAAACTGGAAACATTTTTGAAATTGTGGTGTGATAATAACGAGATTAAAACCACCCTATTCATATATAGTCCGCTATGTTATTTATTTCTATATCTAACATCCACCGTACCCTAACATTGGTCCTTCGAGCCGGATTTTGACCAAATTGAGGCTCTAACATGGTATTCACTGTCATCCCTGAAACTAGCTAAAAATTACAGTCAAAATCATTAGAAGCTAAATTATTGTGCTTATAATTAAACACATCGCATCAAACAATATTTATTTTTGAAAAGAATTCGCGAACAATAACGCGCAGCGCTATTTCATTGGGTACCAATGTCCCAATGCGACAGTTGGACTTGCTGTATAAAACTCTATAACAATACATAATAACTACATAAGAGCAATTATACTCTAGCTAGTAGCATGTCTAATTCTCTTTATATGCGACACACACACGGTAGGTCGGCTAATTAGTTACGACCAAATTGTATTACGGCAACACTGTGAAAGATTACTGCCTTAAGGCCGGTTCAAGTTTCTTGCGAATTAGCTCCGGCTTAATCTTCAGAAGTGCACTTATGGTATTAAAATTAGAAGTGGGAAGGTTTTTCTTTTATAGAGTACCTACTACTTAAAGAGTCCTTAGGTTCTCCTACTACCAGTCTTACGAAATAAGCAAAAAAAAATTAGACTACGCGAGAATTAAAGGAATTCACCTTGACCGTATCTGTAGACTAATATTAATACGTTAATTGGTCTTTAGATAATAGACTTTCCAATAACACGTCATACAAAATAATGTTTACTTGATAAGGCGTTCTGTTTTGAATACACGTATCTTGTTGCGGTTTGCACTTTAATAGTAGGTACACAATTTTATAAGGAAGGAAATGTATAGAAAAATAATTTATTAATTTTTACAATAAATGTTGACAACTAAAATTTCCATGCGGTGATAGTCCTTTTAATTGGTACTTACCTAGTAAATCTATATCTTATCTATATATATATAAATGAATCCCTATTTCCCTTGGTCACGCCATCACGCGTGAACGGCTGGACCGATTTCGCTAATTCTTTTTTGTTGTGTTTGGTTATTGTCAAGAGAAGGTTCTTATGAAAGACAAAACTAAGAAAGTTGCGAGGGTATGGTGGGGTTGGGTAGGTTAGGTAGGGTAGGGTAGGGTAAGGTAGGGTAGTAGGGTAGGGTAGGGTAAGGTAGGTGTTAATAAATAGGAAGGCTATGGTATTTAAGGCTTTAATTTTCAGGAAAACACTTTTCTCAACGTACGATTTTTTCACAATATATTTAGACAACCTGTCATCTTTTCTTTTTCATACAACAAAAACGGTTTGAATATAGAATCTTCAACATCCTCCGCCCCCACAGGAATGCGGAGTTACACTTGTGAGATAAAAAAAAAAAATATAAAAATCTAACACAAGTCATAACAAATAACAATCAAAGAATAAAGTAATCTACAAAGTTAATCGTTCACGAATCTTCACCAGTCGACCCGAACTAGTGACCTGTTTTTTTGAATTGTAAGGCTTAGGTTCAGTGGCTGATGACGCTGAATCGCTGAAATGCAGAATCCTCCCCACCGTGGCGCTACTCGAGGAATAAAGCGCCCTTCTATGCTTTGAGTAGAGGTCTGTCTGAGATTTCGGAATATACTCAACGTTTTTTATACTAGAAGTAGTACTATGTAGCGCACTTACATTATTTACAGAGCAATGCGTACCAACCACTGGACCCTGAACTGTCCAACCTAGTCTCGTTTCCAAAGCCAACACGTGGTCATCTATTCGTACTGATCGACCGGTGAGAATGCTACCTAGAACATCACAACCAATTAATAAATCAATAGCTACGCTGTTATCTATACAATCAGTAATGCAATCAACACCCTTGCTTTTTAACAAAGATATAAAAGTACCGCCCTTATTTAACTTAGGAAGAACTCCACAGATAGTTCCTTGTTCTAGAGCTTTTAATTTACAAGAATAGCTACCAAATATGCTCTTCAACTGTAGGTTGAACAGTCTGTGTTTGATCTTTTTAGTAACAGCTCCTCCAAATAGCGTATGGCTCAATTCTTCTTCGTTAACAGGCTCTAATCCTAATTTCTCCACCACCTCGCTTCTAATGAATGAGCGCTGCGCACCTGAGTCTAGTAAAGCTCGAATAGTTTCTATTTTACCGCCATGCTCAATATTAACCTTCAAGGTTTGCAGTAAAACGGTTTTAGAAGACGACGAATGGTTTAATACAACTTCTTGAGGATCTAGTTCGGTTGAAGCCGGTTCAGATGTTATGTTCTTAGGCAAACCTCCACACATGATTGGGTAATGCCTTCTGCCACAGACCACACATTTAGGATGCTTTCGGCACCTATTCCACATATGACCGATGGTGAGACAAATAAAACACGCTTTCTTATGCTTAATAAAGTCTTTACGCTCCTGTAATGTTTTATTGATAGCTACATGACATTCTGAGCTTGTGTGGGAAGTTTTGTCACACCAAAGACATTGCTTTTCAATGTTCTCTCTAACCTGTTGCTTATCCTTATTGTTCTTCTTATTAGTAGTAGTAAAACAAGCTGCAGTCGGATCAGCTGCTGAATAGCTCTCTGAAAATGCTGAACGCGCTAGCCGAATCTTCTCGTCTGACTCTACTTCTAACCTGAGGAAGGTTATTAATTTAGTGAGTGCATTACCATCTTGACTTACGAGTGATTGGGACCTGCTCCATGCCTTTAATATATCCTCCGGTAAAGCTGACTCTACTAAAGGAAACAAGAAAGCCGCATATTTTTCTTGAGTTACACCCAATGAGTCCAGAGCCAATATTTGCGTCATTAACTTATCATACAAGGCTCTGAGTGTTATTTTTTGCGTGCCTTTAGACTGTGCAAGGACAAGCTGTAGAAGCTCTCTAACGTAATATTCTATAATAAGTTCGTCCTTGGCAAAGCGCTCTTTTATTTGTTGCACGACTTTATGGTAATTCTCGCCGCATGGGGGAAAACTCTCTACTAATTCCTTAGCACATGACCCGTGCTCCATGCATTGCAACAGATATTGGAATTTATCATCGTTATCTATTTCATCATCTTGATGGATTTTATTGAATTGTGACCAGAAGCCGATCCAATTTTTAACCTCTCCGTTGAATGTCGGCAGCTTTAATTTAGGTAGCCTAAAGTGACGACGACGATCCTTCGAAGATTCACTCTCATTCTCATCTTTTCCTTTGACAGTACCTTTATATGAGCTTTGTCATCATCATCATCATCAGCCTATAATGTCCCACTGCTGAGCACAGGCCTCCTTTCACAAATCAGGGTGAAAGGGAATGGGCAGATACTCCACCACGCGTGCCCACTGCGGATCGGTGGAGGTAGGCTAGTGGCCAACCTACTGTTGGAATTTTTTCAAGCCGCCTAGGAGGCATCCAACTGGCTTAACGACTATCACAATTAAGTGATAACCGGGACCAACGGCTTAACGTGCCTTCCGAAGCACGGAAACGCTCGATTTGAAATACCACTAGGCGGTCACCCATCCAGGTACCGACCAAGACAGACGTAGCTTAACTTTGCCGATCGATTAAGAACGGCTAATCATGCTACACCACGAGCGCTTCGTAATCATGTATTCATGAGCTTTGTAATCCATGCATATTGAGAAACTCGTTAACTCTATATTTTGTATCAAACCACGTAGTCTCATAAGCATCGGAAGCTTCTATGTCTTTTTCGAATAGACTCTCATCCCTTTGGGTGTCATCCAGCCAGAGCTCTATTAATTTATTTTGGACGACTGATAACTCTTCGAAGAGTTTAGTGAGCCTTTCAAATTCTGGTTGTAATGCGTCTTTACATTTTTCTGATAAAATATCATTGACTTTACTCACGCATTTCGTAAACCGTTGGCGTGTAATTCTCCTCAACTCTTTTGCCTTTTCCATATCTACCGTCCTGTCACGGTCGCCAGATGTTAATAAATAGGAAGGCTATGGTATTTAAGGCTTTAATTTTCAGGAAAACACTTTTCTCAACGTACGATTTTTTCACAATATATTTAGACAACCTGTCATCTTTTCTTTTTCATACAACAAAAACGGTTTGAATATAGAATCTTCAACAGTAGGGTAGGTTAGTAGGAAACCACGCGAACAAAGTCGTGTCGGGTAGCTAGTATATAATATTTTTAAAATTCATATTAACCAACTAGATGTTCGACCCGGCGGTTTCAGTCGTGATCCGGTTGGTGGTGTTGAATTCGTTCCTTAGAGGATTATCTGTGGAAACTGCGTGCAAATCAAATTTCTAGTGGACTGTACGTGTAACTGTAAATATTTCAGGTTTTAATTTTATAAAGAAGGGAAGAAGAAGATAGATTTGTTAGAAGATTTACAAAAGTATTTTTGAGAAATAAAAATAAATTACTTATTTTAGACCACTGTATTCATTTTGCTTTCGTGATAGGTTAATAATGTTATCTATTCTAGGTATTATTTTTCGTCTTTTTTTTCTTTCCAATAAAACAGTCAACTAAACGGTATAAAATTTAAATAATACAAAGACACATAGTCTTCAAACTACTGTATCAGTAAATTCAATTTATTCATATACAACAAATATGTACAATATACAATCTATATTTACAAAATATAATCTATATATAGAAAATTTCCTCAAGCCTGCCGCTGCTTCCGATTAACGGCAAGGTTCCCAGAAGGCTGGCAGCGTTTCCTCTTTGGATAGCCAAGCTGACGCGTTGGCGGAAAAAGCTCCCCGCCCGCTGGTCTCCGGAGGTCTCGATCAATTTATACTGTATCATCAATATATCAATTATGAATACAGTTTATCTTAATACAGTAACTGTATTATACCTTGTAAAAGATAGCTTGATCTCTGCGACAGTTGCTTGAGTTATATGAAAATTAACCTTATTAGCTTTACAATATGGTTCATCAGAGAATATTAGATAAACCTTATGCTAAAACCATGAGCTATCTTTTAAAAGGTATAATACTGTTACTGTATTAAGATAAACTGTATTCAAAATTGATGGTCAAATATAATTCCTACGTAATATTAGTTGCACTAAAGGACATAACACTTAGCTTCAGTTGATTAACAATCATCGTAAGGTCCATTCAAACATATTAATCAGATACCTCCATAACATACACAGATACATTTTGTGTCATCATATCAGCCCATGGATGTCCACTGCTGAACATAGGCCTCCCCCATTGATTTCCACTTCGAACGGTTCTGGGCCGCTTGCATCCAGCGGCGCCCAGCGACTCTGACCAGGTCGTCAGTCCACCTGGTGGGAGGTCGTCCCGCTCGGCGCTTTCCAGTACGTGGTCGCCACTCGAGAACCTTCCTTCCCCATCGGTTATCGGCTCTTCGAGCGATGTGGCCTGCCCATTGCCACTTCAGCTTACTAACTCTACGAGCTATGTCCGTCGTTTTTGTTCTCCTACGAATGTCCTCATTTAGGAGAACATTTTGTGTGGTCTAAACTAATAGAGCTTAATCTATACTAATATAATAAAGCGGAAGAGTATTTTGTTTGTTTCTTTGTTTGTTTAAACGCTAATCACTGGAACTACCAGCCGGATTCGAAAAATTCTTTCACTAAGGAAGCTACATTATCCCCGAGTATTATAGGCTACTTTTTATTATTATTAACTTTAGGTTCAGTCATAGTCATTAATATAACAGTTCTGCCAATAATGGATGATGCCAATTATGTCAAAACACCATCAGTAATTTGTAAAAGTTTGGGAATCTCAAATCGTATTTTCACAAAGGGTACACATACACACTGACAATCCTCTTAAGTAGGTTAAAGCTATAAGAATATATAAACTGAGACTGATGACACTGCCACTTTATACAAAGGTATTTTTAACCGAGTCAAACCAATAAATTGCCCAACTCCAGGTCAATTGTTATTAAGGAGGGTGCACTCCTAAAGGTGAGGTTAACAACAATCAAAGTTCAATTCAAACATTTCAAACTTCAGTTGATTTCGGAAAGTTTCAAATCGAATCAAAAGGCTTTTCAGAAGTTACATAATTTCCTAAAATCAATTGTTTTAATCGTGCTAATAATATTGCAAAAGTCTGTTTATTATCTTTTCACGAGTCACCTATGATAGGGTAACAGAAAGGGTAAAGTTAGTTACATCAGGTATAGACTCTCTAACAAAGTTTTAGCTCAAAATAAATTACTCAAAAATTCATATGTACCAAATGTTTATTTCCAACTTTATTGAATTAAAATCTCGAACGTGTTATCGCTCAATGCGGGTCATATATCTTTTCACGTCACTTGCTAATCTTTATATATAAAATTCTACTGTACGTGTGTATGTCACTGAATTCCTCCTAAACGGCTGGACCGATTTGAATGTTTTTTTTGTATGCGTTTGGGTGGCGCCCTGGATGGTTTAGATTCACAAATCAGCCCGGCACATGGCGCTGCAGTCGATAATATAACCTAGATACCGACTGCCGACTACCGACTGTTCGGGAAGCTACGGCATATCTTCACGTCCAAAATACCTCAGAGTCTGAAGACAAAGGTCTTCAATCAGTGCGTGTTACCAGTGATGACATACGGGACAGAGACGTGGTCTTTCACTGCTGGCCGCATAAATAAGCTCAGAGTCACTCAGCGAGCTATGGAACGAGCTATGCTCGGAATTTCTCTACGTGACAGGGTTATGATGATGATGATGACCGACTGCAGCGCCATCTGCCGGGCTGATAGGGCGGGTAGGGTAGCACCACAGGGCCTACCCACCACGTGGGTAATACCACGGAACGGAAATTTTCTCCTTCGCAATCTGTGCGCTAAGTACCTACCAAAGAAGTCGTTTTTTTTTTTTTTATACCACTTAGGTGGCAAACAAGCATACGGCCCGCCTGATGGTAAGCGGTTACCGTAGCCTATGGACGCTTGCAACACCAGGGGTATCACGCGCGCGTTGCCGACCCTGCAGAAACCTCCTCGTGTACCTACTTTTATAGATATACCCTTTCCTTTACACGTTGTAGAGAGGGAAATGGCTATTTTGTATCCCGGGAACGCGGGTGACACCGCGTGATACAGGTAAGTAGTTTATTATTAACTATAGGTTAAAATTAATAATGTACAAAATTCTTTATCTGCTTTTTGTATTTAAGCAAATGTTTATACTCATTATTGATAAATCGGCTAGTTTACAATGAAACAGGATATATAAATTTCCGCTTTAATGTTTTGACTTTGACCAATGATCTACATGCATAATCGAAAGTTACAATGTAAATTAACCGGATAATGTATGTGGTTATATCATGTAATAATATCTAGCTATCTAGACTAATGTTTCATTTGATTATGTGATCCCACCATCTTCTAATTTATTAATAGAGTTTGTTAGCTACTTTTGTACGAGTATTGACAATTATGATTTGCGATGATTGAATGAAGTATCGTTGTGAGTAATGGGCAGTATGAGAATTGGTGTTTAAAAGATGTTATCGGTGTTAATGATTAGGATAAGTGGTGTTGGTAGAATACCTAATGTATTTTCCGTCCGCGGACGCTCAGTTTTTTTATTTATTTTTATACCACTAAGGTGGCAAACAAGCATACGGCCGGCGGGGAGCTCGTTCCACTATCTCAGGTTTCTTCAGGGTCGGCAACGCGCGAGTAACACCCCTGTTGATGCAAGCGTCTATTGGCTGCGGTAACTGCTTACCATCGGGCGGGCGGTATTCTTGTTTGCTACCTAAGTAGTATAAAAAAAACCGGCCAAGTGCGAGTCAGACACGCGCACCGAGGCTTCCGTACAAACCTGTAGGTATATAAGTAAATGGTAGTATAGACCTGAGTATTTGATATTATTTTCAATTTATGACGTATTAAAAAAAAACTACTTACTAGATCTCGTTCAAACCAATTTTTGGTAGAAGTTTCCACCGTAAAGTACATCATATATTTTTTATAGATTTATCATTCTCTTATTTTAGAAGTTACAGGGGGGGGGGGGACACACATTTTACCACTTTGGAAGTGTCTCTCGCGCAAACTATTCAGTTTAGAAAAAAATGATATTAGAAACCTCAATATCATTTTTGAAGACCTATCCATAGACACCCCACACTTATGGGTTCGATGAAAAAAAAATTTTTGAGTTTCAGTTCTAAGTATGGGGAACCCCCAAAATTTATTATTTTTTTTCTATTTTTGTGTGAAAATCTTAATGCGGTTCACAGAATACATCTACTTACCAAGTTTCAACATTATAGTTCTTATAGTTTCGGAGCTAAATGGCTGTGACATACGGATGGACAGACAAACAGACAGACAGACAGACATGACGAATCTATAAGGGTTCCGTTAAAACCCTAAAAACGTTTTGTGCTGGTATACTTAGAATCAATCTAAAGGGATAATTTTAAATGCATTTATAAAGTTAGTCTCGCTAAAACTTAAAAAGGGGTATACCATGGGTATACCGATTCGGATAAAAAAAATCGTGTTAAAAATATTTTGTTAGGGGGTTTGCATAAAATAATTTATAGGGGTGGTTTAAAAAGAACAAAAAAGAAAAACAATAAAAATGTATGGCACGAAGTTCACCGGGTTAATTTGTCACCAATTTTAATTTTAAAACACTCATAAATACTGAATACAATATGAAGCCACCTAACAAAAAAAGGGACTGTATATTTTTTTTTTTTTAGAACCAACTTATCCTTGAAAGGTCAAAGCTGGCTGACTGACAGTTGGCATACGGGCGTTTTCTATCCCACTCTTACTTAATTTCTCCTTATGAGAGTGAATGTGACGAAGTCACATGTAATAGGGATGCGTCACGAAAACCTGTTGGACGTGATTCACATGTGAACCTATTGTGCATCTTTTGTTACTTGAGTTTCCTTAACGCTTTGCAGAAATCGTTAGGTACGTAAGATTTCTTAGAATGCAGCCTTTGAAACTAGAATATAAGCTACTTACTCTCTTCTAGTTCTAGATATGCACATAATTCTAAGAAAGGTTAAAGCAGATCTATACTGGGTGGAGATTTCGAGATGGCATATTTTCTAAACCTATGTTGGATTAGTCATGCTGAATAACTTTTACAATGGGACCAATCCAACATAGGTTTCGAAAATATGCCATCTCGAAGCCTCCACATGTATTAATAAAAATCAATGTTTGTATGTTTGTCCTCATTCGATGAAGAAGAACATTGTGAGGAAACCGTAGCATGGATAGGTACTTGTAGTACTCACCTGCCTGGCTACCACCCGCATGTTGAAAATCTGTCGCCAAGCACATATCAGTGTGTCTTGAAAGTCAATTCCTTCTAGGCTTACATCACCACCTTCAGCCAAACAAAAAAAAACTACGAAAAAAATCTACAAATAATCATTACGACAAGTATAAGCTCATGAAACCTCCCACAAAAATAAAACCAAGCAATTTCATATAATCAATTACGACATAAACGTATGAATACGAAGATTAGTCCCGTTCCGACATACAGTCTTCTTTCAGGAATTATATTATGAGCACAAATACGGGACTTAAACGCCGGGACTTACCGGGAATTAGTGCAGTCCCGGCTACCCACTTCTCTCTGATTGAACAGGGCTGTCCAATCCGAGATTAATAATTCCGTGTTTTCATTCAATTACATTCGGTTATTTTTCAATTATTTACTTGGACGAGGCGTCACTGTATTGGTTTTGTATGGATTTTCGATTACAGGTTTACTATAATTTTTGTGTTAATGGCCATTTCACATCATGAAATATCGAATTAACTAAAATTCTATAACTTCTTATACAGTTTGTTATGGACAGCTGAGCTTTGAGCGTTGAAAACTTAACCAAATTAGTGGAACAGCCCATTTTTTTCACGTTGTCAGAATCGTTCCCGTAAGTTTGAAACGTAAATTAAAACTACAAATACTTACACTACTATTATTCAAAACGTAGCATGAAATGGGGTAGCAGAATTTGATAGCCCTACGAACCACAACAAACGAAACAAATATTTTAAAACCGATGCAAATTAGTACTGAAACTAACTTCCTAAATAAAGTTGAATAATTATGTTAAATGAACGAAATCGACGTCCAAATAAGTTTCACCTCCACTGCCTGAAACTACACAAGAAAGTATAATAATTAGACAGCGTATCGATTAGGCCATGGAACAGCAATGCTCTAAGCCTTCTAAGGCAAGATTTTAGTTTCACCTGAGTCTATGCTTACCATAATTAACCTGAGGGTTCAGAGGGCTCAGTGCTCACTGAACTTATTGGTGGAAGAGAGTAGGTATAAGCCTTCTTAAGGTTTCTCCTTCATATCCATTTTATAGAAAAATAACGAAAATAACTCTTATCATTGAGAATATAAAGTCTTTTTAGTGTATGGAACCATAAATACTTATATTTTGCTAAGTTAAACTGGAAATCTAAACTGCAAGCTAGCAAATAGGAAAGGAGGAAAATTTAACTGTTATTTACGCAACGCTAAACTTTGTACGTACAGTAAACCACGTATCGTATGTACCTTTCGTGCTTTGTACCTACGATGCGTAAACAATACGAAAACGAACGTTTTTATAAAACTAACTACGAATTATATTACGCCTCGATTGTAAAATATTGTGGTCAAGTCCTAATAATAATGATATAAAAATTGTTATACCATGGTTATACCACTGTAATGGAATATTTACTTATTATTTAATAGGTACTATGTAATACATCTGAAAACAAGAGACAGTACCATTAACTAATTATGCTTGGATTGGTTTAGTGCTGGGAGAAGACGTTATCGATATAAAACTATACCAGAATTGTCGCTAGTGGCTCGGAATGGTATCGACGTTTGGAACATTGCAAGAGTAGGTACAGTTTGTCTCAAAG
Source organism: Achlya flavicornis (assembly GCA_947623365.1). Lineage (NCBI taxonomy): Eukaryota > Metazoa > Arthropoda > Insecta > Lepidoptera > Drepanidae > Achlya > Achlya flavicornis. The sequence continues at coordinate 5,071,449 of OX392488.1, forward strand.
TTTTCTTTACGGCCATTTTATACCTGAAATATATCTAATAACACAGTCCAAATGGCGGGAAAACTGTGTATGTGATATGATGATGATTAATGACCTTAGAGATTTAAACGTATTTTTTTATGATATAAACTAAGCTGCAATAAACAATAAAAGTCATAATGTCAAGGTAAACTAAATAATAATACTGATTTATTAACCAAAACATACCAACAGAATAAAAAGTATGATAAACTTCATCCATACCCCCAAACCAAACCATTTTCTCAGCCCACAATCCCTACAACATTCAGGACGCCGTTATCGATAATGTCAAAGAAATTCTGTGTTTTGCCATCATTACTAATAAAATATGAAAAGGCTTTCGTTCCATCCAACCATTTAATATAGAACACATCAAGGCTTAAATAAATGAGTGTCCGAGGTTCTTCGCGGTTCGTAAGACCGGCCATTTGCCCAGTCATATAATATTCAAAAGCCGTTGGCATCTGCTGCCAATACATAATGCAATGCGGACTGTACACCTGGCGGAAATATCGATTTACTTACCTACAACACTAATGCAACCGATGTGTCCGTTTGTTCTAGCTTTGATAATCACTAGTTTCCAAAGTCAAATCCAAAGCCATTTATTCACTTTAGGCCCTTGTAGGGCACTTATGATGGTGAAAGCCAAGTTACCAAAACGATTTTTCGTTAATGACTTTGTTGTTTCGCTGAAAATTCTCAAATAGGGTTTTTCTGTGTTTAGTATGTTCCAGAAATTACTAGAAACGATTCTCATGAGTTTTGCTAAAAATGTTGGTTGAAAAAATGGTTCTCTTAAAACGATCATTATCTTCATAAGATAAGTTTATAAGATAAGTTAGTTATAACACACTAGCTCGTAAAGCGACATTTATTGCACTGTTTTTAGTATCTTAATGCAGCTTATTACGCACTAGTGCTTTTTACTTTAAATTACCGCACATTTTATGATAGGTATAATTCCGATTATGATAAGTTTGTACCTTACTGCAAGTGATATGTGTGTAACCAAGCATTCTTAATTTAAAGGGGTAAAATAGTTTGACAGCTCACCGCTGTAGAATAAAAAAAACTTCCGCGCCATATTTTTTAACGTTCTCATTGTGTGGTTGATAAATGTCAAAAAATGTACTTAAAAAAATACAAGACTGTTTTTTCCTCGCAGGTGTGTTGAAAAACGTCGTATGACACGCGTGTGCATTGATTATTACACTATCGGCTCACTTATCGCGTTCGCCTGTATCGCCTTCAAATAAAAAGGCTAATTATTTTCGAGGCGACTAACAAATTAAAGGGCGACAAACTATTGGTTGCTAAAAAAATAACTTGGCAGCGATTAAATAATTTGGTAACTATTAAATTAGATGGGCTACAAATTGCAAGGTATCATAAAAACCAAATAGTGGCAGCTTCTTTAAGGTAGCAAATATATTAAACAGGCACATAGAAATAATAGGTGGGGTACTATAAATAATGACTTGGCGACTAATATTGACAGTGGGATAACAAACATTGTATTATTGGCAACTATAGGCTTCCATATAAAAATACACTTTCGGGCTGCGATTTGCAAGCAGCTGTAAAAATTTAAACGGGTACTATAATTAAGAATTAGGGTTTCAGTATTTTTGTTTGTGGCATCATAATTAGTATCTGGATGACCGAGTTGAAACTGGTTTTTACTTTTTAGCTTATCGTGTTTTTTGGAAATTATATTTAGATTCGAAATTTAAAAAAAAACAGCTGGACTCGAACCGGGGTCTTCTGGTTTCGGGACCGAAAACAGTGACCTTTAATTTTGTATGGTTTTCAGGGTCTGACGATGGAGTAGGAGGGTTGGCACTGGAACTCCATAGTGGATCATCGTATCCTGGCCGTTTGGGGTAGTTAGAGTTGTCGTAACATGAACTTTGACCATGTATGATTTTCAGGGTCTGATGATGGAGTAGGAGGGTAGGCACTGGAACTCCATAGTGGAGCAACGTATCCTACCCGTGTTCGAGAAATTGTCATGAGATGAACTTTGACTGTATATAGATTTCAGGGTCTGATGATGGAGTAGGAGGGTAAGCACTCGAACTGCATAGTGGATCATCGTATCCTGGCCGTGTTTGGGTTTGTTGGAATTGTCGTGAGATGAACTTTAACCATGTAAGGTTTTCAGGGTCTGATGATGGAGTAGGAGGGTAAGCACTGGAACTAAAACACTAAAACTAAAACTAAAACTAAAACTAAAACTAAAACTAAAACTAAAACTAAAACTAAAACTAAAACTAAAACTAAAACTAAAACTAAAACTAAAACTAAAACGCATCATCATGCATCTCAAGACGATTCCAACAAGTCCGAACACGGCTTACATATATGTGATTCCATAGAATGTGAAGCAATTCCATGTTTCCAGGTGAAGCTAATAAAAGCGTGTTGAAAATAAAAGTCAAGAAATAAATCTATAGACACACACTATTTTTTTTGCATGCCACTATTTGCTTTAATTAGAGCTCTTAAAATGTCGCACAAAGTATGTTTTATATGAACATGTTCATATTTTCTTCTCATCTTAGTTTACTTTATATACAACCTCATGATATAATTTAAGAAAGCCTATTTTCTACTTTTTATCCGCCATCAAGTCTTCGCCTAGCAATAAATTCAGTTACCAAAACAAAAATATCGATGCCAGTTTAAATTAAAACAAAGCTTATTTAGCTGCTGCTTTCTACTTAAAATGATCCTTCACTTTAGCTGCCAACCTATTATTTTTAGTACCTCCTTTCATTTTTTATAAATACCAAATTCAGATTAATTTGTCGCCGCGTTAAATACATGCCAAATAAAAATAAATGAAGAGATGTCACGGGACAAACCGGAATGTCGATAATAATTACCACAATGATGGGTCGTAGCTAGTTGGATGCAATTTGCAGTGACACGGGACGGAAAATGGAACTGGGTCATCGAATGACATTTTGTATTCATATCTTATCAAGAATAAAACGATATCGATCTTTACACAAACACAACACACAATTTATAAACTTTTTCTAATGTTTATGTTAAGTTTGTTGTATTTAGGTACATACTTTAGTTTTCAAAGCCAATGGCAGAGCCTATTTAGTTCTTAGGAAGACACTTATGAAGGTCGAAAAGATACTAAAGTCTGCACATTTGGAAAAAGTAGCCAATAAGGTATAATGGTCAAAAAAAAATTTCAATTTTGCCGTTTTTTCTTAAGAAAAATAGTCGAAGATCTACTTCCAAACCGGTGGTAACTTTTTTTTTATACGACTAAGTCGGTAAACTAGCATACGGCCCGCCTGATGGTAAGCGGTTACCGTAGCCATATGGACGCTTGCAACACAAAGCATCGCTCACGCGTTACCGACCTTTCCCCCCTCCCCTATGAGCTCTAACTTCATAAGTACCCTCCCAGGCCTAAACGGAATAAATGTATTTTTATTTTATGTTACATTTCTGTTTTAAATAACTTAGCATGAACTTAGCACATTTGCAAAAAAAAAAATATCATTTATTTTAGCATTTATCGCGAGGCTTATCTTAAAAATACGTATTTATTTAAATTTTATGTTTGACTTTCTTTCACCCGCGGTGTTACTTACTTGCATTCCAGAGGGACCAAAGTTTTCAGAATAAACCGCTGCGTATGTACACGCGGTTGAAAACTCTTCTTGCGTAACGTGACCATAATTTTTTTCACAGCGGAAAAAAGTTATGGTTGTAGTTTTTAGTTTTATTTACTAGTTTTTATTAGAAAACGTAAAAGACAATCATGAGTAGTTTGTATTAGCCGAATTACTAAGCCTTAGTCATATTTAACGTCAAGTCCAGTAAGTTTGTCGGCGGAACAAATCAGTTTCAATAGGGATGATTCCTAGGTAAAAAATAATAGTCTGTCAGTTAGATTATCAAAAGTATTGGACACGTATTTTTGCTTTATAAAAAAATCTAAGATAATGCGAGTCAAAGTTCGGCAGTGGCTCGTGACGTCACTTTAGAGTAAAAAGTGTACTCTAACGTGACGTCACGCGGAACTTCAACAAACGATATCTTCGTTGTTTTTTAGTTTAATTGACAAAAGAAAAACTACTTGTCTAATAATTTTGATAATGTAAAAAACGGACTAATTAGATATTTTTACTTGTCCACATTTTATTCCTATCAGGAATATCTCCTTTGACGCGTAGCGTAAATTAAATTATCGTTTGTTCTGTTTGTGAAAATGGGACAGTTTTGCCCTCACTGGGGACAGCGTGACAGACAGACTGAAAGCGAGATTGTCCCGCCCAAAGCGGGACGTATGGTCACATTATTCTTGGAGGACCTATATTTATTGATTGAACTCATTAAAACTATATTTAATAATTACTGATGTAAAGTTCTCAAGCCCGTTTTCATCTCTCTGACTTTAAGAATATAATTACAGTATATTGTTAGGTACTATGCATAATTCGTTGAATAAGTACAATTATAATCTTGCACGCACGAGTCATTTATTATGATCCTTTTTATACAACTACTCGAATCGACAAAAATAAACTATATGATTACCGAACCTGCGGGGCGATTACGTAACTTAATTTCAATCATTTTCGAATTGCAATCGGTTCAATATATCGGTTTTATGTAACTTTTTACGTTCTGATCATTGCATATACAAACAGTGGTTCATTAGAAATGGAACCATTTCAGATTTTGTAATATTTCTACCGAATCAGAGGTAATTTCAATCTGAATTTCATTGCAATAAAGTTACGTAATCCACGTACAGATCACACAATTTCACGAGAATCGGTTGAAAAATACAACCTGTAGTGGAGAACAGCCGGACCGACGTAAGAAACCATTTTTAACCGAATTCAAAAAAAGTTCGTTTTTTTTATGTTTGTTAGCTCATAACTCCGTCATTTATTAACCGATTTGGAAAATCCTTTTTTTGTCTGGAAGGGTACACTTCCCGTTTGGTCCAATTGTCATCAGATCAGGATTTGATTACTTCTTAGTGTACTTTGAAGTCGCTTTAAGTTTTTTGTAAAACAGTCCGATTATTATTGTCCAAGTTGAATCGGAGACTAGGTTTAAGCCCATCATACACGTAGCTATAATAAATATTAATATGCCGAGCTATAATATAAATGCCAGTACAAGTTGGTGAATTTACAAAAATATATATTATAGCTGCGTGTGCGGTCACTCAAACATTAGTATTGAAAATATATCGTAATATGCTTTGCTATGATTCATATTAATATATATATATATTATAGCTACGTCTGTGATGGGCTTTAGGCGGTACTACGCCGGTACTGCTATCTATTCTATGAATTAGACAGGAAACTACAACTACCTACACGTGGTCATCGCTCATAGAGCAAACAGTAATTAATCACATCACTTATTATTATGAAAGCTGATATTATAATTCCGTACAGAGAAACCTGATAAAGCCTAAGTATCTCACATTGTGTATTGTTTATGAAATGCTGATTTAACGTTTCTACAATGTGGAGAAGTCATTTAGCTGTTTTGACTAACGATCAAGATTATGTAGGTATGTGTTTAGGTACGGAGTCCACTGGGATTTGGTATGGACAATATACAAGACATGAATTTGTATGCATGAACATGTCTGCATGTCCTGAGGGATGTACCCAATTATGTATTTACAAACAAAAAAGTAGTAGGTATATGTAGTATATCAGTTATCTGGTTTCCATAGTAAAAGCTCTGCTTAGTTTGTGATCAGATAGGCGTGTGAGATGAATGTCCGAGGATATTTATTATTTAATTGAACTTACTGGAAAAGATACAATTTGGAAATATACATAGTTGTAGTTATTTAATAATGAACTAATTGAATTAATCAAATAGAGTATAATTTGAATGTTAATTGAGAGCCAATTAACATAAGTCGTTATTTAACAATTTTTCCTTAATGGTAGCATCCTTTAAGTAATTGGGTGAATCAATTTTTAAGCGACTCCTTTCGTGTTCCTGCCATATAATTACACACTGTATTTCTGTATAAACTTTGTTTTTTTTTTACTCTATCACATACTTTAATTATTCGTCACCAAATCAGTTTAAACTTTCTTTTGATTAAATGTAAGATTCATGAGATTTTTTTGTAACTCAGCAGAAAATAATCAGTCTTCATACAAAATATACTTGTTTAGGGCTAGGTGACGAGACAATGTTTGAAATTTCTTGAAAAAAGTGAATGAAATGCATTCATATATATGTAAAGTAAGCTTGCTTTTAAAAAGCATAATTACAACTATTTTAATCAAATAGTTATTTATTTATTTATTTACATAGGCATATACAACAGGTCACAATCAAATAATTTAAAGCTAGTATGAAGTACATATTATATATGTTCTAGATTGAGACCCAAGGGCGTATACGCACAGCATGATAAGCTTAGCGCACCAAAGTAATGACTTTACACAATATTCTTAATCTTAACGCATAAATATACTGAAAAATAATAAAAATAGTAGATAGATAAATAAGCATGATTATTACAATAGTAACTGGACATTATTTCAAAACAATTTCAAGCGAGGATATTTCGGACTTTTTTTTTATTGATTGGACGTCCCTAAACATTCGTCCCTAACGTTGTACAAAGCATCAATTATACTGGGTTACTGTAAATAATAAGTTTTTGTTAAAAATTAAGCGCTTCTATTATACTTATACATATATGTTTTACGTACTAGTAAGTAATTCGAATTTTATATATTTTTCCAGATTTTTTCTTACAAATATTTTCCTATTCAGGAATCCTTATAAAACTGGATAACGTAAGTAGATATTAGTTTATAAAATTATCATAATATATAAAGTTGAGTTAGATACTAACGCTTACGCCATGACAGAAAAATCCAACCGCCAAGTATTTTTTTTGTTCGGAGCGAATCTATTAGAGTAGGATTATCATGTAAGTTCAATATAAATCCTTTGGATATTGGTGTATTCCAAAGCATTCTGGCTGCACCGTTGTGCGACGCAGCTATTGCTGTTTATAAAATGATTTTTGATGTTGTTAATTGTTAGAACATGTTTTTGTTTGTTGTGAAATCTATTTGTTATCAATAGGGCTGACATAATCGCAATGCGATTCAAAGCCCTTACAAAAAAAAGAATAAAAAAAAAAAAAAAAAAAACCATCCCTAAAACGAGGACTAATAAAATTTCCATTAATAATAATAATATATAATATATAATAATATATATATATCCTGGGACATTCCTCACACACGGTCATCTGATCCCAAACTAAGCAAAGCTTGTACTATGGAAACCAGATAACTGATATAATACATATACTACTTTTTGTTTGTAAATACATACTTAATATACATAATTACACCCAGACTCAGGACATACAGACATGTTCATGCACACAAATGCATGTCCTGTGTGGGAATCGAACCCACGACCTGCGGCGCTATAGGTTAAAACTCCACGTCTTAACCAACTGCGCCAACTGGCCCGTCATTAATGAATATTTCCATATAAGATATAATATAATTTTTAAATTTTGCGATCCACTTGTAGAATCAAAAAGTAAGTCAACCTAATCGTAAAACTGTTAATTACGAATAATAGCTACTATACATAACTTAAGTATTTGTGAATGTAAAAATTAGTATTATTTATTGGTTAACCTTAATACATTTACTATCGATATGTTTGTAGCTAACCTAACCAGCTGATAATAATCTGAGATATAGTAGGTATGGTGTCTTTAAAAATGACTAAAGCAGTAGTTATGTTGTACACATACGGACCTTTGAACAAATATGTGTTAAGAAAGGACGCGAGATACAAAATAATCTTTCTACCACACAGTACGGCGATTACACACTGGCAATTTATGTATAAAAACACGTGTTTCTTTATGTTCAAAACCCCCTTTTAGGGTAGTTTCGAGAAACATGAGCATCTTCACTATTTATTTGGGTAAGTAATCGTGTAAGTTTATGCGAAGAGTAAAACAAGCGTGTAATCTAATGTAGATATCAATAGATATGTTTTTTGGTTACGGTTTCAATATTTTTTTGTTTAAAAAAAAAAACAACTTATCACTAAATTATAGCTAGTCTTTATATTCAGAACAAATCTCTCTCAGTTTTCAATTTCAGACTAGATAATGGGCGATTGTTACAAAAAAATCCAATTATACGATTGTTCAATTTATTCGAATCAATCGAATAACAATCGACATTTTGCGATTGTCCGTCGATTGTTCATAATACGATTCGCGTGGCGTGGCTTGTACCGTGCGCTGGGTGTCCATCCGCCGCTACGAGGTCCGAATGAAATATGAATGAATGTATTCGCGTCGATTTATTCGTTCGTTGCGTGCGTGGCACGCACTAGACGCACGCATGCGCACAACAAACATTTGCACCGCACGCTGAACATATATTAGATAAGGTGGGTGTAATTTTTCAAAAAGACAATACTAGCGATACTTTAGGCATAATTTAAAGTCACTCATTTCAAAAGTTAAACATAAGCGCAAAACGCCACGGAAAGCGACCTTGGCAAACAATTGAGGGGGATCAACTAAAACAATCGTCAAAATATGGAGATGCGGGCGCCGACGACGACGCCGCGCGCATACCCCGCGCTCACCAGTCGATTGTGCGTGCATAGTATTATTGCCTGCGTTGCGTGCATTGTTATTCGATTGTTTATTGGTTAGGAGTGTTAGCACGAATGAATCGACAATCGAATGTACAGTTTTACAATTGTCGATTTTGGAACAATCGCCCATCGCTATTTCAGACTATGGCATAGGTATATCTTTACATAACATTGTTTTTAATAATACAATGTTATAATACCGCAATAATCAGAATAATACAGTATGCAACCACTAGACTCCCATTACAAACATCACATTAAAGTTTCAAGTCACCACACATAGATGGCAAAACGCGATCCATTACAACGCTTTATTTACACTATCAGTAACCGTAAACTTCGCTTTGACGTTGTACATTGCTGGTTTAACTCTGAATTTACGCGCAGTATTCTAAACATTAAAAGCTATTTGTTAGGAACACATACTAAGAACTGATTTCCTCGAATTGGTCTGCGAATGTGTCGTTTTACGCTTGGGACTTTCCGAGAACTCGCACACATCACACGTTTCGCTCGAGACAGTTGGTCTCTCACTCACACATACACGGTCGGTCGTTGCAGCTGTGCGCAGGCGCACGTTAGTTAACAGCTCCAGTTTTAAGTTAAGTTTAGTGTTTGTGTAACTGCGGTGTTTTTATTTGTGTTGTGATATTTAATGCTTGGATAAATGTAAGTGGTTTTTTAATGTCAAGTTTTTCAATACTATCTTTAGGTAATAGATATAGTTTTTCCTAGATAGCAGTTAATGATAGGTTTTTTTTTCATCGCCTAACGTTTCAACAATGTAAGTAAACCGGAATCTCGATAGGTACCTATTGTATCATGTAAATCAGAAATGCCAATGGCGTGAAAACTGAATTATAATTTATTTGAAGTATTAATAGCCAATTTATTTATTTTTAATGCAAAACTGCAATCTGCCTACATCCATTAATTAGGTACTTACTAGGCCATGGGATATTAACGAGTTAGTAAAAAATTATAAATGACAATTAAAATAATACTTTGTTCCATTACTTGTTCTGCGCACACGCATAACAAACAACTCACCAAAGATTAATTAAGTAGGTATAATCAGTCTGATGAATGGTAGAGCGCAAACGTTACCAAAAGATATACAGATTAATAGACAAACATTGATTTTTATACATTATACATATTTAGGTATAGATCTGACGGGCCAATTGGCGCAGTTGGTTAAGATTCACCTTACGCTCCGCAGGTCGTGGGTTCGATTCCCACACAGGACATGCATTTGTGTGCATGAACATGTCTGTATGTCCTGAGTCTGGGTGTAATTATGTATATTAAGTATGTATTTACAAACAAAAAGTAGTATATGTATTATATCAGTTATCTGGTTTCCATAGTACAAGCTCTGCTTAGTTTGGGATCAGATGACCGTGTGTGAGGAATGTCCCAGGATATTTATTAGGTAAACTGACGTTAGAACTGTTTAATATTGGTCAAATATAAATTACATGCTCAGAAGGAGAAACAGACTTGTCTATCAACGCATAACTAATACCTTGTAATACTGTGACCAGGCTAGACAAAATATGTGGCTTGGTCGTTTCGCTACCATCATATGGGAGTAAGGTGAAAAATTTATTCACTTACTTCATTACTTTATTGTTATACAATAGTTCTTGTAGTAGAGAAACGGCCAAGCCACAGATTTTGACTACGGTGTGTAGAGTTTGTGAAGTTAAGGCTTGTAGAGTAAGGGCATGTAGAGTTATAAGCTTGGCTCTACATGAGATGAACTTTTTGACAGTGCGAGTCTTGGCAACATTTTACATAAAAATGTTTTTGGTGGGATTTCACTTCCTTTTGTTGCAATTTTTTTTTGTGTTTGAAATTTCCAAGATTTATAATTTTTTTGTGGATTGTGTACTAATACAAGCTTACATACCATTATTATAAGTAGAACACGAAAGTGTGTGACGATGTAGGTATGGATGTTAGTTACTCTTTCACTGAATTAATACATATTTTTAATCCCGGAAAAACAACGCGCTGGACGGAAAGTTAGTAAATATTACATAAACTCTTCACAAAACCCATTATTAAACGGTCATCACCCCTCAATGGATCCCATTAGAATTCAAGCCTTTGAAGCGTGACCATGCCACCTCATTGCAAACCAAATGACACACAAGCTGATATAATCAAATATCGAAATCCGATATTATCACGAGTCATTAAAGAACACGTGCAAAATATACTGAAGAAAGTGAAATTGAAAAAAAATACTGTATAACATTTATTTGTCATATAATTATTTACTCGTCGTCATAAAAGGGTTGGGATTTTTTATATTTTTTGTCCTACTTGAACTTGATACTTAATATATGTGAGTAAGATACGTGAAGGGTGTTAACTTTATTAATACCTAATAACTAATTTCTGTACGTGGATTACGTAACTTTATTGCAATGAAATTCAGATTGATATAACCTCTGAATCGGTAGAAATATTACAAAATCGGAAATGATTCCATTTCTAATGAACCACTGTTTGTATTTTCAGTTATCAGAACATAAAAAAGTTATCAGAAAACCGATTTCAATACGAAAATGATTGAAATTTTGTTACGTAATCGCCCCTCTGTACACTTACTTACATATATTTTAATAACAGCCTTATACAGCATGGATCTTTTAGTCGTGTCAGTAAGGTCAAACTTGAACTTTGTTGAATATGGTCTGAGGATATTATCCCTTACTTTTTAAGTTATCAGCATTTAAAGAATTTGAAAAAAAAAATACTTTTCACATATATTTTCGTAACAAAACTACTGGGTTATTTTGGATTTGTGACGTTTCTAGTAGAAGATAGCTCCAGATCGTGAGCAATAGTCCGCGAGAAGGTAATCAACAAAGGTCACGTCCCTCAGTAATGGGGCATACGATGCAACGAGGAGGTACTTAACTTGGCCCTTTGAGCCTTTTGATCCTTGTCGGAGACAGGATCTTTTAAGCAAATATTTTATTTTTTCGAAAATCTTCGCTTTCTCGCTGACTGTAAATTTTTCACTGACCCGTCTCAAATTTCCACCCTGTATAACTGAGATATATACTTACAATTCGTTTTTATCAATGTAGAAAAGTTAAACACATAATCTTATAAGTGAAATGGTTTGGAACGTAATATGAAAAAAAACATTGGTAGGTTAACTTAGGATTACTTTTCAACCTCTAGTTAAATTTTCAAGGGTTAAACTCATGATTATGAACAACAGACCTTTTACTATGGGACCACCTACTTGGGTTACTTTTCAACCTAGCCCCACCTCGGTAGAGGTTGAAAAGTAAACCTCTATTTGTACATTAGTCAAAGTCAAATTCATAGCCTAGTGGTAAGCACTTTCAACACCGCACGCGTTGCCGACCCTGCCTGCAGAAATCTCTTCACACCCTTTTTGAAGAATCCCATGCTGTATGTAATCCATTGGGAAATAATTTCTATTCATCAGAAATATTTTTTACAAAAATGTTTGATTATTTGTACAAACATCGCACAGGGTACTCATCATTTCTCTTCTCTCTTTAAAATAAAAAAAAAATCATGGTACTGTCACATGAGTAAAAACTTCTCACATTAATAAAACAATGCATATAATATAATATGTTTATATTATTAAATAAAAAGTTGAAAAAGATATAAATAAGAGGAAAAATTCGTAAATATATACTTTACTTTTTGTACCTACCTAAAAATATGGCCGACCGCTTTCGACTGATTCGTCACACAATATGCACGTTTTGCAATGTGCGATGTCGGAATAAATTACCTATAAGTCCATTGAATATTGAATCATAGTTATTTAAAATAAGTCTCTTTTCACAGAAACAACAAATATGACGACGACGGCTAGGAAATATACTCTTTGCGGAGTGAATCTGCGGATACAATGCTTCGTCATTGGTTATCTTAATTTGGTAAGGATATTTTATTTATTTACTATTTTAAGGTAAATGCCCAAGAGCGGAAAATGGCTCAGAACCAACAAAATGTTTCCTTAGTGGGAATTTGTGATGTAAATATCACATAGGTTTCCAATAACCAAATCCAATATTGTGTCTGTATATGTTCTTTAATTATGTCCATTTTTATACACTTCACATTTTCATGTATTTTTGTTACTTCAGTTTCATTTGTCACTTGTAAATATCGAATGATAATTTATACCTAAAAACGTAATACTCTTAACTGCTATATTATTTTTAAGTAATACAAGAGCTTCTTTTAAACATCAAGGAAAGGTTTAATAGGTTTCTTCTGGTTAAGATTTATCATCTTTTATGGGGTGTCAGAGCCCATTAAATTAAAAAAACATGATTATACCTAAACTTTATTGGCTTCGCTTTTTTAATCTCTTGTCATTAGCATATTCCAATAATCCGCAATAGGATCATCCGAATTTTTGCATGTTTATGTTATAACTTCACACATCATACTTAGGAACCCTCTTTATACAGTTAGATCACACAAATTGAGTCCATGTCCCTCCGTCAATAATATCCTAAGAGGTTCTACACCGTAAGTTCGTATTGTCAACGATAGCTCGAGGATAGCTTGAAATGTTTACAAACACGTTCGCAAATATAATCCTAAGAAGCGATGGTTAGATAATACAATGTTGATGTTTCAGGTAGCGAGTATTGTTGATATAGCATGTCACATGATGACGGTGGCTATTGTCACAAACGGCTTCCAGTGCGACATAAATAATGACAGCGTGAGTATTTTGCTTATATATCTACAGTACCTATTGTTTTTGCTACCATTTTTAAGTATGTATGGTTAATTGTAATCCATATTTGAAGATTCTGCCCAACTTACATGAAGATGAGCAAAAACTGACTTGTTTTTTTTTTATCATATTCTCGACAAATTTGATGTAAATGTATATTCTATACGAAGCGCTCGTGGTGTAGCACGAATAGCCGTTCTTAATCGATCGGCAAAGTTAAGCTACGTCTGTCGTGGTCGGTACCTGGATTGGTGACCGTCTAGTGGTATTTCATATCGAGCGTTTCCGTGCTTCGGAAGGCACGTAAAGCCGTTGGTCCCGGTTATCACTTAATTGTGATAGTCGTTAAGCTAGTTGGATGCCTCCTAGGCGGCTTGAAAAATGCCAACAGTAGGTTGACCTCTAGCCTACCTCCACCAATCCGCAGTGGGCACGCGTGGTGGAGTATCTGCCTATTCCCTTTCACCCTGATTTGCGAAAGGAGGCCTGTGCTCAGCAGTGGGACATTATAGGCTGATGATGATGATGATCATATGCTAATACCAAGAAAGAGAACTTAAATTAGCAAAATAATATCATGATCAGTTCTAAAGAGTTGATTTATAAAATTATGTCACGCGCACGGTTTTTCACTGCTCACCATTCAAATACCTTTGCAAGTCATTTAATACAACAAAATCAGAAATGAGGAAAATGTGTTCTGTCTTTTAGGCCGTTGCCTTAATCGAGGCCACTGAAGATCTTTAATCCTATAGAACTGTCACTTAACTACAATTCTTATCTGTATTTCATGGAAACAAGTGTTTTCTTTAATCATCACGAAGTGCTCACGGTTTTTTCTCATTTCCAATAGCGACCTTTAGATAAGAAACTCCATTATTAATTCTATCTGTTTGCAAAACTAGTCAATACTCAAGTCTTATCAGTAAAACGTGTTCAAATACAAATGATTTAGGAATTGCTTGCTTGCAGCGTCCATTAATGTCGAATCGCGTTTGATTTCATTTATAGCTGTGACTGCTGAATAAAAGATGGCATTATTATTCCTGTTTCAATCTACTTACTACTGTATGTAATACGATTAAATTACTCTCGACCCCCCGGTATATTTCTAATATTCAAAATTTATTTATTTATTTATAGACGAGCAGCTTGTACGCTGATGTGTCTATTCCACACAGTGTTGAAAGTCACTCCGCACTTATACATAGTTCACTTTTCAAGTTTTTTGATCTTTGTCCAGATATCCAATTTGTTTTTAAAACTGTTTATTGAGATAGCAACTTCCTCAGGTAATCGGTTCCAGTTCCAGACCACTCTTTTACTGAGAAAGTGGTGTGCAGTGTTTGATTTTAGATAGTGCACGATTGCCCACGGGAGGATTTAGCACACACATTACAGACAAATATATCTTGTAAGTGAGGAAGGTTATAGTTTCCCGTGAGGATTTTGACGGTCAAAGTATTCGTTATCAAAATTTAAGTATTAATTTATAATTATATATTTAATTATTAAATGCTAAACTGTAACTATTTCATGACATAACTGCTTAAGTTTGCTATTTATTTACTTATTAAATATTTATTCAGTCTACTTTGTAATTTTGCTGCCGCGCCGGGGCACGCAATTGTTTTCAATGCGATTAGAATGTAAATATTATGTAATGAATCTAAGCTTGTTTTGAAAAGAGTCATTGCTGAGTTTATTGCCGGCTCTTCTCAGCAAATGCAACCTTCCGAACCGGTATTAGAGTATTAGAGTCAGACTTTTCATAAGTGCCTGCGAAGGTCTATTTGAATAAATGATTTTGAATTTTTTTAATAACATTGATGTGTTTTTTTTAACTAACGCAAGTGAATCACATGCATTAATAAAATCCATAAATGTAATATATAAATACATAATAAAATAATCATTATCTTTTTTGTGAAATTCTATGGCTTGTGGCAAGCAAACATACACAACGCCTTTAATTTCTAATATCATATAGATTTGTAATTGATTAATTTGACTTCAGAATCATCATTACTCTCGACTTATGGATCAACATTCAATATTTTGAACATTCCTCAAATATATTCTATATATTTAACGGTTCGGGCGTAATTCTAAACCTGAACATGTTATCTGTCGTCAGTGGAGAACAGACATTCAACGAAACCAATGCATTTTTACATGAAACACATCGTGATCATGGGTAAACGGTACCCGATGTTATGAAATGACGTTTCCCTCGTCAGTCCAAGCCGCAGACCGCATCCCTACATGCCAGACACCATTGTTTATCTATTGTGTGTTGGGCCGGTGGAGCTAGCCAACAATCGCATCGTTAGCCTGGGACATCGTACCTGGAAACGTTATAAAAGAGTAATCCATTGGAGGAAGCCTTTGCTTTTGGGATGTGATGGAGTTGGGCTATAAATCTTTCGTCTGATGAGAATTATCTTTCTGGGCAGATTCATGTTTCTAAGAATCTTATCCTGATATTATGTAGTTTAACTATTATTTTACTAGCTTTCCGTCCCGTGGTTTTACCAACACTTCACACATCTTTTAACACGTTCTAACTTTTTTTTATGTTGGTACCTACTCATGTACCTACCTACTTCTTAAAAAGGAATTAAGTTTTCTTTCAGCGGAATTGCCTGTCAAAAATACTAAAGTTCTGTCCCTCCATGTAACCGTACGATCTTTTTATTTTTTTAACCACTTAGGTGGCATGCAAGCATATGGCCCGCCTAATGGTAAGCAGTTAACGAAGCCTATGGACCCGCAACACCAAGATCTCTGTAGATTACAAACAAAACCGGCGTATTATTTCTAAACCCCCTCAATCTTATTATCATTCTTAACAATACTGTATAAAGCACGATCGTGCAGGTCTTATTCCAGAATTTAAATACTATTGCCGCGACGCCAATTAAAATTACAATTCCACATTGTTTAGCATATTTTACCATTTTTAGCAGGTAATTCTCGTTTACTTGTAGGAACTGTTTTTTTTGCTGTGTTAGGAATTACGTCGATACAATCAGTCATTACCAACTTGACCTTTTTTTTTTCTTTTTTTATTAGCGTGGGGAAATCCTCATAGGGTACCCGACCGCCCTGGGGGGGAGCAGCCAGTTAGGTTATGCTGGACTTTTACAGGCTAAAACCCCACGGTGGTCGCCACCTGCGCTATAGAGAGAGGGGCGGGCTCTCGTATTGAACGCACACCTGCTCAACCCTCCAAGCGCGGCGCTTAGATAGCTCGCCCCCGGGGGAAGTGTTACACCTCCCACCAGCACCCTAGCTGTGCTAACGCACGATGAGTCGTGACCACATCGACCTATCGTCCTCCTTGGGGTCGCTTCTGGGAGCACATAGCCCCCGCTCTGATTGCCCACGACCCCAAACTTGACCGTCTGTGTCATTTCCGGCCACATTATCCTTATGAATTCTTCTGAAAACTATTTTCTTTCGCTGTTTCGTTAATATCGCTTAGGTTTGGGGACATACAATTATTATCGTTGTTATTATTAAGTTTTAAAAATACACTCGAAATGATTATCCTTCTTAGTGGCAACGCGTCATAATAATCTGTATCCGCATCTGACGTGGGAAACCAATTATTTTATCCATTATCTTACAGCCATTTATAGATGTTTTTTGTATCCCCCTTATGACGTGAGATAGTTTAAAGCAAGTTTAGCAAAAACCATGTTTTAAATATATTTGTCACTCTCTAACGTCATATAACAAAAAGTGTTGGGACTATCTTAACACCTGGGTTTTACTAGATTTGGCTTAATAATCTAATGTAATAAGACAGTGGTGCTGATTCTGTTGTTTATAACTAAACTAAATGTAATCTCACTATATCTCTTTCTAACAAAGAACATTAGAAAAGGATGTCGGAAATGCAGTCTTTTCAAATTAGTCCAATGCTTGTTTTCAACCTAAATTTAGTATCTATCGCTGTTACATCTAAATACCCGAAAATGAAAACGGCAAAGACTAATTTGACGGCTTTAAATTCAGTCTATCCTTTTTCAATAATGTTTGTAAGAAAGAGATGTGATGTGAATAAATTATTTTAGCGCAATTTACAAAAGATTCGGCACCAATCTTGCAAATCTCTGTGCCACTAATTTAGACTAGTGATACATAAAATGTTCTTTCTTTCAGTTCCATGTTTTTAATTGAGTTAAATATTTCAGCTGCAAGCAATAAGCATACCTTGGCTGGAACCAATAATACTGATCTTGAACCTCGGAACACATGGCTTCTACCCGTTCCCTCGCATCTTCAGGAACCAGTACAACGTTTATGTGGAATACATGGTGGTGGCTGCCGAGCCTAGGTGCTACCCTGGGATGCTGCATGTCTACCTTGTCGATATACTGAACTTCTTGATTAACGTCATTTGGCTGAGGATTGTCATCTCATATGTTTCTGCTTTACATAAGGTTGGTGAAATTTTGGGCGGTTTATTGATTAGTCATCATAATATTAGAGCAGAAAGTATGGACTCTTACTTCAGAAAATGACGGGCCAGTTGGCGCAGTTGGTAAAGATTCATCTTAGCGCCGCAGGTCGTGGGTTCGATTCCCAAACAGGACATGCATTTGTGTGCATGAACATGTCTGTATGTCCTGAGTCTGGGTGTAATTAGTATATTTATATATCAGTTATCTGGTTTCCATAGTACAAGTTTGGGATCAGATGACCGTGTGTGAGGAATGTCTCAGGATATTATTATTATGTATTATTTAGAACATAGTGTTTTTAAACCATGAAAAACAGCATTGGATAATTGACTCCAAGTGCTTGCTCCAATGTTGCATTAACATTAGTTTAGTAAAAAAACTGTAACAGGAAAACTACAAGTGAATTATGAACTATGCATTTATAATTGACTAATACCTTTTCCAAGACTTTAACCATTTACAGGTCGGTTAACTAAAGCTGGCACGTTTCAACACATTTACACCGTCTCTCTCGCGCAAAGTCAAGCTTATGAGTATGAAGGAGACAGTTATTGTTTTGCTTTTGCTACTGCTCATAAATATAGAGTGGTCTATTTTTGCATTCGTCCATTAGACTTGACTGATTGCAAATTTATGAGTACTGTGAACGTGCCAGCTTTCGTTAACCGACCTGTACGCAGTAATATAATGCGAATCAATCCGAGGAAAAACTATTGTAATCGTTTCATCTTCACGTCTTCTGCGAACTGGTTAGCATTTATTTTTATGCCATTAACTTAGAAAGTAAACTGGTGTATCAACAATTTTCTCTCTGTATAGAGTAGAAATAAAAGCGTAATAATAAAACCGTTTTTTTTACTTAAAAATCTTGAGGAAAGTAGGTATAATACTTATTTGCAGTTTTACATTTTACAGCAACTGAATACAATATGTATTATCTAAGGCAACTGCATTTGTGACGTCGAGTGCCGTGACTAGTATTTCTATGCTCTGTGGCCGCGAAGTTCGTAGGTTCGAATCCTACAATCTTGGATACTTTGTAGAACCTACCTGCCTGGTATCGACCATCTAGTGTCTTTGTCGATAAACACGATACGTTGTGTTCCGTCAGCTGCGAGTCAGTTCCTTCTTTGTATTCACTACTTTCGGCCACACATTTATTTTTGATGGTGTGGCACAAAGTGTGTTACATTTTTTTTTACGGAAAAGTTAAAATGTTAATTCTATATTTTCTTTACAGAAAAACCCGGATCCCATGCGTATGTTCTTCACAATGTCCATGATAAAACTGATAATGCAAGTGATGTACTTCGGATACCAGCCCACATTCCACGACGTGTTCACGGTCGAAACATATTGGTTCCTGAAATTAACTGATATTTGTAAGTACTACACACCTATTATACTCCCTACACCTATTTATTATACAGGGTGTTTTTTTGGTCAGGGATGAGCGACACAGGGTCGATAATACAAAAGATTCTGGGGCTAAAAAATATTTAAAAAACAATTATTCCAAAATCATGTTATAAGTTAAAGCGTAGACGTAATACTCAAGGGATTAAAGGAGTGGGGCGACGGCGGCTTGCGCCTAGCTCTAGTCTGTGCACTTGCGTAGTGACCATACGTTGCGGTAATTTTAGTTCAAATTGAATAAGATATTTCTCAATGTATTTACAGTATTTAATGGAATTAAGGCCATTTTTGGAAACAGTATTTTTTGTACCACCGCCCCTTGGTCGCTCGTCGCCGACCAAAACAACATTCTGTATACTGGGCGAGCTGGGTGCCGTTGGATGCAAGCGGCCCAAAACCGTTCGAAGTGTAAGTTAATGGGGGAGGCCTATGTTCAGCAGTGGACATCCTTAGGCTGATATGATGATGACACACCTATTGCTTTTCGATATATATCTTCAGAGTATACCTTTAGTATGTCAAGGGTTTACAATTTATGTAAGTATCCAATGCAGATTGTTGGTTTCTAATTTACTTTATGAAAATTCATGACACGAGATTCCAATTATGTTAGAGTAACAATACTATCAAAAGTAATATAAATGAAACAGTATTATTGTGTTTATGTATGTATGAAGTTCCGATTTGATTGTTATTGATGATTTGGTAATGCGCGGAAACACCACTCCACTCCATGTCTAATTTCATTATGCCCGGGACCGCGTTGCTCTATGATTTAAATTTGTCCTCACCTGCCCTCGTATTTTGTGAAGGATCAGAAGATACGGCAACCTCTGGGAAATGTTTACTTCTACCAGTAGATGTCCGTAGGCTGATGTTAATCAATGGCAATGTAGACATGAAAATTATGAATGTACAATTGTGCATTATGGATAAGTTAATTTAAAAAATCGCATTCTTGTGGTAGTCAAATCACGCGCATATACTTTATTTTTCTTTAAAATGTACAAATGTTCTTTTACAAGTAATTTCTTAGCAAATATTGTAACAACTGTTTATTTTTTTAATTTCAGTTATCTCAGTAGTGTTCCTTATCATCATAAAGGTATACACAGACGCTTTAAAGTCCGAAGGTATCGCCCCAGCAGTTGAACAGCCGCCGTCTTATATCGAATGTCTGATCAACGTGTCCAAAAACAATAAAGAAGAAACTAAGACACCGATTAAAGATATTGTCATTGCTGTAGAAGAAAAGAAACCGGTCGAAGAGAGTAACAAGTCCTAAAATTATATAAATTAATTCAAAGACCTTTAGTTCTAGTTTTTAATTATAGGAGGGATTATGGGGGAGCGTGTATGAAATTTGTATGAATTTATGCTAGAATATACCGGGTCATTTTTAATCACATAGCTTATTTTTCCTATGAATCAGAATCACTAATAGAAGACATCCGTGAAAACTAAAGAACCTTTTTAACCGACTTCAAAAAAAAGCTCGAAAGGTTATCAAGTTTTTATTTTTTTTATGTATGTTCCTTTATAACTCCTTCATATATAGACGGATTTTCAAAATTCCTTTTTTGTTCGAAAGGGGTTTATTCCGAAATTCCCCATATAAATTTCATATAGATATGATGATGAGTTTCGGAGCCAGACAACGGAACTCTTAGAAAATGACAGCAAATCAACCGCGATTGCTGCTATCGCATAAATATGCATTGTTTACGCAGGCCTTTACACGCGAAAGTATTTAGTATGAAACTAAAAATCCTAACTAATATTATAAATGCGAAAGTAAGTTTGTTTGTTACGCCTTCACGCCTCAACTAGTCAACGGATCATCATGAAATTTGGCATGCAGATAGATGTATGGAGAAGGTCATAGGCTACTTTTTATCCCGGGGACGCAAGTGTAACCGAGGGGGACAGCTAGTTCAAAAATAAATTAACTTTTTAACAAAAAAAAACCCGCCTAAAAGGTACACTAAAAAGTAAAAAATAACTCTTATCTGACACTGTTTTGAAGTCAGCGAAATATTTTCTACAGAACACGTCATGCTCTTTTATTATTTCTTACTTTTTAGTGTACTTTGAAGGCGGTTTATTTTTTTGATAAAAAGTTAATTTATTCATAATATTGTCGTAAGAATAAAAAAAAAAAATATAGAAACCGAGCACGAGCCACGAACGAGCACACTGCGAGCACGATTCGCATAGCGTGGACGGGCTCGCAAGCCTCGAACGAGCGCGATTGTCAGTTTTTTCACGTACAAAGGGATTCGCATTGTGCTCGTTGTAGGTTCGTTCGTGGCTCGGCTCGTGCTCGATTCGCGTAGCATGGACGCACCATAATGTGGCTCGAGGTCGCGGTAGTGACTAATGATTTCGGTCTTTTTAAGAAAATTTTGAATCGTCTTTATCTACTATAAAAAATGTATCTAAGAATAAAAGATATATTTTCTATCCTTTAATATTCCTAGGCAATTAAAAATGACCCTGTAGAAACGCTCGCTACAGGCCCTAAGCCGCTTTATTATTTTTGCATGCGATAATGAAAGTTAAAGACAAAATTATGTCTATGATCTAAATTAATATGGATAGATTTAATACAGAAATCAATTTCTGTTTATAAAACCGTTATTGACAAGGAAAATAATCTCTATGTTAAAAAAACGATCTGTACATTTATATAGCGGTCATGGTAGCTTAACACAGACTACGGCAGACATATTCTCGCTAACTAACTGTGTCTACAGAGTCGGCCACCTCTCACGCACACATTAGTTGGCTATTCCGCGGGAAACTAGACTCTGTCGCCGTTTACACGCGCTCAACTAATGTGTGAATGTGTGTGTGCCGGCTCGTACTTACAGCGTGGTGGCCGACTTGAGTGACAGTTTTTGTTAGGGAGAATATATCCGACTTTTTTTAACATCCTTGTAGCTTAAGGACAGTTTTGACAAATGCTATTCATATATTCAATAAGATATGTCAAATATACTATTTCACTTCCAATGTTGTAGTTGTTATTTTTAGCCATAAGCTTATCCATGCAACCGCCTCGTGGATCAAACGTAGAAATGAAGGAATACAAGAACAAAGACGTGGGAAAGATCACGAGGTTCAAGTGGAAATGGGCAAGGTATGAGGAGGGATGGAGAGACCAGGCAACTATAACATAATCCAGATGGCAAACATGAGAAGGTGTAACCCAGCAATAAGTGACACACAGTTGCTACACTAGTTTCGGCCACTATTATTATTCATAATAGCATGTATTTATTATGAATAATCACTTCATGTACCGGGTGGAGATTTCGAGATGGCATATTTTTGAAACCTATGTTGGGTTGGGTCATTCTGAACAACTTTTACTATGGCACAAAACTGATATCTGAAATATTTTTTCATACATTATGATCGAGCAAGGTTTGAACGTTAGTATAGAATGAAAAAAAAAATGAGAATTTTGTCAGCCAATGTTGGTCCCATAGTAAAAGTTGCTCAGCATGAATAACCCAACAAAGGTTTTAAAAATAGGCCATCGCGAAATCTCCACCCGGTATAATCAATCAAATTAGATTTATTTGAAGAATTAATTTCCAGCAAGCTGGAAATCGTTTTGACAACTTCATTTGGTCCTAAATGCGTGTAATCGGAGTTTGCGCAAGTTTAGATGCTCATTCGACGCAGAATTTAACCCATATGACATTTTCCGTCGGACGTACCGTTTTCGAGCTACAAGAAATTTTACGCAAAAACTAGGCTCTCAAAATTTATGCACACCTCCTGGCAAAGTCGGATTACACGCATTTAAGATCAAATGAAAGTATTAAAACAATTTCCAGCTTACTGGAAATTAATTCTTCAAAACGCTTTTTGGCTTTTTGGATGGATCTAATTTGATTGGCCTAATAATCATCATGATTTCAAACGAAAAATTCCAGTATCTTTACTCCAATGGTATCATCACGGATGATCGTCACTTTATGAACCGATATGAGGAACTCGAAGCATCTTTATAAATTCCATTTTTTTTTTACGTCTACAGACAAACGTATTATGCTTTTTTGTTACTAAAATTCTTATTACGATAAGTACTTATCTCGGTAAAGTTAAATTTTTATTAAAACAGCTACTATCAAATAGCCATTTCAATAAAAATTATACGCTGAACCGCTGTCTGAACGCAAACCTTAATAGTTTCGACTAAAGTGCAATAATACGAGTAGTGAAATTCAACGTAAGCTTAATGCTTAGCTGTTCTGCGAGTTCATTTAATTTGTCCGTCCTGACTTGGCGTATTACGTTTCGTTGCGTCCGATGCTTGCAGTTTTGGAATAAGACCAATGTTTAATACATGTATGACTGTTGAAAAACACACGGTTTTTATTTACTATATCAATTATCCTGTACTATAAGGGTACCTATACTACTACTATAAGGTCCTAATAAATTAGTGAATTTCCTCTTGAGGGATGAATGTATAGGTTACTAGCTGCCCGGCGCGACTTCGTTCGCGTGGTGCTACCCTACCCTACCCTACCTTACCCTACGCCACCCTATCCGACCCTAACCTGACAGCAAAATCCCCATTAACAAAATGATCCGCCATTTATTGAATTAATTTGTTACAAAAAATGTAACAAATGAAGAACCGCTCGACCAATTTCGTGCAAACTTCACATAAACCATCTACTAAATAGTCCCAACAAAGCCAAAACATTTGGTTTGGATAGGTGAGCCCGTTCTTGAGTTATAAAATTACAACGAAAAGTGGCATTGATTTTTATATATATAGATTATTAATCAAAAAATAATATTAGAAAAATAATCCGTGGGCAATTTTTTTTTGACAAATGGTTAAATTAATACTTTGTACTGATATTAAGTTCAATTTCGGAATTTTGTTTTTTTTTATTACTGATCACCTATTTATTCACCCTCAAGAGGAAATTCAGTAATTTATTAGTATCTTATATATTGAAAATATTTTTTCCAGTCACAATTATAACAGGTGGAGATTTCGAGATGGCATATTTTCGAAACCTATGTTGGGTTAGTCATTCTGAACAACTTTTACTGTGGGACCAAGTGAATTCTCATTATTTTTTTAACTTTTTTTTTAAATTGGAGGATTGTGTGGTACCCAGACTTTTTTATGCACCGACCATTAGATTTATTTGGAGGAAATATTCCTTCGGTACGATAGCGGATGAACCTGAGGCAGAAAACTAGTAAACTAGATAAAAAATTCCACACATCGTAGAGACACATTCTAATTTAATTTTTAATATGTGTGGTACCTGTTTGGAAACCTTCCAACTCTTCGCTGCAGTGAGCTGATGCATATGATCTCGGTGATAATGCTCCTTTATTAATTTCTGCCAACTACTGTGTTTTGGCAGTGGGGATTAGGTAAGCGTATGCTTTGGACGTAGAATGATTGCTTCAAATAAATTTATGGATGTGTGCTGTTTGTAATAACAACGTCATTTAGATATCATTGTATAATTTAAGACTTAATATTAATAATATCCAGGGACATTTTTCACAAACGGTCATCCGTGGTGCTATTACGTTACTTAGTTGCAATCAGTTTCAATTCAATTCAGACTGTGGTCTCCTCACGCTTAAAGCTCGTAGTAGAAACTGGTAGAAACGTCTTACTGAGTTTTAAAGGAGTAGTTAAAGATAGCCATTAGCTTAGCCATATACTTAGCGTTAATTTTCATCCCAAAGTACCAGGGCAACAATGTTACAAAAGGGCAGCGCAAGATTAAGAATATTTCAGAGGCGAGACATTGTAACCATCCTCGTATCTGACGATATGAAATTAAACTGAACGGCCAGTTACAGTTGGCTGGAGGGTCGTTACGCAGTAATGTAAGTCTGAATGTCCTTAGCCGTGTGTTTACTTTGCTTCCATGCCACGTACATCTGTGACTCCGAATGCCCTGAGTTCACAAAAATACCTGCACTTTTAAACTACTTTTTAAACTTAGATTTTTAAACTTTCGATTATATTTTTGTAGAGTTAGTTTCCCACTTGAAAGGGCAAGGTAGTATCCGGATCTGGACTTGGATTTATTTAATGGATCCGGGGATCACCTCCGTAACCTGAAATTGACGTGATGGCATAGTGAATCACCACACCAAAGTTATTATTCGCATTTCGGTATCATATTATTTACATAAAGAAGTTTTTTATACTAAATATAATCTGTCAGTTCATTATTAAAAATTGAAACCTAGCCAAGTGCGAGTCGAATTCGCACACGAAGAGTTCCGTAAAGAAGATTCCTGTATGGGTGCCAATTTTTAAAATTCTATTTTAATAATTTTTGTTATAGCGGCAATAGAAATACACATTCAGTGAAAATTTTAATTATCTTCCCATTACGGTTCATGAGATACAGCCCACTGACTGACAGACGAATGGAAGGATCAAGAGCGGAGGTATAGTAATAGGGTCCCGTTGGCACCCTTTGGGTACGGAACCCATACCCACGTTAATATTGTGTCCACGATTTAAGATGACTCCTAGAAAAAAAATCTAACTTAAAGTTCGAGACACAAATTCCAAATCATTGAAGAAGGGAACGAAAAGAGAAAATATTAACCTACATTTTTATTTTATGCCTCAACTTGAAATCTGCGAGAGTACGTCAGGAGTTGGAAAGTATTTTAACTAAAATTCTTATACGTCTGGCACGACGGGGACCATTTATTACTGGTTCTGGACCTGAGATGGCAGCGTTGTGAAGGCAGTCCGGAATCTAAGGGTCACCGCTCACTATAACAGCACGGCTACGCCTCGGCATTTATTGCCTTGCAAGTGAGGCTTTTAAATCGTATTCGTTAAAGTAAATTTGACAATGACTAGATAGTTGACGAGAATAGTTGACGCCTCGCGGCAAGCGCGCATGCCGATACAAGCCACTAGTCACGCTTCCAGCGAGTGGTCAGTCCCTTGCTGCGTGACGCCAGCAAGCGGTATCTTGCCAAAGCCATGCTACCAATTTCTCCGGCGCCGGATTACGGCACTGGCGTAACGCAGCAAGGGAGCGGACCGCTCGCTAGAAGCGTGGTTTTATCTAGTCATTGTAAAATTTACTTTAACGCATACGATGTAAAGGCCTCCCTTGCATGCATGGCAAAATAAATGCCGAAGCCTAGCCGTGCTGTTAGTGAGTGGTGACCCTTATAAGCCTTGAGACGAATTATATTTCGTACAATGTGTTTTATTGTTTAAAAAAGCGTTAATAATTAAATAACAACGATTTGAGGTGTTTTTATTTTGATTTTTAGTATCAAATAAAATGTTTAGATCTTAGAAAATATATACGTCTAGAACGACCATCCCCATACTACATGACTTTTAAAAAGTGGCCAACTTTGCTACGTCTTATGCTCGCGGTACGTCATTCCGCTTGTCATAGTGAAGTTTATAATGTTACCAGTTGTTGAAAAAATCCAATAAAATGGGGAAAAATATATTACAGTTTCGATATCTTTGTAAACTACGAAAATAAAAGTTGAATCGGGATAATACATGATAATATAAATAAGATTAATGGCGCCGATATTAATTTAATACTTATTATTTTTACTTATCTTACTATCGAGTGAAATCGAGTCAACACGAGTCAAATCAAGTTAAATCCAGACAAATCGAGTGAAATTGAGTCAAATCAAGTGAAATCGAGAGTCAAATCAAGTCAAACCGAGTCAAAACAAGTCAAATCAAGTCAAATCGAGTCAAATCAAGTGAAATTGAGTCAAAACAAGCAAATCGAGTCAACTCGAGTCAAACCGAGTCAAACCAAGTCAAATGAAGTCAAATCGAGCCAATCTAGTCAAATCGAGCCAAATCCAGTCAAACCGAGTCAAACCAAGTCAAATCGAGTCAAACCCAGTGAAATTGAGTCAAGTCGATTCAAATCATGTCAAACCGAGTCAAACCAAGTCAAATCAAGCAAATCAAGTTAATTCTAGTCAAATCAAGCAAATCAAGTCAAATCGAGTCAAATGCTGTCAGATCCAGTCAACACAAGTCAAATCGAGCAAATCGAGCCAAATCAAGTCAAATCATGTCAAACCGAGTCAAACCAAGTCAAATCGAGCAAATCGAGCCAAATCGAGCCAAATCAAGTCAAATCGAGCCAAATCCAGTCAAACCGAATCAAACCAAGTCAAATCGAGTGAAATTGAGTCAAATCGATTTAAATCAAGTCAAATCATGTCAAACCGAGTCAAACCAAGTCAAATCGAGCAAATCAAGTCAAATCGATCCAAATCAAGTCAAATCGAGCCATTTTTTTATATATATACAACTTAGTCGATAAACAAGCATACGGCCCGCCTGATGGTAAGCAGTTACCGTAGCCTATGGACGCTTGCAACACCAGGGGTATCATTCGCGCGTTGCCGACCCTGAAGAAATCTCTTCACACCTTTTTTGAAGAACCCCATGCTGCACTCCATTGGGAAAACCACGGCGGGGAGCTCATTCCACAGTCCGAGCGTCCGCGGAAGTTTTTTTTAATATTTCATTTTAATACAAACTTATTTTGGTGACTGTACTTTTTGTTGTAGGTCCAATATATTGGTATATTGGAATTACCACCTATATACCAAAATACCTAGTATACCAAACATCAAGTCAATCTGACCACTGGAAGTGGGTGAAATTCGACTTGCAAGATTTGGTCCGAAAACATACAAACATTGCAAGTAAAATGAAAGCTTGAAAAAAATACTTGCCTTGCAAGGCACTGCTACCTTTTTTAATCTCCGGCGTCCCTGCTTATTTACAAAATACATGTAATTTTTATTGAAATGGTCAGAGCCTGTGGTTAGAGCAAAGAACAGATTTTTTGGCTGGTTTCCAGAGATCTTCACTACAGCTTTTCCGAATGATGTCTATCCATTGGCTTCTTAAAATTGGATCAATTGGTATTCTGTAAAAAAAGTCTCATTTTCAACTAAAAAAACCATTTAAAAACGTGACATCCACTGTCGAGAATGACATCAGACATTAAAAAAAAAGACCGCCATTTTAAAATTCAATTCGAGATTTTCACAAAATGGACGTCACATGCATAATAACTATGATCGAAAAATCCGAAAACGATAAACACGTCAACTTCGCACACGTCACCGTCGCTTTTTATATATAAGTATCTACATACTCGTATTTACTTAGCTATTGACTGATATTAGCATGGGAGTTTCGAGTTCATAAACTGGCAGGACAGGCAATACGTAAATATGGCGCTTACTCAAAATAATTTATTTTCGAAAAATTTCAATGGCTTATATTGCAGGAACTAATAGGAAATATTGTTACTTACTGATGATAGCTGAGTTTTTTTGTTGATCTAGATCGACCTATGTAGTTTCTGCACACTTTTATCACACAAAAAGACATTCTGGAACAATACAATTTTGGTGAATTTGGTTGTGTCCCAGTGACGTCTCGACTGACACTGAGGGCGGGAAAATGATTTGCGCCCTAACAGTTAGAGGACATTTTTATCTACGCGTAAACAGCTTCGTAGTTCAGTCTTGATATATCATTAGTCAAAGGTTTAGATATCTACTATTCCGTCTTTTAGAGAATGATGCATATTTTTAAATATCAATATTATTTATATAAGATATGTTATTCTCTACTTATATGTAAGGAATATAAACGATAATGTGTTGCTTCTGTAAACGAAGAAACGACATTTAAAGTTTATTCCTTCATATACAATTCCTTCAGTAGTACAGTTTTTTATAGAAACCAAAATTATTTTCACTTCTTTCAACAATATCGATTTTCTCCATATTGGCCTTTGACGTTTTGACAGATGACTGATAACGCGGCTAAATTCAAATAATAAAAAATAAAGCTAAAGAGTATACATACTCTTTACATCTCCCCCCCTTAGGGATGAAAATTTACATACAAATTTTCATTCAAAATTCCTCTTCCCCAGTTTCTCCTTCTAATGTAGAGACTGGAATAAGTTTTGTAATATGAAAAAGGTTTGATTCTGTTTTTTTGTGACCTGTATCAATTCTATATATTGAGTCTGATATTTTCTCAACAATCTCATATGGTCCAATTTTTAGTTCATCTAATTTTTTCCTATTAAGTTTGTTTCCATTTTCGACGTACACCATATCTCCTTCATTCAATTCACAATATTTTCGATTTTTGTCAAATAATATCTTGTTGTAATTATGTGATTTCACTGTATTTTCAAGTGCTGTTTTCTTGTCTCTAATCCAATCACTTTTGGATTTCCCTTGCTTTAATTCGTTTGGTAAGATACTGTCATCGGTGCCATATAAAAGATAACTTGGTGTAAAACCAGTGACCGAGTGACTAGTATTATTATATTTATTCACACATTCTTGTGCTATTGTTGTCCATGCTCTCTTTTTACCTTTTTCATTTATTTTACATCTGATTTTGTTCACTAATGTTTGATTAAGTCTTTCATTTAAGCCATTTGAGAATGGTGCATTTACTGCTGTAAAGACTATTGGTATCCCCTTGTCCTTTAAAAAATTCTTGAACTCTATTGAATTTATTCCTGGGTATTGGTCGGTGAGAAGTATACCAATATCCTCTGCATCAATTATATTCATGATTAGTTTTACAAAATCATTTGCATTCTGAGTTCTCGAAGTTAAAATAAATGCATACCTAGTAAAGTGATCTACTAAGAGATGTAGGTATTTTTTCGTTGATCTTGAACCACCAAAACCACCAATTGTATCTATTGAGATTATTTCAAAAGGCTTTGTTGCCGGTCCTAGATAAGACATGAAACCAAATTTATCTTGTCCTCTAGATTTATTTTTAATACAAATTTCACAGTTTTTACAAATATTTTTAATGTTTTTCATCAAGTTTTTGGCTGCATAGTGTGGACTAACTGTTTTTTGCATTTGTCCAATTCCAATATGGCATAGGTTTTCATGTATATTTTTTAAAAGTTTAATGCTAAATTGTTCAGATATAATTACTTTTTCTTTTTTCTTGATCCTTTTTAAGTATATACTGTGTTTTTCAATCAATTTGTTTTTATTGTTTTGTATTTCTTCATTTTCTTTTTGATCTATTATAATATCTTCAAGTTTAACCAGGTTAACAACTTTTAATATTTCATCAGTGTTATCATTCGATTCTAATACTGGATTCCTACTAAGACAGTCTGCTTCCAAATTTTGTTTTCCTGGAGAATATTTTATTTGAAAATCATATTGTGATAGATAATATGTTAAGTCACCCAATTCTTCGTCGGTTCTCGATTTCAGATTCATGTTCTCTAGTGGTTTATGATCTGAATAAACAGTGAATGATTTACCTATCAACCAATATTGCCAGTATCTCACCGCTTCCTTGATAGCTAAACATTCTAAGCATATAGCTTTTTTTTTCTTTTGGGCTGCATTTAATTTTTTTGAAAAGTATGCTACTGGTTTTTCTCTACCATCAGGCTGTCTCTGTTTCAAAATAGCTCCAACACCTTCCAAAGAGGCATCAGTATAGATTTTGATTGGTAAATTTTGATCAAATATTTCTAAAACTGGTTGTGAGCATAGTAAGCTTTTTATCATCTCAAATGCTTCTTGACATTTATCAGACCAAATGAATTTTTGATTTTTTCTGAGTAAATTATGCAATGGATCTAGTATTATTGCACTCCTTGGTATGTACTCATGATAAAAATTATTTTTTCCTAGAAACTGTCTTACATTCTTCTGTGTTTTTGGAATAGGAAAATTCTTTACCGAAATCAAATTATCTTTTACTGGTTTAATAGAATTATTTTGTATTATATGACCTAGATATTTGACCGAGTCTGATGCAAATGTGCATTTGGTAAATTTTAGTCTAAAACCTTCCGTTTTGATTGCTTCTAGCAATTGTGTTAGATGATTGATGTGCTCATCAAAAGTTCTTGAGAATAAAAGAATATCATCAATATAATTAACTGCAAAATCAGTAAGTTTATACTTTCTTAATATATTGCTTAATATCCTTTGAAAAATCGCTGATGCGGTTTTTAATCCAAATGGTAGGCAGGTCCATTGGAAATGCCCTTCTTGTGTTACAAATCCCGTCTTCTTTCTATCTTCAATTCGTAACGGTATAGACCAAAACGCTGAGTTAATGTCTAGCGTTGTAAAAAAATTGCAATTTCTAGTCTTTATCATTAGATCTTCAATTAGAGGAAATGGTTGAGCTTGAGGTACAACTATTTTATTCAATTGTCTGAAGTCTATACACAACCTAGATCTTTTATTCTCCTCTTTTTTAAATGCCAATGTAACAGGTGCAGCAAAAGGACTGTAAGATTCTTCTATAAGCTTATTATCCAATAATTTGCCTATTTGTTTTTCAATTTCTATTTTATCTTCCATAGTACATCTGTAAGGCCTCTTACTACAATATTTGTCCATTAATAGGTCTATTCTCGCTTCATATTCATTAACAGTGCCAATATCATATTTATCTTTTGCAAAAATAGATTTATAATTGCAAATCAATTTATGTATTTTAGATTTTTGGTACTCATTCAGATGATTTATTTTTAATTCAAAATCTTCTTGCTTTACGTGTTCATTAAAATTTATTTTATATTCTTTTATAGAGTTATTATTATTTTCTATAATATCAGATTCAGTGCCACTTTTTTTTATTGTTTTAGAAATTTCTTCTACTTTATTTATATTATCATTTTTCATGCACCGTTTCTGTTTTATTTCCAAGTCTTCATTTTGTATTAGTTTAAACTTTTTTATTAAATCTAATCCAATTAAAAAGTCATATTTGAAGTATTGTTCTTCAATTATGTATACATCAACATTTCTTTCCAGCTCAAAGATTTTTATTTTCAATGTAGTCAAACCATTTGTCTTTTTAACACCATTAATCGTTACTAAATCTTCTTCATTCAAATGTTTTCCTTTTCCTTTTAGTTTCAATAATTTTGAATTAATCAGAGAAACATTTGAACCCGAATCATAAACTCCATGTATTTGTAATTTATCATTTAGCAATAGTTTGACTTTTATTAATGGTGTTACTATTCGTTTTTTTGATCAGTTTCATTTAACTCTGCTTCTATTACTGAATTATTTACATGTTTGACAGTATTTTTATTTTCCTTTACTGTATCATCCTCCTTTGTTCTAAACCAACATGTAGTTTCAGAATGATACCGAGTGCCTTTATTAAATTTTTCACAAATCTTACATGGATTTTTATTTTCATATATTCTTTGATTTCCATATTTTTTCATAGCTGAAATACTTTTTTTATTTACCATGTGTTCATATTTGCTTACTTCATTGAATAAATCTACTGTATCTCTTAATCCTTCTCGATCAATCTTATTAATAATGAATTCTGGAAGGCCGGCTGCAATGAGATCCACCAAAGTACCTGTGTCAATTGTTCTCCTCATATCCAATAAAAGTTTTTCTTTTCTCATAGCATAATCTAATAATGAACCATCTTTATATTTAAATAATAATGCATATGTGACTGGGTTCCATCCCTTATTTGCAAATGATTCACAGAATTTGTTTTTCCATGTCAACCATTCAGAATTCATGGTTAATTTTATTATCATTGAACTGAACCAGTCTGCACAACTCTTATCCATAAACAATCGGAGTATTTCAATTTTCTTTTCATCTGTTGTCACATCAAAGCGTACACATTCTTTTTCAAAAATATCAATCCACTGGTTTGAATTAGAGTTTTTGCTAGTAAATTTCTCAATCACAAATTTCTCCGCAATATTTTTTAAATTCTGCTGTTTATTTGCTTGAGTATTTTCTACTAACTTTTCGAATAATTTTTCCAGAGTAGTTGTTTCTGTTTGATAAATAGCTGCACGGTTTTCTTGATTAATTTCTTCTAGAAATTGTTCTCCAAATTGTAAGTTACCATCTTTATCTGTGTATATTATTTCAAGTTCATCCGTCATAGTAAACCAAACTTTTCTAATCTGGTATCTTTTTTTAATACTATTTTTTACCTTAATATAAGCAGCTGTTTTCATTATTTCTTTATGATTATCTGCTGCTTGTAACTCATCTGGTATAGCATATTTTTTGTCATCACATGTAGTTATTGAGGTTATGGATAAAACATTCGATTTTCCATCCCTTCCAGGCAATAATGTAAATTCAAATTGAAGTTTCTCCATTTTTTATTGATTTGATAAACAAAAATGTCGTTTTATAAGATATGTTATTCTCTACTTATATGTAAGGAATATAAACGATAATGTGTTGCTTCTGTAAACGAAGAAACGACATTTAAAGTTTATTCCTTCATATACAATTCCTTCAGTAGTACAGTTTTTTATAGAAACCAAAATTATTTTCACTTCTTTCAACAATATCGATTTTCTCCATATTGGCCTTTGACGTTTTGACAGATGACTGATAACGCGGCTAAATTCAAATAATAAAAAATAAAGCTAAAGAGTATACATACTCTTTACATTTATATAGTTAAATAACACATAGTAGGTAATAACGCTGACGTATTCAAGACATAATTCATCAAATGACGTTTTGCGATGTAATATCTTGAACACAATTAAACGATGGCTTATAGTTAAGATCAATAAGTTAAAACTATATCCTGAAACCTGACAAGCCTGACGAAGTGGTCACAAATAAAGTAAACCAGTAGGTAATTTTACGAAGTACCAACCAAAATTGACCGTAGTTCACTTTGAGCACCTCACTTTGTCAGGAGGAAGTTATATTTGCGCCCATTAATTTGTTACCCGGCCAGGTTGCAAAGCACCCTGGCACCTATTTGATTACTAGTACTGAACCGGCAACTAGCTTTGTGCGGCTTGCAGTTGCATATATGGATTAGAAATGCATTTCGCTCGCTATGCTGGGGAAAATTTATGTGAGGGCAAATAAAATTATGAGCTTTATTATTATTAGGGTTAATGATGATTTTTAAATGATGCTGTTATAATGTATATGAAATTTTTATTTTTATTTATTCAGTGAAATATACTTCGTTTTGTCATAATGTTTTATTAGCCAAAACTAGTAATACCTAACAATTGAAAGAAGAATAAAAAAATATTACTAACAATCTATCAAAATAAAACTATCCAGGGTTTTGTAAATAAAAAAAATGCTTTAGGCACAAAAAAAAAAAAAAAAACTGATATTAGAAAATGAATGATGTTGAAAACCTGCAAGAAAATACTCCATGATCAAAACAATCGTTTCTTGTAAAATACAATTAAAGGAGGAATCTTTAATTAATTTTATTTTTAACCGACGAAAAAACGGAGGAGGTTTACAAGTCAAAGCGTATATTTTTTTTTTTTTTTTTTTTATGTATTATCACGCATAACTTTTGACAGAGTAGTCCGATTTTGATATTTTTTTTTTTATTGGATAGGGTATATCTCGAAGGTGGTCCCATATAAATATGGATAAAAAATACCTACCCTAAGGGTGGTAAAATAGGGATGATTTATTGTTCACTCACAGATTATAATGCTGAGTTGTGTATTACATCAAAAGAAATAAAAAATTAAGCATGTAGTAATTAGTAGAGTATAGCCACAAAAAATTATAAAATAAAAACTTTTTAACAAAAAAATAAACCACCGAAAAAACTGAAAAGCAAAAAATAATTTTGAATATAACTTCAATTTTATAAGGTTTTGCAGGCGGGGACAAACCAATAACATAAGCTATTACGACAATACGACATTAAATGAAACCACGTAAAGTACTCATGTTTACGATCAACTTTTACTATGGGACCGGGGGCTCTACCGCGTAACTTTGGTGTTAATCGTAACGAACACCATTAATGAATTATTAAGAGAGGTAGAGCGTAGCGTTAATTAGCTCAAAGAGCAGCTCGACTGGGGAAGTACCTCCACCTTACAGAATACCGCACCCAAATAACTTTATGTTGTGTAAAGTTGTGTTCCTGTACGTGAGTAAGGTCGCCAGAGCTCATTGGGGAGGGGGGAAAGGTCGGCAACGCGTGAGCGATGCTTCGTGTGTTGCAAGCGTCCATATGGCTACGGTAACCGCTTACCATCAGGTGGGCCATATGCTTGTTTGCCGACTTAGTCGTATAAAAAAAAAAATATGAATTACTTCCAATCAGGGCCCACGAATGGTCATCGTCGCGACAAACCGCGTGCGCATCATTGGATGAAATAATGAATGGTGTTCGTTACGATTACCACCAAAGTTACGCGGTAGATTAGATAGACGCCCTAGCTTTAAATTCAAAAAAATGAATTGCGTTAGCAATATTGCTTAGCTTCCTTTTTATACAAACATTACATTTAACAAATATTACAAAAAAAATACATATCTAAGGAGGTTATTGGTTTGTCCCCGACTGCAAAACCTTATAAAATTCAAGTTATATTCAAAATTATTTTTTGCTTTTCAGTTTTTTCGGTGGTTTATTTTTTTGTTAAAAAGTTTTAATTTTATTATTTGTTGTTAAACCGGCAATAGAAATACATATTCAGTGTAAATTTCAACGGATGGACAGACGGACGGACAGCGGAGGCTAAGTAATAGGGTCCCGTTTGGCAGCCTTTGAATACGCGATACGGAACCCTAAGAATGATGCAATCTTGTTCTTAAGGGAATTTATAGATTTTTTCATAAAATAAACCCAAGATACTTTTACGGATGTAGTTGAAACTAAGCGCATTAGAGTCATCATCATATCAGCCTATGGATGTCCACTGCTGAACATAGGCCTCCCCCATTGACTTCCACTTCGAACGGTTTTGGGCCGCTTGCATCCAGCGGTGCCCAGCGACTCTAACCAGGTCGTCGGTCCACCTGGTAGGAGGGCGTCCCGCGCGGCGCTTTCCAGTACGTGGTCGCCACTCGAGAACCTTTCTTCCCCAGCGGTTATCGGCTCTTCGAGCGATGTGGCCTGCCCATTGCCACTTCAGCTTACTAACTCTACGAGCTATGTCCGTCGTTTTCGTTCTCTTACGAATTTCCTCATTGCGGATCCTGTCACGTAGAGAAATTCCGAGCATAGCTCGTTCCATAGCTCGCTGAGTGACTCTGAGCTTATTTATGCGACCAGCAGTAAAAGACCACGTCTCTGTCCCGTATGTCATCACTGGTAACACGCACTGATTGAAGACCTTTGTCTTCAGACTCTGAGGTATTCTGGACGTGAAGATATGCCGTAGCTTCCCGAACGCTGCCCAGCCGAGATGGATTCTTCGATTGACCTCTTTATCGAAGTTGGACCTACCTAGTTGGACAATTTGTCCTAGGTAAACATACTCGTCTACAACTTCGAGAACAGTGCTCCCAACAATCACCGGCATTGGCGGAATATGAACATTAGACATAATTTTTGTCTTGTCCATATTCATTTTGAGGCCTACCTGTTGAGAAACTCTGTTGAGGTCATTGAGCATGATGTTCAAAGCTTCCAGCGATTCCGCCATTATGACTATATCGTCGGCAAATCGAAGGTGAGTGATGTGTTCACCATTGATGTTGATGCCATATCCCTTCCAGTCCAAGAGCTTGAATACATCCTCCATTACAGTGGTGAAGAGTTTCGGGGAAATTACGTCACCCTGTCTTACACCCTTCTGTAACTGGATTGGTTTCGTACTCTCGTCCTGGACTCGGATCGACATGGTGGCTTTACTGTACAAACACTTCAACACTTCGATATAGCGATAGTCAATTTGGCAACGCTGTAGACTCTGTAACACCGCCCATGTCTCGACTGAATCGAAGGCTTTCTCATAGTCCACATACGCCAGACATAATGGCCGATTATACTCCTCAGTCTTCTGTATAATCTGGCGGAGTGTATGTATGTGGTCTATGGTACTAAAACCTTTACGGAAACCGGCTTGTTCGGGAGGCTGGAAGTCGTCAAACCTACGTGCGAGACGATTCGTAATGACTCTCGAAAACAGCTTATAAACGTGGCTTAGGAGGGATATCGGGCGGTAGTTCTTCAATAGGGCCTTATCGCCTTTCTTGAAGAAGAGCACCACCAAGCTTCCGCTCCATACTTCTGGCGTTGTAGATTCGTGTATGACGGAATTAAAAAGCTTCTGAAGGACTACAAGTACCGGTTTTCCACCCGCTTTCAGGAGCTCTGTTGTAATTCCGTCTTCACCCGCTGCCTTGTTGTTTTTAAGCTGTTTCAGAGCCATTCTAATCTCGTACAGGCTGACATCCGGGATATCTTCGGTATAGTGCCGGGTCAACTTGGCTCTTGCGTCACTAACCGGAATTGGATCTGGTTTCTGTGACGAGGTGTACAGCTGTCCATAGAACTTCTCGATCTCTCTCAAGATCTCCAGCTTTGACGTGATGATGCTGCCGGTGTCGGTCTTCAGCTTGGTCAGTTGACTTTGACCAATAGACAAGTCTCTTGCGAACACTTTGGAACCTTTGTTCCGCTTTATTGCCTCTTCGATACATGATGTATTAAAGAGGCGCAAATCGTGTCGCATTGCGTTTGAGACCTGCCTATTTAGCAGCCGATATTCGGCTGTATCAGCTGAAGACTGCAACTTCATTTCACGTCGTCGCTTCATGAGTTTGAGAGTTTCATCCGAGAGTTTTTGGGTTCTATTTGTGCGGCGGGTCTTAAAGAACTTAGATCCTACCGCATGGACAGTTTCCACGAGCCTGTTGTTTGTATCGTCCACCGTCGCGCAATCATCCAGGCATTGGAAGCGATTATGAAGTTCGAGCTGAAAGCTGTCAGGGTCTGGGACATATGCAGATTGGGGTCGGAGCGTAGACTTTACCAGACGACATCTCTCCACCTGGATGTTCAGGTTCAGTGTGCCTCTTACTAATCGGTGATCGCTGCCGGTCTTAACCCTGTTGATCACAGAAACATCACTGATGATTTGCCGCTTCGTCGTCAAGATAAAGTCTATCTCATTTTTGGTGGATCCATCGGGGCTAATCCAGGTCCATTTCCTGTGAGGCCGCTTTTTGAAGAAGGAGTTCATCATAAAGAGTCCCTCCAACTCCATGAAGTCGGCCAACCGTTGCCCCCTAGGATTCCTCTGCCCAATTCCAAACTGCCCCACTCTCAGCTCATCGTCATTCCTAATGCCTAGCTTCGCGTTAAAGTCCCCCATCAATACCATATAGTGTGTTTTAGAGGAATGTATGGCTCGTGAGATATCCTCATACAATGTCTCTATCTCTTCATCTGGGTGTGATGAGGTCGGAGCGTATACCTGAATGACCTTCAGCGAATACCGTTTGGTAATTCTGAGTATCAGGTATGCGACTCTCGGTGAGACACTCTCTATCCGCACTATATTCCTGATGAGGGGCTTGCGGACAATAAACCCGACACCACCCTGTGACAGGTGATCACCCTCCCGGTAGTAGAACAGGTTACCGGATTTAAGGATTATCGTGTCCTCTCCCTCTCTTCGGACTTCTGATAATCCCATTACATCCCAGCGCAACCTGTCCACTTCTTCCTCCAGCTCAATGAGCTTCTCGTCGGTCCTCAGAGTCCGTGCATTGTATGTTACCAGGTCCAGTCGTCGTTGTTGGTAGCCGGATCTCTGCCGGAGACTCTTAGCACCCCCTGCCCCGCCGTTACCGTGACCGCTACCGTAGCCCGGGATAGCGGTGCCGCCGGGGACTGGGGGCCGTAGTTCTGTTTGTGTTACCATTTGAGGGGTTTTGCCATAATCACCACGCTTGGCAGGCGGGTTGGTGATCGCAGTAGTGATGATGTATCACAGATGGACGCTGCTGCCCGTCCCCTGGTGTATTTCCTTAGTCGCCTTTTACGACACCCTTAGGATTGTTAGGGTTGGCCCTATTCTATGCCGGGAGGCACACGGCATTAGAGTAATAAATAATAAATAATTCACTATTATAATCCAGCTAATACAATTTGATGTAAAATTTCACTTCGTATACAGGATCAAGAGTGTTTTGAGTTTAATTGGTTTTCATATTAATTCGTTTACCCTTGAGTAACAAAATCAGTAGGTATACTTAGTACATGCGGTGCAAAATCTCTTTCGAAGTTATACGAGGAATAAATTAAAAGGGTTAAATATTCCAAGAATAGCTAGGCTGCTTTTCCACCAGAGATGTGCTATGCTACGTTGCTTTGGATGCGTTTGATATCCAACAATCATATTCATTGGTGCACATAGCTTAGCACTGGTGGAAACGGATTCAACTAAGATATGTTTTGTATATGGAAGGATGCGTGCTAGGGATGTTTGAGCGCCTCTCCCCACACCGTGCCGCCCTCGCCACTTCCCTACTATCGATACATCGTATAGCTCGAGCTGTGCATCTTCCTCGCGCAGCTACTCTGCGGCGGCGCATGTTCATAGCACATCTTACTCACACAGCTACAATACATAGCTTAGTATCAGTGGAAACGGTCACATAGTTTCACAGCTTAGCTATTACATCCTCGCAGCATAGCTACATTGCACATCTCTGGTGGAAAAGCAGCCTTACTCTAGTGTTAAATGACATATTTGGTCGGACCCACCCTAAAACATAAATTAAACAAATGGGCAAAAACTAGTATTTCATGATCATACTAAAAATAAGTACTGAAAAGTAAATGCTATTTGACTTTCCTTTACAATGTTAGTATAACGCTTAAAATGTCGAAGCGGGTAATACTTCACTTGTCACTTTCCAATAAGTACCTACCTAACTTGGAATCGTAATGGAAAACTGTACTTGAGAAAAGTTAAGTTTTCCCAAAAATATATTATCACAGGAAACAGACATTTGGACCCGTGTCACGTAAGTTCTTATATCAAGATATTAAATGTTCACTCATTTTGAAAGTAGCACACGTAAGATGTGATTTAGTAAAGCAACTGAGTCTAGGCTAGAATCTAGATGTAATCACATGATTTAATACAATTAAGTGTGCACTTATTCGCGAGCTTTAATTAACTATGCCGACGTGGGGCAAAGAATAACTGAAGATACTGTAGATGTGTCAGACTCTACAAGAAAAATATTTGTTATTTCACGTAACTCCGTTTTTTTAATTATGATAATTTTAACTAATAAGATAACTTTTGTAATCACATTAGGCGATTAACACACGACACCGTTGCGGTAATGCACAGTGGTAGCATCCGTACGGGAGGCGAACGCACCGCTAAACCACGTATGGTTTATCCCGGATTTTTTTTTATTGAATTGAGAATGTTGGTGGCGGTTACTGCGCGAAAAGGCGACTACTAATGCTAATTAATAAAATCATTAATAGCACCGCCTAAAGGTACAAGTTCGTAGTCGATATCAGGCAGCAGCAGCAGGCAAGACGTGTCGCCACGACACTCCTTTATCTTTCGTTTCTATTACTATGGAGGCGACGTATCACTAGCTACGGCTGGTATTCTTTGAGTATACTCAAAGCTGGTATTTCGTAGTAATACTAGAAACCAGTAGTGTCGCGCCGACACGATCGCCCGCTGCTATACTGCCTGCAGTCGGTTACGAAATTGTAGCGTACAATGCAGAGCACCGTCTCCCAAGAGCCGCGCGGCGCAAAGCGATTCATGCGGTTATTTTCTTTTATTTATGCTTATAGCTCGGCATGAACCAACAAACAAAAATTCATAAACTTTTATATCTAGGTGGCTAGTCTGAAAAAATAGTTATTCTTTGTTAAAATGTAAATTAGCCCCGTGTGAAGCCGTCGAGGCACAATGCAACGTCGCCGACTAATGGTGGCGTTTCTTCCCATTACACCTGTACTAAAAGTGGTGTTCTTTGAATGCAGTCGGGTTATACTTATCTTAGCGATTTCCTTTACTGCAATCGTAGGATCGCAATAGAATTGTTACTTTAATAGTTATTCTGCTATAAATAGGTTTGATTTGTCAGGATTTATCTTTATAGATATTGTATTCGATGGCGATAATACTCGAAAGCCGTAGTTTTGGTTTCGAAGACAAAGCTAGACCTTACCGTGACACATCGTCACAGCCAGTTGGCATGGCTAGTTACGATTCACGCCGCAGATCGTGGGTTTGATTCCCACCCAGAACATGCATTTGTGTGCAAGAACATGTCTGCATGTAGTCTGAGTGTAATTATGTGTATTTAGCATGTATTTACACAAAATAAGTAGGTAGTATGGGTAGGTATGTAGTTTATCAGTTATCTGGTTTCCATAATACAGGCTCTGCTTAATTTGGTATCAGGATAGCCGTGTGAGAATGACCCAGGATATTTGTTTATTTATATACTAAATCAAAATCGAAGCACTCGTGGTGTAGCATGATAAGCCGTTCTTAATCGAGCGGAAAGTTAAGCTACCACCGTCGTGGTCGGTACCTATGGATGGGTGACCGCCTAGTGGTATTTCAAATCGAGCATTTCCGTGCTTCGGAAGGCACGTAAAGTCGTTGGTCCCGGTTATCACTTAATTGTGATAGTCGTTAAGCTAGTTGGAGGCCTTCTAGGCGGCTTGAAAACTACAACAGTAGGTTGACCAGCCTACCTCCACAGATCCGCAGTGGGCACGCGTGGTGGAGTATCTGCCCATACCCTTTCACCCTGATTTGTGAAAGGAGGCCTGTGCTCAGCAGTGGGACATTATGTTGTACTCTTTTAATATTTTCCACTTGTTTGCTCAAAACTTAGTGTATGTTTATAGGTTCTCTATCTGACTCTATACCGCCCTTAAATACCAAACTAAAACTGATATAAAATCACATAATACTTCCCAAACTAAATAACCATCAAATACCGTCTGTATTAATTATTCTAATCAAATATAATTCCAAAAACAAATTAAATCCACGCGTAATACCCAATTACCACTCACAAAAGTCCTTTAACGTTTTAACCCTACCGCGCGCGATATAACCTTAAAACAGGTAACCAAAGGGTCTGATGTACCCATTCGAAATTTTCCACAAGCCATTAAGTAATTCCAACTTCGTAACCCTCCAGTTTGACTTACAACTTGCCACGTATAAGCGTCAGTTAGGTTGGAGTGGGAAACCGCAACGGACTAAATGAAAGCTGGGGTGCCCTGTATACCGCATTATTGTTTCACACGGTGTTAACTTAAAATGTCATTATGAAGTAACGTGTTATGGCATACTGGAGAAATGTACCAAGAAATATGATACTTTGTATATTTTCTCATAGTAGGTAAGTTGAATAAGAAGTTTTAAGTGGATTTCCGTAATAAAAAAACGTTTTGGCAAAAAAAAAAACTACCGAAAAAACTGAAAAACAAATAATAAACCTTTTAAATATATAGAATTTGCAACAACTGCAAAACCTTATAAAATTCAAGTTATATTTAATAGGTTTATTATTTTTAACCGACTTTAAAAAAAAGAGGAGGTCCTCAATTCGGTTGTTTTTTTTTTTTTATGTTTGTTACCTCATCACTCCGCCATTTATGAACCAATTTGGAAAATTCTTTTTTTGTCTTTCACTTCCCGTTTAGTCTCATTGTCAGGATCAGGATTTGATTACTTCTTAGTGTATTTTTTTTTTTTTTTTTTATACCACTTAGGTGGCAAACAAGCATACGGCCCGCCTGATGGTAAGCGGTTACCGTAGCCTATGGACGCTTGCAACACTAGGGGCATCACGCGCGCGTTGCCGACCCTGCAGAAATCTCTTCACACCCCTTTTGAAGAACCCCATGCTGTACTCCATTGGGAAAACCACGGCGGGGAGCTCATTCCACAGTCTGAGCGTCCACACTTTGAAGTCGGTTTAAGTTTTTTTTGTAAAACAGTCCAATTATTTGCTTTTCAGTTCTTATTT
The DNA here is from genome assembly GCA_947623365.1 of Achlya flavicornis. NCBI lineage: Eukaryota > Metazoa > Arthropoda > Insecta > Lepidoptera > Drepanidae > Achlya > Achlya flavicornis. Next base: position 5,114,646 of record OX392488.1, read on the forward strand.
TATTATTTTTTTGTGGCTATAATCTACTAATTACTACATGCTTAAGGTTTGATTACTTTTATAAAGTAATACACAACTCGCCATTAAAATCGGTGAGTGAACAATAAATCACCCCTATTTTTCCGCCCTTAGGGTAAGTATTTTTCATTCAAATTTATATGGGACCAACTTCGAGGTATACCCTAGATATATCCAATAAAAAAAGAATTATCAAAATCGGACTACTCTGTAAAAAGTTATGCGTCGCCTTGTCAACATCCTCCATTTTTCGTCGGTTTAAAAAAAATGGATATTACGGTTTTTTATAGGTACGATGAATTCGATAAATAAACATGCTGCAAGCCCGCCTGCTACATACGAGGCATCATTGACGCGTTACCGACCTTTCCCCCCTCCCCAATGAGGTAGGCGACCTAACTCACGCGCAGGAACACAACATAAAGTTATTTGGCTGCGGTATTTTACTACACCAGGTCAGCTGTTCTTTGAGCGAATAAACGGAAACTTTCTAAAACAAAAATCTATCCAAAGTTAAATAAAAATATATTTTATTAGCTAGAATGTGGCTAGAAACTAATTTCTAGAGTTACCCAACAAAGACTTAGCCAGTGTCTCAGCATGAAGCGTCACATTTTTCACCCACAACAGTTGAAGTTTAATATCACCGCTGTATGGCGCCATGTGTTATTAATGAACACTAGGAAACTGATATAGAAAACTTTACCTTTAAAATACATTGATAGACTATGTAGCCTTTTACGAGTTCATTTCTTTTTTCTTGTTTTTTTTTCTTTCATTTTATGTGTTCGTAATTGTCCGAATAAGGTTTTTACGGAATGAAAATTTTTAAGAGTTACCCAGTTTTTTTTTTATTTCGAGTAAACTACCTTTTTTCCACAGGATTTTAGACTGGACTCAAGCATGGTGACTAAACTGCTCTTGTGTACTTTATTTTATTTTATTTATTAGGGTCAACAAACAGTTACACATTACATCCTTTATATATAGGACAGAGAAAAAATTAATTAATAAATGTGTATTCCAATCAAATAACGAAGCTGTTTCATTAAGTATTCCTTTAGATAGAACGAGTCATAATAACGGAAAGTTATTAAAAATATCACCACAAATATTGTGAATTGAGCAGAATAACGGCGTACAATCCGAGAGCAATCTGCGCGATGATTAAAGAGTTCCTACCAACCTGAGCACTTCAATTATTGTAGGTACGGTCACAATGGCCCTGCGGAAAGATATCTACAGATACTCTTAACTCTCCATCCGAGGATATCTGAGCTGGCATTGAACAAACTATTACTTACGTTTCCTGTTCACTTTTAAAAGAAAGGAATTTCATTTCGCTCCAGCTTCTCCATTAATTAAACGCTTCTGAAACGTGACTTCGTTGTGGTTTTATTCATTTTTGCTCCATGAAAACATATTTTCTTGAAAGTATTACCCTTTCTAAAAGCCAGTGGTAGTGTTTGCGTCAGTTAACTCTTAGCTTTTATATGGCGATTCTTTTAGAAAATCGCTCTTCATGTGGACGGAATATCGTGCTTACATTCCGTAAAATTGAAACTCCTTGAGTGCCAGGAGCTTGGGAATATTGTGTGAAATTTAAAATGTTATGCAGTGGAAAATCATGTTATTTTGATTGAGTTTCCCATGTCAAAGATAAACAAGGTTAGATGACATTATACAACGTGTAACTGAAAGTGTATTACCCGTTGTACCCAACTGATAAGGCGCGTCGTGAATCTTCGTTCGCACAGAAAATAATGGTCCGAAAGAATGCTTAAAACTTACAATCAACCTTAGATCACTATAAGGTTCATAATACACTGCAGCTGTAGTTCCGTCTCACCCGCAAGTCACGCCCCTCCCAAACGTGGTGGCAGCTGCCGACCAATAGCATTTCCCGCGCTTTGAAAATGTATCTTCGGTAAATACATAAATGTATGAACATCGGTAAGCCATATTAGTTGGGTACTACTGTACACGAATTCTTTGGAACCAACTAGGCGCACAGATCGAAGAAAAAAAATTATAATAATACTAGCTGCCCGGCGCGACTTCGTTCGCGTGGTGCTACCCTACCCCACCCTACCCTACCCTACCCTACCCTACCTGAATTTTCTTTGCTATAAACCTCACGGAGCCCGAGACCTTTCCAACGAATGCAAAACCGTGGAAATCGGTTCGTGCGTTCTGGAGTTATAGCGTCAGGAAGGAAAACCCGACTTATTTTTATATAGTAGATTATATATATAGATTAGTAGTGACGTGAAAAGATAATGAATCATAGAGCAATCATAGAGCGGTGTCACGTTGGTTATGATTTTAATTCAATAAACTTGGAAGCAACAATGTTTGAGTCTATACCTGATGTTTCCCTTACACGTTGTAAAGTTAATAATATTGGTTAATAAATATTTCACAAAAAACGGTCATCAAGTGAAGTAAAATAGTTAGTGAAGTGCCGCGAGACACCTGAAGAAAAATTACGATTTTCGACTTTCTACTTTGATCCAACTACGCTATTAAACGTCGCACGCAGCTCTCCAAATTTCGGAACATTTCTGATCAGTTACCAATAGAAGGCTACATTTTGTATGCAGTGAACATCAGCTACCTGGAAATACTTTGTTTATCAACAATATAATGCAGACAATGCACTAGTCATACAAATAATCATAATTAATGTTATCTACCACCAGCATCGTGTACATAATTTAGTTGACGTAAAATCCAACGGGATTCATTTATGGTCCTCACTCATCTGCAGAAAGAGAATGCAAATGATGACATACCCAATTGAAAATTACAGAGACTCCAATTGTCAATAGGTCAATTACAGTCAATCGGAAAACTGCTCGCAAATTCGCTTGAATTGACGTAAAGTGAATCTTATCTTATATATCTTCAATTGTCGCATTTATGAAAGATCATCGCTTGAGAACAGCTAAACCGATTTGGCTGTTTTTGTGAAAGGAAAATTGAAAATTTGAGATACTGAAAATCCTTTTTTCAATGGGTTTTTTGACCGTACAACGTCTGTTGGGTCAAATAGTTCTTTTTTATAATTATTAGTAATTTTTAATTTATTTTGATTTTGGATTTTATTAAAAGAAAACCAAACTTAATTGTTTGCTTTCATGGCATATTTTTTTTAAATTAGTGGTCAGAAATAAATGTCTCTGATTTTACGTTCTAGCTCTTTTAATATAAATCTAGCGAACATATTCTATATGTATGCCAAATTTCATCAAAATCTGTTCATTCGTTTTTGCGTGAACAAACATACTCACCATACAAACTTTCATATTTATAATATTGGACTTCAGCTCACACACATGCTTCGCAATACTTCGAATGCCTGAATTCACTTATTTCACAGACAGTTGTAGAGCCTGTAGAATATTATTCGGCATCACATGATGATATTGAAAATATAAAACACTTTACCGAATCTCATGAATAAACTTCAAACATAAAAATATTTTACGTTTTATTTGAAATTGTTTTTTCTTGACATTATCTTTTAAACGTGTCTTAATACTTTAGGTACCTTTTAGCAATGTAAAAAGCCACATATTTACGACCATCGATTCCAGATGTAAAAGTTTTGGAAAAACATACCTATCTTTTCAGTCATATAGTTCTAATAGAAGCAGTAGGTAGGTCAAAAGTAGATTGGTATGTTAGTACCCTTTCATAATATTGACATTCTCTTGACAGTTTGTATGAAAACTGTAAATTTCTTAATGTGACACGGTACTAAGGTGATCAGCTAATTTTGAAGCTGAATGTAACTAATGCATACCTATGTATGACTACTTGAACATAGAACCAATATTTCAGTTTTACGCCATATCAAAACCTTATGGTGCGTCCATGCTACGCGAAGCGAGCACGAGCCGAGCCTCGAACGAACAGGATTCGTTCGTTGCTCGCGATTTCAAGCGTGGATGTACTTATGCCCGGTTTCAATAATGTATGGACCGTTATCGGTTAAGATTTATTAAAATTAAGTGACTTATATCTTTACTAATAATGAAGCAAAGACCTCAAAGCTTTGCATAGCAGACCCTTCCATATGGAAGTAGCTATCACAGGTAAAATTAGCTTACGAAATTGCCAATGTCCAGTTTGGCAATAAAAAACCTACCATTGATAAGCAAAACGATTCGATTTTGTTTATTGAAACCGGGCATTAACGCGACTACAACGAGCGCGTTGCGAATCCCTGTGTTCATGAAAAAACTGTTTAATCGGGCGGAGCGCAGTCGAGCACGCTACGAATGCTCGTTCGAGGCTCGCGAGCCCGTCCACGCTACGCGAATCGTGCTCGCAGTGTGCTCCTTCGTGGCTCGGCTCGTGCTCGGTTCGCCAAGCATGGACGCACCAATCGAGTAAAAAGAGGAATGAATTTATTAGACCAAAAAACAAATGATAAGAAAGAATTCATCACTCGAAAGCTACAATGCCTTTCGTATCAACAATCAGAATACAGGCACCCAACATACCGAATTCTAGTTCAACAAAGCCTTATTTCACGCCACCCGAATAATTTAGACGTATTGGAATGAATACTGTGTGCCCTTCAAAGATATTGAATAAAATAAAAGATATCTTGGAGATAGCGTTTGTAAGGACAATTTCATCTTAAGGATACCGAACCGTGTTATGTAAATTCAGGATAAAAAAATGGTACAATATTGAGCCGTCAGGCAGCAGGTGGGTAGATCTAGCCTCGTCTGGGTAAACAGTTTCGGTTGAGTAAAGTAGCATAATCTGGTTAGTGGCATGATAGCTTTGGTACAAATGAGTTTCTGAACCTAACCTTCATAGTTTCTATACTACCTTTCTTTGACTTTAACGATGGTGAATGTTAGCGAAGCATGATTCATTCCACGACTACTTTTATTAAGAGAACTAGTTACTTCCAAACCTACGTATCTACTATCATGCTTTTTTTGTATTTTCTTTTTTTTTAAATTTAGTGTTACACTTTATTTTGTTTACATTCTATTGTGTAATTACAGTATGCCAGATAAATTTCCTTACAAAATGTATGGGAAAAGTTTTGTTTTTCCATCTGTGAAATTTCTAATACCTAACCTAACTTGGCCCCATAGAGCCTTTTGATCCTTTGACAGGATCGAATACGCAAATAAAAACTTTTTAACAAAAAAATAAACCACCGAAAAAATTGAAATGCAAAAAATAATTTTGAATATAACTTGAATTTTATAAGGTTTTGCAGTCGGGGACAAACCAATAACCTACGTAGATTTGTATTTTTTTTTGTAATATTTGTTAAATGTAATGTTTGTCTAAAATGGAAGCTAAGCAATATTGCTAAAGCAATACATTTTTTCGAATTTAAAGCTAGGGCTCTACCGCGTTACTTTGGTGGTAACAACTCAGCATTAAAATCTGTGACTGTGAGTGAACAATAAATCATCCCTATTTTCCCACCCTTAGAGTAGGTATTTTTATCCATATTTATATGGGACCACCTTCGAGGTATACCCTATCCAATAAAAAAAGAATTATCAAAATCGGACTACTCTGTCAAAAGTTATGCGTGATCATACATAAAAAAAAAAAAATACGCGTCGGTTTGTAAACCTCCTCCTCCAGTCTTGTAAAGGACAGTCACTTAAGACTATATTCCCGTGGCTTCAACCCATAAGGTAGCTGCCCTTACTGACCCGTCTAAAATGTTCACCCCTGTATTTAAAAGACCGTCACATAATTCAGAAATAAATAGGTACTTCTCATTGCAGTGTGCAATAAAGATAGGGAAATATAATCGAGAACCCACAATATATCATCGGAGTACGGAACCCTGTTCTCCTTAGATATTGTAGAGCTTGTAAAATTTATTATTTCCATTGCATTCTTCATTTGAGGTGTGCTTTTGCATTTAAATTGTTAGTTTAAGGAATGGAGTATTCACAAAATGTTTGAAGTGAGAAAAAATCGTTTGATGGAAAAAACAGGCCCCCTAAAAAGGAAGCTAAGCAATATTGCTAAAGCAATTCATTTTTTCGAATTTAAAGCAGATCTTATGCAATTCATCATTTCCAAATCTTTTAATGAATTGAATTGTATATAATGAGTAACTATTTTACCAAAAAATATTGAAATCACTTAGGATCTGCCGAGAATTTTAAAAAATGAATTGCGTAGCAATATTGCTTTAGCTTCCTTTTTAGCCCCCCTGGTCGTTGAAAGTCTTTGCATGAAATAGTTTAAAAAATAATCAATCCATCCTCACAAACGTTCGCAACCACTCACAATCAGGCAATAACCTATTGACAAGTCATTGCAAAACAAGAAGTAATCTTTACCAAAAGTATTTTTGAAAAACTACTACAATCTCCCAAACAAATAACATAACAGACATAATACAATATTCAGAAACTATCCAGTTGTCCGTCAATGAAGACATTCTCCATTCTCCACAAAGCAATTTGGAGGAAACTAATCAAGTTCTGTGCCACGTCTTTGAAGTCACTATGGCCTGAAAGCAGAACTGTCTGAATTACAGACTCTATTAAGTTTCAGATGGCTACCTTTGATAAGACTTGCTTCTATCTTAGGTATGTGTTAATAACTTACCTGTACTACGTAGACTTCATACGCCTTTTCTAAAAATGATTTAGACAGTAAATGCCAAAATATGGAAGCGTATCTTCTCAAATAAAAGCTGATTTTCGAACCGGTAGAAGCATTCGTGCATATTTAATTGGCCTAAATTGCATAATTTTGAAGAACATCGAAGGAAAGAAACATTGAATTTCGATTTCATCTATTTAAAATTACTCTTTTTTTGCAACCTTCCGAACCGGTATTAGAGTATTAGAGTCAGACTTTTCATAAGTGCCTGCGAAGGTCTATTTGAATAAATGATTTTGAATTTTGAATTTTTTAAATAGCAACAAAAAAACATGCCGAACTCTTGTTTACCTACGTCTTCAATATATATATTTTTTTTATAAAATGGATTCTTCCGACTTACTTAGTACTTTTATTATTGTTTTAACATGCTATTATCCTATATCAATAGATTTCCAATAACTATTGTCAGAATCAGAAATCTAAATGAACAGGAACTGGCATAGGTACAATAGACAATTTACAGACGTTATTGGCTACAATTTAAACTGAAAAAGAAGAAGCTACGAACAAATTACATTCCTGCGTCTACACTACGCGAACTGAGCACGAGCCGATCCGCTCTTCGTTCGTCACTCGCGATGTCTAGTGTGGACGTACATCGAACCTACAAAACAAGCGCGATGTAAATCCCTGTGTTCTTAAAAAAACTGACAATTGGCGGAGCGCAATCGAGCGCGAGCAGAACGCTCAATCGAGGCTCCCAAGTCCGTCTACGCTACGCGAATTCGTGCTCCACGTACGCTCAAATCGTGCTCAGCGTAGCTTAGACCCAACTTTACAGTAAGCTTTTTGTGGAATTATAAACAAAGAGTGTTGACAGCTCTAATACTGATCTGATATAGTATTCTAAATCATTAATTTGAAGTATTTTGAAGTTCAAGATATTGCCAAATAAAAAAAAATACGATTAAAAATCAAATAAATAAATGTTAAATCGTGTATCGTAATTAAATAAATGTATAAATTGACTTCATCTCCAAATCTCGGGTTGAAAAAATTTTTAGTAGTTCCTCATAGCTTCAAATAGAATGAACCTCAACTGAATATTTCGCACGTAACTACCAAAATATCCAAATTAAATGACATTCAACGCGGCAAACGGTAGAGAAAATAATAAAGTCTCACGAATTCGATTCCGCATCGCCCAAAAACATTTGCCGCGCCTCCATTCACATGAATATTTTACAAACCGCGTCTGCATCTCGGAAATATTCCACCGATATGAGATGGTACGCTTTATTTTTATTTGTATCGTATTTGTCACGTCATGAAAACAGTATCACGAGACGAAGACGCCAAATTTTACTGGTTCTCAACGTTTGTTGAATTCCAATTTACCCCCACAACCCTTATTTCCTTCCCATAACAATGATATTTTTTGCTAGCTTCTGTATTTATTATTTATCTATAAAAAAGGTTCTACAGATATTCTAGGCCTTATTATTGAATTATTATAAAATGTGCTGAACCGGAAATTCCCTTGAAGCACCGGTAAATAATAGAGTTGCAAATAAAGAGCCCTGGAAATATTTATAAGGTTGGTACCATATTTTATTCAACAGTCCTTCAGAGAGGTAATAAAATATGCTGAATAATATTATGAAAATATTTTCAGTATTAATTCTTTCACTCGGATGTTTTAAATCTGCTGAGCCTATTCAGAACTTTTTAATGTTTTGCTTTTGGCATTTTTATTATCCTATTCATTAAAATGGTGTCATGTTTTAACTACCAGCTATCACTGATTCATACAAACAACGTCTCAGGATAAAGATCGCCAAGTGGGATTATAGCAGTGTGATTATCGCATGTGTGTGAAAATCGAAATAAAAAATATAACCTTGAGGTAATTCCTTTTTCAATGTATTTTTTTGCGTGTACAGTACATGCTTTTGGAGTGAGATGGAGATGACGAGATGTCTTCTATTGAAAAGCCTGGATCAGCGAAACGCGCAAATAGAGCAACTTCATCCAGCCTAGACAGGCGCCAGTCTGTCAACTCGAATATTTGCGGTACCTATGTTTATTTTGGATGGAAAATTACATAAGCTAGAGATAACTCGCTTAACTGCTGCATACATAATCCCAAATTCTGCATGCGAAAAATTTGCGTTTGGCTTTTGTCTTGCCTGTTGCTCTGCTTTCCCTCCCGCACCAACCTCGTCGCCACACAGATCTTATGGTTAAAATACCACTTCATACAAAATATCAAATTCGTGTACAGGGCCTGTAGACAAGATGGCTGGATATTATCAGTCGTGGCAACCAATATATGCATCATTGTCATAAATCAGCCCATGGATGTCCACTGCTGAACATAGGCCTCCCCCATTGATTTCCACTTCGAACGGTTCTGGGCAGCTTGCACGAGACTCTGAGCTTATTTATCCGGCCAGCAGTGAATGACCACGTCTCTCTCCCGTATGTCATCACTGGTAACACGCACTGATTGAAGACCTTTGTCTTGAGACTTTGAGGTATTTTGGACGTGAAGATATGCTTCCCGAACGCTGCCCAGCCGAGTTGGATTCTTCGATTGACCTCTTTGTCGAAGTTGGACTTACCTAGTTGGACAATTTGTCCTAGGTAAACATACTCGTCTACAACTTCGAGAACAGCGCTCGCAACAATCACCGGCATTGGCGGAATATATACATTAGACATAATTTTTGTCTTGTCCATATTAGTTTTTAGGCCATAACAGTGATTAATGTACACAAATATACATAATAATAATTGATATGTCTACTCAATGTCTTTGTACCTAATACCCTTTGTTACTAATATATCCTTATTGTTCCTGACTATAAAGGAGTTGGTCGAGATGTACTATATCGGTTCAAAACAAACGTTTCCAAAAGCTTTACCGCAGCCTCAAGGCAAAACCTACGCAAAATAAACCTTCCGAGGTCCAATTAATTAAGATTTCAATTGTTTATACTTAATATTAAACTAAAATTTAATTACTGAGAAGCTTAATATTGCTCTAAGTTAAGTCTATTTGGGCAGCAATAAAGGTTTGAACGTGTTCAAAGATATACCAGGTGACTGTGTGGCCAGGAAACTAACGTTTCTGTGAAGATTTCCATCTCTTTTGTGATACATTCAAGAACTATCTCTGTATAGATTTAAAAAGTTAGTGGTGGCGCCAATTAGTAAACTATTTTATAATTCGTTTTAGTAGATTGATGCCTCCTCCCTAATCTACCGTCCCATCCCTATGATCCAACCTACTACGTCACTTGCATTATGGCTGCGCACGCGACGTACGTACCGCACCTCGAGCAATAAGTTATCCGCCATAATACTACGCTAATTATAATAAAAGCGCCGGAAAACCCGTGTCGCGATCACCCGCGTTAAACCATCATCATCGCTAGCAAGCAAAGAAGAGAAGAGAAGAGAAAACGCAAGTTCATCATCCAACTAAGGGGAGCGCGCCATACCGGCGAAACAATACTGGAGGTGACTGGTAGGCCAAACTTCCCTATTTCCCACTCTTACTCTTTCATTTCGTCACGAGGCTTGTTTTTATTTCTTTTAATCCTATTTACAGTCCATTACAAATTTAACCTATGAAATTTGGCGGACTTCGGCGCCGCCATTTAAGTGGTCTCTTCGAGCACGAATCCTTTAAAATAAGTAGTTTATTTATACATTTTATTATCCATCCCGCATTCAAACTTAGTAGGGTATACGTTTGAACCTTACTAGTTATTAAAACGCATCTATATATATGTAAATATTACGTATATATATTTTTCATATTGAGTCACGTACGCCATTACTGCAATGTGCACTCTTTCTTAACCTAATTATTTTCCGCCCTTGTTAGGTATATTTTTTTAACTTAACAAGTGTTTAAACGCAATACGCATATAAGTATAGATTATATAATATATAATAATATATACATATAAGACACGCGACACGATTTATTCGTGTTCATTTACCGCAATTATTTGGTATTATAAATACCGAAGCATACCTTGTTCATTCATTACTATCAACAAGTACATAGCTTATAATAATTTAATGATTATAATATCTATTTCTCAGTTATAACCATTAGAAGGTTGTTTCATATATTTTTTTCTCGCGTGTGTAGGTAATCGTGAAACTACGTAGTGCGCGGTGCGCCCGCCGGCCGGCCGGCACTCGGTACCTGTGTGTTTACGTTTCGTTGTAGTTTTGTTTCATTTAGCGTGTTTCTTTCCTTTACGCATTTTTATTTTTTTATTCAGCAAATAATTATTAACATGGCTGATAAAGAAAAGAAACTAAAGGAAACAGCTGACGCACAGTTATCAATGCTATGTGCAAAACGTAATGCTATTTACGAAACTATGCAAAATATTTATGATTTATCGCAGGGCGCACACACAGACGAAGTAACAAAGAAACATTTTCTTAGTGAGTCTTCAAATATAGATACGCTTCGTACTGATTTTCAACAAACTTTAGATAGTTATAATTTACGATTTTTAACGGTGAATCCTACCGCGCAGCCTGATTATAAACCATTCGTTTCATTTGAACAGTTATACAGTCGTATTAAGGGCGTTATAACTCAACTTTCATCTCAAGTTCAATCTCAAGTAAATAATAATTCAACCCCGCTTAAAGCTAGGCCAAAGCTGCCGCCTATGGAACTTGTATCTTTTAACGGTGACATTCGCTCATGGCCATTGTTTTATGCAAGTTTCAAATCTACCATTCACGATAATCCATCGCTCACAGACGCTGAGAAGTTATATTATCTGTTAGGTAAGATCACAGGTAAGGCACAGTCCGCGTGTGCAGGCATTACGCCCGATGCAGAGAACTATCCTCTTTTATATCAGGCACTCGTTGACAGATATGAAGATAAGCGTGTGCTTTCTTCCTCACTCATGAGTCAGATATTTGGTTTTAAGCCTTTGACTAGCGCCTCTGTTAATAACTACGATTTATTTATGGACAAGTTTGTTATTGCTGTTCGTTCCTTAAAAAATCTTAAAGTTGAAAATTTGACAGACTTAATATTTTTACATATCGCACTTAATAAATTAGATGAAGCTACTGTTCGCACGTTTGAGACGAATGCTGATACCTCTAAAATTCCAACGTTTGACGAATTGGTCGAATTTATAAAAAATCAATCTAAAATATTACAACGCAAGCCAGCTACTCCAGTTAGCAGTGAGAAGACGATAGATCGGTCAAGTTCACGTCCTAACAAGGCTAAGGTCCCGCCACCGAATTATCAATCTTATGTTAATATGGTCGATACTAATAATTTTAAAAATGTCAAATGCTTGTGTGGTAATATAACGCACCCACACTTATATAAGTGTCAAAGTTTTAACAAATTGACTCCAGAGGAACGTTACAAAGTTGTAAAAGAGAATAACTCTTGCATAAATTGTTTGAGTATTAATCATCGAGTATCGACTTGTAACTCGAGTACTTTTTGTCGCGTTTGCCGTTTAAAGCATCATACGCTTCTCCATTTTAACCGAGAATCGAACCGCGACTTACCAAGCGCGCCGGTTACCGAGCCATCGCGGGATGCGTTGCCCGTGCACACTCCAGTTGCACCGGGGTCTGCCGTCCCCACTACTTCTACAGTCTCGGCGCCCGCGCCGCCCGCACCGCTCGCTCTCACCGGCCGGAAACCCAAAGACGTATCGTTGTGTACGACATCGATTACCGCTCCGCGCTCGTTATCGCGCGGCTCGCGTGTTGATACCGAGCAATGTAAGCGTGCAACCACTGTTCTACTAGCCACCGCACAGGTAGCTATGTACGATACTGACGGTTGTAGGCAACTCGTTCGTGTGTTGCTCGATTCCGCTTCTCAAAGTCACTTCATTACTAGTGAATGCTGTGATCGTTTGGGTATGCGGAGTCAAGCAATACCAAATACAATTATTAAGGGTTTCGGTGGATCAGAGAAAGTTATTAAGGGTTCTGTAGATTTTCAATTTTTTTCCCGCTTTAATTTGAATATAAATTATAACGTTTCTGCCTTTGTAGTCGATCAAATCACTGATAGTATGCCGACCGTAACTATTGATATTGACGCACTTCCACATCTGAAAAAACTTCAGCTTGCGGATGACACATTTGCAATACCTAATAAAATCGATGTACTGATTGGTGCATCGCTCTTTCCGCATTTATTGTTGCCTGGCGTAGTTCGTGACAACTCGTCAGCACCCTCCGCATTAGAAACGGTATTGGGCTACGTCATTATGGGGTCCGTACCTATGTTCCCCGATCGCAACATGTCTACGACCTGTTGTTGTGCTATAGTGCAGGAGCCTGTAGACACAATAATTAAGAGGTTTTGGGAGCTCGAGGAGCTTTCCGTCCCGCCCGTTCAACGTCAAATCGACGTTGAATGTGAAGATTTTTTCCGCACGACTACTGAGCGCGACAGCGCCAGTGGCCGATATATTGTCGCATTACCTTTTAGTAAAGATGTATTTTTGCTTGGCAATTCATATGAAATTGCTAAGAAGCGCTTTACTTGTTTAGAAAAAAAACTTCTTGCTTCACCTAAGGTGAAGGCCGCTTATGATGATGTTATAATTGAGTACATCAATAAAGGTTATATCTCACCCGCACCTCCAGACTATAGCTCTGATTCGTTACAACCCGTTTATATAATTCCACACCATGGAGTTATTCGTGAAGATAAATTAACTACTAAATTGCGAATAGTTCTCGACGCTAGTTGTAAGACAAGCTCTGGACAATCACTGAATGATGTCCTCCATAGTGGACCAAATTTACAAGGTGATCTTTTCCAAATTATTTTAAATTTCAGACTTTATGCTGTAGCTATGACTGCAGATTGCTGTCAAATGTTTTTACAGATTATAGTACGAGAGATGGATCGTCGCTATCAGAGAATTTTGTATAGATTTAATCCGCAAGACCCGCTCGTACTTTATCAGTTTAATAGAGTTTGTTTCGGATTGAAGTCCAGCCCCTACCATGCACTGCGCACGGTTCAGCAGCTACTCAACGATGATGGTGCTGCTCCTGAGTATCAGCGCGTCAAGGAGATCGTCTCTTCCTGTCTATATATGGATGACATAGCTTTTTCAGTAGAGACGGAGACTGAGGCAGTCGCTGTGTCTGCAGATATCGTCAGCCTATTCAAGAAGGGTCAGTGGGATATGGTCAAGTGGAACAGCAACTCTAAAACAGCTTTGGCTAGTTTACCCGCATCGCACAAACTTCCTACCGAGGTGGAGTTTGATAAATCAGTATCACACAAAATATTAGGGTTGCACTGGTCTACAGACACAGACCATTTTTATTTTAAAATTTCACCACACACCGAGGATGTGTGTACCAAACGCATTATTTTGTCCACCATCGCGAGGCTCTGGGATATAATGGGTTTTGTAGCGCCTACTATTCTTTATGCTAAATTACTTATAAAACAGTTGTGGCAGTTGAATATTGATTGGGATGACGTACCTCCACTCCACATTATTAAAGCATGGAAGCAGTTCTGTCAGGAATTACCAGCCCTGAATGGCTTTAAAATACCTCGTCATTTAGGAGTAGGAGACGGCTGTGTTGTTGCTTTGGTTGGCTTTTCAGACGCGAGTGAGCAGGCCTACGGAGGCGTAGTCTACCTTCACGTCAGTTCGGCTACTGGAATCACTGTTCAATTAATATGTGCGAAGTCAAAGGTAGCTCCTACGACACCGCACTCAATCGCTCGTTTAGAACTCTGCGGAGCTGTATTACTGTCGAAAATAATGCGAACAGTTTTAAATAATTATAGTGCTCGTTTTCCATTAAAGGTTTATGCATTTACCGACTCTAAGGTTGTACTTTATTGGATAAAGAGTTCACCTCATCGTTGGCAGACATTCGTTGCCAATCGCGTCGTAAAGTTAACGGAATATATTTCCGCTGATAATTTTCACCACGTCTCTGGGATTGAAAACCCCGCAGACTGCTTGTCTCGTGGTATTACACCACATAAACTATTAACGCATCCACTGTGGCTCCATGGACCTTCATGGGTTTCCTTGGAACCATCACAGTGGCCTATTAATGACGACGTTCTTCACCCGCCACCGGAAGTGCCCGAACAGAAAGTCTTGGCACACCCGGTTGTAAACCCCGCAACTGATTCTTTGATTTTAGAATTAGCCCAACGCACGTCTTCGTGGAGTAAACTCATCCGAATAATTGTTTACATTTTCAGATTTGTAAAACAATTACCGCGTGATTCCATGTCTATTACCGCGAGTGACTTGGAATTTGCAGAAAATAAATTGCTGAAAATTCTACAAAATAAATACTTTGTTGATGAGTTGATAAACTTACAAAATGGCAAGACTTGTTCTCCTGTTTTTAATAAATTGCGACCGTTTTTGGATAACGGCCTGATTCGCGTTGGCGGACGTCTCGTCAATTCCGAGCTCGACTACGCACACAAGCACCCTGTCATTTTACCGCGTAATGATCACGTGATCGATTTGCTCATTGATCATTATCATCTTAAATATTTACATGCAGGACCAGAACATTTAATGTCTCTGCTTAGGCAAAGATACTGGATTCTGTCCGCCCGTCGTATTGTACGACAGCGAGTTCATAAGTGTAATACATGTTTTCGTATGAAACCGCAACCCACTTTTCCGCTTATGGCTGACTTGCCAGATTGTCGTACTAGGCAAGTAACAAAAGCTTTCACACATACAGGCTGCGACTATGCTGGTCCTATCCCGTATGTGCCAGTGAGGCGCAGGGGTACTCATAGCCTTAAAGCTTATATATGTGTCTTTACATGTCTCACGACGCGTGCCGTTCATGTTGAGCTAGCTACTGATCTAAGCACACCGTGTTTCCTAGCAGCTTTAAAACGGTTTCTCTCGCGTCGTGGTCCCGTACAGTATATCCATTCTGATAATGGAACGAACTTCGTAGGTGCTAACTCGTACTTACGAGAGCTGTATGAGTTTTTTACGAAAGTATATCGGCCTCGTTTCGAGGAGGTACTTAACGAAAACCGCATTACGTGGAAATTTAACTGTCCAGCATCAGGACATTTTGGTGGTTGTTGGGAGAGCATGGTTAAAAATATAAAAACGCATTTGTTTAAGGTTATAGGACAGCAGCTTCTATCGTACGAAGAGTTGAATACGGTCCTCGTACAGATAGAATGCTTATTAAATTCACGACCGCTTACAGTTTTAAGTCCAGATCCCGCGGATCCTACGGCTTTAACCCCGAGTCATTTTTTACATACAGCTCCGTTAAGCTCATTGCCTGCACCTGTAGTAGAGACTCACAATATTAATATACTTCAACGATATTCACTGTTAGACAAGTTAGTTCAATCGTTCTGGGAGCGATGGAGGATCGAGTACTTACACGGCCTTCAGGTTAGAGAGAAGTGGAACACTCCTTCCGTTCCTATCACTCCGGGAACTATCGTAGTGATTATAGTTGATAACGCGCCGCCTTTGGCTTGGCCATTAGCGATTGTAGACAAGGTACATCCTTCCAAAGACGGTACTGTTCGCGTAGCTACGGTTAGAACCTCTAAGGGAACTTACCTTCGTCCTGTAGTGCGACTCTGTCCTCTGCCTAATCAATGATTAATATAAGCTATGTAACTTTATACACATATTTATCTTAATTTATATATATTTTTGCTATACATATTATATTATATTTATCCGCTTCATATATTACATTTGGTAATTCCGCTCTATATACATAGACCGCATTTTTACGTGGGTTATATCTTTTAAAGGTGACCCTTTAAGGGCGGCTGGAATGGTGGCGCCAATTAGTAAACTATTTTATAATTCGTTTTAGTAGATTGATGCCTCCTCCCTAATCTACCGTCCCATCCCTATGATCCAACCTACTACGTCACTTGCATTATGGCTGCGCACGCGACGTACGTACCGCACCTCGAGCAATAAGTTATCCGCCATAATACTACGCTAATTATAATAAAAGCGCCGGAAAACCCGTGTCGCGATCACCCGCGTTAAACCATCATCATCGCTAGCAAGCAAAGAAGAGAAGAGAAGAGAAAACGCAAGTTCATCATCCAACTAAGGGGAGCGCGCCATACCGGCGAAACAATACTGGAGGTGACTGGTAGGCCAAACTTCCCTATTTCCCACTCTTACTCTTTCATTTCGTCACGAGGCTTGTTTTTATTTCTTTTAATCCTATTTACAGTCCATTACAAATTTAACCTATGAAATTTGGCGGACTTCGGCGCCGCCAGTTAGTAAAACAAAAATTGTGTAAGAAAGGGTACTATAAAGTTTCCGACTTTGTAGAAGACAAGAACGCATTTAAAAAAAGTGTTCGTTTTGCAGTTTATTTTAATTTAATTATCTAATATTGTCAAATTTAATATTAAGAGAATTTAAAAAACATATCCTTGCTGAGTTTCTTGCCGGGAGTTTTCTTAGTTTAAGTGTATTACAAACCGGTGGTAAAATAAATTATTCGCTAGTTCGTATGTGCCTTATTAGGGCCTATATTGAATAAACAATTTTTGAACTTGTGAAGTTGTGTGTGATATGTGCTGTATGTGTCTGCTCTGTGTTTAAGGATTTTCATCGTATCATTCTGTCTGTATCCTGAGTCTGGGTGTAATTATGTATATTAAGTATGTATTTACAAACAAAAAGTAGTATATGTATTATATCAGTTATCTGGTTTCCATAGTACTAGCTCTGCTTAGTTTGGGATCAGATGACCGTGTGTGAGGAATGTCCCAGGATATTTATATTTATATTCATAATTCCAAAAATATTTGACTGCATCTGGCATTCACTGCTCTTCTCACTTCTTCTTGTCTTATCTTACGATATTGATTTTATACTCTCATTATAACTAAGGTAAGTAATTGATGGTAATTTATGCGAAAAAAGGACACAAAGTTCCTATTTAAAAAAAAATTTAATATAAAACTTAACTTTTTTATTTTAAGAGAGGTAGAGCATAGCGTTTATTCGCTCAAAGAGCAGCTCGACTGGGGAAGTACTCCACCTTACAGAATACCGCAGCCAAATAACTTTATGTTGTGTAAAGTTGTGTTCCTGCGCGTGAGTAAGGTTGCCAGAGCTCATAGTGGAGGGGGGATAGGTCGATAACGCGTGAGCGATGCTTCGTGTGTTGCGTCTATATGGCTACGGTAACCGCTTACCATCAGGCGGGCCGTATGCTTGTTTATCGACCAAGTTGTATAAAAAAAAAAACAATACTATGAAACGCTATGTCCCCCGCTCATCCCATCGCCACTTCTAAGGCCCCGTTATGAAAGGGGCCACCAGTGCATCCATTAGCACAGACGGTGCTCGTAATTTGCATTCAGGATCGGTACAATTCGACCCGCCGCTGGCGGTCTGGCATGGCCTGGCATGCTCATTTGCAGCTGACACTGGCACTGCGCATCTAACCGGACGTCTCCGTGTTGCCGTTTGTTCGTTTGGCATCTTTTCTCTGTGTAATGAAGCTGATGTTACCAACAAATAGCTGACCTTACCAGATTGTGTTTTGAAACTTTTGTTAGGATGAGTTGAGAATATTTGTGACATCTTTTGAAAATAAGAGTAGGTGGTAGAAAATAAAATATGGCTTGTTGTGGCCTGGGATAATTCTTCAAACATGGGCATTTGGGCATCTTAAAATTAATAGAGCTGAGGTGGCTGACGCCCGTTTTATAAACTCTGTGGGTCTGCACTCTACTGTCTTCAATTCACTTTTCAAATATAGCGGAGTGAAGAGTAAAACTGTTTTATGATTAATCTATGACATTTCGCAAACATGTGAATTGGTAACGCTCACTCTTCACTCTTCCGAATTTGACACATGAAGACTCAAATGTCGCAGACGCGAAGTATTTGTGCATAAAACATAAGCTCCACTGAAGAGTTCAGTACATAGGGAGTGCAGAGCCGCAGAGTTGCTACATAAAAGGGGCCCCAGGTATTACTGTTAATATAAATTAAACATCTTAACGACCACTACCCAAAAAGTCAGGGATTTTTTTAGGGCGAAATTATCGCATGAACGAGGGGACCTTGTCGTTCATGCGATAATTTATTTTTATAAAATCCTAAAAATATAAAAAATGTGAAAGTGAGTTTGTTTGTTTGTTACCTCTTGACGCCCCAACGTCACAACCAATCGTGATGGACACACGAGAAGACCATAACCTAGAATAATATACTAGGACAGTTTTTATCCTGGCAACACATTAGATCCCTTGAGAACGCGGATGAAACCGCGGGCGGAAACTAGTTGATAATAAAAAATAAGATAGCAAACTAGCACTTTGATCTCCTGACGTAAGCGGTTACTATATATGCTTATAGCACCAGGAGTATCACGCACACCCTGAAAAAATCTCTTCCCACTTTCTTCTTGACGAACCCCATGCTGGACTCCCTTGGGATAACATGGCGGGGAGTTCATACCACAACATCTACATCGGTAGCAGACTACTATGAAACAGCATAACTTAAAAAAAACATCAATAAAATAAAACTCAACTAACAATTTTACAGTAAACAATCTTTCTAACACATACAGAACAATATAGAGATACCTAGTTACAATTCTGTGAACGACAAAGGGATAACTTACATTTTTGCATCTGCGGAAGGAATAACGCAATTGTGCCAGCACTTGTTTACTTGCAACTGGGGCAATATGCTAAGCTTTGCAGTCTCAAGTTTCGCACATACGTCTTATCTGATAGTGATCTGATTTTCCATAATATCTTAAATGTGAAAGTTTCTATGGATGTGATTTGTGAAGATGTTAGTTACTCTATAGTGACATCTATCAGTACACTATGATATGGCTTGATTTGGTCAGACTCATCGTGAGATAGCACAGCGAGGTTGCTGGGGGGAGATGTCAGACTTCCCCCGGGACGAGCTATCAAAGCGCCGCGCTTAGAGGGGTGAGCAGGTACGCGTTCAACACGAGAGCCCGCCCCCCTCTCTACAGCGCAGATGGCGACCACCGTGGTGTTTTGGCCGGTACAAGTCCGGCATAACCTGGCCGCTACCCACCGAGGCGGTCGGGTATCCTTTGAGGATTTTCCCACGAAAAAAAAAAAAAAGTTGTAACAACCTTCGATCTCTTGATTAAAATCTTATTATTCAGGGTAAGTACTTGATTGAAGTTCGATAATTACTACATAATCTGCTAGAAAAATGTAAAAGAGAGCGTTTGTCTTCCTTACCAATTTATCAAACTGATGGCGTATTATCTTTAAGTACCTGGATGACCGAGCTTTGTTCGAAAACTTGGAAATACGCGTTTTTCTAGACATGAGACAGAACTAGCTATATCGATTTCAAAAAAATATAATTGTCAATGTATGGGTATTAGAAAAAGTTTAATAAATGTATGAAAAATTAAATATTATTTTCTTAAAAATGTTACCTTTTCATTAGTTTTTTGTCTAATATTACATCATACAATTTGGCCGTTATAAGTGACACTATGTCACGGTGCAATACAGGATAGGTTACTTGAAAAATTCACGTGTACAAAAAGGAAGAACTGGGAAGGCAGGGTTTTCAAAATACAATCTTTATTATGATATAACGGCCGGAAAACTAGACTTTATATAAAAAGAGTAAGTTGAAAGTGACTCATGTATCAATGCACGCCTCAAACCGTTTAATATACCTACTACAAAAAAACTACTTATAAAACTACTTCGCTTTTTATATAAATTATTGAAATTGTTTGAACAAACTATTTTTTGTGTCTAGAAAATGACTTGTAAATTTATTAATAAAATTTTAATTAATTACTTAAATGAAAATCAATTGTAGTTTTTTGAACCTTTATTTTGATTGTTAAGGCGGGGTTCTCCCAAAACCGGAGTATTGGTTCTCATTTCATTAGTAAATAGCAGTGATTAAAATTTTGAAAAAAATATATGTTTTTTTAGACTATATAAGCTTCCTATTTCGGCCTTTCGATACACGATTACGAGCACTTTGCTGCATCGAATTAAATCGCAAAGACAGGTCTAAATGGTCTAATGGTTCTCATTTCATTTGAATTATATAAGTTTTTGGGTAATGAAACTTATACCATAAAAAAGTACATGAAAAATGCATTATATGACGGCCCTCATATTTTGAATTATGTAAAATTCCATCCTCCTAAATCCAAAATTAAGGTTTTTTCAAACGCTGTTCGCGCTACAACTCCCTCGCCGTGTCCCTCAGTCCCGAGCGGAACGTGTTGGAGGTCGGACGTATGCCAGTTTTTTCTAGATATACTCCACCCCCTGAGTGACGACTCAGGGATAGTCAACATTTGCCTAGACAGTCGTATTTATAATATTATTCATAATGAAAATAAAATATTTAAATTTTTAGTATCAAGTTGTTCATTTGTCTTCATTGATAACTAATTACTTTTCAATTGTTATCGAACATAAAATATGGCTTCATTACAAAAATCTAAAAAAATAAATTACTCTCTGATTCGTGAAGGTGATGAAGAATCCGAATCAGTAAACTCTTATTATAAACTGATATATACATATAGGCTTATTCTTGTACACGTGCATGGTAGGCATTCATTATCATGAATTTTTCAGACGCAGACAAAGCTGTCCGTTGTCTCTTTTTAGGCGGTGATAGAATGTCTAAAAAACTAAAAACTCAACAATACACCGATAAATCGAAAAAAGAACATTCAATAACGACAACCTCCAGTATCTAAATGAACAAAAAAAAAATGAAAATTAATTACCTTGTATTAAAAGACCCAAATGTTTAGAGCTGCCTTATTGCCCAGTATTGCTTAGTATTATACTAAGAATTGCACAATCAGTTATATTTTATTCTTAGATCTCAAAACATGGCATATAAAATCTGAAAACTCTGTGCAATATTTAGTTTTACGTGTTTAGCATATGCGTACAATTTTAGCACTACATTCTAGTAGTTTTAGATTTTGCACGAAACAGAATATTTTATTTGGTCTAGCAACATGACCATAATACAAAAAGTGCCACAGTATAGAATTGTGACAGTATGACTATTCCATTTCATAAGTATTATCTAAATTATCTAAACTCTGTATATTACATATAATTTCCTAAAATCCCTTATTATACTAATATTATAAAGCGGAAGTTTGTTTTGTTTGTTTAAATATGGCCGCCCGCCGCTCCAAGATGGCGGATACATTTTATTTTCAATTTTGAATTTGTGAAATTTTGAAAAAGTGTCCGCCATGTTGAACTTTTTAGATAATGGTCCGATTGCTGTCAAAATCGATATTTGAGAGTCATGGGGGTCACAAAACAAGAATCTTTTCTCAAAATTTTGAAAAAGTGTCCGCCATATTGAACTTTAAAGATAATGGTCCGATTGCTCTCAAAATCGATATCTTAGAGACCGTGGGGTCACAAAACAAGAATCTTTTCTCAAAATTTTTAAAAAGTGTCCGCCATGTTGAACTTTTTAGTTACTTGTCCGATTGCTCTCAAAACCGATATCTGAGAGACCTTGGGGTCACAAAACAAGAATCTTTACTCAAAATTTTGAAAAAGTGTCCGCCATTTTGAACTTTTTAGATAATGGTCCGATTGCGCTCAAAATCGATATCTGAGAGACCTTGGGGTCACAAAACAAGAATCTTTTATCAAAATTTTGAAAAAGTGTCCGCCATGTTGAACTTTTTAGATAATGGTCCGATTGCGCTCAAAATCGATATCTGAGAGACCTTGGGGTCACAAAACAAGAATCTTTTATCAAAATTTTGAAAAAGTGTCCGCCATGTTGAACTTTTTAGTTACTTGTCCGATTGCTCTCAAAATCGATATCTGAGAGACCTTGGGGTCACAAAACAAGAATCTTTTATCAAAATTTTTAAAAAGTGTCCGCCATTTTGAACTTTTTAGATAATGGTCCGATTGCTGTCAAAATCGATATTTGAGAGTCCTGGGGGTCACAAAACAAGAATCTTTTCTCAAAATTTTGAAAAAGTATCCGCCATTTTGAACTTTTTAGTTACTTGTCCGATTGCTCTCAAAATCGATATCTGAGAGACCTTGGGGTCACAAAACAAGAATCTTTTCTCAAAATTTTGAAAAAGTGTCCGCCATTTTGAACTTTTTAGGTAATGGTCCGATTGATTTCAAAATCGATATTTGAGAGTCCTGGGGGTCACAAAACAAGAATCTTTTCTCAAAATTTTGAAAAAGTGTCCGCCATGTTGAACTTTTTAGTTACTTGTCCGATTGCTCTCAAAATCGATATCTGAGAGACCTTGGGGTCACAAAACAAGAATCTTTTCTCAAAATTTTGAAAAAGAGTCCGCCATTTTGAACTTTTTAGATAATGGTCCGATTGCGCTCAAAATCGATATCTGAGAGACCTTGGGGTCACAAAACAAGAATCTTTTATCAAAATTTTGAAAAAGTGTCCGCCATGTTGAACTTTTTAGATAATGGTCCGATTGCTGTCAAAATCGATATTTGAGAGTCCTGGGGGTCACAAAACAAGAATCTTTTCTCAAAATTTTGAAAAAGTATCCGCCATGTTGAACTTTATAGTTACTGGTTCGATTGCTCTCAAAATCGATATCTGAGAGACCTTGGGGTCACAAAACAAGAATCTTTTCTCAAAATTTTGAAAAAGTGTCCGCCATGTTGATCTTTTTAGATAATGGTCCGATTGCTCTCAAAATCGATATATGAGAGTCCTGGGGGTCACAAAACAAGAATCTTTTCTCAAAATTTTTAAAAAGTGTCCGCCATGTTGAACTTTTTAGAAAATGGTCCGATTGCTGTCAAAGTCGATATTTGAGAGTCCTGGGGTTCACAAAACAAGAATCTTTTCTCAAAATTTTGAAAAAGTGTCCGCCATGTTGAACTTTTTAGTTACTTGTCCGATTGCTCTCAAAATCGATATCTGAGAGACCTTGGGGTCACAAAACAAGAATCTTTTCTCAAAATTTTGAAAAAGTGTCCGCCATTTTGAACTTTTTAGATAATGGTCCGATTGCTGTCAAAATCGATATTTGAGAGTCCTGGGGGTCACAAAACAAGAATCTTTTCTCAAAATTTTGAAAAAGTGTCCGCCATGTTGAACTTTTTGGATAATGGTCCGATTGCGCTCAAAATCGATATCTGAGAGACCTTGGGGTCACAAAACCAGAATCTTTTATCAAAATTTTGAAAAAGTGTCCGCCATGTTGAACTTTTCAGATAATGGTCCGATTGCTGTCAAAATCGATATTTGAGAGTCCTGGGGGTCACAAAACAAGAATCTTTTCTCAAAATTTTGAAAGAGTATCCGCCATGTTGAACTTTTTAGTTACTTGTCCGATTGCTCTCAAAATCGATATCTGAGACCATGGGGTCACAAAACAAGAATCTTTTATCAAAATTTTGAAAAAGTGTCCGCCATGTTGAACTTTTTAGATAATGGTCCGATTGCTCTCAAAATCGATATATGAGAGACCGTGAAGTCACAAAACAAGAATCTTTTCTCAAAATTTTGAAAAAGTTTCCGCCATGTTGAACTTTTGTGATAATTTTTAGTTACTTGTCCGATTGCTCTCAAAATCGATATCTGAGAGACTTTGGGGTCACAAAACAAGAATCTTTTCTCAAAATTTTGAAAAAGTGTCCGCCATTTTGTACTTTTTAGTTAATGGTCTGATTGCACTCAAAATCGATATCTGAGAGACTTTGGGGTCACAAAACAAGAATCTTTTATCAAAATTTTGCAAAACTGTCCGCCATGTTGAACTTTTTAGTTACTTGTCCGATGGACACTTCCTTGAAGTTTGGCAAATGTTTCATATTTTGTGATCCCAAGGTGTCTCAAATATTATTTATTTATATTTATTTAGTTCAATATGGCGGTTTATTTATTTTTGTTTAAAGATTCTTGTTTTGTGATCCCAAGGTATCTTACATATCATACGATCGAACCAGTATCTAAAAAGTTCAAAACGGCGAACACTTTTTCAACACAAAAGTTTCATGTTTTGTGAACCCAAGATCTCTCAAATATCAATTTTGAGAGTAATCGAACCAGTAACTAAATAGTATAGTAGTCTAAATAGTATAGTAGTTTCTTTTCCGTAAGTAGTATGGGTTATGATGGGGTATTATGTGCAAAATACTGAGTTTTCTACCATTTAGATGAAGTGGATACATGGGTGTACCCAGCTTCTGACCCAGGGGGGCGGGGGGGCATATCAGATTTTTCTAGGTTCCCCGCACTTGTTTTGCCTTACACAGGATATGAGGACACACATCATACGTCGCGCTTTAGGTGGGAGGCGGGACTAGGGATTGCAAAATCCGGATTTTTTTCAAATCCGGATTCAAAGTTTATCATCACATATAAAGAAAGAAAGAAAGAAAAAAGATTTATTCTGGACAACACACAACATTACATTAAAGACTGTAGAAATTACAAAAAAACAAGAATTAAAAAAAAACAAACAGAACCAATTTAAAAACTACACAAAAAATTCTCGAATTTGCTCAGGTTAGTAAGAAAGACTAAACCGCGCGCTGGTTTTCACTCGAGGCCCACGTCCATGACAAATCCGGATTATCCGGATTTTTCGAATTTTTGTATTTTTTTGCAATCTTTTGTAATTTTAAATTGTACGCGTAGTTTATGCTTAATTATTAGTAGTTTGAAAAGAGGTGTTCTATTTTATTGTATTTCCATTGCTTGCTTTTGAATAAAAATTCAATTAAACTGCACGTAATATTAAAAAAAAATGGGCTTGTGTTTGGCCACTGAGCCGTCCATAAAATAAAATAAAATAAATAAAATGCATTTATTCTCAGACAACAGGGTCCATAGATTGTTAGTAAATAGATACACAAATCTTAAGAGCTATAAAGGATAATGACGAAGCCTAAGGTGGAGCACGCTAACCCAAATTAAACCTATTCATACTGGCCGTGAAAGTCCCTAGATTCTAAAAGTCAGGAAATACAGTCGCCGGAAGCAAGTTCCACACCCTTGCTTTACGCATTATAATTAAGAATGCAAAAGAAATGTTTTCCCTGTGTCTTGTGGTTCGGAGTAAAAATAGGGATTGTGGTGGGAATAAGGTTGAGCAATTCCTGCACACACTCTCAAAAATATATCCTGTAGAAAACCGATAGGGCAAACAACCTTTCTTCGATGGTCGAGGCTCGTGAGTTTCGTCATAATTAATCTCATATTCGATGAGTCTTCTGGCTCGGCGGTTTATTGAGTCGAGGGCGAGAGCCTGGTGGAAAGGACTCCGTTTGGTGGTGAAAAGACACACTTGCGTCTTGGTGGCATTAAAAGTGACCAGATGGCATTGCCCTAATCGGAGACTGCCTGTAAAGTTACGTTCAAACGCTCTACCATGGCCTCTCGCAACAATTGGATCTAGTCACTGGTGGCTCGCACGCTGGAAATATGACAACGGTGCTATCGTCTACGTACCCAAAGATACCGGGCTTCACCAGATCGTTAATATGCAGCAGAAATAAGGTTGCAGAGAGAACTGAACTCTGTGGCATTGATTACGAAAAGGTCCGACGAACACCCGTCTATGACTACATGAATAGACCGTTCGCTCAGGAAATTGGAAATCCAAGCGCACAGATCACCAGAGATTTCATATCAAGTAAGCTTGCTTAGAAGGCTGGTGTGTCAGACCCTTTCAAAAGTAAAAATTTTCTGAGATCAGCCGATGTACAAAATGCTTTCGGCGGTAACCCGACTAAATATAACTATCAGTCTTGATATTACCACAGTCTATTAAACCATACAGTCGTCCGACGCCTTTGATCTAGTGAAAAATGCCGACAACGTCTAGACAGTATCGCGACGGCCAGGGTTGTCACAATTAAACAATATTTATAAAATTATTTATTTATTGCAGATAAAAATACAACATTGTTAGCATTATTATAATTTAAACAATATTATAATAACTACTCCATCATCAGACCCTGAAAACCATACATGGTCAAAGTTTATCTCACGACAATTCCAACAACCCCAAACATGGCTAGGATACGATGTTCGACTATTGAGTTCTAGTGCTTACCCTCCTACTCCATCATCAGACCCTGAAAACCATACATGGTCAAAGTTTATCTCACGACAATTCCAACAACCCCAAACACGGCTAGGATACGATGTTCCACTATGGAGTTCCAGTGCTTAACCTCCTACTCCATCATCAGATCTATTGAAAAAAAAAAAAGATTTCCTAATACTCATGCCCTGTGCCTGTTACCTATACCTGTGTACCTATTAGATATTTTTTACCGTCCGCCATTCGGCCATTTTGTTGGCGTTATTAACAAGACACGACATGACAAATATAAAATTATTATTGTATGCACTCTACGATAACAAACCATGATTTATTTACCTTTCTTCTGTGTACGGAAGCTGATGAAACCGCAGATCTTTATTTAAATAGGATGAAGACTTGCAGTCTCTCACAGCACACGTCGTTTGCACCATTTTAAATAAACAAATTAATATAAAATAATTACAGACACAAACACGCGTTAGCCCTGAATGCTGTTTACCGAGCTACTAACATCGTTTTGTTCGCAGGTCGGTAACGGCTTTCCCGCGTCTCGCCTCTCACACCCCGCACGATTGCCCTGTCTAGACGGCTTCGTCGAACGACTGTATGGTTTAATAGACTGTGATATTATGTTGTGCAAAGAGTTGTTTTTTCGCGCCGCGGGCGCATCGCCTCCATCTAACACTCACTGGCCGACTTAGACCGAGCTATTAGCTAGATGGACGAGCGGTAGCAGCTAGCCTATAGCCTATAGATTTCAGAGTAATACTGTCCTACATCTACTAGATATTAAATGAAAATTTTTAGTTAAATTATGACTAAAATTCGAAAAAACCGGATTTTATTATCAATATTCGGATTTATAATTTCGAAGTATCCGGATTGCAATCCCTAGGCGGGACTATCCCGCTTTCAGGTTGTCTGCCCCACTGTCAAACCGCAAACAGAACAAACGATAACATAATTTGCGGTAAGCGTCGAATGAGTTTTTTTTTTGTTATGAATAAAATATATATAAGAGACAGATCGCAGCAAGTGTGGCAGTAGGTACTGAAACCCTTTTTGATTACCAACATTAACAAATCTTGTAATGAGCACCATTCCTACTTGAAAACTAGACCCGATATTTTGAAACTGATTTGTTCTGCCGACAAATTCGAAACATCACACGGACGTTAGAAGTCATGTCACTAAAGTTTAGTAACTTAGCTAATCATCATATCAGCCCATGGATGTCCACTGCTGAACTTAGCTAATATGTTTTGTATTACTTACGTAACCATACCGTATGGTTACGACAGCTATGACAGTCCCGCTTTCAGGCCCCGGTGAGGGAAAAATGTCTCGTTTTCAAAAACTTCGGTTTAGGTTATTTTCAATAGCTTAGGTGCCTAGATAGGTTCGGTTCGAAGAAGATTTTCCACTAATTAATAAAATATTTACAAAGACCAAACGCAGCATTGAAAGATTGAAAGTAATTTCAAACTAACAAATCATGTAAAGAAATAATGAGGTCCGTTCGTACTTTACTTTAAAACTAGACCCGAATTGACCCGTTATTTTGAAACTCATTTTTTCTGCATACAACCGCTGAGACGTTAGAATTCAGAAATCATGTCACTACGGCTAACGTATAATAAATAAGTACTTATAGCGTGAAAATGAAGAAATAGTTCTTAATTTTCCAAAATAATCTAGTAAAATCACTTTTTTAAAATAATTCAGCAGGCTTCCCGCTCAACGAAAAAAAATATAAGGTCACGTTATGCATGAATGCAATTTGACCGGACACGCAGCGTTTTTTAAAAAGTTTACGCATATCATAATATTGTAAAGTACGAAATCCAGGTGGGGGCAGCTGAATATGGACAAGATAAATATTATGTCTAATGTTCATATTCCGCCAATACCTGTGATTGTTGGGAACACTATTCTCGAAGTTGTAGACGAGTATGTTTACCTAGGACAAATTGTCTAACTAGGAAGGTCCAACTTCGATAAAGAGGTCAATCGAAGAATCCAACTCGGCTTGGCAGCGTTCGGGAAGCTACGGCATATCTTCACGTCCAGAATACCTCAGAGTCTGAAGACAAAGGTCTTCAATCAGTGCGTGTTACCAGTTATGACACACGAAACAGACACGTGGTCTTTTACTGCTGGCCGCATAAATAATCTCAGAGTCTCTCAGCGAGCTATGGAACGAGCTATGCTTGGAATTTCTCTACGTGACAGAGTCCGAAACGAGGACAAAAATTACCGATATAGCTCGTGGAGTTAGCAAGCTGTAGTGGCAATGGGCAGGCCACATCGCTCGAAGAATAGATAACCGATGGGGAAGGAAGGTTCTTAAGTGGCGACCACGTAGTGGAAAGCGCCGAGCGGGACGACCTCCCACCAGGTGGACCGACGAGCTGATCAGAGTCGCTGGGTGTCACTGCAAGCGGCCCAAAACCGTTCCAGGTGGAAGTTAATGGGGAAGGCCTATGTTCAGCAGTGGACATCGTTAGGCTGATATGATGATGTGAAAGGGAACCAGTTTGAAAATTCATCCAGCCAATGAAAAGAGCAAGACCACCAGGCGAAATCAGAAAAAGTTCATAATGTAGATATTGTTTGTCACAGGAACATTTTAATTTATTTAATTTAAAGTATTTCAAAAATATTTTACATAGGTTTTTTAAATATTTTAAATACTCATAACATTGCTATGCTATTGCTATCATATTACATTGTTTTGTTCCCAAAACCAACAATTACATTTATCATTGGTATAACCACAGACATTAATATCTAAATAGATACCTCCTGTCGCTCAATCTGTATGGAAACCAAGCGTGTAGCTTTTTTACCACCTACTGTGACGTTACACAAACGTTTTAGTGATATGAATAACCCGTCCGCGCGAAACCGATTTACTCCGACTCGTCCGCCTATATACCGACTTATTAGGTTCTTTTTAGCAGAGTAAGTAGGTAAAATATATGTCGCCGCGAGGATTTATTGGTGTTCAAACCAAAACCTTAATTATTTATTTTATAATCAAAATTATTCATTGTAAATCATTAGCTTAAAATCTTGCTTATTTATTTCAAATGATTTAATGTCTGAGTTCCCTTTTAGTTACATTGCAAATTTGATCATGAATTGTTTTGACTTCCAAGTGTTTGTATTTTGAACGATAACATTAAAGTAAGTTCAGTTATTTCTATAATTAGCTTTTGGCTTTAACTTTTATGTTTTGAATATTAGCTTTAATCCTATTGCTGATTTTATGTAATTAACTAATTGTATTTAGGCACTCGCTAATTTATTTAAGATTATTAGTAGCTCAATTTATTGTAACAATCGGGCGAGTGCAACGCCATTGGTCCGCGCGCTAGCGAATAGAAAGTCGTATATCGGTTGGCGCGAGAATGGTGGGGTTGCACACGCTTGAAGCGAGCGCTGGCTCGAGGCTCGTGCTCTTTTTGATTCTGCTTTCGAGTTGTAAAGGTTGTAAGCGAAAACTCTGTTAAATATTACCTAATTGTTGTCAATTTTATAATCTTTATTATTATCTTGTTAATTCTTTATTTCTATTCCTAAACCTGTTCATTTCAATTAAAAATATTTTACCCTTGAGTTCTTTGATTTTAGTTTGCTTTTGCGTTAATTGAGTTTTAGATGGATAATGTTACTATCAGAGCCGGTGACCCTAAAGAGGTCAACGGTTCTGCACTTTTTAAAAATACTAGCGATCCCCAAAATCCGTTATATACGTTTTTTTATATACTCAATCAATCTTAAGTCGACTAACTTAATCATCAGATCAGAGTAGTCAAGATCCGAAGAATCAAACGAGTCCCAAATCGATGGGTTTGCGTCATTTTATCAAAAGGTTCAAATTTAATTTTCAATATTTCTGTACCTGTACCTGTTCACTATAGCGTATGGTCCCGCTAACTTTGTGTGAAGTTAGCAGTGCCGGCTTATTTCAGGAACTATGTTCGAGGAACAAAAATATAAGTTTTAGTTAAAAAAATATTTTTAATTCAAGCTTTTTTTGGTGACTGTATATTTTGTTGATTGTACATGCATTGTCTTCTAATATACCAAATATCAAGTCAATCCGACCACTGGAAGTAGGTGAAATTCGACTTGCAAGATTTGATTTGATTTGTATGAAGATACATGCATACAAACATACATTGCAAGTTAGTAAAAAGATTGTAAAAAAGGCCCACTAGGCGGTCACCCGTCTGGAACTCTGGATACCGTCCACACCGGTAATTACTTAACTTTGTTGATTGATGAAGAACGGCTAATCAAGCTACATCGCTTCAACAAATAAAATAAACAAATATTCCTACAGTCTTTCCATTCACAATATTATATTAGTATTGCAATAAAACCAAATCGATAATTAGAACCTTAATTATTATCTAAATACGTAAGTATCTACTGCTTTATTTTCTGTACTGTGGCAAAATAAAATCGGACGCCATAATGGAATTTCAAATGGTGCGCCGCGGTGAATTTTGGCGCGAATAGCTGCATCGTGCGTAGATGAATACGTAGCGCGCTCAAATGGCGGGGTACGAGGTAGCGTAAAATACCTACAGCTCGTCGGAGAACCTCGCCTTAACTGTAGAAATCTGTAATTGGCCTTACTTTCCTTACTTTTACTTACTTTTATACTATGTTACGCTGTTGATTTCTTAAATAAATAAATAGGTACTTCTACTTTTAAAAGCTAAACACACTAATGAAGGTATTACGATATGCCACATCGAATATCAAAACTCCACGAAAATGTCAAGAAAATACGTTGATAACAGACGTCAAATAGTATGAATACACGTCGGTAATATGTAATACAATATTGTGAAATACATTCTATAATTCAATATTAACAAGAACAATGGCTAAGAAATTAGCTTCAAAGCCTTTGCTATGCACCATTCTATTAAAGAACCTGTCACTTGCATTAATTTCTCGGCAACAGTATTAAACTGTTAAGCTTATACAAACGTATCCCGTTTGTTTAACATTTTATGTTATAACTACTTCAACGCGGCGCGGCGGGGGAAATCTAAGGGTTAAATTTTGACAACCCTTTCCCTAGTGGATGACATCAAAGAAACGCAATCTGTTGCGCCAACTCCTCACCACCACATAATAAGATCTGATTGGCTAAGTCACGCTAAACATTGAGATTGGTCGGTACTGTTAGCAGTGGTACTGCTGTCATTAGTTGTTGAGTTGGATTGCCCGGTATTACACTACTCTAAAGGGATGTTCCTCGATGCCTCTGCCTCGACGTGCACGGAAAAAAAACTGTCCTTTATTTTTTGGAAAGCTGTACCTGCTTTATGTCAAATAATTTGAATCCGTCCTATGTTTAGTTCCACGGTACATAAAGTGACAAAAACCATGGGAAACTCTTAATATAACAACCTGGGTTGTAGATGGCTAATTTTTTGAAATACTTTTTCACCATTACATCCGGATGTTGGAACAATGATTATGGGCACAGGATGTCCCTTAATTAAAAGTTTAATCCCGCAGGAACTTGGCTGGTCAGTAGGTATAGTGAGACGACTTATTTAATATCACCCATAATTTTGTAGAATTATAAATAAAAAAAGAGAATTCACAGAGGTGCGGATGATGTTAAAAGAACCTAAAGAAATTAAATACACTATGGTAAATATAGTAATAGGTAACTAAATGCACGTTTATCAATAAGTTAAGCCAAATAAGCTTAAGTTTTAAGGCTTTATAGCTCAGTGGTAGAGTCGTCGGCCATGACGTATTTGTCACCAAATACCTACCTACCAGTATACTCCAGAAGCAGCACTTGACAGTACTGACTGCTTTCGGCCTCATCATCTCTTACCATGGTGAAATTGAGCATAAAAATATACTATAAATAAAATAAAATAAAATAAATAAATATTCTGGGACATAAAAACCATATGTAATAAAAACGCAATTCACGTTTGCACTAATATGCACGCAGGCATGTGTAGTTGTTAGGGTCGCGAGGACGTAAAATATAAATAAAAGCAGACTGTATAAAAATAGGGTGGTTTAATGCCAGCCAAAATTAACAAAAAGGATCGTCTGTCGCCGATGGGTACAATAACGCGAGTGGTCCGATGGCGGGTCGCGACTGCGTCGCCGGCCGCCCGGTGATGGTGGGGGTTGCGCGGCGTAGGAGTGGTGTCCGCCGCCCGCGCGTCTCCTCCCGCGCGTATGTGTTAAGCGGTTTCTTAACATGCTCCCCGGGTTGAAGGCTTCAAAGATCTGGAAGGGGGCAAATATTATTAAATGCCCTCCGAATGGTGCCTCTCTTGGTTTTTATTTCGGCAACTCTAACGACACCGTCGCTGCCGGGGTACGTGTTGATGATTCGTCCCAAAGACCAGAGAAGAGGAGGAAGAGCTCTATCCTTAATGAGGACAAGAGAGCCTAATTTTAATTCATGGCTCGATTGCTGCCATTTCAATTTATGCTGCAGTAGTGTAACATATTCTAGGGAAAAGCGATCCCAGAAATGCTGCTTGATGAGCTGGATCCTCTTGAATCGCTCCAGACGGTTGATGTTGACGTCTTCTGCCATCTGTGGATGAGGTATGGACAAAAGTGGTCGTCCAATTAAAAGGTGGGCTGGAGTAAGAGCAGAGAAGTCGAGAGGGTCGGAGGAAAGTTGAGTTAAAGGACGGGAGTTCAAAACAGCTTCTATTTGAGTGAGGCATGTGGCCATTTCCTCATAAGTTAAATGAGTAGATTGTAATAATCTCTTGAGGTGATATTTGGTTGACCGAACGGCAGCCTCTGCTAAGCCGTTGAAATGAGGGGTGTAAGCCGGTACAAATTTAAATTCGATGCCTTCTTGAGCCATGTGACTCTCGAGATCAGATTTGACAAGGTATCTTGCTAACTCATTAAACGCACCGACAAAATTAGTACCGTTATCGGATGTGATGCTTTGGGGTTTCCCGCGACGGGACACAAAACGATTTAAAGCAGCTATGTAAGCTTCACTAGACAGAGCCGTAACGAGTTCAAGATGGCAGGCTTTTACGGAATTGCAAATGAAAATTGCCAAAAAACATTTAATTAGCTTGCAACCTCTGCCCTTTCGGTCTGCTATCATCACTGGCCCGGCGTAATCAACACTACAATGTGAAAAAGGGAATTCTAGATTGGTTCGGGATGCGGGTAGCTGCCCCATAATGGGTTGAATGGTCTCTGCCTTGTACCTACAACACCGAACACATTTATTAATTATGGTTTTTGATAAGTTCCTGCCGCCTAAGGGCCAGTAAGTTTGTCTTATGTTTGATAACAGAAGTTGAGGTCCAGCATGTAAATATTTTAAATGAAAAT
This sequence comes from Achlya flavicornis, assembly GCA_947623365.1. Lineage (NCBI taxonomy): Eukaryota > Metazoa > Arthropoda > Insecta > Lepidoptera > Drepanidae > Achlya > Achlya flavicornis. The sequence goes on from OX392488.1 coordinate 5,148,801, forward strand.
GTTCAAAAATAATTTTTGTCAAATGATGTTTGCTACAAAGTAAAATTGGGTGTTTAGCATCATAACTATAGGGAGCATTATCGAGTCTGCCACCAACACGAATAATACTATGAGGGTCTATAAATGGGGATAAAGCAATAAGTCTATTCTTCTTTGGAAGAGGTTTTTTACCTTTAAGAATAGCATATTCGTCAGGAAACATCTCTAACTGAGCTTTATGTATTATTAAATTTAATGAATTTTGAAGTTCAAGAACCGAAACATGACCTTTTAATTTATTGGTCTTGTTTTGACAATTATGAATAAACCTTTGCAAATATGCTATTGATTTTTGCAAGGAAGAAAAATTTGACAATTTGTTAATTAAAGCATTAATCAAATCATCATTAGTGTCGTTATTAAGCACTAAAGAACAAGAAACTAATTCTGGTAGATCGTGTTTCACTAGAATATGTTACACTACTGCAGCATCCGGCTCGAAGGACCAATGTTAGGGTCGCGAGGACGTAAAATATAAATAAAAGCAGACTGTATAAAAATAGGGTGGTTTAATGCCAGCCAAAATTAACAAAAAGGATCGTCTGTCGCCGATGGGTACAATAACGCGAGTGGTCCGATGGCGGGTCGCGACTGCGTCGCCGGCCGCCCGGTGATGGTGGGGGTTGCGCGGCGTAGGAGTGGTGTCCGCCGCCCGCGCGTCTCCTCCCGCGCGTATGTGTTAAGCGGTTTCTTAACAGTAGTCATGTGGCTTAAGTAACATTGTTTTACAATTGTGCAACGCAATAGTGCCGTGACTCGGGAACCGACTCGGCACCATTAATGGATTTTACTCGTAAACTATCTATTGCTTTCACCATAAATCAATGGCTTTTCCTTTGCTTTTTATTTCTGGATTTCCGCGCACTTTTAAAGCTAGAGAAACAACAAATAAATTTAAAATTGTTTTGTAATTGACATTACTTTGTAATGAATTTACATTGTCGAATTTATATTATGTTCGATCGGGTCTGGCACCGGGGTCTTCTAACGAAGTTACCAGCATACGGGCTTCCCGAGGGATTATGCAAATGGGTTGCCAGCTTTCTGTCCAGCAGATGCATAAGAGCCGTCGTTGACGGTAGCTGCTCCGACAGCATGGACATAAATGCCGGCGTCCCGCAAGGCTCTGTGCTGTCCCCAACACTGTTCCTACTGCATATCAATGATATGCTGTCTATTGACGGCGTTCATTGTTATGCAGACGACAGTACAGGGGATGCTTATTACACGGGCCGTGCTAATATCCCTCGTTCCGAGGTGGAGGAAAGCCGCGAACGGCTGTTGTCTGAAATCGAGAGTACACTAACTAGTGTCTCCGATTGGGGCAGACTAAACCTAGTCCATTTCAACCCCAATAAGACTCAAGCCTGCGCGTTCACCGCTAAGAAAACCCCATTTGCTGTGGCTCCACAGTTCCAGAACACGTCCCTGAACATCAGCAAAAGCATCGGGATCCTTGGCGTCGACATTTCTAGCGACGTTTTGTTCCGAAGTCACTTAGAAGACAAGGTTAAGCTGGCATCCAAAAAGCTCGGAGTGCTCAACAGAGCGGGGCAGTACTTCACATCGGGGCAAAGGCTGCAACTTTACAAGTCGCAAGTCCGGCCTCATATGGAGTACTGCTGTCATCTATGGGCGGGAGCACCTGGATACCAGCTTGATCCTTTAGACTCGGTTCAACGACGTGCCATCAGAATTGTCGACGATCCCGAGCTCACAAGCGGTTTAGAGCCCCTCAGTCTGAGGAGAGACTTTGCCTCCTTATGTGTGTTCTACCGCTTGTACAACGGACGGTGTTCTGAAGAATTGTTTAAGATGATGCCCACGGCTACTTTCTACCATCGCAACTCTCGCCATCGACGGGGAGTCCATCCTCACATATTGAAACCTGAATTGTTTCGTACTGTGCGGGCTCAAAGGAGCTTCCTTCCGCGGACGCTCAGACTGTGGAATGAGCTCCCCGCCGTGGTTTTCCCAATGGAGTACAGCATGGGGTTCTTCAAAAGGGGTGTGAAGAGATTTCTGCAGGGTCGGCAACGCGCGCGTGATACCCCTGGTGTTGCAAGCGTCCATAGGCTACGGTAACCGCTTACCATCAGGCGGGCCGTATGCTTGTTTGCCACCTAAGTGGTATAAAAAAAAAAAAAAAAAAAAAAAAAAAAAAACGTATGAATGACTCGTCAAAGTTCAGATGTTCGTTTTAATAGAATTTTGTTGGAACTCTCTGTCTGTCTGTCTACATTAATTTCATTCGTGAGCCGATTTTAACAACTTTCACTTAGGTGTTTTATTTGATTAGTTCTTAATGTTCTATTTTATTGCAACAACTCGGTTTAATTTCGCTTCTAAAAGGCAATTAGGTTGAATTAGTGCTCAATCAGTGGCGAGGTCAAAATAATGAACAAAGTGAATTGCTACTTTTCGTTCATCATTTTCTATTAAGAATTCGTAAGAGCTTTTTATATAACTTTTTTGTAAGTTATCTTTCAATAGGACTACTTAAATTAATTGTGATAAAGTTGGTTATTTATGTAGCATTTGCTTTAGTTATTCATTAAGTTTCAAATAAAGTAGCCATAAATTACTTACTTAGCCACAAAAAAAAAGTATCAGAATTAACTACAGTTTTATAGAACTAAGCGTTCTATTTATATTTTATTTTGTGATTGAACTTTCGACACATGCTGCTATAGGCAGCTTTAATAAAATTGCTAACTTTGTATTTAATTTTATTTAAAAAGCTGCCATCTCACGGACTGTCACAAACTTCGAAAGTTATATACGAAAATTACGAAATAAATGTATAAGTGTAAATTACGACCCGATAACCCAATAAATACACTTTAGTGGTGTACCTATTCACGGCTCATTCCCAAACTTCTCCACGACTAATTCCCAATCTAACCCACGAAAAAAGTACCATACAATCATTTAATAAATTGAGTTTTATTTTACTCCATGAGAAAACAAAATTGTTCTCAAACAACTCCTCCTGCTTCGAAAAATTTAAAAGAAATAATTCCCAATCTCAACGATAGCTATTTTATTTCGATAATTAAGTGACTAAACAAAACTAACACTCGTATTTAACTTATCGGTTTTAAATATTTAAAATTAATAACGGTATGTAGGAAAAAAGACGTACACGTATAATTTACGTTGTATTTAGTATTTGTAAATCATTATAATACGTGACAAATGTTCTGGAATACTAACTTATATTTATCTGTGTAACGAAAACAACAACACCAATCGAACATCGAAATTGTTGTAGACAACATCACTAAACCGCAATTCGTTTAAAAATTGTAAGCAGTAATCGGATTACCGCTCCCGTTTGGATATTTTGCGGTAAATGTAAATCAATTCTCTGGTGTCCACTTCATTTATATTAAAAACATTTCAATTTAATGTTTAATTAATATAATTGATTTGCTGTTAAGCCTCAGTGCGTTTGACAATTACGTGTAAGTTATTTTTAGTGGTAAGATTAATTTAACCATTATTGGGTTAATGATAGGTTATAATAATGATAGGTCAAAAAGGGTGTGAAGAGGTTTCTCCAGGGTCGGCAACGCGCGAGTGATACCCCTGGTGTTGCAAGTGTCCATAGGCTACGGTAACTGCTTACTATGAGGCGGGCCGTATGCTTGTGTGCCAACTTAGTGGTATAAAAAAATGGGTAATGCAGTGAAGAGAGATTTCGTAGACTTTTTGGCGGGAACTTGCAGAGTGACGTTGTTCATAAATTCGTGTTTTTGAGTTTTATTGCATATTATCGGTGGTATTTTATGAAATAAAGATCAATCCATGTGCACCAGTGAAGTGAAATGTAGTGAATTATGTGCATCGTGACTTTTCAAGTTGTCAAGTCCGTGAAGTGTTTTAGTACAATTACCACCATTGTAGTAAAACATTACTTTTAAGGACGTAGACTGACTGAGAACTATATGTGAAAGTGATTTAAAAGAGATTTCGTAGTCAGGTAACATTTTTAAACCATCATAAAAAAAATGGACTGTTTTACAAAAAACTTAAACAAACTTCAAAGTACACTAAGAAGTAAGTATTCAAATCCTGATCTGATGACAATGGCACCAAACGGGAAGTGTACCCTTCCAGACAAAAAAATAATTTTCCAAATCGGTTAATAAAAGACGGAGTTATGAGGTAACAACCATAAAAAAAAACGAATTGAGACCTAAAATAGGTAAATATCCTTCAGATTTCCGAAACTGAAGAAGTCTCACCCAGTGTGAGGCTATTCCATCCATCACTCATCACATACCGTGTGTAAATATTTTCTGTTCTGTGGTAAATAAGTATTGTACCTACGTAACAATACTTATCTTTCTTAGCGTCAATAATTCGCCATCACGTCGCGTCAATAAGTCTGTGGTTGGTTTTAATAATTTACTAATTAGAACTCATATCATAATTTCAGTTATAAACAAAGTAAATTTATTTAAGGTATAATAAAGTTGAAATGAATACCCGTTTACCGTTATAATGAAGGTATTTAATGTCCATACGTCCCACGCGTACGTATAGTTAGTCTAGAAACAAATCCAGACTTCTAACCAGCTTTTTGTTCATAAAAATACGTTCAAAACACTTCAAATTCATTTATTCAGTTCCATGTCGACATCAAATAAAAAGTTCAGGAACTTTCACCGGATGAAATTTAAAAAGCCTTAAAATATTTATAGAAGGATGTTTGACGAGGACTTTTGTTTTTAGAACGTTTTTGAATTTTGAATTTGGAAGTGTTAATGTCGCACTTTGTTAAAAATTTCCAACGACTAGAATTTTCAAGTGTGCTTTGATGCGCGAACTACATGCACAGAGTATTATATCTACATGGAACGAAACGACATACAAAACAAGCAATGCAATGGGTATTCACGTTCGAGTTATTTTTATTGGGTCAGTAAAATATTTAAAAAAAATCCCTGAAGTTGACACTACCATTAAAATGTAGAGTGAATTTGACATCATAATAATTTGCCATAAATTATCTGTAAATGGCAAAATTTGCCGAAAAAATCTCTGCGAGTTGTTTGTATGGTCTCTATGGTCCGTATGGTCTGGTCTTGCCACAAACATACGAAGGATAGGGTCTCGCTAACTCCTTTTGAAGTTAGTAGTGTTTTACAGAAACTTTGTTCGCGGATTTTTGACTTTCACGGCTAATTATTGCGTTGTCAAATTCACCCTACGTTATTTATTTATTTTGAGATTTTAATATATAGACACAAAATAACTTAAAAACTATAACAAAACTAAAACCTTTGACACTAAAACTATAACTTAAAAATAAACTATAACTTAACGTTAACATGGTCCTGCCAACTTCAGGGAAGCATAGAAAGTACGATGCAAAATTACGTAACATACGTTATCGTGTACAAAATTAATATAGTCCACTATAAATAAAATAACGAAATATGTCATCTACCTAATATCTTTTAACAACCATAAAACAAGGTCTCTTTGCCCACCGTCCACCTACACATGTGCCTGTTATATTTTGCACATATTTTCCATTATGTCCATGGATGTCCTTAAATTTTGACATGCCCGAGGGTAGGTTAACTAGAGCAAAACATTTTAACGAGCAGTACAAAACGGAACGGCCGGCGGCTCTCTGATTTGACGTAGGATTAACAATCTGTTGTACGGCCACTTGAGTGCGAAAGAACTTTTTGTTTGATTTACTGACCACGTCTGCGAGCTCTTACTATGATATATTTTAAATAAATATATCTGCATGGCTATTCTGAAGAGATAGACAGAGGTGAGGCGAGGTGACTCAGCCCATTACTTGTCTGATAAATGCGTTTATTCAGTTCCTCTCCCAAGAATGCTTCGTCATTAGTCCTCCCGATAGTATTGCTTTAACCATCGATCATCATCGATTAGTTCCCTTGTATGGTTCCTAGGGAACCCATTAGTCTGTTTGCTAAGTTGACAGATAAAGGAACAGAGATATGGACAGGGGCGCCGACTCCGTGGTTCCTCGGGGGCTCCACCACCTTCAAAAATGTTTCTGTTTTTTCTTTATATAATGTTGTTATTATAAGTGTATACTTCCACCCTGTGGGGCAATAAATATTTTTCTTTCTTTCTTCTTCTTTCTAAAGTACAATCAAAAGTAATCAAATCCTGACCTGATGACAATGGGACCAAACGGGAAGACTACCCTTCCAAACGAAAAGTTTAAGTCGTTTCAATAAAATAAACTTGATTGCTTTGATTAAGGCTTAATTGTTCTAAAAATTTAAATAGTTCTTCACTATTTAGGTTCTTGGTTTGTCCCAGCCTGCAATACCTTATAAAATTCAAGTTATATTCACAATTCTATAGTTATTTTACGCTTTCGGGTTTATTGTTTAGTTTAATAATTTAATTTATTATACTTATTAGATCCATAATTATTCGTAACTCCAAGTCCGGTGGTATCTAGTGAAAATGGGCCTAATCAGGCTGGCACATAAAGTGATAAAGTCTTTCTTTCCGCCTTATACCCAGCTATGTATTCTAGTCAGGAACAAACGTTCTGTCCCTCGCTATCATTCTGATGGTCTTCAAATTGGATTGAGACTTATCTTGGACAACATGAATGGATTGGTTGCACTTTAAAAGTGAATTCTTTATCTATCTTCAACAACAAAACACTTCGGAAATGGTTGATGTTGTTCAAAATTTCATCAGCATGTGGTAGTTCTTTAAAAACGTAATGGAATAATTTTAAATTTGATTCATCCATGCCTCTCAAATTGTATAATGTAAATATCCACTATAGAATATATATGTATATAGGTTTTGTTAGCCCTTTTTCTGTTTACTTTCTATCTTTATCTTGTTTAAGTTAGACTCGTTGTTCCCAACGGTTTCATCCACGTTCTCGGGATAAAAGGTGGCCTATAATACTCGGGGATAATTTAACTTCCTATTATGATGATGATGATTAGCACTGTCTCAGCCAGTACAAGTCCGACCCATGTCCTATACAACCATTCAAGCATCAACCACCATGTAACTAACTTAGTTTATAATGACTGGTGCCTGAATAGTTGTATCGGAATAACCATGGATAAACCGAGGAGTGCGTGGTAATTAAACTTCCTATTAGTGAAATAATTCTTCGAATCTGACTGGTAGTGCCAGAGATTAGCCCGTCTAAACAAACACAAAATCTCTTCCGCTTTATTATATTAGTTTAATGTTACATTACTATTACTTGTTAAATTAAGTTACTCGTGTTATCTAGTTATAGTTAGGATACCATTGATGCTTGATAAATATCTTTCTTTGTTTCTAAATAGCTTGAATAAGGCCAAATTAGGAAGCTTTTAAATAACAGCAACAACAATAAAACTATAAAAAATACAGTATTGCAACCTGCTGACCCGAACCCGTAAAAATGAACAGGAAATCCCAGCAAAGGCATGATAGACAACAACAATGGCACATAATTGGGAAAAACTTACAAAATGGAAGAGAAACAATGCGGGATATTTGGGGGTTGCGTCCGCAATTAGGCTTCTAAAATAGAGCGGTTTTACATGGTGTGCTTTTGTGAAATTCCGGTGTTTTCTCGGAAGTAATCTACCGACCGAGGTGCCATATAGTTAATCACAATTAAGGCTTACGAGTCACGCGAAGTGCAGCTCGTGTTATTAAAATTATAAAGTGTTCTGCATAAAAATACTGCTGCGGCATTTATTGCATGCATTCCGAGTTGCTTTGTGACATTTTTGTAGTATTACGGTACGATAAAGATTTAATGGAAATGTTGAATATACAATTGAAGTTTTTTTTCTTACTTATAGCCAAGCTTATAGGTTCTAGATAGCCTTAATGCCTACCTCCAAGTACTGTAGGGGTAAACGTTCGAACTCACTCATTTGGTTTCTAAGCCAAATTAACCAAACTAACCAAATTATGAACAACTCTATCACCGGTTCATAATACCATCAGTTTTAAGCATCCGCCGCTGTCCGTCCGTCCGTCCGTCTGTCTGTCAGTGGGCTGTATCCCACCGTAACTAAGACATCGTAAGGAAACCATAGCAATATGGTGGGGTACTTTGTAGTACCCGCCTGGCTGGCTTCTAACAACTAGTTGAAAATTTGTCGACAAGCATGCCTCCTTGTAAAAGGGCCAAGAAGCACAGGGAATACTCCAAATATTATTGCTATTTATTGTACGGGGAGCTCTTAACAGACCTTTCGATTCGTCCATTAGAATTGACTGACTGATTAGAAGCAATAATGTAATAAAACATGCTGTATCGTGAAATTGCATATGTGTGAGTACTGTGAACGTGCCAGCTTTCGGTAACCGACCTGTAAGTAGGTAAGTAGTTAAAATGTACCTACCGCGATTAAGTCTCATAATAACTAATACTTTGAGCAATCCAAAAATCTGAGCGAAGCAATCCAATAGGTATACAAAAATATACCATACTACAAAAACATACCTTCCTACAAAAATCTAATACGGATATACGTACATAAAATCATATTAGAATAAGGACACGGTCGACAGGTAATATCGCGAACCGCAATCATCCGAAACGTCTCCCGTGTCCAACAAAGTTACCGCATTAGAGTATACGTACCTACGTACTCTATTTGTGAACGTATACTGTTCCTTGCTGCCTCCAGGGACCACACTCAGTGGATCCCACTCAAGTGTCACACCAAATGTATGGAATATTTGCACAGTAATACACACCGTGTTTTGCTGGTATTGCTTGTAGTTTGTATGTACACGCGCTTAGGATGAAATTTCTGGTTTCTAATGAAATCTCTGAATGAAAAGCCAACTGAAATGTGGCAATAGTTTTGTTCCTATAAATGAAAACATAACTATAGTTTCTCTTCAAGACTTTCGTCGATTGTTCAGATACGAATCCTAAAATTTTTCGGACACGTCACCCGTAACATGATTCTATGGAGAGGTTGGTCATCCAAGATCGAGTTGAAGGCAAACGTTCACGTGGTCGGTCTCCAACCAGGTGGCTTGACCTCATAATATCTGCCACGCAATGTACGATAACCGAATGTTCCCGGAACGCCACAAACAGACAAAAATGGAGGAACATTGCAAATGCGCGAAAGGGACAATCCATGACCACGACCACTCTACCAAGAGTGCACGACTAAGAAGAAAAATTTCTCTTAATGCACAAATTGTTACTTCACATAAGCATATGCTCGGTTCTGAGAATGTGGGGGCTCACGTTATGAATTTATGATGTGTACTTATTCATAAAATAATTGAACAAACTTTGTATATATTTATAACGATGTAGTTTTGCCGTCAGCAAGTAAAGACTTCGTGATGAGTTTTAGTTGTATGCAAACATTGTGAAGTACAGCTAAGTTTGATTGACGAACAAACAGCAATTTAGAATAGACTAATTGACAGGACCGGGCTATAACAGGTGGAGATTTCGAGATGTCATATTTTCGAATACTATGTTGGGTTATTCATTCTTGCAATCGGGGACAAACCAATAAACTAAGTATGTGTTTTTTTTATATTTGTTTATCCCCGACTGCAATACCTTATAACATTCAAGTTATATTCCAAATTCTATAGATTAAAAAGCTTGTTTTTCTCTTTTCAGTTAATATTTGTTTTAAGCAGTCGGGTTTTTTTGTTTCTTTTAATAATTTAATTTATTTAAGAGTTTTTAGTTTTATACATAATGATTTGTAAGTATTAGTAAGTAAATGAGCGGTACGGTAAAGTAACGCTAACAACCATCGCAACTCTGTGAGTTACGTACGGTAACCGCTCATAGTCCTATACCTACTGTCCTTTCATTAAACATGGTTTTTGCAGTTTACGTCAAAATGGTAGCACAAAAGTATTACAATATATACATATATGGAATGGGCTGTTTACAAGGTTTCATTTGATACCCATATTGTTATAATAACGAGATTTTTGTTTTTAATACCCCCCCTCTTTTCTTATCCGTACACGCCATATAAAAATAATATACCCTATGACACTCCCACAGTTCAGACGAATCTAACGACACCTCATATGCTTAAATCCATCAAGCCGTTTAGGCTGCAGAGCGTGCCAAAGAAATAGACATACATACATACATACATACATACATACACTCGAAAAACATAACCCTCCTTCCGGGTCAGTCGGGTAAAAAGTAAAAAAAGAAAAACGAGTTTTCAGTGTTGGTCCCATTGTAAAAGTTGTTCAGCATGACTAACCCAACATACTAGGTTTCGAAAATATGCCATCTCGATATCTCCATCCAGTATACCGAAACGAGTAACTTGTTATTCGCATACAATTTAATTTACCTCTATTATTCGTAGCCCCTCTGTATGCAATTTTTTTATTGGGTGCTAAGTTAAGCGATCCAACAGTGACATTCAATTATATGTTTCTGATTAGTTTGTTAATGTTTGTTAGGTACAAACCAGTAGGTAAAATGTATTACTTGTAGTAACAAGTAATACATTATGACGACTTGACAATCATAATAAATCCTAACTTTGTAAAGTAGGTGGAAGGAATTATCTGTATCAATATTTTTGAAAATGTCACCGCTAAATAATAATACAATTAGAATAGAAGAATAGAATAGAATATCATTTATTTGCTTTAAATGTGGTTTAAATTCATTAATTTCTCCCACATTAAGTTACAAATTAAAATAGTTAAATGGCGGAAGACTGATGCCTAAACTAGGCAGGGCCTGTATTTCAGGACAAAAGGTCTCCATGCAACGGTTGATGTAAAAAAAAAATTAATATCAAGTTACTAAAGAAAAAAAAGATAGGTATCCCATATACCTATCTTGTTTTTATAATAACAACATGACAATTTTGACAACATGTAGGTACCGACGTAATTTATTAATTAGTTTTTTTTTTTATTCATTATAAAAATTTTGACGAACCACTGTGCATGGACGAAGTGTGTTTTAAAAGTGTGTAGGTGTAGGTGTGGGTGGGTGTTGAATTTGATGTGTAAGTTAGGGTATGTGCGTATGGGCACATACCCTAACTTGTTAGGGCTAAGCCTTTAAGGGAATGAAAACAAAAACGAGAAGTATCAATCATCACTTTAATGTTGAATTGAACATTTTTATTTCTATATAAACAGTTTTAAAAATTATTCGCTTACTAACTTACTTATAGAAATAATATGACAATCTTCAGTCAGACCGCATTTCTCCATCTTACGACTCAAATTCACTGTAGTACATGTACAACTGTAGTACATGTAGTACATAACATATTGCGTACATTTAAGTTCATACATACATTATATAATGTGACACAATTCTTTTCTATTATTTTCTATCACCCACAAATAAAAACAATAGCTGCCAAAACTGGAAACATAGATAAACTAAAAGATATTCGTTACAGCCTAATTAATGTATCGCTTTAAGAAAATCGATATTGTAGATTGAAATCGATTATGAAGGCGCTTGTGAGTGACAGAAAAATACCACTCTCTTATTAAAATGGAATATTTATACTATTAATATGTATGCAGTGTACATTAAGTCGCCATGAACTAATTACAAAAACGTAATTTCTAATTATATCATTATGTCCAATAAAAATTACCAATATTTTCATTTATAATCTCTTGCTAAAATGAAACTCATTTAAATCAATCAAAAAGTGTTGCCATCCCAAACAGAATTAATGAGTTATTTGACAGAATAATAAACTAAAAAATATACCTAAAATTCCACTCAATTTGTTTCGGAGATTATAAATGAATTCCTTATTTTCTATCCTTACTTTTTTTTAATGGCAGTGTATCAATCAGCTTAATTCCGAGGGTGACCATTTTTTAACAAAAAATCAATGAAAAATGTTCACCAACAGACTCTAAGTACGAATAATTGAATCGATAATACTATAAGTAAAATACACCAACAGTTATACATTTATAACTTCTTTTATTTCTATTTTTTTATTGGAATGTAGTTGGAAACATTTTTACACGATTCACTTAACTAGAGGGACCTATGCAACACTGTACTGTTAAATTTACTATAGAAATGGTATTTATTTATGTCAAATAATACGAAAGAAACCGGCAATTGAGAAACCACTGTTTTTGTTTCAAATAAGAGCTAAATGAAATCGTAGATTCTAGCCGGTCGGTTCAAATCACCTTTGTGCATAATTTAATGCACTGAAATAATGCTGGGTTTTACGTTTATTAAAAAACCCTGCCAACCTTTCATACAGAAACTGATTTTACACCTTATGAAATGAAAGTTCTCTTTCAAAACAAATCACTCTTTACGATAGTAAAAAAAAACCTACAAGAATTTACGTATTCGCAAGTGTTTGTCAAACTGGTCACAAATTATATAACATTTGACTAAGTACTTAAAACGTATAAAAATAATATTCAGGCAATCATAAAAAAGCTGCTTTATTTCTAAAAAAAATAATAACCATACACACATTTTCACAATCATTATCTGAGAGTTGACAAGCGAAACTGATAAAAAATTATACTAACGGAAAGTAATTTATACTATTGTACAAAATTAAATTTAACTCAGACGGGCAACATTAAAACTACAATTTAAATATGGAATGGTTGTCCCTCATCGACAATCTAGAATTTAATGTAAAAAAAATTGAAATTGGAATGGACAACTAAAGTCCGTTTGGACGGCTAAAATTCGCGATTACCGACGAGCGACAACTTTCTAGTCGTTTTGACGTAGCCCGTGTGAGTTAATTAAAGTGTAATTTTGGTCACATGTAAGAAAATGAAATTACACTATTTGTATGCATATACTTTATATACATAGACAATTATGTAGACAATGTTTAGGTTTATATTAAGTTAAATGTCACGAAGAGGATTTGCACAAACAACGGTTAAGTTAACAGATTAAAGTTTAATCTTATATTTCGTTGATATGCATAGTGATAAGACACCTTGTATATTCGCCTAATATTAATCATACAAAAGTTAATTAATAATAGGTTGGACATACGTGCTATATATCAAATGTACATATTTACACCTTAGAAACACACAAATATGTTGTCATATTATAGCCACAATTTCGTACGAACTAATAGTGATAGTTATTTTAATTTTTACTTTTTTATTTCAATGGTATTTATAACGAAAAGTACATTTTCAACATTTACATGTTTATTTTTACGCACCAAATAAAACAATGTCATATTTTTTTATAACAAAAGACATACCTATTCTCTGTATAAAAATTAAATACATTACTAGAAGTACAAAAAAAAACTTAAAATTAAATAAAATTAAATCACAATACGAGCCGGGAATGGCCTCCACCATGTTAATTATTTGTTCTGAGAATAGTCGTGTTTCACTAAGACCTTATCGCAAGGTACTATAGACTATGTCATGGTAGAAGCACGGATACGTACGTGCAGTAAACTTAGAAGTACATAGGTACTACAAAAAAAACTAAAAATGGCACTAACAATAACAAGTCAATACGGCCAAAATGTCACAAAGACAAGTACATTAAACGGAGGCCGAAAACATCTGAGCTTCATAAATTAAAAATCAATATAAAAATATAAATAGGTACAAATTAAGCCTAATCATTAATTTTTATGCATGTCGTACAAAATTCAGTATTAAAAGTTTTTCGTGTATTTAAAAATTAGATACAATTAATTATTTAGGCGTACCTACAATGCCTAAATGTTACAATAGTACAATTCAGTCATTTTCTTAAAACATATTAAAACTCGCTCCTTCCAAACTTTATACATTACATAATATGGCTGTTTATACCACAAAGAAAAAAATACAATTTCCTTTATGAATTGTCACTTTTAGCCTTGTACAATAAAAAATGTGAAAATCGACAGAATTAAAATGAACATTTCATTTTAACAAACATGCCAATCCATCGACCGATATGAAGTCGAAAGTAAATCAGATAAGAAAATTTAAGACACATTGTTAATTTTTACTTACTGCGTTGTCAGTTTTGTCAAAATAAAATGCTCTCAAAGAAAACACAAAACAACTGAAAATTGCAAGTCACATATAAATAAATCGAAATGACAAAATCAGCGCGTATATCACAGGCTCCTTTACACCTTCCTATTTTAGTTTAAAAGTCTTCAATAGAGTTCGAAATTCAAACGGTGGGGTCCAGTAGATGTCACACACATGTAGAAATAAAACGCCGTGAAGCGATAAGGCATCTCGAAGCTTGGTCATACATCGCATTTTGGTCGCGTATTAATTCACCAAGCACACAGGCACTGGGCGTTTTGGCCCTTACGCTACAGTCATATAAGGGTGATTATTGGGTGGCTACACGAGCCAGGCGTGGCGCTAGCACCAGGATTCCTCGTGTGGCGCTCTGTCGTCGTCCGAGTCGCCGTACATGTCGGCCAATTTGCGGAACCGAGGCCCGAAGGTGGATAGGTAGTTGAATTTTAGGTCGCCGTCATCCGTACCTAAGTGAAAAAGATATTCATAAAATAATGTTATAATTTTTATAGGTAATTCGTCATTTTTATTTCTTCTTAAATGCACTAGAATTTGACCAAGGTTTTGAGATGTATTTCCTTTGACACCACACCCGTAGCTCGTATCAATAAGCCAGGCCGTCACACATATTTGTCCATATCTTGAAAACTACTGAACCGATTTTGATGAAACTTGCACTGTTCCCTAAGTTGAAGTAAATTTAAACAAATAAAAAAAGAATGGTTACAATCCGATTAATATCTTCGGAGATATGCGTGGACAAACATACATAGGTCACATACATCACAAGAAAAATCTATGTAAATTGAATTTGAATTATGTTCAACATTATTTTATACTTACAGCTCGCTAGAGAAGACAGAGAGCCACTCGTATTGCCGTCTCCCTCATATGCATAATGGCGGACGTCATCATACGGATTAATGTCAGGATCCCGGTCCAGAACGGACTTCTTATCATCCAAGAAACCAGATATGTCAGGTGCTGCTCCTACTAAACCTAGGAAAAAACAAAAATATTACATAAAACCTCCATATCGCTACAGCTTATAACTTAAAACCATTTGATATGCATAAAGAGTAATTTTACCAAAATGCTGCTCTCATTGCCGCACTATTTTTGGCACCGCGAATTTGTCAAAATGGCCAAACTTTCGTTGGTAAAAATAAGCATACGTCGTACAGTAATACCCAACTGATATGGCTTACCGATGTACCTGCACAAGATACATTTTCAAAGCGCGGGAAATGCAATTGGTCGGCAGCTGCCGCCATGTGTGCGGAGGGGCTTGACATGCGAGTGAGACGGAACTAACAACTGCTACTAATTGCTAACTAGTGACCTAAGGTTGATTGTAATTTTCAAGCATTCTTTCGATAATCTTCGGGCCATACTTTCTTTTCTGTGCGAACGAAGATCCACGACGCGCCTTATCAGTTGGGTACTACTGTACAATTGTAGGATAAACAATTGAACATTTATAACCCAAAGATTCTAACTCCTTTATTCAAATCACTTTTAACTAAATCAGTGTTATAGTGTCACTCTTTCGATCACTATGCGTCACGCACGTGTCAGATAAAGACTTCAGAATTTTAACTATTCAACGTTTCATAAATATTATGAATAAGGTCGTAAGTAATTATTTCTATCTGTTTTTCGGCTGTGTTTATTCAGTATAAACTTTGTTTTTCCCATTGTAAAAACGGTAAAGATATCCGATATCACAATAATGATATTGACAACCTCTCCTCCCATTTATTCTTGCTAGAAGTGTCTTGTGTCAAGTGTTAGTATGGATTTTCATCCAATTGTATCCATTATCTATGTATTATTGGTATGTTAGAAGAATATTTCATTACAATATGACTGTGCGTTAACCGCTTACCATCACGCGGGCCGTACTTTCGTATACCGACTTCATCGTATAAAAAAATAAACTTTTTTGTATACGACGTAGGTATGGCATAAAACAATTTGCAAAATTTTTCATAGAAATATTTCCCCGCTATAATTTATTAACAATTGACACTATCACAAAGTTAACTTTCTGTAGAGTCCAATAAATATCAAAAAACCGTAATTCAACTTGATAATAAAGAAGTTACCATTGTGTCGCAAAACGAGATAGAGCGGGAACCTCACGCAAGATAAAAAGCTCTTGATATCACGAGCCCTCTTTTTTATATTACCCACTCGTATTTTCAATCGCTCTTGACCTTTAAGTTCAAATAGGGTCAGGTTAAAAAATCGAGTAAAATCTTCATTAGATTTGTTCTACTTTTCGAATTTCTTTTATAGGAAAACTTGTATCTTTAATGAATTTCCTTTTATTTTTTATAAAAAAAAAAGCTAAAAAATAAGTCAATTTTTTATTAAATTTTAAACTAATTATCTAACCAAACCATCCGCTTATTATAACAAAACCGACATAGTTAAATGAAACTTTAAAAACTCCTTCATATCTTAATTAAACAGTCTTGATACTTTAAAAAAACTTACCTCGCCCTTGCATAAAGTCTGTATCCGGCGGCGGTCCGTCATACATTTGCCTGAGGACATGAAGGTCATACCCCGCATCCCCCTCGCCGCCCCCTTCGTCTTCATAAGCGATGATATTCTCTCTAATATCATCGAGTTCTTTCTCCGCCCACGCGTCTGCTCGCCTACGGTGTACTACTACTGCCAGTAGAAGTACTGTAACAAGTATCAAAATTAGTTTGCTGTTGTTGATTCTTTAATTTGTCGGGTGTCTGAAGATATTAATTTGTGTCTATTGGAATAAATAGAAGACATGCTGTTTATTTAGGATAAGGGTCGAAGGTAAATAAGAAAAATAAATTAATGATACAACGATGCAGCTATATTACACATTTCAATTCGACGTCCCTTAGAAATCTCTGCCGTATTTACCAATTTGCAAATTTTGCTGACTATGCTTCAAGTGAAAATAGCTCTTATTCTAATATACTTACTGACTAAAATGGCGATGCAGACTAGAATGGCGACGAGGAAATTAGTGTCGATGCCGAATGTGACAGCTGTGAACATACTCCGCTGGCAGCTTGGATCTGCGTTCTTGTGGACAGACGGTTCACCGAGATTGTACATCTAAAAGCAGATTGTATTATATGATTATGCTATTTCAAAGTTAACAAAGGTTTTGTGTAGGTTGATGGATATATCTTGACGGCTACATCCTGTATATAGAGAGATGATTGATATGAACATGATTCGTGTAATCGAGAAGACATCTTCGGTGCCGTGTATTTATTTAGCAGCCATCAAAAATCCTCATATTTATTAATGGTGGTGTTTTCCACTCCAGCTGCTTACTGCTACAATGTCAAATACAACTTTTAATAGAGAGATAGAGAGAGAGAGAGATATTACAACCATAGAGATAGAATGAATAGAGCGACTGTGAGAGTGTATCTACCGTGAACAGAATTGTGTAACTTGAAACGAACTACGCGTTCGTTGTTTGAACGACTAACTACATATAATGAATGCCAATATCTCGTTTTTAGGGTTCCGTAGCAAAATGGCAAAAAACGGAACCCTTATAGATTCGTCATGTCTGTCTGTCTGTCCGTCCGTATGTCACAGCCATTTATTTCCGAAACTATAAGAACTATAATATTGAAACTTGGTAAGTAGATGTATTCTGTGAACCGCATTAAGATTTTCACACAAAAATAGAAAAAATCCATAAATTTTGGGGGTTCCCCATACATAGAACTGAAACTCAAATTTTTTTTTTTCAACAAACCCATAAGTGTAGGGTGTCTATGGATAGGTCTTCAAAAATGATATTGAGGTTTCTAATATCATTTTTTTCTAAACTGAATAGTTTGCGCGAGAGACACTTCCAAAGTGGTAAAATGTGTGTCCCCCCCCTGTAACTTCTAAAATAAGAGAATGATAAATCTATAAAAAATATATGATGTACATTACGGTGGAAACTTCCACCGAAAATTGGTTTGAACGAGATCTAGTAAGTAGTTTTTTTTTAATACGTCATAAATTGAAATTAATATCAAATACTCAGGTCTATACTACCATTTACTTATATACCTACAGGTTTGTACGGAACCCTCGGTGCGCGAGTCTGACTCGCACTTGGCCGGTTTTTTACTTTTACTGGAACAAATGCCAAGGAACTCGCATTTCTCTGACAGTAAATCACTAGCGTACGGTATACCTATTAATGCATCGATTAGCAAACTGCTCGAGCTTCGCAAGGTGATGTTGTTATCTCTCTAATAATATTCTTACTCTATAAATACAACTCATATTTTGTAGCAAGTTTCAATGCCCAAACAACTGCATTAAGTAACCTTGTATTATTTAATACGTTTTATTAATATTGGTCACAGACAATGGCACTTCTTATCCATATTCCGGATTATACCAGGCTCTATTTCACGAACTTATCTCAGTCGGAGTTAATTCACTACTTAATGGATGTTTCAGTTGCTCTTTAGTATTTTACAGTGGTTACATAAAGGTTTTACCGTCATTTATATTCTATTTTGTAACCGCGTAATTGCTATTTTTGTCGGGCTTCTTATTTACTTGAGTATTAATTTCCTTACAAAAAAGTATCCAGCCAAATGTTTCAAGAGCATTCTGAACCGTCGATATTTATGAAATCGGGATCGAACATAAAGCACACGATTATTCGCCATTTTCAGACAAACTATAAACATTATCAAAAACCTAACCATCAAGATGTCACGGAACGTATTACACAAGGAAACACCGATATAAACAAGCTTCCCCTTCACAACTATGAAGTAATGGATAATATTTTCCTATAAGCTTTTACTACGGGTACTCACAAAATCGTTGTAAGTAAAGTTGCTGATGCAGCCCACGAAGTGCTTATTGGTCGGTACGTGTCCCCAACCGAACGTGCGCGCCAAATTCTGAAGGTCGATGCTAGACCCACCTAGCTGTAGTGGACCGTTTACTGTGGACAAGGAAATGCGAATGAAAATGAACTTTTAGTTCCACGGGTAAAGTTCATAATAGTAGGAATTGAATTGATGATTTCAACCTCAGTGGTTTGTTAAATTCAGAGCTGGAAAGGAAGTTTTTGAAATAAGAATATTATGGATGCTATTTAGTATTTGCTTTCTTATGGGAAAGGTTTATTTGCATAGTGCTAGTACAGAACTACCCTCCATTTGAATTTCTGTCAACAAGCATTTAATAAATTCCGACTACAGGTCGGTTAACTAAATCTGGCACGTTCACAGTACTCACTCATATGTAATTTGACGATACTGTATGTTTTATTACATTATTGCTTCTAATTAGTTAGTCATTGCTAATGGACGAATGCAAAAAAGACCACAATAACTGTCTCCTTCATACTCATAAGCTTGACCGCGCGCGAGAGAGACGGACATACTTTTCATGATGCGCATGCAGTGCGACGTCACGCCGCGCGCTTATTTACAAACAAACGCAACGTGTAAATGTGTTGACTGCGCCAGCTTTATTTAACCGACTTGTACAGAACCACCCTCCATTACATTTTCAGCACCTCATTATATTCTGAATTCTGCACTTATGTTCTTACTCCCTTCAGCCATACCGTTAAATATAAGCCACTGTAATAAAACACTGTTTTAAACTATATATACCATTCAATATCTGCCGAGGTCCCGTAGGTGCAGCCAAGCTCATGCACGTTGAAAGCTTGCACCGATCCACAAACATTTCAATGGAGCTCTTCATCAAAACTATCTCTATGAGATGCGGCTTGCCATCCGCCACGGGTACAACGCTATTGTTGAGGCGGGTCGTGCCTGACCCGTAGTTCACTAGGAGGATTGGATAACCTTCCTGCAGTTCTAGGGACATGAAATCTGTGGACAAAAGTCTGGTGTTAGAAGTTATTGTGTATTACTTTGTTGGTTGAAGTTTTGCCTATGTGTAGATTTATTTTATCCCCGAGTATTAAAGGCTACTTTTTATTCCGGAAACGTGGGTGGAACCGCGGGGAACAGCTAGTATATAAATAAATTTAAAAAAAAATGTACGAGTTAAACATAAATAAATGTTTTCTTTTACATTCTCTCTGTCAAAACACGTAAATGAAAACATATCAATTTATTCAAAGCCATATAAAAATAAACGGAAAAGTAAGTATAAGTTTATTTTATAAGACTCACGTATCAAAACAAATTCTTACACTCACATCTAAAAATTTAATAACAGTGCTTAACACAAACCTTTGTGGTTTTTAAATGCTGTCTAATAATGTTTGTTTTTTGATTTATATGTTTAAAACGGTAATAAATAAAAAAAAAAAAAAAGATGAATTAAGTAGGTATAGCAAGGGGCACGAGTCGTGAGCACAGATTGACACCTGCGCAGTAGTTAATTTTTCGGTCTGTTTGGCGGAATGAAGAAGGGGGGAGCGCCGAGCTGCACACGATTGGTTCGTCAGTCGATGCTCGTCGTCTATTGGATTCTTGCGTGTCATTTGGCTACTGTGATTTGGCCATGAGTATACATGCGCGAGCTTGCCTCCACTACTGCCTATCTGTGCTCACTATTCGTGCCTCATACTGTATGTACCTACAATTTGTCACGGTTGAATTTGACTGCAAAATATTTTGCGATCTCATAAACTAAAGTAACGGCAGTAGTTACCTAACGTTTCTAATCTCTAAATATTATAGCCGTGAATATTCATAACGTAAACACAAAGTTGGAATAATAAACAAGAAAAACAAATGAAAACCTTATTGACGAATATTAATTGTGAACAAACAAAAGTGGACCGAGGACTTTGTAACACGACCAAATTATGTAATACACGAAATATTTAATTCCTTACATAAAATCAGAAGCAACACCTATCACGCGAGCATACCATTCATAAATCATCGTGTTCGTACACGGCTGTCAGTCATTATGTGATCATTAAAAAATCATTACATACTTCATTCGAACATTTGAGACCGCTGTTAACGCACAATAGCTTTTCGAGCACGTGTGTTACTACTTTTCCTGAATGCAATTCCGTTCCACGTTTTTGATTGGGTGTTATAGTTTTTATATGAAAGTGTTGCATAATGTGTACTTAGTCGATATATCGATGGTTATGAATATTTATTGTATCTTGGTAGGTTCTCACTCATGTTTGAGAAATTAAGAGGTAGGTAATATTTGTACCTCTATTAAAGCTCAATAATATAATATTATACGATTGTTTGAAAATTATTATGATTAATTCCAAGAACCTACATAAATACCGCAATATTAATATAATAATAATATAGGTCAACACAAAATACTTCCTAAATTATCGATAATCATCATCATCGTCAACAGCCTATAATGTCCCACTGATGAGCACAGGCCTCCTTTCACAAATGAGGGTGAAAGAGACTGGGCAGATACTCCACCACGCGTTCCTCACTTTGAATCGGTGGAGGTAGGCTAGTGGTCAACCTACTGTTGGAATTTTTCAAGCTGCCTAGGAGGCATCCAACAAGCTTAACGACTATCACAATTAAGTGATAACCGGGACCAACGGCTTTACGTGCCTTCCGAAGCACGGAAACGCTCGATTTGAAATACCACTAGCCGGTCACCCATCCAGGTACCGACCACGACATACGTAGCTTAACTTTGCCGATCGATTAAGAACGGCTAATCATGCTACACCACGAGCGCTTCGATAATAATTAATCGATATTAAACAGCACGTACCCAACCCTTCTTTCAGTCGGACAAGAACAGAAATAAAAGGCGGCATAAGAGGTCGGAGGCCGGAATAAGGCCATTGTGATTTTCGTCAGGAAATCATTATTCATGTAGTTACGCCAATCCACTGTGACATATTCATTGTTACTGACGACATTGTTGTTTCTCTAAGTTCTGGTTAGCCGACGAAGCAGTTCATTTGATGTACGATGTTTCTAGTTTTATTATCAAAGTACTTAGGAGGAACAATCGTTTTCCGTAATCATATATAAATACACATAGAAATAAATATACCTAGAAAGAACGTCGCCATACTACACGAATATACAAAACAGGCCAACTTTTATAGGCTGCTTCGCGTAACAGCTACGTTTTACGCTCCCTCTGCGTCATTCTGCTTGTTATAATGACGTTCATAATGATAGTAGTTGTTGAAATATTCCAATTAAAATCGGGAGAAATTTAAATATTGATCATTATTTTGCATTTTTATTTGATTTAGCCCCTAACAGTTAGAGCCTATTTTTATCGACGCGTGCACAGCTGCGACACTCTATCTGGATGTATCCTTAATCAAAGTAAATACAGTTGAATCTCTAGAGTATTCCTGATTGTCACGAGAGTTATTTGTCTTAATACAGAGAGTATAAGGTCGATAATAGTTCACTTGTTTTTTTAATGGACATATAGATAGATACGATAGTGATCCTTTAAGGGTTGCATTTTTTCATTGGATGTTTGGAACCCTTTGAAATGACTCGAGAACCCTATAATGCCTAAAAAAATAAGATCCATTTTTTTTATAAGTAGTCAAAGTAAAATTGAAAATTCAACTACCTTTACTTGTTAAAATAGCCAGATTTACATTGTTAAGAACGAATACTTACAAAGTAAATTGAAATGGAAATCCAGATTACTGTTCTCAGTACCTAGTTATTAAATTCAATCTACTTTTATTCTCAAGAGATTCTTATAGTTATGCATAGCAAAGTTAGGTTATATTGGTTAGACCCGTTTGTACTTAATTCGAAATTTATTTTTATTATTATTTTATTTATTTAAATTATTTATGTCCTAGCAAGTAAACCCGCTACACAAATTAACTCAATACTTTTGGAGTTAATGTGGATTCTCCACTTAGTGGGATTGGCAATTTCGCAGTAGTAAAAGAAATATTTACTTAGCAAAAATAATTTGAGAAGGAACTGCCTTTAGCTACTGTTGATGTGTGCCTGCATACGTGTGGTTGGATCTAATTTGTGTTCGAAACTCAATCTTGTTCCTGTTATATTATATGGTAGTACTTTGTATGTGAGTTGATCGTTCTCTTCTACACTGTTGAACTTACCGGATAAATTGAGTTCTTTTCAAATAGAGAACTTAGACGCATTCGATTTGAAAAATAAAACGCGCGGTAACGCATTTTAGTTTTCTTTGTGTGGTTTAATTACAAAATCAATACATAATACAATAAAATTGGACTGACCTCATGAATGTAATCATTTGAACTTGGGACATAATAGGATAATAGTTACAATCCATTACTGTGTAAGTGATATTGATTTAGGTATGGACAGCGATCTTTGTTTATACAATTTTTCATAATTCATAGCTGATGGATGCTTCCGATTTACACATAATACTAGTTTTATATCCTTTACAAAGCTAAGTAGGCCTTCTTTTGATTAAAAGATTTCCAGCTTGAGGTACTCGTCATCCAGAAGGGTACTAAAAAGTACCCTACCAAAAGTTTGCATTGTACATTTAGTCCGTCTATGGTCCGTCGTGTATGTGTAATTTTAGATGGGGGTTCTTTTTGTTTCTCTCCAGCAAATAAGTTTGACAGAAAAGTTAAATATTTATCATGACTAGAAAGTAGATACATTTTACATTTAAACGGTATATTATGTAGTTCAACTTTAAGTTTGAATGAAATTGAAAAATTAATAATCAAAATATAAATAGGATATTTTATAAAATTTTCTATTTCCCGAACGAAACGAACGAAAGATGATTAGAATACATTTTGAATCTCCTAAAATATTTCATAAGTTTCAATTAATTTTCATTTGCCGCCGCCATCTTCCATTCTCTAATATCATGTCACAAGAACCGCAAGCCCCTTCGTCTTAAATAATGTTCATTTCATAAGCTTCATTAATATAAATTGGCTATTATGTGCGATGTGCGACTAAAGACTACTATTCCTTCAATAGACTCTAAGCGTTGGTAATTTTGATAAAACAGAATTAATTACACACAAAAATAGTTGGAAACTAAAGACAGACGTCAGGGGGTCGATTCTCGTAACAAAACGTCAGCGGTGTCGTAGCGACATCAACTATTTAAATTGTGTTTCATGAAATGTTTTGTATAAAAAACATTCAAACGTGTATATGCCTCAACAATTTGCATATAGGATTATTTTACCATCGTTAATTTGACATTATAATAGTAAAAAACACAGTTTAAACGTTGAAGTCGCTACGAGAATCAAGCCTCTGTAGGTAGAATTATTGTTTGTGGAACTAAAGTAGGCTATTGTGCTGAACAATTATTTTTAGTCCGTCATTTAATTATCAAAAAATAATAGACTCGTATATTTTTCTTTTGTCAATCAAACAAAATATTATGAAGATGTTGTGTTTTGAAGTTCCGCGTGACGTAGTACACATTTCACAAACAAATGACGTCACGAGCCGACTCCCGAACTTTGAAGCGCTTTAACTATGTACATTTTTATTGATTTGATGAAACAAAAAATACGTGTTCAACTGACGGAGTAATTACTTTTTTTTACATTCCTATTGGTTGGCTAAACAGTTTTCAGCAGTGTTTTAACTTACCTTGCACATCAAGAAGAGGGTTATGCCTCAAAGGTCCCAAGTAGAAGATGAGGCTGTTGCTAGCATGTGACGTGACGGTCAAGGTGACGTGACCCTCGTGGCAGGCCGGCGGCGACGCGTACATGGCCCACCCGTCGCCATGGAAACCGATGGAGGTCTGCTCACAACGTGGTCCGGTCAAACCCTCCGGACATTCACATTTATCAGCGAACGGTGTACCTAAATAAACGTATGTATTAATTATTAGGTAATTGAATAGAAATGTTTGACCTTCGAATATGATGGAACTACTTTTTTAGTGTTGAAAAGGTTTGTAATGAATAGTATCAAAATGTTGTCTTAGACCTGGGGGGCTAAAAAGGAAGCTAAAGCAATATTGCTAGTCGAAATGTATGTATGTAACTATGTTCGGGTGGAATTTTGCAAGTCGAATTTCACCCACTTTTAGTAGTCAGATTGTCTTATATTTGGTATACATTAGTATATTGGATGAAATGCAAGTATAGTCAACAAAAAGTACAGTCACAAAAAAAAGCTAGTAATAAAAAGTGAAATAAAAAAAAAACAACTTATTTTTCCAATTCACAGCAGATCTTGTAATTAATTAAATATCAATTGAATTGAATTTGTATGAGTGACTATTTTACCAAAAAAATATTGGAATTACATTGGATCTGCTGTGAATTCGAAAAAAATGATTCCATTTGCAATATTGGTTTAGCTTCCTTTTTAGCCCCCCTATAGAAGAAGCAAAACTATTCAAATCTCATGAATAGATTGTGTTAATCGAAAATAAACCCTACATCATAAAACTAGGTTCCAAATTCAATTGTTATAATCTTGAATTAAAACTCGACTTCCTAAGTTTTGATTGACGGTCTATTAAGGACCTCAGTGATTAAGATTGGTTGGTTATTAAGATGCAAAGACCCTTCGTTGTGGCAATTTATGAAAGAATTGATCATTTTCGGGTCATTCATTATGATGGATGTTGAACAAACTTTTAATCAATTATAATGCAATAGTAAAGTTATAGTTTTATTCAGTTAGCTAGTCATAACAATAAGGAATAATTTGGAATACAAAACATATCTGAAACGAAGATTTAAAAATTAACCATTGTAAATATAGTAAGTAATAACAGTACAAAATAACCCAGACAAATAAAATGTTACTTTCTATGAAATAGGCTTTAATAAACGCCGAATCTCAAATAAAATCTAGCGCTACCTTGTTAATTTGGGCGGCGAGATGAGAAGTCCAAAACAACCTTATCCTTATTTCCCTTAGTAATTTTGTCAAATAAGTTTATAAGAATATTGCTCCAGGAAAAAGGTCCATATGAGGAAAAAAGGCGAAGATTTGAAATTTATCTTAATCTGGTTACTAAGGCGCCGATCTTATTTAGAAAATCGTGGTGGTGTAAATAGAATTAGGAAAATATATTACCTCCATTTAAGCAAATCAAATGGTCCTCGACATCGCAAGTACATTCTGACTCCACTCTTGCAGAAACACCAACGAAGCTAGTCGTGTTGGTATAAACAGACAAGGGTACGTTATTCTTCATGAGCACGTTACGACAGGAGTCTTCGCATTGTTCCTTCTCTATCAGACACTCGTCGATCTTCACCATGTATATCTTCGCATTGAGCTCTTCTTCCAGCTGGAAAAGTGTATTTTTTAGTAAACTAATTTTGGCGCTGCTTTTCTAAGGATGCCCTTGTCCAACTCAGTCTGGACTGAATCGTTTTTGTATCGAGGAACGTCAAAATTAATGGAAAAGTGAAATCAAAACAACATAATACATATAATAGGATGTCAAATCCTACTGAATTAAATTTCAGCAAAAACTTTGAAACTATAACTATCGGGGTAAGTACTTATTGTAAAACTAAAGTTTATAAGCATTTAAATGTACACTTAATTTGATATAAACTTGAATAAACGATCTGACAATTCTATTTACAGTATTTTTTAGCAAATTTTTAGCTTTAAGAAAAATGTTAAAGGTTACAAAGTGTCAAAATTCTACACGTTTTTACTTTATGGGTCAGTTACTAAAGCTTCTAAAGAACCAAAAGATACACAACAACTCCAAGTTTGGAACTTGAGGCATCTTTTAACACTACAACTTGTACAACTAGTATTTTACATACCTTCTCTTGTATTCCAATAACCATGCTATCCAATTTCTCAGGTGGATAGTACGGAGAACCGTGTGCTGAAAACCGCACGTCCAAGAAAGCGTCTTTGACTGTTAATTTGGTGAAGACCGTAAAGACATCCACATTGTCCATTGATGTGTTATACAGTTCAGAGAGACGACGGTGCAATTTTTCCTTTTTACTCGTACCCTGAGGGAGGGAGATGAAATATTAGTCTAGACGAGGATGGGTAATGTGCAGTTGGGTCGTTTGACAGTCTGTAATAAGCACCCTGGCGTATAGTCAGCAAGTTACTGATATTCTTAGTCATTAGCGATAGTGAAAGTAGCTGAGATGAAATGTTTGCAATTTTGTTTTCAACTTGACTTGAATGTGAAAACGGGCGACACGTCTTTCTCGTCGCTACTAATAAGTATGTACTATATTATAAAGACTTTCATTCAAAAAATTTACAATAAAAGATTCGAAGTTTTTTTCGGTCGCCATTTTGATGCGCCTGATGAGTATGCCAGACTCACAAAAAATCTTCGATACCCTTTTCAAAACGTCTTTTTTGCAATTTGGGTAGGTTACTATAATTTTAGGATTATAAAATATATAAGAAAGGAGGTCAAACTTGACTCAGTCAGTACAATGGTATACCGTCCCGCTTGTCGGCCGAATTACTCGTGAGTCACTAACTCGTTAACTACGCCAAATGGATCCCCCGATAGAAGTTGTCAGCATAGTTTGGCCAAGGTCAAGATGAATAGAAACGTCTTGGCAGTGACATGAATACCCCCGGGAAGATAGATTTTGTTAACAGGAGGCGTTGTAAAACTGATGGAGGATATTAGTGCTCGATTTAGGGGAAAATGAACTTTAATTGATACTTATTTAAGTTACTATTATAGCTTCCGTCCACCCATCGGGATACCATCTAATATTTCCCGAAAAAAATATGTATGTCATTAAAATTTCATCTGTTTGTAATCGAGTCAAAAAATCCTAAAATTCGCATTTGTGTGTTGGTGAGATCTATGAGATTAACAATTATGGAAACAAATTATTTCCTATAGAAATTAGTAAAGGTAATGTCGTTTAGATCAAATAAAGGTTGCTGGATGGATTACAACAATAAAAAATAGGCTATTACATCTAAGCCAAGTTAAATTCTGACTGAATATTATGATGTGACCCAAGATATTAATATTTCTACTGTAGTAACTTCATGTCTTCTGAGACAGAGAAAATCCGTGCATTCAAGCAACAAAATAAAGTTTTTAATAAACATAGTACTCTGCTGAACTTAAATGTAAAGTTTTCGGTGTGAGAGCCCGCAGAAACACTTTTGTTTCATCTAATTTGAAAAATTATATATTCTCTGTGGACCCCTTGTTCTTAAATAACAACAGCCAAGCTCTTAAATAATTCCTCAAGCATTGTGCCATTGTGGACTTGGACTTAATAAATTTAATTAACAAAATACTTTGACAACTGTAATTCAAACTTTTTGAAGTAATCCATGATAAAATAATTTTTTTCAGATGATAATAACTATTAGAAAGATTTTGTATTTATTTTATGGTACCACTAGATAATGATGAAGTTAAGCTACCACCGGTGAAGCCGGTACCCGGATGGGTGACCGCCTAGTGGTATTTCAATTCTAGTGTTATCCATGCTTCGGAAGATACATCAAGCAGTTGGTGCCGGCTATCACTTAATTGTGATAGTTAAGCTAGTTGGAGGCCTCCTAGGCGGCTCGAAAACTAACAGTAGGTTAACCACTAGCCTACCTCCACCGATCCGCAGTGGGTACGCGTGGTGGAGTATTTGCCATTCCCTTTCACCCTCATTTGTCCGTGCTCAGCAGTGTGACATTATAGTCAGATGACGAGTATAACTTCACCTTTTCCTTTAGACATACTCACATCAGCTTCAGGAATGATGAACTCCTCAGCAGTAATGTTGACGAAGCGTATGGAGCCAGATTTGTCGACGGCTTCCTCCGGGATCTCTTTGATAGTGACATTGACTGTGGCTTCTACCCAGTGGAATGGCACTGTAGGTTCATTCTCTTCTGTTACCTGTGAACCAGTAACATGGTAATTAATGAGATTTTTACCGACTACGATGATATCGAATGAGATAATTTAAGACCATTCTGCGAGGTCACTTTTACTCATAAAGAAGGGCAGAAATTTTAGATCCCAGCATACTTCAATAGCATACAGGTACAATTTGGGCGTGGTGGGAAATCGTTTGCGCAGTTACACTGGCGAGCAACATAAATGAACTCATAGATTATTTTTATTAATTGTCCCGCACCCCGCCACCAAAGAGACCTAAAGTTTGGCTTCTTCTCAGTTTACGTTTTGTGTCAAGAAGTTTGCCGGCTACTATATCTGAGATTGGAATGGCTAGAGGAATATCACTCTCGATTAGCAGATCTATGGAACTGGTCTTCAATAGTGAAGAGTTCTTATGCTTTATTTAAAGCACCTTTCTTCCAATACTTACATTAAATCTCAGTAAATAGGTGCCATTAGGTGTTCCCTCCTTCATAGTGATCATTCCAGTGTTGCTATGTACATCGAAATATGGACTCCTCTGTTCGTAGGACGGCAGCCACATGAACCGCTTGTCAGGAAGGTCCCAGTCATCAGGGTCATTCACGAATACCCGTCCGATTTCTGTATCTGGTGCTTCGCCCTGATGAAAAGAATGACGGTAAGTCTAAGATTGATTTAATGTAAAATCTTTGTTATGGAATGAGCTTCTTGGAAATGATTGCATTGGATCGGCATGATATTTAAATGAAATATTTTGTAATTTTAGTTAAATTACAATAATTTAATTTAGAAGTTTAATATCAGCTCCCTAATGGCTGAACGGATTTTCATGAAATTTGGTTAACATAAGGCTATTGGCACAACGTGTTAAACCACTGAGCGGGATCAAATCCAAAAATCATGAAAAATACATGCGCGGTTGATATTAGTATAATCACCAGGATATTCAGAAAAATATGGTTTATCAGCTACATGCGGGTACAATTCAGGCATACAGTTTTACACCATAAAGTCGGTATATTTTCAGCAGTAGATGAAGATTTAATAAAACATATGACAAAACGTTCAAGGGAAAACAAGACAAGAAACTTATATCCAACATCAAAGACTGTAAGGTACAAAAGAAATCTATACTAAGATGAAAAGACAGTCAGCTTCAAATAATACCTACCCAACAGGTTTTTTTTACAAACGTATGTTACAAGTAATTTCGGATTCCACACTCAGTGAAACTTTCCCGAAACGTTTTACAGATAATGCGTGCCATTATAACTAATTAAAGCAATTTTATTCGGGTCGAGAGTACGGTACGTTAATTTTCCGATTAATTTAGCAACTGTCCGGGATATGAAAATGCTGCATTTAGCTGGTGTAATTGCTTGTTGATGAACCGAGCCAATAAATATCAGAACACGATGTGAAGCAATCAGAATAAATATACATATCTTGTTATCTTGGTCACGACTGAAATCGAAAAATTATACCAAGTAATTCCCTAAAATAAACAATAGAGATATCCTGTAGATAGTTCGAAAAAAAGAAGAGTTACCAAATAAAAGGCCTTGTCGAACTCGATAGGTATACAACAGACTGATCTAGTTCACTTGCCAAGCTAGCACACAGGCTCTATCGGAATTGTTGGCGACAAATCAATTACATCGCCCAATTGCTTTACGCCGGGAAAGTTTGTATGTAGAAGTTTTGGACACAATCCCCGGTTTTAGAGTAAACGCCGCGTAAGCCTGTCGTTAAAACGAACACGGAACAAAGGAGTTTAGGCTCGTTTGAACTTTACCACTAACACAAATACGATTCAAGTTAATCGATATTCAAAAAGTTTGTCACTAAACACTCATAAGGAACTCTTTCAAAAGCAATTCGTTTTTAAAACCGAATGTACAGTTTTACGTAAACATTCTACTAGATAAAATATTAAAAAAATAAAAGGAGAAAGCAAACAAAGACAATAATCTGTAAGTAATATCATATCTAACTGTATTTGCATGGAATGTAAGGAGAAAGGAATTCTTAATACGACGATGGACGACTTGGTTTGAACACAAACAACTTACTTATCCGAATTCCGAATACGATGCGACTAACCGATTTTTTTGTTGTAGTGTAGTTTTTAGTCGGTTGTTATTAACTTTATCGGTGACATTATGCCAATTTAATTTACATACTCAAACATCGTTCCAGTATCTAAGTATACCATTAAACTTTCCAAGTGTAAACGCGTCTATTTCATTGTATTTCACAGACAAGTCGCCTCGTCATTAAGTCTCGAGTAGTTTAGTAACAGTCGGTAATGAATCACTCACTTTTTTATCTGGGTATAATAATTAATCATTAATTTTTTTATCTGGCTATATGTATTTTATTGTTCAGTTTTCTCACGAGTTTTCCGATTAGTAGTAATCCCATGACAATCAATGAGTTAAGAAAATTATACCTATTGTGAAAAAATTCAATGGCGAATCTTGTTGTTGTTTACAGATTTTATTAGGGTTCGTATATAATGTATTCCTGGTAGATTGGTTGTTAAACTGAACTATTAACTCGTGTTCCCAAATTGTACAAATAATATTAAACTTAATTTGAAAAATACCGCGGATTAGTTTTTTTTATTTCCTCCAACATTTTACACAAAAACATGCGAATTTAAAACACAATTTATTCGCGCTCATCATGCTTACATCACCATATAACATGAAATGTGCTACATAAATGCACAAAGTTGTAATTGTAGTGATGGTTCAGCAATATAAAATATGCTTGAGCCCATCCATCTCCCTTGCCACAAACTCGTAACTTGAGGAATCAGGGCAGGGCAGTAAAAAGTGCCTTCCCAACATAATCCCTCTTTACGTACGCACCGCACTAAACCCACTTTCATTAAAGCGCAAAATTAACATTTTAATAGCCATATATTATTATAAAACACGGGTATTATCGTAAAGGTTTATAGGCTGTATCGAATCTGAACGTGGACTTAATTATTCATTGAGGTATGGCGGCCAAAAATCGTGGTATTAAGTGAGTAATACCCAATTTTGCGAGATCTGTTTCGAATTACAAATTGTTAAGAAATAATAAATTGCTATTTACTAAGTTAGCTAACATAATTTTAACTAATAATGGCACAGAAAAAGAACTGGAAGCTTTTCTAAAAAAAAATACTGAAATAAGTTTTTGATAAAATCACAAAGCAGGCTCTGGCAAACTTTGGATTGTAGTTTGTTTGCTCTGTGACGTAGACATTGAAAGGTATGCTCTGTGACTATAAACCCACAAAAGCTCACGTTCCAGTCATCTGTCACGTTTTTAACTTTATTAAATTTCTTTAAAGACCAACGTTAGCTGGTTGTCGAATACGGTGTTAAAATGGACGTAACTCTTAAAACTGACAGTAAAGTGTCTAATACGGTAATAATGCCGCGTCTACAATGAAAAATCGTAAAATTGTTTACGGTTGCGATATACAAAGAGCAATGAATCCGCGGGTTCGAGTTGCGGGGACATTTTCATATTTCATGCTTTTTAAGGCGCGCCACTGAATACAAATTGTATAATGAAATGGGGCTTAAGAATTTGACTGTACAAATAAACGAGATACTTCAAATGGAATTTATGAGAAATAGAAAAAGTTACGCGTTCGTTTACGTCATTTTTATCGTTTTGAGTTCAATTATAGTTATTGAATTAGGCATGGGTCATTACTCTTAAGAAATAGTATTCTGCTTTATTGATCAGATGAAGAGTGCAAAAGTGACACAACTACCTACCAACAGTATTTCAAATTAATTTTGTATAAAAAAAACATGTTTGAAGTGACGTAACACCTAACTACTGGTGGCATACATGGATTTTATCAAAAATCACTTCAATCGTGTGACAAAATTTGTAGTTAACCAACTTAATATTGGACCAATATAGCACTAGTTTTTGCTAAAAATCGACTACCCGATAGCTATATGGATAGAATGAGGCTTATTCACTCACTCAAAAATACTTTTGTTGACAAACACCAATCACTATTGGTATCAAATAGGTATTTGCATATGTGACGTTGTTAATTGTAAAATATTTTAGTAGCCCGATTTAAAGTGGCGCTTTTTGTTCAATAAAACATAACGATTATTTTGTTGGCACTGCATCAGCTTTTGGCAACAGAACTAAGGAGCTACGCTTAGTGGACATTCTTTTTGTATCATACATTACCCGCAACGCAAAAATAATAAATTCATGCCGTGACAACTGACCTCATAACTCAATCAATAGAGGACGCATTTATCAATAAAGAGTTAAGGAATTATAAAGTATTTTAACATTTTCAATCTGATAACGGCATTCGGATAATGTGCCTGAAAATCGATTACCCAAAACTTTGTACATAAATTCAGGAAATAGAAGGAAAAGTTTGCGTTACACACAATTACGACACTCGAGTTACAAAACCGGCTAAACAAAATTACAAACTTCTCCCACCATCCAGTACAATTAAACCGGGAATAAAGTTGAAAAAAAAACAAAAACAGACTGTAGATAGTGTTTTAGTGTCAAGCACAGACAACACAGAAATCAAGTGTCAATTTCCAAAGATTCATACTCACATAATATCTCCAACTGTATATTTCGTTGAAGTAGACTTCCGTCTGATAGCGTTGGAAAACAATTTTGATTATTAAAAATCTTAAACATTAAGTAAATGATATGACTTAACAGTTTGTGGAACTATTATTGCGCACACATTCTTCTTCAAAGTAACTTCAATTATGTTCATGACTTATAAAATCAATTTATTGTTTTTATACTACAAATGTGAAACATCTTAAAGCGCGATAAGTTAAAAGTTGATAAAAAATCCTAATGATGTAGTTATTATTTAACAGTCCCGGTGCTAGAACGTCACAATTCGAACAATCTTAGGAAATGTTGAGAAACAAAAACCTTCAAATCAGTGCTTAGTAAAAGTTTAAGCGACATTACCAGTGTTAATAAGTACTTACTTATTGTTGTAAGTTGTCATATTAATTTAGAATCACCAATAACTATTGTACTGGATGGTATATTTATTTCAAACTCAAAAATAGAAGCGCAAAATTAAATAAAACGTTCAGGAAACTATTATGAATTGCAAGCTATATTCAAAGGGACTCCCTTTGTGGCACAAAGGAAAATATGTGAGCACTGTCCCCCGAGGATCAGAAAACCTCTGCCTTTTACGAGACAATTTGAGAATGTAATTGGTCTTGAAATAGGTAGACACCAAACGTTTTGGATAATTTCCTTTTTTTTTCGAGGATATCAGGGTTTCGTGGTACATTTTTATTAGTGTCATTTTCCAAAATTATCTTCTAAAATCTCTGAAAAGATACTATAGGTACCTAAGTTTCTAGATGGAAATTCCAGTATTTGGTAATAGTTAGATAAAGAACCTTTAACTTTATTATCTAGTCTCATTAAGTACGCTGATAAAAATATAAACCTGCTTAACTACCGAAACATAAAAAACCGGAGTTAGCTTAAAGCTACGACATTTAAAGATGGATTGTCTACTCATTTTTAAAGTGATTTGATTAAGATGTTACCTTATAATTATAAACGAATATATTGCTGTGTCCAGGTGCCATGGGGTTGTCATTCCTGTCTCCGATAACCACGTGGAGGATGGAGACGCCGGTCAGCCGAGGAGTACCGGAGTCGGTGATAGCTACTGGTATCTTGTACTCCTTTCTTTGTTCTCGATCGAATGATACCAACGTAGAGAGGATGTTACCTGGAAAGAAATATAGCTATAATGGCTATCCAAAGAGGAAACGCTGCCAGCCTTCTGGGAACCTTGCCGTTAATCGGAAGCAGCGGCAGGCTGAAATTTTCTATATATAGATTGTATTTTGTAAATATAGATTGTATTTTGTACATATTAGTTGTTACTATAATGCCTATTTTGAGTTATGTCGATTTAGAAATTAAAGAACGTATGTTATACTATTTATATACTCTGGGGTTATACCGAACCAAGATTTGTAAAATCTCACAAGGAATTCCGAATTGTACAAGCCAAGCCAAGCCAAACTTGACAAGCCGATATAATTTTATTTATCGTTTAATATTATTTGTGCGAGTGAATAATCTCTTTAGGGGCTATCTCGACAACAGGCCAATTGGAACACAAATTCCATTGAATTCCAACTTGTTAGATTGTTGGAACTAGCAACTTTCCCGCCGTTCGTCTTCGCAGCAATTCATTCCAATTCAGTGGGCCCCATTCGCGACAACACGAAAATTTCCAGAAACCCCCAAAATCGAGTTTCGATCAATTAGTGTAGTTAACATGCAATAAATGGCGGGCCAAGCCTAACTGTAACTTTGTTTGTGAAGTGGCAATTTAATTTTAGTCCTTCCCCTCAGTTCAAGTTGGCATGGCGTGTTGATAATTTTGTAAGCCATGTTTGGGAATTTATTTTGTTGTAATTGCTAAATTATGTTTTTTGCATCAATTGACTTGTAGTTAAAAATCTCCTTAGTCTCAATATTTCCTCATTCAAGACAAAGAAAACTACATTTTATAACAGTTATTCCACTGCTTAGTTTTCAATGCAGACAGGGGTATATTTCAATTGCGACGGGGATTGGAACTGTGCCCAGAGAATACCGATAAGGCAGCCACCCCGCTCGTTAAGACCTAAAAAATCATTAGTGGGAAGTGGATATTTGTACTTCAACTCCTTTAGGGCTAGCATATATTAAAGTCTCTCAATTTTTAAAGGGCTTATACGTATTTTATATGGACGCAAACAAAAACAAAACTAATGTACATACCTTGTATATGGAACTTGGATCGAATATCGAATGAAGCGGATTCGTTGAGCGCGTACGTAAAAGGTGGTCCATTCTCAGGTGAGTCGTAGTCTTTCGCAGTTAGGACCACAACTTGGCCGGGTGGTTTGTTCTCGTCCCATATTACAGGTTGTGTCTATAGAAACAAAAGGAATTAGTTACTATAATTAAATATAATTCCGAAAATTCATAAAAATAATGTTAGTTGGAAGAAAGAAGGGGATCAGACCCCGTATAAGACCGGTTGCTATCTGGATAGTAGGTACTAGATTGTGGATTCTTCACCGCCGCTCAATAAATCATTTTGTACTCAGACAATTAACTGTACCTAATAAATAAACTAGTGTAGGTCAAATTTAGAATCAAGGAGCGATATGGTTTAAAAAAAAAATATGTTGAATATTTAATAAAAAAAAAAACCTGATGAATAATTTCAATCTACAGTCTACACAATTCAATGCAAATAACGAAAAACTTTTTAGATTGAAACATGCATCAAATCAGATATCTGTTGACGCGCGGTACGTAAAAACCTGTGCTGTGGTAAAACCAGACAGAGAATTTATGGGGCATCAGAAAAACTGCGTGCAAATAGTGTATGGGACCATTGTCTATCGGGAAGGAAATCTTTATTCAGTCATAGGATCGAACTGAAGAATTATTGCGGTATTTCGAATAGCCTGCGGTGCAATTTGTTGTTTTTTTTTATGAGTTACTATAGTTTGAGTCGTCTATAAAAACTGAGCCTGCTCTTGAGATAACTGTCATCTATGCATAAACAAAAAATTACAAATGTTTTTTTTTTTAATAACCCTCACGATCTTTCAGAAATGTTTCATGATTTTAATAAGACTTTTATAATTACAATTAACTAATTCATTAACAGTATGTGGGTAGGTATTCTACATGTCTTACAGGAAAATGGAAACTAACCCACACAAAACGAAATCGTCAAAAGGACCTGGATATCTCCAAATAAGAAATTGAACGCACATAGGTAGATTTGCATAAAAAATTGACAACGGAGTTTACCCAAAGACGATACGGGCTTACGTAACTCCAACCCTTAAGTGATACGAGTACTTGGAAAATAAGCGAGAAACAAAAAGGTAGGTAGGGTTTTTATTGAACCTTTTTAAATAACTGTAGTCCTTGTAGGGTCTGATTGAAGTGGCTTTACTTCTTATGGATCTACGTTTATAGGTGGTATTTTTAAACCCAATTTTACATAATGGTATATGCGGCAACCGTCTCATTCTTTCGTCACGTTTCAGACAGAATAGGAATCTAGTACCTTCTACTTCAGGTCAACCAGATAGCATAAGATAAAAAGATATTGCCTTTATTTGAAGCCATCCATCGCAAGTGTCCATTGTTTAGACACATTTCCAATATTTACGAATATGCAGCAAACAACTTTGACACAAAATAAAAATAATAGTGTGTATCTTCGATTCTTTTACCCTCGTCAGAATTTACGGTGACAGACAGACAAACATATCCGTAAAATAATGTGTCAAATTTACATAATATAATGTAAGCATAGGTGCATGATTTATTGCCAATACGGTGACATTTTCAGGTGAAAAACACCGGTAGCACCGTGTCACATATTAAATAAAAAATCGCTTACAAAAACTTTATGGGAAAGGTCTGTATTTATATGGTTAACTTCACTAATAACATAACTTTAACATACATATTATATGTTTCAGATAATTATTATTTTTCGGCAATGAAGCAGACCGACTATCAGATTATCTGCCACTGTGGTCTTTGGACAACGCGGACTCTACAAAAACTTCATCAAATAAATAGGTTCGTACTAAACGTGAAATACTTATGCCCTATGAAAATTGCAGACACATACGACATATTTTTTTTTTTTACTGTATATAGGCCTGTGTCCACAATCTCACCATGGTAAGTGATGATGTGGTCTAAGGTGGAAAGCACACAAAGCCCAGAAGGAACTGGCTCTCCAGTGCAGCTGTCGGAACACACCGATAGGTGCTTGGCGACAGATTTTCGACTACCCTACCACCGTGCTATGGTTTCCTCACGATGTTTTCCTTCACCGAAAGCTCAAGCACATTGTAGGATTCGAACCTGGGACCTTCGTCTCGGTATCCGACGTCACTACCACTGAGCTATTATCGCCTAAAAATCCTTATAAATCCTATATCCTTATAAAGTAGTCATACAGCCGAGCCTATCACATTCGCATATATTTAAAAACGCCTTCCCAAATAATATGGCGGGTAAGACCCCACATTATCGGCAAATGAATAAACGCTGACAAACCGAGCGGAGCCCGCGTAAATTCGACGAGCAAATGATTCTATGAAGCTAGATAACGTTGCTCTTAATCCGGTATTCAAGGACGGATCCGACCGGATACCCGAATTTGAAATAAGCCTCCCGGTGTACCGGCTTGTTTTGGTACGTAAGTTGTCTGTGTGATATACGGCGGATCAGTTTGCCGAACAAGAAAGCTTCGCTGTTGAAAGAAACGTAAATCACTTTGCTGTTTTGAATTTTACTCCTTACAATGTGAATGTTTTGTTTCTCTCAGCATTTAGAGCAATATATTTGTTCTTATATGAACCGAAGTATATAGAGTGACTGGTAATTAGTAAACGATACTTAGACATATTATTGTACTCATGAAAACAAACAACTTTCCCAAAGAAACAAATTGCGATAAATAAGTAAATTAAATAAAAGCTGATGATGTATTCTTATTCTTGTTAGGTAGGTACTAAATATTATGGGTTCACGAGTAAATAAATTAAAAAAAAATTTTTGGGAAAGCATGGGGTTCTTCAAAAAAGGCATGAAGAGATTTCTTCAGGGTCGGCAACGCGCGAGTGGTGTTGCAAGTGCCACCTTAGTGGTATAAAAAAAATAAAAAAAAGTTGTTTCTTATCTAGAGTACAAATCATGTGTCGTTTAGTAATTAACACTCACCCTATATAAGTTAGGTTTATTAACGACTTTATAGGTAAATTAAATTTGTTATTCGCTTTTTATCGCGGAATAAATGCAACGTGTCCGTTAGAAAATGGAGTAGTATGTCATCGACTAAATCGGGAACTGAACGCGAGCCGATAGGAAAATTTGCATAAAAAATTGACTCAAATCAGCCGTGCCGCACTCAATCGTTCTTAATCATGGCACTTGAGAAACTTTTTTTCTCCAGCTATTTAACAAAAGATGCTTTTTATCCTCTGTATTTTTAATTCTCTGCCACTTTATGTATATTTGCAACTGTAAGTAGATCCTGTAACTTGTCAGTTAACAACGTTACCGATGGACCACTTCGGCATAGAACCGGAATGGGTTGCTTTTAAAGGCAGCCGTTTTATGGAAGTATTCCCATTTGCGCACCGATATTTTGAGCACCGATTCTATTCCCTTTTCAGCACCGACCCTGTTAATTTTTATCGATACGTTTTATTAAACACCACAACACTAGAAGCTACAAAACCGTCGGTGCTCAAAAGGGAATGATTTCGAATTTAATTGTTGTTCCCATTTGAGCACCGATCCAAAATATGCATCGGTGCTGAAAAGGGAATAGGATCGGTGCTCAAAAAATCGGTGCGCAAATGGGAATACTTCGTTTTATGGACTCTGCAATTGTTAGATAATGGATACATTTAGAATTTTAGATACTTCCATGGTTTCCTATTTTGTTATACAAAAATATACTTTAGAACCACAACATTACGGTGCGATTTTAATTGTTATTATTAAGTAATTCTTTTAATCAATGTATTGATATGTATACAAAAGATGATTTGCTCCATGGTAATTATCGGTCCACAAATGATATAAATAAAAGAGTTATAATAAAACTGGTAATGGTATATTACTGTGGTATTACAAGCACTAAAACACGGTTCTCGCAAAAAGGTTTAGCCATGATGGCTCCATTGAAATTTATCGATAGCAATTCTTTTAAAATGGACTATAAAGGGTAGTGAATGAGTCTTACAGGGTGAATTGCATGTTCTTTTACGTTTGCACATTAAATGTTTATTGAAAGAAGTAATTAATGGTTTTCAATTGTTAATTAAAGGTTCAGAATTTGTACCTACTGGGTACGTTAGTTTGCAATTTGAACTGTTATTGTTTGTGCAATAAAGACGCTTTCACGATAAAGTATTAAGCTTTTTAGCTATTTGAATAATATCTTAGAAGAATCTATACTATATGCAAACTATAGTACTTGCTGTTGTCTATTATAGTCATGCTCATAGAGTTAGAATATTATATAGTGATAGCGATACCTTGTGCGAATTGTGAGCAGTTTCCATATATTGCATCACAGATATATCGTACACTATTTGATTTATAGTCAGACAAAATGTCGATATGGAATCCTTGTCAATTGTTCTCGTTAAAAGTATCGATACAAAACGAGAAATTGGTATTCATTATATGTATTTTAGTCGGTCAAATCATGTGCGCGCACATCGTTTCAAGACATTTAGAACGTACCGTGCTCACAGACCGTACTCTAGTAGCAGTCGCTCTATAATATTCCAAATCTATGGTCATACCTATCGCTACATTTATGTATATTCAAAAACACACTTACATTTGTTAAAAACGGTGCATTATCGTTGATATCAGTCAGCTCCAAGATAACTTCTGTAGTAGACCTCAAGCTATCAGATCCCAACCTGCCTCCATGGTCAATAGCCGAGATGAGTATCTGCCATCTCGTGAAGCCGAGAGGCTGATCTCTGTCCAAAGGCTTGGTCAGTCGAAGGCACCCATAATTATCTATTTGTAAGAATTCTTTCTGTTCATCTTTCACTAAGGAGTAGACGATGTTTTGAGGAGCGTTGCGATCTTTTATGTCGGGGTCGTACGCTTCAACCTGTTGGAAATAAAGAGCTGGATTAGTATTTTTCAGAGATTGGATTATCTTGCATATTTTTCCACTATGAGAGACCGCAAAATGTTTTTTGCAAAATTGTATGCTTCATATTACGCAGAATATTTAGCTAACTAATGATTAGGCCCATTAGGACATTAAAAAGTTCATAATTGTCCCAAACCATAAATATCTTCTTACTTACTCCAATAAATATTTATTTTACATATCAAGTAGTTACCTTAACAATACACCCTTCATATAACTTCTCCTCTTCAATAGTCTTCGAATAATTAGCCAAGAAGACAGGCGGGTTATCGTTCAAATTCTCGATATTGATGATCACCTTGGCATGGTCCTCATAGATTCCATCAAAGGCCCTTACTTCTAAGCTGTAACTGGTGATGTTCTCGTAATCCAGCTCGTTGTTAACTCTGATCTCACCAGTGAAGTTTTTGATGACGAAGGCATCGTATGTGTTGCCGTTGACAATACTGTAGGTTACAACCGATGCTGTAGATAAAATGTTAAGTTAGTTGAGTAATTTGTGTCTAGAAATGAATATCAATAATGAACTCACGGCCTATACCCTTAAAACACTCATTAACTTAATACAGTCGTTAAGTTTGAAATGGTCGATAAATTCGTGATAATTCAAACAGTGTTCTTATTCATTATAAGTAAGAACGCAAATAGCTAAGAGAGCCCGAAGAAATTAAAATAAAGATGAGGTAAAAATCATTGAAAAGTTTTTAATTAATTTGCTTATTAAAATTATAATCTATGAAGTTTAAAAGTGTTGATTACATCGATCGAAGTGGACGATGTGATCTTAGTCACCACATGGGCCCATTGTGGAAAAGCGGCCTCACCATGCCTTTAAAATTGCAATCACTTATCTCGCCTATATCCGTAGGTAAAAAATACTCACTCACTGAGCATATTCACCTTCAACATTTAATAAAAATAAACGTATGTAATAAAAACAATTACCTGTATCAATATCAAGAGCACTGATTACTGTAACCAGTTCATTAATATTAGCGTTTTCAGCTATTGATTCAGCAACATACGTGTCTTGTGTAAAGTGAGGGGGATTATCATTCTTATCAGCAATTTCAATCAAGAACACTTGCTGTCCTGCATTATGTTTTCCAGGAGTTAAAGCTGATTCGGAATTGTCAACCGCAATAATTTTGATATTATAAAAACTTCTCTCTTCTCTGTCAAACATTTTCACAGTCGTAATGTTTCCAGTTATTTTATCTACTGCAAAGGGATCAGTCGGGTCGCCTAGTTCATAAGTGATTTGGTTATTTTCTGCTGTGCCATCTGCATCAAAAGCACGTACTTGCATGACTTGTGTTCCAGGAATTTCGTTTTCTAATACAGTCCCTGATTTGATTTCACTGAATATTGGAATCATATCGTTTACGTCTTCGACTTCTATTTGGATTATCGTTTCTGCTGCTAACTTATAATTGTTCTGTGGAATAATAATGACATTATTAGATACGTGTGATATCAGTTTTATAACTATTTATTCAGAAATGTGTTTTTTTCGAAAATCTCGAATAAAAGGCATTTTTTGAATAAAATGTAATATTTGTCCAGCATGACAAACTCAACATAGTGTTCGAAAAAAAACATCTCATAGTCATCAATAACAATAACAAAATCCAGTATAATTCTTACCTGTATTCTAACAGTAAGTGTATAATCTGTAATCTTTTCATAATCCAAATAACTTCCTAGTTTAATATAGGCTGTCTCAGCTTCCGGCTCTAGCACAAACGTATGTAATTTATTTGTCTGTTCGGTTTGACCTTGTACTAATTCGAACTGCAATTTCGTCTCCTCTGGTGTATTTGACCTGCAAAATATATTAAATTAAAAAATAAAAATAAATGAACCACTAAGCAAAATTATATAAATTAGCAACACTATATCTAAGAATCACGAAATAAAACTTTTTAAATTTAAAAGTGACTGTAATAAGAATTTGATTCGATTAAATTCCCAAAGTTACTTACACTGCTCTGACTGTAGCTATAGGTGTGTTGAAATCCAAATAATTTTCTTTTAATTTAATCGGCTCGTCTGGGACTTCTATGAAAGATGGGCTTTTCTTGTTGGATTCAACGACTTGGATGTCCAAAGTTATAGAACTCTGCTGCGGGGGATCGCCCATATCGTTTACTATCGCGCTAAGTTGGAACTTATAGCCTGGCATTTTCTGTAGGAGTAACAAAAGATAAGTTTAATTATGACACTCGCCAGGAATCCAGTCAATAGGTTGACAAACAGGCAGACGGTCCACCTGATGGTAAGTGGTCACCGCCGCCTATGGACATTTGCAATACCAAGGGGATTGCCGATGTGTTGCCGACCTTGAAGAGCTCTTTTCACGCCTTTTTT
Source organism: Achlya flavicornis (assembly GCA_947623365.1). NCBI lineage: Eukaryota > Metazoa > Arthropoda > Insecta > Lepidoptera > Drepanidae > Achlya > Achlya flavicornis. The sequence goes on from OX392488.1 coordinate 5,191,816, forward strand.
GAAGAACCCCATATCGTAGCGCTGAGGGAAAACCGTAATGGGGAGGTCATTCCACATCCTAATGGTCCGCAGTAGGAACGTCCGACTGAACCGTTGTGTGGACGATCGAGGCGGCTCGAGGATATGAGGATGAACTCCACATCGCCGGCGAGCGGTGCGGTGGTAGAAGGGTGATGACGGCACCAGGTCGAAAAGTTCTTTAGAACACTCCCCATTATATAGGCGATAGAACACACAAAGGGAAAACCTTAACCTTATTCCAAAAAAATTTTTCGACTAGTTATCCTTTTTTCCACAGAATTTTCAAGTAGCTTTTAGAAAAAAATTGCTAAGCTAAAACTTATCTGGTTTCGGATAGAATCTCGGTAAGGTCACAAGATTCTACCTTAACTAGATGCGGCTTTTCAGACTCTAAGCTCAGTAGTTTTCCCAGGGTTAATGGGTCAATAAATCAAAGCGAACTTTTCTGGAGTCTATAAAGCAAAGTGAAGGAATTTTATAAATTAGGTACTAAGCCTTTATATAAGTTCAGGGAAAAAATAAAATTACACTTACGTTAATAGTTTTGTTCAAGAATATAACTCCGTTGTCAGGATCTATGTAGAAATATGCCTCATCTGGAGAGTTGGAGTCCAGTTTGTAGTGAACGATAGAGTTATTTCCATCATCGATATCGGTGGCTGATATCCTCATCACCTCCCGCCCGCTCGGCAGGTCTTGAGGAACTGACTCGGAGTAGGACTGCACAAGGATTTATATATTACAATTGGAACTTTTAGGGTATATTTCCTACGCAATTCAAGTATGAAGGATACATGAGATCAATTCAAATTTAAGGGAAATATAGATGAAATTATAACAGTATCACACAGTGTAGTTAGCTTTATAAGTACCAATAGAAATCTTATAATTTAGGCACTTAGACATGTTTTACGCGAAGCATGCCCGAAGCTAAGAGAAAGTTCGTCGTTTCAAAAATAATAATAATCGTGCAGTGTGATAAAATGCGCCTAGGGGGAAAGAGCAGCCTAGCTAAAGAAACACACCAACTACAAATGTGCAAAGAAAGTGGATTTTAACACACTATACACATAAAATATATTACCAATAATGCCTTGAGAGGCGGCTTACGATCCTAAATCAGACATGCAGCAACATGCAAGTAGAGAAATAGAAATTTGTTCAAAATGTTCTTTGAAGTCGATTGCTACCATTGCTTCACCATTGCATAAAATCACAACAGCCAAAATAAATGAGGCAATAGTAACTATCGATAAAACACATAAACAAGTTCACAGTTATTAGTGATAAGTTAGTTTTTTGGTGCGAAACTCTCTGTCATTGTGAAATTCTCTGTTCTTTTTAACAAACCTTCCAAACGTCTCCACGGAAGACCTTTGAAAAACAGGCAAGTGTTAATATAATCTGCGCCACATTTTGATTCTAGTGAACGAACATTTGGTTAGTCACAATCACAATAATATTAGATAATAAGGTTATTTCATGAATAAATGACGTTATCAAAAGTAATACAAATAATTAATAAAACGACATTCACGATGAAAGAGAAGATAAATGTTGCATTCCATTAGTGACAGACCTAAGATTTAAATAAGATAAATATAATTTGTTTCCGAAAAGGAATAGATAGAAGAAATATTATTTTGAACATCAGCATATTGTCAGTTAGTGATTTATTACAAAATTTAAATTAAGCTTCCTGTTATTTTTAACCGACTTCAAAAAAAGGAGGAGGTTCTCAATTCGGTTGTAAGTTTTTTTTTTTTTTTTTATGTTTGTTACCTCATAACTCCGTCATTTATGAACCGATTTGGAAACTTCTTTTTTTGTCTGGAAGGGTACACTTCCCGTTTGGTCCCATTGTCATCAGATCAGGATTTGATTACTTCTTAGTGTACTTTGAAGTCTGTTTAAGTTTTTTGTAAAACAGTCCAATTATTGATAATAAGAAATATGTGCCCATTACACACAGTAGCCCTAAACTATTCTGATAGGTTAGTACAGTTACAGTTTAAAAAAGATCATCATGAGAAATACTTACAACTTTATCGAAGACCGGCTGATTGTCATTGATGTCTTCAATGAGTATTTTGATCGTGCAGGCATCATCCAACTGTGGATGTCCGTTGTCACTCGCTCTTACTGTAATATAGGCTTCTTTCTCACGAGAGGGCTCGTCGTGGTCGAAAACCTGTATTATATTATGACTACTTAATTTCATTCTAAGGCGATGATAGCTCAGTGGTAGTGATGTCGGATACCGAGACGAAGGTCCCGGGTTCGAATCCTACAATGAGCTTGAGCTTTCGGTGAAGGAAAACATCGTGAGGAAACCATAGCACGGTGGTAGGGTACTTTGTAGTACCCGTCTGGCTGGCTACCACCCTCAAGTTGAAAATCTGTCGCCAAGCACCTATCGGTGTGTTCCGTCAGCTGCACTTGAGAGCCAGTTCCTTCTAGGCTTTGTGTGCTTACCACCTTCGACCACATCATCACTTACCATAGTGAGATTGTGGTCAAACACAGGCCTATACACAGTAAAAAAAAAAAAAAAAAAAAAAAAAAAAATTCTCTTGACGACTCTTATATGTTTGTTAACCTACCTTAAATCCTGTATGTTTAAAAGACCTGAATTAGGTACTCGATCACCTCAGAAATTAAATTCAGTTATATAAACAGTACGAAATATCCTTAATACGTATTCAGGATATTTATTTACACTACTCAAAACAATGAAATTTCGATTAACTTGTTGATAAAATGTATTACAAAGCCTAGTTCCAGTTCTTACTAAATTCGCAAGATCTACTTTCCAAAGTAATTCGCTTAGCGTCCTCTACACTGAATAGAATTTAATGTCGAAAATTTAGGAACGCTAGAACTGAACAGGGACAGCACGTTGGTGTAGTCATCCATGGGAGACTAACAATGTATATTTTCTCGCGGTCATTAATGATGATCATTATTAGAAAAGATAATATTTAAAAGAAATACTGACATCAGCTGTAGTAATTGCCCCGGTTTTTGGATCGACATGGAACCTCTCCTTTTCTGTAGGAGTGGAGACGAACTTGTACGTGACTGTGCCACCCATCTCGGGCGGGTCTCGATCTTCTGCGTGTACCTGCAATATTTTATAGATTTTACTTTACATCAGCACGTTGATGAGGAGCAGCAGGCATATGGTCTATCTGAAGACTTTGAAGAGTCTCGTGTAGCACTGGGAAAACTGTTATTGGGAGCATATTTGGTCTGCAATAGGAACATCCGACTGAATCGTTGCGTGGACGTTCGAGCCAACTCAAGGATATGAAGATGATTTCCACATATTATAAAATAACTTACGATGGCCCAGGTCAAATGGTTTTATAGACGGTTGATCAGAGAGCCAATGTCTCTCCGTAAGCTTAGAGATTCAAAACCGCCGATAAGTTCAGAATCATCAACAGTAAGAGTGGGGTTTCCACAGCAATATGTTCTAATTCTGTAGGAATATCATCCTTATGCATAGTTCAGACTTCGCTATTTCAAAATTATGCCGTATGTTTTTTTTTTATCTAACGCTATTCATAAGTCAAGGTTCAAATATGTTTATAATTCGGTTATGGATGTAACTCTAGATTAACTAGGAAGAACTAAAACAATTATCCCTGTAATTGACCCCTTCGTTTATCATGATCAATTTGGAAATAGATCAAAATGTTAATGGTGTTTGAATAAAATATATTAAATTAAGTACGCTTTCCACCAAGTTAATGGGAGTCAAATTGGAGAAAATTGTCTTTCTAAATATACCTAACATTAACAAAATGATCATTACAATAAATAATAATAATAATAAATAAATATCCTGGGACATTCCTCACACAAGGTCATCTGATCCCAAACTAAGCAGAGCTTGTACTATGGAAACCACATAACTGATATAATACATATACTACTTTTTCATGCACACAAATGCATGTCCTGTGTGGGAATCGAACCCACGACCTGCGGCGCGATAGGATAGGCTTTCTCAACCAGAGTCTTAACCAACCACGCCAGCTGGCCCGTCTTATAGTTTAAGATTCGATTAAAATGAAATGTAAACTCACTGTAAAAACATATGTGCCAACTTTTGCTTCCTCCTTCACTGAAGGCCTGTAGTTTAAGCAGTCGGTGAACAGAGGCTTGTGATTGTCCTTGACTGCCAGCTTCAGGGAGGTAGCCGGGATGAACTGAAACCGCGTTAGGGCGTGCCACTACATCAATAAAGAGCTAAACATCGCTACTTTACAAAGCTACGTAAATTAGAAAATTCTTGGCTAATCCCAATAAAATTTACAACCGGAACAATGGATATTGGACGTTTAAGAATTTGTCTTTTTTTGCAGCTTCCGAACAGGTATTAGAGTCAGATAATTTTGAAGGCGTATTGAAATAAAAATATGTTTTGTAAAAATATGATAGTTTCCCGTTTTTGTGAAGTTTCATAGCAAAACTGGGGATGCTTTGTTTATACTTCCTATAAATAGAAGGAAATAGGAAATGTCAAATGAAATTGCATTTCTATGAGCTCGAATTTCGCCAATCAGCTTTGATTAAATTGAATTAAGTGAGTTTGATTAAGTAATCGATATTTTTTTTTAACTTCAAAATACTTTCGACAAATTATACCTACACAAGTCCAGTTGTTTCGTCCAATGTTATTGGAATTAGCCACGATTTAGATTTAGTGAAAATTTTACTAAAATTAAACTCACAGTGGGAGATTCAGGCTATCACAAATACATAAATTTTTCATTGCATGCTGTCTCTTACTGACTAAATCACTAAAAAAATAAAATGTTACCAAGATACAGTACAGTCAGCCTGCAATGACAAAATCAACAATTTTATATTTTTGTAACATAATTACATACAAATGCAATAAAATATTATTTTGCGACTAGAAGTGAAATTAGAAAGGTATAATAAGGTTTTTTTTCTTTAGTCCTAATTTCACTTCGAAGCTCCTATAGTTTATTAACATATAGTATAAATATTATAGGCAGTTAGAATACTTCGCTTTCACTCCATCTTAAATATTAAGTTAGTGGCATTAGAAATGGCTCGTGAATAATTAAATATTAATACATAGAAGATTACTTACATTAATCCATGACAGCTTTGAGAGCATGTCGCAAATATGCAATATTCATAGTTATATAGTCATGCATAGGTACTATAATATGATTAAAATAAATAAGCGTAAAATCAATACGAAATCTATAGGAACGAAGCGTTGTGGGGCGGTGACGGATGGCAAAATGAATGATTGATGACAAATGATGTGAAGTGTACTCACGGCAGATGTGTGTAAAGGCTGGTACCCGTCTAAGTGTCTGGAATGCCTTAACCTCGTGACATGATGTGACATGTGCTCCCGAGCTGTTGGAGAAAACAAAAAGAAAATTATTCGGTGTGAAGGTAAAATTTGTGGTTAAAATAAGTGTGCCAACTCAGATTATATAATTGCTTGTTTTATGATTAAAATAGTGTACGGTCAGCGTAAAAAGTAGTTTGGCATATTAGTACCCTTTCATAATAACCTATTGACATTCTCTTGACAGTTTGTATGAAAACTGTAAAATTCGTAATGAGAGGTAACAAGTAACCCTTTACTTTTGACGCTGACTGTACAATTTCGAAAGATGAAAACAAACCACAAACGTATGAATAGTACCTACAAGAAACAAACCTAACTTTCCTAGAAACAGCGTTGCCAACTCTACGTCTTTTTACGTAGATCTACGTATTTTAGGCTATTCCTAAAAACCTACGACTTCACTCCCAGAATCTACGTATTTTTGTAAAAATTAGCAAAATAACGTAACTCATTAGGCTGAATAATCATAATTTCCAGTACGTTCGCGAAAAAAAGTTTATAAACGTTCCGTTTCATAATAATGAACACTCGCCTCGCCTCGCCACGCAACAGGATAATTTGTGTATTCCTTAGAGCTGTGACTATGACTCATCTCATGTGAGTGTGTAGAACGAAAAGTCTCATTGCGCTGTAAACTTATTAAAAAATACTAATATATGTATAGTTATGTATTAACCCCCTTACTCATAAAACGTTATTTAACTAATATACTGTTTAAAGGGTCACGTAAATAACGTCACTCTATTGTCATTGTCAAATAATGTGACATTTACGTGACCATTTAATCAGTATATTAGTTAAATAGCGCTTTATGAGTAAGGGGGTAATTGGGAATTTGAAGTGATATTTTTTTTGTCATAAATCGAAAGATCATATATAAGTTATTATACAAAACTATTTTTAGTTTTATTTTTTTCGTTGTTATTAAAAAGTTATAACCAATTGAAAATATTTTTTTGAACTGTGTACCGAAAACGAACCGACATATACCGAACTACCCCGATGAGGGCGCGTGACGTCACAATGTTAATTGTTACTCACCATTACATACAACTGATACAGTTTTTTACGTTTTCATCAATTAAATCTTGTTATTATCGTCAATATATTTATAAATTTATCACAGAAAGTAAATTTTAAAGATTACCGTCTTTATTTCGTACCATCGTGTACAAATAATTCACAAATAACTCCCAAAAAAATGTTTTTAAATTTGCTACAAAATGTCTAAAAGTTGAAACCATAGAAACATAGGGCAACGTGCCTCTAATCAGATGGATAGTCATCATCATCATCATATATAATGTCCCACTGCTGAGAACAGGCCTCCTTTCACAAATGAGGGTGAAAGGGACTGGGCGATACTCCACCACGCCTGCCCACTGCGGATTGGTGGAGATAGGCTAGTGGTCAACCTACTGTTGGAATTTTTCAAGCCGCCTAGGAGGCATCCAACTAGCTTAATGACTATCACAATTAAGTGATAACCGGGACCAACGACTTTACTTGCCTTCCGAAGCACGGAAACGCTCGATTTTAAATACCACTAGGCGGTCACCCATCCAGGTACCGACCACGACAAACGTAGCTTAACTTTGCCGATCGATTAAGAACGGCTAATCATGCTAAGCCACGAGCGCTTCAGATGGATAGTAGGATAGTCCAATTCACCAAAGCATGAAATTTTAATGCCACCACTTTAGAGACTACTGAGCAAATAATCACGTAATCTTTGCTGGCCGGGAAGACGCCATGTTTTATTAAAATTTAATTTCCCTTCATCATTTTTTTTTATTGCCACCATTGTCATCTATTTAGTTGTTTTTCCAATTTCTCTCAAAATGGATATTTGAGAGGCCCTTGGAACCTCATAACATTTATCTCTTCACAAAATTCAAAAAGTAGCCGCCATATTGAACTATCTAGTTATTGTTCCGATTGCTCTCAAAATGGATATTTGAGAGACCCTTGGGCAACATAACATGAATCTTTGCTCAAAATTTAAAATAATGTCCGTCATTTTGAATTATTTAGTTACTGGTCCGATTGCTCTCAAAATGGATATTTGAGAGACCCTTGGGCGACATAACATGAATATTTGCTCAAAATTTAAAAAAGTGTCCGCCATTTTGAATTATTTAGTTACTGGTCCGATTGCTCTCAAAATGGATATTTGAGAGACCCTTGGGCGACATAACATGAATATTTGCTCAAAATTTAAAAAAGTGTCCGCCATTTTGAATTATTTAGTTACTGGTCCGATTGCTCTCAAAATGGATATTTGTGAGACCCTTGGGCGACATAACATGAATCTATGCTCAAAATTAAAAAAAAGTGGTCGCCATTTTGAATTATTTATTTACTGGTCCGATTGCTCTCAAAATGGATATTCGAGAGACCCTTGGGCAACATAAAACGATACTTTCCTCAACATTAAAAAAAGTGGCCGCCATATTGATTTATGTAGGTATTGGTCCGATCGCTCTCAAAACTGATATTTGGGTCAATTAAAAACTTCAAAACGGCGGCAACTTTTTATTAATTCTAACAAAATATTCGTATTCAGTCACGACGCGGAACCCGGATATCGATTTTGAGAGATATCATTCAAGTAAGAAGTTTAATATGGCTGTCATTTAATTTAATTTTGAGCTTTGATCTATGTTATGTGGTCCAAGGTTCTCTCAAATATCCATTCTGAGAGCAATCGGACCAATAACTAAATAATTCAAAATGGCGGACATTATTTTTAATTTTGAGCAAAGATTCATGTTATGAGGTCCAAGGACCTCTCAAATATAAATTTTGAGAGTACTCGGACCAATAACTGAATAGTTCAAAATGGCGCAATTTTTGATTCTTGTTTAAGAGAGGAGAGAGAGCCACGGGGTAGAGCGTAGCGTTTATTCGCTCAAAGAGCAGATCGACTGGGGAAGTACCTCCACCTTACAGAACACTGCAGCCAAATAACTTTATGTTGTGTAAAGTTGCGTTCCTGCGTGTGAGTAAGGTCACCAGAGCTCATGGGGCATCAGGGGGAAAAGTCGGTAACGCGTGAGCTATGCGACCATATGGCTGCGGTAACCGCTTACCATCAGGCGGGCCGTACGCTTGTATACCGACTAAGTCTTATAAAAAAAAATAGTGACTCATAACATTTCACTTTTAATATTGTATGTGATCAATAATAAAAATTGCTAACCGCATCAATTTTCCCAATTTATGGGAAACTTTTATGATCTTAAGTCGATGATAGCTCAGTGGTAATGACGTCGGACACCGAGACGAAGGTCCCGGGTTCGAATTCTACAATGAGCTTGAGCTTTCGGTGAAGGAAAACAACGTGAGGAAATCATAGCACGGTGGTAGAGTAATTTGTAATACCCAATACCCATCTGGCTGGCTACCACCAAGCACCTGTCGGTGTGTTCCGACAGCTGCACTTGAGAGCCAGTTCCTTGTAGGCTTTGTGTGCTTACCAACCGCCACATCATCACCAAAATCATGTCATTTGTCATGTCAATCCCAAATTAAGCAGAGCTTGTAATGTGGAAACAGATAACTGATATAATACAAATACCTACAACTTTTTGTTTGTAAATACATACTTAACATACATAATTACACCCAGACTTGGGACATACAGACATGTACATGCACACAAATGTACGTCCTGTGTGGGAATCGAACCCACGACCTGCGAGCTGCGGTGCGATAGATGGAATCTTAACCAACTGTATAGTAGAAACCGTTCGACCGTGTACTCACGTAGAGTTACTTTAACATTGTGACGTTTCAAGCAGGGCGCCCGGCCAGCCGACCCGTTTTGAGTCACGTGACTATTTTTCAAATTTGGTCCATTTTAAATAATTTATAATAAATTGATAATAAATATATTTTGGTTTTTTTGAATTGACTTTCAAAATTGTTCTAATAAAGTTTTAAAATACATAATAAAAAAATGTTTTTTTTTTTTTCAATAACCCAATTATATAAATAAATATATACTTATATATTTAAGAAATTAAGTAGATTGAATTGAATTGAATATTTTCTAGCGAATTATGGTGAGCGCAGTCATTAAATGTATAATGTATAGTTTAAGTTTTCCATTGTAAATATGGAGCATGTATGGATGGGTTGCGAATTGTTCTTTCCCTTTATACCTGCCCAAGAGGGGAATGTGGTATTTGTACCCCATTTATATTTACATTTATGTATATTAATTGTTTAAACCATTTTCTTTTCTCTGTTAAAACCGTTTATAAGAAATTCTATCTCTTTTACTCGAATTGTAACTATTATAACATATTTATTGTAAATCAACTAAAAAGGCCGTCCGCCAAAAGTCTATAAGTACTAATTTCCATTTGCGGAAACTTATTAGTAGCTTTAAACATATTTTTAATTTCATAAAAGAATAACTATATTTAATAAAGCTGTTAGTTTCCCTTAATTAAAAAAAAAAAAAAAAAGCGAAACCTATGGTGGATGTATCAGCATGAGACGGGATATTTGGATTTTTTTCAAGTTTTATTTGTTTTTTACCTTCGTAGAACAATATAGCTAAATATTTCAGTGATCAGCAACCGTAGTAAAACCGTAGTTAATTTGGCATATTTTGGAATTGATAATTTAGATTTGATTATTATTATTTGTAAGCACGGCAGGGCCAATAATAATCTTTACAACAACCATGAACAATTAGCAAAAATCCGCGATGAAAAGCTAGCAAACAGTAAACGTTCAGTACATTTGAGATTTCTAGAAACCTAACTCTACACTAGCGCCTCTCGAGTCGAATTCAAGAGCGAGAACCCTCATTGATAGGTAAATATAAGTATATTGGTAAAATTTGAAGATTAATAAAATAACAAGGAAAAGTACGGGACCTAAAAAGACGACTTTAAGGCCATGGTCATAAAGAAAAGGGTACTATACACCGTTACTCCATCCGTATAATCTGGCATTATATCAGTGTGCACAGATTATGCAGAACCGTGTTTACATAACAATTTAACCCATAACAGTAACGCCTCCGTACCATAAGATTATTACGATAACACCAGTTAGAGAGAAGATATTGCTCTACTATGTCGTAAACATAACGTTTCTTATCTATACTAATAATATTATAAAGAGGAAAGATTTGTTTGTTTGTTTGTTTGCATTGAATAGGCTCCGAAACTACAGAACCGAATTGAAAAATTCTTTCACTGTTGGGAAGCTACACTATCCCCGGGTGACATAGGCTACTTTTTACCACGGGAACGTGAGTGAAACCGCGCGAGACAGCTAGTTATTAAATAAACATGAAAGGAATTTAACCAACAATAAAGTTACGTTAAATTAAGTTGTAAATTTTCGAAATAAGCTAAACCCGTTGGCCCGATGGGACGCACGACCTGAAACCAGAGCAAGGAGGCCGAAAACAATGAAAATACTCATGATGCCCAATGAAATGTGAAAATCGCATATCCAAGTGCGACCGGTCAGTCTAATATCGACTCTATACCACAGCACTGTGTCAACAGTACTAAATGATAAGACAATACATGTATTGGAATTGAGGTGTCTAGGAGTGAGTTTTCAATGCTCTGTGTGCCTATAAGTACAATGAAAATTATTCCAAGAACTGCTATTCAAGTGCTTATGGCGATGAATTCTCAGGTGACAGTGACGTCGAAGGCGGGAATACACTGTGTGGAAACCATAGCTGCACGGTGGGGTTTTATTTAATACTCGCCTCATGCTCCAGCTTGAGTATGTGATCCCTGAAGTTCAAAATATGTCACCAAGCATCTAACTTCAGGATCACATCAGGCACATTTTTTTTTATACCACTTAGGTGGCAAACAAGCATACGGCCCGCCTGATGGTAAGCGGTTACCGTAGCCTATGGACGCTTGCAACACCAGAGGTATCACGCGCGCGTTGCCGACCCTGCAGAAATCTCTTCACACCCCTTTTGAAGAACCCCATGCTGTACTCCATTGGGAAAACCACGGCGGGGAACTGTGGAATGCACAGTCTGAGCGTCCGCGGAAGGAAGCTCCTTTGAGCCCGCACAGTACGAAACAATTCAGGTTTCAATATGTGAGGATGGACTCCCCGTTACATGGTACTTGTCATGGTATTTGGTCAAACACAAGCCTTCTTTAGATTAGATTAGATTCTTCTATTTATCGCACGCATCATGTTTACATGGAAAAGACCGTGAATTAGGACACTAGCTGTCTCCTGCGGTGTTACCCGTGTTCCCAAGGGATATATTGTTTTCCCAGGATACAAAGTATCTTATCCTGAACATATTCTATATGTGTGCCATCTTTTCAGTAGTTTTAAAAGTCGCGTCCTCACAAACTTTCAAATTTATACTAGTTATACCTACGACATTAAATGTTCTTAAGACTTACTTTAAAAATATTTGGTAGATCTCAAAATTGCATGCGTTACCCGTTTATTTTTAACCGACTTCAAAAAAAGGAGGAGGTTCTCAATTCGGTTGTATGTTTTTTTTTTTTTTTTTTTTTTTTATGTTTGTTACCTCATAACTCCGTCGTTTATTAACCGATTTGGAAAATTCTTGTTTTGTCTGGAAGGGTACACTTCCCGTTTGGTCCCATTGTCATCAGATCAGGATTTGATTACTTCTTAGTGTACTTTGAAGTCGGTTTAAGTTTTTTGTAAAACAGTCCAATTATTTGAAGTACAACTCCTTTTTTCGACGAATAGCAGTACACCAATTAAATTACGGTCCACTCACGCACCAAAACAAGAGCTTAACAAAACAAAACTGGGTACTATGAAATCGCAAAATCCTTTCAATATGCATAAAGCATGCATCCACCGCACACACAGCTAATAGACTATGACTTTGAACTCACTGAATTTCCTTTGGGCCTTTACACATTTATGAATTCTATGGCTAACTGTTGATTAATGACTTGCAGTGTGCAGTTCTGCATCATAGGCTTGCACTCTTCAGCCTGCCTCTTCAACTGTATGTATTCGCTTGCTTTGGCTTTAGTGCCAAACTACGTTCAAATCCATCGTTATTGTATTTAAGATCCTCCGCAATAGGCTTTAGAGTACTTTTTACAATGGTAGGATACTTTGTCGACCTGCTTAGCTCGATACCAAACTCTTGTTCGAAATCTATCGTCCAGTATGTCTGAAAATTAGTACCAAACTCAGTCTTTCAGATCAAGTAACAAGAATAGATCGTGTTAATAGAAAATAAACCTAACATCATTGGTGCAGGTTCCAATTTGAAATGCTTAAATCTCAACTCAAAACATGACTTAAGATTGAAGTTTTATAATACGGAAATTTTCTCTTATACACATATGTACCTACATAATAACATCAGACATGGGTTAGTATCCAAATAAGAAAGTAACACTTACGCTTAAATTAACACAACAGAATATTGATAGAAACCACTTCTGTATATCAAATGAACCAATGAGACAGACCCTTCCAACGACTGCACATCTCAAATCCGACCAGTGGCTCGATTCTCGTAACAAAACTTCAACGACATCGTAGCGACTTCAACGATTAAACTGTGTTTTTTACTATTATAATGTCAAATGAACGATTGAAAAACGATCCTATGGAAAAATTATTTAGGCATATACACGTTTGAATGTTTTTTATACAAAATATCTCACGAAACACAATTTAAATAGTTGATGTCGCTACGACACCGCTGGCGTTTCGTTACGAGAATCGAGCCACAGTAGGTGTAACGTAACTTTGTTGCAATCAGTTTCAATTACAACCTCTTTTTGACTAAGTCGAAAAGATTTCAGTTGCAATGAAGCACTGCTTGCATAAAAAGTTACCGAAACGTAAAGAAGTAATCACATAAGAAATATTAAACTGGTTTCAAAGTGAAACTGATTGCAACAATGTTCCGTAATAGCTCCACAGAAGGGTATTGTAATATATACAGATGGTAACATTCGCTCAACTGAACATCATGTGTGCAACTTTGTCTCCATATATGAATTAATTTAGATATGTTTGTGACAACATATCAACCCTATTGATGGTCTACATATCTTTTGAACAACGAATTAATTCAAGAAAGAGCATCTTAGTTAAAACAATTTTTTGAGCTTATTCGGGGTTCATATTTCAATAAGTGAAATAAGATTTGGAATGTTATCCTGAGTGGATTGTGTTATTATTATGAATTCAACTGATCGAGGAAAAATCCTACACAACAAAGCCTAAACATTTGGTTTGGATAGGTGAGCCCATTCTTGAGTTATAAAATTACAACGAAAAGTGGCATTGATTTTTATATATATAGATTATCTTTTAGTAAGATAACAATTTTATGTAAACAACAAAAAGCTATACCTTTTATCTTAATTGATCAACAATTTAACTGAAAGCTTTCTAAATACTACTCTAGAATATCACTTAGCCTGTAATCCATAGATAATAAATTCATTGTCTTATACAGTGTGTTTTCTTTTCCATTCTGGCCATAAAATCGGAGGTTGATATATTACTTGAATATAACCAATTAAAAAATCTAAATTATTATGTTTAAGGTTTATTTTATAATACAAACGGTCGACGGGGATTATAACTGTTTATCAGGTTAATGATTAATTAAAATAAGTTATAAACTTGAAATTTTAATATTTTGTGTAGAATAGATTCATAACCTGTTATGTTACTTTTAGACCATTTTTGCCAGGGATAGGTAGGTAATAAAAGGATTAGGTACTACGGACTATTGCACGCCATCTGGATAGGTCTTCTACTGTGTGGATAGCAGCACACCCACTGGTTTCCAATGCTGCGCGTATTTGATCAGACCAACGCATCGGGCTTCGACCCCTCGGCCTCTCTCCTTCCACCTTGCCAGTAATTAGCAACTTCTCAAGGTTGTCGCCTCTCTTGCAATGTGGCCGAAGTACTCAAATATACGGCGTAGACAGGTTGTCGAAAGGTAACTAATTGGTACTTAATTAAATATAATTAAAAAAAGTTATTTTGTTATTTTTGGACTCGTACTTGGCTTTATTTATAACAATCTGTGCACCGTGAATTTAATTCATAATACACCTCAGTGTATTACCTACTCTTATCACAAGCCCAACTCTATTCCTAAGTCAATACAGTACATACAACTAGTGATGTGGATCAATTTTCAAGTGGAAACAAAGCCTGATTGATGGCCTCTTCGACAAAGTAAATTAAGGCAGTTTGCGACTTTGTTCTTTTTTTAATCCAGACATTTACAATGGAGATTAGCCTTCTAGGTAGCCAAGTTTTTTGCTTGTTGGAAATGCATGGATTAGTTGATGTCTCTGGAAATACCTGTTAAGGAGAATTAAGAGATACCAAATACCAGATGTATGAAAAAAGTACGTCATCATCATCTGCCTGCCCTGTTCCCAATCAACCCCCTTCGCAATATGTACGCTTCTTCCATTCGTCTCTTCTATCCTTCATACCAGCATCCACTCCTTTCTTACACATATCATCTTTCACACAATCCATCCATATCTTTTTCGGTCTTCCGCTTCCCGTATATCCATCCACTTTTATATCCATAACTCTTACCACGGACTTATATCTACCTATCTTAATGTATGGTTCGAAATGTAGGCAGTAAAGAAGACGGTTGAAAGAAGATTCTATGCAGCTAAGATAAGGATGTTGAGATGGATGTGTGAAGTGACAAGATTGGATAAGAAAATGAATACTCATTCCTTCCTTAAGCCGACAGCCACATTAAACTTATCGGTAGAGCCAGTCGCAGACCGGACATACGTACTGCACCCTGCACCTACTGTACCTACATCGCTTGGATCAGTTCAGGTAGAGGTGATACCCCTGGTGTTGCAAGCGTTCATAGGGTACGGTAACTGCTTACCATCAGGCGGGCCGTATGCTTGTTTGCCACAATGAATATTCGTATTTATTTAATCACTGATAAATAAGCATGTATTGTTTTACCTAGTAATAGAAACATTTTCGCGATCCTTAACCCGATGGTTCTTGCGGACACGCGTCCTATAATAACAATTGAAGTCATTGTTATATTTTTAACCGCGAGCCAAATTATTGAAAACAGCTCCTGTCGCCCACTTCATAGCCAATGATTATAAATAAGTGTCTTAGAAATAATTGAAACCCTATTTCAGCGACATATTATATGCCACTAACAATAGGCTGTAATCTTTGTAAATCTATCAACAGACTGAGATCAGAGCCCTTAAGGAATATTAACGTATAAATTGGAAATGACACGCAACGTTACTCAAAGGGATAACAGGAGAGCTTTGAAGTTCAGCTTAGGTATCTGAAGTATCTAATCGTTATAAAACCCGCAGATCAAAAACAAATTAAAGGTAAGTATATAAACAATAAGATGATTTTCTTTTACGGAATTGAATAAAGGACATTGGGTCATGTTATATGAAACGCGTCCCCAGAATGTAGCACTATGAGCTATAGTGGAGATTGTTGGCCACATCGAGGGCATCATTTCATTGTATGACACCAAGTCTGGATTCCATGGGAAAAAAAAGATATTGACGGTTAAAGCAGACAAAATAATGTGTAACTTTGTTACCGTCCCGCAGTATTTGTATAACTTTTCTGGTTTAAAAGTATTATATATGCTAATCCAGAGTTTAATCTATCTTTGTGCTAAGTTTCACCCACATCTGATAAGCCATTTCGGCGTAATTTAATAACAAACGTCGATAAAAACATAAGCATTTTTACTACTAGGATAAGGTAAAGATCTAAATATTATTATTTCTTTTTTTATTTGGCACAGCAAATAATGACACACTCATATTACCTACCTACTATATGACATTTTGTTTAATTGCCGTTCTTTAAGTGTAATCAGCCCCATGGGCAATGACTGACTAGATTATGGTAAATAGCAAAACACAATAAAAAAGAAAACTTGCAGATGACTATAAAAACTGAATATGGTTTAAAATATGAATTTTGTTAGTGAACCTTATCGTTAATGATAACCAAAGATGTACATAAAGTAGGTACCTACTTTGTTTCCCGGGAACATATGTAAAATCCCGAGGTACAAATAGTACTTTAACGTTATTAATGCGAAAGATAGTTTTTTTTAATACCACTAAGGCAGCAAACAAGCATACGCCTGATGGTAAGCGGTTAACGTAGCCTATATATACGCTTGTAACACCTAGGGTACCACTCGCGCGTTGCTGACCCTGCAAAAATCTCTTCACACCTTAGGTAGGGCGCTCATTCTACAGCCTGAGCGTCCGCGGTAGTGAGCTCCATTGAAACCGCACATTACGAAACTATTTCGGGTTCAATGCGTGAGGTTAGACTCCCCGTCAATGGCGAGAGTTAGAAGTGGTAGAAGGTAGCCGTGGGCTTCAGGTTTAGGCAACATTCTTTAGAACACTGTCCGTTGTACAAGTTATAGAACACACATAAGGAGGCAGAGTCTCTCCTCAGACTAACGGGCGCTAAACCGCTTGTGAGCTCGGGATCGTCGACAATTGTAATGGGTTGTCGCTGAACCGAGTCCAAAGGCCCAAGCTGGTATCCGGCCCATAGATGACAGCAGTACTCCATATGAGGCCGGACTTGCGACTTATAAAGTTGCAGTATTTTCCCCGATTTGAAGTACTGCCTCGCTCTATTGAGCACTCCGAGCCTTTTAGATGCCAGCTTATCCTTGTCTTCTAAGTGACTATATACGGAACAGCATGTGTCGCTAGAAATATCGACGCCAGGGATCCCGATGCTTTGACTGATGTTTAAGGTAGTGTTCTGAATTAGGGCCACACTATAGGGGTTTTCTTCGGGTTAGTATGTCTTATGTTACGTTTTCTAGCTAAGTTAGGTTGATATCAATTAAAATGAGCACACATGGCAGCATACAGCCTACACATGGAAATGCAATACTATTTTCTCAGGAACACAGGCGAAGCTACGAGGCACAGCTAGTACTTTAATATGATAAATGCGAGAGTAGATCTGTCCGTTTGTTATGTTTTCACAGCTATGTTACTGGACCGATATCGATAAATATTAGCAGACAGATAGCATGGAACCTCGAAATTGATATACAGTACTTTTTGTCTTGAAAACGCGGTTGGTATCGCTTGTATTGAGTATTCGATGCCTGCAGGGCAGAGCTAATAATAACAAAAAACCATCATTACCAAGGAACATTTTTGTAACTTCAAATGTGAATATCTTTTTTCTCCCATGGAATTCAGACTTGCTGTCATAGAATAAAATAATCTGCTTGACGAGACCTACAATTACCACTATAGCTCATAGTGCTACAGTCTGGGGACGTTTTTACCCATTCTTCTTTGGAAAAATACTGGCAGCCGACAGACTGAAACCACGGGTTTCGACGTCAGTCAGTACCAATAAGCTTTAAAAAAAAAGACTATGTAATTAACCTTTCTCAAAAAGCGTTTTTTGGTCTATCGTCCAAGTCCATAATGAACGCAATTTAGGCTTAAGTAGCATAACATTTATATTTAAAAGAGACGCAGGATGAGCGATAAAGCCAACATCACAAGAAGATTCACGAATACGGAACTTTGACCAAAAATGTATGCCCACATTAAAATTTAACCCTGAAACGCTACGCATAGTTCAGTGCAAGCGTATGGGACACATAATACCCCTTGAGGGCAAAACGCAAGGGCATTGTGCTACGAGCGGCGATAATTAATGTATTTGTAACACGAACCTTATTAGGCAGGCTCGGATAGCGAGGAAGATAGTTTACCGACCGCGACGCCATGTTGGAAAAATGACAACACTATTTTATATTCAGGCTACATAGCGAACTGTATTCATTATAAAAACTTGCGACATTTTTTTGTGGCAAACAAACCATCTGATTTGTGAATAAGTAAAGTAATGTTGGTTTGTTTTTTCGAGAAATCTGGTATAAAAGATACACTGAAAAAAAGGTTCTACAAAACTAGTTATGTATGTTGAAGTTTTGTTATCGGGAAACTAACTTTAGTTACATTTAATCTGATATCTCTTAGATTTAATCAAATAATTTAGTAATGAACCAAAACTAGTTTTGTTACTGGTCATTTTTAGTTCGCAAGCAATTCTGTTTAGGTTATTGGTAGTAAAATTTTGTGTTACTGTTAACAAATTTTTTTTTTCAATGTAGATGCGAGATAAAATAATAGTTGTATTTACAGTAATTTTAACATTAAGCATCTATTTTTATACATTGTTAAATACTTTTTGTACATCTCTCTCATCTAACGTATTTAATTGTTGTTATTAAAAGAGATAAATGGTAAATGGTAGATATATAATATAAAATAGTAAAAAATAATAAACAACATTT
The DNA here is from genome assembly GCA_947623365.1 of Achlya flavicornis. Taxonomy (NCBI): domain Eukaryota; kingdom Metazoa; phylum Arthropoda; class Insecta; order Lepidoptera; family Drepanidae; genus Achlya; species Achlya flavicornis. The sequence goes on from OX392488.1 coordinate 5,210,616, forward strand.
AAAATCAAGTTAATAAATATGTATATGTATATAAATATTATATACTAAAAAGGACGAGCAACAATAACGACGTAAGTGAAAAATAGAGATAAAGGATGCACTGAAAACCTGAAATCCGCAGGTGAATTCTATACGGGCTATTCATAGTGGAGGACAAGGGAACTACGTCGCGTGTGTCTGACACCGGAACCTAGCTTTTTTCTCAGCGGTCCTTTGTTGGGTTTCCTTTGGCCACCCGTAGGGGGTCCACCAGCCCCAAGAGGTCGTGGGGGCTCGGGGGGTAGCGGGGGTCACAGCATGCATTGTGTTGAGCCAATTTGAATATTCAAGTGTGGGCACGTTTCGTAAACGATGTCGATGACCAGCCGCGTCGAGAGGGTTAAGTTTTTATCGTTAGGTAGTGAGTGACTTAGTTCAATCGCTGCGTTGTTTAATCAATTGACTTTTATTTTTGGAAAAAAATTTCTTCTCTATTTTTTTGTAGCAGTATGTCGATATATTTTCAGTAATGCTACTTTAGGCGAGAATTACCTATTTTTCTAAGTTAATGAGACTAAGTGTAATTTTTACGTCGGGTTTTCTGCGAATATTAAATTTTGAATAGCGACTCGTTGCTAAGTGATTATAATGTTCAATATGCGTGGAAAAAGGTAAAGGTTTGAATTGAATTACCATTTATTTGAAAGATAGTAAAGAACTTTATAAGTGAGCTTATAAAAGTCTTTCAGACAACTTCAAAGTGATAGAAACTGAATAAATAAGTAAGAATTTCATTCATCTAAAAAAGTAAGTTAACATCTCTTTAGTAGAATAATTAAATAGAATATAATTAAAGACTGGTTAAGTAATAACAATATAATAATTATCTTGTGTTTTTACTTTATGGTAAGTTAATTAATTAAATGGAATAAAATAAATTTTTGTAGTTTAAAGAATGTCTGTAGGTAGAATATATTTTAATGACCAGTTTACTAAAACACTTTCGTTTTAAGTTTATAAAAAATATTTCGATAAAAATAGGAAAAACCTTTTTTTTTATCGATATGCTTTCCTCGAAGCATCACTAGCTGTATTCACGGAGTTGCTTGTTTATTTTTTTTATCACGAGCAAGGTGTGAAACCGCCTTGTTATCACCACCACAGATAAGAAGGACTTAAACACGAGTTATGATGTTAAATTTATGTTCAAAGTGAAGTACAAAGCAGAAAGAAAAACATTGTATATGTTTGGAACACCTTTGGAGCATATTTAAAAAAAGGTTTTGGATTAGAATAAAGGATTAAGGAGGCACTATTGTTTGTTTTTATTACGTTTTCTGTGGGGTTGCGTTGTAGGTTATGTTTTTTGATTCATAAAATCCTCAATGCGTAGAATGCATTGAGGATTTTACTCCGGATTATTAGAGAAAAAAAAACAAAATAAATAAATCTAGTAGAATAATGTTAATGTTAATAAAAAATAACCATAGCAAGTCACTGGTTCTTTTATAAATACGGAACCCTAAAAATATATGAAGTGGGAGAAGAGATATATTAAATATGTTAACATTATTTTATTTAAAATATAGCACATTAATGTTATCATTATTTTTATATCAAAATAACATTCAAAAAATTATTTAGTTATACGTTACCTAAAGTGATTAATTCGGTGACTAATAATGTTATGAATGAGCGAGACGTGATAAGCTTATACGGCGTTAATCGCGATGAAAGTTAAGCTTTATTACCTGAGGCATAAAATTTAATTTTCCGCGAAGGTAGCGCTGACTTTTACGAGTGTTATAATTTTAATAGGTTTTTTGGATTGGGGAAAAACATCCTAACAAAGAAAATATTATTCTCACGGGAAAATCTCAAAACTAATTAAACAAAACAATTCCTTGAACGCTAAAAACTATGTTTACAAGAACGTATTCAATCAAGGTAGTGCCACAATCTATGGTTATTTGACTATCACATTCGACACATCGCAGCGCTGGTCAAAGGGCAGGGTTCCCACGGGCCGCCACAGTCCCGTCACGGTCCGTTACGTTCCGCCGGACACGGGTCAGGGACATAAACTTACACTTTTACCCGGGAAACTTTTACTTTATAGTTAGGTTTTTGTGATTATGTATTATAAAAAATAAATTAAAAAGAGCAACTAAAACTTTGTCAATTTATTTAACGACCCCTCGTAGCTTGTAGCAAGTAGCTTACTTACCTCGTTTAGAAAATTTCAGATTTACTAGAATAGTTATACCTATCTGTTTTCAATGGAAAACACTCAGTTCCGAATATAAAACACCGTATAAGGTCTAAGAATTTCATTGAAAAATTACTCTTATATCTTTACAATTAAGGTTCATCTATTAAATCAATAGTTGACTGTTCGATGATACAGATGAATCTTATTAAAACGACTTTAGGTTTGTTTTCACATTCTCAAACGTCATACGAGACTTGCTTATTTAGAATAGGGTCGTAGAAGGTGGTATTGGCCTCAGGCTTCTTTTTTTGATAAAGAAAAATGTTCGTGACATTATGCGTAGTAAAACGCATTATAGGATAGTAATAATCTCGAAAAATACAAACCCATAGCCATATTAAAATTCATCAACAATTTAAAACAACATTAAAGCAATAAACAACATATAAATTAATGCGAAATGCTTTCAAACCAATTCGCAAATGATAGCCGTAACTGCAGGCGGGTAATTCTGCGCCGTCTCGTTACAAGTCCACAATTCTGGTGTAACGAAGATTAATCGCGGCCCGGTTAATGATAATGAAAACAGAGCTGAGCAATGAGACACCCCCAATACTCCCTAACGTGGAATTTCAATTCGCGCAGTTTTAATTAAACGCCATTAGGTATGAGGCACTCTGACCCGCTTAGTGGGAATAATTATATGCTTTTTCTATGTATCTATATCTAGAGGTCGCCCATGAGTAGATTTTTTTACAAATGTGAACTAATAATATAACTTGACACTGGCAAAAATAAGTCCGAAAAGGAATTTGGTTGTCATATTACAAAACCACAGACAAAAGTAAGAAGAAGGCATAGAATAAAGAATAGCAAGAAGGAGATAAACAAAAGAGTATAATGTGTGTGGTAGTGTATGTAATGTTTCGCATTGTAGTGTGTATTAGCTTTGTGCACTACTTCCCCGTATAAATATTAACTACGCCAATACTTAAAGGAGTGTGTGACAGAGACGAATTCTCGACATATCCATACTAGTATTTATAAACATAGACATAATAATACTAAACTATTTTAATGTAAATGAATTGAAATGATAAAAATAATCTTTTAAAAAATCCTCGAATTTCGTCGAATAACTCAAATATTCAAGAAACAGATAATACAAAAAAAAACGTTATAAAATCACGGCGAAACTAATAATAATGTAAGCTCACAGCTTTCAACATAATTACGTTAAATAATTTCAGACCTAACAAACATTTTCCAGGAAAATAACTTGGAGAAGGAAAACAAATCGTTATTATTGTTTCAATTGAGCCATTCAGTAATTATATAAATTGTTCTCATCTGTTTACGATTAAATTATCCCAGCGATAAACATTTAAATAGCGCTTTAAAACATGATCCGTTTCCAAAAAAAACTATTTTATAAGCTGTTATTAAATTTAATATATTCTTAATAAAAGTGTATTGAGATCAGCTTCAGTAATTTAAAACCTCTACCACGACAAAAAATAAAAATGACGAAGTCAAAACTCAAGAGGTAAGTACAAGAACTCAAAAGTAATCCCACTCTACCACGATAAATCCACATTTACCTAGAAGCAAGCGACAAACTTGATTCTAGTGTATTTTAGTAAAACAACAAATAATATAAAGAAAAGGTATAATTCTACGGAACCCTCTGTGCGAAAGTCCGACTAGCAGTTGGCTACCATTTGGTATCCCACCAAACTGTTAAACTGGCTAAGTCCTTGCCTAGAGACAATTGAAATCTAAAATGTATCAAGTTCGTCTATTACGGTCAGCTGAACTTGGCTCGAACTTGGCAAGTTCAGTCAGATTATTAAACGTGAGGTACTTTACTTATAAACAAAACTTGCTATGCAATGTAACTATAAGCCTTGGAAATAGAGGGGATCAAAAAGGGCTCCAAATGGTTCGTGCAATTCGTGCAAATAACACAATGCGCGCACGGTTTACCAAGAACTTGGTCCACAGTGAACATATTGCTGATGTTTTTTGAAACAACCTATTTGTATGTTTTGCTACATCTTTTGTTTTTTTTAACAAGGCACCGTTTTGTCCACCTGATAGAAAGTGGTCTATGGACATTTGCATGATTTGCAATGCCAGGCGGATTGCCAGTATTTTTACGCCCCTTTGGAAGAACCTCATATCGTAGCGCTGAGGGAAAACAGTAATGGTGAGCTCATTCCACATCCCAATAGTCCATTCAAATTTTCTTTCAACAAAAGCTAATGTTAAATCGTTATTGTTAAAATATCCAAAAGGATAAATACCTCAAAATGAAGTAACCTAAATAATGAACGAAACCCCTAAAGTCAAACAGCTCATATATATCGCCCATAAAGTTAGCACATTTAATATAACAAGTAGGGAATCAACAAAGGGTCACGCCACGCGGCTAATCTGGGACCGTTAATGGATTCCTGTAAATCCTAATAAACCTTCAACCCGTGATAGTAAACGTATACAACCAATGAGAGCTTTGTTTCTAATGAAGAGACCTGTCTATTAACACTTTGATTGGATGCTGAGAAATTAGCGATCCCCGCAAGGATTATCTCTCTGATACGTCCATGATTTGATCGAATTCTGAGATCTGGAAGGATTTTATGAGGCTGACAAGTTAATTGATATTTCTGACACAGAGGATAACCACTGTAACTGGCGTAGGTATTATAACTAAAGTAGCTTATCGCTCAGCTACTTCACTGACGATTTTAGGGGTAAAATTTCGAAATCCGTTCCTTAGTTGATAGATATCAACTCCAACGGTTTAAGATTTGCGTCGATAAATCAGTCAGTAATAATAAGTCGTGGGTCATGACTCCAAGAGAACCAACATTCATGCAGCCACAAAACTGGTAGAAACATACATAATATAAACTCTATGAATATACGATCATGTAAACAGTGCAACCGCAAAATTCAGAACCTTAAAACAGGCTAAAGCCATTTGGCCCTAGCTATTTTCTGCAGCGAACGTGACGTGCCGGTAACATCAAGTCGGTAACGCAACTCGCAGCGCAGAAGCCTCGCCACGTATAAATAACCGAGTCAGCATACGACCTAAATAATGAGGCATAAAATGAACATCAGCTATGTGCGCCATACATGGTGTCGACGCCTTCGATATACACTTACACACCAAGCGCATCCCAACACAGGCAAAAGGAACAGGCAAAAAAAGGGCCGGCATCTGCACTAACCTCCATTGTTACAACGTTGTGTGTGTCAGAATCGGTTCTAGTGTGAACGTACACGGTCGGGCCATATTATGAATCTTTCACGTTGTAAGGCCTTGTTTTTATGTCCGGATATAAATTGGACGTAAAATTCTGGTCACGTTCCTGTCTCCCCGTACTAAGTCAATCATTGTTTTATTAGCAACGGGTATCTACGACACAACGACTGGTAAACAATCTATGTACCTTTTCTGAGCGTTTCGTACTCGTTCAGAAAGCTAATTTAACTTTATTTGGAATGTTCTTATTATCTCGTGCGCCATTTGACATTTACATGGATCGGCATTTTTTTTCTAGAACTGCTAAGGTAACTTTTTTATTTGGGGATTCAGCAACTTTGCTTTTAAGAAATATTTTAAAAGATGCTTTAAATAGAACAGTTAAACTAACTCAACACGACTTTACGGCAAGTTAATTTGGTTTTTTAAACGGTTCCTTAATGTTTGAACGGCGTTGAAAGCTAAATGGGACGTGGTTTGTAGCTTATCAACACGTGTAGGTGGCGTGTTACTAAAACCAGAGACTAAAAAGAGTAATCAATTAGTCTAATTGACATTTTGAAATATGGGTAACATAATCATTATGGTAAAGTCTTTACGATGGCTTCAAAGAATAATATAGAAGTAATAAGTTGTTTAATAAGTAGAAATATTTTATTGAAACGACGAAGGCTACTATTATCGTAAATGGGAAAGTTTGTTTGTTTATAACTCAATCAGTAATAGTGGACGGATTGTGCAACGACCGAACCATGTCCTATTCAAAGCATCAACCACCATGCAACTAACTTAGTTTATAATGACTGGTACCCGAATAGTTACATCGGAACACCGACGGAATTACACCATGTATAAACCAAGGAGAGCGTGGTATATAGGAGTGACACGCTCTGGGATGGGAGAGAACGACCAGCCAACCGCAGCCAGCTGACCACAATCAGACTCAGTTGAATGTTCAGCCTACAGCCAATATAGAAGGTTAGACGAGTATCGTAAAGATCAGAAATGGTGGATGGATTTAAATTAAATTTGGAACTTAGATATAGATATTTCTTTGATTAAAACATAAGTTACTTGTTAGACCGAGAAAATATTAGGTCCATCCCTTGATGCGGGTGAAATCGCGTGGCAATAGTATATTGAAGTCAACAGAATAGAAAAAACAATGGACAATTTTCGTGAGAAAAATTAGGTCTTTCAAATTGAAAACATAAGCATAACACAAATAGACCTAAGAGCAAATTTTAATTATTTCTAACCACCCTTGAGGCGTCGATTCCACAGAGAGAGTTCTGCGTTTCATTTTCACTATAAATTGTGCACACAGCAAGCAGTCTAGAGTTGTAGAGTTCTGCAATATTCGCTACCGATGATCACACGTCATACAGTTTTAAATTCGCCGCATCGTTTACAATGAACGCGAAAAGCAGAACTCTAGAACTGTATCTGTGGGATCAGCGCCTTAGAGTAGTACACCAACAAGTAAATTTTTTTTATACCACTTAGTAGCAAACAAAAATACCGCCCGCCTGATGCGCGTTGCCGACCCTGAACAACTCCGCCACTGATCTGTGATTTTGCACTGAATTTTAACAGTACAACACACAGGACCAATCGCTGCCTCTAAATGTTTAGTGTGTCCTTGACTTAGCCAATCAGCAAGTATTGTCGGTGGTAGGGAATTGGCGGAATATACGGGGTGGATACGACAATACGACATTAAATGAAACCACGTAAAGTACTCATGTATACGATCCTGTCTAAATGCCTAAAAAAATCCAAAGGAAAATTAAAAATGGCTTCATCGGGCACTAAATCCATCTACTCATATGAGAACAGGTGAAGCTAATAGACCATAAATAATATCGTGGAATAAGATTGGAGACTGCCAGATGTTGTTTTAGTCTGCAACTGAGGAGTGCAGCGAGCTGAAGTGTTGGAACATCTGCAGATGACGTTTTTATGAAATTTAGACATTCGGTACGTCTAAAGCCAACTTTATGAGCAATTGTAAACATTACTATGATCGATGGGAATACTAAAATAACTCAATTATAACTGGCAGTATTTATATTTTATGACGGTTTAAAATTTTAAGTTCTCCGATGAAAAATGCTTGTTGCCATATAATCTTCTACTATATAAAAATAAGTCGGGTTTTCCTTCCTGACGCTATAACTCCAGAACGCACGAACCGATTTCCACGGTTTTGCATTCGTTGGAAAGGTCTCGGGCTCCGTGAGGTTTATAGCAAAGAAAATTCAGGAAATTTTCAACAGAAAAGCGGGAAAATCTTTTTTCACATACAGCGCCATCTCTGATACATAGCATGTACTACAAACCAATATTTTAATTTTGGGCAGTTATACGTAGGGTAGGGAAGGGTAGGGTCGTCCAGCGTAAGATGGCCATACGGATCGTACGGGGATACCGCACAATATCCTTTGAGGCGGCAACTGTTCTGGCTCGCTTTCCGCCACTAGACATTCTGGCGGTTATGGATGCGAGGGTATATGACCGGATCCGCATCGTCCGCCAGAGTGGTGGAGGTGATCCAGAAGAGGCGATCAGACGGCAGGAGCGACTTATCGCATTCGCGACGTGGCGCGCAAGGCTCTACGAGGAGCGGCATGCGCGCAAACGCGTTGTCGAAGCAGTCCTGCCGGTCTTCGAGGCCTGGATGCAGCGACAAGGTGGACGACTCACCTACAGACTTACACAGATACTCACCGGGCATGGGTGCTTCGGTGATTATCTGTGTAGGATCGGACGTGAGGCAACGGCGGCTTGCTTCCATTGTGGTGGGAGCGACCAGGACTCCGCATCGCACACGCTCGCGGTGTGCCCCGCGTGGGTTCCCGAGCGGCGGATCCTGGTCGACCTGATCGGTCGGAATCTCTCCCTGCCAGCAGTCGTGTCGGCGATGCTGAGCGGCGTGGAGGGCCGTAGCCTCCTTCTGCGAGACCGTAATGGTCCAGAAGGAGGCTGCTGAACGGGATCGGGAGAGGGCCAATCCCGCTCGGAGACGACGCCGCCGAGGCGCAGCAGTGCCTCATGGCGGCCCTCCTGCCCTGTAGCTGAGGCTTAGAATCACAGCTACGGTGTTCTCCTGCCTGTCGTAATAGGCGACTAAACGGGGACCTTCGGGGTCGTGGGCAATCGGGGCGGGGGCCCTGAACGCCCAGAAGCGGCCCCGAGGAGGACGATGGGTCGTTGTGGTCACGACTCATCGTGCGATAGCACTGCGAGGGTGCTGGGGGGAGGTATCACACTTCCCCCGGGACGGGCTATCACAGTGCCGCGCGTGGAGGGGCGAGCAGGTACGCGATCTGCACGAGAGCCCGCCCCCCTCTGTAGCGCAGGTGGCGACCACCGTGGGGTTTTAGCCGGTAAAAGTCCGGCATAACCAGGCCGCTCCCCCCAGGCCGGTTGTGTAGGGTAGGGTAGGGTAGGGTTGTGTAGGGTAGGGTGGGGTAGCACTATAGGGTAGGGTAGCACCACGCGAACGAAGTCGCGCCGGGCAGCTAGTTGAGCTATAAATATATCAGACAGTGAATGTAACAAAAATACAAATATCATGTTTGTATGTCTTTTTTCTAGGTTCATGATTTGTTTCTTTGATAATGTTTAGTCTGGGTATGCGTATAAACTATAATTATTTTAACAAGATAATATAACGTAATTGAAGTCACATTTTTAAACCCTTCCCTTTTTAATTCCATAAAGCTATTTGCTAAAAAAGAAAAAAAAACAGGAGATAATTCATTTATTAAAAGGTATTAAACCCTAATTAAAATACTCTTTCTGTCACAACCGATCGATTCATATTTATCGATAACAATCGCTATTTTCTTTTAGGGTAGTATCCTACAACTTTCCTTTGTCTACAGAGCAAGACACCTGTCTGCGAACAGGCGGCATCCAATATTGCGAAACCCCAGTTTTTTACCCGATACTCATCCAGACGTCATATTTCTGGATTAATTGACGCTGCTGATTAATCGAGTTCTGATTTTGTACTGAGGTGGCTGAAATTCAGTATGAATTCAACATCCTAATTTCAATTCTGTACTCTTTTATAGTTTGTATACCGTTGAATATTAATTATCATAAGGTATTTGTGTCTTTGTTATAAATAGCCCATACATCTTTTTTTTACTACTTTTCGGATTAAGATTCGGCGGTTGAAAGCAGAAAAGCCTACAGATGAACGGGCTCTAAATTGCAATTGCCGGTAAGTATACGCCGAACGGCGTATTTTTTTTAATATTTTAGTCTAAACTTTACAAAACATATCACGGAGGCGAGCTAAACAAAAAAAAAAATGAGTCCTACTCTAGGTAACGTTTGTTAACTAATCCAAAAAAAAAAAAAACAAAAACGGTTTGTAGTTCTGTTACCTTTCAGTTTTAGCAAGGATTACTTCGGCTATAAAATAATTGTCCAAACTACCGATCAATTAATAAACATGAGCACAAAGAATCTCAATAGCCAGATAGAAGGAGGACTCCTTTCAGATATCGATTTCAAAGAAACTGATGTAAATGTATGAAGCAATAGTTAATCCGCTCGCCATTGAGGGGAACTCACGCCAACCCTAGTGAAGAGAAAACGCTGACTCCTAATTACTATACAGAAAGAATAGCAACTATCCTATCATTAGTAATACTAAAATTATATATATCTAGGAAGTCAGAGGAAGTTGTCTTCTTGGAAAAGGTATTTATTTCCCGATAATCGCATTTTGGTTCGATTACAAAAGGAATCTTTTGCTTCAAAAGAGCTGTGGCCTTCTACCGTTCCTCAAAACGTCACGCAGGTAAAATATAGGATATCGAGATCGCGTGTTAAGTCCGTGGTTTCCGGCCTCCTAACATGTTTTATGTGGGTTGATATATGTGCCTGAGACCGCAGCCCTTTGTGTGCCGATTCGAAGATTGTAGTTTAAGGATGCGCAGTTGTTGGACAGAACTGCTCCATAATTGACTTAAGGCTTGATTCAATTAAACATAATTGAACTGTTTTACAAAAAACTTAAACCAACTTGAAAGTACACTAAGAAGTAATCAAATTCAGATCTGACAATAGGAAAGTTTACCTTCCAAACAAAAAAAATTTTCCAAATCGGTTAATAAATGACGGAGTTATGAGGTAACAAATATTAAAAAAAAACAACCGAATTGAGAACCTCCTCCCCCAATTTTTAAGTCGGTTAAAAAACAACAAACCAGCTATACTTACCTACTTCGTCTTATAATATTTTCTTGTCATAAGTACCTAACAGGCTTAAAAACGCTTCACGAATACCGCTTCAAAATTAATGCAGCATTTCCCACACGGTTCGTCACTACGAATCGCAACTCCAGTGTGTTACAGGCATAGTGCCTTCTATTAATGTAGAAGGCCGTACCTACGATATGCTTTTACGTGACAATATTCTACCGCTTACATGGTAACGTACTTATTGTTTAGAGCAACTCTGTCGTGGTTCAGACAGATTAGACTTTGATAGACATGTGTGTTTGTAACAATGGAACTACAGGAGTCCCCGGGGACAATTCTGTTGCGCAAGTGGCTCACTGTCATTTGTAAGACGTTTGCTAGTTGATAGTGTTTTAGACACATTAAATCGATAGATATAAATAGAGGTGTTGATTCAGGCTGCCAGGTGGTGACAGAGCGTGAATGCTGACCTTGATGAACTAAGTCGATGGTATAATGTGTAGATATTTTTGTATAAAAAAAAAAAGGCACGCTACTTAATCACTGTCTTTGCTTAGTCCGACATTAGGGCAACGAACATACGAAAAACCATAATAGCTTTGCGACAGATTTTCAACTTGTTGGACAGCCATGTACAGTAGTACCCAACTGATATGGCTTACCGATGTACCTGCGCAGAAGATACGTTTTCAAATCGCGGGAAATGCTATTGGTGGGCAGCTGCCGCCATGTGTGCGGAAGGACGTGACTTGCGAGTGAGACGGAATTGACAGCTGCAGTGTATTATGAACTTTATAGTAGTGATCTAAAGTTGATTGTAAGTTTAAAGACCGAATGCTTAAAGCATTCGGTCTTTAATCTTCGGGCCATACTTTATTTTCTGTGCGACCCCATGGTGCGAACGAAGATTCACGACGCGCCTTATCAGTTGGGTACTACTGTACCCCGTTGGCTGGTTATACAAATGACCCTACTAGTCTTACTACCTGATCAGCTCAAGCTCACTACCCCTGAGCTATGATCTAAAGGAAAACCATAGAATATTAACTCTATGAGAAAAACTCTTCCCTCGTTTACAGATTCCATGATTTTCCTCATTCATTTTCAAGAACGTTTTACTTTCTTTTTGTACATGTTTATCCTCGTTTTATAATGGCTATAAAGGTTTAGAGGCTATCTGTTAAAATACCTTCTAGCCCATTAGGCCTGGTTACTGCCGACTGCATTCCCGCTTGATGCATCATCGGTGACGCACGCTTACCTGCAATAAAGAATTCACATATTATTAAACAGGTCTAAATAAAGGCACGCAGAGTTCCTGGCGCTGTATGAATAGGCAATGGAGATTTTTTGCGAAGTTAAGAATGTTTTCGTTTAGAAAATTTACTAAGTAGCGCGAAAAAGGTCCATCTTGCTTAAAAACAACATAATGAAAAACGTCAGAATCAAACGCACAACATTTATTAATTAATTCCAACACGATAATATGGAGATGTCAACGACAAAACAGAACTTTGTCAAAAGCGCGGTCACATTTACATAATTCCAATTAACAATAACCATTATGACAAAGAAACTTTGAAGGTTTCCCGCCAAAACTCGTTCCGGGATCAATATTGTTCTTATAAATCCCTTATCGGGCGACTTTGTTCGCGAAGGCGTGACGCGTACTAATTTCGAATTTGAAATTCGAATTAACCCTTTTGCAGCTATATTGAATTTGAGTTTATTAATTTTCAAGTTATCAAAGGAAAATGTCAATACAGAAAAACTCAAGTGGAAATTAAGCCGTTTCTATTGAGTATTTCACGATTAAATGAACAGGTGTGGAATCATAACTGTATAATGGCGGGTAATAATTAATTTGCGATACATCTATAACTTCATATACTTAAAGCTTGAACTTCATGATACTTAAATACCACAAAAGTATGCAAAAATAATATTTCTATATTAAGATGCAAGGTGCGTTCATTTGACATAAAATCGGAACAGGTTTAAAACCATATGCCGATGTTGAACAAAAAAATCGAAGAAAAAAAGCTTATCTGCCAGGTGGTAGCAAACCTCCATTTTTATTTAGTCAAAAACCTGACCAAAAACGGCAGGTGTTTCGTACGGATATCGTACGCACACTAATGCAATATACACAATTCGGTAGGCTTACATCGAGATGAGCAGATGGCTAAACATGCAAGGTTAACTTCGTCTGCCAGCTTTAACGAAACTTTTTTCAAGAGTACTTACTTGTTATCTTAACTGTCTAGAAATGGTGGGTACTTGAGCAATTCATAATTCCAGAATAACTTAGTTACTTTCTTCATTATTATTACTTTTATTTACATACGATAGAGGCTCTTTTTAATATTTCGAACGAAACTTAAACGAAAGTAATTACGAAACAATTATGAGGAACATTAACAAAACTTTACTAATCTTCCATGTCTACATTTGATAACATTTTACTGAGAAAAAATGCGATCAGTAATTTAATTCCCTACGGAAATGGCTGCAAAAGACAGTATTAGTGGTATTTAAGAAGTTCTGAGTACTCGAGTAATTTAAAATGAGTTCAGGTATTTTGTTTAGCTAATTTGTATGCAGTTTTAGTAAAAATAGCGTTTACTAAAAACATTGGGTTCTAATGAAAATTACTCATTTAACTGGTTTCATCGAAATTAAACAGTAATATAATATTCAATTCACTTTTCTTGGAAGGTGTTCGATCCCCAAACCAGGACAAACATTACACCTTTTGGTACGAGATACTAATTACATTTAATGCAATTAACTATCTTGCAATTTCATAATATCTCCAATCATTTTTTGAATCTTCAATACTGTAACTTTTTTTCAAAATATTGCCTAATACATAACATAGAAATTATTGCTGGCCGCCTATGGGACAAGCTCCATGCAAAGCCCATTTACCTTTAGAACTCTAGACTGCTCGCTCGCTGTGTGTACAGCAGTGAACACGGAACTCGGGACTCGGAACGCGGAACTCGGAACGCGGAACTCTATAACTCTTGCTTTTCTTTCTTTCTGTGGGATCAGCGCCTTGACAATCATGTATTACAATTTCCAAAGCATGAACCAAGATTGGCTTCGGATTGCAAGACTTTTATCATGAAAGGACATGACTTCACGTATTATCATCAAACCTTGACTACACATCCTTATTACGTGGGCAATAAGGTTGAAACTGAAATGGAAGGTTAAAGGTGAATGATTCAGCGGTAAAAACATCTGGCCCGGTTTTTACGGTCATGTATCAAAATCACAAAAAGGTTACTCGGTATCATTTGTTGGGTTCACAATAATATCTCGGATGAGATCGGAATTTATTATATGTAAGTAAAACATAATAGTATAAAAAACCAATAGCAGTAAACTAACACGATTTAAAAGGATAATTGGTTAAAAATACAGTGGGATTTATTTTAGGGGATATCAGAATAACTCACACTTTTAAAGCCATAAACATAGAATTACATATCATCCATCCTGCCACAAACACTAAAAATCAAAGCAGCATAATGCAAAGCCGCAAGCCTGCCGCGGGCTCAAAAGCTAAATAAATAAACCGCCGGAAAAAGAAACTATACCGTCCTAACAATTTACAATTTAAAATTGCCGGTATTTGATACTTCGGATTATAAAAGACCGGAAGTCTGAATCATTCTTTTATAGGTAAGTACATAGACTATATCAATTAAATTACATAGGTGTAAACGTGGAATGTAAATACAAAGAGTGTTTGCCCGCCAAAGTGGGTTATCTATGGCACAGTGCAACCGTTGCTAGCGTAAACTTTAGCCGTACTATGTTGAGTAAATATACTATTTATCATCTTACAATGTTGTTCATGAAATGTACAATATTATGGAAATTAAATTAGTGCGTAATTAATGTATTATGGCTTAAGATTGACATATATTTAATATACATAATAAGCAAAAATAGCTATAACTTGCGTCACGTACGCAGCATGTTATGCAAGATGAACATACTCCAGCCAAATTAAAGTTATTTTGTACAGAAAAATTACAATTAAGCCTCAGCCTTAAGCCTAGCTAGTCATATTTGCCGTCCATAAAATAAAAACAGTAAGTTGCATTACTCGACCAGCTATTTACTGTGGCCTTACGATACGTCATTCGCACTCATAGAGTGTAGAAATTAACCGTTATGTTTGAAGGGCTCATTCAGGTTACGAACGTTCGTATTTTAAATTATTTTTCGTGTTGAAAAGAATTTTCAACATTTTTTTATTCAGAGCTGTTCTCTCATGGTTCTCTCCGTTTGAATAAGTGTTTGACAATTACAGTTTTTAACATCCTCAAGCAGTTAACTATAAAAGGAGCCATCTTGTCCGTTTCTAATTGAAGATATTTTATGTTGATGCGTACCTAATTAAGACTGTCCGTTAGTCATAGTTAATTAGTTAAGATAATCTTTGACATAAATTATGTGTACACATGTTCATATGCGACTATAAATTAACTGCCTGTGATTTATTTTTATCTGTGTTTAATTGCTTCTGTTTGTCCAACTATAATGCTCACTTTCTTCACACACAATTTATATTAAAACTATATAACTGATACACACAACACACACAAACTTAGATAATTACAGCCAGACTCGGAACAATAAGACATGTTCATGGATAATTTCTGCACTGGATAGGAATCGATCCCACGGCCAGTGGCATGACGGGCATCTTACCAGCAACCAAGCCAACCTTATGGACTTATTTTGTATAGAAAGTAATAAGAAAAACGAAAAACCTTTCCATAGTCATATGATTTATATCCCATTCAAAAGACACCCAGAATATTGGTAATACGGTCACAGGAGGCAATAGTCTAATAATAAGAACAACTTGCAACTTTATAGAATAGTCCGGCTAAGACCCTACTCCGTAATACTAGGTTTTAGGTCATACCTGATTCTAAGCGAAAAGGCTTTTTGCCGCGGGTTGGTCCCATTTGGCTTGACATGTCAAATTTCGGACAATGGGTATGAAAAATCGTTTCGCAAAATGTTTTCTTATTTTCGTATTTATAACATCGTAAATAACTTATAAACCCTCAATAAATTCAGAAAAAAAGCTTCATAATTGCGAAGATTTCAAATTCTACTATGTAATGAAACCGCGTAAACATCCCAAAAGATATAAACCAATTATTATGCATCCTCTTTTATTGCATTGTATTGTTATCACGTATTACAGTGCAATAATGTCGTTAACGGCACATCCATCTTCCAATTTCAAATTTTAAGTCTTTCAAAGTAAAGTCTAGACTCTAGAACTTACGTACCAAAACTCTATCTGCAGATTTAAGATAGATGGTCCTTCGAGCCAGACAACCTGGAGTTTTTATAACTTTTTTCACACACTTGCAATTGGGTCACTACAACGATACTCAAAACAAACACGCACACATATTTACATAACCCCCACAAATATTGAATAAGTCACGATGATATCTACCACCGCTCCCCAATAGCAAACATGAGGTCGTGGACCTGAACGATAAGGATTCAATAACCCTCCGTAGACTATCAGTTATGCAAATATGCGGCCAATCGGCATTGTACGATGATATATTCCAGGACACATATATTTGTCTTTATATAAATGGGTCGACTTGCCGGCCGAAATACCGAAAGCTGAATTGAAAACGGTAAAAGACGTGCCAGAAAAAACACAGGGTAGTCTTCTCAGGATCGACCACTCGCTACGTGTAACCAAATCTATGAGGAAAATGTTTTCAGTAAATTCCTACAAAAAATCCTAGCAGCGAATGGCGTATCGCAACTGTCGTAAAGCAGCTTGAAGTTTCAACACAATACTCGTGTGGAAGGCAGTGAGTGTTTTGAAAGACGGATGCCAAATGACACAAGTATTTACCTATAAATTGGCCTTAATGTAAATGTAGAAACGCGTAGCCTGGGAGTGGGCAGCAGACCCAACGGGACAATAACTCGAAGACATTATGGAAGGGAAGGCAGAATATACATGAATATTATAAACATAAGCAATGTAAAAAGTGTGATTAGACAAAAGCAGAACTGTCACGAGGACGGACCATAAAATGGCCTTTTACTACGACGACAGAATTTAGCGAATTGAGACTGATTGTTGGTGAAGACAAGCTAGCATAACAACTTATGTTTCCTCTGGTCCCTATGTTTTCCACATTGATGGTCAAAGAGACTTATCTTGTAATGTAGAATGTACTCATTTAAATCCTAGAGTGGTTCCATCCAACCCAAACATCTCATAGGCGATTACCAAAACAATTTCTCTCCCATAACTATTCAACAAAACATTAATGATATAACCCTCCTCTACGCACAAAGGAGTGCCTGTTCATCTGACGTATGAAGAGGCGCCGGAGGGATCATTAAGATAAATTAAAAGCAGATCACGTAGAACAGTGAGCTCATTTAGCGATACCGTATAATATAGTTATCGTTCAGGGACCATTTGGACCGTATGAGGAATTAAGTAATGGTTGTGTCCTAACACTCCTAACGTTATTGACGCCACTCTTCAGGAGTAATGACTTTAAAAAACTCTCTTGAAAGTAATGCTTGAGCAGCTCCCCTTTCTAAGATATGTGCATATTGGTTTTTACCGCTTATTTTTAGGGTTCCGTAGCCAAATGGCAAAAAACGGAACCCTTATAGATTCGTCATGTCTGTCTGTCCGTGTATGTCACAGCCATTTATTTCCGAAACTATAAGAACTATAATGTTGAAACTTGGTAAGTAGATGTATTCTGTGAACCGCATTAAGATTTTTACACAAAAATAGAAAAAAAACAATGAATTTTGGGGGTTCCCCATACTTAGAACTGAAACACAAATTTTTTTTTTTCATCAAACCCATAAGTGTGGGGTGTCTATGGATAGGTCTTCAAAAATGATATTGAGGTTTCTAATATCATTTTTTTCTAAACTGAATAGTTTGCGCGAGAGACACTTCCAAAGTGGTAAAATGTGTGTCCCCCCCCCTGTAACTTCTAAAATAAGAGAATGATAAATCTATAAAAAATATATGATGTACATTACGGTGCAAACTTCCACTGAAAATTGGTTTGAACGAGATCTAGTAAGTAGTTTTTTTTTAATAGGTCATAAATTGAAATTAATATCAAATACTCAGGTCTATACTACCATTACCTTACCTACAGGTTTGTACGGAACCCTCGGTGCGCGAGTCTGACTCGCACTTGGCCGGTTTTTTTATACAACTAAGTCGGTAAACAAGCATACGGCCCGCCTGATGGTGAGCGGTTACCGTAGCCATATGGACGCTTGCAACACAAGAAGCATTGCTCACGCGTTACCGACCTTTCCCCCCTCCCCTATTATGAGCTCTGGCGACCTTACTCACGCCCAGGAACTCAACTTTACACAACATAAAGTAATTTGGCTGCGGTATTCTGTAAGGTGGAGGTACTTCCCCAGTCGAGCTGCTCTTTGAGCGAATAAACGCTATGCTCTACCTCTCTCAATAAACGCTATGCTCTACCTCTCTCAAATAATTCAACGTTACATTTATTTACTGTCCCACGAGGTTCCATCCCGCTTTCTCAGGATAAAACGTATCCCATATGTTATTCATCATCTATCTATTTATCATGTTTAATTTGAGGAGCT
The DNA here is from genome assembly GCA_947623365.1 of Achlya flavicornis. Taxonomy (NCBI): domain Eukaryota; kingdom Metazoa; phylum Arthropoda; class Insecta; order Lepidoptera; family Drepanidae; genus Achlya; species Achlya flavicornis. Next base: position 5,228,981 of record OX392488.1, read on the forward strand.
GTGTGACATCGCATTTATAATATTAGTAGGAAGTGGGATTCGTTAATATTATTCTAGACAAATTTGGTGATTTTGATTCGAATACGCTTTATTATAGCATTGCTGATTAGATATTATTATTTTAAACTAAAGTCTCTGTTCAGTTAAACTATTTTCTCACGTTTAAATAAGCAAACTAGACTTAATTTCAAACCCCAAAATGTTTGGCAAACTTATAACGTTTGAAACTTACTCTTTATTCGCTCTACACATTTCATTAACCTCATGTGAATCCAGGGTTATCCATTTAATTGGTCGTGAACAGCCCTAGGTTTTCAAACTTTGCTCATTGTGTAATCAATTAATTCAAACGTCGAACCCCTACGCTAATTAATTCTCAATTATCAAACGAATTCATTTGCGTAAGTTGGTATACAGTTATTTAAATATTTTCAACATCAACAATAGGTTGGAATTGGGCATTGAAATTTTTATTTACTATAACTATCAGCTGACCACAATCAAAGTAATGATGCAACCGAAGCTGGAAAGGAAAGCTTTCAAAAGCAGCTACCAAAATGCTCTAGTCAAAGTCTGGTAACAGACGTAATAGAATTTTTCACTGGCTTCATCCTTGCTGATGATAAAATTATTCTACTACCAAATTTCATAATGAAATTATAACAAAACATGATTATATAGAGTATAATCATAGAGATAGAATATTAATACAGTGTCTGTACTAGAGTATGTGCCGTGAGCAACGCTGTCTTGAAACGAACTAATAAACTAAAAACGTAATAGTTTGAACGACTAATGTATAATGAGTGCCAATTTCTTGTTTTTGTGGATATTTTTACCGACAACAAATGACAAGAAACTCATATCGATTTTTTTTCTGACCGTAAATTTCTAGTGAATATCTACTAATGTATCTATATGCAAACTGCTAACGCTTCGCACAAGGTACCTAATATTGCTAACGTTATCACTCTACTAATATTCTTACTCTATGAGAATAATAAATAAAATTGTGTGACAAGAATGAAATAGCCATTTGGTGCTGATTCTGTTATTTACAACTAAACTAATTTTAGTGTCACTATGGTGCCGATTCTGTTGTAAATCGAACTAAATTTAGTCGCCATCTATCGCGGTTGCGTCTAAATACCCGCAAATGAAGACGGCAAAGACTAATTTGACAGCTTTAAATATGTTCTATCCTTTTTTAATAATGTTCGCAAGAAAGAGATGTGATGTGACTAAAATTATTTTAGTGCAATTCCCAACAGAATCGGCACAAATTTTCGAGCTAATAATAGACATCGCATACATTAATGTTGGTGTCCTCTCGAACATAGATTCAGAGATAAGAAGGAGAGGAAAGCCTCTTCATTATACATTCCATTCGCGAAACGAACGGTCCATAAATCCAGTGGAATCTGTAAATCAAACTTTTTGTCTCCAAATCTATAATTCAAGGGAGTCAGCGACACTTTCCTGTACCAGATACATAATGTTTTGAAATATTGGACGATGGAATGAAGGATTTAGTTGGTTATTCTTACAAATAAAATAGACTTTTTTTTATATGTTCCTGCTTGTCGTATGTAGCGAAAATGTTGGACGAATAATAAATTATACATAATTTTGTTTTTATACATTTTGTTATAAAATGTACATTACGATCTATATCGGACTTAAAAAGCATAAGAAAGGAGGTTGTCAATTCGTTTATATCACGTTTATATCATATTAGTTACAAAAAATCACTTGATTACTAATAAATTACATTCCTATTTTTGTAATATTTGATTTTTTTATGGAACACCTGCTTCTTAAGTCTTACTCAGGTTTCTACATCATTATTACAGTGCTTTTTAGTGCTAATTATCTTGTAGTAGGTATTATTTTAGAACTTAAATACTAATTAGTGAGCAGACAGTAGACGCGAAAAAAATCCCTTACTATTACAACACGAAGTCTAGTTGACTAATTTTAAATTAAAATTAGTTTTTGTCGAAACAGAAATAAGTACTCTTATAAGCTTTCATAAGTTATTAGAAATTATAGTTATTAATTGGAAGTAGAGAATATAATATTGCCCAAGGTCTTGAATTCTTGATACACCCATAGGTCATTACTGAAAAACAACTTTTCACACTCTGAATTCAAAGATCAAATTAATTTGCACGTTTAGGCCAATGATCCAAAAAAGATTCAGAAAACTGCTAGGCACTTTATGGCCTTGACCGAATAAGGAACAACATTATGCAATAAAAAGCCATGAATGCATTTAATTAACCTCACGAGTCATAAAGAACTAAACATAATCGTACTTAATTATGAACTTACTTACTTAGGAAAGTTATATCTTTCTTATACATTCGACGAAGGAGGCGGTTCTTTTTTTCATTCTCACCTTGTTGAATCAAACCTGTCATTGACGCATGGTGTTTGAAGAACTATGTAAAGAAACCATATGAAACTTGTGTGAGATTGAATGATTTAGCCGAAGGGCGAAGTCTTACATCAGAGGGAGTATTTTTATTCGTCGTAAAGGAATTTATGTGTGCACCTCGATTCTAGGACCGCCTTACCTGCCCATCGCGGACTCGATCTTCGTACCCTATAAACCCAATCTTTATATTGTGCGAACGTATTCCTTTTGAAAGTGAAGGTGTATTCAATTTTGTCGTGAAAAATAAGTAGGACCCGTATGGAGGGAATTTAATAAAGGCAACGTAATATCGCGCTGAGGAGATCTCGGCGAAATTGAAAATTAAGAACCACTTTCGAGTTACCGCTGCTCGCGCGTTTTCGAGTATTGTTTTATTTTAATTTGTACGATATGATCTCACTTGGGAGCTAGGCCCTATTTGTTAAGAAAATGTAAAATCAAGAATATTATTCAAATAATTCATGGATCAAATGTGGCAAAAATAATATTATGTTCTCTTTGGTTGAGACACTATCTCCTATCCACTATCTCACCAACTATACTAATCAAATGTTTTTTTTTTTACATTTAGTGGCCTGTTTTAGATAAATGACTCTCAAGTGCAGCTGCCGGAACATACCAAAAGTAATGTGCAGCAATAAAGAGTTGGAAGATAAAGAAAATAAAGTTCGTTTTCTTCTGTGTTCATAAAAAAATCCTTTAGCGCAACTTAAACGTTTCTAAAAAAATGAGCTGTATTTATGAAAAACACACAACGCTTTAATTTTCTAGCCCACTAAAGAGCTATAAATTCTCTTCCATCTTTTTATCCGCGCTTTATTCAACATGTCGGCCTCAGTGCTCCTCACAGGAACACTGTCTGGTTGTTTTAGTTTTTACCGATCTTTTTGCAGCGCTGCGGCTTCTTGATAAATTAAATACAAGCAGAAAATTAAAATTGCGAGTTGACAAGAGAAAATCTAGTGACGTAGCACATTTTTGTTTGTTTTATCTTTACTTCTCTGGCGAGTTTTTTAAGCCCGACCTCACTTGTAGATCTCAGATTTAATTCCCACTAAAGTCTGAACGGTTTTTTTGCTTTTAAAAAAGTGGCCGAGTAACTGTGTTGGCACTGGCAGGAGTTGGAGACGATAAAGTAATTCAATGTACTTTACTCTACTTAGAACATTTATCACATTATTCTTCGAGAATTTTCCTTACTACTTGATATAATCAGTAACCAATAACCAGTTCATAATATTGAGTGACTCATACAGAGTTAAACAGATTGCTTTACCACTTTTCTAAGAAATTATTACCACTAAAATTACAAATGGAGTTGTATCAGTGCTCACGTCTTTATATTACACCAATACCCTTCTCTATAACAGTAATAACAAGAAACGGAACTTCGAAAGACACTCATATCAAACTCCGTAATATAGAACAAATCTGTATGAGCATCGTACATCGATTTTTTACGTGCAAGGATGTGTGGATAGGGCCTTGTCACAGCGGTAATGTATATCGTGACATGCTCGATAACCGTTCGATAGGTTACACGTGGACTGATTTCTAAGTGAGGCTCATTATGACCAAGTTTCTTGGTAGATATAACAATGCGGTATACAACGGGAGTATCTTATATGAGTAGTTACGAATGATAACTCGTCGAGTGATAAAGAATTGCAAGAAAACTCAACAAATATAGAGCGTTACTAACTCATTCATTTCTGCCAAACAACTAATTGTTTGGCAGAAATAAATGAGTTAGTTTTTAGGCGATGTTTTTAATTAAAACACAAACAGTGATAGAAACAGAACACTACAACTGAATTTGTCGAGAACAAACTGAGAAAAAAATTGACCGAAGATATGCATAATCACTGATAAATTGGCGAAAATATTGAATAATATGCTGCAATCGCGGTGTTTGTGCTCTTTTCCGCTGAGGAATTAGTGGTATAAAAAAAACATCACGATAAAATTAGTATCGTACCACTAAGTGATCTACTGTGATACAAAACAGTTTAAATCATCACATTTGTAAAAAATATCAGACTAATTGAGAACCTCCTCCTTTTTTAAGTCCATTAAAAATAGCCTAAAAAATATGTACCGAGCAACGATATTGCACTGTCACTGCTCTAAAATCATAGTTATAAAATCACTTATCATATTGATCACAATTACTGAAGTTGGACCCCTTATCTTTTAAAAGATCGCCATAATTTTTTTTTTATCTGAAGTAACTTTTTGTAAAAGAATCAATGAACGCTTGTTTTCTGACAACTCTTAAAAGTATGGGGTTAATTAAAACAGACTCCCAAAGCAGATTTGTACAAAACATTCCTCAATGCCTTTGAAAATTCTCTACCTACTAATTATTCAAACCTAACTGGGCATTTACTAATTAGACCCAATCCAGTGCTCCGCTGGCTTTTGAGCATTTTCCTTTCGAGTCAAATTTTCAGTACTAACAGTCAGTCAGGCTGTTAAATAGTACCTCCAAAACGAGGGAACAAATCATTTCAACACATCTGTTTCCTTCACGTAATTTGTTTAGTCTTTTCCCTTCATTAATTACTACAGCACTTCCCATCTAGTAAATAGTTCATGGACACTTTTAAACATGATGGATGGTATATTCTACATGTTACCATGCCGGAAAATGATTAAAAAGCTATTTTAAACCTTATGTATACTGCCAGAAGGTTATTGCGAGTGAAAATAGAATGTTTGCTTTTAAAGTGACATTAAGCGTGCATGGCCGGCAAATAATTCACTTAACTGTATTGCCGTTGAGTCAATTTTGTTGTTTTACTCATAATGCTGTGTGCTGAAGTCATAATTGATTTTTTGCATATAATGGATTGCCTGCTAATGCGAAAAAAACACTGTTAAAATGTATTTAGGTACGTTTAGCGATGACGCTTAATGTATGAAAAGCTTTTTACTTTTCTGCACTTTATTTTTGTAAAATTGAACATTAATGGTCGACGGTATTTGGGACTTAACTAAACATGACATAAATGAAAATACACTGAATAGTTTAAATAGTTAAAACACATTTTAAATAACTAAATATTATTTTGACGCCCACAAAAATGTATTTTTTTGTGACAACAGTAATGATACTGTGTATTTTAATTAAATAGAGCACCTATAAATCAATTGGTCTCGCTACCCTTACGGAACGATGAGTCATCATTATTTCTTAATGATTGAAATGCATTTGGATGTACTTATTTAAAAAACGTAGGATTATATATGCAGTAGTCACGCAGTAGACGCATAAATATTCATTAATGCAGTGACTAAGTGGGGTATTATTTCCCCTTGATTTTTTTCAACAATAGCCGTGTTAAATATGTAAATTCTAGCACGACATGTGAAAAACCTGACGTGTTCCTTACACCAGTATATCCACCGTAATGACACGAGTGTTATTTTTTAATTAGCTTTTTTTTTTACAGAATATACGCATTGCAGTTCTCTACCTACTTGCATATGGCTGATTACGACCATAACATGAAACAACTATTATCTGTTATAATACAGTGTATTTAAATATTCCATAGCACCCACATTTAGAGATGGATATTTCTAGGTTATTAATAATATTCACCAAAAAATATTATTTAAGGAATTGGTTCATAGCGAATTATACCATCCATTTAGTGGAGCCGAGGCATAAAGCCGGAGACACACGACAAAAAACAATCAATCACCCCTGGATACTTTTATACGGTCCACGCTATGACAATAAGAGGTTTTTGAGAGCTTTTTTAAATTGTAAAACACAAAAGTGAGTCGTAAGTGAAAATCTGTGTTCTATAATTTAAGTGGATGTTCATTGCTTGCTTTATAAGCATAAAATATACATGTTTAAATTCTTACAGAAGTATTTTTTTTTTATAATTTAGTCGACACCATTTTGAAACTAAAACTGAGCTGTTTAGTGTAAAATACGGAATCTGGAAATATTCACCTAGTAAGTATAGCCACACTTACAGGAATAATTTAATGTATTATTTTATTCTGGTCACACTACAGTAAAACCATAATGTTGACCTCTAAAAGTGGTCGGTAATAGGCTTTATTATGGATCGCCATGAGGCACTATGTCACATAAAGTAGGGCGGAGAAAGCCTGTCGGGAATATATGTGGTTTATTTAGCAATATTGTGATTTATAGGTGGCAAGGATAATGTTTTTTTTTTATACCACTTAGATTGCAAACAAGCATACGGCCCGCCTGATGGTAAGCGGTTACCGTAGCCTATGGACGCTTGCAATACCAGGGGTATCACGCGCCGTTGCCGACCCTGCAGAAATCTCTTCACACCCCTTTTATAGAACCCCATGATGTACTCCATTGGGAAAACCACGGCGGGGAGGTCATTCCACGGTCTGAGCGTCCGCGGAAGGAAGCTCCTTTGAGCCCGCACAGTACGAAACAATTCAGGTTTCAATATGTGAGGATGGACTCTCGAAGAATTATCCGAAATTCAACCCTATACTCTTTATAATAGGGGAAAGCGGTTGCAGCCACAAGGCGTTGCTAATAAAATATAAAGATCCTATTTATATTTGCAACAATTTTATTTTTATTTCCATTCCGCTCCTTTGCATAAAGAAGCATCAGATTACATGAAAAACATGCAAAAGCTTCCGATAAAAAATGGGAGTGTATTTTAGCATGTATGCAGCCGGTACTTAAAGCATACAATTAATCGCTTCCGCACCAAACGTGCTGAAATAAGTATTTAAACAAACATTCTGGATATGCATTCTCAGACTCAGTTCGAACGGTAAATCTCGCTTTATCGCCCAACTATCTTTACGGGCTGCTCCACGGACTTTTTGCAGGGGTTCCGTAATAAATATGAAATGAAAAGTTATGAACAAAAAGTCTTCATTTTATAGAGAAAAATGTTTTTAAATTTTTATAAGTTTTCACATTTCAAATTACATCAGTAATTAGATAATAAATAGACCCATGTGAAGGATTTTGTATAGTCGGCTTGATAGTTCAGGACGATGGAAAATAATGTATTCTATTCTTCAGTAAAACACTAAGATTTTAAAATTAATTAATTTTACACGTTGCACGGCAGTCGACTGGCTTCAGTGTTGCCAAAATATTCTTAATTAGTTTGTACTAATGTAACTTTTTAATTTAGTTTTGCCAACCCTTTGTTGCGATTATGTATTAGTTTGATTACCACCGTTCTATGGCTTTCTCCAGATGTTTTCATTTACCGAAAGCTAAAGCTGATTTTAGGACTTGAACCCACGACCTTTCTCATTAACACTGAGCTATAGCATTTAAACTTTTATCTCGATAAAGTTATAAACAAAAGTAATTTTATGGAACCCTCGTTCTAAATAACACGGCACATAACATTGGACCCGTTTTATTTGGATGTTGTACAGAAAGCACTTAATCTACATAACGGTATCTGTAAAGCCAGGGCGGGCCTGTAGGTCGTGAAGATGCGGAACGATTGGCATAACAAATATTATGGTTATATTGCCATCGTATGTACAAAGTAGGTCCATCTTTCAGGTAAGTTATAATATAAAATAATATATTTTATGTTTTTTCAAAGATTGAAAGTTGAATGTGCCAACCCTGAAATAAGTAGATGGAGACAATAGATTGACCCATGATTATTATAAAAAGAATTACTGACACTTTTTATCGACACTAAGTAATGTTCTTAAAATAAATGATTATTCTACCATTAAACTTAATTATTAGCCTTATTGGGGCCTAAATTGTATAAACGATTTTTGAATTTAATGGTGCGTCCATGCTACGCGAAGCTAGCACGAACCCAGCCACGAACGAAGAGGATTCGTTCGTTGCTAGCGATTTCAAGCGTGGACGTACTTAACGAGCCTTCAACGAGCGCGATGCGAATCCCTGTTTTCGTGAAAAAAGTGCAATCGGGCGGAGCGCAGTCGAGCACGCTACGAATGCCCGTTCGAGGCTCGCAAGCCCGTCCACGCTACGCTGGCAAGTATGCTCGTTCGTGACTCGGCTCGTTCTCGGTTCGCCAAGCATGGACGCACCATAAGGTCCGTATTCTAGAACGTCAATCAATGCTCCAGTGATAGAATTTGAAATTGGAACCTGCACCATAGGTCGAACGCGTGTGAAAAATATCACTGTATAAATGTCAGGGATTTCGCTTGATAATCATGGATTTTATCGGTTTATCTTAGTTTTGGATCTGGTCCTCACTCGCACATTGCAGACCCTACAAAAATCTCTTTCCACCCACAAAGAAGAGGGGTTTGTGTTAATTGTTTAATATTGGTTGGTGAAATTATAATGATTTCCAATTTTGTAACTAAATTAATTGTATCTGTTCTAATAGTTACTGATAAATAATTCTAGGCCACAGAGATAATTATTACGAAGGATATATATCAAGTCTCAACTCAAGTGTGCAATTTGCAATAAGTACTAGAATGTTTTCGATCTTGATGTATGTAGTAAGATATGGTAAATTATATTTTGTAATGATGCATTGAATTGCATTGATTTAAGTGTTTCATTAACATGCACTGTTTTTATGTGCAAATTAATAATATACTACATACAACTATTACTAAGCCTTCGCTGTCCTTTCGTCCGCCTGTACGTCACTGGGCTGTATGTAATATGAGGACAATTGAAATTTTCACAGAATGTGTATTTCTATTGTCACTATAACAACAAATAATAACAATTTTATACAATATGCGTCTTCACGTAACCCTTCGTGTGGCCTTTTTGGCAGGAACTTGCAGAGTGACGTTACGTTTTCATTTTTATTTTCATAAATTTGTGTATTTTGAGATTTATAGTGTTTTTTTGGACCACCAAAAATACACAATAAAACTCAAAATACACAAATATACCAATTTTACCCAATAAAGATCATCCATGTGCACCAGTGAAGTGAAATGAAATGAATTATGTGTATCGTGCGTGACTTTTCAAGTTATCTCAAAAAGTCCGTGAAGAATTTTAGTACCATGACCACCATTGTAGTTAAAACTTGACTTTTATGGACGGTGACTGACTGAGGCAAAGAGACTGAGGACTATATAATGTGAAAGTGATTTATTGTGACTAGAAACTATAATATAACTGGACACTGGCAAAAATGAGCCCTAATTTGGACTTAGTTGCCAAACTAAAAAATAAGAAGAAGAACCCTTCGTGTGCGATTCCGACTCGCAATTGGCCGGTTTTTTTTGTTGTTATCTATGTGTAACGGTAAAGTATTTTATCTAAAACGACAGTCAAATTAGCATCAATATCCCTTTACATGCCGATCAAACTGATCAACCTTATACATATATTGGATATCCCCATATTTATAGCCTTGATATATGCCCGTCTTATAAGTTACCTCGTAAATACTACTTTTCAGTACAGGCTTTTTCGTATTAACCTAGATCTGTACTGAAAATCTATCGTCTAGTGTTATAATCGAATTATATCAAAAATTCTATAACTTAACCCGAATATCGCGCCCGGGGTCCAATCGACCTTATTATTTTTCATGGACAAGCGCCATAACTTACACGGCAAATGGAGCGTGTGTCGTTAGACCCAGAACAGACCCATGGCTATTAATAAGAGCAGAGAAATGTACATTTAGCGGGCACTTAACACGAAACTGCACTTCTTTACGATTAATTGCTTTACATGGTAGATATTACCTTAGTAGTGGAGTACGATTGGGCCTGAATAAAACTTCACAATTGATCATTTTACGCTTTTATTACGGCAGCCTATAAACTAATTTATGTAAATATGAATTAAGATCAATTTTATTCATGACAATTCAAGTGAACTAATGGCAAAAGCAATAACGTGTTGAAAGTTGGGGAGATACGTGCGAGTGCTTACGAACACCAGGCTTGATTCATTGGCCACGTGAAGCGAAAAGTTGGCACAAAAAGGAGAATTTTGGCGATAACAATTTAGTGCAGGTATGGACGTTGTACGAGCGGCGGAACATTCCATATAGTGTCTTCTTTTTTTTTTTTCATAAAAAAATAATCGTTTTAGAATATGAACCGGATTGAAAGCGGCTGGTGTGGCTAGACTTTTAGATTTTTTGATTGCCCGTCGCTTTTATATTGGACTAGCGGCCCGGTACGTGCTTCGCTACGTATAAAGTGAAATAATAAAAATGTGATAAGTGAAGAACCGCTCGACCGATTTTGTGCAATCTTCACATAAACCATCTACTAAATAGTCCGAACAAAGCCTAAAATTTTGGTTTGGATAGGTGAGCCCGTTCTTGAGTTATAAAATTTCAATAGAAAAGTGTCATCCAATATCTTTATAGTTCGAAAAGTGTAAATGTAATAAATATAATACTAACCCTATAAATAAGGCATTTTACTAACCCATCTTTTTAATCTGAATAAATAAACACATTATTATTATTATAAAGTCACCCTCTAACAGTTATTAAAATTAGATAGGCCTAATAAATAAGGAGATTTATCAAAAAAAAAATGAAATAATTATTTAAAAAAAATGCAATAACTTTATGCTAATTACCACGGGACAAAACATATAAAATTGCCACCCCTAGGTAGATCAAGTGAATAGAAGTATGTATAGTCAAAGCCTTGAGTTTAGGAAAAAGTTGGTTCGCCTTTGACGTTGACAATTTTTATGTTCGGGGGACTTTCCATATTTGTGTTTTATGACATAGGCGTGTTTGACAGCTCAAACGCAAAGGGTATAGAATAAAAAATATATTTTATGGCCGGGGCTTTGCAATCGATGGCCATATACGGTGTTAGATTATCGGAGAGACAATTCCGCAGTCGTTTCAAATAGCTCTGAAATATTGATCGTTTTGATATAATTTAAGACATGTATGTTTAAAACCAGTTATTTTACAGTATAGAAATTACGAAAGCAAAAATATTCAGTAGTAAAAATTCTAACATAAAAATAAAAGGCGTGTAAAAACGGTATGTATACACCAAGTGTAAATCACAGCTCTAATTGATGTATGGGTCGAAAAGGGACAAGGGCGCCATCCGCTCTCGATACGTACCTACCCCGGCGTTTGAGTGTTAAGGCGAGTATCCACTTCAGTAACATAACATTACACAATGCGACATACCCTACCTCGCAAATAAAAGGCACATATTCCATATTCGATTTGTTTTACAGTATATTTTCAACCCCAGGCTTTTTCTAAAGAAATTCATAATGAATAGCTATAAAAATATCCCGCGTCCTCCATATTTCAACCTTCTTCCTTTAACTTTAAAAAACAATTTGGCATGAAAGTGTAAGTTACCTCAGATGTCATATGACCGCGGTGAGCGCCTACCCAGCCTTACACCAGGCACGCCTGATCCGCCATTAATCCTCGCGCGTGGATGCCCCTTTTGCCAGCCCAGTTCAAGCGATGGGCAGATAAACTCAACACACATCACACGCAGTTCTATTGCGTTTGATACTACGCACGTATGTTATTATTACGAGGATAGATTAGGTTTAGGGTAGCACCTATGAATATTCTAAGAACCCAAGATGGAATCGAGGAACATCAAAATGATTTTTTTCCTACACAAGGGTCGTTAATATGTGATTAAGGCCCTATGAGTTATCTGAGTAACTCATGAGTTGCTTACCTGGGTTTGACTTGTCATCTATAGGTACTAATATAACAAAGCGAAATATTTTTCGTTTGTTTAAAGGGGCTAATCTCTGGAGCTAAGTATCAGTCGGATTCGAACAATTCTTTCACCAATAGGCAGCTACATTATCTCCGAATATACATATATATCATAGGCTTATTAACGCGGGTGAAACCGAGGGAGACAACTAGTATTTGATTAGCTGGTAAAGTATTGCTGAGATTTAGAATAAATAAATAAATAAATAAATATCCTGGGACATTGGGAATATGCAGGTTTTTGTTAAGATCGCTTGCTGAAAGCCACTAAAATAAATTAGTAAATCAAATTAAAAACATTGAGTTAAAAGTTTCTCTGATATTAAAAATCTTACCGTTTACAAACCTTTTTGGCATGAACAGAAACATAACAATCGAAAAACATATTTTTCAAACATTCTACTTTGAATCCGAGTTCAAACCATCATAACAAGTCGGGTCAATTCCGGTCATCTCCTACCTGAATCCGACAAGCGCAAGCAGAGATGTTCTACCTATTCTTAAACCCGGAAAAATTGTATATGCTGAATACTGCGGAATCCACTATGGAATTCAACGCCTTTCACATAACCCTGTATTCCTGTATACATTTGAATGTTTATGTTGAAATAATTGGAATTCGGCTCGATACCAATTTCGCAAAACAAACTGCGTAAACTAAAACAAATTCCTAATCCGAGAAATATTTGGAACGATTTCACGCCATTCGTTCATAGCATTCATTCGATCATTCTTTCGTCATTCGTGCAGCATCGTCTATTACGGTGGGATTTTATAGGAGAAATAAACTATAGGTACAATTTTTTTTTTTTTTTTATACTACTTAGGTAGCAAACAAGCATACGGCCCGCCTGATGGTATGCGGTTACCGTAGCCTATGGACGCTTGCAACACCAGGGGTGTTACTCGCGCGTTGCCGACCCTGCAGAAATCTCTTCAAAGCCTTTTTGAAGAACCCCATGCTAATATAAATATACGTGCAATATAACAGGTGGAGATTTCGAAATGGCATATTTTCGAAAACTATGTTGGGTTAGTCATGCTGAACAACTTTTAATATAAGACCAATACCGAATTCTCAAAAAAAAAAAAATTACTTTCCATAGTAAATGTCAACCTTGCTCGATCATAATATTCATAATGTATGAAACGTAATTTTTTTTTTTTAATTTTCACTATTGGTCCCATAGCAAAAGTTGTTCAGCATGACTAGCCCAACATAGGTTTCGAAAATATGCCATCTCGAAATCTCCACCCAGTAAGTATACACTGTTTACGTAGGTAAGTAGTTATTATAATTAACAAATTAAACGTTTAATTTTAAGGTACGAAATTAAGCTGTATTTTGAACTCTCTCTTATTTTACTTATCCGCCTGTTAGAAATATTTTCAGAATTCTGCAAATCTGCTATCTAATCTAATAGTTATCATGCGATTATTTACTTATATATTCGAACTGTCATTCGCTCCTTGCTGTTTATCAGAAAATATGAATTATTGTTTATTTTGGATAGTGTTTGTCGAAAGGGTCTCTCACACGCACTTGTGTACATTCACACATCAACAAAATATAACCGAAGGGAGTTTGTAATAATATTTTTCATTAATTCCCCCCTTTTATTACTTATCGCCCTTCAAAGGGCCTTAAATATTAAATGTGAGGAGGAAAAGGTATTAATTTTGCAATTTTATACGACGAGGCTTGGACGGACGCCATTTTAATAAAGCGGCTACCTTTTCAAATAGGTTTCATAAGAGATATGAAAGAAATAAAATATGTAAGTAAACTTATAATAACTAATATTTTACACAATAATCAGTTCAATTTTTTACTAAATATATTCTCAAATAGTTAAGTACCAACATATTTTAGTAAACTTGTGACCAGCGAGTATTTTATCTTAAAAATATTTATTATTTTAGATTGTAAAAAATCACCGAAGCATTTAATAAATGTCGACAGGTCAACCAATTTCATTAAATAAATTCTAGAACAGTTCTGTTAGTAGGTACTTACTTAGAGTACTTTGTACCCATCAGGCTGGCTACCACCCTCAAGTTTAAAATCTTGCGCCAAGCACCTATCGGTTATGTGTTTCGAAAGCTGCACTTGAGAGCCAGTTCCTTCTAAGCTTTGTGTGCTTACCACCTTCGGCCACATCATGGTGAGATTGTGGTCAAACACAGGCCTATAGGTACACATAAAAAAAACATTTATATAAAAAATTGCCAGTAAAATATAATAATAAAAAAAAATGACAACATTTTCCAATACGCCGAGTTGCTAAAATATTGTATACATGTTTAGCCCCATTAGGGGTCAATTTTAAAGAAACCCAAAACCTATAAAAATTAACTTCTATATTTTCTGTCCAAAATATTAAAACCAAGTTTCAAGTTAATTGGACCGTGTGTTAGGTTTCTTGCATACAAACTTTAACACCCCCTTTGAGGGGTACCTAGTTTAAAAAAACGAATAATGATTTATATTTTATTATTTATTTAGGTTAGTCATCGTGCTAAGTTTCAAGATAATATACTCAAGGAATAAGATTTTTCATAGAAACAATATCCCCACTTTTCTCTTCGAAATTCCAATGTGACAGACAACATATAAAAAATCCCTACAATATTTTCCCTTACATAAAATTACCTACCCCAACATTAAAAGGGAAGCTAGGTTAGTTGAATGCGTGATAAAAATTACATAATATGTCAAGCGAATACGTTGTAGGCGGACGGGGCCTAGGAGCACGCAATCAGGGGGCCCAGTAGGCCCTGATTAATGATGATACGGCTTAAAACCGTCGGGGCACGGAATCTGCGGAACCCTAAATTCCGCCTATGTATTTATTGCTTAGCCATTTTATTGGTATCGACCTTTTTCATGTTTACAACTTTTGTAGAGAGATGAACTTGTAGATTTGACGTAGATTGAAGTTATATTATTTACGAATGTAATAAAATTGGTAATATTCCTTCTGATTCTGATATCGTATAGGATTATACGTTATATTAAACATATGAAAGAGAAATGTCCTTTACAAAAAGTTCAAGTTGGAAATATAAACTTGCAAGACTACGCCGGTGTCGATAAAAGTATTAGGTCATAAATAATACCTTTAATATATATAGAAGTTATAACTGGCCACAAATAGATATTATATATACAATATTAGAAAAGAAAGTTCTCACAGAAAATTTTAAATTGTTATTCCAAAATTAGAACAAACCTCATCAAATAGTTGTTTGCCAGCTACAATAAATAAATCGTTATTTGTATTACCCACCACATCTACTTAAATCCTATTGTATTAATCTTTTTTTTATTTGCAACATAGAAAAATGCACTCTGCGTCTAGCTATGAAATGCAGGCATCGAATTTCAAAACGCATTCGCAATCTCTGGTATATTTTTGAGAGTGGTGTGGACTAGGACGTGGTTTTGCGAAGTGCGCTTTTCACGATTCGCATTATTCTCGTACGTGATCACACTACATTACTACTAGCACTTCTATAGCGAAATTGATTTGAAGTTTACACGCTTACAGTTCGTTTTAACCCTTAAATGCGTGTGAAGAAGCAATAGTAGTAAAAAATAATTCTACCATGCAAAATTGTTTGACCCTAAATAAAATTCGTAAGTCTTCTATTTATCAAATTCTTATTAGCTTTATCTTCAGTTGAGGGGTTCCTTGATGACATGAGGGGTGGGAAATACCCCACATGTGTGTACTATAGCTACTCTATAACTAAATAGTAACTATTTGATTAGGACGCGTGAGGGGAGGCCCTTTTATTGGACACTATAATGCATTTCGTAAATGGGATTTATTTCGCAGTTTGTATGATTATATTCAACGAAATGAATCGTTTATGAAAATTGGAGAATTTAATAAAATGTATTTTAATGGTTGTTTTGATTTATTGCGATCATTCCACGAGAATTTTATAACTGTTTTTAATTAAGCATACTTTTCTTTTTTGATGCATTAAGAAAAAAAAAACTAAAACCACGTCATTAGTATTATCTATTTTGTGCTTCCACTAGGTAGGTAGCAATTTTCCATAGTAATTAAATAAATCTATAGTTTTATTGACAACTCGAGACGTGCCTTAATTCAATCAAAATTTACTTAATTTCCGATCAAAATTAATTAATTCCGCTTAACAGTAAATGTTTGGCAGAATAACCCCCTTCAATATTTCATGGACCATTGCTTGGAGGCAGGCAATAGAGCGAATCAGGAGCATGACGTCATTAAGTAACATATGTTATGTTACGACTTTAACCACTTCGGTAATAGCTCTGTCTACATGTTCTAAATTATCCGCGTATCATGGTATTAGGGACTTTAGGTAGCACGGATCTTTATACAAATTTGATACCTGCCGTTGAAATATCTATGGAAATCCTATAAACTATATATTATGTACATTAAGTATGTATTTACAAACAAAAAGTAGTATATGTATTTTATCAGTCATCATAGTACAAACTCTGCTTAGTTTGGGATCAGATGACCGTGTGTAAGGAATGTCCTAGGATATATATTTATACAAAATACATAAAACTCCACATGAACTATGATTCTTAAAAGTAAAAGTTGCTGAATTGATGTCTCTATGTATATTATTAAAGAAATTTAATAAACTTCACAATTTGTTTTTGTTGTCTAATAATAAATTTCAAAAGCATAAAGACATGTAAGTATACAGTTTATTTTATTTCACTGCAATGCTCTAATCTCTAGCCATATAATAAATTAGATTCGGCCACTACATTTAATACAAATATCCAACTGAATTTGTAACGGTCTGCAATAGTTCACCGCTCCCCTAAAAATGGGGATGGATGGCCGATGAGAGCAATGGCAACCCCTAATTTTGGGCGTGAACTTGCCCCCGGGGACAACACAATGAGCCACTATTAAATTGGCAATATTGAACCATAATTGCATTTTATTACTAATACTACCCGGAGGCTGTATTCCTGCTGCGAGCATCTGATTCAATGCTGATAGAACTACGCATATTTTAATCGTATTGAAGCATTTGTCTACAATGAGTTATAACTAAATCACAGCTTTTGAATTGATGCTTAGAATCGACATAGGTATTTAATTTAAATCGTCTCTGAGATAAAAATAGGGCATCGCCCTATCAGATGGTTTGAGACAGGCTAAAGACTGAATGCGATGTCCATTTAGAGATATGAACTATTGAAGAGGCTGTATGGTAATTTGCCTTTGCCTTATCTTTTATAGAAAAATTGGACTATCCTTGACTATGTAACAGTTTGTGACTTTTGACGGGAACTTGCAGAGTGACGTTGCGTTTTCATTTTAATTTTCATAAATTTGTGTATTTTGAGTTTTATTGTGTATTTTTGGTGATATTTTTTGATCACCCATCTGCACCAGTGAAGAGAAATGAAATTAATTATGTGTATCGTGACTTTCCAAGTTGTCTCAAAAAGTCCGTGAAGAGTTTTAGTACAATGACCACCATTGTAGTAAAACATGACTTTAATGGACGGTGACTGACTGAGGACTATAATGTGAAGTGATTTATTGTGACTGGAAACTTTAATATAACTCGACACTGGCAGAAATTAGCCATAATTTGGGCTTGGTTGCCAAACTTAAAAATGAGAAGAAGATAGATGAAGATGATCCAAATATGATGATAATATGATCATCATGATTATTATTTTTATAAGAAGGACATTTTGATTCCTATAAATAACAATAGGTATCATAGTTCTGTGCCGTAATAAGAGTACCATTTCATGGTTAAAAATAAGCAAAGAGTAAATCACCAAGTTGTGCAAAAATTGTGTTAAATAAAATTTCAGTATCACGTATAAAATATTAAGCAATGTTACAAAATATTTACAGCTTTAGCTAAAACTATAACAAACAAGTATAATTCCGTAAGCGAAAGGTAAACAAGGCTATCTCGCAAAACTACGCATGACTAAGCTTGCTTATTTGATACTAAGTAAAATATATTCAAGTATTTAATACATATTTAACAAGCTTTACCAAAAACAACGTAATATGCATATTTATAAGGACCGTTTTCGTAAATACACTTCATAATTCAGTATCTCAATGAATGACGTCAAAAAGGTAACAATAGTATCGCGATAAATTAAATATTCCATTTTTAAATAAATACGTTTCCAATGACACAATGAACAAAACTGTGTTGCTATACCAAATATATGTATAGGTAATGGGACCAGCACACAGAGACCGCAATAAATTGGTTAATGGCGTTGTAATACGTTTGTTAATTGGGAAAACTGTTTGATTATTATATATAATTGTACATTTTAAAATGTCAATCGTTTATTTATATAATGGGTAATACAACAAACCACTGAATTTCGCACAGCTGTTTTAATTTATTTATTATAACACACTACATTAATTCCCGTGTTGCAGAGAGAGCTTACGATTTTCAAAATAAAAATAGTATGTTTTATTCCAAACATGAGAAAGCCCAGATACTTATCGTTTATTAAACTCCCCCCTATTGGAGTCTAGTAGAAAATAGACATAATATCGAGGATAAAATTAAAAGGTTCCGGCGTACGAAGGCAATTTACAATCGAGGTTGCGTGCTTACACCTTTACACTCAGCATGTCTTCAGAATTATCAAAAATTAAGCTGTAAGTAGTATACTCATCAGACCGCCCTTATAGCTCGTACGTTACCTGCAACGAAAAAAAAACATCATAAATATTGAACATCTGTATGGAAACCATTTCCGGATCCCCTATGAAGGTCAATGAACCGGCGAACGAAGAACAGATTCCGGCCAGTACACTAACATCAATCGATTCTAATTGAGCTGAATCACTTGAAACTATGGTTTCTCTCCTTCTTATTTATGGCCATTAGATTTTTTTCTAAAACGCTTTATTTGTTGCATCAACCAAAGATCAAATAATTAAGGGTGTTACCCAGTCCAATGACCTTGACGATTTGACCTCTAAACGAGTATTCTGTGCTACTCACCGCTGGGCGGCATTTGAAATGCCGCCTAACGTTGAGTAGCGGTACTACAATCAACTCGATTACAGAAAAGGTAACGGCGCAGATGTGTCGTATCGTTTTTATAACTTTGCCTATTTCCATTATTTATAACTAAAAATGTTGATTGCTAGGTCCTGAGGAACAGAATTTATAGTTTACAAAATACATAAATCTGTTTAATTTTACTCACCTGCTATATGATACATACCTATCAAGGGTCTGATGATGATCAGGTTAATACATACTGGATGTCAGTAATAGAAATAGCTAAGATGTTATGGTTTTCAATAGTTATCTAATATCACATGTGTTTTACTACACGATAAATCCCCAGGGTATGATGATGAACAGGTCAATAATAACGAGATATCAGTAATAGAAATGGCTAAGATGTTCTAGATTTTCAATAGTTGACTAATATTACATGTGTTTTACTACAAGCTGAATCTTAAGGGTCTTATGATGATCAGAAAAATACATACTGGATCTTAGTAACAGAAATGGTCGGCAACGCGCGCGTGATACCCTTGGTGTTGCAAGCGTCCATAGGCTAACCATAGTCCATAGGGTAACCGCTTACCATCAGTCGTCAGATTCAATCAAGGGTCAGTTCACACCGAAACGCGATGCAACGCGGCAAGCTTAGATAGCAATAGAATATAGATCTTTAAAAAGTGTTTTCCATGTAAAACTTTTTAGGCACTGGTCCGATTGCTCTCAAAATCGATATTTGTGAGTCCTTGGGGTCACAAAACAAGAATCTTTTCTCAAAATTTCGAAAAAGTGTCCGCCATGTTGAACTTTTTAGATACTGGTCCGATCGCTCTCAAAATCGATATTTGTGAGTCCTTCAGGACACAAAACAAGAATCTTTTCTCAGAATTTTGAAAAGGTGTCCGCCATGTTGAAATTATTAGTCACTGGTCCGATTGCTCTCAAAATCGATATTTGTGAGTCCTTGGGGTTACAAAACATGAATCTTCTCTCAAAATGTTGAAAAAGTGTCCGCCATGTTGAACTTTTTACATACTGGGACCCAATTCTCACTTCCCACGAACTAGCCTTCGAATCGAACTTGCAATACGAGTGCATTTTCGACCGTAAAATTTCGAGGGGCGGAGTTAATTTTTCGATACCTGTATTCTCGGCATTAATCGAACTAACCTTCGAAATAATTTCGAGTGGTAGGAATAAATGTTGCCATTATGATACATACAAATTGCACGACGTGTTTCGTTTCACTTGATAATTGCGTTTTGTTAACGTACGTATCTTAAATTAAATTCTAAAAACATATGAATTACTACGACATATTTAAAACAACGTTTTACACTTTTTATACCTTGATATAATCGGAATTCATAAATTAATCAATTTAATTTAATAATTATAAATTTATATAAAAAGTATTGACTGTGCGTAACGGAAATCCTTAGGTTTATCTGTCATTACTTTTCCAAATGACAACCTAACTGTTTGACGTATGATAGTTCGCATTCGAAATACGTTTCGAACGGTCCCGACCAGTCGAAGCAGTTCGAGCGCCAGCCCTCGAAAAATAAGACAAAATGGCGGCTTCGAAATTGTCAGAATAGCCTAACTTGATTTTCACTCGAATAAAGTACGAGTTCGAACTTTATTTCGAACGAGTGATGAATTCGAGTGAATGAGAATTGGCTCCCTGGTCCGATTGCTCTCAAATTCGATATTTGAGAGACCTTGGGGTCACAAAACAAGAATCTTTTTTCAGAATTTTGAAAAGATGTCCGCCATGTTGAACTTTTTAGATACTGGTCCGATTGCTCTCAAAATTGAGATTTGAGACTACAAAACATACAACTTTTCTCAAAATTCAAAATAGTGTCCGCCATTTTGAACTATTTTGTTATTGGTCCGATTGCTCTCAAAATTGATATTTGAGAGACCATTGGACCATATAACATAAATATTTGCTCAAAATATAAAAACGTGGCCGCCATATTGAACTATTTCATTACTGGTCCGATTGCTCTCTCAAATATCAATTTTGAAAGCAATCGGACCAATAACTAAATAGTTCAAAATGGCGGACACTTTTTTTCAATTTTGAGCAAAGATTCATCGTTTATGTTCCAAAGGCCTTTCTAATATCAATTTTGAGAGCAATCAGACCAATAACTAAATAGTACAATATGGCGGACACTATTTTAAATTGTGAATATTTATTATAGTTATTTATTTATTTTAGTTATTTTGTCGTATAAAATTTTCGTGCGAGGTCCACTCGTGACAGCAGCCATCAAGGCACTGACGAGTCTCGGCTCCAGGCGTCCGCGGGTGGGATTTGGTGGGGAGCGAGTGATTTATGCTTCGCGATTTAGTTTTTTAATTATTATTTGAAAATGATTCACGAAATTTGAAAATTAATCAATACAAGTTGTTATAAAATGCATTACCTTTTTTTTGGTGTAAGATTCGCATAAATCTGTTGAGCCGTTATGTCAACAATTTACAATTTAGGTTAAAATTATACCTGTAAGGATATGTGTTTTTACAAAATTTTAAGATATTTACAAAAAATGTAATCAATACAACTTGTGCGTGATGAACAAATGTACAACATATATTTTTTCCAGGAAAAATGAATGGATAGATTCGTCAACAAAATGCGTTTAGTCCAGCGTATTTTAGAGGTTTGACCATTGTTACAGCCTTAATCAAATAAAACCAAAGGAAAATGTACCTATGTTCAGTGGCTTTGACTACAGAACTCATTAAAAGGCACTTTTATCGTGAACAATTTTTTTTTTATAATTTTCCACGGAAGCTAAGGAGAAAATTCAACAATATTAATAAAGACAGAATAAGCGATTTGGTTCCGTTTGGGCCAAAGAGAAGTTATCGGTGTTGAGATAATTTTCGCAAGTGGATATAAATCTTTTTTTTATATTTCAATATAAAAAAGATAGCTCGAGTATTTCGAGTCAAATTATTTTAAGTAGATAACCTTTTTAATGGAACGATAAATTGTGTTCGTTCGTTGTGATTTGTTAAAATGTTGACGTATTATATTTTTATTTCAGGCACTTGCTTTTAACATAAGTTGGTAATCTTTGATTAAGGATACATCCAGATAGAGTGTCGCAGCTGTGCACGCGTCGATAAAAATAGGCTCTAACTGTTAGGGGCTAAATCAAATAAAAATAAATAAAAATGTAAAATAATGATCAATATTTAAATTTCTCCCGATTTTAATTGGAATATTTTAACAACTACTATCATTATGAATGTCATTATGACAAGCAGAATGACGCAGAGGGAGCGTAAAACGTAGCTGTTACGCGCAGCAGCCTATAAAAGTTGGCCTGTTTTGTATATTCGTGTAGTATGGCGACGTTCTTTCTAGGTATATTTATTTCTATGTTGGTAATGTCAAAATATGAATGAGTGCTTTAATTCTCTAACAACGCTTGGAGCAAAGCCAGGGTTTCTGGCGCAAGAAACAATACTATTTTTTTCTGATGCGCCAAACCTCTGCCAAAAAGTAAATATTCTCTTAGACGAGGATTTTATTACCCCACTAATTTACGAAGTTTGTTTCGTACACATTAATTTTCTGAATCACTTAAGTGCCCCAAAATTCGAGGGAACTTTTACAATTGTTACGAAGAGATTTCTGTCCATTAACCTAGTATTAGGCCAGGATAAATCAATCAGTGTGTAACTGTGAAGGTTCGAGTGATTTTTACCGTTTCATGCAGGTCGGGTTTCTTCCATTGGGCCCAATTAGTGGAATATGTTGTTCGCACTGGAGAAACTTGTTTATGAAACTATTTAGCGCTTTTCCGCTCAACGCGTTTCGCTGAACTGGTTCAAAAGCGATCTAATAGCAGTGACGAGAGATTTCACAAAATATTTACTACGTCAATCTTCGAGCATGAAGCATAATGTTTAATTTAACAATACAGCGAAATACCTGAAGGTCAGACAAAGGTTCGAATTCAGTACATGATCAAACTGCCGGCATTTAATGGATAAAGCATGATGATAAATAATGGATTATTGTATAAAAATGAAGCTACACGCGAGCGAAGCGATAGGTGCGAAATTTCGCGTGTTATCATTCATTACCACGCGAGCGGCACGAATCTTACCTGACCTTACCGCCGACTTCATACTGTTACGAGCTGGGGTTCAGGATAAATAATGGTACACGAATTTACCAAAACACTGGTCACACTTTTATTAAAACACTCAGAAATTAAATAGTTCACTAGCACTTAACTGTATTTCACTTCGATGTTTACTCACTGATTCACTAAATCAAACTCAAACTCCTCTGTGCATTGTCCCGTATTTATACTTCATAAACGGCATCTGGAACATTCCACAATTTACCCGCGTATTCTACATGCCTACAGTGCTATCGGGAATATTCCAGAAGCCGGTAGCTATTCGGCGATAGATGGCGTTGCTTGATAGATGTTTACTCCTATACAATAACAGCGTTACAGATAGTACCGCTATTCAATAACAGATGGCGTTACTGGTAGCAATTTATTCCTGATGTCGCGATGTCGTAACACTACCCCCTCCTTAGACATGCTCGTCCCGAGCAATGTGAGTTCCATGGTATTGCGCCAAACGGTATATATGGACAATCTTCGGTTTACCTCGAGCCCCCTTCTGGATACGGTAGGTGACATCATTGATTTTCGTAACAACACGATATGGTCCATCCCATTTTGCTTGCAGTTTCGGGGACTTTCCTTTCCTGCGCACTGGGTTATGTAGCCATACTAGGGACCCCATCTCGAATACTCTATTGTTCGCTTTCCGATCGTAACGGGTCTTCATTCGTTCAGACATTTGTTGGCCATACTGCCTGACGTGCTCATATACGTCATTCATTTTGTTTCGTAAGTCGTTCGCATAATCTGTAACACTACGTGGATCGTCAGGCGGAATACCGGTGAGCAAATCTGCAGGCAATCGCAATTCTCTACCGAAGTTTGCAAAAGCAGGCGTCACCGTCGTACTTTCATGAGTTGCACTTCGATATGACAGGAGAAAGGGTTGTATGTGTTTGTCCCAATCCTTCTGCCGGCTGTCCACAACTTTTGCCAGATATCTCTCCAACGTTTGGTTGAACCTTTCAACCATTCCGTCCGATTGCGGGTGATAAGATGTGGTCCTGGTTTTGTGTATACCCATTACTCGACATGCCTCCTGAAATATTTGAGACTCGAAATTTCTTCCTTGATCGCTGTGAATTTCTAGTGGTACACCAAACCGACAGAAGACTTCAT
Organism: Achlya flavicornis; assembly: GCA_947623365.1. Classification (NCBI taxonomy): domain Eukaryota; kingdom Metazoa; phylum Arthropoda; class Insecta; order Lepidoptera; family Drepanidae; genus Achlya; species Achlya flavicornis. The sequence continues at coordinate 5,253,451 of OX392488.1, forward strand.
GGACTAATTTATCTGCCACAGTAGAAGCTTCCTGATTCGGTATCGCGAAGACCTCTGGCCACTTTGTGAAGTAGTCCATGACGACCAGGAAGTACTTGTTTCCACTATCACTTTCAGGAAACGGCCCCGCGACATCCAACGCTATCCGTTCCCAGGGAGCTCCAACATTGTACAGCTTCAGCGCACCTCTACTGCGTGTTTGTGGTCCTTTTACAGCTGCGCAACTGACGCACTTTCGTATCCAGTCTTCCACATCGTCCCTGCAGTGGATCCAGTAAAATCGCTCACGAATCTTTAAAAGGGTTCGTTTTACTCCCATGTGACCTCCTGAACATCCATTGTGATAGAATTTCAAGATATCTGGTATCCTTGCCTTCGGAACAACCATTTGTAGGTGAGAGCTGTCCCCTCGGGCATTTTCCCATTTACGGCATAAAATTCCATCCTGTATAGCTAGGCTCTCCCACTGTGCCCAATAATGTCCCCTTCTTGAGTACTTGTTCATGCTCACTTAAATTTAGTACACGTACTGCCGAGACGTTGTTAGCTTTAACTAACGTTCGTGCCATCTTCCATGGAAGATCACTGTCCAGTTTTTCTATAAGGATGCAACGATTTCCATGACCTGAATTTTCTGGTAAGATTACCGGCACGATTGTTTCAGACATGGGAGAGAGAACACTCTTCTTCAAGCAATACACTTGGCCCGACGATGCGCCTTCTATGAAGACTTCTTCCGAAGCACATTTTAATACTCCGTGATTGACGTCGATCTCACAGTGATGTTTCCTCATGAAGTCTAATCCCAGGATACAGTCATCCATAATGTCGGCCACGATTACTTTGTGACGGTAACTTTGGTTGCCCAATTTTAATTCTACCTCCTTCTCGCCTTCGACGGTTATCTGCTGGCCGGTAGCTGTTACCAATTCAATTTGCTTGTAGTCTTTGAAGTAGTCCCCAAGAAACCGACTTGCTAGTTGGGAACTGACGATCGTGCGAGATGCTCCAGTATCCAACGTTACCTTACATGGCTTGCCATTAATTTCACCTATAATGATCAGACTGTTCCCGTTATGGGCTTGTGAGATCGAGATCCTTGGGGCTCTTCGAACACCAGCCAGCACCCGCCCCGCGGTCCTGGCGTTTATTCGTTTCCCTGTTGCTGAGCAGTGCCACCAGTCACCGCTGCATTTCCTTCCTGGGGTCGATTTTCTTCTTTTCTATAGTTTCTCCACTTCGGGCAACTCATCCGAAGGTGGCCCTTTTCTCCACAGTTGTAGCAACGGGGCGAGGCCACTACTTCCCTGATGCGGTGAGGTCGGTCATCGCGTCGCACAGCCTCCACTTCTAAGGCATGGGCTAAAGCGTCTTTCAGCGACTCGTGGTGCCCTAATCTCACGGCAGCTCTGACTTCCAAGTCGCGTATACCATCCACGAACGCTTGCACTAGATTACCGTTGATCATCGCTGGTGCAGACTGGTATGCTTTACGGACCAGCTTTTCTACCTCTAGAGCCCACTGTTGTATAGTTTCGGCGCTCCGTTGCACACGGTCCTTGAGTTGGGCACGGAATACGTGTTCCAGGTGTGCGTCCCCGTATCTAGATTCTAGAGCTTCCAACAGTTGCTCATACGTCACGTCCTTACCGAGGGCCTCCAGTATAGTGAGGGCCTGGTCGCGAAGACCCAAAGTGAGTGCTGTCATCGCCTGTGCCCTAGTCCAACCATTCGCCTTCATGACAGCTTCGAACTGGATTCTATAGGCTGACCATGACGAGGTGCCATCAAATGGCGGTACCTTGAAACCACGTGAAGAAGCCACAGGTAAAGAAGTAGCAGTTCCAACCTTGAGTCCAACCAGGGCCTTCTTCACGTCTTCTATCTGTACTTCGGCCTTGGACATACGATTTTCGGATTCCGAGATACGGGACTCATGATGCTGAAGCTGTTCCTTCACCACCTTGAGATCCTTGCCAAGAGTTACTTGTAAATTTTCTAATAAAGCCATATGTTCCTCTTGGCGGCGAGCCTGCTCCTCCTTATCCCGCTGTAGCTGTTCCTCCAGTCGGCGAGCCTGCTCCTCCTGACGGCAAGCCTGCTCCTCCTTATCCCGCTGTAGCTGTTCCTCCAGTCGGCGAGCCTGCTCCTCCTGACGGCGAGCCTGCTCCTCCTGACGGCGAGCCTGCTCCTCCTGACGGCGAGCCTGCTCCTCCTGACGGCGAGCCTGCTCCTCCTTATCCCGCTGTAGCTGTTCCTCCAGTCGGCAAGCCTGCTCCTGTAGCATTACCATCAAAGCGCCAAGATCTGGGGTTGCAGGTACTGCTCTGACTTCAGGTGGGTCGGCAACTGGCAAAGAGGCAGTTGGCCACTCGAAGTCTGCGACGGAGGACCTCCAAACCTCCTTTCATCCATCTCCTGCTGCCGCTGGCCCCTTGTACGGACACCCTCAGTGACTTCCTTTGGCAAAACCGGCATTATTTATCCTACTACTTCTGACACCAATTGTTACGAGCTGGGGTTCAGGATAAATAATGGTACACGAATTTACCAAAACACTGGTCACACTTTTATTAAAACACTCAGAAATTAAATAGTTCACTAGCACTTAACTGTATTTCACTTCGATGTTTACTCACTGATTCACTAAATCAAACTCAAACTCCTCTGTGCATTGTCTCGTATTTATACTTCATAAACGGCATCTGGAACATTCCACAATTTACCCGCGTATTCTACATGCCTACAGTGCTATCGGGAATATTCCAGAAGCCGGTAGCTATTCGGCGATAGATGGCGTTGCTTGATAGATGTTTACTCCTATACAATAACAGCGTTACAGATAGTACCGCTATTCAATAACAGATGGCGTTACTGGTAGCAATTTATTCCTGATGTCGCGATGTCGTAACAATACATAAACCAATTTCAAATCTATGGGTGACCTACAAAGGCTTATAGAAAGCAATGTTACAGTTTCATCATAACTAATTAGCTTTCCGCCTGAAAAACGCTTCCTTTATGTACCTCTACTCTAGGGTACTCAAGGAATTCCTCTAAATTTCAAATATCAAGATTTAGGCTGTGAGTCGTCGTCTATGAGTTAATCAGCTTTCGTGTATTATTAAATAGATAATAAAAGAACAGAAGCATAATAATGTATATTGTTAGCAAGAGGTGCTAAGCTAGTTACGACCAATATTGAAATGAACCTTTCCAAAAAGCATAAATAAAATCAAATTGCAACAAATGGGCACATCGCATAATCATAAAATGAAATTAATTTTAAAAAGGGGCTGGCAAATTTTGAACATTTTCCGCGCTAAGATCTGAATAAGAGATTTCCGCATAAAATTCCCAATTGTAAGGAGACAAGCTACTGACAACCGACTGCGACTCCGCAAAATGGAAATACGGCCGAAATTGGCAACGGAATTCTATTTCAACACCCTCTGTTCTAACTGTGGCTGGAGCGTTTTGTTTTTGTTCTGCCCTGATTGTCTGTGGCCAAGAGAATCCGTTTGTTAACGGTAAAATCCGAGACAAATAAAATATCTCCTGTAACACGGTGTTTTTGAAAGTAATTTATAGAAATGTTTGTCGGTACTCTGCTTGATTGAGGGAGGCCATTTACAAGTCATCGGTTTGCTCTATTTATGTCACTTTCATAATAATATATGACTGATCCATCGATCTTGTCACTTGTATTGAGTTTTTGATGGAAAAATATATGTATTTTGATAGTACACTTTAAGTGTTCTAGTCGGGAAGTCCTCAGATGGTCTCCTCCGGCCTAAATTTATCGCTCTGATTGTTCTTCCGGTCGTCTGTCTTTAATCGCCTTTCTTGCTTTTTCGTTGGCACGCCTTTTCGACGTCACGTCTCCTTAAATATTTCTAGCCCTACATTTCCCCATAGGCAGCATACAATTAATTTCCTTTAACTATTACTGCTGCTCTTCTGTCATAAATGAAGTAAAATTTTTCAACTTATCCCAAACTATTCTCAAAATACAAACAAAATTCCGTCACCAATTTTATAGAGCAACGGAAATATAACCTTTTTTTTAAGTATAAAGTTCAGAAGTGTCCTCAGCAGACCTTTACGGCGTCGCAATTTCTAAAATGGAACTGCTCAGACCTCCCCTGAGAGTGGAAAGGTCCGCTTGTCCACTCCCTGCTGATTGTAAGAGCTCAGTGTTATGACATAGTTAACCCGATTTTCCAAGGTTACTTTGGAAACTATTATGTTGAGTGAAACGGAATAAGTTGTTAACTTAGTAATAATTTAGAACCTTGTCTTATATTTTGTTTCTTGCTGAACATGAACTGACAAATTCAGATTTTGAAAACTTCATTGTTGAGGAATCTGTTTGAGCTAATAGTAGAGAACTTTTAGAATAGCGAATATAACACAATAAACAACAAACTACACCACAGTATAAATTCATCTCACCATATTTATGCTCAGTTTTAAAGCGCCATCAAATGTGATATGTGATTTCATTAAATTTCACTTCGCATAAAGCAGTCACAATTTCACAATATTTTACGGTTCATAGTCACTCACGTCAAACGGACGACTTTATAGCTACGTGACCATTTTACGTAGACCTTTCCTACCCTTACATTTTCACACACACTTGAGTAATGTCCACTGATATACGAGGTCGCAATAGATAGGCAAGTCGATTTGGAGTCGTGTCACGGCTTATCAATAAATATGTAGCTATCGGTTTCACATCAAATCACACAAGCCTATCATTCTGTGAGAGCTTTGAGTGTTGCTTTACTGGTCCACTTGCAATGTAATGTTATTAGTCACAAGGTAGACACGGCTGAGTGATCTTGTCTGTAGCATCATTATCCTTTGACTCTCACCTAATTAAGCTCTGCTTGAATCCAAACTGCGATATCATGTACGTATGATATATGAGATACACTCAATTCTTCGATCATTGCTAGATTGCTACATTGATTGTACTTCCTAAAAAACCTTCCGAACTTGTAATTAGATTACCAACAACATGATCTTATATAATTTTATCAAGAATTGTTATTATTATAGTCTACTATAATAAATTCTAGTCTAAGTCTATTTAGTAAAAGGATAACGTGTTTTATAAACCCCGTTTACTTTAAATATACCACGATAGAAATTGAAAATTATTCCTCAGGCACAGAATCATCAATTTTTTCACATAGAATCTTTGTTTTTTGGACTAATCCCTCTATAGTTTATAAATAAGATCTATATACTTTCATTTATCTAATACCCGGTACTCAGACTATACAATAGATCGTAACAAGGTCAAATACATAGTACAGTACAGTTATTACCACTGAAACAATATCTGTAATGTAGCTCACACATCATCTGACCGCAAATCGCCGACCGACATAAACATAAAAGAAGACTAAATAGTTAACAGTAACTGTTACACACGGCGTGACGGAAAAACGAGTCACACTGATTGTTGGGACCGTTTTAATGAGCAGAGTATTTTCTTTGCTCGATGACTTAACTGGGGGCTGTTATCATTCAGAGCAATTTCCTTTCTCAGTACAGAGACGCCGCGCCCCGTTTCATAGCTTCAAGACGACAATTCGCATGCTTAAAGTGTGACTACAGTTTTAAATAACTTTCGCCATTGCTTGGAACTTTTTGCCTGGGATTGTCGGCAAACTTGCCATGTCGGACTCAGTTGTTGGACGTCTTTTAGACAGTTGGGACATTTATTTGACGCTTCACTTGCACTAGGGTCGTAAACAATGGCTGTAAAATAAAATACTTTGTATCGCCATTGTGTTTCACCTCTCGCCGAAGTTCTGCGCTATTTACTTCAGGAAACCTTGAAAGTGGAACTAGTTAGGATCGATCTTGAAAAGATATTTACGGAGGAACATTTTGCCATCTATAGGAAGTATGTATGAGTTGATAGTGGTGACAACGATTAAAACTTTGAACTAAAATTAACATTACATAAGCGTATTGGCATTGGCAGCAAATATAAAACAATATTAAAAAATAATGAAAATATAAAATGATATTTCAGATACGAAGTTTTTACAAACAACACACTTTCGATCAATTAATTATCTTCATCACAAAATAGTCAATGTTGATAAAGAATATAATCAAATAAAGGTTATGTTCTCGTGAGAACAAATAAAAGAACAGAAAATACCAAAGGAACTTCATAATCCTATAACAAGTAAAAAAACCTTATAAAATTATGGGAAATGTTGAAGATAACATAATTATAATGTCAAATAAATAATAGGTTGACGAGACACGCAACGTTGTGTATGATGTTGGCGCTATTAGAATGAAATAAAAAGAAACATTTAAAAAAGAATCAGAATAATCATTGCTATCTTAATTTTTTATCAAACCAAATAATGGGATAGCTTTGGTAATTGAACATCTATCCTTTTAATTCAAAGGCCCTAATACAAAACAAACGAATTATACGGGACCAGGGTTTCGGAAAGAGCAAATCACATTCATGCAAACATATCTAAAAGGGTGTCAAGTAAACAACGTACAAAATCCCTTAAATTCTACAAAAGCGGGTTGCATATGAAAACGCTTTAACTGAGTAGAGCTATTGAACCCCACTCGAGTTCCTACTACGGGTCAAGTACTGTCATTATCAAGACCTTCGCGTAAAAACTCGCTACGTGTTTTTTTTAACAATTTATCTACTGTCCCGTTAGGAGGACAACGAAATCCCCTTCTGAACCTTACAAATCTACGTCCTCACCCCCACCGCCGCGGGCTTTGTCAAAACATGAACGAGCTCACCTACAAAACCAAGAAAACTCTGCTTTTTGACTTGATTCTACCTTTTTGCCTTTAAAACAATGATACTATTGGACATCTCTCAAAACAACTTGTTTTCTAATTTAAAATTGTCATTCAAAGAGAAAAATACGCGGTGAAATATTGCGGTGTACGTTGACGTATTTTCAGAGCAAAATTCGAAGCTCGGTTTCAAATACCGACGTTATTCGTGAGGACCGATCGCCTTTTCGTATGGGGCGGGATTGTAAAGGAAAAATAAGTAATAACAGAAAATTCGCGGCACTTTTTCTGGACAGGCGAGCAAATTTCGCCTGATGAATAGAGTACTTGTGGAAACGTAAAGGCTCATCAATAACGACGGCGTTGCTCATCAAGCAAATGGAAGTAAAGGACGACATGGCACTGGCATTACTTAAGAAATTAATACAGGGCCCGGAGTGGATATATACGAATCCTGTAAGCCAGGAGCGGACTCATGTCAATTCATGGTGACAGCCATGACGCGTAAACTCCGATGAAATATGGCTATAATTTTTTTTTACATTTCTTGCATGTTGCGTTCATTGTTCACTCTTCTATTTCACGCGTTTTTATTTTGCTTGTAATATTATTTGTGGTGTTGATGCAATGAATTTGCGAAGCACTTTCTCACATCAGGCGCAACAGCAAATACCATTTGCACCTCCATTAACAGAATTATAACCTTTAAGACTCTCTCTAAAGTAAATATTTGTGCGAAGAAAATCAAGCCGTGTGTTCTATATGGTATCCAAGTTAATAACATTTATTTCTCGAAGGTCTCGAAGGTCCTGTAATGGCCGCCGAGCGAACATTTAACAACGTCTAGAATTATGATGATTTATGAAGCTGGAAGCCAGTAATTGATTGGCGATTGTCTCGTCTGGGCGAAAACGCTAACGAAGCAAGGAAAACAGCAAAAATTTCAATAAAAACCGAATATTGTGAACGATTTATCAATGATTTATTATATTAAGCTACTTTGGACGGACTTTTATTGTAACTGACTATAGACAAGGCAATTTCAGTAGTTTCAATGGACCTTTCTTCAAACAAGCTCACTATGCTAGCTAATGAATAATTTAAAAGATCCAGTCTTTATTTAATCGGGATCGCGTGTGAAACCGCGTGGTGGAAAGTTATCTAGCTTTCTGCTGTGGTTTAAGCCTTCCATAATAGATTCCTACGTTATACGGAACCTGTGTGCAAAGTTATAAGTCTCTAGCTAGAACGTACCATTTGATCTGTGAGTAGATCTTTGACGGGCCAGTTGGCGTGGTTGGTTAAGATTCCACCTATCACGGCGCAAGTAATGGGCTCATGTCTGCATGTCCTGAACCTTGTTGTAATTATATGTATTAACTATGTATTTACAAACAAAAACTAGTATATGTAGTTTATCAATTATCTGATTTCCATATGTAGAAGCTACGCTTAGTTTGGCTTCACGTAGAATGTTCCAGAATATTTATTATTTATCTCCTTCTATAATATGCGATCAAACAATCTAATTCTAATGTGTAGACATTACATCATCTTTGCTTTGCTTTTATCTGGAAACACCACTAACTTTATCAGAAGTAATACAATTAAGTATTTCTTTATCACCTAAATCGAGTCTCGAGAGTATAACAGAACGTGATATAATTTACAAAAGCAGTAAATTAGTTCACAAAAATTATTTCCTACCGAGTAATATCAACATCCTTTTTCAGACACGCCACTGACGTCTAAGATGATTTATAAGGGAAGGCGAAAATTGATTGGTCGGACCCTGTTGTTAACCGAAATACGTCCGAGAAACAAAGCGAAAACGCTCTACTTGGACGACAGATAACAGTTACTCGAACTATTTTATCAATAACCCAGTTTACTAGTTGTAATACAATGTATAATCGAAAGAATTTGTTCCATGCCAGTATTGTCTACATTATCGTTCTCGGTCGACACTAACTTCGTCGGAACTATACTTGACATCCGCATGATATATGGTTGGGACAGCCGGTAATTGATCGACGATATCTGTGCGCCTACGTCGAATGACTTCTACTGTACATAGGTTGTCGACCTTAGGATATGCATCGCGAATGTCCGTTTTGTATCTACTATAAGCTCATAACATATAGCATACATGATGCATGTCAGTTATAGTAACCAATACAAATTCACTTCCATTTGCTTCATAGGATGATGGTTTTCTTTCACAATCCTCTCCGACTCTCATCTTAAATAGTTCACCAAGTGTTTTTATTTTCTGAAACACTTTTTGTCCGCGTTTTTCTTAGCAAGGACATTAGACCGCTAGTCTACTGTGTGAGTTGATATGAGAGCTGTGCATTCAATTAAAAGTTCTACCGTTCATTCAAATTCGTTGTGAAAGGAAATTCAACTAGAGAACTGAGCCAAAACGACTTTCTCTCTTTTTGTCACCTTTGGAGAAGTGTCGAAACGGCTAGCGCAATACAGGACTTTGGCTTTATACTTAATTTTTTGTCCATTCTGCTTCGTTAAGATTCTCTAAAACTGAACGCTATGGACGGGACGGTATGACAAAAAACACTTCATGCTTTTTTCGTCGCGTTTGGTCATTTAGTCTACCTAGCTATTTGGAGTACAAAAACCGGTCCACTATTGGATAGAATGATCAATTTTTAACTTTATGCCATCGTTATAGGTTTACAATTTGCTATCTATCGCTATTTCGTAGTGCCATCTTCGACAAATTTTCTGTTTAGTGGACATTTTATAAATGTCTATTAATTTACGATAAAATTATATTGATGTAACGAGATGATGTTACGAGAAGTGTCCGTATGTAAATAATAAGATAGGTAACAGAGATCTGAATAATACGTGTAGGATCCAAAATATCTTTAAAGTAAATTGCTAAAAGTAACTTATTTGTATTATCATATTACAGTAATTGGTTTTTAACGGAGAATGTGTGAGCGAGGGGGTAAGAAAAATATAGAAGTCTGTGAATTTTTGCGAGCATGCCGTGCGGAGATTTTTGTTAAAAATGGCAAAATAACCTTGTTTCTTTGATGCCAGTACCCCCCTGTATTGTACATACATATTAAATCAACGGTGAAATATAAAATCATGTTATATTATATCCGGGACTTCGTGAACTCATCGAAAAACATTTACTAAATTTCAGATTAAATTGAACCCATACTTGATAATGGGAAACAAGCAATTTCCGTTGAATATGTGAATTCCTTATTATAATATACATTGAGCCGGAATCATCGAAAATTGTGGTAATGGTTGTATTACAATGAAAATACCAAACTAAAATAGAATAAAAAAAAAATATAATAATTACAACAGGTATTTAATTATGTTTCATTGAACTTACTATACGTGATTTATATTGAAATATATTTATTACAGAACAGCAAACAAGTTTGATATAGAATTTAGAGATAATCGAAGTCAGTATTAGGAGTGATAAGGTTTATAATGCTTTCGCATAGGTCGGCTATCAAATTGCAACGCAAGTAACTATCCAACTTGATGTTAGCCTTAGTGCGGAGTATTAAACTTAGTTCCGATTCTAAGTGCTTGTGAAATATATACCTAAAAACCATTCAAATAGCTCTTAATTTCATAGAGAATAAATTCCTTCAAATAGCGAGCAATCTGAAGCGAAAACTTTTGCCAAGCATTGTAATTTAAATGGTCAATATTTAAGTGGTACGTATAAAGAAACTTAGTATAATTAGGGATCGATTGGAAAACATTGTCAGTGGTTCGCACTCGCAAATAACCGTCTTGTCCTGGAAAATGTAGTATTTTGAAACGCGGCCGAAAAACGTCTTTGCAGTACCTACACTCTTCCGTTATCTTCGTTTTTCTTTAATTAACAGAATTATTTACGAGATTGACTGAAAACATCGCTCCTATAAAAAACGAGGCCCATCTACTCGGTTTTCTTATAAAGATCGGTCGGTCGTTCATAAGCCCAATTTTTTTTTTGATATTCTTGTTTTATTTTAATGTTTGACGTGACAACCCTACCTATTACAGTACAATTTTAGATCGAATGACGCCAACAAATATTCTCGTTCCAAATCCAGCCCCTCAAATATAAATCACTAGGATTAAAACAAAATTTAACAGAGTCGTTGAATAACCGACCAAATATGGAGAGCATCGACCGTCTATAATTCAACAAATTGATGTCCACATTAATTCAATTTATGCCACGAGGCTCCCTAGCATAAAATGATATAGTGACCGCTTTTCTAAATCATTGTCAGACTGCATTTTCTGTTCCTTATAAAGTTAAATATTCAAATGAGAGCAAGCGAGACAAATATAAGTAAGTCGATGTGGGTTGAAAAGGGACAGCAATTAAAGGGAGCGTTGAATGACCTCGTTCTCGCGTTCTTAGATGCCCGAGCGTCTTCGGAGCAACTCGGGCGTGTAAGGACCTTATCTTCGGATCTTAGACCGCGCGGGCGCAACCCTACTCGATATTTTAAGCGGTTTTTTTTTGAGGTTGGCGAAGGAATGCAGTGCAACATTGAGAATGTATGAGTAATGGAGTAACCCGTTAAAAGCCAGCGGTGTCTTATTGCTCAATTTACTTCATGACGTGATCTTATCGTGATTCTCGCACTAACAGCATAAATAACAGTTGTTCTACATCTTAAAATTACTCCACTTAGTTACGTATCGTTATCATGATCTACTAATGAACTCGTCGTTTAAATACAAATTAGTGCCTAGTAAACATTAATTTAACGCCATCGATAAGTGTGTGTAGCTAATACTTATAATTTTTGTGTGTACTAGTATTTATTTTTTACCATTGAGATCATCTTCAACTATAAAATCCTCGAAGCTTTCTTAATCCCACATTTTCTTACACAACAAGTAAAAAACTTTACTCCATCCAACGTCATATTTTTTATCACCATCCTCACAAAAAGCGGAACTAATTGAAAGAGAATTTTAACATTTTTAATTTAAACGAGACTAAAAAAGAAACAGTGCAGTGTCATAGTGTTCACGGGCCTTAATGAGGCCGGTGGTGCTCAGCTGTCACGGTGTCAATGACCTCATTAATGACGAATGATGAATGTAGTCAGCCGTTAAAAGACTTGCCCATTAAGCCAAGTCACTTAACAAACCAACAACACCATGTAGCATTTATCTGGACATGGTTTTGTGACCATTTTGATGACGACTAAATTCACATAGAAAACAAGCGATTGGACTGATTTGACAGGCAGGAGGCTATATCCACTTAAAACTTTTTTTTTTGAAAAAGTTTAAAGTGGATATGATATAGCCTCCTGCCTGTTATCCTGGGATTATCTATTTAGTTTTTTAAACAACAGAATCACTTCAAACAGAAGTTTTTTTTATGAAATGTTGATATTTTGGCTGTAATTAATAAAGGAAGAGCATTTTTAGGTGGTCTTTCCTCCAATAACAAAAAAAAAAATCTATCATTTGAAACCCCATATGAACTTTACGTTATCATTTTTCCGATCATACATTATTCTTGTTTATTGTTCATGCCTAATAAGTTAATACTTTTATCATTAGGCTTCCCTCCATTACGTAACAAATAATGTGGTCACAAACCGACAGTTAAGTGTTGTTTATACTAAAAATGATTGATGGAAAACGGAAATGTAATGCCATTAAATCACGAGATGGTATCAATATCGTAAATCGTACATCGCTCGTTCAACTTTAAATGTAGGAGTAATTAATGTTACACCAACGGTAATGTAATTAATTCTTCGTGAAGTATTCATATGAAAAGCCCTCGTAAGTAAGCCATATTTGTAAAGTTTGTTTACTGTTGTTTGTCGTCTGTTTTACACGTCAAAACTTATAATGTCTTTTAGCTGTAAATATGAATCCCACCAAAAACATTTTCATGTAAAATGTTGCCAAGACGAGACCATATGGCTCGCACTGTTTAAAAGTTATCAGATCTCATGTAGAGCCAAGCTTATAACTCTACACGCCCTAACTCTACAAGCCCTAAATTCACAGACTACACAACGTCCTGCTTTTTGTTTTCGAAAGAGACGGCGCATCTTTGATGACCTGATGAACTTCTTGTTTGACCGGTTTGCTTGCTATGAAGGTTGATTCTCCTTTTGACGATATAATTCACTATAAGTACCTACCTACCTGAAACAAAAAAAAACGCTTATAATTATGTTTAGTAATTACGATAATGTGGATAAGTAAGTAGACTAGGTATGCAAGTTACCTAATAAACAATTTTATCTAACGACCTACAACTAAAATACTAATTTAGAACTAAGAGTAATAAATTAGTACCTACATAGAGTACACAAGTACCTATACTTAAGTAAAATAATCTACCTTAGGTAGGTACGCCGCTGACTTGATAAAATTTTACCTATGACGCAGCAGGCAAATATGTTATTTCAATTAATGGATTCAAAATCGCGCGCGACTTGTGGCATTTGTGATTGCGCGAGGCGGGTAGCGGGGAGGGGTAGCAGTTCCCCGACCCCACTTGCCGCGGCGCGCGCTGCTCTTCGCCTGCTCGCTCGACTGGCGGCAGTGGGTTGGCTTAGTTCAGTATCTCGCCACGCGTCTAGTAGCTAGGAAGCAATCCGCGCGAGTAAAACAAAGTCTGCACTGAATTTTATTACACGATGAGCTACAAATCAAGAGACGCTTCGGAACTAACTAGCCAAGAACGCATTATGGTGAAGAGAATAATACATGCTAGTTTGTTGGAACAAGAGAGAGGTGCGTATCAATTTTCCATTCACGATGCAGTTAATCGCGCCGCTTTCTACACGGGTCTGACGCCACAAGTACTCCTTAGAATCAAAGCAGATATGCACATGTATTCGGATAAAAGCAAACCAGTAACTAAGGATATTAAGAACAAAAGAGATGGAAATTCAAAAAAATTCTTTAAACTATGTCACCGTTTTACTTTGATGAATATACTTGACAATATGTTTAGTAGTGAGTTTTATACCCGTAGCCCCACATGTAGCGAGCTATTTAGAGCCGTGGAAAACGATTTACCAAAGTACGACAGCTACAATACAGGGTATTTGCAAGTAGGCAGGTTCTTAAAAAAACGATATCATACGAAGGGTGACTGCAACGCGTCGAGGGCTAGAAAAGAGTTATATGAAATCGAAGAAGTCGGGCTGCAGCGCTATGCGTACTTAAAGGACATAAGGGAGTACAGAAAACAAAATAGAAATATCATATATTTAGACGAGACGTGGGTCGACGACAAATTAAATTGCACAAAGATCTGGGAGCATCTTTATGATTTACAAAAAATTGAAGATTTGAAATATGAAGTCATATTAATAAACCTAAGTGCCGCGTCGAAAAATGGATTCCTAACCGAAGCGCTTAAAATGACAACTGCTATAAACACCGAAACCGATTCATTGCAGCTGAAACACTTCAAAAGCTGGCTATCGCTACAGCTTCTTCGATGTCTGCCAAAATCAAGTGTCATTGTGGTTGACAACGAATTATACCACGAGTGTTCCTTGTGGAGGCATCCGGCTAAAACTGCCAATAAAGTAGTTATGTGCAATTGGTTAAGGAAGAACAATTCAGAATTCCATTTCAACCTCGATACGCCCGCTGAGGACTTGTATAGTTTAATCCAGAAACAAGCCCAAATAAACACCGTGAAAGGTATTAAAGACGTGCTTGAAAGTGGTGGCCACAAATTGCTCAAACTACCAGCTTATATGTCGAAGCTAAATCCATTTGAGCTAATGTGGGATAAACTCAAAACAGACTTGGGAAGTTCAAAATCAAAATCAATAAAATTATCTGATGTCAAAGATATAATTTCTGATAAGATTTCTAAAATAACAGCGGAGGATTGGAAGACTTTCGATGAGGAAGTTCGTAAGCGGGAAGAGTACCTCTGGACGAATGATAAGCGACTATTGGACAAAAGAGAGGAATTAGAGCGATTGTACATGGAACAAAAAAACAAAGAAAGCATCAATTAATTTGCATTGCGAAGGATATTTAGGTTAAGTTTTGGTTTTATTTTTTTTGCCATTCTTGTAGAAAACGTACGTTTTAATTGAATAAAAATGTAAGAATTTATATTTTTGTGTTTTCAGTTGTTATAACTATTTACCTACCATATACCTATTATATTTAAAGTCCTAAGTTCAAATCCATAGAAATAAATATACCTAGAAAGAACGTCGCCATACTACACTAATATAGAAAACAGGCCAACTTTTATAGGCTACGTTACGTTTTACGCTCCCTCTGCGTCATTCTGCTTGTCATAATGACGTTCATAATGATAGTAGTTGTTAAAATATTCCAATTAAAATCGGGAGAAATTTAAATATTGATCATTATTTTGCATTTTTATTTATTTTTATTTGATTTAGCCCCTAACAGTTAGAGCGTATTTTTATCGACGCGTGCACAGCTGCGACTCTATATCTGGATGTATCCTTAATCAAAGTTCAAATCACCAAAAGTTTATAAAAAGCTGTTTGGTTGTTTACAAATTTCACAATTATAATAAAAGAAACAAAAAACCCGACTGCGTAAAACAAAAATTAACTGAAAAGCGAAAAACAAGCTCTTTAATCTATAGAATTTTGAATATAACTTGAATGTTATAAGGTATTGCAGTCGGGGACAAACCAATAACCTAAATATGTTTTTTGTAATATTTGTTTATCCCCGACTGCAATTACCTTATAAAATTCAAGTTATTCAAAATTCTATAGATTAAAGAGCTTGTTTTTCGCTTTTCAGTTAATTTTTGTTTTACGCAGTCGGGTTTTTTGTTTCTTTTAATAATTTAATTTATTTCAGACTTTTTAGTTTTATACAGAATGAGTTGTAAGTATTATTAAGTAAATGAGCGGTACGGTAGAGTAACGCTAACAACCATCGCAACTCTGTGAGTTACGTACGGTAACCGCTCATAGTACCTATCTACTGTCCTTGCATTAAACATGGTTTTTTGCAGTTTACGTCAAAATGATAGCATAAAAGTACTACAATATATACATATATGGAAAGGGCTATTCACAAGCTTTCATTTGATACCCATATTGTTACAATAAAGTAATTTTTGTTTTTAATACCCCCCTCTTTCTTTATCCATAGACGCCATATAAAAATAATATACCCTATGACACTCCCACAGTTCAGACGAATCTAACGATACCTCATATGCTTAAATCCATCAAGCCGTTTAGGCTGCAGAGCGTGCCAAAGAAATAGACATACATACATACATACATACATACTTACATACATACATACATACATACACTCGAAAAACATAACCCTCCTTCCGGGTCAGTCGGGTAAAAAAATTACAATCACGTAAATCGTACATCGCTCGTTCAACATTAAATATCGGAGTAATTAATGTAATTAATTTCATGCAATCCAGCAACGGTAATGTAATTAATTTCATGTAATTTCTTCGTAAAGTATTCATATGAAACGCCTTTGTAAATGGTGAAGTTTGGCAAAACGGGATGTTTTGTTTATCGTTGTTTGTCGTCTGTTTTAAACGTTTTGATATAAATGGATTTAGCTGTAAGAATTTGTTTTTTTAAGGCATAGGATACTCGTGGAACGCGAGTAAAACCGTAGGAGACAACTAGTTATGTGAAGACTATTTCTTACGGAATCCTAAAAATCGTTCTTCAG
The DNA here is from genome assembly GCA_947623365.1 of Achlya flavicornis. NCBI lineage: Eukaryota > Metazoa > Arthropoda > Insecta > Lepidoptera > Drepanidae > Achlya > Achlya flavicornis. The sequence continues at coordinate 5,269,969 of OX392488.1, forward strand.
GTACTATTTTGTGATAGATAATGTGAATATATATTATCTAACACAAAATACATCCGTTGGACAGGCATACGCGTCTTATAATAACAACAATTGATGTCATTATTATTTTGACGCGAGGCAGTGTATCTTCCTATCCTAACAACATAACTTTAGATAGCTAAGAGTAAATACCTACTTCAAAATCCAAAAAAGAATATACCGTATCTATTCATGGAAAATGGTTAATAAGTGCTAACTTGTAGTGTCGAAAGCTTCTTTTAGTAGAGCAACTTTATTTCCTAAGTTAGTTACTGTGTGGAACGATTCCCAAGTGTGAAATAAAAAAGTTCATTAGTACTTTACTAAGTAGTCTGCGAACGAACGAAGAGAATTATATAAACTTATCAGTAAACTGAAAGCAAAGCAGGAGATGTAAGATTAAGTTAAAAAAAAACATTATTTCTCAAAAGAACAGAGCACTTCATGAGAATTTACACAATTGTCTCAAATATTTGACAATACTCGGCCAGGGCCAGACGAAAAAGTAAATAAAAAGTTTGTTAGTAAAGCAGTAAGTAAAGGCAGAAAAACTATTACATATATTAAAAGCCGTCCGTCACCAAAAACTTTTTTTTAAATTTAACTGTCTTATAATGTCTACAAAACGATCAGCAATTTACATGTTAAAGCGATCAGTGTTGCCAAATAGGTGGGCTGGAAATTACCTAATTTTTAGGGATATTTAATGACCTGTCATTATCACAATGCACCAAATTGGTTAATTATGTCATAACACTGATTATTAATTAAGAGATAGGATATTGGGAATGGTAGTAATCCGCGTATGTGTACTAAAATCATAATGTAACTTACCTAGTAATTTTTATCGTCTTTTTCATCCGTAAATACACGTAATTAATATGTTATTAAGGACTATAATTGTTAAATTGAGAAGCAATTACCAGGTAGCCGAAGCGACATGAGCAGGTAGCTGAAGCGATACGACCAGGTAGTCGGTACTTGGGAAGGGTTGCCTATTGTTCATATGCGCTGACTGATTCAATGATAAAATTACTTAAGTAAATTCGCACTGTTAATTGTTTGTCAATAATATTTATTTATTAGCGTAGGTTTCTATGCTTTGATTTAATCGAACTGATTAAAAGTGATTAAATTTATCCTCACCATACTATTATTTACTATAATGGCATCTACACTTAGTATGGTGAGAATGTTTAACCACACAAACCTATCAAAGGCAAATAAAAACTTTTCCTACATTTTTTTTTATCATGTATTCCTACCGAATCCTCAAACTCTGTCTAGGATTCGAATCCTGTAGGATAAGCTACATTCGCCTGATTGTTTTTTTACTTTTTCAAACCAAGGTAGATCACTAAGTACCTTACTGGATATGTTTATTACCTTTAAAAGTCATGACGGTAAGTTTAAAAGTTATGTATCGACAGAATCTACTTTAGTTGAGAATTCAGACCACAGCGCTACAGTCAGCTGAAAATACTTTATTTATTTATTATGTAAATATGCGACCATCTGCATAGAGCCGAAACCCCATTGTTTGGGGATTTGCGCCTTGATGCGTTTTAATATTCCCAAATGATCGGAAAGGTAACCTTTTCTCAGTGATGAAAACACAGATTACAGTATAAAAGTCAGATGGAGCGCGCGGCACACGAAAGTGAAGCCAAAAAAGCAAATACAAATTCAAAATCAGATACCTGGTATTCTTTTTCCAGTTTGTATTTGCTTTGTTTAACCACAGTTTATTAATAAAGAAGTTTTTTATGTATATAAAGTTTTTAAACAAAGCAAATACAAATTCATAAGCGAATACCAGGTATGTGTTCTTCTATTTGTATTTGCTTTTTTGGCCTCACTTCCGTGTTCCGCGCGCTCCATCTGCCTTATTCTGTAATATGTGGATGAAAATTACAAAATATGCTAAGATTTCGGATCTACTTTTAACATAGTATCGCTACTAGTTTTCTTATCTCCTGACAAAATTGAGCGTAACTATAACGTGATAATAATGTTATAAATAAAATGTTATTATACATATAAACATAAACACTACATTACCTGAGGATTCAGTTATAATAGTCAATGGCTTCTAAACAGAAACGTGTTACAGTCCACTATATGTATCTCAGCCTAGGAAATAGACATTGAACAAATAAACAGAGAGCAGAAAGGAATGCAATCCCAGGGTGGATCCGCCTCACGCCAGCAGTCCGCACGTATTACGTGCTGAAAACTTGGGAATGTTGAGTTTAGATTCCCTGTTCAAGTTTTCAAACTATGCTGCACTATTTCAGTTGTTACTCCGATGTCAGTGAAAGAAGTATCTAATAAAATCATTTTTCCTTCTATTTGCTATAAATCGTAAAATTGGGATAGTTCGTTTGTATGGTCACCATCTAAGCCATTAAGGGTAAGATTAGTCGCAGTCAGTCTATCTAATACAATTGATCAATCTATATATTTATGTTCGTTCCCTTATTGCCATCATCCACTCACGTCCTCCCGAGTCCCACCCACACGGTTCAATGTTTTCTTTTAGGTGGCCAGTTACAATAATGTTATTTTTCCAAGTGTCACCACGGTGGTGACCGTTGGGAAACGTCCCAGTGTTTATTCTAAGCTGAGATGCTCAGACAATAAATATTTTACTTTTGAATTTCGCTCAATAAAACGCTTGTTGGGATGCCCCGATGCGTTTGTGTAATGCCACGGTATATTTCAATTGGCTTTATTTGATTTTTGTTATTGGTTTTGTATACGGAGAGAGCTAGTCTTGCAGTAGTACTTGCGGAAGAACCTGTGTCCTCTGAGTTGGAAGTTGAAAGTAAATAGAATAGAACGCAGATTAAGCCGTGAGTTTTGTTTGCGAATGAGGGTGCATCTTGGTCTTTGATGCGATAACTACATTATAGAAACGGACGAACTTCTTGTTTGAAAATAAGTTTTTTTTAATACAACTAAGGTAGCAAACAAGCACACGGCCCGCCTCATGGTAAGCGGTTACCTAGCCTATGGACGCTCCCAAAACCGGGGTATCACTCGCGCGTTGCCGACCCTGCAGAAATCATTTCACACTCTTTTTGCCATAAGTGACTTTAGGTTACATTATGATGTGAATTTGCGCGCTATGAAGGTTGATTCTCCTCCTGAAGATATGATTCACTGTAAGTACCTGAAACAAACGAAAAATACGATTAAAATTATGTTAGTATAATTCCTAAGTAAATAATGAGTATCTACTTACTAGATTATATTAGCAATGCAAGTTATGTAAATAAAGTAATTTAAAAAAATCATTAGCAGCCTCTACCACAAACTTTTGGAACTAAGATAATGAGCAATAATTAGTACTTAGTGCGTGATAAGATAAGATAAGATAAGATAAGATAAGATAAGATAAGATAAGATAAGATAAGATAAATTTTTATTTGCGTAACACATGGTATTAAAGATGTCAGGTACAAAATTCATAGAGCATACATGTGTTGCTACTATATATAGCATGCAACTTATTCTACATAGGCATATAAGAACATATTTATTACTATTCAACTTTTCAAACTATATTATTAAAACATTAGAACACATATTAAATTATCAATGTCAAATAAATTCAAATTATAATGTCATGAGATCCTTCAGATCATAAATTATTATTATTTTATTAAAGTATTATTATTTGCGTACCTATACTTACAAAAATAAGCAAAAAAGATAGTCTCTTACGTAACTAACGCCCGTTTATTTGATGATACTAATTTTACTATTTAAGACGCAACACGCTTTATAGGTACCTATGTTATTTCAATTTGAATTCAAAGTCGCGCGCGACTTGCAGCAGCTGAGTCTGGCGTGGAGAGGAGGAGCGGTGGAGCGAGGAGGGGTAGCAGTTCCCCACACACCTACCCATATCATCTTTCACACAATCCATGCATCTCTTTTTCGGTCTTCCTCTTCCCGTATATTCACCCACTTTCATATTCATAACTCTTTTAGTCACCTGGCTTTCATTTCTCCTCATAACATGTCCATACGACGATAAACGGTTCCCTCTCAATTTTTCAGTCACTGGCGGCATTTTCAAGCTTCCCATTATGCCTTATCTTAATCCTTCTTGTAAATCCATCTCTCCTCTCTCCCTCCATCTCTTTTTCATTCTTCCTCTTCCCGTATATTCATCCACTTTCATATTCATAACTCTTTTAGTCACCTGGCTTTCATTTCTCCTCATAACATGTCCATACCACGATAAACGGTTCCCTCTCAATTTTTCAGTCACTGGCGGCATTTTCAAGCTTCCCATTATGCCTTATCTTAATCCTTCTTGTAAATCCATCTCTCCTCTCTCCCTCCATCTCTTTTTCATTCTTCCTCTTCCCGTATATTCATCCACTTTCATATTCATAACTCTTTTAGTCACGTGGCTTTAATTTCTCCTCATAACATGTTCATACGACGATAAACGATTACCTCTCAATTTTTCATTCATTGGCGCCACTTTCAAGCTTCCCATTATGCCTTATCTTAATCCTTCTTGTAACTTCACCATCCATCTCAACATCCTCATCTCAGCTGCATGCAATCGTCTTTCATCCGTCTTCTTTACAGCCCAACATTCTGCAGGTCTTACCACGGACTTAAAGATTGCAAAGCATTGCGAAGATCATTAGATTCATTTTACGATTATTTTGTATAGTTGATTTTATGACATATTGATGTCATTAGTCCTAATTTGTAGTTTGTAAAAGATTTTTGTTATTTTTTTTTTATCATTCTTGTAATAAAAGAAAGTTTTAATTGAATAAAAATGTTGTAATTCACATGTTTGTTTTCAGTAGTTATAATAACTATTTACCTACCATTTTATATTTAAAGTGCAAATCATCAAATAAACTATTTTGTAGTTAACCATAAATACAAACATACCTACATAAGTAATAAGACTATATATCAATAACAACTAGGTAGATTATGACATTAATTGATGTAAGACAATATATCTATAAAATTAATAAAGAATACATTAATGAATCAACTCGAGGGATAAAGATTTTAATTGGAAGAGCGATTCCATCGAAAAATCCAATCCAATGAAGACTAACGGACCGACCAACGAAATTACCCGTCAGTCAACCTGCTCTTTATACGGAACACATTAATTTAAATTAAAAAAAAATATTAGGTACATACACTACCAAAGAAAGTTTGCCATAGATTAATTAATAATTTTTACCTTTATTTTACGGACACAAAAAAAAACTGCTGTCGTTTTTAAATATCTTAATTTATTTATATTATAATTAATTTGAAATAACATTATATGTAAAGAGGAAAGTGTGTTTTTTTTTGACTTTCATTCACGCAGCGACGGATCGGGGCGGTCAGCGTGTTTTTTTGCATTCGTTATGGGCCGAGTAACAGACCCTATTATTTATCCCGAGAACGCGGGTAAAAGCGCGAGGCGGAAGCTAGTATAAAATAAAACTTACTTATTTATTAGGTCCTAGCTTTTCGCCCCGCCGTTTCACCCGCACCCCCTTCATTACACCCTTATGGATGGAATTTCCAAAAAAAGAAACAAATGTACACACGGCTACAGATCAAGCTATACATTTCCAATATAAGCTGACCTCTCATTATACGGAAATCCTAAACAATGCGAGCTTATCAGCTTATACTGGAAATGTATAGCTTGATGTGTAGCCGTGTGTACAACATTACCAACTCATATATTAAAATCCTCCCCTTAAAACATAGTTACCACTTTTTGCCTGTGTAAAATAAAGAAACGTGTTTTTAAGAAACCCAAAAATACACGTTTATTTATTTGTTGTCCAAAGTATGAGTATAATACTAATGTTTTGTCCAAAGTTCGGGGCGGCGCGGCGTCGCGTCGCGTCGCGTCTCGGTGTGAACTGACCCTTATAGTGTAGCCGAGCCGTGGTATCGCTAAACCGAAGATGTCCGAAGTGTGCCGAACCGAACCACGGCACCGCAACGCACGCAAGTCGCGCGCGTCCCTCGCGCTCCGCCATCGGCATGCCAGTCAGCCAGCGCCCCTCCCCTCTCAGTCTGCGCAAAGCTTCCGTAGTGTCTCCACGCATGTTGATCGCGTCTCTAATTTACCTTACGCTTTAACGCTCAAAAGTATATATTTCTACTATGGATTCACCAAGTACATCACGTAATTCAACGTCGGTCCTATTAGACTATCAAACTCGTAAATTAGCTATGCGAGTATTGGATAAATGTACATTAGAATCCATAAACAGAGATACTTTCTACAAATTGCATCAAACGATACCGAGAGTTGCACTTTACACTGGGTTGTCAAGAAATGACATCATGGAAATTATGGAAGATAAAGACTCTGATATAGATGATGAAAAAATCACTGAAAATCACGTGTTTGACTGTGTTTCTGACGAATTCAAAGAACGCGTAATTGCTAATACGATAAATGAATACAAAATGTATGAAAACAAAGATCACACCATCGCAACGCTCAAACTCGCCCTCAGGGAAAAGATATTGTTTCCATTTATAGACAATAAGCTATCGCTAATAATAAATAAAATGAGGTATCATGTGAAGAAATCTGGGCAAGCAACATACATAGTCGAAAGTCCTGATAGTACCATGGAAAGATACGTTTACCTCAAAAAAATTAAAGAGTTCCGACAGAACCAACGGCACATTTACTACGTCCATAAAATATACGCGGATAGAGATTTGTACATGTCGAAAACTTGGAAAAAAACAAAGAAGCAACCAAATGAAGAAAAATATGTGATATTAAGTGCTGGTTCAGCGCATGGATTTATGGAGGAGTCATTATCAATAGTGAAAGTTGAGCCAAAAGAGACAGAAGAAGATAATGGTCAACAATTTAAAACGTGGTTGACAATAAATTTGTTTCCTTGTTTGCCCGCCAACAGCATTATTGTGATCGACAGCGATGTATACAGGGACCTACAAAATATACCACCAGAAGGATACAGGATGGAAACACAGTTTGAATGGTTGGAATACAAGGGAATACCTATCCCTAGCATGGAGAAAATAACAGACTGTGCTATGAGAGATCTACTGAAGAAGTGCAGGGCAAGTTACGCTGACGTATTCGCTAAACATGGGCACGAGTTACTTATTGTTCCCCCATATTCATCAGATTTCAACTTGATAGAATTGGCATGGGATCTTATTATAGATAAAATCTTGACAGCTCACCGTGGGATGTTCTTCACATTAGCGGAAATAACCAAGGCAATATTTGAGACTATTGCCCAGGTACAGACCGAAGGGTGGACGAAATTGTTGCAACATGTGTTGATGATGGAGCAGGAGTTTTGGACGAAAGATACGAGAATGGACCATTTAATTCGGGACGACATATAAATCAATTTCATTGTTAACTACATTATGGGCCCGTTGTTTATGTATTTCTTTCAAGTTATAATGTTCTTTACGGAATAAGTTATCTAATTTTGCTATTACTTTAGGCTAAGATAAAAAACATGTTACCTACTTATTATTAATAACTATTATTAAAAAAGTTCACATTCAAACGTTTGTGTTATTTATTTGCTGCCGTTTTACATTTATTTATTAACATACATTTTACATTATCTAAACCTTTTTAAAATAGATACAAGGATTAGGTATACACTATTTTTTTAATAAGAATGATACAATTTAGGTAGGTAATTTCAAGCATTTTTTAAATCAAACTACACGTGTCATTAACATACCTGGCTACCTTCTTAATTGAGGGCTTAATACACTTTATAAAGGGCTGGACCGGGTGGCTACACGAAAAAGGTATAAGAGAACTAAATTAAATTACAATGATTTACACCCAACGCACCCTCGGTGGAGAAATGTAAATTCTCTAGAATGCGAACGTTCTCTCGCAAAACCGCATTTTTGACTCGGAGCAATTTACGTCCCTTCAGAGGATAACAGCGGTTATTACCAAATAGGTCATTGTGTAAACATTCTACAGCAAATTATGTTACGTACTCATTTAGTGTGAACTTCTTAATGGTTCTTTAACTTTGTATATTATTACACTAGGGTCACGGCCGAGAAAATTCACCCTTCAAGTATAGTTACTTTATGTATTTACATACAATAATAATAATACTGATACGCCTAATTGCGGTACTAATGTTATTCTTCAATATAAAAAATCTATAAAATTATTTTTAAATACACTCGCTCGTAAGGTGACATTTATTGCATCGTTTTTAATATCTAAATGCAGCTTATTACGCACTTGTGCTTTTTACTTTATATTACCGCACAGTTTTATGACAGGTATAATCCCGATTATGATAAGTTTGTACGTTTGTACCTCACTGCAAGTGTGTAAACCAAGCATTCTTAATTTAAACGGGTAAAACAGTACAAAGCTGTAAAAAAAAAACTTGCGCGCCATATTTGTTAACGTTATCATTGTGTTTTCCTTAAGTTTCTTAAGTTCTCAGTTTTTTTTTTAAGACAAAACTGAAAAAAATCTGAAAGTTTTCAATTTTATTTTTACCGTGTATAGGCCTGTGTTTGACCGCAATCTCACGATGATAAATGATGTGGCCGAAGTTAGTAAATACACAAAGCCTAGAAGGAACTGGCTCTCAAGTGCAGCTGTCGGAACACACCGATAGGTGCTTGGCGACAGAAACATTCAGAATTTTTCAGACAATTTAGTTTTTTTAAAGCCGGACATCATCATTTATTTAGCGAAGTACTTACCTACTAGTAGATTATTTATTAGATTTTAAACTTGGGGGAAATTAAACGTTGAAACCATTCATCATTTAATTCTAACTATCTAAAATCAGACATTGCTAACGACTTGACGTATTATTTGTGTTGTCTGCCGTTTCCATGTAGACACTTATTCAAAATAATAATACCTTTTCCTCTGAATATTTAGAAACATTCCACATAGTTTACATAATCCAATTTGCAAATGTTTTACATTAATGTAGTCAGCAGCAATTTTACGGGAATTTACCAGTTGGTCGTAAATATTCAAATCGGTGTTTGCGTGAACCCTAAGTAAATTGAGGGCTGAGGGCATGTCTATGATTATGGGTATGGGGCAATGGCGTCTGCCTGCCATGGAATAATGAATTGCTGCTCCTTCGTTGATGATGTGTGCTAACATGCCAGTATTATGTAAACTACATTATGATGCGACGATCATTAATAACACTAACCTTCTTTATATTTTATGAAGTAAAGTATGTTGTATGAAGTAGTATAGGTTTCTTCTGGGTAAGCGTGTTTCATCTTAGGCTTCGTCATCGCCCCTTATGAGCGGGTCAGTGGACAAAAGCAAGCCCATTTAATTAAAAAAAAAAAAAAAAAAAAAACTGAAAAAGCTTCGAATTTCAAAATATATTTTACATAAAAGCTGAATCTGATTGAATTCATGTTGAACAGTTTTTTGTAGTAAACAAATATAATTATGTAAATCTCGGTACGTACCCTTGGGCAATTTGAATCAAAATCATTTAGTTTATTCATGGCAACGATTTATGACAAATCTCTTAGTTTTTTATATAAGTCATCGCCATAACACAATGAGCATAAAAAAGTCATTTATTCAGTTTAAGCCCTGGTAAGGCTCTTCAGAACGTTAAGTAGGTAGGTAGGAATCTACCACACCGGTTCGGAATACACTGAGAAGACTCATTAATTATACTATTTGGTCATCCAGATAATTTAAATCATTAAATTCGGCAGTTTTTAGTTTCCCTGTTCTGTTGTAGATTCATGATCTCTGACGTCATTTCGCTTCAAGTTAAAATACGCCAGAAACAGCCGAAAGTTGAATGTAAGCAATTTATCTGAATTAGAATTTCATGATGGCCGGAACAATCTATATGCAAAGCAGGTGTAAACAATCGTTTGTACATCACATACCAACACTTAAGCGGTAACATGAAATTGTTTGCTTTTCCCGTCATTATGGTTCACAATCGCGTTTACAATAGCTATTAGTAAAAATGAGAAATTAACATGTCATACTAAACACTTTGCACCTTGATTGTCTAAAATAACTTTTTTGAATCATGCGTCCATTATTTTCTTAATGTAGGTTTCATTTCAGGAAACCTGTCTCGAGTAGTCAAATAAGAAACCAGGTCAATCAGGAATACACGTAGTTGACTATTATTACTTCAATTTTCCTCCATGTTATTGGAAAATCATGCCAGAGAAACTTAATTGACATGATGTCGATAATGATGATGTATTCAGATATGATGTGTATTTATAAAAGGTTTATTTTTACTTCAAAACAGACAAAGCCTGCAGGACTTATTTTCAAGATCGCACTATCGGAGTTCTTTGCGATAAATTAAAAAACCGGCCAAGTGCGAGTCGGACGCGTACCTACATGGAGGGTTCCGTTCAATATTAACTAACTCAACTTTGGTATGAAAAAAAATAGCTAAAAAAAAAGTTACTTGAATGGGCGCCCTCTTTAATTTTATTTTTTGCTGTTATAGCAGCAATAGAAATACACATTCTCTGAAAATTTCAGCTGTCTACCTATTAGTACGGAACCCTAAAAAGTTAAACAAAATTAAAGTCAAAGCCATTTATTTATTAAATGTAGGCCCCAGGTAAAGGCCCCAAGTGAAGGTACAATTTACTGAAGTTACAAGTTCGGAAGTCTGCCTTGAACTGGGAAGAACAGGATAAGACCAGCGATAAGACCGCCCATTGTACAGTATTTTTAATATTAAGAATTTATTGTTATTGTGATTTTTATACTTGTTGGTGTACAATAAAGAGTTATCTATCTATCTATCTATCTAACAGGCCAGAAACTAAGCAAAGTTAAATTTTCTGGACAGACTGACTAATTTTTACCAAAATATGTTTTCACAATCAGAAGGCATGAAATATGCAGTTTAACCAAACCGAACAATGGGGAAAAGTATGCCAAATAATTTTTACGCAGACCTCTCAGGAGAATGAACAATTAACACATTTATTGCACTTCTAAGAAGGTCCGTAATTGTTCAAAGGGATGCTGGGGATTTAAAGTTCTTTGAATGTCTTTTATTCAAGTTTTACTGATACCTTAATAAGGATATCGTAAGATGTATAAAAAAATGGCAGGTAAACATGTTACCCTCGTGTGAATTCTTGTTGCACGGGGAGGGTTAGCTTCGGAACTATTCAATGGGTTTTTTTGCTGATTAAAATCATGTTGAAGAGTGTCTTAATAATTGTCTTAATATTGTAGTGTCATGTTGTAGTGTCTTAATATTTATATGACAAAAGTCCTAATCCTAACTAATATTATAAATTCGAAAGTGAGTTTCTTTGTTACGCTTACACGCGTCTTCTACTCAAACGATTACGACGAAATTTTGCACGATGATATCGAGAAGGACGCGTCTGAAACAAAAACAACTCCAAACCCGACTCTGTTCAAATCAAATCAAATCAAAATTCATTTATTCAAATTTGGCCCTTATAGGGCACTTGTGAAAGTTAACAAATGACTCTACACCGGTTCCAAATACAACTTGAACTGAGAAGACTCCGGCAAGAAACTCAGCAAGTGTTCTTTTTTTTTTTTTAATGTGTACTTATAAATATCACAATTTACAAAATATATATAACAATAGCGTGCGAAGCGAACAATTCATTCAAATGCATTCTTGTCATCTACAAAATCAGAAACTTTAACTACTTACTTTACTTTGTTAAAAGGGAATCAAAAGAATACAAAAAAAGATGTAGAAATAAATAGGAAAGTGAATAATAGAAATCCTTTTACCTCTAACTAAAATCGATCTCTGCGCTGCGATCACTACTTTGCGCAGCCAGATAAAAAATCACCACGTGCGCATCGGGCCATTTTCTATTAGGATTTCGTATATATCACCAAAACTTTACTATGAATCGGCGTTTTCAGTTGTTATTGATTTAATTAAGTATAAGGTTACTACGTAATATACAGAAATTCACCTGAAAATAATTCAAAATCATTTATTCAAATAGACCTTCGCAGGCACTTATGAAAATAACTCTAATACCGGTTCGGAAGTTGCTGAGAAGAGCCGGCAATAAACTCAGCAATTACTATTTTCAAAACAAGCTTAGATTCATTACATAATATTTACATTCTAATCGCACTGACAACAATTGCGTGTCCCGGTGCGGCGGCAAAACTAAAAAGTAGACAGAATCTATATTTAATAAGTAAATAAATGGCAAACTTAAGCAGAGCAGCCCCACAAGGATATACGGAAGGGACAGTAGACAGACAGCAAAGTAACAGTAATAGGGTTATGTTTTCTCTTTCTTTATGGGACCCTAGAAAGTGATCGGTTGATCAATTTAGGCTTTCAACAATTATTTTTACTCAATCCATCCAAATCTAAAATAAGTTCACGTCTGAAATATTTCAATACTGAAATTATACAAAGCATTTACCGCGGCGAAATTTTTTTTTTAAATTAAAATTTTTTGCTCATCGGAAATAGAGGACGGCCTTTGTGAAAGAACCAATTATATTTCTGCATGACTGCCTCCCATTACAGTTGGATTAATCTGTAGGTTGTTTGTTTCTGGTCAGAAGATATTTATTGGACTCGCGGGACTTTTTTGTACCAGTTAGTTACGTAATACCTATTCAATCGCATCTAATTTGCCCAAATATTAAAAATAGTTAATAGAAAAGTGTGAGGCACTAAGGTTAGTGGTAGTTTAATATAACTTTGAGTAGGTATATTTTACTTAAATTCAACAGCCCGCGTTTGCGAGACATGTTTATCCGGGCATTTATAAATCTGTGTTATTTTTGCCAAATTTCATCCCAATTAGCTTAACTGTAAAGATGTGATTGAGGTAACATGTGCATATGCGAAAGTTTATGAAGCAAAAAAATTTTAAGCATATAATACTAGTAGGTTAGGTACGTACGTCTAAGCGATGAAAATAATTCGACTTTTGCCATAACATAAAACATACAAAAAAGCCACTCAAAATATAATATCAAACTAAATTAGTTCTTCATACTCCCATCCGGCAAATGATACCAAAAAAATACCCAAAGCCACTTGTAGCGTCATAAATTAAAAAGTAAAATACAATAGCGTCAAAAATTGAATTTAGGAGGGTGCTACACACAAATATGGTTCGTTAGATCCGTGTAGCGGACGATTTGAGTGACGTATTTTAGGCGGAACCCCAATGAGTTGACAAATGGCTATTTATACAGCCCTATGTTATTTTAGTTGTGCAGATGTGCCGCAGATTAGGTAGTGACCATAATATGAGGGAGAGGAGTGGGCAAAACATTTTTGATACAAATATAGGGACTTCATACTATCCGATATTTGATAATGTATCACGAACGTTGAATATTAGAAACATTTTCTTGTGTTGATATGACCACATTATCAATTTATTGAAGCACAAATATGACAATCTTATTAAAAAGATTACATGAACAAACCACTGATTACAAATTGTAACTACAAGTTTGTAAAAAATAAAAATTAGCATACTTTATGGCCATACATTTATTCTTAACGTAATAAATGTAACCCCAATGCAGAATAAACATTGAATAAAAATGCAAAACGCTTCATAGCGGAAGAGTAGTTTTGAATAGTTGATTTTGGAACAGGTGCTGTATAGGGATAACCGGTTTACAAGCTATTTTATTATTGTATTTAATGCCTCTTCAAATTATTCATAGTACTTTTGTATGATTAATCAGCTTATTTATTCATATAGCCGTGCCCTGCGGGAACACCCGCGTTCATCGAAAAGTTATACATTAATTTTTGCCCGAAAACTTAGCTTAGGTACTCATCGCTATCACTACATATATGAAAAACCACGTGGCGTCTGTCAATATAATGAATATTAAAATCAAAAAATCATCTATTTAGTTTACGTTTAATTAGTAAGGCACTTATGAACGTTACGTAGGTCTATTGTTCTGTACACAACGTAATTTTAATAAATCTCACATGATGAGGCGGGTCACTAGTTTATATTATTAGTAAGGACGACCCTTAAATCTAAAATCGTTTATTCTACATCAACGTTGAATATAAAAAAATATAGTCAATATTGTTTCTTTCTAATAAGTTTGGGAAATTTTAAAAAAGTATTGCTAATTCAGTTTGCTAGTTAAAGGTTAATTTTACATGCGAGCAGAACCTCACCCCCCGAGGAATAGCCGCGACACGATGTTAATTATCAGCATTGGAACTAACGAAGTTTCCGGTGCCAAAATCTAACATGCACGTGATATTGCGAGGTGCCATTGAAATATCGATTTGTCTATAAAAAAAAATTACAAAAGGAATAATTGTTAGTTCAAGCTAAGGCAGACAAGAATTTTATGAACATTTTTATTTGTTACTAGCTGCCCGGCGCGACTTCGTTCGCGTGGTGCTACCCTACCCTATGGTGCTACCCTACCCCACCCTACCCTATCCTACCTGAATTTTCTTTGCTATAAACCTCACGGAGCCCGAGACCTTTCCAACGAATGCAAAACCGTGGAAATCGGTTCGTTAGTTCTGGAGTTATAGCGTCAGGAAGGAAAACCCGACTTATTTTTATATAGTAGAAGATATTCATCCGATTTAATCATGAACAGGGAACCGATTAACCAAACACTTAGTATGAACATAAAGGTTCTAATTAAATACTCAGGTGGCACCACGGTGGCACCACGGTGGCACCAATAAAACTTCGCTTCAACCCCCAATATTTTATTGGAGCGAGAAAGGAGGACGGTTGATCGAGAGGTGGGTGAGGTGAGGCGTCAACGTCATTGAGGAGTTAAAGACTGCCGTAAATCAGTAGTGCTCTAACTAATTTTAATAATATTATAAGTACGGAGGAGACTTCGTATGTTTGTTTGTTTGTCCTTCCTCACCGATCCACTCGTTTTTATGCATGAGAGGATACCTATCAGGACAGAGAAGGAGAGGCTTTTTGCCCGGTTAACGCGATTGGAAAGGGGGGGGGGGGATTATTGTATAATAATAGCGCCCGAACACAATGCTCTGCAATACGCTCCGGTTTGCGAGAGTACATACGATATAAAACTTCCACAGGAAAGGTCTACGCAAAGGACTTGATTACATGACTGCTCCACTGCCCTCATGCCCGATCCAAATACAAACAAAATAGTTTAAAATTTAAATTCTTCATAATAATAAAACTCATCTCCGAACGACACATTACGCTGCGATGTGTGAGACAGTGTGAACGAGCCCTAAGTATTGGAGATAATGATGACGCATGTTATCCGTATAGAGGATATTAGTCATGATAATGATAATTATGTAGACATATAGCAACACCTTTATGACAAGTATACATTGTCTTAATAAGAACATCTGTTCTGGTTTTCATATCACGAACTATAACTTTTTTATTATTTAGTCACCATTTAATCGAGTATTATTTAGCAATTCCCGAGCGTGGTCACGTATTGGTTTCGTAGGTCTGGTGTATGGCGTTCAGTCATTTGGTTTCACAGAGCCAGATCAACTGACAATGTCAAGGGGAGGACACAAAATAGATAATATGCTATAGGCTATAGTCCTATAGGACTATCTACCTATAAGACTTAAGCACAGTAGATAATGTTTAGTTTATAGACACTAAAACTCACCGTTGCATTGGAATGTTAGACATGATGTCGAAGATTATAATCACACCAACAAAAAAACTGTTTGTTAAATTGCATAACTAAATAATTACTTCAAAATAAATAATTACTTAACAAGAACGATTAAGATAAGTCAATACTTATTGTAGTTTATTTTCTCCACTAACAAATAACTCGTCTATATCTTTGGAACAAAGTTCAGATGTTAACTTGGATTACTGTTAATTGTTATAATTGTGTAGATAATTAATTTAGTTATTGCTATACGCTATATTTCGCTTAAGAGCAAAACTTGTGAACTAACTAAATTATGAAACTACTACTAGAAAATCATGTTCCGTACTCAAGTACGCTACTGTATGTATTTATAAGCATAGTATATTTTCTAATACAGCTTATTATGGGTCATAGGTACTTACGACCGCGCATATAAGCATGGTTCATGTTACCGTAGTGGTTCCCAATCTTTATTGTAAGCCCTCTTTCAAGATCAACTGGCTTCCTTTGATACAGATACTGGTGCCGATTCTGTTGTAAATCGCACTAAACTAATTTTAGTCACATCTCATCTCTTTCTTACGAACATTATTGAAAAAGGACAGAACATGTTTCAAGCTGTCAAATTAATCTTTGCCGTCTTATTTTGCGTGTATTTAGGCGTAACCGCGATAGATGGCGACTAAATTTAAATTGAAAACGAGCATTGGACTAATTTGACAGGACTAAATTTCTTACATCCTTTTCTTATGTTCTGTGTTAGAAAGAGACATAGTGAGATTAAAATTAGTTTAGTTGTAAACAACAGAATCAGGGCCACTGTCTAACTAAAATGGTCTAACTAAGGATGTTAATTAAGATTTATGTAATAATAACGCATCGAGGAAAATCCTTTTACAGTAGTTAACGAATTATACAATTCCGCAACTAGAAAGTGATTTTGTGCAGTACCGAACCGACCAATCACTTCATCAACATTTTAGTGTGCTTCTTGGCCAATCAGAGCACGTTATAGGTAGTGGTGAATTGGAGGAATAGATGTGGATTTTCGGGTTAATTGTTCGATTTAATAACACTATTAGCAGATTTGGTCTTACCTATTTTAAGACGATATTCTATCATGACGAGATAATATTTGAGATGAATACAATCTGTCATGTATGTCCGATAATATAACTACTAATGTGAAATAATATTGGTCTAGACATCGAATGCCTATTCAAGAAAATTGTATACTTATCATTCGTCTGAAAATATGAAGGTTATTATTTGAAACTATCATATGCCCCGTGGTTGTAGGGGGATATTATATAATGTTTTCATTCTAAGGGGCTAAAAAGGAAGCTAAAGCAAAATTGTTAATAGAATTCATTGTTCTGAATCGATGAATTGCATAAGATCTGCTGTGAATGCGAAAATTAAATTCCGTTAGTAATATTGCTTTATCTATCTTTCTAGTCCCCTTATATTGTGAGCCAAATTAAATTTACAAAGTTATCAAAAACGGGGCAACAGATCTTAAAAGTTTGAGCGCCCCTGCGTTTCTCTGAAGCTAATTAGCGTTAACAAACGCGGCGTGTTTGCCCAGAGTCGCGTTAACGCGCAGCGATCATCTGGGAACCAGCCTACAACATAGTTATATAGCTTACTCCCTCCTACTATAGATAAAGAGGCGGTTATAGCATGACAATGTCAAATGAAGTTTTAATGTTGGCTGTGACACGCAAAGGGGAGATAGTTTGAGAATCATGGTATAAGTTATTATAAGTATAATTTTATTCTTTTTCCTTTGTTAAAATTAAAATTCTTCATTATTTGCTTATTACATTTAAAACATACCTACCTAATACTTCAATAAAATGTAACTAACTGTCAATCAATGTAGATTACGTAAAAAGGATGTTAAATACTTGTTTAACAGATTACTTTTATTATCATGCTGACATCAATAAGTTCTGAGATAACGTGAACTGGCTTTATTGATTTCCCAAAACTCCCCCCATTCTTGTATATTATAAAATCTTTAGTGGTTTCCGGGAACAAGAAGACATACAAACTTAAGTCGTATTACGGTTAAAAGTTAACGAAACTCCACCCAACATCGACTTTTTAATACCCTCTGCTGTTTACGACCGTTTGTACAGCTGATTAGCAAATAAAGCACTGCAATGCCATCAATACCTTCCGGTGGCACCTTTAAGACGCTTTAAGCATAAAAACTCTTCATAATACTACTTCGTGAGTCATTCCGATGACATGGCATGTAGCTTTGCCTAATTTTAGCATTTAGACTGCAATAAAATTAGTCTGAATTGGCACTATCGTCTAGACAAGACTGTCCCTTATATAGTACAGTTGCGAGCATAAGTACGTTTTGATACGTGGGAATAATATAGTTCACGCTCGTAAAGTTACATAATACACTCGAGACGAAAACTTTCATCGTGCAAAGTTAATATCTATTACAGAAAAAGTTTGTTACCTTGCGTCAGTTTGCGACTTACGTCTGTGAACATATTTTTATTCAACACTACAATAATAGTTTTATATCGTTCTCTATTTCACGAATGAAGTTATTCGAGCTTGAAGAAACGCCATTTAAAGGCTATTCTAATTTTAAAAAACTTTCTTAACTTTAACGTTACTTTTAACGTTTAACTTTCGTTTTACAATGTATCACAAAGTGCCTTAGACAAGTTTATCTTATTGTTCGACGATACAGATGAACCTTGTTTTTCAGTTTTCTGAAACATTCATAAACGTCATCCGGAACTTAGTACATATTTGTAATAGGGTTGTAACGTACGGACGGACATTATTCATTCATTAAATGCAAAGATTATACGCATCACCACGCTTCGACATCAGATAATGGTGCAGACTATAAAAACCGCGGTTAAACTTCGGCGTATGGAGTAAAAATATAAATAAATGTGCAATTTAAAAATACACGCATAGCAACACTCGCAGATAAGGGATTCAAATTTATTTATGTTTTCGTTTCAACGTGGATTGTGTCATGAATAATAAATGAGCCAAAATACCTGAGGCTTTCAGAAACAATAAGTAAAATCAGAGAAAACATAAGACTCACAAAATAAATTAGGATCATTCAAAGGTAACAAGGGGTATGGTATAATTAACAATGTAAGGTCATAATAAAGCAACTATTGCTGTTATAAGAGCAGGTATGAGGCTCACTAATGACTATTTTCAATATAAACTAATATCATTGCATGTATTGCCGGAAAATTATAATCAAGAGTGGATACTGATAGAGAACCAACTAGTTGGCTGGAAGGATAGTCTCCAAAAGGTGCACCTATCCATTCCAGAGCGTGCACAAAAGAAGCATAAAAACATGTGACATCTCAAAGAAAACATAAAGATTAAAATATAAGGCCATAAAACTTGCCACGAAACTAACTCTACAACTAGTAACTAGTAATATTTATGTGGGGACGACTTTTGCATCCCACGTTTTACCTGCAGATACCATGTTGCAAGGTTCCAATGAATATATTAAGAGCAGTCACTGGCAAGTTACTAATACCTGCGAGTTTAGTATTCATGGTGTATTGCCGCCGTGCCAGTAACCTGGTTACTGATACAAGGCTTAGGGTAGACTTTGAAGGGGTGACTTTGTGTATAAGCATCACATTTTCAGATAATCTAAACTAATCTAAAGCTGAATATGATAATTTTAAGAGAAATATGATCAGGGGCTCTACCGTGTAACTTTGGTGGTAATCGTAACGAACACCATTAATTATTTCATCCAATGACGCGCACGCGGTATGTCGCGACGATGACCATTTGTGAGCCCTGATTGGATGGAATTCATTAATGGTGTTCATTACGATTACCACCAAAGTTACGCGGTAGAGCCCCTGGAGTATCCAAAAGAGAAGACTTTATTGCTTCTGGTATTGAAACTGGGGGAAAACAAAGAAAGCATGGCATTTATCGAACGTCTGTCGAAAAGTCAAATTTTAATAAAACAGATTTATAAAGAAACACGAACCAATAAAGCAGTGTATTTCAGGAAGTGCTATTACTTTTCTGATACACCTAGTTTAAGATGGCAGACCTAGCTAATTCTGATTTATGCATCGACAGGAAAAACATCATTGACCGCGAAATATAAACTTATCCCATGGATTCAAATAAGGTTATACTAGTTAACCGGTCCTTTCTTGTAAATGAGAGGTAACTATCAAACCTACTTGCATCTCATTTGTTGCCATAAAGTATGCAAAGTTTTAGAAATCAACAACTAAGGCAGGAAGATGGTGAAAGTGTTATACGCCCTGATAACTATAGGGCGGGTATAGATACAAGAGGCAAGTTTATCAAGCATGTCATCTAATGGCTCTTATTCTACTTTTAATCCGAATGTCAGTTGTGAAAGTAATAATTAATTAGGTATGGACAGCTTACTGAAAATTACTGGATACAAGATACAAGGAGTAGAACATTGTAGAAATTTATCGGCAGATATAAACCCAGTGGGTATATCTTGGTTGAAAATTATCACGATGGTTTAGGTCATTCTAATGGTTGGATCAAACTTGGCAATCTTCACTGGAAATAAGTTACGATCCAGTACCAGCGAATATATATTCCTATAACCGATAAGTAGCTGCTAACAGACGTTAATCGGTACCGAGATAAGGACCACCACAAGGCAGTACTTAGATGACAGCAAATTTTCTCAGAATTACAACCTAGCAGTTGTTGGAAAGATATTCCACGAGCGAATTACCGGCGCCGCCGCCTTCGTCACGTGTTTAATTACCTATACGGCTTTACGCCTGACCTGACAGATGTACAGTCGAGGACATAAATATGTATACACTTAGTAAAATTCAACAACGGTTTCCTCTTAAACTACTGATTGAAATTATGAGATATTATAAAGGCAGAATCTTCTAACATATACTATTATGATTTGTGTAATAGTTTAACACTTAAATGTTAAACATGCGAGAAAATCGCTTTTGAATTTCAAAAAGTGTATACATATTTATGTCCTCGACTGTACTGATCAATATTGTGTGCGATTGTGCATGAGAATGCGTAACCAAGGTAATATTTGCATTCTTCCATATATAAACCAATACTAATTGGATGAGATTAGACGAGTTAAAAAGAAATTTTAATTTGTCCATGAGACAACCAATTTGATGTCTGTCTCTTTCTTTAAATGGGTGTTCACCTAATTTATAGAAATTGTTTTACTTCTACTGATGTTGGGCCAGCATTCACCAGCTTGCTTCCTCCTGCAACTCCAACGTCAAAGTATCCATTATGAACAGGAAGTGAAGGCTCAACGCCGATCCTTGGCGCAAGCTGAGAGTTACTGAACTTGTCGTGAGAGAGCCGCAGAGACGGTTCAGTGCATCTGTTACAAACCATGAATCAATCAAGATATGACAGGTTTTTAAATGCATATCTAAGCTATTTTGGAAGATTGAATTCCTTGTAATAATATAATTGTAACATAATATGTAGAGATAATAATAGTTATAAATAGTTTGCGGGTGGCAATTAAAATTATGATCTGTCTGACTGGCATTACTACTAATATGTTTATTCGTGTAACGGTTGTTTTTATATCAGACAATTCTAGTGTTAGATATTTATTAGATAATTATTCATATTGGCTGGATCATATTATTATGGTAGAAGGATTGAGTGATGTGGCAACACTGACCATAGTAGCTTATAAAAGTGTGGGTATTTGTATTTGTAAGAGTTAGTTTTATCACAAGCTCTCGAGCTATACCACAGCTCAGTGCGATCGATGTTTTACCCGGTTCTGTAACTTATTATAATTAAAGTCTAAGATTGTGAAGTGAAGTGAATATGTAATATTATAACAGTAAATCTATCGGGGCCCATGAGTGAGTTTGTTGCATCGCTTCTTCTCCTCATACGGGACTTTTCCGAAGCGATAGTATTACGTTGTTTCATTGCCTGCACTACGCCCACTGAATCCTGATACCACAGAACTTTAAACATGGTGTTCGTATCGCTTGGCAGTCGCTGACGCTTTTATCAGAAATTGGGATAAAGAGAGGCAATGTAAACCGTACTTGGGTTGTTTCCACATAGTTTGAAAAGACCACGTTCTTAGAACTTCGAACAAGTAAAGAACTAAAGAACACAGTTTAATCAAGTTATTTGATTACCTATAATAAGAGTATTTGTGCGAGTTTGTGACATGCGCGTGCTAGACGGAATAATAGAAAGATGGCGGCGCGGGCGGCACGCTTGCAGTATAGTTCATGCTGGTAGCGGCCAGTGACACAAGTTGGCGCCGGGTGTGCCATGCGAGTGGCTATCTGATGTACATGTAGTGGTGCCTGAATTGTGGTGTATACAAATTGCTTTAACACTATCTGGTGAGTCGATTTCATATTGATTGCTAATATACTGCGAAAGTATCTGGGGAACGATTAAATAATTTAATTATTGTTGAAAATATAGTCAAGTTAGCTAGATTTTATGGGTTAAAAGTATAAGTGTAAAAGTGTAAAATCAATCCTCAATTATTTATCGTAATATGTATAGGTAAGTTGGGTATTCAAGCTATACATATGACCGTATAATAAGGGTGTAACAATTCAATATAATATAATACTATTAACATAGAAAGGAAGGAAGGAAGACAGACCGATACTTTGTAAAAATATAGTTTTAAAAATGAAGTAAGTACTATTAACTAATTGTGTGATAAATTTATTATTACTAGCTATCTAACTAGTTTGGTGATTCTCCTCATTTTGCCGGTTGCTTTATAAATAAATGTATTTTGTTGATTTTGGGATTTCCTCAAATCTATTGACATAGTTATGGTTATATACATATGTATAGGTCGTTCAAAAGACAATGTACTACAAACCGGATAATAAAAAAAAAAAATTGAATTAATTAACTTTGAATAAGTGCTGTTCAGTTACTAGGGTCGTGCTGGTTAATCTGAAGTTGCAAAAGTGGAATGAAGTTAATGGTAAATTTTATTTGAGTGTGATGGTATAATTACTACGGTAAGATTCTTCATTTTTCAAAAAAAAAAAGTTAAGTATTTGATATTCCTTATAAATTGAATACGTAACGGTTATGTAATGGTGGTAATAGGTAGCACATTAGACAAACGTATAGGCTAAAGTTCCTGATCAACAGGTTTCTCCCGAGAATCAGATTTCGAGTTAACAAAAATAACACTGTTAATTTTTCAGTAAATATTATGGATTTTATTTTGTTTTAACATATTTAAGAGAAACTTACAGCTTATACAAAAATAATAGGACAGATAGTTAAACATAAGCCATTTAAAAGCTTCTTCAGATTAGCATGATTCTTTTGAATAATTTTATTTAGAACTTGCTAGTAAAGGTTTGCCAAAAAGAATCTCAAAAACAACTAAAAATCTAAAGTGTACTTTATTTATTTAGTGATATTAATTTTAAATTCACAAGAATTTACTTAATTTTTCTACAAAAAAAAAATGATTTAAAAGTTATAATTTTAATAGTTCAGTAAAAACAAAAAAAAAACTGTTTTTTAATTTAGGTTGAAAAACAACCTTCTTCTGTGTGTATGAAGCGGTCCTAGTATTACTATTCCTAATTTAATTCAAGTTTCTAAAGACTAGTATCATTTATAATGTAGATTTAGAAAATTAAGGGTTCTATTTACAGTTCAATTTAGAATTCACTTTAGAGTTCGATGCAGATTTATTTTAGAGTTCAATTAAGGATTCAACTTACAGTTCAATTTAGAGTACAATTAAGGGTTCAATTTAGAGATTCGAAGTTCAATTTAGAGAATAATTAAGGGTTTAATTTAGAGATTCGGAGTTCAATTTAGAGTTGATATAAGGCTTCATTTTACAGTTAATTTAGAGTCAATTTAGGGTTCAACTTACAGTTCTATTAAGAGTTCAATTTACAGTTCATTTTAGAATTAACTTTAGAGTTCGAGTTCAATTTAGAGTTCAATTCAGAGTTAAAGTTGGTTCAAGTCAGAGTTCAAGTCAGAGTTCAAGTCAGAGTTCAAGTCAGAGTTCAAGTCAGAGTTCAAGTTAGAGTTCAAGTTAGAGATCAAGTACGAGTTCAATTTAGAGTTCAAGTTAGAGTTCAAGTTAGAGTTCAAGTTAGAGTTCAAGTTAGAGGTCAAGTTAGAGGTCAAGTTAGAGTTCAAGTTAGAGTTCAAGTTAGAGTTCAAGTACGAGTTCAAGTTAGTGATCAAGTACGAGCTCAAGTTAGAGTTCAAGTTAGAGATCAAGTTAGAGTTCAAGTTAGAAATCAAGTTAGAGTTCAATGTAGAGTAAAATTAAGATTTCAATTTGGAGTTCAATGTAGAGTTCAATGTAGAGTTCAATGTAGAGTTCAATGTGGAGTTCAATGTGGAGTTCAATGTAGAGTTCAATGTGGAGTTCAATGTAGAGTTCAATGTAGAGTTCAATGTAGAGTTCAATGTAAAGTTCAATGTAGAGTTCAATGTAGAGTTCAATGTAGAGTGCAATGTAGAGTTCAATGTAGAGTTCAATTTAGAGTTCAATGTAGAGTTCAATGTAGTTCGTTTTTTTTGACCTTTACTGCGCAGAAGTTTAGTAGACGCACTTTGAAAATAAGCGTTGGCGCCCGAGTAGTATATTTTAATTAATTTATTGGCGAGAATAAGAGTGACAACAATATTAATTGTAAAAAATATGGAGTTCCAAGCTTACTCTACCGAGCTTCAGTGTTCAAATATTAAAATTTATTGTTACATTAAGACAGCTCAAATGGATAAGACTACATTTTAACAAATGTTACATATGATTAATTCTAATTAAAAATAATAATTAAGCTAAATAATAACAATAATAAATCATTACAAATTCAATAAACCATTCAAGTTTCTGTCAAATTAATAATTATGTAAAAGGGGAAATAAGGTTCATAAAATTTTTATTGAAAAAGCTACAACATTATAAAAAATACTTAAATACCATGTTGGTATGAATTTTGTTTTGTAGAAGTTAAAACAATAATGCTGAGGCTTTCTCCCTTAGGGTAGTGTGTGTGTAGCAAAGTGTGTTTGGTGGAGCTGTTATGATTCTTGATCTTAGTAATATCATATGGGTTTCACTAACTGTACTTCTTTCCTGGGTTTACTTTAGTTTGTTTGAATTGATGTGATTTTCCCTTCATAAAGTAGATAAGTAGTTATTAAATCTAAATCTTTTGGTTAATATGAGTAAGCGTTAGCAAAATGTTTAAACTAAATCGATTAATAGCAAAATTGGCTCGCAAATGTAGGCAGAAATGGCCGAGTGAAATTATCTATTACTATGCTGAACTTCTTTGGTTTCAGTTAGAGATTTTCACACCAGAATAAGATTGGACTTGTGATTCACCGTGAGGCCGTATCCGAGAGTTGGATTGTTGGTCGAACTCGCTTGGATCACAATGTTATCGTGGTATTGAGACTAAAAGAGGTATGAATATGAAAGAAGATAGTAGTAAATAGAAGTAGAAAAAGAGATGGATGAATTGCGTGAAAAATATGGCTAAGAAAATTAGATTTGGAAGTTGAGATGTTTTTTTACGACGTAGGCTTTAGCTTGCCGCTTTAACAGCAGCAACATAAGGAATAAATAGTTTATAAAAAAAAACATATGAAAAAAAATGTAGCTATAAAAATATATAAAACACTTGTAAGGACACTGATAAGATGAAATAATATTGAGAGAGAGAGAGAGGAGGTAAAAGTTGTAGTTACCAAAGTATAGAATTTATCCTAGTTAGGTTCGATAAGTTACAGGTTCAGTTATAATAAAAAATAAGCAGATGTCCATTAATGTATGATAAGATGAAATAATATTGAGAGAGAGAGAGAGAGAAAAGTTAAAAGATGTAGGTACCAAAGTATAGAATTTATCCTAGTTAGGTTCGATAAGATACAGGTTTAAATTATGATAAGTAAAAGCAGATGTCCATTTTTATTATAAACCCTTCAACAAAAATGCAAATAAGTTCTTCAATAAAATCTTGTGTTGAAAAGTCTTGATAATAGACATGCAGTCTTGACGATAGATATGCAGTCTTTATGACAGACGTGCAGTCTTGATGTCAGATGCGCAGTCTTAATGACAGACATGCGGTCTTGATAACAGACATGCAGTTTTCTTCAATAAAATATTGTCAAAAATAGAAACTTGATAACATACGTGCAGTCTTGTCGAAAAACGTTCAGTCTTGATGACAGACGAGCAGTCTTGATGTCAGACATACAGTCTTGATGTCAGACATGCAGTCTTGATGACTGGAATTTGATGATAGATATGCAGTTTTAAGTATCAAGAGCGTAAATGAATATTTGAAGACACTTCTTATAAGAAAATAGTATGACTGGTAACAATTTAAAAAAGAAGAGGGTAGATGTTGATATAGCAATCTGGATAAAATTAATAGGTGTTGATAGAGCCATCTGAATAAAATTAATAGGTGTTGATAGAGCCATCTGAATAATATTAATAGATGTTGATATAGCCATCTGAATAAAATTTATAGGCGTTGATAGAGCCATCTGAATAAAATTAATAGGTGTTGATAGAGCCATCTGAATAATATTAATAGATGTTGATATAGCCATCTGAATATAATGAATAGATGTTGATATAGCCCTCTGAATAAAAAGATATGAAAAGATTAGAAAATATTAGAAATGATATGAAATGATATGAAATGATATGAAAAGATTAGAAAAGATTAGAAATTATTAGAAAAGATTAGAAATGATTAGAAAAGATTAGAAAAGATTAGAAAAGATTAGAAAAGATTAGAAAAGATTAGAAAAGACTAGAAAAGATTAGAAAAGATTAGAAAAGGTTAGAACAGGTTAGAAAAGTTTGGATAAGATTAGTATAATTTAGAAAATATATGGAAAGATTCGAAAATATTAGGAAATATTAGAAAAGATTAGAATAGATTAGAAAATATTAGGAAATTTCAAAAATATTTGGATAGATTAGAAATTATATGGAAAGATTCTAAAATATTAGGAAATATTAGAAAATATTAGGAAATATTAGAAAATATTAGGAAATATTAGAAAATATTAGGAAATATTAGAAAATATTAGGAAATATTAGAAAATATAGGGAAAGATTAGAAAATATTAGGAAAGATTAAAAATTATTAGGAAAGTTTAGGAAAGTTTAAAAAAAAACATTAGATAAGGATAGAGATAACGATAAATAGAAATTTGGATTTTAAAATGTATTATATTTTAATTATAATCTTGTCTAATTCATATGGGAATGGAAGGGAATGAATGTTGTTGTGTATCTGTAGCGTAAGTCCCGCAATATAAGCTATAATAAAATAATAGTCAATATGTATAATGAACTCTCACCGGACACAAGCCTTTCAGGTTTTCGTCAGGCGGTAATGTAAAACCATGTACCTATCATGTAATTTTGGTCAATTATATAAATAAAAATAATAATATGAAGATAAGAAAAGGAAAGGATATACAGAGTTATTTTAATATTTAATCGTGTCTAGTTCATATGTAATGTAACTGTTAATCCAAAATGTTAAATAACAAAGGTTTTTGCATGTCGTACGCAATCTGCTACTTACACCTCGTGGAATGTTAATGTACACTTTATGCCAAAAATAAAGGAATAGATATAGATAGATGGGATAGATATAGATAGATGGGATAGATAAGATAAGATTTGATTATTGATTTTGGTTGCAGTTGATAACTGACTGTATACACTGTCGTATGTAAATATACAATAAAAAGCTCTAGGGATAGGTGAACCGATGTTGATGGATCAATCTGAGAAAAAGAGTAGTAGATGTTGATGGGTCCATCTGAGTAAAGTGGTGTATGTTTATCTGTATTATTTTATGTAAGATATTGATAACTTTATTTGTTTACACGAAGTTTGAGGACAAACTTGAAGTCAGGAAAGGCCGAATGTTAGATATTTATTAGATAATTATTCATATTGGCTGGATCATATTATTATGGTAGAAGGATTGAGTGATGTGGCAACACTGACCATAGTAGCTTATAAAAGTGTGGGTATTTGTATTTGTAAGAGTTAGTTTTATCACAAGCTCTCGAGCTATACCACAGCTCAGTGCGATCGATGTTTTACCCGGTTCTGTAACTTATTATAATTAAAGTCTAAGATTGTGAAGTGAAGTGAATATGTAATATTATAACAGTAAATCTATCGGGGCCCATGAGTGAGTTTGTTGCATCGCTTCTTCTCCTCATACGGGACTTTTCCGAAGCGATAGTATTACGTTGTTTCATTGCCTGCACTACGCCCACTGAATCCTGATACCACAGAACTTTAAACATGGTGTTCGTATCGCTTGGCAGTCGCTGACGCTTTTACTAGTAAAACTGTATCTTTAAATACCAAGTTAAGATCGCAATTTAAATCAATATACAAAATAGAGAAGATAATTAATTCTATCAAATACCTGATTGAAGCTTCAACCACTAAGAAATGTCACATACCTGAAAGAAAAAATAAAATATATGTTACAAATAGTCTATTAAAAAATTGGTAAAGTAAAACGTAATACTGCCAACATTCACGAAGGCACACAAATCACAATATATCAATAAGTTCTCAACAATAAATTTGTTGAAACGAAATGATACATCGATATGGAAACCACAAGATTATTATAAATGTGAAGCGGGTGCATCCGAATGCAAACATGTCTAGTTACGTAACGCATCGCATTCGCGGGTGAAGCCCAATCGAGATATCGAATGGACTCAATCGGGCAATCGGATCGAATGCCTAGTGACGATTGTCACTGCAATGCGATGTGAATGTGATAAATATTTTTATTTGAATTGAGTTTGCATTCTGACGCATGAATTGAGTTCAAAATATCATATCGGCGGGAACAAAACGATATTGGACGGCGATTGAATGGTACCCAGATAATGTTCGCGACAGACACTTTGTAAGCAGCAAGTTTGAATGGGTTATGGTATATTTCATTGATAATCCTCAACTCTTCAAATTGTGGTTTCTAGAACTAGGACATTTGAGATATTTAACCGAAATATTTCCTATTTCTCTGAGTGCCATTTCGTACTACTCAAAGGATACTCTTGTTGCTGTGGCTTGATTCAAGCGGCTTTGTTGTGGAGGTCTATGTTCAATAGTAACAATTAAAGCAATCTGGTAAGTTCAAACAACACAATTTTAACTACTATGACTCATAATGTGGGTTCCGACAGGCAACTCTAAACAAATGTGGGATCAGACAGGATCAGACAGAAACCTGTACCTGTACATTAGGCACTAAGTATAATGGTGCGTCCATGCTTGGCGAACCGAGCACGAGCCGAGCCTCGAACGAGCGTACTGCGAGCACGATTCGCGTAGCGTGGACCGGCTTGCGAGCCTCGAACGAGCGCGATTGTCAGTTTTTTCACGAACAAAGAGATCATTCGCATCGTGCTCATTGTAGGCTCGTTCGTGGCTCGGCTCGTGCTCGATTCGCGTAGCATGGACGCACCATGAGATCTGTAGACAGTTGGAATCACACCGGAAACATGCATAAAATCTTAATAAAAGTTTTTCTCAAGGTTTAATATTCAAAGCAAGTATTAGAGAAAATTGTTTCGTTAAACCCACCAACAAGTTAGCGTGTCGAATGACGGATTTTGGCCAAGTTAGTAAACTCGGCAATCTTGGCAAACTCGGCCAAGTTTGATGTTTAGCAAAACCCCCGGGTGATTCCGTGTCCGTAGTTGTTGGCGATCTATGCACACTGCCTCAGATTATTGATACCTAAGATATCGATTTTAGATAGAATCACAAAATTCAAAAATTCAAAATCATTTATTCAAATAGACCTTCGCAGGCACTTATGAAAAGTCTGACTCTAATACTCTAATACCGGTTCGGAAGGTTGCATTTGCTGAGAAGAGCCGGCAATAAACTCAGCAATTACTCTTTTCAAAACAGGCTTAGATTAATTACATAATATTTACATTCTACATCTACAAAAAAAAAAAAAACAATAATAATTTGGAACAGTTTTTGACTTGCCAGAGCAATAGTTTTTAATACAGCTAACAGGTCACCGGTGAATGGTCTATATGCCTTAGGTGGCTGGCAGTGTACGCTTACCGAAGTAATTTGATTTGATTGAGCCTGAGGGTGTTTTAACCTTTATGGGATAAGCTAAAAGGGCTACAATTATTATTGAGCAAATATTTATATATTATTATGTTTATATTTACCTACTGACATTGATTCAATTTTATTTTTACTTATGGTGTAAACTGTCTAAAACTTTATAATACTATATACATTTAAAGTAAATAAAGATAGAAATTGAATATAGAGACGCATTTCAGAGACCTTTAAGAGATTTATGAAACTTGTTTTTTTTTATACCACCCAGGTGGCAAACAAGCATATGGCCCGCCTGATGGTAAGCAGTTACCGAAGCCTATGGACGCATGCAACACCAAGGGAATCACTCGCGCGTTGCCGACCCTGACGAAATCTCTTCACACGCTTTTTGAAGAACCACATGCTGTACTCCATTGGAAAAACCACGGCGGGGAGCTCATTCCACAGTCTGAGCGTCCGCGGAAGAAAACTCCTTTTAGCCCGCACAGTTCGAAACAATTCTGGTTTCAATGTGTGAGGATGGACTCCCCGTCGATGGCGAGTTGCGATGGTGGAAGATAGCCGTGGGAATCAAGTCGAACAATTATTTTCTATAATAGGTTTGTTTCATAATTTGCCCACACATATATAATGTTTAGGGATAAATCGGATCGAAGATAGTCCACCAGTTCCATGCCGTACCTTCCCCTTCATTATCAAGTCCTCTCCTATCTTCAACAAAATGTGTGAGGTGAAATATGGACGGTGGTGTGATATCGGTCAACGGTCAGCCCTCTGACCGTGGGTTTATCGGGCACTATCTCGTATCGTATTCTATTACATTGGACCTTAGAATTTATATCAATATCAAATCTATTATTTACAAGGTAAGGTCGTTTTTAGGTTATTTTATTTTATTCGAACGCGTGTTAGTTTGGTACCTTTAAAGGTGAACTCACACTTATCGGAGCCGAACGCATCGAACGAAACGAATTTTAGAATTCTGTATATGAAATCTCATTCAGATTCGGACGATTCGGAGCGGGCAAGTGTGCGCGCTTTCATTAGATTTCATATACAGAATTCAAAAATTCGTTTCGTTCGATGCGTTTGACGCGTTCAGCTCGGATTAGTGTGCGTTCACCTTTAAAGTATTTTGTTCATAGATTTTCAAAACCACCTACCAAACCAAAACCACCAACACACACCTTACATGAGAAATTAACAAAGAAAGAAATGTAATGAATTTAATTTAATTTTTTGTTGCGGACATAAATTTAGTTTGATATGAACTTTACCGGCATAATGACAGACAGACGGACGGATATGACGAAGGACGATACTATGAGGGTTCCGTGTTTGACTTCCAGTGCGTGAAACCACTAAAAACTCTTCAATATATGACATCCTGGAAATTATTCAAGTCCACGTATTTGGAAATACTAATTAGCAATGCTAATCAATCGAGGGTAGTCGTCGAGGGTAGTGAGGCGGAACTTTGCTCAGGGATTTGTGTTCAGTCAAACAAAACTACAGCACACAAGTATGCAGGTTTAACTTTTGAAGCCTTTTAGTAAATCTTTAACAAAGTTGTTTATGGAAGATTAACGTACGTTGTTAAAAAAGTCCATTAATTTCAGGAAACAGAAAAAGTGAACCTAAATGGGACATTTTACCAAAGATTTGATGTGTATTAGGTATATAATTAGCTTAATAAAATGCAAAGCAAACACCAGAACTGAAGCAAATACCGAGTTTTGTTTATTTAATCCATTTTTTTTTATCCTAAGTTACACCTTCTTTAGTGTTCCCTATTCATACTACAATCTAGCCTTAATATATTAGGCTAATAAGTAATTTATATTTAACATAAACTTCTATATTGACTATATCTAAGAATGTGTCCATTAACACTTTTCTTATTGTCTCTATTAAGGGGAAGACACTTTGTTCTTGTGTTCTTTATATGTAGCACTTGGACTATGTTACACTATTTTAACTATCACTACACTAACTCAAACGGTTTAGTTCTTTTGAGTCGTCTCACTATATCTGTGTGATCGTGGAGCTGGATTGCCTCAACGTTCACATGATGATGAAGCCGGTTGTGGTGAGCTTCTGCATATTTTTTAATCACTTTCATTACATTTAATCCAATAAAAAATATTTTTATTTATTGTTTATGATCGTTAAATATAAATTAAAATCGCTCTTTCTGATAATGCCAGCTGGTTTGTAAATGTGTCATATAATTCAATGAACTTCATAAAGATTAGACAGCGGCGATGTAACCTCTTAGTTATCGATGACCCGTTACCAACCTAACAAAACATAGCGATTGGCAGTTATCAGTAAATTGCCAACATTCCAATACCGTGATCCAATAGAGAGGAGAAGTGCAAGTAATTTAAATTTGCTACCACCCACATGGAACTACGCTCTTTGTGTGTAAGAATAAGTTAACGCGAGAACGTTTGGTATTATCTGAACAAAATTTATTGCTTAAGAAAAAGTAACACTGCTTTAAATTAGTAACATGTAAAAACACGGAACAAAAAAGTAAAACCACAAAACTAAGCCACAAAAAGACAATAAATAAAGAAACGCGACAGCTCCGTAACGACATTTGCTCGCAAGATAAGGGAATTTCAGTTACGGAAAAAAAATGCAGACACTCGAAAAGTTACTCGAGAGAATAGACTAAAAAGTACTCAGACGGACATAAATTACAATGAAGTGTTTCATTGAAGGACCGATAAGGCACCCCTTCGGTTCAACTTGACGCAAAACTTACCGTACAACGTTCGCAGGATATGTCAAAGTTATCTGATATAGGTCAGCGGCAAACCGTTTACAAAGGTCAAAATCACTTGCAGTCCCGTAAACTTTTACTATTAGTTTTTGATAAGGGGAAAGTCAGACATCTCACGGAAATTCCTGATTAGTTAAAAATTCAAATTTCAAGGAAAATTTATTTAAGGACTAATTTACGAAGGAAGTATTTTATTAAATGCCTGATGATAACATTATATGTATTATATTATTAACTTGTACACTGTCAAAAAATTTTTTACCTGAGTTTCTTGCCTTCTCATTTGAAGACCGACTTCCGAACTGGTGGTAACTTCCGTGGCTTTTGCTTTCATAAGTGCCTTACAAGAGCCTAAATTGATTAAATGGCTTTGACTTTTTAACTTTTTGTTGAAGTTTAGTTTTGTTCGGATGACGAAACCTATCAAAATATCGATTCAAACAGCTCCACACATCCTCATTACAATTCAAGACACGTGTGTTTACGAAGACGCAAAGAGCCACTGTAATTGTTCGTAAAACGGCGAGGCAAATTATACCTGCCAAGAAGTATGGCACCTACATACAACGTTGGAATTATTTCTATACAAATCGCAAGCCACGGGTACAAGGAATTAATATCCTTGGAAAAGACAATACAGGTAAGGAATTTTGTAGCAATTTTTCAGAATTACAATAAACAATAGGTATTATTCAAAACGTAACATGTTTTTACGTATTTTCCAAGTGCATAATTTACCTCATTTAATCGCTAAGCAACAAAATACTGTTATCAAAAAAAAAATACGTTTGGGTAATTAATATACGATAAGAAGCAGCCCAGTTATTTATTATTTGGTAAATATTGTTAACTTAACATGATATTTTTAAAGCAACTAAAAAAAAAAAAAAAGAATAAAATTAGACGTAATTAAATGTAACAGCGTGGTGTCGAAACAGTGTCATGTAATCTGCCTGCATAGCTATATAGTAAACCGGGTCATTACTACCTCCATAGTGAATTAGTATACTAATTAGTGCAACCAACAGGTATTTGACGGCATATCAATTTATTGTAATTACGCAAATAATGAGTCCTAATAGAAATAATCAATGAACAGTGTAATGTACTGAATATAATAATGAAACACATATCCTACTTATATAAATAAAAAAATATATATTATTCAATATAATAATGCCTTCAGGATGTGTTTGCGGCTGCCTCGATTCTGTAGTGCATCGGGGATGTTCGCGCAGGCCCGCACGGATGACTTTGGGGCGATTATCCGTAAGAAAACGGCATCTCTGTTAGGGAGAGTGCGGGGCAGCCGGAATAGTATCCTGAGGACAGTAGCGGATCACTACGATTCGCCGATCATGAGGCACTTTGTGCACACACTCATTGGTATAAATTCATTGGTGTGTGCATAAAGTGTCTTGTGTGAGGGTATTTGTTTTTAAAAGAATAGTTAGTTGTGAAATTGGATCGTTAATAATAAGCTCAATTTAATGTAAATGTAATTAATGTAGTACTAACCCTAGAAATAAGGCATTTTACTAACCCATGGATCTATGAAATCTGAATAAATAAATAAATTATTATTAAAAATTATTATTATTATATCCCTCGGGAATGCAGGTGAAACCGCGGGGCGTATCATTAGTATTTTTTTTCTGCCTGTGTTTACCTACAATCTCATCATGGTAAGACATGATATGGCCGAAGACGGTAAGCACAAAGCCTAGAAGGAACTGGCTTTCAAGTGCAGCAGTCGACGAAAGGTGCTTGGATACAGATTTTCAACGTGAGGGTGCGGGTGGTGACAAGGCAGGTGGGTACTACAAAGTACCCTACCACCGTGCTATGGTTTCCTAACGATGTTTTCCTTCACAGAAAGCTCACGCTCATTGTAGGATTCGAACGTGGGACCTTTGTCTCGGATACAAAAAGCATAAAAAGATAAAAGCAACTAAGTATCGCCAACTAAGCCTTCATACACAATGAGCTCTCAACTTGTAGACAAGAAGTTATAAAATGAGGAAGCCCAGATAACATAGATCTAGTTTGTCTCTAACGCTATCTCGTGAATTCCCCAGAGAGACTTGAGTTTACGTGATTTAAAAAGTTTGCCCCGACAGCTCAATTGGCGTATCCAGTACACCATGTTTTACATCATCGTACAGACCAGTAGCATTTGTAACTCGCACACTACATATTGTATGCGGTTGAATAATAACCCACTGTACACTTGGGGATGAATTTCATTATGCCTTTATGTTTGAGAACGTGAATTTCTTTCATGCCAGTTGTTTTACTGTGATTTTTTTTTCTTTTAAAGTCAAGACGGATGTTGGTATGGCTTTATTGCATTGAGCTCAAGGTTGGGTTTCGTCGTTTTATGTAGGAGTGTATTGAGTGAACACCTGGTTTTAACGAAAGGGTTTTAGCGTCCTGATTAATTCGTCGGTTAGATTTCTTTTTGATTTAATATTATAGGTATCTACTATAGTCTACCTCTTTGGGGGCTAACTTAGCAAACTTTTAGTAGAGATGCCTATGTTATACAAGAAAACCATGTGCACAATTTTATGAATCTAAAACCTGCTGTTTAGCTATGCAATAATCTATATTAATACGATTATAATGCATACAAAATCTATGAAAAGAAAGCTAAAATAAGTTTATCTTTATTACTTAAATAAGTGGCCAATATGAAAACTTGGGTCAGCACACTTCGTGTGACCCTGATTCGTGATCGTTAATTCTTGTAGCATTATCCAACAGCTTAGCCTTCAACAAAACTTATTGAATAACACTCGAAAGTAGTCGAAAGTACATTACAAAACAACAATAGTAAGTTCTGTAACAAGAATTGATGGTAACATAATAAATTACGTCTAAAAACGGCTCTACTCGTGTTTGGGTGAGACGGCACAAAAGGTTGGCTTACTGCAAGTCACGGTCCCTGGAACATTATTCATTTGTACGTAGCCTAATGTCATGTTTCCGTGACACCACTAGGGTACAATAGTTTTAAGTTTGGTTCGATGCAAACGAGTGGTTTTTCGCGCAGATGCGGGGCGGTTTTCCTTTGCGGCAATTAAACGTGGAAAATTTCACGCTCGCGATTATGTACTGCGTATTTAAAAAGGATTAGCAAACATTATAAAATAATTATTAATTCATAATAATTTAATTTAGCCACAAAATATTTATTTCAGTCTACGACTAATAATAATTTATTCAAAAATGTGAGTCTAACAAATATTTCTTTAACGCTACTACTAGTCTGACCGTATAACTAAGGATATGCTAAGCTCAGAGTATTCAAGATGCAGCAATACTAGTTACGTATATACTTACCTATCTACCTATTCACTAAAATATCGAAACTAACTTCTAAGCCAATACAAAATACTTAAACGTAATACTAACGCAGCGTGTCAACCGCTCGCCTGTAATGGCAATAACCTGGAAAGTTCATACAGACTTAAGACACGGTTTTTAAAAACCTTTTAAGTGATAATATCGACCGTAGTTAAGTAACAATGTAAAGTTAAACTAAAAGAAAGTTTTTAACAACATCGTTGATGAGTTATGTCGTAGTAAGTCGACCAGTTAATGGTAAACTCTGTACTTTAACGATTCACTTTATTGATTACAGAAGCTGCTGATCAGCTTGACCAAAGAACATAAAACTGATCTTAGAACTAATGCTTAGAAAATTTAAATATCTAGACTAAGGCCTTTCAAATGACTTGATGTATTAGAACGAGATCAAAACTAGGATCAAGTCTCAAGAATAGATATCATGTTTATCGAAAAGAAACCTTATACGATTGGTGTAGGTTCCAAATTCAATTGTTCTAATCTCGACTCAAAACTTGATTGAACCATTATTGACGTTCTAGAATACCTTACTCTGATCTATCGAATTTGAAAGTTTGGATATTTGTGACTCAAGCACACAAAAACGGCTAATCGGATTTGGATGAAATTTGGTACACAGATACAATATCTTCTGAATTAAGATATAGGTTACTTTTTATCCCGGGAAAAACATAAGATCCCCGGGAATGCGGGTAAAACGGGGGGTCGGCATCTTGTAATAATACAGAACTATACAAATGTATCTCCAAAGTTCTGAATGAAAATGTAGCGTAGCCGCGTCGTCCAGAGGTTGTCAACTTCAGAAATGGCCCCTCTAATTCAGGGGAAAGTAACAGAAAAGCAATTATAATGGCGACACGACATGCCGCCGACGACGCTTGGAAACCGTAATTAATTTAAAATTAGGATAGGGCAGTTTATCGAGTTAGCGAATATTTCCCAACGAGTGTCGGAAACCAATGAACGTCGACTTACTTCATTTACCAATTTAATTTAATTTTAAACTCTTAAGAACTTTGATAGGATTTTAAAACCATAAGCTTGGAAACGGAGAGATGGGAAACCCCAATAAGCTCTTGATGAAATCTTTCTTCGACGCGACAAGATTTAATTTAAGATATTATAAAATAAAACTGTTGATTATAATCACGCGCTTTAAATATTGCTAAAATAAAATGGCAGCTGTTTCAATAGAACAGTGTCCGCTCTCAAAAGTACATTACAATTACAACAACAGATTGCGTAATCGAAATAAACCAGTATTACAGTAGATTTGCAATCGATCGCTCTATCTAACCACAGAGGTGACCTAGCTGTTGAATACAGCTCACATTCCTTAGACATCCAACTTCCTACTAGTTCTACTAATATTATTGAATGAATAAATTAAATTTACCAAAAGCAAATAAGTCTGGAATACGCAAAGGATGCTTTTCATTCCAAGAAATTAATATATATCTTTTCATCCGTGTGACTAATGTAAATAAAAAGTCGGACTCATAATAATGTTACTTACCAAATCGACTGTGAACCCACCAAAAGAAGACGTTTCTTGTTTTTATTTAATTTTTATTATTTGTTGTTATAGTGGCAATAGAAATACATACATATTCTGTGAAAATTTCAAGTGTCTACCTATGACGGGCGGCCGGGCGCACGGACGGACGGGCGGACGGACGAACGGAGTCTTATGAATAGGGATCATAAGTGTAATTTTTAGGGTTCCGCTCCCTAAAAAAATATTGCAAACATGATGACCTCCCAGTACTAAATTATCTTGTACTTTGTTCCTTCTGATAGTTACGCTAAAAGTACCAAGTAAATAACTAACAAAATGTTTATTTAATTCTGCACCACAACGAAAACAGTTGAAACTTGTGAATTACTCATTTTCATCTCTGTTTGTGCATGATGTGTTTTATTTTGCACAGTTTCTTTGTGACACTTGTCACAAAGAACTTAATGCGGTAAAACAAACTGGAAAAACGTGTTGAAGACTGTTTATAAAAACACGAGAGTTATAAAAGATCTTGTGTTTCTAGAATTGTGGCAGACTCAAAAAGTGATTGCGAAATCTGAAGCTGTTAGAAACCAGATTTAATAAAGAAATTATATTAAAATATTATATGTTAAAAACAGAATTATACAAAGAGATACGTTTCAAAATATCATCTAAGTAAAACGGTATAACTCATAAATTTATTTTTTTATGCAGACGTAAGGGATATGCAGGTCTTTCCTGCAGGATCCATAAAAGAACGATCATTACCATTTTACGGCTGACATAGGCCTTTTCTTGTTACTAGTGTCAAAAAGCCTATATGTAGTCAAATTTGCATAATGATACGTTCACACTATCATTGATTTATTCGTATTCGGTCACGAAATGGTACCGCTGAATTTGGTGAGAATGGTTTGTATTGATTTTTGGACCAAGCTGAATACTAAAACTTGGTTATCTTATAATATTTCGGAGAAAAATCATAATGCATAGCTCTCGTCCCTCAAAATTATAGAGAAATGTAAGGTAGAACAATTGATTTGTACATCAAAAATGCATTACATCCATTATTCAGTAAAATAGGTTCAGCTTGGTCTTAATGCTTCAGATTGGTTGATACAAGACGAGTTTCATTATTCATGAGTTTTAAAGAATTATAACTAATTCGATCGAAGTAATATTTAATTCGAATAATCATTCAATATTTTTTTGCATTTACTCTTGATTAAAACAACACAGAAGACAATTCTAATATTTAGGTCTGTGACAAGTAAATTGGGATAACTAGATCATTTTCTTTACAACACTTTCGGCAACACCAATTTACCTTTACCGTATCAATTTTATATGTTCTAAGAGTATATTTAATATTTTCATTCCTTTGATGTTGGAACAAGAGTCAAGACTCTCCAATTTCAGCAATTAATCGGAACGACCCATGGAAATTAATTTCTAAAGGAACCATAATTCGCGAAAGTTAATGAACGTTTAATCAAGGGGCTAATCTAGGGGAAAGACTTACTATTACATTAAAAGGCCCATCTAAAAGGTTTATCGGTACAATCAACATTAAGAAGGAAAGATATTCTTCTTTTAGAATTCAATAAAGTCTATAGTTATTCCATTTTCCACCCTGCAGATACCTACTTTACTTTGCTCAATTTGATCATGATAGTATCCCTCAATTACATTAACTATTCATTAATGTAATTTTAGCATCTAAATAAAATACTTATGATTTTTATGAAACATTCTAAATAAAATACTTATGATTTTTATGAAACATTGTTATGTAAAATAATACATACAAATATTTTATGTCTTTATGTAAAGTAGATACGTACTTTAATTTTTGTGAAACATTTTAGGGTAGCGTCTCGGGTCGCTCCATCGACGTTATTAAATATCTCATGAACAAAAACATTCATATATGTATACATATAACGTTTCATTATGACCGCAACGGCGCAAGCTAGTAAAACATAAGTTATATGAAAAATATGCAGAGTCATAATAATATTTCTGCATCCAAAATAACGTTACGGCAAAGCGCGGCTTACGACTCTTTGTATTTTCTTGAAACTGCACTCGTATGAATATAAAATTACACATGTTGTTTTTAGTACGAAAGATTTCTGAGGCAATGTGGAAGTAAGATTTAAAGGAAAGATAACAAAAAAAATGTATTTATAACCAAAAAGTAGGTGCGGTTATTTTATCGAATAAAATCAACGAAGTGTTAGACGTAAAAAAATATGGTTCTCACGTTATATTCATTAATTTTCTGAACAATATATGCGAAATCTAAAAGTAAATGTCCCCTATCTATAGCAAAAATGCAAAAAGCAGAGTTGTATTGCTTTTGTTATTGGTATCTTTACGAAAACCACACCTCACCTATGACTCACTCCAAATAAAAAATAAAAAAACGAACATTTATTTAAATGGTTATCGAAGTCCCTTGAATCGTACAAGTCAACTAGTCACGGTTTGAATGGCCACCCTTGCTTGCTACTTCCTGTGACTTCCCGGGACGGGACGCCGACACCGCAAGGGTAATAGGGTAACCACTGCCTCAACTCAGCCATCCCGGTCCGGTAGTAATTATATTAATCCCGGAATCTTGGAAATAGAGTAGGTGCCATTCATAGTTATATAGAGTCGTAATAAAATATGTACTAGTAAGAGTTTCAGTTCTTCATATTGTCCTGGTACTTTTTTTAAGCATACACTAAGTTTCACTTTAGGACGTTTGTTGAGTCAGTTGTATTTAGTGCAATGAAAATGGAATGAAAACTGTCTTTAATTCACAAATCGAATTTCAATACTCACACAGAGTATGAGAAATAAAAATATCACAACTTATGTTAGATACACACATTCTGTAACGAACTTTTTATTCCATAAATAAATTGTTCATTTCCACAAATAACAAGCATAGTAAATCCGAGAATACTATAATATTTTCAAGCATGGTATTAAAAAAATCTGTGCGCGTTATCGCGTATGACCGTGACACCATGCGGGCACCGTTTCCATTGTCACATACAATTATTCAAATGGATAGCTTTTATATTACAATAGAAATTAACTTGCCCTTTTATTATGCTATTAACTTTTTATCATTGAATATGAGATAGTAAATTAAGTTTGACATGCTTTTATTAAAAGATGGTGATGTTAAAAAAGTTGCGAGATTATTGTTTACTTGATACCTCTATGTACGTAGTATATTATTTACTCTATGCCTCTGTTTTGTATCTGAAATCTTAAAAAAATATATAGTAGGTACCTTTTGTATCTTTCTAAATTAAAACAGCGAGATGCACCTTTTTCACACAATAGGAATTATTTACATCCGCGATGGTTTTTTTTTATTTGTCCACACATTTATTGTTTTTTTTTTTCTACACAAACGTCAGTAACTTTCAAATCGTACCGTGCCTACATCAATGGAGACAGACGCCAAGCAGCAACTCGATGCGACTACAAAGGTTGTCGAGCGGCCCCCGGTCGTTGACCCCGGCTGACCGCCGACGCCCGCGCACCTCATATTCGCGTTTCACATTAGCCATTAAAACACCGGCTCACGATACCAACAGTGTTTCACACGTGGAATTAAAGCACATGGCACTATTTACTTAAGGTTTGATTTTAACAAATTGTACCCGTAAAAGTAATAGCTTCCACATTCCAAAATTAATATTCAACATGTATTCAACAAAATATCATTGGGATCCGCTTAATTTTAAGTAGGCAATGGTTAAGGAATTTAATCATCATAACCTGGGGCTCTTTTTCGATACCACGAAAATATAAGCTTTTAATTCCTTTGAGAGCGCAAAAACCTGCATTTTAAGATAATATTCTACAATATTCTATTGTGAACGGTACGAAATATAATTTCAACTCCATATTTCCACGGCGTTTTATAAAAGTGACGTGGCTCACTGTCACCCGTCTTGGAATTAAATAAAGCGGGAAACATGTTCATGTCTCGCGATACCTGCATGTTGTGGAGTGTGCGAGGGGCTTAATATCACACATTCTCCGCTGAACCCGCGACATGTCGTCTTTATAAGGATTTCTCTGTCTGCAAATCGGATCTGATTTGCTCTTCTCACATTTTCATACTCGACATTCAAATGTAAAACGATAAGCACAATTTTGATGTTTTATTTAGGTCTTTCAATGCTATTGTATAGAATATTAAATTTAAATAGAGTCGAAAATTACTAAATGAGTTTATGTGTTCTAGGAAGTAAAGTGAATAAAATATTTTTCAACACACTCGCTCGTAAAGTGACATTTATTGCACCGTTTTTAGTACCTATCTTAATGCAGCTAATAAGCTGTACGTAAGCTGTGTGTAATAACGCACAAGTGCTTTTTACTTTACATTACCGCACAGTTTTATGATACGTATAATCCAGATTATGATAAGCTTGTACCTCACTGCAAGTGATAATTGTGTGTAGACCAAGCATTCTGGATTTAAACAGGTAAAATAGTTTAACAGCTATCAAAAAAAAAACTTGCGCGCCTTTTTGTTAACGTTCTCATTGTGTGGTTGATTATTATCAAAAAATCTACTTCAAAAAATACAAGTCCGTTTTTTCCTCGCAAGTGTGTTGAAAAACGTCGTATGACACGCGTGTGCATTGATTATTACACTATCGGCTCACTTATCGCTTAATACCGCCTCGAGTGTTAATAACCAACTTTGCACAAGTATCATAATGTACTATTACAACGTACCGTGTCTAATAAAAGTTCTCGACTAAAATCTGTTCTTACAACAATTCCCAAGAACTATATCAAGCGTAACGTGATAGGAAGTCATAAATATACACTTATTTTCTACTTACCAAGTAATTAGTAAAAAATAGCTACATAAACGGTTTACTAACCGGCCGTGTATGTCGCGTGATTTAAATTGGGTCATTATTTAACTTGTTAAAATAAAATATAGGGTTCGTAGGAATGAAATATTTGCCATACGTTCCATATTATTGCTTTTTATTACGTAAAAAATACGTTTGCAGCAGTCAACATTTCAACAAAACTTCGGAATAAATGTTTCAATTAAAATAATAATCTAGTCGTTAAAACATCGAGGAAATATCCCTTTAGAGTAGTAATAATGAACAATCAAATTCCGAAACTCGTCAGTGATTTGTCACTGAATTTGAACAGTAAGGACCAATCACTGCATCGTGTGTTTTTGCCTTGGCCAATCAGAGTGCATGCGTCCTTGACTTAACCAATCAGAGCGCGTTGTCGGCGGTGGGAATTTGGCGGAATATATTTCAACCAAAACGAACGCCATTGCGCTTCTTTGGGTTAATTGTTCGATGCGTTAAAACAATAATAATTGTCCATAAAAACGAACCATAAACATTTCACTTTACATCGTAATGTTGAAAATAATGAATACCTTCGAAAATCATAAAAGTAAGATATTAGTTTGTTCACTGAGGTTTCTCGAATTTCATCAGACATCTCGTTTTAAATAATCGATACGCAAACGAGTTTAAATCGATTATCCAGAACATGGTTACAGGAAATTATAATTGCAAATTAAGCAGTCTCGTCTCGGTATTCGTGCGAGGTGACCGCGTTCTAAGTAGCTGCATAAAAGTTGTTTACGTCGAGTTCCTAGAAGCGGTCTATTGTTCGCCGCGGCCGACCGAGCGACGGTCCGACCCTCGGCCGGCTACCTGCGACTGGACAATAATGTACCTTTTTTATAACGATTATCGTTATAATGAGTATAAATGATGAACAAGATATAAAATTGAGTGAAGATACGACAGAAATGATGAGTAACAATACAATATATGGGCAGGATATTATGATAGAACAGAACGGGGATAATCAGCAAGATGAAGGTGCGGAATTAGAAAATGACGATGATACAACGCCAAAACAAAAAAGGATCAGACAATACAGTGATGATATAGAACGCGAATGGCGAGAAGTCAAGAAGAAGAAAACGGATCGAAATGTAAACAATGACAGAATTGAGATCTACATAAGTTGCAAGGAAAAACTCCCTAAGCAGTTTGCATTAGCTAAGATTTTTAAAGAAACCAATATACCTGATATATCAAAGGTTAAGTATCTTAATCCGTACAGAGTGCGCATTGAGGTTGGGAATGAGTTGAGTGCAACTAAACTTGAAGAATGCAAATATCTGGCAGATATGGGATGGAGATGCCAGCGAGCAATGGAAAATAGTTATTCGTATGGCATAATAAAGGACGTAGATATGGAACTGACAGAAGAAGATATTCTTAAGAACGTAGTATGTCCAAACTCAGCCAAATTAGTTTCTTTATCCCGCCTAAACCGAAGAAAAGTAGAAGAGGATGGCTGGTGTCCTAGTGAGACTATACGTCTCTGTTTCAAGGGCAATTACTTACCTCCGTATGTTTATGTCGAAAATTTAAGTATTAAAGTGGAGCCATATGTATTTCCAGTTTCCCAATGTTCACGTTGTTGGAAATTTGGACATACATTAAAAAGATGTCCCAGTCTAAAAGTTACATGCCCTAAATGTGGGAAAGGACATACGAATTGCGAAGCAACAGTTTTTAAATGTGTGAACTGCAGCGGAAATCATATGGCTTTAAACAAAACTAATTGCCCAGCATTTAAAAAAGAAAAAAGACTAAGAGAGATCATGTCCGAGTTTAACTGCCCATACAGGAGAGCTCTCACTATATATGTAGCACCCTGTTCCCCAACTAAGGAGGAGAAGTCGTTTGAGGAATTTTATCCCCAAAAGATGGTGACAGAACCAATGGACACTGTTGATCCTATCACTCAGTCCAGCGCAACACCTACTTTTGTGGAAATTATACAGACAAAAGCATCTGTACACACTGAAGAAAAGAAACCTAGACAAAATCTAAAGAAATCGCGCAATAAGGATAAAAACGTTGAACCTGATATATTCTACGAGACAGAATTTTCTAAACCTGAATCAATTCCAGAAAAAGGAATTAGTTTCAGCGAGCTATTATCAAGACTACAAGAGATTATATTTTTAGGAAAATATACAACACAACAAAAAATTAAAAAAGTAATCAAATGTATTCTAGAATGGATAATATTATTAGTAGTAGACAATATAGCAGATTGGCCATTGTTAAAATTATTTTTGGATTATGTCACAAGTGAATAATAAAAAAAAAATTAAGTTAAACATCCTTCAGTGGAACGCTCAAAGTGTAAGGTCTAAGTTAGTTGCATTTGAGAGTTTATTAGTACAGGAAAAAATTCACATCGCTGCCCTTTGTGAAACATGGTTGGAACCCGGTAGC
This sequence comes from Achlya flavicornis, assembly GCA_947623365.1. Taxonomy (NCBI): domain Eukaryota; kingdom Metazoa; phylum Arthropoda; class Insecta; order Lepidoptera; family Drepanidae; genus Achlya; species Achlya flavicornis. The sequence goes on from OX392488.1 coordinate 5,314,840, forward strand.
CCAATGAAAGTAAGTGGATACAACACCTTTCGTAAAGACAGAGATGACAACTATGGCGGTGTGGCCATTTTGACCCATAAAACAATTAAAGCCCATATTTATGACAGTCAATGTTCTAATGCAGGTATTGAAATGCTCCATGTAAAAGTTTTTAACTGTGGTGAAATTGAGAATATAATATCTATTTACTGTCCACCTAATATACGTACTAGCCAACTTGACTGGGAGCATTTATTTTCTATCTGTAGGAATAATACTTTGTTATTGGGTGATTTTAATGGACACCATACAAACTGGTCGCAAAAGTCTAATCAGAGAGGCTACCAAATATTTAATGCCTTGATGGATTTTCATTTTGTTACATTAAATAATACTGAACCGACACGTATAAAGCTGGTAAATGGTATATTTCAGCAGTCGTCTCCCGATATATCTATGGCTTCAAGCGACATAGCATTAAAATTTGACTGGAGCATTTTAAATGAAACTTTGGGTAGCGACCATCGAGTCATTAAGATTTCTATTAATTCACAATATATCTCACCTAATATTTTTCGTAGAAATTATAGAGGGGCAGATTGGATTACTTATAAAAATCTTTTAGAAAAACTGTTTGCAAACTTTCCTAATATTCCACCCGTCGCTGATTTACAAAAATGTTACGATACTTTATTAGAATATATTAATATAGCTGCAGACCTTCATATCCCTTGTATTAAAACTAACTTGAATCCGGAATCAAAATTTTCACCGAAACCTTACTGGGAGTTATCTCTTTCGAAAGCCGTAGGAGAGCGACGTCTAGCCTTATCCAAGTTTCGACGAAATCCCAACCCTGATAATTTACTTAAGTTGCAAGAGAAAATACAAAATGCTCAAAAATTAATTCGTATTGCCAAAAGTAAGGCCTGGTACTCTTTTTGTTCTTCGCTCGATAAATCATCATCACCGAGGGAAGTCTGGCGAAAGATGCGATGGTTGAAGGGATATAAGGCATCGAAATCCCACATTGATGAGATTCTAGCATTAAAACTATTGCGTAGTCTAACCCCGGACTTCGTACCTCTTAGTAACCCAATCTTTCTATCGAATAACTCAAAGCTAGAAACTAAAATTACATTACAAGAATTAGACAATTGTATTCGATCTAAAGATACTTCGCCTGGAGGTGATAACATTTCATACAGTATGATTAAAAACCTCCCTAGAAATGGAAAGAAACTATTACTTGTACTATATAATAAATTTTATGCAACGTCATTTGTCCCCACTCAATGGCGAGATATCAATATTATTCCGATCCCAAAAGCTGATTCAAGCGCTCTTCGTCCTATTTCTATGATGTCATGTATATGTAAAATTTTCCATTGTATCTTGGTCAATAGATTGGAATGGTTTATTGAAACAAATAAGATCCTCTCAAGTTATACGACAGGTTTCAGAAAATGTCAGTCTACATTGAATAATCTGTCAGACCTAGTTTCCAGAATTCAAATAGGTTTTTCTAAAAAACAAGTAACAATAGGATGTTTCGTAGATATAGTTAATGCGTATAACAATGTGGATGTGAGAAGCTTGTTATATAGTATGGATCGTATCGGCATAGGAACAAAAATGTGCGCATATTTATGGAACTTTCTAAGACAAAGAAATCTTAAAATTCTAATTAACAACTCTTACATATGTAGATATACTGGCCGAGGATTAGCACAAGGAGATCCTTTATCCCCACTCCTTTTTAATTTAGCCACTGCCCAGATTTGTAATATAATAAAAAATGTTTCTATATCACAATATGCGGATGATTTTGTGATATATGTAACAAGCTCCAATATAGTGGAAGCTACACAAAAAATACAGATAGCATTAGACACTCTCAATAAGTTACTCACAAATATAGGATTGGATATTTCATCATTGAAAAGTAAAGTTTGCATTTTTAAATCTGGTTTTAGTGGGGAATCCATTGATTTGAGAATAAACAATATTTCTTTACAGGTAGTAGATTGCGTTAAGTATTTGGGCTTATGGCTGGATAGGTCCCTAAAGTGGTCGAAACATATAAATGAATTGAGAGAGAAAATAGATAAATTTTTAAATATTTTTAAAATTCTTGCTGGTCCAGGTTGGGGGGTGCACCCAAGACATTTGAGGCGCTTATTTATTTCAATCATACGAAGCAGACTTGATTATGCTAGTTTCTTGTACGACTCCAGTTGCCAGTCACACTTAAAAAAAATAGAAAGGATACAAAACCAATGCATGAGAGTTATCGGAGGTTTTATAAAGAGTACACCTATACACGTCATGGAACATGAACTCCAAATTCAACCTTTGCACATACGCAGATATTATCTAGCAGGGAAGTTTTATCTAAAATTAAAATCATTTCAAGACAGTGACATTATAGCCAGCTTAGAAAGTCTTAGCAATTCTTGTCAGACTGCATACTGGAGACGTAAAAGAAAACCTTTATTGGTAATAGTGCATGAACGCCTTGGATCAACACCTATACATTCTAGTCCGCGAATAGAAATATTTTCATTAGACATATGGGTCAGCGGTGTGGATTTATCTAGCATAGTAAAGCCATTCATAGCTGGTATTGATAAAGCTAAAAGAGGTTACAATGTCGAAGAGTTGCTTGTGTTGTGTAACGAATATTTATTGGTTAATTATTCCAACTGTTATAAAATTTTTACTGATGGTTCGAAAACTGAACAGGGAAATGGAGCGGCTTTTTTCGATCCTCAGGGTGACAATTTTGTTGAATTGAATATTCTCTGTGAAACTTCTATTATGCGTATCGAACTCATTGCTATAGCAGAAGCGCTGTCATATATAGAATCTTTAGAGTTCAATGACTTTGTGGTTCTGACGGATTCGAGGAGCGCCCTCCAACATGTAGCTCGGTGTACCTCGAATTGTCGAGGAACACCGATAGCATACGATATTATTAAATCCATTTGTAAGCTTACAGCCAGTAATAAACGCGTTAGACTTCAGTGGGTGCCCTCTCATATCGGCCTGAAAGAAAATGAACACGTAGATCAACTTGCTGGGGAGGCTTCTGGTGGGGGTATTCCTTTCACTTGTTTACCTTACTTATCAGATACATTACAAATTGTCAAGAAACAGTGTGTAGAACAGTGGAAGGAGTACTTTGACGAGAGGTCTTTAAGCAAAGGTATTTGGTATCGTACAATACAACCTAACATAACATGTAAGTCTTGGATTAGTGATGCTAATATGAGTCGGGATGAAATTGTGATAGCTCTAAGACTTCGTTCTGGACACATCCCATTAAATAGTTTTGGTTACTTGATGAGAAAAACTGAATCTCCTTGTTGCACTGAATGTTGTAAGGTGGAAGATGTTTACCACATATTAATGGAGTGTGTTCGGAACGAGGTGGAGAGAAATACATTAGTCCAAAAATTTAATATGAATTTGTTCGATCTAGGATTGTGTAACAGTATTCTGGCATTCCCGCTGTCGGGTAGGGCCAAAATATTGTATGAAATGGTTAAAAAGGGTATAAGTCGGCGGTAATTAATTGTAAATAATTTTGATTGTTGAAATGTTGTACTGTAGCATCAATGAGGGTGGCATACTCAAATATGAGTAAACCCTCATAAAAAAATAAAGAATAAAAAAAAAAAAAAATTGCAAATTAAGCGTAAAGTCAAGGAAGCTGTCGTAACATTACTCATAAAAAAAAAAACATTTCAGTTTGACGTCTGAAATAACATTGGCATTACTCGCTATAAATAGCATATAACCGTTATGGACCCAAATACCATTATCGTTTGCACAATACTACTATTAATTCATGGAGTTGAAAGGTTTTGCTGGCAGCGTCTGGATGGGAAATTGGGCCTTATCTACTTGGTGGTGAATACGGGTGCCGCCGGCCGGAGCTAGACTAGCCTTTCAAACCGGTTTCGGTCGTGGTCTGCTTTGCACGACTCTATTGTCTAGTGAAATCACTTTGTAGCGACCGAAGTATTGTTTAACGTATACAATAAGTATTTGTGGTAGAGAGAATTTAATATTCTATATTGAAGCCATTTTGTTCTATCTGAGAATAAAACTGCAAGGATTAATTAATGATCAAAGAAACAAATGTCCGTATCTTTTCAAAAGGTTAGATGGGTCTTGCAAAAGTTTAACCCAGAGCCAGAGCAGTCAATGGAATTCAAACAGGAACTTTACTGTTAAATAGCCACGTGGAGTTCATTGAAAGCATCCTTAATTGTCCAGGATGGTACAATCAAAAGTTGCCAGTTTCCAATCTCGTTGCTGTTCTTCAAGACTTCTGGAATGTTTCCATCAAGTATATATATTCCATAAGCATGAAAAACCCCAACTCAGTTTGCTAACTTGTCTTTAAAACCAAGATCATATCACGACGTGTATTTATTTGCCAAGGGCATATAGTTGAAATGAATAACTAGAGCGACACTTGAAGGAAAAAGATAACAACCCGCAAACTCACGAGCATGTGAATAGCTTCCCCCGGGGATACTCTTGCGATTCTCTACTTTATCCCTTTAGGAGATGAATTATGCACAGATGAACTATGCTTAGGTATTTGTTTTCTTTTTAATTGTTAATTATTTGGAAAAAAAATGCCAAACAGTCAGATTGTCCTAAAAATATTTGTGACAATGTAACATTGCTGAGTTTCTTGCCGGATTCTTCTCAGTTGAAGGCTGAGTTCCGAACCGGTGGTAACTTCAGTAAATGTGACCTTCATAAGTGTTCTGGGGCCTAAATTGAATAAATGGCTTTGACTTTGACCTCCTTTGACTTAAAATTTTACAGGTTTAACAACTCACGCGAACGTGTTGACAGGAAAGAATGACTGCAAGAAATTTTAAAAATAGGTGTTTAACATACCTTTGCTGTCGCGATAGAGACAACTACAGCTTGGACCGATTTTACCTATTTAAATTAGACGAAACCGCTATTTCGTAAAAAGGATCGATTTAAAAAAAACAAAAATCATAATAAGAAGGCCTTTGGCTATGTCTGTCGGTTTTCCTTCGTTGTTTTATATTCGTCAAATTTGTTCGCTGGACTTGATAAGGGCGTTAAAAATGGTAAGTTTTTGTGATTTTAGAAGGATAGATTTTATAATAAGTAATTTATGGAGAAAAACACAACCGAGGGACATACAGTGGTACCTACAGATTGCATGGTAAAATAATCATCAGTGTCACAATCAGTGTCATTACCCAGAGAGGAAACTGAGGATTACGTTTGTATGGAACAAACGCCACCAGCATTTCCTCCTAAATATCAGTCAGTTTTGCATTATAAGTATATGTTGATGACGATGAGAGGTCAACGCATAACTATAAACCACTGGTTATAGAAGCATTTAATTTTGAGGGTAGCTGAAAACCTTTAATTAAGGATTTCCAGAAATATGCCCACGACTAGTCCATAATTTAGCTAAAAGCACTACACAAACATATTATGCGAACCCGTGATTTAATGCAGTAATTGATTAATTCCATTGTTAGGACCCTCCCTCACAATCCCACTTAACACGGGTTCTGATTTTATTACACCCATATCAGCATTTGTGATGATAATGCCGATGGCAAGGGGCCAAATTGTTACCTGGAGATAAGTGCTCGTTACTTGTCAAATATGCGAATAGCTCGAGCTTAAGGCTGCTTTTCCACCAGAGATGTGCTATGCTACGTTTCTGTGGATGCGTTTGATATCCACCAATCATATTCATTGGTGCAACTTAGCACTGGTGGAAACGGATTAAACTAAGAATGTTTTTTATATGGAAGGATGCGTGCTAGGGATGCGTGCTATGGATGCGTGCTATGGATGCGTGCTATGGATGCGTGCTATGGATGCGCGCTATCGATGCGTGCAATGGATGCGTGCTACGGATGCGTGCTACGGATGCGTCAGAGCCTCTCCCCACACCGCGCCGCCCTCGCCGCTTCCCTACTATCGACTCATCGTATGCGATGCGTATGCTCGAGCTGTGCATCTTCCTCGCGCAGCTACTTTGCGGCGACGCATCTTCATAGCACATCATACTCACACAGCTACATAGCTTAGTATCAGTGGAAACGGTCACATAGCTTCACATCTTAGCTATTACATCCTCGCAGCATAGCAGCATAGTACATATCTGGTGGAAAAGCAGCCTTACTGTCATTCCTAGCTCTGCAATTAATTTGAATTATGACAATGATATTTGGTCTAGGACAGTTTATATCCTTTTTGGTAGAATATGTGGGGATAAAGTCTGCTATTGTACAAATCTCATTGTGAAACGAACCCATTACATCTCCGTTGTCATGGACCATTGTGCGTTCTTTACTAAATTAATAAACAAAGCTAGTAGATAGATGGGTAGGTCATTTTGTAGTCTAATTCAATAGAATTAGACTACAAAAACTATCAAATCTGTGAATTTTTACAGCACATAGTTTATTGGAACACTATGTTAATAGCAAACTTGGGTCCCTAGAATACTCGATAACTGTCAAAAGAAGCGCAGCCAAGTTCCTTCTAGGTTTTGTGTGCTTCCCAACTTCAGCCACGTGATCATTTAGGTGTCATATGTGATCAAACAGAGGATATGCCCAAGGGCAATAATAGAAGACTGAAACACTATACTTATACGATAAAACCCGTAGTGACAGACACACCACCCACCACACCTGATGTAGCGCACGGCTGATACTACTTCTTATTATATGGCTGATTGAGCTGGCTGGAGTAATGGGGAAAAGAGATAGTTATAAAAATCCTCTGCACGTGAATAATTAGTAATGCACGTCTCAAACCCATCCAATGCACATTATGTCATTGTTTAGTAGATAATGATGACCAACGAATGCACGAACAATAGGATGACAGAACAATCGACAAAATAAGGCATGAATAAACATGATTTCTAACAAGGGAACTATCTCTCGAGTGTATTAACTAATTTGTTTATATTAACTCAAGTACCTACTAGAAGGTGCCTAGTGACTGTGTTTTTATTAAATCCATTAAAATAATTGTATTCATAACACTGTTCTTCCGATAATAATTGTCTGTCTATTGTATTATCAGATACTACTAGGATAAAGCACATAAAACAATATGTCTCATCTATCTTCTATTCCCGCGTTGCTGAGATATATCCAAGATTATCCCGAAAAAAATGTTAATACGTTATTACGGGATATGACACTACATTCAAAATAGAACCCTATTAACTATCACAATAACTAACTAGCTGTATCCCGCGGTTTCACCCGCATTCCCGGGCTAAAAAATAAGTTTATAATACTCGGGGATAATGTAGTGAAAGATTTTTTCGAATCCGACTTGTGGTTCTAGAAATTTGCCCATTTAAACAGACATCCAAAAAAATCCGCTTTATAATATAAGTTTATTATAGTAGGATAGAATTATTAGTAAACATAAATACACACAAACTTCCGCATTTATAATGTAAAAAATATAAAATAAAAGACAATAGAATTAGATAATTATTTACTTTTTCATACTTTCCCTCACTGCACCATATCTACACGGTAAAAGTATATTTTAACACTACTACTCATACGTCTGTGATTTTAACGTGATATCTATTTTTATCGTGTTCTGTCAAATGACGGGTACACATAAAGACACTTACTTGCTTGGTAGTAATTAATTCGGTTGAGGAATTAAGCACTCGTTGGGTAGTTAAGACATTTGACCTTTGATTAGCCTTTGGATTTTGACAGCGTTTGTGATCTGAGTGTCTCTATTAAGGATGTTTAAGTATAACCACAATTTGACAAAGAAAAAGACTATTCAGAAATGGCGATGCTTTGTATAAAAAGAAAAAGAAAAAATAAGACAACCACTTATGTTTTTTTTTATAAGTGGATATCTTATTTTTTCTTTATAATAAGAGGATTTTTTCCATAGAGGTAAAATTGATCATGGAATCTTTCCACATGAAATAAAATAAATATAGAGCAGGTTATATGTTTTTTTTTTGCCAACACATTAGCTTGGCCAAGCGAATCCGTTGAGGAACCGGTGTCAGCCTGCGGGGAACCGTGCCGATGATTGGCATCAAGCAGCCTTTCAGTAAATTTTCTATACATATATTTTTTATTTTGATTATTTTATAATTTTACTTTTGACAAAGACACATTTTATACTTTAAAAACATAGTTAAGGTAAGATTCAAGCACAAAGCCATTTATAATTTAATAGACACGAATAACTTTAAGAACATAAATTGTTTATCGAAAACTTTGACAAGCAATGTCTCTGTACAACTTGGTTACCAAGTCTCTTCAAGTCATACTAAATCTTGTTGCCAGCTTAATATTATAATTACAGGTATTTTCAATGTTGAGTCAACTTAAGTGGACTTAATTCATTAGTGACATTAAGGTTGGTTTTATCACAGCATTATAAAGAACTTTTTATAGGTATTTTGTGTTATACTCAAACTTCCAATGTCAAAGTCAATGCCATTTATTTCGTTTAGACCTTACGTTCCGACTAATAAGGCTGTTGAAGTTGCTGAAGTTAGGTGAGCCTTCAACTGAGTATAACCGGTAAGAAGCCCAGCGAGATCTTGACTCTTTTCTATAAGAGGTTAATATTTTCAAAACAATTAAACAAGGAAAATTACATCTTGAGATTTAATATTTTATCGCTCGTCATACATTTTTGTATATTACATCTCAAACTATAAATATTTTTTCGACAAAATGTATGACGAGCGATAAAATTGTTCAAGATGATGCCCACGGCTACCTTCTACCATCGCAACTCTCGCCATCAACAGGGAGTCCATCCTCACACATTGAAACCAGAGTTGTTTCGAACTGTGCGGTCTGAAAGGAGCTTCCTTCCGCGTACGCTCAGATTGTGGAATGAGCTCCCTGCCGTGGTTTTCCCAATGGAGTACAGCATGGGGTTCTTCAAAAAGGGTGTGAAGAGATTTCTGCAGGGTCGGCAACGCGCGAGTGACGCCCCTGGTCTTGCAAGCGTCCATAGGCTATGGTAACCGCTTACCATCAGGCGGGCCGTATGCTTGTTTGCTACCTAAGTAGTATAAAAAAAAAAAAAAAAAAAAAAAAAAATTATGTCTCAAGATTTAATATATATTATATCCCATAGTGAAAAGCCGGTATTACTCCTATGGGTGAACCAGCGGAACGGAAAGATAGTCTTCAATATAATAAAACTTCTAATTCTATGCTTTACATAAAATACTTGTTCTTCAAAACTTTGTATTTTACAGGCTCCAATAAAATACAAAGTAACAAAATCCCACAAAAACCGTAGTTAAATATTTAGAGTAGGTCAATCAATACATATACTGGGTGGATATTCGAGATGGCATATTTTCGAAACCTATGTTGGGTTAGTCATGCTGAAACACTTTTACTATGGAACCAACACTGAAATCTCAAAAAAGTTAATCCTTTTCTTACATTATGATCGAGCAAGGTTGACATTTTGTAAGAAAAATTAACGAAAAAATTTGTGAGTTCACTATTGGTCCCATAGTAAAAGTTGTTCATGGCAAACCCATCATAGGTTTCGAAAATATGCCATCTCGAAATCACCACCTGTTATGTCAAAATAGGTGCTTATTATACTTTGTTTGTCGGTAAGTAAAAATCAACTCCAATTCTTTACAGATAACATATTCCCAGAAGAGGCAACTAATGTGTCCAATTAGTTCACTCACGGTAGCTACTGAATAATGTGCGCAAACGCATCGCATAACTTGAGACGCAAAACATAGAAAAACAACTTTTAATTACTCACATCACAGCTCACTGTTGTATGACTAACCTTTTCAGATACAGTCACAATCGGTATTTTACTAGTCTAGTACATCCATGCATAAGCTCAACCTGTCTTACTTAACAGATTACCCTTTTTGTGAACAAATCTCGCAGAATATCGCCCTTTCTGTTTAAGTCTAAGTCTACTTTTTTTACCGATATATTCGCTTCTAATTGCCTCGTCAAAGCAGCCTGAGATCTCCATACTCGGTTCGTGATCTTTAGATCTTTTTGTAACATCTGAGTAATTGTTTATATACTGTACAAAATCAATAAGGAAGCACAAACGCTTCCTCAAAAGGAAAATACTGCCAGAAATAAAAAATCTTTGCTTCATAAAATTTGGATAAATAAATATATTCCAAATTCAAATTAAAAGAATTTGAATGTAGAAAGTTATTTAGAACATAAGTTTTAGTAAAAAAAAAAAAAAACATTTTTAAACAAGCTTTTTTCATTACTGTTCTTTTTATTGACTGTACTTGCATTATCTTCAAATATACAAATGTGTACCAAATATCAAGTCAATCCGACCACTGGAAGTGAAATTCGACTTGCAAGATTCCACGCGAACAATTATAGTTAAATATACCTATATAAATACATTGCAAGTTATATAAAAGCTTGTAAAAATACGGGGCACAGACGCGTGTAATGTGATAATAAATTAAACTTTTTTTTATAACATTATTAGTAATTTCACTTACATCAATCATTCGCAAATTTTGTTCGGTGAATACAGTGCGGTAATTATAGTGTCTGCATTCAATTTACCTGTAAAAAATAAAAAAGGAGTATGAAATATCAGTAACATCAATATTAAACTTAAAAATCTATTACGACAAATATAATACTAGATATAAGTAGGCAAACTAATTTCCTGATAACTGTAGGTAAAAATAATGTCTTTCAAAAAGCACAAAAACTCTATATACGGGTTGAGTAAGTGTGTTACACCCAAAAAGCATACCGTAGTCACAGGCCGTAGTAAAGTAGGTATTTTTTTAGCAAAAAGGTTGATAATCGAATAAACGGGACAAAGAAAACAAATAGTAATCTTCCATAAACAAATTGAAAGAAAAAACTTCATTATCTTACTTTTATCTAAATTCTATTACTTTCAAAAACAGAACGGAACGTGTTCTGAACAAATTGGAACGGAAACCAATAAATAAACTGTTCATAGAATCAAATTGCATTACGAAAGCTCCGGGCTGGTGCTGGCAAACAGAAAACTGTTTTAATACTTACCATTTTTAACGCCCTTATCAGACGTCCAGCGAACAAATTTGACGAATATAAAAAAAACATAGGAAAACCGACAGACAGCCAAAGCCCTTCTTATTACGATTCTTCAATTGTTTTATAATCGATCCAGTTTTGTAGGAGAAAACCGGGGATTACAAAATAGCGATTTCGTCTTATTTAAATAGGTATAATCGATCCAAGCTGTAGTTGTCTCTATCGCCTTCGCGCGGTATAGCTCGGGCACAGTGCGACAGCAATAGATATGTTATAAAAACCTATTATTCAAATTTCTTCAGCCATCATATCCTCTTAAGATTTAATTCATTCGTTTCTTCGTATTCAATATACATTTTTGAGTGCAATTTTAACCAGTATTTTTTAGATATTTTTTTTCTGCTACAGCTTGTGGATTCTACATAGTTATTTTTTTTCAAAAGTTGAATATACAACGCAGCTGTAAACGCGGGAAACAGTAGATATATACCTATCATATGGCTGGTTACGTAATGCGTAATTTGAAACGTGTTTCAATCATTCTATTCAATACTATCATTGGATCGCAAATTGAAAACACGCATCTCGGTAAATGGCGGTGACGAGTGTGCACTATGATGCAGAAATGTGAAAAGTATGGATGGTTCCATTTCAATTAGTTAAAATAGGTATAGGTCCTGTACTATTTGATTCACTTTTAACGCTTTAGTCATATCTTTTTCAATTCCAAGATTCCTGAGTTGGTTTAAAACATGTCGTGGAAATATTATATATAGGTATATTTAAGAGAGGTAGAGCATAGCTTTTATTCGCTCAAAGAGCAGCTCGACTGGGGAAGTACCTCCACCTTACTGAATACCGCAGCCAAATAACTTTATGTTGTGTAAAGTTGTGTTCCTGCGCGTGAGTAAGGTCGCCAGAGCTCATAGGGGAGGGGGGAAAGGTCGGTAACGCGTGAGCGATGCTTCTTGTGTTGCAAGCGTCCATATGGCTAAGGTAAACGCTTACCATCAGGTGGGCCGTATGCTTGTTTACCGACTAGGTAAGTAGTATAAAAAAAAAAAGCATAGAAACCAACTGGCTACCAAGAACAGCTGTCGGCATACCGGTAGTTTTGTGTACAAAAATTTTTCATAAGTTAACCTAGACATTGATAGGTATACAGATCTAGTGTAACTTTAGATATTATAGTAATTTTAAAGCTACGTTATAATTCACTATTTTATCGCAAGGGAAATTTTTCCCCGTAAGTTTACAAGCTTGTATCGCATGGAGGATGTAGAAATGTTCTACTATCTCATAAATCTTCCGATGTTTTCATAAGGCATTTGATAGCACGTTTAAAGGTTTAACGCCGCATGGATCAAAGTCGGCGGTTGGAATTAATTAAAGCTATTTCTGGACGCGGTAACACTGTTCAAATAATTTTGTACCTAGTGGGCAACACAGTTGACTATTTTTGGCAAACGAATCATTTTGAGACTTTTTGGCGGGAACTTGCACACTAAACCAAAGCTAAAAAACGAGTGACGTATTTTTTGTTTTATTGTGTATTTTTAGTGGTATTTTACCCAATAAAGATCATGTATGTGCACCAGTGAAGTGAAATGAAATGAATTATGTGTATCGTGACTTTTCAAGTTGTCTCAAAAAGTCTGTGAAGAGTTTTAGTACAATGACCACCATTGTAGTAAAACATGACTGTTATGGACGGTGACTGACTGAGTGACTATAATGTGAAGTGATTTATTGTGACTGGAAACTATAATATAACTCGACACTGGCAGAAATGAGCCCTAATTTGGGCTTGGTTGCCAAACTTAAAAATAAGAAGAATAATCATTTTGAAGCGCTCCATGATTATTTGTTGCGTCGACTCTACCTGCTATAGTACATTCATAATCTTACCGTCTCGGCGCCAATGAATAAGCAAGGCAGGCAATCTATCATAGTGACTCACTGACCGCAAGACTTCGTGATTCAACTCGCAACTGGACATTGTGACTCAAACTCTTTGTCTCTTTCCAATCAAAAAAGGAGTAAACCTACGCGAGCGAGACGGAAAAAATTACAAAACAAATCGCAACGTTTCAAGACCAATAAGTACTATGAAAGTATGTTTAGTAACTAGGTCGTCGGAGATCAAATTGCTCGTTTCTAATTTTGACTGCTTTGCTTGTAACATTTTACCATTACTAGGAATAGATTGCTACTTCATTGCCATTTATTCGGTTGAATCATGAACTAAAAGTAAAAACCTTTACGACGTAAAACATTCGTTAAACTCAGTTCAATAAACCGGCACAGGTTAATTTGAATTTCAACAATTTACACAGATTCACAAATAGGTATTAGGTCACTCATTCATTTGTGTAGTGCTCTGGTACTGGCATTGGTTTTGACTGGGAATTACCACAACTTATGAATGAACTCTATAGGTACTTTTAGCTTGTTATTATGCCATTATTGTAAACAAATGTCGTCTTATTTGCGTCACAATAAAACGATTAGGTAAATAATTGACTGTTTTACAAAAAACTTTAACCGACTTTAAAGTACACTAAGAAGTAATCAAATCCTGATCTGATGACAATGGGACCAAAGGGGAAGTGTACCCTTCCAAACAAAAAAAGAATTTTCCAAATCGGTTTATAAATGAGGATTATGAGGTAACAAACATTTAAAAAAAATACAACCTAATTGAGAACTTCCTCCTTTTTTTGGAGTCGGTTAAAAATATTATTTAAATCCATGAACTAGGTAAATTTACACTGAAAAAAAAGTTCTACAAAACTAGTTATGTATGCTGACGTTTTGTTGTCGGGAAACTAACTTTAGTTACATTTAATCGTATATCTCTTAGATTTAATCAAATAATTTAGTAATGAACCAAAACTAGTTTTGTTACTGGTAATCTATTTAGGTTATTGGTAGTAAAATTTTGTGTAACTGTTAAATAAAAAAAAAAAAAACAGTGTAATAGTAACACAATACTGTGACAAGGAAAATTTGTATTATTTGTTGTTCTAAACAGTTGTATCGAATTTATATTCCCCACTGAAGTTATAAGAAATTTGCCAAAACATAACAGAATAGAAATTGCCCTGTCACACCCAATCATGGGGGAGAACAAGCTCATTTTCTTTTCAAGTAAATTCCATAAAATTATATCATCCATGATGAAAATAAACCTGCCGTTGTCCGCTAAAACATGTCACAAAGGAAAATATATCGCGGAAAACTGCGATAACATCTAGCAATATGTTAGGTTGACGCGGACGGCGAAAATTGTCGTAAACGCCATAATAGCATTATTAGGGTATTAGGAAGGGGCCCTAACCAGATTACCGGAGTGTGACCGACGTGTAACGCGGTTACAAACAATGCGCCGTGTAAAAAAGACATGTCGACGAACCATTTATTAGGATTCCGTACCCGAAGGGTGTCAAACGGGACCCTATTATTAAAACTTCGCCGTCCGTCCGTCCGTCCGTCCAACCGTACAACCGTCTGTCTGTCAGTGGGCTGTATTTCATGAACAGTAGGAGGATTTGAGAGAGGTAGAGCATAGCGTTTATTCGCTCAAAGAGCAGCTCGACTGGGGAAGTACCTCCACCTTACAGAATACCGCAGCCAAATAACTTTATGTTGTGTAAAGTTGTGTTCCTGCGCGTGAGTAAGGTCGCCAGAGCTCATAGGGGAGGGGGGAAAGGTCGGTAACGCGTGAGCGATGCTTCGTGTGTTGCAAGCGTCCATATGGCTGCGGTAACCGCTTACCATCAGGCGGGCCGTATGCTTGTTTACCGACTAAGCCGTATAAAAAAAAAAAAAACAAAAGGAAGACAGCTGAAATTTTCAGATAGTATGTACCTATTTCTATTGCCGCTATCATCATCATCAGCCTATAATGTCCCACTGCTGAGCACAGGCCTCCTTTCACAAATAAGGGTGAAAGGGCATGGGCAGATACTCCACCAATTATACAACAAATAATAAAAATTAAAGGGGGAAAAACGTACTACTTTTTTTTGGTGTTTTGTTTTCATAGCACATTGAGTTAGTTAATATTGTACGGAACCCTCCATGTGCGAGTTCGACTCGCACTTGGTATTTTTTTTATTATTAGTACTATGCGACCCAAACAGAGGACTGTTTGGGGCAAGTGAAGCAAACGGTAAAACATTTAACGTGCGTCATAGAAATTATGATAAATTGTGTTAAAGATTATGACGTATCCTTATCAAGTAGGAATGAATGAACATGAATCATTCTTTTTTTCTTCGAAATACTGGTATTTTGCTTCGTTTCTCTACACTTGATTGTGTAATCTTACTCCTAAATGCGTTAGTCAATTTAAATATTAACGTACTAACATAGAAAGTAAACATTCTAAGTCCAATTATCTCTGTGGAGGTAAACCTTTAATACCCAATCCGGGAATCGAACCGAGAACGTCTTTTCTAGCCGAGAGTTATAAAATTCGACCAACGGCAATAAATGCGCCTGAATGACAATTTTTAAACCGGGGAACAAACACTTTTGTATCTTCCTCTAATTTTAATTTAAAGATCCCCGTAACCATGAATTTATAATAACAATATTTCATGGACATATACGACCAGTTATACGGCTAATTTGTAATCAAATAAGAAAGTGAAAGGTGGAACTATCAAATGACACAGTAACTGGAAATAACAATCACCTTTATTCAGATTTGAGATATCAAAGAGAATGTTCTGTAATCAGTGTTAAATTAGATATTGACAAAGTTTAATTAAATACATGCCACTTTAAAACAGAATCATGCAGTATCTAAAGTAAGTAAAAATACAATAACAAAAAAAGCGGAAAATATTAAAATTTAGAAGTCGGATATTTTCATGCGTATAACAATTTCTAAATAATAAAATTATCATCAACGAAGTATTATTTTGCATTGTTATAACATAATTCGTATGACCTTGATCTGTGTTACTCGAATTAAGAAAAAAAACATTTGCTATTTCATTTTGTATATTTTTCGTCACCCAATTTTCTTACAAATGCAAAAAAAACCACTCGCCATGTGTAATCAGAAGTCTAATCACAACAGCCTATTCTCAAAAAATATTCTTCTGTTTTTGCTGGGAAATAGAAAATTTACTTATTTGGCGTTAATGGTTATCATAAAAAAGTAACCAGTTTTTTTTTATAAAATGTTATTGTACTCAAGGCTAAACAAGTCACTAACTTTTTCTTACTGTGTCGTACTGACCTCTTGAGATATAAAAAGGTATTACTTACTTTTTAGGGTTCCGTAGCCAAATGGCAAAAAACGGAACCCTTATAGATTCGTCATGTCTGTCTGTCTGTCTGTCTGTCTGTCTGTCTGTCTGTCTGTCTGTCTGTCTGTCCGTGTATGTCACAGCCATTTATTTCCGAAACTATAAGAACTATAATGTTGAAACTTGGTAAGTAGATGTATTCTGTGAACCGCATTAAGATTTTTACACAAAAATAGAAAAAAAACAATAAATTTTGGGGGTTCCCCATACTTAGAACTGAAACTCAATTTTTTTTTTTCATCAAACCCATAAGTGTGGGGTGTCTATGGATAGGTCTTCAAAAATGATATTGAGGTTTCTCATATCATTTTTTTCTAAACTGAATAGTTTGCGCGAGAGACACTTCCAAAGTGGTAAAATGTGTGTCCCCCCCCCTGTAACTTCTAAAATAAGAGAATGATAAATCTATAAAAAATATATGATGTACATTACGGTGCAAACTTCCACTGAAAATTGGTTTGAACGAGATTTAGTAAGTAGTTTTTTTTTAATAGGTCATAAATTGAAATTAATATCAAATACTCAGGTATATACTACCATTTACTTATATACCTACAGGTTTGTACGGAACCCTCGGTGCGCGAGTCTGACTCGCACTTGGCCGGTTTTTAATGTTTTATGTCTACTAAATCAATGTCTACGTATAAGTAACCTTTGTATTTTATTACGAATAATAAAACTTTATTTTACAGTACATTACAGTTCGCAGTTCAAAAACCCTTGTTTCACTTACATTATGTATATTTTTTTTAATTGGTGTATTTTTGCCGAAATGTCTTTTTAAAAGTGCTGTTAAGTGTAAAAACGAGCAGTTTTATGGTATATGGCATGGGTATACTATAGGCTGCGGGCCGCAGCAAGCCCATGCATGTACCAAAAAAAGACCTAATTCCACCATCCCCATTTTTAAACCGAACCACAAGACGCCGGGAAAATTTTCACCCGTACGTTGTTGACATACCGAAAATACGGACACAGCGTTTTGCATCCTCATTTATAATGCGGACAGCAAGGGAGTGGAACTTGCTTCCGGCGTCTGTTTCCTGACGCCTACAATCTAGGAACTTTCAAGGCCAGAGTGAATAGGTTTCTAAAGAAAGGTGGTAAGCGTGTTTCATCTTAGGCTTCGTCATCGCCGCTTATGGGCGGGTCAGTGGCCAAAAGGCAAGCCCATTTAATTAAAAGAAAAAGACAGACATAGCGGATATAGAGAGATACCCTCTTGTCAAATGTATCTCTTCCAATCTCGAGGAGTTTTACAATGTTGCTGCAGTACCTCATCAGTAGATCTATCAGTTGCTAATGGAGCTACTGATGAGTTACTGTGAAACAAAGTTACAAAGTTGGTATTAGTATCACTAAATAATCTCTACAAATGTCTCCAGCACTTTTACAAATAAGATATTTTCCTTTTCTCTAAGCAGAAATAAGGGACATGTTGTAGACCCCGCTTTCTTCGTTTCTTATTTGTGGGGTATGTTTAACCGTCTTTGATCCCGTTTTACCATTACAACATGTGGGTTTATTTTGGTTTAATAGACTTTCCACAAGTATAATCTAGGTTACGAAAATGTATGTACTTTTTTCTTTTATTTAACAATGGCTATTTCTCTTATATACTCCCGAAAAGTTTTTCTTATTTGCTAAATGTATGCGTAATAAAATAAACCGTAAGGAACCTTTATTTATCGGAAATTCTATCTGAGTCCGACACTTAATTTGCATAGAAGGTACTTGAACTAGATAATCAACTTTTTTAATTTGTTAGGATTTATAAGTACGATTTCTGCAAACTAAGTTTATATTACCTAAAGATATAACACTTAGTAAACTTTTAAGGACAGCTAAGTAAAAACTGACATTCTATAATTATAATAGGGTATATTTGTGTGTATGTTGGTGTAGCTAAATCATAGCACATCTAAAAGATCATACATACATTTAGTACTTTAAGAAAAGCATTAGATCCTACTGGAACGCGAGTAAACCACGACGCAACAAACCAATGCCTATAAAAATAGTATCAAAGTCAATATCCAATACGAGATAGCCATGCACGCTTTAAATCAAACTTATCTTTATCTAGAGCTCTTTCGATATCACAACTCAATCTCCCCAAACAAAGCGGACCTATCTAACACCAATAAGTAAAGAAACAGGGGGTCTCTTAAAACTGGTTGTTTAATAATATCAGTAGTTTGACCTTGCCAACTAGATGCAATTATGAATGCAGGCTGCATAGGAATGCTGTATGTAATAAGTTAAGTGGGAACGAGACAGAAATAATGATTCAAACGATTATATGCCACGGTATAATGACTATCATTAACTGTGATTGGATGAGCTATGAATGTTCTGCTTTCACTCAGAAAACTAATAAATAGATGGAATATTTTGATTTCCGACCCACTTTATAAATTGGTTGCTTATTTTAATAATACTTTTATTAACCGAATAATCATATTGGGTAATAATGTTGTTCAGGGACATTAAAATGAGGTTACAGCGTCTGTTTCCCGAATCCTAGGACTTTCCAAGGCCAGAATTTATTTGGAAATAAGTTTCTTCTACGCAAGCGTGATCATCTTCGGCTTTTTCGTGTCCTGTATGAGCAGCAGCCTAAACCAAACTCATTTAAGATTAAAAAAATACGAATATCCCGAACAAACTTGACTCATAAAACTTTCGCCATTATAATAACACTACGTACCTAATAATAATTACAAACATCTGCTTAAAAGGGCGAAGAGAACTCCGAATGCGAGTTGTTTCTTATTTCTTAAACAAACTTCTACCGTCGGCCTTAATATTAGGTGCCTTCTTGAATTAATTGTATAATTACTCATCGGGGTTCAGGAGTGAGGAGTTCAAGTGAAGTATTCTCGCTATTTCTTGAAGCGAATGAATTTAAATAACTGTCACGTTTAAAGTAGGATGAAAAAGTGTATGGATCGGCCTACGTGGGTGTCCGCCATCGAACAATTCATTCAAAAAAGCGCACGCTTTGATTGCCTAACTCAAGGACACACTAAATATTTAGATTCAAATACTTGCATACTTACCTATCTATAACTCGTCTCTACAAAGTAATTAACTATTTCGACTTTCAAGTACCCAAATAAAAATAAATAGCTCCAGCCGTGGATTTTCCAAGCGAGTACAACATGAGGTCCTTCAAAAAGAAGAGATTTTGCAGGGTCCGCAAAGCGCGAGTGATACCCCTGGTGTCGCAAGCGTCCATAGGCTACGGTAATATATTTATCAATAGGCGATCCGTACGCTAGTATAAAAAAAATACCAAGCAAAAGACATTTATTTTATATCAAGCAAGTTATGACTGTTTTCTTAGAACTTAGTAACAAAAGTTGCCGCGATAACCATTGCTCTGCTTATACTTGTCACTACAACTTAAAGTCAACTTTCTCCTTTGTTCATAATGAACAACCATGGAAGTCCCACTTAATCAACACATTATGAAAGTACAAGGCAAATCTCAGTCATAATCTTGGAATTAACTCAACATTATTTACGTACAAAATAACTTAGTGTAAACTAATACAATAGTCCCGAAATAGGTCCCTAGAGGCAAACAAGCGTTACAACAATACAGTAAGCTAGCCCTGAGAGTGCCTTAGACGATCATAATATTACTACGGTAAACTTTACAAAGGTTAACGCGTCCCATACGTCGCATACATTAAAAATAATTGATTCATAACTAACAATCCTTCAGTCGAAACATTCGTTTCGGATCATTAATTGTGTTTTTTACAACTGTAGAAATTGGAGATATGAAATATTGGACTATTTTAACTATGAGTAATATAACCATATTTCGTTGTGAAAGCGATACAAGTGCTTTTCCCGGGACAAAAAGCATTACATTCTATGCTTTATTTACCAATCATCTGTTAAGACGTGATGGAGTAAAAATCTCACACAAACTTCCGCATTTATCAATATACTAGCTGCCCGGCGCGACTTCGTTCGCGTGGTGCTACCCTACCCTGTGGTGATACCCCACCCTACCCTACTCTACCCTACCCTATATGAATAATTTTCCCCGTTTTTGCAACATTTTTCACTGATGCTTCGCTCCTATTATTCGCAGCGTGATGTTATATAGCCTAAAGCCTTCCTCGATAAATGTACTATCCAACACAGAAATAATTTTTCAATTCGAACCATTAGTCCCTGAGATTAGTCCAAACAAACAAACTCTTCATCTTTATAATATTAGTATAGATTATAAGTACGTGATTGATAATGTTTGTAAATAAAGGAATATTTTTAATCTTTCGTAACATTGGGTCTTGCTTGACTCATGTTTGAGACAAAGACTGTCCTGTCAAAATCGTGACGCACGGTCACGTTACCGTTCGTTTTATATGACCTCGGTAATACAGTTAAGTACGCGCACAATATAAAAGGCAATAATAAAAAAGTGAGAGCTTTCAACCCCTCGTAAAGATAATAACCGGTACGCCCAAGTCATGGGGTATAAAATACCCCCGAAGTTTTGGAGTTTGTAGAAACACTTTAATAGCGGAGGCGTTAAGTCCCTAGTGGAGTATAACCCGATATTATAGTGTTACGTCACGATAGACATGTCGTTCATATGCTTAATTAATTTAATTGTACGAGAATAATGACAATTATATTTAATAAAGCCTGAATTGATATGTAAATTATATAATATTGTAATGGCAGGTGAGGTCATTAAATATGATGTTCTATACATATTGTTTTTACAGATATATAACCAAAATGATCGTGAAAAGGACGTCAAAGGTTTAAGCACGATCTGCTTAATGATAAAATATCGTTAACTTTTAACTTTGACGGATTCTATTTTATGTGAGTGACGTCATTAGGTATTTATGTGGAAACAGTTGTGTCTGATTCAACAAAGTAAAGTAGGTGTAGGTCACTGTTGCTTATTCATCAAACTCCCACACATCACGTTTCAACAACACTTATGTGTGATCATAAAACCACAAAAAACCGAGTGTCACAGTGAATTTTATTTCTTTTATAACGTTCCGAGTTCAAATAATTTTGTTAAAAAAACACGAAGTCGTAATTTTTGAAAATAGAAACTCCTTATAATTTCCTTTGTTTGGCGAAACGAAACCATAGTTAAAGGACTGAACGGGTGACTAATCCATTGCTTAGGAATAAAAAACATGATTTTGGTTACAATCCGTTGCGCTCACGTCCTACTCTGTCGGTTTCCTCGGTGCGGTCCAGTGGGCCTCACATTAGAGCATCAACACACGGCACCGAGGGATGGATATAAAGATAAATAGCCCGATTTATTTCCAAACGCATTAAAACTTTCCCAGTCCGACTCGACTTCTTACTCGCCTCGCAGTTGACCTTTGGAATTTAGGTTTTATTTCCTTACTTTCTTACTCGCTCGAGTACTAATAAAAGGATATAGTTGGAGTGATGTGGAACTTAATGCTTGAAATATAAGTTTCTCTCTGTTGGTCCTTAGAGAAATGTATTGGATTACAAAAATAGCTTAGTCACGCAACAGGCGCCTAGGCTAGCGTTGTAAATTGGGTATTATTATATTAAGCATATTGTTACCTATTAGGCAACACAATTTATGCAAAATATCGCGTGCGAAACTCGTACGTACGTACCTACACAATACGCTTACAGAATAGGTTAGGTACGCCTAAATTTCATTCAAATGGTAACTATAATAATTCCACCGCACACAGTTTCAATTGTAATAGTAAAAGCAAACAATAAAACGTGGCGTGCCGCGTGACTCAAAACAGAATGCTCAAAAATAAGGTTATTTACACATAAACCGTCTATATGTCGGCCAATTAAAGTTCAAGAGTTGAACGACTATAATGTTGCTGGATAAAAATGGATTCATTAACGTGGCATTTTGACAACTTTTAAATTATGAATGTTTCGTTTCTATTGTAATGTTTGACCACGCTTGCTATAATTTTTCATTGTCATCGTTAATGGGGAAACCTTTTTATTACTAATGAATGTTCTGTTAATCCCATATTGTCCAAAAGTATTTAGAATTTGATTTCGGAAAGATAAAATGTCCCATAAAAGAATTAATAAACTGATGTAATTAACTTAACTATTAAGTAAATCTAGAATTCTTAGAATTATTGATAACTTTTTTAATCAGTCGGGTAAAACAGTAGCTAAACTTAAGAACCAGTTACGTAGGAAGTTCATCATCATCAGCCTTTATCAGTCCACTGTTGGACATAGGCCTCTCAAAGAGCGCGCCACTCCTTCCGATTTCTGGACACCCGCATCCAGCCCAGTCCGGCTGTTCCTTCTAATAAAACTTTTTAAGGGCTATGACGGGTTTGATAAGTCAATATAAACGCATTCATTTCACTTCAGTAATGCACTCTTATTGATCTTTTATGTATAAAATGTCACCGATATACAATAAAACTAAAAAAAAACAATTTTATGCGAAAAACGCAACGTAACTTTGTAAGTTTTGGAACTACAAACTTGAACTTGACAAAATTGAAAACGGAATACTTTTTGCCGGGCAAAACGTATATTCCGTTTTCAATTTTGTCAGATATAATTCGTCATTAAAAAGCCGGTGATATCGGTCAAAACTGACATGTTCGTCCTACAGAAATCAGAAGTAATTTTCACATCCAATTAAATAATAATGAAAATAAACGCTCTAGCATATTAAAATAGCCCTTTCATAGCGAAAAGGTCTAATTAGGGTAGCGAGTAAAATCTCGCGTGTTCAGAGCCCGTTTCACGCGAAGGCATTTGCCATAACTTTGTGACTGTTGAAGATGGCAAGCAACAAGTGACATCACATACAGGCAAAAAGTAAGTTACGATACATTTGCATATGAGGCAATTATCCTGATCAGAAATATATAGTATAATGTAAGTATTTTGACTTTTGTACAAAACATTGTCATTGTTGAATTGGAAGGTATTTGCATGTCCCGAATATCTGGCGGATAATTGCAGGTCTACATTTAAAAAAAATGCATTCAAAAGCTATTGAAACGTATTTGAAATAAAATGCGAGGTAATGCTTGGTTAGAGATTTCACGACAATGCCATGAAACGGGGTTAAATCCTGCAGCGATCTCACGATCTTTGTGTAAATCATAAACATTGAGAATGTTGCAGGCACATAGTAGACAAAAATATACAGGCACTTCTATATAGCTGGCCTGCGCTACTTACATTTCTGACATCGATGTCTAATTTTGAGATTTGGCAAAAAACAATTTTTTGGCAAGTGTCTAATGCGACATAGGTGTCGAAGACGTCAGAATTGGGCCCCTGATTTGTTGTGCGCAGGCCAGGGAAGTTTTTTTGACAAAAAAATAAAAAAGTATTTGCATAATTTATAAAATATGCAAAGAATTTAAAACGTCCAGAAGGATAGTCGCCTCTATGGCAACATGAAATAAACAAGCCAGAATTGACAGTATTTGAAATTAAATGTCATGCTTTAGTAAGGCGGATTATCCATCTGGGTAGAGGCACGATGCCCTATGAAAATCTTTGAAAATATGTTAATATACATGACAAAATCAAATACAATCCTAATAAATTAAAAATACCTACTCTTTGTTGGATGATATCGCTTGTCACTGTCTTGTCATCCCACAGACTATAAATATCGTTCAATGCGACGAAAGGTAAAGTATTATTTGTAAATTGAATTAAAATAAACAATATAAATACCAGGAAGATGTGAGTCGCAATTCTTTTAAGCTGTCAAAATCTCCGGTGTATTGAATGTCTTCAATTTCCTTTTCACCGGTTTCAAAGTCTGATGAAGTTACGTTATGAATTCGGCTTTACTTCCTATAAATATTCAGAATTTTGGACCAGAATTATGTGGAAGAGAGTTTGGTCGAGTCCTCTCACAGGTTTCAATAGACACAGATTATTTAATTTATTTTTCTGCCTCTAAAGTTCTGTTATATTACGCTATTGGCGAAATTACTTACCTCAATGAGTAACAAACTAAAATAAACTGGCTCCAGACAATTTTGGTACGGGTTCCACTCAGCCTTATGCGTCATACTACCTCTTGAAATTGCTCGTCATTTTGTTTAAATTCTCAAAAACACTTGATGGAAAATCAGAATATGGTTTGATACTTAATTATAATTGGAAAGCTGTTTCAGTCCAAACTGTAGTTGCTGCCTAAAATCAGAATAGACGCAAATGTTTCAATATCATTTTGCCAGAAGGCTTTACACTGATAAGTGAATTCCTGCAAACATCAAAGTCAACGCCATTTCAATTCAGGCCCTAGTAGGTATTGTGAAGTAGAAACTACTGAAGTTACTCCCTATTCGGAAGTCAGCTTTCAAATATAGCATTAAATCATGAGTTATAATTGTACTCTTTGATTAAGGATACATCCAGATTGAGCGTCGAAGCTGTGCACGCGTCGAAAAAAATAGCCCCTAACTGATAGGCTAAATCAAATAAAAATAAATAAAATCGCAAAATAATGTTTAATATTTAAATTTCTCCTGATTTTAATTAGAATATTTCAACAACTGCTATCATGATGAACGTCACTATGACAAGCAGAAAGACGCAGAGGGAGCGTAAAACGTAGCTGTTACGAACAGTAGCCTATAAAGTTGGCCTGTTTTATATATTCGTGTAGTATGGCGACGTTCTTTCTAGGTATATTTATTTCTATGCTTGTACTATTATTTATTACGTAACTTTGTTTCGATATTTCCATAAGTTTCGAGATCTCTGAAGAAAACGTGCACTTCATTTTAAAATCGTATAAAAAATTGGCTTGCACTTCCTCTAAATTCGCCGGGTGGTTCATTCCCATTTCATGACGAAAGTGATAAGGAAACATAACCGCCAATTAGCGTTGAACCATAAGCCCATTTTCCGGCAAACATAAATCGGTGCCCTTCCCTAAATATTAGTTACATCAATTAAGTTCACGAATCACTGGTCTGTCATCACCGCCCGTTAATGGTATTGGAAACACGGGGCCTAATTAAGTCGTCGGTGTTAATTTATAGCTTGTTTTCTATCGCGGGAACAGCCATAATCAAAATAAATCGCTTCCCACTAAGACACGCGAGGGAATACAAGCAAATTGGATTGGAAACTAAAGATTCCTTAGTCGGTAGTAACGTTACTCCAGTCTCATTACAGTTTCAAATTATAGTGCACCACAACTGTGAAAATATCTACTATAATTTTGTTACTAAAAAAACAATATTGTTCGGAGGGTAGTTTTTCATGAACCACATCAAAGTCACAAATCAAGAGAGAAATATCTTAGTCCACAACAACCAAAAGATCATAAAACATCGAACAAAATTACATCGACTCAACACCAACCAGATTCCAAACACAAAGAAATGTAAGTACGTTCCGACCTGTTTACGGATGCCTCGAGAATACGTGTGCAACACTATTACATCGTACACAACCGAGATATCATCTAGGTACACTAAACAGGCTGGAATATCGATTTCGTGGCCGCAAGCGATTGAGTTACCGTATCTAATGAGCGGTCGATAATTTTAGAACGTCTTCCTGCATTATAACGTTAGATACACTTGAAAATATCGTGGGGAGTATATGTGCTAGCTATTAGTAGCTATATTTATTCCCCACGGGGAAAGTTTAGACAAGATGAAGCAAGCCAAAGTTTAATCTTAGTTATGAACTTGTAATTGTTGCGCTAACCCTTAAAATGTAGATTTTACATGTAACTTTTAAATGAGAACAATACGGTGGTAACCACAGACAAATCTAAATAGATAACGCAAGTCGCTTCATCCGTATGAAAACCAAGCGTGTAACTTTTTTTGTACCTACCATAATGTCACAAGATTGATTTAGTTAGGCTGGCATTAGATTTTTTACGTGAATTGTCAGCTAAACATATCCCTCGCTACACATCTCTGGTGGTCATGCAGCCTTATGCAAGTTCCCTGTCCTCGCGAAACAGTTTCAAAAAAAGAACATTTTGCCCCATTTTTGCACAGATTTTGAGACGCGAATTTCATACACTCGCGGCATCTATTTAGATGTATATCTATCTAAATAGTGGTGGTAAGGTAGTTTCTGATAAACTTTTGGCATCGAGGAAATATCCCTTTAGAGTAGTAATACTGAACAATCAAATTCCGTAACTTGTCAGTGATTTGTCACTGATTTTGAACAGTAAGGACCACTCACTGCATCGCGTGTTTATGACTTGGCCAATCAGAGCGCATGTGTCCTCGAATTAACCGATCAGAGCGCATTGTCGGCGGTGGGATATTGGCGGAATATATTTCTACCAAAATGAACGTCATTGCGTTTCTTTGGGTTAATTGTTCGATGACTTTTGGTAATCAATTAAATTTGATGTATTCATCCTATTTTCTCTATATGCCTGTGAATCTGATATGGACTTTATGATTTACCGTCTGAATTTGATACTACGATACCAGAGACAACTTGATAGAATCCGATAACTTCACGAATTTGACAGTTATGTACGACCATATAACTATTCCATACTAAATTCTTGATTCATGCATAAACGCGTCTCTTGGTTTAATGGCACATATCTTGTCTAATAAATTTACTAGTATATACGGATGAAGTACGTCGAAGTTTGAGTTTAATAATATATTAGATCTTAAGACATCCTGTCCTATTTAGTGAAAGTTATCCCAGTTTCGGAAGATCATTTAGTATTTTTTGGGTTAAGTGTTTTTCTGGCTAGTATAGGGAAATACTAATCCTGTAAAACGTAAGGAACCATGGGCTTAATTTGGAAATAATTGATTATATTTTTTTTTTGTTCGAAACTTCGAACCGATTTCGCCAAAATTGATCGTGGGTGCACATAAAATCAAATATATCACATGATAGGTATGAAGACCAATCTAACGACACATTTTTCAGAATCCGTCAAACCGATAATCTACTTATAAGTCTACACCCGAAAAATACTGGTGCAGCAAAAAGTTGGTACAAATTTAAAAAGCCGACACTTATAAGTTAGGAAGCAATCTGCACTTCGTTTCAGCTCGTCCAGAAAAACTACGCTTCGAAAAGCATAAAGCATGACGAGAACAGTACTACCTACCTGCTTGCTCTCTTTGTTCAATACCGTTTTCTGGGTCAAAGTGTCCTTTTTTGGCTCAGCTCACTCGTCGGGAAACAAGCACAGTTATCGGAGGATTTAATCCTTCAATAATTATGGAGCTTAACCCTATTTACATTGGAGCCTTGTAGGCCGAAAACTAATGATTCGTTACGTTTTCTATCTCGCCTGTCTGCGTTCATATCAGAGTACCTGACTTCAATTTGTTTGTATAATGCCGTTCAATTTGTCTGGAAGATGTTCAAGTGCCAAAGAAGATCAAGCATGCATCAAATGGGCAAAATTAAGTATAGGTATAGCCCAAGTATCGTCAAGTGACTATTTATTTTATTACATATATTATTATTTTAATAGTAGATTTATATTTATTTTGTGCAATAGGATTTAATATGTATTTATTTAAGTGTATTATTATGTACTACACCTGAAAATATTGTTATATATCCTGTGACCCAAAGGTTGTCTCGAAGAAAAGACCGCCTGTTTTGTATCACTTCTTCTTGTATTTATTCCTTCTTTTTGTGTACTTTTTATGTGGTGTACAAATAAAGTATATTTATGTTATGTTTATGTTATCGTGTCAGGTAAGGGGGTAAGGGTAAGGGTAAAAAAAATGTGTTTCCCCAAGACCGATTTGACATACGCACGATCCCGTACGTGCTACGTTTATATAGTAGTAAATTAGTTAGGTACCTACCTATCTAGGGAGCAATCTCGACCGAAGCACTTTGTCTAGTCCTTATCCTGAGCCCAGATAATGGAGATATTTCCTTTACAGTTGAGGACGTTGCCCGTATATCAAACTGCAGGCAGATACTTAATGAGTCGGTCTTGCAATAATAACCTTTACGCAAACTAAATTGTAACAAAGATAGACTAGGAAGATAAGGCCTTACAAGTAGCCTATTCAAGTAATTCCTCCTTGGGAACCATTGGGCGAATATTTATGACATTCGGAAATGGACATGTCTGTGACTTTACTTTTCCACTAACATTATTGGTGTTATTTATTTGAGTATTGATTTTTTATTTAACCTTGGTTGGCCTCTGACTAAAACGTAGGTACTATAATTTCTGCTTTGACAATTTCCCGCCCAATTATTAAATGAAGGCACACCTATATTAAACTTGTAGTGAAGTCACCGAGGCAACTAAACGAGGCTTTTGTTTTAACGTAAAAATAAGCCCAAGAATTATTACATTAATTTGTTTGATGAAAAAAAGATTTTCAGTAAGAATCTCGACCCCTTAAAAATAAAGCTGGCAATATAGAAAATCTATGCCATTCGATGTACAAATAAAATTAAAAAGATTTGTTTTTTTTTTCATTCTTTTGTGCCATATACCCGGTCCATACCATATTCCATAGAGTTTAATGGGCACTATAAATAAAGCTAGTCGACACCGCGTCCGGATACTCAACTCACATATTTCGGGTTTGCACGTAAAGGCAGGCAAGCCTTCGGCGTGAAATTGACGTTGTGAAAGTGATATTAATTTCACGGACCGACCCGCTTCGGTTTTATTTAATTTTCCTAATTGACAGGGGAAACATTACCGCGTTTCGCCCTCTGTTTCGTCATAGTTAAGTAATGAATGCTCGCGCGATGAGATTTTTATGTTAAAGAATTGTGATTTATGCTCCGTTAACGAAGGTACTCGTAATATAATTAAGGTTCGTCGCTACCCCTTTTTCAGGTTTACACGAGTAGGGGAAGTGAAGGAGGCAGGGCTGCGACCTGCGAGCTTGTAAATGTAGAAAGTGGTATTTAATTAATGAAGAGTGAAATTTCTAGCTTTGTACAAACAAGTACTTGCCTGAAAAATATTTGACATAGAATTGGTAGCGTTTTTTTTCTTCTAAATATGAGTTTTATAAAAACTACGGTAGGACCAATCAGTGATAAGCCATTTCCTACAGGAGATCATCATCATCATCATCAGCCTATAATGTCCCACTGCTGAGCACAGGCCTCCTTTCACAAATCAGGGTGAAAGGGAATGGGCAGATACTCCACCACGCGTGCCCACTGCGGATCGGTGGAGGTAGGCTAGTGGCCAACCTACTGTTGGAGTTTTTCAAGCCGCCTAGGAGGCATCCAACCAGCTTAACGACTATCACAATTAAGTGATAACCGGGACCAACGGCTTTACATGTCTTCCGAAGCACGGAAACGCTCGATTTGAAATACCACTAGGCGGTCACCCATCCAGGTACCGACCAAGACAGACGTAGCTTAACTTTGTCGATCGATTAAGAACGGCTAATCATGCTACACCACGAGCGCTACTGGAAATACTATTGAATATTCTGTGATAGAGGTAATAGGCTATACAAAGCAGCTCAGGTTCCCTGACTTCGGGTGACGTGCCGACTGCCACTATTGGGTCGGCAATTGTATGGCTTCTATTTCTCAGATCAAACTTCGATACGGAATGAGACAGTCGATCGGTACAAGACTGCAGTTTATGAAGACACGACTAATACAGCATAAGCATCTACGATTACATCGTAGAAAGGTTCGTCACTACTGATCGGATTGACAACCGAGACGATTAAAATAAAAGATTACCATAGAGTAAGAATATTAATAGTGATAGCGTTAACAACTTCGTACAACCTTGTACCTTGTTATTTATTTGTTGTCGGTAAAAGTTACGATATACAACAAGAATTTGGTATTCAATATATGTATTTAGTCGTTCAAACTATGACGCGCAGTTCGTTGAATATACCCGTGCCCACGGTACATACTTAAGGAGTCGCTCTGTTAATATTCTATCTCTATGGGTTTTACCATATAAACTGTTGATGTATCAAAAGGGATTAATATAATATAGAAATACACTACCAAACAAAATAATGAGCCTTTAATTTAAAAAGCTATAATTATTATTAATGAACGACCGTTCGTGACTGCAGTGAACTGTTTCGAAATAAAAAGGTTTAAACAAGATTTATTGTAGTTAACAAAGGAAAAACAGCACTCGCAAATACTGCATAAGTAATCAATCCTTACTCGGATGACGTGTTAATCAAGATTTATGTGCTATAACGTCTTTATTTGATGGCAAAGTACATGGATCTACAATTTTTAGAAACGTCAAGTAAAATGTGATGGATTATGGTGACACCACATTTGCATGGATTTTATAAATTATTGTCAACATAATACTCGTAATCTGTTTTCTAGATTGACAGAATAATAAATGAGCTGGGCGAAAAAAAATATATTTTATGTACAATCCTTATTTTTTTACTTGTGTTTGACTACAATCACACCATGGTACATGTACGCTACGCTACGCGAACCGAGCCGAGCACACGTGGAGCACGAATTCGCGTAGCGTTGACGGACTTGCGAGCCTCGAACAAGCGTTCGGCTAGCGCTCGACTGCGCTTGTCAGTTTAGTGACGAACACAGGGATTAGCATCGCGCTCGTGTTGTAGGCTCGCTGTACTTAACATCGGCTCGGATCATGGTAGTCAGCTGGTAGCTGAACGACAGATTTTCAACTCGAGGGTGGTAGTCAGCCGTTTTCACAGTTCTTTCAGTTTCCTCACCTTTTTCTATGACTGTACTTAAGTGTACTCGTAAGTATACAGTGCACAAAGAATATTGCGAGACCTGTGACTAAATAAGTCATCAAATTAATTGTTTTCACTGGAAAGTTGAAATCAAGTAGTTTGAGTCCGACATTTCAATTACATTTTAAATACCGGATTAATGTAATTACTTAATACCTTTGAAAAATGCCGACACTTAAAAATTCTTAATTACAATTTGAAGATATTTTTTTCATGTACGGAATATTGTCGAGTCTCGATTTCGGTTTTACTTAATATTTGACTAGCTGCCCGGCGCGACTTCGCGTGGTGCTACCCTACCCTACGGGTATGAAAAATAGTTTACGTCCTATTCTCAGACCTACTGAATTTTTTTTACACCTTGGGTTACATTATAGGAATTTTAGTAAGGATCCCTAATTTTTTTGAAAATTATAATATAGCCTATTTCACCCGGGGATAGTGTAGCTTCCCAACAGTGAAAGAATTTTTCAAATCGGTTAAGTAGTTTCGGAGCCAAGTTTCTCAATGCAAACAAACAATCAAATATTTCCTCTTTATAATATTAGTATAGACTCGACGTCTCTTTCTAACTCCAGTGTTATCCACTATCCTATCCTACCCTACTAGGGCTTAAATCGAATAAATTGGCTTTGACTTTACTGCATGAATTATAATTAATGTGAAATTGTATAAGGATGTACGGAATAGTGACGATGTGAAGATGTTTGTTACTCTTCGCAAAACCTGCTTACTGAATGGATGGACGCCCACTAGGCTAGTGCCTACCACCACCAATTCCCAGTAGGCAGTTGAACACAAGTTCAACCTATTGTTGGAGTTTTCAAGCTAGGAGGACTTCAACCGGCTTAACATCATCATCGACAGCCTAGGTATAATGTCCCATTGCTGAGCACAGGCCTCCTGCACACAAATGAGGGTGAAAGGGAATGGGCAGATACTCCACCACGCGTGCCCACTGCGGATCGGTGGAGGTAGGCTAGTGGTCAAACTACTGTTGGATTTTTTTAAGCCGCCTAGGAGGCATCCATCTAGCTTAACGACTATCACAATTAAGTGATAATCGGGACCAATGTGCATACCGAATCACGGAAAACGCTCGATTTGAAATACCACTAGGCGGTCATCAATCCAGGTACCGGTCGCCCCGGTGGTAGCTTAACTTTGCCGATGGATTAAGAACGGCTAATCGTACACCACGAGTGCTTCATTGGCTAATATGTAGTAACACAATACTTAGAATATGATTTCAGTGTACGTGTAACAATGCTCAAAACTTAGATTCCAGTCAGCAGTGTTCGAAATTGGCACTCCGCACACGTTTCACACCGTGTAGACATCCTGATATAAACGAGGAAGGTGGGTAATATAATATGCGTGTTACAAGTATCGACTGTGTAATACTTGCATTAAGTTATAGTTCTAAAATGCTTATGCATGACTGCCTTATCACTTTAAACAACTTACCTCCTGATTAAGCTTGATTGTTCTCGTGTTTCGAAATTCATGTCGCCATTAGACATTTGACGAAAAACATTTAGGATGTTGAGTCAGTGTTGAGTTTCTATGATAACCGCCATGTTTTTCGAAATATGTCGAATGGATATTCATTTCGAACATGCGAGAATTGGACCCTTGTATGAAGCGGTGTGAAAAAATGTACCTGCGAAACAAAATAATAAACATTATAAAACCAATTAATCGATTCAATTCGTTTTTTTTTTCAAAAAATTAAGAATTTAATGACATGACGTCATACATGGATTTGCCCATTCATCATCATCATATATCAGCCCCTGGATGTCCACTGCTGAACATAGGCCTCCCCCATTGATTTCCACTTCGAACGGTTCTGGGCCGCTTGCACCCAGCGGCACCCAGCGACTCTGATAAGGTTGTCGGTCCACCGGGTGGGAGGTCGTCCCGCTCGGCGCTTTCCAGTACGTGCCCATTCGCCTGAGTGCAAACCCAATTTTCTCTTTCTTTTTTCAAAAAATTTTGAACTCTTTGTCATGACGTCACGACGATTGAAATTTAGGGCCGTAAGGTATACATTATACGTCGCGCGTTACTTACATCAAACATAAAGAAGTACAAACAAGGTCCAAAGTAAACGTAGCTCATAATCATTGTTGTGACTTGTGGGCCACAGCGCGCCCATTCCCCATACCTACTCTGACGTGTTCTTACGACGCAATGCACCATAAAAACTGAAGATAAGCTCGCCTCACTTTTATCACCATAAGAGGCACCGATTCCAATGTTTTATGCGACACGATATTATGATAACACGCGAAGGTGCTAGTTCCAGGAACGTTTTCGATACACGCACGACATGCTACGATTTTCTTATGATAATTCGGCTTCAAATCAATTGTTGACAAGGGTACGGACATGCGTAACTACAACAAAAATTAAGGTTCTAGGAAAAAGTAGAACATATAGGAACCTAACTACATTCACATTTATCATGACCTGTGCTGTGGCATGACTGTCCATCAAGTTCAGGTATTTCAAAGTAGGTATTTATTTCTCAAAAAGAAAATAGTGACGTCAAAAACTCGACCTAATTTCGGTATTCCGATCTAGCTAAGTGGCAACCCTATCTAATTGTATCCCGTCTTTATAAACCAAACGCCTTCCTTGATATACGTTGTTGTCCCGCCCGATATATGTTTGTTTGTGAACGTCCTCTAGTACAGTACATTTAGGAAGGCATTCCAACCGTTTTCTTCATCGTTTTCCCCGCTATATCCCATAAAATATTCGGTAACGTCAACATAATAAAGTTTAAACGATATCCCATTCGCATAAATATATTTAAAATACACTCAACCTACATGGTATGTGGAAACGCGCAGTCATAAGCTCGCCATAGTAAAGATGTTTACTACCAGTACAGTAAACATAATCAATAAACGTAACTTATGTGACCGTCTACTTTTGAGTGATACTCATGAGGTAGCCAAAATATGGAAGCGGTAAATTGGGCAATATCCTATAAGAAATGATGGCATGGTAGAATAAGGCGAACTTTTAAACACAGGCCGTCTATAACACCGCAGCGTAATTTATCGTTCGCATAGCGAGCGAAACATGTTATCGTATGTTGGAGCTAACTGCAACGCGTACTTACGCCCATAAAAATTGTTCTTCGGAAGTAATTCTACGTTGTTGTATTGGAAAAGTCATTTGCTACGGTTGTAAAAATATTACTTCTGTAATGGGGGTATTGCTCCATTTTAAATTAAACGGATAACTTTTAGGTTACTAACCCTTGATCTCTAGGACTACATGCTAGATCTCGGTATTCAGTTTCTCAGCTAACTCGTACGTTTGAAGTTTAGTAAGAAGAGCATGAAGCATTAAATAATATTCTTACGCCAATAAATAATTGAATCAAGGTACAGTCGTACCCAGCTGATAATGCGCGTCGTGAATCTTCGTTGGCAAAGAAAAGAAAGTAGGCCCCGAAGATTAACGAAAGAATGCTTAAACTCACAACTATAAGATTCATAATACACTGCAGCTGTTAGCTCCGTCTCACTCGCAAGTTACGCGCCAATATAGTGTCTCCGACGCTTTGAAAATGTATCTTCTGCGCAGGTACATCGGTAAGCAGTAAGCAATATCAGTTGGGTACTACAGTAATTTGTAAATGCCAAATATGCATCGGTGTGACAAGCAGCCAGGCTTATTTATTAAGACTCCCGTAAGACCTGTGTGAACCTGGAACCCGACTTCAAGATATCGGGTTTTTTTTTTTTGCATATGTTAGTACTCCGTATGTACCTGTTTGTACCAACTTTTTTTTCGTTTGTACCTCAAGGGGTTCGGAGATACGGGGGGTTGAAAAATGCTCAGAACCCGACTTCAAGATATCGGGTTTTTTTTTTTTGCATATGTTTGTACTCCGTATGTACCTGTTTGTACCAACTTTTTTTTCGTTTGTACCTCAAGGGGTTCGGAGATACGGGGGGTTGAAAAATGCTCAGAACCCGACTTCAAGATATCGGGGTTTTTTTTTTTGCATATGTTAGTACTCCGTATGTACCTGTTTGTACCAACTTTTTTTTCGTTTGTACCTCAAGGGGTTCGGAGATACGGGGGGTTGAAAAATGCTCAGAACCCGACTTCAAGATATCGGGTTTTTTTTTTTTGCATATGTTAGTATTCCATATGTACCTGTTTGTACCAACTTTTTTTTCGTTTGTACCTCAAGTGGTTCGGAAATACAGGACTTTAAAAAACCTGTTCCCTAATATCGGAATCTCGGGTATTTTTTGAGATAATCAAAATCTGCCAAAGGGGTTGGATTCACCATCGTTTGTACCCGTTTGTACCATCTTTCTTTTCGTTTGTACCTCAAGGGGTTCGGAAATACAGGACTTTAAAAAACCTGATCCCTAATATCGGAATCCCGGGCATTTTTTGAGATAATCAAAATCTGCCAGCGGGGTTGGATTCACCATCGTTTGTACCCGTTTGTACCATTTTTCTTTTCGTTTGTACCTCAAGGGATTCGGAAATACAAGACTTTAAAAAACTTGTTCCCTAATATCGGAATCTCGGGCATTTTTTGAGATAATCAAAATCTGCAAGCGGGGTTGGATTCACCGTCGTTTGTACCCGTTTGTACCATCTTTCTTTTCGTTTGTACCTCAAGGGGTTCGGAAATACAGAACTTTAAAAAACCCGTTCCCTAATATCGGAATCTCGGGCATTTTTTGAGATAATCAAAATCTGCAAGCGGGGTTGGATTCACCGTCGTTTGTACCCGTTTGTACCATCTTTCTTTTCGTTTGTACCTCAAGGGGTTCGGAAATACAAGACTTTAAAAAACCCGTTCCCTAATATCGGAATCTCGGGCATTTTTTGAGATAATCAAAATCTGCCATCGGGGTTGGATTCACCATCGTTTGTACCCGTTTGTACCATTTTTCTTTTCGTTTGTACCTCAAGGGGTTCGGAAATACAAGACTTTAAAAAACCGGTTCCCTAATATCGGAATCTCGGGCATTTTTTGAGATAATCAAAATCTGCAAGCGGGGTTGGATTCACCGTCGTTTGTACCCATTTGTACCATCTTTCTTTTCGTTTGTACCTCAAGGGGTTCGGAAATACAGGACTTTAAAAAACCTGATCCCTAATATCGGAATCTCGGCCATTTTTTGAGATAATCAAAATCTGCAAGCGGGGTTGGATTCACCGTCGTTTGTACCCGTTTGTACCATCTTTCTTTTCGTTTGTACCTCAAGGGGATCGGAAATACAAGACTTTAAAAAACCGGTTCCCTAATATCGGAATCTCGGGCATTTTTTGAGATAATCAAAATCTGCAAGCGGGGTTGGATTCACCATCGTTTGTACCCGTTTGTACCATCTTTCTTTTCGTTTGTACCTCAAGGGGTTCGGAAATACAAGACTTTAAAAAACCGGTTCCCTAATATCGGAATCTCGGGCATTTTTTGAGATAATCAAAATCTGCAAGCGGGGTTGGATTCACCGTCGTTTGTACCCGTTTGTACCATCTTTCTTTTCGTTTGTACCTCAAGGGGTTCGGAAATACAGGACTTTAAAAAACCTGATCCCTAATATCGGAATCTCGGCCATTTTTTGAGATAATCAAAATCTGCCAGCGGGGTTGGATTCACCATCGTTTGTACCCGTTTGTACCATCTTTCTTTTCGTTTGTACCTCAAGGGGTTCGGAAATACAAGACTTTAAAAAACCGGTTCCCTAATATCGGAATCTCGGGCATTTTTTGAGATAATCAAAATCTGCAAGCGGGGTTGGATTCACCGTCGTTTGTACCCGTTTGTACCATCTTTCTTTTCGTTTGTACCTCAAGGGGTTCGGAAATACAAGACTTTAAAAAACCCGTTCCCTAATATCGGAATCTCGGCCATTTTTTGAGATATTCAAAATCTGCAAGCGGGGTTGGATTCACCGTCGTTTGTACCCGTTTGTACCATCTTTCTTTTCGTTTGTACCTCAAGGGGTTCGGAAATACAGGACTTTAAAAAACCTGTTCCCTAATATCGGAATCTCGGGCATTTTTTGAGATAATCAAAATCTGCAAGCGGGGTTGGATTCACCGTCGTTTGTACCCGTTTGTACCATCTTTCTTTTCGTTTGTACCTCAAGGGGTTCGGAAATACAAGACTTTAAAAAACCCGTTCCCTAATATCGGAATCTCGGCCATTTTTTTAGATAATCAAAATCTGCCAGCGGGGTTGGATTCACCATCGTTTGTACCCGTTTGTACCATTTTTCTTTTCGTTTGTACCTCAAGGGGTTCGGAAATACAAGACTTTAAAAAACCGGTTCCCTAATATCGGAATCTCGGGCATTTTTTGAGATAATCAAAATCTGCAAGCGGGGTTGGATTCACCATCGTTTGTACCCGTTTGTACCATCTTTCTTTTCGTTTGTACCTCAAGGGGTTCGGAAATACAAGACTTAAAAAAACCGGTTCCCTAATATCGGAATCTCGGGCATTTTTTGAGATAATCAAAATCTGCAAGCGGGGTTGGATTCACCGTCGTTTGTACCCGTTTGTACCATCTTTCTTTTCGTTTGTACCTCAAGGGGTTCGGAAATACAGGACTTTAAAAAACCTGATCCCTAATATCGGAATCTCGGCCATTTTTTGAGATAATCAAAATCTGCCAGCGGGGTTGGATTCACCATCGTTTGTACCCGTTTGTACCATCTTTCTTTTCGTTTGTACCTCAAGGGGTTCGGAAAGACAAGACTTTAAAAAACCGGTTCCCTAATATCGGAATCTCGGGCATTTTTTGAGATAATCAAAATCTGCAAGCGGGGTTGGATTCACCGTCGTTTGTACCCGTTTGTACCATCTTTCTTTTCGTTTGTACCTCAAGGGGTTCGGAAATACAAGACTTTAAAAAACCCGTTCCCTAATATCGGAATCTCGGCCATTTTTTGAGATATTCAAAATCTGCAAGCGGGGTTGGATTCACCGTCGTTTGTACCCGTTTGTACCATCTTTCTTTTCGTTTGTACCTCAAGGGGTTCGGAAATACAGGACTTTAAAAAACCTGTTCCCTAATATCGGAATCTCGGGCATTTTTTGAGATAATCAAAATCTGCCAGCGGGGTTGGATTCACCGTCGTTTGTACCCGTTTGTACCATCTTTCTTTTCGTTTGTACCTCAAGGGGTTCGGAAATACAAGACTTTAAAAAACCCGTTCCCTAATATCGGAATCTCGGCCATTTTTTTAGATAATCAAAATCTGCCAGCGGGGTTGGATTCACCATCGTTTGTACCCGTTTGTACCATTTTTCTTTTCGTTTGTACCTCAAGGGGTTCGGAAATACAAGACTTTAAAAAACCGGTTCCCTAATATCGGAATCTCGGGCATTTTTTGAGATAATCAAAATCTGCAAGCGGGGT
The DNA here is from genome assembly GCA_947623365.1 of Achlya flavicornis. Classification (NCBI taxonomy): domain Eukaryota; kingdom Metazoa; phylum Arthropoda; class Insecta; order Lepidoptera; family Drepanidae; genus Achlya; species Achlya flavicornis. The sequence goes on from OX392488.1 coordinate 5,353,394, forward strand.
TGGATTCACCGTCGTTTGTACCCGTTTGTACCATCTTTCTTTTCGTTTGTACCTCAAGGGGTTCGGAAATACAGGACTTTAAAAAACCTGTTCCCTAATATCGGAATCTCGGGCATTTTTTGAGATAATCAAAATCTGCAAGCGGGGTTGGATTCACCGTCGTTTGTACCCGTTTGTACCATCTTTCTTTTCGTTTGTACCTCAAGGGGTTCGGAAATACAGAACTTTAAAAAACCCGTTCCCTAATATCGGAATCTCGGGCATTTTTTGAGATAATCAAAATCTGCAAGCGGGGTTGGATTCACCGTCGTTTGTACCCGTTTGTACCATCTTTCTTTTCGTTTGTACCTCAAGGGGTTCGGAAATACAGAACTTTAAAAAAACTTGTTCCCTAATATCGGAATCTCGGGCATTTTTTGAGATAATCAAAATCTGCAAGCGGGGTTGGATTCACCGTCGTTTGTACCCGTTTGTACCATCTTTCTTTTCGTTTGTACCTCAAGGGGTTCGGAAATACAAGACTTTAAAAAACCCGTTCCCTAATATCGGAATCTCGGCCATTTTTTGAGATAATCAAAATCTGCCAGCGGGGTTGGATTCACCATCGTTTGTACCCGTTTGTACCATCTTTCTTTTCGTTTGTACCTCAAGGGGTTCGGAAATACAAGACTTTAAAAAACCCGTTCCCTAATATCGGAATCTCGGCCATTTTTTGAGATAATCAAAATCTGCAAGCGGGGTTGGATTCACCGTCGTTTGTACCCGTTTGTACCATCTTTCTTTTCGTTTGTACCTCAAGGGGTTCGGAAATACAAGACTTTAAAAAACCTGATCCCTAATATCGGAATCTCGGCCATTTTTTGAGATAATCAAAATCTGCCAGCGGGGTTGGATTCACCATCGTTTGTACCCGTTTGTACCATCTTTCTTTTCGTTTGTACCTCAAGGGGTTCGGAAATACAAGACTTTAAAAAACCGGTTCCCTAATATCGGAATCTCGGGCATTTTTTGAGATAATCAAAATCTGCAAGCGGGGTTGGATTCACCGTCGTTTGTACCCGTTTGTACCATCTTTCTTTTCGTTTGTACCTCAAGGGGTTCGGAAATACAGGACTTTAAAAAACCTGTTCCCTAATATCGGAATCTCGGGCATTTTTTGAGATAATCAAAATCTGCAAGCGGGGTTGGATTCACCGTCGTTTGTATCCGTTTGTACCATCTTTCTTTTCGTTTGTACCTCAAGGGGTTTGGAAATACAGAACTTTAAAAAACCCGTTCCCTAATATCGGAATCTCGGCCATTTTTTGAGATAATCAAAATCTGCAAGCGGGGTTGGATTCACCGTCGTTTGTACCCGTTTGTACCATCTTTCTTTTCGTTTGTACCTCAAGGGGTTCGGAAATACAGGACTTTAAAAAACCTGTTCCCTAATATCGGAATCTCGGGCATTTTTTGAGATAATCAAAATCTGCAAGCGGGGTTGGATTCACCGTCGTTTGTACCCGTTTGTACCATCTTTCTTTTCGTTTGTACCTCAAGGGGTTCGGAAATACAGAACTTTAAAAAACCCGTTCCCTAATATCGGAATCTCGGGCATTTTTTGAGATAATCAAAATCTGCAAGCGGGGTTGGATTCACCGTCGTTTGTACCCGTTTGTACCATCTTTCTTTTCGTTTGTACCTCAAGGGGTTCGGAAATACAGAACTTTAAAAAAACTTGTTCCCTAATATCGGAATCTCGGGCATTTTTTGAGATAATCAAAATCTGCAAGCGGGGTTGGATTCACCGTCGTTTGTACCCGTTTGTACCATCTTTCTTTTCGTTTGTACCTCAAGGGGTTCGGAAATACAAGACTTTAAAAAACCCGTTCCCTAATATCGGAATCTCGGCCATTTTTTGAGATAATCAAAATCTGCCAGCGGGGTTGGATTCACCATCGTTTGTACCCGTTTGTACCATCTTTCTTTTCGTTTGTACCTCAAGGGGTTCGGAAATACAAGACTTTAAAAAACCCGTTCCCTAATATCGGAATCTCGGCCATTTTTTGAGATAATCAAAATCTGCAAGCGGGGTTGGATTCACCGTCGTTTGTACCCGTTTGTACCATCTTTCTTTTCGTTTGTACCTCAAGGGGTTCGGAAATACAAGACTTTAAAAAACCTGATCCCTAATATCGGAATCTCGGCCATTTTTTGAGATAATCAAAATCTGCCAGCGGGGTTGGATTCACCATCGTTTGTACCCGTTTGTACCATCTTTCTTTTCGTTTGTACCTCAAGGGGTTCGGAAATACAAGACTTTAAAAAACCGGTTCCCTAATATCGGAATCTCGGGCATTTTTTGAGATAATCAAAATCTGCAAGCGGGGTTGGATTCACCGTCGTTTGTACCCGTTTGTACCATCTTTCTTTTCGTTTGTACCTCAAGGGGTTCGGAAATACAGGACTTTAAAAAACCTGTTCCCTAATATCGGAATCTCGGGCATTTTTTGAGATAATCAAAATCTGCAAGCGGGGTTGGATTCACCGTCGTTTGTATCCGTTTGTACCATCTTTCTTTTCGTTTGTACCTCAAGGGGTTTGGAAATACAGAACTTTAAAAAACCCGTTCCCTAATATCGGAATCTCGGCCATTTTTTGAGATAATCAAAATCTGCAAGCGGGGTTGGATTCACCGTCGTTTGTACCCGTTTGTACCATCTTTCTTTTCGTTTGTACCTCAAGGGGTTCGGAAATACAGAACTTTAAAAAAACTTGTTCCCTAATATCGGAATCTCGGGCATTTTTTGAGATAATCAAAATCTGCAAGCGGGGTTGGATTCACCGTCGTTTGTACCCGTTTGTACCATCTTTCTTTTCGTTTGTACCTCAAGGGGTTCGGAAATACAGAACTTTAAAAAACCCGTTCCCTAATATCGGAATCTCGGGCATTTTTTGAGATAATCAAAATCTGCAAGCGGGGTTGGATTCACCGTCGTTTGTACCCGTTTGTACCATCTTTCTTTTCGTTTGTACCTCAAGGGGTTCGGAAATACAAGACTTTAAAAAACCCTTTCCCTAATATCGGAATCTCGGGCATTTTTTGAGATAATCAAAATCTGCAAGCGGGGTTGGATTCACCATCGTTTGTACCCGTTTGTACCATCTTTCTTTTCGTTTGTACCTCAAGGGGTTCGGAAATACAAGACTTTAAAAAACCGGTTCCCTAATATCGGAATCTCGGGCATTTTTTGAGATAATCAAAATCTGCAAGCGGGGTTGGATTCACCGTCGTTTGTACCCGTTTGTACCATCTTTCTTTTCGTTTGTACCTCAAGGGGTTCGGAAATACAAGACTTTAAAAAACCCGTTCCCTAATATCGGAATCTCGGCCATTTTTTGAGATATTCAAAATCTGCAAGCGGGGTTGGATTCACCGTCGTTTGTACCCGTTTGTACCATCTTTCTTTTCGTTTGTACCTCAAGGGGTTCGGAAATACAGGACTTTAAAAAACCTGTTCCCTAATATCGGAATCTCGGGCATTTTTTGAGATAATCAAAATCTGCAAGCGGGGTTGGATTCACCGTCGTTTGTACCCGTTTGTACCATCTTTCTTTTCGTTTGTACCTCAAGGGGTTCGGAAATACAAGACTTTAAAAAACCCGTTCCCTAATATCGGAATCTCGGCCATTTTTTTAGATAATCAAAATCTGCCAGCGGGGTTGGATTCACCGTCGTTTGTACCCGTTTGTACCATCTTTCTTTTCGTTTGTACCTCAAGGGGTTCGGAAATACAGGACTTTAAAAAACCTGATCCCTAATATCGGAATCTCGGCCATTTTTTGAGATAATCAAAATCTGCCAGCGGGGTTGGATTCACCATCGTTTGTACCCGTTTGTACCATCTTTCTTTTCGTTTGTACCTCAAGGGGTTCGGAAATACAAGACTTTAAAAAACCGGTTCCCTAATATCGGAATCTCGGGCATTTTTTGAGATAATCAAAATCTGCAAGCGGGGTTGGATTCACCGTCGTTTGTACCCATTTGTACCATCTTTCTTTTCGTTTGTACCTCAAGGGGTTCGGAAATACAGGACTTTAAAAAACCTGATCCCTAATATCGGAATCTCGGCCATTTTTTGAGATAATCAAAATCTGCAAGCGGGGTTGGATTCACCGTCGTTTGTACCCGTTTGTACCATCTTTCTTTTCGTTTGTACCTCAAGGGGATCGGAAATACAAGACTTTAAAAAACCGGTTCCCTAATATCGGAATCTCGGGCATTTTTTGAGATAATCAAAATCTGCAAGCGGGGTTGGATTCACCATCGTTTGTACCCGTTTGTACCATCTTTCTTTTCGTTTGTACCTCAAGGGGTTCGGAAATACAAGACTTTAAAAAACCGGTTCCCTAATATCGGAATCTCGGGCATTTTTTGAGATAATCAAAATCTGCAAGCGGGGTTGGATTCACCGTCGTTTGTACCCGTTTGTACCATCTTTCTTTTCGTTTGTACCTCAAGGGGTTCGGAAATCATCATCATCATCATCAGCCTATAATGTCCCACTGCTGAGCACAGGCCTCCTTTCACAAATCAGGGTGAAAGGGAATGGGCAGATACTCCACCACGCGTGCCCACTGCGGATCGGTGGAGGTAGGCTAGTGGTCAACCTACTGTTGGAATTTTTCAAGCCGCCTAGGAGGCATCCAACTAGCTTAACGACTATCACAATGAAGTGATAACCGGGACCAACGGCTTTACGTGCCTTCCGAAGCACGGAAACGCTCGATTTGAAATACCACTAGGCGGTCACCCATCCAGGTACCGACCAAGACAGACGTAGCTTAACTTTGCCGATCGATTAAGAACGGCTAATCATGCTACACCACGAGCGCTTCGGAAATACAGGACTTTAAAAAACCTGATCCCTAATATCGGAATCTCGGCCATTTTTTGAGATAATCAAAATCTGCCAGCGGGGTTGGATTCACCATCGTTTGTACCCGTTTGTACCATCTTTCTTTTCGTTTGTACCTCAAGGGGTTCGGAAATACAAGACTTTAAAAAACCGGTTCCCTAATATCGGAATCTCGGGCATTTTTTGAGATAATCAAAATCTGCAAGCGGGGTTGGATTCACCGTCGTTTGTACCCGTTTGTACCATCTTTCTTTTCGTTTGTACCTCAAGGGGTTCGGAAATACAAGACTTTAAAAAACCCGTTCCCTAATATCGGAATCTCGGCCATTTTTTGAGATATTCAAAATCTGCAAGCGGGGTTGGATTCACCGTCGTTTGTACCCGTTTGTACCATCTTTCTTTTCGTTTGTACCTCAAGGGGTTCGGAAATAAAGGACTTTAAAAAACCTGTTCCCTAATATCGGAATCTCGGCCATTTTTTTAGATAATCAAAATCTGCCAGCGGGGTTGGATTCACCATCGTTTGTACCCGTTTGTACCATTTTTCTTTTCGTTTGTACCTCAAGGGGTTCGGAAATACAAGACTTTAAAAAACCGGTTCCCTAATATCGGAATCTCGGGCATTTTTTGAGATAATCAAAATCTGCAAGCGGGGTTGGATTCACCATCGTTTGTACCCGTTTGTACCATCTTTCTTTTCGTTTGTACCTCAAGGGGTTCGGAAATACAAGACTTTAAAAAACCGGTTCCCTAATATCGGAATCTCGGGCATTTTTTGAGATAATCAAAATCTGCAGGCGGGGTTGGATTCACCGTCGTTTGTACCCGTTTGTACCATCTTTCTTTTCGTTTGTACCTCAAGGGGTTCGGAAATACAGGACTTTAAAAAACCTGATCCCTAATATCGGAATCTCGGCCATTTTTTGAGATAATCAAAATCTGCCAGCGGGGTTGGATTCACCATCGTTTGTACCCGTTTGTACCATCTTTCTTTTCGTTTGTACCTCAAGGGGTTCGGAAATACAAGACTTTAAAAAACCGGTTCCCTAATATCGGAATCTCGGGCATTTTTTGAGATAATCAAAATCTGCCAGCGGGGTTGGATTCACCATCGTTTGTACCCGTTTGTACCATCTTTCTTTTCGTTTGTACCTCAAGGGGTTCGAAAATACAGGACTTTAAAAAACCTGTTCCCTAATATCGGAATCTCGGGCATTTTTTGAGATAATCAAAATCTGCAAGCGGGGTTGGATTCACCGTCATTTGTACCCGTTTGTACCATCTTTCTTTTCGTTTGTACCTCAAGGGGTTCGGAAATACAGAACTTTAAAAAACCCGTTCCCTAATATCGGAATCTCGGGCATTTTTTGAGATAATCAAAATCTGCAAGCGGGGTTGGATTCACCGTCGTTTGTACCCGTTTGTACCATCTTTCTTTTCGTTTGTACCTCAAGGGGTTCGGAAATACAGAACTTTAAAAAAACTTGTTCCCTAATATCGGAATCTCGGGCATTTTTTGAGATAATCAAAATCTGCAAGCGGGGTTGGATTCACCGTCGTTTGTACCCGTTTGTACCATCTTTCTTTTCGTTTGTACCTCAAGGGGTTCGGAAATACAGATTTTTAAAAAACCCGTTCCCTAATATCGGAATCTCGGCCATTTTTTTAGATAATCAAAATCTGCCAGCGGGGTTGGATTCACCATCGTTTGTACCCGTTTGTACCATCTTTCTTTTCGTTTGTACCTCAAGGGGTTCGGAAATACAGATTTTTAAAAAACCCGTTCCCTAATATCGGAATCTCGGCCATTTTTTTAGATAATCAAAATCTGCCAGCGGGGTTGGATTCACCATCGTTTGTACCCGTTTGTACCATCTTTCTTTTCGTTTGTACCTCAAGGGGTTCGGAAATACAAGACTTTAAAAAACCCGTTCCCTAATATCGGAAACTCGGCCATTTTTTGAGATAATCAAAATCTGCCAGCGGGGTTGGATTCACCATCGTTTGTACCCGTTTGTACCATCTTTCTTTTCGTTTGTACCTCAAGGGGTTCGGAAATACAAGACTTTAAAAAACCGGTTCCCTAATATCGGAATTTATACTATTATGTATAAAACTAAACAAGGTTTTATACATAATAGTATAAATGCAGTTTAAAATAGTTATACATACTGATTGCTGTAGAAACTTGTGCTCATTTTAAAAATCTACGCACGCACACAGTAGCACACGTTAGGATCGTTTGCACCACTCGACGCAATTGTCAGTGCCGAAAAGAGCCGAAATACGAACATTAACCAAGGTCCGGCACCTATGGAGTTGCTTATTTATGTTTGGTAAACATTTTATTTACACCTATCATGATACATGGCAATAGGGAACAATAGTAGTTACAAAATTTTATGCTCAGTCAGTACAGTGTAAATTCAATTAACATGACAAAAGCAAGGCAACTGCTTTGCATTGGTCGTAAAAAAACTGTTTACGACCTCAGGTGTCTTACTTAGAAATGTTGGCACCTCTGAGCTTTTTGTCAACTGATAATAATTGTTTCCTAACGTAAGATAATGGTTGATGTGCTAAAAAGTGTAGCATTACGCATTACGCGTCTTAAGGTACATGAAACTGCAATCCCCCACTGCAATCTACAGTCTATAGTCAGACCAAGAAAAACAGTCTTATCTACTACATTAAGTTTATTACCATCCACAATAACACTGGTATCAACTTTTGGTATATTTGGTAATGAAAATCTTATACATTTTGTTTTTTTAGAGTTTAACATAAGATTGTTGGCAGCAAACCATTGAGACACAGTCTTCAGAGCGTAGTTAACTTTTAAAAGATCTTTGTCTTTTCTATCTACTTTAAATATCAGAGACGTATCATCTGCAAACAAAACGACATCTGATAGTTCTTTCACCATATAAGGTAGGTCATTTATATAAACTAGAAACAGAAATGGGCCTAAAATCGAGGTTGTATGTTTTGTAGGTATCTGTTCTACCGTTTCCTACCTTATTTTAGCTTATTTTATTATAAGTGGGTACAAGTTAAATACTAACTAGGTTCGAAAAATTATTAAAATAAAATTATTCAATATTGACCTTCTTCCTTTGCCGGATTATGCACCGTTATTGTTTTATTTAGTAGTTAGGAAGCGATCGAAAACAATTACGCCAATAATTCTACCAAATTTTTATAATCATGAAATTTATTTATAACTTACTTATGATAGTCGAAGATACTGCTCAAAGTGCCCTCCCTTATTCTCGATTTACAGTTGAGCACGGCGTTCGTAAGTTTCTTTTTATTTTATTTAAAACAATTATATTGTTATAAACTCATTCAAAAGCACTATGTTCTGTCTTAACTGAACAACACTTGATAGGTATTTCGTTAACGTACACTAGACGTTTAAACCATTTCAACTTATTCCACATTTGAATACCAATATGCGTCATTGTGACGTTGGGGTGTCGCGCGCGCGGCTTCTCGGACGAGTCCACGTGTCACGACGCGTACGCAGGTGGAAACGGAGGACAGATAACTGGCTTGCTTCGGCGCGAGCGGTGCGCAGTTGGTGTGAGAGAGAGTGCAATACGGTGGGCGAACGGATGCGCAAACAAACGCGCGGCAGCGCGGTGCAGCGGTGGTTACACTACACAGGGTAATTTTATAAAACATTGATGTTGTTTTTTTCACACGGGGGATTTTTATCTTTACAAAGGTTTAAAAAAAAATGTAATTTTACGATTTTATAATTGAATAGTGTTCTATACGCGTTAAAAATCAACCTCTTTAAATATGGCACAAAAGCAGAGCAACACCCGGTATATTGTGTAAATTGAAGATTATTGAAATTATTTTTAACCACATTTTTTTTTGTTTTCATTTTAAGAGGCCGTATGCAAAATATTGCTGATTTACGTGATTTAAGAATCGTGATTTTACAGTTAAAATACTGTATTTATACAAGTTTTAATTCAGAATCTAAGATATCATTTTAATTTAATTCTGTCGATAAACTGCAATGCAGTTTGGCAGATATATATTGTAACTAAAAATTTAACTTTTTATAAAAAAAAAAAAAAAATTATGATCTAATGAATTAGCTACCTCTTTATTTTTATTTAATGCGAGATTTGGTTAAAAGATATTGAAACAAAAAAAAACAGGTAATTGTTTGTTTATTAACTGAAGATTTTTTATGATGTTATAATTTTAATGAACGGGAGTTTTAAGTAGCCGAAATCAAAAGCAAATCAAAATCAAAGTTAAATATTTTTTTACTCAAAATTATATTAAACTGGCAAAAAGTGCTCCACTTATAGATGAATTTTTGTGCATTAAAACTTATAGAAATACAGTATTTTAACCGAAATATCGCGTCTGTTAAATAACGTAAATCAGCTAAATCGGCGAAATTTTGCATACGGCCTCCCGTTGGTTCTCGCAAGGGACGCACGTCCTATTACAATTGATTTCATTCTTATATTATTAACCGGGATCCAAAGACCAATCAATAAAATTCTATGACAAACATTATAAAAAAGGTAACCCCCCCTTTGGGTTTTGGGTTAAGAAGACCGCAATTTCTTTTTAGCCTCACCAATATAAATAAAATAAATAAAACTAAAATAAAAAAGCCTTTATTGCCGGGTTTTTTAAAGTCTTGTATTTCCGAACCCCTTGAGGTACAAACGAAAAGAAAGATGGTACAAACGGGTACAAACGATGGTGAATCCAACCCCGCTTGCAGATTTTGATTATCTCAAAAAATGCCCGAGATTCCGATATTAGGGAACGGGTTTTTTAAAGTCTTGTATTTCCGAACCCCTTGAGGTACAAACGAAAAGAAAGATGGTACAAACGGGTACAAACGACGGTGAATCCAACCCCGCTTGCAGATTTTGATTATCTCAAAAAATGGCCGAGATTCCGATATTAGGGAACGGGTTTTTTAAAGTCTTGTATTTCCGAACCCCTTGAGGTACAAACGAAAAGAAAGATGGTACAAACGGGTACAAACGACGGTGAATCCAACCCAGCTTGCAGATTTTGATTATCTCAAAAAATGGCCGAGATTCCGTTATTAGGGAACCGGTTTTTTAAAGTCTTGTATTTCCGAACCCCTTGAGGTACAAACGAAAAGAAAGATAGTACAAACGGGTACAAACGATGGTGAATCCAACCCCGCTGGCAGATTTTGATTATCTCAAAAAATGGCCGAGTTTCCGATATTAGGGATCAGGTTTTTTAAAGTCCTGTATTTCCGAACCCCTTGAGGTACAAACGAAAAGAAAGATGGTACAAACGGGTACAAACGACGGTGAATCCAACCCCGCTTGCAGATTTTGATTATCTCAAAAAATGCCCGAGATTCCGATATTAGGGAACAGGTTTTTTAAAGTCCAGTATTTCCGAACCCCTTGAGGTACAAACGAAAAGAAAGATGGTACAAACGGGTACAAACGACGGTGAATCCAACCCCACTTGCAGATTTTGATTATCTCAAAAAATGGCCGAGATTCCGATATTAGGGAACGGGTTTTTTAAAGTCTTGTATTTCCGAACCCCTTGAGGTACAAACGAAAAGAAAGATGGTACAAACGGGTACAAACGACGGTGAATCCAACCCCGCTTGCAGATTTTGATTATCTCAAAAAATGCCCGAGATTCCGATATTAGGGAACCGGTTTTTTAAAGTCTTGTATTTCCGAACCCCTTGAGGTACAAACGAAAAGAAAGATGGTACAAACGGGTACAAACGACGGTGAATCCAACCCCGCTTGCAGATTTTGATTATCTCAAAAAATGCCCGAGATTCCGATATTAGGGAACGGGTTTTTTAAAGTCTTGTATTTCCGAACCCCTTGAGGTACAAACGAAAAGAAAGATGGTACAAACGGGTACAAACGACGGTGAATCCAACCCCGCTTGCAGATTTTGATTATCTCAAAAAATGCCCGAGATTCCGATATTAGGGAACCGGTTTTTTAAAGTCCTGTATTTCCGAACCCCTTGAGGTACAAACGAAAAGAAAGATGGTACAAACGGGTACAAACGACGGTGAATCCAACCCCGCTTGCAGATTTTGATTATCTCAAAAAATGGCCGAGATTCCGATATTAGGGAACGGGTTTTTTAAAGTCTTGTATTTCCGAACCCCTTGAGGTACAAACGAAAAGAAAGATGGTACAAACGGGTACAAACGATGGTGAATCCAACCCCGCTTGCAGATTTTGATTATCTCAAAAAATGCCCGAGATTCCGATATTAGGGAACCGGTTTTTTAAAGTCTTGTATTTCCGAACCCCTTGAGGTACAAACGAAAAGAAAGATGGTACAAACGGGTACAAACGACGGTGAATCCAACCCCGCTTGCAGATTTTGATTATCTCAAAAAATGGCCGAGATTCCGATATTAGGGATCAGGTTTTTTAAAGTCCTGTATTTCCGAACCCCTTGAGGTACAAACGAAAAGAAAGATGGTACAAATGGGTACAAACGACGGTGAATCCAACCCCGCTGGCAGATTTTGATTATCTCAAAAAATGCCCGAGATTCCGATATTAGGGAACCGGTTTTTTAAAGTCTTGTATTTCCGAACCCCTTGAGGTACAAACGAAAAGAAAGATGGTACAAACGGGTACAAACGACGGTGAATCCAACCCCGCTTGCAGATTTTGATTATCTCAAAAAATGCCCGAGATTCCGATATTAGGGAACCGGTTTTTTAAAGTCTTGTATTTCCGAACCCCTTGAGGTACAAACGAAAAGAAAGATGGTACAAACGGGTACAAACGATGGTGAATCCAACCCCGCTGGCAGATTTTGATTATCTCAAAAAATGGCCGAGATTCCGATATTAGGGAACGGGTTTTTTAAAGTCCTGTATTTCCGAACCCCTTGAGGTACAAACGACAAGAAAGATGGTACAAACGGGTACAAACGACGGTGAATCCAACCCCGCTTGCAGATTTTGATTATCTCAAAAAATGCCCGAGATTCCGATATTAGGGAACAAGTTTTTTTAAAGTTCTGTATTTCCGAACCCCTTGAGGTACAAACGAAAAGAAAGATGGTACAAACGGGTACAAACGACGGTGAATCCAACCCTGCTTGCAGATTTTGATTATCTCAAAAAATGCCCGAGATTCCGATATTAGGGAACGGGTTTTTTAAAGTTCTGTATTTCCGAACCCCTTGAGGTACAAACGAAAAGAAAGATGGTACAAACGGGTACAAACGATGGTGAATCCAACCCCGCTGGCAGATTTTGATTATCTCAAAAAATGCCCGAGATTCCGATATTAGGGAACCGGTTTTTTAAAGTCTTGTATTTCCGAACCCCTTGAGGTACAAACGAAAAGAAAGATGGTACAAACGGGTACAAACGACGGTGAATCCAACCCCGCTTGCAGATTTTGATTATCTCAAAAAATGCCCGAGATTCCGATATTAGGGAACCGGTTTTTTAAAGTCTTGTATTTCCGAACCCCTTGAGGTACAAACGAAAAGAAAGATGGTACAAACGGGTACAAACGACGGTGAATCCAACCCCGCTTGCAGATTTTGATTATCTCAAAAAATGCCCGAGATTCCGATATTAGGGAACCGGTTTTTTAAAGTCTTGTATTTCCGAACCCCTTGAGGTACAAACGAAAAGAAAGATGGTACAAACGGGTACAAACGATGGTGAATCCAACCCCGCTGGCAGATTTTGATTATCTCAAAAAATGGCCGAGATTCCGATATTAGGGAACGGGTTTTTTAAAGTCCTGTATTTCCGAACCCCTTGAGGTACAAACGACAAGAAAGATGGTACAAACGGGTACGAACGACGGTGAATCCAACCCCGCTTGCAGATTTTGATTATCTCAAAAAATGCCCGAGATTCCGATATTAGGGAACAAGTTTTTTTAAAGTTCTGTATTTCCGAACCCCTTGAGGTACAAACGAAAAGAAAGATGGTACAAACGGGTACAAACGACGGTGAATCCAACCCCGCTTGCAGATTTTGATTATCTCAAAAAATGCCCGAGATTCCGATATTAGGGAACGGGTTTTTTAAAGTTCTGTATTTCCGAACCCCTTGAGGTACAAACGAAAAGAAAGATGGTACAAACGGGTACAAACGACGGTGAATCCAAACCCGCTTGCAGATTTTGATTATCTCAAAAAATGCCCGTGATTCCGATATTAGGGAACAGGTTTTTTAAAGTCCTGTATTTCCGAACCCCTTGAGGTACAAACGAAAAGAAAGATGGTACAAACGGGTACAAACGACGGTGAATCCAACCCCGCTTGCAGATTTTGATTATCTCAAAAAATGCCCGAGATTCCGATATTAGGGAACCGGTTTTTTAAAGTCTTGTATTTCCGAACCCCTTGAGGTACAAACGAAAAGAAAAATGGTACAAACGGGTACAAACGATGGTGAATCCAACCCCGCTGGCAGATTTTGATTATCTAAAAAAATGGCCGAGATTCCGATATTAGGGAACCGGTTTTTTAAAGTCTTGTATTTCCGAACCCCTTGAGGTACAAACGAAAAGAAAGATGGTACAAACGGGTACAAACGACGGTGAATCCAACCCCGCTTGCAGATTTTGATTATCTCAAAAAATGCCCGAGATTCCGATATTAGGGAACAGGTTTTTTAAAGTCCTGTATTTCCGAACCCCTTGAGGTACAAACGAAAAGAAAGATGGTACAAACGGGTACAAACGACGGTGAATCCAACCCCGCTTGCAGATTTTGAATATCTCAAAAAATGGCCGAGATTCCGATATTAGGGAACGGGTTTTTTAAAGTCTTGTATTTCCGAACCCCTTGAGGTACAAACGAAAAGAAAGATGGTACAAACGGGTACAAACGACGGTGAATCCAACCCCGCTTGCAGATTTTGATTATCTCAAAAAATGCCCGAGATTCCGATATTAGGGAACCGGTTTTTTAAAGTCTTGTATTTCCGAACCCCTTGAGGTACAAACGAAAAGAAAGATGGTACAAACGGGTACAAACGATGGTGAATCCAACCCCGCTGGCAGATTTTGATTATCTCAAAAAATGGCCGAGATTCCGATATTAGGGATCAGGTTTTTTAAAGTCCTGTATTTCCGAACCCCTTGAGGTACAAACGAAAAGAAAGATGGTACAAACGGGTACAAACGACGGTGAATCCAACCCCGCTTGCAGATTTTGATTATCTCAAAAAATGCCCGAGATTCCGATATTAGGGAACCGGTTTTTTAAAGTCTTGTATTTCCGAACCCCTTGAGGTACAAACGAAAAGAAAGATGGTACAAACGGGTACAAACGATGGTGAATCCAACCCCGCTTGCAGATTTTGATTATCTCAAAAAATGCCCGAGATTCCGATATTAGGGAACCGGTTTTTTAAAGTCTTGTATTTCCGAACCCCTTGAGGTACAAACGAAAAGAAAGATGGTACAAACGGGTACAAACGACGGTGAATCCAACCCCGCTTGCAGATTTTGATTATCTCAAAAAATGGCCGAGATTCCGATATTAGGGATCAGGTTTTTTAAAGTCCTGTATTTCCGAACCCCTTGAGGTACAAACGAAAAGAAAGATGGTACAAATGGGTACAAACGACGGTGAATCCAACCCCGCTTGCAGATTTTGATTATCTCAAAAAATGCCCGAGATTCCGATATTAGGGAACCGGTTTTTTAAAGTCTTGTATTTCCGAACCCCTTGAGGTACAAACGAAAAGAAAAATGGTACAAACGGTTACAAACGATGTTGAATCCAACCCCGATGGCAGATTTTGATTATCTCAAAAAATGCCCGAGATTCCGATATTAGGGAACGGGTTTTTTAAAGTCTTGTATTTCCGAACCCCTTGAGGTACAAACGAAAAGAAAGATGGTACAAACGGGTACAAACGACGGTGAATCCAACCCCGCTTGCAGATTTTGATTATCTCAAAAAATGCCCGAGATTCCGATATTAGGGAACGGGTTTTTTAAAGTTCTGTATTTCCGAACCCCTTGAGGTACAAACGAAAAGAAAGATGGTACAAACGGGTACAAACGACGGTGAATCCAACCCCGCTTGCAGATTTTGATTATCTCAAAAAATGCCCGAGATTCCGATATTAGGGAACAAGTTTTTTAAAGTCTTGTATTTCCGAATCCCTTGAGGTACAAACGAAAAGAAAAATGGTACAAACGGGTACAAACGATGGTGAATCCAACCCCGCTGGCAGATTTTGATTATCTCAAAAAATGCCCGAGATTCCGATATTAGGGATCAGGTTTTTTAAAGTCCTGTATTTCCGAACCCCTTGAGGTACAAACGAAAAGAAAGATGGTACAAACGGGTACAAACGATGGTGAATCCAACCCCTTTGGCAGATTTTGATTATCTCAAAAAATACCCGAGATTCCGATATTAGGGAACAGGTTTTTTAAAGTCCTGTATTTCCAAACCACTTGAGGTACAAACGAAAAAAAAGTTGGTACAAACAGGTACATATGGAATACTAACATATGCAAAAAAAAAAACCCGATATCTTGAAGTCGGGTTCTGAGCATTTTTCAACCCCCCGTATCTCCGAACCCCTTGAGGTACAAACGAAAAAAAAGTTGGTACAAACAGGTACATACGGAGTACTAACATATGCAAAAAAAAAAACCCCGATATCTTGAAGTCGGGTTCTGAGCATTTTTCAACCCCCCGTATCTCCGAACCCCTTGAGGTACAAACGAAAAAAAAGTTGGTACAAACAGGTACATACGGAGTACAAACATATGCAAAAAAAAAAAACCCGATATCTTGAAGTCGGGTTCTGAGCATTTTTCAACCCCCCGTATCTCCGAACCCCTTGAGGTACAAACGAAAAAAAAGTTGGTACAAACAGGTACATACGGAGTACTAACATATGCAAAAAAAAAAAACCCGATATCTTGAAGTCGGGTTCCAGGTTCACACAGGTTCCCGTAAGCCTGGGCATAGTGATAAGAATTCTAAATAAAAGTTATTTCTTCATAAGAAAACTGAAATGAGAGTACCCTATATTTATACCTCTCTTTTTTTATTGAGACAGTCTTGCAGAGAATAAAATTATAACGGTCCGATGTAAAGAAGTATTATGTGGGGAATTTAATTTCCAAAAAAATACCATACCTATTATGATCAACATAAAACATAATAAAAGGTTTCTTGGTTTCCATAGTTCTTTAGAGAGGTTGTACCTAGTAACAAGATGAATATGCTATTCAAACAACTAGTAAAATAAATCTATAATATAGTTAAATAAAGATCAATTTACTTTGAATCCACTGGAAGGAAATTGTAATATGCCGTAATGGCAACAAGTATTTTCAATGCGTAATGACGTCATTATTTATATTTCTTATGAATACGTCGACAACATCGAAATTTGTCTTATTATGACTTTATGATATAAGTTGACTACAAATTGGATTTGTATTTCAAAGGAACTAACGGGATTTAGAAATATTATTTCTAGATCTGTAAGTATTTTGTAGTGAAAGGAAAGCTTGTAGCTTCTACAATTTCGTTATCAAATATTTCTTGTTCGCACATAGTTACCATTTTTAACCGGCTTCAAAAAAAGGAGGAGGTTCTCTTTTTTTTTTATGTTTGTTACCTCATAAGTCCGTCATTTATGAACCGATTTGGAAAATTCTTTTTTTGTCCGTAATGGTACACTTCCCGTTTGGTCCCATTGTCATCAGATCACGATATGATAACTTCTTAATGTACTTTGAAGTCGGTTTAAGTTTTTTGTAAAACATACCATTTATGTTAAACCAAATATGAAATTACAGATGAGGGTAAGGAAATCATAATCATTCAATTAATGATTATTAATAAAGATGAAGCGGCACAAGATAATTTACATGAATACCTACGAAAATAGACTCTATTCGAAGCCTACTCACTCATTACTATGACCACAGAACAAGGAACAGTAACATATAAACTACTTGTATTGGAAACATTAATCTACCTCTTATCAAATAAGTATTGTAAGGTATGTCCTAACACTTAACATAATATCGAATATCGACAGACCTATCAAATTATAGTAAACAGTTATTATAGATGAAAAACGAAAAAAAAAACTGTGAAGTCTTTGTAGACGGTAACTACCTACTTTATAGTAGTATCTATATTCCACCGTTTCGACCTAAAATCAAGTTATTATCATCACAAAAAACCTATAATGAAAAGAAAATATTCAGGCTAAACAGAATTAGACTGGATATCTAAGATAGCATGAGATTGTTACAGGCCTTCGTGAAATTTCGTATAAATAGAGCAGGGTTGGGTGTCATTTCAAATTAGCAATTTTGCTTTTCATTTTGCCATGTTTTTTACAATATTTTTCTTTTCATGCTTTTTTCATTTATGTCGTGAATGTATTTTATTTTCTTCAATACATATTCGTCGCCGTTGTTCATTAATTACTTGCTTATTTATTCATAGTATTAGGTATTTCGTTTACTAAATAAAAACTATTACATGCCATTCACGTATTACATATAATAATTCGGTACCGCCAAAGGCAGTTTCCAGATATTATTGTAATAAATTAATATTAATTTATTCTTATTCAGTGTTCACCTCACTATATTCGTTTCCACAGCCGTAGAGACGAGCGCAGGCTTTGACAATAGGCGAGACGTAATTTAATAAAAAAATATCTGAAATACACTTGGCTGTCGACCAACTGTTAGTAACTTACAACAGCTTGAGAATTCTTACATTGTTTTGGCATTGTACTGAGCTTAGGACTAAGCTCCAAGCGAAAGTGATGAGAACGCTTTATCTAAAAATATACCTATCTTGTGCTTGAGTTATATATAGCTAAATATTTTTCATTGTGTTTAAAGAATATCTTTATTAATAATGATAAAAATAGATTTTGAAGATGTTTTGTATCACTGTTAGCAACGTGACTCCCTCCCACCGCTTGTCATTAAAATACAGTTTAATCATTTTTGGCACATAGAATTAAAATATAGTTTTAATGCATGTTTCCTGTGGCTTCCTATTGGTCAAAATGTATGTTTTGCTAATACACAATATGAGCGTTTTCTAATCAGGCGAATATAACACGAACTCAACAAGAAATCAAAACGGACACTTAAACAGAAATGGGGGCAACGCTCCACTTACCGGCTAAAACCGGTTTTGGCTGTTGGGACCAACTACAACCGCTACTTTACCGTATTCTGATTACACCTCCAATATTCTTGTAGTAAGCTTTTTAATGCACCAACACTTTGATATATTCTTCGATCGTTCAACTCTGAGTGACTGACGTCATTAAGCGACATAAAAAGAGGAAATAGGAGATATCTCTAAATTTCGTGTTTTAATTGGGACATATATATAGCGACAACGTTGTAAATATAACACATTCAGTCTCAATCTTCATGACTATGTCCTAAAAAATTGTGTGTCGCTTTTAACGGTCACTCAACGTGGAGCGTGCAGCTAACATGTCGTAGGTACCTACGTCCCAACTTGACATTTTCAATAATTAAAATACACCTAGGATTTCCCGTCAAACAAATTATTTTCGGCGACGGATTTTAAACGAAAGCGGCTAGTTAATCAGAGTGAATGCTGCGAAAAAAATCTTACAATGACTCGTCCCTTTTTTGGGATGTCGCATTTCCCGTCCAATTTTATATAATTTTAAGGAAAATGACAGTATTATTGACGGGGTCCTCCGCTGTGCTATCGTTATTTTATAAGAATCAAGTAAAATAATATTATAAAAAAGCTTTCAGTGATAACTGTAGACTTGTATAAAATTCATGGTATTGATGAGTCTGAAAGTTCATTTTTAAATGGAGTACCTAAAATATTATGTCCTTCACGTATCATCAAAAAATAATCACTTATAGCCAGCAATTTAGTGTACCGTTACAAAAATACGCATTACTCATTACATAGGTACTTTCTGATACAATGTCTGAGAACGATCATTGTTTACGTTTTTCTTAGGTTCTGTGTTATTGTAGCATGAGAAATTACCATCATAATCACACCATTGTGTTGGTAAATTATGGAGGCAGCTATGTAGAGTAAGCATCGAGTAACATTCGATTTTATGAAGCCCATATCTGCTTCCGCATTGCGAATTTAGTTTATTGACCTAACGGTAAATCTTTTGAAAAGTGACTCACCAGCCATGACAAAGATACACGTCGGTTAACTAAATCCGGCACATTCAACACATTTACACGTTGCGCTTGTGTAGTGTCTGTTAATAAGCGCGTGGCGTGACTTCTTACAGGTGGCACTGCATACTCACGCATCATGAAAAGTCTGTCTCGCGCCTTTAGCTTATAAGTATGAAAGAGACAGTTATTGTTTTGCTTTTGCTACTGCTCATAAATATAGAGGGGTGTTTTTGCATTCGTCAGTCAACTGTCTCATCAGAAGCAACAACGTAATAAAATATTCTGTTTCGTGAAATTACATAAGTGTGAGTACTGTGAACGTGCCAGAATTAGTCAAACTACCTGTATCTCTTAAAATACAGCAAAACTCACTCCCAACAACAGATTTGTTCGGAGTAAATTATTTCGACACTCCAGGCATTTTACAACTTTGCCAAAAGTTTTGAGATGTCTTTACCCACATGTCTCATTACTATTTCAACTCATCTTGGATTTGTGGAGTCAAAATGAAACAAATTCCTGTATGGACGAGTTATTTTTCTCTCATACTGTGTGTTAGCTGTTATGATGCTTCCTTTGCGTGTCGCTGCCGGTCATTATCATCGGACAAATTGTTGCCATCCTCAATTTTGTTGTATTCTATATCTGGTAACAAATTTAAATGACATCTGTGTATAAAGGGAAATGAGGAAGTGATCGCAGCCAAAACTTCGTATTTTCTTTTTAAAATTAACAACATAAGAGAAATTACACATCGTGTCATACCAACTAGCAGTTGCAGTAAAATAACTAATTCAACTTTATGACTAATAATAAAGATAAGAGAATAAAACCAGACTAATGAAGCACGTTAGCTTAAGTAACGTGTAGTTTAAGTACGTAAGTTAAGCTAATTCTTGGTCCAAGAGTCATGATTTTCATCATGCTATTTAGTAAATTCAGAAGAGAATACAAAAACAAGATCCATTCCGATGCACAATGCCAGACAACAATTTTTTTTTGTTCATGTCGACGAGACGGCATCGTCGGCAGGTGGTAGTGTAAGCATTGCTATTGGACGTAAGTTTCAAGGTCCCAGACAACCCCTAACTTTGTCGTGGAATAACTAATAATGATACACACGCTTCGATTGTTCTCATGCAAGCTAGCTTTATGGAAGCCAAGACATACAATAACAGACCTTGACGTATATGTGTATTTTACCTTAAGCCCACTTATACTTTCATGCGAGCTAAATCAAGGAGAACTTCTGAACTTGTAGCTTGTAGGTAGGTAGCGTTCAACTGAATGTTATTTTTGTGGATTTACGGATTAAGTAGGTATGTAAAACTATTTTTTAGCTTTAGAAATGTATGTGTGTCATCGTCCCACTAAGTTATGAAGACATAAACTGTAAATACCATAACGCTGAAGAAATTCCTTACTCAAACTAAAGGTCTTGTCAGACACAGTATTAAAATACAATGGGCATATGTAGCACGGCCATATCTGTCCAAGGATGGATGAATTCGTACATTAGAGTTACTTTTAAGGCTTCTCGTCTGACTTGAAGGCAATAAAAGCAGAAAGTTGGCCCGCGGTCGTTCGATACATTCGATGCCGGCCCGTGCGCCGTGACTCACCGCGAAATCGAGCAACAAACTTGCGAAACTTCGAACTTACCTTTTGCTGCATTACTTTTGCCTTGTATTCTAAGAATCAGACCGGATTGTTGGTTTGTTTCCTGAGATCGTGTTAAGAGGTTCTTTTGGACGAGACGCTGCTTTGAATCGGCAAAAACTTTGCTCAGAAATTTAATATTATGTTCTACCTACCTACTTTATTCAGTTTATATCTCTACGGACTTTCTCGTCTAGGAATATTCGGTTCACATTCAGATAAGCCTTGGTTTCTTGTGTTAGGTATTTTTCTTTGTTCTCAGTTCTCTTTTAGTTTTGACGTATACAATTATAATGAATACCAAACTTTATAACAATTTGTTGATTCAACTAAGTAGAGCAAAGTCGGAACAAGTATGTGGGTACAGGTTATAAAATGCCGCTCACTAAGTAGTCCTTCAAAGTTTGTTAAGATGCCTCGAAACTTTGTGTATAGTACTTTAATAGAATTCCTCAGCACACTTCGATGGACCGCGGCAAACTTAGATACTTTGTGATCGATGGTTACGTACAAATAACATTTTGGAGAAGAAATGGTTCTCGCTAAAAAAAATGCTAAGCTTCCTATTATATGACTTCATTGCTGGTTATTTTAACAACATGACGTCGTTTGATGACTATGTCTGTGACACTCCTTTAAACCTTATCAGTTACTGTTAGATAAGGAACACTCGCATAATTGCGACGTCGCGCGTGTCGTCGGTCGCCTCGATACAATTTTCAATGACTGTAGGTACTGTTAATAATTCCGACTTTGCCTCATTATTTTTCCCGCCCCTCTTAAAATCTGTTTCATTTAAGTCCCAATAGTTCGTAGCTTGAACGTTTGCAACGCGTAGCTTCATTCGGAATTCTGGGAATCTTTCTCAAAAGTAGTCTAGCAAAACTTCTGTTCGCACCAGACAGATGTTGCGTTTAATAAATGAACCAGAATTTGGGATTTAGCTTCACTTTAAATGTCACTTTTGATGGACTTTAATAACAGGACAGAACCAAAGTGTCAAAAGCAAAACCGTGGCCCCGCGGTGGGCGCCAACTTGAAATATGACTCCACGACACATACACATATACGATAGTGGAAATGGCTTCCAACATGTTACAGCCAAGAGTGCCAAGACCCAACTTTAGTAATGAAAACTGTATTTTCATTTTATGTAAGCAAAATCGGTAAGCTATGACTTTTTATCAAGCTCTTGCAAAAACTGAAGTCAATCCTGCTTGATATTATCGAACATACTAGTCTTCACAAAGCTTCTTCAAATATCTTTTATTGTCTTTCTTTGATCGCTATCTTACAAAAATAATTGGGTCGTCTTATTATTTGAACTGTTTGCTATTAATTTTATTTCCATTTAGAACAGCTGATTTTAATAAATTTTCAATGTAATATCAACATGGAAGTGACAGAATAATTTTCAGGTCAAAGGAAAAATAAATAGGTAATTTGTATTTAATTTTACATGAGGAATAATAGCAGAATGAGCAGATTAAAGTACAAAACCAAACCACCTTGTATCGCGCGATTCGCAAATAACAAAACGAGGGCAATTTTGTTTATAAACAGGGTTGTCAAAAACAGGAAAACTCGTCGCGACACAGCGGGATACGATGTCTAGCCAACTGGTAGCCCTGTGGGTCGACAGGGGATATTCCACTTTCATAACATGTCACAGCTTCATGGAACATGTGTATGACACGAGCGAACAAACGCGTGTCTCTAAAAAAAGTTCCCCCTAAATAAATAATTCGTCACATGTTTGCGTTGGCGCCGCATGACTCTTTAATCGTCCAGAAAACTAATAAAACATGTGAGTAATATGACGCGATGAAATAATGGCTTTGAAGAAAGCCTCTGAGATTGAGTAATTATATAGCAGTATTACTAAACGACGGTGATTTATTTTTAATAGTCCAGCAACTTGATGGAGCGAAGACATCGCTAAAGGAAATATAAAAGAAAACAGACAAATTAATCTCGATTTATGGGCTGAAGTGTAGCGTTACCTCGACAGACGCTTGGAATTTAATTGATAAATATAATTATCGGCTAAACATAATGATAGTTTAATCTGTTTCATTATTAGGGGGGGTGAATTTCGCCTCATTAACAGTTCCACGTGTCTTTCTTGTCTGAATTTGTAAAAAGATGGTATTACACTATCTTACGTATTAACCATTTTACGAGGAAATAAAAACGACGATTTACATTCGACGAAATTCTTACAAGTACTTGTAGCATTTTTGCTTACTACGTCGAAATCAAATATTTTGATTGGTATTACTCACAAAATATCGATATTACCCACAATTCGCAGAATGCTGAGCGTGACAGACACTTGACCCTAAAGGATTGTTAGGTGAAACCGGCAAAATCAAATGCTACTGTACTTGTATACTCCTTAGTCCCCCAGAGGCCTATGGATACATAATTTCTAACTCCAGTTATTTTGATATGTTCAAGGTTAACAGTAATTAATGATTGAACAATCGAATGATCAAAACTTTTTTATCATTTTGTGTTTGTACATAAATATCAAAGGATTCTTCAAGGCGCGTTACGATACTCAAAAGATTTACATAAAAGTAGGTAAGTATTCAACGAATTGTTGGCATTTGGCTATAAAAATACACATTGTATTCTCCGGCTCGAAGGACCATGCTACATTATCCTGCTAGTCACGAAGAGGTACAGTCATATCCAGAACGTCTGCTTGCATCGCAGCCTCACAGACACTTCTGTCCACTGAAAATTCCAGCAAATTTTACAGAATTTAAGTCCGAATGCAAAAATATTTAAGATATTTGTTTTATTAAATAAAATGTTCTCTTTTTTTTGTGTCGTATAAAATATTCTCTTTTCTATTTTGCCTTTTTACATTTCCAAAATATCTCCCAATAATCTTAATGGTACTCAAGGAATATTAAAGCATACTTCTAATGAATCAGATTCTAAATGCTTGAACGTAATAATTTATTTTTGTGTCTCGGAACATCGCCGGGCACATCAAAAGATGAAGTATTTTATATCAATTTTCGCATTCGTGCAAAGTATATTTAAGTAGCTCCGTTTCCACGAAGGTCTTAGCTTTTTAATGGTGCCATTTATGGGGGATGGGGTAAAATATCCGTATAAAGGAAGACGAACGAAGAATTTCGGATTACAGTCGTGAGTTGAATTAATAGAGCGTAACTCGCGTTATTAGAATAAGAAGCGCTCAAACGTATTCATCAGGAATTATGACATTTCCACAAGTACCTATTACAACCTGTTTGATTGTTAAATGTACGGCGGAGTTCACAAAAACGTGATTTCAATGTTTAAGCGAAATTGAAAGGCATAAAATCTTGCTGGTACGCGGGATAGACAGTGATTGGGCATTGTGGTAGTAACAATAAGCAATCATTCGGTTCTAGTGCTAATAGTGGCAGCTTGACGTGAACCGCACTTCATTTCACGGTACTCGTTACGATGACTCTTCACTTCTCTCGTCAGCCACGTTCCTGGCGTAAACATTTATGGCTATTCATAATATGCGATGCGATACTTAACTTCTAGGTAACGTTATTATTGCATAAGTATTCCGGTTTTGTAAGGAGTGCGCGACACATTAGTTAACATTTTACGAATCCTGTCTTTGTTTTTAACCGACGAAAAAACGGAGGAGGTTTACAAGTCGACGCGTATTTTTTTTTAATGTATGATCACGTATATCTTTTTACAGAGTAGTCCGATTTTGATTAAAAAAAAAAATTGGATAGGGACAAAAAACCTACCTACCTAAACCTACCCTAAGGGTGGGAAAATAGGGATGATTTATTGTTCACTCACAGATTTTAATGCCGAGTTGTGTATTACATCAAAAGAAATCAAAAATTAAGCATGTAGTAATTAGTAGATATAACCACAAAAAATATAAAATAATTTCATTATTTTTTTTGTTAAAAAGTTTTTCTTCATGAGAATTTCAAAGCTGAGGTATGTTTCAAATGAACTGTCGTAACTGTCTTCAAAGTATTAGCCACTGAATAAACGTGCACGAGTCCCATTCACAGTTTGATATTAAGCGTCTATTGTGAAAGCAAAAAGCAATCGGAAGTCATCGAGACCCTTTTCAATGGATTTGAACGCAAGATCGAACTCTCGCTGAACCGCATTTTCTATTTACCCAGCTTTAAATTCTTCAGACGTATAGAGACAATTTTAACTCATACACTTGGTAAGAATAAGTTCTATAAAATAATAGACACATTCCCTCAACTTTAAAATTTAGAACATGAATGGAAGAAAGCCTATGTATGAAATCTTGAAAATCAATTAAAATTTTGCCACTAAAAGCAATCCAGAAACCACTTGAGAGTTTATTTTAAAAGCGGGAATGGTTCGCTTTGTGGCGAACGATACCCTGGGGGAACATGCAGACGATGCTCGTTTATGGCGATCTATTGTTCTATCTGCGCCCGTTTAATTATCTGTGCTTACTGTATGGAAACATTTTTTAAATTAGCCTTTTAGTAACGGTTTTTTCTTAGCACTAAATACACTCTCCAAATGACCAAAATGAAAGTCCTGTAAGATCTGTTAGGGCAATGTCAATGGGTGCCTACTGCTAATACCTACTTGCTACTATGTACTATTTCGATTCTCGGTTAGTTTACCTCGAACACTGCCCCCGAGGGCACTGTATGTACCTCTAATAAGGATCTATTGTGCTATCCAGGCTTTAATTACTGGTGTTCACGTAATACGTGGATGTGTCGCAGCAATAAAGTAGGTCAATGTTGACCGCTCTTGCTCCACTTTGTTATTGTTTCTGATTGATCTTAGATTGGAAGTTGGAAATGAGCCGATTGCAAGCAGCCCGTCTTCAACTGTCTTAAATTGACAAGCAACAAATACTTCTATTTCAATAATACATAAGCGCTGTTTGGGACATGTTCAATACTGTTCGAAAAGTTTTAGATTAAGCAATAGAGGGAAAATCCACAGGTAGCAGTTTCCCTTGATCGAATTGGATAAGTGTAATCCTCTTTTTAGGGTTCCGTAGCCAAATGGCAAAAAACGGAACCCTTATAGATTCGTCATGTCTGTCTGTCTGTCTGTCTGTCTGTCTGTCTGTCTGTCTGTCTGTCTGTCTGTCTGTCCGTGTATGTCACAGCCATTTATTTCCGAAACTATAAGAACTACAATGTTGAAACTTGGTAAGTAGATGTATTCTGTGAACCGCATTAAGATTTTTACACAAAAATAGAAAAAAAACAATAAATTTTGGGGGTTCCCCATACTTAGAACTGAAACTCAAATTTTTTTTTTCGTCAAACCCATAAGTGTGGGGTGTCTATGGATAGGTCTTCAAAAATGATATTGAGGTTTCTAATATCATTTTTTTCTAAACTGAATAGTTTGCGCGAGAGACACTTCCAAAGTGGTAAAATGTGTGTCCCCCCCCCTGTAACTTCTAAAATAAGAGAATGATAAATCTATAAAAAATATATGATGTACATTACGGTGCAAACTTCCACTGAAAATTGGTTTGAACGAGATCTAGTAAGTAGTTTTTTTTTAATAGGTCATAAATTGAAATTAATATCAAATACTCAGGTCTATACTACCATTTACTTATATACCCACAGGTTTGTACGGAACCCTCGGTGCGCGAGTCTGACTCGCACTTGGCCGGTTTTTTCTCTTTCCCAACGATCCGGATGGCAATAAAATGTAATGACCAATTTGAGGTAATGGGAAAGCGTTATAATTCCAAACGTTTTTTTAAACCGATAACAATCTGCAGCCGGCTAGTGCAACTCAATTCTATATGATTGTTAGTGAGTTTGTATTTTTGTACTGTATACGTATGTCGTTTACGAACGGCTGCTTATATTTCTTCATACTAAGTCTTCGAGACAGCAGGATTAACATTTACTGTTTGGTGCAAACAAATAGCTCTTGGACATTGAAGTTTGTCTCTTTACCAGGATTTGTGTAGATTTCTATTTCGGGATTCTTTCCCATTTCGAGTTTAATTATTTTCTCGTATTCGAACTATTCGAAGTCATTCGTTCACATTTCACCCCTTTCAGTAGATAATGTGGAGATGTCTTCATAAATCACGTTTCGACGTCGCGGGTGCTCCGCTAAACTAAAAATATCAAATGTAGTGCGGTGCGGTATAGAAGCAAGGATGTTCTATCTACTTATGGAGAAGAACATAGGATTTCCATTAGATGCCTACTTAACGTGACAGCCGCTGCCAATACTTAGGCATGATCGAATTACCTTCTGTCGATACTTACTTACCTTCGACAAACTTATCTTTAGGGAAAAGAAGGGGAGCAATTTTCACTTAAGAGATTGTTTGTTATAACAACATATTAAATTACTAATTGATTCAATACTATAGTATCTTTTATAATAACGACAAAATGTCGGATTAATGAAATGTGTGATAAGGGTAATACACAAGACATGTGGTTCCACGATATGGATCCACTCATAAACTTGTAGCACACAATCAAAACTCCACCACCAAATTGTAGGGCTAATTACCGCCAAATTAAACTCGGCAAAATTTGAAAATCAACGGTATTGGAGAAGTTGTTCGCGTGACTGTAATCACGTAACTTGGTAGTGTTATAGCATGCACAATCGAGCCGGACTAGTTCTGTTATCATAGCATCGATAACGGGTAGCCAACCGTCGCCGTGCATCGTTATCGACCTGTGAATTATTTGTGATAAGTACAATATTTGAAACTAAGAATGCTTTTTCTGAGGAAGAGAGCCGCGCCCGCGCACGGTCAATGTGTGTTTGAAGTGAAATCTATACGATAGAAAAAAAAATGCTTTGAATAAATAGCTCAACCTTTATTGTACGTCAAAATAAACCATTTTATTCCTTCCGCCCGTAATGTTACAGGAGGCAAAGGAGACAAATAAAAATACAATTTCATCTATATCGTATTTCTCTGAATCTCTCAAGTTGGTCCATCACACACAATGGCTCATTTCGTTTCGGTCATATACCCAACTAATGCATAAAAAAATTCGTTCCTCTCTCTGAACAAAAGGTCAGCCCTGAATAACTGCACGCATACCAACCAACAGTCGTTGAATGGTCCGGTTGCGCGGTGACGTCACCTCACAAGCAGCCGTGTCACAGAAGCCATACTACAGGAGGACCCCAACATGAGCAAATACGACCACTCGTAAACATCGCTATGCATCGCTCCTTCAATTTATTACGCTCTTAAAATTACTGAAGCTCGAACAGCAATGGGTAATGAGTTCAGCAGAAACGGC
Source organism: Achlya flavicornis (assembly GCA_947623365.1). Taxonomy (NCBI): domain Eukaryota; kingdom Metazoa; phylum Arthropoda; class Insecta; order Lepidoptera; family Drepanidae; genus Achlya; species Achlya flavicornis. Next base: position 5,381,444 of record OX392488.1, read on the forward strand.
AAGTTATTTTCTTTTAAATTGTCAATGGTTGAGGTGAGTGCAAGGAGCATAAATTAAGGCTAATGAATGACTTATTGTGTGAGGGACAGGAAATTATTATTGGTCCGGTCGGGTTACGAGGGTCGAATGTGACTACACTTAGTTCTATGAACCATTTTGTAATAATTGTAATACTGGACAGGAGTCCAATGAATTTTATGAAGAATTATTACTAAACGTCCCATAAATAGTTGGTAACATTCTTGAGAAAATTCTACCAATAAATTTTGTATAAGACTTCAGAGGTTCCGATCCGTAGACAGTCGGCCTTCCGATTTCGCATCGGAGTTTCGACCAATTTTTTTTGACTTCACCGTCGGACTCCATATTGAAACTGATGCATGCTCTATATACAAATGCTATTTCCGTTTCACTTTTGTCTTTCTGTTTCATTGAATATCATGATACAGTTCCAAATAATAGTTTCTTAAAAATTCTACGAATTCTCAACTGTTTAAAATAACTTTTCAATAGGTAGGTATAATCAAATTCACAAGTTGAAACGAAAAAGCGAGTCAAATTCATTCTTCGCCTTACAAATAAAATAAAGTTAATTTTCAATAGGAACGTTATACATTCGCTGGCGAAGTTATTGTAAGTCTTGGTTTATTACACTGACTTATTGAAAAGGTAGGTACTAGTTGATACTTTGGAGCAAGTAGAGTTATACATACACTCCTTGTTCTGAGTATTGTTCCTGATATGGAGTAAGTGTTCAAACTTGAGCGATGCTAAGTAGCTCATGTTGAGCGGGTCTTGCTTACTAATTCAATCTTGCACTGGTGGATTTAATAAATGACGCCTGTATGTAAAATGTATGTGTAAACTTTGTAACGATTGAAATAAAGGCTATTTTATTAATTAACATGCTGTTGCATTAGTACCTTATTGGTGGTTTAAAACCTATTAGGTATCTGAATATGAAAATCACGTATAACTGGGTGGAGCTTTCGAGATATCATATTTTCGAAACCTATGTTGGATTAGTCATGCTGAACAACTTTTACTATGGGAACAACACTGAATTCTCAAAAAAAATAAATAAATAATAAATAATCGAGCAAGGTTGAAATTTACTATGGAAAGTAAAAAAAAACATTTTTGAGTATTCACTATTGGTACCTTAGTAAATTAAGTTGTTCAGCATGACTAACCCAACATAGGTTTCGAAAATATGCCATCTCGAAATCTCCACCTGTTATTTTTTATGTACTTAATCCTATTATATTTAATAACAAAAAATGTGTCTCTAATCGCTCAGTTAGATCTATAGTTAAGATTGTACGTAGTATTTATATACTCTGAAGTTAAGATAAAAAACATGCATCAAGAATTACAAAGAAGAACCAACGATAAATAACTACTCACTAAGGTTGGAATCTTTCTACTACTTGCTACAAACTACATAAAAAATAGGCTTTATGTACAGATCTTTACGAGATTAAATTCGTATTTATGTGCAAGCAGGCCACAGATTAAGAAAGTTCTGTATTGCAGTTTGTTACTACGATGCTACGGGGAAAATAATTTCTTTGGCATAGACAGCGTCTATGGTCTTACAAGGACACGGCAAGGGTGGGTATTCAAATCAAAGTGAGGTTTGGACTTTCCGGCGGGTACTTGCAGAGTGACGTTGCGTTAAAATATGTTTTAAAATTATATGATCACGTCGGGCATTACCCAGACGACAGCGGACGTTAAAAATGGCGTCTCTTTTCTTCAGTGTAGAAGAGGCATTGTTAAGTTGATTCAAAGTAACAATAAGTTACCTGTGTCGTGGTCACGACACGATCACCTTTCACCGAGGCAAATGACTTTATCGGCCATATTTGATTCATAATGGCTTATTGTAAAGTAGGTAAGTTAGTTACCTATTTTATTTAATAACGGCAAATAGTTTTTATTATAAAATAAACACTCCTGTAAGTCTAGAATAGGTACAAAGGGTTATTATTAGGCCAGTTCACGACCACTTAGTGGACTTACAATCTTTATAGTAACATTATTATTAGAAGTTATGCCTAGTTTTAGGTCAAACAATACAGTAGGTACTTAAAGAAAATAGGTACCTAGTAGGTACCTACTTTAAAAAAGTTTTATTTCCTATTATTTATAAACGAGTTAATAGGTATTAAATAATCAAACATTTATCGAAAAAGCTATTTTGTCAGTTCCCGAGTCACGACCACCTCGGCTTTATTACGCCCGTAATTTTCGTCAAATCACGACCATTTAAATGCAACTGAATAAATAACCTTAAATTAATTTTGTATTTTGTATAATTAGGTCGAAAATATCAAAACGTAGATACCTACCTATGTTTTGATATTTTAAATAATACTATTGCAATTTGCAATACCAAAACCCTTAAATCTCAAAGCTTTAGAATTAAAAACACTGCAATTCTCGACCAGTTTCTTGTGGACGAAAAATTGGCAATTCCAGTTTTTTAAAATACAACTCAGACGATAATAATGTGGACGAGATATACCTACCTAGGACTTATAGCTACCTACCTCTTGACCACCAAATTAGCTACCTACTAGGTATTTAATTTTATGTTATTTATCAAAATGTGCCGGCAGCATTGCAATCTTACCTATACATTTTGCTGGTCGCAATCCAACGTGTAAATAAACCATAGGTAAACAATATCTTTGTGATTTGCATTGCGGTAGGTAGGTATGTAGGTACCTACCTACCTACCTATTAGAAAATCTGAAAACAACATTTATACCTACCTATTGGCTTGCTCACAATTTTTTTGAAACTTTCTAGAACCAACGCAACGTTTCATCATTCGAAAATTTCATCCTTTACAGGATGAAATTTTCAAGAGGGCATGAATGGCCAAATTCTAAAGTAGGTAGGTACCTACCTACCTACCCATAGGTAATAGCTAAAAATGCCCAAAGAAATTTCGAGGCCGATCTTGATAAAAACTAAAGCGGTAGGTAGGTAGGTACCTAATAAGGCCAAAGATTAAAAAAATAATGAATAGACTCAGTTAGGTAGGCCCCTAGTTAAATGGTGAACATTTCACAATATAGGATAGGTACCTATACCTAGGTATAATAATTTTCAATAAAAATAGGTAAGAAAAATACCAAATGATTGATCAATTTAATCGGGTTAGAGATAAATTAGGTAGGCACCTCCTCGGTAGATACTACCTACCTAGGTAGGTAGGTAGGTAGGTAGGTACTTAGGTATTATCGACCTAACAAATCAAACATGAATCATTCAAGAGTCTGAGATAAAGCAACATTATTCTACAATTACTGTTATAGGTACCTACCTATGTGTTATAACAAAATACCTACCTAATTTATAAAAGTTCTTATCAACTTTGATAAAGAATGCTAAGAAAATATCACTGAAAGAGGGTCACAAAATGTTGAGGTTTTTTAATAACGGGCAAATTTTATTCAACACGTGTTTAAAAAAAAAATGCTAGCTGTAGCTATGGTTATGTAGATACCTACAAGTTCCTTATGTTTGGTTGATATACCTACCTACCTACCTACCTACGCAGAAGAAGGTAGTTAATTATAGGTAGGTAGGTAGGTACCTATGTTATTGATAAGGACAGGTAGTAGGTAGGTAACTAACTACATTTTGACTAGGTAGGTAGGTAGGTATACTTATGATCGTTTGTGTTTATCTAGATAGGTATTTATGCCTTTTTGCCTTATCTAAGCCGATATCGAATGCATTCAGTTTTACTTGGAAACAGGAAGTGGCCACTTTGTCAACAGTGCATGAATGTTGGACATCCGGTTTACTTTACTTTACCTATCCTAGGTAGGTAGGTACCTACTTACAGAAATTTTGTGAAGGTGAATTAGTAACTTTAGCCGATTCATGGACCTCAAACCACGGTTCAGAGAATCGTGTCAAAAATTTAAACATGCTCAATTGAAAACAATTTCTCAAGCTGAGTGACGTCACGTCCAGTCCAAGGATCATTTAAAATATTCCAAAACGTTCCAAGAAGCGAACAAAAACCAATAGAACAAAGCACGACGACAAACGTAGGGCTGCGTCTACACTACACAGGTACGAAAGTAGTTTTTACCTTTTGTGTATTGCGCCGACGCAACCGCCAGCGAAGCGACCAGCAGAGCGGCCAGGAGTCCCCTCTCACACCCGCGCGCGAACATGTTTCTTGATTCAACTATTATTACAATTTCGAGCACGTCACTAGAGTAAAAACTTGTCACAAACTTCAAGCACGCTCTCACGTAGTCTTTTAATCACACAGAACACGCACACTATCACAGATTTCAAACGCACATCCATTTGAAAAATGTTCGTTTATCCGATAAGGTAGACCCGCTTCGCAGTCGTGGGACGATGCATGCAGGTAAAACGAGTAAGCCTATTAAGTTTCAGTGACTTAAAACTACTTATTCTTATCGTTCTACGTTAACTAAACACTATACGCTACGTCCGACACGGTAGTTTTTCACGAATTTACGTTTGGAAACTTCACATATTTTCGTAAAATAATTTCGAAGTTCAGAGCGAAAACGGCCGTGACGCGAGACACGACCACCCGGCGCATCGTTCGCGACTGACTGGCGTGAAGTGAGCGAACAATCAACAAGTTGCGATCGCGCGTGAGGCGGGCCGAGCCGGCCGTTGCGCTCGGAGCATGCGCTATCCGCGTCTATGTTCATACTTGACTAGTACAAAAAAAGTTGACACTGCTTGCCACACCGCGCCGCGCCGCGTTCCCCGCCATCGCGCCATGCCATAGCAGCCGCGCTTACCACCACCGGCGGCGCCTGCCGGCGAAACTTATCATCCGGGCGAACCGGTTATTTTCGCGCATAAACGAGAAGGCGGGAATCTCTTGACTCAATCCCGTCCTAAGCCTGTTCCCTAGTCTAGACAGGTTTTAAAATAGACTTTGTTTCTCACTTAGGAAAAAATATGTATTCAAATTCAATCTCTAGTAACAATCAACGAAACAGTTCTGGGACTTTATCAGATCTACTTGTTGATCACCGTAGCAACTACTGCCGCCGGCGCCGAGAGGTTTCACTTGCATTTCCTGAAAAAATAATGCACGTACTTAAAAAACGGTTGCAAAATGAACCAATTATAGATGAGAACCGGTTGCAACATCAATAAATAACGTTATAGGTCTGTAAGGTAATGGTGATTGAACATAAACAGAAATTCTTTGGCTCCTTGATCATCCAACTTATACCGCCATATTATAAATGACACCTAACACCTACCTATGGGTAATACGGTTAGCGGACTGGTTTTCTTATAGTAATTTAAGTCATTTCAGTCTTCATAACATCTTTGACATGATTAAAATATCAAGGATAGGTACAATGTTCAACTCACAGGGTAACTCCCGTAATAAATATTTCTTTTAGTGCCCCAGGTTCTAAGACGCGTTCTCGTCTGTATTCCACCGCCGCAGATACCGTCAGAAGGGACGCATGGTGTCCATTCACCCCACTCGCTGACGTCACAGTCCTGGCTCAGTTTTTGTCTAGATTCAGCTAATACTGGCCCATCTGGTTCACTGGAATCAGTTATCAAAACATTGAACCCATTATAAAATGATCCAGGTTCAATAGAAGAAATTACGTTCTCCTTGTTTAATTAAACATGTACCCCCTTACTCATAAAGCGCTATTTAACTAATATACTGTTTACACGGTCACGTAAATAATGTCATATTATTTGACGATGATAATCACGGATGATAATAGAGTGACGTATGACGTTATTTATTTGACCCTTTAAACAGTTTATTAGTTTAATAACGTTTTATGAGTAAGGGGGTTAATGTCTGGACTTACTCCGCTTCATCCTCCCCACTTTTTGATTCTTCAGGATCAACAGCGTCTTCGGAACCTGGTAACATAAGTTATGTTTTATCCTTTATTAAAAAATGTATACCATCGATTTTATCTCAACCCATACACCCTGTATGGAACCGATTCATTAATATTTTTGGAGCTATTGTGACTAATTTGTCGAGCGTTGTGTGCTTACCTTTTTTGGCCACATAATTTAAGGAGTCATTGTGGACAAATGCTAGAATAATCCAAGTAAAACAAAAAGACTTACCTTCGCCATCAGCGGAGCAGTCAACACCATTCAGTGGATAAACGTCAAGTCTTCGAACTATCAGATTAGCAAAGGGTTTTAAATCATTCAGGTTAATTTGATAAAACGGTGAATTTCTTTCAAATGAGCCCACTTCTACCCTCTTTATGTTATCTACAGGCTGCGTCATGGATTTTGGGGACTGAAAAAAACGTTTTTTTTATTATAGCATTAAAAACCGTTGCGACACCAGTAAGGTATTTTCAATAATTTTTACCTCATAAGAGACCCCATCCATAGTACCAGCATCCCAAGGGTATAAGGGTAGCTCGTGCTCCTCCAGCCAACCCTGATCAGTACACAACTCAAACATTGTCGTTCCTAAGAACCAATCTGGTGAGGGTCTCATCCCAATAGCAACAGAGAACAAATGATGGACTCTGTCAACTCTGAATAGTGAGTAAGATGGCTCGAACATGTAAGGATGGTGGCGTCTCTTTCCTCTTATTAAAGTCCTTGTCCCAGATGTCAGACTCATCTGTAATTTTAACAAATGTTTTTTTGTTTCAAGATGTATAGGTGCGTTACGCTTTGCGTACCGAGCACGAGCTGAGCACACGCAGAGCACGAATTCGCGTAACGTAGACGGACTTTGGAGCCTCGAACGAGCGTTCGCTTCGCGCTCGTCTGCGCTCCGATTTAGGCTCCGCCAATTGTCAGTTTTTTGCAAGATTTTTTACGATTACAGGGATTTGCATCACGCTAGTGTTGTAGACTCGTTTTAAGTTTACACTTGACATAGCGAGCGACGAACGAAAAGCGGCTCGTGCTTGGTTCGCATAGCGTAGAGCCACCATTACAAGATGTTTAGCTCAATTTTTCGGTTCGGGCGTTTCGGGCACAAATTCGGTGAATTAAACCAATAAAAATTAAAAATAATAATGCAACTGGTTTTCGGTAAACGTGAACTCACATTATTAATAATCTCCCTCTCTATCAAAGAGACATTAGCTTCCTCAGCCAAAAGCTTTAACCCTGGGGTTGCACTAGAACCCTGTTGCCACAGCGTGAAGTTGTATGCATGTGATGCTCCTATCATATGGCTATAGCCGTTCTCATCAGGCTTGCTAGGATAATGTCGAGGATGTGCTACTCTTGACCAGAGACCGTTGAAAATAACCTGGAAAATGTATTTAAGAAGCAGTTATGGACAAAGTTGAAGACGGAGTAAGTAGTTGTACCTATATGCTTGTTTTTCGATGAAAATGATGGTGATACCTCGTAGCGTGCTTCGCTGCAAAGGTTGCATGTCTCTTTAGCCGGATGAGGTGGATAGTCACGTGGTTTCTGGTTATCTTTTTCCAACAATAACGTTAAATTCTCTCCGGTATACCATACTTCTTTGTTCTCAGCCACCATGGCACGTATACGGATAGTTTGTGCGTTTTCAGTTTGCTTCGGTGACACCCAGTGTATCTGTGCAGTGAAATTTTAGTTGCAAATCATTTTCAAAGAAAATCTTGCAAAATTTTAAACATGATCTGAGACTGTTATTAATAGCGCCATCTATGATAGAACTTGCAAAATCGCCAGCAATATTCAAATCATTGAGTTATAGCTCAGAGCATAGAGTAACCTAATGGTGCGTCCATGCTTGGCGAACCGAGCACGAGCCGAGCCACGAACGAGCAAACTGCGAACACGATTCGCGTAGCGTGGACGGGCTTGCGAGCCTCGAACGAGCGCGATTGTCAGTTTTTTTACGAACAATAGGATTCGCATCGTGCTCGTTGTAGGTTCGTTCGAGGCTCGGCTCGTGCTCGCTTCGCCTAGCATGGACGCACCATAATATACTACTACAAGTTATAGTTTTATAAGCGGGCGGGGAGCTTTTTCCGCCAACGCGTCAGCTTGGCTATCCAAAGAGGAAACGCCAGCCTTCTGGGAACCTTGCCGTTAATCGGAAGCAGCGGCCAGGCTTGAGGAAATTTTCTATATACCTATAGATTGTATTTTGTAGATATTTGTTGTAAATAAATACCGTTTTAGTTTACTTACTTCAATATCCATTTTATCAGAATGATCAGCATGCTCCACAGAACTGGCGCACCTTTCGCTGTAGCGTGATTTCCTATCGGTGTCTAAAGTCTTCAAGATCCCTACGTCCATACTTTTATGACCGAAGTCATAAATATTGTTGTCTACTTCAGGATCTTCGGCGGTAATCATAAACCAACGGAATGGACGTGTGGAATTCGTTGTGATTATTTTTACTGCAATAAGAAGTGTTCGCTCGAATAATGCAGTTTACTTCAAAGTCAAAGCCTTTTATTCAATTTAGGCCCAGATTCCACACTTACAAGAGGTTAAAGGATTCAAAGATTTTTGTTCTGAACCTGGCATTATCATCAAGAGCCATTTTGTTTTTTTTTTTAATTTTAATGTCCGTTGTGTTTATATAATGCCATCTTTGGATGAATTTCGTACCTAATTTGAATAGTAGCGCCATCTTGCGGCACTAGATTATTGATTAACCCTTAGAGAATTGAAATAAACCAATTAATCCTCTTTGTTGACACGTAATGATTTGTTCAAGGTCATTAAGTAATTAATTATTATTATTTGTATGATAAATTTATAAAAAGCTTCATAAAAATATAATAATTCCAACGACATCTAGCGGAAATGCTCGTCATTATATATAAAAACTTTAATATTTTTCGAGGTAACAAAATAAATTGAAACAAATTTTATATATTTATGTTAATTAGAACTATGTATATAAATCAAGTGAATTGCAAATTTAAATGAACTATAAAAAATAGAAAATCAATACAAAATGTGCCTGTCAAAATTTTTAGAGCAATCATTATCCTCCAAGAGAAATCGTTTTTTAGGCTTTTGTAGGTAATTTCTTATTTCTCACCAAATTACCAAACAACCGCTTAGTATACAGAAAAGAATATCTTACAAACGTAAGTCTGGTCCGGCGTATAAGAAATTTTGCCATCTCTAGGGGCAGCATTCTCAATTTCCAAATGGTACAAATCTTTATTATCACTTGGCGTGGCAACCTTAGCTTCAGGTGGGGTCTGGTCACATTTTCCTATTTGACCGAATGCGGAATACGTTGTTGACAATAGTATTATTGTGTGCACTAAGTACCTGAAAATATTTTATTTTATTGAGTAAGTATTTACCCCAAATACCTAAGAAGCCTACCATCCAAAAGATGGTAGGCTTCTAGTAAAGCGCCGATAAGATGGATTCAAAGAACACAGGTCCCCTTATTAATAAATAAGGTGTAAGTCAGTCTTGTAATACCCAGGTATTAAGATAGCCTCATCCCTTTTTGTTTATATGCCATTAGAAAGTGACGGATATATTTTAATCCTAGGTATTAACTATACTTGACTTAAACCTTATTTATTAATAAGGGGAAGGGACACACAAGTTGGGGAAATCCGGTGTAACTATCAATATTATTTGTCTTTATGGATGCCTAATCCTTTGACTGTTTGACAACCCGCGCGGGCGAGGAAAACAATAGAAATCAATTGTAAATTTTTAACCGCAAGTCAAGGGATGCGGCAAATTAATCAGAAACTTGCTTTATTGCCATCTAAATATCAAATTCTTACCTCAAACTAGTAATGATAGCTCAATGCCTCAAACATAAGTACAAGTATCTTCACATTTGACATAAGTTTCTTAATCATCACATAATTTGGATAACAATATCCATAGAATACAAACTTCATACGTACATTTCGGGAGCGCTCCAAATGCTCTAACTGATGCTTCAAACGGTTTCAAACAAGAGCATTCAGGAGCGCATTACTCCACCGATTGCTCCGCGGTTTTCCGTCTCAAGATTTCCAATAAACCACTTCTATTCAAGTTGCACTGCTCCTTTGTAAACTTACGTATATCCATGCAGGACAAATTGGTGCAAATTCAATTCGATGAATCGATTAGGTTATCGCGACGTCAACGTAGCGCGGTTTACTTTCAAACTCGAAATAAACCTAAGAACCGTCTAGTTGGCAAGATGCCAAACTTATCCGCCGTCGCCGACCAAATGTATGGCATATTCCCTTTAGATGCGTTCGGAGTGGGCCCAAAATGTCTTTTTGTTTTGTTTTCTTCGCCATCTGTAATTGTGTTTCGCCGCAACGACTTTCGCTTTAGTAACTCATCGGCAACAATCGCCACTGGACGCCTGCTGTTGCTAAATCGTTTGGGAAAATGGTTTCAGGACAAATTGGATAATTATATCCCCATCATTCTGCATTAATAGGTTTGCATGTTGAGATTTCTTTCGTGCCTAGCTAGGACTTTCGCCTTTATTTATAAGGTATTCTAAGTAATACCTTTTACCTTAATATAATTACTTTTATAATTTACGTGTTTAGGTTACCTACCTACGCAGCCTGATATTTGAACCGGGTGAGGCTTAATTTTTACTAGTTTCACGAATAAACTAAAGTACCCCATAATTAAGGTTTAAGACAATAAGTAATTTATAATAATCATAAGTTAGACTCACGCGATATGTCTAAAACTGCTTATCATGTAAACGTCAAACTACCTAGTCGACACTACTACCTATAATTTTAGAGAATATATTTATGAAGTCGATTTTATATGATTAAAACAACTACGCCTACCAATAATTATAAAGTGATCAATAAATTTGATACATCTATTCTGATTGAATGTTTATTACCTACTTATCTATTTGATTCATTTCAATTGTAAATTGTCCGTTAGTATGTTTAATGGTAAGTATACAGATTTATTAGTGCTACATTTATAGGTCATTGGATTGCGAGATTGTAGTTGATTTGATAATAAACTGACTGACCTAATATACATGTCGGAGAATGAGATAGTTAGTCGAACTCAGTTGGATTATGATATTATCGTGGTACAAGGGTTGGGTGAAATAGTAGCAACACTGATTTGATTTTAACGTAAATAACAGACTTAATGAGGGTATTTGTAAAAAGTAAGAATACTGATTTGACTATAACGTGAATAACAAAGTTAATAAGGGGATGCATATTGCTTTTGGGACAGTTAGTTTATCACAAGCTCTCGAGCTGTACCCATCTCAGTGCAATCGTTGTTACACCCGGTTCTTAAGCCTATACTTATTTAAGAATGTACAATTGTGTGAAGTGAAGTGGAGTGATTATTTAATTGTAATATTACGACAATAAACACATTGGGCCCGTGAGGAGTTTGTTGCGTCGCTTCTTCTCCTCATACGGGACTTTTACGAAGCGATGGTATAAGGTTGTTTTATTGCCTGCACTGCGCCCACCGAATCCTGATACCACTGAACCCTAATTGTGGTCTTTGTATCGCTTGGCTGTCGCTGACTCCGACATCAGGCGTGGGATAAAGACAGGCAATTAAAACCATACTTGAATTGTTTCTACATACTTTGAGGACTGCCACGTGCTTGAGAACCCCGAACACGTGTCAAATAGCGAAGCGAGGGATGACGTCAAGAAGGAAGACTGAATAAAGTTTGGTGGCATCGTTTCTATAGCCAGAAACGATGCCACACATCAGAATCGTGTAACTAAATGAATCATGAGATGCGCGTGCTTATACGCGACATGATAATAGCTAGATGGTGGTTATTCCATGCTGCGCGGTTGTCTGCGGTGCTTCGAGTGTGGGAAAAACAGGTCATGTGATCGTTCCTTTACTTCTTCCATCATTTTTTTGTCTTAGCTGCGATCAAATGCTTTTGGTGTTACATGTTACAGATGTGGTAATGCTGGCTACTTTGCAAATAACTGTTCTCGTGCCTGCAACTTTACTGCAGTCAAAAGCGTTCGTGGCAACGGCAGCGCGGTTGGTAACAACACCGGTGCAGTGAGCAACGGTAGCAACCAGCGTCGGGTGGACCTGTGCTACATCGGCAACCAGGCGGAACAGATGACTATTTTCTGTGAGTCGATTTCATGTTGTTCGCTAATAGATTACGAAGGTACCTGAGGTACAAGTACCCATTGTTGTTGAGAATATAGTTAGTTAGCGTTTTAATTGAATTTAAGTGTGTGTCCTCTTGAGTCTTAAATTATTATTTTGCGTTTTGTTCACGGGGATAGTCACGGGTATAATTGTTATTACGGAACCAGTTCCGTACTACTACTACTACACTACCAGTAGTGTTTAGCAGTCATAGAGATTATGGCCTATATGGATAGTTAGATAAAATAGGCACCAAATGATTTGAGTTATACTTGCTTATTAAGATTAGCCGCACCTGGGCTGCGTGGTTTATTATCCTAGATTGTGTTGAAGCGTTAACAATATGTGTTGTTAGTGTAACGTGACGGTGTTGTCTAAATGAGGCGAGGTGGCCATTAAGACGGTGTTATCTGACTAGACTAGGTCGCCATTTGGAAGGATAGGTGAAGAGATTTCTGCAGAGTCGGCAGACGCGAGTGATACCCCTGGTGTTGCAAGTGTCCAAAGGCTGCGGTAACCGGCTATCATCCGGGAGGCCGTATGCTTTTTGCCAGAATTTGTGGTGATCTAGAAGAGATTTCTGCAGAGTACGGTACGCACGCGTGTGATACCCCTGGTGTTACACGCGTCCAAGGGCTGCGGTAACCGGCTACCATCCGGGAGGCCGTATGCTCTTTGCCAGATTTAGTAGTAATCTAGAAGGCGTGAAGGCCTGTCTAAATGAGGCGAGGTGGTCACTTAGACGGAGTTGTCCAGAAGGCGAGGTGGCTGTCTAGCAGGCGAGGTGGCTGTCTATCAGGCGTGGTGGCCAGTTAGATTGAAGGCGTGAAGGCCATTGGAGGCCACTTAGACTATTAACGGCGTGGTGGCTGTTTCCATAACACAATAAAGTGCGGACATCATAGATTTTTGTGAGTAGTCCGCGAATATTCTATAAGCAATGGCTTAGGGTGATTTAGTACTGTCTATTCTTGCCTAGAAGACTATAAAGTAAAAACTGTCTCCCTTAGGTAAGTGCGTAGGTAGTAAACGTGCTTGGTGGAGCTGTAGGGCTGTTGACCTTAGTAATCGTTACATTTGGATTGTCTAAACTGTGCTTACTGCTTACCTGTGTTGACTTTAGTGTGTCTTGAATTAATGAGATAAGTTTAGAGATTGGAACTGTATTGGTTAGTATGAGTAAGCGTTAGTATAATGATTAAACTTAAGCGATTAATAGCAAAAATGGCTATCATGTTTAGACAGGAATGGCCGAGCGAAATTATCAGTTACTGTGCTGGACTTCTTTGGTTTCAGGTACATCTGGTAGAGTTTTTCACACGAGGACGTGTGATTCGCAGGATGGCCGTGTCGGAGAATGAGATAGTTAGTCGAACTCAGTTGGATTATGATATTATCGTGGTACAAGGGCTGGGTGAAATAGTAGCAACACTGATTTGATTTTAACGTAAATAACAGACTTAATGAGGGTATTTGTAAAAAGTAAGAATACTGATTTGACTATAACGTGAATAACAAAGTTAATAAGGGGATGCATATTGCTTTTGGGACAGTTAGTTTATCACAAGCTCTCGAGCTGTACCCATCTCAGTGCAATCGTTGTTACACCCGGTTCTTAAGCCTATACTTATTTAACCTGTTAGCTCGCGAATTTATCAGTTGACAACTCCCTAGGCTCGCCGGGGTTCGCGAAATTACGTCAAATTAGCAAATTTGCGAAATGGCGCGCCGCCCCCGCGGTCATATAATCATAAATATCTACGTATTTACAGTATTAATCAAGAAACAGTAACTTATAGCGTCATTCTGAATACATTTTCTTATTGGAATCTTATTGGAATTAGAATGAAGTATTACAAGATTCCAATAAGAAACCTGGAAAAAATGACAACTGTAAAAAAACGGCACTTCATAAACATTTCGAGTTTGCACTTCAAGACAAATAACTCTGTCCACATATTACACACCTTTATATCAACACGAATACACGTTCTATCTAATTAATACATTTGTTTTACTTGTCTCAAATAAGCATCAAAGAGAAATACGATGCTAATGTAAACAATCGCGAGCATAACGTAAACAAACCAATTTTTTTTTGTGTGCGTCTATTGTTCTCTTATTTTATGACTTTAGTGTCGGTGTTGCTGTTTTGTTCGTAAGATAATGTGTCAAACTCGACGAATGTTACAAGATTTAAATAATAATCGATGATAAAAATAAAAAACGAGGTAGATTAGTGTGTCGATATCTAAAAATAGACCTCCATTTTCATGTCATCGTACACACACTTCGTAAATGAATTTCAAACCATTTTTGATTGTAACACCTTTTATGAGTCCCTAACTTTTATCTCTTAATGTTATAGGCATAAGGTTCAAAAAAATATTTGTTGATAAAAGCCGTTGCATTACGTGAATTTGAATCTCGCGCCGCGACTCAAAACAAAATGAAGTGTGATTAGTGATATTTAACGGATTGCCTGTAAAAGGTGGGTGATATGTGTAGCTTATTAGTTTATCTAACCATTTTAATAATGATTTATATAAATCCTGATGTGTGAAATAAAATTTTCTTGATTATAAACACGTGAGTACTTGCGTGTTTAGATTCAAGGAATTCTAATAACACACATCAGTAATTATATAAATTATTACTAAAACGGTTAGATAAGCTAATATTCTATACAAATCACTCAACTTTTATAGGAAATACGTTAGTTTATCACACTTACACTTTAATTTTAGGCTAGCCTCGGAGCGAGAAAACGCATTCAGCCGTTTTCCACAAAAAATTGACGAAATTCCATTTTTTTTGTACTGGTAGTAACATAATGCGCCCTACAAACGGTTGCGCAATTTAATCCTCTTTATTCACATACCAAACACGTGAGCACTTGAGTACAATACCCAACGCTACGATGTTTACAAAAAAAAGCAATTAAGTGAAATTCGAGCCGCCATTAGCGAGGTCCGTACGGACCTTGGGCGAGCCAGCTGCGGTCGAACTGTCAAGGTCCGTACGGACCTTGCGCGACATGACAGGTTAAGAATGTACAATTGTGTGAAGTGAAGTGGAGTGATTATTTAATTGTAATATTACGACAATAAACACATTGGGCCCGTGAGGAGTTTGTTGCGTCGCTTCTTCTCCTCATACGGGACTTTTACGAAGCGATGGTATAAGGTTGTTTTATTGCCTGCACTGCGCCCACCGAATCCTGATACCACTGAACCCTAATTGTGGTCTTTGTATCGCTTGGCTGTCGCTGACTCCGACATACATATAAAATATCTGTATAATATATCTGTATAATTCTTACGTAAGTACTTTAGATTTTTTGAAGCATACAGCCCGTCTGGTTATAAGCGATAACCGTAGCCTACAGGCGTTTGGATCATCAGGGGTACCAAAATTAGTTCCTATCAAATTATACACCTTATTTCAAGGGTTCAATTGATTCAATTTGAATGACATACTTATTATGCGTCCTACTATCCTACTATTCCTATAAATACGTACTGTGAATACATAATTGTGACGAAATCACCCGAAAATGGAAAACGGAATATGAACGGATAGGTCTTGGAATGAAACATATTTATATAAGATTTCTATCCCAAGATAATAAAACCCTCGAGAACACGTGTAAAACCACGGATGGAAGCGTGTATAAGAATGAATGACTCAACATTGGTGTTTACTAGTGTATGTTGTTGTTGTTCCTGCTTTATGTCAATGATTTACCGAAAGTAACAAAAGAATGCGTCCTGTTTGCAGATGACATTTCGGTAGTCGTAGCTCAAAAAGGTGACCAGGAAACTTATAAACAAGTCCTTAACCAACAAGTCGAATCAATCCTCAAATGGTTAGAAAGCAATAATTTATGTGCCAATCTATCTAAGACAAAATTTATTCACTTTCATAATTATAATAATAAAAATAAATTTGAATTCCACTTGACATATCATAATGAAATAATTAGTAAAGTAAAAGACATAAAATTTTTAGGACTTATGCTGGACGAAAATTGTAATTGGAAATCACATATCGATTACCTTTGCAAAAAATTGAACCGCTTTGTCTTTGCTCTCAAGAGATTGCGTCGGCTATCCGACATTAAAACAGCCATAACTGCATATCACGGTTACGTAATGTCACTTCTCCGGTATGGGCTTTTACTATGGGGTAATTCTACAAATGTTTGCAAAACTTTTATTGTACAAAAAAAATGTATTCGTGCAATATGTGGAGTCGGTCCACTTGAATCGTGCAGACCTCTATTCAAAAAATTTAACCTTCTCACCCTTGCTTGCTCTTACATCTTTCAAGCTGGCGTTTTTGTTAAAAAGAACATACATTTATATAGTCAGTGTAACAATAACGAAAATAGTAAGTTACGAAAGCGAGATCCTACTAGAATTATATTACCTATTTGTAGGACTACATTTTACCAGAAAAACTGTTATTTTATGACTATCAAGATATTTAATAATATTCCAAAAGACATAAGAGAGTTAAATATAGTGACTTTTAAATCTAAATTATACAAGTGGTTGAGCGATAGCCTGAATGAATGAATAATTATAATTTGACATTTTTTTATTTTTTTTTATTTATTCATAATTTCTAATAGGTATGTAATTTGTCACTATGGATTAATTATTTTATGATCAGTTGACATCCTAAGGTTGAATTAGGTAAAATTATTACTTGTTATATTATAATTCAATTCAATTTATATAATTGCATGCCTACATTATGTTAAGGCGAAACATGTAGATATTCTATGAATACTTGTCATCCAAATGTACCATGTTCCCTGCAATATATTATCTTTATCTTTATCTTTATGACTGTTGCTACTAAAAACAGAAAAAAATATAAATAAAATAATATATCGGATGTTACGACGCGTGATGAATATGCATAAAGTTCTTTGGGTGCAACTGATTGCCGAGAGAGTAATGCAGGCACTTTATTTTACACAAATTGTTGGTAGGAACTTCACGTTTATTCAGTTAAATATGCTTTCCAATATTTGGCTATTTGCCTTGTTTGTTTACCTTTCATTAGTTATCGTCCATTTTATTTGGAGAAGGCTATTATTATTTACTTTATGTACTTATGTACCTGAAAAGTTATTCCACATTCTTAGCATAATCTTATTTTGTAAGACGGTGGTCTTCATTAAACTGAATAATTAAATAAAAAAAAAAACTGCATAATTGAAAAGTCTGTTTTTCATTCAATGCTTCAGCAATCGAAAAACAATCAGTTTTGGGAATTTTGTTTACCAGCTTACAGCTAGCAGCTGTACGACACTGTTTTTATATTTTCATAAGTTTTTAATAAAAGATCACATGGACCACCGGTCAAAGATTATAAAATCGTGTCCGTGTATTCAGATATAGTCACGAAACTCCGGCATTCATAGTCATAATAAAGGTGCCTTCATGAAATCTAAATGCACTCGCGAGTCCCGAACGTATAATTTTCGTAAAGAAAACCCGCTTTTCCCATTGAATCCAAAATGCAATGCTTTTCAGTCGAAATGCACCGTCGTACCTTTGTATTCCGTGGACATGGCACAGTCTTAACATAATATTATCTAAATTGAATAGTCTCAAGGAATGTAAACATTGTTCTCAAGCGGTACTACAGGTTGAGGCTGTTTTGCTATTCCGACTTTGTATAAGGCTAAAAGTTTTGTAAAAAAAACTGCTGCGGTGCTTTAATTGAATACTTTATTACCATGTAGTGTGTCTTGAAACTAAACTCTATTCTGTTAATCGTCATTTTTAACCGACGAAAAAACGGAGGAGGTTTACAAGTCGACGCGTATATATTTTTTTTTTTTTTTTTGTGTTTAGTCTTTCATTCCCACTTGAAAAATTCAGCCTGTATATCAGATATGTTGCGACATTATTACAACCACATTAAATGGATCTATCGAATTATCTCAGATAAGTGACTACTTCCGTTCAAACTTCGCGAATTTTCTTGCAAGTTATCATAAACTATACTTTGATTTCAAAACTAAGTATATACGGAAACAGATCCTAGCGATGCACAATGCAAAGGTTGCGGTGAATGATCCAGCTTGTGCATGTTGGATTAGCACAGTATTTTAGAGCAGCAATCCCACAAACTGTAGTGCAATAATGGCACGCGAGTGGTTTTTACAAACTGAATATTAATTAGGGATCAGCGGGCTCGCGCAAGCGCATTACCGCTAACTGAACGATTGGTGTTAATATGCATGCATATCAGGCACAGATCAATGTAAATTCAGAATATATCGGGGAGATAATATTTAGTATAGTTGAATATAGTAGTTATGTATAGTATAGTTTAGAGACCAATAGATTCAAAATTATATTAAACATTTATCATTGAGCCCCAAATAATTGGGAACAGGGCAGCCATGTGACGTAGCTACAGCAAATAAGCGAAAAACTCATAAAGTAAAAAAAAAACCCATTAATAAACTTAATAGTAAAAAAGAACTAAAAAAAAAAACAGCGCTGGTTTAATGACACGAACATTAAAAACTCAAATTCTCCCAAATTACGCGTAAAACTTGAAAATACTGAACGTAACATCCAGTCATCAATTTCTTACTTAATTGAACTGTTACGTGGGAAGTTCTCTTTAAGCTCCGCAGCGGAAAATAAAAATGGATGAACTATATGAAACCTTTATGTGTATTTGATATCTGACGCTGAGGGAGGTCTCCACTTAATACCCCTCCCCCTCCGTTGTGGCTTTTACACAGCATTCACAGAGTACTGGATAAATTAGATTTAACAGTAGTTTGTTGTTTGTATTATATAATAGTGGAATCTTTGCAACGATTCTAGTTTCTTGCGAGATAACTTAATACATTGGTAAAGTTATATTGTTCGGTGTAATGGAATATCTTGTATCACCGTCGCCTTGACATCCAGTAATCGATCGAGAGTCTAGGCTAACCCTAGTTGAAAAATAATTATACATAAGCTGTCGTAACCTAAAAGAGTAAATTTCTAGGTCATTAAGCAAAAGGGGGACGCTTACTTGAGTTCGGCCTCATCTCTGAAAATAATTAATTGAACGAGAATAAAATGAAGGTAACATAAAAAATCATCGCTAATACATTGGACCTGACCGGGAATTTATGAAATTCAGAGGAGATACGAGCGTTTTTAAGTGTAACCATAGAAAAATTACATATTTCGGAGCCGATACCAGCCACAATTTGGCATCTATAACACTGAATAATTAATAGTTACATTAAGTAGGACACCTTATTTAGCGTCGGCTATGGTTAGCATTAGTTACTTAGTAGTTGCGACCATCTTACTCTCGTTTGTTTCCTTCCATACCTTGAAACATCGGACAATTAACAAAAAGAACCGCCATTAGTTTAATTTTGCTTGAAATCTATTCCGCCAATTCCACACCACCGACTATGCGCTCTGATTGGCTCAGTCAAAGTAACACTAAACATTTACCCCCTTATTAATAAATAAGCTGTCAGGTGTACCCAGGTATTAAGATAGCCTCAGCCCTTTTTGTTTATATGATATTAGAAAGTGACGGATATATTTAAAACTATATAATTTATTGTATTACTATAGGTACTTGACTTACATACACCTTATTTATTAATAAGGGGGTTAGATTCCAGTGATTGGTCGGTACTGTTATTATTCAGTGGAACTGCACTTACTGGTTGCGGAATTGCGCGATATACAGAGTGATTCGTAAATAATTGTCCAAATAAAAACCCTTGAAAGTTTGAGATTATGTCCAATAATCAAGAGCAAAATAATTCGAATAAAAGTCTTATGGTTTTGAAATATTTTCGATTTTATGATTTTTGTAACGTACCATGTCCGTACGTAGCGATTAATCCAAGATCCCACATTGAGTTGACATCAAAGATAAGGAACTTGATGCTTTAAGGGCTTCCCCTTTCTCAATGTATAATGACTCCCCTTTTGCCCCTATGTAACCTTTCTTTGATCATCCTATAGTAGGGTGCAGATATCGCCATCGTATGTGAAATTCTTAATGATCCACCATTCAATACTGCTGAGACAAATACATACATATACATAGCACCTACATAATTTTCTATAGGTGTTGGTGTTGCAAGCGTCCATAGGCTACGGTAACTGCTTACCATCAGGCGGGCCGTATGCTTGTTTGATAACTTAGCCGTAACTTAATCTTCAAGAATATTGCATGAATAATGAGAGGCACATTCAGCGGAAGCAACTGAACAGAAAATGTTCAAATTAATTAAGTCTAACATCCTGAGACAACTTCCACACACGCTGTCTTGTTACAATTTCCCTCTCCTGATTCCCTAATCCACTTAGAGCAGCTTTGGTTTTGAAAACCATAGGCTTCGCCCTTCTGAAAGTCTAATCAAGTTTTGGAGATGGCAACTCGGCTGTCCTACGACTCTTACAATTTTTCTTTTTTTATACCACTAAGGTGGCACACAAGCATACGGCCGGCCTGATCGTAAGAAGTTACCGTAGCCTATGGACGCTTGCAACACCAGGGGTATCAGTAGCGCGTTGCCGACCCTACTAAATACTAAATTAAACAGTATGTAATTAAAACAGTTCTAACACAGAGTCAATACTTATATATAGTTATCTATTAGTATTAACTCTGTGTTAGTACTGTTTAAATGATTTATTCTATACTTTTACTAGTACTGTGAGCTGTAGACCTCGCGAGTCTCGATAATTATATGGAATTCCCTGTCAATTCCGAAGTCCGACTCGACGAAAAAAAAACCATACAATTACCGAACCTGCTTACAAAATTTCACGAGAATCGGTTGACAAATGCAGAGAAATCTCCTGTAGAGGAGAGGAGGTTATTCGAAAGCATTTTTGCCCAAGCTGAAACGGAGACCTTTCGGTCGCTCGGTCAATTATAAAGAGATAGTCATTGAGCTATTTCTACAACGTATAGGGAAGCTGTTATATATCGGGAATATAAGTGTTGCTTATAAATAAGATTTAACAGCGCGTTAAGTTGCCTCCGCAGACATAAGGCGCCTTTTTAAAATGTGTGAGTTACGTAGAGTATAAACGGAAGTAGGTTGTCTAGTGCTCACAAAATACTATTTGAATAGAATTAAACGACTAACAAAAAACATAATCATTATTTAATGTGTCGCAGGAAATGTTCATTCCCTGGAAACATTTTAATAGAAAACTTATATTGACTATATATTGTATGTATATTAGTTTTTCCATTTTCAGTTAATTTGTGTTTTACGCAGTCGGGTTTTTTGTTTCTTTTAATAACTTTATTTATTTCAGACTTTTTAATTTGTTTGTTTGTTTGTTACGCCTTCACGCCGCAACGACTCAACGGATTATCATGAAATTTGAAATGCAGATAGCCTATGGTATGAAGAAGGACATAGGTATCTTTTTCCCTGGGAACGTGGGTGAAACCGCGGGGGACAGCTAGTATTGTTATAATAAGGATACTAATTTTTAATACCCCCCCTCTCTTTTTTTATAGACGCTATATAAAAATAATATACCCTATGACACTCCGCCGTTTGGGCTGCAGAGCGTGCCAAAGAAATCGACATACATACATACAAAACATAACCCTCATTCCGGGTCAGTTGGGTAAAAAATGCAATTACAAGTTACAAACATTTGTGTCATGGGTGTTTCTTTCGTAGCTTGGGAGTCGATTACTTGCAGCCTAAATATTTGGTAGTAGATTGCCGAACTTATAAGTCTGAGTACCCCGTGCTCTACAAAAGCTCTCTCGCAGCTTATTGCCAGCAGTTTTTTCAGTACTTTCTGTATAAATTCACGTAAGCTATTAGGGAACCTATACATAAAGGTGGGTCGGCAAACTCGGCCGGCAAAATCAAATATGTGTGGATGAACAATTGAGATAAGAACTAGCCCGCCCGCATCGGCTTACACTGGCCGTGTCGATCGGATTTTGTGGAAGTTGAATATTAACCGTTGACTCTGTGAAATGGAAACATAGTTTGACCGTTTTGAAGTGCCTTAATATATTTTGTGGCATTTTTATCGGTCAATTATGTTATAGTTTAAAGATATTACTTATAACTTTCACTCGCCTCGCGGATTTACTCGCGTTCCCCTATTTAACCGTTAGGGGTGGAATTTTAAAAAATCCGTTCTTAGTTATAAAAGGACTTTGCGAGCAAAATTTAAAGTTTTGGTTTGGGTTGCGTGTTTATAGATTTGTCAATTGGACAGGACAAGTCTAATATTTATGATAAAATTGTTTTATTATTTGTATTTATTATCAGCACGACTGAAGCTTCTAACCATTCGACATAAGCCTCTTTTCTGTTACAAGTAAACTCAGTACATCGTGGACTCTATCAACATTGCCATATCATCCTCAGTCAGGACACTGGCTAAATGGATCTTCTATGTCATTATATTTCCTCCAAATAGCTCTCATAGCACGCTTTTTCATGGACGCACACCACTATTTCAGAAAAACCAAGACTTCAGATGCTTTTTAGAAAAGGGGTCTTTACAATATAGGGTAATAGACCCTATATTGTAAAGACCCCTGCTAGATAATTTTACGAATATAACACGAGATTTATTTTATAAACCGACTACGTAAATAGGATTATAATGTTTAAAGGACTCGCCATTATCATTTCCATTATTATGTGCTTGGGCTTTAATATAATTAAGCAACACGCACATTTAATAAACCCACACAAAATACGTTCACCTGATGTGATGGCGTTTATACTCATTCATTTATTCATTGGGTCAGGAAAAGCCCGTAAATTGCATACATCGAGCCCGCTCTAAGTTCTGCCCCAAAATTGGGGAAACGAACTTTTTATGGAAAGTTTATGGGGCCGTTGTGATCCCTTCTCAGAATAATCTCGTATTCGTTTTTAGAGTAAAGAGACAAAAGGTAGCCTGAGAGCATTTTCGCAAATGGTATTTGATGGTTTGCGCAAGAATTTGGTAACATAACAAGATACAAGAAAAGTAAAACAAAAGCATTGGAAAAGAATACAATAAAGTCAGATTGTCCAAAATATATTAAAAAAAAAAACCTCGCTGAGTTTCTTGCACTGTTCTTCTTGCAAGGTCTAGTTCCGAACTGGTTGTAACTTCAGCACCTTAATAACCTTCATTTATTCAATTGAATAAATGGCTTTAACTTGACATATCAAGTGATATTATTCGCTCCATGTTTTTACATGTGCTCCAGAGCATATACTTTTCCCTTCTATTACAATGAAAATTCATCAAGTGATAATGACGTAATTTAATGACAAATAAGAAAAAAAAAAACGAAAATTTAGTATTTCTGAAATGAAGGTTTAGGTCATGGCTTGATAAAGAGGACGGTCCTAGAACTAGGTCAATATTGTTCTCTACGTCTATCAATATATGGAAATGAACAAGCAAGTTGTAATGTATACTGTTCTTGTGTACACTTTATACAGCGATTGTACAGTAGTTTACTCAGTATTTCTTAGAATTCATCCGGAATGAATTTTGATCACAAGAAAATAAGTGAGCGGTAGTATTGTTTATGGTTTCTTACCAATAGCTATGATGAAGTTTAGAAAATGGTTATCGTACCCTTTCAAAATTTTCAAAAATTCCATTCCAAATATAATTTGTCAAATTATTATTATACAGCGGTGGAAATACTCGAAAGGAAAGCATTTTTTCTTATATATATTCTAAAACAAACAATGGCTCTATAATATTTCAATTTACTCATGTAATAATAATAAAACACTACGTACTAAATACTTCACTCATAATGTTAATTAATAGTTAAGCACGTTTATAAGTTACCCGTTTCGTAACACAACCATATTATAGAATTTGCTTTGCCCCCTATTCCGTAGATTATTGTCCCAGAAAGGGTTTTAAAACTTCACACTGTATAAAAGTGCAGGCAACGAGCATTGGAACCACAGCTGCCGGTCACGTTTCATATTGAAGTTGGCACTTTGGGACAGTCGGACAAACTATACACAATGGAAAAGTCACTAAATCTGCATTTTAGTAAATATAGTGCGGACTTTGCTTTCGTTCGATCAAATTGTACGTCCCTACTAAATACTTACGGATTTTTGTTATTTTACTTTTGAGAGGCTTATGAGGCACTTATGAGAAGTCTGACTCTAATACCGGTTGGGAAGGTTGCATTTGCTGAGAAGAGCCGGCAATAAACTCAGCAATTACTCTTTTCAAAACAAGCTTAGATTCATTGCATAATATTTACATTCTAATCGCACTGACAACAATTGCGTGCCCCGGCGCGGCGGCAAAATTACAAAGTAGACTGAATAAATATTTAATAAGTAAATAAATAGCAAACTTAAGCAGACCAGCCCCCACAAGCAGCACCTGTTCACAAGTATGACGCGTGTGGCAGCCATCGCCCTCCTCGCCATATTGGAGGGAAGTGAGCGAACCGTCACACGAACGCCCGCCGCAAGCAAAGACCTTAAAGTGATCGCAATTTGATTGCAATCTCACTTTGGTAAGTGATGATTAAGCCAAAGGTGATGAGCACAAAGAGCCTGAAGGGAACTGGATTTCAAGTGTCTGGCTGAACACCCTGGTTGTTTTTTAGCGAGTGTTTTTTTAACTTAGCGGGACAGCCAGCCAAACAGGTACTTATCCTACCACCTTAGTCTGATTTCTTCATGATGTTTTACTTCACCGAAATTACAAGCTGTTGACTCTGAGCTTCTTTTCTTATCTAAAATGTACTCTAGCAACGTAGACTAATATAGATCACTTAAGATAAAATGTAAGTTTAGCAATTAATTAATTTTCCGACATGAGTTCAACATCTTTACGAGTAAGTATGTAATCATACCTATCCCACACACAACACAGGCCGAGGATAAATTTAGAGAAGAAATGACCTCAGTAGTTCTGAGGTCATTTCAAATTTCGGTAAAAAATTAATTAATTGCTAAACTTACATATCTATATTAGTCTACGATGCTAGAGTAATTTTTTTTTTTATTTCGAATAAAAATATAATAGGTATATTGTAACATACAACTTTAAAAGCTTTTTTTTACAAATGAATCGCACAACTTCATTTACTTTAAGTAACTTTCACTCCAGTCAAGTCATATTCATTTTCACGCACACTTAGTGATGACAAACTTAGTAAGCGACGTTTTCTTAACACTGGGCCATTAAATTGGATCACATTTACACCGTGGTGAAACTTAAACAAATCTACAGCTCCTTTTATTTTCATAGAATCTCTATATTTATCAGGAGAAGCGCTATATCACGCTAATAGTAGGTGGAACATTATTGAAAAAAAGCCGGCTAACGTGCGTGACAGACGAATGGACAAGGCGAAACTCTAACCCCCCTTATTAATAAATAAGGTGTAATTCAAGTCCTCAGACCAAGTTCAAGTCTAGTAATATCTAGGTTTTAAATATATCCGTCACTTTCTAATGTCATATAGCAAAAAGGGCTGGGGCTATCTTAATATCTCGGTTTTACAAGACTGACTTAGACCTTATTTATTAATAAGTGGGTGAGGGACTCGTATACGTAACCCTAAAAAGGACAGATGGTATTTCAAGTTATGCTAACGTCACGTTAATAAAACGGGCTAAAAACAAGCAATTGGACTAATTTTACAAGACTAAAATTTCATTTTTTGTAAGAAAGACTGAAACTAAATTATTTAGTTTAGTTTGTGAACAACAGAATAAGTACTATAATGTCTTTCAAAAGTTCAAAGCAGGAAATATTTTTTTTCGCTAAAAATGTACATAGCTTTACGTAACTGCAATGGCCATCAGAATCTATCTCTCGTTACTTTATCAGAATATTCAGAACATATACTTTTGAACGTGACACCACAGACAATCAATGTCAAAAGAGGATAATAATGATACTGAAAATATTATGAATAATCTATATTTTTCATAATATTTCTAAATTAACCTCTCAATAAGAGTGACATGATGAGATTAATATTACACGGCCTAAATAAATTATTCATGAACTTACAATTCCTCTTTTTGTTGCCATTGTGAGGGATAAAATTCGCCCGTTAATATTGAAAGAGGATTGACTGAGCTCTTAGTGAGCAGCCTTCAAGAGCTATTTATCATAATATTTTAAGAACAGAAGTAGAGCATAGCATGTTTTTGCTTAAAGAGCATTTGTCTGGGGAAGTAGGACCTTTCAAAATACCACAGCCAAATAATAATGTTGTGAGTAAGAGTGAGTAAGGTGGCTCGAGAGAGCTCATTGGGGAGGAGGGAAGGGCACGTGAGTGATACCCCGGAAGTGATGTTGCAAGTATATCTTGTGATGCAACACCCGTGGCATCACAAGCGTCCATATGGCTACGGTAACAGCTTATCACAAGCGGCGGAGCATCACAGTGTGAATAAAAACTATTTTTTCGTACGTATCTTCAATTCCGGTCAACCGAACGGCTAACCGCATTCCGGCTAGCCGCATAACCTTCTAAGTCAGCATACAAGCATTCAACCCGCCTGATGGTAAGCGGTTACCGTATCCTATGGACGCTGGCAACCCTATCACTATCACTAGTGCGTTGCCGACCCTGCAGAAATCTATTCACACCCTCTTTGAAGAACCCCATGCTGTAGGTACTCCCTTGGGAAAGCCACGGCAGGGAGCTCATTCCAGTCATTAATTGGACCACTAAATTATCAAAGATTTTAACGTAAAAGCGCTTGAACGGAATACCTTATTCAAATTGTTTTTATTTAGCTCACATTTAACTTAACTAAGAAGGATTACATCTATTACAATGCTACTAATGCTATGCTACAAGCATTTTTATATAATAACATAGAACAATTAACCCAAAGAAGTGCAATGACGTTGATTTTGCTTGCAATCTTTTCCGCCTATTTCTCACCATCGGCAATGCGCTCTGATTGGCTAATTCAAGGGCACATGAGCTCTGTTTGGCCAAGTCAAGAACTCACCATACAGTGATTGGTCCTTACTGTTCAAAATCAGTGACAAATCACTGACTAGTGACAAGTGACTGACGGATTGCACGGTATTACTTCTCTAAGGGATTGTTCCTCGATGTATTTATTTATTTATTTAACGAAACCAACAGCTTACAAGCAAGTACATAATTAACCAAAGAATATACCTAAATAAAAAATTACGGGTTTCCTAACTAAAAATAATACATAAATAAATTGGAAAAGAACAAGAACTATAATGCTTTAAATTTAACAAAAATGTAACAAGTTATATTAAAAGAGTATGCGTCATATTTAATAAATGAATGTGTTAGATTTAGAAAAAGAAAATGTCATAGTATGTCATGAAGAAAATCTAAATAAAACTGAACTCAAATCTAATTATTTCTGAGCTTCGACAGTATGTACGAGTATATACATATAATTATAATGTGTGTAACGTATATGCATAATAAGAACGTTACGGTGTGAGTAGCTTATGGACACACATTTTCCCTGTTTGCGAAGATTTCCCTAACAAGGTGTATCCGATCTATTTTATAACGACGCGCCGCGCGACATTAAGAATTTACTTTAATAACATTTCTGTTCCAATAAAGAAGCTTGGGGTTAATAATATTTGTAATCATATTAATATAATAAGAGTTTATTTGTTTTAGGAATAAATTGCCAATGTAGTAGGTATATTTGAAAAATGTAACCTTGCTGAATTTCTGGCCGGATTCTTCTCAGTTGAAGGCAGACTTCCGAATCTTTTTACCCCGGGAAAACATCTAATTCCTCGGGAACTCGGGAGAAAACACGGGAAATAACACGTGCGTAATTATTTGTATACAGGTGAGGTATTTCCATTTGCAATGTTTTCAAAACCATGGAATCGTCATGCTGAAAACTTTTATCATGGGGCAAATCTGAAATAAAGAAGGAAACTTTTAATTTTACACATAAAATATCGGGGTACGAGACTCGCCATTTTGCTCGCACTTTGTCATCAAAATTGATCGAGTCCTCTGGAGACCAGCGAGCGGGGAGCTTTTTCAGTCAACGCATCAGCTTAGCTATCCTAACAGGAAACGCTGCCAGCCTGCTGGGAACCTTGCCCGCAGACTCGAGGAAATGTTCTATATACCTGTTATTACCGAGACATTTTATAATTTTTCGCCAAAAAGGTATAGGTTCGCCATAATTGGATTATGTAAGGCGATTAACTAAAATGACAGGCTTTCGACTAATCTACTACTCGTATAATTTGTTGAAGCTTATGTTAGCAGGGATTTTACAATGATTGTTCGAGGTTTCATTTGACGTTAAGTAAAATTATGTAAAAGATTATCTCAAAGGAGTCTACTAATTACATTACAATTTACAATGAAACTAAATATTCTACTACCGTACGGTGTAAAGTATGATATTTGATGAAGCGCCATAGCTGTGACGTAGCGCCGTAGCACTGCTGTAGCACCATCGTAGCACAATCATGAGTAAATATTCAACGAGAGGCCAAGCTACGTTTATTTTCCACGCATATATACTAATATAATCTAAAACTACGAGTTTTTTTTTGTTTAAACGGTCTAATTAACTCTGGAACTACCAGTCGAATTCGTAAAAATCATTCACTTATAGGGAACTTCATTATCCCCGAGTATTATAGGCTACTTTTTAGCCCGGTATCGCAAGTGAGACCGTGGGGGACCGCTAGTAAAAAATCTGTTCCCGTATTTATTTAATCAACATAATTTCTGTGGCCTCTTAGAATTTGAATCCGTCATGTTCCCAGAAAAGATTAGAAAGACTTTAATTCAAAGAAATGAGGACTAATTTTCTTAGTGATTTTAAACTCCCTTATTAATAAATAAGGTGTAAATCAGTCTTGTAATACCCAGGTATTAAGATAGCCTCACCCGTTATTGACAACCAGTTTTATATAACATTTCATATATATTTTATTTGATCGAGAGTTTAAAACGAGCTAAATCATTTATTTTCTCTCTCTTCTCTCTCACGCAGCCATGGTACGACTTTGACTTCTCTTCGTAATATTTATTCATGTATCCTTAGTTAAAACTTTACACTTGAAGCAAAAATCTGGTTGGAGCATTTATCCGTGTAAGTTCGACTTGCCGCGGTGAACAAAGGCCCCG
Source organism: Achlya flavicornis (assembly GCA_947623365.1). Taxonomy (NCBI): domain Eukaryota; kingdom Metazoa; phylum Arthropoda; class Insecta; order Lepidoptera; family Drepanidae; genus Achlya; species Achlya flavicornis. Next base: position 5,410,721 of record OX392488.1, read on the forward strand.
AGCGCGAATAGTTGTGAAATAACTGCTTTATTGTTGCCGCCGACTCAACTCAGATTATATCAATATTAACATTAACAAATCTACAATGGGGTTGTATGAATGACTGGTTAATGTTTAATTTGTCAATGTATTACCAGTATTCTCTTTGGTTGGTTAATATTTCAGTTTGTTGAAAGATTAGGTATTGTATCCATGGCCTTATATTTGTTTAATGGCGCCCAAGTAGTAGTAATGCTTGTTGAAATAATATAATGTTATATGTACTGGGTACAACTCTATTTTACAAGCTTTTATTTAACTTGCATTGTATGTACTACGTAAATATGTTCGGTTGGAATCTGGCAAGTCAAATTTCACCCACTTCCAGTGGTCGGATTGACTTGATATTTTGATATTTGGTATACATTAGTATTATTGGATGACAATGCAAGTACGGTCAACAAAAAGTTCAGTCACCAAAATACAAAAAACTTATTATTTAAAAAAACAATCCAATCATAATTAAATTAGGTAAAAAAAACCGGCCAAGTGCGAGTCAGACTCGCGCACCGAGGGTTCCGTACAAACCTGTAGGTATATAAGTAAGTGGTAGTATAGACCTGAGTATTTGATATTAATTTCAATTTATGACCTATTAAAAAAATCTACTTACTAGATCTCGTTCAAACCAATTTTCAGTGGAAGTTTGCACCGTAATGTATATCATATATTTTTTATAGATTTATCATTCTCTTATTTTAGAAGTTACAGGGGGGGGGACACACATTTTACCACTTTGGAAGTGTCTCTCGCGCAAACTATTCAGTTTAGAAAAAAATGATATTAGAAACCTCAATATCATTTTTGAAGACTTATGGGTTTGATGAAAAAAAAAAATTTGAGTTTCAGTTCTAAGTATGGGGAACCCCCAAAATTTATTGTTTTTTTTCTATTTTTGTATAAAAATCTTAATGCGGTTCACAGAATACATCTACTTACCAAGTTTCAACATTATAGTTCTTATAGTTTCGGAAATAAATGGCTGTGACATACACGGACAGACAGACAGACAGACATGACGAATCTATAAGGGTTCCGTTTTTTGCCATTTGGCTACGGAACCCTAAAAACACCCGTAACACAGAATATTCAATAGTAGGTTGTTTGTTGTACTTTGTTTTGAGGCTAGCTCAGTGGTAGTGACGTCGGATACCGAGACGAAGGTCCAGGGTTCGAATTCTACAATAAGCTTGAGCTTTCGGTGAAGGAAAACATCGTGAGGAAACTATAGCAGGTGGCAGGGACTTTGTAGTACTCATCTGGCTGGCTACCACCCTCAAGTTGAAAATCTGTCGCCAAGCACCTATCGGTGTGTTCCGACAGCTGCACTTGAGAGCCAGTTCCTTCTAGGCTATGTATGCTTACCACCTTCGGCCACATCATCACTTATCATGGTGAGATTGTGGTCAACACAGGGACACAGGCCTAAAAATAGCAAAAAATTTAATTAAAAAAAAAAGAAAATAATTCGTTCACCGTCAGTTGATTCTTTGACATGGTCTAATACCCTAGAGTTATGCGATATCAAAAGGAATACGTTTTCGAATAGTTCAAGCAATTATAATCTTTTAGAAAAGCGTTTATTACTTTATATGCCTAAGAATTTGTTTACACATATTTCACAATATTATCCGCCGTTTAAAAGAATCTCTCCTCAATCTTGTTCAATTCACAACGCTGCGCCCCCGACTACCGTTACGGAAAAGCTATATAACACTTATCCCTTAATACCCGCTTCATACAATGTCATGGGGCCCGAATATAAATCACATGGTGTCACTGATCATACGATTACGAAAATTACATTGAAAGGCCATTTAGCAAAAAAGGATTTAGGCTATATGTTTTAACATGCGATTTTGTAACCGTTTAAAATATTTAAAAATAGAAAAATAATGATGTTTTGATGAAGATTCAAATATCCTTTACATAAAGCAATCAAAATCAAAAAGTCATGTATTCAGTTTATTTTAGGCCCTGGTAAGGCACTTATGAACGTTAAATTGGTACATACAGTTGAATTTACCACCGGTTCGGAATACACTTAAACTGTGAAGACTCCGGCAGTTAAGCAAATAAAGTTAAAAAGGGAACTGGCTCTCAAGTGCCGAAACACACCGATATGTGCTTTGAGCTAGTCCGGTGGGTACTAGAAAGCACTACCCTAACCTTTGATGTTTTCCTTCACTTAAACTCGACTTGTATTCCCATGATCATTGCCACTACAACTAAGCTGTCATCGCCGTGATAACATAACGTTAATCATAATAAAAACTTAATGAACAAAACTTACTATTATAACACATAGGTACATTCAAAAGTAAATGGCATAAGTCAAACTAATAAACTCACACAGGCCATAGCCAAAAGCCCAAGGGCCAAGGGCTAATTAAGCTTTACATTGTTGAATAACAAAGCATCACGAATAAACATCTGAAACTTGGCCAGTGTGTTTGTCTTGAGCTGTCGAAATAGATACGTTTAGTTTATATTGCCTTGCGTTAAAACTTGGTAACTTACATTAATGTGGTACTGAAAATACTTGTTTTTTCCCGCGACTGCGTGCATTTATTAATATGTTTGTGTTTTGTAAGGTGAGTGATGGTGAGTTGGAATGCATTGGCTGGCTACTTCTCTTAAGTTGAAAAGCAAGGCATTATTTTATTCTTTATCCTTTCTTTTTTATTTATGTTACTACAATACTAGGGCACGAGGGCCTACTAGGGTTCTAGGACGCTACACTCTGTTTTTTTACGGAATTATTTTGTACTGATCACAGTAAAATATAACTTGACGTCTTAGCGTGTTGTCAAATCGGTGTTAGAACGCCTTGACGCGCTTCTATATCTTCCCATTTGACCAGAGCCTGCATATTATTTACAATAAGCATTACCTACTTATCTTATTAAATATTATAAATATAAAAATTTGTATGTGTTATAAAATATCCAGGATCCACGTTTATTCCAACAGAAACCGCGCGACGGAAACTACTCTTTTATAAATCGACAGGTACAAAAAAAAAGGGCTGTTAAATGGTGAATTTATTAGAAAAAAATATCATTTTTCATCTATCATCAAAAATATCAGTTTAAAAAATCTTCACGTTTAACCAGGAACCAAGGATTCTGTAAAAAACAACAGATGTCAATTAAGAACAAATTAGCGGCGTACAGGACACACGACGCTGATTACAGCCAACAGAGGCGCTTTTTTCCGCTTTGTAATTACGCCACAATTAGCACCAACGGTGTTTTCTTCCACTAATAAGAGGGAAAACAGGAAAAAAACACAAAGGAACTTACGAAAACGGAACCACTGTAATGTGAATGCCAAAGGAATTCCAAATTAGAACTTAATAACAGTGAAAAATCGGGATTTGTGCTATTTTTAGCTCAAAATAGGTGATCGTTAAAATTTATAATTACTGTTGCCAATTTTAGAAAATATCGTCATCGCGGATTTATATTCTAAGTGGACAAGAAAAGGCTGAAGCGATAAATAAGTAGTGGTAGTGAGATCGGACGCCATGATGAAGTTCGTGGTTCGAATACTATAATTAACTTGAGCTTCCGGTTTTTTTATACCACTTATGGCAAACAGGCATAGGTATATAGGTATATAGGTATATACGGCTCGCCGATAGGAAGTGGTTCCGTTTCCGTTTTTTTTTAAATTCAGGACATTATGAAAAATCACGCTTACTGTTTAAATCTATATTAATCTACATATATGTACTAATATAATATAGCGAAAGAGTTTTTTTTGTTTGTTTAAACGGGCTTATCACTGGAACTACCAGTCGGACTCGAAAAATTCTTTCACTAATAGGAAGCTACATTATCTTCGAGTATAGGCTACTTATTATCACGGGAACGCGGGTGAAACCGCGCGAGACAGCTAGTGACCTTATAACTTTGCAAACATTTATATTGCGTGTACAGTTGATTAAATAGATTGATTGACACGTCATTCGTGTCATATCAATCAGCCTCGTGTCCATTATAATCAAGGATCTGTCCACTAATGAGACACGGAATACATTACATTATATCTTATATTAAAGCAGAGCTTAGTAAACAACACGCTGTATAAACAAGTCACGCAATAAGGTGATGCGGTAATAATGTTAACCTCAATGAAATCAGTTTTAAACATTGAGTTATTATTACTATATACGTATAGAGAAGCTATCATAAGCAAAGGTTATGTCCCATTTTTTTGAGTCATATAAAGTTCGAGGTTCGGAGGGCGATGGCTGCCACACGCGTCATACTTGTGAACAGGTGCTGCTTGTGGGGGCTGGTCTGCTTAAGTTTGCTATTTATTTACTTATTAAATATTTTTTCAGTCTACCTTGTAATTTTGCCGCCGCGCCGGGGCACGCAATTGTTTTCAGTGCGATTAGAATGTAAATATTATGTAATTAATCTAAGCCTGTTTTGAAAAGAGTAATTGCTGAGTTTATTGCCGGCTCTTCTCAGCAAATGCAACCTTCCGAACCGGTATTAGAGTATTAGAGTCAGACTTTTCATAAGTGCCTGCGAAGGTCTATTTGAATAAATGATTTTGAATTTCTTTTTAGCGCTGAAACGATAATTAGTCGTCTAAGCAGACTGTAGAAACACGTAACGTTATCAGAACGCTTTTAGGAGTATTTTTCTCGCAAACACCGTCGTTTTCACGGCGCTTACGTGTTTCTTTCATCGTTCTACAACAACAAGTGTGGCCAGATGGCTTTACTATCCTGACCCAAGCCTACCTAATGTAAGAACCTTCTACAAAGTATTAGAAAACTTAAAAATAAAGATGGATAGAATCGGTAAAGTCCAAGGTATTATTTTTATATATATAGATTTATCACCTTGACAAAAAATATCCAAGCTATATTTACAACACTTAAATCTCGAATGTTACTTGAAATAAATGTACTCGTATTTATTTTTATTTAAACATTAAAATAATAAATCAAACAAAATTCTATCCGCTATTTAAGTTGTGGCAGATCGCTGTCCTGTGTGAACGTGCCAAGAAAACTGGCGGTATTGGAACATAGAATGGCAATGCTGATCCATTATCCTTGGTAGACACCAGACTTCCTGTCACGTTAGGTCTCAATAAGGCGCGAGGATGCGCCGTGAGACCTCTTTAAACAAAAAAAGGGCATCCTGCCCCGGGCCCCACGGGTCCGGGGCTCTACCGCGTAACTTTGGTGGTAATCGTAACGAACACCATTAATGAATTTCATCCAATCAGGTCCCACGAATGGTCATCGTCGCGTGCGCGTCATTGGATGAAATAATTAATGGTGTTCGTTACGATTACCACCAAAGATACGCAATAGCCCGGCTGGTCTTTCCACACGCAAACGCCACTAAAATGCATCCATTGCCTATAGATGCATGTGTCAGAGAGTATTGTTTTATCTTTTTATAAAATAAAAATAAATAAATAAAATAATCTCTATTATTCTCTCTGTCTCTCGCTCGAAATATGTTATTTCGCGCTCTTTCTATTTTTCCGTTAGAGAGTAATAAAATTGTAAACACCTACCTTAGTAAAGCGGTCAGGACAAATTAGAACCTGGTACTACCTACCACCAATAAAATCACATAAAATGTTAGTTTCCCTGTAAATTAAACATGTAAACATTGTCCGAACTGTAGTTGGGACGAGCCTTTGTAGAAGTCGCCAGGCAAAGCTAATTTGGAGTCGGGTGTGTTTATAGAAAACTAATCTGCTAGAACTACCTTCTACCTATATACTTACATTAACATTGCATCCATGAACACGTTGTTAACTATAATATTGTTTTAGTTATGTTTAACTGTTATCATCTTATTTATTAACAACAAATATGTACAAAATACAATCTATATTTACAAAATATAATATATATATAGAAAATTTCCTCAAGCCTGCCGCTGCTTCCGATTAACGGCAAGGTTCCCAGAAGGCTGGCAGCGTTTCCTCTTTGGATAGCCAAGCTGACGCGTTGGCGGAAAAAGCTCCCCGCCCGCTGGTCTCCGGAGGCCTCGATCAATTTTGAAGACAAGGTGCGAGCAAAACGGCGAGCTTCTGACCCCCATGGTCCCAAGGTCTCGACCGCAAAAGGCATAAAAATATAATTGGGTCCATTCGATGCATATTTTTTGAATTTTGAATTTTCCGCACTGGCCGCCGCTGCCCCTGCAGCTTTACAAGTAGGCTTTGTTTTAGTTATGTTTAACTGTTATTATATTAAGAACGAGATATTGTTAATCATGGACGTATAAAAGAATCAGGATGGAGCATCGCCTTACAAGAAAGTGAAGCACAACATTTCCTACGTATGCGTGAATAAAATAAGTACTGGCCCAAGCAGATTAGAAAACTATAGTTTAGGCTTGAGAACGTTATAATTAGACAGACAGAAAAAGTTACGGCTGTAGCGACCACCAACATAATGAAATTCACGCTCCGATAGTTAGATGGCGCCCCAACGTCCAACATCCTGCATCGCGCTTACTAAGTTTTCTCGGTGATCTGCATATATTTTGAGAGAGGTAGAGCGTAGTAGCGTTTATTCGCTCAAAGAGCAGCTCGACTGGGGAAGTACCTCCACCTTACAGAATACCGCAGACAAATAACTTTATGTTGTATAAAGTTGTGTTCCTGCGCGTGAGTAAGGTCGCCAGAGCTCATAGGGGAGGGGGGCAAGGTCGGTAACGCGGGAGCGATGCTTATTGTGTTGCAAGCGTCCATATGGTTACGGTAACCGCTTACCATAAGGTGGGCCGTATTCTTGTTTACCGACTAAGAAAATATACTGTCCGACATGTACAGTTGGACCGCGGTCCCCAGGCACGATGACCCAGGCTGGCGGAAGATCTTCCCTTTTAAAGAGGTGTCATCCACCTTGCACCTCCGATAGCTATGTAGGATGGCCAATATATGCCACTTCTACAGTTTGTGATTAGATGTCTATTGAATCTCCTGTTGCCAATAATTAGAAGGTCAAAGAGAATCCACCAGAACTTTGTTAACACACCAGTTCAGGGAACTTTCACGTTTTGCAGCTTGTATTATTATGTTACTGTGTAGCATTTGTGACTAGCGTATGTTGCGGAAATTGATTACAGAAATCATACTTCCATTTGTACATCTTGTAGGAGAAAATACACAGCATATTTTATCAAGCAATCTCGACTTCCTTCCTCGTCTAATTTAGGTTAATTTAAATTCTCATTTTTGAAAAATCAAAGAAGAATTAAGTCCCGGTTCAAACAAATGCCGCGGTCGATCAAAACTGTCTTTTGTGAAAAATATTCCCTTTTTTGAAGAACAAAGAAAATTCGTTTTTTGTCTTAAACTTAATTAGCCACTGAGGAAGTTTCCCCGTACTTCTTGACATTTGTTTTGTTTGACTTTAAATATTTTATACCTATTTAAATAACTGTTTGCAGGCTGAAGAGGTTTTGAAAGTTTTACTTTTCCTTTGTAATAAAATTAAACGATTTTTAAATATCAACGCAGACGGAGACTCTGGCATAGTTCTTCTAATTATAGTAAAATAGAAAAATGTATAATTACCTCGGCGCTAACCGCGATAGCTGTATCACTAGTGACATAGCCTATATCCCCCATATTTAATTTTCACGACAAGTACCCATAGTTTATTACTTTGCAATAGAAATCGTGGTTTGCGAATTCGCACGCAATATCTAAAGTCCTAATTAACAATTCATAAAAATAACAAATTGGTAGAAAAGTTTTCTTTTAGAAATTCTTTTATAATCTGACATAATAATGTTAATTTAAGACATTTTTATCTTTCATAATGTTTAATTACTCCCGCTTAAGTACATAGAGTTGGATCAAAGAAGTAGAAACTTGTAATTATTGTTACAAGAGGGAAGCAAAAAAAAGGAAAAAAAAAACTGACTTAATTAAATGTTCCATTGGGCCGTGATGAAAATTAGAAAGTTTGCTGTTTTTCAAGGCAGAGCAGGCTTACTTCATTATTAATTAATAGCTTAATTTAAAATATAAGCTGTGTAGCCATTTTGTTAGCCGGTAGGCGCGTTTATTAGGGGCCAATGAATCTGCCATAAATTATGTACCGCATAATTTTATTTGTGTAACGAGATCGCTACGATGTTTGTATTCCGTTCAATTTATTCAAGAGCCGTCTAGGACTAACCTACTCTTGTTTTTTGCCCCAGAATCTTATTCTGAAATTGGGCAATTATTTTGGATCATTAGTAATTAACACAGCTTAAAAGCACTTTCCTATTTAAAAAATAAAATAAAAAATACAATCAAAAGTATAGCTGATTTATTTCCGTTATAAGTAAACATCGGAATAGATAGAGTATATTTACCTAAAGTAACATAGAGGGTAATACCTCCTCTAAAATCCCGGAATAATGTTAATGACGTTTTAAATAAATAAATAAAGTATCCACTCTATGCATGGACGTAATAAAATGGCGGACGTATTCTCATTCTCACTAACAAAAAACTGTGTCCACAGAGTCGGCCACCTCTCACGCACACATTCACACATTAGTTGGCCATTCCGCGGGAAAAGAGACTCAGTTGCCGTTTACCCGCGCTCCACTAATGTGTGAATGTGTGCGTGCCGGCTTGTACGTACAGCGAGGTAATTAGTACACAAATTAGGGTGAAAGGGAATGGGCAGATACTCCACCACGCATGCCCACAGCGGATCGGTGGAGGTAGGCTAATGGTCAACCTACTGTTGGAGTTTTCATGCCGCCTAGTAGGCCTCCAACTAGCTTAAAGACTATCACAATTAATTGATAACCGGGACCAAAGGCTTAACGTGCCTTCCAAAGCACGGCAACGCTTGATTTGAAATACCAGTAGGCGGTCACCAATCCAAGTACCGACCACGACGGTGGTAGCTCAACATTGCCGATTGATTAAGAACGGCTAATCATGCTACACCACGAGCGTCAATGTTCAACCTACTCAGATAGAAACTACAAGAAATACTATTTTCAAACGTCATAAAATGAACTTAACATTCTCAAAACAGAAAATACTTGTGTATTTCGGAACATACCCAAATCAGAGCGTAAATATACAATAGCGGGGAATTTCAGACATGAAAAGATGTCGGCGAATAAGGAAATCATACATACATACGAATATGTACACGTTTCGCCCACAGATCGGGTACAATACCTAATGCTCAAACCCCTAGTTCATTGTTTGCTAGCCATTGTTGAACTTCAATAAGCCTTCAAGAATAAGAGCACCCACAATATGTATAAATAAATGTATGCTCTGAAACGGGCCTTTTCTTGAAGCGGTAATTTTAAATGGATAAGATTTCGAGCGGTTATGGTTACATGTGTGTGTAGGATGTTGGTTTTGTTGGGCAGTTTGGGAATTTTCGAATAGAAAAAATTCTCGTGTCACAATGTTAGTTACCTTACTCCTCCGAAACGGCTTTACTGATTTTTACCAAATTTTATATGCATTTTCAGTAGGTCTGAGAATCGGCTACTATCTATTTTTCATACCCCTAAGTGATCCTAGGGTAGGCACCACGCGAACGAAGTCGCGCCGGTCAGCTAGTTAATTTATAGATTAATCGAGGCGCAGGTATCTCCAATGACAATTTAATGCAATGACTGGGTCATATCGCTTTCGTTGGAGTATTTTTTAGCGCGTCAAGTCCACTATAATTGATAATAAGCAAATAAATTCAATGTTGAATATGCCTCAGTGTAGCGCAGTCCCGTTTAACTCCGAAAAAAGGAGGAAATACGTTTCCGAAAGACAGAACTCGCCTAAAACCGTGGTTGTTACCGATTCGCACGTATGTCTTAGACATAAGACTTAGACAATCATGAATAATTTGTGAAAATTCGCGATGAAAAGCTCGCAAACAGTAACGTTTTGTACATTTGATATTTCTAGAGACACGCTATTACTCTCACTCTCAGAGTATAAAAATACTACATCTCTCACTTCTGGGCTTGAAAATCCTAGCCACGTTTATGAAAATGAAAAAAGGGAAGACCATCAATGTGAACAATACGCCACGTCATTGCCTATTCCATACAAAACGTGGGAAAGCCTCCGTTGGAATAAACCGACTAAAAATTCAGTTCCCAAAATTCAATTCATAAATTTCTTTCACACTTTACCCGCCAGGTTTAAGTCAAAACGAACAAAAGAGCTAGTCAAACTGCTAGCCGGAGCCGCGTCAGGGTCACCGCTCACTGTAACAGCATGGCTTCGCCTCGGCATTTACCTTGCCATGCAAGTGAGGCCTTTCAATCGTATGCGTTAAGAGCAGTTAATCCGCCATACTTTTCATACAAAATCTCTGTACTGATGATGGCGTTTTTAAACATTTTTCATTAGATGTTTTAAACAAATTGGTATCTTGTGTACTATATATATCCGTGACTATAGGCAAAGATAAAAAAAGTGTGAAACAAATTCAGTAAAAGCCTCCGAAAAACAGCGTTTTTGCACAAAATTTACCTGAATTTTGGCCATATCTAATGTACCTATACATTGAAAAGTAAAAAAAAAAACTAGATACCAGGCTTGCAAATGTATTGGAGATTCTAAATAACTAACTTTTTTTTCCCAAACTTGTAAGATTTTTTCACAAGAAGTATACTCCTGGAACAAGTCTTATGATATGCGAAATCATGAATGACGACCTAGCGAAGCGACCGCGAGTGATCAGCGGAATTTACCGACTGATAACCGACGGCTCTGATGTTGTCCCTCTTTTTTCGCAGTCAAACATTACATTGGATGAAAGTACAAGCTTTTAGGCTATGCTTGCGTTGAAGTTGCGTTGGCCATGAAGGGCTCCCTTAAAGTAAATTTTACAATGACTATATAAAATAGTTGACGCCTCGCGGCAAGCACCGTGCTTGCCGCTACAAGCTACTAGTCCTGCTGACCACACGCAGGCTTCCAGCGAGTGGCCCGCTCTCTTGCTGCGTGACTCCAGCAAGTGGTATCTTGCCAAAGCCGCGCCCCACCAATTTCATCGGGGCGCCCGCGCCGCGCCGCCCGCGAGCTGCCAACTCGCAGGTGGCGCGGCGCGTTGGCAGCTAGTGGTTGGATTGAGTTGAGGCGTTGCCAGGCCGTTGCTGCGATGGAGCGGTGCTGATATAGTGAGCGATGACCCTTAGGTTTGAATAACCTTTGCATAGTCAAATAGTTTTACACGCAATGAATTTCAATATGATTTCAATTTATCGAATTTCATGCGCAAAAAATAAATGTACTGAATATTTTTTAATTTTAGCGAATGTTAAAATTGCCGAGAATAGATTTATTGAAAGTAATTAAAAGCAAAATTAAATTAATGAGTATATTCACCTTAAAATCATTTAATAGCACTTCCAATCTTTCATTCTCATGTCTTTTTTCTTTTGTAGCTCAAAAAACCTTTCCACAACGTTAATCAGTACGAAAAATCCACGCGATATAAGTCGCAACCGTTAGCTTGTACCAAGAAATCCTTTTACACAAATATAAGCGATTTTTCTTCACAACTCTACAAAAATAAATGTGTAGGATTGACATGTGGCTTCCACCAGTTCAAGCTGAACTTCCTCGACCGCTTGTGGTGGTGGTAGCAGGGGGCTTAAATTCTGGTTGTAAAGCCACGCTAGAGATTTTTTTACGCCGCTTACTCCACGTATTGGCATTTACAATGCAAAAGAGCGTGGTCGTGTTTATGCGACGTTTAGCCAGTACCTACCCGGCAATCGCGCCGGCTATGTACTGCCCTCGGGGAAGTGGTGAGAATTTAATAGGTTTCCTGTGTTTTCCAGAATTGTACACTGTTATAACACAATTTTCTAATAATCGGTAGCAGCGGCAAACTCGAGGAAATTTTCTATTATACAAACATTGTATTTTGCACGTAAATTCAATTAACTTTTTTTTTCTTAATATTTTGTTTGATTAAGTCATGATAAAGTGATATTATAGTTACAAATTCATGATTGTGTCACCATCAAATTTAACGGTAATCAAGGCTTGAAAACAGTAAAAAAACCTGCGCTACGTACAAAATTTAAGACGGTTAATACAATTATTCGCAGTAATAAATTATAGAACATTCTATTACGGTATAATAAATCAAACATGTCACATTTAAGTTTATTCCGAGTGCAAACATTTACATATGTAAGGAAGGAAGTGGCAAAACATTGTACGGAACCGCCCCCTCACCCGCTTACACGAGACATGGAAAAAAACATAATTAACTTCCGATTTATTAAAATAATTGGGCAAATTAAAAAAGTTATTTTGGAATTATCATACTTATAATGCGAAGAGTGTTTTAAACAATGGAAAATTAACATAGATATAATTTTTTAAATGTGTAATACCTTTCAATGCGATGGTAGGTACTCAGTGGTAGTGAGTGACGTCGAATGCCGAGACGAAGTTCCCGGGTTCGAATCCTAAATTCAGCTTTCGGTGTAGGGTAGTTTGTAATACCCAATTGGCTGGCTACCACCCTCATGTTGAAAATCCGTTGCCAAGCACCTATCGCGTGTTCCGACAGCTGCACTTAAAAGCCAGTTTCCTTCTAGTCTGTTTGTACTTATCACCATTGGCAAAATCAACACTGCCCATGGTGAGATGGTGGTCAAACACAGGCCTATACATGATAAAAAAATAACCTATTAACGGTATAAAAAGGGAAAAACTTGTTACAAGTAAAAGATTACGGTACCCAAAAGACTGGTTACGTTACCTCGCTGCTGTATGGCCAGGCTTATTCTATGGCCGGCAGAAAATATATGGCCGAGGAGGACTCCACCAGGTGCGTCGATAGGTCTTTATATAATTTATGCTCCTTGTTAACTGAATTGTTCATAATTTTTGGTTATATATTCATGGGTTTAAGACGTTGATGTCGCTTGAGAAAATTCTTACGCGAAGTAGTGAAACTCCCTACAAATGTAAAGCTGTGACAGACGGACAGACAGACGAAGTCGCACCACAAGGGTTCCTTTTTGTTTCGGAACCCTAAACATTTTCGTTTTTTTAATAATTAAATAGGTATAAAGCAGTAAATACAAAATCAATGTAAAATATCTTCTCCAGTATCAAAATAAGGTTTTATTATATTTCATATTATTATTCATAGATTTACTTTGGGTATTGTGCCTATACCCAAAGGGCTCGTTTAGTTCACCAAAGCTTCGACAATCAAAATCCAATCAAGTCTATCCATCGTATAAATTGGGTTTATAGTTCTTACAAGCCACTCTCAGTATGTATGTAACAGTCCAAGTAATCGTACGTAATTGTATCACCAGCTAAAAACTACTTTCTGTAGAAGTTCATATAATTATCTACCATCGGCAAATGTACAAATTACTTATCTATAAGGTAACGATATAAGCGACTCATATCTATAAGTAAAAATAATTGGAATTATCCTGGGACATTACTTTTCTCTTCGACTGTACAACATTAGTATTTTACGTAGAGATACATTAAATAACAAAACATTTAAAGCAACAACAATTAATTTAATCAATTTCAATTGAACTAGGCAGTAAAACTTGGCTTCGAAATCATATCAAAACTATCAATTTGACGGGCCCGTTGGCGCACCTATAGCGCCGCAGGTCGTGGGTTCGATTCCCACGCAGGACATGCATTTGTGTGCATAAACATGTCTTTATGTTTTGAGTCTGGGTGTAATTATGTATATTAAGTATGTATTTACAAACAAAAAGTAGTATATGTATTATATCAGTTATCTGGTTTCCATAGTACAAGCTCTGCTTAGTTTGGGATCAGATGACCGTGTGTGAGGAATGTCCCAGGATATTTATTGATTAGTTATTTTATTAGGACAAACGGTCGTATAAAAGCCGTTCAACGTGAGCTGGGCAACTGACACCGCATGTTCGCGTGTGTATGCCGACTATTATTCGATTTGTACACGCATTATTTGTGAATACATATGTAGATCGTCTGATATTCGTTACTGAATTCGATTGTGGTGAAGATGAAAAGAAAAACATTACATTATGAGACTATTTTAATAATTTTGTGAGTATAACGTGTATTCATAAAATTAATTTGATATTTTATGTATTGTTGAGAATGTTCTTACAAAAAATCGGTACTTATCAAAATAGATTTAGCATTGTGACTTGACGAAGAGTGACACAGCTAGTATTTTCAGATTTAATTCAATTATTCAATTGTACAATTTTACAATTATCTATATGTCGCAAATACAGGGTGGGCCAGAAAGGCGTACGATTTTAAAAACACTCTTGCGTTTGAAGCTTTAGAGAGGGGACTGCGCGGGTGGTGGGGTTAAGTAGCTCGGTTCCCGGAAATTTAGTCTAGCCTATAATCGTGCGACATGGTTTCAACAAGATGGCGCGACATGCCATACAGCTAATGCCTCTTTGGCGGTCGTAAACGAGATGTTTGCTGGGAAACTGATATCGCGCCGAGGTGACATTGCATGGCCTCCTAGAAGTCCGGATCTAACGCCACTGGACTTTTTTTTGTGGGGATACCTAAAAAGTAGAGTCTACTCCAATAACCCAGCCACGATTAACCAGTTGAAGACCAATATCCAGGAAGAAATGGCAGCTATTCCCCGTGCAATGTGCCAGCGAGTTTTTACCAATTTGAGGTTCAGATTCGAAGAATGTTTGCAGCGGGATGGTGCACACCTGGATGACGTTATTTTTAAGAAATGAATTTCCCAGATGTAAATTTTTATAAAAATAAAAATTTATATGTGAATTGTACTAAGTTTTTTTTTAATCATTTTTTCAAATTCGCAATTCTTTCTGGCCCACCCTGTATAATTAAAAAAGAAAAACGGGAAAACTTGTAGACCATAGTATTTTGTAGATGATAGAAAACTCGATTTTATAAGTGACACACATTGTAATATTTGGACACAGTAAGTTTTTACATTTATGAAACATATAAAACTTCCGCATGATTACATCTAGCAAAGTCATTGTTGAAAAACGCTGTAACTGCAAACAATTCTGATGCCAAGTTTCCCGTAGCTCCCACGTAAACACCCGAACACCGATCTTAGTTCCGAGTAAACTTTTTACTCGTAAAAACGGGCTCTTATCTCAACCAATTTCTTACAAGTAAGTCGTTTGTACTACAGTTACGCATCAATCTGAGACGGCCAACTTTTCCAATATCAAGTTAAATTTTGATTGAAGGAGTTTGGAGACGCTTCGCCCGGTTCCCGCGACATTATGGTGCGTCCATGCTTGGCGAACCGAGCAAGAGCCGAGCCACGAACGAGCACACTGCGAGCACGATTCGCGTAGCGTGGACGGGCTCGGCGCGAGGCTCAAACGAGCGCGATTGTCAGATTTTTCACGAACAAAGGGATTCGCATCGTGCTCGTTGTAGGTTCGTTTGTGGCTCGGCTCGTACTCGATTCGCGTAGCATGGACGCACCATTAGGTAACTCGTTTCGTGTGTACCTAAACAAGTAAGTATGGCCATCGTTTACATTTAAACGTCTCTAAATATTAAGCGTTCGGAAAATTCTTGGAGGAATTCACGGCAATTTTGTTAAGCACGTTGTTTGTCTTTGGGTTTACTTTTAGAAACGTCATTGAATTAAAAGAATCTACTGGATGGCATAAGTGCCAAATTACATTTCAGGAAGCTTCTGAACAACGCAACGTTCGGATAAAATACGAGTATGTTGACTGACTTATAGATCATATCTAGGGTACTCGTACTTCGTTCGAGCTTTGAAACATCGCGATCACGGGCTCTACCGCGTATATTTGTTGGTGATCATAACGAACAAATCCAATCAGGGTCCAACAGGGGTCTTCATCATTCCGTATGTTCTTTCATTCTTCATATATCCGTTCCGTATACACGGTTCAGGTTTAGTAGTGAAATGGTAACAAACAGACAGAGTTACTTATGCATTATTAGTATTGTTTTTTTTATCACAATCTTGTGATACAATTTCACTCAACTCAACACCACAATGTAGTTAAGATAACACAAAACTCTTTCAACTATATGACGGCGTTAGCGCCGTGTCTCTCGCAGGACATGAGCATGAGTACCTATCGTCCCCGTCGAAGTATCTTGCGTAGAGCTGAGATCTCAGCAGCCCGTAGCCATCTCTGAAATATTAAAATGAATTTATTATTGTCAATCTTCTTGGTTTCCGTTTTTTTATTGGTAGAGTTTATTATGAGGATCACATCTCGAATAAACATGGTAAAATTTAAGGAAGAAACGCAATCTAACTTATTTTAATTATTCACTGGGACTTCTAAAAGCACATGGCGATATCAAAATACCAGTGTTCGTAAAAAATATGTTCATTCTTTAGGACCGATTTTTCAATGGCCATATAAGCGCTATCTGGTTGTTAATTTGAAAAAAAGAACGGTTTTTGAATATAATTTTAAGGGAATAGCTTATCTGAGGCTTATCTAGCGATTGAAAAATCGGACTCTAAAAAGATATTAAATGGAAACCAGCGATATTTCAGATTATATTAATAACAATATTGTTTTTGTCTGTATTACTGTTAGTGTTACGAATAACATTATAATATCCTGAAATTAATAGTAACATCAGGGTGAAGACAAATACGACTTTAACCCCTTTATTAATAAATAAGGTGTAAGTCAGTCTTGTATCGCCCAGGTATTAAGATAGCCCCAGCCCTTTTTGTTTATATGACATTAGTGACGGATATATTTAAAATCTATACTTGACTTGCACCTTATTTATTAATAAGGGGGATGTTTATGTAGTACTCAATTAACAAGTGACCAACTTCGCAATCGCAAAAATAAAACAGTTGATACATCACACACTACCGAACTAAGCATAGCTTGTATTTTATGAAAATCAGATAACTGATAATACATATACTACTTTTTTGTTTGTAAATACAAAAATAATACACATAATTACACCCAGACTCAGGACAAATGCTCATGCAAACAAATGCATGTCCTGTATGGGAATCGAACCCACGAACTGCGGCGCAATAGGTGCAATCTTAACCAACAGCGCCAACTGGCCCGTCAAATAGAATAGCGGACGAGGTTATTCCAGTGACAGATTACATTTAAAACACATTCTGATGCAGGAAGGACTCAAGCATTTAGTTAGTAAAATATTAATTTTTTTTGTGCGGTAAGTGTAACAGTATTTCATATTGTACTACTGTAAAACTACAAAACTTTCGCAAGCATTGTTTACTGCGTTGAAAGTAATCAGTAATATACAATAAGTAAAACAACACTTGAGCTGTAATGAGTGGGATGTATAAAATAACAGCAGTATTACAAAATTCTCGCCCGCCGAGTGTGCAATGTATAGAAGTGTATGCACAATTAGAGCTTGCCGACACGGTAGCTTCTTGCAGGGCAGGATTTAGGACGTGCAAGGGCCCTAAAGCTACGGGCCTCAAGAAAGAACACAAATAATATTATTTCTCAATTTTATTCAAGGCAAGGCTTCTTAATATGAATAATTTGTAAATCTATATACCTAATTTTAATTACAACAAATATGTACAAGTTAGGTACAATGTATACATAGAATTTCCTCAAATCTGTAGCTGCTTCCGATTGACGGCAAGATTTGTGGGTCTTAAAATCGGAGGTTTTTTCAACAAGAAATCTTGGAATCGCGATCCAAGTGAATCTGCAGAAGAAAAGCAAGTTATTAAATAAATTTGAGCCCATTGTTAAAGATCACACTTTTCATAATATTTATTATATTTTAAATAATTTTCTTGACTTCATTAAAGCCAATTCAAATTTCACCAACCTGGGGCTTTCACATTTGAAATCCAACCCTGGCGAACGCCCTGCATCAGTTTTTAATTAACTCAAGGGAGCGACGTGTGGCGCGGGAGGCAAGTTTTAATGAAATTTATTAACAACAAAATACGAAACTGTAACACTAAGTTACGGAACTTGGTAACAATATATTATTGTGGTTTGTGACGTTGTCTCGGGTGGACTTGTCGGCTTTGTTTTTATAGTTTTAATTTAGTAGTTAATGTCAAGAAAGTATAAATGCTTATTCCTATATTTAATACATTAGTACGTATTGTTTCATGTGTCATATTCCTCATACTCCATTCATATTATTACTCTTATATCAGGTATATTTGGAGTCTTATCAGGAAATAGGACCATAAGGAAATACTCTTCTAGAAGAAATAATCACACACAGTGATCAAGCTCTATTGGTGTTCTATAAATAAATAAAATCAATCATCAAAATATTACATTAGTATTATTGCTACCCTACTTTTGTAACAAAAATATCTGTCGTCAATTACAGCACTCTAATTCATTACGAATTCATGGAAATAATAAATATAAAATAAGTTATATCACACATATCGTCGACTTTTTGTGTGGCTAACGCGGTTGTATAATCAAAAATATCATTATTTCCATTCTCAGGAAATTGGAAATGGTAGTAATGGTTAAATTATTCATGGCAACACAGTCATATATCACGTGATACGGCCCTCATTCATTCAACATTATATCGTGTTTATTTTTTGTTTATCTACATTGCCTGATACATATTGTATTTTATTTGCCCGTCTGAGGTCAAAGGTAAAAACTTAAAATACTGTTTTCACTTCATACTGTGGGTGATGTGGTGTAAGCACGTTTGTAATAACTTGGTTTGCTGATTGGTTTCGATGATTTCTGTTTCCTGAAAATAAATAATTTTAAGTGGAAATGAATAAATAATATCTCGTATGCAGGAATACTTTTTCATTCCTCCTCACCTCTTTAAGTTTAAAAGTCGTAGGATATTTCGTTTACCTTTTCATAATTTGAATTCCAAGGGCGGATTTATCGCTCACTAAGCTTTGTATATACAATTCCTCTAATAGGTCCATACAAAGAATCCTCCTGAATACATTATAGATTTATTTGTCAACTAAACTTTTTGACTGTTTCGTCTATATGGATTCATATTTCCTCTGCTGTGTGGATTGAATACAAGTAAAATTTATAGTTTATGTCGTTTTTGATTTATGTTTTGTAACAAACTGAAAACCGATTCAGTATTTTTCAGATCTATCCTCAAAATAACCAGTGAACGATTTCATAGAATTAATAAATCTAGACTTCACGTCCTCCGCGGTTTCACCCACCTTCCCAAGATAAAAAGTAGCCTATGTACTTCTCCATATAATAGATTATTTGCATGCCAAATTTCATCGGGATCGGTTCAGACAGACAGAGTTACTGCCGCATTTATAATCTTAGTAGGTATAGAATAGTTGGGATTATTTTTGAAGAATGAAACTATTACGATGAAAATTAATATGTTATAAGTGACAATAATGAAATTCTCGAAGAGCCTCGACTTGCAGGCTTAACGTAACGTAGACCTATTATTAAAAATAGGTACCAAAATATAGAAATTGCAGTCGATTTTTGCCCCAACACTTAAAAACCGTCCGCTGTCGCAATATTTCCGTAAGTAACTCGTACCTTTCAATTTCGGCAACGTTTTCATACGTTCAGACTGGAGTGATCTCCAAATACAGGGGGCTGCATAGAACTCGGATTTTCAATAACGCACGCGGCCAATATGCTTCGAGAGGCGGCTAGTGCGCTCTAAGTCAAGTTTTATGAGTTATCGAGCAAATAAACTTAGGAAATGTCTAAAAATCTTTACCCTTATATTTCTTTAAAAGTATCTTTTTGATAGATATGATAAATATGTCGTGATGCGAGTTGGTAGAGGGGAAGTGTTATGATGCCAAAGAGCAGTGAATTAGGGTTGGTTCTATTATTATATATGACGCTAAAGATTTTTCTTAACTGAAACAAAAAGGGATACGGTACGCAGTCCCATGTGAGGACAAAACTACGTCTATCTGACGCACTATTACTTAGTTGTAGGCATGACTATCGTTTGGCACGTGCGTAATGTTTAAATGTAATGCAACACTGCTGTAATGCATTGTTTGGGTAGCATATTTTTCCCTTTTTGCTTAAATCTGTTGACACAAGTTGTTGCGGTCAGCTCGCTGCTTTTTGGTGGATGGCGGTGGACGCATGCGCCCGTTGTGCTCACATAATAATTGTCAAATGAATGTCTTTTGATGGTTTTTCACTTAACTTGCACTTGGTAGTTAGGGCAGTTAGGGGTCCGATATCATATTACAAGTAATGCTATCGATCATATGCTTCGGGTACCGTTGCTGACTTGAGATAGAAGGAATGGATACATGATCTTGACGTATTTTATTTATTCAATGAGCATATCGGTGCTGATTCTGTTATAAATCGCACTAAATTAATTTTAGTCACATCTCATCTCTTTCTTACGAACATTATTGAAAAATTATATATAGAATATAATTATAGGATAAGTAGAACATATTTTATGTTTTCAAATTAATCTTTGCCGTCTTATTTTGCGTGTATTTAGGCGTTACCACGATAGATGGCGATTAAATTTATATTGAAAACAAGCATTCGACTAATTTAACAGGACTAAATTTCTTACATAATTTTTTTTATTTTCTTTGTTAGAAAGAGATATTTAGTGAGATTAAAATTAGTTTAGTTGTAAACAACAGAATCAGGGCCATTGTCTTGTATTTCTAAATTTATTTTTAGTTAGTTTTAGATAGATTTTAATTTTTCACTAGTTTAAGTTAGATTTATTTAGTTAGATTCATTATATTAGATTAATTTGATAAATTATAGTATGTTAAAATAAAAAAATGTTAATAAAATAATATATAAATTTTAGTAAGAATTAGAATTCTGTCAAGTACTAATAATATAAAGTAGCAGTACTTTCTCTACAATACCATTAGCTGGGGCACGTAACGTACCAAAGGAATTCAGATTTTCCGCCCGTGCGGCGTGCGGATCGGTGGATATCGACAAATCTACAAGTGGATTTTATATTGGTACAGAATGCAAATCACGTTCCGAACCCGATTTGAAATGATATTTTGCTAGCTAGTGTTGAGGTAAGGATTTGGTGAACCTAAACATAGTAAGAATACGGATTAGTGTTGATTGAAGAAAATTGTCTAGATATTTATTTACCTATTTTCTGCAAAGCGGATACATCCGCGATCCCTTTTTTTTAAAGTCCTTTTTCAATACTCATGCCTATGTTATATAACGAAATGCTGTGCAATATTAATGTCTCTAGATCCACCGGTTTAAACTGTGCATCGAAGTTTTAATTCTAGAATATTGTTTCTGATAATTTGAATAAATAAAATAAAAATAATACAGTTAATAATAATATATAGGTTCTACCTAGTTTAGCTATCACTGCCCACTAGATGCAAATGTAGATTTTCCTTTCATTCTACCTACCTAGTTGTACATCTTTCCGGTACAATCATTTGTATCTTATTTTCTGCATTATAGTTTTTTTTTAATAAATTATTAGTATCTTTTTATTTATTGTATATCTTAAAACATTTTTTTTTATAATTAGATTAAAAAATTAAAAATATTATTAAAAACCTAACCCTATAGACAAATAAATATTTTTAAACAATATTTCTATAAAACTAATAATCTATACTAATATTATAAAGAGGAAAGATTTGATTGTTTGTTTGTTTGTTTGTTTGCATTGAATAGGCTCCGAAAGTACTGAACCGATTTGAATAATTCTTTCACTGTTGGGAAGCTACACTATCCCCGGGTGACATAGGCTATATTATATTTTCAAAAAAATTAGGGATCCTTACTAAATCTCCAATAATGTAACCCAAGGTGTAAAAAAATTACCTAAACTATTCATTACATCGCGTGCGCTGCGAAAACTATTGATGATAGAATAAAAAAATGTACTACGACTTTGCAGAACACATTATTATTTACAAAAAGTGTCGCGATACCATATGTCTAACTATTATAGTTATGCCACAATAAGTGTTTTTCTATTTTAAAATTTTTATTGAAATGCCGCCGCTATAAATGTCTCTCTATTTGTATCTTGGTATTAATAATTATCAAAATAAATTACTTCATATCCAAGACTGCTTCAATACCTTTATATAACTTTTTGAATTATTCAATTCGGACATTCCATTCAAAAGATATCACGAGTTTAAAAATATAAGTATTAGCAGAAAAATCACGTCACGGGTACGGGCCGTACGGAAGGGAGTCAATCTCTTTGCGTGTGGCTCAGTGTTTGACGGTAGGGTAGGGTAGGGAAGGGGGAAGGGCAGGGTATGGTAGGGTAGGGTAGGGTAGGGTAGGGTAGGGTAGGGCAGGGCAGGGCAGGGCAGGGCAGGGCAGGGCAGGGCAGGGCAGGGCAGGGCAGGGCAGGGCAGGGCAGGGCAGGGCAGGGCAGGGCAGGGTACGATAGGGTAGGGTATCACAACAGGGTAGAGTAGGATAGGGTAGGGTAGCACCACAGGGTAGGGTAGGGTAGGGTAGCACCTCAGGGTAGGGTAGGATAGGGTAGGGTAGCACCACAGGGTAGGGTAGCACCACGCGAACGAAGTCGCGCCGGGCAGCTAGTGTTATAATAAACCTAATTCTAATGTCTCGCCGGCAGCGGGGTAGGTGTAACCCCGGTGGTTAGGGCCGCAGAGAGAGGAACCTCCTGGCGATGCGTGCCGTGTCCAGAGGGTCTGAAACTTGACTCAGCCATCTGGCGAGAGCCTCTCAAGATGTTGGTCGAGACTAACTATAGGAACAATGATCGTCGAATCAACATCCCACATGGCGGTTACCTCGTGAGCCAAGTCAAGGTACGTGCTGAGCTTGTCCTTCTCGGCCTTCACGAGGTTCTCATCATGGGGAATGGTGATGTCGACGAGCACTGCCCGGCGCTTCGATCAATCTGTCAGCACGATATCAGGCTAATTGGCTACAATAGTCCTGTCCGTGATGACAGATCGATCCCAATAGAGCGTGGCACGGCATTATTAATTACTAATATCCAAGCTGAAAATCCTTAATTAACTTTAAATAAAAGATTATAAATAAAACACAGAATTTAGGTCACTGTCTATGGGTAGTGTGCCCAAAAGACTGGCTACGTTACCTCGCTGGATAGCGAGGCTTATCCTCTGACCGAGGTACGAGCCAGCCCTTTGGTCTCCGGATGTCTCTATTAGGCGCGTCGATAGGTCTTTGAACAATCGACAGTCTTTTATGTGTATATATTTTTCTTTTTAATTTTTATTATTACTTTTTCCATAATTTTTTGTTAGTTAGTTAGTTTTAATTTTAATTATGATAATTTAACATCTTATTAAAGAAAATAATTGTCACAATCCATTAAAAGTTTCACTTTAAATAGCTTTAGGGTATGATATTATAAAAAAATCGGCCAATTGCGAGTCGGACGCGCACACAAAGGGTTCCGTCCGTAAATATGTTTCTTGTATGGGGCCACTCATCATTGAAATATGTCCAATAAGATGCATTCACCCTACTGTGTAACCATATACGTTATTAAATTTACATATACATATTTATATGTTGGCCACAGTCACACATTCAGGCGTACAGAGTACCAAGCCATTAATCATTGGTGACGTGTGTTTGTGTCGCTGCTATATACCTATGTTTATATACATATGTTTGGGTAATATACGACAATTGTTATATATATTATATCGAAGTAGTTTACATTATATTTTGTGGAAGAAAGATCGCGAAAAATAAAGGAGATAGGACCAGAAGGAATAAAGTGGTCGCTAGAACAATCGCGCCGGTTTGGTGTTTATGACTGTTGCGCGGACGAGCACGTGTGACGTCAATAGTGTTATTTATTTTTATGTATCATCATGTATACACCTTTTTAATGTGGGCAAATCATTCATTTTCCTTGATGGCAAATTAAAATCCATGAATAAATATCTCATAATTGGACTGATTTACAAAAAACTTCAGACCGACTTCAGAGAAAACTAAGAAGTAATCAAATCCTGATCTGATGACAATGGGACCAAACGGGAAGTGTACCCTTCCAGTCAAAAAAAGAATTTTCCAAATCGGTTCATAAATGACGGAGTTATGAGGTAACAAACATAAAAACCATACAACCGAAGTGAGAACCTCCTCCTTTTTTTGAAGTTGGTTAAAAAAAAAGAAGCCTTTTTGTAATATGCGGCATCAAACTTATTGATAAATTGGAAGCCACACCAATGACTTTGAAAGTAAATGCGAACCAAGAGCGAGGTCAAGTTACTTCAGTTTTATAAAGATTAGTGTGCAGCTTCGGAAAAGTTTCTCGTCTTATGACATTTTGTACTTGGCTTCGTAACTTATATCAAAGTTATCATGGACAACTTTTTAATTTATTATCGTTTTACATTAGGAGATACATCTGTGTCTATACAGCACAAAACTTGTCAAGTAAATATGTATCTTACTCGAATTTCAAAAGTTGTAAATGAAATTAGTACAGTATATCAGTTGTCTCGCTGATTTATGATCAGATGGATGTGTGGTAAGAAAAGTCCGAGTTTTTTTTTTAACGACGGAGTTGGTAAGCATTCGTACGGCGTGGCTGATGGTAAGTATTTACCGTAGCCATATGGACGCTTGCAACACGTGGGGTTACCGATACTTCCCCCCTCCCCAATGAGCTCTAGCAACCTTACTCACGCGCAGAAACACAACATAAAGTAATCAAGTGGTATTCTGTAAGGTGGAGGTATTTCCCCTGTCGAGCTGCTCTTTGAGCGATTAAACGGTATGCATCCTAGGTATGTGTGAAATTGAACAATTTTGAGCATCACTCATATAACATAACTTAATATAATAATAATATTCAGTAATGCTCGCGTGTAGCTCCGTATGGAAGCGCCTTAATATAATCTGCTATGATAATATACTAACCTAATTTCTTGCGCTAACTTAGTCAGTGCCTCAGCTTCTAGATTACCTAAGCTTAGCTTAGATACAGTACCAACACCTTGAAATGGTTCTATATCTTTTCGCTACTACTGGTTAATTTTATATGACAATATTTTTTCAAGTTTAAACAATGTTGGTAAAATATTCTTGAGATCCATCGTTAATACTCCAAACATAAACAAGATGTAAAAATGTGTGAATAGTTTTTACTTCGACAGTTTCAGTGAAGTGCAAGATGCATTTTCAATTGTAAACATTTTATTTCCCTTCACAGTTCATTATTCCTTTTACAGAGTGTGAATTTTAAACTGTAAAAATAAACCTTGCACTCAAGATCAGCAAACAAAATAAAAGTTTTATAAGCTTGTAAATTTTTTACGCCCCTGTATATTGTTATCATTGGCCAAGTTTTATGTAGCACCTTTATTTCGGATGCTTTCTTCATATTTTACTGCTGCGTAAATGCGCGAGTGAACTAAGTGAGATAGCGTTCTCTTCCGAAACTTTACGGTGATCGTAAAACCTCTTAAATGGCCTATGATTCCATATTTGCGCTAAACAATATAAAATACCAGTTGCGCAACATAATTTGGATGAACAAAACAGCTTAAATAAGCATAAACCTTATAGGATATACACATTCGGATCAGCGCATCTCATTATAATATGTTGAGATGGTTATTTATTTCCGAAGAGAAAGAAACGCAATTGAAATATTCCCACAATCCCCTACCGCCGACTATGCGCTCTGATTGGCTAAGTCAAGGACACACTAAACATTTAGGGGCTGCGCAAACGTAGACACTTTTTGTGACCGACACGGCACACCATCACAGGAAACCGTAGTTGCTGTGTCCTGTAGCGGCGATCGGACACAGTCACTTGTCGCTACTTCTGGTCACTGGTTCAATTCTTTGCTTGTTTTCGGTCAGTTTCAGTACAATTATAAGGATTTTAGTTTTTAGTAATTAGTAGGAGTTTAGTTACCGACACCGAACAATTTTTGATCGTCAACGAGTTTGTGTAAAATGGGAGCAACTAGACTCAAAAAATATTTACATCTGCGCAGGGAGTGGCTGATTTCATACTGGTTAGATAGGTTAAAAATATGTATTGTGTATAACAGGTGGAGATTTCGAGATGGCATATTTTCGAAACCTAATTTGGCTTAGTCTTGATGAGAATTCACTATTGGTCCCATATATTCAGCATGTCTATCCAGCATAGGTTTCGAAAATATGCCATCTCGAAATCTCCACCCAGTAAAAAGCTTGACTGAAGATGCTGTAATGCTGCGCTTACAAATTGGATTTTTATGCAACAATAATGCAACGGACACTTTTTATTCACTTTACAGTGTAAATATGAAAAATGTCACTATAAAATGAATAAACATGAATTGTGCCGGTTGCAATTGACCGCGAAGGAAATTAAATATAACTCACCGTGGGAGTTTTACAGCAGTGTACCGGAGCTTACTTACAAACGTGTTATAGTGTTAATTTATAAGCTCATTAAAAGTGAAAAGTTTATAACACCTTTATGTACTACATGATGCAAATAAATAAATTGAAATTGAATTGAATTTTAAAAAAAGTCGACACGATTCGTTGAATATTTTACGAAGTAATCGAAAGTAATCATCACTGACGAGCAATATAAAAAACCACAAACTTCATGAAATATTTCCGAAACCACGTAAGATAGCTTCATGAAGTGAAAAGCAACATTCAAATTTATTTAAATAATGTGGAAGAGTAGGAAAAAACAAAATAGGGCTGCCATCTGTTCAAAAAATATAAAGAAAATAAAATTTAGAACAATATAATTGAAAGATTTAAAAAGAAACAATTTCGTAACACCACTTTGAGAGTCAATTGCTTTTTTTTCGAAACGGCCTTAAATTTTTATTTTATTATTATTTTTTCGTAAACTTACACTTATTTTTTTGTCCAAATGGCCACAGTCCTTCTTCAACACATGAAATTACTTTATTTTGTTTCAATTTAGTATTTTAAATGGTTACTTTGTTGTACGTGGGTACGTGGGTAGCCGGGTGGCCGGCTTGCTACCACCGAAGACAAGTTGAAAAGTCACCAAGCACTTGTCAGTGTGTTCCGACAGCTTCACTTGAGAACCAATTTTTCTAGGCTTTGTGTGCTCACCGCCTTCGGACACATAATCACCATGGTGTTAAAAACAGGCCAAGACACAGAAATAAAACCTGATATTTGATTGCGACTAAGACACAATTTTCTCTCTTCATCGCGAGCGAAACAGCGAAGTGCAAGCTATTTTCACATTAAGCTTTCAAATAACAGGAAAATGTTAAGAAGAATGCAAAAAACAACTGTAAATGCGCGTGCTCAGCCACAATTTAATTTCGTATTTGCTCCCGGCTCCGGCTTCAGTTAAAGAAAGTTTTAAATTTTTATCATTTTATTCAGTTGGGCTGCAATTACACTGTATTGTCGGTGGAAACTTTGTTGTTTTACATTTTCTTTTGCCACTGCCAGTAATGTGCATTGCGCTATGAGTTAACTTAGTTATCACAAGAACGGGCGAGTTAGAACTTTCAGCTGGCAATTTTTTTTTAATGTTGTTTAACGTTGCAACGTCAGGTATGTAGGTGCTGCTTGTGTTTTTTATTCTGAAAGCCTAATTTCCATCGAGTTAATGAGTATTGTTTAATGTTAATGAAAAATAGTGGTTTTTAACCGACGAAAAAACGGAGGAGGTTTACAAGTCGACGCGTATATTTTTTTTTTTCTTTTATGTATGATCACGCATACCTTTTGACAGAGTAGTCCGATTTTGATAATTCTTTTTTTATTGGATAGGCTATACCTCGGAGGTGGTCCCATATAAATATGGATAAAAATACCTACCCTAAGGGTGGGAAAATAGGGATGATTTATTGTTCACTCACAGATTTTAATGCATAGTTGTGTATTACATCAAAAGAAATCAAAAACTTAAGCATGTAGTAATTAGTAGAGTATAGCCACACAAAATTATAAAATAAACACTTTTTAACAAATAAATAAACCACCGAAAAAACTGAAAAGCATAAAATAATTTTGAATATAACTTGAATTTTATAAGGTTTTGCAGTCGGGGACAAACCAATAACATAAGCTATTACGACAATACGACATTAAATGAAACCACGTAAAGTACTCATGTATACGATCAACTTTTACTATGGGACCGGGGGCTCTACCGCGTAACTTTGGTGTTAATCGTAACGAACACCATTCATGAATTACTTCCAATCAGGGCCCACGAATGGTCATCGTCGCGACATACCGCGTGCGCATCATTGGAAGAAATAATTAATGGTGTTCGTTACGATTACCACCAAAGTTACGCGGTAGAGCCCTAGCTTTAAATTCGAAAAAATGAATTGCGTTAGTAATATTGCTTAGCTTCCTTTTTAGACAAACATTACATTTAACAAATATAACAAAAAAATACATATCTACGTAGGTTATTGTTTGTCCCCGACTGCAAAACCTTATAAAATTCAAGTTATATTCAAAATTATTTTTTGCTGTTCAGTTTTTGCGGTGGTTTATTTTTTTGTTAAAAAGTTTTTATTGAGGGCTACGTTTCTGGGGCAGTGCAGCGCAGCGTAGGCTCGTAGCAAGGTGTTACGCACAAAGTTCTACGAATGTCGTATGAAATGAGATTTTCAGGATCTGTGTTTCATTGTGCAAATCCGGACCCGGACTAATAACAGTAACAAAAAAGCAATTTTTGACACTTTTATTCAAATCAAATCAAAAAGTTTTTTATTCAATTTAGGCCCTGGTAAGGCGCTTATGAACGTTAAATTGGTACATACAGATGAATTTACCACCGGTTCGAAATACACTTAAACTGAGAAGACTCCGGCAAGAAACTCAGCAAGGCATTTTTTTTTCCGTCGTGGAAGATCTTTTCATGTTACAGTTTTTTTCCAAATACACCAAATATACAATATACCATTCAGTCTGATATTATTATATTCTAGCATTTCACCTAAAATGACAATAAATTACTAGCTTTATAGCTATCACACATGTAGCTATAATATACATACCTATATTAATATGCTGTAATATAAATTACAGTGTCGTTTGGGGAAGTCACAAAAATATATAGCTGCGTGTGCGGTTACTCAAATATTGTATTGAAAATATATCGTAATATGCATACCTACCTATGATTTATATGAATATATAGCTATAGCTACGTCTGTGCTTGACACTACCAACATTTGCATGGCGAATTTAATTAACATCATTGATATATTATATGTACTAGCTGTCCCCCGCGGTTTCACCCGTGTTCCCGGAATAAGCCTATGTCCTTCTCCATACCATCGGCTATGTGCATGCCAAGTTTCATGATGATCGGTTGAGTAGTTGAGGAGTAAAGGCGTAACAAACTAACTAACAAACTCACTTTCGCATTTATAATATTATATACTTAGTTAGGATTACCTTAAGGCTTAATTTATATTGAGTTTTATGTTAATTTTGTAACGTACAAACTAAATACGAGCCAAAAAAGAGGTCGCGCGTCTTCCGCGGTTCCTCGCGCATTCTCGAGAACGTTACACAATTGACATAAAATTAATTATGCTATGTACAATTTAATTGCAAAAATTCGCTACCACTCCATTCCGCGGCAGTGTAAATTGTGTCTAACATCAACCAACCAAGTATTGTCAAATAAGGCTTCCATAGAAGGCGACAGCGCTACTAATTAGAGTTCGTCATACTTTGAAGCCTTTTCCGAATCCCTTTACCTTCAGGGCGTCTTGTGCACAAATTAATTACGAACCTCCTATTTGGAAGAACGTTCTTGTTGAATGAACACCGCGCATAGGTAACTTTCTAACTCGCATTACCAAGTGAATTGCCGCTTCTGCATTATCATATTATTTTCTTATTTATAGGTTACTAGCTGTCCCCCGCGGTTTCACCCGCGTTCCCGGGATAAAAAGTAGCCTATGTCCTTTTTCATACCATAGGCTATCTGCATGTCAAATTTCACGATGATCCTTTGAGTAGTTGAGGCGAGAAGGCGTAACAAACAAACAAACTCACTGTCGCATTTATAATATTAGTCAGGATATTATCGGTTCTCGTAGAGCCAATAACCGATGGGGAAGAAAGGTTCTCGAGTGGGGACCACGTACTGGAAAGCGCCGAGCGGGACTGACGACTGACGACCTGGTCAGAGTCGCTGGGCACCGCTGGATGCAAGCGGTCCAGAACCGTTCGAAGTGAAAATCAACGGGGGAGGCCTATGTTCAGCAGTGGACATCCATGGGCTCATATGATGATGATGACTGCTATTATAAATGATTCTTCAATTAAACTGTTTTTTAATTATGCAGACGATTAAAAAAAGCCACATTATACAACAATCAATAATATAAAGGACGTTGATGTTTTATCACAATTACGTTATATTTTTTATTGTAAATATTTGATCTATGAAAAATGTTCAGACATGTTTAGATAACATTCAATCAAGATGCAAGGCACGTAAGGTATACACTTAGTTTTAACAATTACCCAAGTTTAATTATAATAAGTATAATAGAGTATGTAAATATTTCAATAACCAGACCGATCGCAAAATACAACACTTCACTTTACTCCACATTGTTTGTAAGTACTACGTAATTCACGTTTTTAATTGAAAGCCAGTTTAAAAGCACAACTACACTTTAAACAGTGTAGTGACACTAAAGTGCGCAAGTGACATCGTAGTGATGTGACTGTGCGGTGTGATAAAAATCACTCAAGCATTTCTATTATTTCTTATTGTGGTATAAAAAGTACCTTATATTTTCCAAACCATCGGCTACCTGTGTACCTTCCATCACGATTGCATGTGCTCTTGAGGCGTCTGGCTAGAGATAACAAATAAACATACCTACCCACCTTCAAATTTACCAGATACTTAGAAAATTAAAATAAATAATTAGTGGATGTACGGAGTGGAAACGTCGACAATACTGACCAGAGAAAGAAGCATTGATGCATTTCTCTAAGATTTACAAAAATAACTTAAACGAGAGACAAAGTAAGTAGGTACCATGTAGGTACTATTAAATTTTAACAATTATTATGTCAGTGGTATGTTAAATTAATATTGCTCGCAACGAGTCGCACGCGAGGCAACCGGTCGACAACACAGTTTAGTTCTAAGAATAGCAGTTCCTGAAATTGTATTCCTTTCATGTTATGTAGTTTTGGTCGCGCGTCCTATCCGCGCGCTGACGGCTGCTTTCTCGTAAAAAATTACGGGTTCTATGAGATCCTACTGCTTTCAAATATCAAAGAAAAACTTGTAGGTAAACGCTGGTAATGTCGACAGTGTCCCAATACTCGTCAGATTTAAAAAAAATGTCAATAACTTAATTCTACCAATATCTTACTAAAAGCATTTTATGCCAACATATTAACAGTAATATATTCTATAATTAGAATGACAACATTTAGTCAAAAATGTATTGGCTTCGGAATACAGAGCGATCAAAGGTAAGCACCTCCAAATTTTGCATTTTTTTGTGCGTTTAGCTACTGAAACTGAATCCCGGCTTACCACGTTAGGATTCATGTCTTGCTGTATCGGTCGACATTTTGATAAGTATGATTATTTTGTGAAGTAGTCAAGTAAACTATCCAACGATGTAAACCATAATATTGTGTTATTTTTATCATTTGGTATTTTTATTCGCGTATGACAGGTACTGGTACCTGTTAATCCCTGTTTGTACTAGAACTCGTCAAAATTAATACTTTTATGACGAATACTGGGACACGTTTGAAAAATTGCATGTAATATCGACATTGTGTTTTATTTTAAATGTTATACGGAGTTTGAATCGAATTGTTGTTAAAACATATTTCTTGATAACTAATTATTAGATCTTTATTTATTTTTCTATATATGTGGTTTTTATATACATACTTTTTGGTATTAATTACGAGGTTGTCGAGTTTAGGTCTATTCGTTTGTGAGTACGTACAAGAGAATGACCTAGAATTCGTCAGAATTTTTTTTATTAATGAAAAAGACAGCAGCAGCATTTATGCAGCAGTAAGAGAGGAAGGGCATAACGGGTTGTCCCATTCGAAATTCGGAGTAGGCAGACTAGGGAAGTACCAAGTCAAATAACGCTACTTTAATGTGGTGTTGTATTCCTGCAGTGAGTATGGTCGCCAGAGCTCCATGAGGAAGCGCTGTGCTGGCAGTGTGTGGGGGCCAGTGGTGTCGTACCACTGGTGTGTTGTGCAACGCGGCGTGTTGTTGCGGTGGTCAGGGAGACCCGGTGAAACAGCTGCCCGCTGGCTGCCAGCAGGTTGTAGGGGTCCCAAGCCCAGGGATCACTTAATCACTTTAACGGGAGGTCCGGCGGGAATTGCTTTCTCTGGACATCCATAAATCGAGTGGGCCAGACGGCATACCGGCAGTGGTGCCGAAGCGGTGTGCTCCTTAATTGTGTCCAGTATTGACGCGTCTTTTCGCACTTTTCTACACCAAAAAGGAAGTCCCGTCTTCGTGGAAGACTGCCCACGTGCACCCAGTGCCCAAATAGGGCGACAGATCAGACCCGACGAATTACAGGCCTATCGCCATCACCTCCCTTCTCTCCAAAGTCATGGAGTGTGATCAACACGCAGCTTTTGAGATACCTGGAGGATCACGAGTTGTTGAGCGACCGTCAATATGGCTTCCGCCACAGTCGCTCAGCTGGTGACCTCCTTGTGTATCTCACGCACCGTTGGTCACTCGCCATCGAGAGTCAAGGTGAGGCATTGGCAGTGAGCCTAGATGTGGCGAAGGCGTTCGATCGGGTCTGGCATAGGGGTCTTCTCTCGAAGTTACAAGCATACGGGCTTCCCGAGGAGTTATGCAAATTGGTCGCCAGCTTTCTGTCCAGCAGATGCATAAGAGCCGTCGTCGACGGTAGCTGCTCCGATAGCATGGACATAAATACCGGCGTCTCGCAAGGCTCTGTGCTGTCCCCAACACTGTTCCTTCTGCATATCAATGATATATGCTGTCTATTGACGGCATTCTTTGCTATGCGGACCACAGTACAGGGGACGCTCATTATACGGGCCGTGCAAATACGCCGTCCCTCGTTCCGAGGTGGAGGAAAGCCGCGAACGGCTGGTGTCTGAAATCGAGAGTACACTAGTGTCTCCGATTGGGGTCGACTAAACTTAGTCCATTACAACCCCACCAAGACTCAAGCCTGCGCGTTCACCGCTAAAAAAACCCTATTGTTTGTGGCTCCACAATTCAAGAATACCTCCTTGAACCTCAACCAAAGCATCGGGATCCTTGGGGTCGACATTTCTAGCGACGTTTTGTTCCGAAGTCACTTAGAAGACAAGGTTAAGCTGGCATCCAAAAAGCTTGGAGTGCTCAACAGAGCGAGACAGTACTTCACAGCGGGGCAAAGGCTGCAACTTTATAAGTCGCAGGTCTGGCCTCATATGGAGTACTGCTGTCATTTATTGGCGGGAGCACCTGGATGCCAGCTTGGGCCTTTAGACTCGGTTCAGCGACGTGCCGTTGACGAATTGAATTGATTTGAAGAATTGTTGACGATCTCGAGCTCACAAGCGGTTTAGAGCCCCTCAGTCTGAGGAGAGACTTAGCCTCCTTATGTGTGTTCTACCGCCTGTACAGCGGAGAGTGTTCTAAGGAATTGTTCGACTTGATGCCCACGGCTACCTTCTACCATCGCACCTCTCGCCATCGACGGGGAGTCCATCCTCACACATTGAAACCAGATTTGTTTCGAACTGTACGGACTAAAAGGAGTTTTCTTCCGCGGACTTCCGTGGAATGAGCTCCCCGCCGTGGTTTTTCCAATGGAGTACAGCATGGGGTTCTTCGGCAACGCGCGAGTGATACCCCTGGTGTTGCAAGCGTCCATAGGCTACGGTAACTGCTTACCATTAGGCGGGCCGTACGCTTGTTTGCCACCTTATTGGTATAAAAAAAAAAAAAAAAAAAAAAAAAAAAAAACTCCGCCCTGGGTGGCTGGCTGACCCGCCGCCTCGCGCATAATCTATGGTATAATTGTTCGAGCTCGAAGAGGAGACCGGAATGGACCCGGCCGACTGTATCATGGGGGGACCGGGGACACCGCCGACTGCCGTACCAATAAACCGCATCACCTGTTTAGCCATCTCAGGCAATAACACTGCACTTTTCCCTTTCGCTACTGGCACAGCGATTCCTCTTAATCTCGTTTCAACCTTTTTAAAATTATGCCAAAGAAAAATAAAAGAAATGGCAGCGGCCTCCCCGTCCACACTTTTGGTGGACCTTTGCAAAATCAGCTTCACGCTAATACCAATGCAGTCCACCAATATCTTGAGGCTGCACAGCCAACCTTGCTATTTCTAACGGAGACGCAAATATCCTGCCCTGATGATACATCGTATTTACACTACCCCGGGTAAACGCTGGAGCACAACTTTGCCCTGGCCTATGGCACAACTAGTTCTTTCTCCTACGAGAACCCATATTGAGAGCCATACTAGTTACATACTGAACCTTCTGCTGACTACGCGACAGGACAACTATGCAGTGACAGTGGACGCGCCACTTAGCTCAAAGTCACTTGGCGCACGGACCACTGTCTCGTCCGGACGCAAGTGCTATGCGCTCGATCTGACTCGCCCCGGCCTTCCGGATGGCGACGTGTCGGTAGATTGGGATGGGTTGCGAGATCTCTACGCATCCTACCCGTGGAGACAGCTCTGCTTCGCATCAGATGACCCTAACACCTGTGCCTCTAACGTTACTGATGCGATACTGGCGGGAATGGAATGTTATATCCCAAACCCGCTAGTGGCTGCAAGGATGAAGAAACGACCGTGGTTTAATCGACCCTGCAAAGATGCTAGACAAAATAGGCAGACCTTGTATGAGGCTTGGACCACGGCCCAAACTAATCAGGACCCTAAAATCTTTGATGCGAAATACATACGAAGCCTAATCCCATCCAATGCCATCAAAAGGAGGAGGGATGATAGGAGGCAGCCTTGTCGCATACCAGCATACACGGCGATATCCTCAGAAATGAGGCCATCGTGTGTCACTTTACAAGAATAGTTCTTATAGAAGGTTTGAGTAGTTGTATTAATTTCAGCGGGAGACCAATGTCATGTAGCCTACTAGACCAATAATCTAGCTAATAGATAAGCTAGACCAATTCAACGTATCAAAATCTTTTTCGAAGTCGACGAAAGTAAGGCTCCCTCTACTATTCTGAGGCTTGTTCCAATATGATACGAAGAGTGCTGATCATGGAATGAGGAGTTTTCTTATGATACCTCTATGGTCAAAATACCTGAAATCAAATCGTGCACTTAAGGTTCAAACTAGTTCGAATTATCAACAGTTTGACAGGTATTTTGAGCATAGAGGTATCATTGAAAATTGAGCACGGTCATGGAATAAAGCTTCCAGAGATTCCGCCATTATAACTAGGTACATATATCTTTAGTAAAGATTTGTAAAAGGTTTGGTAAGTCTCATCCTCCATCGCATTGGTGAAGAATTTCGGGAAAATTATGTCATCCTATCTCACAGACTTCTGCAATGGAATTGGTCTCGAACTCTTGTCCTGCACTTCGATATAGTGACGGTCAATTTTGCATCGCTATAGACTCTGTGACACCGCCCATTTCGATTGAATCGAAGGCTTACTCATAGACCGCACACGTCAAACATAATGGCCGATCACTCTCCTCAGTTTTCTGTATAATCTGGCGGGCCTTTGAATGTGGTCTATTCGTGCACAAGAAAACATCGAGACGATTCATTATTTATGAATCTCGAAAACTGCTTATATTAAAAAAAAATCAATTTTAAAATGAAAATAATATGAACTTTACCTTTAAGAAAATAGAGTTCAAATTGGTACTCAAAATTGACGAGTTCTAGGACATCTTGACGATAACTAGTACAAATCTGTCGGATACTGGTACAAATGGCTTCTTTTTATTAGATCAAATATTTGATTACTTTATTGTTTTTCAATCATTATAATTTTATATTTATTGAAAGGAGTAATAAATGATGAACCTGTCATAAAAAACAATACTTTACTAAGTTTACTAACTACAACGTGGCAGAGCTGTAAACACAGCAAAGTTCAAAAACTGACGAGTAATGGGCCGTTTACCTTATACGTATTTTTCCATTTCACTCTGTACAAAAGCGCCAAGACAGTTTTGTAATGTTTTACATCGAATTGAATAGTAATAGAATAGAATATACTGTTTATTAACAACAAATATGTACAAAATACAATCTATATTTACAAAATATTTAACTATTCCATTCAAAGTAAAAAAATACAAAAATTTCGACATCTACTTGCCTTCTTCACTATATAAAAAAAGACAGTTTGGCAAGAAAAAAAATACTTGAACAGTACTTTCTAAATTAGAAGATATAAGTTTGATGGGTTGTGCGGTTGAGTTGAGTTTTTTGATCCGCCAGTGGCTCCTTTCCGCTCAAGGCTATTGGTGTGATTCTAAGCCTTAATATCTATATAGGCCATTGGTTTTAAACAGATAAAAAACGAACTAAAACCTTTATTTTATTTTCACATAATGTGCCACTATGATCCCAACACTACACTGTCCAACGTACATTTTGTGTGGTCGTAACATCAGGAAGTGACAAATTGTTGGTGCAATATTTCCACTCCCATTATTTCATTTTCCCCGGACCACACATCAAAGGTACCTTTAATTGCGAAGCGCCAAACCCGGGACGTATACACGCGGACACTGAGTTTAACATTTTAAAATCACCCTTTTAGTGTTTTTACAAAGCCGTGTGTGATGCTCATCCTGTATAAGTGAGATGTGCAATTCACTCTTTGTACAATTTAGTAACACATTTCAACTGTGGTGTTATGCTACATTTATTGTTAATATTTTTATGAATTTACTTATGGCCGATTCCTATAAATTAGACCGTTATCGGTTAAAATTAAGACTCTTATATCTTTACTAATAATGAAGCAAATACCTCAAAGCTTTTCATAGCATCCCATATGGAAGTAGCTATCACAGGTAAAATTAGCTTACGAAATGATCTATATGCCCAGTTTGGCAATGAATAAACCTACCATTGGTAAGCAAAACGATTCGTTTTTGTTTATATAAACCGGGCATCAGAGTTATTAAAATATATTTAAGGATCAATACTCACTTTTTGCAGTAAAAAAAAGTCACAACCACAACCCACAGTTCATTACCTAATTACTTTTCTGTAAATTACAAAATATAACCTAGACAAGGCAATACCCTAAAAGTATTTATTTAGAATGCATTCTCATATTCGTCCATTAAAATTATAATTTTATCGTAAAATATTTACATTGTCCGGTATAAGCTTTCACTTCAAGAAATAATCTCCGTTAAAAATTCATCGTCAAGAAGTGTAAAACTGTGTTGCGAGAAACCACGAGTCCTTCAGTAAAACAACGAGTGGTTTAACTTAATTAACTTGTTCATCTCTGGCGCAGGAAATCTAAATTTCTTTAAAACGTTCACTTCTTATTAATGCAGTAACTAGTCTTAAAGTTATTAACGCAAATAGAAATGCATCACTAAAGTAACTGCATTTTTAATTGATTCTGGCTTCCAAGAACTTCTTGAATTAGAATTTTATATAAATACTAGCTGCCCGGCGCGACTTCGTTCGCGTGGTAATACCCTACTCTGTGATGCTACCCTACCCTACCCTACCCTACCCTATCTAAACCACACAGGGAGTTAATTCTACTGTAAGATTTGATGGGGCCACCCAAACGCATACAAAAAAACACATTCAAATCGGTCCAGCCGTTTAGGAGGAATTCAGTGACATACACACGTACAGTAGAATTTTATATACCGGGTGTTGTTCTGCATTTGTGCCATATTTAAGGAGGTTGATGTTTACCTTGTATAGAACACTAACCAATTAGAAAATCATGCTTGTAAAATTAAATATTATTTTTTAAGTTTTGTAAAAATAAAAATCCCCCCAAGTTTGCCGATGTTTTATAAAGATTTATAAGATGCAGGTTGGTGACCAATGCGCAGCGGCCCGGTTTCTCCCCTCGCCTCGGATCGCAGACCTATTCTGTGCAGTTATGAAGTCTTATTCTGATTTGACATTAATCACAAATCTTCAATAATTGTTTACTTATCAGGCCCAGAATTAATTACCTATTTTATAATAACTAAATAAATCATTTACTATTGGTTCTGTAAATATGGCACGAATGCAAAACAACAACTGTATAAAGATAGCTCTCAGATCTATATCGTAAACTAAGCAATCACGCACAAGAGATTTCTGCTGTCCGCGTGCTCGTTGACAAATTTTATTTTCGAGAATAGCTTGCCTGATCACACCAAATGGTTATGATATTATACCTTCCAGGTGCCCATGTCGCTATTACAATCGTTTCCAATGTACTCACCCCCTTACACATAAAGCGCTATTTAACTAATATACCTTTTAAAGGTTCACGTAAATAACGTCACATTATTTGACAATAACAATAGAGTGACATTATTTGCGTGACCCTTTAAACAGTATATTAGTTAAATAACGTTTTATGAGTAAGGGGGTCAGTGTTTCTAATCAGTGGTGTAAAAATTGACTTCACTATTTCAATTGTTTTAATTGGTGTAAAAATTTACAGATTTGACAGTTTTGGTACTACTATTCAATAGCATCGAAAATCCTTTTGAATTTAGTAGTCAACGCATGACCGCACATTGGCTCAATGTCAGTAGACTATATAATTTGATCGTGCCAGAAAGTAATTTTTGTTTTAAAATAGCAGACTTGGCCCCATTGAATTATAAACATCGTGATATTCGCGGCAGCTACGACGTAGCATTCGTAGACGAATTGTAAAGCTTGCTACGAAACAGTGTATTCACAAATTCACAATACAATGAACTCTAATTATAATGCATTTCAAACGTATTCGTATGTAATCTCTCAATAATATTTGAAATGTAGGTTCTCTTCTCAGTAATATTTGATGTGCGAAATGTAACCCTCGAAGCTTTGCCAAATTGTAACGTAAATGATTGTGATTACTCGCGAGTATTTATGCCACAAACAATGTTATTCAATTAACTATTATGTATTTATTATAATTGTATTATGTATAGAAGTTGGATGGTTGGTTCGACTTGGTTGGATAACCAACATTTTTACAAATTTTTATTTAACTTTCAATGTATGTTCGGGTGGAATCCTGCAAGTCGAATTTCACCCACTTCCAGTGGCCGGATTGATTTGATATCTTCTACTATATAAAAATAAGTCGGGTTTTCCTTCCTGACGCTATAACTCCAGAACGCACGAACCGATTTCCACGGTTTTGCATTCGTTGGATAGGTCTCGGGCTCCGTGAGGTTTATAGCAAAGAAAATTCAGGTAGGGTAGGGTGGGGTAGGGTAGCACCATAGGGTAGGGTAGCACCACGCGAACGAAGTCGCGCCGGGCAGCTAGTTTGGTATATATTAGTATATAGGCAGGCAATAAAGTCACCAAAAAAATAATTAAATTTTTAACAAAAACTTCCATTCCACTTCATTTGATATAGAAAATCTATGTATGTGTATTGAAGTGACACTAGTGTTTCCTCCTTGAAAAAATCTTAATATATCTAATCATTCTTTTTTTCAAGTTCATGTGTTGTCATTCGTTCTTCATTTTCTAATTGCAAAGATTAGATCATACCCTGTAAAATCATGACGTCACAAATCACTATTTCTTACGCCATATAAACTATCGTTTTACATTTGGTATAAAGTTGCTATTTTGTCATGTCAGTCATCATCCCTATTCTTGTACAGAATGTTTCAATTCACTTGCCACGAATATTATTTTCTTTTTTCCTATAATTCCAAATAAAACAGCAATAGATCGAATACGTCAACTCTGTAATGTATGCGGTTAGTCCGGTATTTATTTACATTAATTATCACTGAATTTAATCGTACATCACTAGCAATATTAGATTTTGATTATTTATACGATTTGAATTAACATTGCTCACGGTTCGAATAATTATTTCGGTCAGAATATTATTATTGTGACTAATTAATATTCAATCCGATTTCGTGTTCCCCTGTCATCATGTTTGATTTTTAACCGACTTAAAAAACGAAGTGGTTCTATGTTCGATCGTATTTTTTTAGCGTTCGTACCCAAAGGGTGACAACGAGACCCTATTACTAAGCCTCCGCTATACGTCCGTCCGTCTGTCCGTCAGTGGCCTATATTTCTCATAAACT
This sequence comes from Achlya flavicornis, assembly GCA_947623365.1. NCBI lineage: Eukaryota > Metazoa > Arthropoda > Insecta > Lepidoptera > Drepanidae > Achlya > Achlya flavicornis. The sequence goes on from OX392488.1 coordinate 5,451,021, forward strand.
GTAATAGGTAGTCAGTGAAAATTCTCACAGAATGTGTATTTGTATTTCTATTGCAGCTATAACAAAAAAAAAAAAACTGAAAAAACAGCGTAAAAATCTGCAGTTAATTTTAGAACACGTCGTGCTCATTCGCTAACTTCAAAACAGTGTCAGTCATATTTGATTTTCTATGTCGTTATTTTATACTTTTTTGTGAAAACCCACTATGAAGGCAGTTGAATTCTTTTGTTAAAAAGACTGTAACTGTTCAATCTAATAGACCGGGAGATACTAGCACCAATTTCCTTGTCATTTGTACCAGTATGGCGATCCTTCAGGGGTCTAATTACGTAATGACGAAAAGGAGAATGATGGTCATAGCGCTGGTACCGGCGGCTCAATCGCGTGGTATTGTTTAAGGACATTATTCTGTTTGCTACGACAACTTTTCTGTGAATACCCATAGCATAACTCGTAGCCATCTCGTAGCACTCGTAGCACTTTCCAGTACGCCATCACTCACCTCCTCGACAAATAAAGTAAGGCATTTCCAGGGCTGTATTTAATGGGGGCACACCCTTTATCGATAGAGGGGCATAGAATATACATGTGTATTAATAAAATGGGTAACATCAATATAATAATCATACTGTATTCTTTAAATTGATAACGCTATCAACGAAAATAATAGAGTATATAAACACTCGTCGTTACGCAACAATTTGTAGCTTTACCGTTTTTTAGGGTTCCGTAGCCAAATGGCAAAAAACGGAACCCTTATAGATTCGTCATGTCTGTCTGTCTGTCTGTCTGTCCGTGTATGTCACAGCCATTTATTTCCGAAACTATAAGAACTATAATGTTGAAACTTGGTAAGTAGATGTATTCTGTGAACCGCATTAAGATTTTTACAAAAAATAGAAAAAAAACAATAAATTTTGGGGGTTCCCCATACTTAAAACTGAAACTAAATTTTTTTTTTTCATCAAACCCATAAGTGTGGGGTGTCTATGGATAGGTCTTCAAAAATGATATTGAGGTTTCTAATATCATTTTTTTCTAAACTGAATAGTTTGCGCGAGAGACTCTTCCAAAGTGGTAAATGTATAAAAAATATATGATGTACATTACGGTGCAAACTTCCACTGAAAATTGGTTTGAACGAGATCTAGTAAGTAGTTATTTTTTAATAGGTCATAAATTGAAATTAATATCAAATACTCAGGTCTATACTACCATTTACTTATATACCTACAGGTTTGTACGGAACCCTCGGTGCGCGAGTCTGACTCGCACTTGGCCGGTTTTTAACCTTTTTTGTCGTAGGTATATGAGCCAGTCGCTAATTCTTCAATGAGCCATTACAAAATCCAAAACAAGTCGGTACGATGCTACAACATAACGCAAGCATAATTACGTGGATAACATATGCCCAATTTGCCACACCCTTAATCCGACCATGAAAGTGACAACATAAACAAATAGAATGTAGCAAAAACAATCCGCCATCTTTCGAATCGATTGCACTCAGTTGCAGTTCCGCGAACGACTTGAAAAATGGCTAAGGAAATCTGACTCCGGGAGGAAAATAAAAAATCCCAATCCATTCTTAGCCTTTGAAGCTTGCCAGTTTTCAAAAAGGACTACTATAAGTTTCAAGTAAGTAAAGACATTCATTGGATCGATACGTTCCAAGTTTGTTATAATATTCTATTTCTGTTTCGAATGCTTTGAGTATTGAAGAATAGCGGGAATAGAACCCAATAATGAGTTTTGCATTGCATTTTTATGAGTTAATACAATATCTAGTTGATGCTTGCATGGCTATTGAACTCAAGATATCTAATTATGTTTAAAAAAAAATACGTTATATTTATAACATTTTTAATGTAGAAATTATTGATTTGATTGCTTCTTTTGTACGTATAATATGAAACACATAAACGCAACGTCCATGCTACGCGAATCGAGCACGAGCCGAGCCACGAACGAATCTACAACGAGCACGATGCGAATCTTTTTGTGCGTGAAAAAACTGACAATCGCGCTCGTTCGAGGCTCGCAAGCCCTTCCACGCTACGCGAATCGTGTGCTCGTTCGTGGCACAGCTCGTGCTCGGTTCGCCAAGCATGGACGCACCATTCGCTGTGAATATGGTGAAATTATTCCCACAGGTCGTCAGTCCAACTAAAGGCAGGTCTTTTGTCGTTAGGTAGGTTTAACATCAATATAAAGACTAGACAGGACCTTTCTATCCCATTAGATACCAGCTTAACTTAAGAGTTAAATCTTGTATCGTATTAGTGCAACTAAATACGTAGTTTGTTTAAGTTTATAACAAGATCTCGATCGATCAGTTAAGGCGAAGTTAATCCCGCATCTCGCTCACACTAGCTGCGTTGGTGACCGCCCCTTAATTCTTGTGACGGGCTGTTAAGCAACAGTATAAGTGGTACTGACTATTAAGTGTATAATAGTAGTCACAAGGTGTACAGTCTTTATTAATATAATTATCCTTACATTAAGCTCTTTCAAATGTTTTCACACGATTTGTGCATTTAAACTTTTTTTAATTTGGATTACACTGACCCCCTAAAATAATCTAAAAAATAGTTGTTATTTATTTTTAAGCGCGTTTTCAAAATTTATAACTATGCCAAATTTCAAGTTTCTACGTTGCTTGTACTTCTAGTAAAACCTCTGTGACAATTGGATGGACGCGGCCTTCTTTTCCTTTTAAGGTCGCTGGAACCCTAACAAGGTCCAGCATCAAAATAATAATGAATTTACTAAATCAGATTATTCCTTTCACAATACGAATTTACCCCTATTTAGTCTTTCTTCTTCTAGTCTTTCTTTGGTATTTCTCACGTTTCCTCCTAATAATAACCATTGAAATCGACACATACTTAAAATAGAAAATTAATAATCCTAAAACCAATCCCCACTCAATGCGGAGTTCCGCAGCAGGATAATTTCCACAGCCTAATAAATCTACACGTAAACACTGGAGTGTAGTGTTGTACCACTGGTGATGTACGAGGATTCCCTTGCGTCTAGTATTCGATCGTGGCGGTCGGTGGGGCCGTGGTCGAATTAATAATTAACTGGAGGTATTGCCCCGGCGGGCCGTTACTCCCCTATGCATTCACAACTTATGCTCTAGCAGTATCTCCTAGGAAAGGGATATATACTGTCATTGCAAACCGGTATGCTAATTTAGATGATGAGTTTATGTTTTGAGAGAGGAAGAGCATAGCATTTATTCGCTCAAAGAGCAGCTCGACTGGGGAAGTACCTCCACCTTACAGAATACCGCAGTCAAATAACTTTATGTTGTGTAAAATTGTGTTCCTGCGCGTGAGTAAGGTTGCCAGAGCTCATAGGGGAGGGGGGAAAGGTCGGTAACGCGTGAGCGATCCTTCGTGTGTTGCAAGCGTCCATATGGCTGCGGTAACCGCTTACCATCAGGCGGGCCGTATGCTTGTTTATCGTATAAAAAAATAAAAAAAGTTTTAGTCTATTTTTGATGCAAGGTTTCTAATTATGTTTTACGAAACTTTGGACTAGATGAACCATGCGCTTATTCTAGGGCTTACTCAGCTAAAGCTCATCTAGGGGTAGATTCTGAATTGGGAGTGCAATATTTGAAACGGGATAAACAGCGCATTTACTTGATCATATCTGAACTCAACCCATAGTTCTTCCATTAATTAATATTTTAGTGTTATTAGGTTAAAGGTTATTTAAGTTTATAATACCGTTCGCATGTAAATGTCAAGATCATTTGAAATATTCATCGTGTTTCATATTCAGTATAGTTCGGGTGCCTATTCTATGAACTGAAAGGTCAGAGTTCGTAAACCTTGACGATACCTACTAGTTATAGTAGATAGTCACATACAAACGTGATCAAAATCAAAATCAAAAAGTTATTTATTTAGTTTAGGCCCTAGTACTTATGAACTTGTATGGTAGCCTGGTAAGGTACATGCAGTTGAATCTACCACCGACCGGTTTGGAATACACTTAAACTAAGAAGATTCCGGCGATGATTGCTAATGGCATTTTTAATTTTATATTTATACCTTATAATTCAAATTGACCACAGTCGCAGTATTCTGGTGATGATGAGACCAGAGATGGTGTGCATTACATTGACTAAAGAAAACTGGCTTACAAGTGCAGATTATTTCACTTATTTTAGGTACCATTTGTGGGTTTGGGAACCCAAAAGATAAATAAGGAACCCTACGGTGCGACTCCGTTCACCTGTCTTGCTGTCCGTCGTTCACGGCAGTATATTTCAGCCACCAATAATACTATTAATTTGAAATTTGGAATAGTTTTAAATACTGGTACCCAGTACCCAGGTACCCCGGCAAGAGGCCGAAAAGGAGGAGCGATATTTAAACGTAGAGCTACATATTCAAATGGGTATCAATGAAAGGGCTTCAATTGTATATTCATTATGTTGCATATTTTTGACTTATGATGAAAAATACCCCCCCCCCCCTTATCTCCCAAGTTTGCAATGCGACAAATTAATTAATTACATATGATAAACATTAATGAAAATATTACAGGAAAAATAGAGCAACGTTTCCAACTCGTACAGTATTCTTGAAATTATCGAAATTGCTTCAAAAACAAACATACAGCGGTCCGGCTTTGTACAAAGATACGAGCCGCCCGGGCTACAAGGGTGAACGTGTGTAAAAAAAATCGTAAAAATCTTTACGCTCCATTTGGGCTTCGCGGCAGTCAGGTAGAAGGGGCCCCCCCAAAAAAAATTTACACAGGGCCCGACTAGGGCAAGCTATGCCACTGCATAAAATATAAGTAAATTCCTGTTTAATTTGATCAGATCCATTTCAGATATTACTACAATAGAATATCATGTAGAGAGGCTATAACTATTCATCAATTATGATTAGTTGCGTATTGATGCAAATGGGCCGGACAGCAAATTGGGTGAATCAAATTGCATCCGAAATATCATTCGCGATCAAAGCTGATCGTCTGAATAAATCAATTTGTTTAATTTATATTGTAGATATGTCTAATCCTGTAAATTCGTTTGTTAAGATTTATTTTAAACTAGCTGCCCGGCGCGACTTCGTTCGCGTGGTGCTACCCTACCCTGCGGTGATACCCTACCCTACCCTGCCCTGCCCTACCTACCCTACCCTACCTACCCTACCCTACCCTACCCTACCCTACCCTACCCTACCCTACCCTACCCTACCCTACCCTACCCTACCCTACCCTACCCTACCCTACCCTACCCTACCCTACCCTACCCTCCCCTCCCCCCTACCCTACCCTACCCCACCCTGCTACGCTAGAATTTATGCTGGCACTTAATTTCTTGACATTTACTCCCTCCCGTACGGCCCGTACCTCAGTGACGTGTTTTTTCTGCTCCTTACATTTTTAAACTCGTGATATCTTTCGAATGGAATGTCCGAATTGAATAATTCAAGAAGTTATATTTTTTTTTTTTTTTTTTTATACCACTTAGGTGGCAAACAAGCATACGGCCCGCCTGATGGTAAGCGGTTACCGTAGCCTATGGACGCTTGCAACACCAGGGGTATCACGCGCGCGTTGCCGACCCTGCAGAAATCTCTTCACACCCTTTTTGAAGAACCCCATGCTGTACTCCATTGGGAAAACCACGGCGGGGAGCTCATTCCACAGTCTGAGCGTCCGCGGAAGGAAGCTCCTTTGAGCCCGCACAGTACGAAACAATTCAGGTTTCAATATGTGAGGATGGACTCCCCGTCGATGGCGAGAGTTGCGATGGTAGAAAGTAGCCGTGGGCATCATCTTAAACAATTCTTCAGAACACCGTCCGTTGTACAAGCGGTAGAACACACATAAGGAGGCAAAGTCTCTCCTCAGACTGAGGGGCTCTAAACCGCTTGTGAGCTCGGGATCGTCGACAATTCTGATGGCACGTCGTTGAACCGAGTCTAAAGGATCAAGCTGGTATCCAGGTGCCCCCGCCCATAGATGACAGCAGTACTCCATATGAGGCCGGACTTGCGACTTGTAAAGTTGCAGCCTTTGCCCCGATGTGAAGTACTGCCTCGCTCTGTTGAGCACTCCGAGCTTTTTGGATGCCAGCTTAACCTTGTCTTCTAAGTGACTTCGGAACAAAACGTCGCTAGAAATGTCGACGCCAAGGATCCCGATGCTTTTGCTGATGTTCAGGGACGTGTTCTGGAACTGTGGAGCCACAGCAAATGGGGTTTTCTTAGCGGTGAACGCGCAGGCTTGAGTCTTAGTGGGGTTGAAATGGACTAGGTTTAGTCTGCCCCAATCGGAGACACTAGTTAGTGTACTCTCGATTTCAGACAACAGCCGTTCGCTGCTTTCCTCCACCTCGGAACGAGGGATATTAGCACGGCCCGTGTAATAAGCGTCCCCTGTACTGTCGTCCGCATAACAATGAACGCCGTCAATAGACAGCATATCATTGATATGCAGTAGGAACAGTGTTGGGGACAGCACAGAGCCTTGCGGGACGCCGGCATTTATGTCCATGCTGTCGGAGCAGCTACCGTCAACGACGGCTCTTATGCATCTGCTGGACAGAAAGCTGGCAACCCATTTGCATAATCCCTCGGGAAGCCCGTATGCTGGTAACTTCGTTAGAAGACCCCGGTGCCATACCCGATCGAACGCCTTCGCCACATCTAGGCTTACTGCCAATGCCTCACCTTGACTCTCGATGGCGAGTGACCAACGGTGCGTGAGATACACAAGGAGGTCACCAGCTGAGCGACTGTGGCGAAAGCCATATTGTCGGTCGCTCAACAAATCGTGATCCTCCAGGTATCTCAAAAGCTGCGTGTTGATCACTCGCTCCATGACTTTGGAGAGAAGGGAGGTGATGGCGATAGGCCTGTAATTCGTCGGGTCTGATCTGTCACCCTTTTTGGGCACTGGGTGCACATGGGCAGTCTTCCACGAAGACGGGACTTCCTTTTTGGTGTAGGAAAGCGCGAAAAGGCGCGTTAGTACTGGACACAATTCAGGAGCACACCGCTTCAGCACCACTGCCGGTATGCCGTCTGGCCCACTCGACTTATGGATTTCCAGAGAAAGCAATATAAAGCAATATATAAAGGTATTGAAGCAGTCTTAAATATGAAGAAATTAGGATTTATACCAAGATACAAATAAAGAGCCTTTTCTAGCGGCGGAATTTCAATTAAATTTTTAAAATAAAAGAACTCTTATTGTGGCATATCTATAATAGTTAGACATATGGTATCGCGACACTGTTTGTAAATATTTATGTGTTCTACAAAGTCGTAGTAAATTATTTTATTCTATCACCAATAGTTTTCGCAGCGCACGCCATGTAAAGAATATTTTAGATATTTTTTTTACATCTTGGGTTACATTATTGGAGTTTATGTAAGGATCCCTAATTTTTTTGAAAATATGATGTATCCTATGTCACCCAGGGATAGTGTAGCTTCCCAACAGTGAAAGAATTTTTCAAATCGATTCATACTTTCGGAGCCTATTCAATGCAAACAAACAAACAATCAAATCTTTCCTCTTTATAATATTTGTATAAGTATATACTTATACTAATATTATAACATATAGTATACATATGTTATAAATAAATAGCCTACCTGACTAATATTTTTGTTAATTTATTTATACATTTTTTTTTAATATATAAAATTCTACTGTACGTGTGTATGTCACTGAACTCCTCCTAAACGGCTGGACCGATTTAAATGTTTTTTTTTGTATTATCAATAATATAACCGAGATACCGACTGCAGCGCCATCTGCCGGGCTGATTTGTGAATCTAAACCATCCAGGGCGCTACCCAAACGCATACAAAAATATTCATTCAAATCGCATATACCCTAAAGCAAGCCTCTCTCGGAAGCCTTCTTATACATGTATACATTGTTGTATCTTAACAATATACAAACTCATATATAATACGATAATACAATTGAATCTAATTAAAACTTGTGAATGTAATACGGAGAATTGTTTGAAATGTATACTTTCCAGGTTGTAGGCGTTTGTGTATTAATTACGTAGACATGTCTTTGGTTTGTTTCATTTTATTTAGTTTTCTATATTATTATCACCAAAAATGTACCTATATGATTTTTGATATTTTCTACAACATTGAAGGTTCGATTCTGAGTCTGTGTATCAATACTTCAATCATTGTTTTATACTAATAAAAAACCGGCCAAGTGCGAGTCAGACTCGCGCACCGAGGGTTCCGTACAAACCTGTAGGTATATAAGTAAATGGTAGTATAGAACTGAGTATTTGATATTAATTTCAATTTATGACGTATTAAAAAAAAACTACTTACTAGATCTCGTTCAAACCAATTTTTGGTGGAAGTTTGCACCGTAATGTACATCATATATTTTATATAGATTTATCATTCTCTTATTTTAGAAGTTACAGGGGGGGGACACACATTTTACCACTTTGGAAGTGTCTCTCGCGCAAACTATTCAGTTTAGAAAAAAATTATAGTAGAAACCTCAATATCATTTTTTTAAGACCTATCCATAGACAACCCACACTTATGGGTTTGATGAAAAAAAAAAAATTGAGTTTCAGTTCTATGTATGGGGAACCCCCAAAATTTATTGTTTTTTTATATTTTTTGTGAAAATCTTAATGCGGTTCACAGAATACATCTACTTACCAAGTTTCAATATTATAGTTCTTATAGTTTCGGAAATAAATGGCTGTGACATACGGACGGACAGACAGACAGACAGACAGACAGACAGACATGACGAATCTATAAGGGTTCCGTTTTTTGCCATTTGGCTACGGAACCCTAAAAAGAGAGGCAGTACTATATGAATTTGTTGTAAGTTTGGGATCAGATGTTCGAACATGAAGAATGTGTCGGGATATTTTTCATCAATCCATTTAACTTAATAAACTTCATATTTTAATTATTTCAATCCCCTTAATTTGTGCAATAAAATATAAATAAACTATAAAATCAGAATTGAAGCAAAAAATTTAGTTCAAGGAACATTATAACTAGATGACTTGCAAACTGGAACAAAGTTTCGTTTAAAAAGGAAGCGAAGCTTCTCAAGTACCCAGCGCAAGTACTCGGGTATAATGCATGTTCCGTCTTACGAGTACAACACAGTCTCGGAACTAAGTACAGTACAGTACTTGTTTAATGTAAACAAAACTGATCCGTCGCATCAGCGTAGTTACAACTTTTATTAGTATTGGAAAACTTTTGTCGGCCCAGTTTTTTGTAGCCCAACTTTTATTCGATATAAAGTTGGATGTTTACCTTATTTATCGTTTTTTAACGAACACGCCTCTATCTCTCGCGAAATTGCGTATAAAACTTGATCATGTTGTACGAACTACGTTAAAGAAGTTAAACCCGGTTGAATAGTTTAATGAAAATCTGGAGAACAAAAGATAATATGGCTCCCAAATAATTTGAAATAACTTCAAGCTACCCTATATTAATTTTGCTTTATGATTTGAGGTTTCGACTCTTGACCTGGGCCTTCAATAAGTACGCATGTAAGTATTGATATTTAGATATATTTTTTATCAAATCGCGCGTGCCTGCATCACACCCTGACGAAACACTAAAATGCACAAAAGGAATCGTAAACATTAACATTCCTTTTGGTGCCTTTGACCTGAATGTAAAATAGCCCACAGAGGCACTTACTATGGCTCACATTCGCGAGTTGTTGCCGAATTAACATATGCACATAATTTGCGATATTACAGTGTAAGTGGCGGACTCGTAATATTGAGTAATAAATAACAACTAACGGCGCGCGGTTATTGTACCGAAATGCCCGGGGAATATGGTAGAATAGGCAAATTAGAACAAATTGTGATCTACTCGACATATGCGAATGTCGGGCCATTCCACGTATAATAATTAGATTTGATAAAATTGCACCCGCCACCCAGATGTGAGCTTGTATGAAAAAACATATGGATTCCTGTGGGACCTCTGTAATGTGTTGCCTATGAAGTCTTTAGTATAGATGTAACACTTCAGTCTCGCCATAATTTGAATAGGTATTTGAGTTATTAATTTCTATTGCTTTTTCTACAATTTATGGACCTTTGATTGACCAACACCATGAAAAGAGGTCAAAGTCTAGAAGAAAATAGCTCTCGATTTCAGTTCCCAACCACCATGATATGATATCCTCAAGGTGTTTTCAATACGATATAATATTCGCCGCGAATCTCTCGCGCCGTACGCGCATAATGCATACGCGCGAGAGATTCTAACAACATCCGCGGCTACGGTAACCGCTTAACATCAGTTGGGCCGTAAGCTTTGTATAATAAAAAGATGATTTTGTGAAGAATTCATGTATAAGTTCATCATCATCATCATCAGCCTATAATGTTGAACTGATACTGCTTTAAATGCCCACTGCTGAGCACAGGCCTCCTTTCACAAATGAGGGTGAAAGGGAATGGGCAGATACTCCACCTCGCGTGCCCACTGCGGATTGGTGGAGGTAGACTAATGGTTAACCTACTGTTGAAATTTTTCAAGCCGCCTAGGAGGCATCCAACTAGCTTAACGACTATCACAATTAAGTGATAACCGGGACCAACGTTTTTACGTGCCTTCCGAAGCACGGAAACGCTCGATTTGAAATACCACTTTTTTTTTATACAACATAGTCGATTTACAAGCATACGGCCCACCTGATGGTATGCGGTTACCGTAGCCAAAGACCGTATCACTAGACGGTCACCCATCCAGGTTCCGACCACGACAGACGTAGCTTAACTTTGCCGATCGATTAAGAACGGCTAATCATGCTACACCACGAGCGCTTCAATGTATAACCAATCCAAATTAGTATTACCAAAAGCCAATCACTTCAATCTACGGAACCCTGAAAGTACCTAGTTCCTCAAATTACATGAGTCCTTTAACCTAAAAACATTGAAAGGTCGTCTCCTAGCGCCATTGTGTGCCTTATCGAGTTTTTCGAGGGTTTTTTATAAAGTCGAGTACAATAGAATCTGTCGGCATTATTTCACTTAACGTAAGCTTGTCCCTTCCACAAAGGGCCGTGCACTCTACAATGCTAATATTGTCAAGTATTCTGATAGCCTATTATTCAGAGCAAGATTTAAAAATGTATTGTCTGATCTGGATGGCAAACAATCTACAAAAGATTATTATTCAGCTATTTGTGTAATGTTCTTGAAGGAATATCTTTAGTGTCAAGTGTTTTGTTGCTCATCATTATTTTCTATTTTTAACGATACTAAAGTGAATCAAGAAGCTTTTATAAATATACTACCAGTGAGTTCCGGCAGCGGCACTTGAGAGTCTGTTTACTACTAGGGTTTATGTGTGTACCATCTTTGGACTTATCATTACCTATAATTATGGTCACATAAGCCTATGCAAATAAAATTCAATAGTGTCTTTTGAGTATTTATTACGTTTTTTTTTATATGACGGAATCGTATAGATACAAGCAAACGGCCCGGCTGATGGTAAGCGGTTACCGTAGCCATATGAACGCTTGCAACACACGAGGCATCACTCACCACCCTTTCCCCCACTTTAATGAGGACCTTACTCACGCGCAGGAACACAACATAAAGATATTTGGCTGCGGTATTCTGTGAGGTGGAGGTATTTCCCCAGAAGAGCTGCTCTTTGAGCGAATAAACGCTACGCTCTATATTTACGTGGTACAATATTGCGGTGGTCACACAGCAATTACTACTTTTTTATAACCGTGACGAACTTAATATGAACGATGCAACTGTAACACCTACAACCTTGCAAGAATCTTGCAAGTCAAATTTCACCCACTTACAGTGGTCGGATTGACTTGATGTTTGGTATACAAATGGTTTGGTATTAGGTTTGATACCTATACATATAGTACTGTGTCACTGTTTGTTCGTGATGTAATAGACGTGGGCCTCGACCATCGAACAATTAACCCAAAGAAGCGTAATGACGTCGACTTTGCTTGCAATCTATTCCGCCAATTTGCCACCATCGACAATGCGCTCTGATTGGCTAAGACAAGGACTCATTCGATCTGACTGGCCAAGTCAAGAACTGGCAGTGCAGGCAGTGATTGGTCCTTACTGTTCAAAATCAGTGACAAATCACTGACTAGTTTCGGAATCGGATTGTTCGGTATTACTACTCTAAGGGATTGTTCCTCGATGGCCTCGACTGAAAACCAGCGCGTTTTATTCGTTTCTTTTTCTAACCTAAGCACATTGCTGAGTCGAGACCTATTCCTGGCATCACGCAACATAACATTTTTGTGTCGTTTTTAATTGTTTGTTCTATTTTTTATTTTTTTGTGCAGTTATTAATGTAATGTTGTGTGTAATCTTTTGTCTTTCTTCTTACAACCCGTTTTGGAAACCCCAATAAAATGAATCTGTGATCAAAGCAGCATTTAAATTGTAGCAGGTAGATAGCGTATTACCACAGGTATTAAGACACGAATAAACTCATACAATATACATTTGCTTGCTTAGGTGCTTTATAAGAAACTGGTGCCGATTCTGTTGTAAATCGCACTAAACCAATTTTAGTAGCATCACATCTCTTTCTTGCGAAAAATATTGAAAAAGGATAGAACATATTTATAGCTGTCAAATTAGTATTTGCCGTCTTCATTTGCGGGTATTTAGACGTTACCTCGAAAGAGACTACTAAATTTATATTGAAAACAAGCATTGGACTAATTTGACAGGACTAAATCTCTTACATCCTTTTTGTTTTGTTCTTTGTTAGAAAGAGACATAGTTAGACTAAATTAGTTTAGTCGTAAACAACAGAATCCGCACCACTGTCCCGCGATGATCTAAATACCAGACGCAGCGTAAATTACTAACTAATTATTAAAAATAATGTTTTCAATTCAGGAGTATTGACAAATTGACAGAGTTTGTTCAAAAGAGAAAAGCCCTCATTGTTGACTGTACATAGCTTTTCTTAAAGCATTTCTTTAAAGTTAAACAGGATGTTTAAAAGTTTCCATTGATAAATTACCGAAGTTTCGCATTAATTTACAAACTAAAGCCCTTTAACGGAAAAGCTAACGTAGGCTTTGTTTATAATTTCATTAAAATTCGGCGTTCTGAGATATTGTTGTGTAAATTTTTTTTTTTTTTTTTTTTATACCACTTAGGTGGCAAACAAGCATACGGCCCGCCTGATGGTAAGCGGTTACCGTAGCCTATGGGCGCTTGCAACACCAGGGGTATCACGCGCGCGTTGCCGACCCTGCAGAAATCTCTTCACACCCCTTTTGAAGAACCCCATGCTGTACTCCATTGGGAAAACCACGACGGGAAGCTCATTCCACAGTCTGAGCGTCCGCGGAAGGAAGCTCCTTTGAGCCCGCACAGTACGAAACAATTCAGGTTTCAATATGTGAGGATGGACTCCCCGTCGATGGCGAGAGTTGCGATGGTAGAAAGTAGCCGTGGGCATCATCTTAAACAATTCTTCAGAACACCGTCCGTTGTACAAGCGGTAGAACACACATAAGGAGGCAAAGTCTCTCCTCAGACTGAGGGGCTCTAAACCGCTTGTGAGCACGGGATCGTCGACAATTCTTATGGCACGTCGTTGAACCGAATCTAAAGGATCAAGCTGGTATCCAGGTGCGCCCGCCCATAGATGACAGCAGTACTCCATATGAGGCCGACTTGTAAAGTTGCAGCCTTTGCCCCGATGTGAAGTACTGCCTCGCTCTGTTGAGCACTCCGAGCTTTTTGGATGCCAGCTTTACCTTGCCTTCTAAGTGACTTCGGAACAAAACGTCACTAGAAATGTCGACGCCAAGGATCCCGATGCTTTTGCTGATGTTCAGGGAAGTGTTCTGGAACTGTGGAGCCACAGCAAATGGGGTTTTCTTAGCGGTGAACGCGCAGGCTTGGGTCTTGGTGGGGTTGAAATGGACTAGGTTTAGTCGACCCCAATCGGAGACACTAGTTAGTGTACTCTCGATTTCAGACACCAGCCGTTCGCGGCTTTCCTCAACCTCGGAACGAGGGATATTTGCACGGCCCGTGTAATGGGTGTCCCCTGTACTGTCGTCTGCATAGCAATGAATGCCGTCAATAGACAGCATATCATTGATATGCAGTAGGAACAGTGTTGGGGACAGCACAGAGCCTTGCGGAACGCCAGCATTTATGTCCATGCTATCGGAGCAGCTACCGTCGACGACGGCTTTTATGCATCTGCTGGACAGAAAGCTGGCAATCCATTTGCACAATCCCTCGGGAAGCCCGTATGACGGTAACTTCGTTAGAAGACCCCTGTGCCAGACCCGATCGAACGCCTTCGCCACATCTAGGCTCACTGCCAATGCCTCACCTTGACTCTCGATGGCGAGTGACCAACGGTGCGTGAGATACACAAGGAGGTCACCAGCTGAGCGACTGTGGCGAAAGCCATACTGTCGGTCGCTCAACAAATCGTGATCTTCCAGGTATCTCAAAAGCTGCGTGTTGATCACTCGCTCCATGACTTTGGACAGAAGGGAGGTGATGGCGATAGGCCTGTAATTCGTCGGGTCTGATCTGTCACCCTTTTTGGGCACTGGGTGCACATGGGCAGTCTTCCACGAAGACGGGACTTCCTTTTTGGTGTAGGAAAGCGCGAAAAGACGCGTCAGTACTGGACACAACTCAGGAGCACACCGCTTCAGCACCACTGCCGGTATGCCGTCTGGCCCACTCGACTTATGGATGTCCAGAGAAAGCAATTCCCGCCGGACCTCCCGTTGGGTAATGCTTATCTCCGGCATGGAGCTGTCACACCGCGGAATGGTAGGCAGTGTGGCGCCCCCATCATCCAAAGTCGAGTTCGAGGCAAAGATAGAGCCTAAAAGGTCAGCCTTCTCTTTAGCACTATGGGCCAAGTTCCCGTCCGGCTTACGTAGTGGTGGCAAGGACGACTGGCAAAAGTTTCCCTCAGCAGCTTTGGCAAGAGACCAGAAAGCGCGACTCCCAGAGGGAAGGCTAGTCAGCCTCTCACCAAACCTGCCGACGAAATCGAACTTAGCCCTGGCAATCATACGCTTACTGAACCTCGAGGCAGCGTTAAATTTGCGTTTCGCATCAGAGACTTTAGGGTCCTGATTAGTTTGGGCCGTGGTCCAAGCCTCATACAAGGTCTGCTTATTTTGTCTAGCATCCTTGCAGGGCCGATTAAACCACGGTCGCTTCTTCACCCCTACAGCCACTAGCGGGTTTGGGATATAACATTCCATTCCCGCCAGTATCGCCTCAGCGACGGCAGCTGCACAGGTGTCAGGATCATCTGATGCGAAGCAGAGCTGCCTCCACGGGTACGATGCGAAGAATTCACGCAATCCATCCCAGTCTGCTGACTTATAGTGCCACACGCGTCGACGCCCGGGTGACCGGATCAAATTGGTCGACGCACAAGGCACATGTGTCCGGACGAGACAGTGGTCCGATGAGCCGAGTGGCGCATCCACTATCACTGTATATCTGTCCGGTCGCGTAGTCAGCAGAAGGTCCAGTAAGGAACTAGTATGGCTCTCAATATCTGGGATTCTCGTAGGAGAAACAACCAGTTGTGAGAAGCCATAGGCCAGGGCAAAGTCGTGAGCAGTCCTACCCGCGAAGTCAGTGGACCGAGAACTAAGCCACTCAACGTGGTGAGCGTTGAAGTCTCCTAATATCACTAACTAACGAGGGGTACTGCTCCAGTACTTTGTCAGTCGTCAATTGCAGGTGCTCAAATAACCGGATTGTGTCCGCGTCACCGCTGTGGGACCTGTAAAGGCACGCGTAAACTTTGGTGTGGCCACCGTGATCTACGCGCACCCACAAAATCGACAGGTCCCGGTCTTCTAGGCCATGGAGACGGCGACAGCAAATATCCTCCCTGACGTACATACATACCCCGGCACGGCGCACAAAGTTGTGCTCCAGCTTGTACCCGGGGTAGTGTAGATACGATGTATCATCAGGGCAGGATATTTGCGTCTCCGTGAGAAATAGCAGAGTCGGCTTTGCAGTCTCTAGATGTTGGTGGACTGCATTGATGTTCGAATGAAGACCCCTGATATTGCAAAAGTCCATAGATAATATGGACGGGGAAGCCGCTGACAAACGTTTTCTTCTATTTCGACGGGCCATTTAAAAAGGAGATGAAGAGAATTTTAAGAGGAGGTACTATGCTGGCAGCGGAAGGGACAAAGCACAGCGTCACTCCGACAGAATGCTGCTCAGGTGATACAGTTTGTTGGTGCGGCAGCTGGAAGGGCCCCCGGTCCCCCCCTGATACAGTCGGCCGGGTCCACTCCGGTCTCCTCCTCCGGCACGACCAACTGCACCAAGGATTATGCGCGAGGCGGCGGGTCAGCCTCCCAGGGCGGAGATTATGTGATCCCTGGGTTCGGGACCCCTACAACCTGCGGGCGGCCAGCGGGCAGCCGTTTCACCGGGTCTCCCTAACCGCCGCAACAACACGCCGTGCCTGCACAGCCCTACGTCGGTACCACACCGCTGGTCCACACCCTGCCAGCATAGCACCTCCTCATGGAGCTCTGGCGACCTTACTCACCGCAGGAACACAACACCTAAGCTGGTAACTTCTAACGAAGTTACCAGCATACGGGCTTCCCGAGGGATTATGCAAATGGGTTGCCAGCTTTCTGTCCAGCAGATGCATAAGAGCCGTCGTTGACGGTAGCTGCTCCGACAGCATGGACATAAATGCCGGCGTCCCGCAAGGCTCTGTGCTGTCCCCAACACTGTTCCTACTGCATATCAATGATATGCTGTCTATTGACGGCGTTCATTGTTATGCAGACGACAGTACAGGGGATGCTTATTACACGGGCCGTGCTAATATCCCTCGTTCCGAGGTGGAGGAAAGCCGCGAACGGCTGTTGTCTGAAATCGAGAGTACACTAACTAGTGTCTCCGATTGGGGCAGACTAAACCTAGTCCATTTCAACCCCAATAAGACTCAAGCCTGCGCGTTCACCGCTAAGAAAACCCCATTTGCTGTGGCTCCACAGTTCCAGAACACGTCCCTGAACATCAGCAAAAGCATCGGGATCCTTGGCGTCGACATTTCTAGCGACGTTTTGTTCCGAAGTCACTTAGAAGACAAGGTTAAGCTGGCATCCAAAAAGCTCGGAGTGCTCAACAGAGCGGGGCAGTACTTCACATCGGGGCAAAGGCTGCAACTTTACAAGTCGCAAGTCCGGCCTCATATGGAGTACTGCTGTCATCTATGGGCGGGAGCACCTGGATACCAGCTTGATCCTTTAGACTCGGTTCAACGACGTGCCATCAGAATTGTCGACGATCCCGAGCTCACAAGCGGTTTAGAGCCCCTCAGTCTGAGGAGAGACTTTGCCTCCTTATGTGTGTTCTACCGCTTGTACAACGGACGGTGTTCTGAAGAATTGTTTAAGATGATGCCCACGGCTACTTTCTACCATCGCAACTCTCGCCATCGACGGGGAGTCCATCCTCACATATTGAAACCTGAATTGTTTCGTACTGTGCGGGCTCAAAGGAGCTTCCTTCCGCGGACGCTCAGACTGTGGAATGAGCTCCCCGCCGTGGTTTTCCCAATGGAGTACAGCATGGGGTTCTTCAAAAGGGGTGTGAAGAGATTTCTGCAGGGTCGGCAACGCGCGCGTGATACCCCTGGTGTTGCAAGCGTCCATAGGCTACGGTAACCGCTTACCATCAGGCGGGCCGTATGCTTGTTTGCCACCTAAGTGGTATAAAAAAAAAAAAAAAAAAAAAGGCGGAGGTACTTCCCCAGTCGGGCTACTCCAAATTTTGGACGAGATATCCCGTTATGCCCTACCTCACAAGTAAATAACTAAGTTTAGATATTAAACCTAAGTGGTAGATGAATAGGTATGTTCACTAACATGTCAAATCAGCTAGTCAAATTCTAAAGATAGATTGTATTAGCAAGGATGTTCACATGAAATAGTAAGTTATGTTATGACGTAAAGCATCAAATTATTTTTACCTACCTACCTCTACCTACCTACTAACCTCAAGGTTACTGTGTTGACAATAAAATTATTAATTATCGAAATTAACCTCTCTTATAAATTTAATGTTGGCAGGAAAGGTGCCAAGCCCATTCACTGAGATCATTTATGGGGCCAACCTTTGCGCGCTATCCAAAAAAGATGGCGGAGTAAGACCCATCGCTGTGGGTAATACTATCCGTCGTATGGCCTCCAAAATTTGTTGTCGTCACATTCTCCCGAAACTTTCGGAAATATTTCAGCCCATTCAACTCGGTTTTGGCTCAAAGGGAGGTTGTGAGGCAGCTGTTCATGCGGCTCGGACCTTTCTATTAAATAACGGAGGTGAAGTGCTGCTTAAAGTTGACATAAAAAATGCATTTAACTCTGTCGATAGGGGCGCTTTATTGACCCAAATTCGGGATATCTGCCCTGACGTATATCCTTACCTTTGGCAATGCTATGGGCATCCATCAAAACTTTTTTTCAGAGAACACCCACTTATTTCCGCCATGGGTTGTCAACAGGGCGACCCTCTCGGTCCAGCTATCTTCAGTTTGGCCATCCATTCAATTATTTCTGGGTTACAATCTAAATTTAATGTATGGTATCTAGACGACGGTACGCTGGGGGGTGATGCGGCTTCCGTTCTCAGTGATTTTAAAACATTGACAGAAAATTTTAAAAAGATTGGCCTAGAATTCAATAGCTCCAAATGTGAGCTCCTTATTTTAGATTCTTTCCCAGAATCTGAAAAACCAGAATTAATTCAAAATTTTAATGTTTTGGCTCCCAATATTAAGTTACTGTCAAAGGAGTCGCTTCATCTTCTCGGAGCCCCCGTCTTAGATGAATCCATACCTAGTTTCTTTGAGAAAAAGATTCAAAATTTTAATGACTCTTCAAATAGACTCTATGAAATTAATGCCCATTATGCATTTTTTATTGTTCGACTCTGCCTTTTCGTGCCTAAGTTTACCTATTTACTCCGCAGTACGCACTTATTTAAATTCGTTCACATATTAGATACCTTGGATAATATGATCAAAACGTCTCTTTCCAAAATTCTAAATTGCAGTTTTTGTGAAAACAAAGTGTGGTCTCAGGCCACCCTACCCGTGTGTTATGGTGGCCTAGGAGTGCGGAAAATTTCAAGCATATCAGTACCGGCGTTTCTATCCTCGGTATACAGTGTGGGCACCCTTGTCAGATCTGTTTTGGACCCTTCTATTGGATCTGTTGAGGTTTCTTACCTGTCCGATGCTAGAGACGCCTGGCAGGCAGCTTGTCCAGGCACAAATATTCCAACCTTGAGTCACTCTCAGAGAGCGTGGGACAAGCCTCTTTGTGAAAAAACTTGGCAAAATTTATTTTCAAACTTTTCGATAGATACAGACCGCGCGCGTTTGTTAGCCGTCTCTCAGAGTGACTCAGGTCACTGGCTACAAGCTATTCCATCCACAAATACCGGGACAATGTTAGACCGTATAACATTAAGTCTGTGTATTTGTCTTCGTCTTGGTTGCAGGACCAATCAGCCTCATCGCTGCCGCTGCGGAGACCTCGTCAATGAGCTCGGCCACCATGGACTTTCGTGCTCCCTAAGTGCTGGTCGAATATCACGGCACTCGGCTATTAATGACATTATCCGCAGGGCTCTTGTTGTCGCTAACGTGCCTTCCGTACTGGAACCAGTCGGTATTGCGCGGGGCGATGGCAAGAGACCGGATGGTATGTCTTTGATCCCTTGGAGTGTCGGCAAGTCGCTGGTGTGGGATGCCACATGTGTCGATACACTCGCGCCATCTCACTTACCGGCTACTTGTAAAGCTGCAGGGGCAGCGGCGGCCAGTGCGGAAAATTCAAAATTCAAAAAATATGCATCGATTGGACCCAATTATATTTTTATGCCTTTTGCGGTCGAGACCTTGGGACCATGGGGGTCAGAAGCTCGCCGTTTTGCTCGCACCTTGTCTTCAAAATTGATCGAGACCTCCGGAGACCAGCGGGCGGGGAGCTTTTTCCGCCAACGCGTCAGCTTGGCTATCCAAAGAGGAAACGCTGCCAGCCTTCTGGGAACCTTGCCGTTAATCGGAAGCAGCGGCAGGCTTGAGGAAATTTTCTATATATAGATTATATTTTGTAAATATAGATTGTATTTTGTACATATTTGTTGTAAATAAAAAATTATGTATTTGAAATTAGTAGAAAATGTACATATTTGATGTTCCCGTGTTTTATTTTAATGTTTTATAAACTGGATAGTGAATAGTAACACAATATTAAGAAATTCATGGGTTGAGGTTGAGATGTATCTTGTGTTATACGATAGTTCCTAATAGGAACGTATTTAATATACAGGTAAAAATTAACCAGTGCGCAAATTTTGACAACTTAATAAACACCTATTTTTTATTTTGTTTTGTCTTAGTAATTTTTTTTTATCGGTAACGAAAGATGTCTACTTTGATACTCGTCGGCGTGCGGGCGTAACGATTCGTATTCGAAAGTATTGATTCCGAACCACCAAAAAAAAATTCCGCACTGATTAAAATTGTATCCTGTATACGACGAGTTCGGTAAACAAGCGTACGGCCCGCTTGATGGTAAGCGGTTACCGTAGCCATATGTACGAGCAAAAATCGCTGTGGAGTAGTAACCGAGCAATACAATTCCGTGTCTTGTCAGTGCGTTTGCAATCATTTAAAACAGTAAGGACCAATCACTGCATCGTGTCATCTTAACATCCTCTAAAATATTTGACGGGCCAGTTGGCGCAGTTGGTTAAGGTTCACCTTACGCGCCGCAGGTCGTGGGTTCGATTCCCACACAGGACATGCATTTGTGTGCATGAACATGTCTGTATGTCCTGAGTCTGGGTGTAATTATGTATATTAAGTATGTATTTACAAACAAAAAGTAGTATATGTATTATATCAGTTATCTGGTTTCCATAGTACAAGCTCTGCTTAGTTTGGGATCAGATGACCGTGTGTGAGGAATGTCCCAGGATATTTATTTATTTATTTATTTAATATACCTCTCTTACAATTAATAAAAATAACTATAGTAAGTATTTGCAGCTAGGAGCTCAATTAAAACCATTTTCAACATCTGCATTGTAAACCAGCATTAATTTATTTACAACAAGTATGTACAAATTACAATCTATATATAGAAAATGTCCTCAAGTCTGCCGCTGCTTCCGATTAACGGCAAGGTTCTCAGAAGGCTGGCAGCGTTTCCTCTTTGGATAGCCCAGCTGATGCGTCGGCGGAGGCCTCGATCAATTTTGATTTTGAAGCGCGAGCAAAACGGCGAGCTTCGGACCCCCATTCGGTCCTATGGTCTCGACCGCAAAAGGCGTAAAAATATAAGAAGGCGTATATACTTACCAGCATTTAAGTTCGGAAGTGTATTAACAAACATTATCAATAACAACAAAATTGTAACACGTTTACTATTTCCTATTAACAAACATAAATCGTGAGCGTGATTAGCGGCGGTATTCCAGTCGGCGCGTGTCACGTGACGTCACGGCTCGTCACGTCACCTGCGAAGGGCGTATAGATAAGCGTAACGTGAGCGTGACGGCTCGCGTGACAACGCCGATGCGAGATAGACGTGTGTGTGATTTACACCGTGTCGTGTTCCCAGCTTTGTTTACTAATGAGAAGATGGGTCTATGGTTATGGTCATGTATGGCTTTTGCGGTCACGGTCACTACGTGACCGCAAAAGCCATACAATATTATCTACAGGGTGGAAATTTTAGACGTATTATTCTTAGGCGAACATCCCTTACTTATTGAGTTTTTGCCTTCCGCATTACCTGATTTCGAAAAAAATAATTGGTACTAAGCGAGAAAACGGCGACATCCGATAATAATAAAAATGTAGCTTAATCGATCCTGTCTCCGACAAGGACCAAAAGGCTCTATGGGGCCAAATTAGATTAGGGTTCTAGAAACGTCACAAATCGAAAAATCTTTTCCCATGTATTTTGGTAGGAAATTTTAATGTGATAAGTATTTTTTTAGTTATTGGAGGAAATCTCTGGAACCGATCGATCACGGCCAGGAACCGATCATGAATCCGATTTAAAAAATACTTTCACTATCAGGACGCTAAATTATCCCTGCGTTTATCCCAGGAACGCGAGAAAAAAGGCGGCGTATAACTATTCCAATACTGTTATAAAACGTCAATTTCTTAAAATAGCAATAACAATAAAAAATATGAGGAAACTGAGGAAACCATCTAGAACGAATGACAGTTCGATTAGTGGCTCTTTCGGTAGGGCGCAAGGCGAGTGACGGACGGGTGTCAGTCAGTCGCGTGCGTGAGCCTAAGCGAGCGTGTGCGTGTCACCGAATACGGTGACGTGACATCGCGGAAATATGCCAAAACGCGCTAACATTTTCTTCATCTCCCCCTGTATCTGTATTACTGACAAAATATTATTTTGAATACAATCTATTCACACGGATGTGTAGAGAAGTTAAGTTTATTTGCAAACATGTTTCGTTCTTTTGCGAAACGTGCCATTTTAGCAAGTATTATAATAAAAATTGTTTTTAATTTATTTTCCAAATGGTGTAAATTCTGATGTTTTAAACAAAACTAATTTAATCTTTCTATATCTCTTTCTAACATAAGTATAATAAGAAAAGGTAAAAATTAGTCCGCATCAAAATCGGTCTCCCGTAAATGACTGCGTATACTAATTTGACAACTTTTTATATTTTTTATCCTTTTTCAATAATGTTTGTAAGAAAGGATGTGATCTGTTTAACATAACTAACGCGCGATCTGCAGCAAATCAGCACGAGTTAAGGTATGCTATTCTGTAACAGGGAAATCATCTCGAAAGTCATCTCGCAACACACCTCGCAACTGAATTGGCGGGTAAATTACGTTTCAGAATACCAAATCCTATTGAAAAACGTCAAAATACTCACCTGTCGTAGTTCTTCTCACTTCCGTCATCACTCGGTGGCGCAAGTGTCGAACTCACTCAGTTTAAGAATATGAAATTCTAATCTCATCGCGGATTCAGAAGTGATTTTGCAAATGAACGTTACAGAATAGCACTGATGATCACTTTTACAAAATCAATCAATCCCCGTCTGCACTAAAGTCAGGTTTAAGATACAATGGTCGCCAAAATTTTCGCATGATTTTTAAGGCAATAAAAGTCATTATCAGTCGGCAAAAAATGATCTGTAACATAAAAGTTCAGCTCAAAAAAGATTTCAGCAATGGCCGCACAGTTTCGCAGTAACGCAATAAACGGTAATATCGAAACGGAATTCCCCCGATCAAAATAATGCGCTCATTACGATACAACATCTCACAGCGAACACCATTTACACACTCAATGGCCATTATTAAAAATAATAAACCGCCTGTCGGGCGTCGATTACCCAATTTTGTGTAAAAAGGAATTTTTCCCTTCCTCAGTAATGATGCTTACTGGGTTGGCAGTAGAGGTGGCCCGGCGCCCGACTTTATTGCACGTTTTTAGCCGAAATGATGATAATTTCACTTGGAAGTGGTTTTTATGGAGGACGCGGAAGTTCTCGCTTTCGAGATTTTTGCTGAATTTAAGGTGAGGGTTATAAGAGGATTTATAAACGCTAAAACTATTTTCACCGCGTGGATTCGAACTACTATTGTTATATTAAAATAAAAATAAAACATATAAGACGTCGTTGATCATTGTATTGAAAAAGATTATATATTATTAAATTAAACTAGTTCTGTTTGATGAGTTATATATAATGTAACAATGGTAAAATAAATTATTTTTAAATTAAATTATTAATTATTAGTTATGTGGCCGCCGTTACGATTAATTCTCCTCTTTACGAAGCACTTTGACCACATACACAAATATCTATGACATAAACTTACAACTAGGTATGTATATGTGTATGGGCTAATCTCTGGAACTACCAGTCGAATTTGAAAAAATCTAGGATGCTACATGATCCCCGAGTATTACTTATAGGCTACATTTTATCCCGAGAACGCGGGTGAACCGCCGAGGACTGCTAGTAATAGAAGAAAATGCAATTGTTCACAAAAGCTAGCATATAACCTAGCCCGCAAAATATAATATTATAAATGATGTATAATAAATATCACTGATTTTTCACACTACTGGTTAATAGCAGCGATTAAAAATGCATGCGTGTCATGACGTGGCGTAGCGTGACACTTGTCACACGCCACACTGGATTATCCAAGTATCCATCCATTTGAATAAATAATTACTAATAGTAACCAGCAATATCATAATCCTTTTGACTTGCGTGCGCTATTCTGTAGAGCTATTATAGAGAGTCCACTGCAACCATAGAGTTATAATATTATAGAGCGACTGTACGAGAGTACGGTCTGTGAGTACGGGTACGGCCTAAATACCACCGCTAAAGGAGTGCTCTCAACCTCACTCCTTCTTTTCAAGATATATCCTTACTGATTTCCGACCAACTTGAACTCCTAGGCATAACCTTAACTACCAAAATAAATTTTGGTAGTTCTATTTCAAAGGTCATAGGCTAAAACCGCTGCAAAAAAGCTGGGCATCCTCTGTAAGGTGAAGCGGTACTTTACGCCGGATCAGTTTTTGGAACTGTACAAAGCACAAGTCCGTTCGTGCATCGAGTACTGCTGTCACCTCTGGGATGGATCTGCCAAATATTACTACTACCTACTTACAGAGGATGCCCAGCTTTTTTACAGCGGTTTTAGCCTTTGACCTTTGAAATAGAACTGTAGCGATATCTATCAGCCATCTATCAGTAACACTGAGATAGTTCACACACGGAAAGATAGATGGCGTGGCGCCACATTATCCTGCATCGCGCTTCAGAAGTTTTCTCGAGAATCTGCATATATATACAACTGTCCGACATGTACAGTTGGACCGCGGTGCCCAGGCACGATGACCCAGCCTGGTGGAAGATCTTCCCTTTTAAATGTAGGTGTCATCCACCTTGCACCTCCATAGAACTACCAAAATTTATTTTGGTAGTTAAGGTTATGCCTAGGAGTTCATGTTGGTCGGAAATCAGTAAGAATATATCTTGAAAAGAAGGAGTGAGGTTGAGAGGACTCCTTTTACCGGTGGCATTTAGGCCGTACCCGTACTCACAGACCGTACTCTCGTACAGTCGCTCTATAATATTATAACTCTATGGTTGCTGTGGACTATCAATATTTGTATAAAAATACTAGTAGGTACAATTCCACCACCAGAAAGCCAAAAGATCCCTAACAAAAGAATCTAGGCCAATGTACCTGCCCTACATTCGACTATTTGATAACGCCACAAGTCACGTCGGCGTGACGTCACACTCACACGTCACTGCAGGCGCCCCCTGACAGATAATTCCGTGATTACCGCTATGACGTCACTGTAATGCGAGGCGCGCTCAGTCATTAGACACATGTACCACTTGTGTACGGTTAATTAGTGAGAGATGACTTCTAATCGTATCGATGTCTAACTACATACTTAGATGTATTAAGTGACTACCCAATGATTGGTGAGCGATTCACTTGAACGAAAGTTATAAATAGCTAACTTAAATAAACAAAACTCCTCAGTTATCACTACAATTGTATGACTCAATAAAGGAGCTATCTAAAGTATTTATTTTGTAAAGTATAATTCTGTAAATATAGGTTGATAGACTCTTCATATGAGTACCTATCACAACCAAAATAAAATTTATAACAATTAACTTAAATTACTGTACAATGGGCGGCATCTTTTGGATGGAAAATAATGACATGATAATATACAGTATATAACAATAATACACAAAATTACGATGCTACCTTGCTCGATCATAAGGTATGAAAAGTAAAAAAAAAATGATAATTCAGAGTTAACCTCATAGTAAAGTTGTTCAGCAGGACTAACCTAGTCACCTACATATAAGTGTAATATGACATCTCGAAATCTCCACCCAGTATAAGTATTGAATCTTGAACTTGAACTGAATTACGAAAGGTGAGGCCTAGATTTGGCAGGGATGTTATGGATATGAAATTTCGGATCTAGATATGGATACGGACGGATATATGAATAATATTATTCCGGTTTCAGATATGGTTACGGATATTAAATTATTTCGGATATTAGTTTTTTTGGAAAGCGCGCGGCGCGGCTAGAGTTTCTGCTCGGGGCAAAAACTAGGCTCGGCCGGACAAAAACGTGACTCAGTTAGACTCCGCCCTAATACGAAATTATTCATAACTTTTATGTCAGACTGGATTACGGTTAGGTAGCTCCATGATATCCCTGATTTGATCTTCCCTTATGAGTCCCCACGGCTAATATAAATTAGACAACCAGATAAATGATGCAAACTAAGCCGTTTTCAGGAGCGGTAAGTCCCTCTACCAAAGTTTTGTATTTACAACAGATTTGCAACGATCCATTGAGCATATAATACTCTACACATTTAGCCTCTAATTTGTCGACTTTAATATCGTATGACGGAAGCTGCTATGTTGGTTCTAAGGGAGCCGAGAATGTAATGATAACGGCATACGCGTATCATACGAAGATTTTCAACACACTTGCGAGGGAAAAAAAATGGAAAATAGCGCGCAGGTTAAAATAAGAATGCTTCGTCTACACACATATCAATTTCAGTGAGGTACAAACTTAACATAATCGGGATTATAATTATCATGAAAATGTGCGGTAATGTAAAGTAAAAAACATTAGTGTGTAATAAGCTGCATTATTAAACTAATAAAAGGAAAGCGTGACTGACTGATCTATCAACGCATAGCTCAAACCACTGAACCGATTGGGCTGAAATTTGGCATACAGATAGTTGTAATGACGTAGGCATCCGCTAAGAACGGATTTTTGGAAATTCCAACCCTAAGGGGGTAAAAAAGGGGATGAAAGTTTGTATGAAAGTCCGTCAGTTTTGGAGTTACGATCTTCAAATTTTGTGTTTAGGCTAACGATTGAAAATTAATTTATAGGTGTCTCAGCGTTTGTGATAATTCGACCCACAAAGGGGGAAAAAGGGGGATGAAGTTGGGTAAGCAAGGCCTTCAATTCCACAATAAACTAAATTAAATGTATTATAATACAGTGTAGGTATCCAGTAAGGAAGGATTTTATAAAATTCCACCCCTAAGGGGCTAAAATAGGGGATGGA
The DNA here is from genome assembly GCA_947623365.1 of Achlya flavicornis. Classification (NCBI taxonomy): domain Eukaryota; kingdom Metazoa; phylum Arthropoda; class Insecta; order Lepidoptera; family Drepanidae; genus Achlya; species Achlya flavicornis. The sequence goes on from OX392488.1 coordinate 5,478,274, forward strand.
AGTTTGTATGCAAGTCCGTTAGTTTTGAAGTTAGGATCTTCAAATTTTGTGTTTAGGCTGTCGATTGAAAATTAATGTAAAGTTGTCTCAGCGTTTGTGATAATTCCACCCCCAAAGGGGGAAAAAAGGGGATGAAGGTGGGTAAGCAAGGCCTTCAATTCCACAATAAACTTAACTAAATGTATTATTATACAGTGTAGGTATCCAGTAAGGAAGGATTTTTGGAAATTCCACCCCTAAGGGGGTAAAATAGGGGATGAAAGTTTTAATGCAAGTCCGATTTTGAAGTTAGGATCTTCAAATTTTGTGTTTGCTGACGATTGGAAATTAATGTAAATTTGTCACAGTGTTTGTGATAATTCCACACCCGAAGAGGGAAAAGGGGATTAAGTTGTATATGAAAGTACTTCATTTCCACAGTAAACATCACAAAATTTATAATTATAAAGTGTAGGTATCCACTAAAGAAGGATTTTTTAATATTAAACCCCTATGGGGGTAACATAGGGGATGCAAGTTTGTACGAAAGTCCATCAGTTTCGAAGTTAGGACCTTCAAATTTTGTGTTTGGGCTGATGATTGAAAATTAATTTATATGTGCCTCAGCGTTTTTGATAATTCCGACCCCGAAGGGGTAAAAAAGGGGATGAAGTTGTGTATGGAAGTATACTAAATTTATTATCTAGGCTTATAGTTGGAAACGAACGCAACGAATATCGGTGTTGTTGGAATTTGAACTCTTAAGGGGTGAAAAGGGGGATTAAATTTTGAATTTGAAGTTCTTTATTTTCGGAGTAAAAATCTCAAAATGTATTTTGGAAACTAACGGAACTTATATCGCGTTTTTCGAATTTCAATCCTTGAAGGGGTGTAAAGGGGGATGAAATTTTGTATTGAAGTTGTTCATTCGCACAATTTTGTATTGAAGTAAAAATAATGTACACGTGTATCGTGTTATTAAGAAGCCTACTGCCGCCCATCTATCAGTCTGTCTGCCACAAGAAAAAATCTCAGCTGTCTGTTTGAGGAACTTTTGGATAGATCTCCGCCCGTCGATCTGTCCGTCTGCTACGGGCAATTTTTAAATTATTATTTCTTATTTAAATTTAATACTAAGGTGTCACACAAGCATACGGCCCGCCTGATGGTAAGCGATAACCGTAGGTATCACTCGTGCGTTGCCGACCCTACAGAAATATCTTCACACCCTTTTTGAAGACCCTCTGGCTATACTCCTTTGGGAAAGCCACGGCGGGGAGCTCATTCCACAGCCTGAGTGTACGCGGTAGAAAACTCCTTTGAAATCGCACAGTAGAAACCATTTCGATTCCAATATATGAGTATGGACTCCCCGTCGATGGCAAGAGTTGCGATGGTAGAAGGTAGCCCGTGTGAATCAGATCAAACAATTCTTCAGAGAACTGTCCGTTGTACAAGCGATACACACATAAGGAGGCAGTCTCTCCTCAGACTGACAGACAGACAGAAACATCTCAGCTGTCTGTAAATTATTGAGAAACTTGTGGATATAGGTCTCCACCCGTGTATTCGTCTGTCTGTTTGTCTGTGTGCCATGAGCAAATATATCACCTGTCATGAAATGGTTGAGGAATTTGTGGATAGGTCTCATAGCGCAATTTTAGATAAATAATCCCTATCTCGACACCTCCCAAAAAAGACATATTTCACTTTCCCATTCATACACGATGCATATTTCTGCCGGTAGATTTTCAGATCTTCTTCTTCAAATCGGGAACGTAAACTTTCCACAAATAGATGGGTTGATACAAATACCAACTTAGGTATAGATAAAATGTATACTGATGTTACTATGAACACAAACCGATACAGTGGTTATGCGCGAGAGAGCCATTATGACTCCCAAAAATGACCAACCCGCTGCGATAAATGAAATGTTGATATATTCATTTGACGGTTGTTGCCACCATGGTCGATATGGATGAGTCGGTAAATTATCCTGTTCAATTTTTAAACTCTCTTAATCCGCCGGGTAATCCGTGTCATGTATGTAGGTGCTCCTGTCATATTGATTAGAAATATACGGCCTCCAAAATTGTGCTGTGGAACTAGACTTCAAGTAACAGCTCTCCGCCGCAATGTTATTGAGGCCAAAATATTAACTGGTTCTGCCAGAGGAGAAACAGTCTTCGTGCCGCGTATACCATTGATCCCAAATCCTTCGTTTAATTTAAAAGTTTAAAGTTCCTTATCAATGTTTGTTTAGCGATGGCTATTAATAAATCACATGAAAAAACTCTGATATTTGCTAGAGTTTATTTGCGGCAGGACTGTTTCAGTTGTATGAGGCATGCTCGCATGTAAGCTCTCAATCTACCTGAACGCATGTCAAATATCACACGTAGTGGCGGGCAATAGCCATGAACAAAGCTCTCTATTGTTACAATGATTCATATGCAGAAAAAAACAAAAACTACGCGGACGAAGTCGCGGGCTAAAGCTAGTTATTAAACTAAAACCGGTGCAATGAGAGTCACTTTACGAGCAAGTGGTTTGAAATAACTATAAAAAAAAAAAATTAGTTTATAAGTTAAAATAATTATAATGCAATCAAAGCTACAAAATGTAGTTACAAGACTAAAGCCATGCCTACACACCCACGCACGTCAACTGCGGGAGGTAACCCGCGTAGGGTAGAGGACTGTAAGGCTTTGTGTCAGCCGCAGGATTGTACCGGCTCAATGAGCACTCCACATACGGAGAACTATTCGCTTCGCTTTACACGTGCAATTTAATGTTGTTTGTCGACGTCATTATTACACGATTTGGAAACTAAGTATACTGCAGCGGAGTGCAGCGACAAAATACAAGAATAAGTGATATTGGAGGTTTTTTTTATACAATGTCTAGTTTTTTATTGGCTTAGATTAAAAAAAAAAGGGAAATAGTTCCCAGTTATAGTGAGTGGGATAAAAAAAACCTGAGCTAGTACTCAGTTACAAACGGACCGCTATCGTCTCGTCATGCGTCAGCGAATTTGGTTTTTTGATTTACTAATACACGAATATTTCGTATCTTTATTCCTCTTTTTGTTTCAATCTAAGCTGACAACTGAGCAGTAGAGTTGTTTATTTTTTCCGCACACTGCACTGTGACTGGGTTCCGTATCGTCCTCTTTTTGTTTTAATCTTAGTTCTTGGGATATTTTTATTTTTTTTACACATGACTATTGGATTCCACACTGAGCTTGTACTATGGAAACTATATTATACTACTCTTCAATGTGTATGTTGACATAATAACAAAAGAAGAAAAATAATTATATCTCGACAGTAGCTGGCCACCCGCCATCATAATTTAGTAGCTTTTTGCAGTCCATATAGACCTCTCCGGTACGTGACAAATATTTACAGTAGGCTTTATTACATTCGAATGATATTTTTGACAAAAAAAAAACGGTGGCGGAAAGTTAATGTAATAATTATGTAAAAACACAAAGTGAAGTGTTTTAAATCCTCACAGCTAGAGCGGCGGATAGAGCTAGTACAGCGAGTAGGCTAGTACCAGTGCTATAATAGTGCTAGTGCGGCGGGTAGAGCTAGTTCAGCGGGTAGGCTAGTACCAGTGCTATAATAGTGCTAGTGCGGCGGGTAGAGCTAGTTCAGCGAGTAGGCTAGTACCAGTGCTATAATAGTGGTAGTGCAGCGGGTAGAGCTAGTTCAGCGGGTAGGCTAGTACCAGTGCTATAATAGTGCTAGTGCGGCGGGTAGAGCTAGTTCAGCGAGTAGGCTAGTACCAGTGCTATAATAGTGCTAGTGCAGCGGGTAGAGCTAGTTCAGCGAGTAGGCTAGTACCAGTGCTATAATAGTGCTAGTGCGGCGGGTAGAGCTAGTTCAGCGAGTAGGCTAGTACCAGTGCTATAATAGTGCTAGTGCGGCGGGTAGAGCTAGTTCAGCGAGTAGGCTAGTACCAGTGCTATAATAGTGCTAGTGCGGCGGGTAGAGCTAGTTCAGCGGGTAGGCTAGTACCAGTGCTATAATAGTGCTAGTGCGGCGGGTAGAGCTAGTTCAGCGGGTAGGCTAGTACCAGTGCTATAATAGTGCTAGTGCGGCGGGTAGAGCTAGTTCAGCGGGTAGGCTAGTACCAGTGCTATAATAGTGCTAGTGCGGCGGGTAGAGCTAGTTCAGCGGGTAGGCTAGTACCAGTGCTATAATAGTGCTAGTGCGGCGGGTAGAGCTAGTTCAGCGGGTAGGCTAGTACCAGTGCTATAATAGTGCTAGTGCGGCGGGTAGAGCTAGTTCAGCGGGTAGGCTAGTACCAGTGCTATAATAGTGCTAGTGCGGCGGGTAGAGCTAGTTCAGCGGGTAGGCTAGTACCAGTGCTATAATAGTGCTAGTGCGGCGGGTAGAGCTAGTTCAGCGGGTAGGCTAGTACCAGTGCTATAATAGTGCTAGTGCGGCGGGTAGAGCTAGTTCAGCGGGTAGGCTAGTACCAGTGCTATAATAGTGCTAGTGCGGCGGGTAGAGCTAGTTCAGCGGGTAGGCTAGTACCAGTGCTATAATAGTGCTAGTGCGGCGGGTAGAGCTAGTTCAGCGGGTAGGCTAGTACCAGTGCTATAATAGTGCTAGTGCGGCGGGTAGAGCTAGTTCAGCGGGTAGGCTAGTACCAGTGCTATAATAGTGCTAGTGCGGCGGGTAGAGCTAGTTCAGCGGGTAGGCTAGTACCAGTGCTATAATAGTGCTAGTGCGGCGGGTAGAGCTAGTTCAGCGGGTAGGCTAGTACCAATGCTATAATAGTGCTAGTGCGGCGGGTAGAGCTAATTCAGCGGGTAGGCTAGCACCGGTGCTATAATTAATAGTGGTAGTGCGGCGGGTAGAGCTAGTTCAGCGGGTAATTTTGGTAAGGTTGCATTTTTTTTATACTACCTAGGCTGCAAACAAGCATACGGCCCGCCTGATGGTAAGCGGTTACCGTAGCCTATGAACGCTTGCAACACCAGGGGTGTCACTCGCGCGTTTTTGACCCTGCAGGAATCTCTTCACATCCTTTTTGAAGAACCCCATGCTGTACTCTATTGGGAAAACCACGGCGGGAGCTTATTCCACAATCTGAGCGTCCGCGGAAGGAAGCTCTTTTGAGACCGCACAGTTCAAAACAATTCTGGTTTCAATATGTGAGGATGGACTCCCCGTCGATGGCGAGAGTTGCGATGGTGGAAGGTAGCCGTGTGCATAATCTTAAACAATTCTACAGAACACTGTCCGTTGTACAAGCGGTAGAACACAGAAGGAGGCAAAGACTCTCCTCAGACTGAGGGGCTCTAAACCGTTTGTTAGCTTGGGATCGTCGACAATATGAGGCCATAATATAATGCTAGTGCTAGTGCGGCGAGTCTCAAAAACCACCGCCCGAAATTCAAAGTATTTATTAAAAAAAATGTACTCCTAGGGTATTCAAGGAAAATAATCATTTCAAATCTCTTGGTCCGGTCGAGGCTGTCTGTGCATTGTCTGGTCAGTCACGGAGCCATTTTAAAGGTATAATATCCACAAACACTTAGCATTTTAAAATAAACTCTAAATCTAATACAAATTTTGAAATCTGTGAGTACACAGTGAACAGTCCACACACGGCTGGCACATAACTCAAGTGTAGTGGCGACGCGTCAGCGGCAACCTATACACTGAGCTCGAGAGCCTCTCGTTTATAAGTAACCTATGGGAATTGCAGCTCCAAATGTCAGCTTGGAGTAAATAAAGTGGATTATTAAATGCCTTTTTAGTGAGGATAGGATTTACATAATGCTATATCAATAATATAATAACACTAACTTTCACCGCGTGGGATCTTGTGTTGTTTATTGGTTTTCAGGATTGAATTTTATTAAACCCTTCCTAAGTTCTACGATTCTAGACCTGCGGTATCGGCGTGTATCTGTCGGTACCAGTTTCTTTTTAACACGCTTCATGTACGTATGTAATGGAATCTTAAAACGTAAATTTGATCGACTTCGACTTGAGAATAAAATTTACTAATGATCATTACATCAAAAGACTGTAAGTTTCTGAACGAATCATTATGTTTCTTTTGGTTTCTCCGAATAATAAAGGTTCGAATTTAAAAACTTTTTTCACCGCTAGCGCGTAAAAAGCTCATTTGAAGCACATTTGAAACACAGATTTCGAATTATAAACAAAACCTTCCCAAGCTTGTGAGTATAGATATCTGTAAACTAACTAAATTGAAACAACATTTCATAGGTGCCATAAAAATATGAGTTATCAGTGATATAAAATACTCAAACAATAATGTATTTATTTACATCAAATCATTGAAATGAGAAACTTCGTATTGTGGAGTAACGTTCGCTTTGCAGTTGATACAGCTCGCGCGCGACTAATCCGTGTGAGGCGGCGCGGCAGTGGGAGCGGGCGCGTGAGCAGGAGCAAACGCACAGGCGCAGGCGGAAGCGGCGAGCTCCGCGTGCGCTTCGGCGTGGATGACGTTGACGACAGGTACCCCTACGTCGTCAGCGTAAAATATCGCTACATAAAGTATTGCACTGGCACACTCATCTCTCCTGACTGGGTGCTCACCGCTGCTCACTTCTCTCTTGGCACTCACATAAGATTCGGTAATATGACGATGAAAAGAAATGAAAAATACATCAGAAAAATAAATAAACAAATCACTCATCCAAGATCACAAATTGTAAAAATTCCACAAAATAAACCAAAAGCAAATAATGATATAGCTTTGCTTCTAATCGAACCAATACATTTGAAAAATTACGGTAGAATTTCTGCCCTGAACTATAGGTCATTGATTGGTTATCCAGTAGAGTATGCCAGTTTTGGTGCCGCCTGGACCAATTCAGATGAGAACCTTATCCAGATTTATGAAGAGGATAAATTGAGACCATTGCAGCTTGGTGGAGGCGTAGTGGTGCAATGTGACAATCATATTTTTTTAAACAAACCGAACTTGTGCATCGCTCCAAAATGTTGGAACAACAAGCAATACACATTACCCGGCGATTCTGCTGGGCCACTGTTTTATGGCGGAAAGGTTGTCGGTGCTCTCTGTGGTGGGATCACACTTCCCATAGGATCGTACACACCCGTTAGCCCCTATTTGGATTGGATACACGATACCGTGACTCAAGATAGACAAAACTATTGAGAAATATATAGCTAAACAAATATATGAGTTCTATAGTGACAATCATATACTGACTGATAAACAGTACGGTTTTCAACCACACAAAAGTACTACACAATTACTTTCATCATTCTCTGATGTTGTTTATAATCACCTTAATAATAAAAAACATGTCCTAGTAGTATTCATCGATTACAGTAAAGCTTTTGATACGCTCAGACACAACCTATTGCTGAATAGATTGGAAGACTGTGGAGTCCGAGGAAATGTCCTTAAATGGTGCAAAGACTACCTAACTAATAGAACGTATTGTGTTAAATTCAGAGACCAATTAAGTGATACAGTTTGTGTCGATAAGGGAACAGCACAAGGTTCGGTGCTCGGTCCCTTACACTATATAACGTATGTTAACAACCTAGTAAACACAATTAAAAACTGCGAGATATATCAATTTGCAGACGATACGTGTCTTCTATCTGCCGATAATGATTTGTCCAAAGCTCTAAAACATTTGCAATCAGATTTTACCTTGTTGACCAAATGGTCTCATGACTCAGGTCTTGTACTAAATGCTGATAAAACAAAAATGTTATACATAGCTTCCAGTCACATTAGGAAAGCACAAAAACTGAATCTTATTGCACACAATCATATATGTCTTCACACAAATACAACGTCAAGATGTCAATGTGCTTCCATTGAAGTTGTCAATAAGCATACATATCTTGGTCTTATCATAGATGATAGGATGAAGTGGACGGAACACATTAGGTACGTCTGTAATAAATTGCGTGCCATACTGGCAAAGTTCGTGATAATAAAAAATAAAATTCCTTATGATATTCTATTAAGTCTGTATAAATCTCTAGGTGAATCAATAATATCGTATGGGCTAAGTAGTTATGGCCGCACGTTCAGAACTCATTTGAGCACCATTTACCAGCTCCAACTACGGATATTAAAGGCCATTGTACCGCTTAAAATAAAAAATAAATACAAAAATGATTATCATGACCTGTTCCGTTTTTGCAAACTCATCCCAATTCAGGAAAAGGTTGATTACACCCTTTTAATTGAAAATTATTTTAATGAAACCATTCAAACTAAAGATGATAATTCTACACAAAATAAAAGATCACGCCGCAGTCACCCTAAGCTTGCAATTCCGAAATATAGTAACTTCTATGGAAAATTTCGCCATATCAATTTGATACCTAATCTAATTAATAAGTTACCACCTATTTTGAAACATGAACTAACGCATCAAAACATAAAATATAAACTAAAAAACTTCTTTCTGGATCAAATAAATATTTAAAAATAAATAATGCAAACTTAAAACAGCCTAAGGAGGATTGCTTCATAGAAAACATTCTGTATAATGATTGATTGTTTAGACTCACCGCTAGCTGTACCACCACCTCAATGAGATATCTACCTACATTGTAAATAAAAAATGCCACGATGCAGGTGGGTAGTACTAAATCTGTTTGTAATATTGTTCAATTTGTTATATATGTGTTATGTCCGGGTCAGACTGTGCATTGAATGTAATTAGCTATAATGAACATACTAACTTAGTTTACAGTTTGACTTGGGTTTGTTGACTAATGTAACAGCTGTCAATCACCAACCGACGAACCGATATGGTGTGCGGAAAAACCAAAAATGGTTTATGTCACACCTTACCCAAAGAATTTAAAACGTCCAGAAGGATAGTCGCCTCTATGGCAACATGAAATAAACAAGCCAGAATTGACAGTATTTGACAGCCGTGCGCAGTACGAACTGAGAGCGATTTGCTCAGGGAGCCCCTCAAGCGGAGTGAAATTAAATGTCATGCTTTAGTAAGGCGGATTATCCATCTGGGTAGAGGCACGATGCCCTATGAAAATCTTTGACCTTACCTTTAAGTTTTTTGTATTCTTTTAATAATAAATAAATAAATAAATAAAGAAAAGATTTAGAAAATTAAAGACGTTATTCATTGACTGCAAGTTTTCTATTGCGGGATTCTATCAAAAACGCAATTATTTGAAAAATATACTACAATCAGTTATTTTCTGTTGTTTCAATCAAAAAAACAATTCGAAGCGTATCGAATTGTTACGAAATCTACTGCATGCAATAAACGATTACCTACCTACATATTTTATACTTACCTAGATTCATTTTTTTGTTATTTTGATCCAATACTTTTAAATTATTTCCATACAATACGCTCGACAGTAATCGTGTTTTTTATTTATTTTAATTAATTCTTGTTATTTAAATTGAGGGAAATATTCTAAACAACCCAGGTTGAAATGCAATTTTTGAGTTGAGTTGATCACGCGACTAAAAACTTGCTTATGTCAAAATGAAAATGAATCCTAATAAGTCCAGCCAAAAACATTTAGAAATAGTTTCTCTTTTAGTATGATCTTGAATATGAGAAAATTATGCACGAACTTTGACGTTTCATGGCAAGTATTACTCTATGCACAAAACGTAAGCTGCACAGAAGCCAAATTTATAGGTCTCTTTGGTGGCGGGGTTCGGGGACCGGAGCGGAGAGATTAAAATAATCTACGAGCACATTTATGTTGCTCGCTAGTGTACCTGCGCAAACCATTCCCCACTACGCCCAAATTGTACCAAGAAGTTTGCCGCGTTCTTATAGTAGGTATCTTCCTAGCTGTATCTAGAGAGAGTAAGAGAGGTATCTGTAAGAGAGGTTTATTCGCTCAAAGAGCAGCTCGACTGGGGAAGTACCTCCACCTTACAGAATACCGCAGCCAAATAACTTTATGTTGTGTAAAGTTGTGTTCATGCGCGTGAGTAAGGTTGCCAGAGCTCATAGGGGAGGGGGGATAGGTCGATAACGCGTGAGCGATGCTTCGTGTGTTGCAAGCGTATCTTAATATTTCGTATAATTACAGAAGTGACAAAATTAAGTGGGCTAACTTTCACTCTTCTGCTACCTATTAACTCATATGAGCCTAAAGCATTGTACAGTATACCCCAAAGTTACCCCTTGATACGTAGCGACATTGCATGCCGTAATTATCATTAGCCAGAGGTTGGGTTAGTTAGCGCCTGCCATCGTAGGTCGCAGTTCGCAACCTCTAACCTCATTATTGAGGGAAACTCAATCCTCGCCGACGCGTCTAAACTTGCGTTAAGTCACGGTAAGTTATTGTTAAAACGTTATACCTAATATAATATACGTGCTATCTAAATTTGCCTTTATAAACAGTAATATTGAAGAGAAGTTTCTTATTTTTAGATCTTCTCAATACATTTGAAATAGCGCATTGTATGTCTTCTGTTAGATTATGATGCGCATTCCATGATGAACTGGTATGGTGTTCGGCTTGAGAAAAATGTTTAAACCATAATAAATATAGTACCTACCCAATAAATATGCAAATTAAAAACTTTGTGAAAAGGATTTAATATAATTTTAAAACATAGTAACAAAATAAACAAAAGAAAACTACACTTTCGAATTTTAAAATTGTCTAATATCAAATGCCACAAGCTCCGTATGTCCTATCCATCCACTAAATCATTTTGTAAGTTAGAAAGGCGAGCTAATGTTGATCTTGTGTTGTGAGCAGCACGGTCGGACCTCGGTAAACTTGGCGACGCCATGAACCAATATGTCCAAAGTATTATGTATTCAGACACCAGAGACGCAACCAGTGCGGTGTCTGCCTCTGCAATCTATATGAGAGAAGATATACCACTACCTTAGGTCATGTTAGCATTTACCACATGAAATTGTGGTCAAATTTAATACCTCAGACGGAATTAGGTATATTCAAATCAAAATCCTTGGTAAAAATATCATCAAAGAGTTTTCTGATCATTTTATGTTTCTTTGTATTGCAGTAATTATAAATAATATTCACTTTAGCTATGAAGACCATATATTTTCTCCCAAATAGCTTAAATCTAAACTTGTCTACATGTACATACTTATCCCACCAAAAACATTTTCATCTAAAATGAAGCCAAGACGAGACCATAGCTCGCACTGTCAATAAGTTATCAGCAGGGCTGTTTTAAAACGCTCGGATTCGATATCGGAAACGGACTCTAAAACTACCGAGGCGATATTCCGTAATTGCTTTTTTAATTTCCGAATTCGAATATTTTTGATGTTTCTTTACGGAAATATCAATTCGATTCTTCGAAAAGTTTTCGGAAATTAAAATAGCAATTGATGAAATTCGCCTGTTTTTTTTTTTTAAATCCGTTTCCGATATCGAATCCGACGTTTTAAAATAGTCCTGCAGATCTCATGTAGAGCCAAGCTTATAACTCTACACGCCCTAACTCTACAAACTAATAAACTCACACCTTAGTCATATGTGGCTTGGCCGTTTCGGAAATTAAAATAGCAATTGATGAAATTCGCCTCGTTTTTTTTAAAATCCGTTTCCGATATCGAATCCGACGTTTTAAAACAGCCCTGCAGATCTCATGTAGAGCCAAGTTTATAATTCTACACGCCCTAACTCTACAAACTAATAAACTCACACCTTAGTCATATGTGGCTTGGCCGTTTCGAACAAAAGACGATTGTAAAATTAACTCTTACTTACCGACACAATAGCTCCGCAGTCTTTGGTCTCCCACCAAACGAGCCAGGAGCATTATCTCATAGGCGCCATAAGCCACGCACGATTAATATAATTATCTCCACATTATACTGGGTTATTAGCCGAAAAGCTTTAATTTATAATGCATAAGTCTTTGTATGCTAGTTTTGGAAACAATGCCTCTACTAATGTAGTTAAGGTAATCTGGTAAAGGCATCGTCATTGTGAAAGATAGATCCTAGCTACTAGAATTTACTAGATTCAGCTTAGCCCCACACAATAATTTTGTAAGAGTTATTTATCACTTAAAACCTGGTTAAAACTGTATTAGTGTTTTCATTGAATAGTTAAATCGAGAAATTAATTTGTAAGAAATGAAATAATGTTGTATTTGTACACCCTGGTGGCAAAATGTGCTTGTCTAACAAATAGTTTTAAGGGGGCGTCCATAAATTACGTGAGATGTTTAAGGGGGGGAGGGGGTCGAGTCAAATCTCATCTAATCTTACGTTGGAGAGAGGGGGGGTCTCGGCAAATATCACGCATTTTTTTTTGATTGATACAAAAAAAAATATACTATTTCGGTCCATTTAATCCAGATTGTACATGCTTAAGATTAAATCTTAAGCGTAATCGTAATACGATTAAGATCATTCACTAATTCGTTCGAAAGAAAATAATTTCATTCATACCTACTTCGACGTTATACATCTACTGACTGTCAAACCACCATATTTGTTTTATACCAAATTGCTCAATTTAATCTGAATTTACGGTACAGTGTAGCCAGTCTTTTGTCTGTGTTCCAAATTTATAAAGAATATATATATGTATAAGTTAAATTTTTATTACACGTATAATTAAACTCTCAGCAATATTGATTACTAGTCTTAACTAGTCGTAAATAAAAGCACGAAGCATTTTATTTTTCTTTTTACAATAACAATCCAACGCGTTTACGTAAGAAACCCACATTTTGAAAAATCTCACGTGAGATTGGGGTTTGGGGGAGGGGGTTGAATAAAATCTCACGACATCTCACCAAGGGGGGAGGGAGGGACAGAAAATTCAAAAAAACACCTCACGTAATTTATGGACGCCCCCTAAGACCTTTATGTAACAATAATTGCTTACAAATCGAAGAACTAATCTAATTTCTAGTTAGAACTGATGAGGGCAATAAAATGATATTATATTCATATATTCAGTTAAGCCCCTGATAGGTCACATTTGAACGTAAGTACCTACTTAAGTATAATTTACTCTACCACTGGAAGTCTTCGGGAAGAAGCTCAGCAAAGCATTGTTTTATGTTTTTTAAACCCTTGTAGATTGTTTTACAAATGTATGTATTTATTATTTACAATTAATTATATTATTTCTGCTATAAAAACAATAACTTTATACGTACATTAAATCCGGTTTGATTAGATATATAAGAATTAATAAAACTGTTAAATCATATTGCATGGGAGTTATAAACTATTGAAGCCTTAGTTCCAATTTTATACAGTCATCAGAAACGTGCTATTACCACTGAAGCGAATATTATACCAAGTACGGTATAACTCTATGATACCATAGAGTTAGAAGTGCTTTTCAAGTATTGACCAGAAACTATCTAAACAATATCTAAAATAAATATTCCCTTCAAATTAATCCAATAAAGGGAGAAAATGTTACTTTAAAAATGAACTTTAAAACGTGAAGAAAATTAAACAATACATTGTATCCAATCTTTATTATCTTAGAAAATTCTTTATACAATCTAAGAAATAAACACCTTCACAAATTGTACGGTGAAATAAAATCTATAACAAAGGTAGTAAAGAAGGTTTCAGCACGGAGTTCATTATACAGTAATCCGTGTTGAAATTAAGCCCGGGGAACACTCAAAGAACCTAATTTAATTTGAGAAACGCTCCGATTGTATAGGTAGGACTGTATCTGATAAGACCCTTTTCTACTGCAAGCTAAGTACTAAGAAAATACCTGCAGTGAGTTTTCAATTTAGTCCAATACTTCTTTATGTCCAATATTTTTGTTGGCTGCGGATATCCTTCAGAACCAGTTATATTTCACTAATTGAAATACTTTTAAATACTTATTCTTTGTCTTTGACATTAATCTATAATTAAAATAAACGAGTAATCAAAGCCCAAGGGTCAACTGAAAGAGTATAATAATCTCTATCTCCGGTCTTGCTCCTTCTTTAACATGGTAGGATTACCATGTTCAAAATTCAAAATTCAAAATTCAAAAATCATTTATTCAAATAGACCTTCGCAGGCACTTATGAAAAGTCTGACTCTAATACTCTAATACCGGTTCGGAAGGTTGCATTTGCTGAGAAGAGCCGGCAATAAACTCAGCAATAACTCTTTTCAAAACAAGCATAGATTCATTACATAATATTTACATTCTAATCGCACTGAAAACAATTGCGTGCCCCGGCGCGGCGGCAAAATTACAAAGAAGACTGAATAAATATTTAATAAGTAAATAAATAGCAAACTTAAGCAGACAGAGCAGATGTTAAAGAAGGAGCAAGACGGAGGGTAAAACTTGGTCTGATTTTAGGGGATTCTTTACACTAAAACATATAATAGGTATGAACTTAGATTTTTCATGATCCACAGAGATACCTCGGGATATGACGTCGCAGAAAATTTTCGGATATTCACGACACGATGTTTTTTCTTTAGCCTTATGGATATAAGTTTTAAAATACCTATCTAAATAATAATTAGGTAAAAGACTGATCTTATGATTTGCTTACCGCAAAAACTTGAAATAAAATTAGTCTTCCGAAATCAAAACCCGACTACGCATTGTGTATTCATATAACTTCAATAGCTTCGCTTACACTGGAAGAACTGTTTTATAATCAGTTACCCGATGGTCTCTCGCAATACAATATAACAGTAAGTTAAAATTAATTGTTTTTAATTAAACTGTTAATGATACTCTCATTATTTAATAAATATATACCTATTTATATTTTAAATGTTCATTGCATTGCATGTTTTCAGTAACTTAACTACTGGCACCATTTGGAAAACAAACGATTTTCGTATAATATTTATACAATACAGGGGGCCTACCCCCATCTTTTACAAAACAACCTTATTGCAATACTGTTTTGTTTCCAGCATATAATAACCTTATTTATATTCGTACCATGACCTCTACCAAACACTATTGTTATATGATTGTTATATTGCTGCTAAGAACGAATGATTTTTGAGAATTTGTCTATGGGCTCATTAAAGATGAAAAGAAATAACGCTATGGGCCTAAGCAACTTTCTCTCTCTTAACAATTCTCATCTCTGTCACTCATCCATACTCTCTCGCTCTTTCAAACAACCTTATTCTTCTTTTCGTACCATGATGTCCCTAAAACAAGCTTATTTTATGCATGAAAACAACCTTGTTTATTTACCATAATGGTTCATTCAATTCGTACCATGAGCTATTTTTTATAAGCTTTTGACAATTAACATTATTGTTTTAATGTCAAATTTAGCAATCTTATATACGTTGTATTTACAAGCTGAAAATAACATTGTTTTCCAAATTTATGTTATAAAAATCTATTATAGTGTCATATAAAGTAATTATATCGAATTTATTTACTTATAGAATGAATATATCGGGATTGCGAGATTAGGTATCATCCCAAAATAATATAACCGATTGTTTATAAAGTTTTTAATTGCACTTGTCGTTCACTACACAACTATGCATCTACGTTAGTAATATCGATCCCTCGACCCTTAGCCTTAGATTTATATAGATGAAGCGGAGCTTTAGAATAGAATAGCGTGTTTATATATTTAGTGACTTTTCATTTAGGTACCTACCCACTATTAATATCCTGTTTTCATTATAACCAACGTACATCGAATAACCCCAGATTAATCCATAAAGTTAACTTTCCTGCAGTGTTAGTACACAGAGTAGTCCCTGTGTTCCTGGAATCCAAACTACCTAGATTCTCTGGCAAATTTTCTAAAATTGGTCGTAACCTACATTAGCCTTGATGGAATATATTATTGTCAACAGACGGACAGACGACAGACTTATAATAATCTATAAAGATAATCATTTTAACCATCTAATGTAGTAAAATATTAATTAAGTATTATATATTTGTATTGAAAACTCAACTCACAACAATCTGCTATACTGTTGCAGAGCAGATGTAACCGTGCGGGAAATTCTAAAATACACATCCATTGGACCTAACTTTCTGTAGCCTTTGTGGCTGTGGATAGAACCGTGGGGGTCTGAAGCTCGCTGATTTGCTCACACATTATCATCAAAACCTCGGCAAACCGGTTGGTGGGGAGCTTTTTGTGACAACGCATTAGCTTGGCTATCCAAAGAGGAAACACTGCCAATAACGAGCTTGAACCTGGAACCTTGTCGATGATCGACAACAGCGGCAAATATGTATATACCTACATACACATAATATGTTTAATTCCAAGACCTGCAACTACAGTAGGATTCCCGTCAATAACACAATGAATAAAAACACGAAAGTATTATGTACCTACATTCTTTATTCACATAAGTTTAATGAGAGTAAGATAATTATACACAATATAAGTATGGCATTAAACAATCTTGCAGATACAGATTCAAACTTTATTTCAGCGTTTATAGGTTCTTAGACTTCACTTTAGACCAGCCTCTCCATATCTACGTACACTTTTTTGAGAGTACTCCTTCGCTTGTAGATATCGATTGAAGGCGGTATTTTTGGTCTGTTTGTATTTAACCATTTCTACCTGCTGACTGGATCTCTGGCGAACTCTTCGGCTACAACTCTACAAAATGAATTGCAACATTTGTGCAACTTACAAATGTTTATAACCATGACATCTTAAATTTCATGCACTGAATATTACTGTCGAATATACTATTAAGATGTACCCATATTGATTGCACTTTGTTTGTTATTAAATTACATAAACAAATATATTTAATAACTAAATATCTTGGATATCTTCAAGATATCTTTATTAGACATTTGAGTATGACAAGAATGACAGGTAAATATTTTGTTCCGATTCATTTCATTTGATAATCTAGAGTCGGCAGTCTATATATTTTTTCAATTAATTTCCTTACTCTTCATAATAACATTTTAAAATATTTGTATGCATTTTATAGAAATTACTCGAAAATATTTTATTCTTTTAGTTACTTATACTTTACAATTAGTTTAATTTAATACTTTGCTAAAAGATGAAGAACCTCAAATCATTTCGGTCCAACGTGTGAAAGAAATGGCACTATACAGTTAATATATCGTTATTTCTTTTTATCTTTTATCAGGTTGTAGCAAGCCATAGACAAATTCTTACAAATCATTCATTCTTTCTCGGCACTTAGCAATGTTATATCAATGTTGAACGATTGAGCTCATGGTACGAATCAAAGTAATATTATTATAAGGTGAAAACAAAACAGTCTGGCAATAAGGTTATTTTGTGAGAGAAGATGATGGCCCTATAGGATGGAACGGGACAAAAAAAAAAACTTGTCAATTGTGACGCACGAATTTTGAAACTCAATGTGCCCTGTTGCACTACATATTTTGAAATAATACAAATATTTATTTTATGTATATCGACTTTTATATTACTTGAATTAATATTACTTAATATTACTTAGGTCAATATGAAAACAAGGCAAGGGGCCGCCGTTCAATAGTGATATTCAGTGAATGAAATTTAATATGGCATGGTTACAAACAGAAGTAATTCAAGTATTATTTTATTCATTTTGCAGTGAAGAATTCGCCGGAATTCAAAGTAACTACTCTAAGAAATATGCTGGAGAGAAATATGTACCTAATCCTCAACTAGCAAAGCAATGGAGCACTTCTTGGTCATTACAAAAACTGAGACAAAGTTCATACATAAATATATACCTAGGTAGGTTTATATTTATGTATGGCACTTCAGTCTTAATACCTATAGTCTAGGCAGGTACCTATTGTCTTTAAATTATATGAATAAAGAATTTACCACAGGAATCAACACATATTTTTATTTATTACCTTTTGTCAGGAATGCTACTGTAGTTGCAGGTCATACAATGAAACATTATGTGTATTTAGGTATATAAACGTTTATGAATACAGTACAATCACAGTAAAGCTTAAACTATACGATATTAAATATTTACAACAAATAAATGAAATACAATCTAGCACTCGTATATAAATTTTCCTCTAGGCTGCCGTAGATTATCGGCAAGGTTCCCAACAGGCTAGCCAAGCTAATGCGTTGGCGGAAAAAGCTCCCCGCCCGAGGCCTCGATTATTTTGGTGACAATATGCGAGCGACTCGGTGAGCTTCAAACCCATACGGTCGTATGGTTTCGATAGCAAATGGCATTTTGGTCCATTGCATGCGAAAGTGTTGATTCCTCACGTAGCATAGATGCATACCACGTCGCTTTCGTGTATCTATTATTGGCTTCTTTGGTATTTGCTTCCAAAAACACAAATAGTTCATATTCATTTGCCATCTTGAAATGCTAGATGGCAAAAGCTAGAATGCTAGAGATACACAATTAATTCGATAAGTTAAATAAATACGATCTACGGACTTTATATCACTATAATAATAGATATTTTTATCATAAATTTGGATAATTCGTCGCGTATATAATGTTATATTTTGATTGATTATATGCAATTGACATAAAAACCATAATGCTAGTTATCAAAAGACACATCATGGTACGATTTGAATGAACGATTAGAGGTGACGTCATCAAACCTGCTAACAAAACAATATTGTTTTATGCCTATAATAAGCTTATTTTTAAGGATGTCATGGTACGAAAACGCAAAATAAGGTTATTTTAACCTTGTTTTAAGAGCTTGTGGTAGGCCCCCTGATTGTATATGACCTATGATTAATTACAAATTGGTCCTACCAATAATAAACATTATTATAACATTATAAATAGGGTCACTATGTATGTTTCTGTTAAGATGCCTCATTAACATCATTCAATTCACTCTATTGAGATAGAATATTAATAGAGCGACGTCTATACTAGAGTATGTGCCGTTAGCACGAGTATGTGCAACCTAGAAACTACAAATTACAACTGCGCTTTCATAGTTTGAACGACATAATACATATAACGAATGCCAATTTCTCGTTTTTTATCGATACTTTTACAGTGAACAATGACAAGGAACTCATATCGAATTTTTTTTAGATAGTCAATCGATATATCTATGAATGCATATATATTCAAAATGCTCACGCTTCGCTCAAGGTACCGTTGTTAACGCTATCACTCTATGACTCTACCCCATTAGTAAACAGAATAGGTTATGGAGCAGAAAAAGAGCATTTTTTTTTCACCAATGGCGTCACATGGCTTGTTATTTTGCCAATTTCCATTTATATTATAAATTCTAGTCACAATAAATCACTTTCACATAGTCCTCAGTCAGTCACCGTCCATAAAAGTCATGTTTTACTACAATGGTGGTCATTGTACTAAAACTCTTCACGGACTTTTTGAGACAACTTGAAAATACACGATACACATAATTCATTTCATTTCACTTCACTGGTGCACATTTATTGATCTTTATTGGATAAAATACCACCGTTAATATGCAATAAAACTCATAATACACGAATTTATGAAAATAAAAACGAAAATGGATCGTCACTGCAAGTTCCCGTCAAAAAGTCAAAAGAGCATTTATAGAGCAGAAAAATCGAACAAAATTCCAAGTTCAAACCGCATTATGTTTTAGTTACAAAAATAAAATACACAGCGAGTATCATAAATATTAAAAATACAGCGTAGTAAATCCAAAGCGACGCGGTCGGCGCGGTAAGTCACCGCCGCGACTCCTGAATACCACTCCGATACATTATGAGCTGCTCTGATTTACTACCGCCGATAAATAATCGCCATTTCCCCCACTACTACTATTCCGTACACTATTTCCTACTATTCCGTACAAAATTCATATAATTCATAATAACAAAGACAGTGATATCTGGTACGGTTATACGCGTACTATCCTCTGTTGTGCCTATTTGTAATACAATATTCATGACGTCCTATTCGATATAGTACTTCTTTATTGTTATTGCTCGACTGCCGATAAATTTATTCTTTCAATATTCCATTTTCTTCATATGATAGATAACGATTTTTAAGGTTACAAGTTGTTATTGTGTTTGCTTGTCAGATGAAAGCGTCAAAACAACGGGAAAATCGCTTTGTGTTTGCGCTTCCGTGTGTAATTTAAAGGCTTCTTCTTTATCTGCTTTCTGTAATAAATTCTCTGTGAAAAACAATCCAGTATTTTATATGTCTTATTTTTATTGTTTCCATGTTAACAATCTCTGTATTTCCATTTAAATATGGAGGAGAGTCAACACCAACTACTTGAGGACATTATTACCGCGAGCCGGAAAGGAATAAAATACAATTAGAATTTGTAAACACCATCTAGCCCCCAATATCCAGGCCTATGGGAAGTCAGACTATCGCACAGAATTGATAAATAGTACAAGACTCCCGTTATGAGGACATTACTGCGAGGCAGCTATCAAAGTATATTCTTACCAGTAACCAAGACCTGTGGAAAATTAGATAACGCAAAGTTATCAAATAAAAAAAAACTAAATTTTATTTTAAGAGAAGTAGAGCAACTCTACTGGGGAAAAGATTCCCACCTTACAGAATATCGCAGTCAAATAACTATGTTGTGTTCCTGCGCGTGATTAAGATTCTCGTAACAAACCGTCAACGACTTCCAAACGTGAAAAATTCGATCCTATCAATGTTTGAGTAACGTATCCATACAAGCGTATTCCGGCAATTAAATCGAACTCGATAATCGAAAAAGTAACGATTTAATATTTTTTTCTCAAATAAAGGCTAATTGGTAAATCTAATTGATTTACCTAGCCTTATTTGCCGGATTAATATGGCTATTTTTTTTGCCCACATTAGTAGTTAGGTAATTGCTTGCTTCTGGTTGAGTTTCAATCCTATTGAGTTATCGTTCGATTGAAGTAGCACGGGAATACGAATTTACAACTAATGTTTAGTTGCCCGATTTTTTTAATTGTAACGACATTTGTATCGTTTCGAATTACGAGAATCAGGCTACAGTGCTCATTGGGTAGGGGAGAAAGGTCGGTAAAGCGTAAGCGATGCTTCGTATGTTGCAAGCGTCCATATGACTACGGTAACCGCTTACCATCAGGCGGGTCGTATGCTTGTTTACCGACTTAGTCGTATAAAAACATCTAAAGAATACCATATTACAAAATAATAGAGATTATATACAAATAAATACCTTAAAACTATAGCCGTCACATCCGATTGAGATAGGGACCACAATAAATATCAAACGCGCGCAGCAGACGTTCAGTCGGTAATGTCCTCATAATCTCCTCGAGATTTAAAAAGCTCCCAAAGGGTACCCTATTACTAAACCTCCGCCGTTCATCCGTCCGTCCGTCTATCTGTCAGTGAGCTATATCTCATGAATCGTAATAGGTAGTGTTAGAGCTTATTTACATAAAACAAGCCCTAAAAGTAATATTAAAGATACATAGTAAAACTTCTGCACACACGCGGGAAACCATCTTGTTTCGATCTGTCTAAACTCTTTATAGTCCTTTAGTGATGTGATACGCTGATGCGAGAGTCGAGCTAGTGCTGTGACAAACTCGACTTAACAGTAGACATCTGTCATTTTCATAGATTGTGTACTTCTATTGCCGCTATAAAAACAAACAATATAATTAAAAATTTACGGGGCCCCATACAAGAAACGTCTTTACGGAACCCTTCGTGTGCGAGTCCGACATGCACTTTTTAATCTTGAGATGTTTAGAGGCATAATAATATTACGTAAAGATTACTTGACTATATGAATTCACGCAAGTCTGTCCAGTCTCTAACTCCTTTCTGTTTCACTGAAGATAAATCAATCTTATAGAAGACTATTGAAGATATTTACTATTTGGAATTCCTTGAAAAAATGGAACGATTAAGAATGAATCATAATGGTAAATTGTATTTAAGCATATTCGGCACTTTTTCAAAAATCCGGAAGTGTATGGTCTCACCCCTAGTTAAAACAAGTTAAAACTTAATCCGTTCACACTGTATAAAGAAGCAAAAATAAATGAAGTGTTCCCGTCGTCTAGAAGTTCAACCACTGGTACTAATGATGTTTAAACGTTTCAAGTAACCTTCACTTTGTTATTAGTTCATCCAACCATGTTAAGAAACCATTTTATTTTAAAGTGCATTATTCCTATATTTCTGTTAGAAAAAATGGAAAATATCATACCTACTTATAAAATATTTCATACTATCTATCATTGATTTTATCCATCGAACAATGGCACAATTTCATACTTATAATTTAAATAATTGGACTGTTTTACAAAAAACTTAAACCGACTTCAAAGTACACTAAGAAGTTATCAAATCCTGATCTGATGACAATGGGACCAAACGGGAAGTGAACAGACAAAAAAATAATTTTCCAAATCGGTTAATGAATAAATGTTTATACCTCATAACTCCGTCATGAATGAATAAATGACGGAGTTATGAGGTAACAAACATAAAAAAAAAAAAAAAACTTACAACCGAATTGAGAACCTCCTCCTTTTTTTGAAGTCGGTTAAAAATTAAATTGATTTCAAAGTATCTCAAAAATATCAAATTCGTTTTTTTTTATTTGAGAGACACATCTGCTCATATCTGCTCTACCAAAGAATGTTGAGTTGACATCGTTCTAATATTAAATTGGATTTTTCTGTCAATATAATAAACTGTAAATTCTACAGAAGATGTTATGCACCTACTATTCATCACGGACCACGGTAGTCTCGGTTTCTAGGTAAATAAATAATACATTTATTTCAAATAACTTATCTTAGGTTAATATTATTATATCCTAGGTGCAATGTATGCCACAAGAAAAACAAAGATTATGTTTTTTTTTTATACAACTTAGTCGCTAAACAAGCATACGGCCCACCTGATGGTAAGCAGTTACCGTAGCCATATGGACGCTTGCAACACACGAAGCATCGCTCACGCGTTACCGACCTTTCCCCCTCCCCTATGAGCTCTGGCGACCTTACTCACGCGCAGGAACACAACTTTACACAACATAAAGTTATTTGACTGCGGTATTCTGTAAGGTGGAGGTACTTCCCCAGTCGAGCTGCTCTTTGAGCGAATAAACGCTATGCTCTACCTCTCTTCTTGTGCTAAAAAGTCTAGGAATAATTGCAATAGGGTGTTTATTACATCTCAGTGAATGTAGAAGAAAATAGCTATTTAGCAAGTTTATCCACTTAATCAGCCATATTATCCCACTCAACAAATACTTCACCCAGTACATTTCAAAAGCCTTCATGAAAATCTTCCGCTAACAAATGCCCGGCCATTTTAATTTGCAAGTTAAACCGGTTGGCCTCGAGCTGACATCGTCCTCTCATGGGAGAATTCATTCATCTTCCCTTCCATTACACTTCGAGAGGCCCAACTGCATTTTAAAACTTGGTAACTTAATGGTAAGTCCCAAAACTCCTAAACAATCTTAGTAAAACTTGAAACGTTGAATAATTTATGTGTGGTTTTCACATGCCAAGTTTGGTATTATTTAATGAGTCTTTAGGAATGTTTATTTATTAATAGTAAGGAAGGTGATAAGTATTTTTTTTGTATAATTTTAAACATTAGGGACATACGTAGTGGAATACCTACACGGCCTAATATCATTTAAAAAAAAGCACGTACAGTAGTACCCAACTGATAAGGCGCGTCGTGAATCTTCGTTCGCACAGAACAGAAAGTATGACTCGAAGATTAACGAAGGAATGCTTAGAACTTACAATCAAACTTAGATCACTACTATAAGGTTCATAATACACTGCAGCCTTTAGATCCGTTTCACTCGCAAGTCACGCCCTTCCGCACACGTGGCGGCAGGCCGCGTTAGCATTTCCTGCGCTTTGAAAATGTATCTTCTGCGCAGGTACATCGGTAAGCCATATCAGTTGGGTACTACTGTGTAAGTTTTAATCGCGTATTTTATTCAAGGAATTTTATTATTTCGTAGCTTAGCTAGACTCCACATGCACCCTCTTATCAGTGCTTAAAATTTCTGACTTAGCAGGACGAGTTCTGGTCAATTTTTACAACAAATCGCCATTTAAATAAAATATAATTAAAACTTCAATAGACACAAAAAATATGCATCCGTAGCCGGTAACAAGTCGTCAATTAATCATAGCGGTGAAACGACCACAGGACGCTTTACACTCGGATAAAACCGAACATTTCCGTCCTGTTTACAGATGGGTATAATGCGGCGTAACCCGCATGTTGCCACGCTCATGCCCATTCGCCTTTACAATAATGACGTTCAACCATGCATAAATGCTATTGTATTCATTGCAGGAAATCTTAAATGACTCTGTAAACCTCTTTGCACCATGTTTTTTTAATACTCCGTTTTACTAATTACCCCGTCGACGAACTTAATCATCATATACCCTAGAACCAGCGTGGCTACCGGGTAAGTCTTAATAAACTTCAATAAACTAGTGTTCTATAACATTCAGATCTCAAGCGGATAGCCGGAAGAGTCCAAGGATAGCTTTCTTAACTTGTTTGATATTCACTTGTGCCATAGAATTGTAGAAAAAGACTTATGCGGTAGGCCCGCAGAGTCTTTGTCAAGACGAATCAAACGAGCCCAAACTCGAAGGGGTTGCGTCGTTTTATTACAGAGTTCCCATGGCCACCTTCCAGCTCCATCTTTAGAGTAGTCCCATGCCATAATAATATTGAGGCCACAAGGAAGTGGGTCAAATAGTATGGTTAGGGTAGGGAAGGGTAGGGTAGGGTAAAATTTTATTTGCATATTCAAAGTAAAGGGAAGACAAGAAAAGTAGGTATAAAGGTCTTAAATTATGCTAATACTTTGACTGGCTGAATATTTACAGCCAAATTTTACCAACGCATTTTATCCAATATTTTTGTTATAGTAGGTACCCTTATTTACGCTAAAGCAAAAGGCCTATAATTTATTCGAATGTCCAGCCAACATTTAGTTACAAATGTCGATCGTTACGTTTGACATGTTTGGAGGACGCAATTTTTCAGGGCTGCCACTTTTTCACTATAAATAGGGTTTTTGTAAATTGTGTGTGATATCACGACAGGTAGAGATATTACAAAATAATGCAACGCAAATGAGGGAAAATAGAGATAAGCCGGTGTGATTAAATGCTCGAAATAAACATGTGACAGCCATTGTAAACATTGAATTTGTTTGGTTCTGTTATTTTTGTTTTGCAAAATTGGATATGTTATATCTGATCAAACTATCGCATCGGAGAGCAAAAAGCTATCGGCCTTGTCATCATGTTTACCTTCGTTGCTTCCATTTAAAATAATATTCAATTCGTTAAATAAATAATCGTGTTTACTCAATCGTTAAAAATCAAATTTTCAAATAGTGAATGGAAGTATCAGCAAAATAATCAAAACTCAACGCTTCAATGGTGAAATTGATAATATCGCTAAATCAGCGCTCTTTCTCCAAGAGGCCAGTTTGAGAAGAGCTCTCATATCGCTTATATTGGCTTGTCGTCAATAATTTTTGCGTGGCATGAGAGGTCTGGTTGTAATGGTGATTTAATATCAATTTATCTTTGCCTAAACTTGCAAAGCTAAGGTAAGTGACGCTGAAAAATGAACTTATAGGCTTCAATTTTATGTTTTACTTGTATCAAAAACTGCCTGCAACTTGAGATATTTTTAGTATGCCATGTTGGTTATTTACCTGAAGTGACATGTTAGCAAATATATTTTATTATATTTGATAGTTTGGTCACAGAATAATTAATAGCTGATTGAATTTATAACATTTTTTAATTAATTAATTGAAAAGGTTAAAATTAACATTTAAGAGAGGCAGAGCGTAGCGTTTATTCGCTCAAAGAGCAGCTCGACTGGGGAAGTACCTCCACCTTACAGAATACCGCAGCCAAATGACTTTATGTTATGTAAAGTTGTGTTCCTGCGCGTGAGTAAGGTCGCCAGAGCTCATTGGGGAGGGGGGAAAGGTCGGTAACGCGTGAGCGATGCTTCGTGTGTTGCAAGCGTCCATATGGTTACGGTAATCGCTTACCATCAGGCGGGCCGTATGCTTGTTTACCGAATCAGTCGTTTAAAAAAAAACGAATACTGAAAAAAACAACATCATTATAACACATCTACAGATTGAAAAAGTTAAAATGCCAAAATTCTGGCTGCACTCCAGTTGATTATCTTTTACTCCAATTCCAATTTAGATAAAGCTTTTCAAATCTATCATTTCTTTTTTTTTAGCCTTCAATAATGTCACACGCTGAAGAATTTGGCGGCTAACCACTGAGGTTATTGTTTTACACTAGAGAGTTTAATTGCTCAGTTAGTTGTGCCATCATTATTTGTATTAGTCTCACTTTGTTTTTAATACAGAGAAGTTGGGAAACTAGCATACGGTCCGCCTGTTGGTAAGCGGTTACCGTAGCCAGGTGGACGCTCGCGACACCCGGGCACTCTGGGGCATCACTCACGCGTTACCGACCCTTCCCCTTCGGTTTTCGATAGTGATTAATTTAACGAACCTATATTTAAAACGACATAATTTGGTACATAAAGAATATTTGAGAAAATTGGGCGCATTCAATCGTAAAGTAGCGTATCCATATTTTTTTTATACCACCAAGGTTGCAAACAAGCATACGGCCCGCCTGATGGTAAGCAGTTACCGCAACCTATGGACGCTTGCAACACCAGGGGTATCACACGCGCGTTGCCGACCCTGAAGAAATCTCTTCACACCCTTTTTGAAGAACTCCATGCTGTACTCCATTAGGAAAACCACGGCGGGGAGCTCATTCCACATTCCGAGCGTCCGCGGAAAAAAACTCCTTTTAGCCCGTACAGTTCGAAACAAATCTGGTTTCAATGTGTGAGGATGGACTCCCCGTCGATGGCGATAGTTGCGATGGTAGAAGGTAGCGTTGGGCATCAAGTCGAACAATTCCTTAGAACACTCTCCGTTGTACAAGCGGTTCAGTTGTTCAGTTAAAGCGAAATTCCACCGTACTTGTTTGTGTCAACTCTATTATCTTAATGTGTAGAACTAAATAATAGTGATTTATATATTTGTATAGTGTATATGAGTTGATGGAAAGATTTAACGTGTCCTGTGTCAATCACGCTTCGTGCGACAGAGCAGGCGGTGCCGCCACCCGCGTCGCGCGTCGCGCCTCCTCGAGGGAAATACGCTAAGTGCTTTGCCTGTTTCATACCTATATCAGCTTTATGTCGCGTTTGTGCTTCTTGACTGGCTACTTCATTATTGTGAGGACGGCTTACTATGTTATAGCCAGCCTTTATTACAATGATTAATACTTAATTTAATCGCTTAAACATGTGGGCTTGAAGGTATGGTTTTTATTGAGATTCGTAATGGGATTTCATTACGAATATTATGAAAATCATTTAGCTTAATTTGAAGTTATTTCAAGGGTTTTATATTCAGTATAAGAACCAAACTGTTTCTATTTTCCCCTGAGTAGAGTCATGCGAGATTTTAACGAATTCAATAAAAAGGGTAAACAGGCTGAAGACTTGGATATCTTTTGTAACACTCAAGCCAATGTCAACTTTATTGTGATTTTTTATTTTCTACATTTGATCATGACTATTGTGTGAATGTTGTGTATGTTTGCAATAGGCTAATATTATTAATAATTTATCAAAGTTAATTTGTATTTGTTTGAATGTATGTGTTATTGATGTACCTTTATGAAAATACATAAAAATATATTGCGTGGATTTATGCATTTAGTCGGTCATTGTTGTTGTTTTTTATAGCGTTATATACCAAATATAACCTAACCTTACTATAATAATAAATAAATATCCTGGGACATTCTTCACACTCGGTCATCTGATCCCAAACTAAGCAGAGCTTGTACTATGGAAACCAGATAACTGATATAATACATATACTACTTTTTGTTTGTAAATACATACTTAATATACATAATTATACCCAGACTCAGGACATACAGACATTACTGTGTACCTGAAGAAAGGATTATTAATTACAAAATTTTAATAGCGCCAGTAACTAACCAAAACACCAATGCCTTCTAAACGTAGCACCAATATATAATATCCACTCATCGCAAGTAAACTACTGAAATGTTTCAGCATACGTGAGTGGCCAACTACGATTCACGTCACATGCTAATGGTCGATTAACATCTGACGTGAGATTAGTCCCAGGACGCTTCAGTCAGACTAGGCCGGCATCCACCAAATCCACAATCAATTATAACCAATGTCTTCATGAAACGGTAATTGTGGAAAGTGGAACTATAATATTGATGTAGCTCTCGATGGTTGCCGTTTTATTCGATAAGAGCTCTTGAGGAAAGTGACGATTGTGAAAGAAGTTTTAGTACGAAGAGTAATGTTGCTATGCGAGTACTTACCTACTCTCTAGTAAGTCTTACCAATTACGATTGTCATGCAACAACCTCACAGCTCACGCGGGACTAAGTGCAAATTCGCATCGCTCACGCGTTACCGACCTTTCTCCCTTCCCCAGTGACCTTACTCACGCGCAGGAACACAACTTTAGACAACATAAAGTTATTTGGCTGCGGTATTCTGTAAGGTGGAGGTACTTCCCCAGTCGAGCTGCTCTTTGAGCGAATAAACGCTATGCTCTACCTATATAAAAATCTACTTTAATATAGTTATACCTCAATACATGTTGTCATTTTTTATTTGTTAGGCTTGCTGATATGGTAACTGTATTTCAGAATATAATAAATTTAATAGAAGAGCAACAAGGATTTTATAAGCACCCATCTTCTACAAGGCAGATTTGGAATGGTCCTAAAAAAAAATTTTAACATATTTTTGTAACCCAAATTTTTACAAATAAATACTTATACTTATACAAAAAAGTAGTCTTTACGAGGTACTCTTACGTTAATACCACTAAATATGTTAAACTCGCAACTCCGAACCTCCAAATCAAATTTTGATTGTATAGATTTAGTTAGAAAACTGCGACAACTGTTCCAAGAACCGATAGATACTCTGCGAGCCGCTTGTCATTTGTCTCACTCATTCGTCGCATGGTTTCCTAAAATAAATATATTTCCTGAATCCGCACCTACACTTTAAAAATATGCTATAAACAAATCAAATCAAAATTGTTGTATTCAGATAGACTTTCGCACGTACTTATGAATAGTCTGACTCTAATACCCAATACTCTAATACCGATTCGGAAGGTTGCTGAGAAGAGCCGACGATATCCTCAGCAATTACTCTTTTCAAAACAAGCTAAGATTAATTTACATTCTTGTCTTGCTGACAACCAGTAACTGTAAAAGTGCATATTACTCTATCAATATAATTATAATCTCAGAACACAGATTACAGAATAAGGCAGATGGAGTGCGGGGAACACGAAAGTGAAGCCAAAAAAGCAAATACAAATTGAAAATCTGATACCTGGAATTCGTTTTCCAGTTTGTATTTGCATTGTTTAACCACAGTTTATTAATAAAGAAGTGTTTTTTGTTACATAAAGTTTGTTAAACAAAGCAAATACATATTCAAAAGCGAATACCAGGTATGTGTTTTTCAATTTGTATTTGCTTTTTTGGCCTCACTCCCGTGTTCCGCGCGCTCCATCTAACTTATTCTGTAATCTGTGTCTCAGAATTTATTTATTTTTGCTTTATGTATCAGACTGTACTATAGCAGACTCAAAAAGAGCAGTCCCCACAAGCAGCACTTTTTCACAAGTATGACTCGTGTGGCTTCCAATCAACGCTCTTCAAACTTTTATTTTAATTGTATACTGTCCTTATTCTAGCCTACTCATCTTCACTTCTTATATCATTAAATATTATTATAAACTTAAACCTACTCTACTTTTTCTTTATTCGTTTGTGCTTTGAAATTTTGTAATTCTCTCTAGTTGCATCATATAATAGAAGTTACCATAAGCAATCTGAATAATCGACCATCGACCTATGACCTTTCTTTGTTTCAAAGCGTTACTAAGATAATTAAATGGCCCTTGTCAAATAGGTGTTTAGGGCGGAATTACAGTGGCTACGTATGAATATTTAAATCTGTTTGCTTGTCCCATGCTCGATTAAGCGACCCGATAGACCCAATATATGTTGGAATTAAACATTGCATACAATTCCAATTTTATGGACCAAATTGTTTAATAGGACGCTTTATTTTTCAGTTTAAAAGGTATTTATGATACGTCCCTTTTAATCGAAAACGGCTTTATATGGGCAACCATTTTTAAACTGCTGTATTGAACGTATCACTTATAATAATTATTTATCCGATGATAGCTCACAGTGGTAGTGTCATCGGATACCGAGCGGAAGGTCCGGGTTCTAATCCTACGATGAGATTGTGCTTTCTGAAGGAAAACATCGTGAGGAAACCATAGCACGGTGATAGGGTACTTTGTAGTACCCATCTGTCTGACCACCCCTAAGTTGAAAATCTGTCGACAAGCACCTATCAGTATGTTCCGCCAGCTGCACTTGAGAGCCAGTTCCTTCTAGGCTTTGAGTGCTTACCATCTTGGGCAACATCATCACATACAGGATGTATAGGATACACAGTAAAAAAATGTATATCAATATTATTTCACATTTCGTAGTACCTACCTATTGACAAATGGTTTTGTAGAATTTCCGATAAAGATATTTTTACTTTTCATGTCATTTATATTTAGGTACTATTTTCTCGTTCTAATTCTTTATTCGCAGAACACTAATAATGAAAAGAAGAACTGGATCTCTTGAACGTGTAGATATTTATAGTAATTAGGTTTTATAGAATCGATGCTGAGTCAAGAAAACACTTTACTAAGAACGGTGGAAATGTTGTAAGAAAAGCCTGAAGTGCTGTTCATTATGTTTACCAAAGTTCTCTCCAAGCCAGCAATCAAGTTATGCCTACTAATTTAGATTTATAAAAGTTGGTATACTTAACATGATAACTTTGTAGTTTGCCAGTCTTTGTGTCGACATTTAATTGTACAACATACATAAGTTTATGGTATTGATAAAATATGAACAGAACAATACTCGTTCTCATATATTGGCATATGTTTTGGAATCTGGGATTGTTAAGATTTTGGAATGAATCCTAACTAATATTATAAATTCGAAAGTGAGTTTGTTTGTTTATTACGTCTTCACGCCTACACTACTCAACGGATCATCATGCAATTTGGCATGCAATGTAGATAGCCTATGGTATGGAGAAACTAATTTATATATTAATAATAGAATACCGCGGGGGACAGCTATTATTTTATATTATTTGAAATCATAATATTAACGATATAAATGGATGATCTCATTCATAGTCGAAATCAATCCTTTTGATTGACGATTCGATATTTTCTCTCATAAAACGCGCATGATCGCATCGTCAATTTCCATCCGATTTTGTTACAATGAGTAATTAATTTAAAATGGAGTACCATTTAATCGAAATCGTTGAACCGCGATGCAAATGATACATTTTAGTGATCATTGCAAATACGCCTCTGTTACAATAATAATGAACTGTGATGAATATTTAATTCATTCAATGTGTTGGACAATGGACGATTTAAATTGATTACGTTTTATTCACTGTTTTTATTGCGATGTTTATCCCTAAAACATATACAAGTATAACACCTGCCATTTTCTTCTGTATCCTATCAAAGGTTTTCTGAGAGAAATCGCTTTAGCGATAAGGCGGCCTACTTTGTAATCAGTTTTATCTGTTGCCTACTTCTTCTTTATTGTTTTACCGTATGTGGTGTACGAATACAAAAGCTAGCCAAAATCAACCTTCATTAGATTCTGTTACCAAGACAACAGTGCTCTTTTCTTTTCTTTTATTACATTATTCGATAGTGCCTAGCTGGCAGCCCTATTCCACAGTCTATAAAACCATACAGTAGTTCGGCGAAGACGTCTAGACAGGGAAATCGCACGGGGTGTGAGGGGCGTGATGCGGGAAAGCCGAGCCCGACCTGCGAACAAAACGATGTTAGTAGCTCGGGACACAGCATACTTTATATGGCCGTCGCGATACTATCTAGACGTTATCGGCATTTTCTTTCTTTTATTACATTACATTATTCGATAGAGCCTACCTGGCAGCCCTTAAGTTACAAAAAAATCACCAAGCACCTACTGGGGTGTTTCAACTGCATTTGATAGCTAGTTCTGATTTGAGAGATTGTGGTCAAACACATATCCATACTGGAAATGCGTACAAAACTACAAAACCTACAACCCCTACCCCTATTTCTGAGAAATATCATCTCTCTAATATGTATAGTTTTTAGAGATCTTTATTCAGGCGACCCTTATTCCGTACATTATTGCATCGTTTCCCTTCCGTCCCGACTGACCTACATAAGTATGTGGATCACGAAAACTGCGTTTTTCACTACATATAAATGTCCATGTAAATTGGCGTCGATGTCGCTGCCATGTGAGAGCGAGACCGCTTCAAATTGAAACCGAATTGCCGAAACAGATGTGCGAGCCAATTCAGTCCATGGTCAGCCAACTCCGGATTGAGATGAGGTTTTCTAGCTATACTTTGCACGTTGTTTTATTCGTGTAACTTCCACTTCTGCAATTATGTTGTTTTAAATTGAAACTTCATCAGTGATTGTTGAAAATTCTAGCAATATTGTTAAAAAGTTTGTGAACGGATTTTTATGGCAAATGACGATGTTTTTGTATGGCGAAATATAGATAGAACATATTTAAAGCTGTCAAATTAATCTTTGCCGTCTTATTTTGCGTATAGTTAGGCATAACCGCGATAGATGGCGACTAAATTTATATTGAAAACAAGCATTGTACTAATTTGACAGGACTTAATTTCTTACATCCTTTTCTTATGTTCTTTGTTAGAAAGAGACATAGTGAGATTAAAATTAGTTTAGTTGCAAACAACAGAACCAGGGCCACTATTTGATATTAGTTCCTACAGCTACCGACAGGGCGGCAGACGGATGCAAATGGCCTGAGTGTTTAACGAACCGTGTTTTAAGTAAATGGGAACTCCACCGTGTGGGTCTATTATAAAGCAGTTCTTGGTAAAGTATACAATGTTCTACCAAACGCATCATATAAGAGAGGTAGAAGAGCTTAGCGGATTTTCCATCAAAGAGCAGCTCAACTGGGGAAGTATCTCGATTCTCGACTACAGAATACCGCAGCTAAAATTAAATGGCATATTCCAGTAGGGCCAGAACTCATCAGGTACAAGGAAAGGTGTTGCAACCGTCTACAGGCAATGGTAACCTCTAATCAGCAGGCTGGCACATCTGCGTGTTTGCTGAGTTCATTATACTGGGTGTAATGAAAAGGGTATATACATTCGAAAGGGGTGAAGACCAATGAATGAAGCGCTCGTGGTGTAGCATGATTAGCCGTTCTTAATCGATCGGCAAAGTTAAGCTACATCCGTCGTGGTCGGTACCTGGATGGGTGACCGCCTAGTGGTATTTCATATCGAGCGTTTCCGTGCTTCGGAAGGCACGTAAAGCCGTTGGTCCCGGTTATCATTTAATTGTGATAGTCGTTAAGCTAGTTGGATGCCTCCTAGGCAGCTTGAAAAATTCCAACAGTAGGTTGACCACTAGCCTACCTCCACCGATCCGCAGTGGGCACGCGGGGTGGAGTATCTGCCCATTCCCTTTCACCCTGATTTGTGAAAGGAGGCCTGTGCTCATCAGTGGGACATTATAGGCTGTTGATGATGAAGACCAATATGGCGAGGAGGGCGATGGCTGCCACACGCGTCATACTTAAGAATAGGAGCTGCTTGTGGGGGCTGGTCTGCTTAAGTTTGCTATTTATTTACTTATTAAATATTTATTCAGTCTACTTTGTAATTTTGCCGCCGCGCCGGGGCACGCAATTGTTGTCAGTGCGATTAGAATGTAAATATTATGTAATGAATCTCATGGTGCGTCCATGCTTGGTGGCGAACCGAGCACGAGCGGAGCTACGAACGAGCACACTGCCTCACACTATAGTCCAGCCTTTAATATTCACACAGGTTCCACAGTGCGTTTTTTTTGAGGTTCGTTTGCTAATTTGTTTGTATCACATACAGGGGCCAATTAAAACCGTGTGCAGTTAAGACTAACGGTCGATTGTTTCGGTACATTTGTATTTTCATTTTACGGTTACTGCTTTAGTCAGTGTGTCGAATTTTACAATAATTGTAAGATCTGAATACATGAAATGATGGACTTAATTGTTTTTTAACCGACTTTAGATCTCAATTCGGTTGTATTTTTTTTAAATGTTTGTTACCTCATAACTCCGTCATTTATTAACCGATTTCGAAAATTATTTTTTTGTTTGGAAAGGTACACTTCCCGTTTAGTCCCATTGTCATCAGATCGGGATTTGATTACTTCTAGTGTACTTTGAAGTCGGTTTAATTTTTTTGTAAAACAGTCCAATTATGTAAAATAACGTTTAATAACAACGCTTAAAATTTATAAGCTTTTTTTGGTGACTGTACTTTTTGTTGATAGAATTTGCATTGTGCAGGATATTTGCAAAAAAACTTCCCAAAAAATATATAAATAGGCAACATTAATATGGTGGTAATTTTTCGCCTAGACACAAACACCAGGTTAATTGTATGTTTGTCTTGTGTACTCGCTAACTCTACGCTCAGTCTGCCCAATAATCTCTTGAGTCAACAAATCTTAACAAACTTTTGTTATACTTGGCTGAATTTGTTAATATTATTCTGTAGGGATTTTCTATAGGTAGGCCTAATTATGTGAGTAGGCTGGAAACAATTTTAGGTTTTTTAAGTTCCAATTTTATTTGTTATATTTCATCATAACACATCGCCGTAGTAGCATCAGTTTAGAATAAATAAATTGAAACCGACTCAAAGGACCAAGTTTCCATGTTTGAAAAATTATAAAAAATGGCTACCATATTCTATGCGTCAATGGAAAATAATAATTGTGTAAATACCACGCTCACACGTCCGCGTGCATCACTAAATAAACATCAAGCCTTTGTCAATAAAACTCCAGTACACCATGAAAAATGTTTAATGAACAAACGTGCCACTGCTGCATACAAAAGCGTTGTTATTATTTTGCGCGGACACAAAAGATTCCTCCTAAATGTTAACGGAAGGACAATTGTGTACAGTCCGGGGAATAATTGCTTAAACGGCTGAAATGTCCCGGTGTCCCGCTGCATGGGAATGTCCACGTGTCTCCGACTGAACTGTCCCGCGTTACTGACAGCAGTGCTAGTAATTTGGACCCATGAAATATTCAAATCGCTTGCAGGAAGTCTGCTGGGTTGCACACTTCGATTACCTGCGGGCAGGCTCTGTTTGTTTTTGTGATGATACCATTTGGATATGTGAATTTCTAGTAATGAAATCTAAGCTATTTATTCTGATTTTGTGAATCAAATATCCCTCATTAATATGGCTGTATAATAATGCTAAGAAGCAGTCATTTACTTTTGCTGTATAATTATTTATATTTGCTAAATATTTTCATTTTGTGGCAATGGAAAAATATATTAAATTCAAATTCAAATTCAAAACTTTATTGCATTCATGTGGATAGAAGATGAAAAATATATGTAATGTACAACATAAAACCCTGTTAGGACACATCACATAAATAAGATAAAATATAAACTTTTAAAAACTAAAATTATTAGGTACCGTAAATCGCATTTCTAGAATATAGAGAAACTGCTCTAATAGCCGCGAAGAGTTCATACAAGTATTCTTCATTGCCATAATATAACTTAAACTTATTTTGTATTACTTTTTTTATTTAAAACACAAACGTAGGGCTCTTACTATTGTCTGTTAATCGGTCGGTAGCCCAACTCAAAACCGGCCTTTTTAAAGTTGGCTGACTTTTTGTTGGATAGCATGGTATTCAATATTCAATTTTTCTCCGAAAAGATTGATCCAGCATTTTTCTTAGAGCGAACGCACTTACACATACAACCTTATCGACGGTGACGTAATATCTACATATTCAGTTTTGTTCCATTGGCAACCCTAAAAAGCTTTCACCAATATCGTGGAATAAATTATTGTAACGTAGAATAATCCGAGCAATCGAAACAATATCGGTAACGCAAGCTAAGCCCGACCGTCTGACCCACATACAACTAAATAAAATACAAAATACACATAAGAGTGTTGTTACATAATCATCCGGGTTTTCTGATTTTCCTTGGCCGTAAATCAGGGTGAGATTACCGGTAATCCGGAGTCAAACGGCATATCCGGTAGGCGTTATCTGTGGATAGCTCTCGACAATAAAATTAAAAGTTTCCCAAAGGATCTCGCTCCCAAGTGATCTGATCTTGTTCCCGATTGTTGGAGAACCTATTTGGAAACGATCCTTTTTATTTGGAACCTAAAGGTTTTTAGTACTTGTACTTTATTGATGTTTTAGCTATACTTCTTTTATATTTTATTTGGCGACGTCGCTATATTATAAGTAGGTATATCTATCGAGGACCGTTAACGTATTAATATATTTTTCCAAATTGTTGGTAAAAAGTGTTTTGCTCATATTAGAGTTACCCACTTCCCACGGTGCTTAGTGTATGCACACACTCATTTATAAGCTAATTGCACAGTTTTACCATCATATGGAGAAGTTGTTTATTCAAACCTTCAGTAATAAAATATCGAATTATTAAAATCTTTCAAAGTACACCGACCAAAAATAAAGGCTTGATCGGAAAACAATCAGGCTATATCGGAAGTCCAATTAATCTGATTAAGGATGATAACACTCCACAAAAGCTCCAGGGCATCTAAGTTTCCAGACGAAATTAAAACTTTTGCACAGCCTTACTTATTCCGATCAAAAAAGATCTGACTTGAGGGAAAAGGTAAGAGTGTGTATTTTTGCTTACCATCGATTTTTTTATTTTAACATAAAATATTTTTGCCGCAGAGCCCGCAGCGAACAGTCTAGAGTTCAGCAGAGTTTCTGCGTTCCGCGTTCACTGTAATCTATGCGGCGCTTTTGATCATTGCACACAGCGACCGCGGCGGTCAAGGAGACCGCATCGATCTCACAGACGACGTGGGACGACGACGATGTGGGAATGGCGCTTTATAAAAGAATATGCAGGCACACAGATCCGTCCTATATTGAAATAAGAAAATATGTTAGGTATATATCATCTTCATCAGCCTATAATGTCCCACTGCTGAGCACAGGCCTCCTTTCACAAATCAGGATGAAAGGGAATGGGCAGATACTCCACCACGCGTGCCCACTGCGGATCGGTGGAGGTAGGCTAGTGGTCAACCTACTGTTGGAATTTTTCAAGCCACCTAGGAGGCATCCAACTAGCTTAACGACTATCACAATTAAGTGATAACCGGGACCAACGGCTTTACGTGCCTTCCGAAGCACGGAAACGCTCGATTTGAAATACCACTAGGCGGTCACCCATCCAGGTACCGACCAAGACAGACGTAGCTTAACTTTGCCGATCGATTAAGAACGGTTAATCATGCTACACCACGAGCGCTTCTAGGTATATATACCTAATGTCAAACCCACGGTAGAGACATTTAAAAGAAATCTAACGAAATAAAAATTGTGTATTATTTAAGTAAGTCAACATTAAAAAGGTTATTACTATTCGTTTCTAAATGTCAGATATTTTCTCAACGAGACGCCCACAAACGTAGAATAAACTAACTTTACGCCTACCGATTGTTTAAGATTTCCAAAGAGAAAAAATCTAGCACAGCCTTATTACTTTCTGGGTCTTATTAAAAAAACGTATTATTTTAATAGGTATAGGTAATAAATAATACTAGAACTATCGTGCCTCTTTTTACGATTTGTCAAATAGCGAAGGCTAGTAGACACTGGCGAATAAGAAGTATGTATAATAAAAATAGTAGTAGTGATATTTATTTCAACACACTTGCTCGTAAAGTGACATTTATTTTGATTAAGAATAGAAGTGGCGAATCGCCATATGGAATGCCGAATGCTCGCTAACCGAAGAAACGTCATAACTTACGTCATAACGTTAAAACTTTTTCATGCTACATAATTATCTAGGTACGTGCTGTTTCCAAATAATATGTTTATTTTGTTAATCGTTGACAATGTCAAAGATAAAATGCTTTTCAGGTCAAGTTCTAATCTTAAAAATACTTTACTTTGAAATATCTTTGTTCAATCTTTGTCTTATATGTACATATGTATAAGTATTTTTTTTGTGTATTTAAACGAATGCTCATCCGAAGGTATGAAGACGTTGGTCTTCATACCTTCTCTTACATCTAACTTACTTGATCGTTGGATCAACGCAACGGTAGGTACTGTTACTTTTTTATGTTTTTTAACTTTTTTATATCAAATATTTTGATCACTTTATTATTGTTAAGTTGTGTGACTTGATTAACTTTATGACTGAATAACAGAACTTACAAAGTTTTAAATATTCGTTGAGTTATAACAATAAAAACATTTACACAAACTTATAACTTGTGAAAAAAGATACAAACAACATTTAACCCTCTTGGGCTCACAACGGCCACATTGTCCCAAACAAATGAGGTCCCATTTTTAATTCGATGTTCAAACAAGTCACAAGTCGAGTTAATCAGCTTAGTTATTAAACATTTTTATCATGAATCTGATGGAAATATGACAGAATAAGGACCTCACTTCGGGTGCGAGACTCGTCAGCATTTTTGTGACTCCGCCGATCTGATTTCCCCTGAGCACTGATGGTTTATATTTTAATGTTCACTCGCAATTTAAATAGCTTTTTGTCTACAATTTTTAAATAGCCAGTATTAATTTCCGCCCAAGTTGAAATATGGCTGTGTTTTTCTAATTAAAGATAACGAAGAATAAATTGGATACAAACACCAAAATGTCGAGTCATTCGGTTATGAAAGTTAACATGATTAAATACCATGAAATTTAATAATGTCTAACAATTACATACCATTTTGATTTATTGATGTCAAATGACAGTTAAAAGGTTATTATTGTAATTATTTAACAATCATCAAACTTGAATCTGAAATCAAACGATCAATCATATTTAAATTATTAAATATTATTATTTTAAGAATCAAAATCGAAAAAAATATTTTTTTCACGTATCAGGATTTACAAAAAAACACAAGACCGCAATAACCCTGTCAGGCCTGAAAGTATTTCTGTAACAGTGAGCTGTCTGCATTAATAATAATAATACTTTATTGACATATGAAACTTATACAACTTATCTTAATGGTAAATTTCTTAGACTAGGTTATATAATTAAAAGCTTAGCATCTGCTGCCGAGCTAGGCAAACAACTACTTACTTAACTTACTTCGTAAATTTTGATGTGACATTTTGTTCCTTTAAAACTAAAGTCTATAAGCGATCTGGCACTGCATTTTTTATTAGTTTGGTTAGTCGTACAGCTTGATCTAGCGCTGAAAGTGCTGCAACAATAGGTCCACTGCGCACTCGCTTCGCGCAGGCCCCGCCAAGCACCTGCTGTCATCAAGTTCGACAGATTTTTTGTTCGCAACGCCAAATCTAGATATGTATTTATATCAATGGTCTGTAACTACAAAACTTATCACTCTAAAAATAATTCCTTTGGCTACCATGCGTTTATCTGGCTTCTAAGTACAAAGTAATAGGGCGTAGAACGAGTTATTGACTTAACATTGTAAAGGCATAAGTGATAATAAATTTTTTTCGCTATTAATTCGCTTCATTTGCATATGCGCTTCATTCCCTTGACTTGCGGTTAAAAAATGACAATTGATTTCTATTGTTTTCCTCGCCCGCGCGGGTCGTCACACAGTCAAAGGATTATGAGCTTTCTTACAGGATACGCATCCTATATGGTATTTCTTATAGGGTAATATAAATATTGTGGTTGAAAACGGGCTGAAAACTGGTTAAACATATTGTAAATTGTAATACGCCTGTATAATATTGTGATTTCTGAAAAAAAAAAAAAAAAAAAAAAAAAAAAAAAAAAAAACATTGTCCTAAATAACACACAACTATTACTATAGTGTAAAGAAAGGCATGACTACCTCTAGTGATTGTATTACACATTTTCAGGAATCACTAAACAGAAGCAAACAACACGAATGTATATTGCGTTACAGTTAAATGTATTTTTAATAGCTACTGTGAAATCGATATACCTACCATTATATAGACATCCATGCTGAGGCCAACATTGGTAACAAACATTTGGACAGCAGATTTTGGGTTACAATGACTTCTAATACATATTAATACTAGTTATATATAATCTATAGTTTATTGCATTCATTTGCAAAAAGTGAGGTTTATTTAAGTGTAAATTAATAATTATAACCCTATGATGACTGAACTTGTCATAATTTTACCGTAAAAAATTGAGGTTTATATGATTGTGACGTCATCATTCTACAATATCATGATATACTCGTTGCAAAAATTGATATTTTTTTTTTTTCATTAGAAGCAAAAATTGAGGATATTAGACGTTTCCATGTATTTTTAAATCTACGTCTACTTATAAAGAGGTAATGCTTGTAAGTCTGGATGTAGGAAGCAATCTCCGGAACTACAGATGATTCTGTTGTTTACAAACAAACTAATTTTAGTCTCACTATGTCTCTTTCTAACAAAGAACATAAGAAAAGGATGTGTGTGTGTTTTTTTTCATTTTCCCCTATATTGCATATTATGTATAAGCAGAACATGGTAGGCGAACATTTTTGAGATATACTTTTTTAACTTTTTGATATGAATTTCCCAGTTTATAAATATTTTAGTCCAACACTATAGGAACCTACCTAAAAATGTAATTTTAAATTTTTAATTATCTCATTAGACTGATATTGATACAATACTATATGGGATTTTATGTGCAATACTACCAGACATAATTATTAAATTTCCAGCATAAATAAATATTTAATTATGTATATTTTTTGTTTTACTTCCATGTCTTCTAGAGTCTTCATTTTTGTTTCCTCGAAAATTTACATCCGCAGCAAATAAATTATTAATACTAAAAATCAAAATTCAGTACCTACGCGACACAATTTTCAATTTCTACCAGTCTATTGAGGCCAATAATACAGCTATAGAAGCGAGAATTCGCGCGCACTCAAGGTGTTAACTTATATTCATGTAGCACTGTTGTAACACCTACGTACGTGTACGAGCTACCGTCGCCGCCACTACCCGACCAATGTAAACCTCTCGAGAGATGCGAGTGAAAACACTGCGAGCAAAGTGCAGTGTGCACTAGGAAGTATGCGATATGTAAGTACCCTGTGTCGATGGAACTACGTCGTATGATCTCGTCTATACGCCCTCTCCTGTTACTTGTGTCTTGTTTTCGTTTCGTTCTGTTATCTCAACCAATTGGCTTCGACGAATTTATTTTGAAGTTTGGTTAGAAAAGCAATTTGAAACATGCTTTGAAAAACAGACTAAAATCCTGTTTGTACGGCAAATAACTATATGTATTAAGCACAGTTGTGACCATCATACGAAAGAAGGAAGAAAATTATCAATAATAACTACAGCAGTACGGTTAACATAGTTGTGATTTTACTAGCAGAAATCTTTTGAAGTCACCTTTGCGCTTCATTCATATTGTAAACGAATAAATTGCAAGCATTTGGGGGATAGAAATCACAAATACGATTACCGAAGCACGATCTGCCACAAGCATGGCCTGACGCGGCACTATTCTGCGACCAAACTGGATTTGCAATATTTTCTATATGCAGGAGCCAAATTCTTAGAATCAAATCAAA
Source organism: Achlya flavicornis (assembly GCA_947623365.1). Lineage (NCBI taxonomy): Eukaryota > Metazoa > Arthropoda > Insecta > Lepidoptera > Drepanidae > Achlya > Achlya flavicornis. The sequence goes on from OX392488.1 coordinate 5,520,029, forward strand.
GTTGCGCGAGATTCCGCCCCTCGAGATAGAGCTGTGTTTGCGAGACCGAGATTTATCTTTTCACTACCAGAAATTGTGTTTACTATTTTTATGGAGGTTTCCTTTAAATTCTCTGAAGTCGGCGGAGTCGAGACGTTTGACTTCTTGGACCGATTCCCCGGTCCGCGCGGAAATATTGAATTTTATATAAACTTAAGGCGAACTCGTCGTGCACGACTTCTGCCGCATTCCACTTATGAAATTGCTTTTCATTTGAGTGTATGACCTACATACCTAAACTGTGTGTACTTTTATACTACGTACGTAGATTGGTAACTATTCTAAATTACGGTATGCTGACAGAACGTACATTCACATAAAAGTATACATTTACGGTGCACAAAAACAATGGATTTGCATTACAAAAGCGCTGTGGGTGCATCCTAATGAACGGTAATTGTTTAAATCCACAAGAATGAGGGCTGCTAGGAATACGCAAGAACACACAAACAGTTAATTACATTAAATACACACGTTATTTTTGTTACAGAATAAACTGCGCGTTGGCACAATGAAAATTGTTGCTAAAACAATTTAAATTTACTTTTGTCTTTTCGTACTTTTAGCGAAACTATTACAAGCTTTAGGTCAGCTAACTGGGTGTCATTAAGAATCCTACAATAACATTAACTATAGAGGTGTGTATAAATAATTGGACTGTTTTACCAAAAACTTAAACCGACTTCAAAGTACACTAAGAAGTAATCAAATCCTGATCTGATGACAATGGGACCAAACGGGAAGTGTACCCTTCCAGTCAAAAAAAGAATTTTCCAAATCGTTTAATAAATGACGGATATATGAGGTAACAAACATAAAAAAAAAAAAAAAACCTCCTTTTTTTGAAGTCGGTTAAAAATGTAATGTTCATTTAAAACGCAAGAGTGTGATATATAGTTTACTTTGCAGAGTTCAAACGGGTTAATAATAAATATTCAAATAAGGCAAATAATAGAAATTTAAGTTCTCCAATATCAATACACACGACATAGTAACAACATGTCATCCACAGACCGCTACAAAGTCTCAGCAAAACAATAGACTAGACAATGTCTTTGTCCAAGTTAATTCAGCTCGGATTGCCGACAACAATATTTCACGATTGTGTTAATGCACGCGAGGAGTACATACATGTATGTGACAATGCTTTATACCCTGAGACGACGTTGCATTATGCATTAATCGTATAATGGATTCATAGACGGTGCACCGAAATCCCACGTTGACGGACAAAAGCGAGTAATTTGTGACATAGGTCGGTGTAGGATTAGCCGTTATTACACCTGAATATAACATCACAGGCGTTTGCGTGCGGGTGGCCGGTCGGACGGTCGCCGGACTCCGGACGGCGTCACCCGCCGAATGTGTAATTAGATTTTATACGCTCTGATGAAGCAGATGGAATTAGCTTTGCGTAATTCGAATCGAGTGTCTCGGTGTCGGTTTGATGACCGATGACCGAGGCCGCTGCCGCTGCCGCTGTCTAATTAGCGTTTGGCCCACATACTACCTGTGGGCCCAGTACATATACAGGGTGTAACAAAAAGGCTATATACATCTGAAGGGGGTGAAGACTAAATCAGGTATATACAGAGGCTCTATACAAAAATTCAGCTCAAAATAAATTACGCAGTACTACTAAGCAGGGGCTCTACCGCGTAACTTTGGTGGTAATCGTAACGAACACCACTAATGAATTTCATCCAATCAGGGCCCACGAATGGTCGTCGTCGCGTCATACCGCGTGAGCGTCATTGGATGAAATAATTAATGGTGTTCGTTACGATTACCACCAAAGTTACGCGGTAGAGCCCCAGTTACCTTATCCATATGCAACACATAAGGCATCACTCACGCATTACCGACCCTCACCCTTCCCCAATGAGTACTTGCGACCTTAATCACGCGCAGGAACACAACATAAAGTTATTTGGCTGCGGTATTCTGTAAGGTGGAGGTACTTCCCCAGTCGAGCTGCTCTTTGAGCGAATAAACTCTATGCTCTACCTCTCTTAAAATCTCTTCGTTAGTCCATTTCAATTAAAGATGAGTATGACGAGATAATGATGACGGGCATTTGGCGCGTTTATTGCCGGTGTCTTCTCAGCTTAGGTGTATTCTAAACAGGTGGTCTACCACACTTAAAATATAAACTAAAAAAAAATTACATTAAAGTGCAGTCAAATTACTTTTCCACAACAACGCATTTTTACGTCGTTTAATTTTGTTAGATACTAATCTTACGTAAAATTGAGGAGGGTTAAGGGGGTTCTTACATAGGGGGAGGGGGGTCTATAAATATAAATGAACAGCCCCTTCTAGAGTTTGTGTGCTTACCACTTTCGGCCACATCATCACTGGTAACGCACGAGCCGAGCTAGTCTTCGTTCGTCGCTCGCGATGTCAATTAAACCACCTTTATAGTGTTAAAAATAGCAATGCATAATTATTATTTTTTAAACATATAAACAAAATACAATCTTTGGTCAATACTACTCGAGGCTGTCGCTCATAGAATACAATTTTGCTGTCGCTGCTGCCACGGTTCCCAGCAACCTTTTTAGGGTTCCGTAGTCAAATGGCAAAAAACGGAACCCTTATAGATTCGTCATGTCTGTCTGTCTGTCCGTCCGTATGTCACAGCCACTTTTTCCCGAAGCTATAAGAACTATAATGTTGAAACTTGGTAAGTAGATGTATTCTATGAACCGCATTAAGATTTGGACGCAAAAATAGAAAAAGCAATGAATTTTGGGGGTTCCCCATACATAGAACTGAAACTCATTTTTTTTTTTATAAAACCCATAAGTCTGGGGTGTCTATGGATAGGTCTTCAAAAATGACATTGAGGTTTCTAATATAATTTTTTTCTAAACTGAATAGTTTGCGCGAGAGACACTTCCAAAGTGGTAAAATGTGTTCCCCCCCTTGTAACTTCTAAAATAAGAGAATGATAAATTAAAAAAAAATATATGATGTACATTACGATGCAAACTTCCACCGAAAATTGGTTTGAACGAGATCTAGTAAGTAGATTTTTTTTAATACGTCATATATTGAAATTCATATCAAATACTCAGGTATATACTACCATTAACTTATATACCTACAGGTTTGTATGGAACCCTCGGTGCGCGAGTCTGACTCGCACTTGGCCGGTTTTTTTACTTTGTAAAGGCCTGTATTTGACTACAATATTGTAGTCGTGCTCGGTTCGCGTATCGTAGACGCACCTTGAGATTGCATTTTGTTTACATATTAATCTTTAAAAAATAATGTAGCCTAATTGTTTTTATTCACTTGTGTTTTCATTTATCCATATAATTCACCTGATAACATTGTCTCATTTGCTTTGCTATCCTAATTAATGCATTTCCCAACCCTGCAATAATGAAGTAACATGGCATTCTTGAAGCAGTACAACTTAAACCTTTACAAATAACAATGAAATTCAATTTGGGATGCCAACAGCTAAGCTGAATTAAAACTTTGTAACTAAAGTCTCCATGAGTTAGGCAGGGCGCACACGTGGCAGCCGCAATGCAACTACAATGTGCCGTGCGCCGTGTGCCGTGTGCCGACAGCCGGCGACTGGGACACGTTCCGCCGTTGCATTCACTATGAAATTAAACATACATTACATACGCCAAGTACACGCTGCGCCCGGAAATTTGAGAATTTTAGATACAGAAGTTGGCTTGACATGGGTGATTTTCCACGATTTATGAAAGAAATTAACGTATGTGTAAAATTGTGTAAAAAAAAAAAAAACTTTTTCTGTTTTGGAAAGAAGTAAAGATTACCAAAAATATCTTCCAACTCAGATCAAAAATCTAAATTATTTATTTCAAATAGACCTTCGCAGGCACTGATGAATAGTTTGACTCTTATACCGGTTCGGAAGGTTGCATTTGTTGAGAAGAGCCGGCAATAAAGTCAGCAATTACTTTTCAAAACAAGCTTTGAGCATAATGTTTGGAACACTATACGTAGGAATGTCGAGGCTGATCTTCCGTTAGACGCATACCTATATTAAAGTAATCAATATACATTAGCAAAAACAGAAACAAAAATAATAGTAATCTTAATACTTTTAAGTTTATTTATCTCACTAATATTATAAACGCGAAAGTTTGGATGTTTGTGAGTTTGGATGTTTGTACCACAATCACGCTTCAACATCTGAACGGATTTGGATGAAATTTGGCATACAGATAGAATATGGTCTGGATTAACACATAGGATACTTTTTATCCCAGTAATGTGTTCCAGTGGGATGATTTTCAATGTTTATCTACTTGAAGAACTATAACTATATAGGTATATAAGTGTATCCTACTGTGAAATTTGGATGGATGGATTTTTGTTACTCAATCACGCCAAAAAGGCTCTGGATGAAATTAGGCACAGAAATAGATTATAGTCTGGAATAGCACATAGGTTGCTTTTTATCCCAGAAAGTGTACGATTCTGATTTTCACAGAGCAAGGGATCGATATGATTTTTGCATAGTGGTAGTTTAGGGGTCAGAGAATGACATAGACAAATTTTTATACCGAAAAAAATGCACTTTTTATCTCACTAATATCTCATCTCACTAATATTATAAATGCGAAAGTTTGGATGTTTGTACCACAATCACGCTTCAACATCTGAAGGGATTTGGATGAAATTTGGCATACAGATAGAATAGGGTCTGGATTAACACATAGGATACTTTTTATCCCAGTAATGTGTTCCAGTGGGATGATTTTCAATGTTTATCTACTTGAAGAACTATAACTATATAGGAATATAAGTGTATCCTACTGTGAAATTTGGATGGATGGATTTTTGTTACTCAATCACGCCAAAAAGGCTCTGGATGAAATTAGGCACAGAGATAGATTACAGTCTGGAATAGCACATAGGTTGCTTTTATCCCAGAAAGTGTACGATTCTGATTTTCACAGAGCAAGGGATCGAAATCGAAAACTACTTTTGGCTTACTTTTACGGATTCAGATTTTTTTCTTTTTGATTTGATATAGTTGTTTGGTTACATTTATTTTGATTATAATACGACTTGGCTGTTCTCGCGGACTTCGATTTGCTTTATAATTTGGATTTTATTTACTGTGTTTAGGTTAGTTTTTTTATAGATTTCGAAATGTTTGGTTTGTGTTTTATTAATATTGTTCGTATTGTTTATTTTGGCTTATAATTTGGATTTTATTTATTTCGTTTAGGTATTATTTTATTATCGTTAGGTTTATAACATGCCGGGGAAACGTAAAACTAAGTTGTCGCCAAATTTAAGAAAAGCTCGAGCAAATAAAGTAGCTCAAGTAGAGTCAAGAAACTTCTCCTCAAGCGGAGCTAAGGAGGCTAGGCGTCAAGAGGCTCTCAGAGCGGTTGAAACGCCGGAACAAACGGACAATCGAATTCAACAGCATACTAATTATGTCGCCTACCAGCGGGCTCATGAGAAGCCAGATCAATCGCAAGCTCGACGTGAAGAGCAAGCTGAGCGACAAGCCAGTTTGCGAGCAACTGAGACGCTGGAACACGCGCATAATCGCCGTCAACAACAAGCTGATTATATGGCGTACCAGCGGGCTACTGAGACGCCAGGATAATCAGAAGTATGACTCGTGGCGCAAGCTGAAAGGCAAGCTAACTTTCGAGCAACTGAAACTCCGGAGCAAACGAATGATAGACGTCAACAACACGCTAATTTTCTAGCGACCCAGTGAGCAGCAGAGACTGCGGACGAAGCAGAAGCTCGCAAAAATACTATTGCTGAAAAAATGGCACAGCGTGGGGCGTCTTCAAAAACGCTGCTTTAGAATACGATACAGATCTTGACTGCGGCAGCCACAGGCTCCTAAAAATGTAAAGAATGAGTATAGTGTGCAGATTTTGCGGAGCGCTGAAATGGAAAGAAGAGACCGCTGGGATGTGTTGTTCAGGGGGAAAAGTTGACATCCCACGGATAGTGGAGCCAGTGGAGCCACTTAAAGAGTTGTTCTCATTTGGCACAGATGAATCGCGGCATTTTCTAAAAAAATATAAGGAAATACAATGGATGCTTCCATATGACGTCTTTTGGTGCTGATCGGAGTGCTCGATCGTTGCCATGCCGGGATTTTCACCAACATTTACTGTGCAAGGGCAGGTTTATCACAGAATTGGGTCCCTGCTTCCTGTTTCAAACATTCAGACACAATTTTTAAGTAAGTTTATTTTATAGGCGATGAGCAAGCGCAAGTAGACAGACGTTTGAGAATCATTCAAGGAGTTCAAAGAGAGATCGTTGCAAAAATACAGAGAGTACTCCGAGTTATGTCATTGTATGAACTAGAGGTTGCAAATAGTGTTACAATGAACTAAGTATCATTGGTGTGAAAATGTACAGGTTTGTCAATATTGGATTTATTGATTTTTACACACTGTTTTTAAAGTCAAATTCTAAAGTTAACGCAGACGAAGTCGCGGGTAAAAGCTAGTATTCATTATAATCGAAGAAAATACCTCATAAGACTTTATCTTGTCGTATTTTAGTCCGCAGTAGAAATACGCAGCTATGGTACCTTAAACTATTTTTACTGCGCTGCAATGCAATGCAGGTGATTTGAGTGTTCCACAAATTGTTTAACTGCATTTAATAACGGTATTTTTTTACTATAAATAAAGTGAATTAGCTGAAATATATTTTGCACTTTTTTTTTAAACAGTTTGAGTATTTAATCAATAGCTGGGATGCGCTCGCATCATGTAGGTACGTCAATGCATTATTTTGGACATTTCGATTTTAGCCTTAACTCCAAAAAATCTACAGTTATTGATTTTATTTGATAAACCTTGGTGCCAAACTGCTCTCACTATCAAAATAATAATTTATAATATAAAATAATTTCAAAACATTGATTATTTATTAGACAACAATAATAACGTTTAGATTTACAGCGAGCGCGGGATTCCGCCTTCCATAAATCATTTGAATAATTTGGAAATTACGAACGGCACGCTTCGACTATTATTCATTCGCGGATTAGTAATTAACAATAACAAATGATAGTGTTTGTCGCCTAAAACTAAGTCCTCATTATTCATAAAAATATCGTGCGATAATCTTTTGAGGCTTCACTTATATCGAAAGCTTCTTATTCTTCTACGTAGCGTTGTTCAAAAGAAAGGGCAGAGATAAATAAGACAGGTGGGCCCTAAAAAATAATTAAAACATGGTATGAAAGTCAGCGAAACATGGGATAGCATAGCACACAAGGCAACTTCAGAGTGGATGTATTGTATCTTCGATTTTTTTCTATTATCCTTGCTACTGCAGAAGATGTAGAGCATCTTCTATTAGCCTCCGTAAGTGGTGGATGTCCAATATATGGACAGAGCCGTACGCAATAACTTTTGTCTTATGTTTGAAATCAGTGATGTCGCATTCGAACAAGAGTCGAATTTTAACACCTTTTCTTATATAGTAAACTAGTCGTCACCCGCGTTCCTGAAAGAAGAAATGTTTCCCCGGGATAAGAGTATCCTATATTTTTCTTGTAATAGACCTGTATATGAATACAAGCTCACCATGGTCAGTGATGATGTGGCCGAAGTTGGTAAGCACACAAAGCCTTGAAGGAACTGGCTCTCAATTACAGCTGTCGAAACCGTTAGACCTGGTGACGGATTGTCAATTTGAGGGGAGGGACAGCCAAGTGTGTCCGACAAAGTACCCTTCCACCGTGCTATGGTATTCTCAAGAGGTTTTCCTTCACCGAAAGCTCAATCTGAGAATTCGAACCCGGAACCTTCGGCATAGTATTGGACTTCGCTACCACTAAGCTAGCGTCGCGAGCCGTCTTTTTGTTCCATCGGTCATGGCATCTGCGTCTGTAATCAAATCATGCAAGTTAAATTTGACCCACTGCCCGGTTTCCGATTGAGCTGAAATTTTGCATGCATATGTAAATCGGATAACAATGCAATATTATTATGACATGGAGCTGATCTGATGCCGCAAGGTGGCCACGGGAACTCTGTAATAAAACGACGCAACCCCTTCGAGTTTGAACTCGTTGGATTCGTATTGACAGGACTCTGGTTCTAGGGTCTGATGATTGAGTTAGTCGACTATCCTCACTATAATATCCTATTTAATATATCATCATGAAAATTGGCATGCAGATAGCCTATGGTATTAAGAAGTATATAGGCTACTTTTTATCCCGGGAACGCTGGTGGTTCCGCGTGAGAGAGCTAGTTATACACATAAAAAAGTTTTTTTTAAGGAAGTGGTCCTCTACAAATTAATAGTTATTAACAGAAAAATGTTGATGATTGTATTCAAGGATTCGTCAACGCTCCTACTATTCATCAAATACGTTCGACCAAGTGTAAATGAACCATAAAGCTGTATCCATAGCTATCAATTTAAATGATTAATGAATAGTGCATCCGCCATCATTAACCAGCTGCGAAATGTTCACATTATCTTAATTACAAAAGCATTGACTGGACTAACGTTGTTTGGCACGATTGGGCCATCATTCATTCCGCCAGCGGATTAATTTACGCGAAACTAATACTGATAATATCTTCATTATTTAGAAATAGCTTATGCAACGTGATTTCACGATGCTCTAACGGGGATTCAAATTATTTTGGAATAGGTGTAATGAATAAACTAAGGCACTTCTATGTTTACGCTGTTAAAATAAAATGTAGGGTAACAACAAGGATGTTTTAAAAAATCGGATATTATTCTCACTAACAAAAAACTGTGTCGCTCAAGTCGGCACGCACACATTCGCACATAGTCGAGCACGGGCTCTGTGTAAACGGCGACAGTCTTGTTTCCCGCGGAATATATTACTAATGTGTGCGTGAGAGGTGGCCGACTCTCATAGGCACAGTTTTTTATTAGCGTGAATATATCTGACGTAGTCTGTTGGTAACAATCAAGATGTCATACTTATTCACTTTGTGCGACGTGAAAATATTAGCCACCACGCTAAGTGTAGTAAGTAATGATAAGTAAGGTGTTTACCACACACAAAGAATAATTAGCTTTATTTGAGCTTCAGACCCCTTACTAATGATAGTCATTGTCATTGTCATCATCATCATCTTCTGCCCATAATGTCCCACTGCTGATCACGGATCTCCTTTCACAAATGAGGGTGAAAGGTGAAGATAGGCTAATGGTCCACCTAGTTTTCAAGCCACCTAGGATGCCTCCAGCTAGCTTAACGACTATCAACCGGGACCAAAGGCTTTACGTGCTAATATTAGAAAAGAGGAAGAAAAATAACATTTAAATTCTTCTAAATTCCATCTCCACGCAACAAAGCTAGAAGGGTGACTATTCCCCTTTATTAGCTATGGCAAAGTGTCCCGAAGTCTGGTGTGGAGTGATAAAAGATATATTTGTTCATAAGTTTCCATCGCTTGAGGATTAAACGTTAGACGTATTATAGAACTTAAATTCCTTGGAAATCGAATAAAATAACGACTAAAAAGTATAGCTTTTCATATTATAAAGAATTGTTTAGTCACTCACTATGCAGTTAGGAAACATTGATGATACTATCCGGTTTCTGCTGCACAGTTAAGAGACAAAGGGCGGCAGGGAAGAACTTGCCGCCCTTTGACTCTTAACTGTGTTAGTAAGCAGTGTAAGCAAGTCGTGGAGATCTTGTTATAGTGGATAAATAACTGCATAGTGCATGTAGAACAAACTTCGCGTTGGCGGTCGTAACCCGCGAATGAAAATTAAATTGACACTGGATGGCTCCAATATGTCGCTGGCATTTTCGCATATACGACGCGACGAGACGAACACACAGCTTGTACATGACAGTTACCCACTGTTTGATACTAAAAAGGGAAGGTTGTTAAGCTAAATGAAGTATAGGATATTTGAGGATTAAAACAAAAATTTAATCAACAAGCAGCAATTCGTTGCAAAAGTTTGAGCGAAACTCGTGGTACGTGGCATAAGTGCATCTGCAAAATGGAAATTGTAAAAGGTAGTTCGCTCCCTCATATTTTCAATGAATTATTATTACTAAATTACAGCCTTGATATATACTAAAAACCTTTGTTGTCTCAAAGAATGCTTTTCTTATCGTTCTCGTCTAATTCTCTTTACTCAGTTGACTCGGAGAATCGCTGCAGTATCCTGATAGGTGGAGGTACGAAGGTACTTCCCCAGTGGAGCTGCTCTTTGAGCGAAATTACGCTTTGCTCTACCAAATGCTTTTAAATTTAAATTCAAAGAGCAAAAAGCACAAATAAATCGAAAGCATCCAACAAATCAAAAGCAATAGGTCATCATTGTCGGCAACACAAACGTTGCAATGCAGTATGCATTGAGCGGCCGTCAATAAACTTGTAAGCGTACGTTCTGTTCATACTCCATTTTATTGAAAAACTTTGCGTGCATTTACAAACGCTATTATTAACAGTTGTTTTAACTCAATAAATAGAGCTATTTTAGCTATTTTCGTGTTATAAACGTAAACTGTTACCGTGTCGTAATACCAGGGCCGTCTTTACCTATAGTGCAGGGTTTGCGGTGCACGAAGGCGCAGGGTCTCAGGGGGCGCCGAGCGCCGCTTGCGACGCATCCAAAAAGCATGCGTCGCTACTCGCTCTCAAAGACCCTGCGCCCGTATTATGGGCGACGCCGGGTAGGGGTAACAAGGCGCGTAACTCCATTTAAATAATTTCGTTACATTTTTCCACGACAAAAACACAATCTGTCTTATTAGGTACATGATATTGATTATGGGCGATGCCGGGTGGCGGTAACAAGGCGCGTAGCTCCTTTTAAATAATTTAGTCTTTTTAATAATTAGTGCAGTAAAATATTTTTTTTTTTTGGTATACCATTTTGTTCACACGACTACTAGGGGGCGCCAGGGTATTGGTTGCACACGGGCGCTGCATGGGCGACGGCCCTGCCTAACCGTGTTTACTGCACAACTTGAACTGGTAATGTCGGAGCTAATCTCTCACATTGATTGAGGGGTGCTTAAGTACCAAGTCAACTGACTTTAATATCAGGATCGTATAAAAATATAGCTTTTATTTGTACAGGTGTATAAAAAACTATAATTTTATTGCAAAAGGAATATTTGAAGCAGGCTCTGCAAAAACACGTTTTATTAGGAGTGGCTAAGTTTTATATACTTACAGTAATAATGCCGTTTATTAAAAGTCCCCTTGCCATGTCGGTTTATGTTTATTTGAATCGTATATACCCACCTGTATATACAAGGTTCTCCGTCATCGACTGGATGGATGGATTTCGTACAAACAAAACATAGTCAATGATATTTTTTTCCGGTACTTAACAAATATTGCTATACAAATAGTTTTCATATGTGTAATAAATTACTATACGAAGCCTAGTATTCATAATTATATATTTATCCTTAAAATCTGGGTTAAGTCCTGAGTGACTACTTTATATAACATCTCAAGTATTCTTAATACTCGCGTAAAGTATTACTTTGAGATACTTAATTATTATTATTATTCTTGTTCTTCAAATCTTCGTACACACGGCTACCGAGCAAGCTATACATTTCTAGTATAAGCTAACCTCCCATAGTACGGAAATCCTATACAATGCGAAATCAGCTTATACTGGAAATGTATAGCTTGGTATGTAGCCGTGTGTAGAATAAATATAATAATAATAATAAAAATCAAACGTCGAAAAATACTAGTGAAACTGAGTCATGTAAAAAGACACCAAGCTAGCACGCGGCGTTACAAGTTTAGCTAACTTACAGTTAAATTCGATGTCTAAATTTGAGCATCAGAAATATTGGCTAGCGAACTTCGGTTACGCCAGTCTGTTCATCTCTCTATCTAGGTATATAGATGTCTACCTGCAGTATCAACTAAAAACATATTTTTTTAAATAATTGTGATCACGGTAGGAATATTATGTAGATGATGACTTAATGAGTTAGTCAATAGTTTATAAGGTAATTTTTTATTGGGGCCAAGCGTTGCATTTTGCATGTAGATTTAGAACATTATTTTTTTGTTAGTCAGTTGTAAATAAACACCCGTAAAGATCACACATCAAAGCAGTTTCATTCATCTCACCAACCAAAATTGAACCTTACTACAACAACATATGGTCCTTAGTCGAGCGGATGTGATTAGTTGGTTCGAGATCCTTATCGCTATATTCATTCATCGGAATGTGCGTGCGGCCGAGACGCGGCGACGACACTTGCATTCCACAAGTGATCGAAGTGCAATAACAACTTGCTATTGACTAATTACGCGTTAACTTAATAAAGAGAAAGTTTTGTTTATTATATGGTTTTTAAACATTCTGGACATTATTAAAACAGTTGTATGGTGTTAAAATCAGTTCTATGCAGTGATAAATAACTAAAATGGAAGAATTAAAGACGCAATTAGAAGATACGTATCATCTGATTAAAAAAGCAAATGATAATTTTAAGAAGTGTCCTAAAGCAAGAAAAACTAGTGCTTATTTAAAAGTGCGTACACAGTGCATCGAAGATTATTGGACTACATATAAAAACAATCATGTGGCACTTATTAAGATATTACCGTCGGAACAAAAAGTACATGTTACGAATTATTATGACTCGTGTGAAGAGCTATACCTATCTTTAAAAACGGATTTACTAGAAGTACTCGAGTCATTAACGTGTACTAACTTAGGAAATACTTCAAGTGCAAGTACACATCATTATGAAGGTGTTCGTGGTGTCGATGTAAGGTTACCGAGAATTGATTTACCTAAGTTTACCGGTAGTTATGAAGAGTGGCAAACATTCGAAGATACATTTACGGCATTGATTCACAATAACAAAGCGTTAAGCGACGTACAGCGACTGCACTATTTGAAGTCATGTTTGTCAGGCGAAGCAAGTGCGACACTTAAATATTATCAAATCACAGATGATAATTATCAACCTGCTTGGGACACGCTCAAGGCACGTTACAGTCACAAGCGATTGATCGTAAATGCGATACTCAAGAGGCTATTTTCGCAGAAAAAGGTACTAACTCAATCTTCAACACAATTACGTACGTTGATTGACACAACAAGAGAATGTTTGAACGGATTAGATAAATTAAAAGTACCAACGCAGTCCTGGGATCCCGTTATGATATTTCTTGCAATGCAGAAATTAGATACCGACTCGCATAAAGAATGGGAAGATCATGTGAGTAAGGAACACAGTAGCGAGCTACCGGAACTACGCCATCTTTATACCTTTTTGGAAAATCGTATACACACTTTGGAGTTGACAACGACAGCCTTGAAACCTACGAGAGAACGAGTATTTCACACGAATGCACCATCGACATCGTCAATAGAGAAGATCTGCGTGTTATGTAAGGAAAATCATGCACTTTGTCACTGTAAAAAGTTTAGTAGTTTAAAAGTAGATGAAAGAAGCGAATATGTAAAAAATCAAGGATTATGTTTTAATTGCTTATTATCGGGGCACTCTGTACGCTTCTGTAAACAGCGTGTATCATGTAAGGTTTGCGGGAGACGTCACCATTCTCTTTTACATCAACTTAGGAATGAGGAAACTTCAGGTAGTAGTAGTGAGATTTTAAAATCAACTGCAGTTTCCAATCACACAAATGTAGAAGAGGAAGTAGATAAGTTAGAGAATCAACAAATAGAAACAGCACCAGTATCGTCATACTTTACTATGAGTGACTCACCTGGGTTACTAGCTACAGCGTTAGTTCCAGTTAAAAATGAATCAGGTATGATAACGATATTGCGAGCATTAATAGATCAGGGTTCACAAGTGACGTTAATTAGTGAGAGAGCAGCTCAGTTACTTAAGGTTAGGAGAACACCAGTAAGAGGAAGTATTACAGGCACTGGTTCAACTAAGACAAAGGTAAGTCAAGCAACTTATATTGAGATTCTGTCAAGGTGGGATAATCAATTCAATCTCAAAATAAAAGCGTATATTATGTCAACGCAACTTACGTCATTGTTACCATCAAAGTCCGTTGCAAGTACTTGGTCACACATAAATGGACTCTTCCTGGCCGACCCAAATTACAGTCAGCCGGGAAGAATTGATTTATTATTAGGTTCTAAGGTTTATGCCAAGATATTAAAAGACGGTTTAATTCAAGGTCCACCCAACAGCCCGTGTGCACAAAACACAAGTTTAGGATGGATTCTTTTCGGAGATTGCGATGAAAATAATCATGAAGAAATAATAGCAATGCACCATTGTATGGATCTAGACAACATGTTAAAAAGTATGTGGGAAGTTGAGCTATCTGAGAAACGAGTATGGACTGAAGAAGAGAAATTATGTGAAGAAATATATAAAAATACACATGCTAGAACCGACGATGGAAGATATGTAGTGAAGCTACCAATGAAAGTAAACCAACCATTATCATTGCATGGTGGTACAAGAAATATTGCATTAAAAAGATTAAATCAATTAGAAAGGCGTTTTCAGAAGGAAGAAGATTTGAAACCAAAATACACAGAAGTAATTAATGAATATTTAGAGATGAATCATATGGAGAAAGTTCCAGAAAGTGAGAAGAATAGACCTGCGGTATATTTACCACATCATGCGGTCATAAGAAATGATAAAGAGACCACAAAACTAAGAGTCGTGTTTGATGCCTCCAGTAAGGGATCAAATAATATATCGTTAAATGAAGAGATGCTTGTAGGACCGCAGTTACAAGAAGATTTGAGGAATCTGATACTGAGATGGCGCACTAAACGAGTTTGCTTTGTAGCTGATGTACAGAAGATGTACCGTCAAGTTTTAGTAACCAAAGAAGATACTGACTATCAGCGTATTCTATGGCGTGATAGTACAGATGAAGAAGTACAAGATTATCGGCTTCTACGAGTAACTTTCGGTACAGCTTCCGCTCCATTCCTCGCAGTACGAACCTTAATGCAGATAGCAGATGATGAAGGACAGGAACACCCTGTTGCAGCTCAAATTATAAAAGAAGATTGTTTTATGGATGATATAATGTCAGGATTAGATTCAGTAAGAGATGCTATTACTACAGCTAATGAAATAAAAACAATATTGCTTAAAGGTGGATTTGTTTTACAAAAATGGGCATCTAATAATTCGGAATTTATGCAACACATGGAACCATCAGAAAGAAGTTCTAAGGTGAATATTGATATCAAACTAGATGGAACCATCAAGGCATTAGGTTTAACCTGGAACATCGGAGAAGACGTATTTCAATACAACCTTAGTATTCCCCCTATCTCTGAAAGTATAACTAAGAGGAATATTCTAGCAGATGTTCAGCGATTATTTGACCCGTTGGGATGGTTAGCACCGGCTATAGTACCTGCAAAGATGATGATACAAAAACTTTGGTTACAAGGAACAGGCTGGGATGAAGAGGTTGATGAAACAATTGAAGAAGAGTGGTTAAATATTCGCGAAAGCTTCAACCATCTTGATAAAATTAAGATTAATAGGTGGTTGCATACTAAACAAACTAAAATGAACACTGTTACAGTACACGGTTTCTGTGATGCTTCAACCAAGGCTTACGGTGCCGTTGTATATATGAGGGTTCTAACAGATAAAGGAGATATTAAAATAAGTCTTCTAGCAGCAAGAACGAAGGTAGCACCTGTGAAACCTGTATCGCTCCCAAGACTGGAACTATGCGGTGCTGTACTTCTATCGCAGTTGCTGAAAAGAGTAAGAGAAGCAATGAGATTATCAAATGAACAGATATTCGCATGGTCGGATTCAACTGTTGTACTGGCGTGGTTAGTAGGAAGTCCTGGAAGATGGAATGTCTTTGTTAGTAATAGAGTAGTTGAAATATTAGATAACGTAGGAAACCAGAGATGGTATCATGTGAACACCGAAGACAATCCAGCCGATGTAGCAAGCAGAGGTCAGCTTTTACCTGAATTGGTAAAAAACAAGATATGGTGGCAAGGACCCGCATGGCTGCAAACTCCTAATATACCTGCAAAAAGAATAAATAATAATTCGACGAATCTGGAACAAAGAAAATGTTTTAATACAAATATAAATGATGACAATGAAGACAAAAAGACTAATTTTGAAGATTTTGATACATTAATTGAATTACAAAGAGTAGTAAGTTCACGCAGTTAGATTTTTGAAGTACACGAAGACACCTGAAACAGAAAATAAAGATAAATTAATTACAACAAATGAATTAGAAGATGCTATGACAAGGATAATAAAGATAGTACAAGGTGAAGAATTTAATGATGAAATAATAAAATTAAAGTCAAATAAATTAATTAGAAATAAAAGTAACTTACGATCACTCAATCCAATACTTGATGAAAATAATATTCTCAGGGTGGGCGGCAGATTGCGACACTCAAACTTATCGGAAGACAACAAGCATCCTATAATTATTGGTCATAAAAATAGCTTAGTATTTCTTTTAATAGCAGATGCACATAAAAGAACGTTACATGGTGGAACCCAATTGACACTTACCTTTTTAAGATCACGATATTGGGTGTTGAGAGTGAAGAGTCTAGTTCGTTCCTACATACATAAATGCTTTGTTTGTGCTAAACAAAGAGCTATACAGAGAAATCAAATTATGGGAGACTTACCAAAATGTCGCGTCACGCAGGCTCGTCCGTTTCTTCATGCTGGGGTAGATTTTGCAGGCCCACTGCAAATTTTAACTTCTCGAAATAGGGGTGCCAAATGTACTAAAGCATATATTAGCATATTTGTATGTATGGCTACAAAGGCTTTGCACCTGGAGCTGGTTGGTGACCTCTCGTCGTCATCCTTTTTAAATGCTTTTCAGCGTTTTGTGTCCAGAAGGGGACGATGTAGTCATATTTGGAGTGATAGAGGCACAAATTTCGTGGGCGCAAATAAGGAGCTAGCAGATTTATGGCAAGCAGCAAATTTAGATCTTCCTGGTAATTTAATTGATGTTTTGGCAAAGGATGGTACACAATGGCATTTTATTCCACCTTACAGTCCGAACTTTGGCGGACTCTGGGAAGCCGGAGTAAAATCAGTAAAATTTCACTTAAAAAGAATTTTAAATACGAACCTGATATTTGAAGAACTTACCACCGTGCTTTGTCAAATTGAAGCTGTTTTAAACTCCAGGCCACTTTGTCCTATTGATAATTCTGATACAGAGAACTTAGAAATTTTAACGCCTGGTCACTTTCTTATAGGTGAAGCCCCTACTAATGTTCCAATACCGGATTTGACTAAAATAAACATAAATAGGCTCTCACGATGGCAGATGACTCAACGCATAGTTCAAAATTTTTGGCAACGTTGGCATACCGAATATTTGACTAGACTACAAGAAAGACCTAAATGGCAACGTCGTGCTAAAGAGTTTAAAATTGGGGACATAGTTCTTTTAAAAGATGAAAATCTTCCACCGGGGAAATGGGCTTTAGGTAGAATAGTAGAAAGACATCCGGGACAGGATAGTATTTGCAGAGTGTACAGTATAAAGTGCCACGGTAAGGTAATTAAACGTTCTGTTTCAAAGCTATGTGAACTTCCTATCAATGATGATTAAGATTTATTTATTTTTAAAAGTTAAAATCAAAATTTGTGTTTTAAGTTGTATTCTTGCATGCTTTAAATCAATAATGTTTGCTAAGATTATGCTTTACCAATATTTTAAGTAATTTTGTGTATAAGTATCTTACAACCTATTGTAACAGCAAGTATTACATCCTGTATTTTTTTTGTATGTTCAGGTAAATTCTAGTAAAGGTAAAACTTTGAGTAAGGTAAAATATTTTTACAAATGTTAATCAAATCTTTAGCTAAACAGCATGTAATTGCATGATAATAAATATGTCTTGTTTGAATTGCCTACCATTTGTCAATGTTATGATCATAGTGGAAACCGAATTAGGTATATATTTTTAGTAATATAAGTACTTAATGATTTTGTGAAAAAACTATTGTTTTTGGTGGGCGGCATGTTGGGGCCAAGCGTTGCATTTTGCATGTAGATTTAGAACATTATTTTTTTGTTAGTCAGTTGTAAATAAACACCCGTAAAGATCACACATCAAAGCAGTTTCATTCATCTCACCAACCAAAATTGAACCTTACTACAACAACAATGATACTATAGATAGTAAGTAAGTCAGGCTGCATTAGCCTAATGCGTAAATGCAATGAACGGTGTGGAATATCTGATCCAAAGGAAACTACGAATGTGTTAACTAGATCATTTCTAGTACCACAGCAGAACTTTAATTGTATTACTTTAAAAAGAGCTATAAGCTAATAAAATGAAAGATGGGTAAAACATGCCAGAGCATAGTATTTTTTAGAATAACGTGAAAAATTAAAATTTATTCCTTGGCGGCCTCCTACCTAACTAAACTTCTACCCATGAAGTGTTCATGGTCTACTAGGCCACGCCTACATATCTATAGCCGTAGCTGTATGCTACGAATTTGCTACGAACTTGCTACGACACTTCAAACAAAATGAATTCTCTAAAAACGAACACGTCACAATTTGGAATCAATCACTGTCAGAAAAACTAAATCAAATGTTGAAGATACTTATTCTTATCATGCTTACTATCTTTACTAAGTGAGTCTGTCTATCATATTTCACGGATAAACTACCAAACCTATTTCGATGAAAAATTGGCAGGGTAATTTGGATCCCGTAGTATTTGGGTACTATTTTCCGTGAACATGGGTGAAGCCTCGGGATACAGCTAGTATATGTATAAAATATATTCACTAGCTACTCTTTTATGAAATGACGTAAAATAATGACCAGGGGAGCAATATAGCTACGCAATTCATTTTTTCGAATTCTCGGCAGATCCTAAGTGATTCCAATATTTTTTGGTAAAATAGTTACTCAATATATACAATTCAATTCATTAAAAGATTTGGAATTGATGAAATGCATAAGATCTGCTTTAAACTCGAAAAAATGAATTGCGTTAGCAATAATACTTAGCTTACTTTTTAGGGGGCCTGGTGAAAATGTGAAAGCCGCAAACAAGATGCGGCTGTTTATGTAGATGCAGTGCTGCGGTTGTACTTAAAAGGGAGCGACCACACAGTGTACCGACACGTATGACAACGTGCTTATGGTTAGGGTTTGTACTCCTTTGTGTCTATCTTTAGAAGTATCTCTTGTATTATTTGTATACTACAAAAATGAAGCGTAGTTGAACTCTTGATGAGGAGAATTGTAACAATTTAGTAGGTTGTTGGTGGGTTTATTCTGAGAAGAGTGAGTGAACTTTGTATCTTCAATAAACGTAAATGCCATGCTGTTGTCAAATCTGGGAAACGGCTAATTCGATTTCGATGGCTCTTTCACAGCATGGTTCTATATTTTCTTAGGCATAGTTTAGTGAAAGTCCCGACATAATCTAAGTAGCTGTTCCGTGATTTTTCTAAAATTAACAGGTCTCAGAAAAGCATTATCTCGGCGGCGACACTGTAGCATTGTTTTAAATATAATTTAACGTACTGCAAAAAGAAGTGTGGATACTGAGCAAATAATCTCCCTTGTAATTTTTTTTTTTTAAGTTTGTATTCCTAAATCATGTTTCTAGATTTTTGTTTGTTTATAAAGTCGTTTGTGCATCCTTTTTTAGTTTCAATCTTCATGCGCTACATGAGTTTTCAACAGATAGAGTGTCGACCGTGGGGAAATCTGTTCCAGAAATTGTTTCAAAATGGCTCATTTTAAAGTTTGCAGCCCGCATGGGACGAGATTAGTATCATGTAGTACGTAGATACTTTGATACACTATAATTTGAACATGTTTTACATATATGCCATGACTTTAACACACTTTTTAGGTGTAATTACTCCTACTCACTGTTAGATATATATCTTCGGCTTAGAAACCTAGCTTAGTCCCAGAAACAATTATTTACCGCTTTCTAAACGCCTATACCTATTTACCGATCGATAGAGCCTTTTTCAGTTAAGGAAGCTTGGGGAAGCGCCAGTGACTGAAAAGATGAGATTTTTTGATTTGAGATGATATAAATAAGAAAATAATTAATGCTGGTTAGAATTATGACGGATAGAAGAGCCGAATGGAAAAAGCGTCATATTGCGCTGACCACAAGTGTTTACCCACATACTTGTATTACCTACTCTCTATTGCTGTTCCCTCATGTCTGAGGATCGTGGTCAGCATCGGGTTTGCTTCTAGAGCGGATGATCTGCCTCCACCGGTTTCTGTCCAACGCGTCCCTTACGACCGTGTAAAATGTGGAGGACGATGAGTCTTTTACTTGATCGGACCATCTAGTTGGCGAACGACCACGTAGTCGTTTTCCTTCCGTGTTCCCAACTATGATCAGTTTTTCCAAACTTTCATCGCCTTTGCGCATCATGTGGCCGAAATACGAAATTATGTATTACCTACAGCCAATCTTAAATCTAATAAAAATAGGCATGTGAAATTTGATGTGTACCTAGCTAATTTAAACATCTAGATACGTCTAGAAACTTCGCAAGGCTGTCTAATATTATTCAAACATGACGGGATATCGGAGGCAATCTCGCCAGTTCCTAGGAAACTTGGGAAGGCCCGTGACTACTCTTTAACTCCATGACACCGCAAATTCTGCCTGCAACCTAACTAGTTTGTTCAACCAACTTTGTTATTAAATTAAACAAAGTGTACCTGCAAACTACTAATTTTGAAGAAACTGTAAAGCTGCAAGAGAGTGAAATAACACAGACTTCTGCAAAAGTTTAAAGATAGTGTAGGTACCTTCTGTCCGTCTTCAAGATTGTTTTAAGTATTTTACTAAGAATAGTAAGTTATTTACAAACAGTTTTTTTTTATTGTATATAATATAACGTTACCGACCCTTCCCCCACCCCCAAATGAGCTCTGGAGATCTTAGCCACGCGCAGGAACGCAACATAAAGTTATTTAGCCGGTATTCTTTATGGTGGAGGTACTTCCTAAGGTCGAGCTACTCTTTATCTACTTACGTCTCTTATAATAATATTATTTTAATATTTTTATTTGCGACAAGACCA
The DNA here is from genome assembly GCA_947623365.1 of Achlya flavicornis. Lineage (NCBI taxonomy): Eukaryota > Metazoa > Arthropoda > Insecta > Lepidoptera > Drepanidae > Achlya > Achlya flavicornis. Next base: position 5,541,137 of record OX392488.1, read on the forward strand.
CCTAATATAGAAATAGCTTACCTCTTCTCCTAGGCCACCTCGTATTATAGATTAGTTAGGATTAGGACTGTCCTAGATTACTTATATTACGTAATAAAAAAATACGAAACAAATTGACGAAGAATAACCACTTAATCTAAATGTGCGTAGCTAATCACAGAAGCGAGCCAATTCATCTGCGGGCATCATTGAATTATGATTAATAGGCTGGAAGAAACAGCGAGGATACATCACTGCCGACCTGGCTTCGTTCCAGCTCCCTAAATAATAGTCGGCCATCTAAAATATGCTTCTAAGGACACAATAATGCTGGCTTAATCATGTATACGTCTGCCGGCAAACGGACCGGAACTATTATAACTAAGTTTGTAATCAACTGTTATATAATATTTGTTATATAAGTCACAGATCGTGCTTGGTAAAGAAAACTTCGAAGAGTAAAGATGTTTAACTCATTGGCTCGCGGATAAGTATGTATATAACACGGTAACTGGCAGCATAATAGTAACTACCTGTCTGTGCTACCTAACTACTTATATAATGTGTTGATACACAGCGGCACAGCACCTGATGACCTGGTAGTCCATCTTCACACAACTGCTCGTAGCTTTCCCAACGGAGTGCAGCAAGGCGTTCTTAAAAAAGGGTGTCAAAAATGTCTAGCAGGGTCAGCAACAAACGTGTAGAAAGTGTCCATACGCTTTGATAACCGCTTACCATCAGGCGGTCTGTATACTCGTTTACTGCCTTAGCAGTATTAAAGAACACAGGAAACCTATATAAAAGTATAGATAATGTAATATCTATCCAATTTACATATTCACACACAAGGTAATTGCTCAACGATTCAGCATCTAGCAATTTGGCGAACAATTTGAATGTTTACCTTGTTGATTTACAAAAAGAGTGACGACGTGACACGACTCCTGATAAATGGTAAAACGTTTCACAATTTTTGCGAACCAATTTGTATTAAAACAAGTCGGATATCCGATTTAGGCCGTGCGCGCATGAGATTAATCTGATTCAATTACTCTTTATTGATTTCACCGACAAAATGGCTAACAAAAACTAAACTAATAAACATTGTGTTATTTATTTAAAGAATCATAGGCGATAATAAAAATAAATATGTTATGAACAAGCTTTCGACCGCGGTTTGGCTCGCGCTATCACATTTAGATATAAACTTTAGGAAAATTATGACAGTGTAATAATATGAAAATCGATCTGTCCTTTTATTTAGACACGACCGGTATCTATTGGCTCTTGGTTTGTTATCTACCTTGTTTATCCTATACAAATACGTTGTATTTAATTTATAATTCTAATGTAGTTTTCGTTAAAAAATAACAATTGATTTCTATTGTTTTCCTCGCACGCGCGGATTGGATTAGTGCAATATCTTCGTGCAATATAGAAATGGCGTCGACTCCTAAGACCGAGATTGAGATTGATTATAATTCCATTAATACCTCATACATCAAAGGCCAAGAAGCTGTTTGACTGTAGGCGGAAAACATAAATAGGTACCTACCATACCATCACATATACACCGTGACTTTTTATCGTCTTACAAATGCAGCACACTTAATATACCAATAAATAATCATTAATAATAGATTTAATTAACTTACAAACATTGCTAACATTTAGGCCCTTACGGGATAGACAGAGAATATACTTAGGTTTTTTTTTTTATTATTTAACACTTTTTGTCTAGGGCTTTTTAAAGCGTGTTTTTTTAGTTTTTTTAAATGTATGTACTTATTATCATGGTAATCTATCATGTGGTATGACAAAAAAACACATAAATCCTAGAAAGTATTTTATTTTGTAAAATAAAAAGTATGTATGTATACCTACTAATGTTTTGGAAAAAATAGCCAATATATAGTCAGACTGTTAAAAAAAAAAAAAAAAAAAAAAAAAGTGTAACCTTGCTGAGTTTCTCGCCTGTTCTTCTCAGTTGAAGGCCGACTTACGAACTGGCGGTAACTTCAGTAGCTTTGACCTTCATAAGTGCCCTTCTAGGGCCTAAATTGAATAAATGGCTTTGACTTTGACTTTGAAAGAAAATTGCTCGCAAGAGTGAGACCGTATCTCACCGGTAGATGCTACAACAGATTACCAAAAAGATGGCAGCCAGCTAGTATACCTACTTCCTTCCACCATGCTATGGTCGTGTCGCCATTTGTATCTTCGCCGAAAGCTCAAACTTATAGTAGGAATACGCGACCTTCGCCACAACAATGACGTCACTACCACCGAACTACAAAAAGAAAGAAATAGTTTAATCGATTGAGATCGATTAACTAACATACCAGATAACATAACAGATTAGTAGGATGAAAAGATTACTTCCAAAACAGTTAGGTATGTTTTTCAAAGATTAAATCCTCAAAGTGCCTCTCAAATAGTCTACAACTGGGGCATCTCAAACAGCACATACCTAAGTTGTTAAATTTGGTAAGAACACAAATTGAATTAGAACATCTTACTTTATGACTTGGCTCGCTTCTCATATCATTACCACAGACACAATCAAATTAACATCCCTATTAACGCCACACTCCGCCGCGCCCCAATCTGTCTTAAACTTAAAGCTTCGTGCGAGTCAACTACTCAACTACGGTACAGGTCGGTTAACGAAAGCTGGCACGTTCACAGTACTCATAAATTTGCAATCAGTCAAGTCTAATGGACGAATGCAAAAATAGACCACTCTATATTTATGAGCAGTAGCAAAAGCAAAACAATAACTGTCTCCTTCATACTCATAAGCTTGACTTTGCGCGAGAGAGACGGTGTAAATGTGTTGAAACGTGCCAGCTTTAGTTAACCGACCTGTACGGTATGTGTTCTAATGCCAACATTAAACCTAAATATGAAATATACATTTTTGATGTTTAATTCTTTTGGAATTTCATTTCATTTATATTTCAAACAAATTAGCGCAGTTACCGAAGTAAGTGCACCTTCATCAAATTCCCCTATATCCCACGAATGATTTTGTAGATGCTTTAGATGAAATTACTCATCATCATCGTCATCAGCCTATGATCGACCACTGAGCATAGGCCTCCTTTCACAAATGAAAGGGAATGGCCTAAGTATAGCTTTACGACTATCACTTTTATTTGATATCCGGGACCAACGGCTTTACATGCCTTTCGAAGCATGCTCGAGTTGAAATACCACTCGGCGGCCACCCATCCAGGTACCGGCCTCACCGGTGGTAGCTTAACTTAGCCGTTTAAGAACGGCTTATCAAGCTGCAGCACGATTGCTTTTTGTTACTCAATCACGCCAAATAGTCTGAACGTATTTGGTATAAAGGCTCTTAGGTAGTTTTTTCAATGAATTAGTACTCATGGTAAGTACTTTTCGACCTGACAAATCTTTCAGATAGCAACCGCGGCGTAAAAAACTTAAAGTTGTCATCTGTAGGCAGGAAGGCTGCGCATCCACGAGCTGTGCGAGATAGCGGAGCTGTGGATAGGTAGCGGACTCTTTTCGGATATGACCTCTACCAGCATCTATTGACTGACTGGTAGGCGCAAATTTTCATTCGCACGTTCCTCGCACGCATTTCTCCCTTGATTTTGTATGTACGAAAACCTCGCTCTACTGCGGAGCGAGGCTAGGTAAATTAAGTGATTCTAATGGTGCTTAAAAAACATATTCCTCGCATACGCTTAGCACATCTCTGATGGATGCTCAGCCTTAGTCAGCTGTAAACTTACTGTCCACTGCAATCTCGGTCAATTTCATATTAACTTGAGAATTGCAAAAGCCGCCCCAACTGCGACACAGCAATTGGATTAGATTAAAATCTAATCTTTTTAAGTGCTGTTAAATCATTATCTTGTATGACCAAGTTAAAGTTAACAACAAAGTTAAGGAAACAAAAATTAAGTTATACTTTGTGCATTTTATAAATTAAATAGGCTTCTTGCATATTTGCTAGTCCGCCCGAGGTATAACCATTTTTAAAAAGGTATAAAAGTAGCATTATGTGTTATACCTCGTTATACCAAAATACCTATATTCTATCTGTGTGTCAAAATGTATCGAAATCCAAAACGCGCTGCGAGAGGCGCTAGTGTAGAGTGAGATCTCTAGAAATGTCATATTGACCTACTAAACTTCTGTTTGCGAGCTTTTCATCGCGGATTTCCACTAATTATTAATGATTGTTGTAAAGAAACGTTTGTTCTATACCTACCTACTACTTTTTGATTGTAAATACATAACTACTTATACAGAGTTTCCCAACAGGTAGGCCTCAAGATGAATATGGACAAGACAAAAATTATGTCTAATGTTCATATTCCGCCAATGCCGGTGATTATTGGGAATACTGCTCTCGAAGTTGTAGACGAGTATGTTTACCTAGGACAAATTGTCCAACTAGGTAGGTCCAACTTTGACAAAGAGGTCAACCGAAGAATCCAACTCGGCTGGGCAGCGTTCGGGAAGCTACGGCATATCTTCACGTCCAGAATACCTCAGAGTCTGAAGACAAAGGTCTTCAATCAGTGCGTGTTGCCAGTGATGACATACGGGACAGAGACGTGGTCTTTTACTGCTGGCCGCATAAATAAGCTCAAAGTCACTCAGCGAGCTATGGAACGAGCTATGCTCGGAATTTCTCTACGAGACATGGTCCGAAACGAGGACATTCGTAGGAGAACAAAAATTACCGATATAGCTCGTAGAGTTAGTAAACTGAAGTGGCAATGGGCAGGCCACATCGCTCGGCGAACCGATAACCGATGGGGTAGGAAGGTTCTCGAGTGGCGACCACGTACTGGAAAGCGCCGTGTGGGACGACCACCCACCAGGTGGACCGATGACTTGGTCAGAGTCGCTGGGCACCGTTGGATGCAAGCGGCCCAAAACCGTTCCAAGTGGAAGTTAATGGGAGAGGCCTATGTTCAGCAGTGGACATCCTTAGGCTGATATGATGATGATGATGATGACATAACTACTTTATATACATAATTACACGAAGACACAGGACATACAGGCATGTTAATTGCACACAAATACATGTCCTGTTTGGGAATCGAACTCACGATATACGGCGCGCCCGTCAATTATAATTAATTTATATTGGCCCTGTCGCGCAAAAAAATACCTTTTCAACCACAGCAATAGGACTTCACTTGCTAGTGGCACCACCACCAAAAAAAAGGAACCCTTAAGGTGCCACTCTTTCCGTCTGTCAGTATGTCACAGCGCTTAAAAATAAAAAATAATAGCAAAGAATGTGAAATTCGTGAAAAGATAATGAGCGGTGACGAGTTGGTTATGATTTTAATTCTATAAACTTGGAAGCTTCTTGGATGCTATAATGAGGAATGTTAATAGGTATGCAAAACCGCTTGAAAGTTTGTATAAGTAGAGCAATTATGTATACAAATACATTAGTTTTTGTTTCGTTCAAAAAAACCAAGTAGTTATGATTTTACAGACATTTAAAATTCCCCTAAATATCGAAGCCCGCTAACGGTCACGTGACCGCAGGTGACGTCATTTCACATCGCTCCGTTCACTCATATTAGTCGCTAGCGGTGGTACGTAGGTATCTTGCGCTATTAGTGGAAAGTATTTTGAATTTGATTTATGGATTTGAAAATATATGGACTTATGGTTGAACTGAAATGATTATTTCGTCAGAAATGTCGTAAAATTTAGGTGGAATCATAAAATAAGGTCTACACATTTCGCTACAGAATAGGATGCAAAACTATTTTAAATTGAATCTAATAATTAATGTAATATAATTAAATTAGATGTCCAAATCATATATAATTATTTTACAAGTTTTATTATTTATCGACGAATAGTTATTCCGTTGCCGCCGAAAAGCAAGAAGAAAGAATGCAAATGCTTACTCCTGTCTGCCTAATATACCTAAAATAATTATTTTATAGCTGCAAAGCAAGTAGGTACTTATTTCCCTTTTCAGTTTCATGTTATAGACAATAAATTAGTAATGTTTGTCTATACCTATTTATACTCTTCTTAGTAAATTTAACTAAATAAATTGATATATTGCAAATGCAGCGAGTTGAATAGATGTAGGTAGGTACTTAACCTTTTTTATGTCTTATATTTTTTTATACGACTAAGTCCTAACTAAGTTGTTTACCACAAGCATACGTACGGCCAACCTGACGGTAAGCGGTTACCGTAGCCATATGGACGGTTGCAACACATGAAGCATCGCTCAGGCGTTACCGACCTTTCCCCCCTCCCCAATGAGCTCTGGCTACCTTACTCACGCGCAGGAACACAATCTACTTTATATATCCAAATAAATAAAATTGAAGTGTCTGTTATGTAATATCAAAATAACAACTTTTTATTAAATGCACATGAAAGTACCTATATACGGTTGACGACACCCGTTGGGGTTTAAGCCGAAAAAATTGGGCATAATCTGATCGCGCTCCCCCCAAGATGGTCGGGTATCCTACGAGGATTTCCCCACGCTAATAAAAAAAACCGGCCAAGTGCGAGTCAGACTCACGCATCGAGAGTTCCGTACAAACCTGTAGGTATATAAGTAAATGGTAGTATAGACCTGAGTATTTGATATTAATTTCAATTTATGACGTTTTAAAAAAAAACTACTTACTAGATCTCGTTCAAACCAATTTTCGGTGGAAGTTTGCACCGTAATGTACATCATATATTTTTTATAGATTTATCATTCTCTTATTTTAGAAGTTACGGGGGGGGGGGGACTCACATTTTACCACTTTGGAGGTGTCTCTCGCGCAAACTATTCAGTTTAGAAAAAAATTATATTAGAAACCTCAATATCACTTTTGAATACCTATCCATAGCCACCACACACTTATGGGTTTGATGAAAAAAAAAATTTTAGTTTCAGTTCTAAGTATGGGGAACCCCCAATTTTTTTTTTTTCTATTTTTGTGTGAAAATCTTAATGCAGTTCACAGAATACATCTACTTAACAAGTTTCAATATTATAGTTCTTATAGTTTCGGATATAAATGGCTGTGACATACGGACGGACGGACAGACAGACATGACGAATCTATAAGGGTTCCGTTTTTTGCCACTTGGCTACGGAACCCTAAAAAATGTAGGTACCTTCTTTTAAAAAAAAAACAAATTTTTCGGCTAATCTCCGTAACGGCTGAACCGATTTTGACTGGATTTTATTCTCAGATAAGCTTATGTTTATTTAAGAATAACTATTTTCCACGCAAAAAAATCGTCGTCTTACGTTAGTTTGTTCCGGCTGATTTCCAAAACGGCTGGACCGATATAGACGAGACTTTCACTGGTAGATAGCGGATGTTATAAGGAATAACTTAAGCTTCTTTTACTTCAGATAATTTATAAGGGGTTTCGCGCAAAATAATTAAAACGCTACGCGCGGGTGAAACCGCGGCTGCGCTGAGGTATCAAGTAACTGCACACTACAAATGTGTATAAATATTTAGGTACATAGTAGACTGTCACCATTCTTACGTCAAAACGATCTTTACAGCAATAAACTTTGCTTTTATCTCTAAATAGATTCAACCCCTTCACAGTTTTTATCCATTTCTCTCGTATTTGGACATCCATTGGAACGAGTAAAATCAACTTTTCCGGTGGACTGGTGGTTGTATATTTACATTTTGGCATAACACATGATTTTCTAGTATTTGTATTGGAAATTTCAAAACCAAAAAAGTCATAATCAACTGGGGAAACGTACGGAAAAGCGCGACCCCGTCAGGGTATTTGTTCTGTGAGCGCGATTGACTGAGCGAGCGATGTAACATGACGTCACACGCATCGAGTACGGGCCGGTGGAATCCAGCGTCGCGCGCTTATTTTAAAATTCCATATCTCGGAAACTAATTGACGTATCGAAATAATTCTTTCACACATATTTTTTATTATCTATAGAAAATAAGGAGACCTAAAAATCTAAATTTGTGAACATTCTTCATTTGGTTATCATACCTATTCAAAAACTTTTTGAGTAATTTATTTTGAGCTGAAACTTTTTTAGACAGTCTATACGAATGATGTAGTCTTCACTCCTTTCGGATAGATAATACCCTTTTCTTTACACATTGTATAAATGAATTAATAATAACATTTTAATTCTATTTATAGCGTTATTTATTGTGGCAATTGGGCTACTTTAGGCTACTGACTCTGAAATTCGGCTACTTGAGGCTACTTAAGCTGTGAAAAATGGCGACATCAGGCCCTGTGTTGTTGACAACCAAAACTGTGTTTATCAACTCCTCAGCGTTGCCAACTCTAATTCTTTTTACGTAGATCTACGTATTTTAGGCCTTTCCTGCAAACCTACGAACTTCAGTCCCAAAATCTACGTATTTTTATTAAATTTAATTTTTAGGCTGAATGATCATAATTTCCAGTACCATCGCGAACAAAAGTTAATAAAGTTTCATACTAACGAACACTCGCATCGCCACACTACAAGACAAATTACCTATGCATTCCCTATAGCTGTGACTATGGTCAATCTCATCTCATGCATGTGAGTATGTAGATCGAAACGTCTCATTGCACCGCAAGCAAGTGAAACTTGACCTAAAAATATTTAGGTTTGTTAGATTGATAAGAGAAGGCGATTCGTCTCAGATATTACCTTTACTAACCCAAAAAAAACATTGCCACATAGCAATGCAAATGTCGAGCGTTTATTTTCTGAGATCAATCTGATGAAAACTAAGATCAGAAACAGACTTACCACTGACACGCTAACAGGCCTACTCTTCACGAAAAGCAGCTTAAAAATAAACCGCGAGCCTACACAGGAGCACATTCAGCTATTTAATAAAAATATGCATAAACCTAATCTGCCTAATGACACAGTTGATGACAATAATTTAAATAAATTGTATAACAAAACATAATTTTTATTCAGTTTCAACCACTTCAATTCATTTTTAAAAAAATACATAGATCTACGAACTTTCCTACAATTTAAAATTCTACGTAATTTTCTGATATAGCCTACGCCTTTTTTTTATTCGAGCTGGCAACACTGCTGTTATTGTCAGGCAGTCAGTCAGTACATAAACTAGAGGTGTGTAACTCATCAAAAATACGCGAGCTGCATAACAGCTCAATGACTCAGCTCGCAGATCAGTACCTATATAGTCCCTGCGTACCGCGCGTCGAATTGAGCTGACTGAGCCGCCGCGATTCGTTCGACTCCGCCGAGCGACTCTTTTCATACTTAAGAATTGGATTTATTTATCTTTTTACATGATTTGAGATTTATGTTACATATTTAATTAATGAATTTAATTATTATTTAAATGTTTTAGAAGGAAATTTAACTCGTACATTAGAATCACAAGAAAAATCTATGGAGGGAGTCGCAGATACAATAGGAGTTGGATTGAGCCGTGAGCTAATTTTGTTGTTGAGCTGTAGCTCAACGGCTCAAACCCGTGTGATCTGATTCATTAAGCTGGTTCAGTCAGAGCTCAGTTACACACCTCTACCCGGCACCCGATATATTACTATACTCTTTGCCGGCACTCGTCGACCAAAGCAAGCAGCATAAATATATAACCCCAAAAAAGTTTGGTTTACGAAACAGAGCAAATGTAAGAGGATAAAATAATAAAAAAAAACAATGAAAATTGACATTTAAATTATTATACAAGATTCTGTCATAATGGCACTGACGTTGAAACCAAGAAAATTGTGCAGCTCATTTTACCTGATTTCCCGAAATTATTGCGATAAAGAAACCAAGTCGAGCTATCAGCGTTTGGAAGAAGGTCCGAAGCCTCGTACAGTACACGGCAAACCGTACCCCGATTGGCGGAAACCTTGGATACAGCGAGATGGAGAATGGACCACCAAACTTTCAGTATTCGTTGAGAAAAATCCAAGTGCAGATATCCTAAGCGCTATGTCCAAGATACCTGACCTTAACATAAAAAAAATAAAAGATTGGTGGAAACACATGAGAGAAATCCAAGAAATTCACAACCAAAAGTTCATACCCAAACGGGTTTCAATTCTAGGTTCAAATTTAGCTGCGGTCCACTTCTTTACGCATCGGCAAGCTCCTGTAAGGTACAGGAAACTGATTAACCTACCGTTTTAGTCAGTGTCTCATAATAGCTTATTTATTCCATTTTGGAGAAACTCAAACTTGCATTTATTTCCACACTTGAGTCAATGTAAAAATATATATTTTAATATTATGTAAACCCCAAATAATTTAAATATTCCAATTTACAGTTTTTGGTCTTGTTTCAACATCATTCTAACTTCACAAAAAAATATTGTCCTGTAATGGTTGTTGAAATAAAAAAATATTAATTGTTTGCAGGTTGAAAGGCTCACATGAATGGATAGCTGGTGACCTAACAACTTTGAATCTTCCAGATCATTTTAGTGAAGGTTATTTTGTGGAAGCTATTAACTGTTCTACCTTCCACCACAATGGCATAAGATATGAAGGCTTACAGAACTTATCAGGACTTCAATTCCTCAAATGGCTATCATTAAAAAACAACAAATATGTTGATGTTTGGGGCCTTGATAGAATAGCTGGTCAAAATGGAAAAAGTCTTGAGTTTTTGGATATAAGTGGATGCAACTTATGTGTTGGTGGTGTCTATGCTTTAGCAAGGATGGAAGCTCTAAAGATATTAATTATCACTGACCCTGGGGATAATACAGATCTACAAGCAGCATTATCAATGTTGGAACATGAGAACCCAAAATTGCTCATTGATGCACTAAAACCAAAAATTATTGATAGCCAATAATAATTTATTAATAACATTATATATTAATATATTACATACATAGTAAAATTTATATTAGATTGTTGTGTTTAATTTAAAACGAGCCGGCGGCTATGGCAGCTTTATGTTGGGTATACCAAATAGTATCAGCTATTGATTAATGAAAATTAATTTAATCTAATACATTTAACTACTTTGAAGCTCATAGCTACTATCAGTTTAAAAAAACATGTATAGTAGCAAAACTACTGTCAAGTGAGGCAAGGACGACAAACTGGTTCACATTTTGAATTGGTGAAACATTTACTTCAAAGTACACTACCATGACATAGGATCGACCACCTGGTCAGAGTTGCTGGGTGCCGCTGGATGCCAGCAGCCCAGAACCATTTGAAGTGGAAAACAATTGCCTATGTTCGGCAGAGGACATCCATGAGCCAATATGATGATGGACCCTACCATGCTGTTGGTTCTCATTATCATTTAAATTTTATAGTTGTAATGTTGGAAGCCTCATAGGCGGATTTAAAACTCCCAACAGTAGGTAGATCACTAGCCTACCTCCACCAATCCACAGTGGGCATGTGTGGTAGAGGAGTTTAAGTTGTTGCTTTTTCCTATATTTGTTTTTATGTTCATGTATTTTACTTTGTAAAACAAAAACATATATACATATATATATTTATGTTAGTTTGTAAGGTATATATCTATGGGCCCTAGTAGCCTGATAATAAACGAATTATTATTATATAGTGCTTTGGATAAAAATAGCCAATATAGCCCGAATATCCAAAAAAATATGTAGCCTTGCAGTTACTTGCCTGTTATTCACAGTTGAAGGCCGACTTCCGAACTTGTGGTAACTTCAGTAGCTTTGACCTTCATAAGTACCCTACAAGGGCCTAAATTGAATAAATGGCTTTGAATTTGAGTATTTACCTATTCCCTTTCACCCTCATTGGTTAAAGGAAGCCCATGCTGACGGTGATGATAATCGCCCTACCGTCACTTTGTGGTGCTCTATAGTTTCCATTTTACTGAAACTGAAAATCTTCATTTGGGGATAGTTAGAGAATGAAATAAAATACACAAAGTGCTTTCGAGTTTTTTATGTTTTAACATAAGTTCGTACAATGATCCAATATGCTTGAACAAACTGTCCACGATGGGTTGATATCTAATGCCTGCACACAATGAGTTGATTTGGTTTTGGTATTACAATGTCTAAAAGATAAGTTTAAGGTGCCATTATTGGTCCATTAGTTGGATTCATAAACATTTAAAAACCGCCCTTATGTAATTGTAGTAAATGTTCCAGATAATTTTAATTGTTACGATTCTTTTGTCTATTTCAATCTAAAATACATTAAATTGAACACTAAATTCTAAATAAATCATCTAAACAAGTTATTTACACTTACGCCATTGACTAAACAATTAGACTAATGCCTTATGTAGACAGTAATAAATAACGAATATGAAATGCTTTACTTAAAATGTCCTTTCGAAATAATAATTGCTAATATTTCTTAAAATATAACATTTAACTTGTTTAGCAACATAGTTAATTCAGTCTAATAATAAAACTGCATATTAAATCATAGTTTATTGACTTTCAAAGCTTAGAATACGTATTGAAAATGTTTGTCAATTATAAGTTTTGAAAGTCAACAAGGCACTATTAATATGCAGCCTACTTCCATTTAGAATTGTTTCATATTTGTTATTACGATAACACATCAGAATTCATACAATCAAACTCAACATGCCTCCAAAACTAGAATATCTCAACAGGAGGCCAACTTAAATATAAGGATGGACAGTATTAAAACAAATTGAAACATTTATAGGCATAGCGCAGAACTGAGTAGGTTCCTGCGGTTGTGGAGCGGTGCGGGACGGTGTGGTTTCATTACTTCAAATGACAAGAGAACTAAAATTAACTAATTGTATAGCGAGACAGTTCTGGTACGTCACATATCACCTCCTCCCGCACCGCTCGACTACCGCAGGAACCTACTAAGTTATGCACTATGCCTATAGTACAAACCATCACAATCATAAACCATGAAACAAAACTTTATATATTTTATGTTACGCTATAGTTATTGCAACTGTTAATAAGGCAAAGTAATAGTAAAGTAACAGATATTTTCATCAAGAGTTCCATAGAATTATTTCCGAATTTGGACATGGCCAAAAATTAATGAAGTCCTCTTTCCTTTTTCTTGGGGTTCAATATTATCGTTAGGTAAGTACTTACGTTAAAACCTATTTTAATGATTTTGTTAAATAATTGGAAAAACAAATTATAATTTTATATGAAAATGTACCTGAATATAAGCAAATATAAGTGTAAGTGAATAATTATCGTGTGGAACTTAGATTATTGTTTGTTAAAATAAAAAATGTGTAAAAGCATAATTTTACTGCTGATTACTGGTCACCGCCCGAAGAAGGATCAGCTGTTAAAACAACACCAATGATTGAATAATGAATAGTCGCCTCATTAAAATTATGTCTCAACTTAATGAAAATTGTTAATCAAATATATTTTAGTGAAAACAGAAATAATGAATGTATGGGATCATCTTTTCATTTGCATTAGCAAATATAATATGGTATAATAAGTATTTTATCACTCGACTTTAAATTTTATGGAATAGTCCATAGTTTGAATTAATTACCCTGATTAATTAAGAAGGCTTCTTCGAAATATTCAGTAGTTTGTGTAAGTGCCACGATCCCACAAAATTAATAAATAATTCAAATTAAGGACGACAAAATCGTATTTATGTCTAACTGGTAACAACAGCTCTATCATATGTATGTATTGAGTAATGTTAAAATGTATGATATCAATGAAAATTACGACCAATTGACAACGCAAGGTTCCACCAAACTCCTAAAATTTTTAATTCCGTTAGAGCTTAAATAAACGAATTAAATGTTTGTGAAATTTTTGACAGTGCAGATAATTGTATCTTTGAACAGAAAACATAACGTCTAACGCCGCTTTCTATATTCGATCTATCTGATATGATATGATTATGCGATTGCGGATTGAAATTCGATATGTCAAAATATAAATCCTCAATCAGAGAACCAAAGACAGATCGAACATAGAAAGCGGCAGTAAGAGCAATAAAACGTGTTTCAAATCCCTTGAAAAACTACAGGCTTCTGAATAGTTAATTTTGGGACTTTGGTACTACCCCTACGTGGCTATCCAGATATTATTATTTAACGGTGCGAAAATATCTCTTAAATTTACAATTTTAATAAATTCATTCCACTTCCGGACTCCTAAAGCAATTATCTAAATACTACGCCGAAGAGATCATTTTAAAAATACAATTTTGATATACATAACATTTGTATTGGCCGAAATTTCACGTGTATAAATTATATATTTTTATTTTCATTTTTTATCTATAATAATTAGCATTATCTAAATAAAAACTTAATTACTTTGAGAGCCGGGAATACTTAGTTCTAGTATAACTCTAATATTTACAATGAGATTATTATAATGTATAAATATTAATTTATCTAGTGTCGATAATGATTTGAGCTGATTTTTTGTATGTTTACCACTGTTATTATGTTTTAAAATGACCACTACAACACTTATCGATAGAAAAGACGTAATAAGATATCAGTTTCACTATGAAACTTATGATTTAAAATTCCTACAGTTTGTGTTACATTTTGATACAATAAAACATTCAAACATGGCATCCAAATAATGAAATATAACATTAATCCTCGTCAAATCAACTGAATCGCTGTACACAATAAAAAATATTTAAAATAAGTAGATATTCGTATATTAAAATGAAGTTTTTCAAACATGTGGAAGACCAACATCACAACATAAATATAAAACGATACAAAATAATAAGACACTTAAATATTAATAGTAAATAATATGTTCGCACCGATGTTCCGTTACCGCATTCCGTTTTATACGATAGCTCACGATAATCACATATGTACTTTAGTGTACAATATAATAAATAGCGTGTAACTGACTCAAGTAAACATGTACTATAAATAGGCGTTATCCTTTTAGTAAATGCAATATATCAAGCTATTACAGAATAAAAATACTATGCCTATGAATGAGATATTTTCGTGAAACATTGTTATTTCACAGATAAATCTAAACACTATTATCAAACAAAGCTTGATCTGATCAATACAATTTTCAGGACTTGTTTGACAATCGCCTGGTAATAGCTTCACACGGCAAGTCATATCACAAACGAATTTACACTGTATTGCGAACTTAATGATGATCGGAATACTACGTGACGGGACGTGGCTCTCATAACTAAAGAGCCCCATAAACCTCGAGATGGATTTTTATACGACTAGCCATACGGTATTAATTTGAACCATGGGCAGCCATTTTTAATCCTATTCACTAAATAAATAAGGCAGTTCTGAAAACTGTCAAACGGCTATATTTATTTGGTGGATAAAAGGGACCCAGCGATTGCGAAACAGGTCTTACTTGCTCAGACTGTTAAGAGTGAAGCTTATAAAACAATCCTTTTATAACACCGTATACTTCGCATTTTTATCGTTATCACTATTTGTTAGTAATTTAAAACACTTTTTATAATGGCATAATGCTGTCGATGAAATCAATTCAAACTAAACTTGAGCTAGGGCAGATATAAAATGGAATTTTCGGTAAAATATAACTACTATCGTAGACGACGGATATACACGAGTATATCACATATAAATCAATATAATATTGCAATAAAAACATAAGATACACACTCGATCACTTAAATACAAATATACAAATAAATTTATTGAGATCGTGCCCATAATGAAGTGTGCATATAAGATAAATTGAAATTAAATATACAATTAAAATGAATTCCAAACAAGTCAAAAATGTCAGTAAGACACTTCATATAGACAATGAGTCGTCAGACTGCGGTGAAAAGTGTATATTGCGAAATGTTATGAAAAGAAATTATGAAGTTTCAATGTTCAGTACACAATCCAGAACTTTTTTACATGCAGCTGTAACCAACAAAACTTGCATACTCTTCTAAATAACAGACCCTATCACAAAAACTTCAACAAGTTACAGCTACTTATATAAAATCTACTGACAGATCGGATAATCGTTTTCATAAAATGTGTTGAAACATGGAAGGAAACAGTTCCTAAAACAATGATTATATACATCAAGGATCAAAAAGTGCCTAAATATGCGTAGTTATCGCAACTTTTGAAGATTGAAACCCTAAGGAACAGAACACTCAGTTGGTCTAGCATATCTATATATAGACACATTTTACAGAATCACTTTCACTTGTTAAGTATGTACACACCTTTAAAGTATTTTGGATAATGAATTAGAAACCACAAGGTAAAATCTGGCAAGTAGCATTACGTACAATCGATAGTCTATAACTGTAAATTCTCCAAATAAAATCCAAACAATCGATAAAGATTTTACAATTATCGACTATAGTAATCGATTTTAAGGAACACTACAGGCTAGGACTGGTGGTGATAACATGTGCTCAAATTAACCATCCATCCATTTTAAAATGATACTTAAATTATTATTCACCTCAGATTCACGCATCACCAACTCTCGCGCACTTAATGATTACCAATCACTTTTTATAATCGTTTTTTTGTCGTTTTATTTCTTAAAATTATTACTTTTTTGATAATATTAAAATACTATAACCAAGTTAACTATAAGTTAATCTAATCACTGTAATTCTTTTAAATGCGTCAAACATTCGCACTAGTGAACAGACATTCAGTAAGACTTTCGCAATGACTTGTTGTATTAACGATATACTGCTTTGAAATAGATATAGCTGTTGGCAGTTTGATAAGACTGTCGAAGAAGAATATATCCTGTACAAAACTTCATAAATTGCTTCAAGATTATTATACCTTAATGTTAATTATATATAGAAAACTTTTGCTAATTGTCGGGAATTAATTTACACCACTAATTCACTGAAATTAAAACTGTGATGTAAGCTGTCACTTAAGTTTTCACGGTATACCTTTGTTTGTGTGTGTGCGTCAATGTGTTAACTGCCAACGGTCAAGCGTGTGTCTACTCTTGCACCACAATAGAGATGGTGTATCCGCATCGCTAACTGGCCGTAGACGTCGGCTGGAGACTTGCGGACACGATAGGAGAGTTTACATCTGAAATAAATTGTAATCTTTGAAAATTTTAAATCTACCCATCAAATACGATTTTAAATTGTGTACTGATTTTATTAAGGTGTTGAAAGTTTCAGTTTCTTTTTTTTTTTTTTTTTTTTTTGTACTACTATGGTGGCAAACAAGCATACGGCGCGCCTGATGGTAAGCAGTTACCGTAGCCTATGGACGCTAGCAACACCAGGGGCATCACTCGCGCGTTGCCGACCCTGAAGAAGTCTCTTCACGCCCTTTTTGAAGAACCCCATGCTGTACTCCATTGGGAAAACCACGGCGGGGAACTCATTCCACAGTCCGAGCGTCCGCGGAAGAAAACTCCTTTTAGCCCGTACAGTTCGAAACAAATCTGTTTTCAATGTGTGAGGATGGACTCCCCGTCGATGGAGAGAGTTTGTTATCTGTTCAATACTCAAAGAAGAACTCCAACATTTAATCCTCAATGATTCTGACCCTTATAATACTAGTTGTCACCCGTGGTGCCACCCGCGCTCCCAAGAAAATTCTGTTGTCTATATTACGCTCCAAGTTGATAGTATTATGGATTTGGGTGTTTTGTATGACAGGAAACTTACATTTAGACCGCATATAGAGTTTGTAATCAGGAAAGCGTCCAAAATGCTTGGTTTTATAATTAGAAATGGGAAAGTCTTTCGTAAAGCAAAAACAAAAATACTATTATACAATACTCTTGTGCGCAGTAATCTTGAATACTGTAGTGTAGTGTGGCGACCGCACTTTGCCGTACACAATCTTAGGCTGGAAAGAGTACAAAAACGCTTTCTGTGGCACTTGGCGCGTTCGTCAGGGTATTCGATAAGGTATTCCTCTTATATTGATAGACTTAATAATTTTAATATGCACTCATTACTTAAACGTAGGGATCTCATTGATCTACAGTTTTTATATAAACTTTTTTGTAACAAAATAGATTGCCCTCAGCTTTTGCAAAAATTTAATCTCAGAGTACCTCGTCGATGCCCTCGTTATAAAATCAAGCTACTTTGCCCACCATTACGCAGAACAAAACTTGGTATCAACTCACCAATACCACGGCTATGCAAGTTGCTCAATAATAACAGCGGTCTGGATATAAGTTTCCAATCGCTTGCCTCATTTCGCAGTTGTATACTACTCGATCATGTATAGAATAGTTTAGATCATGTAGTAATCAAAGCTTGTTTTTTTTTTTTTTTTTAATTAGTTTCCTTTGTTTTTCGTTTTTAACATGTTGTGTTTACCTTTTATTAGTTTAGTGCATTAGATTTAAGATTTTCGTATTATATATTGTGTAACTTGTATTAATGTACAAACTGTTGGTAGACCTAATAAATAAAAATAAAAAAAAATAAATACATACGTCATAGATGTCGACTGTGTTAAGCTCGTATTCACTTATATATAAGGCAAGAGTAGTTCACACTTGTTTCGATATTATTCGGTTATTGTTTGTTCGAGACGTTTTCGTTAAGTAATACATGTCTTCGTGTTCCATTTGCCCCGATCGACTAAAGTCTACTTTTTTATGAACCTAAGATATTAACAGCAGATGGTAATCTATATTGAAACAATATTATAAGTTTTCTCGTGTAATGTGATCAATAAGACAAGTATACTAACTTGTAGGCGTGTTGACCTCTGAATGTGGCGTCAGGTTGGACTGCGCCATCAGCTTCTGTCGCACCTCTCGTATCTTCAGCTGCAGCGACATCTTCGTCGGGAATATGTCCATATGAGTCGCCTGAATGTACAACATTCACGAAATTATTATAAATGACTTAATTTGGACTTATGGTTTTTTTTTATTGGGCATGCATATCTTTTGTATGAGAAAAGCTGATATTTTTCGGGATTTCGATATGGTCGCTGCAGCAAAATGTTGTTCCATTTCATGTACTGATCTTTTTTTTTACTTTGTATAGGCCTATATTTGACCACAATCTCACCATGGTAAGTGATGTGGCCGAAGGTAATAGGCACACAAAGCCTAGAAGTAACTAGCTCACAAGTGTAGCTGTCGGAACACATCGATAGGTGCTTGGCGACAGATTTTTCAACATGATAGCCTGTGTGGTAGCCAGCCAGGTGGGTACTACAAAGTACCCTACCTCCGTACTATGGTTTCATCATGATATTTTCCTTCACCGAAAGCTCATCGTAGGATTCGAACCCAGGACCTTCGTCTTTGTATCCGACGTGGCGTCGAGACTACAACTGTGCTATCATCGTTGAGTTTCTTGCCGGAGTCTTCTCAGTTTAAGTGTATTTCGAACCAGTGGTAAATTCAACTGTATATACCAATTTAACGTTATAAGTGTCTTACCAGGGCCTAAACCTTATAAATTACTTTTTGATTTTAATCGCCAATAAACCTAAAACCATACCAAACCTAACACCAACCTAAAATAATAAACCTTCCCATCTTTTGAATCAGAAAATTTTAAGAATTTTAAAATATTTCGGTTGAACAACACAGACCAATAAGCCTAAAAGACAAAAGCCGGAAACCCGCGAACATCAAGCTTAAACATAAGAGCCGTACGCTCTGCTGGTCAATTAAAACACGCCGTCTGTCCTTTTTCGCCGTTAACATTTTAGTATTGAGTAATAAAAAAATTTTTTTTGATGTGGCGTCTTTTATGCTTATCGGTCTGTGGTGTACAATGAATTTTAGCGGAACTAGCAGAGTGACGTTGCTTTTATGTTTTATTTTCCAATAAAGATGATGAGAGATGGTGTTTTATCCAAAAAATACCACTATTTCACTAAAACATGACTTTTGGACGGCGACGGTGACTGACAGTGCGGATTATATGAAAGCGATTTATTGTGACTGGAACATACTCGACATTGGCAAAATATACATGCCGTGATCCATGATGAAAAAAAGTCCTCACCTGGAAGTGCGTAGTAGCCTGCGTGGTGGGAAACATGCCGTGGTCCTGGAACAGCTTGAGCACGAGGTGTCGGCGCTGCTCCAGCACGCGGCGGTGGCCCGCCTCGCCCCGCGCGCCCGCCCCGCCGCCCGCCCCGCCGCCGATCCCCGCACCCGCCCCTGCACTACTACCCGCCCCGGAACACGGCGTGCGGGGGGACATCTCCTCCATACTCTCTGACACTGATGTTTGAACACCTGGAGATGACGAAAAATAAATCCTGGGTAAGAGTCAATAGGCTACGGCAGTGTTTCCTAAACAATGTTGTGCCATGGCCCGGTAATTTTCACACTGCACTGATCGCCTATTTAGTCACTAAATTTTAGTGCGAAGTATTGGAGCTGCTGCTTATTTTTTACCAAAGCATCCAAGTTCGCGGAAAATGTTGCGACCCGCTATTTTATTCTGATGGCCCGGTACCGGGTCGTGATCCAGCTAATGGGAAACGTTGGGCTACGGTATTCCGCTAACCATCAGGCGGGCCGTATACTTGTTCGATACATTAGCCCCCTTACTCATAAAACGTTATTTAACTAATATACTGTTTAAAAGGTCACGTAAATAAAGACATTCCATTAAAATATAAATATTACAAATTTTTATAATAACATGACACTCGTCAGAAGGAAGCAGCGTACAAATAATAGGAACTGAATTTATAATTAGGTATATAAAATGAGTGGGGTGTGTGTGTGTGTGGAAACACATGTTAATAAAGCCAATTTGACACTGATGCTCCTTTACGATTATCATTTCCATTTATATATTAATAAAATAAAATTCTGTAGAGTAAATCGGCAATACATACTTCATTTATTTTAAACACCCAAAATTGAATAGTTTTAGTCACCTCTATACGTGTCTAGATTGAAGTCCGGCCCAAAGAAGGTGTTGCCAACAAGTTTGTTGGTGGTGGTGTGCGGCGTTCCGTACGAGTGCGGGGTGGGCATGCCAGCGCCCGCGCCGGCGCCCGCGCCGTTCATCACCCTCTCGTCCGCCTCCAGCTGTGGTGTCACAACCGTGCTCTCCTCCTCTGTATTAACAATGTATACATGTTTTATAACTAACCCAAAAACGTCCCAAACTGTGGTACACATTGTCCTTGTTTCGGTATCTAAGCTTTTTTTTTCTATCTCAAGCTAACTGCAGTTTGCATCAAAACATAACATTTTACAAATAGGTACAAAATTTGTCTGGAAGATTAACGATAAGACCTGTATGTACTGTTAATGGTACAGTAATTACATCACTTTAGTACTGTGTCACTTTAATATTATAAATTTATAAGCCAATATTAAAAATACTATATAGTATGTAAAAATCAACATTACCCATTCCAATTTTGTTATGTTTCTTCCTGAGATAAAGTTGTGGACTTCTCGGCACGACCATAGCGCTAGGGCTGCACGCTTCCGGCTTGAACTGGGGCAGTGTGCTAAACTTCTGCTCGAAGTTAACCGTCTCCAACACCCTGTTTATGTAATATTATGTATTTATATAAAGTTGTATTCGTTTATGTTACATATAAGAAAGAAGAAGAATTCTTTCTTCTTTCTGTGTCCGGCAACATGCTCCGCAACATTTTATGGATTTTTTTTTGGAATTTTTATGTCTTGGGACATTCCACATAGTTGCTGAGGGACATGTTGCTCCATTTGCCCCCTAGTATATTTGACGCTTTATGTAGGCCAAAGCTACTGAAGCAACTAATTGTCGCTAGGGATGGTCACAATACAGTGAAATATGCGTAACTTAATTTAAAGTTAAAAATAAAACTTACTTGTCCCGTCCATCTTCATTGCCTTTTTTGAACAAGCTTTTCTTCTGTGACGGACTGGGTAGGTTATCGCCGTGTGTGGCATGCATTGGGGTATTGTTGGAGTCTTCGTGTGGAGTGTGTGGGGTCGGGGGCGCGCTGCCACATTGAGACCCCATGGTGTTCGTACCACTTGGGGTTAAGTTGGGGTCGTTACTACCCGTCGAACCCGTTGAAGTACCTGCACAATTCATGATATCAAGTATTTTCATCTCTGTCTTTCATGTAGAAAAAGGAATGGCTAGATAATGATATGGGCGAGTATCTTCAAAAGCTGTGTACTTGTGTAGCACTACTTCGATTGTATGTAGAATCAGTGATTAATATATCTTTGACAACAATTAAATAATTAAAAAAACTAGGAACATGGACGTATAAAAAAATCAGGACGGAGCGTCGCCCATTACAAAATAAAGCACGCTAAGTTAGCCGTCTGGTGTCAATACAAAACTCACACACACATGTACACATCACTGACAATATTTGAGTATATTGGTGGAAAAAAAAAAACTACTAGAAATTACGTATGTAATCTTCATTCATAATGTAATGGAAGTGAAAAATGTACCTCGATTGAGTCTTTTCTGTAGAGGCGCTCTGCCAAGTTGTGCTGGAGTCGGCGCCAAGGGGAATGGACGTGTTTCTTCCACGGGGGTCTCCCATTGTCTGTAAATAATAACATCACCGTGAATCACAAAAAAATACAAATATTAAAGTAACAACGTTATACGTTTTATACGCCCGAAATAACTTTTCGTTTCCTTTGTTTTTGAAATTTCATTCCAATTTAAATGAGGTCAATGCGCTTTTGGGATTCGTGTGACATTGTAACTGTATTGAAATAAGTACATATCTATTCTAAGTCATATCGAAATATCTATTTGATTTGAGAAATAAAAAAAAAACATCATATACCACATTATATCAATAGTATTGATCCAATGCTAATATTTTAAAACTGTAGTTTGTTTGTTTGAAGGCGCTAATCTCAGTAAGTACCTATCGTTTTTTTTTTGTTGCCTCAGATTCGCCCATTTATTTAGTAAGGTACAGCTAGATAGTATAAACAAGACTTACGTGGTAGTTTTAGGCACAGCATGATTGTTGCTTTGAGACACTATCACTGAATGACTGGTCTGTAAGCCCTGAGAGATACTTTTGTTGGTATCCATTTCTGTATTGAAGGAAGGCACGTAAAGCCTTTGCAAGTGCACGTAGTGTAGCGGTTGTTGACCATCTGAAGTTGCCGGAATGTCGCTCGCCTGGCTTGGCTTTAGCAATAAATTGCCCGATGAGTCCAATGATAGGGTTAGAGGACCTGACGATAAATAATATACGTATAACTCATAGGTATAGTTCATAAAGTACATGTGTAACGGTAAAGGTATATACATAAAATACTTCTTTGGTAATAGGAGCACAGATCGCTTAAAAGAAAGTTTAGACAGTACATATAAATCCATATGGAAAAAAGAGACAAACATAGTGTGAGGACTGAGACACCCTCAAGTCGGCGGACCTATTAGATTATGACGGGTATTATTGTCAAAGATTTTGAAGGAAAATTTTAAAAATTAAAATCTAAACAGCATTGACGAGGTACAGTTTTAAAAGTTCATCTATGAAAATTAGTTTCAAAAATATAAAAATATGTGATCTAATTTCAAAACAGTGCATGAATTGAAAGAATAGCTATAGTGTGAAATTTATAGAGTAGTTAAAATTATCAATAAAAGCAAACACAACAGAGAAACGCAAACAAAACGAATGATAATTACACGAAGGGTTATCACCGATATTCCTCTTGACTAATGTGACGCTTTTCAGTAGAGCATTGCTGAGTGCTGTAGATGTAGGCACTTGAGTTATTTGCTGGCTATTCATCGATATACCACTCGATATCACTTGGAGACCACTTGTAGCTGTCGGTGAATTCATTACGGATGCTATTGCATTATCAAGAGCAGCTTGAGTGGTCAAGTTCGGTGTACTCAATGATATGCCTTGAACACTATTCGTAAGGCTCTGAGTGCTGGATGAGATTGATTGAGACAGGTGTGGTGAACTGGGCACTTGGTTGGCTAAGCTCGTCTTGTTTATGGATGTGAATGCCGTCCATTGTCTGTGGTTTTCGCCTGGAACAAAGTTTATTAACATTTATTATTGTCAGTAACTTCAATGTTCATTTATGTAGGCAATAAATAGGGAAATGTCCGAGAACGATTGTGTGCCTGGATGAATCAAGTTACCGATATAATACATGTCTCATGGTCGAAATTATATGAATACGACAAATATTAAATACTGGCTGTCCCATGCGGTTTCACCCGCATTCCCGGGATAAAAATGTAAACTATATCCTTCTCCATACCATAGGCTATCTGCATGGCAAATTTCATGATGATCTGTTGAGTAGTTGAGGCGTGAAGGCGTAACAAACAAACGAACTCACTTTCGCATTTATAATATTAGTTAGGAAATCATATAAACATAAATACCTGTGTCAGCATGAGTAGATTTGAAGGCGCCACCCGTCGGTTGGAAGACCTTCGAGCCACCTGGACTTGATGCCGTTATACCACCGAGTAAGTTGTCTGAGGAACCCGCCCTAAAATTATATATGAATAATTAAAATAATTTAACAAGTCCTATTTAACTGATGATTTTATAAGAAAAAAACTACAATATTTGCATGAGCATGCATCCATCCAACAACATCTTAGTTTAAAAATATGGGTGTGGCTAATCTTAGGGTCAGTTCAGACAGAATGGAAAATCGCTAGCGCTCTAGGCTATGGTAAAAAAGTCCTATTTTCAATGGAGCCAATAAATTGCTCGGGCATTTCTCCGTTCTGTCTGAATTGACCCTTAGGCGAAAAGAATACAATATGAATATACTAAAACAATATAAATACCTGGCTTTAATGGGCTTAGGCCGTCGAGTGTGGTCGTGGTGATGCGGCAAATAGTCCCTCGTCTCGATACCCTCCGAGTCCGAATCAGTGACTTTTTCACCGCACTTGAGATCGATGTCACCACCGCTCGATATCATCATCGATACAGTGGATATTGGGGGCACCTCTTCGCATATGGTTTGTGCTATTTGCTGTGATATAAAAATAAAAATTATAAAAAAAAAAAAAAAACATGGCTTGCACATAGTTTTAAACTTATGTAAGAATTAACCATTAACTTTTCAATGAAAGAATGCATCGTGAAGAAACATGTCCAAATCAAATGCAGTCAATGTGAAGTTCGACAATCCGGGGAGGGATATGTGACATCTGCTATTGATTCTTATACATATCATTATATCTTCTGAGAAACTTATAACAATTAAAGTATATAATAGTGACACGTACCATCTGCTCATCGTCACTAAGTTGTGGAGAACCAATGTGGTTATAAGAAGCAACGCTAACTGGCAGCTCGGAATTAATTGTCAATGCACCACTGGTGGGTACCTCTGATGGTGTTCGAGGACTCTGAAAAAACAAAAAGAACATTTGAAAACTGATAATTTTTATTCACAATTTAATGTTATCATGTATGCGATCTATGATTTGCCAAATTTCATTCAATAATTCATCCACTGCAGCATGTCTGAGTGACAATCATACAGATGAAATTCAGACAAAGTAATATGTTGTTACTAGCTGTTCCCCGCTCTAATAGTGAAAGAATTTATCGAATCCGACTGGTAGTTCCAGAGATTAGCCCGTTTAAACAAGCAAAAATACTCTTCCGCTTTATTATACTATAAATTAGTATAGATAAAATCTAATAATGTATTTTATGAATGTTACCTGAGGCATAGACCCAGTTGGATCTCTGCTACTTGAAGATTTCCTACGATCCTTATTGCACCATTTCCATTCTGGATGAGCTTTGAAGTGGGCTTCTTTCACCTAAAAGAAATAAAAACCCATACAGAAAATTTGTTTTATTATTTTTATTATTATCTAAACTATGTACACGTATGAGCTTGTTTAATCGTTTCTCAGCGGTCTAAATATCTTACCTCACTAGCAAGTTCATTGTACTTCTGTTTCTCCTCAGGCTTGAGCGAGTACCACCACTCGCCGAGTATTTTGCTGACGGTACGATTGTCTTGATTCGGATGCATTTGATGCACGATCTGACGGTGACGCTTCGAGAATATCATGAAGGCGTTCATCGGACGACGGATACGACGCTCTTTCTGTACGAAAAGATAAAGACATATCACTATCAAGAAGCATATGAGCTGTAAAAACGGATAAATCGATCACAATTCTGAGAACACTATGTCAAGTCAAAGTCAAATTTAATATAAGCCCTAGTAGGGCATTTCTGAAGGTCAAAGCTACTGAAATTACCACCCCATTATGAACTTTTAACCCAAAAATCTTTTACTTCATTTACAGAACAAAACGTGAATGACCGAATGATCGAATCAGTGATTTCAAAACATGTTACGTTGGGTACAAAATTACAATCGTAACCCGATTATTGCTTATCAAATTTACTTCTGAATTCTGGACTAACAAGGCATTTAAAGTGCAACGAAACGACTAGCCTATCTCGCTATTGACAAATGTGCCATAGTAAACTACAATACTCAAAATTTGCCCACATAGACTTTAAAATTGTTTTTTTTTTTTCCATTATCAACCAATTTTTGGAGTTTAATAGTTCATACAATCCAGAATACTCGCGTTTCTATCGATAGTAAAATTGTAAGATTAAATTACCTTATTTTCGGTACTCGCTGGCGAGTTAAGCGAGGACAGACTCTGTGAGCGTCGTTTGTTCTCGTCGGTACTACCGCTGGTGTCTTCGCATTCGAAAACCTCGTCGTCTTCGTCCGTACACATCGATGTTACGGTATCTGAAGGAATATCTATGGTACAGGCATACGCTTATTATTTACATTCAAGTTTTGTTGGAAGTTATCGGATAATTTAATAACAACATTCCTATTTTTTATTTTATTTATTTGTTGTAATTAATAAATGAATATGAATATGCAAACATTCTTTATGTATGTTGTATAGCTTGATAATAATGCCGAAATAAATTCTCACAAATGCATTTACTAGACATACAACACAATACAATTCAAAGATCAAAGTCAAAGTTCGGTGGTGGGGGCTCGTGACGTCACTTGTTTGTGAAAAGTGTAACATGGCGTGACGAAACGCGGAAATTCAACTTACCATAATATCTTCGCAATTCTTTGTTTAATACACAATAGAAAAATTCGTGTCTAATATTTTTTTATATTGTTAATAACGGATTAAATAGATTTTCCAGGCCTGTCATGAAACATCGGAATGTGATACCGAATTAATTGTCTTAGTTCCGATTTCATAGTCGCTAGAAAAACTTCAGATAAATCTATACAGGAACTGTTCTAATTCCAAAAAACAGTCAGATAACACTTACGTGGCAATTAGTCCAGCCCTAAAGTAAATAACAGTACTGACCACTAGCCTCAGTCTTGATCTGGTCCTCAGTCTTGATGTGCGGCGCGGGCGTGTGTGGCGTGTGTGGCGTGTGTGGGGTGTGTGGCGTGTGCGGCGTGCGTGGCGTGCGCGGCGTGCGCGGCGAGGCGGGCGCGGGCGGCGGCGCGGCCGGCGGGGACGACGCCGACAGCAGCGGCACTAGCGACTGCCACGGAAACGCGCCGCCACCACCACCACCGCCGCTCGCCACTGAACACATACAACAACCTTTTAATATGGCAAAGAAATAATTGGACTGTTTTACAAAAAACTTAAACCGACTTCAAAGTATTCAAATCCTGATTTGATGACAATGGGACCAAACGGGAAGTGTACCCTTCCAGACAAAAAAAGAATTTTCCAAATCGGTTAATAAATGACGAAGTTATGAGGTAACAAACATAAAAAAAAAAAAAAAAAACGAATTGAGAACCTCCTCCTTTTATTGAAGTCGGTTAAAAAAAGCAGCTGCCTATTATAATAATATGAAAAAAGTAATACAAGTCAAATTACAGGAGGGCTAAAAAGGAAGCTAAAGCAATATTGCTATGGTTTTTTTTCGGATTCTCGGCAGATCCTACGTAATTCCAAATATTTTTTTGGCAAAATAATTATGCATTATATACAATTCAATTCATTAAAGGATTCGGAATTTATGAATTATTATTAAGATCTGCTGTAAATTCGAAAAAAATAATTCCGTTAGCAATATTGCTTTGCTTCCTTTTTAGGGAGCCAGATCACCAGCCAAATAGATGCTGTTCAATGTCAAATGAATGTATAACTGATTTTAAAACCAATTTTATATGATTACCACCGCGTAAGGGTCCGTTGACACAGACCGGCTTGGAGAGCATACTTTGATACGCAATATTGTAATATTAAAATGTAACTCACTGATTATAGCTGTTCCGTGTATAGGCGGGGGTAAAACTGGTAATAATTGATTAGGGTGTACTATAACTGCACTACTATTCACATTGTTTACCTGCAACAAAACATTTTAATTATGAAATCAAGTAAAAAAAGCTCATAGATAAAATGTATTCGTCCATCTGTGTAGCCTTGTAATATAAGCTATACTTTCAGGCGTAGCCCACTTTGCCCAAACCTTAATACACCCCTGTATATGATGATAAAGCTGGCTTTATCATCATATACAGGGGTGTATATTATACTATACTAGTATACTCACATGATCACCGTTATCCAAGCTCCTATGTTCCATTTCGGGTTCATTGTTGTTGAGTTGTTGGGATATATGATTCAACTTCTGTTCTATCTGAAATAACACAACGATAAGCGAAACATTTAGAAGTCAGCTAACCTGATATTGAAGAATAAGAAACCAACGACCTACTGATTTATCTGCTGTAATTGAGAGCCACTTCCTTCAGAGCAGAGCCAGAGCCAGGCTTTGTGTGTTTACCACCTTCGGCCACATCATCACTAACCATGGTGAGATTGTGATTAAACACAGAACTATAATAACTAACAAAAAACCAGCCAATTGCGAGTCGGAATCCGTAAATACGTTGCTTGTACAGCCCCTCTTTAATTGATAATAAAGCGGCAATAGATATACACATTCTGTGAAAATGACATCTGTCATTAGGGTCCCGTTAGCACCCTTTGGGTATGGAACCCGAATAAAAATGTCAGAAAAGGATTTATTTTTTGTAAACAAATAATAATACAACTATACTTTGTTTTCTTATGTTCTGATTTAAAGTTATATTTCTTAATTTAAGACGGAAAACAATTTAACTAAATAAAGATAAGTTTTGACTAACATTCAAGGATTTCACCGAAACAATAAATATCCTGGGACATTCTTAACATATGGCTACTTGATCCCAAACTAAGCAGACCTTGTAATATGGAAACCACATAACTGATATACTACATATACTATTTATTGTTTTAAAATAAATCCTTAATATACATAATTACACCCAGACTCAGGACATGCCGACATGTTCATGCACACAAATGCATGTCCGGGTTAGGAATAGAAGCGACGAACTTCGGCGTGATAGGGAATTTTAACAAACCAAGCCAACTGGCCCGTCAAAAAAACAATGTATGTGTATGATTAATCAAAAACACTGAAGTTATTAAAACGGCAACTTACTTGAACACTCTCCGGAGGCTCGTTTTTTATAAAAACGATTTTCTTCTCAATGGAATTCTGTGGTATGACATAGAATCTTTTGATGGGATCCTTAGCATCCGGATCCACAACGGATAACAGTCGTGCTTGCAAAGGGGCCGGTTTAATTATTCTGTTATTATCTTCTATAACGCGAGTCTCGGACAATTCCGGCGGTCTACTATCGATAATATTGCGTAGGATATTATCACGTTGAGGATCAATATGGTCATCCTCGTCGTACTCCGAGACTCTTCTATTCAGAAAATTTTCATGATTATTCAATGGTGGGGACATATCTGTGTCACAACGGTAGTTGTCCGGTATACCTCTGCTATAGCAGCGGTAAAACTTTTCCAAATCAATGCCTGGTTTTCCTCTTTGGACGATCAAGTTATGTGCGAACTCATTTCGACTGGTAGCGATACTCGTTTGGATACTAGAGTTAAGGTTACTCAAGTTGAGAGATATTGTGGATGGTAGTGCGAGACTTGATAGCGTGGTTGTAGGGGCGTTAATGCTAGTTTGAATGGTACTTTGTAGACTCAGACCAGAAGTTTGAACACCGATCATATTTGGTTGGGATACGCTGTTTGTTTGAAGTATTGTTGGTCCGTTGCGGTTCTCTACCTGAGAATGAGATTTCTATTAATGTCAAATAAATCTACACTAGTATAATAAAGCGGAAGTTTTTAATTTTTTTTGTTTACACGGGCTAATCACTTGAACTACCAGTCGGATTCTAAAAATTCTTTCACTAATAGGAAGCTACTTCATCTCCGAGTAATCTAGGCCGTTTATCCCGGGAACACAGGTGACACCGTGTGGGACAGCTAGTATTAAGATAAACCAGATCATGCATTTAAGAAACTAGCTTTTTTGGGTTAAATTTTTAAAATCCTTCCAATTTATAGGGTACCCAAGGAATTTCAAAACCCAAGGTGCACCGATTTATGCTTATTGACACGTAATTTTGAAGATAGCGATACAATAATGAACTTAATTTTCTACAAAAAAAAGGTATAGATGTCAGTGAGAGAATTCGTAACGAGTGACTCATGACGTCATCATGCGCAGCATGACACCCGAGGCGTATTCGAATCCTCAATCTGTGTAGCTTTTTTTGTGTACTAAATAAAGTTCTATATTGTATCGCTATCTTTAAAAGTGCGCGTCGCGTCTCGGTGTGAGCTGACCCTTAATCTATAACGCAGTATGTATATTATTCATCATTTGTTATTGAAAGTACCAACTCAGCGTGACTTTCTATTATGTCAACTTAAAGTGAGAATCTAAAATTGATTTTCCTTTTATGATTTTTACAATTATCTTGGAACATTACCACAGACGGCCATCTGAATCCAAACGTAGTAACTTGACTTATGTAAATCTATATACATATTTTTAATAAGATAAAGAATCAGCTTGTAAGTGGTAATTTTCAGACCCATCATAAATACAGTCATAAGTACGTACCTGATAATGATAGTTGGGGCCAGGTGAAAGCCTAATAACACTGGTCGCTACTCCACCGACAGGAGAGCTTACTCTACCGGGTCGAACAAGCTCAGGCCTGTGAACAAAATATTCAGTGTAGTACTATGGAAACCAAATAACCGACATACGTTTTTAGATATCCCAGAATCAGGACGTCTGTATGTCCTAGGTGTAATTACGTGACATGCATGTCCTGGATGGGAGAACCTATGACCTGCCGCGAGATAGGTGGAATCTTAACCAATCACCAGCATGGGGTTCTTCAAAAGGGGTGTGAAGAGATTTCTGCAGGGTCGGCGACGCGCGCGTGATACCCCTGGTGTTGCAAGCGTCCATAGGCTACGGTAACCGCTTACCATCAGGCGGGCCGTATGCTTGTTTGCCACCTAAGTGGTATAAAAAAATAAAAAAAAAACACGCCAACAGGCCCGTCTGATAAACTACTGATCTTGTCTGTACTGGTTTGAAATTGAAATCCAATACTGGATTTTAACAATTAAAATTATACAATATTTACTTAGTAGACACGTAGTCGGGATCTGTTAGGATTCTTATACATTCATTACGCCGTGATGAAAATGAAATAAGATAGAATAAGCGAGAACTGAAAGTAAATACACAATTATTACCTGATAACGTGATGGTGGTGTCTAGGGTTAGAATGCGGCGGCTGCGGCGAGGAAATAGGCACGAAGACGTTGTTGCGCAGTCCGGGGGAGCCGCCCCCGCCCCCGCCCCCGCACCCGCCGCCGCCCCCGCCCCCGCCCACCGGCGACGCGCCGGGGCTTCCCGACCGGGAACTGCCCAGCGATACTGAATCAAGAACAATATAAGTTAGGGAACAATAATATCCTTACTAATATTATAAATCAAATCAAAAAGTAATTCATCCAGTTTTGGACCTGGGGCTCTACCGCGTAACTTTGGTGGTAATCGCAACAGACACCATTAATGAATTTCATCCAACGAGGGCACAAGAATGGTCTTCGTCGCATCATACCGCGTGCGCGTCATTGGATGAAATAATTTATGGTGTTCGTTACGATTACCACCAAAGTTATGCGGTAGAGCCCCTGGTAAGGCACTTATGAACGTTAAATTGGTACATACAGTTGAATTTATTAGTATTCAGGTTGGAAATTTTGGACGGGACAGTAAAAGCAAACTACCTTAAGAGTTGAAGACACGCGTTTTTTTTTTCAATTTGTGACGTTTCTAGTACCCTTATGTAACTTGGCCCCATAGTGCCTTTTGATCCTTGTCAGAGACAAAATCGATGGGCTGATAATTTACGCGGTGGATACCATACGACAATAAATAAAACTACGTAAAGTTCTCATACATACGATCAACTTTACTATGGGACCAACTTCGAAGTAGCAAAAAAAAAATTACAGCTTTTCATACAGTTTTGCCGAGGAGACATGTACCTTTTGTATGAAAAGCTGTATTTTTTTTTAGCGATTCGTACTTATGAGTACTTTACGTCGTTTCATGTATTGTCGTATCCACCCTTATATGTTTTCGAAAATGTTCACCCGTATAACAAAAAAATATTTTAGTCTTTTTAGTTTCATTTCACCCCAACATACTCAATCTTCAAAAGCACTCACCGAGCATATTAGCGGCCTCAGTTTCATCAGGATCAAACCTCCCAGTGACCCTATAGTGCGGCGGCGTAGTATCCGACTCGCGCGAGGTCTCGTCGCCTTCGATGCCCGTGCCACTTGACGAGAGCGACTTGCTACTGCTCCTGGAACGATCACCGCTGCCAATATGTGACGGTGGACTATACCACTACGGCGATTGTGGAATACTCTCGGAATCAAAACCCGAAATTATAGAGTTACAATATTAATATAGCAACTGTACAAGAGTACGGGCCGTGAGCACGGGAACTGGTATAGTTTGAACGACAAAAATATTATTATAATGAATGCCAATTTCTCGTTATTAGGGTTCCGTACCCAAAGGGTGCCAAGCGGGACTCTATTCATAAGACTCCGCTGTCCATCCGTCCGTCGGTCTGTCTGTCAGTGGGCTGTATCTCATGAACCGTAATAGGCAGTCACTTGAAATTATCACAGAATATTTATTTCTATTGGCGCTATAAAAACAAATAATAAAACTGAAATAAAATTTTATGTTAAAGGGGGTCCCCATACAAGAAACGTCTTCTTTTGGTGTTTTTCTTTGTTGCGAATACTATTCTTTTCACAGTCAATTTGAATAAGGTAACGTTATTATTATTATTGTACGGAACCCTCTATGTGCGAGTCTGAATCGTACTTGGCCGGTTTTTTTTATCGATACTTTTACCGACAACAAATGACAAGGAATCCATATCGACATATTGTCTGACTGTAAATCAACTATTGTACGATATATCTGTGAATGCATCTATATGGAAACTGCTCACGCTTCGCACAACGTAACGTTGTTAACGCTATCACTCTATAATATTCTAACTCTATGGCCGAAATAGATTGATGGTTATGTTATTGCTATCTCTTTCCTTCGTTCGTGCGTGGAGAGTAATAGCAGATGTGGCTTCAATGTTAAATAAACTTTGAATATGATTTCTAGAGATTGCACAATCACCCTGCATGTCGGAAGGTAGCTCTTTGTTTCTCTTAAGAGACTGCGGCTTATTAGAGCTCGTGGATTCTGATACTACGATGAGCTTGAGCTTCTATTTTTGAGAGGTAGAGTATAGCGTTTATTCACTCAAAGAACAGCTCGACTGGCGAGGTACCTCCACGTCACAGAATACCGCAGCCAAATAACTTTATGTATGTTCATTAGGGAGGGGGGAAGAGTCGGTAACGCGTGAGTGATGCCTCGTGTGTTGTAAGCGTCCATATGCGGTAACCGCTTACCATCAGGCAGGCATACGCTTGTTTACCGACTTCGTATAAAAAGTAGTATTTAGCTGACTGTGACTACCATCCTCAAGTTGCATACCTGTCATCAAGTGACACTAACTAAGCTGAACAAATGCCTTCGACTTACACCTAACCTACCATTTAAATTTGTTATTTTTTGTTACTATCTATGTAATAATGTGGCTTAACAAACCTATTACAAAAATAGATCGTTTAATTATGAAGCTTAGCTAAGATACAAAGTATTGTTTTTTTTAACTATGTAATAAACAACTTTGTACCAGGAAATGTGTTTCTAAAATGTAAGTAAACATTGTGGTTAGGTTACACACATTTTATCATTATTATCCTATTTAACCTGTTGGCTCGCCAAAACCAACTGTCAAAATGTCCTTTAATCGCGAGGTGCGGGTCCTTGGAATGGGTACGCGCGCCGACCTTGAGATTTTAGCTTATATCTCGAAAACTAGACATCTATTCTAAAAAACAAAACTACCAGTGGAATCTTAGATAAATTTCCTATTGGAATCTTATTATCACTTGTGACAATCTTATAAGAATCGACCACAATCTTACTTCAAAAATCGTCACGACCTTAGAAGGTACCCTTCCTATGTATTTCGAATAAGTATTGCTAAATCTGTTGCTATTTAGGTCTGAAACAAATGTTTTCAAGAAAATGAATAAAGAATTAATGAAAATGTATAGTTGTTTTTATTTTATCCCATACAAAAATAATATATAAATTGGTTCTGAAGTTACGGCGTCAATAGCTTGCAGTGGATTGAAAAAAATCGGCGTATTTCGTATAAATTTACCACATAAAATCAGAATTACTATAAAACCAATATGTCATTAGATAAATTGATTATTCTTCTCTACTTTTTATTAGAAAGAAGCTAGTGTTTCATTCATTTCCAATTAGAAAAATACAAATATGTAAGACTCGACGACGAAAATTGACTCCTCAATTTGAAGTCTTATTACGTCGAATCTTAGGCTTCCAGTGTAAAATTATAAATGCAATAAGTTTCTAGAAATCCTCAATAATACAATTTATTACCTCATTTAGCCACTTTACATATAAATATAACGAGAAATAGGAATTTTATTTTCGGTGAAATTCTCATACATATCAGGTGTAGCACTAGTGATGTGCATAACTGGGCAAAATATCGATAAATTTTTCTTCCTTATTTCGAACAGTATAAACGTTTCTCATTGACTTTGTTGCTTTACAAATAACTTATAAGATTCTTACTAGCTCCTTATAAGTTATTTGTAAAGCAACAAAGTCAATGCGAATTCACCTAGTTATTTAATTTTATTTGGTAGGGTTTTAGAAAATAATAAGTCGTATAGTTACGTATAATATATTTTATAGATTTATTCCACAACATTGATAATTACAAAAATATTTTTGGTTTTTAGGGTTCCGTACTCAAAGGGTGCCAACGGGACCCTATTACTAAGCCTCCATCCTGTCCATCCATCTGTCTGTCAGTGGGCTGTATCTCATGAACCATAATAGGTAGACAGTTGAAATTTTCACAGAATATGCTTCTGCCGCTATAACAATAAATAATAAAACTGAAATAAAATTAAAACCCATACAAGAAACGTCTTTTTTTGGCGTATTTACTAGATTTTAATAATGGCAATAGGTAGACGGTTGAAAGTCAAAGTCTATATAAGCAGCAAGGTTACATTTTTTGAATGTTTTTTGGACAATCTGACTATATTGGCTTCTTTTCACAGAATATGCTTCTGCCGCTATAACAATAAATAATAAAACTGAAATAAAATTAAAACCCATACAAGAAACGTCTTTTTTTGGCGTATTTACTAGATTTTAAAAATGGCAATAGGTAGACGGTTGAAAGTCAAAGTCTATATAAGCAGCAAGGTTACATTTTTTGAATGTTTTTTGGTCAATCTGACTATATTGGCTTTTTTTTTCCAAAAACAAAGTTATAACTATATTTTTTTTATTATTCGATTTGTTCACATATATAATTTAAAAACAATGAGAATTACAATACAACTTGAACATCTAGTCTATTTACACTTTTCAGGTTTTTGCGAGGTGAAATACAATTGAAATTGAATTATCATTACTGTTTCTATTGTGACGACGGATGATCAAACATTATTTGCCAGTGGTTCAGGATATTAATCACAGCTACTTTTATACATGAGTGTATCAAAAAATTACCAAAATCAAAAAGTCATTTATTCAGTTTTGACCCCGGTAAGGCACTTTAAATTGGTACATACAGGTGAATTTCACCACCGGTTTACCATTATTTGAACTCACCATGCAAGAACAAAATGAAAAAGTCATATTTTCAGTTTAGACCTCGTAAGGCACTTATGAACGCTACCACCGGTATACACTTAAACTGAGAACACTCCGGCAAAAAACTCAGCAAGGCCCTCACACGAAAACTACCTAACACTGGTATGACACCAACATCCATGAAGAAGAGACGGTAAGTTGTATAGTGAAAGAAAGTGTTATATAGTGATAGATAAAATAAATAGGTAATAAATAAAATAAACAGGTAATAAATAAAATAAATAGGTAATAAATAAAATAAATAGGTAATAAATAAAATAAATAGGTAATAAATAAAATAAATAGGTAATAAATGAAATAAATAGATAATAAATAAATATGTGGGAACGAAGAATCGGGCGAGCGTGTCCACTGCTGAATATAGGCTTTCTCCTGCAGACAATAACCGGCAGCAATCGATGTCCTCTGCTGAATATAGGCCTCCCCTGCGGCTTGAGCTTATTACGACGACCAATCATCACTGTCAGCTGAAAACAGGCCTTTCCTAACAAACCTACGCACCACATCGTCATTCATCACTGCCAGCTGAACATATACCTCCCTCCATAAATTTCCAATCTTGCTTAATCATAATCACTGCCAGCTGAACATAGGTCTCCCCTGGACTGCCACTCCACTTACGCCATCATCATAGCCAGCTGAACATAGGTCTCCCCTTAGAACATCCACTTCACATACACCATCATCATTCCCAACTGAACATAGGTCTCCTCCATAGATTACCATACCTACCCCGTTATAATCATTCCCAGCTGAACATAGGTCTCCTCCATAGATTGCCATAACTGAACCGTTATAATCATTCCCAGCTGAACATAGGCCTACCCCCATAAAAACCTGCAACACCATTGACATTCCTAGCTGAACATAGGTCTCCCCTTGCCACCCCACTTATCAGCTCACACACTCATCAGAACACAAGTCCACCTTAGGTGTGATACTTTTTGAAGCACCCCTCTAAACAAAGCGGTACCTCACAGGTATCGCAGACCCAAACAGTTCTGCTTCTTTTTTTCTCATGAGCACACCACTCACAATAGCGGCGACTCTGAGAGATTCGGGCGGCTCCCGTTGTCCTTTGTTCTACCTCCCCACGTACAATAAAATGCTTGCCGATCAAGCGCGAAGGAGGCAGAACTGATGGCCTTACTGTAACAGTGCTGGCAATTCGAGGTTGCGGCACGTGGGCCAAATGGTGTTGCATAATTTGCTCGACCAACGACAAGCGGTATGCCAACTGTTTGGTCTGGCTATGTCGTTCAAATGATTTCTCATAGATTATATGGCTATTGAAAATAGAAATGTTCAAAAACCTTTTGAACAGTTTCTTATACCATTTCTGGCACCTCTTTCGCTCAATTAAGTATGGTTCCAACATTTGATCCTTACGATCTACTCCCCCCATGTTGGCATTGTAATCGGCAATGACAGTAGGCTTGAAATGAGCCGGCTTACCAGGCTTACCCTCAAAATGAGTAACGCCAGTGTTGTGATGTGTGGATATTGTGTATACCGTTTTTTTATCCTGGTACACCATGACGGCCACATCACCAGAATGACGCGCTACAAAGGTTCCTTCTGGGACTTTTGCGACTTTAATAAGTGAAGGCACGTCTTTGCGAGATTTTCGCAACGTACCTACGCAGTCCGTATTGTTCCGTTTGAGAAACCTTGCAAGGATTGGAGAGTTGAACCAATTGTCCATAAACAACCGGTAACCCTTATTT
Source organism: Achlya flavicornis (assembly GCA_947623365.1). Classification (NCBI taxonomy): domain Eukaryota; kingdom Metazoa; phylum Arthropoda; class Insecta; order Lepidoptera; family Drepanidae; genus Achlya; species Achlya flavicornis. Next base: position 5,579,004 of record OX392488.1, read on the forward strand.
AGCAGTGGTCTTATAAGACGCACTACTACTTCCGTGCTCTTCGGAAGTGACGATGTGCTGGTGGTGTCCTTACCCTGATAAATGGTAAAAGACCATAAATATCCGGTCGCCGACTCACAAAGTTCAAACGTTTTGATACCAAAACGTGCCGCCTTTGTCTTTATGTACTGCCGGAAACTTAACTTACCTTTCCAGAGCGTAAGCGACTCGTCTATTGCAATGTCTTGGCCCGGATTGTAGCATTCTTTAAATTTACGGTTAAAATGTTCTGGTATGGGGCCAAGACAAAACAACTTCGACGAGTCTGCGGTTCGCGTCCCATTGTCTACTAAATGTAACGCCCGATTTAATATCCAATAACGCGACTGCGTCATAAGGGACCTAAAAATGTCAGTTTTCAGAAGAGGGGAATACGAAAAGCAAGATTTGATGCTTGGCATCCTAATGATGCCAAGCATCATCCAAAATGATAGCAATATTAAAATTTCGTGGACGTTGGTGTCATACCAGTCCCTCGCAAACCTCACGGAACTTTCCTTCAATCCTTGAGCATATCGATTGGTTTCCCGCACGATATGCTCAAGGATTTCGTCGTCCCAAAATTGCCGAAAAGCACCGTAGGCATCGGAGCAACTTCGGGTGGGGCCAACTTCGAATCCAGGGTCAAAAGGACACCTGGATCCCTCAAAAGTGGCCATCGGCGACCACTGAAAATTACGCGCCGACTCATCCCCACCGAATAGCTCCGATACCACGGTGCTTTCGTCGCCCTCTTCATCCTCCTCTTCCGCGTGCCTTCGCACAGACTGCTGCCGCCTGGTCTGCCTCGCACGGCTCTGTGCGAGCTCATGGACCATCTGCCGCAGCGCTGGCGGAACGTCAGCGTCATCCAGGCACACCTCCACCACCAACCCATCTGGCCGCACAAAACCCGCACCCACCGCACTCGCAGCTGGTACGCTGCGCCCTCTCCCAGCCGGGCGTTGCACCGCAGGCAGGCGTCCTCTACCCCGATTGGCACCTCGTGGACGGGTGCCGCGCGATCGCGGCTGACCGCGGCTACGGCCACGAAGAGAGACTGAACTGGCCCTGTAATTTTTTTTTACTAAATATTTTTTGCCTTGTAATTGTAGTCAGTTACGTCTATTGTAGTAGGTAGTTGCTATAAGCTTATACAGGTTAAGAAAAAAAAGAAGAGTACTTGTTCATAAATCAATAATAGGTACCTCGGACTCCAGTCTTCATCATCCTGGTCAGCAGTCTCTCCATGCCAATCGGAGTAGAAACGCACCACATTTCTATAATTATAAAAAAAATATATATAAGCGTACATGTGCTTTCATATAAATCTGTCCATTCATCAAAGTATCAATCCCAGCGTAAAATTTAACCCAGGATACCAAGTTCCTATCAGTGAATGAATTTTTGGAATCCGATCAGTGGATCATAAACAATCAAAATTCGCACTCTCTCTTTATAAGTATAGATATAATCGGTACCTGTCCTGCCCAGGGTTATCATTTGGGCTGGCAAGAGGGCTGTTGCGTGGGCTGGTGAGCGGGCTGTAGGGTGGCGGAGACGGTGTCCTCGACGACGCAGGCACGCGATCCGGTGATGGTCGGGGACTATCGCTGAAATATTATTTTTGTTAATAAATATAAATACTCACCAATATTCTTTGTCAATAAAGTATTTAACTTACAGTCTATGCAGCATGCCGCCTTCATCCATAGAAAGGATGAGCATAGACTCGATATCCATCTAAAAATACAGGAATTATTATATATAAATTTATATATAAATATAGTTATCAAATAGAATATAAATGTTCTGCAACTAGAATATAAATGTCCTTTACAACCTGCTCTTCCACCTCCTCGTGAGCTGCCACCTCCTCCTGAACATCCTCGTGAGCTTCACGAGGAGGTGGAGCATCCACCTCCTCGTCTTGAGCATCCACCCCCTCGTGAACCTCCTCAAAATCGTCTTCATCCTCCCCGAGAGATAGCTCGTCATAATCGCTGCCCAGCTCGCTCCCAGAGTCTGCATCGTCTTCCAAGACATCATAGAACTCACTGGGAGCGGCGGACGAGCGATTAGGATTCCACATCTAAAACGATAATAATAAGCTAACTGTACATTATGTTTTTTTTTAAACGTAAGTGGTATATATTATATACGTAATACAGACCCCAAAACAGCTGCTTTAAATTATTTTTGTCTGGTTGTCTGTATATATGTCTGTTTGTTTGTCCAAGCATCACTCAAAAACTAATATACCGATCGCGATAAAATTTGGTATGCACATAGGCTATGGTATGGAAAAACATCCTTTTTATACTTACCATACTCCTTTTTATCCCGGGAATGCGGGTGAAACCACACGGGACAGCTAGTAATAATAAATAATACAAAATTATTATTTATTTATTCATATACTAGCTGTCCTCGTCGGTTTCACCCGCGTTTCCGGGAAAAAAAGGAGCCTATATTTTTCTCCATAGCATGGCCAATGTGCTTATCAAATTTTATCGCGATCGGTTCATTAGTTAGCAAACAAATAATGATCAATGTGGCGATTTTCCTTATACACAGACACTGTGTATCAGTCGCGGTGGCCGCTTTTGGCTTAAACACGAACGTTTTGTACAAGGCGCGTCGGGGGAAATAAAAATCTTTATAAAAAACAAAAAAAAACAATTTTAGTTGTATACAGAAAATTTACGATAAAATCGATAAATATCCATAACGTTTTATCGACTACACCCACATCAAATTGCAAATTTCTGCACAACATGGCGTATTGGCGCCATTTTTTGTAAACGTCAAAATCTTGGCCTTCAATAAATATCGAAATTATGAAATCGGAATGAATTACTTTACAATAATTATGGATGGAATATTGTCACAATGAAATTTATAATCCAAAAACAAACATTTCACACAACAATACTCACTTTATGACGGTAAACTAACTCAAAACATCTTCGTAAGTACCTTCTAACGGCTACATACCGGTTTTGATTTCAAGAAAATTTATGTTTACACTGCTAAATTGACGTAAATAGTAACTTATTTATATAGAAAGCTTAGTATTATTATGAAATTACTCACCTTCAATCACTGAAAACCACTATTTTCAATATAAACACTTAATTTCTTTCGTACGGTTCGCACTCGTGTTCACGAAAATGTCGAAGTAATTTGCTTTTTTTATTCTTCGTAATGTCAACACGTCGCGTTCCAGTCCCAAGACATATCGTATACCACAGCATAGATAATTTATCTCTCTTTCCATAGGTACCAAAAAATCTATAGGAGAGAGCAGGATCGCTAAGCAATCTGTGATAAACGAACTCAAGGGCGCTTTGCGCCGCGCGTCCCATGCGAGAACCAAGTGGTGCGCAACTACATAGGACGCGCGTCCCACGCGAGAACCAACAGGTTAATAATAATAGAATTTTCACATTTATCTATACTTATGTAATAATTTGTTTGATCGCATTAATTTCTGGAACTACCAGTCTGTTTTTTTGTGTGTGTATTGATCTGAATCAGGTATCATATTATTTACATATCCGTATCCAAATGCATATCCACGTATCGAAAACATCCCTGCTCCAACCTATTAAAAAATAACTCGAAACGTATCCCTTACCTCTGCTGAGGTGTATGGGTGGCTCCCTGCGCTAGAGGAGTGTTGGAAGACCGGGTGACACCCCTGAGAGACAGATGTCTCGAACAAAAGCCGCGCCGTTGACTCTCCTTGGTGCAACCATCCTTAGAGCAGAGCCTGCGCCACTGCTTACCGTTGAACTTCTTGCGAATACCAGACGGGGTCGACACCACGTCGCCTTTCTTGTATTTGTGCGGGGTTGCCGCTTGAGATCTGATCAAGAAGCGTTCGACGTTACAGACCCACAACTAAATACCTTAGACGTTTATAAATACAAAGAAAAGTAGTCCTTATTTCGCTACATCCATATAATTATATAAATAACCATATATTTGGGTCAAACGTAAAAAAAATACGTTTAAGAATGCCAATGCAAAGATAACCTTATTGCGTCAAAATAAGGTAAGTAGTCAACGCTTTTTATTCAATTTAGGTACCCGATAGACACTTATGAATGTCAAAGCTACTGAAGTTAACACCGGTTCGGTGTGGTGTCGGAAGTCGGCCTTCAACTGAGAACCGGCAAAAAACACAGCAAGAATATATACAAAAATCATTTTTCGAAAAATCTTCTAAATTGGCTATTTTTTTAATGCGTAATATTTACCAATTTCCATAAACGTTGCTGTATGTTGTCAATGTGTGTACCACAATCATTACCACATTAATGTGTATTATGTTTTATGCCAATAAATGAATGTACTATGGGTAAAACCATAAGATTAAGAGAATTATTTATACACTATTAGCCACTAGCTTCCGCGTCCCGGCCTTCTCTCATCTTTTTTTATCTATTCATAGTTTATTTTCGTCCTCAACTTTTTTCTAGTAAATTCTATCTAGCAAGATATAAAATACTTGCCTAGGAGTAGGCGGTTGAGATCTAGGTGTGAGACTGCGCTCGAGCAGGCTGGAAGTGCTGCCGCGACTCTGCAGGCTGCTGCGCTTGCTGTTGCTGCAATCTGCTAACAATACCAACACATTTCGTTATTTACATTATCCATACAATGCCGATCAATAGGCAAGTTCCTGAAAAAATATATTTAGTCCATCATTTACATAATCAAAAAATATTTGCCACGTATTTTTTCTTTTGATATGGATATGGTGTCTCGAAGTTCCGCGTGACGTCACGTTGTGGTACACTTTTTACTAGAAGTGACGTCACGAGCCCCCACCCCAAAACTTTACTACAAAAAATACGTATCCTTTATTTTATGATAATCTAACTGACGGACTAATCATAATTTTTTTTTAACTTTGGAAGCTTCCCTTATATACCTATTGAAATAAGAGAGATTATTTGTGTTCACGATATAACGTGAAACGGCCACATATTTGTTTTTATTCTGCGAATACGATTGTAATCGGCGACGGGAAGCTGGTAAGAAGATTAACTGTCTGCACGCCATTTTCCTCTATTGATATCACTTACTACGGAAGTAGATTAGAATGGGATGCAAAGCTAAAATGGCGTCCTGTCAGTTCCCATTTCAAACGCCTGATACATATTAATTAAAATTTCGAGTTCTCAAGTTTTTGCACGGCTTTTGTCGAGTGGATCTCTATATATCATACCTGATGAAATACGTTACATTACCAGATTACGCCTTCGGTTGTCGATAAATGTACCCTATCTATATTCTATGACCTAAACGACATTTCGATTTCATGAAAATCCGTACAGCTGTTACAGAACTGGAAAACGTACACAAACTCTAGCATTTATAATATTACAAGCTGTCCCCCGCGGATTCAACCGCATACCCAAGATAAAAAGTGGCCTATGTCCTTCCCCATACCTGCGTGCCAAATTTCATCGCGATCAGTTCAGCTATTCAGATGTAACAAAATCATATTCGCATTTAATATATTAAGTTAGAATTAGGATTATTTGGAAGTAATAAGAAGTTCGGAAAGCTTGGGGTATCTACAGTTAAATATAGTCCATCCCTGGGTTGTAAAAGACCTGTAATTTGTTTGAAAGCAAAGAATTTAATTACCTAAATAACAATAAAAAAAAACATGTGATACAACACAAATAACGTAGACTGCGCGGCGACATTACTTATCTACATTTTGGTGTAGTATGGTTATTTGATAGTTGTTTGCCATTTCATTGCTTTGGCTCACATAACGAGTATTTTTAAATACCATTCGTTTGATAAGAGTCGTTGCAGTCACACGAAAACTCACATGCTTGATCATTTCTCCGCGTTTAAATAATAGTATTTTTTCCTATTCGAATAGAGTTGGAAATAGGATGTAAAAGATATTACTAATCGTAGTCTGGTGTCAACTTTATTTTAATGGGATAAAGATGCATTTTCCTTGGCCGTGGAAATATTTTGGCGCTGAATATACTCAAGTCATATCAGTTATATTGAAAAAAATAATTTAATCACGCCCAATCTACGTGAAATGAGCAGGATCATGAGTTCTGAATACGAAAATATACGTTGCATGTAAAATTGCTTAGTAATGTACCCGAGGTAATATTCTCCAAACCGGCTACTTACCCATATGCGAGACGTCAGTGGGGAACATGATGTCTTCCCTGCGCAGGTCGTCGTCGCTCTCGCCGTAGTCGTCGAAGGTGCGCTTGCGCAGGTCGTCTATGGACCCGTTGGACAGCGCCCCCACCGTCACCACATTAGCGCCCGGCATCGGCGATGACGTGTAGAAGTTGCCGCCGCCCATCTGATGTTCAATTTGAAAAAAAGAAAAGACTTTTCACATTCATTTTCGATTTCTGACGTTTCTAGTCCTAACTCAAAAAGAATGGGATAGTTCCTAAGACCATATTCACGTAGCTTCAGTCCTTAAGGGAGCTGGCGTCACTGACCCGTATTAAATTACCACCCTGTATACGGTGTTATGTTATAGTATTATTATATTGAGTACTCATTGAGGAGTAGGTAATGAAATCCTTCAACAAAATTTTAACTAAAATATTGTATGCGCTTTCAAATATCAATTCTTCGATGTTCTTTTTAATGTTTTGATAGGTTAGGTATGGTAGTAGGGTAGGGTAGTGGTAGTGGTAGTGGTAGTGGTAGTGGTAGTGGTAGTGGTAGGGTAGGGTCGGGTAGGGGTAGGGGTGAGGTAGGATAGTAGGAGAGGGTAGGGTAGGGTAAGGTAGGGTAGGGTAGGTAAGTGGTAGTGGTAGGGTAGGGTAGGTTAGGGTATAGGTTAGTAGGACACCACGCGAACGAAGTCGTGCCGGGCAGCTAGTAATATTATATTTGTGCCTGATAGTATTAAAAAAGAGTAATAATTTTATGAATAAAATACAACCGATGATCCAAAAGTTGTTTCCGACTTGCAAGTAATGGAATGCAAGTCTATCTACATAGATAATCTGTCTAGATAAGATATAGTACTTTCTAAATTACGATATTGTATCGTACTATCAAAATTCTCAACTTATATAACACACTGCAATATATTCGCATGACCCGAACACACCTAGGGTAATTAATTATCTTTTTAAAATGTTACATCGTGATTTATTGATATTACAATGAATCAGTTTTCTAATATACAACAACACAAAGTACTATCGGCAAAGTCGTTTGCAGGTCATAAACGCGACGTTTATTTTTTTTTGTGCTAAAGATAAGCTATGGGATAATCCCCATACATGGCCATATGGAAACTAGTTAAGCTATATAACTACATTATACTATTCTACATGTAAATATTATATTAAAATTGAGGGAGAACCAGCGTGTCGCATTTGTTAACCTTCTCTAAGCCCGCATGGTCGAATATAGTCTAAGTTATAACAACTATTAAATATTGTGGATATAGCTCTAGTGAAGCGATCCTATTTGTCAGCTAAAATACATTCCTGGCTGCACATCTCTGGTGGTATAACAAAGCATTAATTCAAAAATAAGTTACACGGTTTATTTCAAGTCTAAGTAGTCATGGATTTACCAAAGGTACGGTAATCGCTTACCATCAGGCGGCCCGTATGCTTCTTGCCAAAAAACTGTCTCTCTTTTGGCCCTAGGACATGTTATTGAAACACAGCACTACAAAAGATTGTAGAAGTCATCAATGATATTAATGTTATACACACCTGCACAGGTTCATGGTGCATACGGTAGTGTTGTGTGTGCATCGCGGCTGTGACATGGGACCCGGCGTCTTCCAGCTCATCGGCCCATGGCGGCTGCAGCAGTCTTATATCCGCGCGTTTCACTTCCACCATATCTGAGTCAACGTCGACCTACCGAGGAAAAATATCTTCTTATAATTTTATTTAACATTTTTCGATTAGGGTCAGTTCACATCGAAAAGCGACGCGAACCGGCGCGCACTTTTTAAGATAGCGTTACAATATAGTACTTTATTTACTACACAAAAAGATACACAATTAAGTGATTCACATGCCGCGTCGCGACTCGGTGTAAGTAAGCTGAGTATAGAACACTCATAATGCAATAAGGTCGAAACCTGCAAATCAATAGTAATTATGCGATATCTGTACGATATTCAACCTCAAATGGATACCAAATTACAAGTACGCGACTACACGTACGTATGCAGGTTTGCACTACACGTACGCAAATATGTAGACGTAGACGCACATAGCGTAGGTACACTTACGCAGTCTGGTGCTTAATCTGATTACTGAGTAGCATGACAATGGTTGACATGACAATTCCTAAATTAATATGGAGAATGTTCATCCAAAAGATTTTAAGTCAAAACTCAAAAATATTACTTATTATTTATTATTCGGTAACACTTATTATTATCGTAATAATAAGTGAAGTGAACTCAAGACATATACGCCATTCTAAGAAACATTAATATCAGAGATAGTTAAAACATTATGACAGTCACTTATCACATAAACTGCTGTGAAATGCCCCTATGACTCACTACATTGGGTATTTGTTATGTATTATATGCAATACATAGATCAAATAAATAGGGGCAACCGAGATTACGTCGCTGGTGTCACATTGTTATAGAAATTATGGAGTTTGCATACATAATGACATAGAAAAATGTCTATTTCAAAGGCTTACCTTGACTCTGATCCTTATCGGAGAATTGAGCACCTCGAAAACGCGTCCTTCGACAAACACATTTTGCACATTTTCCCGGCTCTGGTCAGCAGTTCTGACCACACACGCGGAGTCTATATGCAAGTGGCTCATCTGGGGGCTAGCGTCACTGATGACGTCATATTTGTTGACACCAAACACGTCACTGTACTCGACGTGATCGTTCTCGTGACCGTCAAACTCGACAATCACTTTACAACCGTCGGCCTGTCGTATCACGCCGGGTATGTACAGGCCGCGTTGTTTGGCAAGGACTCTGTGGTTTTGCCACTCCGAGAGATCGATGAACTGCTTCAGTTCCCTCGGGGGCGATGGATGTTGGATTATTGGCGACGGTTGGAGTACAGGCGGTTGGTAATTCGTTTGGTACTCTATCGGTAGAGGTGCGTTCACGTTGTTGTTGTTGCCGCAATTGTTCATCTCTTCGAGTACTGATGGGTCGAACTTGCGCTTTTTTGGCAGGTTCCTGACGGGGGCTTGTGTGGGCGTCTGCTGGGCAGGCGGCTGCGCCGCGTTTCCGCTGCTGGCATTCCCGGGGTTAGTCGGGTTTGCCATGGTTACGTTCGGTGTAGGATTTGTGGAGGATTGAGACAGGCTCACTGTGCCGACGCTGCTTATCACTGAAGCGGGTATCTATAAAATAAGAACTATTGATTATATTGCAAGGGGAAATCTCGGGAAGAGGGACATTCCCGTCATTATAATGTAGTTTAGGGAGATCTTAAACTTACTCAGGGAACATTTACTAATTAGATAATTTAAACATATCTGACAAACATTTTTTTTTGTTACCACATGGGAGGGAGGGATGACACATACCATACGATATCATACGTTTATAATTCGTAATAGATATTCGCTAGGCCTCTTTGCTAAGCTACAAATGTCAACAGGGTCATACGTTCTGGAAAATATACACTAAAAATAGAATAAAATGCCCACTGTTCTTAGAATGACATTTATTAAAACATAGATCCGAGCATTCAAAATGAAGTCTTATGATTATATCCTATATACCTACATTTACTTTGCAGTAATATCATTAATCTGTGGTAATATTATGTAGTTATTATATGGTAGTTATTACTTTAAAATATGTTTTGTTTTAATGTAACCATACATTAAGTAATTGTAAGGCCTATCAAGCCAATTAACTGAGCAAATTATTATAATATCAGTAATAAATTGGAGCAAATTAATCAATCAAGTTATCAATTTCACAGTAACCACAGTTACTCAAAATTAGTATAATATAGTCACAACTTGCTTCGGTCTCTGGGTTTTACCCATTAGATATGTTTTTTTTCGGGATAAAAGAATCCTGTGGTTAATTCCAGGATATGATCTATCTATGTGACATCTAGCAAGTCCGTTCAGTGGTTTGTTGAATTTAATTACAACTAGTTTCCGTCCCCGGTTTCACCCATGTCCCCGGGATAAAAGCTTGTTTATGCTTTAAGTTAACGGCGTGCCAAAGCCTTTGAAGTGTTATAAAGAAGCAAACCCGCAATCTATATAAAAATCAATGCCACTTTTCGTTGTAATTTTATAACTCAAGAACGGGCTCACCTATCCAAACCAAATGTTTAGGCTTTGTTCGGACTATTTAGTAGATGGTTTATGTGATGTTTGCACAAAATCGGTCGAGCGGTTCTTCATTTATCACATTTTTTTTATTTCACTTTATACGTAGCGAAGCACGTACCGGGCCGATAGTTTAATATAAGTAAGAGTATTTTTTTTAATATTTTATATTATGCCTGCTTCCCTGTGTTTGATGACAGTCTCACCATGTTCAGTGATGTGGCCGAAGGTTGTAAACACACAAAGCCTAGAATGAACTGTCTCGAAGTGCAGCTGTCGGAACACACCGATATGTGCTTGGCGACAGATTTTCAACTTGAGGGTGGTAGCCAGCCGAGGGCCCAAGTCTGCTATTTCAATTGTGTTCCAATGATCTTTCAGTGGTGTCAAAATTGTGCCGTAATGACACTTCTCTTAGTAAGTAGACTACTAAAACTGTAAAATGACACAATTTTGACACCACTGAAAGTTCATTGGAACACAATTGAAATAGCAGACTTGGCCCCCTGGTGAGTACTACAAAGTAGCCTACCACTGTACTATGGTTTCCTCACGATGTTTTCCTTCACCGAAAGCTCATTGTAGGTTTCGAGCCCGGAACCTTCGTCTCGGCATTCGACGTCACTTGCCAAAGCCTTTGGAGGCGGCAAAAGCAAGAAGAAAACTCGCATTGAATATCCTTCAATGCTATCCATTGTAGGATTCTCCTTGAGATTATCATACGACTTGAGTAATACCAAAAATGTTACGTTTGTGCGTAGACGATGAGTCAGGGTTTTTTTTTTAAATTAATATTTATTTATTTATTTATTTATTTATTACATACGTATACAAAACAAGTTACAGACATTAATAGATTAATACATATACATTACAGAAACACAAGGACAGGTTGTAACTCTAAACATGTATACACAAAAGGATTGACAGACAGAAATATAATTAACAAAAAGAAAAGCAATAATAAATGAATTAATTAATAGTAAATAAACATAATACACAAAAAATATATTTATATATATATACATTTAATTATTATATTTCACATTATATGCAACAAATTAATCTTGATTTTATTTTATTTAAAAACATTACTTATTTGCTGCATGAAGCGATGAGGGCGATTATCAAATAAATCAATAGCGGCATTGTTATTGACGAGCTCATTGTAAAGGCGACACATTCTAGTAATAGGGTTGTAAAAAGATGTGTTATTTAAATATACCCGAAGCATGAAAGTTTTAGGATTACGGAAACGAAAATTAGTATTGAAATTAAGGAATGATACCAAATTGGGAGAATCGATTAAGTTATTAATAATTTTGAAAAGTATAAATAATTCACTGCACTTTCGACGATTTTCAAGCGAGACCATATTAAAATAGATTAATCTGTCCGCGTATGAACGAAGGGACCGACTTAAGCTCGATTTATAAGAAGCTAATCTCAGGCAACGCTTTTGTACTCGCTCGATTCGGTCAACGTGGATGGCATAGTATGGTGACCAGATAGCTGAGTTATATTCAAGTATGCTTCTAACAAGTCCATTATACAATATAAGAAAACTTGAAGGTTTTTTGAAATGCTTAGTAGTGCGATAAATAAATCCTAACAATTGAGAGCTCCTTTTGACAATGTAATCGTAATGAGCTCTAAACGTTAATTTATCATCGAATAATATTCCTAGATCCTTTACAACTGATTTACGAGCCAAATTGTGACTATTTAGGGAATACTCAAATTCTATTTTATTTATTTTTAAAGTAAAAGATATAACAAAGCACTTACTCACATTCAAAAGCATGCAATTTGCAGAACACCACTCAGATACAGTATCAAGGTCACGTTGAAGTGCAACTGCATCATCTATGCTGGCTATCGATGTAAAAATTTTCAAGTCATCAGCGTATAAAAGACAGGGACATGAAATGCGGTCTATGAGGTCATGAATAAATAACACAAAGAAAAGTGGTCCCAGATGGGACCCCTGGGGAACACCGGAAGTGACAGTAACAGGCGTCGAAATGCATCCCTTTAAAGTAATAAGCTGATTTCTTTTACTTAGATATGATTCCACCCATCGAAGAAGGTTACCATGTATTCCAAAGGATTCAAGTTTACGGCATAGAATATGATGATTTACCCTATCGAATGCTTTGGAGAAATCAGTATATATTGAATCTACTTGACCACGTTTTGCAAAAGTATTACAAAGATAATTTTTATACTCCAGTAGGTTACTTGTAGTGGACTTACCTTTTACAAAACCATGTTGGTTTGGAGACAAGAAAGGTTTAACGTGAGCGTAAATAACGTCATAAACTAATGATTCGAAAAGCTTCGCACAACACGACAACAAGCTAATTGGGCGATAATTCTCGCAAAGAGATTTATCACCATTCTTAAAGATTGGAATAATGTGTGCCGTTTTCCATTCAGACGGAAATGATCCTGAGTTTAAAGATTTGTTGAACAATATAAACAGAGGCTTAGACATTTGTGCTGCACAAATCTTGATAAACATTGGCGGGATACCGTCTGGACCCGAGCCTTTATTATTGTCCAACCCTCTGATTTTAGCCAAGATGTCAAATTGGGAAACATACACATGATCAAGAGAACTATTTGAGTAAATACGCTTATTGTCTGAGGTGTAGGAAGTATCGACCCTTTCATTGGTAAAAACAGTACTAAAATATTTAGAAAACAATTCGCATACACCATCATGATCCGAAGTACTAAGCTCACCGTATTTCATTGTCACTGGAAAGTCATTAGAAGATTTTTTTTTACTGTTGACGAACCTCCAGAATGATTTAATATTGCTACCTAAAGAGTCTTCAACAGATTTCACGTGATTGCTGTAGCATTCATAGGTAAGCCTCTTGCATCGAGCTCTCAGCATTGAAAATGTATCATAATCTCGCGGATTCTGATATTTTTTAAATAATTTGTGATATTTTAGTTTCTCCTTAAGACAGCGTTTCAATGCAGGAGTGTACCACGTAGGACACGAAGAAGAATCATTATGTTTCATTGGCGTATATTTGTTAATAATTCTTGTAATTTCATTGTAGAAATACGCGATATCGTCGTTTACATCATTAGAGGAAAGAACAGAATACCAATCTACTTGCTCAAGTTCATATTTAACCTGAATGTAATCACATTTATAGAAATTGGGTCGCTTAATAACCTTACGTTTCAAAAGCATTGGGCTATTGTAATATGGAACGTGAATGTGAAATGGGGGATGATGATCGTCAACGCAGCTAATGGGGTGAGCTTCAGTAACTGTGCACTCCGATGTTGATAAGACAAGGTCAAGATGTCGTTTGTTTCTGTTAGGGATGCTGTTGTATTGCGATAAATTACAAAGGGCCATGGTGTCAACCAGAAAATTAGATTTGGTATCATGAGGATTTACGGGAGACATTTTAGGAGAGTTATTTAGCGTGGACCACGTTATATTAGGACAATTAAAATCACCAATGCAAATAAACTCGTCAGCATCGTCAGCCCCCATGATAACATTATGTAAGCAGGTGTAGAAAGTGTCCAGAAGCTCTAAAGAAAGATCTGGTGGTAGATAACATACACATAAGTTAATAGCTTTCTTTGAATTAGAGTCGGGTAAGATTCGTAGCCATAGATCCTCCACTTTGCTTTCACATGATGACAGGCGAACTACATTAATTTTTTTTTTAATTCCTACAATCACACCTCCGCCATTTTTTTTACTTATACAAGTAGTATGTCGATCTCTACGAAAAACATTGTATCTGGAATCGAACAACTCACTGTGAAATACAGAGCTATTAAAGTTAGTTTCCGTTAAGCAAATCACATCATGATCAGAGTTTAAAATATTCAAAAAGATATCATTAATTTTAGACCTTATTCTGTTAACATTTTGGTAGTAAATATCCATAAAGAGCATTATAAGTTACAAAAAGATACAAAATAAAATGAACCAAACAAAAACTTGAGAAGAAAATAATGAAAGAGCAAATGAAAACTAGGCTTTTGTTAATTTTATTAAAGAAAGATTGTCACGGATGGCGATAGCATTTGAAGAATCATCACGACGGACGTAAATTCTACCAAATCTAACCCACACATACTTGAAATTGTGTTCTTTGGCAATTTTACGTGTTTCGGCATACAGTGATTTCATATCTGGTGAAAGGTGTTCAGCTACGTAAATTCTGCATGCATCTCCAGGTAATCCAAGATGAGAAGAGTTTAGGGGTTCGGCCCTATGAGCTTTGTTGTAGCGATGAACTGCAGAGATTACCACATCTCGCTGACGAGAGGAGGCAAGACTAACAAGGACATTACGTGGACGATTTGAATTTTGATTCATCTTTGCTACACGCCGACAACCACGAATCGAAGAGTCATCTATAGGGACATTTATTATTTCACATAGTTTCTTGAATAGAACATCAACATTTTCAGTTTTAGACTCGGGAAGGGCCTGCACTTCAATATTGGAAGCACGAGATATATTTTCAATTGAAGCAATCTTTTGATTTAAGTTTTGCATTGAATTCTGCAGACGAGTATTTTCAGATTCGAGGTGTTTAATCATTTGGTTCCTGTTATCAATCTCCATCTTCAACTCATTCTGTTCGGCACAAATAAAGTCAGTTGTTGTAGTAAATTCATCCTTGAGTTTATCAATTATAGGGCTAATTTCAGATAGTACAATTTCCTTAATATCTTGTCTAAGGACAGCACGGAAATTAACCATGAATGCGGACAATGAGTGATTCAGTTTGGTATCAAGCAATTGGCTAATACTTTCCATTGTAACGGGTTGAGATGCGATGGCACCATCCAGGTGTACATCCCGGGCATTTTGAACATGATTATCACACGACTCGTCCATGCTAACGTCAAGTACTGGGACTTGAGTTGATTGAGAAGGTGGTGTTTTGCAGCGACGAGTGACATTAGCGCACATCGGGCATGTCCAAGATTCGCGATATTCCTTGGTGAGCGTTGCAAATTGCGCAGGTTTGATGTTTAGGCATTTGTAGTGGTATTTGAGTTTACAGTGGCGACACTGTAGATACTTGTTGAGATCAACTTCCTTATTACATAGTTTGCAATTCATTATATTTGTGGCTAATTCACCAACTAGTCACAAGAATATTTACTCGAACTCAACCAACCAAATCAGAAAAACAAATAAACGTAAATTTTAAAAAGCGTTCGTGTTCGACCGAGACTCGAACCGATGACTCTTCGCTTCGGAGGCGTGGACGTTCACACTGCGCCACCCAATGCGTTAATGGAGTTGACGAAACTTATAATCATACGGAGCAGTACTGTTTCGTCATAAAAATGTATGTGGAGGTATTAGAAAATAACTGTACAATCTTCTTACGCAGTTTTGCGCGGTATATCGAATAGTTGCACTTATTTAATACAATTTATGATGCACTTATGACGAGTTATCACTTTATGCGTTAGCACTGCATTAGTAGTAGCAAGTAGAAGTGGTGTTTAAATCACTCGAAACAACTTTAATAACACTTCTATTGAACCGAACAATATTTGGATTATAAGTACACAAATCCGGCAGCACTTGTTACAAAAACATTTGCACGCATGAATTACTGTGATATGTCTACTATAATGGTAATTTAAAACCCATAGAACTGTTTTAACTAATTTATAATTCGTTAAGAAATTTCTGCTGATACTTCTTCTTTGACAGCTGTCAGAAAAAGCCGAAATATAGAAGCCATTCCAATGCTACGAGGAAATCTAGATCTGAATAATATTTCTCAGTATCTCTATAGCAACTCCATATCAATGATGGTACTTCAGAGTCCTTGACGTTAGGCTGGCTAGTAACCACATGTACAGTATGAGGCACGAGTCATGAGCACAGATTGACACCTGCGCAGTTGTTAATTTTCAGTCTGTTTAGTGGAATGAAGAAGAGGGGAGCGCCAGTCGATGCTCCTCGTCTATTGGATTCTTGTGTGTCATTTGGCTACTGTGATTTGGCCAAAAGTTTAAATGCGCGAGCTTGCCCCCACTACTGCCTATCTATGCTCACGACTCGTGCCTCATACTATACCTACCTACAAGTATATTATATAATCTGTGTTGATAGGTACTTCAATATAATTTAGAAATATTGATAAAACCAAGGACGATTTTTTTAATCATCCTTGGTTATTCGTAAATCAAATGTTTTATCATTTCATTTACGAATTATTTATCCAACTGATTTATAAAAAAAGGTCTTATAATTTCCAAGCATAAAATTCCATATCCAGTTGAGAACCTTCTGCCATGGTACGGACATGTTATGATGGATGAAAGCCATGTGACTAAAAGAGTTCTGAATATGAAAGTGGACGGATATACGGGAAGACTAAAAAAGAGATGGATGGATTGTATAAAAGCTGATATGACAGATAGTAGCGTAAGAATGGAACAAGCGATATAGGTACCAATACGGGGATGATGATGATGAATTTGAATTAAAATTAGATAAGCACACTAAATACAAAAGTGAGTTACAACCAAATAGTTTACCTGATCATCAATATCACCGTACAACGTGTGAGTACGGTAGTGGGGGTGTGCGGGGGCGGCGGCGGAGGCCTGCGGCTGCGGGGCGCCGCCCGCGTGGGCTCGCTGCATCACCGCCTCCCGCTACCACTGATCACTCATTGCGGCACCACTTGCCTGACAACAACAAAAAAGAATTTTAAATATTTACAAACATCATTGATCGAAGTGGTGGAATAGAAATCTTAAGGAATATAGAAGTGGCACGTTTGAGTCTCGTAGAGCATAAGTATTTTCGAGACATTGTATAGGTAGTTTGTCTTTTTGTCCCATAAGAAAATAAAAAACTGCTTTCTGCAATCAGATCAATTTAATCAAAGATATTTTGATGAGAATTTTTATGTACGTCCATGATAAATGTGTAATCAAATTAGGATACAGTATGGTGCCTATTTTATACAGGTGTAAGCTTCTAAGTTATGTATTTTCCTCTAAAATCCTCCGCATCGACACGACCTTCACAGTAACCGATGAAGGCCATGTCTATAAAAATCAATGAAGGTGCCTATTCAATAGAAAATGAATTAAGTATTCCGATTCAGATCATGAACTCAAAAGTTTTCCCCGAACGAATAAACTTCATCGGCAATTGCCTACCAAATATTACAATGGAACACGAAAACCCGTTGGCAATGTCACAAATCCTCCATTAATAAATTGTTTTATGCAAACCCGAGTCTAAATTGACAATGATATGTTCAGAAGCGCGTAAAGTGCGCGTTCCTGTTTTACGGCGTAATGGTAAAACAAACTCCCACCCACACATTACTACTGACCGACACGACACGCATCACATAGCTTCAATAATTATACTCATTAATCTCTTGTAACAGCTCGTACAGTTTTAATATCGAGCTAACATCACGTAGACCAATTTAATGACATCACTGTCAGCATTAAGGTGCACCCATATTTCGGTCAATCACAGTGACGTTGGTCGGACATCGACCAAACGTTGAAATCAAATCAGTAACAATCTACCTACTGTCGAATCGTTTACGCACGTAGTCCATCTTAAAAAGTGTTGTTGGTAGCTCTAAGTTTAACAGCTATCGATGCATGGACATTCGGTCTTTAGTTGGAGGCGTTTGTTCCATACAAACGTAATCCTCAGTTTCCTCTCTGGATAATGACACTAGAGCAATGATTATTATATATTATATGAATTAGGAGCCTTCTAAAATCACAAAAACTTGCCATTTTTATCGCCCTTATCAGACGTCCAGCGAACAAATTTGACGAATATAAAGAACAAAGGAAAACCGACATAGCCAAAGCCCTTCTTATGATTCTTCTTCTTTTTTTTATATAGATCCAGTTTTGGAGTAGAAAACCGTAGATTACGAAATAGCGATTTCGTCTAATTTAAATAGATATAATCGGTCCAAGCTGTAGTTGTCTCTATCGCCCTCGGGCGAGATAGCTCGGGCACAGCGCGACAGCAATAGATACATTAAAACCTATTTTCCAAATTTCTTGCAGCCAAACTTTCCTCTTAAGATAATGACGTAAAGATTAATATCAAATCGACTAGAATCTGGGTGTACCTTTACGCTGATGTCACGGGTTGGTCGACTTGCGGTCACTTATGTATGCAATACGCGTAGCTTATGTCGGGTTTGCTCTGAATCATTGCTTATCTCTCAACGGCATCGTATGTTTGAGATTGTAACCTAGCTGTAGCAAATTAATAGGAAAGAGGCCTCTATTTTGCATCTGCATTATCAAAATAATCAGAAGTTGAGACCATTTTTAGGGTTCCGTAGCCAAATGGCAAAAAACGGAACCCTTATAGATTCGTCATGTCTGTCTGTCCGTGTATGTCACAGCCATTTATTTCCGAAACTATAAGAACTATAATGTTGAAACTTGGTAAGTAGATGTATTCTGTGAACCGCATTAAGATTTTTACACAAAAATAGAAAAAAAACAATGAATTTTGGGGGTTCCCCATACTTAGAACTGAAACTCAAATTTTTTTTTTTCATCAAACCCATAAGTGTAAGTCTATGGATAGGTCTTCAAAAATGATATTGAGGTTTCTAATATCATTTTTTTCTAAACTGAATAGTTTGCGCGAGAGACACTTCCAAAGTGGTAAAATGTGTGTCCCCCCCCCTGTAACTTCTAAAATAAGAGAATGATAAATCTATAAAAAATATATGATGTACATTACGGTGCAAACTTCCACTGAAAATTGGTTTGAACGAGATCTAGTAAGTAGTTTTTTTTTAATAGGTCATAAATTGAAATTAATATCAAATACTCAGGTCTATACTACCATTACCTTACCTACAGGTTTGTACGGAACCCTCGGTGCGCGAGTCTGACTCGCACTTGGCCGGTTTTTTTACCTCCGTGTGTGATGTGTCATCATACCTACATCTGTGTCTGCTACTAATATCGATGTAATAAATAAATTACTTTTCAGTAATGGATTTAGCATGCATATTAATACGTCACTAAAATGCTTTTAACGTTAAGCCAAAGACTTATCCCCTTACTCATAAAACGTTATTTAACTAATATACTGTTTAATATTCGTAGGAGAACGAAAACTACCGATATAGCTCGTAGAGTTAGTAAGCTGAAGTGGCAATGGGCAGGCCACATCGATCGAAGAACTGATAGCCGATGGGGAAGGAAGGTTCTCAAGTGGCGACCACGTACTGGAAAGCGCCGAGCAGGACGACCAAAATCGCTGGGCACCGCTGGATGCAAGCGGCCCAAAACCGTTCGAAGTGGAAGTTAATGGGGGAGGCCTATGTTCAGCAGGGGACATCTCTAGGCTAAGGCTAATATGATGATGATGATGATGATGATACTGTTTAAAGGGTCACATAAATAACGTCACTCTATTGTCATTGTCAAATAATGTGACATTATTTACGTGACCATTTAATCAGTATATTAGTTAAATAGCGCTTTATGAGTAAGGGGGTTATTCGATTATTACTTGCTACGGCCAAGTACGTATACGCCTAATTTTAAATGAGTCAAAAAAATAACGCTAACCGTGCTATTCACACAGAACGCGAGAAAATTACCAGAATTCGACCATTATCTGTATCATGAGGTAAACAATGTGATTAATTGTACATTCCTGTGTTACAACGACAAATGTAATTACCCGCTTATTAATAAATAAGGTGTAAGTCAAGTCTTGTAACACCCATGTAATAAGATAGCCTCAGCCCTTTTTTAACCGACTTCAAAAAAAGGAGGAGGTTCTCAATTCAGTTGTTTTTTTTTTTTTTTATGTTTGTTACCTCATAACTCCGTCATTTATTAACCGATTTGGAAAATTCTTTTTTTTTCTGAAAGGGTACACTTCCCGTTTGGTCCCATTGTCATCAGATCTGGATTTGATTACTTCTTAGTGTACTTTGAAGTCGAGCAGGACGACCTCCCACCAGGTGGACCGACGATCTGGTCAAAATCGCTGGGCACCGCTGGATGCAAGCGGCCCAAAACCGTTCGAAGTGGAAGTTAATGGGGGAGGCCTATGTTCAGCAGGGGACATCTCTAGGCTAAGGCTAATATGATGATGATGATGATGATACTGTTTAAAGGGTCACATAAATAACGTCACTCTATTGTCATTGTCAAATAATGTGACATTATTTACGTGACCATTTAATCAGTATATTAGTTAAATAGCGCTTTATGAGTAAGGGGGTTATTCGATTATTACTTGCTACGGCCAAGTACGTATACGCCTAATTTTAAATGAGTCAAAAAAATAACGCTAACCGTGCTATTCACACAGAACGCGAGAAAATTACCAGAATTCGACCATTATCTGTATCATGAGGTAAACAATGTGATTAATTGTACATTCCTGTGTTACAACGACAAATGTAATTACCCGCTTATTAATAAATAAGGTGTAAGTCAAGTCTTGTAACACCCATGTAATAAGATAGCCTCAGCCCTTTTTTAACCGACTTCAAAAAAAGGAGGAGGTTCTCAATTCAGTTGTTTTTTTTTTTTTTTTATGTTTGTTACCTCATAACTCCGTCATTTATTAACCGATTTGGAAAATTCTTTTTTTTTCTGAAAGGGTACACTTCCCGTTTGGTCCCATTGTCATCAGATCTGGATTTGATTACTTCTTAGTGTACTTTGAAGTCGGTTTAAGTTTTTTGTAAAACAGTCCAATTATGTTTATATGACATTAGAAAGTGACGGACATATTTAAAACCTAGGTATTACCATACTTGACTACTTGACACCTTATTTATTAATAAGGGGGACAGGGTGAAGTGCAATAATGTAGGTATATTTGATTGTATATCATTATCGTATGTTCCAAAATCAATAAAATATTCGATGACAGTTTCGACTTTAGGGTACAATATTCTCAATAGTTTAGGCAAAATTGCACCTCGCATGTATGCATAACGTAAAGAAAACATGCTACGCTATAATAACTCTGGGGCTCTACCGCGTAACTTTGGTGGTAATCGTAACGAACACCATTAATTATTTCAACCAATGACGCGCACGCGTTACGACGTGACGATGACCATTCGTGGGCCCTAATTGGATGAAATTCATTAATACCACAAAAGTTACGCGGTAGAGCTCCAGTTGTCATCACCTGAATGAATCAATGTTTCTGTTTTTGATACGGCCGGACTATTGCGTATCTTTGGTGGTAATCGTAACAAACACCATTAATTATTTCATCCAATAACGCGACGACGACCATTCGTGGGCACTGATTGGATGAAATTCATTAATGGTGTTCGTTACGATTACCAACAAACCAAAGTTACGCAGTAGAGCCCCTGGTTTGGTTAGTATCGTGAGTATTGAAAATCAAATAACATCATCATACATCATAATAATACATACATGCTTGTCTTAAAAAAAGAAACGCAAAATACCTATGTCTTCTACATTTCCTTACGTTAAAATCGAACACTCGGCAACTCCAGCATAATATATATATACAGTAATTTCACTAAGTACCCATAACATTAAGAATTTAGGAGCCAGACTAGCTCAGACTGCTTTTAGACGATCGATAACACTCATTTGGGTAAATGAGTCGCATAAAACTCATTACGTTATTACTAAGTGTGCCCAGCAAGTAACGTCTTCTAAAATCTAGTTTTAACCTACTTTAATAGGGAATATGACAGTGTGAAAATTAAATGATTAAACACTATTCAGTGAATAAGACATCAAAAAATACACCGAAATATATCATATATGTTGTACAGTTTAAGCTTTTAATGATATATTTTTTACCACTTAAACCAATAAGAGTTGGTCAGTTGACGGCGTTGACGCTGTAAAATTGTGACGTCACCTTTGTATTTCATACAAATCTCCATAAAAACTATCGTTTTTGACATTTAATCAAAAGTTGCTAGTATTTAAGCAAAAGTCTTTGAACTGTCGTCAAATACCCTATTAGGTAAATAATTGGTATGAATCATGTGTGAAGTGCGAAGCAAGACTTATCGGCAGGAATAAACCTGGCTTATTAAAATAGGAGTTATTGTCTAATAAACTTAGGTATACAAACAAATAACCCGACAAGTGTTGCCATTTTTGAACATTTATATTTTGATAAATTGATCATGGCATATCATAGTTATGAACTTCTCGGGTTATTTGTTTGTATACCTAAGATTATTAGACAATAACAAAACATTGTGTTAAAAATAAATTGTCAAGCTCTAAAGTCAAACTAAGAAATTTAAAACAAAAAGATTTTGTTCCAGCTCTGAGACAAAACTGAATCAAACTATAATTCAGTAACAGTATATATAAACCAAAAAAATATTTGTCACCTATTTCGTCCAATCATAGAGTTAATTATACAAAACTAGCATAATAATAATGGTGTCGGAAGACAGAGAGAACACTGCTGACCGCATAAAAAAGCTCAGTCACTAAGCGAGCTAGGTACCTATTCTCGGAATTTGTCTACGCGACAGGGAGACGAAGAAATTGGAAGAACAAAAGCTATATAGCCCGTAGAGTCAGTTGCTGAAGCAAAGCCACATTGCTCGGCGAGCCAATATCCGATTGGGATGAAAAGTTATCGAGTGGGACTACTTCCACCAGGTGGACTGACAAACTGATCAAGTCGCTGGGAGCCTGGATGCAAGCGGCCTTAGTGGAAATTAACGGGGGAGGTCTATGTTCAGCAGTGGGCTTAATATGATGAAGAATAAAGTTGAAACTGATAATGAAGTAAATTTCAACTAAACAGTTGCTTTATTTTCCTTCCAGACCAAAAGAAGGGTTCCCATATTTTCAAAACCCTAATTTACAAGCACTAACATCAAAATAAACTATCGATTGGGTTTAATTTTTTGTAAAAAAAACGTTCTTTTAAAGTCTGTCCATAACGCCTAATGTATTCCTTTGCTGGAAGATGTCGTTCAAAATACCGATTTATTACACCAATTTCCATTCTAGTATTCCATTAAGAAATTAAAGCAGATCTCACAATGTAAAATTAAACGCGGCAACAATTTATGGCAGCAGAGACAAATGAAACATGTTATACTGGACTGGGCAAAAAATATAGAGAAAAACCACCAATCACAATGATTATTCTGTATCAAGAGATAATAAAAGCTGAATATAATACCTACATTATACGGTAGTTTACATTTAGTGAAGCGCTCGTGGTGTAGCATGATTAGCCGTTCTTAATCGATCGGCAAAGTTAAGCTACCACCGTCGCGCGTCGTGGTCGGTACCTGCATGGGTGACCGCCTAGTGGTATTTCAAATCGAGCGTTTCCGTACTTCGGAAGGCTCGTAACTTCGTTGGTCCCGGTTATCACTTAATTGTGATAGTCGTTAAGCTAGTTGGAGGCCAACTAGGCGGCTTGAAAACTTCAACAGTAGGTTGATCACTAGCCTACCTCCGCAGTGGGCACGCGTGATGGAGTATTGCCCATTCCTTATCACCCTAATTTGTGAAAGGAGGCCTGTGCTGAGCAGTGGGATATTTATAGGCTGATGAGGATGATGTTAGTTGATTGTAACATATTTTATTATGTTAGTTGCATCGACGAATAAAACAACTGAATTCCATGCGTAGGTTTGCTATTGAGAATTTAATGAGAATGCAGCCTCTAATATCCTTTATGATTGTGATTGATCATACGCATGTACGTCGACTGATACAATAATTTTAATAGTCAGAAACCTATGATTAACTCCGTAAATTAGCTAATCGTTCTTACGGAAAGCCGAACAATTTATAATTTTAGTTAACATTTCAAAGGGGATTATGTTTTTTTTTGCTTCAAAGACTTTTCTACAACTGCATTCACATTCGCGACAACAGTTAGCTATTTTAAGTTAATTCAAAATAGATTTAGCTCGGATCAATAACCTGGGGGCTAGAGGTCTTTATCTTTTGTCTCTTTTTCAACTCACGACTTGAATAAGTATTTTATTACGTAGATTGCACGTGTATTTGCGAATTGTAATTTTGAATAAATCCAAAATGGTTATGTGTTTATTTACTTTACATTTATGTTTCCTCAATGGGATTTAACTCTTAATTTATTTCGGAAACGTCTAGACTGCTGGAAATCAGGATTCTGGTCAGATGAATGGGACGATTCCCCACATTACTCTGCGCCGATCTCTGCACCAGCAAATGGATGAGCAGGATTTTATATAGATGACGTATTTAATGTGTTTTCTGTCACAGCTGTTAAATTGGGCCATTCACGGATTCTTCGTTCAAACAAAATTAATTTCCAAAAGCTACGTTCCAGCGTCGTTTTAGGTTACTAGCACCTATGTCAGGAGATCTTTTGTTTATCTGGCAGTACACCTCCAGCAACATGGTACCAATCACACACAATTCTAAAAATGTATCAATACATATACATATAATGATTTGTCCTGTCCTGACTGATTCATCAACGCAAAGCTTAAACAGCTTGAACTACAAACCTGTGTGCAAAATTTCAAGCACACAGGTGATCCTGTTATAACATAGTCATCCACTATGAAGGTCATCATCATCATCATCAGCCTATAATGTCCCACTGCTGAGAACAGGCCTCCTTTCACACATAAGGGTGAAAGGGAATGGGCAGATACTCCACCACGCGTGCCCACTGCGGATTGGTGGAGGTAGGCTAGTGGTCAACCTACTGTTGGAATTTTTCAAGCCGCCTAGGAGGCATCCAACTAGCTTAACGACTATCACAATTAAGTGATAACCGGGACCAACGGCTTTACGTGCCTTCCGAAGCACGGAAACGCTCGATTTGAAATACCACTAGACGGTCACCCATCCAGGTACCGACCACGACAGACGTAGCTTAACTTTGCCGATCGATTAAGAACGGCTAATCATGCTACACCACGAGCGCTTCGAACTATGAAGGTGTTTTAGGAAATTCCATATTGAAACGGGGTGAAAAGGGGGATTTTGTTTCTATGAAAAATCTTATTTCTGGGTTTTATAAACATGATGTTTTAAAACAACCCCTAATAGGGGGTTTAGGGAATGTTAAAGTTTGAATGGAAGAAACCTAACGCGCGGTTAGATAAACTTGAAACTCGAAAATAAGGGTTAATGTTTTGGGGAGGATTTTATTGAGTGTCTCGATTTACTCAACAATTGCTACAAAACGAACCAATCTATACGGTTCGTTTTGTAGCCTATAAGAAAGAATTTTTGGTAATTCCATTCCTAAGGGGGTATAAAGGGGGCGCGGGTGAACCCGCGGGGCGGAATGTAAGTTATTTTAATTGAAGGATAGATCGAAACAACATTAGAATTAACATGTTTCAATTGGGTTCGGAGACTGTACGTTTTTCCAGATAATCTGCAGTTTAAACATCACATTTTGTTTGGTAGTTGTGTCGACATGTTTTAATTTCGGCACTACGTTACTATAGTTTTGATTACATCATCCAGATTATTAGGTATTTAGGTAATTCCTTTAAAAGTGCTGAGTTTTGCCAGTTCCTCGTTTTTTTTTAATTATATGATCTTGAGCTTGAACACGGATTGTGTTCAAGCTCAAGATGTAGTCTAGGATGGGCCGCGCGTGCTCATGTTGAATGCGTCTGGAAACACGTTGTCCGGGAGAGTATTCTACGGCTTGGCCGTGCGTATAAGAGGAATCGAAACGCTTGGTACGGCAAGAAGGAATGTCGACGACAAAGCGGTCCCGACGCCTAGTAGTCCGATTGAAGAACGGGGGCGTAGTTAAGGTTTATTTAAGAATAATTGGTAAATTCAGTACCTTCTCATAATGTTCATTAAACTGAATGAATAGTTTTAAGATGGATATAAGTGCCAGTTTCTTTTAGTCCATTTTCTCCTAGCTTATCATTTAAATACCTACCTATAGTTACATGGTTTCGCTATTTCGGATACTAGCAAGATTTTGTACATTTCATTCAAGAATGTTGCAAGGGTAATCATGCACAATGAGATTTGCCATCCCTTAACCATTGATATATCCAGGTGGGTATTACGGTTTGCCTTATTTACTCTAGTACAAAATGTATGGTTTATAACAACACATTAACCTTCAAATAAACATAGATGACGTCATTTAATGGTATAATTAATTGGATGAATGAAAAATCTTACTTTGAATGATATAACTGTTGAAGCATTAAACCTGAGGTTTCCTTATGACAAATTAACATAATTGTAGTGTTATATAATTAAGAGTAAAGATAGATTCTAACCAGACCAATACTTAACATGTGAGAGACCAGTTTTAGAAAATTCATGACCTTAAAATTAAAAACCTAAAATCCAAAGACATTTTTAGACATTGTTCTAACAGTTAGAAGTGGGATAAGGAAAAAATCCTAAAATATAGTTAACTAAACAGACTTTATGAACTTGGTTGAATATTTCAATTAATAATGAACATTATGAGTGTTTTGATGCATTGTACGATTTCCATGCTCAGTGTAAACATTTGCCCCCTTATTAATAAATAAGGTGTAAGTCAGTCTTGTAATACCCAGGTATTGAGATAGCCTCATCCCTTTTTGTTTATATGACATTAGAAAGTGATGGATATATTTTAATCCTAGGTATTAGTTTACTTGACTTAAACCTTATTTATTAATAAGGGGGTTAAAGTATAAATAAATTAATATTATTTGTACTATGTACTAGTATTATTTACTTACCTAAGTACAAACATAGAAACATCTATACATAATAAACACTACTTAGTTTGTAATTTACAATCATTATGAAAACATAACTGAATGTAAATTCAACGCATCCTATTGAAGAATATTAATAAGAAAGAAGTAATGACAATGTAAAAAAAATAGGTTTATAGGTACTTGGTAGAATTATCATAAATGTTATTACTACAATGATGTATGTTATCCGATGCGATCTTGGTCTTAGTCATCACCAAAAACACAACAGGTTCAAACATGTTTAGTCTAGGGCCCATCAGTTGGTCTTGGTTGATGGAAATTACTCATCCTTACTAATATTATAAACGCGAAAGTTTATATGTATGGATGTTTGTTACTTTTTCACACAAAAACTTTACAATGGATTTGAATGTAATTTGGCACACAGATAGAATATGTTATGGATTAACACATAGGATACTTTTTATCCAGGGAAAACATACAATCCCTCGGGAATGCAGGTGAAACCGAGTGGGACAGCTAGTGGAATATAATGTAGGCTGAACAATATCACTGACATACATAATATAGATAATAATCATGGATAAATTTAAATGTATGTATATAAATAAGGGAATTGTTAAAACAGTAAAACTGATAGGATCATCACATACTATTTCCTAAGTTTCCTAAGTACATGTTGGACATATGACAAAAACAAAATTGCCTTGATAAACATACCTACCTAGGATAGGACATTAAATATATTCCATAGACAAGGCTTCAAAGTAGACAAAAGATTATCTGTAGGGACCAGGAGGAAACCTATCCTTCAATACTTATTGCAATCTCTTCAAATTTACTGTTAATCATAATTATCTAGTGTATGTCTTTGATCTTCCCAAATTACATTTATACTCAGGTTACTACATAATGGCAATGTTATAATTTTAAGGCATAAATATGGACATCATTAAGAATGAGTGGAATAATAATGTTAACCTTTAGTACCTAGGCATGAACATTGCAACATTCAAAATACATTTGTATTGGCATTAAATAATGTTAGTTTTGACCATATTCAGTGAGACAAACTTACAAACTTAAAGTACCTATATGTTTTTGTTGTATGTTACTATATTCTATCATAAACAATTTCTGACTTTGTCACTACCTTTTATATACACTCACACATTTTGCATAATGTTCATTAATAAATAAATTCAGTAGAAGCCATGTAGAAGCATAGCAAATCAAGTAAAACCTGCCCCCGCCCAGTACAATTACAAACACATTTTATTTGTTTTATTAGCATGATGATAAACAAAATATTATAAGGATAGAAGGGTCAGACTTACCAGCATAGCATTTGTTTTCAACAATGTATTCCACCTTAAAACTTTATGTTTGAGTTTCAAAGTAACACCTTTGTCTATGGCAGTGCAGTGTAGGTATTATAAAAACATTAGATGGTGCAAGGCTGCTGGCAGTGCACCGTGCAGCGTTCGTGTATGTAATCAGCTGATAAGGGCGATGTAAACGCGGCGAGGAGCGTGTGTACACAGCACAGGGGCGCTGCACACGATCGGCGCATGCTTACAGATTTACTGAAATCAATTAGCCGCGAGCGAACCTGTGCAACGCGTATATAGCCAGCCCGCGCCCGTGGCGACGGCTTCTCACTCTATGCTATGACTAATGTGACGTGCCGCCGAGCGCCGACCACCACCACGGCTGCGCCACACGATGCACAAAATCGAATACCATTACTTATTCACTATTGCATGTTTATTGTCATGTGCGGCCTACATGCGCAGACATCATATTTTAATTTCGTATCGTGATACTCGAATTGCCAAATGGGTTGGGTACTCACCGTCGCTTTCCATTGTCCCGAACGCGGCGAACAGTGTAAACAAGTAAAAGAATTGAACCACATAATAAAACAAAATGGAAGTCCAACTCGCCCGCGTCGAGATGAGAAATTATATGAGCGCTCTCGAGTTGTAAAACGTCGTTACTATCCTATCCTATCGTAGTATTTTAGCGGCCCCCCCTCCAGTCCAGTTTATTCTCTGCCGTCACCAGATTAGATGTTCACAATCACAAAGCGATATATGCTATTGTTCACCGAATACAGAAACACCACGAAACGAACGAAAGTCGAATGTCAAATTACACAAAAATTAATATCCACTTGAAAATAATAATCATTGAAGCGTTTGACGTTCCGAGACACAACACCCACATCAAAAAATTCTACATGGCGACTGGCCTGGCCCAGCTTTCAATAATTTCCTTCCACTCGAACATATTCCCATTTCACTCGTTCACCATTCATTTAATTATTACCTGTATAAGCGCGAAAGAGACAGCGATATATAAATATTTTCTATGTATGAATAGAATCGGTGTTGTGAAGTGTCCCTCTCCCCGGTGCGCGGCGATGGCCGAGTCGAGTTGAATGGACCCGAGAAGCGTTCAACCATTGGATCGATGAACATCACGTGACACAAATATATCGCGCTATGTAAAGCCCGCGAATATTTGAATTTTTGGTAAAAAATATTTCAATTATTTCTCACCAACAGTTTTTGGAATAAAAGTGGAATTGTTTTGTTTGTAAAAAAGAATACTTATGTGACAAAATTAAATAACAGTTGATGATGTATTATTCTTATTAGGTGCTCCATATTTTATTGGGTTGATTGGGGTACTGGTACTGCTCTTAGTAAATAGACAAAAAAACATTTATTTGGGAAAGCTGTTTTGTTATCATGATTACAATCATGTGTTTATGTATCGGACACTAATTACCAGTCACAAAGTAGGCTCAATCGTATGTTCAGTCAAATTATGGGGGCTGCTAAGGTGGGCACCCGATTTTGGCCCACGAACCGATAAATACCATAGGTACTAAACAAGCATTAGCATGATAAAAACCGTGACTGAAACTGAATCGAATTGCTGACTTCCATTCTGACGGAATGAGGCAGTCTATGGATCATCTGTACTGGGCCGCGTTCAGTAACAACGCCGTGTGATCGCCCGACGATCATGGTAGCGTTCAGTAACAGTTCAATAGTATGTGGTGCGATCGTCGGACGACGTCGGACGATCGCACCGGTCACATGGTGTGTAGTTACTGAACACAGCCCTGTAGGTATAGGTACGTATGTACATGATCGGACGCAGTGGCGTGCCCTAGACGGCCCTACACCACAGATTACTACCTAGACGGACCATCAAATTTTGTTGGGGGCCTACTACCTGACTACGGCAAAGCCCAAATGGAGGGTAAAGATGTTTTACTTAGCGCATTAAACCAATGATCTAAGATTTTTTTCGAATTATTGCTTACACACGTTTTGGGCCCCTGTAGCCCGGGGGCCCCATATCTTTGATACGGCGCGGCGGTAGCTACGCCCCTGATGGAACGTATGAGCTCAAGCTTTCGGTGAAGAAAAATTATGAGGAAACCATAGCTCAGTGGTAGCGTACTTTGTAGTACCTGCCTGGTTTGCTACCACCTTCAAGTCGAAAATCGCCAAACACCTATTACTGTACCAGTAGTTCTGGCAGTTGCACTTCAGTAACTAGGCTTTGTCAGGTCTCCTTCGGTTACATCATGGTCAAACACAAGTCTGTTTGTTGCCACAAATATACTTAGAAGATGGAGCAATTTTATATCAAAATAATCAATTTTAATAAAAAATGGTGGGCAGCAGCATGTACCCTGACCTTAACTAAATTTGTATGGAAGAAATTAGTACCATGAGTATGCCGCTAGAGGCGCTTTGCCAATTCCTATATAGAAGAGTCGTAAACGCAAACACATTAGTAAGCGTTTACACTTACCTCAATTCTTTACACTCGGGGTACTGCCCGATCACCCTAGCCTAGCTAATAGCTCCATATAGAAAACAGTTGTTCATACTTTATTCTTATACTGAAATAAGTTCCTTTTTACCTGTAAAATTAAAACAACAAAATAAAAGAAATCAAAAGGTTTTCTATTTATTTATTGGGTATGAAAATATATCCTAGTTACTTAATATTAAGTAATGACTATAAAACAAGTCTGTTACTACTGAATGACAAGAAAAAATACATAGTTTAGTTTAACCCAGAATGTATTCGAAACATTTATAATTTTTAACTACATCTTTTGAGTCACATTTTGTTAACTGTGCTTTGAAATGCATTTCTACAACTATTAGCTTAAAATGTGAACCAGTTTTATATTAACACCAATTTCCTAAAGTAAATAACTTAAACAATACAAATCTTAAATATAAAAGTTCTATAGAATACTAGAATTTATGCAAAGTTTTATTGAATTTTTATAAAGCAGTGTTTTCAAAAGTTTAGTGATAGTTAATGTTTGCGTTTTAAATAATATTTTGAAATAAAAATTTATAGCGTTTTTCTTTATTAGATGCCCAGGCCAAACACAGATACAATACAGTACATAGTTTTGTTCTCCCAACGCACTGTGCATGAGCCATCAGTATTGTTATCCCAGAAGCATGATGATGCTGTATGAAGTCCTGCACCATTCTTTTGCATGATTGTGCATGTCACTGAAAAAACAAAATAGGTATAATTGGGCATATTATCATTTGGCATTGAACAACATAACTGCTTACACATGGTAAGCCAAATTTATATAGACAGAGCAGCCACCAAGACAATATGTTGGGAACTTCATTAACCTGTTGGTTATTGCGAGGGACGTGCATCCTATCATAACAATTGATGTCATTGTTATTATTTTTACTACAAGCCAAAGTATTAAACTGAAATGGGACATTCATTAAACTATGCCTCAGAAAATACGGAACCATCCTGTGAGAGTCCTATCTTAATCAAATCGGCTGTTTCTATTATTTGGCCAATATTAACAGGTAACAGAAACACATTCTCTCAGCAGGCGCACTGTATTCCTATTGGCTCACCCTTGAATCAGCAGTTTCCCTTGTGGATGAGTATAAAAACTATGGAATGTTAATATTTTAAATTAAGAACATGTGACTTTCACCCAGATCTGTTTAGTTATCATCGTTAGTGTATCTGAATTTCAAATAAATGCCGCAAATCTTGAGAAAAACCAGTCACATTTGAATAAATATTTTTGGGTTATATTTTATTGAGGAAGGTTAAAGGACATAAGACCATATTAACACGGGTGTAACCGCAAGGCTCGGCTTGTTTTTAATATAAATGGGTTGACTCTAGGTAGTAACTGCACATACCAATATATTTATAAGGCTTCTGTAGCTTCGTCAGTTGACCCAAACAGGACTCTACAACAGCCGAAGTCCATTGATTTACTTTGTTATGCTGATAAGCGGTACCACCGATAGAATTTTCAATTGCTTCCTTGATAATTTTACTCACATCGTCGACGATGAATTGATTCTGAAACACGTCATGTAGCTGTAGTAGGAATCAATATTTACTATAACCATCGGACAAAAGCATGTCCTTAGCATTACCTACCTCTTCGGCCAAATCGTTACATTCTTTGACTTCCATGATTTAAACGACTTGTCGAGATTTTTGGAAATCGTTTGATTTTTACAAAAAACAACAAAATTTTTGATCCTCAATAAAATCAACCCAAGCTATAATCTGACTGACATTTAGTTAAGTTTTGGAAAAGTTGGCACCATTGCTTCAAGTAAAAAAAAATGAATAGAGGAGTAACCGGTAATTGCATGAAATCTTTACCAAAACTCGACTAACTACTTTTTCGTGGTGGCTCTACAACGGAAGTTGTTTTTGTTTTTGTAAATGTCTACTTTAGTCTGTGGTCTTTATTTTATTGACACTGGCAATATTTTAAATAAATGTCATGAACTTCGAAATACTCTTTGGTTAAAATTGGTTGTCTTGTCTGTCATTTTATTGTCTTTTTTGAGAGGTGAACATGGATATTTTCAGTTTCGTAAATTAATAATTATGGCTTCATCAGTGCAAAACAGTAGAGTTTCGCCCTCAGGATATTTTGTGTGTTGTAGAGTGTGCAATATGTGGTGTTGGAGAGCCTTTAAGTGGCTTCCAGTGTTGTTAATTGTTACAATCATATCTTGGTCTTATTATGCCTACGTTTACCAGTTGTGCATTTGTTAGTATCAACATATTAGTATTACATTAGTTTCTTGAGGAAGTTTGCGGAATTTGTTAAATGTGATTATATTTTTCAGGCACCATTGAGCAGAGTACGGCTCAACAATCCATCTATTTATTGTTATATCACATTTTACTTATAATGTTCGCTTGGTCTTACTGGCGAACCATTTTCGCGGATATAAAGCCAATTCCAGACAAAGTGAGTGCAAATTAATCTTCTTATTCTCATATCATTGACAAAAAAGTTTATATGAATCTATTTTATAATATTTTCTTTGTCAATAATTGATTTTGTATGGATTCTGAGAATTTGTGTCATGGAAGAACATTAGCATATATTATAATTATAAGTGAAATTATTCATTATTGCATAGAAACTTTTGTTTAAGTTCTACTTTGTTTCTCAAATAATGTTTACTAATAAATTATAAAATGATGCCATAAAAATTAACTGAACTAACAGGATGACCTATTTTTAATTTGGAAATTTTGACAACGATGTTATAGCTATAGATTTAGACTTTTATTGAAAACTAGATATTGCTTTCAGTTATATCTGCATTATGATGATGCAAATGGTGTCCCTTGAGTTAAACCACAACCATACTAATATTATAAGTGTATAAAGTAGCTCTGTCTGTTACCTTTTCACACTTAAATCTCTGAACAGTTTGTGATGAAATTTGGTACATAATTAGCCTAGCTACTTTATATCCCGGGAAAGTGTGTGAAACTGCAGGTACAGCTAGTATTCTATATATAACTAGAAGAACAGGAGAAGTTAAAAATGCATGCCTATTTCTATCAAAATCAATCAAAAAGTCATTTATTCACTTTAGGCCCCGATAGGCACTTATGAATGTTGTATCCATTGTTATATCGACAACCACTCAGTTACATGATGGGTGACAGTTTTAGGGATTAAACAAGTGTAGACTTTAACCAGGTAATATATTTTTATCTTATCTATGATGAATTCTAAAAATATTTCTACATATTTATATTTTTTTTTTTTGTTATCTTAATTAATCTATCAAAAGTGAGTCATCTGACTACCCTCCACCATCATTACCATCTGATTATGGTAATAAAAAGATTAATACATTAACATAGATGGCCAGTGTGATCATTATTGAAATACCCTGTAAATCTTTGCCAGTTATAATGGAGTAAACTTAACATGAATCTTCATGAATGCTACAGAATAATAAACACTTGATTGGCCTTTATACATTATAACATTAATGAGATACATATTTATATTTAAAGATTTTCCTTAGATTAGTAACTTGTGGAAAAATTCACTGATTTGCTT
The DNA here is from genome assembly GCA_947623365.1 of Achlya flavicornis. Taxonomy (NCBI): domain Eukaryota; kingdom Metazoa; phylum Arthropoda; class Insecta; order Lepidoptera; family Drepanidae; genus Achlya; species Achlya flavicornis. Next base: position 5,613,516 of record OX392488.1, read on the forward strand.
TCATTCATATATTTACCTATTTAATTTTATCTGATATCAAAATATTTTCTAAAATTGACTCACATAAGAATGTGAGTAATATTTCAACTGTATTTAAGAGAAATATTTACCTTCTGTACTTATTGCTAAAAGACTATTATACTTACAGTATATTGTACCTTCAGTACTGCCTATTGTACATACAGTAATTTTGAATTTTAAGCATTTATTTTTATACTTTTTGTACACACGGCTACAAATCAAGCTATACATTCTAGTATAAGCTGACCCTATACAATGCGAAATCAGCTTATACTGGAAATGTATAGCTTGATCTGTAGCCGTGTGTACAATAAAGATTTATCTATCTATCTATCTCTTATATTGGCTGGCAATGATGGATGTGATCAAAATCACATCATGGTTAGCTAAGATGTGGCCAAAGGTGGTAAGCATACAAAGCCCAGAAGTGTACTGGTTCTCAATTGCTAGCTGCGATTTATCCAAAAGATTTATCCCTGACATGCACCTAATATAATTCCATAAATTCATCGATTCCATTCTTCTAAGTCAGCAAACAACCATACGACCTGCCTTGCCAAGATTATTTCTACCATCTTCTCATCAAAGTATACTTTTGTCTTACAAGCTCTCAACATTAGAATATTGAGAGCTTAAAGAATAAAAGTAAATTATTTATCAATACAAAACAAGTATAATTTTCCTGTTAAACTGTTCATTAAACTATTACTATTGTAAAATACTATGCCTTCTAAACTGTGGTTTATTATTTATTTCATTATGTTGGGTTTGTTATCTGGCTGCATGAAACAAAGACAAAATTCAAAACATTTATTCAAATAGACCTTTGCAGGCACTTATGAAAAGTCTGACTCTAATAGACAGGCTTATAAACTGATTTCTGAACCAGACATTTCAGATTCTATATTTGAACAATTGAATCAATAAATGTAAAGGTTTCCTTGAATCAATTTGAATGATTGCGGCAGGCAGGCATGAGGAAATACATGTTGATATTAATATAGGGAAGGCCAAAGATGGATAAGAGAGGGCATGGGGTGATTGAAGATCTGACAGGAAATCGAAAATTCCATAGAACATGATATAAATAGGGACAAAGCAAGGGGTATGATGATGATGTTAAAAAAAAAAAAGAAAATATTTAAAAAGTGTAACCTTGCTGAGTTTCTTGCCTGTTCTTCTCAGTTGAAGGCCGACTTACGAACTGGCGGTAACTTCAGTAGCTTTGACCTTCAAAGGTTTCCTTCTAGGGCCTAAATTGAATAAATGGCTTTGACTTTGATGATTATTTTTCCCTTTTTTTCAGTACAAATTGCCAGATGTAGAATTAGAAAAATTGCTCAGCGCTGAAACAGAAGAAGCGCAGCGCACAATACTGGACAACTTTGCTAAAGATCTACCAATAGTCACTAGGTAATAGTTTACTGCTTTTCTGATTAGTCCCAAGGCTAAAGAAAAATTAGCTTTCAAATCATATTAAAAATGTGCCCTTAAAATCAAGAGAGATCATAAAGGAAGAAAATAATAATGTTGAGGTATTTGATTGATATTATAATTTAAAAAGGATATTTGGTAGACTGTTTAGGTAGATATATTGTATAATAAATGGTTTCATTAAATAAGATTTTTCTCAATTCTAGACTCATACAAACAATAAGAAAGTACACCATGCGCTTTTTAAAAATGCAAAGCAAAAAAGAAATTTTAGAAAAGTTTGCGGACACAATACCTGTTTTAACTAGGTTTGGTTATAATGATTACAGTGTAGCTAGAATTGAGAAAAATATTGTAGATGATGAATAATTGCTTCTCTAAGTAGTTCATAGCTATGTTTGCATGTAGTATGAAAACATGTTACATTACCCAGGATATTATGATTAATTAAAATACCAATGTAATTAATGAAGTAACTGATAAATCATTAGCAAATTGTTACCCATTTGTATATTTTAATTAGGTAATTTCATTACTATACAATTAGGTTGTCGGACTAAACTGGCCAAGATCTTTAATGCTCGTTTTGACAGCACATTTACATCAATGTCTCAAAAAGACACAAACGTAGTGCAACTAGAAGAGATGGAGACACTCTTGTCACAATGGGCCTCTTACATCTTGACAACTCTACATATCTTTGTATAGGTTTAGTCTGTTGTGTACTGTCGCGAACTTTAATTTGGAACCCATTTAAGTTTGAATATCGTACAGCAAGTATAACCTTATGAGGTACTATTTTAGCATGGAAGTTGCTAATGATATTCATCACGCGTCGTTTACTGACGTCACTATTGTTACTGGAGATTTCAACCATATTTTTAGTGTTCTTAGGACACGTCTAAGATTTGGGATCCAAATTAAAGTTGGCGACTGTACAAGTGTAATGGATTCAATGAATGATAATTTCGCAGGACAATGTCAGGCTCTGTACGATACTGCAACAGATGCGTGCTAGTGAAGCCCGACAGAGCGCACCACTGCAGCATCTGCTCCCGATGCGTGCTCAAAATGGACCACCACTGTCCGTGGGTCAACAATTGCGTGTGCTTCCACAACTACAAGTTTTTCATGCTCTTCCTCGGTTATGCTCTATTCTACTGTCTGTTCATCATGGCTACCTGCCTGCCTTACTTCATTAAGTTTTGGAAGGTAGATTTTTATACATTTTATTTTTCCATCTGGTACTGTCTTTTTGTGTCATTGCACCGCGCACCGTTTAACTTTCATTGCATCTGATATAAGCCCCGCCAATTGCTAATGCGCTGCGACCATGTTTTATTAACGTCCAGATGACGCGTCTAACTAAAATATATACTAGCTTAACTGTACGGGGCTGATGTCAAAATGGCGGCCAGATGCATTAGCAATTTGCGGGCATTAGCAATATGTGTGTGTATACCTTATTCATTGGAGAAGGGTAATAATTAAATATCCAGAAGAATAGACTATATCTTTTATTGTTGGTATTTTGTGAAATATTCAAAACTTTGTAGCTTATAAAATAGAGTTTTAGTTTTATTGTACCAAATTACAGATGTATCAGGAATACAAGAACGCCCACTGCGACCGTTTGCTCGGAAATGGCACTTATTCTAAAATATGCATGGAATTGATTAACGTAATTTTCTTTATAATTTTTCTGTTCAACATTTATTTTCTCATAATTTGCTGTAGATAACCTATGAGAGCAAATTACACTGGTTATGTTGAGATTGGTCAAACATACTTGCATGGTTATCATGAATGAGGATCAAATGGCCAACGCGAAATCAGTTTCATTAATGGTGTATTGCTGGCCCATGCCATTGGCCCAACATGAACTTGAGCCCAAAAAAAGCATGAATATTTTGTGCATGTTTATCATAATGAAAAATTTTCAAAAATCATCATCAGTGTTCTAAACTACGAACAAAAGAATTGAATTAGTTCCTATTTTTACTGACGCACTTTACAGAATCTTCAATTAGATAAATCCTCACATAACATGATATAGTTTACAATAATTTGCGATCAATAGGTTAATATGTAGTGTCAATAGATTAGATTGATGGCTATATATGTACAAGATCCGCTAAGTAACCATCATTATACGTTTAATAATTATTTAACGGTTAATCACAGATTACAGAACACAAGGCAGATAGAGCGCGCGGAACACGGGACTGAGACCAAAAAGCAAATACAAATTTAAAACACATAGCTGGTATACGCTTTTGAATTTGTATTTGCTTATTTAAACAAAGTTTATTAAAAAAGAAAGTGTTTTTCGTTAAATAAAGTTTGTTAAACAAAGCAAATACAAATTCAAAACCGAATGCCAGCTGTGTTTTTCTATTTGTATTTGCTTTTATGGCCTCACTCCCGTGTTCCGCGCGCTCCATCTACTTTGTTCTGTAATCTGAGCGGTTAATTTGCATTATCATTTCATTGCATTTTTTTGTGTCGTATTTTTTTCCCAGACATGAGTAAAGGTAGAGGTTTTCTCACTGTGTTGTCAAATCAGTCCACATTTTGACCATTGAAGACACTGTCGATATTTTTATTATCCGTAGTTTTTTCCTGTACTAACTGATCATACATTCGCTTGGCGTATTATCTGATAAGTGGTATCTGGCGAACTTGATTTGGTTATCTACGTCATTGATTTTGCTAACTACTCATCATATTTTGTTTGATCCATGACAAATGCATTGTATGTTCCACATTGTTTAAATTTGTTATTCGGCGGTGTCGCAGTGGGAATTCCATTTTTTTTTTAAATTATTAGTACATATATTTAAACAGTGTGGAACCTTCATTATAATTATATTATTTATAATAGTATTTTATTGATAAGTCCAATCAGAATTATAACGGTGACACCCAAGATTGGCCATCACCCTTACACGGACAAATCGGCGAGCAACCGGGGTTATATTTATGTAACTACGCCTAGGGCGCCCCAGTTGGGGCACGGACCTCGGCTGAGGGCGTTACCAGGGGGAGGAGACGTACTTTTTATTTCTAAAACGAGTTACGACTATATTAGGGGCGTCCGGTACTGTTGGCAGGCTTGCCAAAGTGTTGGTGACTTTTACACAGTTTCTCAAGAATAATTGTCGGAACACCATTAGGTGCTAGATTTACAACTCGAGGGTGGTAGCCAGCCAGGTACTACGAGTACCCTACCATCGTGCACATAAAAATTAGAAACAACAGTGCGGCCGCCGACAGAATGCGTTGCTGACTACAAGAAAATACTGAACCACCCTGTGAAGTTCAAGTGTTGCAAGTCCCATCGCAATAGTCTTAGCCATTTCCGAGATTAGCCCAACATTAACAGTTTTCAGATACGCATTCTCTAGGTGGCAGGTCAATTTAATAAAAAAAAACCGGCCAAGTGCGAGTCAGACTCGCGCACCGAGGGTTCCGTACAAACCTGTAGGTAAGTATTTCTTCTCAGTCGTACACTCATGGCGGAGTGGTCGTGGTTATGGATCGTCTGATGAGTTTGTTGCGGCTTTTGCGAGACTTCTCCATCTTTCTCTATTCGCGGCACTGCGTGTACATTCACTGAGGGAACAACTTGTTGTTGATTTTATGAGATCTGTCCATCTTGTGGGTGATCGGCCGCGGGAACGTTGACCTTCTACTCTTCCTTGTACCACTAATCGTTCCAATGAGCTTTCGTTGCGGATGATATGTCCAAACATCTTAAGAATTCGCACTTGCACAATCGACGAAAGTCTTTGTTTGATGCGAAGCTCTTTCAGGATGGAAACGTTAGTGCGGTGAGCAGTCCATTTTATTCTGAGCAAGCGCCTCCAGCACCACATTTCAAGGGCGTCAATCTTTTTCAGACATTTTTGATGGATCGTCCATGTCTCAGCTCCATACAGGAAAATAGGAAATATTAAGCATCTCATTAGGCGAACTTTGGTGTTTTTAGTTACGCGGCGATCTTTCCATATCTTCGTGAGCTTTTCCACGGCAGATCGTGTCACAGCACACCGTCTTCTAATTTCTTCTTCGCAACTTCCAGTATTTGTGATTGTAGATCCCAGGTAGATGTAACTCTGGACAACTTCGCCATTAGCTATTTCACGTAGGTCAGGGCGATTGTTTGTTTTACGATCCACCACCATCATTTTGGTTTTATCGCGGTTTATGGTGAGGCCAAAGTCGGAACTCGTAGTTTCCAGAAGCGAAAGAAACCCTTCTATGTCTGTTTGTGACGTCGTAAGGAGAGTAGTATCGTCCGCATATCTCAGGTTTGATATCAACCGACCTCCAATTGAAACACCCTTTTCCCAGTCTTCCAAAACTATCCGCATTATGTATTCAGTATAGATATTAAACAAGAGAGGGGAGAGAATACATCCCTGTCGAACACCAGCCTGAGTTTTGAAATTCCCGGAATCGATTCCGTCCACGCGAACAGCAGCTGTACCGTCTTCGTAAAGTCTATAAATGAGATAAACTAGATGTCGTGGTACACCCATTGTCAATAGTACTTCCCACAGCTTCCACCACTTAACGGTGTCAAAAGCTTTACGAAAATCCACAAAGCAAATAAACAGCGGGTTATTGAATTCCCGCGCCTTTTCTATGATTTGCCTTAGGTTGAGAATTTGTTCGCGTGTTCCTTTTCCTTTAACAAAGCCGGCTTGTTCTTGTGCTATCTCCCGGCCCATATATGCCTGTAACCTCGTATTCAATATATGAAGAAGGACCTTACTAGCGTGAGATATCAGAGATATTAAGCGGAAATTGTTACACTTTTTAGTTGAGCCTTTTTTGTGGAGCGGGATGAACAAAGAATGTGACCAATCCTTAGGCCACTCTCCAGTATTCCATATTTGCAGACATATGGAGTGCAACATATCCACGCCAACATCCCCCATAAACTTAAAAATTTCTATGGGAATTTCGTCAGCACCTGTAGCCTTACCACACTTTAGGTGTTTTATAGCGGCCTCTACTTCTGATCTCAATATAAAAGGCTCTTGTTCTGTGGGCATTGCGTATTCAGGTTCAGGGGCCAGTAATCTTTGGTTATCCAGAAACAAGGACTTGCAGTAATCCTCCCACACTCTGACAATCAGTTTAACTTCTGTAACAGTATTACCAGCAGAGTTCTCTATTGCCCAGGTCTTTGGTTTGAATTGTCTCGTAATAGTTCTTATTTTCATATGAAGATCCCTAGTCTCGAATTTTTGAGCGTGCTGTTCTAGTTCTGTGCAGATAATTTTGAGCTCCATATTGCGATCCCTCCGACAAGCGGTTTGTATTTCAGAACTAAGCAGATTTAGTCTCTTCATGTTGGCTCCAGATGCTTTCTCTTTGCGCCGCTTTTCTACGAGATTCCACGTATTACTTGACATCCAATGCTGACGTTTTGCAACTTTCAACTTGGGCTGGGAGACCTCGACTGATGCCTTAATAGCAGTTTTGGTTGACTGCCAAAGTAGCTCCGTTTTCCCATCGCAATTGGCAGATTCATTTGCCCACATATGTTTAACATCTTGCAGGGTCTTACAGAAAGCATCTTTGTATACAATTTTCAAACGTCTTGATATCTTCTTGGCAGTGCAGTTTTGCAATTTAAGTTTCAGGCCGCATATTAACAATTCATGATCAGAAAGACAATCTGCTCCGGGCAAAGTGTGCGCGTTAAATATCGAGCTCCTCCATCTAGTTCTGATCATAACGTAATCGATCTGGTTACGATGTTTGCCGTCAGGGCTGGTCCACGTGTAGAGTCTCCTTGGGTGGTGTTTAAAAACAGTGTTCATTATGGTTAGATTGTTATCGGCGGCAAATTGAATTAGGCGTTCGCCCCTGTCATTTCGTCTACCCAGACCATATAGCCCAACTATGTGCCGTAGGCCGGATTCATTTTTAGTACTGCCCACCTTCGCGTTGAAATCTCCTAAAACAATTAGAGGTTCTCTCTTTGGGACTTGACTCATGCAGGTTTCTAGTTCATTATAGAAGGTTTCCACGACATCATCATGAGCTGCCGATGTGGGTGCATAAACTTGAATTATATTTATTGGAACTGGTGAGGCATTCATTTTTATAGATATAATTCTGTCATTGATAGGATTGTAACCCAGGACAGAGCTGTTCCATAGTTTTGGTATAGCAATAGCCACTCCAGCAAAGCTGTTATTTTCATTTCCGGAGAAATATATGGTATGTTTCCCTGTGTCAATGTGGCCGCTATCTCTCCAGTGAGTTTCACTTATGCCAGTGATAGTGGAGTTACATCTCTCTAACTCGCTTTCCAAGATCTTTAATTTGCCGTCTTTGAGTAGTCCACGAACATTCCTTGTACCGATGCGGATTTTATTGCGTAGTTGTATGGTTCTTCTTCCAGTAACATAGTTTCCAGGAGGTGCCTGGTTGCCTACATCATCCTGGCCGGTAGCACATTTCACACCCTGACCCCCGGAAAGATCATGGCGCCGGATGCTACGCGGATCGCTCGGCTTCTTCCAATTGTTTTTAGACCTTTCCATAACTCTCATGGGAAAAAAAATAGTAGCAGTGGTTTCCCGTTGCCTTCTGCTCCAGTAGTTTTAGAGGTTATTTGGACCTCAAGGTTGCTGTAGCCTCATCTACTCTAGGTAGGTGAGTGGTTATACCGCCACTTACTCGGTCGCCAGAGCCTCGTTGGTTATCCAGCAGGGAGTGCCACGGGAGCCGATTGACTTCCGCCGCCATCCGGCGCGTGCAGGTGAGGTTGACATTTGGGTTGGTAGAGATGTTAATTACCTTCTCCCCTTCCTCCCCTTGTAGGTAAGTATATGGATAAGTAAATGGTAGTATAGACCTGAGTATTTGATATTAATTTTAATTTATGACCTATTAAAAAAAAACTACTTACTAGATCTCGTTCAAACCAATTTTCAGTGGAAGTTTGCACCGTAATGTACATCATATATTTTTTATAGATTTATCATTCTCTTATTTTAGAAGTTACAGGGGGGGGGGACACACATTTTACCACTTTGGAAGTGTTTCTCGCGCAAACTATTCAGTTTAGAAAAAAATGATATTAGAAACCTCAATATCATTTTTGAAGACCTATCCATAGACACCCCACACTTATGGGTTTGATGAAAAAAAAAATTGTGAGTTTCAGTTCTAAGTATGGGGAACCCCCAAAATTTATTGTTTTTTTTCTATTTTTGTGTAAAAATCTTAATGCGGTTCACAGAATACATCTACTTACCAAGTTTCAACATTATAGTTCTTATAGTTTCGGAAATAAATGGCTGTGACATACACGGACAGACAGACAGACAGACAGACAGACAGACAGACAGACATGACGAATCTATAAGGGTTCCGTTTTTTGCCATTTGGCTACGGAACCCTAAAAACATTGCAATTGGTATGAATGCATCAATGAAACGATTTATATCCCAATCGAGCGTGCCGCGAATAGGTCTCCTTAAATATAACCTGCAATTAAGGTCAATGTGTTGACCAATTAGTCGTGAATATGTGATAGTTCCTTCGTAAGTTGTACACAGAAGGCATGTAGGCGTGAAAGTACACTAATCCATAATCATATGCAAATGAATTTCCACTAATACTGTGTTATTTAACGAATTTATGAAGTAGTTTCATCAATAGTTAATCTTTAAAAACCCTTCCCCCCTTAATAAATAAGGTGTAAATCAGTCTTGTAATACCCAGGTATTATGATAGCCCCAGCCCTTTTTGTTTATATGACATTAGAAAGTGACGGATATATTTAAAACCTAGGTATTACTATACTTGACTTACACCTTATTTAATAAGGGCGTTAATGTTCGACTATCTGTTGATTTTACAAAGACTTATTACCGTGTTGACCGTTAAATAATGAATCGTCTTTGAGGTAATTTACGGTGACTAACGCATTCGAACTAAGATGGTCGCGCAAGTTGCGGTTTCAAAGAAAATTCTTAGCGCGGACGTATAGGTTGTAGTAGAACTCCTCGCTGTGGTTTTCACAAAGGAGTTCAGTATGGGGTTCTTATAGAAGAGTGAATATATTTATGTTGGATCTGCAACGCCCGAGTTAAGCCGGCTTTTCAATATGGGATATAATATAAATTACATCTTGAGTTATAATATTTTATCGCTCGTCATACATTTTTGTACATCCCAAACTATAAATATTTTTTCGACAAAATGTATGACGAGCGATGAAATATTATATCCCATAGTGAACAGCCGGCATTATACCCCTGGTGTTGCAAATTACTTACTATATTAGGCGGGTACATAAAAAATAACACTTGATATAATTTTGATTGGACTTCATTTAAATCTATTGATACAGAAGAGATTCAAAACCATTTTTAATCGAATTGTAAAATTTTCAGGGTGATTTTGGTAGTGCAGCAATCGCCGGTCGGTATCACATAGTGTTCGCATTCTTCGTATCGCTCATGTTCGGGATATCGCTCGGGTCGCTGTTTGGATACCATTGCTACTTAGTAGCCCATAATAGGACTACTTTAGGTAAGTCCATTCGGTATTTGTAATACTAAAATAAAGTTTGCAGTAGACTGCCACGGTGAGACATACATATAAATGGTGGTAAACAATAATTGGTTTAGCGTTTACATTTTTCTAGATTATGTAAAAGAGGGGAGGCCAATTAAGTTGTAGTTTTCATTTTTTTTTATACTACTAAGTCGGTAAACAAGCATACGGCCCGCCTGATGGTAAGCGGTTACCGTAGCCATATGGACGCTTGCAACACACGAAGCATCGCTCAGGCGTTACCGCCCTTTTCCCCCTCCCCTATGAGCTCTGGCGACCTTACTCACGGAACAGGAACACAACTTTACACAATATAAAATTATTGGGCTGCGGTATTCTGTAAGGTGGAGGTACTTCCTCAGTCGAGCTGCTCTTTCAGCGAATAAACGCTATGCTCTACCTCTCTCAAAATTCTTTCCTTCCTCTTTTCTTCATTCTTTCCTCTTTCAAATTTTGAATTATGGTATGGGTATTGCAATATTCTAATTATATGTAGGTAAAAGAACTTACATTATACACGATTGCTGTTATAAGAATATATTTTTGACGTTATAAAATGTCGAACACAAGTTAACTTATTCTCACCTTATTCTCAACTCGATAGTTTATTATAGTATAGTTTTTGCTACGGTAACCGCTTACCATCAGGTGGGCCGTACTCTTGTTTAACGACTTCATCGTATAAAAATATAAAATGCATAATACAGGATTCAGATGAACTTTATTATAATTCAATAAGGTTCATTTTTCTTCGATATTCTTAAATGTTAAGATTTCTTTCTATGATGGAAATAGTGTAAAAATTCTTTTACCTGCCTATTATTATGTATACTAATATACTGAACTGGACATGAGATATGAGATAAATAAATGTAATTGACGGGCCAGTTGGCGCAGTTGGTTAAGATTCCACCTATTTCGCCGCAGGTCGTGGGTTCGATAACCACCCAGGACATGCATTTGTGTGCATGAACATGTCTGTATATCCTGAGTCTGGGTGTAACTATGTATACCAAGTATGTTTTTACGAACAAAAAATTAGTATATGTATGATATCAGTCATCTGGTTTCCATAGTACAAGCTCTGCTTAGTTTGGGATCAGATGACCGTGTGTGAGGAGTGCCCCAGGATATTTATTATTATTATAATTATTATATAGGCTTTAAGCAAATACAATAAGGTGCGAAATCAACAATTGTGGCCTTGGTAACTTTATTTATTTATTTAAATCAAAAGTTTCAGTTGTGACTGCAATTACAAAACATTAATAAAATAAAAAATATTTGAATAAAATAGTTAAAGATAAAAGTAGGTTATATCAACTAAATCTAAGCTTAATAGTTAGATATGTCAGACTAAACCCCAATTTGGTTTCAGATATGCTTATAACATACCGACGCTACGGTAGTCCAACAAACCAGATTATTAACTCTATGCTTAAGACATTGTTCAATGGTAATTGCAGTCACTTCTGAATATATCCGTAGTTTAGGACTATTTGATATCATTGTGGTAGCTGTTGGTTCGATTATATTGATATTTATATTTAGATAGCTTAATTTCATAATATTTAGTTGAATATCGTTTAAAAACTTCGCAAGTGAGTTGGTAGGTATTTCGCTTTCGTTAGATTATACAAGTGTGGTTTAGGAATCCCGCCTTATTTTGAGTAGAATACGAATCAGTCTAAAAAATTATGATACATTTTATTTTAGTTTTGTATAAATATAAATAAGTATAGTATAATGGAAGAAGCGTCGACCTCAAATATTTGGGAACATGGCAGAAAACTTTACTATATAATCTGTATCACATCATAAATAAAAATAAAAAAAATAAAATAAGCCTTTAACAATAATATAAACATAATAATAATAGTTGATAATGGTTCTATTGCATCAACAACCGGTTGTTTCGTTTCTATTTCAACTTGTCCGTTGACAAAGGCCTCCCCCAGATTTTTCCACACCTTTCAATTCTGTGTCAGTCTAGTCCACATTGTTCCTGCCAACGCCGTTATGTCATCTTTCCAACGTTTTTGTGGTCTTCCTCTTTTCCTTTTATTATGTCTAGGATACCAGTATCACATCATACCTACCTGTATATAAAACTAAATTCGTTTTTTTGCGTTCGATTCGAGCGGAAAGACATTGATAAGTTTATCATTATCTGTGGTTTGGATCAAGGGCGTCGCCAGCCGATGGCGCAGGGGGGGGCAAGTTGACTTTACCTACTACAATTCATACTTTTGAGAAAAGTGGGTATAAATTGTAGGTAAAGTCGACAGCACATGAAGCTTTTCACTTGTACTACGAGCCTTACATCTACAGCGATTGTAATAACAACAGTATCTTAGTACTATATACATACACGGAATATTAAGAGTGGAATTGGCGAATTCATTCGAGTTTCGACGTACGGGAATGATTGTTCAAGGCTTGAACTTCAAGCAAATCAACTAAAAGACTTAGGACTTTGGTTGCATTATATTTGGCATTTTTTTAGAATCTCTAGAGGGGGGGGGGGCAGCTGCCACTCCTTGCCCCCCCTTGGCGACGCCCTTGGTTTGGATTATGTTGTCATTCTATTGCGATTGTCATCATCATCTGCCTGCCCTGTTCCCAATCAATTGGTTCTATCAATTCTATTGCGATTGTATACTGGCCAATTTACTATATCCTTAGTTTAATTAATAAAAAATACAGGAAACCATATTTCTGTTTCTGTGATGAACTTTATCGACTAAAGTATTTCAATTCAATTAGCAAATACAATTTTATAATTATAATGTTTGAAAAGCTACATTCAATTTGCAGAGGCTTTCCGAGCGCCAATGTTCCGCGGAGGTGCCGACAAAAACGGCTTCTCGCTGGGTGCTTACAGTAACTTCAAGGAAGTATTCGGGAACAGCCCCAAACTCTGGATGGTGCCAGTGTTCACAAGGTAACAACTTTTATTTATTTATTACAGGTTTGTCACATTGGAGTTGTAATTCTAGGTGCCAGGACATAAAGTGCTAATTTAAGCTGCTGTCTGAAGCTACATGAATTGATTAGCTGATTAGCTTATTTATGTAACCAAAATAACATACTACCTAACAAACTTTTCAGGATATGAAAACATATGATTGTTTAATATATATTATAACAATAACTAATAATAATGAGCATGTGTTGTATATAGAACACATATAAAACACGCATGTATAAAAACGTGTCGTTTCAGATGTACCATGTACCTATATTCTAGACTAGAGTGTGAATAGTCTACGTATGGTCTAAATGAGTATGCATGCCCCTTTATGTGTCTGAAAAAAGAAGTGAATGACCATCCTAACACTCGAACGAGTCAGTGTGTGTAGAATAGTTAATATAACATTATTAATATCATTATGACGTTTTTGGTCGAAGAGTGAAAATTCGTATGGAGGCATGTCACGAAATATATTTAAATTGTGTGTGGAACATTATTTCATATTATACATTAAAAGCTTATAGTAAATTTACTAATGAAATGCATTAAATTCTCGTATAAATAGTTAAAACAGAACTATCAAGTCGCAAAATTATCCGATTTGAATTTTCATATATGAACCGAAGTTGAAGAGTTATGTGTTTTCGTTTATTACAATGTGTTTAACTATTAAAAACACCTTTTTTATTGAATGATATATTCTTTGATGATAAATATATGGGCAATATAAATAGTGGTAATATATATTTGGTAGTTCTTATAATCCGTTTTAAACAAACCTATTTGCAAAAATCTGGTTATAACTGTATAAAAAATAATAACCCGATTTTTGCAAATTTAATTCATGTATCATCTAACTTCGTTTAATCATTAATCTCACAAATAACAGCTTTCTCACTTCGCAACCCACAAATATTATGTATTATATATATTATTTTTATAATTTTCCTTCCATGTAATTATTATAGATACCTATTGCTCCCGATCAGGAAATAATTTATTTAAATATGTGGCTCGGACGAATATAAGAATAATGTTAAATGTGAATATTGTCGAATGGAATTAACATTTTTGGTTCTGGTTTATTTAGTGGGTAGTTAAGAAAGCATGGGGTTTTAAGGTTCTCATAATTATATACTAATCGGAATATTCTTAAACATGCCAAGTAATAGAGATAAGCTCCTTAGGCTTAAGCGCGTTCAACATTCTTGACTACAGGCCAAAGCCGAGATAGATCGAAGCCGAGAGCGCCTCTCCAAATATCTTGGAAAAAAGTAAAATCTTTCCACAGACTTACGCTCAGATCGTACCTCGAATTTGTAGGCTTTTTCCTCAGTAAAATCCACGTGCAAACCATTTTAACGTGAGCTCTTTGATTCGAGGAGACTGCTGTCCAGTATGCCAAATATCTGGCTGGACAGAAAAAGAACAAATCTGGAGTTATAGAAATAGCCAATTTTTATGTTATTTTATTATTTCACTACTAAAATTTATTAGCTTCCCTGTGTGGTTTCTAGATTTGCTGGGATTTCGAATGTAACTTTTTTGACATCCTGTTCATTTGACATTTAAAATCTTAATGGCTTTTGTCAATTGGTGATAAATCGGGATAAGCATGTGGCGCCGATCGGGATGTTTACATAACCCAGAAAATTGTTACGTCCCGCGTAACCATTTTCTAAATAAATAAAGTAAATCAACATATAATAGATACATTTCTGTATATTCTTGGTTAGTTTTGGCTGGAATGTCGAGCGCGCTTAGTAAAAAAAACAACGGGTTGCACTCCGGGAGTGCCGGCAGAAGTGAAAACTTGAATTAACGTTGTGCATTTTTTAAACTAGACATTTTTATACAAGGGAAATCTAGTTTAGGATACATATACATGTACATATAATACTTTTGAATAAGATTTTTTTATTAACTTAAAATGGGAACAAAAATGGCACCTACCTTCCAGCTAGCTAGAGAATGTTATAGGAATTTGAACATAACCCTAGTATAAATACAGTCTAATTTGCAACTACTCTCCCTCCGTCTTACGAATTTTCGATCAACAAGGCACGTGACACCTGACGCGAGTTTATCATTTTTTACCCATCCCAAAAAAAGTGCACAACGCCGCTAAAGAAGTGACTTCAAAAAATGAATTATGGGCAAAGGTTTAAATTTAAATACTAACCGAATTATGGGATTTGAATATAAAAAATAGTTATTTTTATATTACAAATTAACTTCGTCCGCGCCACATTTCCCATAATCGTCTCAAATGGTGGTCGTTTTGTCAGCCTCGGGGACGGGTGCGAATACCCGGTGCGTCGCGAACACCAGCTGCAGACATTCACGACTCCACAGGAGACCCATGGGTACGAGTCTATGGGCACCACAAGGTCAAGGTCAGACCACGACGGGCACCCCTCACCAGACTCTCACATACCTTGACTATATGTACCGAAGTCAATTTTAACACGTCAAAAATAAACATAAAAACAAACAACATTTGATGAGTAAAATTTAATTGCCAATTTAAAATACACTATGATCAAATGTCTAGTTAAGTTTACGAACAAAATATAATATTTCTTAAATTCGTTTTATAGCAGGATAGTAGTTATACATATTAATCGATTGTATACTTAAGTTTTAGGTTATTTATTAGCCAATTATAATGTGCATAATACACAGTGCCTTATTCTTGACGTGTGAAATACAAAATGTATGCATTAATTTTATTGTTATTCTCTTTTATACATAGTATAACAATCGGGTCTTCCTTAGCTTTAAATCACTATAAACAAAATTCTATATAATTTATGTACCTGAGAAATGAGTAGAATGTCTTATTGTTGCATCGGTATTATATACTCAAGTTATGTGAGAATGCTTGGCTGAAGCGTGCACATGAATTATTAAATATTTTTTAATTATATTGATTATAAAATATAATTCCAAATGTTACAAAATATGCAAATTGCTTTTTTATGCATTTATTATTTCTGAGCTATACATATACAACACACAAGACTGATAAAGTTAGAAACAACTTTGTTCATATTTTGTAAGTATGTTTTGTGCACAATAAAATGTTTTGTTCTATATTTTGTTTTTTATTTTTTACAATATTACGATACGGTAGAGTCATATACCATTTATTTATCACTGCAATTTGAGCTAAGCTTACGTGGTTTATGCAAACGAAAACTGTTTATTTAGCAAGCAAAGGGATACTTTGAACAACATTATAAATTGATCGGGGCTTATTAATCAATAATTACAGGTCTGTGTGCTGTATATTTTATAAATAACTATTGTCATCAACTTAAAATTCTCTTACTCTCTCAGTCTTTTTCTTGCATGGTTTTGGGTGCTTCAGATTTATCGCTCATCTTATTATGACAACAATGGAGTTGGAAATTTTGGTAATGGATTAATCTTATGATTAATTTATTATTAAGACTATAATCAAAATAAAGTTACTCCTTAGGTACTACCGGCTTAAGGCTGAGATCTTTGGTACCCACGCTTTTTTCCATCTTTTTATATATATATATCTTCAAAATATATATTTCATAATTCAATTTACTAGAATCGGTAGAAAATAAGCTTGTTTTATTACAATTTTTAGCACGGAGTCGGGGCACGAGACTGAGAGATGGAGACTATGCCCTAGAAAGGGCCGGACCGTCCCGCAAATAGTATAAGGATTAACATTTTTCAATCTTATTCCATTTAACTATATTTTTTATTACGATATATTTAAATAAATCGTTTCTACTTGTAACATGCTTTTCATTCATTGGCGCCATCACCCTATTCGAGAAACGAGTTCAAAATTATAGTCATTCACTTCTTTTTTTGATGTCGACCAAAAAATTATTTATTTAAGATTATTAATCCAGTGTCCTTTTGCATGCTAATTTTACTTAGCTGTATTTTTGTAAAATGTTATTTAGACGAAGCTCATTATAGATAGCGTTGCGCAAACTTAGTACGTATTATTTGCGCTATATACCTAAGTAATTAAATAAGCACGCTATCCACAAGTAGTACGTAGAAAGCACAAGTAGTTTTCTTAATTTGCATGGGTTAAAACTATACCATTGCATAAAGTTCATAATAAAACTTACACTATTACTATATAGGGTTGGACTGGCCACGGCCATGGTCGGTAGGGTAAAGGGCCCGAGCAGGCTAGGGCACGGCTCTTGTGACTTACATGTAAACCCCCTTACTCATAAACTGCTATTTAACTAATATACTGTTTAATGGGTCACGTAAATAATGTCACATTATTTGAAAATGACAATAGATTGACGTTATGTACGTGACCCTTTAGTTAAATAAAGTTTTATGAGTAAGGGGGAAAGCAGATAGTTTATACATATTTAGACAGGAATGTAACAGAAAATATAGGAAAATTGTGAATGGTGAAATACCAGAGCAGAAGCCATCCCTAAAACTTGTTTTGGACTTCTGGGGAGCCACCCGGGCCCATCCGGCCCAGTCCTACCCTGCTGATATAGGTACAACAAGGTTTTTAGTTCATGTCAAACATTTCATTAACAGCCGTTGAGTCTGACTACAAAACTAAACCCACGCAATTCTAAATACCAAAGACCAATGATAAGCTTACAGTGATAAATATGTGGACAATTTAGCTTCGGTGATGGATTGGTGTATCCAACGCCGCAGCAGGATGAGGAGTCTGAGTCGCTGCTGAGTTCCGAGCGGTGGGACCGGTGGGGCGAGCGAGCGCGCCCTTTCGACGAGCGGGAGAGCTCATCCTTCGATGAACTATGAGTGTAAATAATGCCTATGACCTTACGTGCAGGCTCTGCTTTGTATACAGTATATGAATGAAGATAAGATTTATTGAGTTAAAGGAAAATAAGTTGGTTTTTATTACAAGCTTTTATTTAACTTATAGTATGTATGTATGTTTGTTCGGGTGGAATCTTGCAAGTCGAATTTCACCCACTTCCAGTGGTCGGATTGACTTTATATTTGGTATACATTAGTGTATTGGAAGACAATGCAAGTACAGTCACCAAAAAAGCTTGTATTGAAAAAATATTTTTTAACAAAAACTTATATTACTCAGACTGACGCTGGTTTTTTTCTGCTGTGATTTTATTTTCGAGACTTATAATTAATTTTACACAATTAATTCCTTATTACTAAGTATTATTTATATAAGTACGCATACTATTAACAATGCAAGCCTGCACTTCTGGGTTCATCTGTGTCAAATTGGACGTTGTAACGATGTGAACACATTGGGTAATGTAATGTAATGGGAAAAATTGGTGCTGACAGATTTGTGAGTGACTGTACGTGATTTCTGTAGTGCTTTGCCTTATCGATGAAATATTTGAGACATTTATTAGAAACATCTATTATGTCTAGCGAAATTGATCCCTAGATTTTCGCTACAAATTAGTGCTAATTTTATTATTAAGATATAAATTAAGATTGCGATTTATCGTAAAAAATTGCAGCAATATGACATATTGCTTTGTGGTTTAAAAATTGCGATATTGCAAAAGTAAGTTTACCAGTAATAATACTGAAGAAACTTAAATAATAGAAATCACATTTAAAACTTATGATATAGGTACCATCTTTTTTTTGAAGACAGCTATACAGCCATTTTGTCTTTATTCCATAACAAAGCATTTTACATGGCTTTGGATAATTTTATCTCTTTCTAATTTGTAAAATTTGAACAATAGTCAAAGTAATCATAATTAGGGTATAAATAAAAAAAGATGCTATATAAAAAAAACGTACGTAGTTACTATGCTATGTAAATAGTGTTTTTGAAGATAGAAGAATGCTGGAAGGAATAGGGTAGGGATTTATCATACTTTTTTTTATATTGTGTTAATCTTTCTAAAAGTTCAAATATGGAAAAAAATACAAATAGTCAAACTAATGTTTGGTGATATATTTAATTGTCTTATGGGAATGGTTTGCTATAATCTTTTTTTTTATTACTATGACGACCTACGTAACAATGCAATAGTAGAAAAATATAAAATTAAGATATGTCTTTATAGATATATCTTACATATTAAACTTTGGAAACACACAGCTATTTTTTTATGCAATCACGGCAAATATATGCAGTTTAATCGTCGTGTATGTATTTTGTAATATATATTTAAATTTCGTGTACATATTCGGTTTCTTTCACATCCTACAATTTCTGTAGCCTATGAATTTAATCACGTATTAACATCTTTACCTGTTATTTATTATATTTGTATTCTTAAAACATTGACGGATATTTGTTATGGTGCAACCTACTCTGAGGTGCAACTCTCTCTTTAATTGTAAGCTCTCTTCATTTATTTGCATGACTCTTAACAATTTAATGTTTGTAACATTTTTTTAAGATATATTGTATGATGTGTCTAAATAATGTTTGCTCTTACCATAGACGTATAAAAAATTAAGACCGAGTGTCGCCTAATAATCAAGTGAAGCACCGTAAGGAAGCCGGCCTTGTAAATACATGACCTCACGCTCACATATACACGATAGGAAGCCGATCGGTTGTTATTTCACAATTTGTTCAAAAATTGTTGACAACAAGGCTCAGGATCACTTGTGCCTGCTTGGGCCAGTACATACTGGTTTTACTCACGCATACGTAGGAAATATTCGGCTTCACATTCTTATAAGGCGACACTCCGTCTTGATTTTTATACGTCTATGGCTAAAACGGCGTCTAGATGCCTTGACTTACCTCATAGGAAATTCTTATTTATCTTCTCGTTCTGTAGTCACATAGACGTGTCTGTTTGCTATTTCTGACACAATATTATACTTTTATACTCGTAATTCTAATCAAAGAAAATATGGTGAGAATGTAACACCAGTAATTATTACGCAGTATGCTTCAAATATGGACTAGCTTGTGCAATAGTAAATGTATAGCTTTTTTGTGATTTTTATCTAATATTTTACACATTCCGTATTAATATTATTTTTTTCAATGCATAATAATATTGTGTATACGTTATTGTAAAAAATAATTGATTTAGTATGTTGTTTCATGTGTTAAAGTGTATGAATTTTTCCGTATGTAGGTGACTGACGTGTGTTGGGTGACAGATAACCCTAAAAGCATTTATTATGTAACGATTTTAAGGATGCCATTAAAACTCACCTTAGATAAATTGATCAATTTTAACATTCCTATTTTAAGAATTTATATCACAAATTATCTTTAATTTTTATTTTGTCAGATGAATTGTAAATAACTTAGCCTGGCAGGGTCAACATAATAGATTTTAATTATGAGTACAAAAAAAAAACGAGAAATGTACTGTAAAATACGAATGTTGAATTCATATATTGTACCCTACTACCGTGCTGTGGTTACCTCGTGATATTCTCGTTTACTGAACGCTCGAGTTCAATGTAGGAATGGAACTCACCTTCCCTCAAGCATTCGACGTTACCATCGAGCTATCATCGCTTCTTCGCATCGAGGAAACATTTTACAGTAATCTGATTTATAACAGTACAAAATGTATTGGGAAAAGTTTTTTTTCCATTTGTGACTTTCTTTTACCCTAACCTTTTATGGTTTAGGCCGGGTTATGTCAGACTCCTGCTCACTAAAACCCCACGGTGTTCCTACATGTCGCTGCCGGCTGGATATACGGGGACGCCGAAGCATTCGTCCGCGTATCCAGCAGCGACGGCCTGGTCGGAGGCCTCCTCTTCGTCGACGGCAGAGACCGGAGCTCTTGTCTCAGCCGTCTCCTCCTGAGTAGCGTGCGGAAACACACGCTCCACTACTCGGGCCCGATGTTGATGGGCGGCAGACTCCCCCGAGTCCGCCACTCTTGGGCCTATGTTGGGGGGAAGGTGGCTCAAAAAAGCCACCCTCCGATGCCCGGTTCTCCTGCGGCGGATAGCCAGGGTGGTAGTGTCCTCCCTGTCACGTCGCCTCCTTTGCAAGCATAACTCGCTCGCAAAAGGAGTGGAGTGCGTCCCACAATCTCTCGCTGTCAACCACAGCGCGAACCACGCTCGGCAGCGAGAGATCAGTCCCCACTTTCCTGTACCCTAACCTAACTTGGCCCCATACAGCCTTTTGATCCTTGTCGGAGACAGGATCGATTAAGCTAATTAAAATATGTCTCAAGTCGCTTTTTTCAAAAATCTGTAAATGGCGATTGCAATAACTCAAAAAATAATTGACAGTCACTTAGACCATATTCGCGTGGCTTCAACCCTTAGGGTAGCTTCCCTTACTGACCCGTCAAAAATTTCCACCCTGTATTTCAAACGAAATGAACGTCATAGCGCTACTTTGGGTTAATTGTTCGATTCTTCTTCTATACCAAGGACCTACAAGTTTACATGAAACTGGGAGGCTAATAGATCTTTCGTGCTCAAGTTCCGAGTTGAAGAAGTGGCCTTACCTCAGACGGATTCGTCCAAAATGTACCTCTCGAAACTGATCGAACAAACTCGATAAATAAATAAATTTGCGTTTATTTTTGTCCAAATAAAGTATTCAAATACTTTATGCAGGCCCTGCCAAGCACGTGACACAAATTTTAAATATTAAATGTCACCGTTTGATCGCGTAATTTGTATTTTCGTAGAAAAACGCGTAGTTGTTAGAAATAATTGTAATGTGGCGTAAATATCTTGCCAATAATCTAGGATTGCGAGAACTCGAGATTCATATATTCTTGAACTATTCTGATGAGAGAATATGCTTCATTACATAAAGATTTTACTATTTGTTGCATCGTATAGACATAATACATTCGATTCCAATTTTACTTGAAACATCGCGTATTTTGCAAAAGGATAGATTACGCGATCCAACGGCGACGTATAAATAATATAGTAATAAAATTGAAGTGTGCAATGTTTTTTGTAATTGACGTACAATTGGGTGATGTTAAAATAAAATGAACTGCGTTTCGTTTTATAGTGTTTGCGAAAGAAAAGATGATTCATTGTAAAAAAATGTTTTAATAAAGAATCAATAACATAAGTGGACTATGCTTTTAATAATCTTGATCAATCACAAATATTCAAACTGACAACACTATTAGCAAAAACATCTAACTGAGCTAACAAACTCATGAAATAACAGCCATTTAATAACATTCAGTACCCCGAGTGTAAAGAATTGACGTTTGTAAACGCTAACTAATGCGTTTGCGTTTACGTCACTTCTCTATAGGAATTGGCACAGCGCCTGTAGCGGAATACTCTTCTTCTTATTTTTAAGTTTGGCAACCAAGCCCAAATTAGGGCTAATTTCTGCCAGTGTCGAGTTTTATTATTTTTAGTTTCCAGTCACAGTAAATCACTTCACATTATAGTCCTCAGTCAGTCACCGTCCATAAAAGTCATGTTTTACTACAATGGTGGTCATTGTACTAAAAGTCTTCACGGAGTTTTTGAGACAACTTGAAAAGTCACGATACACATAATTAATTTCACTTCACTCGTGCACATGGATGATCTTTATTGGGTAAAATACCACCAAAAATACACAATAAAACTCAAAATACACAAATTTATGAAAATAAAAATGAAAACGCAACGTCACTCTGCAAGTTCCCGCCAAAAAGTCAGCGGAATACTCATGGTACTAATTTCGCACAGTAAGCGTTTATTAACGTCAAATCTTTACACAGAGTATTTAACCTAACGAGATTATCACATTCCATTTAATACATTGGTGGGTGAATAAAAATATCATTTTTATTTAAACTTATAGCAATGGCAAATAAGAATATAAAAAAGAAGTTGCCATAAAGTTTAATAAAAAAAAAATTAAATGCTCAGAGCTGCCAGCAGTTCCCTTACATTAGTAGCATTGTGTTCCATTTTCAAGATATCTCTAAAGGCGCGTACACACGTGGCGTCCATTTCCAGTTTCTTCGATATCTGGTGCGCACGTCTTGTGATCTCCTTAGGAATGCCCGCTAGTCGCGCCGCATTGAAACCGTACGACTTTGGACAAGCGCCCGGTGAAAGTTTGTATAGGAACGTTATGGTTTCTTCTGGTATATGTTCTTCGCTGTCGGGTGTTGATTCGTCTGTTTCTACCATACAGGCCTGTGGAGATAGAAACATGAACGTGAGAGTTATGTGTTTTTTATTTTTGATGGTGTTTGTTTCACCACTGTCTCACCGTAAAGATGTGGCCGAAGGTAGTAAGCACACAACACCTATAACTGGCTCTCAAGTACAGTTATCGAAACGCCGGTCAGTGCTTAGCGACAGATTTTCAACTTGAGGTTGAAAGCCAGTCAGGCGGGTACTAAAAAGTACCCTTATCCCCAAGATGTTTAGAGGTATCGTCGCCTTAAATATAGTAAGTAAATGCGAATGTGAGTTTGTTACGCTACCCCTAAACTGCTGAACCGATCGCAATGAAATTTGGCATGCAGACAAGTTGTTTTTTTAAGAAGAAACTTACCATATGTCCCAATAAGACGCCAGGATGTTTAGCCAGATGGTGTACCAGTGAATGATAGTGAGTAGAGAATACAACGCGGCAGCCGCGTTCTGCCAACTCTACGCACACTCCTGATGCTATGGCCGTGCCGTCGTAAGTCGATGTGCCGCGCCCTGTTCAATTGAGACTTTATTATAATGGTAATAAGATTTGATACAGTTTATACTTATAAAAAAATATGCCTGACGCGTCATTCGTAATATACAGAGTGGAGTGGAGGTACTTTTCTTTTTGAGAATTCTGTGTTGTTACCATAGTAAAAGTGGTTCATCATGACTAACACAACATAGGTTTCGAAAATATGCCATCTCGAAATCTCTACCCAGTATACTTAAGCTGAGGACACTTTCGGCATGTATCTCGGTAGGTGGATACGACAGTAAATGAAACCTGGTAAAGTTTTCATAAATACGTACAACTTTTAGTATGAGCCAACTTTGAAATCGCAAAAACAACTGTTTCACAAAAGGTCAATGTCTCCTCGGCTAAAATGTATGAAACAGAAGATTTTTTTGCAACTACGAAGTTAGTCCCATCGTTAAAGTTGTTCGTATTCATGAGTACTTTACTTTAGTACCCAACTGACAAGCCGCGTCGTGAATCTTCGTTCGCACAGAAAAGAAAGCATTGCCTAAAGATTAACGAAAGAATGCTTAAAACTTACAATCAACCTTAGATCACTAATATAAGGTTCATAATACAGTGTAGCTGTTAGTTCCGTCTCACTCGCAAGTTACACCCCTCCGCACACATGGCGGCAGCTGCCGACCAATAGCATTTCCCGAGCTTTGAAAATGTATCTTCTGCGCAGGTAAGCCATATCAGTTGGGTACTACTGTACGTGGTTTAATTTATTCTCGTATCCATCTTGTATACATAAACTGAGGAGACTTCCCGCAAGTGACTCATTAGGTTTTATTTTATTTAGGCATTATTTTTTTCAAATATTAATATTTAAAACGCTTATGAAATAATTGGACTGTTTTACAAAAAACTTAAACCAACTTCAAAGTACACTAAGAAGTAATCAAATCCTGATCTGATGACAATGGGACCAAACGGGAAGTGTACCCTTCCAGACAAAAAGAGAATTTTCCAAATCGGTTCATAAATGACGGAGTTACGAGGTAACAAACATAAAAAAAAAAAAATTGAGAACCTCCTGCTTTTTTTGAAGTCGGTTAAAAAACACCTCATTCAAATATATTCTTGTCTAAAAACATCTAAAACCAAAAGACCTGTTTAAAAAAAAACCATAAGATAAATAATAATTATTAAAATCGGACTTCTCTGTAAAAAGTTTTGCGTGTTCATACATAAATAAAAATATACGCATCGACTTGTAAACCTCCTCCGTTTTTTCATCGATAAAAAATAAGGGCCTTTTTCTATATAGCAATAAACCAGCTTACCCAATTCATCGAGCAGGACGAGCGAATGTACAGTGGCGTGTCTGACAATAGCTGCCGTCTCGTTCATCTCCACGAGGAAAGTGGACTGGCCTGAGAGGATGTCGTCCGAAGCGCCCAGCCGAGTGAAGATACGGTCCACGAGGCTCAATGTACACTCTTGAGCTGGTACGTAGCTACCCTGGGGGAAAGAATAAAAAAATATAACAACTGTTTTTTTTTCTGTGTATATGCGTGTTTTTGACCGCAATCTGAAAATGGTAGGTACACACTGATAGGTTCTTGGCTACAGATTTTCAACTTGAGGGTGGTAGCCAGCCAGGTGGGTACTACAAAGTACCCTACCACCGTGCTATAGTTTCCTCACGATGTTTTCCTTTACCTAAAGCTCATTGTAGGATTCGAACCACTGAGCTATCATCGCTTTATTACATAGGCCTCCACTAGGATTCACATATCATTAGCTGAAAAATAAAATTCTAAAGCTATAGCATATAGGCTCATAGCATTAAGAAACATAAATAACAGTTAAAGTAGATTATATTTTTTTTGTAAAAAAACAAGTGCGAGTCAGACTAGCACACGAAGGGTTCTGTAACCGTTTCACCGGGGGCGCACTTAAAGTTTTTTTTTTTTTTTTTTTTTTTTTTTTTAATATTTTACATACATTTTTGGTCCACAAACTAGGATAACCTGTATCTTGTGGACCACCTTCCCAGTGAAACATTTAAAAAGACTAATAACAAAGACTAATAAAAAGAAGAAAAAAAAATTGTTGTTATAGCGGCAATAGAAATACACATTCAGTGAAAGTTCAACCGTCTACCTATTATCACGCATTATTTAATCCCCAGCGGGGATTGAATCCGCGAGCACTAAACAAGATGCGCTTGCGCGTTGGGATGCGCGTAGTGAGCTTTTGCCCGATTCCTATAAAAAAACGAATCGTCGTTGTATATAAGCCGTTCTCAAATTAAAAGCTAAGAGTGAGTAAGTTGGCCACTATAGAAAATCTCAGTAGTCTTCGAAGGGTTTATCTAACTATTAAGTTTCATCTGATACATTCCACTGAAAGACAGACAGACAGACAGCGGAAGCTTAGGTAATCCCGGAAGGTCCCGTTGGCACACTGTGTACGGAACCCTAAAAAAAAATGACTTACCAAATGCGCTAAGACAGTGAGCAAGCCGACTTGCCTCATGAGAGTGGACTTGCCGCCCATGTTGGGTCCCGTGAGCAGCAGCAGCGACGCGTCCTCAGCCCCGAGCTGCGTGTCGTTCGGTATGAACTCGTTCGCTATCGGGATACACGGGTGTCTGCCTTCCACTATCTTTATGTATGGCTGTGGATCAACGCTGGATCATTAGATATATCCAATAAGTCTTGCCAGTTTAAGTGTATTCCGAACCGGTGGTAAATTCAACTGTATGTACCAATTTGACGTTCATAAGTGCCTTGCCAGGGCCTAAACTGAATAAATGACTTTTGATTTTGATTTCACCATAGAGTTACAATATAAATAGAGCGACTGTAATAGAGCAAGGATACTGGCAAAACGGACACACCTGTGTGAACCTGGAACCCGACTTGAAGATATTGTAATTTTTTTTTTTGCATATGTTAGTACTCCGTATGTACCTGTTTGTACCAACTTTTTTTTTCGTTTGTACCTCAAGGGGTTCGGAGATACGGGGGGTTGAAAAATGCTCAGAACCCGACTTGAAGATATCGTTTTTATTTTTTTGGCACATGTTAGTACTACGTATGTACCTGTTTGTACCAACTTTTTTTTCGTTTGTACCTCAAGGGGTTGGGACATACGGGGGGTTGAAAAATGCTCAGAACCCGACTTGAAGATATCTTATTTTTTTTTTTTTTTATATGTTATGTCGGTATCTCGGGCATCACCGTCGGTAACGAGTCGTTACCGATACTAGGTATTTGAAAGTCCTGTATTTCGGAATCCCATGAGGTACAAACGAAAAGAAAGTTGGTACAAACGGGTACAAACGACGGTGAAGCCAACCCTGCTTGCAGATTTTGATTATCTCAAAAAATGCCCGAGATACCGATACTAGTTACCGATACTAGGGAACAGTTTTTGAAAGTTCTGTATTTCCGAACCCCTTGAGGTACAAACGAAAATAAAGTTGGTACAAACGGGTACAAACGACGGTGAATCCAACCCTGCTTGCAGATTTTGATTATCTCAAAAAATGCCCGAGATAGCGATACTCGTTACCGATACTAGGTTTTTGGAAAGTCCTGTATTTCCGAATCCCTTGAGGTACAAACGAAAAGAAAGTTGGTACAAACGGGTACAAACGACGGTGAAGCCAACCATACTTGTAGATTTTGATTATCTCAAAAATTGACCAAGATACCGATACTAGTTACCGATACTAGGGAACAGTGTTTGAAAGTTCTGTATTTCCGAACCCCTTGAGGTACAAACGAAAAGAAAGTTGGTACAAACGGGTACAAACGACGGTGAATCCAACCCTGCTTGCAGATTTTGATTATCTCAAAAAATGCCCGAGATAGCGATACTCGTTACCGATACTAGGTTTTTGGAAAGTTCTGTATTTCCGAACCCCTTGAGGTACAAACGAAAAGAAATTTGGTACAAAC
This sequence comes from Achlya flavicornis, assembly GCA_947623365.1. Lineage (NCBI taxonomy): Eukaryota > Metazoa > Arthropoda > Insecta > Lepidoptera > Drepanidae > Achlya > Achlya flavicornis. The sequence goes on from OX392488.1 coordinate 5,641,081, forward strand.
GGGTACAAACGACGGTGAATCCAACCCTGCTTGCAGATTTTGATTATCTCAAAAAATGCCCGAGATAGCGATACTCGTTACCGATACTAGGTTTTTAGAAAGTCCTGTATTTCCGAATCCCTTGAGGTACAAACGAAAAGAAAGTTGGTACAAACGGGTACAAACGACGTTGAATCCAACCCTACTTGCAGATTTTGATTATCTCAAAAAATGCCCGAGATAGCGATACTCGTTACCGATACTAGGTTTTTGGAAAGTCCTGTATTTCCGAATCCCTTGAGGTACAAACGAAAAGAAAGTTGGTACAAACGGGTACAAACGACGGTGAAGCCAACCCTACTTGTAGATTTTGATTATCTCAAAAATTGACCAAGATACCGATACTAGTTACCGATACTAGGGAACAGTGTTTGAAAGTTCTGTATTTCCGAACCCCTTGAGGTACAAACGAAAAGAAATTTGGTACAAACGGGTACAAACGACGGTGAATCCAACCCTGCTTGCAGATTTTGATTATCTCAAAAAATGCCCGAGATAGCGATACTCGTTACCGATACTAGGTTTTTGGAAAGTCCTGTATTTCCGAATCCCTTGAGGTACAAACGAAAAGAAAGTTGGTACAAACGGGTACAAACGACGGTGAATCCAACCCTGCTTGCAGATTTTGATTATCTCAAAAAATGCCCGAGATAGCGATACTCGTTACCGATACTAGGTTTTTGGAAAGTTCTGTGTTTCCGAACCCCTTGAGGTACAAACGAAAAGAAATTTGGTACAAACGGGTACAAACGACGGTGAATCCAACCCTGCTTGCAGATTTTGATTATCTCAAAAAATGCCCGAGATAGCGATACTCGTTACCGATACTAGGTTTTTGGAAAGTCCTGTATTTCCGAATCCCTTGAGGTACAAACGAAAAGAAAGTTGGTACAAACGGGTACAAACGACGGTGAAGCCAACCATACTTGTAGATTTTGATTATCTCAAAAATTGACCAAGATACCGATACTAGTTACCGATACTAGGGAACAGTGTTTGAAAGTTCTGTATTTCCGAACCCCTTGAGGTACAAACGAAAAGAAAGTTGGTACAAACGGGTACAAACGACGGTGAATCCAACCCTGCTTGCAGATTTTGATTATCTCAAAAAATGCCCGAGATAGCGATACTCGTTACCGATACTAGGTTTTTGGAAAGTTCTGTATTTCCGAACCCCTTGAGGTACAAACGAAAAGAAATTTGGTACAAACGGGTACAAACGACGGTGAATCCAACCCTGCTTGCAGATTTTGATTATCTCAAAAAATGCCCGAGATAGCGATACTCGTTACCGATACTAGGTTTTGGAAAGTCCTGTATTTCCGAATCCCTTGAGGTACAAACGAAAAGAAAGTTGGTACAAACGGGTACAAACGACGGTGAATCCAACCCTTCTTGCAGATTTTGATTATCTCAAAAAATGCCCGAGATAGCGATACTCGTTACCGATACTAGGTTTTTGGAAAGTCCTGTATTTCCGAATCCCTTGAGGTACAAACGAAAAGAAAGTTGGTACAAACGGGTACAAACGACGGTGAAGCCAACCCTACTTGTAGATTTTGATTATCTCAAAAATTGATCAAGATACCGATACTAGTTACCGATACTAGGGAACAGTTTTTGAAAGTTCTGTATTTCCGAACCCCTTGAGGTACAAACGAAAAGAAATTTGGTACAAACGACGGTGAATTCCAACCCTGCTTGCAGATTTTGATTATCTCAAAAAATGCCCGAGATAGCGATACTCGTTACCGATACTAGGTTTTTAGAAAGTCCTGTATTTCCGAATCCCTTGAGGTACAAACGAAAAGAAAGTTGGTACAAACGGGTACAAACGACGGTGAAGCCAACCCTACTTGTAGATTTTGATTATCTCAAAAATTGACCAAGATACCGATACTAGTTACCGATACTAGGGAACAGTGTTTGAAAGTTCTGTATTTCCGAACCCCTTGAGGTACAAACGAAAAGAAATTTGGTACAAACGGGTACAAACGACGGTGAATCCAACCCTGCTTGCAGATTTTGATTAACTCAAAAAATGCCCGAGATAGCGATACTCGTTACCGATACTAGGTTTTTGGAAAGTCCTGTATTTCCGAATCCCTTGAGGTACAAACGAAAAGAAAGTTGGTACAAACGGGTACAAACGACGGTGAATCCAACCCTGCTTGCAGATTTTGATTATCTCAAAAAATGCCCGAGATAGCGATACTCGTTACCGATACCAGGTTTTTGGAAAGTTCTGTATTTCCGAACCCCTTGAGGTACAAACGAAAAGAAATTTGGTACAAACGGGTACAAACGACGGTGAATCCAACCCTGCTTGCAGATTTTGATTATCTCAAAAAATGCCCGAGATAGCGATACTCGTTACCGATACTAGGTTTTTGGAAAGTCCTGTATTTCCGAATCCCTTGAGGTACAAACGAAAAGAAAGTTGGTACAAACGGGTACAAACGACGGTGAATCCAACCCTGCTTGCAGATTTTGATTATCTCATAAAATGCCCGAGATAGCGATACTCGTTACCGATACTAGGTTTTTGGAAAGTCTTGTATTTCCGAATCCCTTGAGGTACAAACGAAAAGAAAGTTGGTACAAACGGGCACAAACGACGGTGAAGCCAACCCTACTTGTAGATTTTGATTATCTCAAAAATTTACCAAGATACCGATACTAGGGAACAGTTTTTGAAAGTTCTGTATTTCCGAACCCCTTGAGGTACAAACGAAAAGAAATTTGGTACAAACGGGTACAAACGACGGTGAATCCAACCCTTCTTGCAGATTTTGATTATCTCAAAAAATGCCCGAGATAGCGATACTCGTTACCGATTCTAGGTTTTTGGAAAGTCCTGTATTTCCGAATCCCTTGAGGTACAAACGAAAAGAAAGTTGGTACAAACGGGTACAAACGACGGTGAATCCAACCCTGCTTGCAGATTTTGATTATCTCAAAAAATGCCCGAGATAGCGATACTCGTTACCGATACTAGGTTTTTGGAAAGTCCTGTATTTCCGAATCCCTTGAGGTACAAACGAAAAGAAAGTTGGTACAGTCAACGACGTATCAACCTAGACTGATTGGACTTTGGACTAGTAGAAGTTGAACTGTGCGAATCGTGCGAGAGAGCGCGATATGTTTTTGTTATTTCGACCCACTCACGCTCATTGAAGCGCCCGCGCCGTCATCCACACCTCTACCTATACGTATTATGAATAGTGAATTCTAAAAACAGGTTGTGCTCGTCGCGTAGTCATTTGTGTTACAAGCTCACGAGTTACTTTTCAATTTGCGCTGCGCGTTGCGCCCATAAACCATATACCTATATACTAATATAGGTAAATATAAAGCGGAAGAGTTTTTTGATTGTTTAAACGCGATAATCACTGGCTGGACTAATAGTCGGACTCGAAAAAATATTTTATATAAGATAGCCAGATTTATGAAGAATAGTAAAAGCTACTTCTACATATTTTATTTTAAAAAAATGGGATCCTACGAAAACTTCAATAATCCAAGGTGTAAAAAAATACCTATAATATTCCTTAAATCGCAAAACGCTATTCGCGCTGCGAAAACTATTGATGATAGAACAAAATAATATACAAGAGAATTGTAGGTCATCAAAATGTCAACAGAAAAGTCCGCGGTGGCATATACCTATCTCCTAAGGTTGACATACAGTAACCAGTATTATGTTTCAAAGATGAATAAAAAAAACATATTTTTTAGGCTATGCGATTGTGACCAATATAGTTAAATATGTTCGTTATCTATGCATTTAATGTAGGCTAGCTGTTCCCCGCACACGTTCCCGGGTTTGTTTAAACGGGATAATCTCTGGAAGAATTTTTCACCAAATTTTCTTTCACCAATAGTAAGCTAAATTATCCCCGAGTATAGGTTTAATACTAAAACAACTTCAAGTATAAATAAACAACCTCTTATATGGAAAATAAAACTTTATTAGATACTAAAATCACAATTATTTCTTTCTTTCTAGTCATTCTTTGCATGGATCATCAATGTGTCTCCGAACTTACTTGAAAACAATCAAAATCAGTCTTAAAAGTCTATAATGAATGAGTAATATAAAATAACTATCAAAATCTAAACAAAGCTACCAATTGACTTAAAAACCAATAACAGTTAAAAATCTGAATCAACAGTGCACATAATAAGTAAGAGTTTTACAAAATTTACTATAATAAATACACAATTTAAATAACATGAGCAATATAAATTAACACTTAAAGGAACATCAAATATTATATATTTATGTAAATAGATCATCATAATCATGACTTAGAAATTAACATACAGTGAACTGAATCAGTCTTAAAAAAATGGAAACAATTAACATTTATAATAACCTAGTTATAATAACAGTAATGGTGACTAACAAAACATAAAACTATGAGTTACTAACAATAAAAATAGATAATCACATAGATTTAAATATTTGCATTAAAATATAATCATCATAAACAATGCAAAAGAGATGCAATCTAAAATTATTTTAACTCTTTTATAAGGGGTTTTTATGTTAAAAGATCGAATTAGTTTACCATAGCCTTCGAAGTAACCTTACCTGTATCAGAAGTGCGCAAGGTGATAAATGGCTTAGTTGTTTCAAAACACAACTTACTATACACAAATTATTATGGAAAATACCTACGCGCACGAATTATTACACGCGAACGAACTATTTTTTTAGCCGGAATCCATGTTTTCAAGCCTGCGACATTTAATCTGCGCCGGATTGTTTGGGTTGATACCTGAAACAACAGTAAAAACATTATTTCCTTTAAAAACAAAGCTATGGTAATACTAACTTTAATAATAACTTTAATGTTTTTAATACTCCCACGATAGAGATACCGTGAATAGTGGTGATAGTAAATAGTCGATTAGCGATTTACTTTCCATAATTATGTGACACCTAAATAACATTAAAATGCCTTCATTGGCTTACGACTAATAAAACTTTTGTTTTTAGTAGCTTTGACCAAGCTTTTCTGAATGATTCCTTATATAGAATGGTAAATTATATGGAAGTATAGACAATTACCAGTATAACAATGAACAAAAGCAACGCTGCTGTTAACAAACGGGCAATTAAATTTCGGCACCTCAAGGTTTTGTCGGCTTTTGCTTTTAGTTGAACAATTACAAGGACCGAAAAATAAATAAGATCAAAAATAAAATATTTATTGATGTAGTATTTTTCACGTATAGATAAACAGGCTTTATAAAGAGTGCATTATGGTTTATGTAGAATTTTAAGGTAAAATGACAAGAAATTTTGTTTGTTAAATACTTGTTGTTGATTATACTGATTAATGCATTAAAATCACACGAGAAACATGACGAGCAATATAAAAAAGCCACTAACTTATCATGAAATATTTCTGAAATCACGCAAGATAGCTTCTTAAAGTGAAAAGCAACAATCAAATATATTTAATGTAGTATTTAAAAAAAAACACCAAATTGAGGCAAAAAAAAAAGTAATTTTATTCGTAGTAGTGGGAAAAAATAAACTTGGACAAAAATACAATTTACTATTTAAGTGGGTTTACAAAATTGATTCATTTTTTTAATCATTCTATAATAATTATTATATAATTTTATTTTATTATTATTTTGTCGTAAACCCACTGTTTTTGTCCAAATATTATTCACATGATAATATTTAAATTTAAATATTTTATTAGTGGCTTTTTATTAATGCTAGTCAGTGTAGTTAAGATTTCTATATTCGTTTTTTTTTCATTATAAATTCATGTCTTACTATTTTTCGCCTATAATATATAGATATATGTTTTATGCTCTTATACAATACGTATAATGTCGTTAGTAACTGAAAAAATGATAAAAACATAATTCAAATTAAGGAGCTGCAGGCTGTATCCTACCTAATTATAAAAAAAACAACTTACGCGATATTGTGTGGCAGTAACTTGCGTGCATAAAAATGGCTGATTGCTATGCGCCGCTATAATAGCAGCATCTTGCTCAGCGGCCGTGGCGCGCTGGTAGAGCTGCCGGTGGTGAGCCGATAGGTCGCCCCCAGTCACCTCATGGCGTCGCAACCAAAAATTAATTGTTGTCCTCTAAAATAATGTCATTTAATTTAAAAATAATATCACATAGGTATTATCATTATATGAGATTCCTAAAGGTTGTTGAACAAAACAAAGGTATTTAAGTAGCTTCGAGAAATTGTTAACTAAAAATAAATACCTAAATGTCTGAGCTTAGATGATTAATTAATATATTACTTAGGTCACTTCACTTCGCGGAAAGAGTGTGAATAGGCTATGGCTGAAGCCAACTACACTATCTAACTAACCGTCACTTACCATCAGATAATCATGTTCAGTTTGTATTAAAAGAGACGTAATTTTATAGAGAGGAAGGGACACATTTCTTTATTATGCAGTTTATTTACAATAGTAGGTATTAAAAAGTAACACTCACCGTAATCCCCGTCCTTCTTTCAATCTCTTTAATGGAATATCCACCATCCCTCAACACCACGACACCACTATCAGCTCCCGCTGTTGTGGAGTTTATTGGGGCGCCATAAATATTTTAGCTTTCAGTTTTTATATAATAAAATAATGAAACAATATGTGAACGCGACCGCGACTTCTATTCTAACGATTATTGGTTCGACGCCCGTCTGAATACTTTACTCTAGCGCGACTGACTGATACAGAAAACTTGTAAAAGTAAAAACAAAAAACAATAGTCAAACAATGCCAAAAAAGTGCGTCTGTGTGTGTAAGCGCAAAGCACAAAACGTTTACTGCGCTGTAATTGGCCGTTGCCACGATGCATAGTCCTTTTCTAACAATTTTGTGTGTTGTATGTAGCGTAGTTATGGGTATATAGGGTGTCGAGCTTGACGTGGAGTCGTGTGTACAAACGAGTACAAACGACGGTGAAGCCAACCCTACTTGCAGATTTTGATTATCTCAAAAAATGCCCGAGATAGCGATACTCGTTACCGATACTAGGTTTTTGGAAAGTCCTGTATTTCGGAATCCCTTGAGGTACAAACGAAAAGAAAGTTGGTACAAACGGGTACAAACGACGGTGAATCCAACCCTGCTTGCAGATTTTGATTATCTCAAAAAATGCCCGAGATAGCGATACTCGTTACCGATACTAGGTTTTTGGAAAGTCCTGTATTTCCGAATCCCTTGAGGTACAAACGAAAAGAAAGTTGGTACAAACGGGTACAAACGACGGTGAAGCCAACCCTACTTGTAGATTTTGATTATCTCAAAAATTTACCAAGATACCGATACTAGTTACCGATACTAGGGAACAGTTTTTGAAAGTTCTGTATTTCCGAACCCCTTGAGGTACAAACGAAAAGAAATTTGGTACAAACGGGTACAAACGACGGTGAATCCAACCCTGCTTGCAGATTTTGATTATCTCAAAAAATGCCCGAGATAGCGATACTCGTTACCGATACTAGGTTTTTGGAAAGTTCTGTATTTCCGAACCCCTTGAGGTACAAACGAAAAGAAATTTGGTACAAACGGGTACAAACGACGGTGAATCCAACCCTGCTTGCAGATTTTGATTATCTCAAAAAATGCCCGAGATAGCGATACTCGTTACCGATACTAGGTTTTTGGAAAGTCCTGTATTTCCGAATCCCTTGAGGTACAAACGAAAAGAAAGTTGGTACAAACGGGTACAAACGACGGTGAATCCAACCCTTCTTGCAGATTTTGATTATCTCAAAAAATGCCCGAGATAGCAATACTCGTTACCGATACTAGGTTTTTGGAAAGTCCTGTATTTCCGAATCCCTTGAGGTACAAACGAAAAGAAAGTTGGTACAAACGGGTACAAACGACGGTGAAGCCAACCCTACTTGTAGATTTTGATTATCTCAAAAATTGATCAAGATACCGATACTAGTTACCGATACTAGGGAACAGTTTTTGAAAGTTCTGTATTTCCGAACCCCTTGAGGTACAAACGAAAAGAAATTTGGTACAAACGACGGTGAATCCAACCCTGCTTGCAGATTTTGATTATCTCAAAAAATGCCCGAGATAGCGATACTCGTTACCGATACTAGGTTTTTGGAAAGTCCTGTATTTCCGAATCCCTTGAGGTACAAACGAAAAGAAAGTTGGTACAAACGGGTACAAACGACGTTGAATCCAACCCTACTTGCAGATTTTGATTATCTCAAAAAATGCCCGAGATAGCGATACTCGTTACCGATACTAGGTTTTTGGAAAGTTCTGTATTTCCGAACCCCTTGAGGTACAAACGAAAAGAAATTTGGTACAAACGGGTACAAACGACGGTGAATCCAACCCTGCTTGCAGATTTTGATTATCTCAAAAAATGCCCGAGATAGCGATACTCGTTACCGATACTAGGTTTTTGGAAAGTCCTGTATTTCCGAATCCCTTGAGGTACAAACGAAAAGAAAGTTGGTACAAACGGGTACAAACGACGGTGAATCCAACCCTGCTTGCAGATTTTGATTATCTCATAAAATGCCCGAGATAGCGATACTCGTTACCGATACTAGGTTTTTGGAAAGTCTTGTATTTCCGAATCCCTTGAGGTACAAACGAAAAGAAAGTTGGTACAAACGGGCACAAACGACGGTGAAGCCAACCCTACTTGTAGATTTTGATTATCTCAAAAATTTACCAAGATACCGATACTAGGGAACAGTTTTTGAAAGTTCTGTATTTCCGAACCCCTTGAGGTACAAACGAAAAGAAATTTGGTACAAACGGGTACAAACGACGGTGAATCCAACCCTTCTTGCAGATTTTGATTATCTCAAAAAATGCCCGAGATAGCGATACTCGTTACCGATACTAGGTTTTTGGAAAGTCCTGTATTTCCGAATCCCTTGAGGTACAAACGAAAAGAAAGTTGGTACAAACGGGTACAAACGACGGTGAATCCAACCCTGCTTGCAGATTTTGATTATCTCAAAAAATGCCCGAGATAGCGATACTCGTTACCGATACTAGGTTTTTGGAAAGTCCTGTATTTCCGAACCCCTTGAGGTACAAACGAAAAGAAATTTGGTACAAACGGGTACAAACGACGGTGAATCCAACCCTGCTTGCAGATTTTGATTATCTCAAAAAATGCCCGAGATAGCGATACTCGTTACCGATACTAGGTTTTTGGAAAGTTCTGTATTTCCGAACCCCTTGAGGTACAAACGAAAAGAAATTTGGTACAAACGGGTACAAACGACGGTGAATCCAACCCTGCTTGCAGATTTTGATTATCTCAAAAAATGCCCGAGATAGCGATACTCGTTACCGATACTAGGTTTTTGGAAAGTCCTGTATTTCCGAATCCCTTGAGGTACAAACGAAAAGAAAGTTGGTACAAACGGGTACAAACGACGGTGAATCCAACCCTTCTTGCAGATTTTGATTATCTCAAAAAATGCCCGAGATAGCGATACTCGTTACCGATACTAGGTTTTTGGAAAGTCCTGTATTTCCGAATCCCTTGAGGTACAAACGAAAAGAAAGTTGGTACAAACGGGTACAAACGACGGTGAAGCCAACCCTACTTGTAGATTTTGATTATCTCAAAAATTGATCAAGATACCGATACTAGTTACCGATACTAGGGAACAGTTTTTGAAAGTTCTGTATTTCCGAACCCCTTGAGGTACAAACGAAAAGAAATTTGGTACAAACGACGGTGAATCCAACCCTGCTTGCAGATTTTGATTATCTCAAAAAATGCCCGAGATAGCGATACTCGTTACCGATACTAGGTTTTTAGAAAGTCCTGTATTTCCGAATCCCTTGAGGTACAAACGAAAAGAAAGTTGGTACAAACGGGTACAAACGACGTTGAATCCAACCCTACTTGCAGATTTTGATTATCTCAAAAAATGCCCGAGATAGCGATACTCGTTACCGATACTAGGTTTTTGGAAAGTCCTGTATTTCCGAATCCCTTGAGGTACAAACGAAAAGAAAGTTGGTACAAACGGGTACAAACGACGGTGAAGCCAACCCTACTTGTAGATTTTGATTATCTCAAAAATTGACCAAGATACCGATACTAGTTACCGATACTAGGGAACAGTGTTTGAAAGTTCTGTATTTCCGAACCCCTTGAGGTACAAACGAAAAGAAATTTGGTACAAACGGGTACAAACGACGGTGAATCCAACCCTGCTTGCAGATTTTGATTATCTCAAAAAATGCCCGAGATAGCGATACTCGTTACCGATACTAGGTTTTTGGAAAGTCCTGTATTTCCGAATCCCTTGAGGTACAAACGAAAAGAAAGTTGGTACAAACGGGTACAAACGACGGTGAATCCAACCCTGCTTGCAGATTTTGATTATCTCATAAAATGCCCGAGATAGCGATACTCGTTACCGATACTAGGTTTTTGGAAAGTCCTGTATTTCCGAATCCCTTGAGGTACAAACGAAAAGAAAGTTGGTACAAACGGGTACAAACGACGGTGAATCCAACCCTGCTTGCAGATTTTGATTATCTCAAAAAATGCCCGAGATAGCGATACTCGTTACCGATACTAGGTTTTTGGAAAGTTCTGTATTTCCGAACCCCTTGAGGTACAAACGAAAAGAAATTTGGTACAAACGGGTACAAACGACGGTGAATCCAACCTTACTTGCAGATTTTGATTATCTCAAAAAATGCCCGAGATAGCGATACTCGTTACCGATACTAGGTTTTTGGAAAGTCCTGTATTTCCGAATCCCTTGAGGTACAAACGAAAAGAAAGTTGGTACAAACGGGTACAAACGACGGTGAATCCAACCCTGCTTGCAGATTTTGATTATCTCATAAAATGCCCGAGATAGCAATACTCGTTACCGATACTAGGTTTTTGGAAAGTCTTGTATTTCCGAATCCCTTGAGGTACAAACGAAAAGAAAGTTGGTACAAACGGGTACAAACGACTGTGAAGCCAACCCTACTTGTAGATTTTGATTATCTCAAAAATTGACCAAGATACCGATACTAGTTACCGATACTAGGGAACAGTGTTTGAAAGTTCTGTATTTCCGAACCCCTTGAGGTACAAACGAAAAGAAATTTGGTACAAACGGGTACAAACGACGGTGAATCCAACCCTGCTTGCAGATTTTGATTATCTCAAAAAATGCCCGAGATAGCGATACTCGTTACCGATAACAGGTTTTTGGAAAGTCCTGTATTTCCGAATCCCTTGAGGTACAAACGAAAAGAAAGTTGGTACAAACGGGTACAAACGACGGTGAATCCAACCCTGCTTGCAGATTTTGATTATCTCAAAAAATGCCCGAGATAGCGATACTCGTTACCGATACTAGGTTTTTGGAAAGTCCTGTATTTCCGAACCCCTTGAGGTATAAACGAAAAGAAAGTTGGTACAAGCGGGTACAAACGACGGTGAATCCAACCCTGCTTACAGATTCTGATTATCTCAAAAAATGCCCGAGATACCGATACTAGTTACCGATACTAGGGAACAGTTTTTGAAAGTTCTGTATTTCCGAACCCCTTGAGGTACAAACGAAAAGAAAGTTGGTACAAACGGGTACAAACGACGGTGAATCCAACCCTGCTTGCAGATTTTGATTATCTCATAAAATGCCCGAGATAGCGATACTCGTTACCGATACTAGGTTTTTGGAAAGTCTTGTATTTCCGAATCCCTTGTGGTACAAACGAAAAGAAAGTTGGTACAAACGGGTACAAACGACGGTGAAGCCAACCCTACTTGTAGATTTTGATTATCTCAAAAATTGACCAAGATACCGATACTAGTTACCAATACTAGGGAACAGTTTTTGAAAGTTCTGTATTTCCGAACCCCTTGAGGTACAAACGAAAAGAAATTTGGTACAAACGGGTACAAACGACGGTGAATCCAACCCTGCTTGCAGATTTTGATTATCTCAAAAAATGCCCGAGATAGCGATACTCGTTACCGATACTAGGTTTTTGGAAAGTCCTGTATTTCCGAATCCCTTGAGGTACAAACGAAAAGAAAGTTGGTACAAACGGGTACAAACGACGGTGAATCCAACCCTGCTTGCAGATTTTGATTATCTCAAAAAATGCCCGAGATAGCGATACTCGTTACCGATACTAGGTTTTTGGAAAGTCCTGTATTTCCGAATCCCTTGAGGTACAAACGAAAAGAAAGTTGGTACAAACGGGTACAAACGACGGTGAAGCCAACCCTACTTGTAGATTTTGATTATCTCAAAAATTGACCAAGATACCGATACTAGTTACCGATACTAGGGAACAGTGTTTGAAAGTTCTGTATTTCCGAACCCCTTGAGGTACAAACGAAAAGAAAGTTGGTACAAACGGGTACAAACGACGGTGAATCCAACCCTGCTTGCAGATTTTGATTATCTCAAAAAATGCCCGAGATAGCGATACTCGTTACCGATACTAGGTTTTGGAAAGTCCTGTATTTCCGAATCCCTTGAGGTACAAACGAAAAGAAAGTTGGTACAAACGGGTACAAACGACGGTGAAGCCAACCCTACTTGCAGATTTTGATTATCTCAAAAATTTACCAAGATACCGATACTAGTTACCGATACTAGGGAACAGTGTTTGAAAGTTCTGTATTTCCGAACCCCTTGAGGTACAAACGAAAAGAAAGTTGGTACAAACGGGTACAAACGACGGTGAATCCAACCCTGCTTGCAGATTTTGATTATCTCAAAAAATGCCCGAGATAGCGATACTCGTTACCGATACTAGATTTTTGGAAAGTCCTGTATTTCCGAATCCCTTGAGGTACAAACGAAAAGAAAGTTGGTACAAACGGGTACAAACGACGGTGAAGCCAACCCTACTTGTAGATTTTGATTATCTCAAAAATTGACCAAGATACCGATACTAGTTACCGATACTAGGGAACAGTGTTTGAAAGTTCTGTATTTCCGAACCCCTTGAGGTACAAACGAAAAGAAAGTTGGTACAAACGGGTACAAACGACGGTTAATCCAACCCTGCTTGCAGATTTTGATTATCTCAAAAAATGCCCGAGATAGCGATACTCGTTACCGATACTAGGTTTTTGGAAAGTCCTGTATTTCCGAATCCCTTGAGGTACAAACGAAAAGAAAGTTGGTACAAACGGCTACAAACGACGGTGAAGCCAACCCTACTTGCAGATTTTGATTATCTCAAAAATTTACCAAGATACCGATACTAGTTACCGATACTAGGGAACAGTTTTTGAAAGTTCTGTATTTCCGAACCCCTTGAGGTACAAACGAAAAGAAAGTTGGTACAAACGGGTACAAACGACGGTGAATCCAACCCTGCTTGCAGATTTTGATTATCTCGTAAAATGCCCCAGATAGCGATACTCGTTACCGATACTAGGTTTTTGGAAAGTCCTGTATTTCCGAATCCCTTGAGGTACAAACGAAAAGAAAGTTGGTACAAACGGGTACAAACGACGGTGAAGCCAACCCTACTTGTAGATTTAGATTATCTCAAAAGTTGACCAAGATACCGATACTAGTCACCGATACTAGGCAACAGTTTTTGAAAGTTCTGTATTTCCGAACCCCTTGAGGTACAAACGAAAAGAAAGTTGGTACAAACGGGTACAAACGACGGTGAATCCAACCCTGCTTGCAGATTTTGATTATCTCAAAAAATGCCCGAGATAGCGATACTCGTTACCGATACTAGGTTTTTGGAAAGTCCTGTATTTCCGAATCCCTTGAGGTACAAACGAAAAGAAAGTTGGTACAAACGGGTACAAACGACGGTGAAGCCAACCCTACTTGTAGATTTTGATTATCTCAAAAATTGACCAAGATACCGATACTAGTTACCGATACTAGGGAACAGTGTTTGAAAGTTCTGTATTTCCGAACCCCTTGAGGTACAAACGAAAAGAAAGTTGGTACAAACGGGTACAAACGACGGTGAATCCAACCCTGCTTGCAGATTTTGATTATCTCAAAAAATGCCCGAGATAGCGATACTCGTTACCGATACTAGATTTTTGGAAAGTCCTGTATTTCCGAATCCCTTGAGGTACAAACGAAAAGAAAGTTGGTACAAACGGGTACAAACGACGGTGAAGCCAACCCTACTTGTAGATTTTGATTATCTCAAAAATTGACCAAGATACCGATACTAGTTACCGATACTAGGGAACAGTGTTTGAAAGTTCTGTATTTCCGAACCCCTTGAGGTACAAACGAAAAGAAAGTTGGTACAAACGGGTACAAACGACGGTGAATCCAACCCTGCTTGCAGATTTTGATTATCTCGTAAAATGCCCGAGATAGCGATACTCGTTACCGATACTAGGTTTTTGGAAAGTCCTGTATTTCCGAATCCCTTGAGGTACAAACGAAAAGAAAGTTGGTACAAACGGGTACAAACGACGGTGAAGCCAACCCTACTTGTAGATTTAGATTATCTCAAAAGATGACCAAGATACCGATACTAGTCACCGATACTAGGCAACAGTTTTTGAAAGTTCTGTATTTCCGAACCCCTTGAGGTACAAACGAAAAGAAAGTTGGTACAAACGGGTACAAACGACGGTGAATCCAACCCTGCTTGCAGATTTTGATTATCTCAAAAAATGCCCGAGATAGCGATACTCGTTACCGATACTAGGTTTTTGGAAAGTCCTGTATTTCCGAATCCCTTGAGGTACAAACGAAAAGAAAGTTGGTACAAACGAGTACAAACGACGGTGAAGCCAACCCTACTTGCAGATTTTTATTATCTCAAAAAATGCCCGAGATAGCGATACTCGTTACCGATACTAGGTTTTTGGAAAGTCCTGTATTTCGGAATCCCTTGAGGTACAAACGAAAAGAAAGTTGGTACAAACGGGTACAAACGACGGTGAATCCAACCCTGCTTGCATATTTTGATTATCTCAAAAAATGCCCGAGATAGCGATACTCGTTACCGATACTAGGTTTTTGGAAAGTCCTGTATTTCCGAATCCCTTGAGGTACAAACGAAAAGAAAGTTGGTACAAACGGGTACAAACGACGGTGAAGCCAACCCTACTTGCAGCTTTCGATTATCTCAAAAATTGACCAAGATACCGATACTAGTTACCGATACTAGGGAACAGTTTTTGAAAGTTCTGTATTTCCGAACCCCTTGAGGTACAAACGAAAAGAAAGTTGGTACAAACGGGTACAAACGACGGTGAATCCAACCCTGCTTGCAGATTTTGATTATCTCATAAAATGCCCGAGATAGCGATACTCGTTACCGATACTAGGGAACAGTTTTTGAAAGTCCTGTATTTCCGAAACCCTTTAGGTACAAACGAAAAAAAAGTTGGTACAAACAGGTACATACGTAGCACTAACATATGCAAAAAAAAAAAAAAAGATATCTTCAAGTCGGGTTCTGAGCATTTTTCAACCCCCCGTATCTCCGAACCCCTTGAGGTACAAACGTAAAAAAAGTTGGTACCAACAGGTACATACGTAGTACTAACATATTAAAAAAAAAAAATAAGATATCTTCAAGTCGGGTTCTGAGCATTTTTCAACCCCCCGTATGTCCCAACCCCTTGAGGTACAAACGAAAAAAAAGTTGGTACAAACAGGTACATACGTAGTACTAACATATGCAAAAAAAATAAAAACGATATCTTCAAGTCGGGTTCTGAGCATTTTTCAACCCCCCGTATCTCCGAACCCCTTGAGGTACAAACGAAAAAAAAGTTGGTACAAACAGGTACATACGTAGTACTAACATATGCAAAAAAAAAAATTACAATATCTTCAAGTCGGGTTCCAGGTTCACACAGGTAACGGACACGTCGAATGGACTTTAAAATCAAAATTATACCTAAACTAAATAGGTATTGTAAAATGGCCCTGATTCTGTAAATATTCAATCAGTTGCCGAATTGTTGACGATTTAGAGCTCACAAGCGGTTTAGAGCCCCTCAGTCTGAGGAGAGAGAGACTGCCTCCTTATGTGTGTTCTACCGCTTGTACAACGAACAGTTTTCTGTAGAAATGTTTGACCTGATGCCCACGGCTATCTTCTACCATCGCAACTCTCGCCATCAATGGGGAGTCCATCCTCACACATTGAATCAAAAATATTTTCATACTGTGTGGTATCAAGAGAGCTTTCTCCCGCGGACGCTCAGACTGTAGAATGAGCTCCCCGCCGTGGTTTTCCCAATGGAGTACAGCATGGGGTTCTTCAAAAAGAGTGTGAAGAGATTTCTGCAGGGTTGGTAATGCAAGAGTGATACCCCTGGTGCTGCCAGCACACATAGGCTACGGTAACCGCTTACCATCAGTTACAATATTAATAGAGCGACTGTACTAGAGCAAGGATACTGGCAAAATGCCTTGAAACGCAGTGTGCGTACAGTTTGAACTAAAATACATAATTAATGCCAATTGCTCGTTTTTTATCGATACTTTGTACGATATATCTGTGAATGCATCTATATAGAAACTGCTCACGCTTTGCAAAAGGTTAAACTTTGTTAAACATTCTATAATATTCTAACTCTATGCATATTTATACAAATAAAAATTGCCACATATACGCAAGAGCATATTTGGCTAAATCCTTTTTTGTTGTGTTCGTAATTGTCGGGACAAGGTTTGTTATTAAGAAAGTTTTTTTTTTGGAAAATGTTACGGAAACGTCGGAAATTTCACCTGGGAACGAATAGTATCTATATAAAAGTCAATGTCTGTCTGTTTATAACGTTTGCGTTCCTATAAAATACATCTGATTCGATGAAACGCTGTTGACTTGTGTACCTTGAAAAAGAAATAACAAAGCACGACGGGCATTATTAAATACTAGCTGCCCCCGCGGTTTCACCCGCGTTCCCGGGTTAAATGTAGCCTACATAGTACTTGGGGTGATGTAGCTTCCTATTAATGAAAGAATTTGTCGAATCCGACTGATCGTTTCAGAGATTAACCCTAATAAACAAACAAACAAAACTCTTCCGATTTATTATCTTTATATATAAAATTCTACTGTACGTGTGTATGTCACTGAATTCCTCCTAAACGGCTGGACCCATTTGAATGATGGGTCCATCGTCCCGCCATCTGTCGGGCTAAAAAATCTTTTTAATCTGTCCAGCCGTTTAGGAGGAGTTCAGTGACAAACACACGTACATTTGAATTTTTTTGTATGCGTTTAGATATGATAGAAAGGGTAGGGTAGGGTAGAGTAGCACCACGCAAACGAAGTCGCGCCGGGCAGCTTGTATTAGTATATATAGATAGACAATGAGAAAGCTACCTTCTTTTCCTTATCAAACGTAATGTCGGGCAAGCACACATCTCCGGTCTGTTGGCGCGCGAACTCGGTGAACGCTACTAGTATGTCCATGGTGGCTATACATTGTACGGCGCCCTCCCACCGGTCGTAGTTACTAGAGAACTTCTCGAATATTCTACGACTCAGGTCCTTTAGGACGTTGCTCTTTTGTTCTTCTGCTGCTTGCATGCGGGATAAGAATTCCTGAAATTCAATAAATATTCTAGAACATTCAAAACACCCACGTCCAGTTTAAACACTCATTTCCCTATAAAACTAAATTCTAATCAGAACTGAACAACATTTATAATCAACCTTATATTGGCCCCGATTCCGTTGTTTACGACTAAACAAATTTTAATCTCACTATGTCTCTTTCTAAAAAAGAACATAAGAAAAGGATGTAAGAAATTTAGTCTGTCAAATTCATCCAAAGCTTGTTTTCAATATAAATTTAGTCGCCATCTATCGCGGTAACGCCTTAATACACGCAAAATAAGACGGCAAAGATTAATTTGACAGCTTTAAATGTTCTATCCCTTTGATGAGATGTGACTAAAATTAGTTTAGTGCGATTTACAACAGAATCGGCACCAATGACTAGTTATAAGGTTCAAGACTGGTTGCATTATTTTTTCTGATTGGATTCACTGAGGATGAAATTAGTACTGTTTCATATCCTTTTTCTCAGTGTTAAAATAAATGATCTATGTAGTTTGTATAAGCAAGATTATATGTTAGTTACCTTTGTCTCAGCAGTGGAGAATCTCTTAAACCCTTTCCTGGCGCTCTCCATCTGGTAGTCGGAGTCAGCTTTGGACGCGGCACTCATCGGCACTTCTATTTGATAACGTTTCTTATCTGTGCCCACGTATGTCAGCTAAAAAAATATATTTCGTATTGAATTCTACATTTATTAATATTTCGGACATCTCTTTTGATCTATCGGTTATCTATCTAAATGTATACAGGGTAATTGCTAAAACACTAACCGTTTAGGGGGGGGGGGGGGGTTGAGCCGAATCTCACTCAATCTCAGGGGTCCCTCCCCTTAGCAAATATCTCGTATATTTTCCGCAAGAAACAGTGTAAAATTGCGAGAACATTTTAAAATGTTTGTAGCTTTAGTTTAGTTAGTATTTTATTGTTTTCATCGTTTACATTGATATATTCAATTTTTTTAATAATTAAGTAAAGTTTTTTGTTTTTAAATAAATCCAACGCAAAATAGCACTGCTTTACGAAAAATACGCATAGACATTGAAAATCTCACGTAAGATTACAGGGAGACGAGGTCGAGCCAAATTTCACGACATCTCACAAAGGGGTGAGAGGGGGAGGAAATATCGCCAAAAGCGCCTCATGTAATTTATGGACGTCCCCTAACTTAAATTTCACATAAGAAACCTTATATTTAAAGTATGATCTTTTAAATGCATACCCTACACCTAAAATGCTTCTCCTGTTCCACAAGGTATTCCTTCAACTCATCCTCAATTTCCTTAATCAATTGTAAAGTGTTGTCGTACTCTTGATCGACACCTTCTCCTGGCAGTATGCGCCCTTCCTTCTCCGCCTCTTTTTGATTGAACCCTTCCTGAAATAAACAATTCAATATTTATTATTAATTCATTATCAGCACATGAAATAATTGAATCTCTTTCTAATGAAGCAGAATAAGGATGTGGCCTGAATAAAAATAAATAATAATTATATTTAGTACGTCAGTTAGATTTATAAATTGGACACGTATTTTTTCTTTATCAAATCAATAAAATTTTACAAAAATAAAACGCGTCATAGTTCTGGAGTCGGCTCGTGACGTCATTTGTTTGTAAAAAGTGTACCTAGTCGTGACGTCACGCGAATCTTCTACAAACCATATCTTCGTAATTTTTTGTTTGATTGACAAAAGAAAATAAGTGTCTAATATTTTTGTATGATCGTTCGCAAGTTAGGCGAAACACAAATTTAATTAGACAAAAAAAACAATCGTATCATTCAATGATTTATTCAAGTGGTTTTCCCAAGGGAATATAGTATGGGGTTCTTCAAAAAGGGTAAGGAGAAATATTTGCAGTGTCGGCAACGCGTGAGTGATAGGCTACGGTGACCGCTTACCATCAGGCCAGCCGTATGCTTGATTGCTACCTAAGTAGTATAAAAAAGGTGTACCTACCTTAAAGAACTTCAAAGTCTCTCTATAATCTGGAAACTTTCCATCAGGGCTGAACTGAGCTATCCTCTTTAATAAAGCAGCGTCAACATCAGAGAACATATCGACAAGTTTGAGCGCCGAGGTGAACCCATTCAATATCGATATGAAGTCCAGCACTTTGCGCTTAGAATATATCTTCTCGTCGTAAAATATTGCGCGGGAGTCCGGATGGTCTTTAGATTTCTTGAAATTGCCGAGTGCGTGCACTCTGTAATAATATATTGGTGCTGATTCTGTTGTAAATCGCACTAAACTAATTTTAGTCACATCTTTAGTTTGACGGGCCAGAGTTCAGAGAGAGAGAGAGAGATTCACCTTACGCGCCGCAGGTCGTGGGTTCGATTCCCACACAGGACATGCATTTGTGGGCATGAACATGTCTGTCTGTCCTGAGTCTGGGTGTAATTATGTATATTATGTATGTATTTACAAACAAAAAGTAGTATATGTATTATATCAGTTATCTGGTTTCCATAGTACAAGCTCTGCTTAGTTTTGGATCTTAGTTGAGATGACCGTGTGTGAGGAATGTCCCAGGATATTTATTATTATTTATTTATTTATCAAATCTCTTTCTTACAAACATTATTGAATAAGGATAAAATATATTTAAAGCTGTCAAATTATTCTTTGCTGTCTTCATTTTCGGGTATTGAGACGTAACCGCGATAGGTAGCGACTAGTTAAATTTATATTGAAGCATTTGACAGGACTAAATTTCTTACATCCTTTTCTTATGGTCTTTGTTAGAAAGAGACAGTGTATTTTTTTTTGTAAATAATAAACAATGTATTGTATTGTATAGTGAGACTAAATTAGTTCATTTGTAAACAACAGAATCAGCACCATAACACCTTTACCTGTAAGAGGTTTTACGCGAAGCTAAAAGCAGATGGCGCCACTAATGAATGTTTGTATTATACTCTGTCGCTTTCAAGGCTAGATTAACCATGTCAGGGGCCCTAGGCAATGCAATTCTCGGGGCCCGTTCTAAATTCCTAAAATACATATTTTCTACTAAAAAATATTTTCTCGGCGCGCAGGGCCCATAGCAGATGCGGGGCTCCTAGACAGTTGCCTACACTGCCTTATGGATAATCTGGCCCTGGTCGTTTTGACCAAGAATAATTGACAATATCTGTTAGTTGGTCGGGTTCAATATCTGTTAGTTGGTCGGGCTATACCACTGTTGCCTAGCAAGGATGCGATCCATTTAATATTTTAATTCACCTAGCTAATTTAGGATCATAGAATGCGTACATATTTAACGAATTCTAAAGGTTATTGAAGTTGTCAAACTATTTTTTTAGGCCAATAACTGTGTAACGTGGCGTTAGGTAGGACATAGAATAGTTGTTTGTTTGTATGAGTGTCCCCAATCGATGTATATAGGTTATATCGTACTCCGCCATTTGAAAAAAACAAAATTGTGGCCGAAAAGTATGCCAAAATCTTCCACCCTTTAATTTATTTATTTTCACGTACTTGGCCAACAGTCTCTCCAAATCAGGCAATGTAGTGAGTATGGTCTTGGCATCTTGACATAACTCTTGGTTCTCAAATAGCGTTCTGACAGCCTCTTGTCTTTCCTTGATTACTTTCAGGTTACAACTCGGAGCGCACACCCATTGGTATAATAATCTGTAATCAAAAATTAATGTTGTATGTATATTATGAAGATAAATATTGAACTGTATGTAACTGATGATAAGGTCTATTAACATTTGTTATGTGAACAGAGTTGTGGGCTATCGTTAATAAAAACCGGCCAAACGTGAGTCGGACTCGCACACGAAGGGTTACATAGAGATATTTCCTTTAATTATTAATTTTGCTGTTAAAAGTTATAGCGGCAATTTCCACTATCCATTTCCTGATCCATTTTCAACTGTCTACATATTACGGTTCATGAGATACAGCCCACTGCCAGACGGTCATAGTCATCGGTGGCTCGTTAGCATCCTTTGGGTATGGGTCATATGGAAAAATTGATGAAAAACTACCAGCAATAAATTCCATATTATCGAATAGAGTAAGTTTATTTCAAAATGTCCGGTCTTACCTCTTCCCCATAGCAGTGGCACAGAAATTCAATTTATCATACAAGCAGCCTTCATCTTGCACTATTCTCAGATTCCGTAGCGTTATCGCATCTAGAACCATTGTGTTGCCGCCTTCCCATCGATTTTCAACCTTAACCTCTTGTGATAAGGTTCTGTTCAGCACGTCGGGTGGTGCGTACGAGGTGAACTGAGACATGCCTAGTAGCTGTATGTCTAATAGGCAGCGTGTTAGGTATGATACACATCCGCCTAAAGCTTTGATAGCCAGATAGCAATTTGGTGCCGGAGTCAAGCCCAATGCATCTCCTACAAATGTATGTAGAATATTACACTACACAATAAACTTTATAACTAATTAAATCCTAACTAATATTATAAATGTGAAAGTTAGTTTGTGGAGATAAAAAGTAGCCTATGGAGAAGGACATAGGCTACTTTTTATCCCGGGAACGCGGGTGACACCGCGGCGGACATCTAGTAACATAATATAATAATAATAATAATAGACTTAAATAACATATGTTTAGATTATTTATTTCATAAACCGCCGCAGTATGTTGACATCAGTATTCAAACTCTATCAACAAATATTTTAAGTAATTATTAAATTACTCGCTGTTTCGCTGTTTTGTTTTTTTTTTGCGCGGAATCCTCATTATTTTCCTCGTTATAACATCAGCTATATGCCAGTAAAAGTCGCGTCAAAATCGGTCTAGACAGACACAAAAAAATAAAGTTTTTTTTTATAAGCACCATACTTTCATAATATGCATATGCATTTAGTAAATATCAATTATTTTGACATTACAAATAGACACTACAATTTTATTTATATGTGGGCATTGAAATAGTATTACCCTAGAATAAGGGTGACAGCTGTAAAAACGGCCGAAGAAATAAGACCACGGTGGCGCTATTTCAGTTTCAGTAGGTCCACGTTTGAACGTAGAACTTCAAATTC
Organism: Achlya flavicornis; assembly: GCA_947623365.1. NCBI lineage: Eukaryota > Metazoa > Arthropoda > Insecta > Lepidoptera > Drepanidae > Achlya > Achlya flavicornis. The sequence goes on from OX392488.1 coordinate 5,663,692, forward strand.
ATTCATGAGTGACATAATTTTGTTTTATTGAGTTTCCAAGCGGCCACTTTCAAGATGTTCTTGTACGTAACCCTTAATCTAGACAGAAGATAATATGTATGTAGGTATCTATAGATACTAAAAAATACGCAAGGAGCATGTTGAAAGCATACCTTCATTTAAGAACTCCTTGATTCCTTCCGGCCAGTCTCCATCGGCGTTGGTCTTATAATACTTTTCGGCGAGTGTTTTGAGTGTTTTCTCCGGGGGCCATAGATTTTGTGTCTCTCTGCGCGCGCTATGACAGTGGGTCGACACAAGTTTACTTGTACGCGCTGTTGTTTTACGGTCGTATACAATCTGAGTCAAATAACATTAGTCATAATGTGAAATAGGAGTCGAAGTATTTATACAGGTCGGTTAACTAAAGCTGGCACGTTCATACTCACACTTAAGAGCACTCAGCTCACCATAGTTTTCATACAAAAGCTCTGTACTTACGATGGCGTTTTTAAACACTTTTCGTTAGATGTTTTAAACAAATTGGTATCTTGTGAACTATATCTAGCAGTATAACTAGGCGAAAAAAAAAAAAGTGTGAAACAAATTCAGTAAAAGCCTCCGAAAAACAGCGGTTTTGCACAAATTTTACCTGAACTTTGGCCATATCTAATGTACCTATAAATTATAAAATTAAAGAAAACAGCTCTAAACAATGCTTGCAAATGTATTGGAGATTCTAAATAACTAACTTTTTTTCACAAATTTGTAAGATTACATCACAGGAAGTATGGGCCTGGAACAAGTTTTATGATATGCGAAATCATGAATGACGACCTAGCGAAGCGGCCGCGAGTGATCAGCGGAATTTACCAACTGATAACCGATGGCTCTGATGGTGTCTCTATTTTTTCGCAGTCAAACATTACGTTGGATGAAAGTACAAGCTTTTAGGCTACGCTTGCGTTGAAGTTGCGTTGGCCATGAAGGGCCCCCTTAAGCAATTTCACGAGACTAGATAATTTCTTCAGTCAGTCAATTCTTACGGACGAATGGAAAAAAAGACCATTCTATGTTTATGAGCAGTAGCAAAAGCAAAACAATAACTGTCTCCTTCATACTCATAATCTTGACCGCGCGAGAGACGGACAGACTTTTCATAATGCACGCTTATTCACAGACACTACACAAGCGCAACGTGTAAATGTGTTGAACGTGCCGGATTTAGTTAACATATCAGTCAAGACTGTAGTTTTGCATGAAAACACAACCGTAATATTTTTATAAGTTTAAGGTACGTATGGTTGAAGCGATCGTGGTGTAGCATGATTAGCCGTTCTTAATCGATCGGCAAAGTTAAGCTACGTCTGTCTTGGTCGGTACCTGGATGGGTGACCGTCTAGTGGTATTTCATATCGAGCGTTTCCGTGCTTCGGAAGGCACGTAAAGCCGTTGGTCCCGGTTATCACTTAATTGTGATAGTCGTTAAGCTAGTTGGATGCCTCCAAGGCGGCTTGAAAAGTTCCAACAGTAGGTTGACCACTAGCCTACCTCCACCAATCCGTAATGGGCACGCGGAGTGGTGGAATATCTGCCCATTCCCTTTCACCCTCATTTGTGAAAGGAGGCCTGTGCTCAGCAGTGGGACATTATAGGCTGATGATGATGATGATGGTTGATCATGTCTCATGAATAGATCGTGTTAATAAAGAATAAACCTAATATCATTGGTACAAGTTCCAAAATCAAATGTTCTAGAATACGGACCTACAATTACTTACCAATGCTGGTGGATAATGTGCCAAAGTAGTGAGGAGTCTGGAGGAGTGCTTGTCGTCTTGAAACTGTCCGAGATGGAACAGACCTATCGAGGCATCCACGAAGCACACGCCGTATGTGCTGCATCCATTCATTTCCTACGCAAACCATCAAATTTACATTTTTTTCAATTAATGCTCGACTGCTCTCCACCTTAAAGAATACCGCAGCCAAATAACATTATGTTGTGTTCCTGCGCGAGAGTAAGGTCGCCAGAGCTTATTGGAGGGGGAAGATCGGTAACGCGTGAGTGATGCCTCGTGTGTTGCAAGCGTCTATACGGCTACGGGAACCGCTTATCATTAGGTTGGCCGTCTGTATGTTTGCCTTTGTTTGTTCAGACATCACTCAAAAACTAATGAACAGATCGCGATGAAATTTGGCATGCAGATAGCTTATGGTATGTAGGACATAGGCTTCTTTCAATCCCGGGAACGCGGGTGAAACCGCCCGGGACGGGTACATAAAAATAAAAGTACGTATTTCACTGTCACAATACTTTTAAACATCTCACTATAAGAGGTATTTTATATGGTCTAAGATCACGGAAGTCTATGATGCGATCGCTACAGAAAGGATGGTGCAAGGTTTATATTGTACTCAAGATTAATCAAATGAACCAATCGGAATTCTCGGAATTCGCAGTCACGTCATTGCGCGATCAAAATCACCGGCTAATCCAAATTGGACGTTATGTACCAGCTCTTTCGGCGATTATTGCTTGTAATTGAAGAAGCCGTTTAGGCTAACATTTCTATGATGATAATAATTAATGTGGTATTACCTCTTCAGCGATGGCCATCATATAAGTGGCATTGGCTTCCCCGGGCCCCGGATCTTGTAGTCCACACACTTGTGTACCGCGGAGTGTCACTTGACATATCTCACGTCGGACCACTTTGTCCCATTTTGTGTTTTTTCCCGCTGTAATAACATTATAATAATAAGGGTCAGCAAAGAAGTGAAGCGACTTTTTAATGACTGCAATATCTTATAAAAATAAAGTTTTTTTTTACTGTGTATCGGCCTGTGTTTGACCACAATCTCACCATGGTAAGCGATGATATGGTCGAAGGTGGTGCACACACAAAGCCTAGAAGGAACTGGCTCTCAAGTGCAGCTGTCGGAACACATCGATAGGTGCTTGGCGACAGATTTTCAAATTGAGGGTGGTAGCCAGCCAGGTTGGTACTACAAAGTACCCTCCCACCGTGCTATGGTTTCCTCACGATGTTTTCCTTCACCGAAAGCTCAAGCTCATTGTAGGATTCGAACCCGGGACCTTCGTCTCGGTATCCGACGCCACTATCACTGAGCTGAGCTGCACTGAGCTATCATCGCCTTTAAAATTAATTTAGTAATAGATTAGAGCTTTTTCTCTTGCCATTTAATTTTTGTTTAAAGCAGTCGATTGTTTTGTTTCTTTTATACTGGGTGGAGATTTCGAGATGGTATATTTTCGAAACCTAGGTTGGGTTAGTCATGCTGAACAACTTTTACTATGAACCAACACTGAATTCTCATTTTTTTTTGTTGACATTTACTATGAGAAGTAAAAAAGATTTTTTGAGAATTCACTATTCGTCCCATTGTAAAAGTTGTTCAGCATGACTAACCCGACATAGGTTTCGAAAATATGCCATCTCGAAACCTCCGCCTGTTATAAAATAATTTAATTTATTTATCGGTACTTTTACCAAGAACAAATGACAAGGAATCCATATCTCTATCTATCTATCTTCTAACTCTCTATCTTTCTTTTCTTATATCGACATATTGTCTGACTGTAAATCAACTAGTGTACGATATATCTGTGAATGCAACTATATGGAAACTGCTCACGCTTTGCGCAAGGTAACGTTGTTAATTCTATCACTCTATAATATTCTAACTCTATGGTCATTCCTTTATGTTTGTTTATACTTTACAAACTAACTTTTTTATATGTATACTAGCTGACCGGCGCGACTTCGTTCGCGTGGTGCCTACCCTTATAACTTAGGGGTATGAAAAATAGATAGTAGCCGATTCTCAGACCTACTGAATATGCATATAAAATTTGGTAAAAATCAGTAAAGCCGTTTCGGAGGAGTAAGGTAACTAAAATTGTGACACGAGAATGTTATATATAAGATTTATTATTCTACAATAAATACATTCTAAAATAAACAGTACAGTAGTACCCAACTGATAAGGCGCGTCGTGAATCTTCGATCGCACAGAAAATAAAGTATGGCCCCGAGGATAAACGAAAGAATGCTTAAAACTTACAATCAACCTTAGATCACTAATATAAGGTTCATAATACACTGCAGCTGTTAGTTCCGTCTCACTCGCAAGTCAAGCCCTTCCGCACAAATGGCGGCAGCTGCCGACCAATAATACCATTTCCCGCGCTTTGAAAATGTATCTTCTGCGCAGGTACATCGGTAAGCCATATCAGTTGGGTACTACTGTAACGTTGTTAATACTTACTTTTCCGACACCTCTCCTGCATCATATCGGGTGTTTCGGTCTGCTCCACGCGAGCTACTTTATATCCTTTCGACACTAAAGTGGACGCCATCCTGCCGTAGGCACTCTCAGGAAAGCCAGAGTGCGCAAATTCACCCTACAATTGTAACCAAACGGGTTGAAATTGAAGGTGCTGCTGATCGTTTCTCAGATTCTTTGTTTAGGCATGCTTAACAATCAAAACTAATGTCCCGTGATTAAAGTCAAAGTCAAAGCCATTTATTCAATTTAGGCCCTAGTAGGGCACTTATGAAGGTCAAAGCTACTGAAGTTACCAGCAGTTCGGAAGTCGGCCTTCAACTGAGAATAACAGGCAAGATAGAGATAAGATTATGTCAATCGAAAATGAACCATATGCCATTGGTCCAAGGGTCTACTTCGGTGTAGAAAGGTTCAGGTTCCAAAATTCAATTGTTTTAATCACAATTATTGGAGCTTGAGCTTTGATTGATGTTAGATTCTTACTTGCATTGATGAATTTTTTCATTGTTATTTCAAACAAAAGATTATTTCAAAATATAGCCAACTTTTTTATACATAGTGAATCTAATAAAATCAAAATAGGGGAATACTTTACAAGTACCCAAAAATTACACCTACAGCTAATTTCTATGTGCCAAATTAGATTGTACAAATATTGGTGCTGATTCTGTTGTTTCCCACTAAACTAATTTTAGTTTCGCTGTCTCTTTCTAACATAGACTTTCTGTCAAATTAGTCTAATGCTTGCCATCTATGGCGGTTACGTCTAAATACCCGCAAATGATGACGGCAAAGGCTAATTTGACAGCTTTAAATATTTTCTATCCTTTTTCAATCATGTTCGTAAGAAAGAGATGTGATGTGACTAAAATTAGTTTAGTGCATTTTACAACAGAATCGGCATCATTCTGCATGTATGTTAGTGCCTTTAAAAGTAGGAAGGGTATGAACGCTTACCTTCATATAAGAGAATCCAAGTTCATTAACACCAACTGCGGCATCCATGTGGTACAATTCATAGAATTTGCCAACTTTGAAGAACAACACACAGTCAAAATGTGACGATTTCATCTCCCACCATTGACGATGGGCCTGTAAAAAAAAGTATAAATATGATGATGATTGATGACACAATATAAAGAGTTGCCTAGTAGATAATGTGACACTAACACAGTTTTTTTTACCCTGGTAAGCACTGAAAGCTTAGTAGAAACTGGCTCTCAAGTGCAGCTGTCGGAACACACCGACAGACTTTCAACATGTGGGTGGTAGCCAGCCAGGTGGGTACTGCACAGTACCCTACCACCATGCTATGGAAAGCTTAACTCGAACCCGGGACCTTCGTCTTGGCATCCAACATCGCTACCACTAAGCTATAATCGCCAATCGACATGTCGCAAGCAGTTGCGGCACATTTACGTGCGACAGTCTGGGGACAATGACGACTGACATTTCGCTCGTCCACATACCAAGGTCGTGGTTGAGATGTCACCCAAGGAGGTAGTGTTGTTTTTTTAAATCTTTATTTATTCATAGAGGGTTTAATCACAATGATGAAGTAACACAATCATATTCTGCATTTGATTCCCATTTTATTAAGTGTGGCTTACATGATATCCCCTAATGTAAATGGAGCTTAATACTTACAGGCGTTTGATCCTTATAGAAATCAGGTGGCACAAAAAGAGTGCCAGGGTCATAATCAGGATGATCAGACTTCCTCTTCATTGCATCCCTAACTTTATCTGGTTTCAACCACTCCAGTTTGCAGTGAACCCAGTTGCCTTCATCAGTTGACACGGCTGCCACTGGTTTTTCTTCCACTGGCTTTGACTTTGGAGTTGGTGCACTGTAAGAACAGAACACTATAATCCTAGTTTTACACCTACCGACCTCATAATTTTCCTATCAGTTCCCTTGACCTACCCTGTTACTATGTATTTTTGGTGGTCATCGCGATGCACACCATTAATGAATTTCATCCAAAGAACGCCCACCAATGGACTTCTGTATCATTGGATGTAATTCATTACTGGTGCATGAGCACAAAATCATAATGATACAAATGTAGCCCTGCTGCTTGCATCCAGTGAATTACTAGGACTTCAGGATAGTTTTAGATAACCAACTTACTTTCTCTTACACTCAATAGTAAATTATTATTATAAGATTATAGTAAAATAAAAATATATGACTATTAATAATAAGGGTTCAATATAATTTACCTTTTCATGGAGGAGAAATTTTTAATTAATGCAAGTGTATCCCATAAAAATAGACAGCAATGCTAAGATGAATAGTATGAAGTGCTCAATTTAGTAAATACCTAGGACCAAGACAAAAGAAAAGACAGCATTGCAGTGGGCCAATATGGGCTAAGTATAGATAAATAAAGTAATTCACCTATTACTGGATGACTTTATAGTCTTATTGCTTTTTGGAGACTGTTTGGGCTCAGTCTTAAAGCTGTCCTGTAATTTCTTCTCTAAACCTGACTTCTCTTCTGTAGTTTCCATTTTGTTACCTGCTGAAAAATAGCAAAACTAGTCAATAAATAATTTCTTTTCTTCTTTCATCATCATCATCATATCAGCCTAAGGATGTCCACTGCTGAACATAGGCCTCTCCCATTAACTTCCACCTGTTGGGAAACTCTGTTGAGGTCATTGAGCATGATGTTCAAAGCTTCTAGCTTTACCTACTCATAACGTTTTTCATCTTACCTTTGTTTTCTGTATCAGAATCATCTGAGTCTGCTGGGTTGAGTCGAATCCTCTTCCTCCTTTTAGAAGCAATAGGTATTTCATCATCACTATCGTTATTGTGTTTATTGGCTTCAGGAGAAGGAGATGGTTGTCTTTCACGTTTCTTCTCTGAAAGTGACACTATTTCATCAAAATGAGTTCAAATTAAATTATTTCATAATGTATGTAAGTAGTAAAACTTCAAAAGCCTTAGTACTAAAGCCTACGAATATCATGGATGGCCAAACGCACAAATGTATCTATTCTCTCCCAACTTGGCATTAAGACCCGACTCTCCACCACATGTCTGCAACGCGTGCTTTCATATTTTTGCCATATAATGAGAAGAGGGGATGACAGTCTTGAAAAGCTGGTCATTGTTGGCAATACCGAAGGCAAGAGAACCGGACGCCGGTTGCCAACACGATGGTAGGACCAAGTGAAAGAAGCCACCTCCTCTTCTAAATTCTACCAAGTGGTGAGGGCTACTTCGGACGGGAATCGATGGAGGCAGTTTGTCCGTTTAAGGGATTCCAGTGACCACGATCCTCAGAAATGAGGAACCGACTGAAGAAGATGACCGGTGCGGTGCGGCACACGGGTCAGATATTTTGTAAGGCCATGGGTGGGCATATGAAGTGACTGGCATTTGTAATCTAGTAAAATATAACTTAATCTAGCTAAACTTACTCTCAACTTTTATTTCCTTATCTCCATTCATTGAGGAATCTAATTTGGGAGTCTTGGGACTGCTTTCAACTTCTTCATTGGTTTTAACCTTTTTATTCGCAGGTGGTGTTTTAGAAAAGTAATTAAACAGTGTGTTTGAAGCACCCACGCTATTACGCTTCGACATCTTAAAAAGGTACTCGTTTTAGGAACCTAATAACAAAATTACTGATTCAGCAGTCACAAAACAAACCCAAACCAATTTGGCGCAAATTCTAAACAAAATTGAAATGTCAATTTGTCTGACATTTACTCAGTGTTACCGGCAGTCAATCAAGAAAGGACCCGAATCAAATATCCTTGCCCGAAATAGAAGCAAATAATAGAACCTTGAAATGAACTCATTTTATTCGGATTAATTCGGATAGGCTTTGACTTGGTTGCTATTTTTCTGAAATTCACAGGATAACTTTACCCGTGACGTAACGGCCCTCATAGCGTGCCGTTATTATGTGCCTTCCTAAAACACACAGCGTTGTGGTGAAGAAAGCTGATGTGAATTCGCCTTTAAATCTAGATATCATTGATTTAACTTACCGATTAGTCTTTGATTTAGTTGTATATCCTTGTTACTCACCAGCGAGCGCCCTCTTCTAGGTGAGAGGGAAGCTTTTTGACAGTTGTTCATAGCGACCAGTCTGTCGCGACTTAGAAGAAGAAAAAAGTCAATGAAGTTTGGTAGAACTTTTATGGTGCTCTCTCATTTCCGTAGTCTGTCTCGCTCTATGATTAAACGTCATTTGTCATTTGTTGTTTCCCTCCATTTTTAAATAAATGAAAACATTTTGATCATTTGAGAATATTATATTATATTACAGAATATTATACAGGATAGTGTTTAATATGATTGCTAAGTAGAATAATAAGTGTTTTGCTTACGAAACCGTTTCTTTTTTAACTAAGAATGAAGTATAGAAAATGCGAAGTGTGCGGATTAAGATCGGAAAGGAAAGATGGTAAAAAACGTGTTTTTATGGCCAAATTTCCCCTGGATGCAGTTCGGTAAGTAAAATATCATATTATTTATGAGTTCTATAATTCCTTAAATAAAAACATCTTAATATTTCTTAAGGTATATACCATAATAATATATAAGAAAATAGAGTTGTGCAACATTTATTATCGAATTCGATATCGATATTTTTATATTTTTAGGTCGCGAAAATGGGTGAAAATGACGGCAACGAGGACTTGGCTTGCATTCCAATAGCGAAACTAAATGAATTAAAATATATATTAACGGAACCCATTTTGTTGAGAAGGACTTTTAGAAAAAAAAACACGGCTAAAGAAGACTGCAGTTCCATCCATAAGACTCTCAGCTAAGCCACTCTCTAAAGACAAACTTAAGGGATTTCCCTGCTACCTTTATAAAGAACAGCGAGCATCAGGTCAGTAACACACATATTTAAAATCAATACAAATAAAACGATAAGTTATTATATAAATTTTAAATATTTTTACTTTCATCTAGATTATCCATCTACTTTTTCGGCTCCAAATGCTTCTTTGGATATTGAACAATCCATACATTTAAATGATAATTTATCAGTAAATTGCAATGAAATTTATAGCGAGTATGATATTCCAGTAGAATATACTATAGAGGTGAGCCATACAAGTGAGCAGCTGCAAGGTATATAGCCACTTTTTGATTTTATTTCACAAGACTTTATAAAATCAATTTGATACAAAATAATGATCATCTTCTATTCCAGATATTCCGCATATTCATACTGTTCCAAAATACTGAAATTGCGGACGGATAATAGATGAAGATCACTCATATATTACGAATGAATGTAATCAATCTTATGATGACGATAATATCTTGCATTTGCCAGACATTGAACACGAAGCTGAAGAGAATTTGTTTGCAACATTTGATAAACAACCAGTTGTGTATGTTAATGGATACCTGGCCTCAGTTTTAATTAAACGCACAAACTGTGAGAAATGTTGTGATAGTTTAAGGACAACTACACCTGGAAAGGATAAAATATACGACTATATCGCACTAAGGGAATGGTGGAACGATACACTATCTCTTACGTACCCGACTCTGGATCTATGTAAAACTGTTTATTCATGTGTTTCTGTGTTTGAGCATAATGTAAGAGAAAATCATCACTCTATCAATATTGGCAAATATTGCCAGTTAATGATGATGACAGATGTAAATTTATCATGGCTGTGTGAGAAGCACATTTAAAATGTATCTGAGGCTTTGCTGTCTCGATTGGCAGCTTTATTAATCAGAAATGAATGTCGTAAAGTTAATGCTTCCGTAAGTGACACAGAACAGTTTAATGCAGACAAAAATAAAATGTGGCTCAATTAACGAGTTCAGCAAAATAATATGGTGCTTATCTGTCTGATATGTAACATATGTAACATTCTTCTTATGGCTAATCCTAGTTTAGGTCTCTTATGTAGCCAATCCTATTATTAAGGTTACGTTGTGGGCAGAGTCAACAAAACTCTTGCGAATATATTTTATTACGCTATATTAGGAGTGCACAACAATAATAATAACATGACACGTGTGTTTATCAAAAGGCAACGTTGAGACTGGGATGAGAGTGGGAACTCTATGGCGACTGTTCTATGGCGACTGAGTGTGACGACTGCGTGTGACGACTGCAAGCGGCACATACGGCGTACGCTTTATATTGCAGGGATAAAGCTATGAGTTCCTACATACAACATATTTTTTTAGTATTAAAAAAAAAAGCCTTATTAGGGCCTAAACAGGATAATTTACTTTTTGTTTTGATAAAACGTCTAGTTGCAAATATTATGTAGTTTTAATTAAACTCCAATCACAAACCTTACTGTATATTAGTATAATGTGTATTGTATTAGTTAGTTCTTTGTCTCGACTTTTTACGGTTTTCTTAAATACCCCGGTCTGTGATCCACAGGAAAAAATGCATCTAATTCAAATAAAAAATATTAATATTTATTAGTATTATGTAATCTTGTGTATTAATATATTGTATGGTATATTATATTTTTATACAAGTCATAATCTGAACTAAACTGAACAATATATATATATCGATAGATTTAAATATCTACTAAGCAGCGCATCTCTATTTCGTTCTAAGGTTGGTAGTACTGATTGTTATTATTCTCACGTTGTTCTCATTGTGGCTTTTTTTGGTTCCCAATTGATATTTTATCATTTTTATCTTGCTCTATGGAGTCCCGTCTCTTCTTACGTACCTAGTTATTGAATACTCTTTGATAGCGACTGTGAATTTTGCCGGTTAAACAGCAAAATTTTTCATTAAGTTATTTTTAGTTTAAAAAGTGAATAAAACAATAGCGTTTCAGTCCTAAACTATCGCACAGCGTCGGTTTTAAATGGATTATCTTTTTTCTCTATAAAATCCAGTTTTTAAATGAGTTTAAGAGAAAACGATAGAGGTGGACAGAGTTCGAAAACTGGTGCTTTGGATTGAGACCAGTACTCGAACGAAACACAAGAGTTGTTATAAGAACTCATCTTCGTCATCCTCGGCGGATGACGAAGGCTTCGCATCACCTCCGCCTATCAATGGACTCGTAAGCGAGCTAACTTGTAAGTACAATCAAACATGTTCAGACCCTCGTTTAGACTGTCTAACTAATGCAAAAACTTATTCATAATCACAATATACTTCACAATTACCTCAATTGTACTAGAAATCAGTCTTTACATTATGATAATAGTGACCCAAGTACATCTACTTGTCAAACTCTGATTTTTTTTTAAATCATCCAATAACCTTGTCATTGTAAAACTTAATAATACAATTTTCATAAATATAAAGATTATGTAGCATCCACAGAGATATTATAAGCAAGCTTGTCTACAGAGGTGTTATAAGCATGCTGTTAGCATTGTGGAACAACAACAGTTTTACTGCTTCACTCGTCAACAAATCAAAACAATTTAAATTAGAATATATTAGTGAGAAAATTACTTCCATGATTGAACCTGGTTCACTATCTTATAAGAAATTAGAATATACTATGCAAAATTATACGTGACAAAGGTCAGATTACATCAAGGTCAGACCTGACAAAATTTAGTTAACTTCCCATAAGTTAAGTAAGACTTCAAAATATTCCACATAGTCAAGAATTTCTATTTAATAGAGAGGCATTGCAACCTGTCATTGCATCCCTCAGTTTAGGTTGAGTGTATTCCTCTTTTGTCAAAATACTAACAAAGTTTCTTAGTACTAATAATATTCATTTATAAATTTTCATAGAGTCCTAGTTGTTTACCATGTTTTCTAACCATGAGATTGGCAGAATCATGTTAATACAATGGAGCCATAAACAACAAATTGGAATTGGAAACACACATGACTGTTTATGTAAAAAATAATAATAATATAAATAGAATTGAAAACCAAGACGATGGACATGATCTCCCAATTGAAATAAACAAAACATATAAGAGACACCACTTGCCTTAGTTCCGAGCATTCTTTATTGTTCCTTATCAAAAGATCAGATGAGGGACTCCAACCTCAGAGGTCGAAATGTCATATATGTGTAAAACAAAAAACAGCTAATCTTGCAAGCAGAGGTGCCAGAATTTTTACATTTCATTGATTTGTTAGTTAAAATATAATTATCAGGCCTATATACCTATTCATTTTTCAACTGTGGACATACAGTTGTGTGTGGAGGTTCTCATGGGTAGTTTACAACAATGAAGTGCTACAATTGACAGCTGTCTATTTTGTCTCTCATCGGCTCCAAAGATGATTACCACAGTTTCCAATTGGGTTGCGGAAATCCTACATGCAAAATACTTTCTAGTAAATCAGAACCGAGCCATTTTTGTTTCTCAGGTTGCGGAAACATTGAGAACGGAAGTCTGAAGAAATAGCATTAATAAAATTAATCATTCCATGAGGTGGACTGTGGAGTGTAGGAAACAGTTCTCATTAAGAAGCTCAGAGTTTATTACATACTAACTGTGCCCGCAGTTTCACCTGCGTTCCTGGACTAAAGAGAAGCCTATATCCTTCTCTGTACCAAAGACTATCTGAATGACTAAGTTCATCGCAAAAGGTTCAGCAATTTAGGTGTGAAAGTTTAAACAATTAAAGAAATTCACATTTGCATTTTTATGATTATTTAGGATGCTAAACATTGCAAACTATGCAATTCTCAAAGGTCGACTACATTGCCACCAAATGAATTAATTACTAATTCCTCTTGTAAAATAAGACCTAAAATTACCTAACCTAACTTTGCTGAGTTGTTTGCTTGTTCTTCTCAATTAAAGGCCAACTTCCACACTGGTGGTAACTTCAGTGGCCTTGACCTTCATTGGTGCCCTGCTGGGACCTAAATTGAATAAATAGCTTTGACTTTAAATGGTGTTAGAGAAAGTAATAACAGCTCAACACCACAAAGTAGAGTAGACTCACTTCTTAACCCTGTGGTTCTGCATCTGTATGCAGCGGATGCAGTCAGGGTTGCTCAACTAAACTATACCTACTTATCAGGGAAATGGCCACCCCATGTAGAACAATTGCATGCAACGTGAAGTAGATACCTACATGCAGTACTTGCAGTAATAAACAGTCAGCGGATGACTTTTAAAGTTGCACATATGCTGTATTTGAAGTAATAAACGGTCAATGGACGTTTTTAAAACATGCACACATGCAATACTTTCAGCAATAAATGGTCAGCGGTTGACTTATAAAATGCACACATGCAGTATTTGCAGCAATAAATGGTCAGCGGATGACTTAAAAAAGCACACATGCAGTATTTGCAGCAATAAATGGTCAGCGGATGACTTAAAAAAGCACACATGCAGTATTTGCAGCAATAAATGGTCAGCGGATGACTTAAAAAAATGCACACATGCAGTAATTGCAGCAAAAACGGTCCGCGAATGACTTCAGTACTTGCAGCAATAAATGGTCAGCTCATGACTTAAAAAATGCACACATGCAGTATTTTCAACAACAAATGGTCGGTCAGCGGATGACTTAAAAATGAACACATGCAGTGCATGCAGCAAAAAAAAAAAAAAAAAAAAAAAAAATAGTCAGCGGATGACTTATGCACATAATTATTATACAGTCATATATACCTCTCGGGGAGGCTAAACGGAATTGAAGACCTCCTATCAAGGGTTCGACAAACTCCAGATTGGCATCCTCTGCCCCTGGCCATGGAGGTAAATTGTTACTTTTTATAGTATAGGACCAGACATGGACCTGATTGGGTCAAGGGATACAGCTGTTGTACCAAGGTACGAAACACTAGATTCCCGAGATGATTACTCAATGTTTAGCGACGCTAAACGCCAAGAGTGGGACTATCAGATGAGGTGGGTACCACTCAACTTAATACCACGAATCCTGAGCCACTTAAACATTGCAATAGGAGTGTACATTCTGATAGCGCCAGAGTGCACAAAGTGCTTCTGGCTACTCGACCTACAAGCGAGAGCTATATCAGAGCCACTACCAATAAGGAACCTGCGGAAGGTTCTAGAAGATCGAACGACAGGCAGGGTTCACTCTTGTCTGGAAAATTGGGGGTGGGCAAAGCACTGGACTCTAGCAGAGTATTAAAAGATTGTAAGCTTGGTGTGAACAAAACTTATTAAAGTGTAGTTGGCGGACATCTACGTTAAACACATACAGTGCTCAAATTAAAAGATGGTTAGTTTGTTTCGATTATAACCTGGTTAAAATGCCTCAAGGTCAGGATGTTACTAGAGTTTTTAACAAAATTGTATTTAAAAGATAAACTAGCTTACAGAATCATTTTCTTACATAAATTAGCCATTTCAACATACTGTAGGTACCTACCTACAAAAGTTTTGGTTTTACCTAGGTTTGTACAACAAAAGTAGATAAAAACCCATATGGGATACAAAAGTTTTATTTGACTGGCTAGAATCATCAACAAGTTCTGCTTCATTAGTTAAAATTACAGACAACCCACTTTAATACTCTTGCTAACCTTAGGTCCAGTCTATTAGCTCACATTACTAGTCAATCATTCTAAATACTCATTCGTAAAGAGGGTGAGATCATATTGTGGCCTAAGTTTGCCTCAAAGACAGACTGAAGAGTTTCTGAGACAGAAACATACAAAGACAGTTAGGCTGGTTGTTGCGGAAACATCCAAACCATATATTTCCTGTCAGGCACATGACTAGCTTTTGTAGCTTTATTAGAATTTCGGAGAATAGACGCAGCACAAACAAGTCTGTTACTTGTCTGTTACAAGAAGCCGTAGAAGCTAATAAAGATGCTTCACCAGGCAGTACCTATTATATTGGCTGTAGCATACAGAAGTTGGATGGAGATTATACCTGTGGAGGAGATACTCAGCAGAAGCAATTGGAAAGGTAATGAAACTTTTAGAAAATTCTACTGCCGTCTAGCAGAAATTTTGACAATAGGTACCAATATTTTAATTTGTTGTTGTAATCTGGGGGCACGGGAGTGCACCCCGCCAAGACGTCCAAGCGAAGCGCATCTATTGTTGCTGAGCATTAACGATGATTTCTTATATCGATATCGATTTTTTCTACAGCCGTCCAGTAGAAATTTTGATAATACCAACATTAATGCCGAGCATTAATGCTGATTTGTTAAATAAACCATTGAATTATTACAGAAAATATACATTTTTCAAATATTTGATGTAAACAATAATAATTATTACAGATGTTATATGTTACAGGTTTTCCTACTGAGAAGTTCATAATTTTAATTTTCAATATAATAATATTGAGTAAGACATTTATTTCAACATAGCGATTTGTGATTATCACCAGCAGATACCAAACAGGTCTTCACCACAACGCTGTGTGTTTTAGGAAGGCACATAATATAACTGTTTTGCATTACAACAAAACAGGTATTATGTGTTGAATAAAACACACAGCGTTGCAGCAATGTTCTTGCTGGTGGGCTGAAGACTCTATGAACAACTGTCAAAAAGCTTCCCTCTCACCTAGAAGAGGGCGCTCGCTGGTGAGTAACAAGGATATACAACTAAATCAAAGACTAATCGGTAAGTTAAATCAATGATATCTAGATTTAAAGGCGAATTCACATCAGCTTTCTTCACCACAACGCTGTGTGTTTTATTCAACACATAATACCTGTTTTGTTGTAATGCAAAACAGTTATATTATAGGTATGTAGATACCTAAAACAACATCATTTTTATACTCATTGCGGAATGTTTATGGCAAGCTTATTACTCACACACACACTTTAGTATTCTAGTTGTGATGATAAGTAGGCTCGGCTGCAGTCTGCATTTATGGATAGTTACTATACTCTTTGGTCTGCTTTGGTAGCTATTTTAGTGCATTTCGTTACTCATATACTTAGTACATATTTGACTGTTCCCCGCGTTCCCGGGATAGCCTATAAAGCCGGCTGTTAACTTGAGGATATCTACTATATAAAAATAAGTCGGGTTTTCCTTCCTGACGCTATAACTCCAGAACGCACGAACCGATTTCCACGGTTTTGCATTCGTTGGAAATGTCTCGGGCTCCGTGAGGTTTATAGCAAAGAAAATTCAGGTAGGGTAGGGTAGGGTGGGGTAGGGTAGCACCATAGGGTAGGGTAGCACCACGCGAACGAAGTCGCGCCGGGCAGCTAGTCTTCTACTATATAAAAATAAGTCGGGTTTTCCTTCCTGACGCTATAACTCCAGAACGCACCAACCGATTTCCACGGTTTTGCATTCGTTGGAAAGGTCTCGGGCTCTGTGAGGTTTATAGCAAAGAAAATTCAGGTAGGGTAGGGTAGGGTAGGGTGGGGTGGGGTAGCACCACGCGAACGAAGTCGCGCCGGGCAGCTAGTAATCTATATATATAAAAATGAATCCCAATTTCCCTTGGTCACGCCATCACGCGTGAACGGCTGGACCGATTTAGGGTAGGGTAGAGTACATAGTTCTATTTCTATGGTAGAGTAGTAGGGTAGGGTAGACTAGGGTAGGGTAGGGTTGGGTTGGGTAGGGTAAGGTAGGCTAGGGTAGAGTAGGGTAGGGGTAGTGGTAAGGTAGGTTAGTGTATAGGTTAGTAGGACACCACGCGAACGAGGTCGTGCCGGGCAGCTAGTAAAATATAAAGGTATCTTGAGATAATATATTTTATCGCTCGTGAAACAAAAATATTTATGGATTGGGATGTAATATAGAAAAATTTATGACGAGCGATAAAATATTATATCCCATACTGAAAAGCTGGCTTAATACTCGGGGATAATGTAGCTAATTATTAGTGAAATATTTTTTGAATCCGATTAGATCAGAGATTAGCCCATTTATACAAATAAAAATACTTTTCTGTTTTATTAATCAAACTTATACTGCTTATACTTTGATTACTTATATATTGATACTTTTCTGTTGTATTATTGGCTAACAGGTATTTAAGTAGTCACGCCCGTATTCCAATGGGATAGGCCAGGGGTCATCAACCTTTTTGAGAGGGAAGAGCCAAAAGCTACAATATTGTTTTGTTATTTTATTCATGTGAAATAACGCTTGCTCGCACGAATATGTCGACTCAAAGATCGCCAGCACTCCAAATGGATTGATTGTTTTTAAAGGGTTTTGATTGGTTGGTTAAATTATAATTTTTTGCGTAGGTATGAATTTGAAGAGCCCCAACTATACATCGATAGAGCCGCATGCGGCTCGCGAGCCGCAGGTTGCCGACCCCTGGGATAGGCAGATGGAAAGTAGACTTCCAACTTGATTGCTATGCATCTGATGACATACCACAGACATAAATTTACACAGACATTTTCATCTTCACACATATCGGTTTTTGGGAGCTTTTGCTGATTTTTGGTACTTACTTAAAAAACAAAAGCTGTTATGATTTTCCAATTTATTTTAAAGAATTTTAATATTAATATTTATACATTTTGTGTTGTAAAACATAATTTTAATTACTATCAGTGTAAATAGCTAATATACAAGTTATACAAACTTACAACATCAACTTATTCTTCTAATAGTTTTGGTGTAAAAATGGCAGTAATTCCTATTTACTTATGTGCCAAATCCGTTCAGCCATTTAGGCGTAATTAAAGACAAAGGTAAAAGTTGAATTCCCGATTATTGTGGGTTCTCAAATCCTGAAGGACAACATCGTGAGGAAACTATAGCATGGTGAGAGCCCCATGACTGGCTAGCACCCTCAAGATTTGGGCCCTGGTGACCTGTAATACAGGTTTTTTTATGTATACTTAAGAACCTTTTTGTGAGAGATAAAATATTATTATTATAAGATGAAAATCTGTCGCCAAGACAGCTGCACTAAAGTAGCAGTTCTTAGAGGCTTTGCTTACCTCCTTTGGACACATCATCACCTACCATAGAGTGTCGTTAAACACAAGCCTACAGGCCCGTAGCCAGGGGTTCTTTGAATAGGTTGTGTTTGCAACCTAAAGATATCACGTTTTTCCTATATGCACCTTTTATAACATAGAATATCGCAAAAAAAGCATGTGCATATTTATCTAAACAAATTCATAAAATTGCGTCACCCCTCGAACATACCTGGATACGTTCCTGCAAGCCTATCTTATAGATATCTACAGTGAAATAAACCATAAAATTTAGTTTGTTTCAGTCAGACTGTTGCCGACTGAAATAACATAGTATTAGGAATGTAATTACAAGATACAGGTGTGTTTTGCGTTCTCGCCATATTTACAGTCACGTATTTCTTGAATAGTACACGAATCAGTTTTTTTTTAAATAAAGGTTAATTTGTAGTTTGATACAAAAAGAAAAAGACATAAGTAGCTCATGTACCAAACATTAGATAGATTTATGTCATTATTGGGATTCGTGGTCTATCAACTAATACTTCAAACTCCGTAAAAATGGGGAGGTTGTAAAACTACCTACAACTTGTGTTATTTATTTTAAACTAAAATATAAGAAAAAAATACATTTTAGTTGATTTTTCAATCGTTAGAGCCTTGGATGGGACATTTCATTGATAAGTCTTTACAAAAACCATTCTTTATTCAATTTAACAGCCAGATGCCGCTTATCTGGCATTGAAAAATCAGTCCTAAAACAAATATAAAAATTAAATATTTGTAACATAAATTAAAAATAAGCACCATAAAAAATATTTTTTCCGTCTCTGTAGCATAATAAATTCAGTAAAATCATATCAATAACAGAATAAACCAGTTTGTAAGTTATTCATTCAGAATATTAAGAAAAAATAACAAATTAAAATATAGTCTTCAGCAGCCGAAATATTTTTGACAAGGCTTAAACACCTGACTAACATTTTAAAATAACAAAAATAAATCCCTATTGCTACCTTATTTAGAGGATAAAACTAAATATGGATATCCTAATAAATATTATTGCCCGGTTATTATTATACTTGCCTGACGGTATCTGCGTGCGAGCCACACTCACACACACACACAAATTAAATGACACTTAAGTGTTTCATAGATAAATTAAATGAAATGTAACTTTAAAAAAGGCTTAAAAAACATGAAGTGAAGAAGATATAAAATAATGAAATCCAAAAAAAATATATCTTGTTCAAGTGAAATATATTTCCACGGATTTTTATACTCTGTCTTGACAGGTTTATTTTTTTAAATGTATATTCATTCACTGAATTTCACTGGAGGCAATATAAATAAAGAAAAATATTGACCTTAAATTAAACCTTACTTTTAAAGATACAGCACATTCAAATTCAAATTTATATCTTCCCTTTCATATAGAACTAATTGTTGATTTGGTACAGATACCAAAAATAGGTTGGACAGTGTCAATTTATTCCCAATATCCCTCACATAATAATCTGCGGTTCGGGTACAGACAATGCGATTGACTTGTGTGGTAAGACTTGTCCCCCGTTGACGTAAAGTTCATCTTTGACTATGACATCTTCGCCGAGGACCGTGCAGTTTTCCATTCGGACCCACCGGCCAACCACTGATCGCCAGCCGACAATGCATCCATCGAGCCAAGCGTGCTGTCGTATGCAAGCTCCGCGTAGAATTGTGCTGCGTTTTATACATGCACCTACAAAAAATGTGGTGATAAATAAATGATGTAGGTTCGGTCCCTATACAGCACAAACATTGTGTTCATAACATGTTTGTCTGTTCTGTATCTGGGGATACCCATTAGACGTGATATGACAGATGAATTAATAATATATATGTACTTATAATGTGATAATTATATAAGAATATACATATAAATATTTAGTTCAAAGTGTAGTGTTCTCAGTTATCTAATCTTATTTGAAGAATGTAAGATGGATTATAAAAATATCGAGAATTATTAAATTTTATATAGAAAAAAAGACGAGGAATTTCAATTTCAAATAGACCTTCGCAGGCTCTTATGAATAGTCTGATTCTAATACTCTAGTTGCATTTGCTGAGAAGAGCCGGCAATAAACTCAGCAATTACTATTTTCTAAACAAGCTGAAATTCATTACATAGTATTTAGATTCCAATCGCACTGATAACAATTGCGTGCCCCGGTGCGGCGGTAAAACTAATCGATATTTAATAAGTAAATAGCAAACTTAAGCAGACCAGCCCCCATTAGCAGTACCTGTTCACAAGTATGACGCATATGGCAGAGAATATTAATCTCTTTCAAGTTTTCAAATGATATCAAAGAAATTACAATATAAGTATAATGATGAGGTATTTATTTCTCCCTCATTATAATTTATGCAAATAAAAACGTCCTTGAATAAGATATTATTGGTATTTAATAAAAACTCAATTTCTTGTACATTAAGGTGTAGTATCCCACGAGAAAACAATAATTCTTTAAAATATTCACTTTATCATATTTATAAAAGCTAATTTATTTGAGCGTTAAATGCAAATTATGCACGGCATGACATGTATGGCTCGATAAGAGAATTAGTCGTGTCTACATTTTAACTGGTCGTTTTGAAGTAATAATCTTTTATATGAGTGTAGCTAGTATGACATCATTGAAAAGTTGTTATCACCTAATGACTGGCGATATAAATCTAATGTCGCTTTGGGTATCAATTCCATTTTTTCGCGAAAAATTAAACTCAGTATGCGAAATTTCGGAAAAGGCATTTATCAGTGGTCTGACTAACGTACGGTTCAGCAGTTTGCTTTTCTGAGAAGACCCGGCAATAAACTCGGCAATTACCTTTTCAGTACAAACTTTAATTTATTACATAACTATGGCCCCCGCGGTTCACCCGCGTCCCCGGGATAAGGGTGGACATGTAGATGGAATTTAGAAAGAAAAGAAAGAAAGAAAATTATTTTATTTTTCCTACACAAATGAATAGTAAATATAAAAATAGAACAGTAAAATAAAGTATAAATAAATATCGAATCTGTGTGTTCGGAAAGAAAAGGCGGCCGACTCAGCCTAATGTTGAGGTGCGTCACGAAAATCAGTGGGAAGAGATCAACGAGTGAATTTGGAATGAAATATTGCCATTTACGCTACGAGAAGATAATTGATCCAATCTCATAAGCGTATCTAAGGCTCGATTCCAATATTCCATCATTTTGCGATCCCGGATTTATATTTAACATACAGTTTCTAATAATTAGTAAAATAAAGGGTGGATTGAATACCGAAATCGGAGTTGTAAAATATGACGTATTTCTTTACTCACCATCTTCGATAACGACATCAGGGCCAATAGTTACGTTCGGCCCTATCCGGCATCCCTTCCCGATAGAGGCCGAAGGGTCGATTATGACATTACCAACCACTTCCGCGCCTTCGTGCAATTTGTTAGAGTTCTTCTGACGTAAGCTTGTTAGGTATAAACACATTCCTGAAATTACATAAAGTTAGATTTGAATAGTAGATAATTATTTTTACACACAGTCATTTCGTGATGTTAAAAGTGCCCATTAAATCAATCGGTACATTTTAAAACAGACATTTTAAGTTGTTTACAATGGCAAATAATAAATAAATAACTATTCATATAAATTTCGAACCCTAATCTTGAACCCTATTTAAAATTAATTTAATTTTTTCTTTTTAACTTTCTTCTTCATAAATGTTGAAATAATCACTATCATCTCTACATAGTATAAAATGAAGTCGCTTTCCGCGTCTGTCTGTCTGTTAGTCCGCTAACTCTTTCTAAACAACGCAACTGATTTTAATGCGGTTTTCACTATGCGTTAGATAATTTTCCCACGAAGGTTTCTATTTAATAAAATAAATATCCTGGGACATTCCACACACACGGTCATCTGATCCCAAACTAAGCAGAGCTTGTACTATGGACACCAGATAACTGATATAATACATATACTACTTTATGTTTGTAAATACATACTTAATATACATAATTACACCCAGACTCAGGACATACAGACATGTTCATGCACTCAAATGCATGTCCTGTGTGGGAATCGAGCCCAAGACCAGCAAGTAAGGTGAATCTTAACCAACTGCGCCAACTGCCCCGTCATAATATTTCATCGTCATAATATTATATATCTATTTTATATATACAGAACATATTAAAAAAGTAAATGTTTCGTAAACACTTTACGAGATATATCAAAATGATGTATGGATACGGAATTGTGTATCCTAAAAATATCTGCAAAAAAGTCCGCAATGGTATATGTATGTCTATATCATATGGATAACCCACAGTAACCATTTTTATGCGATTGAATTGATAACATTTTTTGTGGGTTATACTTTCGAAGTAATTTTTACCCATATAGTATTAATCCTTATCTAATTAAATAAGTTAGTTAATACGGGCATTTAATGTAGATAAAGTTTGCTCTTTACAGAAAATCATTATCATTTATATTTTGAAAGATATCACAGATTTAAAATTAGCAAGAAATAGTATTCGCGATACCGTGAACGGGCGGCACGAGAGGGGCGCGGGCGCGCGTCCGGTCGACACCACACGAAATTGCACCCGTGCAAAGCCGGGGCGGGTCGCTAGTGTTATATAATATCACATAACCACAAATAAAGTAAATTACCTGTTAAAAAGTCCTTTGGTTGTCCCACATCCATCCAGAAACCTTGTAATTCCATTGCATGCAACTGTCCATCTGTCGCCATGAAGGGGAATACTTCCTTTTCAATAGACATTGGCCTCAGTTCTATTCTATTGAGTACTGATGGATTCAGAATGTACATCCCTGTTAACATGACGACAACAGATTAGAACTACTCCGTATTTTGCACATCTAAAAGGTTAAATGGTTCGCTATCCTGCGATAACTATGAGTTTCTTCTTAAATGCAAGTAGAATTGGAGATAAATTACAATTCAATGGTGTAATTTTGCCAGATTTTTAGGAACCAATTTTTACTTATATATTGTAAAAAAATATGTTACAATAATTTTCATACCAGCATTAATTTTATTGGAAATAAACTCTTGAGGTTTTTCCACAAAGCTCTCAATCTGCCCATTATCTTTATAAACCACTACGCCATATTTGGATGGCTCTTCCACTTTGGTTACTACTATTGTTCCCTCCTGAAATAACAAAAGCATATGAGATAAGGCCTAAGCAATCACCATCATTCATATATGTAGCTACATTTTATATACCTAACTAAATGAAACTATTATCTATTCCTTATCACAAATTAAAGGATATTGTTACAACACTTACAACATATTAGTGTGGTTCATGGTAACCAATGAAAATATGTGATTATAATAACTGTATGTGACTGAATGGTCAGAAACAGTTGAATAAGAAAATCACTTACTTTACCATGACTTCTATGGAATTTGGCAAGTTCTTTGAATGGGAAATCACATATAACATCAGAGTTGAGTACAAAGAAAGGCTCAGGGCTCGTACTAAGTAAATCCCGGGCTAAAGCCAGTGGTCCTGCTGTACCCAGTGGTTCAGTTTCATGAGAAAATGTTAATGAAACACCAAGTTTAGATACTTGTTCTGTCAATTCTTTTTCCATGTCTTCAGCTCTATAGGACACTGCAAGTATCACCTAAAATATAAGAAATATGTACGGTTATCAAAGATGAGTGCAAGTTTACATATGACCTATTTAAAACGCTTATTTTTCAGATAAGAATTCAATGCTGCAGTAATCAGTGATATAAATACTTTTTCAACACACTCGCTCGTAAAGTGACAATTATTGCAAAATTGAAGTCTGCTTTTTTCCTCGCAAGTGGGTTGAAAAATGTTGTATGACATTTGTGTGCATTGATTTATTACTCTCGGCTCCCTTATCACTTAATAGTGTTAGATTAATAGTTAGTGTAAATCGCCTCGAGTGTTAATAATCAAATTTGCACACATGTATCATATGATGTACTATTAAAAGTAAATAAGTTTCAAAACAATCACCAAAACTTTTCAAACATTGTTCACACACACAGATATCTGATCCCAAATTAAGCAGAGCTTATATAATGGAAACCAGATAACTGATACTTACATAAGTATACTACATTTTGTTTGTAAATACATACTTAATATACATAATTACATCCAGGCTCAGGACATACAGACATATCCATGTACACAAATGCTTGTTCTGGGTTGAAATCAAACTGATGACCTGTGGCATGACAGGTGGAATCTTAACCAACCATGCCAACTGGCCTGTCAAGCCTGGCCTCGTAGAAAGTGATGGGCCACCCATTTAACCTGTCGCACTGCAGGTTGTGGGTTCGTTTTCTCAAAGTCAAAATGTCTGTATGTTGTGAGTCTGGGTGTAATTATATATATTAAGTATGTATTTACAAACAAAAAGTAGTATATGTATTATATCAGTTATCTGGTTTTCATAGTACAACCTCTGCTTAGTTTGGGATCATATGACCATGTGTGAAGAATGTCCCAGAATATTTATTGATGAGATACAGTAAAAAAAACGTCCTTACTTCCACATATATTTTTTTCGTGGCTACTCAGATCTACTAAGCATAATATACCCCAACTCCAACAACGCGTCCCTAAGGCTACTACCTCCTGGGCTCTTATCGGATAATAAGTTAGTGACAAACCTGTGTTACTCCCGCGTCCACCAGGGCTTCAATCTGATGCAGTAAAATTGGTTTGTTGGCAAACTCTACAAGAGGCTTCGGCCTACTCAAAGTTAGAGGCCTTAAACGTGTCCCATAACCACCAACCAGTATCAAAGCACGGATCTCACCCAATTTTTTATCAGCTCCACACATTTTTATTAGAGCTAGTGATCAAAAAGTTCGTAAACAAATTTCTTAGCCGGATTTTCCTGTTCTGTATTATGTAGTGTAGGGTATTTTATTACTTTAATGTGGTATAGTTAAAATTAATCTTGAATTATCCGTCATTAAATAATGAGAATATAGATAGAATTGAACAATTTATTTGTGCACCGCAAAAAATTATTACGTTAAAATTGATAAATTACACGTCACTCTTCCAAAACAACGTGAATGACATATCTTAACTTTACCTAGCCTGTGGCACAAACTACCAAGAGATGGCCTGTGGTGAATGAATGATGAATTTTTTTTTTTTTTTAATAATGTTTATTCATGACCATAGATACAGAGTCTTTCAGTCGGATACATAAATAGTGGTAAGTCACAAAAATAATAAAAGTAAGCAGATTATCCTAATGTTTTAGATATTACAAAACAAGTTTTTTTTTTTTAACACTAAATTTTTTCTACAGTATTACATATATATTTATACAAAAAATTAAAATAGTTCTTATTTGCTAATAAATCTTGAACACGGCGGGGAACACTTCGTTGAATTACACTGTCACTTAATTTGCTGTCACTGTCATCAATATCACTTGCTAATATTAACCGTTGAATGTGAAAACTTGTACATTTTAGAATTAAATGATCCAAATCAGCATTATCCAATCCACAGTGAGGACATCGACTATTGTTGAATATACGGAGTCTGTTCAGGTGGGCTGGTGTTAAGCAATGTCCCAACCGCATACGTGTTAATATTGTTATATATCTTCTTGTAATGTTTTTGATATTATGGTACCAAGGTATTATAGGTATCTCTTTTTGGATTTCAGCATACCACTTGCCTTTCGTTTCCAGGGTTATGTCCCAGTAGTTCTTCCACAATTGCCTGTTAGACTTCTTGAAAAGGCTGTAGTAATCGGTAAATGGAACCTTCAGAAACTCTGATTGATCTTCATTGTGGTCTAAGCGGGTTGCAGTATCAGCTACTTCATTTCCAGGAATGCCACTGTGTGAAGGTACCCACAAAAATTCTATATTGATATTCTTAACATTTAATTCCCTTATTTTATCTCTAATATTAAAAACTATATAATTTAACTTAAATGATATGTTTACATTTTCTAATGCAGATAGTACACTCTTAGAATCAGTGACTATCAGTATATTATTTACATTATTTACAAAACAATTTATATGTTGTAATGCACAGTAAATAGCATAGCTTTCTGCTGTAAAAATACTACATTCTGCATTTAATTTAATACATTTAGTGTAGTTTAGTTGAGGATCATAATAAACTGCTTTTACACAATCATGTGTTTTAGACCCATCAGTGTATATGGTGTAATGATCTGCTTTACTATCTTTAAATTGAAAAAAATCAAATTTATTGTGTACATTGTCTAAATGAAAAATTGTTGAACTATTAGTAAGACCAAAATAAGATTGTTTATATACAGGCCAAATATCATATTTTTTAATATGTTTAGAATTATTATTTACATGTGTAAATATTGTTGGAATTTCAGGCAATGTTCCATTAACCAGTGAAGAAGCAGATATAGTATTGGATGAAATTGACTGGGAAATTTCTGGGTGTACTGCAATTTTCTTCAGTAAAGGATTATCATTTAATGATATAACTTTTAAGTAAAATCTCTCAGCCAACATCAACCTGCGTAATGTTAAGGGAGGTATGCATGTCTCAATTTCTAAAGAATTAATTGGTGTAGAGCGCATGGCTCCACAAATGAGTCTCAATCCCATATTCTGGATAACATCTAATTTTTTTAGTAAGTTGCTATTGGCATTCATGTAAGCTAGGCTGCTGTAATCAAAATGGCTTCTGACTATGCTTTTGTATAGAATACTCATAATTTTGGGATCTGATCCCCAAAAAGTTCCTGCTAAGTGTCTCAAAATATTGATGCCTTTCAATGCTTTAGATTTAATGTGATTAATGTGCTCATCAAATTTTAATTTGTCATCAATAATAACCCCTAAGAATTTATGTTGTTTGACTATTGGAATTTCAACATTATTGTATACAATTTTAACATTTTTATGAGTATTTAGATTTTTTGTAATAATCAAAACTGAACTCTTTTCTGGACTTATATCTAATTTCAGTTTATTATGGTAATAACTATACAATTGATTTAATGCCTTATTGATATTAGATATAGCTATTTCCATGTTCTGATTTATGCTATACAAAAGTAAGTCATCTGCAAATTGCAAAATATTGACCTCTGATGTATCTATATATTTTAATATTTCAGAAGTATACACATTATATAGCAAAGGAGATAAAGTTGCCCCTTGCATTGTGCCTTTGTTGACTGACTTAGGCCCATGTAACTTATTATTGTATTTAACAAAAACAGTTCTATTAATCAAGAAGTAATATAGCCATTTTAAAACGTGGCTTGGTATACCAATATCATAAGATACTTGAATGAGTTCCTCTATATTTACATTGTCAAAAGCACCTTTTACATCGAGAAAGACACATATCACATTAGAATGACTTAATTTTACCTGTTTTATGTCTGATAACAGAGATACAAAGCTTTCAGAACAACTCTTGCCTTTTCTGAAGCCAAACTGTATAGAAGGGATTAAGCTAAGTGATTCAACAAAGTAATCTAATCGTAACTTTAACATATTTTCAAATAATTTGCCCAAACAAGATGATAAAGATATAGGTCTATAAGAAGATGCATTATTCACAGGTTTATTAGGTTTTAGTATTGGAATTATACATTGGGTTTTCCAAGTTTCAGGTATAACTAATTCCTCCCATAGTTTATTGTATATATTAAGCAAAATGATTTGTGCATTCAAATGTAACCTTTTGATTAACATATATGGTATGTCATCCAATCCCGGTGTAGTATCTTTCCTACTCTGTAAAGAAATATTCAACTCCTTTATTGTAAACTTGTTCTTGAGAAACATATTCATATTATCTTCTGTAGCATTTTCAAATAAATACGCAAGTTTATTTTCATCTACTTGTGTTGAATCTGCTAAGTTATCTAAAAAGCTTGGAACCCACTCATCATTATAATTTTTATTTCGATTTGAACCTATCTTTTTAAATTTTTTAATGTATTTCCATATTCGTGAAACAGGTGTTAACCTATTAAAACTACTACATAAGTTTTGCCAAGAAGTATTTTTTTCTTCATTCAAGATTTTTTTTTTATTTGCATCTAACTTTTTATATTTAATCCAATTTTCTATTGTGGGATCAGAAAAATAATATTTTAAAGCCTCTTTGGACTTCATCACAGCTTCACTACATTTTTGATTCCACCATGGAACTGGTTTTTTTAAAACTGTATTTGAACTTGTTTTACGTTTTGGTACGGTATTATTCCTTAAATAATTTAATGTGTCTATGAAATTATTATATGAATTGATAGGACTATCATTGATTAAATCTATGTGGGAAAAGCAAGTTTCTGAGAGGTTGTAATATTTATTCCAATCGGCTTTACTATAAATATGTTTCTCTTGATCAACAGGAGGTGAAATGTCATAAATCGATGGTTGAATGTTTATCTCAAGTAATGTTGGAAGATGATAGCTACCCATGGGATCATCATGAACATGCCAGTCACACAAATGAGCAATGGAAGGGCTCACGAGGGCAAGATCTATAGCTGAAGCTTTTCTATTAGGATATGGAACAGTTGTTGGTGACCCATCATTCAAAATACACAAGTCAAATTCATCAATTATATTAAACAAACTTCTGCCTCTACTATTATCACTATGACATCCAAAGGCAATGTTATGAGCATTGAAATCACCCATAATTATACACGGTTTGGGTATGTTATTTATAAGAGCTTTCAACTTAGTTGTGTCAAATCTAATACTGGGTGGGCTGTAAACACAAAGAATTGCTATTGGGCCATTTTCTGTTTCTATAGAGATACATATATTTTGTATTGTCTCATAAAAAATTGTAGCAATGACATTGTATCTAAAATGATGTTTCACCAAAATGGCTACTCCATTATGAGCATTATTGGAATTTTTGTAAATAAAATTATATGAAGGAAAGTGTGGGATTATGGAATTAGATTTCAACCAAGTTTCATTGAGTAAACAGATATCTATATTTTGTTCAATTAACAAATTTTGTAAAAGACTTTTTTTACTCTGTAAGCTTTGTATGTTATATTGTAAAATATTCAAATATCTATCCATTAAATTAAATTAGATAATAATATTTCTTTTATTTTTTTTGTAGTAATTGAACCTTCAATCTTATTACCTAAGGTGATAAGAGACTTTACAATTGCATTAATAATTATGTCATTATTAGTGATCTGCTTTACATCAAAAGTATTATTAACATTTTCATTTTGCTGCTTTTTTTTTAATATGGGAAAACTTTTGTCATTTAATGAAGGGATAGAATTCACAGCAGTGGCATAGGATAACTGATGAAATTTAGCTTTCTTTTCTTCCATTTTTTGTTTTTTGATGGGACAATCCCTAGAAATGGCAAGGTGGTTTCCGGAGCAATTTATGCACACTATATCATCAACATTACATTCCTTATACGAATGCTGCCCAGCACATGAGGAACAGTTTTGTTGACCTCTACAAACTTTAGCAGAATGATTGAATTTTAAGCATTTATAACATTGTAGTAACGGTGGTATATATAAGTTGACTTCATATCTAAACAGCTTGATGTAAGCATATTGTGGGAGTGATGTAGATGCAAAAGTTATAGCAACAGTATTAATAGGAGCCAGTTTTCCTTCTACTTTTCTCATGAACCTTTTTACTGAAATAACCTCGGCGTCGCATACGATGTTTTTATATATTTCTTCATTACTTAAATCTTTTGGTACGAACCTTAGAACGCCAATTTTTTCTGTAAGATATGATGGAATAAATGCTCTCATTTTATATTTTGATAAAAAGTCTTCCATTTTAAGGAAATTATTCGCAGCAGCAGCCTTTCTGAATGTAATCCCTATTTTGTGTGCATTTAATCTATGTACTCCTAGAACCCCTGTTACATGTTCTGTTAACAAGTTTGTTAGTGTTATTGGGTTTTTATTACCCAGTTTTTCATGTTCCGTCGATTCTACATAAACAACAAATTCATGGTTTCCGTTTTCAAGGAATAATCGTTTATAATTTGGTTTAGTGTAAATTTTATACTTATTGGGATTCTCTGTATTGTCTTCTAAAATGGAAGTAAATTTCCTTTTCTTCTTTCCTCCGCCTGTTTCATCACCGTCACTTTGAGGACCCATCTTACTCGAACTCTCTAGTTATATTTTTTAAGTATTTAGACTGTTTTGAAATACTAAAAATAATAATTTGAATTTTTTCGCGAATTAAAATTACCGCTTTGTTTGACTTCCCGCCAAAAAGTCCAATGAATGATGAATAATGAATAGTGTTGCCAGTAGCCGATAGTCAAAAGCAACATGAGATAGCTCAAAAATTAACATTATCTTATTTTATGCAGAAAACGAAACTAATACTGTAAATGGCACTTTATTTCACATAAAAATCTTCACTTCTATTTGTTAAGATTCAAAAAAATAGTAACAATTGTATTAATTCCCTAAGTAAGAAAAGAAAGAAGAAATCCAAACATTCATGCTATTGCTATCTTCTTAATTCTTCTTAGTGCGATAAAGAGAGAGAAAATGGACGATTGCTAAAAATCAAGTGCACCAACGCGACGAACGAGAATTTCCTAGGGAGCGTTTCACGGTTATTTTTTATCTTTATTATATTTTATTTTTTTACTTATTATATTTTATCTGCTGGAAAATATTTGAATATTTTTTATTAAGTCAAACGTTACGTAAAAGTAACATTAAATTGTTACACTATTAAAAAAATTTGAATCGTGTAACATGGAGGTAACATGAGTAGGTCAAAAGTAACGTAAAATGTTACAAAAGTAACATTCTGGCAACGCTGATAATGAATGAATCATAGAGGTGAATGGTGAAGGAAATAATGTTTTTTTTTAAATTTGTTCATGACCATGGATACAAAGTCCTTCAGTAGCATACATTGTGGCATACATTTTATTAATAATATCACTTTCATCCTAACTAATATTATAAATGCGAAAGTGTGTTTGTTTGTTACGCCTTCGCGCCTCAAATACTCAATGGATCTTATTGTTTGAAGTTTTTAATTAAAAAAGCGTGAAAGTTAAATATATAGTGCTTTAAGTGAAAAAAGATTTTTTAAATAATGCTTAATTATATCCTTTAACTTTTTTGCCTGGTTGGCCAAATCCTAAAGTATAGGGCAGAGCGACAAATGCTGAAAGGAGTCTCAAAGCCGATTTTAATAAAAAATAAAACTGTATACTTGGTACTCGTTGATTTGGAAAACATCTGAATTATTACTCCATCTCATAGTGTCGCTTATAAAGATCTATTTCTGGGAAACAAATAATTTCTGTGGAAAATTAATGGAAACATCTATTTATTAAGAAACCACTACATACATCTAGTCTGGTCGCAGTACTACAAGCTCTGGAAAGACTTGAAACCGCCACCTAAGAAACAACTATTAAATTTTTGTTATATTTATTCAACTTTAATCAAATATTTGAATTGACGCCCATTGTTTTTAATACATAGGACGGTTCAAGGATATATATAAGGATAGGTTTCAATGTGTGAGGATGGACTCCCCGTCGATGGCGAGAGTTGCGATGGTGGAAGGTAACCGTGGGCATCAAGTCGAACAATTCCTTGGAACACTCCCCGTTGTACAAGCGGTAGAACACACATAAGGAGGCAAAGTCTCTCCTCAGACTGAGAGCCTCTAAACCGTTCGTGAGCTCGGGATCGTCGACAATTCTAGCGGCACTTCGCTGAACCGAGTCTAAAGGCCCAAGCTGGTATCCAGGTGCCCCCGCCCACAGATGACAACAGTACTCCATATGAGGCCGGACTTGCGACTTATAAAGTTGCAGCCTTTGCCCCGATGTGAGGTACTGCCTCGCTCTGTTGAGCACTCCAAGCTTTTTGGATGCCAGCTTAATCTTGTCTTCCAAGTGACTTCGGAACAAAATGTCGCTAGAAATTTCGACGCCAAGAATCCCAATGCTTTGACTGATGTTCAAGGAAGTGTTCTGGAATTGTGGAGCCACGACCATGGGGTTTTCTTAGCGGTGAACGCACAGGCTTAAGTATTGGTGGCGTTGAAATGGACTAGGTTTAGTCGACCCCAATCGGAGACACAAGGTAGTGTACTTTCGATTTCAGACACCAGCCGTTCGCGGCTTTCCTCCACCTCGGAACGAGAAATATTTGCACCACCACATCTAGGTTCACTGCCAATGCCTCACTTTGACTCTCGATGGCGAGTGACCAATGGTGCGTGAGATACACAAGGAGGTCACCAGCTGAGGCGGCTGAGACTGGCGGAAGCCATATTGTAGGTCGCTCAACAACTCGTGATTCTCCAGGTATCTCAAAAGCTGCGTGTTGATCACACGCTCCATGACTGGAGAGAAGGGAGGTGATGGCGATAGGCCTGTAATTCGTCGGGTCTGATCTGCCCTTTTTAGGCACTGGGTGCACGTGGGCAGTCTTCCACGAAGACGGGACTTCCTTTTTTGTGTAGGAAAGCGTGAAAAGACGCGGCAGTACTGGACACAATTCAGGAGCACACCGCTTCAGCACCACTGCAGGTATGCCGTCTGGCCCACTCGACTTATGGATGTCCAGAGAAAGCAATTCCCGCCAGACCTCCCGTAGGGTAATGCTTATCTCCAGCATGGAGCTGGCACACCGCGAAATAGTAGGCTGTGTAGCGGTCGGTGATTTACGAATGGCTTTAATCCTTTTGACCATAAAAGACTTAATAATTGTTCTTATTTGATATTTTGTTGAATAAATGAAACCACTATACGTTTTCCTGCACTAGATACAGAATTAAGCCCATAAAAACAAATGAAATACAATTGGGACGAAACTGCCCATTGTACTTTAAAAAAAAAACGTAGTAGATTTCAAAGTATTTTGACTATATATATTTACCGTTGAAGTCTCTGCTTATTAAAAACAGGTTAATATTAGATTTATTTTATTATTATTTGATTGTTTTGGTTCTAGACTATGAAATGAAATAAAAATAATCGACGATTAGGTCATAACCCAATACCCAATACCAGTTTACCCACATAATGGGGTAAAAGTGTAAATATGGCAGTATTAATTGTATGTACCTTCTTCGCCATTCGCTGACAGCATATCTACCTGATCCTCAATCTACGATAGAAATGTATGGTCGGCTAAATCGTCACAGTTTTTTTACTGTGTGGTTACGGTGTCGTTATCGTCTCGTGTGAAAACGCACTTAAGGGATTTTTCCTGGATGGCCAGCACCATTAAGAATCTTGCCCAGAACCAAAGAGAAGCTTCTTTGACCTGTCCAGTGCTGCCATATATACGGATTTGTCCGTATTTGTAGGGATTTTCGAAAAATACGCTGCCTCTACCTTGAGTTTGCTACGGTAACGTAATCGATACTGACTAGCTATTACGGTGAACATTTTGTATGACTAGCATAACCACTCGTGTCGTGGACAGTATTGGATGTGTTTCTTAAAAAATGATTTTCCGTAGACGCGAGTATCGATTATGTTACGGTAGAAACGCGTACGGATGATTACGGTTTTTTTACGGATTTACGATACTGACAGACTGAACTTCATAAAGTCTGCATGAGGACTGTATGTTTTTGTATTATGCCATGTGGCCTTCAGTCGTGGCGTTGCCCGTACGTCGCAACAACCCCTGTTGGACCGCGGTCCCTAGGCACGATAATTCAGCTTGGCAGAAGATGTTCCCTTTTAAATGGAGTTATCATCCACTTTAAACGGGCCGGGACGACCGAAAGAACTTCCCAATGTATTATATTACTCTTTGGAAAGAACCATAGGATGAAGTTTTCCATACATTGTACAGTTTTTTAAATATAAATACAGATTTCATGCCATATTCATATGGCAGCACTGGTCGTGTCTGTCACTTGCATGACTGACGGACGACTGGCTGGCTGGCTGTCATGTTGATAATGTCAGTGAGTTATGTAATGGCTGCTCGCGGTTTGCTTGTCAGTCAGTGTCATTAAATTATTTTATAGATTCTTTCTTTTTATACATTCTATTCTAGTTATACAATGGCTGTTTCGGTCCGAATTCTTCCCCGATTAATAGGTAAAATGCTTCCAATATAATATGTTTTAATATTTTGGTTAACTCTAGTTCTCTTATTTGAGCTAGCGATTTGCTTCGGTCATCATCACTTTTTTTTTAGGCTGACCTAATGTGATAACCTTGTGATTTGATTACCACCTACTCCAGAAAATGTCTATCAACCTTTACGAACACCAACCGAATTTAATATAATTTAATTATAATGTATCATGTGAACTTACAATGTCGTATTCATTAAACCTAGGTAGACCGAGACCTTCATATCTAAAAATACTCATTCTATTCCTAGTTTCGATTACTTGACCGTAAAAAATATAGTAATTATGTAAATTTGAATGGTTCCACAGAAAGATAGTTGTTATGAGGTATTCATTCATTCATGAATCAATAGAAACATAATCAATAAGTTGACCTTTGGTACCGACATTAATGTAGTACATAATCGAACTCTAATTTCATTATCTAATATTTTTGGAAGATAGTAAGTATT
Source organism: Achlya flavicornis (assembly GCA_947623365.1). Taxonomy (NCBI): domain Eukaryota; kingdom Metazoa; phylum Arthropoda; class Insecta; order Lepidoptera; family Drepanidae; genus Achlya; species Achlya flavicornis. Next base: position 5,698,440 of record OX392488.1, read on the forward strand.
TTTTTATTTGATGTTTAAAATTAGGTAGAAGATCAATCTTCATAATGTTGTTTTTAAATGAATAGCTACAGTGGTTATTTTATGCTGATAGTAATGTTTTTAGCATTGTTATCTTGCTACTCAGGCTGTTGACACTGTAATAGCATCATTATTAAATTATGTAAATCAACTGACTTGCACTTATGTTTAATTGAAATATTTAGTTATTAGTCGTTTCATATACAAATAGAGATGCTTAGGAAATTAGATATTTAAGGTTAATTTTATATTTAGGGTAATGTGTCAGTATGGGGATGGGAAATTAGAATTTTTGCATGTTTTTATTGTTAAATAGTTCAGTGATTAGTGACAATAGTAGTTCATTTATAATAATACTAGCTGTCCCCCACGCGTTCCCAGGATAAAAAGTAGCCTATGTCCTTCTCAATACCATAGGCTATCTGCATGCCAAATTTCATGATGATCCGTTGAGTTGTTGAGGCGTGAAGGTGTAACAAACAAACTCACTTTCGCATTTATAATATTAGTTAGGATTATAGTTAAGATGCCATTGTGGAATTGATACTTTTTGTTTAATATGAACTATTTTTGTACATTCCCCAAATTAGTCGGTTTTAATGTTTCTCACATTCATACCACAATGTGCCAGATGAAATTCTACAGCCACTATTAAACATGGTAAACATACTGGTCACCTCAAACCTGGGACCTCTGCCACAGTATCTTGCTTATCACTACAAGCTATATAACAAATGTCCACCCGCCTTGTCTGGATGCATACAGTTTTCACCAATGGATAAATGATTCATGAGGAAGGTTTAGCTATATAAGTCACTAAGGTTTTGTGTAAATTGGCTGAAATAGGATGATGATTGTTGAAGATGTTGGAAAATATTATGCCATGTGGATAACACTACACTGCTACTATAACACTATACTGCTAATAATACAACTAGAAAATCTTCTTTTTCAGATGGCTTGAAGCTCAGCAATGTCAGATTTCAGTCTGGCACACCATATGCAGAAACCCGGAAAAACTTGGGCCTCACAAGCGAGACTAAGGTCATTGTTCAAGGATTCACTGGCAAGCAGGGAACCTTCCACAGCCAGCAAGCTCTAGATTATGGAACTAAGATTGTTGGAGGAGTGTCACCCAAAAAGGCAGGAACAGAGCATCTTGGAAAACCAGTGTTTGCAACGGTAAAGGAAGCCAAAGCAGCAACTGGGGCTGATGCTTCTGTTATCTACGTGCCACCGGGTGGAGCAGCTTCAGCCATTTTGGAAGCTGTAGAAGCTGAAGTTGGACTTATTGTCTGCATCACAGAGGGTGTACCTCAACATGTTAGTTATCTGTACATGTATTTTATAAATTATCTCTAACTAAATCTTTATTTTGTCAATCTTTACATTTATGAACAGTCTGCCATTGTTATGGTATTCAGCATTCAATTAAACCATCCCTTGCTTTTTATATGCAGGGTCATGTGAAGTTTCCGGCAGCAGGAAACTTCACATGACCCTGGGAAGGGTTTTCTTCCTAAACTGTAGGTTTATGCTATAATCTAATATTGTGTTATAATACATTTTATGTTCACGTACATTATGTAACCATATTCGGCTTCACGTAACTGTATGACGCATATGTCGAGAGGTGTCAAGTCTGAGTAAACATCACATTATCCACCACTTATTATGTTATATTTATTTTTTAGGACATGGTTCGAGTGAAACATGCCTTGTTGAGGCAGAATAAGTCGCGTCTGGTTGGTCCTAATTGCCCCGGTATTATTGCGCCAGAGAAGTGCAAAATCGGGATCATGCCTGCAGCTGTCCACAAAAAAGGATGCATTGGCGTCGTATCTCGTTCAGGAACTTTGACCTATGAAGCCTGCCACCAGACAACTATAGTAAGTATATACCTACATATATTCTATAGTCTATTCATAAACGATCAGAAAAGTTATCGTCGTGGCCGGTACGTGGATGGGTGACCGCCTAGTGGTATTTCAAATTGAGCGTGCTCCGGAAGAAATAAAGCCGTTGGTCCCGGTTAACTCTTAATTGTGATAGTCGTTAAGCTAGTTGGAGCCCTACTAGGCGCGGCTTGAAAACTCCAACAGTAGGTTGACCACTAGCCCTACCTACATTGATCCGCAGTGGGCACGCGTGGTGTAGTATCTGCCCTTTCCCTTTCACCCTCATCTGCGAAAGGAGGCCTGTGCTCAGCATTGGGACATTATACGCTGATGATGATTGATAGCACCTCCAAACTCCCACTGCGGTGGGCCGACGACCTGGTCAGAGTCGCTGGGCGCCGCTGGATGCAAGCGGCCCAGAACCGTTCGAAGTGAAAATCAATGGGGAGGCCTATGTTCAGCAATGGACATCCATGGGTTGATATAATGATTGATAGCTACAAGGTTTCCTGATTCAATTATTGATTGCTTTAGCAATTATAATTAAGTATAAGGAAAATAGATCTGTTATCTCCACTTTAGCTGAGCCGTTTACCTCACGTTCCCAGGATAAAAAGTATCTTGTTAATCTCCTTGGTCCAAGGTATCTACTAATTACCACATTTACATGAATGGTCTTCCTTTAATTAAGTACACAATGTTTCTTAAGAGTTGTGCCATATTAAAACGTAATTTTTCGCCTGTGTCAATTTGATTCCCGGCAGGGGCAAGAGAATATTTTATAACTTTTTTTTTAATAAAGGAATAAAGGAGCGCTTCCGTCCTGTATAATAAAACAAATTCAATAGTAAAAGTGTAGGCACAGACCAATAATTTAGGCTTATAGACTTTAGACGCTAATTTGCCGGATAACCCGATCACCAAGCCTATGAATTGGTTTGATCCTAAATAAGAAGAGTCCTGCTAACCAATTAAAACACGCCGTCCGCCCTACCCTACCGTCTTTGTTGATGTGGCAGCTATTAGGCTTATTAGTTAGTGCTATTTACAGTCAGGTTAAAGTGCATGTATCCTTGGTATTTACTTTTTAGAGCAAACCAACTTTTGAGGTGTAATTTTTTGTTCTAAATAAAATAATACTTAATCATTACATTTGTGTCCTCAGACTGGCCTGGGACAGACCCTTTGCGTTGGTATTGGTGGTGATCCATTCAATGGAACAGATTTCATTGACTGCCTGGAAGTATTCCTGAAAGACCCTGAAACTAAAGGCATTATTCTCATTGGTGAAATTGGTGGAAATGCTGAAGAATTAGCGTCGGATTATCTCATCAAGCACAATACCGTAAGTATTTTATTTTTTACAACATAGTACTCTATTCTTAACTAAAAGATTTGCAATTTCATTTTTATTTTTGTCCCTATGCAGAGTCAGGTGTGATACAGTCGGCCTGAAGGTTTTATTAAATATCTTTAATCATCCATTCTTTTATGGTTATCGACTTAATTTAGTATAAACATGCCTCACAAGTCACAAGGTTGTACCTACTTTGATCAATGTTGTAACATGGCAATTCCATAGTAAACTAGACCTTTTAAATAATGCATTTCGTATTCCTTCCCATTTTATCATAGACATCTCAAATATATATTTATCTGTGCTCGTATTACATTCATAGATGTGTTTTGTGTAGATCAGAGACCAGTATTTTCTGCTACATCTGTTCAATTCACAACTAGTTATGTAATTTTCATGACATTCTTGGTATTAGTACGTCCTAGAATCCTGATTAGGACAGTAACAGTATTTTCTTAACAATTTCAGGGCCAGAAAGCAAAACCTGTGGTATCATTCATAGCTGGTTTGACAGCTCCACCTGGCAGACGTATGGGTCACGCTGGTGCCATCATCTCCGGAGGCAAAGGCGGTGCAATGGACAAAATTAAAGCCCTAGAAAAAGCAAACGTCATTGTCACTCGCTCACCGGCCCAAATGGGTACCGAACTATTCAAAGAAATGAAACGATTAGAGATCGTCTAAGTAACGCTTATATTGAATATTATATGCAAGATAATATGTATTTGAATTCTGTATAGTCCTTTAGTAATTATTGGTATTATTTATTTCCAATTGATTTTACATCTTATTATGTTGTAAATTATTCAGTTTGACGGAGTGGTCAAGTTTTGTGACCAGATATTGGTTTTTAACAACCGTATAATTTATACACAATTACCATTTGTTATTAAAATTTTGCTTATGTATGGCACAGTATTGATATGTGCACTTGCTAGTAGCAGGCTTAACTAAATTATCATATTAATATTAAATGTAAGTGTTACATTCTATAGATTACTGATCAAATTTCAACTTTCTTAGATAAATATTGAATTTGATTTGGACTTTCAGATTACGCTTTACTGTTGTATGGTTAGAAAAAATTATAAACTCGAAATACATGCATAACCTAATTACTAAATCTTTTTATTGTTACCAAACTGTTATAAAAAATACAAGAATATGTAATTTAAATCACACAAAAGGTTTAAGGGTACACATCAGTTACGAGATGGGAGAATTTTAACGTTTTTTTTTTACCTTCATATAGCAATATGGATAGATGTTTCAATGATTAGCGACAGTAGAATTTCATTTGGCACATTGTGGTATGAATATTTTGTGGATAATATCAGCCATATTTGAAGATTTCTCACGGTTTCTCTAAAAACGGTAAAACTTAAAATTTTGGGAAATGTCCAAAAATAGTTAATCTTATGGTGCTGCCACACTGCTGTTTAACAATGTTTACAAACATTTTCAAACACTAATACATTTACTAACAAATGTTAGGAATTGTTATATTCTGTTAGTTGTTAATGTTTGGAGTGCTTCTACACTGATGTTTTTTTTTTTCAAACATTGTATAACATTTGAAAACTGACATCGGCTCGCAGTTTTGATTTTCGCACTTTCCGCATACCCTGCTGTCGCCTGGATACATGTTTACAAACAAATGATAACAAATGTTTTATTTGTTAACTAACAATTTTGTTTAGAAATGTTTACTAACATTACCTTAACATGAAAACAATTTTTAACATTGTGATCAAATGTTTAAGAGCAGTCAGCTCACCATACTTTTCATACAAAAGCTCTGTACTTATGATGGCGTTTTTAAACACTTTTCGTTAGATGTTTTAAACAAATTGGTATCTTGTGAACTATATCTAGCAGTATAACTAGGCGAAAATAGAAAAAAGTGTGAAACAAATTCAGTAAAAGCCTCCGAAAAACAGCGGTTTTGCACAAATTTTACCTGAACTTTGGCCATATCTAATGTACCTATAAATTGTAAAAGTAAAGAAAACAGCTCTAAACAATGCTTGCAAATGTATTGGAGATTCTAAATAACTAACTTTTTTTTCACAAACTTGTAAGATTACATCACAGGAAGTATGGGCCTGGAACAAGTTTCATGATATGCGAAATCATGAATGACGACCTAGCGAAGCGGCCGCGAGTGATCAGCGGAATTTACCAACTGATAACCGATGGCTCTGATGGTGTCTCTCTTTTTTCGCAGTCAAACATTACGTTGGATGAAAGTACAAGCTTTTACGCTACGCTTGCGTTGGCCATGAAGGGCCCCCTTAAAAGGAAAAGTTTACCAATGTTTGTAAACATTTTTAAACAGCAGTGTAGCAGCACCTTTAAACAAAAAGTATCAATTCTACAATATGCTAAATAAACTACTATGGTTGCGAATCACTGAAATATCTATCCATATTGTTGTAGGAAGGTAAGAACAAAAAAACTATAAAATTCAAATTTCCCGCCTCATATCTGATGTTTAACCTTAAGGAGATTAATACACTCCTCGTACTCAGGTACCAATAATACTCAGGTTGTATATATACTATCTTTAGTCTATGGTTATAAACTTTCATAAGGTAAGTAGTTAATTTTACAAATAAATGCTTGATTCCAAAGTAGTCCAAACTTGGAATCTAGTCTACATAAACATTTTTTATCACAAGATAAGTATTACAATGGCTTCTTCTAGAAGACGAAATATAATTTATGACTAAATTATATCACAATAACGGGCTGATAACACTAAACTACTAACCTGCCTCAAAACTACAGAGTTTTCAAAACAGAATATTGTCTTATATAATAAAGCAATGAATGTAAATATTAAGTTATGGAAAAATCTAATAATGAATATTTCACTAATTTTTCTACCATCTATCTCTCCTAAAGCCACCGCCACCGCCGCCTCCACCTCCTCCACGTCCTCTTCCACCACGACCACCACCTTCTTTGTCCCGTCTCAGTTTCATTGTTTCAAACCTCTGAGCCATCAGCTCAAGCTCATCTGGAATTTCCTGATTAGCTTCTGAGAGAATTTTAATAAGTTCTCTTGCATGAGCCCAATCACTCCTAGTTATGAACGAAAGTGCTATCCCAGTTTTTCCCGCACGCCCTGTCCTGCCTACTCTGTGAACATACTCTTCAATATGGCGCGGAAAATCCAAGTTAATGACATGAGTAAGGTCCTTAATATCAATACCCCTGGATGCTACATCTGTAGCTACTAGGATATTTACAGTACCATCCACCATATCCCCCAAAGCAGCTTCACGGTCACTTTGGTCTCTATCTCCATGCAAGGATTGGCACTCAATTCCTTTCATGCACAACTCTGTAGTGATATGTGTTGCAGTGGCTTTTTTGCCACAAAATATTATCACTTTATCATTTACTTCCATGTTTTGTAAGAACTCCAATAGGACAGCTTCTTTATCATCTTCTTCAACAAACATAATTTGTTGAGTTACAGTGTGCACAGCTGCAAGATCAAGGGATCCAACATTGATTTGGATGGGGTCTTGCATGTATGTTTCAGCAAGGCGACGAACTCCTGATGGCCATGTGGCTGAAGTCATGACTGTTTGACGATCAGGTCTCACATCAAATAGGGACTTTCTAATCTGTGGTTCAAAACCCATGTCCAACATTCTATCAGCTTCATCCAATACTATGTAGGAAAAGTTTATGATTTTTAAATGCCCACTAACAATTAAATCATTAAGCCTGCCAGGAGTGGCTATAACTATATCCACACCTTTGGCAACCACTTTTATTTGTTCCCTGCGATCACCACCACCATAGAGGCATACAGATTTAATGCCTCTGTATTGATACTTATTTACTTCTTTGTCTATTTGTATGGCAAGCTCTCTCGTAGGAGCTAAAATCAAAACTGTTGGTCCTTCGCGCTGGTCTCTGGGTATAGTTTGCCCATCAATATGTATCAAAGCTGGCAGAAGGAAGGCTAAAGTCTTCCCAGTACCAGTTTGAGCAATACCAATCATGTCCTCACCTCTCAAAAGAACTGGCCAGGCTTGGCTTTGAATAGGTGAGGGGTGCTTGAAATCTTGTTTATAAATCTCATCAAGAATTTCTGGATACTGTTGAAAAGCTTGCTCAAAAGTTAACACTGGATTGGGTATTGGTCTCAAACCAGGTTTGTCATTGAAAGTCCTCTTCACTTGTATATCATTTTTTTCAAGACGCCAGCGAGCTACTTCATGTGGTTGCATATTGCTCACCTCATGGTCTTCTTTGTAAAAATCCTTCACAATAGGGGGCAACTTGTCCCATATATCTTTCTGTTGTTGATCATAATGGGCGTTAAGTTTATCCCAGTCAATAACTTCCACACCCTCATCACTTTTCTTAAAAAAGTCACCAGAGCTGGCACTATTGCCACTGGTATTATGGCTCTCTCTATTTTGCTGAGGGGGCTTATAATCTGCTACCAAGTCATTAATCATACTTTCTACCTTAGAAATAGATTCATCAGATCCAATCAAAGTTATGTCTGTTTCATCTCCATTGGTATCGCCGATTTTTATTTTGGCCTCGGATTCGTATTCGAGATCTCGAATTTTCGAGCCCCCTTTGCCTATAATACGACCAACTTTTGGTGATGGTACGTATATAACTTTTTTATTACCTCCGGGTCCAGCACCGTCTTGACGATTGAAGTTGCGTCGATTGCCGCGATTGTCTTCATCACCGCTTGGATTACCGCGTGCGCGCCAATTATTGTCATCGCTGCGTCCTCGCCCACCCCTGCTGGAACTTGGCCGGTATACTCTTGCATTGTAAGTATGAGAATTTTGTGCTGGCACTGCCGGTGCCGCAACCACTGGCTCATTCAACGGCCATTCGTCTTCCCAATCCGTCATTTTTCGGATAATGGGATTTATTTTATAATAATTTCGGCGAACTACGATTTGCTGTATCTGATAATAGATTTTTTAATTATTAGATATAACACTACTCAATGTTTTCAAGTTTTCAATATCAAAAACAACCGACTGAAAGCGCGCTTCCAGATATAAAAAAAGCACAAAGCACCTAGTAAGTAGTGTTGCATAGCAATAGTGAAACTATCGATAGTCTATCGATAAATTCAAAATTTCTTTAGGGTTAACCTCCCGGAGGGTTAAATTACAAGTTTGTAAATTACAGGGGTTGGGACACTCGACTACTCGATACTGTGACTCGATACTATTGTGACCTTGGAAAATAGTAACAATATCGATAGCCCTATCGATTGTATCGATATTACCGTACTATCGAATTCGATACTATCGATAGTATTGAGATTCAATCGTTGTAGTAGTTCGATTAGATCGACAGTATTGCCATGATCAATAGTATTGGTGGGTTTGCGATATCGATAGTATCGATCGATATTATCGATACAATCGATAGCACTATCGATATTGTACTAGTTTTCGAGGTCAACTATCGATAGTTTGACTCTCGATAGTTGACCTCGATAACGCAACACTAGGACCTTGCACAGATTACATAGAAATACTACGCACCTAGGTAGGTTAAGTTATGTATGTAGTCTTGTTGTCTGTGGCTGTAGATTTAGTATGTAGGTATAGACAGGCTATCAGCGTATAGCGAAGAAGATAGCGATGGTTCGACATAATTAAATATAATATATATTTATATTTTTATCGTATTAAGAAGAAATTATCTACTAAATTTTCATGATATTGACAGAAAATGATCAAGACGGGCCAGTTGGCGCAGTTGGTTAAGATTCATCTTACGCGCCGCAGGTCGTAGGCTCGATTCCCACACAGGACATGCATTTGTGTGCATGAACATGTCTGTCGTACAGTCTGGGTGTAATTATGTATATTAAGCATGTATTTACAAACAAAAAGTAGTATATCTATTATATCAGTTATCTGATTTCCCTAATACAAGCTCTGCTTAGTTTGGGATGAGATGACCGTGAGGAATGATATTTATTTATTTGTTTAAATACACTTGAGTAAAGTGATCCTTTGATGTGTATCTATTAAAAAATCTACTGACCGATGAAAGGTTATCGTTCACTATGGCTTTTATAGCCATAACGATTCACCATCACTACGCACTAAATAATATCTTTGAGAATATATACAAAGTCACAAATAACAAACAGAATTTCAAAGCTCTCATCAAGAAATTTCATTTGACACCACAAACTTGTTTGCCACCAACGACACTGATGGCAAACAATAAAATACTATACGCGAGATAGGGACAAAAGATATCCTTAGTCCTGCTCACACATACACGTTTTGATATACAATTTTGTACGAATATCGCTTTCGTAGTTATTATTATATTAGTAGCCTGTCTTTACTATACCTTTAGTCTACATCTGTGGCACATCTATTCGTAGCGTCGTAGATAGAGAATACATCGATTGGAAAAGATTTTCGTACTTTTACTAAAAACGGTACGAAAATCAGTGATTAGCGGTAGTTTATTTGAAAATCAATAAAACCTTGTGTTAATTCAAATTTCCCGCCCCATGCCCCACATCACAGATTACTATATATGTCTTTTCCTCGCTTCAGTGGTCTGCATCGAGGAAAGATCCCTTTAGAGTAGTAATAATGAACAATCAAATTCCGAAACTCGTCAGTGATTTGTCACTGAATTTGAACAGTAAGCACCAATCACTGCATCGAGTGTTTTTGACTTGGCCAATCAGAGTGCATGCGTGCTTGACTTAGCCAATCAGAGCGCGTTGTCGCCGGTGGGAAATTGGCGGAATATATTTCAACCAAAATGAACGTCACTGCGCTTCTTTGGGTTAATTGTTCGATGGTGCTCTGCTTAGCGTGTACCTAGCGAAAATTTAGTTGGTTTGGTGTATCAAGGTTGTTGTTTTACTGACAAGTTTTACTACAATGGTGGTCATTGTACTAAAACTCTTCACGGACATTTTGAGACAACTTGAAATGAAATGAAATGAAATGAAATAATTTATTCATTCAAATAGGCCTTCACAGGCACTTATGAATAGTCAAACTCTAATACTCTAATGCACGGTTCGGAAGGTTGCTTTTGCTAAGAAGAGCCGGCAATAAACTCAGCAATTACTCTTTTCAAAATCAAACTTAAATTTATTACATCAGATGTTTCCTGTAGAGCGAGCGCTACACCCAAGCATTTTTATCATTTAAATATTCGGTAATATTGTAGTAAGCCTTCTGTACTAAAGCGGCCTTAATACATTCCTTAAACTTATGTGACGGTAAATTCAAAATTTTATTAGGGATTTTATTATAAAATTGTATACTCAGTCCTAAAAATGAACCTTGCACTTTTTGGAGTCTATAAGCAGAGGTCACAAGTTTATGCTTATTTCTAGTATTAAAAGAGTGCACGTCACTTTTTTTTACAAAAATATTAATATTCTGATGTACAAATAATATATTTGCATAAATATACTGCGATGCTACTGTGAGGATACCTATATGTTTAAACTTATCTCTGAGGGAAGCTCGAGAACTCATATTATAAATAGCTCGCACTGCTTTTTTTTGCAAAATAAAAATGGTTTCTATATCAGCAGCTTTACCCCAAAGTAAAATGCCATAAGACATAACACTATGGAAATAACTAAAATAAACTAATCGAGCTGTGTCTACGTCTGTTAGCTGTCTAATTTTTCGAACTGCATAAGCAGCTGAACTGAGCTTTCCCGAAAGACATGATATTTGGTTGCCCCATTGAAGTTTCGAGTCTAAAGTAATCCCTAAGAATACTGATGATTCAACAAGACCTAAAGGTTCATTATTTATCATTAAATTACAGCCTACTTTTTTAACATTAGGTAGTGCAAATTTAATACATTTAGTTTTCTTTGCATTTAAAACTAGATTATTTACAGTAAACCAGTTTAATACCCGAGATAATGCACCGTTTACATCGTCAAAATTAGATTTCAGTCTATCAACACTAAAAATCAGTGAGGTATCGTCAGCAAACAGTACAATTCCACAGGTATTTTTGACATAAAAAGGAAGATCATTAATATAAATTAAAAATAGAAAAGGACCTAAAATAGAGCCCTGCGGCACCCCCATAAGCACAGGAGAACCAGATGATTTAATACGATTGACATCAACACTTTGAATTCTATCCCCGAGATACGACTTCATCAGATCAAGTGCTGCGCCCCTAACCCCATAATAATTTAGTTTACGTATGAGTGTCCGGTGATCAACACAAGAAAAGTCACGATACACATAATTCATTTCATTTCACTTCACTGATGCACATGGATGATCTTTATTGGGGAAAATACCACCAAAAATACACAATAAAACTCAAAATACACAAATTTATGCAAATAAAATGAAAACGCAACGTCACTCTGCAAGTTTCCGCCAAAAAGTCGAACGTGAGGTCTTTCTATGCTTTCTACACTATGCTCGCATTGCTCGCTCTCATGACATTTATCGCTTTTATTTATCTGTGTATATTCAGTCAGTCAGTCAGTCAGTTTTTATATGTATATGTGTGCGTGTATACGGCGGCGGTCGACTAGCCAGCAAATAAAATCGGGAATCATAATTCCTAATATCCTACTATAACAACCTAGAATCTCTGCACAACTATATAAAATGTTTCTCATCATTGCGTCGTGGGTTTAGAGATAATTATTATTTTTCAACTGATCCATAACTGCCTCCCTGCATAGGCAAAATGAGTAACTGGGCTAGAAGGATGCATCGGCGAGCTGCTACATTGAGCAATGTGGTTACATCTTGCGGGCATCCGAATTCTCTGCCGTATCCAAGAAGACTGGAAAAAGTGAAGTTTGGAGCTCCACTGCACGAAGTTTGCAAGGATGACATACCTGGACCTTTGCTAGTTAGTATCTGAAGTACTTCTGACACCGCCCAGGCAGTCAAAGAGATCACAATCATATTTTACAAGTAAAGGGTCTTGTTCAGTTCGATGAGTTCACCATTAGGATCTTGACTATAACTGAATCCCTAACTGAATAACTGAATCCCTTCCGCGGTTCGGAGTCCGTAGTGTCTGACTATCCACTTATCCAAAATTTCTAGTAAAATGTGTTGGCAGTGTTTATTGGTGTTAAGAACGTTTGGTGGTGTGCAGGTGCTGATATTGAAGTTGAACAAAGAGGCTCCTCTTCGTCGAGACGTGTTCCGCGCGCCTGGCCACCAGGGTGCCATGAAAAAGCTGATACACTTCTTGCAAACTGGCAGATTAGTCAATGTGGACAACTATTCAGTATACACAATTGCCAGTGTACTCAAAAAGTTTCTCAGGTGAGAACCTTGCCATGTTTTTGTATTTTACAAACAAACTATTTGTTTTCAAATAAGGCTTAGATAAGATTAGTGTGTATTTTTATAGGCTTATCATGAATGATAAAATAATCCATTTCTCCAATGGATCTATAATCCTATTAACTTGGAACAGTATCTGTTGTAGTAGGTATGTAATTGGCTACTTGACAGTTATAATGAAAAAATATGAAATATGTTAGATATGATAGCTAATAGGTTAACAATAATTACACAATATGTTTTTTGCATAATAATAATTTTTTAATATTTTATTTTAGGAAATAAAAAGTGAGTTTTTTTATCTGTGGATTACAAGAACCGAAACGCGGGCGGCCGGGATTGAGCATCTATGGTTTGTTTGTGAGGTTTGTGACGTCAAATTTAACTAGAGGTGTGAAACTCATCAAAAATACGCGAGCTGCATAACAGCTCACGGCTCAGGTGTGTGAGCCGGTACAATGAATTAGCTCGCAGATCAGCTCAATTTGTACCTATAGTCCACGATAAGCGCGCACGCTCACTGAATATCTGCTCGATTCGACGCGCGGTACGCGTTACATCGTGGACTATAGGTACAAATTGAGCTGATCTGCGAGTTGAGTCATTGAACCGGCACACACACCTGAGCCGTGAGCTGTTATGCAGCTCGCGTATTTTTGTTTAGTTACACACCTCTAGTGTTGTTTAAAGTGCAGTGACGTCACACCTGACAAATGTCACGTGACCGGGTGTTTTTGCGCGAATTTCAAATGAAATGTTAAAAAATATTTTTTTTTCCTTGTAAATAACATTTTTTTGATAAAAAGATAATTGTAAGAGGTATAAAATACACGTATGTAAATTTTAAAATATGTTTCCGAAAACTGTCAAGTAGCCAATTGGCAAATAATAGTTGCCCTTCCCATGATAGTAATACTTTGGCATTACAAGTTAAAATCAATAGGTGAATGCCCCTTTTCACTTAATATATTTATATGGTCTACTTTACAAAGATTACCCTTCATCATTCAGAACATCCTATAATTTGATAAATAAATAAAAATATTAAAACCTGTTTCCATGGAAGCTGCTGAATTGAACAGTCTTCAATCAAAATAAAGTTATGTTGCATTAACGCATCACGGATGTATTATGTTCAGAAATATTCATTCAGATTCCTTTTGGTCAAGATCTTCAATACTGCAGACATGTTTGTCTGTCCTAAAAGTCTTCTTAAATATTAGAGAAAAAAGTCTCACATGATTTCACATGGTGGCATAGCAGTGGGGGAGGAGGCACTTTTAAGGGGCAGCAAATCTCAAAATAAATAATAAACATTTAAATCATATCTTTCAATGGTGGATTTTTATATTTCCCAAGTAAAGGCTGTTTTTTTGCTGCCCTTATATCTATAAATTGTTCTTAGATGATTTTTACAATCCAACAATTTGATTGAAATTGCATAAGACTTTTTTTTGGTATATATTTCTGAGTAAATCAAAGTTCAATCATGTAGCATTTGATAAGCTGGGGTAATGTTCTAGACACAGGAGTAAAACAACGGTCCCCAAATTTCCCAACCTGAAATCTGTCACCCTAGGCTCAAGCCTACTCAGCCTGCTGGTAAATCCGCTACTTATTTCATATTTATCTCGCACCTACAATTCGGTCCGATTAAGCTATTTTAAGGATTACTGTATATTCACAGTCTTTTGAATTTAAAGGCAAAAATCTGCGCCTCGGCGCTGAAACATAAGCTACGCCATTATTATTTAATTATCTTAAACTTATTTCTGTTGTAAACAGACCACATCTGACTGTATCTGCTATCTTTACCCATGTCACTAATCTGATGATATTTTCCCAGGTTAATCTCATTTTTAAGTTTCTATGTTTGTATAGGTTATATAAGAGTTATGCAACAGTTCAAGATTATATCTATAATACTCGTAATATTATAAAGCCGATGAATATTTGATTGGTTTTTTGAACATCGCTCGTTACTTTTAATTCCGGGAATGCGGGTGAAACCATATATGATAGGTAGGTAGTAGAATAATAAATAAATTTCTGATACATATGTGTTAGTTGGAAATGACCACTGCTGAACCATAAAAGGACTCCAAATTAAATAAAAGAAGTAATTGTAGTCACCATTATGTTTTTAATTCAAGACTTTTCTATCAGGAAAATCCCAGGTGGTGTGTTTGGACGTGATGGTGAGATGCAGCTATTTACTGCGGTGGAACTGCCTGAGGAACAGCAAGTTGATGAAATACGCAGGTGTGTATGTTTGCTGTTTTAATGTTGAAGAGATGGGATATGCAATAATATGCATCCCATAATTATCGTAGTATATGAAAATTAAAAAACTAGGAGCAGTCATTAACAGAACTTTTAATAATCATTTCTTTTTATGTTGCATAATGAAAACATTTAAGTAAACAGTGTACTTAAACTTATTTTTAAATTAATTAGAAATGTGCGTCTTAATTGAATGCTTATCAAATGAGTATGCTGTTTATTGTTGTTGCAAAACCAATAAAAAGTCATTTGCTATCAGTAACTCACCAAACAGGTATAAACGATTAGTTAACAGTTACTAAATGGATGCGTACTGAAAAGATGCGTTGGCATCATTATGTATGCACCACAGATTCATTTGCATGATATGATAGCAACTGCAATACCTAATCGTAATAAGTGCTCAACAATTCGTCCACGTAAGTTTGTAAAAGCCATCTGAAGATAACACCTAGTCATTAAAAAAGCTACTAAATTGGTTGTGTCAAAGCAAAATAATGTTAACTTGTTTCCATAAAAATATTCTACAGCAGGGATCCCCAAACTATTTTGCGCAAGAGACCTCTATTCCAAAATGAACTGATACCCCAGACCCCCATAGCCAAAATTCATACAAAATACTTACCAATTTAAAAACTTTGTTTTTTTAAAGTACAACAATGATACTTGCTACTAAAATATTAGTCTTTCTTATAACAAGTTGGACAAATAAGAACTTGTGTTCATAAATAGGAGTCGAGTTGTAGACTCGTCGATCCCCAAAATCAGTTTTCGTTTATGTTAACCCCTGGGAAACCGATAACGACCACTTTGGGAATCCCTGCTCCTATGTAGAGCTCCTTTAGAGACTACAGTCAGAAAAACTACTTATCTAATGGAAATAAAATCTCTGTACTACTAACAATGTAATCACCTATTACGAAATAGCTTCCGAGCATTGATATTGTAATTCATGATAGATATCACAAAGAAAAATAATCAGCGATTTGGACATGCAGTTCTTTACCTTTTAGTAGACTCATATATTAAAAATTAAAATGTTTGAGAAAGTCGGTGTTTTATGGATCATTGTCAGCTCCGAGAGCATTGTTCTGTTTCATTTTAATTTTGTTTATTAAAATCTTGGGAGACGAAATGTTTTGTTAATAACTTAACATGTTTCGTTAGGTTTTAGGCGCAGGAGACACACGGCTTGTCGCCCAGGTATTAGGCGAAATTAAATAGGAAGCGGTTTATTATATATTTCTATTGAGCTTTGAACCCAACACTTCGAGTAAGCAACGAGACTGTCGAAAAATTTAATTAATCTGCAGGGTGGTCATATGACTAGTCACTGTTTACCACAATCTTCACTATGTAGATATTGAACTTTCACAATACGCGGGTATTATGAATAGGAACAATGGTTGTTTATAATCATGCGGCCTGAATTTTGATGCGGGAAGTTGATGCGCAAAGGCATGCCAACGGTGAAGACACACGCAGACCAATCAGTTTGCATGTATTTTATGGCGTCTGAATTAAATAAGCAAATAATGTAAAATACGTCAATGTATATGTTTATTAAAAAAATATCATTTTTATTATCTATTTTCCGTATATATAAAATGCTTTGTCTTGAATGACTGACTGATGGATCAACGCACAGCCTAAACCGCTGATCGTAGAGATCTGAAACTTGGAGGGTGTGTTCTTTGTATGACGTAGGCATCCGATAAGAAAGGATTTCCCGAAATTCTACCCCTAAGGGTGGCGAAAAACGGAGGCAAAGTTTGTATGGGACAACGTGATTCCTTGGTCCAATCTACTTACAATCAATCTACATGTGTTTCGTATTTTATTGAAACTCATCGCCTTTCGGGGTTAAAAAGGGGTAGGAAGGTATTTTAGGGGTGCTGTGCATCGAAGTTGATATCATTGTCAATGCTCCTTAGTGCTTCTGATTTAAATATTCTTTTATATTTGACGCATAGATTTGACGTTCCAATTTTAAAGAGTATAGCATGCTTTTATGCGAGTTCAAAGTTTTTTGAATAAAACGGATAGAAACATTTTTGTCTTTCTGTTCCGTTTCATAGCTGATGTTATAAGGAGTAACTACTACTTTTATTTTTAAAAATATTTGGTGCTCTGCTAGTCTACGTATACTAATGAAACTGAGAAGTGAAGTCACGGTAAAGTTTATAGATTCTATTACCGTTGTGAAGTATTGAGCTATTATTACTTACTACGTAGAGACGCCACATATCACTACTATGTTCCGTTCAAGTGAGGCCTTCCGGCCACACTTGTTGTTGAAGAACGATGAACGAAACGCGTAAGCGCGATGAAAATCAAGGTATTTGCGAGTAAAATATTCCTCAAAGCGTTATGATAGCCCTAAGTTTTTCTAATGCCTGCTTAGACGACTAAACAATGTTTCAGCGCTAAAGAGAACTTTAATTGACTCTAAAAAAATGGGCCATAACCTTTGCTGATGATAGCTTCTCTAATAATAATAGCTCAATCTTGTGAAGTTGATATTTATTTGATAATAATTGGACTGTTTTACAAAAAACTTAAACCGACTTCAAAGTACACTAAGAAGTAATTAATTCCTGATCTGATGACAATGGGACCAAACGGGAAGTGTTCCCTTCCAGTCAAAAAAAGAATTTTCCAAATCGGTTAATAAATGACGGAGAAATGAGGTAACAAACATAAAAAAAAAAAAAAAAAAACATACAGCCGAATTGAGAACCTCCTCCTTTTTTTGAAGTCGGTTAAAAATAAAAGCTAGCGCCAGTCGTCCAAGACGGCAGATTAGTGTTGACTGTCACAAAACCGTTGCCAGGCAACGCGTCGTGTGATGGATGAATCCCATTTTTTTAATTTAATATTTCTTTTGTTTTAATTTATTACGGCAATTTCAAGCGCAGTAGTAGTATTCCTAAGTTAGTATTATTTTTTATTATTTTACTTGAATAAAATATCGCTGGACGCAGCATGGCGAAGTAGGTCTTTTAGAATTAGACAATGAGTTAGAGATTTCGGTGAAAAAAGCCATGGCATGGTATGGTGTACTTTGTAGTACCGTCTGTCTCGAAGCACATATAGGGATGTTTCGACAGCTGCGGTTGACAGCTAATTCCTTTCTTTTCTAACACCCCGAATTGTCTTTATTATCCCGATATATCATTAGTCCCTAAAGATTATCCCATACAAAATAAACCATAGCATGAGTCTTTGATTAAGGATACATCCAGATTGAGTGTTGAAGCTGTGCACGCGTCGATAAAAATACGCCCTAACTGTTAGAGGCTAATACAAATAAAAATAAATAAAATTGCTAAATAATGTGTAATATTTAAATTTCTCCCGATGTTAATGGGAATATTTCAACAACTGCTATCATTATGAACGTCACTATGACAAGCAGAATGACGCAGAGGGAGCGTAAAACGTAGCTGTTACGCGCAGCAGCCTGTAAAAGTTGGCCTGTTTTATATATTCGTGTAGTATGGCGACGTTCTTTCTAGGTATATTTATTTCTATGGCATGAGTAAAGTTTTAGATGTAACTATGGATGGAACCTTTTGAGTATTTAAACATGTACCTACTCAAAGATGGAACCATTAAAAATATAACACCTAATTTAGGAAAAGTGAATAAATAAGATGACATCTTCCATCTTCATTTCAAAACAAAAATGTATCAATCAATCTTCAATCAATATCGATATTATTTAAGATGAGGTCGTACTATTATAGGTTTTGAAGCGGTAATTTCGGGAACTACCCGTCTGATTATAAACAAATATTTTTCATAAAGATAGCTCGTAGGTATATTGAACGCGGCTGAAACCGCGAGAAAGCCGTTTAACGCTAACATTTTAAAGCTTTCATTAGTCGATGTATATTTCATTATAAACGACGATTAGTCTACATAAAGAGTTGCATCTCTATTCATTAGTATGTAAATTTACCTATCTATAGTATACAAAAACCAGCGTATTGTTGGTATTGTATAATGTAGCATCGTTGGCCGTATTAACGTAACACCTGCTTATTCGAGCGTTAACATTCACCGCTCGATGCCCATACATTACGCGCTGTCGTTCAATTCATTGATATTAATCTTATCCCCTTGAACAATGTTATTCCTGCGGTTTTACTTCGAAAGAGCATTAACCTCGTTAACGATATTTCCTCCTGTATTTTCCTGTTCTAATTAATGAAGCTTTGTATGACTCATTTAATATGGTCATATGTTCATTTAACTGATGAAAAAATTGTGGCGACTTCATGTTTTTGTCTTTTTGATGTGTTCATTGTGGAGTGTGAGTGTGGGTTCATTTTATGTATTTTATTAGTTGTCCGTCGCGTTCTTGGTATTAAAAAGTAGCCTATGCCGTTCTCCATACCATAGGCTCCCTGCTAGCCATTTGCATTGTGATCGGTTCAAAGTCAAAGCCATTTATTCAATTAAGGCCCCAGAAGGGCACTTAGGAAGGTCACATTTACTGAAGTTACCACAATCCGGCAAGAAACTCAACAAGATAGATAGATAACACTTTATTGTTACATCACACATGATAGGTAATACAATAACTATATAAAAACAAAAGTGTAAAACAAGATTACATTTTTAAATATTTTTTGGAGAATCTGTCTATGTTTGGCTTTTTTTTTCACCTAAGCATAGATACAGACGAAAGGGTTCAAAGATTTAGTCATGAACAAAAACGTAAGTACTTTATAAAATCATTTTCTATTCAAATAACTTAGCTACAATAGGTATTAACACGCTATAATTACAGTTCATCAGTTTTATTACAAGACTATTGGTAAGAGGTTTTGGTCAGTACAAAATTGCAAGTGGCCACAATTTTGAAAGTCAATAAAGTATGAAGGCGTTGAAACCTGACTCGTTTATTGTCCAAACTATAGTTTATAGTAAATAAAATCGACATCTTTTGCTACAGGAGTAACGAACCTGTCTCGTCAGGATAAGCATAATTTTGAATCTATATGTATGACTATGTTGATTTCAGGGTTATATATTAAGTTTAATGTTTGTCCCCAGATTGCTAATGTCGCTGCCAGTTTGTACCCAAAGACTGCTGGTGCTTCTATTTGGCACGTTTCGGGTGATGGCATCAAATGCTGATAAAGCAGGTTGGTTTAACAGTGTCATAATATATAATCTGCAAAAATATTCATAACTTAATCAATATAGCTTCTGCTTAGATTTGGGATCAGATAACAGTGTGTAAAGTCCCAGGATATATTATTATTGTATTAATTATTTAAATCGAATCCTAGCATTTAACATGTAGAATAAGGTATCTCTATAATAGTTTAAATTAAAAAACCAAAGTAATTTTCATTAACAAAACAACAATATCAGCTAAAAAGTCCAATTTTTAATATAGTCTGTACTCTCATAAGGTGATGCACTCTGTTAAATCTGTGAGTGATTAAAACATGACTAAGTAATGTGGCTAGAGAAGTGCAGTCGACTGCTACTCAATGTTGATGCTCACAAGATGATATGTGGCAAGATTGTCTGCGCATACGGCGCGGGCGCCGCAACGCGTTGACGCAATTTAATTTCCCACAGTATAATGCCTTATGTTCTTTGTCATCTGCTCATGACACTTACGTTTTATATCACGTAGCATTTAATAAAATGTAAATAAAATTGCGGATAGACATTAAATAGCCTAAACTGGTGGTCTACAAACATGAAATGCGCAAGAGTTCCTTTATAGCGTAAGTGAGTACTAAAAAAGGATTTTTGAAAATTCATCCCCTGACTTGGTAATTTACAATCACATATAGTACCTATAGGCAAATAAACTCAATAACTAATGATAGGTAATTTTACGATTAAGCGACTTATTTTACCTACATTGGTATGTGATTTAATGCCAACTTACACTTGAAAACAATACAAGCATTTGGCAGTGGCCAACAGAAATAATTACACTAATTATGCCAATTACACGCGAGATCGCGTGGGCGCGCGTGATGCAACCGCTTTACATTAATTGTACGATTATTTCATCTTTACAGCGTCTCGCTCGGCTTATTGGTTGGCCTAGTTCACTTCAGTTACGGTTCAACGTAATCTTTTGAGATTACTATTGTTCCTCTCCTAGCCTCCTACTTAATATACTTACATTACCTATGACAGCGTTTCGAGTAGTCATATGCTTGACAAATTAATGGAGCGTAACCCAAACTGAATCTATCTAGTTGCTATACTTTATTGATGAGCATAAGATATCAATTCCATTGCCTGGTTTTAGAATTGATTCTCAGATTTTACCGAATACAATTTTATTCTGTGTAACAAGTAATCCTACAAATATTATAAATGCGAAAGTTTGTGAGTATGGATGGATGTTTGTTAATCTTTCACGCAAAAACTAATGAACGGATTTCGATTAAATTTGGAACACAGATAGTTTATAAACTGGATTATCACATAGGATACTTTGATCTCGGGAAAACATACGATCTCTCGGGAATGCGGGTGAAACCGCGGGGGACAGCTAGTCTGATATAAATTCTTTAGAATTATCTAAGATACACGAAAAATTTAAGTAAACAAAATTATCGGAAGCGCAGTGTGTGGCCAAATAAAGGCCACATCTAAGTTATAATCAGATGTCTCAGATATGACACGTCTGCCATCAGGACATGTCCTGAGTGGACCACAATGAGCTCCACTTGCGTCGGGACATGTGTCGAGTTTTAATATCGCACCACACAGTCTTGCTTGACAATACTGCCGCCGACAAAGGAGTCGTGCGCAATTGTCGATCGTATACCAAGATATTGTATACGTAAACGCATGCGTCTGTTAGTCTGGACGTCATAGTCGCATTTTGTTCAGCGATAGGTTATTCATTGCGCGCTGTAGTTCCGGTGTCGTTTAAGGATCTGTTGGACTCTTCTTGCATTGATGGGCGTGAATTGATGTTAATATTCAACTTATATGGGTTCATTTCAAATATTAGAAATATCTGTCTATTATTTAATATTCATCTGGTTTAATTTGAAGGTTGTTTTTAGGGTTCCGTAGCCAAATGGCAAAAAACGGAACCCTTATAGATTCGTCATGTCTGTCTGTCCGTGTATGTCACAGCCATTTATTTCCGAAACTATAAGAACTATAATGTTGAAACTTGGTAAGTAGATGTATTCTGTGAACCGCATTAAGATTTTTACACAAAAATAGAAAAAAAACAATAAATTTTGGGGGTTCCCCATACTTAGAACTGAAACTCAATTTTTTTTTTTTCATAAAACCCATAAGTGTCTATGGATAGGTCTTCAAAAATGATATTGAGGTTTCTAATATCATTTTTTTCTAAACTGAATAGTTTGCGCGAGAGACACTTCCAAAGTGGTAAAATGTGTGTCCCCCCCCCTGTAACTTCTAAAATAAGAGAATGATAAATCTATAAAAAATATATGATGTACATTACGGTGCAAACTTCCACTGAAAATTGGTTTGAACGAGATCTAGTAAGTAGTTTTTTTTTAATAGGTCATAAATTGAAATTAATATCAAATACTCAGGTCTATACTACCATTTACTTATATACCTACAGGTTTGTACGGAACCCTCGGTGCGCGAGTCTGACTCGCACTTGGCCGGTTTTTTTGTTTTGATTTCTAAGTTAATTATTGAAGAATATCCCAGAATATATTCAATTATTAATTTATTATCTTGCGTGGATAAGTGCAACACTACCAAGTGTTTTGTTCAATAAGTCCACTTTTTAATAAAATAATGTACTGTGTTAACAAGTAGCTTCGATACAGTTTTTTTGTGAAACGAACCATACGTAAGTATGTTTCATGATCGCTAATCGTTTGTAGTTAATGTAATTCCATATAATACATTATGATTCAAGACAATCATCATAGCTGCAATACTTCACGGAAAACGAGATGATTGACGTGAGAAATTATAATTCGTGATGTAATTTAAATTGAATAAAAACCGTAGGCGTTCGACTTGGAATCTAAAAGTAATCGTTTCTCATAAATATTTAGTTATACTCATTACATAAGTAAAGGTAGGCTTTTAGCCTATATACACAATTATTTAGAGCTTTATGCTTTTGAGTGTGTCCCATATATAGCCCGCCTTGGTTTTCCCAATGGAGTACAGCATGGGGTTCTTCAAAAAGGGTGTGAAGAGGTTTTCGTTTTAGAGCAGAGGGTCGGCAACGCGCGAGTGATACCTCTGGTGTTGCAAGCGTCCATAGGCTACGGTAACTGCTTACCATCAGGCGGGTCGGAAGCTTGTTTGCCACCTCAGTGGTATAAAAAAAAATATAGCTGATTGTATAAGGATGTGATCCTTTCCATTCTTTCCTTTTGTACCAACACTTCGTGTTATACATTTTCAGGTACAGGTATGACGTCGGAAGCCTTGGGCGTGTCAGTTGCCCCATCATTTTTCCACTCTTGCGTGTCCGACGGGAAAACGGCCACAATGGAGGATGTGCAACGGTTCAAGGTCAGTACTCGTTCGTGTTTATTGTCCTATGCCAACAATGCCGCTCTTATATTGTTTAATGAGCCGTGTTTCATCTAACTCGGTTACATGTCATATAGAAATGAGGGCATGTCCATAGAGTACGTGGTTTTTAGTCGATTTTTTAATGGTTTGTTTGATTTCTACATTGAGGGCGTTAATTAATCACCTGTCGCTAATTATATTGGTGGGGGTGTCGTGTGGCACTTAGGGTCACATTGGGGGAGTGGACGGTCAACAAGTGTCAATAGACGGGTGGGGTTCACAAGTCGCCTAGTTTTCGCCCCACAATTTATTATTAAATCTAATAGTTATAGTAAAATCACACCAGCACAAATTCGTCTTTAAATATTACGTATTTTATGGACATTCTCGGTTAGACTTTTTGACTCAAACAATATCAATCCTTCGATTATTTTCTTGAATATGTATTCAAGTTATAGAAAAACATGTATGTACAGATAATAGACTAATGTTCTCATAACTATGTATTGTAATAATGCCGTTGTAAAACACTTGGTAAGTGTCATAGACAATAGTTGCACCATTATCTACGATTAAATATATAGAGTTTCCGTGTAATCACCTGATGTGGACATCTGTTCAGTTTTATGCATTATATTTGTTCTGATAAGCGCTGTTATATGCTAATGGTCTGTTTCACAATGGACTGCGATACAGTATTGTAATTTGACAAATTAAGTAATTGTGTAACGAAAGCGTCGTGTCTCAAATTCTCAATACTCTAAATTCGTATTTATAAATATATGGAATGCATTCATTTTAATATTATTACTTTCCTTTGTTGATTATATAATATAAACAGTATGTGAATAAAAAAATATTTTCACTCGTATGTAAATTCATTCAAACAATAAATAAATTAGATTTCAAACAGAAAGTTGCAGTCCCAATAAAGTAACTTATTAGTATCTTTATTGTATGATTCATATCAAAAGTCAATAAACAGGTTTTTATCAGCAAACAGCTATGCGGGATTTTAATGCTTCTTCGTAATCAGATAAAAGAGTTTAATTTAAATTTTATTGTGCTTGCGCAATGTCGGCTTAAAGTAACGAACTTTATAGAATACTGTCGAAAATTTAAAAGATATTTATTTTCTAACTGAGATGGTTTCCGAAGTAATTGCGTGGTTAGGGAGTGGTGTGTCACCACTGCCAGTGTATCGTATATTCCTAATTAACCCGTCTAAATGACGTCATGACACATTTTAAGGAGGTACAATTATTACTTTTAAAAAAACATCTCCATTTTTCTCAGTCTGTAGGTATCTATCTAGACTGGCTATAAGTCTCTTCCCTGCGGGGCTACCGCGTAAGTCAATCTTAATGAACTTCATTAATCCCATCATCTGGAGTTTTTTTTATAACATTTGGTCGTCAAGCGGGTCACTGGACCAGTCCATGGATGGCTTTTTTAATTTGCTTGAATGGCAGAATAAAGAAGACCATTTTAATGAAGTTAATTAAGATTAACTCACGCCGTAGCCCTGTTGTTTGTTTTGCATTCAAGACTGCTGCAAATCCCTTAATATCTTAACGATGGTCTACCATTTTCTGGAGTTTCTAGCAAAAAAACCGTGTATCAATTTCTGAGAAAAAATGGAATTAGGGCAGGTTAATAAAAGCATGGTATTTATTTAAGTGCAGGCTTTGGTATTAATGTAATTTCTATCGGTTTACACCTCCCTCTACTGCATATCGTAGCTGACGCAGTTACCAGATTATACATAACAAACAGTCCATATCAGATGATTACACTACTAAATGTAAAAACTAATGTGTATGTATGTACGAATATAAAACTATGAATATAAACGTTGTTTACAATGTACTTGCGTTCATTGTACATAGCTTGGATCTTGTTTTCACTTATATTGTCTAAACATGCGGCAAAAGGCTGAAGTTTGCGTGAGTACTAATTAAAAATTATGCAACGATAGTTACTTTCTACATTGCGTGGCTATACTTATGAATTCTCAGGCTTTATTACCGGCTTTTTACTACTTTTTTAGATCTGCTTTATATACACTTTACAACAGTAATGTATCACACACAATAGTCTATATTGAATGCTTATTTTCCTTCTCTTTCAATGAAAAACGAAGAAGTAAGCTCTTTCAATTATCTGTAGAAGTTGTCCCTGAAAGTATATAAAGAACATGTGATATGCTTCCATTATTATTACTCACTAAACACAAAACCTTCAGCGGGAGATTTTCTACGTTCCTACACAGATATATTTGTGTACAAAACCTTATCACTAGTGCATCACCTTTTTAAATATTTCACGTATAGTTTGAGACCCCGTAGCTGATAACGGCTTGATTCATGGATTAGTTTAGTTACTCACTTCCTTTTTGTATGACTCATGTTATATCCAAAACTTTATTCAATAACTACCTGTACTGACTTGTGTAATTTTTTGCATCCTAACTTAATATTATAAATGTGAAAGTGAGTTTGTTTACGCCTTCAACTACTCAACGGATCATTATGAAATTTGGCCTGCAGATAGCCTATGGTATGGAGAAGGACATTGGCAACTTTTCATCCCGGGAACGTGGGTGAAACCGCGAGGGATAGCTAGTATATTCATACATTCGTTTACCACTGAACTTTCATCGCATTAAAACCACAATATATATTTTAATTTCGGTATTTTTTTAGAAATAAGCCCAGACAATGCTTGTTGATAAGTCTGTCGCTAGTCATTTCTACTTTGTATTGATATGAAATAGACGGTTGTATGCCATGAGACCAGTATAGAAGTATTAAATCGATAAGTAATGCCCATGAATAAATTATATTAGGTGGTCGATGCAATCGAGGCCAGTTGGATTTCCATAAATAAACAATAACAATCGATATTTTTCCCCTTGTTACAATCTATTTCACGTTACATTGTGTTCATGTGAAGCGAGAGTATTTTTCCTTTAAAGGACACTTTACAAACTGACTCTTCTTTCACAAATACACTTCAACAGTATTTCTTAGTTACTTGTTATCTCAATAGGAGATAAAACACCTTGTTTGCGAATTATTGGCTACATGTAACACTACAGTTCATTCCATAATGGTACTTCTACATCAGGTGGCGACCCGCATAATGCGTCAGTTGATCGAGCAGTTCAGCGCCGGCGATTTGTTCGGCCGAGATAATTACGAGTATTACGCGCGTGTCACTGGCCGCATATTGCGGGTTAAGGACGAGTGGATATGCTCCTTTCGGGATCCACCGCCGCCGAGGCACCACCGTGATCAGGAGGCTTATGCTAGTAAGTTCAACGGCTTTTGGACAATTTTTGGTTAAAATGTTACTACTGGTGTCATAAAACACCAGGTCATTGACAGCAGTGTTTTTCTCTACGCTAGGGTTATCTCTTTTTGGTACAGTAAGCAACATAAGTAGCTGAACAGATCTAAAACCTGTCTATAAAAACCGACACAATATAAATCAAGTCTACATCATAGATTGTTTTAGTGTATTGGTTTAGGTAGTAGGTGTTTGATGTTTTCAGATACTTATGCTGCTGATCGTACAATGCCGTACATGGATGTTATGGGTTGTCTTTATTATTTTATAAGACTAAATAAGTTTATTTTTTGCAATGACGTCAGGATGTAAGTGGATATCTAACTTATACATTAACTAGCATTGTAATATATTTTTTGGTTTATTATAAAAATCAGACAGCACCTAAGTTGTAATTAGTAAACAATTTATGCAAGAGGTTGTATACAATTACATCTGATATCTCTCATGTGAATATCAGTGCAAAGTTTTTGTTTTGAAAAACCGCGGTAAGTGACCTCTTGTTATGAGAATCTGAGCCACAATACACCATTGTTTAAATAATTGTATGATATAGAGGCTGACCAAGTTATACCCTTTAATTACGCTTGCATTATAATCTGTAAGCATTTATTATATAAAAAATCTGTCAGGTCAGAAGTCTACCAGTTCGTAAATGGCCAGGGTGGTGGACTTTGGTTCCGATTCCAATTACGTTAGAGGGGGTTCTTTTGGAATTTAATATATACTTTCCTATTTTTACAGGACAATTGTCTTTAGAGGCTGAAAAAACCTGGCTACAGTGTGAATGCGACCGTTGGGGGAACAAATTTAATTTAGAAGGTAATTATTGCAAATTGCATGAACTCACATTTCGTTTAGTATTTTCGGAATAGGATATTTACATGACAGGATATTTTTCCGCAGGTCAACAAAATGAAAATCGTATAAGTTGTTAAATATAATCAAGTTACAAATTTACCTAGTCAATATTGTATCATAATTTTGGTGAGTGACATAAAGTTGGGGGTTTTATTAACATTCACATAGACGATCGATTTATGTAAATCCTTATTTATCTATGGTACTTAATGTTACTTATTTAAAGGGAATCAGTTTTTGGTAGCACCTAGTTCTATGCCTAAAAATCGCATGGATAATAGGAGCGATAATAATAATAATCTATTAGAAAATTAATTGAGAAAATGCATCATAAGTTTTATGACCCACAAGTCAATTAAGAATTATTTATTGCATAAGTGACTTTTTTGTAGCCATTACCAGACGATTTTTAGGTTCCATCGATATACAAATAATGTTTGAAGTACATTAGATCACACTAATATTTTGGTTTTTAACCTACTGTTTATTACGATGCATTAGTACACTAATAATTGGGATGGGTTAAATATAAAATTATTACACATTATTAATTTATTTGTGGACCATATTATCTATGTCCATTTGTGTTTAAAAAGTTGAATCAATTAAGGTTTAATTCGTATTTATGGTGTTAAAATTTCTAGCTAATAGTCGTAGTAATTTGTGCTGTTTGTAATAAGGGATCATCCGAAACATATACCGCCTTACTACGTGAGATGGTTTAAAGAAAAAAGTATGTAACAAAAATGGCTGGGAATATCTTAAAATTTGGATTTTACTAGATTTGGCTTAAACCATCTTATGTATTAAGACAAACTGTTTTTTTCGAAAAAAATAATAAGAAGGGAGGAGTGAGATTGCCTGGATCAATGAAAATCGAGATGAATTGGTAATTTTAAACTATGCCCAGATGAGGTTTTTTTTTTTACTGTGTAGGGCTTTGTTTAAGCGCAATCTCAGCATGGCAAGTGATGATGTGGCCGAAGGTGGTTACCATACAAAGCGTAGATGGAACTGGTTCTCAAGTGCAGCTGTCGGAACACTGCAATAATAAAGAAATAAAGGAATATTGACTCGATTAGTGGCGGCTTTAAAAATTAAACCCCCAGAGGCTTGTTTACATTGGTTTTGTATACACCGTGTAGGGGTGCGTTGAGTATTGAACCATTAGAGTCAGGTGTTGTGTTGTGTGGTCAGGTCTATCGAAGTCCGAGGAGTGCCAGTCGATGCCGGCGCTGGCGCTGGTGGGCGCGGCGGGCGGCGCGGGCGCGGCCGGCGCGCTCGGCCTCGGCCTCGGCATCATCCCCGAGCACAGCCTGCTCGACTCCTGCACCAGGCTCTCCATCTCGCTAGAGGAGAGCATCTTTAAAGTGAGTACATACGATTCATTGTCTCCATCATCTCACAATTACCGACACTGCCGGCCGTAGGCAGAGGCGCACTAAACGTCAGTGGATTGTATTTAAAGTTACAACATGTTACTTTTTATACAGTCCACTGCATTAAAACTTTATTTTTCAAAGGGTTTTTTTGACCATCTACGCCTACTGAACAAAGTGGCGCTATCAATTTAAAAAAGTTTCCATTTGGGTATAACAACAATCTGTCAATTCACATACCAGTTGACACAGGATACAGTACTGCCTAAGATGTACGTCATTACTATCGCACAAATATGCCGGCGGCAGAAATGTATGAAATAAAACACAACTCAAACACCTTCGTTGGTATTAAGTCACTTGCTCTCCTAGGTGATCGCAATGTACTTTTATTTGTCATTTTTTTAAATAAGACGGAGTCGTTAAATAAGCGTACGGCCCTGCTGATGGTATGGACGCTTGCAACACTTGGGGCTACACTCACGCGTTACCGACCGTTCCGGGTCCCCGACCACCCGAGTTCTGGCGACCTTACTCACGCCCAGGAACACGACATAAAGTTATTTGGTTGCGGTATTCTGTAATATATAGGTATTTCCCCAGTCGAACCGCTCTTAAAATTGCACTATGCTTTACCTCTGTAAAAATTCTGAGCGTGAACTTATTATTTCAGGTGTCTGTGAGCTCATCGTCCCAGTCGTCTCGCAGCAACTCTAGCCCGCACATGACTCTGGAGGAATTGCGAGCTATCAACAAGTACGCGGAAAGTACCAAGAGCCTCTCGTATCTCCCACAGGTATGTCTAATACTCGACACGTTACAACAACCCCAATACTCTTGTATCTCTAAGTTTCTTTGTTCTGAAAACACTCTTCGTTTATTGAAAAATAATTGCTATGACGTTTGATTTCTTCGGGGCGTGAATTTCAGCAAAACATTGGTGCTAGAATATCTGTAAGGGACGACGACAATTTTGTACATTATTTAAAAAAATACGTTTAAGAATGCCATAGAAAATAAACCTTATTAGTATAGAATAAAGTTCATTTGGACCATCATACAATTAACCATTGATTTAACAGATATACTTTATTATAATGTGAAAAGGTAAAGTTTTCGTCCAAAAAACATTAAAATAATGGACAAGGTTTAACATCAGTTGGACCATCTGTCTACTTGCTAAACTGTATACCTTACTGTGAGTGGGCTCGTATTGTAGACCGATAAGGAATAAATTGTGTTTATCAGAAATAAACCTTATTTCATTTAAGTTCAGGATTCAAATTCAATTGTTTCAATATCAATTTAAAACTTGACTTGGGACCCATGCAGGGACCCAAGTCTGCTATTTCAATTGTGTTCCAATGATCTTTCAGTGGTGTCAAAATTGTGCCAAATTACACTATTCTCTTAGTAAGTAGACTATCAAAACTGCAAAATGTCACAATTTTGACACCACTGAAAGTTCATTGGAACACAATTGAAATAGTAGACTTGGGCCCCAGGTTTGAAGTCTCAATTCAATAACATTTCAGGGTCAGTTTTCGATTTTTCAAGGGGGTTTTCCAAATTTAAAATGGCTACTGTGGGTTATGAAATAATTATTATGAAGTAAACTTTTTTTTAAGTTATTCTTTGTAACTTATTTACGAATGAAGATTTTCAGAACAAAGAGTGTTTTCTGAAACAATAGTTCTTCTTCTCGATCCTTGCATAATCATGCGCATTTATCTAATTAGCTTGAATTAGCTTTTGACTTGCTAACGTAAAAAGGCAAATAAATATATTTTTGATTTCAGTCAGTTGAAAGTTATCTAGTTTTTTATGTTCTTACATTTATAATGTTGATTAAAATTTTGGAATTTATAATATTTTGTTTTCTTTACTTTATGATGATTACAGATTTATGTTCATAATTATGCATTTCGTTCAAACTATCTTTAGTATAGTTTGTATAAATAAGTCGTATCTTTAAATTCTAGCGCTCACTCAAGGACATATTATATAAGTGATGGTGAAGAGTCTTTGCTCAGTATCCACCTGTAGACTCTACAGCAGTCTGTCTCCTTTGTTATCTATAACAAATATGGACGGTTGGCAAAATCATCAGCTAAGTTGTCGAAAGGGGGTCATCTTTAATGTTAAAAATTCTGTAACTGTGGTTTTTAGTGTAAATTTTTGGTAATACTTTTTTGTGGTACTTAATCGGATGAATGTCATTAATGTTAATAAATAAGTAAGTAACCTCCTTTGTCCTTTGATTTGTATTTTGTTTATGATTTTACCAGTGGTCCATATTAAAATTCTTGAATACCGCATGACTGATATCTGTTTCCCTTTAAAAAATAATCTAGGTCAAGTTGTGGCTGCTCTGTTAGATATTAGTTATTTCCTATTTTCCTCTTGATTTACTATTATTTTCTATGACTGACAGAAGAGTCTCTTACTGCGACACCATGAGGTCTAATAGGTAAATGTTGACTCGAATGTGCTTCATAGAGGACGGTGTGGCAACTTGCACATGTGTTTGACGACACCCAAGCTTATAGCTGCACACTATGGGTGCTACGTCTGAACACACACACACACAACCATGTACCGTAAATACGAGTTTTCTTTTTATTATAATGTGACTGCGAGTAGGTATTTTATTTTTGCCAAGAAGTTATTATGTGTTACTTTCCTAACATTATTTGGAGGTTGTGGCATTTCCTTTTGAGATGATGTATGCTGTAGGTAATTAACATTGTTTCCGCGCGTTTGTTATATACTAACAGTAGAGTCGTATTGGTACTAATACAAAACTAACGTTCTCGTTTCATGTTAACTGTATTAACTTGTTAGATTTCATATTGATTAACTTAGGGTGGGTACATTAATGACATCATATTTTCATTGGTCCTTCGAGTCAGATTAGAATATTTCCCAGTGTCATAGTCAGTCGTAAGATCGACATTCTGTCGTTTTTCCTCCAGGACCCCTTGTTTCCATGTGAAAAGATACCTTAGAAAAATCTTACCACTTTTTCATGGAAACAGGGGGTAGTTAATAAAAGACAACGCGCACTCGCCAGCCGATAGCGAATTGGTTTGAAAATGTAACGGTCGTCACGTGCGGTGCGCGGCGCGCGGTGCGGTGGGCCGCCGCCAGGTAGTGAGCACTGTGCGTGAGGTCGTGTCGAGAGTGTGACCGGTGACGTTGGCGTAGGTTCACGAGCGGCAGCGCGCGCGCATGCGCACGCGGTCGGAGTGGTTCCTGCAGCCGGCCGCCTCGCTGGACGCGCCGCGGTCCCGCGCCGGTACGGCCGCGCCGCCCCCCCCGCCCCCCGAGCCGCCCCGCCCCCGCTCCCGCCCCCGCGCGCCGCCTCGCCCGCCGCGCTCGTGCGCGACCGAGGCGCGCGGGGAGAGCACGGCTCTATACGTGCTTGTGGCCTGCCTAGACTTTTTGTTTTGAGCCTCGCGCACCGGTACTGTGTCACTGTGTTCGTTCGCTTTCGGTGCGGAGGACTAACCGGCCCTGGTCGAAGGCTTTCTTCTCTGTTCGTTGTTTTGTTTTGGTTGTGGCTAGACTCGTACACAATATTTTATATCATCAACTTGTTTCTTGATGTAGCATTGACCCCTTAAGATTGTTGTTTTTACAAGCTTTTATTTAACTTGCCATGTATGTATGTATGTTTGTTCGTTCGGGTGGAATCTTGTGTCGTCGGATTGACTTGATATTTGGTACACATAAGTGTTTTGGAAGACAATGCAACTACAGTCAACAAAAAGTACAGTCACCAAAAAAAGCTTGTTGTAAAAATGAAAAGTTTTAACAAAAACTTATTGAAGTGCCGTCTAGATTTTAAATCAATAATTATGTAAACGTAGCAGTGATTAAGTTTTAAGATATCGATCATAGAGCAATAAAGCCTTCGATGCTTGACTCACAACACGGTATTAGCGCTACGGGCTCGCTTTCCCAGCTTGGGGGTTGCATGGGATGTCGCACTGTACTATGTCATCGCACATCATTCACCCAGCATGATTTTCTGTTGTCCGCTCGTGTATGCATCATATGTTCTTGTTCTCCTTTCACTAAAACTAATTCACAATTTTTGGTTTACAATATAAACTATTTCGTAAATTTCAAGGATAAACTAGACGTTAATTAAATAGCTTGAATTTAATTGCAGTTCTTAGATACTTAACATTTCTCTTTATATAAGTATTTTAGATGGAATAAAGTTGAATAAATTGCTAGTATAGTAAATGCCATATTGTAAGATAAAATATTGCTGAGTATAAGGCATGTATTGTGTACATGTGTGAAATAGAACAAAGAATGTAGCATTTCTGATATGTTTGTTACATTTTAGCATGTTCTATGTCGTGATGTGTAGCACTTAATAAATGCTTCATTACCAGTCACATTATGTCGACCACAACGTGTGTATTTGCATAGTCACAAGTCATCAATCCATTAAAAATTGCATTTGAATAAATATCATCTGTACTGTAGCAATTTTTGTGTAATAAATGTTTATTTTTATATTTACAAGTTTTAGCTTATAACAATGATGAGGGAGCAATGGATCAAGTCATTTAACGTAGATATTTATTATTTTTTAAGTATTATATTTTCGTTGCGCTACTTATCTTCTTTAATACTTTGATTTGCTCCCTGAATATTCTAGCAGATGACGATTAAATTTCATGGAAAATTAATCTGAGCAAATGGAATGTCGCGTTATCAAAAATAAATAAGTTTTTTTTATTGAAGTATATTCATAATGAGTCAATACTTTAAAGCCGAATTTAAATAATTCATTTGAAAACGTGACATTGAATTTGCGTTTACATTGTTTGCTTGTTTCTTCTGAACGCTACACCCATTGACGTTTATATTGTATTCGAATGTTGGGGTCTCCAAAATATCGAATACCATATGTTTAGTTGATCAAGAAAACGGCTGATTATGATATTAAATATGAAATAAATTTTATTCAATGAATCAATAGGCTAGTTTCCTGAAAATTTCTATTTAGTTTATCAAAAAATATTAGACAAGTATTTTTTCACTTGTCAATCAAGCAAAAAATTACGAAGTCCGTCATACTTTGATTAGTAAACAGTCGCTTGCTATAGTAAGGGGTACGACTCGGGAGCACAGATTGAGACCTTTGCAGTAGTTAATTTTCGATCTGTTTGGCGGAATGAAGAAGGGGGGAGCGCCGGGCTGCACACGATTGGGTCATCAGTCGATGCTCGTCGTCTATTGGATTCTTGCGTGTGATTTGGCCAAAAGTGTACATGCGCAAGCTTGCCCCCACTACTGCCTATCTGTGCTCACCATTCGTGCCTCATACTGTACCATTGATCCAACTGAAAACGTGAGTGTGTGTAGCTGGTTGGTATGGTAGAGGAACACGGGTAGGGTAGGTAGCTGAAGGTCCGCGTGTGGGTAGGTGGCGAGCGTCGCAGCTCTCGGCGGCGGTGTCGGCGCGCGCGCGTGTGCGCAGGCGGCGCCGCTTGCCGCGCGCTCACGCACTCCGACACTGAAAACCCGCTCGCTCTCCAGCCTCGTCAAGTGACCGCCTGACCTACCTGCACACACCCCCACCCCCACCCCCACCGCCATCAAGTGAGGTAACCTACACCACACATCATCTACGCCGATACCTTACACTACAGCAACGACCGATCAGAACGTCCTTATGATATTTATAGGTGTTCTTACACGCGTAATTTGTATAGTTAGCCAGCCAATCATTGTAGGGCAATCAAAAATAACGATCTATTGATACAATTTACAGTGTTGTCTCCATTTTTTTTGTCTCTGGATGGTCTATAGCCTTAAAAAGTCCTATATTCAAATCAAAGAATTTAAAACGTCCAGAAGGATAGTCGCCTCTATGGCAACATGAAATAAACAAGCCAGAATTGACAGTATTTGACAGCCGTGCGCAGTACGAACTGAGAGCGATTTGCTCAGGGAGCCCCTCAAGCGGAGTGAAATTAAATGTCATGCTTTAGTAAGGCGGATTATCCATCTGGGTAGAGGCACGATGCCCTATGAAAATCTTTGATTCAAATATACCTTCACGGGCACTTATGAAAAGTTAACTCTAATACCGGTTGGGAAGGTTGCATTTGCTTGCAATAAACTCGGCAAATACTATCTTCAAAATAAGCTTACATTCATTACATAATAATTTACATTCTAATCGCACTGACAACAATTGTTTTTTTTATCTCAAAATTATTTTCAATTACTAGTGTAAGAGCACCTTTATTCTTCTAGCTGGACAACTTGTTGTATTAGTTGCGTATCCAATACGTGTTAGATGTACGCGTACGTACCTATGTACTGTAAGTTTGATACGTGATGTGATACGACGCGTGCTCAGCTAGTATGGAGCCCCATCGTTTAAGTTCGAATTATCCACAGCGCAATCTATATCGATAACTCCCTGGGAACTAAGTTACGCTAATATTGCGATGTAACGGCACTATCGACACATGATAACCGTCGAGTAATAACTTGGATTTTTGAACAAGAAATTATCATCTCATAACCGATGTCCTAATTTAATAATTAAAATAAATATAGCTTTGTCTGTGTAGGATAATTCGAAAGCAGTTTCTGCCTTGCAATAAAAATTATTTGTGTTTGAAGTGTTGTAATAGTATTTCTGTGTGTAAGTAAGTTTATATATTCCAGTCATGTTAAACTGGAATCAAAGCACGAAAAAAACAATGGCTACTCTTCCAAAAAGATCTCATTATAGATCTTTCGATAAGTATCGCGCACATTTCGAAGCTCGATTCAATTGAAATCGAATTATTTGAACGTAAATTATAAAAATGTATGCTCTCTATTTTCCAGCGCCAAAGTACACAAAGATAAAGTATTTTTACTTTTTGACTGGAACATCGTACTGATATGATTAGTGATTGCTAGTTGTAGTAGATATCGCACAATATAACACCAAATTTATAAACGAGTAGGTATTTAAATGAGGCGGATTCCATTAAAAATGCAAGTGCCATAATAATACCTATGTTGTCTGCCATTATTTACATTTGGGTATTACTTAGCAGGTACCTTCAATAAATATGGAACGAGCTACCGTGCGATGTGTAGGTGTAATGTATTAGTTATCGAGACTAAAAACATTCCTGTATATATTTATTTTATTAGTTTAATTATAATTATAGCGTAATAAATACATTTATTCATATTGTTTGTTATACGAGTAAATTGTTTAGTGTAGTATAACGCGTAGGAAACCACAATCACAATGTTTATCACTTTGCATTTCTTTCTACCTCAGTTTGTATCTTAACTCAGTTAATTTGCTCATGTTGTAAATACAAAAAAACAAACAAACTCATAAATACCTACATCACACTATGCCAAAATTACAGGTAGCAAATTGGTTCTATTGGACAAAAAAATAGTTTTCAAACAAATTTTCGCCAAAAATAGAGCCACAATGTAAAAGACTGAAATATCTTTGTAAATTTTCTTACTTGACTATTAAATTCGATTGGATTACACTACTAAACACATAATATAGAATTAATAGTATAGCGAAGTCACAATCTGCATTAAATTGCAAATAAAAAGTTGTCTATTATTAAATAGTACAAATTGGATTATACATATAAACTTACAGTTATCGATATTCAAATAAATTATTATGTCAAAGCGTTCTGTAAATAATGTAATCTAAATATACCATTTCGGATCTTGTGTATTCTAGGTGCTAGTTTATTGTGAAATGTCTTATGAAAATTCCAGAACATATTGATTTTCTGTAGTTTGACATTATATTGTTCACCTTTCATTTGACTGTAATAGTTTTCTTTTATTTTATTATGATTACCTATAACATGTTATTCAGTTTATAAGACTATTAGAGGATATTTTTTTGTTACTAATAAATTGTATAATAGTTTATAAGGCGGGTTTACATACGTTTTTGCGGAATGGATTGCTAAATAAGCAATAATAATAATAAGACTTGTTTAATATTGTTGCAAAAATACGACTAGGTATATTTAATATTTTTTAATTTCCACGTGACATACTTTTTTTTTTATTATTTTCTAAGGCCCCCTTCGCTACGATGCGAAAGTCTGCGGAGCGTCCGTTCAAATATTTGTAGTCTCTTTATGTTACGAGGGTAGTCCGTCGTCATTAGGCAAATTGTTTCGCACATATTTTTATAACTTGTGTACCTATTATTCATAAGTTTGTATTTGTAAGACTGTTTTAGGTTAGATGCTTCAATGCAAGTCGGAAGCTGTTATTTTAAAATATTCAGATTCGACACATCTGAATGCTATTTTTGTGAATGAAAAGCAGCTCAAATTAATTTTGTTGTATTAAAGTTTTTTTCGTATCGTAGTTAGTAATAACGTGTAGCAACCGATCACAAGTTTGAAGGCCATATGATAAAAGTACCTTATATGTATTTCCCCTTTTCTAGCTGATGATGATTATTATAATTTAATAAATTCTGTACTTTGTATCAGATATTATACTTGAAGATATGATAATCATTATCGCCCTAAGCTTGATCAAAATTGGCTTGCATTTTTTTGGATTTGCACGTCCAAGTTCCTGTGTTCATTGATTTAGCGATAGGATAATAAAAGTGGCAGTAAATGTGTAGTCGTTTTTGAGATATAAATTATTATTATGATTGCCATCACAATAATGTTATGAGTGTGTTAAATCACATAGCTGTTACGTGCGCACGGAATGATCCATTTAATTGTGATAGCAGTAATGATAGAATACATTTTTTGTATATTGTAACCGTAGGTAATAATTAAATATTTTTCATCTTTATTCAAGTGCGTCCTATTTTTTAAATATATATTAACATTTTTTAAAACGTTTAACAATATTAATGAGATACGAGTTTAACTTTTTTGTACAATAAAACAAGTTGCTCTAATGTTTAGATAGTTTTTTTTTTCATTTTATAAGACTGTTCGTATGTTATTATTATTATTTATTATTGCTAACCCTCGAATACATTGTATATGTTATCATTCCACCGATTTAAGTATTTAACACCAGTTGCATTTGAGTATTATTTTCTTTCATTAAAATGTTATATAGATCTCAATTCTTTAAAATTTTAACAGTGTTGTTTTATAGGCAATTTTTGTAATCGATATGAATTTATTGTTATTTAACATTATGTAACAGTTAACATTAGCACGCATGTTTTGAGGATTCCCGTACAAGGAGGCGGGCTCGAAAATGGATAAAATCTATTTTGTATGGACCACTGTAGGCCAAGCGTCTAAAACGCATCATATTTGTATTGAGATGAGAGGCCTGTCGGCCCGCCAGTAATGTGCGCGATCCTTAACTGTTCCCATCACATTGTGATTTGTTTGTTATGCCCAATAACGGAATTAATAATATTAATTCCGCTTAGTATTATTATTACTACTTATGGTATTCGCTTGTGTAAATTCAGTTCTTATTGTCACATTATATTTGCACATTATTCTACAAAAATTACTAAGAATTACACGAGAAATAAAAGTATAACAAGTAATTATTATTGTTTTAATTTATTTCTTCAATAAAAACAATATTCCAATATAAAGTTTATTGAATAGAGTATATTCTCAATATAAAAATATCACATGATACTTAAATTAACAATATATTTTTTTTGTTATTAAGTTTGTACATAAAATATCACCTGCACTATGCTTAAAAACTATCAGTTAAGGAAACATTTGCTTTTGGAAAGTTTCTGATCCTTTTTATCTGTTGAAATATCCTTAACTTTTACGCCTTTGATGTACACTTGAGAGATATTCCTGTCATCGCCTAGGTAAATGAATCGCTCCATGAGGCCAACTGCGTATTTCTCATCGTGTATATCTGTTTCCCAATCGTATTTGTCTATCGTACCATCGTTTGCGAAAACCTCAATCAGTAGGGCATCAAATTCTTTACCCACTTCAAAGCTGCCGATTTTTTCGTCCAATTGTAAAGCTGTAAAACGATTAACATGTTAAATAACTCATTATAACAAAAACAGAGTTCGTTATTTCTTTTCCACTATTCGTTGGTCTTCATAAGTCTATGGTTTTGAACGAGGAAAACTTTATGTGGTGTTTATTTATTTAGAGGTGGAACTATTTTATGGGGTAAGTCATTTAGTTAATATTTAAGTACCTTTAGCACCACCCAGTGTAGCCAAGTAGAAAGCTTCCTTCCAGTCAATGGAGTTACTTTGGTGGCCCAACATCTCGAGACTT
This sequence comes from Achlya flavicornis, assembly GCA_947623365.1. Classification (NCBI taxonomy): domain Eukaryota; kingdom Metazoa; phylum Arthropoda; class Insecta; order Lepidoptera; family Drepanidae; genus Achlya; species Achlya flavicornis. The sequence continues at coordinate 5,737,734 of OX392488.1, forward strand.
GTTGATACATCCATCGTTCTGCGTATCGCGTCCAGCATGGTCGCGTGGTCGCCACCCGATACGTCTGTTTAAAATTGAATAAGGATATTTATTTACACATGCAGTCGTTACAGTATACTTGAGGCCGTTGATTTATTTTAATGCTTTATTGTGCCAAATTGCCTGCAACGTATTAGGATTTCAGGTTGAATACTTAAATATACCTATTTAGATTTGACGAACTTGTTGGAGCCTGGAAAGTTGGCTTGTATGGCATCTAATAATAATCCTATAGTAGCCCTAGGTACAGTGGCCGGCAAACAACTTGAGCCATGACCTTGAGTGCGCAGTAGACGATTTTAAGGTGTCGTTGGTGGAAAGAGAGGTCCGCGGGGGCATTCTGTCGGCACGCGTCCACGCTATTGGCCGAGCATGAGTGTACATGCGCGAAGTTACCCCCACTACGTCGACTTTGGCTCAAGTTGTTTGCCGGCCTCTGTATATGTAACTCCAAGGTATGCTCTATGTGCCATCTAAATTCGTTCAGTAAGGGCATCATTATGAAACGTTACCTGTGCCCAGTCCAACAGTGACATGTTGATCGACAAGCTTCTTGGCCGGACAAAGGCCAGACTTGAGTCTCGTGTTTGAGGATGGGCAGTGTGCTATACTGACACCCTTTTCTACGATTAATTTGACCTCCTCTTCTGTCAAATGTACGCCGTGAGCCATGATGCACTAAAATTGATATAAATAAGAAATGTTTCATTTTAAAACCTTTATATAAGTATTTTTTATGTATAAGCAGTTCTTATACTAAGGAATACTTTACTCTATCATGTAAAAGTCCACTTTTGTTATAGACATCTGCATAACTTTTGCATTCAGGAAACATTTCCAATACCATCTCAATCTCCTCTCGATTCTCCGAAATGTGACTCTGTAATACAATTAAGTAATTTTATGAACATATCAAAAAAGTTATTCTTTAGTTTGAACTTGTTACAGTTACAGTGACATGAAAATCCTTAACCTAAGGTAATTTCAACCTTATTGCTTAAGTAATAAGGTTCATCTGTTTGTTCTTGGATCATTATAATATAAATTCAAATAAACCACATATAATTATGTTACTTTAGAGTAGCATAAAAGTGGTAACAATATACCTAATAGTATATCTAGCAAAACGGACAGCTGTATATGTATCAGCAAGAACAGCGAGTTTCTAGAGAAGTTAAATCACATCTGAAATTATGGTTATTCCATAATCTGGACAGTTTATGCGTCATTATTGTGTGTAGCAACACAAAAGCTAACAATAAATCCAAGACACTGATAAGTAAAATGAGTTATTGCTCATTGTACTATATTTCTATTATTCTGAAAACATGACCTACATACAGTTATCTTCGGTTTAGTCCACCTAGTTGCGGTTGGTGTGAGTGCCGTATTATTTATTCACCCTTATCTTATTTTCCTATACTTTTTATGAAGTAGTTCAAACCCTTTTAAATAAAAAATGTATTTTCTTACCTGTACTCTGCAATTGTATTTATCAGATATTTTTGCTAGACCAGTCATCAGTTCCATGTCACAACTTATTGCAAACCTTGGTGAGACCACTGGTTGCACCAAATCATTCTGCAAAAAAAAAAGAAAAGAAAAAAAAAGTATAGAATAATAATCCTTAATCTGACTGTGTAATTAGATAGGTACTAGTTTGAAGTCAGCAAAAGAGTAGATTGTCCTACATAGAACCTACTTTTATCTAATTTAATACTATACAGTTTAAAAAATCTAAAGCTGTTTCCAAGAAATAGAACAGAACCCCATTTTTTTTAAAGTGAGTCAAAAGCATTATTCAAAAGACTTGAAGTCACAGTCAACTAACTTATTGTCCTATTACAAATAGTGTGTAGGGCGGCATAAAAGAAATTTATGAAATTACTCACATTATAATCCAAAACAGTTTTTACAAAAGTTTCAGTATCTTCCAAATCCTTTTCTGTGTCATTGTAGTAACCAGCATCATTGCTTATATTCATGCTCACTTTGCCAATGAGCGCTCTGTGGTGATGCTTGATAGCACTCTTTACCAGCTCCAGGGTACCTTCCAGATTTAATGAGCCAAAGTAACATGCTGTTGTCGTTCCATCTTTTATAAGCCTTTGCTAAACAAAATTATTCTTAGTTATTAATTTATGGCTGATCAGTTAAATAAACAATATAAGGAACATGATACAAGTGTGCAAAGTTCTTTATTCTTAAAGGTATAAAGCGATAAGGGAGCCAAGAGTGTAATGATCAATCCAAATGCATATCATACAACGATTTTCAACACACTTGTGAGGAAAAGAACAGTTTCTAAAGTTGATTTTTTGATAATAATCAACTACACAAAGAAAACGTTAACAAATATTTATGGAAAATGGCACACAGGTTTTTTTTGACAGGGATGCACTGTCGCTCTGTTTTACCCGGTTAAATTAAAAATGCTTCTTCTACACACATATTTGATATCACTTGCAGCGAGGTACAAACTTAACATAATCAGGATTATAATTATCATAAAACTGTGGTAATGTAAAGTAAAATGCACTAGTAAGCTGCATTATGAGACTAAAAGCGGTGCCATAACTCTCTCACTCTACAAGCAATTGTGTTGAAATGTTATTTAAAAATTTACTGAATTTTAAGAAATTCTCATTAAGTTGGGGATTTCTATCTTAAATGATTATATGCAAATGAGTCTACTATTGATTGTGTTTCAAGTTGGTGACTAGAGCCATAGAAAATGGTCTGTGAAATTTTAATTTTATTTCAGCAATACCTTGTCTTTGTTGCCAAACTACTGATGCAGTTTGTAGGCATTGCACTCTTTCACAGTTTGTATCATTGAAGTATTGATAAAATTACAGTAAATATCACTCAAGAAATCAGAACTCATTTATATTATATAAGTATTTATAGTTACCTACAGTAAATATCACACAAGAAATCTGAACATCCATCAATAAAATTATCAATGAACACATTTTTGTACTCTTGATAATTATTGCCCCATATAGGTACTTAACATTTGTTATCACATTAATTTAATATAATGCATTACATAATTATTATTATAGTAGCAATATAATTGATACATAAATATTAAGTATGTAATATAAAATGGATCAATATTACATATTAATTTCAAAGGCCTCCTGACCCTTCCCCCCTCCCCTATGACTTTGGCAACCTTACTCACATGCAGGAACGCAACACAGTTTTTGGGCTGCAGTATTCTGTAAAGTGTATGTCCTTCTCAAGTCGAGATACTCTTTAAGCAATGAAATGCCTCCTCTCTCAAATTATCTTATGAAATTATGTATATTTTGTAATAATTATTTATACTTACAACAACATTATCATAAACTTTATTAGCAAAATTCACATCTTGATACTTCATCTCCAATGGAAATGTGTATAAGTCAAGCCATTCAAGCAGTGGCCGGTCCAGTCCGAGCCCAATGTTTGGGAACTGAGGTGCATGAGTGTGGCAGTCCACGAAGCCAGGTATCAGGAGCTGGCCATGTGTAAGTTGAATAACATTGAATCCAGAGAAGGCCCCGGATTTTGAAAGTTTGTCAAACTCATCTATCGCTCCTTTTTTTGTTATCTGAGAAATAATAAAAATATTATAATGATATGTTTTTTTTATTATGCAGAAGAATAGGTAATAATTCTGAATGTTATTCGAAAAATAGTAGTGCAATGATAGTACTTTACCTTTCCATTTTCAATTGCTAAATAACCACTGAATATTGATAGATCTCTATCAGAAGATGTTGTCGCAATTATTCCAACAAAAACATTTTTTTCAGACATCTTTAACTTCGTAAAATTAAAATTGAAGGTTGTTTTTGTTACGCGCGAAGTTCCTTCCACCAAGTAGACGACTGATTAAAGTTTTAAAAGTCAACATGTTATCAATATCATTCTGTTTGTTATCAAAGAGTATGTTTAGAAACTTTGAACAAGAAGAGCTCGAAGTGGAGCAAAACTGTCAGCAGGGTTGGATTTAGGTACGTTGAAAAAGATAGCACAAAAAAATTAAAAGGATAGTATTTATAAAAAATTATAGTACACTTTCATTATTTTTAATTTCACTTATTAGTCATTAAAATCAACACCAATTATGGCAAAATTTACTCCTCTTCTAAGTTTATCAGTTCTTGAATATTACTATTAGTTATATCTTCATCTTTGGCATTTAATCTCATCAACATATCCTCAGTAGGAATAAAATCAGTACAATTCCCACTTTTACTACCGCTTTTGATAGCGTCACAAGATAATATTTTTTTTTGAATTTCGATTGAATTGAAGAAAAACTTTGATTGAATTTCGAATGGAATGGAAGGAACGAGATTAGTGGAAAGATAGAAGTGTACTGCCACGTACTGCGGAGGATAATCGGGGAATCCCCGGCCATCAACACAGAAAACATCGCAAGATCAGAATTCGGTCGGATACACGCACGGTCGAAATATTCATTTAACGTAAAACTAAAGGGCTGATTACACTGACCAACTTGCAGGGTCCGATTTGACATACATTGCTGGTTATCTTGAGTATTTTATTACAATGTACTCAGATAACCAACAATGTATGCCAAATCGGCCCCTGCAGGTTGGCCAATGTAATCGCCCCATAAGCATTCGGGAGCAAACTTTAAATTATAGTATTTTAGTGTACTATCCTTAGATGTGGATAGTATATAGTACAAAGGGCGAAATTATAGTATAAATACTATAATTATAGTACATAATCCAACCCTGACTGTCAGTGTCAGCGATAGAGTTTTTTTTTCAAATTTGTTCATGACAATGGATACTAAGTCCTTCAGTCGCATACATTTTATTTTATAATCTTTCATATAGTCCGCACATTAACTTTTACATAGTCCGCATCACTCTGTGGTCCGCATTAACAGTCACCGTCAAGTAATGTTTGAGTAAAATGGTCATCGAGGAACAATCCCTTTAGAATAGTAAATACCGAGCAATCCGATTCCGAAACTAATCAGTGATTTGTCACTGATTTTGAACAGTAAGGACCAATCACTGCATCGTGAATTCTTGACTTGTCCAATCAGAGCGCATGTGTCCTTGACTTAGCCAATCAGAGCGCATTGTCGATGGTGGTAAATTGGCGGAATAGATTGCAGGCAAAATCAACGTCATTGCGTTTCTTTGGGTTAATTGTTCGATGAAAATGGTGGTAATTGTACTAAAGCTTTTGATGGACTTATCGAGACAACTTGTAAAGTTACGATACACCTAATTCATTTAATTTCGCTTCACTGGTGCACATCGATTGATCTGGATAAAATACCACCGATAATATTCAATAAAACTCAAAATACACGTCGCAACGCAACGTCACTGCCAAAATGTCCTAAACAATAGGGTCGTGACTCGTGGCTGTGTGTAACCAGCAGCTAATAATAGTAGGTACCTATTACAGGTCGGTTAACTAAAGCTGGCACGTTTCAACACATTTACACCGTCTCTCTCGCGCAAAGTCAAGCTTATGAGTATGAAGGAGACAGTTATTGTTTTGCTTTTGCTACTGCTCATAAATATAGAGTGGTCTATTTTTGCATTCGTCCATTAGACTTGACTGATTGCAAATTTATGAGTACTGTGAACGTGCCAGCTTTCGTTAACCGACCTGTACATTTATTTGTTTCAATCACATTTTCACATGGTCACTTTCTAACGTCATATATCAAAAAGAGGCGAGGCTATTTTAAAACCTAGGTTTGCTTTAAACATCGAGGAAAGATCCCTTTAGAGTAGTAATAATGAACAATCAAATTCCGAAACTCGTCAGTGATTTGTCACTGAATTTGAACAGTAAGCACCAATCACTGCATCGCGTGTGTTTGACTTGGCCAATCAGAGTGCGTGCGTGCTTGACTTAGTCAATCAGAGCGCGTTGTCGGCGGTGGGAAATTGGCGGAATATATTTCAACCAAAATTAACGTCATTGCGCTTCTTTGGGTTAATTGTTCGATGGCTTTAAACCATGTTTTGTAATAAAGAGTTTTGGGTTTCTTCACCATCGTATGGGGTATAGATCCATAGTGTTTTTTTATAGAAATATTAATTAAATTGCGTGTCCCAGTGCAGCGAATCGCTAGTGTATCGCGTTCTTTTTCCGACTTTATTACCTACTACTGAATCGCTGCAAAACCGGGTATAGGGTTTAGGGTTCCGTACATCATAAGGTAAAAAAAGGAACCCTTATAAGATCACTCTCATGTCCGTCTGTCCGTGTGTGTCACCACCCATTTTCTCAAGGAACGGACCTAGCATGTTCAACTTTATGCCAGATACTTAGGTCTATAGTCCCGATTAGGCGTATAAAAATCAAGGTCCTGAGTCAACACGATAAAAATATATGGATAAATTTAGATTTTCGCGAAAACTTGTAAGTACCAAAATTTACCTTTATTTACAACTTTTTAATTTGTCGGAATTTTCTCTTTTCTTGTCAACCGGAAGTACCCTATGTTTTGGGGCGAAAACCCATATGGTAGTTCCCGTTGACCTGAATCACTAAATTTGGCAAAAAGTAAGGTGAAAAGCACAAATAAAAGGTAAAATTCCGAAAAATATTTTTTTTTGAAAATTAATATTTAGTAATTATTAAGTCGTATTCATTTCACAGTCAATTTGAGTAAGGTTACATTATTATTGTACGGAACCCTTCGTGTGCGAGTCCGACTCGTTTATCAATGAATAAAATGGAAGGTCGATATTTAAACACCTTGGATATTGAGAGCTGCTTGATTGCGGTCCCGATTCGGATGGCGATCCGTTTGGGTAGTTTTCTAATGTTGGACTTTAAATGAGGCGGTCGATCTGTACTATATACATGATCGCAGTCATTGAAGACTTTATCAAACACAGTATCAGCACAACATAAATATAATGAAATGAAAACGTTCCAATGGCAAGTATGGCAACCGAGTAGGTCTGAGTAAGGAGATTATTAATGTCTTGTTGTCGTTATTTTATATAGGAGTTGATGCCATGAATTCCGTGCGTGTTCGGCACCGGCGTGCCAGTTGAGGAAGCAGCCTGCTTGTGCACTCTGTATCCAGAACACAGAATTAGATGTGGTGGCAGAAATCAACGCTTCCTCTAGACAGTTATGGATACGCCGCGCTTCTTCCAGAGCCTGTGAGTATGTTCAGATTATCGGTTTTTAAGTAAAACAGGTATGTATGTTTAGATTAGGTTTATGCGCATACGTCTCTGATATTTAAAGAACTGAAAACTAATAAAGTAAGTAAATCAATTATATCATGCTAAAGTATACAATTTAAAGTTAAAGCAAAATAAAGGAAACCGGCAAACATGTTTTATGATAATAAAGAGCTATGTTTATTACTTACCTGATTAAATAAGTTAGAAGCTATCGAGAGACGACCCGATAGATTTAAGGAGTTAGCCTTTAATAGCATCCATCGTGGATGCAATGTCCGCAATAATCGAGCATTATTTTCTAATCTTAAAAGTTCTCTATCTGCTATAGACCGCAATTCCATTACGTCAACAACCTGAAAATTGATGATTGGTTATTCTTAACCGCGTACAGAATAGTTTTGTATATTAATGTAAATTTTGAACCATAACCTTTCGCAAATCGTCCACTTTTCTAGCTAAGCTCTCGAGCATTCCTTCAGCAAGTCTCATAGCGCTAAATAAGGAAGTAAACGATCCATCATCATCATCATCGCTCTCACTCCAACTTAGAGCCTCAGACTCAAATCGTTTTGCTTTCTTCTCAATACCCACTCGAAGCCAATATGTCCATAAGCCTACAACTAACCGTCGACGACAGGGTCCCGCCGCTTTACCTTTATAAAGCGCGTATTCAGCAAAACGGCTTATTTCATGAGGCGATTCTAACTGAAACCCAGCGTCCAATATCATGTCTATACATAGGGCATAATACCAAGTTTCGCTCTCACGTGGCAATCGGCTCTGAGCAAGACGAAGTGCTAATTGAACAATATCAATAGCTTCGTTAGTCCGCCGTCGTGCTAGTAGAATGTAGAACAGATCTGGTAAAATTTCCAGAGAGACATTGTCTGCTTGAAGAAAGCGGCTGACTGCCAGAGCTCGGAATCCCGACCGAATTGAGCCTGTTATTTGGCCCCTCGCAATACGAGCACGAAAACTAGCCATGAAGAGTTTACCAATAGCGTAAATCTCATCAGCCTGGATTGGTCGTGGTAGTTTTTTTAATGAATTAGTGGCCATTCTTTCTACTTCTTCTGTAGCTTCAGGCATTCCACGATTTAACTCGACTTGAATCGCGTTACTATAGGCATCACATATATCTACTACTTGACATTCGACATTTTGCACTATGCTAAGCGCCCGAAGAGCAGACATTCTCGACGATCGTTCTTCTCCTAACGAAGAATACAATAAGGTTGCTACATTCAGACAAAATACGGAATCAGATTTTATTATATTTTCATGCATGCGGTGTTTCCGCCGTCTTATATGTAAAGAAGATATCAGATTTCTTAATTTTAAGAATTCTTTAACTTTGTGTATGTTTATGTGATAGATTCGTATTGCATGCTCCAGTTCTGACTTCGCAGCAGAGAGCGTTCCGTTTAATAAATATGCAGCACTTCTTAACGAGTGTATTTTTCCTAATAGTCGTCTTTTATCGAATGAACTTAGGTTATCATTTTTTTCTAAACATTTTTTTTCAGCTTCATGCAGTTTGGGAAGAGCATTATCGACGTTATGACTGAGCAAATTTAAATAGCTAAATTGAATCATGAATTCTATTGATTTTGTTCTCATTTCGGCTTGTTGTGCGTGGTGTATAAGTTGTTCAATAATTTCGATATTCAAGTCAGCACATGTGCATCTCCCAAAATTTGTTTGAGACACACCTTTTTCTATATTTATACCAAATGATGTCCTGTTTTTATCTTGTTTATCAACACTTAATTTATCTTCACTATCAAATGCACCCAGTTTATGCCAATCATTTACGTCATTGGCTTCTGTTACAGCACGTAGCATATCAAAAATTTTGCAATTATCTATGTCATCCGAACTAAAGTTTTTCAAATATATGTTTGTCATTGTGACCCTTTTAGTTGACCTTCTGCTTATATTTGAACTATCTAGGGTGTGCTTGATTTTTAAAATAGGTGTATATTGAAAAATAGTTTTACTTGCAGAAACATTACCTTCGGAGTTTCGACGATTGATTATTTCACTATTTGCACCTGTGATATTAGTAGGTTTTCTACTAAAATCCGATGTAGTTTTGTTTTCAAGGTCTGTAAATTCTTGACTGTTATTCGAGCTTTGGTTGTCTTTAGTATATTCCATTACTTCTTCTTCAGACTCATTAGAATTACTGTTATCTTTATTGATGATCGAATCGAGGGAGTCAAAGCTTTGAGATGAACTTGGATAGATATTGATCATAGACTGGACTATCATAATAGTACCACCACAATCTGGACACTTCTGTTTCTTATTTTCTAAATAATTGACAATACGAGAATGAAACTCTTTTTTCTGACTTATTGGCAGTAAATCGTAACAAGTTTTTCGGGAATTTCGATTTCTGAATTTCATGAGTTTACAAAAGGCGTATTTTGGAAGATTTTCACTGGTTTCGGGGTCATAATCAAAACAGCATTCACAAGCTAGGTTTAAATGTACTGATACATTCGATGATTCAGATATATTGGTAGAAGATGTTACTCTACGATTTCTTTTATAACTATCTGCGTTTGCACATGTAAATATTCGCATAGCAAATAGTCTTTTAATTGCTTTCGCAGTAGTCAGCCAGTTATTTTCATACATAATACTCTCCAAAAGTTCTCTTGATAGAACGTTTCCGATAACCGAAGCAATTTTTAAAAGGAGTTGTTGATATGGTGTTAATGAGTCGATTTGGATCATAATTATTGCATCTAAATTTTGTACATTTATGTTAGTATTTAATTCTTCTTTTTTAGTAACAATACATATTCCTAGTTCACCCGTGGAATCAATTTGTATCTGCTCGTCAAGAATAGGTTGGTCATTTATATTTAGTGCCTGTGGATGTAATAGTGCCGGCACAGGAAACTGCAAGTCTTCATTTTTCCAATTTTCTATTTCATCATCCTTAATTTTCTTCAATTCTAGCGCCCCACTTGAAAACAAATGAATAATAAAACTTTCAACGAGTCCTGGCATGCCTTTACATTTTGTTCTGAGTGCGTTGCACAAATCGTTAGGAACTGCATCAACGTCTAGTATTTGACACGCTAGTGGAGCAATACTACTTGAGTTCAATGGTCCTAGGACCATTTTCCTTATATTGGTACTAATAAAAACGCTGTAGAGCCAATTGTGTACTGAGCTAAATTTCCCACGTGTTACAGTTAATACTGTAAATATTTTCATTGCATTAAGCATTAGTGATATAAACTCCCATGAAGACGAATCTAAATTTTGTATATCGTCTAAAAATATAATATGTGTTTCTGTTATGGACATTATTAACTTTGTGAACACAAGTTTTGCTTTTTCTTTGCGTTTCTGATCATCCTGAGAGTTCATTCCTTCATGATAGGCAAATCGTACTTTAATTATGTTATTTAAATAACATAGATCTTCACTATAATTATTTAGAAGCTGGACAATCTTTTCTTCCTTTATGAATCCAGTAATTGGTTCATGGAGTCCTAATATTTGGTTAATGATTTGGCTTAATGCTAAATATGCAGTAGCCGAATGAATTGTTGTCAAGTTAACATAGCATACGTTATATCCAGTGTTTCTTGCGAGTCGTGCCATCCATTCCAAAAGCCTGGTCTTACCTATGCGTGATTCACCCACTATCAAAAGCGCGTCAAAATCCCTGAATGATAAGTGACTATCATTTAACCAATTCTCATAATATTCAATTTCATCAGATCGGTCCAATAACGGTGGTATCATCGGTATATTGTATAATTCTTTAACTCTTATTTCTTCTGTATATTCATAAATTTTACCTGGCTGTTTTATACCTTTCAACTCAGTTTTAGGTTGTAAAGTAAAGCCATTAGTAGACATTTTACTTTTTACAAAGGTGCTTTCATCACAAGTAATTTTATTGTGGAAAACACACATCAACCTAGCAGCTTTGTTAACGACGGCACCAATCACAGTAAACTCTCGTCGTAGAGGGTGTCCTACTACGCCACAGTAGACTTGACCGGTGGTTATACCAATAGATACTTCTTGAACGCCGTCTAAAGCTGACACCGATTTTTTTATACTATACGCGCATTTCAATGCCGCTTGTGCTTCAGACTCGTGCTTAAAACCTCGTAAACCAAAGATGACTAAAAGCATCACATCCTTGTCGAATAAAATAATTTTGTTGACACATCCCATTGATTTGTACACAATTTCGCATGTTATCTGGTATGCATTATTCACAATTGTTATTAGCTGAGGAAAAGGGCATTCTTTGGGTTTGAGAGTTATGAATAAAACAGAAACCTGTCTCATTTCAGTTAGGTATTCCAATGGTTGGTGTGCGTCTATCTGTGTTAAAACGGGACGTATCATAAACTTGCGAATTTCGGATCCAATATTCTTTTTTTCCGCAAGTAAGATCGTTTTACGGAGATTCAAAGTTTCGTTTCTTTTTAAAGCATCAGGGACACTTAAGTTTTTTGATGTATCCCACATAAAATCGGGAAGATTTTCGATAGAATTAAATTGTTTTTTTATTTGTCTGATCATATTTCCAAAGCCAGTAAAAGGTTTTGTGACATCGCTTTCATGAGGATCATACAAAATGGATCGTATGGTAACATGGCCATCATCATGAACAATGTGATCGTAATTTCTAGAATAGCAGTGCCCCCAGGCAGTTGGCGTTAATTTTACTTCCCCTGAAGTACAAAGACTTTCTGCAATTTTTGCTTCGATAACAGGTAGTCCGGTAATAACAAAATTCATATCTATTCCAGTGCCAATAGGTGCAAATATGAGGTTTCCAGCGGATATCGCTAATTTTACCCTTAAATTTACTTTGACATCGGTTTCGTATGACGAATAAGAGTGCTGTATTATAAGAGCGCATGCAATGACTGTATGAATGGTATGACAAAGAAATGTACGTTTGTCGGTTTTCCAAAGAGCCAAGAAAGCATCGCCAGCAAACTTAACGATATCACCACCTTGACTGTAAATTAGTTCTATAAGTGAACCAAGGTACGTATTTAACGTTACTGTTAACCGATACGTGCCACCCTTTCCTGTATTATTATATCGTTCAGACAAAGCAGTGTATCCGGAAACATCTGCCATTAATAGAACTCCAACGAAACGCTTTGGTTCAGAACAGCCGAATCTGAAATGGGAATAAATAAAGTTTAAGGTTTTAACTTTTTGTTGACATCCATTTTATCATCCAAAATATATAATTTCTTGTGTCACACGATAACGATTGACTCAATACCTACTATTTATATGTATCTATAGTAATTACTTACTTGTCTATCAGCAGTATTTCGTCAGGAACCAAAGTCGATAGAAGAAGGGTTTGTTTTCTCGTCAGGTTGACTTCTACATCTTGATCTAATTTGTCTGATTCGCTCTTGCGGCTGAAGAATTCTTGTACCCAGTCTTTGATTTCATTGTACTTTGGTTCGTCCTCTTCAGATTCTTCCTCAATATACTGGTTATCTCGCCGAGACGTCCTTTTACCGTAAGTGCGCCATTTATCTGTATTTACCATCACATTCATCGAATTTCTACGGGAGCGTGTGCGAGGCCTTCGGAAATTCATCTTTTATGTGTTTTTGTGTACTTTTACATAAATTTTGGATTGTAAATCTGTCCAAAAGAACGATAGGGTCACTTTGCACTTAATCCTAATTTCGTCAGAAATCCACTAGGCCGCGGAATATTAGTATTATATACCTACATTTTTTTATTGACATTTAGGCCGCGAAAATTCTGAAAAAACAGATTAAACACAATACGGAGAAATGTTTAACACAAAAAAAACAGAGACCAGCACAAAATTATATACATTATGGCAACGTCATGTACCTATTGTCAAATATACGACATTTCTTTAATTTGGTTGGTAGCCTTTATGCATTTTAAGAAGAAAAACTTTAGTTGGATAATAGTTGGATCTAGCTCAATTTGTTGGATCCTTTTTAGGGTTCCGTAGCCAAATGGCAGTCTGTCTGTCCGTGTATGTCACAGCCATTTATTTCCGAAACTATAAGAACTATAATGTTGAAACTTGGTAAGTAGATGTATTCTGTGAACCGCATTAAGATTTTTACACAAAAATAGAAAAAAAACAATAAATTTTGGGGGTTCCCCATACTTAGAACTGAAACTCAAATATTTTTTTTTCATCAAACCCATAAGTGTGGGGTTTCTATGGATAGGTCTTCAAAAATGATATTGAGGTTTCTAATATCATTTTTTTCTAAACTGAATAGTTTGTGCGAGAGACACTTCCAAAGTGGTAAAATGTGTGTCCCCCCCCCTGTAACTTCTAAAATAAGAGAATGATAAATCTATAAAAAATATATGATGTACATTACGGTGCAAACTTCCACTGAAAATTGGTTTGAACGAGATCTAGTAAGTAGTTTTTTTTTAATAGGTCATAAATTGAAATTAATATCCAATACTCAGGTCTATACTACCATTTACTTATATACCTACAGGTTTGTACGGAACCCTCGGTGCGCGAGTCTGACTCGCACTTGGCCGGTTTTTTTAAAGAATACTAATGAGATTAAATAATGTTGTTGCATTTGAAATAGTATAATTTGAAGTCAACTAACATGTTAGATATCATTTGCCATATAGGATAACATTCTTGGCATATACCATCGTCGTATTAACGATTGATTATATCTAAATCAATGGAGTACAATGGTTCTCTGCGCGGTTCTAGTTAGATTGAAACTAATTTAATTTTTAGCACTTGACGTTGAAGTTTGAACTTGCAATAAATATCACCATGTCACAGGCACGTCACAGGTATGTACCCCAGCGGGGCGGTTACGTAACAACATTTCAATCATTTTCGAATTGAAATCGGTTCAATATAACGGTTTTCTGATAACTTTTTTACGTTCTTATAACTGCAAATACAAACATGGAAATGGATTCATTAGAAATGAAACCATTTCCGATTTTGTAATATTTCTACCGATTCAGAGGTTATTTCAATTTGAATTTCATTGCAATAAAGTTACGTAATCCACGTACAGTACGTCGATTACGTAACTTTTTTGAAATCATTTTCAGATTGAAAAATATATTGTTTGTTGAATTTCTAATAGTTTTCTTTTGTTAAAAAGACTGATGACTATTAAGACCAACAAAAGGGTAATTTAGTAACATTTTAATTCTTATACTTCAATTTACACTGTGCCTCACCTTACCCTACCGTCTGTGTATCTAATAATTACATGTATACTTTGACTACATCCGTATAATATATTATTGTACTGTAACCTTAAATTTACTATCTGGCATACCTATATTGAATATAGGTAAGTATATTCCTTATATAATATAATATCAACAAAACCATGAACTCGTCGATCTATTTTGCTATAAATAAATGAACTACATATTGCATTCGTATGTGAAATTGATTGATAATAATTAAGTAAGTATTAATTTTCGACCACGGTTTTATGACAAAGCTCATTGCTTGTTTTTAGGGTTCCGAACCAAAAAGGTTAAAAAGGAAACCTGGTGGTGCCACTTCGTCTGTCTGTCTGTCCGTCTGTCACAGTTGTATATTTCAGCAACCACTATTGCTATTCATTTGAAATAGTTTTAAATAGGTATGCTTACGAAACCTTATTGCATGTGATAATTTAAAAAAAATATTTTTATTCTTTTTGCAAAAGGGCCCAAATTGGGTACCGAAATTTTTAACCGACTTCAAAAAAAGGAGGAGGTTCTCAATTCGGTTGAATGAGTTTTTTTTTTTTTATATGTTTGTTATCTCATAGCTCCGCAATTTATTAACCGATTTTGAAAATTCTTTTTTTGACTGGAAGGACTACACTTCCCGTTTGGTCCCATTGTCATCAGATCAGGATTTGATTACTTCTTAGTGTATTTTGAAGTCGGTTTACGTTTTTTGTAATACAGGCCAATTATTTATATATACTTTTACCGAGAACAATGATGACGACATTTTGACTGACTGTAAATCAACTAGTGTACGATATATCTGAATAATAAGCAGTTTCCATAAAGATGCACTTTATGGAAACTGCTTCGCACAAGGTAAAGTTGTTAATAATCTTCTAGCTCTATGGTTGAAATCCTCGTCGCGTCAGACCTCTATGCGTCAGACTCAGAATCGTACTTGACCGGCTTAGTTGGCCGGATTTATTTTTCGGTATTTCAGATATACTACTATTTTCAGTTTAGATTATCAGTTATTAACTTCATTACATATTAATTCTTCATTGCATTATTTATGAAAAATATAGTCAAACTTTATTGGAACAGGTTTTTCAAACACATACATACCTATGTATTTTTTTTTAAATAAACTTCAATACATTATTGAACTCCCTTAGAAAATCAAGAAAATATTATATTATTTTATTAGTTATGTCACCCTAGTAATTATCTATTAGGTATTTTATTATCTTTATCTAAGTACCTACTTAGATATTTGCTGCACTGTAACTGCAACTGATTTATTTATTTATTCAATACTTATGTCCCTCATTTAACGAGTTGACCTTATTGATATAGTAATCATAATTAAGATGAAAGTTTTCTTATACAGGTCTCCTAAAATATACCAAAACTAATAAATTTTGTGTATTTTATAGTAACAAACTCGGGCGTAAAGTGGAGGATCTAAATATGTAGCAATTATAATTGACTATCTGTCCCCCGCGTTTTCACCCGCGTTCTCGGGATAAAAAGTATGTATGTGTATGCCTATGTCCTTCTCCATATCCTAAGCTATTAGGTTAGTAGGTTGAGCGACTCATCATCATAATTATCATCAGCCTATAATGTCCCACTGCTGAGCACAGACCTCCTTTCACAAATTGGGGTGAAAGGGAATGGGGCAGATACTCCACCACGCGTGCCAACTGCGGATCCGTGGAGGTAGGCTAGTGGGCAACTTAGTGTTGGAGTTTTAGTAGTAGGCCTCCGACTAGCTTAACGACTAATTTAGCTTATTATATAGCGTTATTTTTAAGTTTTCTCACAGCGACTCCTCTCAAATCATCTTAAAGGTGGGTGTGAACAGAGGTCAGCAGCGCGCAGCCTCTGGTGTTGCAAGGTTACGGTAACCACTTACCATGAGATACTTAAACTTATGTTTAAAGAATTAAAATAAGTAACTACGAAACGTCAAAAATTTCACAATAAATCCAATTAAGTATTTATTAATTAAATATCAATTAAGTATAGGTTCATAACTCGAACAGCCTGTATATACATACTATAATATTTGCCGTCGCGCCTAGTTTACTAAACTATTAAACTAACCAGTACAGTAGAGACTCCTCTCATGTCTACATTTGTGTCGTGCGTAGGTACTAAAGTGGTCGTTTCATGTGCTCTCCGAAATGAATTCAAATGGTCACTCGTTTCTTGACAAAGTGCTCAGCATTGTCAAAGATGAAAGAGCTGAAAGCGTCCCCTTAATTCAGTTTAAGCATCCGAAAGAATTGGAGGTAAATATATTTAAATTTATAAAATACAGTTTGATTTAGGTTAGGTTTCGCTTTTTTAGGGCCTCGTTAGAAATGTTGCCGAAAAGTTAGGACTCGGTTGATTATTATTTAAATCTGTGTGTATTTTCTGTGTCTGATTCATAGAGTTTTCTAACTCTATGGTTTGATTAAAATAGCCATTGCGTTAGTTTTGATACTTTAATTTAATAAATTTCACGCGAATTCGATAACGATCTCAAACAGGTGACATCTGTTAGGCAATTATATTTTAATAGGCAATAATATGGCGTTTCCTCTTTGGCTATCCCAGAAGGCTGGCAGCGTTTCCTCAGCGGCAGACTTGTGGAAATTATCTATATATAGATTGTATTTTGTACATATTTGTTGTAAATAAAGATACTGAATTACATAATGGCAATAATATAATGTGAATTTTACGGTAGTAGAAAAGTCTATATCTATCATTTAAGACAAGCAGAATGAATATTTATGCGCTGAACACTAATTATTTTATTTTTAATTATTTGCCTGGTAGAGATCACTTTTAGTGATAAGGCCGCCCATTGTAACTCTTTATTATTTTTATGTTTTGTTTGTTAATTGTTTCTTTTTTTTTTGGTGTAACTATATTGTATTATCTATCTATCTATCTATCTATTGTTCAAAAATAAAAGTAGCCAAATTTCTCCGTATAACATCAGCTATGAACCGGAACAGACAGACGAATCTTTAAAATTACAATCCGATTTTATTAAAAAGATGTTAAAGTTCACATAAAAGCTTGGTGCAATATAATAAATACTGTTTAGATTGTAATGTCAAATATAAAAGAATATTTAAATCAAAAGCACTAAGGAGTATTGATATCAACTTCGATGCCAATCAGCCCTAAAATAACAATCTACCCCTTTTTAACCCTGTTAGGCGATGAGTTTCAATAAAATACGAAACACGTTATCCACAAATTCTGTTAAAGAATGTTTATGCAAAATTTGGAGTAGTACACAATTGGAATAATACACTTTTTCACCCCCTTAGTAGAATTTCGGAAAATCCATTCTTATCGGATGCCTACGTCATACAAAGAACACACCCTCCAAGTTGCAGGTCTCTACGCTCAGCGGTTTAGGCCGTGCGTTGATCCATCAGTCAATCATTCAGGACCATAGACTACGACGGACCAAAAAACTGTGTCTTTGAGAGTCGGCCCTATTTCGCGGGAAACGAGACAACAACCGTTTACACAGAGCGTGTAAACGGCGACAGAGTGTCGCGATGTCGCCTTGTACGGTACAGAGTGGTGGCCGACTTGAGCGACACAGTTCTTTGTTAGCGAGAATATATCCGATATTTTTTAACATCCTTGCTCAGAACAAAGCATTTTATATGTATAGATTTTTTAAGAGGAAATAGATGGCCAAATGCTAAAGTAAAGGGTATAGCGAAAATTGCCCAAATTGTCTCGGGACCGATTTTGATAACATCTAAAACTGTTATAGTACTTGGATTTTCAAAAAATATATTTTAAACACTTACAGAAGTTACAGAAGTAGCACTCGCGCGTTGCCGGCGCTTGAAGAACCCCATTCTATACTCTGTTGGGAAAACCACAGCGGGGAGCTCATTCCACAACCGCGGTAGAAAGCTCCTTTGAAATTGCACAGTATAAGATCAGTTTGGTTCCAGTATGTAGGTATTCTTATTAAAAACCTTAGAGAATTATATTGTATTCTCTAAGTTTAAAACAGTGAACAAAGTCAACCGTAGTTTTATTATTGCCTATATTAGGTAGGTGATTCTGATGCTGATCATGTGATCACTTAGTACTTTTTCATAATAATCTACTGACATTCTCTTGTCAGTTTGTATGAGACCTGTGAATTGCATGTTTTGACAGGGTACTAAAGTGATCAGTTACTATTGACCCTGACTGTACGTTACATATATGGAAAAATAAATTATTGGTTTTATACGTTAATACCATTTAAAGTCATCGCGACTTGTAAGAAATGCAGTAGAATTTTAATAGGCTAAACGTATGGGTTTTACTAGATCATGATTAATTTTTATCTTCACCAATAGTTGTACCCAGTATTTATATACTCTGAGCCAATAGGTATCATTGCATTACAGTAGGTATAGACAGTAGCGTAAAATGTTCATGAAAGTTCAGTGTATGCTTTTGTCCTGTCTGCTTTTTTAATAGGCATTGAAAGTGCTAAGCACACAAATATACTTATTATTAATAATTATTTTGAGACATACATCGAGGTATTTTCTCTACTGTTTCAAACCGCTTATCCAAATGGTAATGGTTTGTTTTCTATAACGGAAATCCGTTAGACTATAAGCAAACTAAGATAGACACATTGACTAGCTTGTGAGAAGTAGCAAGTAAATGGAACAAATTTTACTCACGTAGGTAACCTAACCCAACCCACTGATATTGCATGTAGCTACGTGGTTCAATATGTCATATATAATCTACAAATCTCTGCCTATTCTGAAATCACCATTGATGTTTAAATAAAATAACGATAACGGAAAAAATCTCCTTGTTTCCAATCGACTCTAGTCCTTAAACCTACGAAAGTGAGTCTGGTTATATTTCTGCTAAAACTCTGTTCTTGGAATTACCCACTCCTGGGAAGATCTTTTTATGTTCTGCTGTGCTATCCAGCTCGTAGCTCTTTATAACAGTTTTTTTTTTAAGTTTTTCGGTTATCTTGGTGGTCAGGTTATACAAGTACCCAGGTGGACGCTGTAGTTATTACAAATTACAACATATCTCTATCAGGGTTAGATAAACAAGCATTCAATATTTTTCCAGGCACTTTTGGACCTAGACATATCAAAGAGAACAAATGACGAAGAACTAGAACAATGCGTTCGGAAAGTTCTGCACTACAGTGTGAAGACACACAAGGGTACCTTCAGGAATCAGCTGTACGGTGGTACGGATCCCTATGGATTATCAGGCGCTTGGATCTCTGAAGCTTTTAATACTAGCCAGTATGTATCAGTAGATCTCTTTGATAAGAAGGTATTTTTACACGATGAAGTAGGTAAACAAACATATGGCCTGCTTGATGGTAGCCATATGGACGATTGCACCGAGGCATCACTCAGACGTTGCCGACCTTTCTCCCCTCCCCTATGAGTTCTGGTACCCACGCGCTATCAAAGTTAGTGTTAGTGTCACTGCAAGGTGGAGGCACAGGTGGAAGTCCCCAGTCGAGCTGATCTTTGAGCGAATAAACGCTATGCTCTAAGTACCTCTAAGCAAATCAATCTGATATGCCACGCAGACACGCATCACGTTTTAAAAATAAATTGATATTACCAATGTCAAAATTAGAATTACACAGCACAAGTCCTAATGTAATGTCAATTAAAATATATAATAAAATACCGGACGACATAAAAAACGAGGAACGGGAAAATATTTTTAATAAACGCCTAAAATCATTACTAATAAATAAATGCTATTATACATTAAATGATTTTCTAAATGAATAATGATTTGTAATTTAATAACTATTCAAAATTTTTCAATGCGATATGTAATTTAATTTTTTATTTTATTATTGTTTTTATTGACGTTATATATTAATATTTATCAAATGGGACATGACTTACAGTTAGGTATTGTTATTAATTATAGTTAATTTATTGTATTGTTCTCATTGTAATTTCTAAATTTAAATGTGTATGTAACATGATTCTAGGCTAGTATTTAACTCTTAAATTTATATTACTATTACTGTGTCTTCACTAATTGCTGTGCCCTACAGGGTCCATGTGAACTATTTAATATTCTTTAAGATCTTACCACACACATGTGATGCAATAAATAAATAAATAAATAATAAATAAATAAATAAATACCTCTCTCAAAAATGGTTCAATGTAACATTAGGAAAATAGTTAATGATTTCGTGTCAGCATTACTCTAATTACAAGAATAAACATATTTATAGCGATAACTCAGTGGGTGTTAGTGACGTCGAGTACCGTGACGAAGGTCGCGGGTTCGAATCCTACAATGAGCTTTAACTCAAGATAGTTTCCTTCACCGAAATACATTCACCGATTAAACAGTCAAATAATGTTACATGCTTTGTTTGGAAAGCCGTAATGGTGCGCCCATGCTAAGCGAATCGAGCACGAGCCGAGCCACGAACGAACCTACAACGAGCACGATGCGAATCCCTTTGTTCGTGAAAAAACTGACGATCGCGCTCGTTCGAGGCTCGCGAGCCCGTCCACGCTACGCGAATCGAGCTCGGTTCGCCAAGCATGGACGCACCATAATATAACTTTGATAGTCATGCTCTAGATACCTTTAATGGAGGTATCACACAAAATGACCACATAAGTCTATTTAAACACCATTATTTCTGACTTATTTCAGGTATACATTTGAAGTGGCTCCAGTGTTCACACTAATTGAGATGAAAATACTCAAGCATGTGTTAAATATGTTCGGCATTCCCGATGGTGATGGGATCTTCAGCCCAGGAGGCAGTATGTCTTTGCTGTACGCAGTAGTTGCTGCTAGGTTTAAGGCATTTCCCGAAGTCAAGAGTCAAGGAATGAGGAATTTGCCCGAAATGGTCATATTTACCTCTGAGAATGTAAGTACTTGCATAACATAAACCATTTTCTTATACTACTAAGCTAAGGTAACAAAGAAGCATACGCCCCGTCTCATGGTAGCACATATTTTGTAAGCTATTGGGTATTTTGTATTGCTATTTATTGCTCTGGCGACCTTTCACTTCATTACATAAAAGTTATGTTATTTGGCTGCGATTTTTTGAGAGAGATAGAGCTGAACGTTTATTCGCTCAAAGAGCAGCTCGACTAGGGTACCTCCACCTTACAGAATACCACAGCCAAATAACTTTATGTTGTGTTCCTGCGCTTGAGTAACGTCGCCAGTGCTCTTTGGGGAGGGGGAAGGGTCGGTAACACGTGAGGAAGCCTCGTGTGTTGCATGCGTGCATATGGCTACGGTAACCGCATACCAGCAACTAAAAAAAACATATGAAGTATGTACGACAAATAATGATGTGACTTCGATGATCATACTTCGGCACTGACTTTTTAAGTACAATAAAGATCAAATATATCTTTCGATTGGATCTCTATCTACCAACAAGCATACGAATATATATCAATCATGATTCACGAGTAGCTTTCCACGGGCCATTTGGTGCAGTTGGTTAAGACTCTGGTAAAGATTCCACCTATTGCGACGCAGGTCGTGGGTTCGATTCCCGCACAGGACATGCACATATGTCACAACATGTCTATATGTCCTGAGTCTCGGTGTAATTATGTATTGAAAAACAAAAAGTAGATATATATAGTGGTATATCAGTTATCTGGTTTCCATAGTACAAGCTCTGCTTAGTTTGGGATCAGATGACCGTGTGTGAGGAATGTCCCAGGATATTTATTCAATTTAAGTGTCTGGCAAATTATGCTATCAATACTGCGAATATGAAGCGGTCGTTAGACGTCTTCAGATTTACAATTTATTCCGAAGAATTTGATTTGCATATTATGGTGGCCTAGGCTGGAATATAATTATAATGGGTCTCTATTACTCTCATACAAACTTTCTTTCTGTAGCAGTGTGTCACTTCAAGTAATTCGAACCTATAAACTTTCAGAGTCACTACTCCATAAGAAAAGCGGCGCATTGGCTCGGTTTTGGGACAGATAGTTTGAGGGTAATCAAAACGAACGATCAAGGACAAATTATAGTTGAAGAGTTAGATGCATCTATTAAAGAAGAAAAGGATTTGGGGCGATATCCTTTAATGGTGAATGCAACAGTCGGTACAACAGTGCTGGGTTCTATCGATGATCTTGAAGCTGTTAGCGTTGTTTGCAGGAAATATGGTGTTTGGATGCATGTTGATGTAAGGAACATTAAGATAGTTCATCAACTTAGTACCTAAGTCATTGGATATCCTAGTTAGCGTAGTACACATTTGTGTACGTACATGAACATGCCTATATGTCGATTTGTCTGCATCTGGGTGTAAATATATTTGTTAAGTACCTACATATTTACAACTCCTATATTTTCATAGACTTAGGATTTTTCGTTACGCTAAAAAGAGCAACGAAGCCTGGAAAAGAGATATCACAATCCTTATGAACACTTTGCGAAAGAAAAAGAGATGCATACAAATTATTGAAGCAAGTTTAAAAAAAAGCGAATAATAGGCAAGCTTAGAGTAATAGCGTATGTTTACTCTGGTATGATATGAATAATTAGGATTGTGCAACTAAAACTAGAATAGACAATATTGTACGTTATAGACATTGTTATTTGTTCACGTGCATAGAGAGAATTATCACCACCCATCACCAAATTATACTTACTTTTCACTGGTAGGTACTTATGTATTTTTTCATTGGAATGCTATCAACTATATTTTATCAAAATATTATCATTAATCAGCCCTAAAATCAGATTTTACAACAGGATCTCTACCTAAAGTATATACCCATAAAAACACAATTTTTATTTTTCACATGAAATCACTAACACTTATTTTCGTCGCATCGTATATTTGTTTATATTGTACACACAAAATCTTTGTATTATTATACAGTTTATCAGTAATCTGGTTTCCATTGTGTAAACCTTCTTTAGTTTGAGGTATGGCCGAATGTGGGTGGATTGAAGAACTAACTGCGGAGTGCAAAAATCAAAAGTGGCACATTTTAGGTATATATTGAATTGATGATTGACAAATGCTGTAGAGCGTAGATGAATCATTAGACTTGTATTGGATATGAAATATATATTCTGATATAATTTGTTCTAAAAGGAAGCCGCACTGGACTGACTGGATTAAGGGCGAATAATTCAGTAGAATTCACAGATGCCATTGATACAAATAAATTGATAATTTTTTTGCAGGCTTGTTGGGGCGGCAGCTTGATGTTATCATATAAACATAGAAGCAAATTAAGAGGAATTGAAAGGTATTTAATTTAGTTGCAAATATATATATATAATTACATAAAAATTGATTGTATTTAGGTAAGTAGGTACCTACCTACCAACTAATCTTCGTGTACTATAAGATACTAGCTTTTTCCAGCTATGCTATTCTGTAAAAGGTAAATCATCTCGAAAGTCATCTCGCAACTCACCTCGCAACTGAATTGGCGGGTGAATTACGTTTCAGAATACCAAATCCTATTGAAAAACGTCAAAATACTCACCTGTCGTAGTTCTTCTCACTTCCGTCATCACTCGGTGGCGCAAGTGTCGAACTCACTCAGTTTAAGAATATGAAATTCTAATCTCATCGCGGATTCAGAAGTGATTTTGCAAATGAACGTTACAGAATAGCACTGCTGTATTCCTGTGAGATCTATGATTAAGTTTCATCCAAACCTGTTCAGCTTTTTATGCGTGATTAAATCACAACTCACAAGCATCAAACTATAAACATTAACGGCTTTACTCATAAACTCTATTTAACTAATTGACCATAGAGTGACTTTATTTACGTGACTCTGTAAAAAGTGTTAGTTAAATAACGTTTTATGAGTAAGGGGGTTATTGTATAACTCACAGATTACAGAATAGTAGGTCTGTAATCTGTAGTGTAACTTTGCTAAAGTATGAATAAAAAAAAGTTATAAATAATGGAGCTGCTATTTACATTTTCGCTCTTCCCGAGTACATCCCAATGGCAAAGTTGTGCGAACAATTTTTATTTAGCTAGTCATTATTAATAGGCCTGTATTTCCAAATTGTGTCCTCAGAGCCCAATCTGTATCGTGGAACCCGCACAAGATGGCGGGTGCGCCGCTGCAGTGCTCCGTGTTCCTGGTGCGCGACAAGGGGCTCCTGCACGAGGCCAACTCCGCCGCCGCGCACTACCTGTTCCAGCAGGACAAGTTCTATGACGTCAGCTACGACACCGGCGATAAGAGCATCCAATGTGGGAGGAAGGTAACAGATATTGCACTACTTAGTCACGTTTGAACTATTGTATTTGTCACGTATGAATACAGCCGCTTGTACAACGGAGAGTGTTCTAAGGAATTGTTCGACTTGATGCCCACGGCTACCTTCTACCATCGCATCTTTTGCCATAGACGGGGGGTGGTTTTCCGTGGTTTTCCCAATGGAGATTCAGCATGGGGTTGTTCAAAAAGGGCGTGAAGAGATTTCTTCAGGGTCGGCAACGCGCGAGTGATACCCCTGGTGTTGCAAGTGTCCATAGGCTACGGTAACTGCTTACCATCAGGCGGGCCGTATGCTTGTTTGCCACCTTAGTGGTATAAAATAAAAAAAAAAAAATATAGATGAGTAATAACTCAGCTATATATTCATACGTGTAGAGAACACTTTGTACCCATTTTAAAAGCATGCTTTTGTAGTGCGCATGGAGGAGTTTGAGATTTAGCATACATTGCAGAAATTAAAAATTTATTAATTTATGAAAACCTGTTTTTATGAACTACGGTCGAATTTCGAACACTGTGGAACCAGACGAGACTGTCGAATGCTGTAGTCGGTCGTGGGTTCGAATCTTACGATGAGTTTTGTATGTATACTGTTACAGTAATCATAATCCTAACTAATATTATAAACACGACAGTGAATTTCTTTGTTACCCGACATTTCCTCAATGGCACAGCTACAAACTGCGACACAGGCTGCATGCAGAGAGACTTATTACTCTAGACGATACCTATTAACCTAGGAAAGCGTGTGTAACTGCGATGCGGAGAGCTAGATCAGGATATCATCATCATAACAAATATTATTTGTTCGTAGGCAATACTCCACCACGAGTGCCCACTGTGGATCGATGGAGGTAGGCTAGTGGTCAACCTACTGTTGGAATTTTTAAAGCCGCCTAGAAGGCCCCCAACTAGCTTAACGACTATCACAATCAAGTGATAACCGGGACCAACGGCTTTACGTGTCTTCCGAAGCACGGAAACCCTCGATTTGGCGGCTAGGCGGTCAACCATCCAGGTACCGACCACGACGGTGGTAGCTTAACTTTGCCGATCGATTAAAAACGGCTAATCATGCTACACCGCGAGCGATCAGGATATGCTACTTAATTAATTAGTTTTATGTATTCATTTTCAGATAGACGCCTTCAAACTTTGGTTGATGTGGAAAGCGAGAGGAGACACCGGTCTATGTCAACTCGTCGACCACACGATGGAAATAGCACAATTTTGTTTGGAAACTGTATCCAGAAAGCCTGGGTTCAGACTGGTGGTGAGCCCGATACAATGTCCTAACGTCTGCTTTTGGTACATACCGAAATTTATGAGGGATATCGAGGAAAGTGAGGCATGGTGGGAGTTGATGCATAAGGTAAATTCCTAACACGCTCACCCAATGATATTATAATAAAAAGAGGTAGATATCGCACTAACGCATGCTAGTTGTTGCAGACAAATTCAGACAATTGTCGTAATTATGCTTAGCGGCTAAATATAGCTATCTCTTTCTGTACCATACGTTCCGTATTATCTATCGCATTCATCTAATTCAACAATAACTGAACGTCGCTTAGTATGAGGGTAGCTAATCTCTATTATAATATCATTGCTCTTACCTATATTAAAAATGCGAAGGTAGTAAAGTACAGTACAACTGTATAACAACATGATTTTTTGGGACGAAAGTAGCCTATAGCATGGAGTAGGTAATTTTTTAATCCGAGTATTGCGGTTGAAGTCGTAGGTGAAAGCTAATATCAGATATTTTAACGTTTAATAGATTAGGACTTTTCAATTGATAAAATGTATCCGAAACAAGTGGGTAGGATTACTTTTTTGTAGTAATCCGTTCTAATATCTGGATTTAATTTTCGTGGAACCTCCTTGGCTCAAATGTTGAAATCGCTTTGGAAGAAATGATCTGCAGACAAAAAAAAAAACAGCACAACCTGTTCAACCACAAATATTTTTGATGCTGTACTAGAAATAAGTCGGATTTAAAAATAAATCGATCGCCTTAGTTTCGGATCTTCTATAAAATTATTCAATAAGATGACAAGATTCCATATTTTTTGTCGTGTTCCAGATAATACCAAAAATCAAAGAACTGTTAACCCTCAGTTCTCGTTTGATGGTGGCATATACACCATTGCATCGCCACAAGAACTTCTTCCGTCTCGCCTTCACTTGCCATCCAGTGCTGGAGGAGAACCAAGTAGTTGAAATGTTGCAAGCCATTCAAGATTGCGGGGAGACTATTGATCCGAATATGTTATGATTGAGAGTTCATAATTAATAAGGAAAATTTTACCATTCTGATAAATTAGTATCGATCTGAATGTTATGTATACGTCTATGAATAAATCTGAAATTATTAGATATTTTACCAATTGGTACCTATATTTTAAAATCTTCGTAATCAAGTAATATTTAAACCGTGGAAGGATAAAATGTATAAATAAGAATAAAGTCTACTAAAATGAAATTAATCTAATTATTTATTTGCAACCTTCTTCAACAGGATTACGTACAAAATTATATTATGGAAATATTAATTTAGAACTGTGCGTTCTGCAGGATCCAATCCAAGTATTTGTCTACACGAGTGTACATCCCCGGGTGATTTGGTTCCCCACATCGAATGCCCCAGGATACCACTCCAATGACTGACCATCTACCACTTGCCATCTGGTACATTAGTGGACCGCCACTGTCCCCCTGTAAAATAGATGCATATTTTAAAATATGCATATGCAATCCCAGACCTGAAGTACTATAAGGATAGAAGTGCTATAAGGATTGCTTCCTCTTGGACGAAACTCCGCATTATACAAAACTCTCGAGTAATTTTTTTTTTATACCACAAAGGTGGCAAACAAGCATACGACCCGCCTGATGCGCGGTTACCGTAGCCTATGGACGCTTGCAACACCAGGGGTATCACTCGCGCGTTGCCAACCCTGAAGAAACCTCTTCACACCCTTCTTGAAGAACCCCATGCTGTACTGGATAATGGAGTACCATTATTTGATTATTTGAATTATTTGATCCGTGCGTGGCTGGTGGATAAAACCGACCTGTAGATTCAAAATAAAAATTCTAACCTGACAAGCGTCTTTCCCGCCTTCATGACCACCAGCGCAAATATTCTCATCAAACACGGAGTCGACAAACGAGTCGATGCATTCCTGTTGACTCCAAACTGGTACTGATACTTCCATTAAAACGTCACTATGAGGACCACCGTAGGATTGTGTGCCCCATCCTTGAAAATTGAGTAAAATAAATAAATATCCTGGGACATTCCTCACACGTAATAAAGATGAAGACTTGAACATAGATGTTTAATTTGCAACTTACAAATAACTTTACAGAATGGAACAGGAACTGACGGAAACCTCAAAAAATTGCTTGGAAAATTGGGAGAAATAATTGAATTCATAAAATTGATTTACAGTATTAGGATTCAAAATCACACGAATGATAAAGACAATGTAAGGTAAAGTGTAGGTACTAACCAATAATAATAGCAGTTTCATTGGTAACATCCAAGCTAGGTGGAGGCAGGCATATGGGCCATACATACGTGTTGAATACGGCAGGCCTGTGCAGTTTTAGAATGGCTATGTCGTTATGGTAGCTGGATATTTCGAAGCCTTCATGTTGTCGTTTCTCGACCACTCTGAAGTTGTAAGATCTGGAGTCGTTTGTGCGCTTGAAGTCATATTCTCCAAGGCGAACGTATAACTCCTCTGCCTTCCATCTGAGGAGCAAGTAATATATTAAAGCAACTGGAAATGTGATCTCGATCTATATTCACTTCTTCATGTCTTTTGTTCGTGGACAGTATCAGGTTTACTTTTAGAGCGGATAATCTGCTTCCACCGGTTTCTATCACCCGAGTCCCCTTTATGAAAATGTGATCAATGAATAAGAAAGCAATATATTAAGAAATAGTTTTTGGCAACGATGAATGTTATGCATTCATCGTTGCCAAAAACGCATCGGATTAGATATGTCTACAGAATTTTAATGAGTCGAAGTTCTATTTTATTGTATTTGAAAGAAGAATATCGTTGAGTTAAAAGAGAAATCATTTTTAACCGACTTCAAAAAAAAGAAGGAGGTTCTCAATTCGGCTGTTTTTTTTATTTATTTTTATTTTTGTTACTTCGTAGGTAACTCCGTCATTTATTAACCGATTTGGAAAATTATTTTTTTATCTGGAAGGGTACACTTCCCGTTTGGTCCCATTGTCATCAGATCAGGA
This sequence comes from Achlya flavicornis, assembly GCA_947623365.1. Taxonomy (NCBI): domain Eukaryota; kingdom Metazoa; phylum Arthropoda; class Insecta; order Lepidoptera; family Drepanidae; genus Achlya; species Achlya flavicornis. The sequence continues at coordinate 5,766,785 of OX392488.1, forward strand.
TTTGATACCTTCTAAGTGTAGTTTGAAGTCGGTTTAAGTTTTTTGTAAAACAGTCCAATTATTATATGTGCTAATAATAATATTGAACCTACATATAATAATTGTACCGTTAAAACCAAAATGCTTATAGATAGTACCTTCTAGTACAGTGGGCAGCGGTGAGCACATGTCGATCGGTGATAAGCACTCCCCCACAGTACTGTTCGAATCCTTCAGGGGTGATAGAGGCCATCCACGGCCACTCCCGAGGGTTCGCAGGCCGGGCCCCTACTACTCGACCCACTGCTCTGGTGCTGAGGCCGCAACCTAGGACAATCAAAAGTTAGGTGTCTAGAAAGACGAACTGTTTTGTTATTTATTATAACACGGAATTACTTACCATTGACTAATGGATTCATAGCACTTTTGCTATAGGCATCTTTATGTTTTATTACACTGAGATTAAAGTGACGCACAATATCATTGGAATGCTTAGTTAAAGTGTTTGAAATTATACTCAATGGACTTACAGACTTTATGATACATTTTTATCGTAGTTACATTAGGTATCTACAAAATCAGTTCAATTTGTGAAAGCTTTCATAAATGAAGAATATTATATTTGGTTGTCATAGAGCAGGAGCAAACGGATTTCTTAGTAAATGAAACGAAGTTAATTTCCAAAGAAGTCATTTAATGATGATAAATCCTACGGACCTCTGTTTTCGGCTCTGACGACCCTCACGATAGCTTCATTATTTTCCTCCTTGGGAGCCGTGGCGGGAAGATCACCAGCTAAGCCACCTGAGCTGACACCACTTAGGTCATCTGGACAGCACGCACCGATGGACCTGCGAAGAAGTTCTCGCTCATGACAATGTCGCATCGCTGCGTTTATTTTGCATAAAAACAGTAGAAGTACTAAAAAAAAAAAAAAAAAAAAAAGAAGTAAGAGGTACTAATTATGACAGTGACGGTGACAGATGGCGCGTGACATGACGTTTTCCTATCTAGCTGTGTAGGTCTAAAGGACACTGCAAGATAACATACTGTTCCTGTTGCTTCTACTGTGGCATTAGCTAAGTGATAATAAATCCCACCAGATTTAACTTTATGACGACTATTTTTTTATGTACGTGAGCGTGTATAGAGTTTAGAGTCGAAAACTTACGTTCTCTTTATGACACAGAGATAGTCCATGAACTTGAGGAAGTCATTCTTGAAGTCCTCCTGTACACAGTGTTGCAGGTGCCTGCAGTGGCCAGATTTTCCGTTCGGCAGAATGCATGCTTGATACGGTACGTTTGGCTGGAAAGAGGACATAATAAAATAAAATAAAAATTCTGAGCCACTTTTACAATTCTACGTCTATCGGTGTCCGACCATAATAAAATATTACCAATTTCAAACTTACAAGGGTTATGAAATATTTTAGCCAATTTGTACCTGTTGTTCATTCAGTTCGACAAATCGTTTTGCTCTTCCACCTCCGATGTGCATGCCGCCCTGCGAGATGACCTCTTGCCACGTCGGGTCTGCCAGTTGAGCTGCCAATAGTATAACTGTTATATCATCATCATTTATGTTATAACCAAGAAGCTTATATATTATTATAATATATGTATAATGGAAAGCGCCGTGTGGGACGACCTCCCACAAGGTGGACCGATGACTTGGTCAGAGTCGCTGGGCTCCGTTGGATGCAAGCGGCCCAAAACCGTTCCAAGTGGAAGATAATGGGAGAGGCCTATGTTCAGCAGTGGACATCCTTAGGCTGATATGATGATGATGATGATGATGTATAATGGTGCGTCCATGTTTGGTGAACCGAGCACGAGCCGAGCCCGAGCACACTGCGAGCACGATTCGCGTAGCATGGACGGGCTTGCGAGCCTCGAACGAGTGCGATTGTCAGTATTTTCACGAACAAAGGGATTCGTATCATGCTCATTGTAGGTCTGTTCGTGGCTCGGGTTGTGCTCGATTCGCGTAGCATGGACGCACCATAAGATTCTTGGTTATAACCAACCCATCTTTATAAAAAAACGATAAAAAAAAAGAAAAAACGTTTGTAAGTGTAAAAAGTTTCGAGAACTTTAAAATTGTAGTAACGAGACTATTTTAAGATATTTGTAAGCTTTTTTTTCAACAACTCGAATGATTGACGAACCTTTTGCCGTACATGGTAATGAAATGAAAATGATGTTTTGCCGTAAAAAATAATGAGCTTTGAGTTAAGTCAAGTTCAATGTCATAAATTTTAATATTTATGAACAAGCAAGCATTTTTTATTCTGATATTTAGTGTGTACGAAAGTTACAAACACTGCTTATGTGTTATTAGGACCAAGCTTTTGATGTAAAGGTCTTCATCGAATATGATGTAAGGGAACGATGGAAATCCTATAGTTAGTTTAAAACACCTCGTACGATAAAAGAACTATCTGTCTCAAAGGGAATAGCTGAATTTTGTGCCTTGCTTTGCCTAATGCTTCGACTTCTTCTTCCTACCCATGGTCCCGTTATTTGAGGTCGGGTCTCCTCACATTCCTGCGCCGAATCTAACGATCTTGGGTCGTCGGTTCGGGCAATTGGGCTTACTTGAGGTCGAGGTGTCGTTCTATGTTGGACCACCAGGTCAATGGCGGGTGGCCTCTACCTCTCTTTTGTTCCAGGCTACGGCTTTTGACATGTCCGTACCATCGGAGGTGGTTTTCAGTACCTAATGCCTCGACTATCATTCGATATTCTGTGGCTGTTGTAATAATATAATTAGCAAATGCAAAACACTCACCCTTATAGTCACTGCCATGGACACTTCCAACAGTTACAATTAAAATTAATAAAATCAACATGCTTGCGAGTAACACGACTTTACAAGCATCCGATGTATTGTGGTTGGCAAAACTGACTCTCAAACATTTAGGATTGGCCGGATGCTGGTGATAATTGCATTGAATAATCCACAGGACGTACCAGAACTGATAGCGAATATTTATAGCGTGTTATACGACGAATGTACAATAAAAATGTGAAGGAGCCCGCATTTGGTGGCATATTCAAGGTAATTTAAGCTGTTTTGATTCTGGTCCAATGTTATCTGCTATGGAAATGGTATTGCCGTTTGTGTTTTGGTGATAGTAACTTTGTTTAGTATGATTAAATTAGTTAGACTTATTTCATTACAGATGTGCATGGTGACAATTAACTTGAGGTTGGTCAGCCAAGCACCTTACCACCGTGATATAGTTTCCTCAACTTTGCTCATAATATTTTCCTTGACCATAAGCTTAAGCTCATTGCAGGATTTGAACCCATCACTTTCGCCACGACAATCAAACGTAGTCACTAGATGTGCCAGCTGAAAATCAGCGCTGTTGATTTCAGCAGCACATGCTGAGCTGGTTCCTTTTTTTAACAGCACACCCATCTAACGGTGAAGCGAGAAATGTAATTTTATATTCTTGTTTTTTTTCCAAATACCTACCTTTTTTACTTTATTATTTGTCAAATGTGCCTATATATATATATGTAAACCTAGTTATTTATACGTTTCTTGCTGTTTTGTTTTTGTTAATTCTTGTATTCGTGCTGCTAAATAAAAATATTTTTCTTTCTTTCTTTCTTTCTTTAATCACCACCACAAGATGCCACTACCACTGAGGTATCAAGGCCAGAGAGGATTACTACCATTTCGCATATGCGTTATTTACGATCGATTGCATACATGTAACATTATGCAGATTTCGATATCGTAGGCGATCATTAAAATCTCCGGCATTCGGTTGCAAGTTGCTAAAGTCACTCGAGGTGAACATTTTGCCGTGACGAAACACTGCTACATTCCAGGGCTATTGTTTAGGCTAAGGTGTATGCTAATGCTCAAATATTCGTCCGACGACGATAATGCATTTATAATCACTACAAGACTGACCAGTGACCATGTTAAAATGGGATCACTTTGAATAGGACCGTTACACGAAATTTGTCGCGGTGGAGTTCTGGATGGAAATTTAAATATGGTCATAGAATTGTTTTTTTGGATCGCCATCATCGTACTATCCTATTCTACAATTTAAATGTATTTTATCTGTAGAAAACAAGAAACTATATACCAGGTAAATAAAACCTTAAATCTAAATTAAAAATTTTCCTAGATTATTTTTACAATCCAACAATTTAGTTGAAATTGCACAAGAAATTGTTTTTGGGCACATTTCTAAGTTAATCGATCAAAGCTCAATCAAGTACGACTAATAAGGTGGGGTGGTATGCTACTTACACAATAACATTACTTTTACATTACTTATTAGTACATTCGGTAAAAGGGGTACCCGCAAAGTTATAGGACGCGCAGGCGCATCCCATCAGGGAAGAGGGAGACGTCATTTTCAGTCAAGTTTCTGATTTCTGTCAGATAGCTAAAAATAATTTGGTTCTGCCGTCCTAGACCTACTTAACCATGCTGGTAAATTCGCTACTGCCTCCTAACAGGTATCTGAACATGTTGTCTAGTCAAGATATAGTCTAGATTCTAGATTTAAGCAGTAACCAGTAGCTAACCGCCAACTTATACATAGTAGAAGCTACTATAATATAAGTGCGTATTATAAACATCTGTAGGTATTTGAGCAAACTCATTGGTATGTTGATATGCCTTTACTCACGCGCCAGGCTCACCAATATTATGAATTTTATGATAGACAATAGTTGAATTGAAGTCGTAGTTCCTCATAACATAAACGCATGTTTTAGTTAATGTGAATAGTGTTACTATTATCACAGTGGTAATAATATACAACGTACAATTATTATAGTTATATAGGCATCGAACAATTAACCCAAAGAAGCGCAATTACGTTCTTTTTGCTTGAATTTTATTCCGCCAATTTCCCAACATCGACAATGCGCTCTGATTGGTCAAGTCAACGAAACAAAGAACACACGACGCAGTGATAGGTCCTTATTTTTCAAAATCAGTGCAAAATCACTGACTAGTTGCGGAATTATATTGCTCGGTTTATTACTCTGAAGGGATTTTTCTTCGATGTATAGAGGTGATAATTTGTGTTTCCATATTTGCCGTGATTGATACGACGGAAAGAAAAAACTCTCGTTAATTTGCATGCCATTTTAACCCGTTTTCTGCCCTTTTAAGTAGGTACCTACTATTAAATTATTCTGTGCTAATTCCGAATTCGAAGCAAATTCCAGGAACTGAGTCAACTGATGAACAAATTAAAGTTAGGGATTGCAGATGTAGATATAGGGATTGTTATTATTTACCAAAATACATATCTTTAAAAAAAAATGAGAAAACAATTGAGATTTTAGTACTTACTTACTAAAGATGAACCTTAAGTTTTACGATTAGCTATAGCTGAACCATAACATAATGTAAATTATTATTAATTAACAAATTACCATACTTTAATTAGTATGTGATCAACACTATGGTTTAAACATGAAGTTAGTTTATTTAGTAACTAATACCTAATACGATATTTGTGTAAGTATTGGAAAATGACGGAAAATCTCTGTTCTAATTACGTCGGTATGCAAATACCGGTAGACTTACACTCGGGCGTAGGTTCTCTACCATGATATTGGGTCGCAATTAAAATACTTGGCTCATTAAGTAGACAGGGCGAGTTAGCCGGCGCCTGCGCTTGCGTGTGACCCGCCTAACCGCTGAACAATTTGTTGTACCTACCATTTTACTAAAGTAATGCACGACCGTTCGAATAATAGTCGGAAAACGAAACAGTTTTCTTGTTCTTGTTCAGGTTTTTCCTAGCTTCCTAATGAAAATGAGGTATATCAATCATACTGGACTCAATATTATTATTATAAGATTTTACCCAATATCATATCACCTTACTTATCATTGCAGCAATTGCATTGCGTTTGTTCGTCCCAGTTGTCCTTCGCTAAGTATAGAACTGTAGGTTATTTGATAACTTAAAACTAGTGAAGGGAGTGCGTAGGCAGCGGTTTCAATTACATTTAGAATGGTACAAACTGATGTTGGTGATGATAATATTGAAGTCAGACGGAGCATTCATCAAACGGTAATGAATTGATTTGGTAATATTCTGGTTTTGATAGTTGAACTTATGTCTTGTTATTGAGATATTTATTTATAACTATTGTGTTTTATTCGAGTCTAAATACGTACGTGAAATAAATATTAGTTATTCAGCATCTCTTATGGTGCGTCCATGCTTGGCGAACCGAGCACGAGCCGAGCCACGTACGAGCACACTGCGGGCATTCGCGTAGCATGGACGGGCTTGCGAGCCTCGAACGAGCGCGATTGTCAGTTTTTTCACGTAAAAAGGGATTCGCATCGTGCTCGTTGTAGGTTCGTTCGTGGCTCGGCTCGTGCTCGATTCGCGTAGCATGGACGCACCATTAGTATATCGGAAATCGGTATGATAATATACATAAAAATATATATAAAAATCAATGCCACTTTTCGTTGTAATTTTATAACTCAAGAACGGGCTAACCTATCCAAACCAAATGTTTAGGCTTTGTTCGGACTATTTAGTAGATGGTTTATGTGAAGTTTGCACAAAATCGGTCTAGCGGTTTTTCATTTATCACATTTTTTGTAACAAATTAATTCATTAAATGGCGGATTATTTTGTTAATGGGCATTTTGCTGGTAGGGTAGGGTAGGGTAGGGTAGCACCATGCGGTAGGGTAGCACCATGCGGTAGGGTAGCACCATGCGGTAGGGTAGCACCACGCGAACGAAGTCGCGCCGGGCAGCGAGTTTGACATAAAATAATCATAGTGTAATTTGTTGAACCATAAGTACAATCCATAATACTCTATGGTCTCTAAGCTGTGCCATAAGTTCTCTCAGAGGACAAAAAATATTGCAATGTATTTTATACAACAAAGTGAAGGCTTTTTCTTATTTTACGAGTATGTACACACACTCTATGAATCAATTTCATGGTGGCCTATTATCATAAATCTTTGAGTATAATAAATCGATGTAGTTCGAATAGGTACCGTATAAAATGTCCATTAGGTGCCGGCTATAAAAGTAGATGTGTGCCTCAGGTGTCAACGATATTAATTCTTCGTCTAGACTCTCTAGACGACTGGCATATTTATATATTACGCAATTAGGTGCCTATTCAATTATATCTCTTGTTAGTTGTAACAAATAGACTACATTATTGGTTGTTTAGTGCACGCAAACACAATAATAATTATAGTCGTAGCTATGAGTCGTAGTTATTTTATTCATAAATACTCGCATAATTTGTTTTTCAATATACTGAGATTATTTACGATATCTTTATAAAAAACTAGCGTCTATCTCGCGGATTTTCTTGCGTTCCCGAGGGTTCTAATGATTTCTCTGGATAGGTATAAAGTTTCCAAATGTGGTATTTTTTACATGATTCTATATCCTTCTAACCTTCGTTATTCAGTAAAAAGCATACACAAAATAGTTTTTTTTCAAAGATGCGCTGTATTTTCTTCGACTTTGTATATGGAGTATAATAATTATCTCTAATGATATGGTAAATAAGGTCCAAGGGTAATTATTGTATGGAATATAAGACAAAATATTTTAATAGTACAGTTTTAATTTACAACAAACAAATCAAAATCTAGTTCCAAAGTAAATTTTCAAATATTAACATGGCTTACGGGTATTCAATTCATAACTAAAGTGAATACTTATTAGGTACGAAAGTTTTTCAACTGTATCTTACTGATATAACAAATACGTTTATATTTTTATACACTAATGTCGCAAACAAGCAAACGGCCCGCCTGATAGTAAGCGGTTACCGTAGCCTATGGACGCTTGCAACACCAGAAGTAACATTCGCGCGTTGCCGTCCCAGCAAAAATCTCTTCACACTAGTTTTGAAGAACCCCATGGTGTATTTTTCCATTGGGAAAACTACGTGCCATACCATGTAGATATATGTTTGTAGGGTTTGTAGTTACCAAGTCATAAATTAATCTCAAAATCTCGAGTCTAACAATCTTAAATCTAATTCTCATCGCATCGTTAATAGACACGGGTTTAAACATTCAACGGCATACATTTAAGTACGAAGCTCACAAAAAACCACATCTCGTGTTATCATTAGTCTCGTTAGCGACGCAATAATTATCACTTATTATCGCCTTCCGAGTATTCAGTATGGAAAAGATACTTTTTACGCTATCTCGCTCCCACCAGCTCCATAAAAAGCGTGTAAAAAAAGCAAGATGACCCACGGATAGAGTATGCTTGTTAACCCGTCCCACTTTCGAACATCGAAAGAGGGAAACGGTGTTTTATTGCATTCAACAAGGCTTTTTTGCTGTTATTATAGAGACAAGGTCACCGAAGGCCTTGTCTGTATACAAGACCTTCAGTTTTGATGGACATACAAATTATACGTGATTAACTATGTAGAGATAATGCCGCTTTGTTTAGTGTGTGATATTTGAACTGAGAATTATTGGTTTAGGCCTCTTTATTCTGTTACTTTTTATAAATAACTTATTATTAATACATACATAGTTATAGTTCCTTTAACTATATCTATGTCCACTTATGTAAAGCGACCCAAAGATATACTATGGCCTAAATAAAAACTAGTGATCTTCCGTCTTGCGCATTCAATCGATTCCCAGCTCCCACAATGAAAGCAATACCAGTTTTGCAACTGCAATATTAACTGATGTGGTAATGGTCATAATTAGCAACTCAAGTGTAAATTGACGTATCCTCGTTAAAATATCCTGTTATGTGATCCAGGATATAATTAAGGAAATAAAACTTTGCCTATGATATTATTACTCTTTTCCTATTTAGAAATAACTAAGCTTTTATTACCAATACCAATAGTAGGTTCCTCATCATCATCATCATATCAGCCCATGGATGTCCACTGCTGAACATAGGCTTCCCCCATTGATTTCCACTTCGAACGGTTCTGGGCCGCTTGCATCCAGCGGCGCCCAGCGGCTCTGACCAAGTTGTCGGTCCACCTGATGGGAGGTCGTCCCGCTCGGCGCGCACCAGTACGTGGTCGCCACTAGAGAAATTTTCTTCCCCATCGGTACCTAAAGTAACCTAAACCACATGGTACCTTTTGTTGTACATATACCCTATGTTGATGACGATGATAGATTATGATATCTTTAAAAGTGGATATTACCTTTAAACAAGAAATATCAATACTTCATATAAAAACTACCATTAACTTTTTCATTCACAACTACCGAAGCAAAAGTACGCGCTTTCAATAAATCCTGAATTTTAACAATGGCCACTTATTCCATTGAGTACATTCAACCTCTCGTCTCGTTTATATTGCTATTTATGTGGATGTCACGTACAGATCGAAAAACTGTGGAGTTTTAATAGCCAAGAACTGTTGCATAACCACATACTCGCGGTACCATCGATCGCTTTACCTCGATGTGGCACCACTCTAACTACGGCACTATTTTGATAGATTGCATCTATTTCATCTGAACTGCTTATTTTATTTGGTTTCACATCCTCAACATTAATTTTAATTGCTTTCGTGGATAGTCTGATTGATACTGAATTTAATGAGGCTAATAAGTAGGTATTCAATTCAGTAATTTCCTTATTTGATTTTTAAATACATATCAAAGTTTATCAATTTGATTTACTGATTTCAATCAACTAGCCAGAGTTCATAATGTATGTGTTATGCCCAGTTAATGTTGACACTGCTTCAATATACCTAACTGCTTGTATTTTCAATCGAAAAAAGCTTGGGAAACTTTCGTTTTAATTTCTCTATCTTTGAACCAAATAGGAGAAATCCATCACGATGAATATAATTTTTGATATCTCGATGATCTTTTGGATATAATTTGCGCTAATCTCATGTCACGTTTGGTTCTGACGAATTGTTTCCTGTCTTGTAAATTCGCAAACCTCTCACCAGGAAGTCATAAACCGGTCATTGGATCTTTTTTCTTATCGCTAAAGGCACAATAGAAATATGATAGATTTTGAATAGCTTTTTACATTCGTAACTATTTTTGATTTTATCTGAAGTACCCATCTTTCCTGACTGATTGGCATGTATTGTATTGTATTAACATTCATGTAGATATTTGAAAGGCTAGTCATTTATGAAACTCGGTATGCGTTTTGGTTAAATCTGTGAATCATAATTAAAAAACGATTTCAATGGCTATTTTCCGCTCGCTCGTCGCAGCGTAAAACGACAAATCTCGAATAACCCTTGGCGGAGTCTGTCAGCAATTAGAGGAGATCTTTTTGCCAAGCCGGTTTACAGTTAGTACGTCCAGGTCGTCTTCCTTAGATGGAGACTCGTCCCGGCTCACAGGAATGTGTCAATATTGTGCCGGGCTGGTGCGCCTGCGCCGGTCGCGGTCAACTTACCGCTGGCCCGGCTTTCTAGCTGCTCTCATTGACAAGGAAATGTTTACCGGTTTTGGCATTTCTTTTATTTATGTTGCGAATCGGCAATAAAGATAAGGTCTGGGTAGCTCAGAAGTATTCTAATGAAGCGTATCTCTTGGTGTCATATTTCCTTGCTCATTATATAAGTCAGACTTGTCCAATGTTCTGTGGAATACTTTGAGTTGTAGTGGATTTCGGAGCTTAAATATGCTGATGAGAATCTGAATATCTACTGCTTGCTTGTAGTCGTAACCTAATATTCCTTTAGTTCGATAACAATATAACAACTTATAACAACCCATAGTATTCATATTTTCTTCTAACTCCACAACTTCTAAATCAGCCTGGTATTTCTTGAGATTAGCGCATTTAAACATGCAAACAGACATACTAACCCTCTATCTAATATTAGTCTATTCCGCAACTAAATCAGAACGTCTCAGGAAAAGTTGTAACAATCAATTAGATAGAAGCTCACTATATCCTGTTTCCCCTAACATCTGAAAGCTGAACGGTGAGCCGTCTCCTTTTCCGCCGTAACGATGTGCAACACAAGTCATTGAGAGCGTCGTCACGTATGAATGATAGGTGCGCGCGCGCAGCGGTCGGTCGACAACACTCGTACGGACGTGGCCCATTAGGAGCCTCCGAGAAACCACCATTATGGCAATTGTAGTTACAGAGAGGGGCAGGATTTTGCTCCGTTCAAATTGTACTGTAATATATCTACATCTTGGTTATCGGAGCTTGCGTGGATGCTGTCAATTCTCTGTATGAGTTCTTCGTTTTTGTGACAAAACGAATCATACTAGAGGTAGATTACGAGTCTGGATCATCTAAGTTATGTGTATAGTGTATATTAATTTGGCTTCAGTATGATTATTATCATTATACTATTTAATTTCACTTCAATTATCTTCAATGTGCTTGTCAGTGTTTAATGTCCCATTAAAGTTAAGCACACAAGATAATTTCGCATATTTAAACGTTCAATAAATAAAACACGTGAGAAATTATCTGGCACATTGATTAATTTGTTTGCTTTTGTATATCCGTAGTTAGTAATTACCAAAATTTCTACTAATAATCATTTCCGGCGAGTTGGTTTACAAAGCGTTGTGTACACATTTTGCATGCCGATGGTTTTTGCCGAGGCACCTACAATTATGTGCTAACATTCAATTTAAGATTTGAAAGTTGTAGAAATGAGAGTAAGTACGAACGGGGCATACATAAATCGATAGTTCTGATGGTGATCATACAAAAAGAATTAAACGCGTTCTTTTTGGTGAATATTATTAGAACATTATCGAAAACTATTATTTATTAATTGCCTGTACTTATTGCCTGTGAATTTGTATTTTCGTTCATGATTGATTTTATTTGAACAATTTTAATGCTTGGATACCTTTTTGTGATTACAATAAAGAAAATTATGAATTGCTTACATTTAATTATAAATTAACTGCCTTACAACCACTATCTATTATTTGTCTCTAGCGGTTTATATAAAACCGGTAATGTCTGTTAGACTACAAACACTTCACTATTTATAGATCCTTAAAAAAGCTGTGAATTTATGCGGAAACCATTATTTATATAGTCAGGTATCTACATCCACGTCGTATGGCGTTAATAGCATCTAGCTATTACTTCTCAAACAATTTTGACCCTTAATTCGATCCATTTAAAAGCAATTGTTCTTATTATCTTTATGAACATACGTATAATGACTATAATCAGTATTCTGGAAGTAATCCAACGTTTGCAGGTGGGTACATGATGTCTGTTGTTTCGTAGAATTAATTCGGAGCTTGCGCAAGCAATTATGTTTGGTTGTTTTAACATTGTATGCAAAGAATACATTTTGATGGATCTTGATGAATTTTAAGTGAACAAGTTTATTTTAAGATTAAAGTCTGTATTGACATGCATCAGCACGTTCCATCAAAGGATTTTAAACTTCATTGTCCGAGCTCTTGTAAATTTCCTATAATATACGCAAAAATACCTAATATATAATATATTGTTTGCATTAGATATTAATTCCATTGCAAACACACAAAACAAACGTATTTGATTATGATTACTCTATTACTATTGGTCCTACGGGTAGTTTGGAACTTTTAATTTCGTGAATCATGTTTAAAATGATCGATTACATATATTAAGGATAAAATCGTAAGGAAGCCAAATCTGTACAATTAACTAAATAAAAAAAATATAATTTTTTGTCTGTTTGTTTGAAAAGTAATGACTGATCGCTATGATATTTGTAATGCAGGTGGTATGGAGAACGATACAGGTTAATTTTTATCCCGCGGCACGCGGTTGAAACCGCGTGGGACAGCTAGCTTCTAATAAAACCCGTAGATTGACAAATCTACATAATTGTTATATTTAATCGTCGTAAATTATTTCATCCATTCAAACAACCATTTATTCTAAATCTGAACTTGTATTTCGTATTCAGACGTATATTGATTAGTCGCGACGAATATAGTTATAATCTCGTTAGTAGGCCAGCCTATCGATTTTATGCTGATTTTTATATATTTCCACCTAAAACTGTGACTAATTTAGGCGCCGGCGCAGCTCATGGTAATCTTGAGATTTATGTTCTGTCAAATACGACACCATATGGCATATTGAATTAGATAATACCTATAACGGATTTGCTGTTTCGACAGATTTTTTTAAAATGTTTTTTCCTTGAGTGTTTTTGAATCACTGTATATTATGTAGTTTCTATTGCCTTCCTACTAAAGCCTAGGTAAGTTATCAAGTAAAGCAAGCCAAAAAAACATCGCATTGGACTACATAGGTACATACGTATAAGCACAGTAGATATATCAAAGCCTTTTTGTTTCTGTTCTCGAGTGGACGCATAGAGTTAATTTTAACTCTATGAGTGGACGTTTGAATCCGGCTTTTATTCAATAACCTATTTCTGGTTACACGTTAATAACGAAAAAAACAATATAGGTACATGCCTACTAACTTAAATTGTTTTTCTCTAGTTTTAAAGATCCGTATTGTTAATAGCGTGTAATAAATAGAGAATGGATCTTGTAACCTCTACAGATCACGTCACGGTCAAACACATTATATTTACGAGTAGTTCACTTCCCTGTCTGCGTAAAAACATAAGAGATCGTTTTATTGTTCATTGAATTAGTAAAAGTTGATATCGAATGTATGTACTCGAATGAGACCAGTGTGTAAGAGGTAAAACAATTATAATTTAAGTTTACGATTTCGATACTTTTTTAATATTCTAAAATATACCAAACAAGCATACGGTCCTACTGATGGTAAGCGGTTACCGTACGAAACTAAACTATAGGGTATAACTCGCGCGTTGCCGACTCTTTCTTCACATCCTTCTCTAACACAACAACGGTTTGAAGAGTTGTTGAGTGGAGTAGCTGTGCCGGCAGTTGGAGGGACAAAGCTCCGTGCTTCGGAAGGCACGTAAAGCCTTTGGTCCCGGGTGTCCTTAATTGTGATAGTCGTTCCTAGTTGGAGGCCTACTAGGCGGCTTAAAAACTTCGTAGGTTGACCACTAGCCTACCTCCACCGATCCGCAATGGGCACGCGTGGTGGAGTATCTGCCAATTCCCTTTCACCCTGATTTGTGAAAGCAGTGGGACATTATAGGCTGATGATGATGATGATGATATTACGGTAGAACCCGAGGTCCCATTTAAATTTTATCATGATCTGACCATGGACATTGAAGGTATGATGGAATTCCTCAACGGAAATAACGGAGTCATTATTGTCCAAAATTTATCAATGACATGCACATCCTCGGTCAGCGACAAATCTTGAGAGGTATTGAAAATGCATATGAAACTCAAAATTGAAAAATAAAACCTTTTAACAAAAAAATAACAGCGTCCAATTCAAAGTAGATACACTAAAAAGTGTGAAATCTTTTCTGATGCTGTTTTTAAGTCAGCGAACGAGCAAGACGTGTTCTATAGAAAATATTTCGCTAAAAAGTTGGTTTATTACACGAATGCAAGAATCTTATATTATTAAAATGAAAGAGAATATAACCACTAGTACCACTACGTTAAGCCAGATGGCTTTCGTGCTTTGGCTACCACACGATGAAGCTCATTCTAACCCACGGCCTTCGCCAGGTCATCCAACGTCACTACCAGTAAGGTTCCATGTAGCCTTTCTAAGATTGACTGGTATTGTTGAATAAAATACACAAATAAATGTAAAATACTACCAACTACCTTGACCGAGATATTTCAAGCTTCGTAATTGCCAGGTGATACTGAACCTTGGGCCTATGATCACTTGGATATATAATTATTATTCAATATTATATATGCAAGTACTGCATATTTGATTATATTAATATACCTAACATAGGTTGTCAATATTTTGTTTTTACCGACTTATATTTGACCAGCCTCAGCTCTAGAGAAAAAATTACCATTAAGGTGGCCAAATAAGTTCATTCAATAATTTTTTTTACTAATGGGCTTCGGTTTTTCCAGGTTGATCGTATACTTGTTTGCCAAATTAGTTGTATGAAAAAAGCAAATTCTATTTAGTTTGTGATAGTAGAAAAAATAAATGAATGTTGATTGTATTTCTGAAAATCAGGCCGTGTCCAATCGAAATAAATTTACAGAAAAAAAATACATCAAAAATTTCGATTAGTATGTACTTGTAAGTTATTTTACTTTTATCTGATTTTAACACGAGCCGAAAGTTTGGCGTCAGCCCTAGGGTCAAACAATCAATCGGTGTTTGTCAAGAGTTTTAAGTTCTGAAATATGTAACACACAGACGTAGGGTTTTCCTTTTCGGAATCTAGATAGTTTCCCTTCCAACCAAATACACGGGAAAGAATATCATTATTAAAGAATTAGGCTTTATATGTGATCCATTTTTTGCAGTGTTCCAATAACTGTTTACAATAACATTCACCATTCTTGCCATTTAAATTTGCAATAAGTAACTGATTGCATATCAAATCGTACTTTTTGCCGTTTATTTCTAAGCTTTTAGAGGCTCTGAAATAGTTTTTCTAGACATTTTTTTAACAGTTATGTTTTTTATTTTGCGGTCAGTTGCTGCTATAGTAGGTATGAGGTGAGTTCGACCGTGCAATTATTTTGGCATGTATCTTATATTGACAACGCGTTTTGCCCTGACATTACTAGGTGTAAAGCCAGAGCTCTCTTATCTATATCTGAGACCTTTACCTACTAAGTGATTTGAAGCTTTTGACTTTATTGCAATAAGGGTGTTCTTAGCGATTGTTCCAGCTAAAATCACAAAAGACTAAAAAAACTTAACTTTTTCTACGGTACAGGTTATAGCTTAGAAACTTTATAATTATCCTCATTATAGAAAAGCGGTAGGTACATCATAAAATTTTAACGTGCCAATAAACATGTTAGCACCAACATACGGAATACAAAGAGAACGAAACGTCGTCAAAACACCTACGAGTACCTAATAAAAGCCTTGCCCCAGGCTTACAGAAGCGAAGTGAAACTAAATCATCACCAGTATAACCAGGCCTCCGATGGAAGCGCCACTAGCCTCATACAATATTAAAGTTCCCCCACATTATTCTCTAGTTCTTGCATCGACCGCAGTTGAAGTATTTCTGGTCGTAAAGTGTAGAAAGCGGCGAGCTTACCATATCAAGCAGGCTGCCCGACCACCAGCTCCATATTAAATATCATATTTAATAATCGCTTTATGGGGTTAGTAAACTTGTAATCTGGGATAATTAACAAGAATGAACCATAGATTATTCAAGAAATCATTAAGTCCTTATCTTATTTATATGACCTATTTGTTTCTATTTATGAAAATATGATTGGTTCTGGATGTAGTTACTGTCCATTGAGAATATTGGAATCCATAAAATTGACACAATTAATTATACAAAGACTTTAACTTTGACTTTAACGTTATTCAAAAGCGATATTTTTAACGTTATTCGTAAAATCATTTTCAGAGTTTCTTATAACCTTATTTTTACTTTGCTTTTTTACCTCCAAATAATTGTAACTGTTTGTAAATAAGAACGGGCCCAAATACTGCAGAACTTCACACTTCACTTGTTATTACTAAACTAACTATTCGGTCAAATAAGACTGGTGTTATAGGCAACACTCTTCAAATTATTTGCGTTTTATCCCAGTTTTGCGAAATAACATTTTCATAATTAGCAATTGGAACTGGGTCCTAATTCGAGCTGTTATTGATATTCAGGTATTCAACTCCGCCTGAATTGAATCGAAATCACCATAAATGTTGATGGTAGATGTTCTGATATCTCTGACAGTCATATTTGTATTAAAAGGCAGACAAGAAATTCGATATCTAAGAAACTCGATTGGATCTGTCAATGCACATGAATTATTTCCACCTATGGATCCCGTATTATAAATTCTATCTTATTTTTAAAGGCACAGTTAGAGGCACCCTCGTTTGGAATCATTTTGTGGTCACGTTGAGGTTTTGAACTGTTTTGATTTTTTTCTGAAAGTATTAAACGTATTTAGATTAACCTATCGGGCAAAAGGTTATACGGTTAAGCTGTTATAGCGCTGTTCGCACTTAAAATGTAAATAAAGCAACAATTTGATTACATTTGGAGCATATCTAATTCTGGTTTCGAAAGCTCCGCTGCATTATCATTGCGAGCGCTTGATTTGTTTAGTAATGGTATGTAATAAAGTTGTTTTACAAAATTACACGGGTTTAAATTATTCCAAGTATTATTGCGTGACCGAATGCTTTGTTCTGAAATTCCTAGCCACCACAATCTAGACCTGTATAGCATCAGTAGCAGGTTTCCTTCACACGATTTGCAGGGCCAGGGCTTATTTAAATAAACACTTAAAATATTTATTGCTAAGGTTCTTGTAATAATAGCTATTTATTATACAAGTAAAACTATGTTTTTAGATGCTATAATACAGCATTCCATCGATTGCTATAACTTTAACACTCTTAATTAACTTGGGACATACTTCACACACGGTTATCTTAGCTTGTACTATGGAAACCAAATAACTGATATGATATACAACAATATATTATACAACTTTTTTATCACAATTCATTTTTAATATAATTACACTCAGACTCAGGACAAGCAGCCATGGTTAATGCACACAAATGTCTGGGAATCGAGCTTACATCCTGCGGCGTGATAGGCAGGGTTCCAACTGGCCCCTCCTGAAATAATACTATGAAAGTATTACTTACCAGTTAAATATTGATTGTTTAATAATAAGGAAATCATTGTTCACGCTCGACACACGTACTATTTAATTTACAGAGTATTTACACCGTACATATTGTCGTTTTTACTGCACATTGTAGCCATACTTGTAAAACATGCGACTGTTTTGTTCATGTCAAGGCGGGTACCTTCAGTGTGGTCTCAGATAAGTCCAAAATACTTAGTATAGGTACTTAAATTTACATGTGTTTTTAATATTCTGTCCTTATTACTCATCGACTTGTTTTTACATAAGTTCAGTAAATTAACAGATCTCGATTACTTTTAACATGATATCAGTTTATTTACATTACAAGTTTGGCTTTGAAATTATTTAACTTTAATCTGTGGTGTCATCATTTATGGACTAGAAAAACGAATTGCGAATCCCAACACCATCTTAAACAATAATTAGAACTACAACATTTATATACTTCCTTCGATTTAGGATAAAGAGATATTTTTTTATATAATAACTATAGGTACATAATAATATGATATAATAATAAACCGAGAGAGTGTATTGCTATCTGTCTCAATAATGATGAAGCGTAACTAATGTAATGAGCTTCGAGAGGTCCAGAGACATTCGCTGAACTACACACAGTTGATATGTCTTGATGTAGAGAAAGTGACAGCGGTGCGCCGGAAGACACGTAAAAAACTAAGGAAAAGACAATGCTTTGTAAGTATTGTAACTTGCAATACACTTTCAAAAATTAGGTTCATTTTTGAAAGTGTATTGCAAGTTACAATACTCATACGTTATCATATATGATACAAAGCAGACAAGGACATAAAGTGACGATATCAACTTAAAAAATATTTGAAAAGGTTCTTCATAACAAGAATCAGGAGAATCTAAACAGAAGGTGGTAAGAGTTTCAGTTGATTTTTTGGTTATGACAAAAATTAAGTCAGGCAAATATTGTTTTAATTGGTAATGAGCGTGTGCCTTTGTTTGGATGGAACCCAATCATGCCGTATAAAGAACGTTAGCACGTAAATATGGGTACCATAAGGTACTTTTCTTCAAAATTTCTTTAGAATTAAGTCGGACAGAAGCGACAATTTATAAAAATCTCATCACTCCTTTTGAGGTATTTTCTCTTCTTTTATAATCCTTTAGGTGCCTTATTAAGTTGTGGATAGGATCATAAGATAAGTCCAAAGCGCAGAATCTGCGCATCTGCACATTTGCGTCAGCACACGGCAAACGTATGTCAAGTCGATGAGATCATTGTTTATGTTGCATACGATGTTTGCACTTCCCGGTACCAGAGATATGCCTGTATTAATGTAATTAGTGATAACGTTATCGAGGAAAGGTTAGTAATATTGTGAGTAGGTACACAATAATAGGTAGGTTTGCCGCAATATGATAACTTCTAAAACTAGAACAAAGTTTTTGCTACCGAAACATGATGAAGTGCTTGTCGACTTGATGTATGCCATGTTAACATTTAACGAAAACTTAACCTCATTGTTAGGTTCTATCAATAATGGAAAAATGTATTCCAATTCAATTATATTATTATCGGCTATCTGTGTGGTCAGAATCTTCAATATATATCCCCTAACGGAGCCTATTATAGCATTTTAGAAAGTATATTCCTTGCAAAAGTACTCTTAAAAAGAATTTGACAACAATGTTATCGGACCACACTGTGGGTCCTTGTGTGATAAAAGCTTGCACAAAAACTGTTGTTGTGACAAAAATGGCGTGCAGCCTGCGCAAGCGCAGCCGATATGTGTGACACCGGCCCACGTGAGCACTGGGTTCCGTTATGGTTTAGTTTCTGGTAATACAGCTTGTAGCTAAGGAATTTTGTGTAATAGAGATGCTTTCCGGTTGAAATGTCAGCGCATATTATTGATTGACGTTACAATAACTCATTTTATTAGTCTAGATATATTCTTAGACAAATTTGGAATATGAAAAATTATTTTACATAATCTATTTATTTATTTATAGAACTAAATTTAACGATTATTTATACCTAACTATTCGGAATTGCTAAGTAATTAAAATGCTTGAGCGTATCTCTGAAGTGATAAATTATCATTTGGTACTTTATATGTATTGTTTGTAAGTCGAATTTGATGAACGAATATAAATAAGGTAGACACTGTGACTACTAAAATCACGACCAAGGCCGAAAATTGTAACCAATTGATATCGGATTCCGTATCTTATCTGGGATTAGAGATGTGCTTTAGATTACCATGCTATATTCTCAGACTATATCCGCAGATAAGGGCAATGACGAATCATGAATTTACGAAACAAGGCCAATAATAGAACCAATATAGACCAATTCTGTAATTCTTTAACAAGGAAAGTGAATGGCAATTGATAAAAGTAATATGAAACAAATGAGGTGTGAAATGGAAAGGCTGGTATCGTGCTGACAATCTATAGATGTTGTTTCTTTTGACTGTTGATATAAATCAAATAGCGTAATCGTTGCGTCATAAGGGCTGGCGTACAATCACGTTAATCATGACTTGATTGGATCTAATGATTCCAAATATCAACGAGGTTAAAAAGGATGCTATGGATAACAACCAATGACCGCATCTAATGAAAAAACATACAACCGAATTGAGAACCTCCTTCTTTTTTTGAAGTCGGTTAAAAATAGATCATCTTATCTGAAAAGAGATAGTAGTGCTGATTATGTTGCAAACATCACTTAACATCTTCCTACTAATATTTTTGTAAGTTAAGCAATTGGGCTATCTTATCTTATCTTGTGCAGGGGCCGAGGAATAACTCGGACACTTCGACCCATTGGGATCTATTGTGGTCCCCTAGATACCTTACTCCTCCCCAGTCTCGTTGAAAACTCTTTTCATGAGTTTTACAACGAGGCTAGGAGATATGAGCCTGTAGTCTCCTGGTTTTAGATATCCGATCCCTAGGAGACTCATTCGCTTACCAGCCAGTGCATCGCATGTGCACAGAAGGTGCTCCATGCGTTCCGTATGCTCTCCACACAACCTGCACATGGGTGTCGCGGTTAGACCCATCTTCATGAGCATGTCGTTGGTTCCAAAGTGCCCAGTAAAGGCCCCAAGCAGGTAGCGCAATTTGCTAAATTTTAAAAGCAATTGGGCTAAGTTGATAGGACTAAATTTCTCATATTCTTTTCTTATGTTCTTTGATAGAAAGAGTAAGACCACGGTAAAGAATTAGATATTCTTTACCGTGCATAACATAATTAGCATCTATGTATGTAGCCCTAATTGGTAAGCTGGTAACTAGAGGGCTTGATCATAAAATAACTGGGGACTGAAACAAGTAGAAACTAGCAATGACCAAATATAAAACATGAATGAAACTAAACTACCTGATTAAGATTAAAAAGCTTTTAAGTAAAATGTGCTGCGTCGTAGAACATGCATGTAAGGCAAGTGAATCGCAATCTATTGAATACAGAAACTCATTTTATCCACTTGATACCTTGCACTACAATCTAATCTTGGTATGAGAGATAAAAATCAACTTTCCTATCGGCGATTTTGTGTAATGGAAGTACGCGTAGGTTGGCGTTGATTTCCATTCCATATATCTGCACAAGTAAATTTTTCACTATCACATATTATACATATGAGTGAATCATGTTTATCTTAACTATGCAGATATGTTGATATTATGCACCGCAATATTTTTGGTTTAGTTTTAAATAATGATAGTGCCTAGTGCTTAACATTGTTATCATGCGATATTATGTGTTATCTATTGATACGAAGAGTAGGATATTTTCTACGCAATATGTTAAAAATTATATCAGTTAAATACATCTCCTATCTACTATCAACCATCACCTTTAAACTCTAAATTTCTACATAAACCAAACATCTTTGGGACAATTGTCTCGTTCATAGTTCGATAGCAAAATAAATTGAGGTAGGTATACTTAAATTGAAAACTTTTCTGTTATTCAATTACCATTAAAGCAACCTGGGATGAAATGTCCGGGTAATAATGCGTAGGGTTATACTTTTATTATTACATTGTACTGTATGTCATGCGTACAACCCACATGAAAAATTTACGCGTTGAAGCTTTAGCAGACGTATTAACATAGTAATTTGCTTTTAAAGGACAATTGCTTCAAATTTAAAAGCTGTTTTAAATAATATTGTAAGCGTATGTTTTGTCTTGATTTTTACTTTGGCTCGTGATTTACCATAATCCCACGATGTAACCAAAAGTGGTGATCACATAAACCCAAGAAAGGAATCTTCAAGTGCAGTTAGACTAATAGGTGATAGGCGACAGATTTTCATCATGAGAGTGATATGAGCCAGCCAGCTTGACGGCCACGTGAATGGAATTTAATTGAAATTTTTTTTTTTTTTTTACAGGAATATTAATAATAGTATTCAGAATTACAAATGAATATTGATTGTAAACGGCCTACAATTTTTTTATGTTCATCTTATTGTGAGTAAATCAGATTTTGACAGTTGATAATCGTAATTCTCGGAACGATTTAAAACATGTTTTGGAGCAACCGGGTTACAAAAGCTTGTCACTAACCATAATTATGATTTCACTTCACAGCTTCTTATCGTGAAATCGTAAAATAAAAAGACCAAGAAAAGAAGTTCCAAAACCTGGAAATGATCTAAGATTTCACACTATCTTCGGACATCATAGGTACTTATATTTGAATACATAAATCTCACCAACAAAATTAAAAGGTCCAGTTATCGAAAACCATTAGTGACTTGTAGCAGATTGTGCAGCAGCCATGCTACTTGTTAATCATAATAGTAAACACTAGGCATAGGCATATAAGATTAATATTTTGTAACTTGTGTTAGTATAGTACGCATAGAATCAGGCGAGGTATACAGCACAGCGGTCGGTGGCCCGTGCTGCAAGGACGTTGGTGCGCGGGCGGAGGCGACGCTCGACAACTTCTTAGCCAACCACTGCTAGTGGTTCTTAGTGTGAGTGGGTCGCTGTGTACGTATACCTAGACGACTTGGCGGGGAAAGAATATTGGTGTTCAATGTTGCCATCCGATTTATTTAACCAATTTAAAGGAAGATTTTAATGATTGCAAAAATGAAACAAAACTATGTAGACTACAGTCCGGATGAAAGATGTTCTAAAAGAACTAGCATTACATTGTTAGGTGAAGTAATTTAAGTTGATGTGGAATTTGGAAAGGATTCTGATTTCTGATTGAATCATGAAACGGGGATCAGATTTAATTATAAAAAACGAGTTTGATTCTAAAGCAAGCAGCCAGAAGAAACTAGCTAGGAGGAGATAAGAAAATACATAAATCGATTAAAGTGTAAAGAGACAGAGGTATATCCTTGTGAGCTAAACAAGCTGAGAATTAAGTGGAAATTTAATAACATGTTACAGTTAATCGGCGATTCATATTTCTAAATATTGGGTAAATGAAGTTTCCAAAATTCTACGGGTTATTTTGCAAATCTGTGTGAAATTTTGTTGGATCTGAAAATGCACTAAAATTTTGAAGATTACATACATTTTGGAAAGTATAAAACACGGATAGGTATAGGAATAGCGGATCACAAGCACAATGTGTGTGGTTCTTCAGTTGAAATTCTCATTTTGTAACCAGATATAGTATCAAAGAGTAAAATTGAGCAGACATTTTATTATTATTCTGAATATTTGTTACGAGACGCCAACGTAGCAATTTCTAAATACGATGCTGGCAAGGCTTATCATGATAGAGAAACCGCGCATGCGTGTGTGCCTGTATTGTAAGCACACAACTGTACGTTGTTCATTGTGAATGTTGTGTGCATCGCGGACGGTGTGGTGAACTTTTGTTTTTTTTTTTTCGTATTCAACGAGCCACTTCTCAGCCCACCGTTTACCTGCTAGTGTTTGAAGCTTTGTTATTCTTACGATACTCGTTTCAGTACTAAAACACAAGTTTCGTGATAAACTAACTCAGTTAACTTTAATGCATCAAGTGAAATCTCTGTCAAGTAAAGCCAGATGTTAGACCAAACGGCAATAACCTCGTTTTGTGTCAACAAATAATAATAAACAGTGATTGGTACAAGTTATATCTACTTGCCGCTCCATACAGAAAGTGATGAATTAAACAATGATCTAAACTGGAAATCCAGGACGAGAATGGGTTTCACTCACTGCTTGAATTTTGTTGCGGCTTCACCCACATAACATTTATGGTAAGAAAAAGTTTTCATGTTTTGTTTCGTAACTTGCAACTTTATTTTTTCGCGTGCGGACCTGCTTGGGTTTTGTTTCTTTTTTATTATACCTGCTTGGTTCATCTCATCAGTTTCTTTCAGCAACTTTTTATTTTTGATTTTGGAAGGGTCGTTTAAGTTTTTCATTGAAGGAGGCGAATGGGAGTTGGCGCGCTTGTAAATTTACCGTAGGTACCTGTGGACTATTGTCGGTCGGAAGTAAACCCACACAATTTATGAAATGGCATTTACGTAACTTGTTGTAGATATATTAGTGCCTATATTTGCACTGTGCTAGTTGCGTAGATACCTACGCAACTAGCAGTAATGGAGCAGGTGATATATTGAACTAACCTACACCTGTGTGTGCATTACCTAAAAACTTCTAATTAGAATACATAACCACATTTGTAAATTAATGTATTGTTTCAAAATGTCAAGACTCATCAGCTTCGTCGTAACTCCCCAAAAAAATTATATCCTAATAGACTACGCAATATCAACGTCAACGTCTGTTATATGTTACTCTAACCTTGAAAAAGTTAGTATAATAATTTAATTGTTCGTTTCATTATGAAACGTTTATTTCAACAATAACATGGATAGATCTCGGCAAGGTTTAAAAACATGGACTACCTACCTATTGAACCTTTTTTTTATTCAATGCTTGGTGACAGCTTTTTTTTGGCCCGGCCTATCGTCCTTGACGATTGAGTAAAGCCGTAACATTTCTTCTTTTGGTTTTAACCTCAGTTTTTAACGTTCCATAAACAGAAAGATAAGAAAGCTAAATATTTATGACATACGAGTGAAACTAGGAGATATGGAGGATGTTCCGCTATCTGATTTTCATCATCTAACACCATATTTCTGTCAGTTGGGGAACATGCAGAAATAGGTAGTCCAAATTACACAAAATTATTAGTTGAGATATGAAACCGGTTTGATTTTTTTTATCTATCTACCTGACTACCCATAATAGTGCCAACTAGAAAAGCAGGAGGGTTAGTGCGTTTTCACACGAGACGATAACGACACCGTAACCACACAGTAAAAAAACTGTGACGATTTAGCCGACCATACATTTCTATGTACCGTTTTCACACGCAACGATAACGACACAGCACTGCACGACACAGGAACGATAATTCGGCTATGTCGTTGGTTCGGCTAGATCGTGACGATTTTTTTACTGTGCGATTTAGCGGACCTTCGAAATGTATTGAAAAACGTCGGGACTTTCACACGGCGAACAGCACGATAACGATAACGACACTTCTTGTCACCTCGCTGTAACTGTCGTTACGGTGCGGTTATCGTTCCTCGTGTGAAAACGAACAACGACATGACCGTTTGCCAATTATCGTCGGTCGTTTATCGTCGCGACAAAAATGTGTCGTTATCGTCTCGTGTGAAAACGCACTTATAGTCAAAATCCTATCAGAATCTCTTAGAATTAACAATGGATTATACACCTTATTACATAGAGGTAAGCAAAATTTTTGCAAAGTTGAATTATATTTATTGTGATGGCCAGATTCAAATTTAAATTTGTCTTTGGACATCCTAGTTTACTGTTCACTCAAAACGAGCGCAATAGGTGTTAGACGTATAGGTACTATATATGGCAGATTTATATATGGTATGTAATTCGTAAAAGAAACGACAAAGTTCCGTATATAGTCGTAATTAATTTTGAAATCAATTGTTTGAAATAAACTTTGGTGGAAGACCTACGCACTAGTGGAGAAGTATTATGTAACAACTATCAATTTAGTATAACAGCTTCAATAAATGCAAATTCATAATAACGAAAACAATGCCGAATCATAGACACAGTGTTGCAATGCAATTTAGATGAGAGCGAACTTTGTGATTGATACGCACTGATTGTTAGTGTTCATGCGAAAGCATCGTGCGTACAGACATCGGTTAAATGATAATGAAACAACTAAGAAACAGCTTTTAGAACTATACGAGATCTTTGTATTGTCTTACTTACCACAGAGTATCCCTTGCGCATTGAATCCTATTAATATTAAATGTGATAGTCATTGATAGTATATGATTGTTTTTTACACAATCACGTGGTCAACGGATCTAAATGAAATGAAAATGGAAAAATGAAACTTGGCACGTGGATAACCATAGACAAACGAGAGATTAAATAAATCACAGACAAATGAAAGATTAACCAATACACAAATAAGAGATTAATCCATAGACAATTAATAATAGATTTAACCACATCTAACTGAGATATTTAAACATACCTACATACCCTACCTAACGTACTCATGGGATTATTTTATTCCGGTTAAGCATTATTAGATCTCTCTGTGACGTGGGTGAAACAGCGGTAGAAATTTTTGAAGCTATTTTGACTACTTATAATTTTAAGAATGTTTTTTTTTTTTTTTTTTTTTTTATACCACTAAGGTGGCAAACAACCATACGATACGGCCCGCCTGATGGTAAGCAGTTACCGTAGCCTATGGACGCTTGCCAGGGGTATCACTCGCTCGCTGCCGACCCTGACGAAATCTCTTCACGCCCTTTTTGAAGAACTCCATTGGGAAAACCACGGCGGGGAGCTCATTCCACAACCTGAGCGTCCGCGGAAGAAAGCGGTTTTGCTATGCTTAGCGGCGGGCGCGCACTTTGTGGAATTTGGACCTTTACTGGAGGACGACGAAGGTCTTCGTTGACCCTTAGTTACTCAATCATACATTTTAGTTACCGTACCTACAATATTTTATTTTTAATCGTAATCAACCTTTCGCATAGGTACCTATAAGCATGAAAACTTTTCATAAAAATTAATAAGTTGCGTTCTTATTTCTGATTATGTAATAATTAACAATATTTCAAGTTTGTTTATTTAACACTGCTAATATCCTTATTAAAACAACGATAAAATACAGTTAAAATCCTTACTTTCATTGAATTAATTAAGTACTTTAATTAAGTTTTTGCATAAAGGTCTTGAGAATGTGGTGGCAAAGCGATTATTAAATTGACACAAGGTTTTTGAACAAATAACCAGGACATGGATTTGTACAAGGTTATAGGTAGGCTCTATGTAAATAATTTAAAAGCTTCAGGGTACTAAATCTTTACAAATCATAAAAGTTGGCAATAAAAAATAAAAATCGATTTTACGACACGGTAAATCAAAATATTTGAACTTGGAAGTAGACCTACTTTGTCATAATCAAGAGGTTGTTTACTAATGACCCTTAGCCTATATTTTTTGCTACGGATAAATAACATTTTTATGACTTTTTGGCGGGAACTTGCAGAGTGACGTTGCGTTTTCGTTTTTATTTTCATAAATTCGTGTATTTTGAGTGTTATTGCATAACTATTATCGGTGATATTTTATCCAATAAAGATCAATCCATTTGCACCAGTGAGGTGAAATGAAATGAATTACATGTGTTATCGTGAGTTTTCAAGTTGTTTCAAAAAGTCCATGAAAAGTTTTAGTAGGTACCTACAATGACCACCTTTGTACAGTCGAGGACATAAATATGTATACACTTTTTGAAATTCAAAAGCAATTTTCTCGCATGTTTAACATTTAAGTGCTAAACTATTACATAAATCATAATAGTATATGTTAGAAGATTCTGCCTTTATAATATCTCATAATTTCAATCAGTACTTTAAGAGGAAACCGTCGTTGAATTTTACTAAGTGTATACATATTTATGTCCTCGACTGTACTAAAACATGACTTTTATAGACGGTCACTGACTAAGGACTATCAAGCGCTATTTAACTAATAGGTATACTGTTTAAAGGGTCACGTGGTGTGCGGGCTCAAAGGAGCTTTCTTCCGCGGTCGCTCAGATTGTGGAATGAGCTCCCCGCCGTGGTTTTCCCAATGGAGTACAGCATGGGGTTCTTCAAAAAGGGCGTGAAGAGATTTCTTCAGGGTCGGCAACGCGCGAATGATACCCCTGGTGTTGCAAGCGTTCATAGGCTACGGTAACTGCTTACCATCAGGCGGGCCGTATGCTTGTTTGCCACTTTAGTGGTATAAGAAAAAAAAAACCTAAATAATGTCACATTATTTGACAATGACAATAGAGTGACTTTATTTACGTGACCATTTAAACCGTGATTTAAACAGTATTTATGTGTAAGGGGGTATATGTGATTTAATGACTGGAAATTAAAATATAACTCGACACTGGCAGAAATAAATCCAAATTTGGAATTGGTTGCCAAACTTAAAACTAAGAAGAAGAACATTTTTAAAGCGCCAAATCATAATTATTTTATGTACTTTTATACATTTTGTGCTTAGATTTTACTCAAAACGTGTTCTAAAATTCTCAAATCCTGGGATTCAATACAACTTAAGTATTGAAAATCTATTGAGGCGTTGTACAATCAATAAGTCTCACTTAGCTAAAGTAACATACAATTATTATTATTTTTTAACGAGCGTGCGTGTAGTGCGTGATCTCAGCCCAGCCGAGTGCTGATATTGTGGGTTCAACGGTTGCAGTACCTATTCTCAGAAACAGTAGCTTTCTTGTTCTTGTGCGCTTTGGTTACATATACACCACACAACGTTACCCTCTGTGAGCCCATTGTTTAAACTAAGCGCTTTATATTTTAATGGGTATAGTTATGTGTTCAGCGATATGTTTACGCATTCGATGTGGACAACATGCTTCTAAGCACGTAGGACTTCGAGTATAGATTTAGTATTATCATTATTATTGTACAATCGAGGGAACAAATGATAGGTTATCATCATTATATGCGTATTATTATCATGACACTTCATTGACTCAAAACTGTCCTAGAGTCAAAACAGTAGAGTGCGCGCAAAATGTGTTTGCGCTTGCGCGCTGCGTGTGGCGCCGGCGACGTATGATAAAAACATCAAAGGTTGACTTATGACCTAACTTTTGGCAGTATTTAGGATACGTTATCCTAGTTGCGATATTAGGTACTTTAAGCTTTGCGTACTCATCTTCCAACTCCATCATCGGACTTGAGCTCAATCGCAGAGGGTTTACTGGTAGCCGTTAATAATTCTGTCACCCACCTTTACCTCCATCATCAACAGGTCGATGATACCATATTTAATATTGTATTGTCATTAGAATAAAAAGATGTGCCATTTAATGCAACAAAAAGAAGTTTGTGAAATTCAGTTCCTTAAATTCCAGATAGTAACGGCATAGAGTACCTAAATAGTATACGGCATGGCTTCCCAAACTGTGCGTCGCGACGCCCTAGGGCGCCGCGGTATTATCTTAGGGGCGTCTTGAGGCGATCTAAAGGTTGGTTGTCTATGCGACCGAGTCGAGTAGGCGCCATGTGCAAGTGCATTGTGATGCGGTGGGAGCGGGCGGCCAGTGCTTTTTTATTAGGGTTCCGTAGCCAAATGGCAAAAAACGGAACCCTTATAGATTCGTCATGTCTGTCTGTCTGTCTGTCTGTCTGTCCGTCCGTATGTCACAGCCATTTATTTCCGAAACTATAAGAACTATAATGTTGAAACTTGGTAAGTAGATGTATTCTGTGAACCGCATTAAGATTTTCACACAAAAATAGAAAAAAAAAAAAAAATTTTTGGGGGTTCCCCATACTTAGAACTGAAACTCAAAATTTTTTTTTTCTTCAAACCCATAAGTGTGGGGTGTGTATGGATAGGTCTTCAAAAATGATATTGAGGTTTCTAATATCATTTTTTTCTAAACTGAATAGTTTGCGCGAGAGACACTTCCAAAGTGGTAAAATGTGTGTCCCCCCCCCTGTAACTTCTAAAATAAGAGAATGATAAATCTATAAAAAAATATATGATGTACATTACGATGCAAACTACCAACGAAAATTGGTTTGAACGAGATCTAGAAAGTAGTTTTTTTTTAATACGTCATAAATTGAAATCCATATCAAATACTCATGTCTATACTACCATTTACTTATATACCTACAGGTTTGTACGGAACCCTCGGTGCGCGTGTCTGACTCGCACTTGGCCGGTTTTTCAAAAATGTTGATGCTATTTGGAGGTTTTCTGGCAAATTGTTATCAGGCTAGACCTAGTAGGTAAACGCATACGTTTACCAGAGGCAAGGAGGCCAGTGCCACAGAATATTTAATAGTACTACGTACAGTGCGTCGCAAAAATATGGCAACTTCCCACGATACAGTTAAAATAAGTATGGGAAGCCCTGATATACGGTAACAATGTCGATCTAATAAAAGCGTATTGCAATAAAAAATATCGTTATTTTAAAAATAAAAACGTAATTTATTACCTTATAATTTTCACTAACAGTAGTTCAGGTAGGTACGTAATGTATAGCGATAAGAGTTATCGTCTTATCAGTATTTACTAGATACTTACTGAATCTATAAGTAAACACTTTCTTGTCGTATCAATTTGGGTCAATCTATTTAGTGCTTAGGAGGTCTTATCATTAGCAATCGTAAACGATTTGAAATTAGGTACCTATGTTTGTTTGTTAACTTTGATCGTAGATAACGACTTACCAAATCATTTGTAGGTAAATAAAAATATTTTTAAGGTAAATAGACGATATTACTATATCTGATAAGATATTTGATATTATTTCTTACATTACGTGCATTTTTAGGGTGCCAAGCCTAAAAGGTAAAGGAACCCTTATGGTGCCACTCCGTTCGTCTGTCTGTCCGTTTGTCTGTCTGTCACAGCGATATATTTCAAAACCACTGATGCTATTGTTTTAATAATTTGTAATAATTATGAATATTGCTTACCTAATTTTATAGTAAATTAAAAATTTCAAAGAATATTTATAGTTTCTTCGCAAAAGGGGCCGTAAAGGGGGACCGGTATTTCAAAGTGGGAAAAGTTTGAATGAGGTATCATGTGAAAGGACTTCATTTGTACATTTCAAAACAGGATTTTATTTTCTTTTATGTTGCGTAGTTTTTAACTTATGATACAATAAAATACCATTCCCCTCTTATCTCCAAAGTTCGCAAAGCGAAAAATCATAAATAATTGCAGTTGATAAACATTGATGTAAATATTACAGGAAAAATAGAACAATGATTCTAACTAGCTAAGTTTTTTTCGAAATCATCAAAATTCCTTAAAAAAATATTTATGCTGTCCGATTTTTGTACACCTTAAACCAAGAAATTATACATTTAATGGAAGGTATAATGTAAGATACTCGGTGTACGAGTCAGAAATAAAATGAAAAATTGTTAAATGTATTTTTAGTTTGACATGCGATTATCATAATAATTATGTAGGTACGTTTCATTCATTGTATCTTTGCTGCAAAGAATACAATATTCCTACTTGTATTATTTATTTTATTGTATGCAAAATATGTAATGCGTATGTTTAGGTGGTATGGCCACACACACCGTATGCATTAGAATACGTAATTACAATTTATCTACATAGTTCACAATACGTGATTACATAGCTCAGCGTAATTGCTATTAGAGTTTATTTCTTGCAATAGAAAACGTTCTTCCACCCAAGATAATTTCAATTCCAATTTCGAATCGTTTTGATTTATTTCCTACTTACTAGCTTACCAACTTTCACGTTCCTGACTTATAAGAACGCACTCCCCACACAAACATACATCCCTTATTTTATCCTCTTATGTAACACATTTGCTGATATTACTGGCTATTTATAAACATATGCCTAACCATACTAATTTCCCTATTTACTTTATATCATCAAAACCGAAATCTTTTGGATTTTTGGGTTTTTAAACTATCTATTTATTTATTTATTTATTTATTACATACGTATACAAAACAACTATCGATAAATATAGTTTTAATGGTTTTATTTCTAAAAATATATCATGCGTTTATAGTAGGACTTTTCCCTGCCTATGATGTTTTTTTTATTTATGGTGGATTTCCTGAAAATACTGTGACAGAGTGGCCGTTTTCAACGGCGAATTAGTTTGTAGATAGTGATAGTTCAAACCCCAAAAATCAGAAAGATTTCGGTTTACTGTCGTTAAAAAAGAACCTACGTTTAAATAGTACCTACTCTAAATATCTTTAGGAAGTAGTTCTTGTACAAGTAGGTAAATGAAGTAAAAGCCTGATACGAAATATAAAACCAACCTAATTATAAATATTTGCTAAGGTTACTAAAGGGCTGCGCTGTGCCCAAAATACGGAAGGCAAATACAGAAAAAAAAAAAACTCCGTATCTAAGATATGAATTTAATGAGCACTCAATATGTAGGTCGGAACCATTGAACCTACTTGAGATTATAAATGTACCTAATACGCAGACGTACGAATCTATACACATAATGTTATCTGTTCAAGCATTAGTGTGAGGTCGTTTGTTCGAATGAGTTACGAAAATGTACCGTTAAAATATATGAATATTAATTTAATTAATATTGAGCTGTATATTGTAAGGTCATGTTACTTACAAACTTTACAAATTACTCGAATGGAGGATATTATTTGCTTTCAAAAAGGGTAGCATAATTTCTTGGCACCTAGTATTTTTTTTGTATGATTATGACTAGGTACTAACTAGTGTAGTTGCGGTAAGACCATTTAAAAAAACTTTTTTTTTTACTGGCCAACAGATAATTGTCCTATTTTTAAATGTAAAATCAAACGTAGTAATTTCGCTAACTTAACTACAGACAGCAATCAAGTCTTATTAGAAGTAATAAAACAACATCATACTGGTTTAGAAATTTAGTTTAGAAATTTTTTTTTTGGTTCAGTCATTACAGTGGCCTGTCAATGATTTATTGATAACTCTACTTAGCATACGACAGGTGGAAACTTTTTATATTTTATAAAAAGTGCTCTTCCAAGCCATTCCAAATACACCTTTATGTATACTGTATTATTCTCTAATCTTTTACTTTATTTGCACTCCTATTAGAAGAAGATACCTAATTTGAAAAGGTCTAAAATCCAATACAGGGGGCCAAGTTAACATTCTAACACCATCCCATTACAACTCCATTGCCATTGAGCCAATGTGCATTGTCTACTAAATTCATACCCCCTTACTCATAAAACGTTATTTTACTAATATACTGTTTAAAGGGTCACGTAAATAAAGTCACTCTATTGTCATTGTCAAATAATATGACATTATTTACGTGACCATTTAAACAGTATATTAATATAATAGCTTTTATGACTAAGGGGGATAATTTTTTTTGACTCTATTGAATTAGCAGGCTACCAAAACTGTCAAATCTATATATTTTGACACCCCTGCTCATAACATCTGTATTTTTGTAAAAGTGTTTGACGTTCCTACTTTGCTGACGTCTGTACTATGTACTCACTAACAGCTATTATCGAAAATGGAACATTAAGCTTCACGACTAGAACTAGATAGAGCACTGACAGACAGATAGACAAATGGACATAGATTGACAGAGGGGGTCGATAGCGTATTTGAAAAACCGTGGAGCTAAACCTGTTTAGCTTCTAACGGAATTGTGAATAGGCAATTAAATAAATCGACCGTAATATAATTCAAATAGTTTGGAACCTCTTGAATCTGTTCTTTGATTAAAAATAGTAATTCCAATTATTATAGTCGGACATTTCTGCAGTTATAATCCATAACTATGGATTTTGATTGAAATCTTTTGTATGTTAAATATAAGCCAAACGCTTCACAAGCAACTTGCCTCTTGTTTTGTAGAGAAAGACAACATATACTATTTTACCTGCAACGAACCAGTGAACTTGGGCTTGTACATTTACAACATCTAGGGAGGCAAGGGACTTGCACTTACTGCATTATCGTGATCAATACATTTTAAACCGGTGCGGCGTACACGCAAATGTGTTTTTGTAATTTGTTTTGTGTAGTCACACGGAAGATAAATCGCTATTTTGTTTAAAATCGCTATTTTGTTTAGCCAATACTGACTACAAAGCGTCAATTATTTGTCTCAATGATCTTTTAAACTATATTAAGTTTTATTTTATCCGTCGACCTACGCTACTCGCGTCGTCACAAAGAAGACATAAACCAGTTATCTCTTCGAAGGTACAAGAAACCAGTCAATTGACAATTGCAAAGCTCCCCGCCTCTCATAAATCCACTCCCTTGTCACTGTTTATAAACGTCACCGTATATAATTGTCCACTTCCTTCATAATAATTCTATCAAAAACTTAATTATGTGCGTTTGTGTAATTAATTAATTAACTTTGTCATCATGTTATACTAATTGGTGCCAAATGTAGGCCTTTATTGAATTATGAATGCCTTTATGCCGACGAGCAAATAATGTTGTTGATTGCTCACAAAAGTATTGTGCAAATATTGCATAGTGTACTTTGCCTACATTATTTTAAATAATCAATTAAATCTAAACATGTCCAGTTTAGGCCTGTCAGGGTAAGGTCATTCTATACATATTCTTATGTTATGAGACAAAATTAAATTTTATTTTTTTTGGTTACAGTTCAGCAAGTAATCAAGTCTTCCAAAATGTGGTGCATATACAAAGTAGCGGCGCTGATACTCCTCAGTGCCCTGAGCAAGGGAGATCTCCCAGAGGATGACTTCAGGATAATAAATAAAAAGGGTAAGTGCTTTGTGCCTTTATGGGCCATAAATATTACAATAGCGTGTCGAGGTTACAGGGGCTGTAAATCTTAAAAGCTTAAGTTCTTTGTATTTTTTTACCCTTAAAGGCAATATAATAGGGGCTATAGAATCGTAAAACTGAACTCAGGACATAGTTATAGGGGGATCTACTGAAAATGATACTTGATAGTCAATATGACCATTATACGACCATATATGGACGGGCCAGTTGCCGATTCCACCTATTGCGCCGTATGTCATGGATTCGATTCCCACCCAAGGACATGCATTTGTGTGCATAAACATTGTCTGCATGTCGCTGAGTCTGTAAATATGTATAATAGGTAGTAAGTTTAAGTATGTATTTGAAAACAAAAGTAGTTATACTACCTAAATCAGTTATCTGGTTTCCATAGGACAAGCTTTGCTGCTTAGTTTGGGATCAGATAGCCGTGTGTGAGGAATGTCCCTGGATATTCATTTTATTTATCAAGTCTTTTTATTTACAACAAATATGTACAAAATACAATCTATATTTACAAAATATAATCTATATATAGAAAATTTCCTCAAGCCTGCCGCTGCTTCCGATTAACGGCAAGGTTCCCAGAAGGCTGGCAGCGTTTCCTCTTTGGATAGCCAAGCTGACGCGTTGGCGGAAAAAGCTCCCCGCCCGCTGGTCTCCGGAGGTCTCGATCAATTTTGAAGACAAGGTGCGAGCAAAACGGCGAGCTTCTGACCCCCATGGTCCCAAGGTCTCGACCGCAAAAGGCATAAAAATATAATTGGGTCCAATCGATGCATATTTTTTGAATTTTGAATTTTCCGCACTGGCCGCCGCTGCCCCTGCAGCTTTACAAGTAGCCGGTAAGTGAGATGGCGCGAGTGTATCGACACATGTGGCATCCCACACCAGCGACTTGCCGACACTCCAAGGGATCAAAGACATACCATCCGGTCTCTTGCCATCGCCCCGCGCAATACCGACTGGTTCCAGTACGGAAGGCACGTTAGCGACAACAAGAGCCCTGCGGATAATGTCATTAATAGCCGAGTGCCGTGATATTCGACCAGCACTTAGGGAGCACGAAAGTCCATGGTGGCCGAGCTCATTGACGAGGTCTCCGCAGCGGCAGCGATGAGGCTGATTGGTCCTGCAACCAAGACGAAGACAAATACACAGACATTGTCCCGGTATTTGTGGATGGAATAGCTTGTAGCCAGTGACCTGAGTCACTCTGAGAGACGGCTAACAAGCGCGCGCGGTCTGTATCTATCGAAAAGTTTGAAAATAAATTTTGCCAAGTTTTTTCACAAAGAGGCTTGTCCCACGCTCTCTGAGAGTGACTCAAGGTTGGAATATTTGTGCCTGGACAAGCTGCCTGCCAGGCGTCTCTAGCATCGGACAGGTAAGAAACCTCAACAGATCCAATAGAAGGGTCTAAAACAGATCTGACAAGGCTGCCCACACTGTATACCAAGGATAGAAACGCCGGTACTGATATGCTTGAAATTTTCCGCACTCCTAGGCCACCATAACACACGGGTAGGGTGGCCTGAGACCACACTTTGTTTTCACAAAAACTGCAATTTAGAATTTTGGAAAGAGACGTTTTGATCATATTATCCAAAGTATCAAGTCTTTTAATTGGTTAATATTTCAAGAAGATAAATGGACTATCGCGTAATTGTTTTCCAAAGTAGACTTTCAGGCACCGCTATATTTTGTGATATCAGAAAATAAAAAATAATATAGATATATAGTGTACAGAGTACACCTACAAACCAGCCCACTAAGCGTGGTGGTTGTGGTATCAAATCCTTTTATCTAAGCGAGGTTAATAATAATATGATGTGCAATGGAATTGACCAGCAGAATGCCAATGATGTAAGAAAGTATCTGGGAACTAAAATGGAACGTACAAAGTTATGAGAACCATATTGTTAGAATAGATACTCAGTATAAATATTCAATAGGCGGTCGGTACACTTATCATGTAATACATAACGGTTGTTGATAACCACGTGTGGGAGAGCTCTCGGTGATTTGTAGGGAGTAAACAAAAGACAAGCATTGTACATTTATTTACAACTGTAATTTGTAGGTAAGACAAAGTTGAGCTTGCAGTTCCTGGTATAAAAAAAATTCGAGACTTAAAAAAGGAGGAGTTTCTATGTCCACCGATTATTGCGATACGGCTTATCCGATTTGGGTGGTTTAAACTTTAATACGGCAACGGTAAATCCCGAGGTGGTCGCACATTTTTATCATGAACTGATCATGGACTTTGAAGATATGATGGAATTCCTCAACGGAAAAGAGCACAATCATTGCGATTGAAGCATTTTATTCAATAATGTCGAAAATAAATAATTGATATGCATATTCTCATTCAGTGTCAAATTGAGAGGTATTGAAAATGCATAAATGAAACTCAAAATTGACAAACAAAATAATAGCCTTCAATGTGGGCTTTCACTAAAAAGTATAAAATAACGACGTAGGAACACTTATCTGACACTGATGTTGTACAGAAATAATCACAAGGAACACCTGAAACTTAGAACCTAACTTTTGAACCTGTAACGGTTCTAAGTTTCAGGTCAGTCCTCTGATTCTCATTTCATAACACCGGCACTGTAATTCTCGACTTCGCCTAGGGTTCAAAAACCTATACACACGAATCCTTCAATTGATTTGTAGAATCGCAAACATAAGTATTTGTGCCACATTGATTTTATCGAGGACGCATAAGTATTTACAACAACATTACAAACCCATTAAATATTTGCAGTTAAACATAGTACTGTACACTCGGTACAGGCTTGAGTAATGTTTGTTGTTAAAGTTAATTTGTCCTACCTACTCATCTGTAGATAATCTAAAGTGGACAAATAGTGTGTTTCTAATCTAATTGGTGTAATAAGTAAAGGTATTCCAATCTTGGGTTAACTGGGTTGACCTTCGATTAATATGTATATCAAAAAGATTTTCATATTTAATAACTAAAAATCGATAACTATATTATGAAGCTTCTGCTTCCGTAATAAGAATGAAATTCTCTTATTTCAACAAAATGACAGTGTAATTAAAAATAAGTAAATGTACAAAACATCCTGTATAGACATGTTAATTAAACAAGAAAATACCTTTACAGATCTGCTGGCGTCAGATAGCGATATCTTCGAAGATAAAAGTACTAAATCATTTTCGCAACTGCTGTTCGATGTGGCAAGGGATCAAGTCATCGTGGGCGCAAGGTGAGTGCCTAAACTATTTAAACATAAACCTTAGTATACAATACAACCATTTAGTCAATTAAGTTTAATCTTTTCCTTATTAGTTTTTGATCCATGAACTTTAGAAAATACGGGCTGGACCCCTTCATCTTGTGCAAAAAGTGACAACAAAGAACTATTGCAAGACACAACATTAAAGACCAATGTCTTAATTTCTTACCATAAGTCCATGAGAGTGTCTGCGCGAACGGAGAGCCAGGCTATACTTTTAGATCAAGATGTAGGTTTGTAGAGTTTGGGCTTGTAGAGTTAGGCCTTTTAAATTTAGGGGCTTGGCTCTTCATGAGATCTGATTACGTTAACCAGATCTATGATTCACTCAGTATAAACTCTTACAAATGATGGTGCAGGCTCAAATCACCTTATATGGATAGTAGCTAGACTAATGATAACTTCCTACGACTTTTCTTGGTTTCCTACACTAGCTCAAGCTCATTGGTATCGAGCAAAGAACATAGCGGGATTAACGTCACTACAATACTTCGATATCTTCGCATGTTACTATAAAGATTTGTGATGAATTTTAAATACCTACAACCAGAACTGGTTTCGTGATCGTATGCACATGGGAATCCCGTTTCCTTTGATTTTATTGAGTTTTCGTGTTTCTGGCATTTATCAATGTATCCACGGTATGTTTGTTAAGACATAACAGTCGCATGTTAAGGATTAACTGTTTATTTTCTCGGCTATTTTTTAATTAAGTATACTTCGTAAAAATATTTTTTTTGTTAATCAATGTAATATGTTAGTTGAAAATTGTGACCGGAAATTAATGATAGAATAATCAACTCATTAGAAATTTCGAGTTAATTAATCGTATCGTCTGTTATTTTACTGCCAAAAAACTGCCTCTATACTGAATATTGGAGTTGTAATTACCTTGAAAACGATGAACTGTCAAAATACGCCTATTTCTTTGGTCAAAAAACTCCTGTTTCTTTGGTTAAAAATACACCTGTTTCTTTGGTCAAAATACTTCTATTTCTTTGACTTACCATGAATTATAAGATTATAATAATCGCATCCGCATCCCGCAGATTAATTTAAAAGTGACATAAATTATTTGTCATAAAAATATATGTACATGTTATCATAATTTAGTTTTAATATAGATAACAGTGTGTACTCGGCCGCGGCCGGTCGGCCTAATAACTTAAACACACAACTTGAGTCGTTCACCTGCTTGTCAACTTATGATATAAGATAGTGCGGTTATCACAGCACCAGAAACATGGAACTGGTTACAGGAATCCCGACTTAATGTATCTTGATAATGCGTTGCGTTAATTGAATTGATTAAAAATGCATTTTTATGTTATTCTTTTGATGTAACAGCGCCGTTGTCGCAATAAAATAATCTCGCGATGGTAAAATTTAATGTATTGCTTTGACTTATTTTTTGGTCGTTTTATATGTCTCGTTGATTTTGTGTCTTATTCTTGTAAATACTGATTAAAACACTAACCCCCTTATTAATAAATAAGGTGTAAGTCAGTCTTGTAACACCCAGGTAATGAGATAGCCTCAGCCCTTTTCACAAGCTTATATTTAACTTGCAATATATGTATGTATGTTTTTTCGGGTAGAATCTCGTAAGGCGAATTTCACCCACTTCCAGTGGTCGGATTGACTTGATATTTGGTATAAATTAGTATGTTGGAAGACAATGCAAGTACAGTCACCAAAAAAGCATGTATTAATAATTTTAGTTTTAACGATAACTTATTGTTATAACGACATTAGAAAGTGACGACCCTAGTTATTACTAAACTTGACGTACACCTTATTTATTAATAAGGGGGGGGTTAAGGCATAGAAGTACCTACTTGATATTAAATTGACTGTGCTATAAACCGCTAGAGCTAATGTATTTGTACGATTTTGTACATAAATGTCTTCAGAAACATAAATTAACTTTTCTAGGACTATTGACTATTATATGCCGTGTGAAATTACTAGTTTATTCTAGAATTAACCGCCTATTACAGCAGTTAATCGGTAAATAAAGTAAGCATTAGCATTTCGAAAGCAAAACACAAAATATTGCTCATTACGATGCAAAACAGCCATGATGTGGGAAAGATCGCGATCGCAATAACAGATAGCATTGCATTCGTTATTTGTTTATTGAATCACACTGTTACTTTTATGTAAGTATTAATTATAGCAATTCAATATTTGCCTTCAAACAGAGCCTCAATTATTTGTGAAATGTGTTTGTGACATTTCAATAATTTGCTATAAAATAACTCTCAATAAATACAAGCTCTAGGCTAATATTTTGTTATTAAAATATAATTAGTACGTAAGTTCTACCAACGATAGTTCAATGTCCATTAATAGTGAATTTATTTTTGTAATTCTTAAAGGGTAAACGTGTAATTTGCAATGCAATTGGCTTCAAACGGAACTATTAATTTGTCGCATAAAATATGGTAAATTGTGTTTGGCTGTGTTACATCGATGTTTTCTTGGGATGCATAGTTTAGTGAAGTTTATTTATAAATCAATGTTCTTTGTTAAGATTAAGAAGATGAATATAAATAAAAATGTTTATAGGCACATAAGTACCCAAAGCTATCTGGAATTTACTAGAAGTGCAACCTATCAAAACTATTTAACACTGATTGACTGACTGACGACGTAAAACCTAAACTGGATCTAGAGATTTATATTTTTTAGGAAACATTCCTTTGGTACCCTAGGGGTACATTAAGAAAGGATTTCCCGAAATGTTCAACCCCTGAGGGGGTGAAATAGTGGATCACGGGTTAATCGCTATGTAGAAACAATAAAAGCAACCCTAAACAATATAAATTATACTTTTTTACATAATCTTAGGATTATTAACACTCCAATAAAACTGGGTACACGAAATCTAATACAGTGATAGTTGCAAACAGCGTAATCGTGTTTACTATGTCAAGTATCAAATAACATTTGTTTGCAGTTGTAACCAATATGGTACCTAGCGCGTACAAACGATACGGCACGGAAACCATATCGCTTTGATTTATAGGAATGCTATACAAAATGTAATACTGCGGTATTTAATAATCAGGAAGTTATTTATTTGCTAGGAGACTTGTGAAATTTTACCCTTTCTGCTGTTAATAGTTAATGTCTGAACTTTTAACTTAAACGCGTATCATGTACCTCAATACGAAAAGCTTATGGCTCGTATTAATTAGTAACGAAGTAATCTACTCGTACTTATTTTATATCCACATAAAATAAACTACCTATGATTAATTTTGAGAGAGGTAGAGCATAGAGTTTATTCGGTCAAAGAGCAGCTCGACTGGCGAAGTACCTCCACCTTATAGAATACCGCAGCCAAATAACTTTATGTTGTGTAAAGTTGTGTTCCTGCGCGTGGGTAAGGTCGTCGTGGGTAAGGTCGTCAAAGCTCATAGGGGAGAGGGGAAAGGTCGGTAACGCGTGACCGATGCCACGCGATGCTTCTTGTGTTGCAAGCGTCCATATGGCTACGTACCGCTTACCATCAGGCGGGCCGTATGCTTGTTTACCGACTTAGTTGTATATAAAAAAAAGTTTTTGGTAAAATTAAGATGATTTTTCTAATACTTTTAATAAATAAAAATAATAAAGTGAAAGTACAGAGTTTGTAAAGAATTTTAAATTTTGGGATGAACAATATCAATTAATAATAAACCTTTGAAAGTGTTATGTTTAAACAATTATCATATATCAACAATATTATTAAAAACTAACGATTTCGCAAAACAGAACCTTCTGTAAATTACACAAGAGATGTAAAATTGTCTACGTTGGCAATTCATATTCCTTATGCGCGTGCGACTGAAGTGTGTCGTTAAACTATGGATGATACTTGTTGTAATGATATGTAATTTGAAATTCTATAGCTACATAAACAGATGCAAAAGTAAATATATTTCCTTGGCAATCTGGAATGCGGAGGTTCTTTCTGTAATTGACATGAATCTACTGGTTGTTCATTGTCTTATTAGTATAACTTTGCTTTTTGCGTCTTTGCACGATACTAAAATTTAGCAGTAGTATACGTTAATAAACGCATACTACTGCGTTTGAGATAACTATAAATTAGTATGGGAGAAATTAAATGAAATGGAAATGAGTATTCCGCTGGAGGCGCTGTGACTATTCCTATAGAGATATGTCCTAAGGAACGTTCCTGGAATCGATCGTTCAATTTCTTGATATTTTTTCATTTTATGTTTTTTCTGTTTGCATAATGATAATGACGTAGACAGGTTGTAGTTTTATTTAGTTCCTGACAATGTTACTTGTTGTTTGCTAAATGTTTGTTGTTTTTAGCTGTATAAATACCTACTTAAGAAGTCGTGAAAATATCTCATACTAGAGTGTCTCTACCGTGGCACTAAACGATTATTACGAGTTGTTACAAAATTTCAAAGAATTTAGTGAACCTACTGACAAAACGCCTCTCTCTCACACAAACACACACACACTTCACTAATCTCTATGCATTGATGTAGATAAACGCATTTACTTCTGTACCACGAAAACCACTTGGTCAAACAAAACTGTTTTAATAACCTGGCCAAATGTTCACCACATAGCACAGGCTTGTATGTATTGACATAATGTGTACACAACACACTTCCTCCTTTTTGATGTATACCGCGTGTAATTTACACCACTGATCTAAATCCATGGTATTATAAAGTGTTAGGTGTGAATGAGCTTTGTCAAGAAGACACATTGGTCTTGTAGGATTGTCGACCGTAAGCTGATTAACTTTTGATGAAGCAAACCGCTTTGAAATTATGAAGTCACTTAAAGTCGATTATACCTTGTAGAAATTTTATAGAAAGGCTGACGTGTCTATTATTTACATGTAATTCTAAAGGCGGATAATAGTTTGAGGATAGTTTTTATAGCGCAACATTTTTTACTGCAGGAAGACAACAGGCTTGCTTTCTAATTAAATTCTACACCATGTTTGTATAAATTACAGTAGATATCGTAGAAATGCAAACTGTTACAAATTGTATCCTCTTAACCGCGGCGTGTGGTCACCACTTAATTACAAAGATGGTAAGGTCGACCACACACGATCAAAATAATTAGTAACATGAATCACATGGCATACAGCCAGTAGCTTCTTAGGATAACTAATATAAGTCTTAAGATTGCAACAGGGTGCTCGATCATAGTTATTACTAACGAAGATTGTTGTGCATGATTAATTAATTTATACAACTTCCAAAATCTTTATCCGGTAAGTGTGTTTTGCCTGTAAGCACGAGTAGAATTCGTTATAAAAGATTCATATGATTTCTGACAGAAGTCGCTGCATTGAATGGCCCTTGCATCCTGCGGCTCTCATCGACCACATCAACATCTCTGTCGGAATCAGAAGTCTGTCTAATTGTTATGCATTTAAACTTTCAAAACACCTAATCTATTGTGATTTTTGTCCTCCAGAGATACCCTGTACCGCCTTTCTCTTCGGAGTCTAAGCCAGTTGGAGCGCGCTGATTGGGTGGCTCCATCAGACAAATCGAAGCTATGTCAAGATAAGGGTCAAACGGAGGAAGATTGTCACAATTATATGAAAGTGCTGTTGTCTTATGGACACAAAATATTTGCATGCGGCACACATGCGTATAGCCCTGTATGCAGTTGGAGAGAGGTAATTCGTTAAGGTTACATTTCTGGTTAGATTAAAAAAAAGATTTCTTAAAGCTCTTTGCTCAACTGCAGTTTCAATGTTTCTTTACAGATCGAGTCAATAGGAACAGTATCTGAGTGGGTGAACGGAGTGGCTCATTGTCCGTACAACCCTCATTCTAACGTGACTGCAATATTAGCTGGCAATGGACAATATTTCGTTGGAACTCCCACCGACTTTACCAGCTCGGATACTGCCATTTGCAGGTAATATTTTGAATTTATGTAATGTAGCTTTTATACTGCTGGGTAATTTTGTAACGAGGCTTTTAGTAATAATAATGCCTGAGAAGAACCGAGCTGTTGTAATAGTTAGTAAACTATACACAAATTAAAGGACGAAAATTGACCTTTGTGGATTTGATCCACTATCAATTGGAACAAAATGAATTTTAATATTATTATTTTTAATTACCAGGAGTCGCGGTGCAGACCATCACGACGCTGGGACAC
The DNA here is from genome assembly GCA_947623365.1 of Achlya flavicornis. Classification (NCBI taxonomy): domain Eukaryota; kingdom Metazoa; phylum Arthropoda; class Insecta; order Lepidoptera; family Drepanidae; genus Achlya; species Achlya flavicornis. The sequence goes on from OX392488.1 coordinate 5,810,742, forward strand.
TTCGTACCATGCAGTATGACTTGAACTGGCTGAACGAGCCACAATTTGTGGGTAGTTTTGAAGACGACCATTTCGTTTACTTTGTCTTCAGGGAAGTTGCTGTCGAGTTTATGAACTGTGGAAAGGTAATTATTATGAACGTTCGAGTAAAAAACTTGGTGATATGTCGGTTTGCGTAGAATTCTATTACTTGATCTAGGCGTTAGAATTCTCGGACATCCGCTGTGCATAGATCAGTTGTGGAAGTCTGCTCTGAATACATTTGCCAGTAAAGTAAAGTAGCTTGATGGTAATCGACATTTTGTAATTTAAGAGATTTAAGGAATTTAAATTGACAAGGATATTGCTTTTTTATAATTTCAGTGTCATTAAAAATTATTAGATTAATAGATCACAACCACCAATGCCGTGAATTATAAACATATGAATTCTAGCTAGTTTTAAAAACAGCGAATAATCTCCTTGTTTCAGATAATTTACTCCCGCATCGCTCGCGTTTGCAAGAACGACTCCGGCGGTCACTTGGTGATGAAAGACAATTGGAGTACATTTCTTAAAGCCCGACTAAAGTGTCCCGTACCAGGAGATGTACCTTTCTACTACGATGAAGTACAAAGCGTCGAGTATCTACCACAGGAGAAGATCCTTGTAGCCACTTTCACTACACCCACGTAAGTACATAATGTTTATATTGATTCTTGTGGTTTGTTCGAATGTAAGGAAGCTGTTGAACAAATATTTGTGGTAAACTGTTCGAGGAAAGCAACTCAGTTGCTGAGAATTTCTAGATCATGCCTTGAAGATGTTACACTTCCGTGTCTTTGAACAATGTAAAAATCTGTAAGCGACAAGTTTAGAATTCAGCTGTTAGTAAAACATTTCTGAGATTTTTAATTCCAATGCAAATTCCATATTTAACCGATTTCAAAAAAAGGAGGAGGTTCTCAATTCGGTTGTATGTTTTTTTTTTTATGTTTGTTACCTGATAACTCCGTCATTTATTGACCGATATGGAAAATTATTTTTTTGACTGGAAGGGTACACTTCCCGTTTGGTCCCATTGTCATCAGTTCAGGATTTGATTACTTCTTAGTGTACTTTGAAGTCGGTTTAAGTTTTTTGTAAAACAGTCCAATTATTATATCAACAGTAACAGCATAGCTGGCAGTGCAGTATGCATTTACAATATGTCAGACATTCACGCGGCGTTCGAAGGTCCGTACAAAGTGCAGGACTCACCCACCTCTACTTGGGAGCCGAGATCACCTTCGCATCAGGCCAAGGATCACTTCCGATGTATGCCTGATACAAGGTTAGTTACGTTAACTATACGATTAAAGATTTCTAAATCCATGAGATTTTTACTGGAATAATGTTACTTTATCTGATAGGGTACAATCTCAGCTCTCGAGGGTTATCATTTGGAGCATTAATTACAGGACTTACTGGACAGGACAATAGGTGTACCACGTAGATATAGAGAAGTTTCTAAAATTTTCTACATTTTCCAGACCCCACCAAGCAATAGAATACCACCGATACATCTTAATGTACGAGTCAGTGCAGCCTATATCAGGCGAACCAGTATACAAAGTGACGTCAGAGCGGTTCACTCACGTCACTGTTGACGTCACTTCTGCCAAGAATGTGGAGAAACAGCTAGTAGCATTCGTGGCAACTCAAGATGGAGATGTGTTGAAGCTTGCTATACTACCAAGATTAGAAGGAGCATGTTTGGTCGAGAGGTGGAAGTTGAAAGACGAAAATGGTGGCTTTGACGTACAAACTATGCAGTTTGTGAAGGAAACTGTGAGTAAAATAACGTTTTTATTTATTTCATAGTGGTTTCATAGAAGATTTAAAAATATAAGGAATTGTATTGGACCCACCTGAGAGCCTAGTGGATTCCTAAATGCAACGATAAAACTGTTTTCTAATAATCGATAGAACACTTTTCTTTGTAAGGATCTAATACATTATATATGATAAATCATTCATTCATAATTAATGAATGAATAATGAAGCACTCGTGGTGTAGCATGATAAGCCGTTCTTAATCGATCTGTAAGTTAAGCTACTACCGTCGGTCGGTACCTGGATGGGTAACCACCTAGTGGTATTTTAAATCGAGCGTTTCCGTGCTTCGGAAGGCACGTAAAGCCGTTAGTCCCGGTTATCACTTAATTGTGATAGTCGTTAGGCTAGTTGGAGGCCTTTTAGGCGGCTTGAAAAACTCCAATAGTAGGTTAACCACTAACCTACCTCCATCGATCCGCAGTGGGCACGCGTGGTGAAGTATCTGCCCATTCCCTTTCACCCTGATTTGTGAAAGGAGGTCTGTACTCGGCCGTGGAACATTATAGGCTGATGATGATGATTTGCCAATTAGTTTACACCTACATGCTTAGTTCACCTTTTCTGCTACCCTGTTTGGATGGGTATCATAGAGTAAAAATCCTTTTAGACTAGTAAAGTTTGGATACCGAGCAATACAAATTCGCACCTAGTCATTGCTTTTGCAATGATTTTGAACAGCAAGCAGACCGCATGTGTCCTTGACTTAGCCAATCAGAGCGCATTGCCAGTAGTGGGAAAGTGCCGGAATAGATTTCAATCAAAATTAAGGTCATCGCGCTTCTTTGCGCTAATTGTTCGTTGATGAGCATCTTCTACATTGTTTGATGCGGTATTTGTTTCGTTGTCCAACAGATGTCAGTATACATAGGTAGTGAAGCAGGAGTATTGCGCGTGAGCAGCGTCCGGTGCGGGCGGTACGGCGCGCGCGCGGGGTGCGTGTCCGCGACCGACCCGCACTGCGGCTGGGACGAGCGCCGCGACCTGTGCGTGCGCGCCGACTCTCACCTGCTGCACCAGCCGTACTTCACGCACTCTACGACTTCGTGTGCCGCTGTTGATGTGCCAGGTTTGTCTCGTCTCATCTCACTATATCTTTGTACACGGTTACTTTTCAAATTGTAGCCTTGTACTCATCATTATGAACAACTTTTACGATAGGACCGGTGTTTTTTGCAGTTTCTCCCACAGTAAAAGTTGTTCATAATGATGACTAATATAATCTCTGATAATTTGGCTACCCTTTGTAAATTTAATCTATACTGGGTGGAGATTTCGAGATGGCATATTTTCGAAACCTATGTTGGGTTAGTCATGCTGAACGACTTTTACTATGGGACCAACCCTGAATTCTCAAAAAAAATATTTCTTTTCTTACATTATGATCGAGCATTGACATTTACTATGGAAAGCAACATTTTATATAAAAAAATAATAGTAAAAGTGTAGTAGTAACCATAGTAAAAGTTGTTCAGCATGACTAACTCAACATATGTTTCGAAAATATGCCATCTCGAAATCTCCACCTGTTATAGTCTTACTACTCTACAGTTAATTATACTTTTGTACTAGTTCTAGTCTAATCATAATAATGACGTGGCCGAAGGTGGTATGAACACAAAGCCTCGAAGATTGCAGCTATCAGAACACACCCTTACGTGCTTGGCGACGTATTTTCAGCTTAGTACTACAAAGTACTCTACCACCGTGTTAAGGATTCCTCACGGTGTTATCTTTCACCGAAAGCTCAAGCTCAATGTAGGATTCTAACCCACCTTTATCGCGGCATTCAACATCACTGAGATACCATTAAAAACCTACCCTAAAACCCTCTGTTTCTTTTCTTACTGAAAATACATCAAATATTTCATCAGATTTTTGTCCACTAAATTAGGAATCTACCTAATTATTTTCCATGCAATAATTCAATTTTATTGGTCCGAAGATCACCTAATGTTTTATCAGTTTCTAAGAACTTTATTTAGTATAGTTTTGCTGTGCCATGGAGGTACAAAACTGAGTTTCAATTAATTATGTAAAAGTCTACATCGTAAACATGGCGCCTACTGAATATTATTAACATGTGTTTGTTAATGAGGCCACATCTCCCGCTACACCTACGGCCTTGTTAATTTCATTAATAAAACAACACCCACCATGCTAGTGCAATATCAATAGTTCACGTCACCCACATAATGTGAAGACATGCATTTAATTAATTGTAATGCCTTACTTACTAAAAACATCCGATAGTTTCGTAACAGTATAAAATATAGTTTTCTGATACACCTCTTATGCAGGCTATGATTATCTGTCACATACACATTATTATTTCAAAGTTACATCTGATTTGTCACTGAGAATATGATCCTAATTCTACACAAACGATATAATGGCGCAAACTAGATATACTCGTCGGTATTATAAAAAAAAAACTAAATTAAATTTAAGTTTCCCAACTTTAGTAACTGTTTCCCTTACAAATAGTCCTACCAATTTATGTGGATGTAGCACGTATCCCCAGAAAAAGCCTATTCACTCTGGCCTTGAATACATCTAGGTTAAAGATCATAGAAGATAACATTATCTGTAACATCGCTTATTACTTTATACCTACCAGTTAAAATGATACTCATAAGTTTCTGACAGTTGACGGAGGCTGGTCTTCGTGGTCGGAATGGGAGGCGTGCATGCAGGACGGTACTTCAGTGAGCGCGTACGGCGACGATAAACCAGACATGTGCAAGTGTCGCACCAGGCACTGTCAGAACCCCACGCCGGCTAATGGCGGCCAGGGGTGTATAGGTAACTAGCTGATTTTGTTTATTTAGATTTCCCTCAAAAAAGTTGCCAAAGAAGGCGAGCTAAGAGCTAATTTAATAGACTTAAAAGAGTTGTGCAGAAGTAGATCATTTAGAAGTTCTTATTAAACTATTGACACTCTCTTGACAGCTCAAAGACAACTGACTTACGCAGTGTGCTGAAGTGATCAACTAATTTTGGAAATAATAAAAAAATATATATATACAAGCATGCTATTTAATTTGACTTCAGCTTCGATTGTGTAGTACCACAACTGTTCAGGCAATTTCATAAATAGGAAATATATCAAGGAACGCTTTTACAACTAACATACAACTGGGTTCTTACTAAACTGTATCTAATCAGCACATGAACCTCACCAATTTTACACATTCGTTCTACCCTCAGGAGCCAGTATATCAGTGACAAACTGCACAGTCCACGGAGGTTGGTCGAACTGGTCGTCGTGGTCGGAATGTTCAGCTACATGTGGAATAGCAGTCAAGTCCCGGAGACGTTCCTGCACGTCACCTGAACCGAAGTTTGGTGGTCGAGTATGCGTTGGGCTGGATGTCCATGATGTTTATTGCGCTAATTTACCACCTTGTCCAGGTAATGGTTTTATCTGATTTATTTGTTGTGTGAGTCATCGTACAGTAGGGTAGGATAAAATGTGTTTCATATTTGTAAATGTATACACTGTGTATGTACACATGTGTGTACATTGACAAATGTGAAACATGTATTTAAAGTGAATTATTATATCAAAATATTAGTATGGTGCACTTCTTCTCCGTATAATCTTTAACTATATGACAAATATCACACTCCTACGTGCGCGCAATAGGCTAAAAAAAGGAGCGGAAGTTTTTGCTTTACATATAATATACTCTTGATCAGACCCAGCGCTAGCGCCAGTAGACGGCGGGTGGTCGCCGTGGGGCGCGTGGTCGGCGTGCGCGAGCGCGGGGGGCGCGTGGGGTGCGGGGGGCGCGGGGTGCGGCGCGGCGGGCGGGTGGCGCGAGCGGCGCCGCTCCTGCTCCAACCCCGCGCCCAAGTACACCGGCGCCGACTGCGACGGTGCCAAGCTCGAGCGGCAAGTCTGCGACATGAGGCCCTGTGAGCTACGGAAGGCCACTGCTTGGACGCCCTGGGTGCAGATACTCGGTAAGCCCCCTCAAGACTACTTTAAAATTTTCTAAAGTGCCCAAATCTACCAACCTTCCGGTCACAAAATCTGGCACAGTATTCCTGGCAACCTCTTACGAAACATCAGGCAGATACCTGATATGTGGAATAAGCTGGAATCTGTTATGTCTATAGAACAATTAACCCAAAGAAGCGCAAAATTCCCCACCGACAATGCACTCTAACTAAGCCATTTAGATGCAGTGATTAGTCGGTAATGCTAATGATAGTGATTTTTCCGCGATAGCTATGCCTGTAACAGCTAACTTTGCAGCGTTATGCGATTACTATTAGACGTTTTTTGACCGCGCGAGCGCGAAGCCTCCCCTTTTCAGCTTGAGCAAAAATGCATACCAATGACTGTCTAGATGACCGGGGATGTTCTGCTCTATATCCTTTTCTCAACCGATTCTTGTGAAATTTTGTGAGCTTGTTCGATAATCATATTGTCATTTTTTGCCGATTCGGTTTTGTCAAAAACTGATTCAACAAGGGAATTCCATATAATTATCAAGACTCGCGAGGTCTAGCAGCTCACAAAACCGGTTTTATCGATAATATCAAAATACGTATATAGAAACTGTGCGCATAATTTCTAGATCCCACGGTCTGAGCTGCGCGTGCATCTGACAATCCGCATCCTTTTATTTATAATACAGAATAAATTAACATAATAGGGTTTTGCTTTAGCATTCATAGATATGGAGCCTGAAATTCATCTTTTTTGATTACAGGTAACTTCTCTGATGGAACCTACACTGAAAAGAGATTCAAGTTCCTATGCAAAGCTCCATCACCGGAACAACTAAAAGTAAGTTTTGTAAACGTATGTATACCTGTAGTAGCGATCATCGTCAGTCTGTGGACATCTACAGCTGATAACAGACATTTCCCAATAGTTGTTACATCTTATGGTCATCCACTTTCCGCAGCTCCCTTGCAAGGCGATAGCAAGTTTGGCAGGTCATCGGTATCATCCAGTATTAATGATGTTTTACCAAATTCATCGATTTAGCCCATTGAGGACAAAGATTATTTAATCTTTACACATCAGCCCCCATGCCCGACCTTGGATTTCTAGTAGCTTTCGTAAGTTCTTCTGGAACTCCAGAAAAAATCCCCCTTATTACGCGAGAAGGAGCAAGTCTAGCAAAACCCAGGGTCATCCGTCAGTTTATACTGCCCTAATGGCAAAAAGAGCCGAGACTATCTTAAAACCAAGAAGACGGTTAAACATTATGTAATATCAATGTTATCCTCTTTTACTTCCAGCTATCAATAGCTCGTGAAGAAGAACGCTACTGCACTTCCCGCGGCATGTGCAGTAGTAGCCCACCAGAAGAAGAAGCCGGATGGGAGGAGTGGGGGGCGTGGGAGCCGTGCTCCGCAGCTTGTGGCGGTGGACAACAAGCTAGGACCAGACGCTGTCGACGTCCACCTTGCAACGGATCACATGAGATGCTGCGCGCTTGTAACACCCATGCTTGCTCTGGTAACTATGTGTTACTTATCTATTGTCTTACTGTTGAGAATATGATAAGAGTTATGAATGTGAAAGTGGATGGACGGGAAGAAGAAAATCGAAAAGAGATGGATGGATTGTTTGAAAGATGATATGAATAAAAAAGGAGTGAATGCAGGTATGACGGATAGAAGAGATAGATGGAAGAAGCGTACATATTGCTGAAATGATTGGGAATAGGGCAGGCAGATGACGATAATGATAGGTGCTGTGCACTAGGAGAAGTTAATTAAATTATCAGGTAGAGCTGAAAGAATTACGACGCTAAATCTTTTGCTTTAACTTCGAGTCAATTACTCCGAGCATATGTAAACCATTGGAAAATGAAGAAATAACTCTATTATACCATTTTCTTCCTTATGATTGTAGGATCCTTACACTCATTGAGGAAAATCCCATTAGAATAGTAATACCTATCCAATTCCGCAACTAGTCGGAGATTTTGCGCTGTTTTTCAACAGTATAAGGACCAATCAATGCATCGTTCTCTTGACTTGGCCAATCAAAGCGCATTGTCGATGGTGGGAAGTTTGCGGATCTGACCTTTCTTTCTTTCTGACCATAAAAGTGGTTTTGGTAGTGATTAAAGCTACCAATCGAGGACTTATAGAAGATGTCACTGACTCAATGCCTTTGGTTGGTGGCTGGTTGACAACCGTGTAGCAGCGTCTTAACCCGGCAATTTATGTCCCAGGCGAATGGTCGTGCTGGAGCGAATGGGGCGAGTGTAGCGGTTCATGCGCCGGCGGGGGTGAGGTAGGGGGTGCGGGTGCGGGTGCGGGGGGCGAGCAGGCGGCGACGGGGCACCGCACGCGCACGCGCATGTGCCTGTCGCCGGCGGGATGCAGCGACGCGGCTGCCGCGCTCGAGAGGAGACTCTGTGTCAACACTTGTGCTGGTAAACTTACCATTGTTCAACGACACCGTTTTTAGGGTTTCATATCCAAAGGGTGTCAATGGGACCCTATTCATAAGACTCCTCTGTCCATCCGTCTGTCAGCGGGCTGTATCTCATGAGCATGACAATTGAAACGGGATGTTTCCTGGGTAAAAAAATAATAATTCTAATTAGTCCGTCAGTTAGATTATCAAAAAATATTGGACACGCATTTTTTGTTTTACCAAATCGTTAACCATTGACGAAGATAAAGCGCGACTAAGTTCGGGAGTGGGGGCCCGTGACGTAATTTGTTACTAAAAAGTGTACCGCACCGTGACGTCACGCGGAACTTCAACAAACCATATCCTCGTAATTTTTGTTATATTGACAAAAGAAAAAATAGGTGTCATATATTTTTTGATAATGTAGGTATATGACAGACTAAATAGTTTTACGGGCTAAATTAGAAGTTAAAGGGCGGAGATTTATTAATAGGGTCCCGTTAGGAACCTATTTGCTTGAACCTATCTTGCGTGGTTTGGGAAATATTTCATGATGTTAGTGTCTTTTTATATTGCTTGTCAGTGTATATTGTGTATTTTTTAATGATTCGTAATATTCCAGACTCGGAGGCAGGATGGGGCGCGTGGGGCGCGTGGGGCGCGTGCGTGTCCGGCGAGCGCGTGCGGCGCCGCGGCTGCGCGGCCGGCGCCTGCCTCGGGGCACAGCTGCAGGTGGCGAGGTGCAACACTGACCAAACTGATCTGGACAATGGTAACCACTTACACAAATATAATGATAATTGAATGAGCTTAGCGCTGCTCCTGTACACGATGCCGCCGCCGCGCCGCCACCGAGCCGCCGACGTGCTTCTATGCTATGTATAGGTACGCGACGCCGCCGCTTGATTATAGCATAGCATACTATACAGTTGTCAGTAATACTACATTGCTAGCTACGGAGAGCACACGAGTTGCACGTTCCTTGGCAGCTGGTAATGGAATAACTCACATAAATAATGGCGGACAACGTTGCGGTAGCGGCATCGTGTACAGGAGCGCTCGATATCACGAAAATCTTAATAGGTTTTCGGTGCATTTGGTTAATCCATTTTTTTATATAAGAAATCTGTCCCTATAACATGTAATAAATAATTGGACTGTTTTACAAAAAACTTAAACTGACTTCAAAGTACACTAAGAAGTAATCAAATCCTGACAATGGGACCAAACGGGAAGTGTACCCTTCCAGACAAAAAAAGAATTTTCCAAATCGGTTAATAAATGACGGAGTTATGAGGTAACAAACATAAAAAAAAAAACAACCGTATTGTCAACCTCCTCCTTTTTTTGAAGTCGGCTAAAAATAGCAAATGCCTTATTCTGCTCTCGTTGTTAAATACCTGTAGTAATTCTTGTGTTAATACTAGTTTACATTTTTTTTTATCGCGTTTTATAAAAAGTCCATCTTTTCAGAATTGTACGCGATGCCAGCGTACAGCCAGAACGTGGAAATGGCGTCGTTCGTCACAATGTCTAACAATGAGTCCCTCGGTTTGGGAAGCATCATCGGTTGCGTGGTAGCCGCCTTCGTTATGGGTAAGATATTTATCATTAATTAGCTTAATATATAAAGTAAATCTCGTACATGGGTGGTAAGTGGCTTAATTTTAAAGATTTAATAAAGGTGGCAGAATTTCTCATCTTCATCATTTCTCTCAGAATTCATTTTGAACCAAATAAGTTACCAAAGCTTAATCTGTAGGGTTTTTTCCGGAAAGTTGAAGTACGGTCTGCATCAAAAGTAGGTGATCACTTTAGTATTGTGTCACAACGCCATTCACAGCTTGAAGTCAAAATGTCGATAGATTATTAATGAAAGAATAATAAAGTGAATTTCAACTTTTAACTGTGACTGTACATAATGTAGTTGTTACTGCGGTTGGAATAATACTAGCTTATCTAGAACATAATAGAATATTAAATCTATGCTTTACACACGAAGACTGAAAGGTGGATTTGGGTATGCAGTAGGTCTATCCGTGCGCGATAAGTTGAGACCCGAGTGGAATGCGACTCCCTCCTGCTTTCCCTGCACTTCTCTGATGGCGCCCGTATTGTAATTACATACTTACGTTCATACGTCATGACGTGTAGTATTCAAGCAACTGTAACGTCACCGCGCCAGGTCTCAACTAATCCCGCGCAGATAGTAAATAGTTATTCTAGACATATGTAAGATAGCGTCAAAAGTTCTCAATAGATGGCGCTAGTGTGTCGACAACAAAAATCAATCGTTGTTATTTTCATTTTTTTCCGTGAAAAGGGTCACGAAGTCAAAGATATTGTTACTGACTGACAAGTTATTATATCTTATCTTATTCATAAACGGGATCAATTATCCAAGAGTTATTAATGCAAACCTTTGTTATATTTTTTCAAGAAAACCTGAATCGCGCTATTAAAGTTTTCTTGATCAGTTGGTATATATACGATGGCTCTTGAAATTCGGTTGTGTCTATTGAAAGGAGAGACGGTTAGCACTCCCCTTGACAAGGATGGAACACAAAAAATGGTTAAGGCACAACTTGACCACATTTTTTTCATGTTTCTAGGTCACCGTTTTCATACTACTTTGACAAAATAAAATATCAAGTAGGCTTGTACTTTATTTACTAATTTAACATGTGTTTTAGTTGTTTATAGTCGTATTTTATATTAGAAGATTGGTTTAAGTATGTTTTACGTACAAAAACAAAAAACAACTCGCTTACTTTTTTTTATACTGTGAAGTCGGTAAACAAGCATAGCGCCCGCCTGATGGTAAACGGTTACCGTAGCCATATAGACGCTTGCAACACACGAGGCATCACTCACGCGTTACCGATCCTTCCCCCTCCCCAATGAGCTCTAGCGACCTTACTCACGCGCAGGAACACAACATAAAGTTATTTGCGATATTCTGTAATGTGGACGTACTTCCCCAATCGAGCTGCTCTTTGAACGTATAAACGCTGTGCTCTACCTATCGAGGAAAAATTCCTTTAGAGTAGTAATACCGAGCAATCCAATTCCGCAACTAGTAGGTGCTTTTGCACTGATGTTGAACAGTAAGGACCAATCACCATTGTGGTTCTTGAGTTGGCCAATCAGAGCACATGTGTCCTTGACTTAGCGAATCAGACCGCATTGTCGGTGGTGCGAAAATAACGTCATTGCCATAGAAAAAATATACCTAGAAAGAACGTCGCCATACTAACATGAATATATAAAACAGGCCAACTTTTATAGGCTGCTGCCCGTAACAGCTTTCTTTTACGCTCCCTCTGCGTCAATTCTGCTTGTCATAGTAACGTTCAATGATAGCAGTTGTTGAAGTATTCCAATTAAAATCGGGAGAAATTTACATATTAAACATTATTGTGCAATTTTATTAATTTTTATTTGATTTAGCCCATAACGACGACGCGTGCACAGCTTCGACGCTCAATCTGGATGTATCCTTAATCACAGGTCATTGCGCTTCTTAGGGTTAATTTTATTGTTCGATGGCCCTACCTCTCTTGAACCTATCTTGCTTGTTGATAATGGAACTGCAACCTTTTTGGTGTGTGTCAGGCTGCCTGGTATGTCTAGCGGCAGTGATATTCTGCCAGCGGCGCGGTGCGCGCATGCCGTGGAGGAGATCCAACCGAGTGCCGTCCAGCCCGCACTACATCACCGCCAAGCAGAACAGCTACGTCACTGTGCCCTTGAAGGAAGTGGTGAGTTACTCAAATCATTGTTGTTTAATTTTGAATTTGATTAGAAGTTTTTCGGAGCTTCTTTGGTATTTTTTTAATGAAACAAATGTATGTGTTGCGATTGCGAGAGTTTTGTTTTATTGAGAAAGACATATCGACATTTGCCATCGCGGACTATTTAGTAGATGAAGTAGTACATCATTTTTATGCATCTCTTAAGGTTTAGCCTACGTAAGACATGTTGACTTGGTTGTAAAATATTGTTCTTTTCTACTTACGTAACGACGATTTAGGAGAAGTTAGCGGATATACAGAGAGACAGACGCGGAAAGCGACTTTGTTTTATACTATGTAGAGATACGTTTATTTTAGCGCCACCTGACGGCACTTTAATGGGACTTGAATAGTTTAGTCGCGGTTGAATGACAGTAATTAGAGCCTTGGTAGAGCCACAACAATATTTTTTTGTAACTTTGTAACTACGGTTGCCTTACTGAAAGGCAGCAAGATTGAGAATTACCACAGATGAAATATGAAAATGCAATAATCGGTCAAGGCCAAGAATAAAAATTGGAAATAATACAATAGAAAATGGTAATAGCCTTTTAGAGGGAACAATGTAATAAAGACCTGAATTTTGATTACATAACGTACAATAAAATTGAAATAACTGAAATCATCCTTAGGTACTAATTATTGTTAGCTTGAGCTGGTAGAAAGAACATATTATTATTAGGTATCTATTTATTTTGATTTATCCGTTTAAATTAAGAATGCTTGGTCTACACACATATCACTTTTAGTGAGGTACAAACTTATCATAATCGGGATTATAACTATCATAAAACTGTGCGGTAATGTAAAGTAAAAGTCACTAGTACGTAATAAGCTGAATTATGATATTAAAAACGCTGCAATATATATCAGTTTACGAGCCAGTGTGTTGAAAAATATATAACTGACGGTAAAAAATACCTGCCTGTAAAATTAATGATGTTTTTTTCGACAGCCCCGCAAAGCGAAACGCCAGCCATCTTTCACAGGCATCGGTGGATCCAGCGGCATCATACTGTCCAAAAGTAACAATATATCCAACCCCAACAACCATAACAATGCCGTGACGACCCCCAAACTGTACCCCAAGGCCATAGCCAACGAATACGACTCCATGGGAACATTGAGGAGGCATTCCAATCAACCGAATAATAAGAACAATCTAGATGTTGAGGAGGACAAGTTTTATTGACGCGTTCTCAAAAAAAAACATTTTTTTGTGTAGTGAGTGACTAAAGAGTTTTATTGTTTAGCGTATGAACAAACAGTTTTTGTGTTAGTGCGGATGAAAAGACATTTTTTCGACAATAACCAATTTGCTTAGACAGTTTAATAGTTACAATGAAAATTAGAATCTCGATGAGAAACTAATTTTGTGAATTATATTATGTATTTAAAAGATTAAAAAATGTATTTAATTACATTCACTAATGGCGTCCTTTTATAACGCTATGTGTAAGAGATCTCTGTTATTTCTAAATAATTATAATTAATACGTTATTCATTCCGTTTTATAACTGTTGAACGTGTTTTTTTATGAAGTGAAAGGGGGAAATACTTATCGAATATTTGATAGAGTTCTGGCAAAAGGAAGTAGACACTCGAATTATTTGATAACTTTTTTTTTATTTTGCCACTTTTTTAAAGTCTCTACTTTCACTTGCCAGTCTCTAGGTCTGTGAATAATTTATTTCAGGTAAATTGTGACGACGAATTTTGTTAAAATATTCGTTAAACTTAGTTATTGTGTTTTGGATAATTAAATTAATAGATAATATTCTATGAAACCTTGTGATTGTAAATTATATGGAGCTTAAAATGTTAGTGGTAGGTAAATCCAGTGCCATTTCGACTTGTGTAAAAATAATTTTATATTAAAATTAAGTATTTTTAAGATAGGAATATTTTTTTAAGAAATGTATGCATCAAAGCCCAGTATGTGCCATGTAAATGTAATGTAAATAGTAAAATTACATATATTTAGTGTAAAATTTTATTATTTCCTCACATAAATATTAAGCAGTACAAATAACGGTGCCTTTTCAAATATATTTACACAGACAAATAAATATAAATAAATATTTATTTAAATAAAACATTTTTATACTTATACATTTTATACAATCCACGGACAGATTATTGAATATATTGAATAGATTGAATATATATTGAATTGTTGAATATATTTCGACATTTTACGCGACTCATGTTGAGTCAAAAATTGTTATGCGAGATGGTGTGAGAGCTGTGTGTGTTAGACTGTGTTTAAACTGACGCGATCTCGGAGATAAAAGGTCCAGTTTAAGAGACGTTGTAAGATATGAATTTTCTCTAAAATATTGGGATATCAATGGTGGTTATTCGACGCTTAGACTATTTCAATGAAACAATAATTTATACACTCAACTCTTTTAGAATAGGTATATTGACTTATATTTTTCAATTTTTTCTTTCTACACCTTAACACAGATTATTTCCAATGATAAACAAATAAAAACTCTTATTTAGCTTATATGTAGTGCCAAGTGCGCACACGAAGGTTTTATTTAATTGTTATTATTTGTTATAGCGGCAATAGAAATACGCATTCTGTGAAAATTTCAACGGTTTACCTATTGCGGTTCATGAGATATAGCCCGCTGACACAGACGGATGGACGGATGGACAGCGGAGCCTTAGTAATAGAGTCCCTCTGGCACCCTTTCGGTCCAGAACTATAAAAAAGAATAGTACCGAAAAATTGCGTTTTTACTTTGTTGTGTAGTTATCGCGTCAGTTTACACATATCTTTATGAAGAAAATTTTGTATTTTTATATCCTATGCTATAGAGACAATAATGATTTGTTAGATGTAATTAATTGTACATTCCGCTTGAGAAAATGGCTAGAAAAAACTATATTGTTAAAAATTTAAAAACCTTTTAAAAGCTTTCATAGTGTCTATGTTTTAAGTATTTTAATATTGATCAATGAAAATTACTAAGGCCTCTTAGTATTTGTGATAATTTTAAAATTTATAATAAACCATCTTTATCAAACTTGGATGTGTTCATGCAAAAGGTTGCAAAAATGAAAAAAGTATTTATTTATATGGTAACTTTAATTTGATTGTGCGTATTATTATGAGGCTTATCTCGATAACTCACCGATAAATGAAAATTCCTTATGTTTTGTTACTATGTTTTTAAATCAAGCAATTGTTTAATTTTTTATTCCTATACAATGTTATGTTTAGACGCTGTATATAGTTACTGTGCTAACTACTTAAAATAACAATAAAGACTGTCGTATAATTTTATATTGCATCATTTATCTTCCTCCTCACTCTTCTAAGCTAGGTACTAACATTCCTACTAAAAGTTTTAAGATAAATATTATTTCGCCTATAAGCTCTGAGCAATAAAAATTGTTTATTTTTGAAATTTCATACATTCATGATGAGTCTGAATTAGTTTTGGTATAGAATGGAAATAATTTCAAAGCCCAAATTCTTTATGAAAACAAAAAAATATGGGGATTATATGAAGATTGCTTCATGAGCATGTTCAAAATTCATTCATTCATTTTTGTATACGCGTCTAAAAAAATAGTTATTATGTTTACGTTAACTTTTCGCGTGCAATCTCTTTTATGATAACGTTGTTAATATTAATGAAAACCGCCGTAACATTTGCTTACTCGTGAACAGAAATAATCAGATTTCATCATTGTTTTAATAATTAAGTAGCTCATCAGTTTTTTAACAAACCTGCGAATTTGAATACTGAATAAACATTTTTATTTTTAGGAACACTACATACGCTTTAATCTATTTCCGGGATAAAAAATAGTCTAGATTACTCTTTGAAAAGTCCTCTACATACTAATGAAAGTCCCGTCAAAATCGGTTAAGCCATTTAGAAGAGTAGCGTGTTTGAGTTTTGGAAACGTACAAACACGAAATTACAGGAGTAAAAATACTAGACAGGTGTTTAAATGATAGGTTAAAGGCTAAAATACTATTAGTACTGCCAGTGTTATCTAGATTTATATTGTCACTAGTTTCTTATGAGGTACAATACATAATTAAAAAATATCGATAAAGATCTTTGATACAATATTGTATACTCAGCAAAATCCTCATGAAGCTAAAAATTTTATAACGTTTCAACAGCAATAAAAATTCCTATGGGAATATTACGTTTATCCGGTACTCTGCATATTGTAGTGTAACCTTCGTCCTTTGCAACAAAATAATAGGAAGTTTTTTTATCCAGCTAGTAGTTTAATAAGTATTGAAAGGAAAGGATTTTAAACAGATAACTATAGCGGTAATAGGTTAATAATATAGTTGAAAAAACTAAAAAACAAGCTTAGAAAAGCCCTACACTAAACATTCTTAACCTCCTATTCCATCATCAGATCCTGAAAACTATAAAGGTCCAAAGTGCATCTCAAGATGATTTTCCAAGAAGTCCAAACACGGCTAACATACGTTATTCCTATATGGAGTTTCAGTGCCTACCTTTCGGATCCATCATCAGATCAGCTCGATGGTACCAAATTATTGTTTTGTCCTCCGAACTACAAACACTTGCAAAGTTTAAAATCGATACGATAACTAGAAGTAGGTTAAAATTGCCTTCCTAGATTTTCTTACATACTTAGTTACTAGTGATGCTAATAAAAGCGTGTTATAAATGACCTCTTATTGTATTTTATAGCAGATACTATACTATATAAATAAAAAAATTACAAATATTATATGTTGTATTTTTTTATTTTTTTATAATAAAATCATTTATTTCTCTACACAAAAGTTAATTAACAAAAGTGCATGCGAACCTGATTTGCGAGAGACTGGTGCCTGTTGTAGGTTTTAAAAAAACCTGTAGTACAAGTCACCACGACCCTACTCCACGGATTAATAATACGTTTACATCTTAGACATTTAAACATGAATAGAAGGGCATAAATATTAAAAATATTCTAACAAAAACAAAAAGTAGAAGTACGAGAAATACATATAAGCAGGTATAATAATATGTGTAAGTGTGTTTAAGTGAATGTATGTGTGTATGTGGGTGCTTTAGTGTGTATATGTATCTGTGTTTGTAGAAGTAGTTTGCTTGCACTGTGCGCGGTTGTCGTAGTTGAAAATGGAGTGACATATTTACTGAACATACATAGGCATCATACTCGCATTGGCCGCGTTTCGATGCTAACGCGTTGCTGACTCTTATAAATCGTGTAGCGCGGCGCAATATTTAATCCGTCGCTCGTAATATTTAATCGCGATGAGTCAACTTGTGGCGAACGAGTTACTGGCGTTCCTGCAGCAGAAGCTGGATGTGATGGACGAGGTTTCCGCAATCCAGATCTGCTCAACGAATTTCAGCGAAGAGGATATTGCAGCTTCCAAGCTGCTCTTGTTCAAACTGCTGAACAAGACAGACAAGATGGTATCCCGCCGGCATGACG
Source organism: Achlya flavicornis (assembly GCA_947623365.1). NCBI lineage: Eukaryota > Metazoa > Arthropoda > Insecta > Lepidoptera > Drepanidae > Achlya > Achlya flavicornis. The sequence goes on from OX392488.1 coordinate 5,828,244, forward strand.
GGACGAAGAAAAGCATCCAAGACATCATCACGCTGCTAAAGGAGACCGATCCTGACGACGTGCCTACGTTTGTGGCGAAGGATCTGAACAAGCTGCCTCCCGTCACTTTCGACCACGTCGACGTAACATGCCTGCTGAAAGACATCGTTTTTCTAAAGGCAAGCCTCGTGGATGTACAGAAGAGGTTAGATGCATCCCAAATTACCGTCGCTGATTTGCGCAATGAGGTAATAGAGTTGCGAAAGACAGTATCGGTAACTGGGTCACCATCCAATGCATCGAACATCAATACGCGTCGCGGAGCGGGCCTCGATTTATCGGGGGCAAGCTTCGCGTCAGCAGTTTTGACTTCGCCGTCACCATTGATCGCTGAGTCGGCAGAGCGCGCACCGAGCGCGCCCCGCTGCCCCGCGCCCGCTCCTACGGCTCCTCTGCGCACCGCCCGTGACCGTGCCCGCGCCGCACCACTTACCCGATCCGCTGACCCGCCGGCGCCGACGCCGCCACCAACTACAGCGTTAGCGCCTTCTATGAAGGCCACGCCTGAAAGGGCTGATGATGATGGTTTCGTGAAGGTGCAAAGAAAGCGCCGAGCAACCAACAAGAACCGTTGCGGCACGCGACCGGTGGAGTCCAACTCAACCGTACGTGCCGCGAAGCCGAACACTCCGATGTACATCTCCCGCCTTCACTACACCACTACGGCGGAGGACATTGTGGAGTACGTCCGCCAAAAGATCAAGTACACGCCGAGGGTGCAGCTGCTGGAATCAAGCCGCAACGTCAACTTCAAGGCGTTCGTGGTGCGAGTTCCAACATGTTTTCTGCACCTCGTCATGGAAGAGGACTTTTGGCCGCTGGATGTGGTGTTCCGTCGCTTTCGCGGACAAGTGCCACACGATCGCACAAAGACATAGTGTTTTAGTTTAGTGTTTACTAACATAGGCTTAAGTGTTTATATTAACAAAAAATGTTTTACTATAATATTTATGTTAGTTTGTAAGGTATATATCTATGGGCCACTAGTAGCCTGAAATAAATGAATTATTGTTATTATTATTATTATTATAGGGATCACATTCTCTGTTTCTAGGAAGCATTCATTGATATAAGTATGAAAGTAAACAAGAACGCAAGAGACTCGCGCTCTGTAGTTTCATTACAGTGACGCGGTGACATGACACTGAGCTCGACGTGATGACAATATTGAAATTGCGCGACATTCCTCACTATGAATTTCGCGAACATTCCACGAATATCGAGTAAATTTTGGATAATTCCCAAACATGAAAGGCTTTGTAAAGGTAAGTTGTTTTTAGTTGGACTCTTGGGTACCATCATTAAAGTTTCAGACTCGCTAGAGGAAGCTGAGGTGATCAATCGTCGTTTAACGTTCAGTTGCTCCCACTAGTAATAGCGTCAGCGACTGCCAAGCGATACGAACACCATGTTTAAAGTTCTGTGGTATCAGGATTCAGTGGGCGTAGTGCAGGCAATGAAACAATGTAATACCACAGTATTACTGTAATACTATCGCTTCGGAAAAGTCCCGTATGAGGAGAAGAAGCGACGCAACAAACTCGCTCATGGGCCCCGATAGGTTTACTGTTATAATATTACAATTAATTACATATTCACTTCACTTCACAATCTTAGACTTAAATTATAATAAATTACAGAACCGGGTAAAACAAAGATCGCACTGAGATGTGGTTAAAAACTAACTCTTACAAATACAAATACCCACACTTTAAGCTACCATGGTCAGTGTTGCCACATCACTCAATCCTTCTACCATAATAATATGATCCAGCCAATATGAATAATTATCTAATAAATATCTAACACTAGATTACATATTTTTTGTAATTTGAAATATTTTTAGCAGAGCTATTCTAAAGTACATTTGCAATGTAACTCCTGATTAGAATTTCATATTCTTAAAATGCGTGAGTTCGATTTTATCAAAACTATGAAAGCGAGGCGAGAAGTGAAATACCTATAAGTTCTAGTTTAAAACGCGTTTCCGGGATATAAAGTAGCCTTTAGCATAAGAGCAGGGATAATATAGCTCCCTATTAATGATTATTTAATTAAAATATTAATAATTATAATATTAGTATAGTTTCAATGTTTCTAGATTGTCTTGTAACATCGTTAAATGTCAATCTATATTTAAACGTATCTATTAGTAGACCAATAAAGTTATCCCCATCGCCGCCATTGCAGAGGTATCAAATTCGCAATAATAAGCGCATCGCTACGCGAGTCACGTAGGCGGCTACGAAGCGGGGCGCTAGGCGTAGCGCTCGCTACGGCTACGATAAACGCACAACTCAATTGTTCTTATTATATCGCTGCCTTGTAAATAAAGCTAATAATATTTATTATTAGTCAAATTAAAGACGGTTAGCTTATTGGCACAGACATCACTTATGAAAAATAAACTGTAATAATAATAATAAATCGTCAGAATGAGAGGAAGCTTGAAATGTAGCATGAGGCAGGAAATTTGCTGACGCGTGACGGTGACTTATAGAGGGATTATATACAGGATGTCCCAATACATAACGTCAAGTGGGCACTGGGCGAAAGACTATAGTCAATACTGGCGTTGGTAAGCAAAAAAAAATCCATGTCTGTGTCTGGTAGTTTTGTGATAAAAGCCATATTTGTGACTACTATTTGATAGCATGGTTATTTCGGATTAAGTTAATTAAAAAACACTGTAAAATTGGGAAATTTGTGATCACACGTCTTTCAAATCATTCAAAATATGGCTTTCACCTACGAAATTTTGTATATTTGTTTGGAAGCCCTAATAGATTTATCATATATGAATATATTTCAGTTTCCAATAATATTACATACCTACATACGTTCCGAATCAATATTTTTTTTTTTTCCTAAAACATTATTATTACACAATTTACAATAAGGCAGTAAGCACAATAAAATGGAGTTGGAGGCGACCGCGACGTCTATCTGGCTAGACATCGTATTTACTATCACATCCAAGGACAAACTTAAGTTCCTGTTACGCCACGACTAACTTTACACTTTGAAACGCTATTTGAATTTAAATACAACTTAACTAATTGCTTTTTGGTGTTCACTTTCAAATTTTAGACATTTACAAATTGGTTTAACTGACAGCCTTGTTAGAAGCCTTTCTATGAACATAATTTATTTTAAGTTACAAGGCTGATAAGCAAGCAGTTAAATTTATGGCACGTCGATGTGACAAAGATGTTTATAGAAGGCACCTAGCTCTCACATATACTGGTGGAATATGATATAAACAGCTGTTTGTTACAGTCCATTAGGCACTGCTGTCTGCCATACAGTTGTATAGTTAGGACACCATTGTTATTTTAACTTTAAAATGCACAAAACTTTATTGATATGTTATACGTAGCTAATAACTGAAAGTAGTCTTCTTCCTCTATATTTAAGAGCTGTGCTCTTGTCATTGGGTGAACAGGGATCAGTGGGAAGGCTTAGGGAAGGTATACCTTACAAAAAGCTGCAAAATCCCAATACTGCCCTGCTATAAGACAGAAGTCATGGCTCCTGACTATACATATCGGTCGTAGAAGAAGAAGGCAAGGGGAAACCACTGCAAAATTCTTCCCAAAACTCGTAGGTTCTTAAAGTACAGCTTGTGTAAATATTTCTGATAATGAAAAAAAATACTTAGCTACATGTAGATAGCATCATTGATCGAACCTCGTCTACCTATTGATTGCCTTAGTATTACAGGCTTACGCACTCATCATAATGTACATTTTAACTGATTTACCCCCTTACATATAAAATGTTATTTAACTAATATACTGTTTAAAGGGTCACGCAAATAACGTCACTATATTGTCATTGTCAAATAATGTGAAATTATTTACGTGACCATTTAATCAGTATATTAGTTAAATAGCGCTTTATGAGTGTTTAACTGGATTCCGTATCCTTCTTCCATATGTGGAACGTCATGTGTCAGAGAGAGACGTGAAGTTTCGTTGTTATAAAAGACAACACAGATTTGATAGATGAAATAGTTCTTTGCACAGGGCTTAATAAGGTTTTGAAGCCTAGTCTAATCCTTGAAAATCAGAGTATGTTTTCATAAGCAAATCAAAACTTTTTTATTTTTATAAAAGGAAATTATAATTTAATATTCATCTGTAAAATGTTATTCACTTTGTATCCTATTGTATGACATGGGTAGATACTGTAACTATTTGCTGTGTATAATAAAGTTCTATTCTATTCTATTCTAAACAAACAATCATGATTATGATGATACATATTGAATTTATATCAACAGGTTCTTACACGTGTCACCGAATATACACCCACGTTGTAGCCCTGATGGATGCCGTGAGTAGATCACGCTTTTTGTTTATGTTTATTTACACAAGAACCTAATATTATTAGAAGTTTTTTGGATATTAGATTACAAATTATACAAAAGAAGTTATACTGTTGGAAGCATGTCAGGGCCTAGTCAGGAGTGACATTAATAAAGTTCAGAACATAATATTATGTATATTGTTGTTTAGCATAAATAAGTAAAAAAGAATCTACAATACACTCTTACGCGAAACAAAATTTCGTTTTTGTCTGAAAATCGAATACATCTGCTTACCAAGTTTCAACAGTATAGTTCTTATAGTTTCGGAAAATGCTTGTTTGCCACCTTAGTAGTATAAAAAAAAGAAAAAAAAAGTATATCCCAACTAATATTATAAATGCGAAAGTGGGTTTGTTTGTTTGTTTGTTACGCGTTTACGACTCAACTACTCAACGGATCATCATGAAATTTGGCATGCAGATAGCCTATGGTTTGGAAAAGGACATAGGCTACCTATTTTTATTCTGGGAACGCGTGTGAAACCGCGGGGGACAGCTACTTTTTGTTATATAATATAAACTTTAAAGAGGCAGTAATAATCAATGTATAACATAAGTTATAACGGATGAACTGATTTGTATGAAACATTTCACATAGATAGCATACCCTAAAATAAAATCGGGTTTTCCCGCAAACCATTAAGTTCCCCAGAGACGCGGGAGAAACTACACAGTTTTATATATATGGCTCTCATGACTGAGCCTCGTAAACGGAATACGGGGAACGAAGCTGTTATTAAAACATAATTCTTTATTGCTCCCCGAGCGCCCGGAAGCAATCTTTTCACCTTCCACGTCCGGATGAGCGGCCTTTTCATGTCATAATAAAGTTACTTTGATGTAATTAATTGGAATAAAACGCTGGAATTGCTTAACGTGTATGTAATTGAATGGTGCTCAACGCTTTGAACGGCTCAACAGAGCGTATATTGGGGTAAATGCCGTCAAAATTAATATTCAGGTCATTTGATATTCAGTTCATTAGGATCCGTGTTACAGATATGTTAATATCGTTCAAAGGTATTGGAGCACCATTTTGAATGTAAAAGCTATTTATTCACATTGTGTGGATCATAACCACATCATGGATGTGGTCGAAGGTGGTAAAAATAATGCAAAGAAAATACATTTATATATAAGACTAAAAAAAAACAAAAGCATATTATTAATCCGCTGGCTCACAGATAGGGAAGCGCAACCTATAACTACTAACGCATTTATCAGAAAAATAGGATTACAGGGCTTTTAGTAGGCACACATAGCCTAAAACGATGATATATATGCAATTTTAGTGTGATAATCAGCCAAACAGTAACCTATTACATACGAAACTTTACTCAACACGAAAGATGTTATCCTTCTCGAAAGCTTGTTGAAGGATTCGAACCCACGACCTTTGCTTTATGCTGAGATATGATCACTACAAAAACGTCTAAACTTTATCTTTTTTAAAGACTTGAAGCTTAGTCTGAGATCCTGAGATGGCTAGTACCCGCACCCTAGCGGACTATTCGGTGAGCGCTGAGTGCTCTCAGCCGGGCGCAGTATCTTCTGAAATAATCTGTAACTTTATGCTTATTTTTTGATACCCCTAAAAATATTATACTCATATGTACATATACAATAGTAAAAGACGCTATTTCTGTCTGTATCTAAAATGCCTACTGCTCTCAGCTCACCTAACTAATGTAAGTAATTAGGTTGTTATCTTACAGTAAAATATTATCTTTAAAATATCCATTCGGATTGTGTGTAATTATAATAATAATAACGAATATCTGGGGAAATTCTTCTTTATACAAGTTTTGTTTTAGTTTTCACTTTCGTACTTAGTCGCACAAATTAATTTCATAAATGAAATTATACGAAAAATACCTGTGTAATTTATGTAAATGTATTTTATAATACAAAGAAAACGGAACCTTATCTATTATGAAAAGCAATCTAAAGAAGTCTTAATTTCATAATGGAGGCGAAGTAAAACAAAATCAAAAAGAAATTAGTTTTAAACGAAATCCATCTGGCCAAATTCCCATTGTTTTCGCGGAAGTTGGAGTTTTGTTTTTTGCCGTAAGGATTATAATTTTTAATGTAGGCCTGTCTTTCATAATATAAAATATAGTGAAGAATACGAGGATGACGACGACGATATGATGTGTTTTTCCAAACTGTTTTTTTTTATACCACTGAGGTGGCAAACAAGCATACGGCCGCCTACCGACCGTGACATATGGACGCTTTGAAAAAAAAATTTTTTGTCTGTAAGAGTACACTTCCCGTTTGGTCCCATTGTCATCAGATCAGGATTTGATTACTTCTTAGTGAACTTTGAAGTTGGTTTAAGTTTTTTGTAAAACAGTCCAATTATTGTCATATGACGTTAGAAAATGACGGACGGAAAATAAAAAAAATAAAAATAAAAATGTTATCTATGTTTCGAAAGTTGCACTTGAGAGTCAGTATCTTCTCTTTATGTGCTTACAACCTTCGGGCACTTTATAACTTGACACGGTGAGATCGTTGTTGAACACAAGCCTGTCCTACTGAAGCGCTAGATTAGTTGTCCGATCGATCGGCAAAGTAAAGCAAACCACAGTATCCGGGTGGGTATTTCAACTCAAGCGTTTTCTGGCCTCTGCAAACCCGTTGGTCCCAACTAACACATAATTCTGATAGTGCTAGTTGGAGGCCTCCTAGGCGGTTTGAAAACTCCAACAGTAAGTTGATCACTATCCTACCTCCATCAATCCGAAGTGGGCTTGCGTGGTGGAGTATCCCACTACCCTTTCACTCTCATTAGTGTATTTTTTGTTTATTTATTTTATAAAAAGTTACATAATGTTACAATATATATCTGCCAAACTGCATTGCAGTTTGTCGGTCGGTAAGGAGGCCCGTGCTCAGCAGCGGTACATTATAGGCTGATGATGAAGATGATGACATGCCTGCCCTAAATATAAAAACATCTTTTAGCGTTTAGTTAAACTTAAAAGTTATTAGAACACATATCTATTCTTATCTGGATCCTGGGTATAAACACGTCCATTAGGGATGCTATATCAGTATGTTTCTCCCGGCGTCGCCGACGTTTTCACCCATATAAATCACCTTTACTTATCCTAAACTGCAGACGTGTCTCGACTTAGCGCAGGTGTATTGACCTGCCATGTCATATAGGTCAGATTTATAGTTGACCTCTTTTATAAGTCTTCATAAGGTTCAATATGGTAAACAGATTCTACTAGTACGTACCTACGTAGCTAAATCTGTCATATGGTGGTTCGAACAATGCACAAAGATAAACTAGATTTTTCCCGTGACTTTATGCTAGCTGATAGCTCAATGGTAGTGACGTCGAATGCCGTGACGAATGTCGGGTTCAAAACTTATAATGACCTTGAGCTTTCGTTGAAGGAAAATATCGTGAGGAAACCACAGTCCGGTGGTAGGGTTCTTTGTAGTACCCACCTGGCTGGCTACCACTCAGTTGAAACACATTGGTGTTTCGACAGCTGCACATAAGAGCTAGTTCCTTTTACGCTTTGTGTGCCTACCAACTTCGGCCTCATCATCACTAACCATGGTGAGATTGCGGTCAAACACAGACTAATAAAAAAAATATATTATAAATAAAATTACTTTTGTGCGATTAGCAACAGAATGAGCACGATTATCTACTTTTGCGTAGGAATAAACATTATTCTTCTAAACGACTCCAACGGTTCCTTGTATAAGATAAGTAAATAATAATACGTAATATACTTAATGCAGTGAACGTTCTCAGGCTTCAAAGCTTGTTAACAAAGGCTACGGTCACAAAGAGTAGTTGGCCTGAGGCTGTGTATAATGAAAGGTTGTGGGTAGCAAGAAACATCGACGAAAATGCAATGTCATTTCTGTGCGTGGGTGTTATCTTCTTAGTTTGCTATATAATCCTTGTCTATTAGATGAAAGGATATTTGCTTAAGAAAAAACTATAATGGTGCGTCCATGCTTGGCGAACCGAGCACGAGCCGAGCCACGAACGAGTACACTGCGAGCACGATTCGCGTAGCGTGGACGGGCTTGCGAGCTTCGAACGAGCATTCGTAGCGTGCTCGACTGCGCTACGATTGTCAGTTTTTTCACGAACACAGGGATTCGCATCGCGTTCGTTGTAGGCTCGTTGAAGGCTCGTTAAGTACGTCTACGCTTGAAATCGCGAGCAACGAACGAATCCTGTTCGTTCGAGGCTCGGCTTGTGCTCGCTTCGCGTAGCATGGACGTACCATATTTTTCTTAAATTTCGAACATTATGTACACAACGTTTTGCGTCGTCATTGAAGGTGTGATTCTTTCATAGTTCCGGTGTATGACCTGACTCGTAACCTAAATACCCTTAACCGTAACCTTAAAGGTTTTTTCTGGTTATGCATGTTCCATCCTCGGCCTAAACAATCGGTCTTTTTTATGGTAAAAAAAAAACAAGAATAAATAAACAATGTTTTTGCAAAATATCACCTCTATCCATTGCTACTGTAAAAAGGGCAAGCCTAGAAACACTTTCATATAATATTAGTTGATATTTCATAACAATAGCTACAATCTTTAGAAGAAAACCTCATAAAAATAATAACAATCTGTTTATTTACAGAAGACTTTGAGCGTTTACCCTTTATCGTCAACGCCCACAGACCTCCCTCGCCTTCCCTTTCCTGGTGAAGTAACAGCTGCACCGCGGTGAGACAGAAAGTATTTTATCAAGGAACTAGCTGCCCGGCGCGACTTCGTTCACGTGGTGCTACCCTACCCTATGGTGCTACCCTACCCCACCCTACCCTACCCTACCCTACCCTACCCTACCCTACCCTACCCTACCCTACCCTACCCTACCCTACCCTACCCTACCCTACCCTACCCTACCCTACCCTACCCTACCCTACCCTACCCTACCCTACCCTACCCTACCCTACCCAGTTCGCGCCGATCCGTCGCCAGGAGCACCACGAAAATAACCCACTCCCGTAAACAAAAATCCAAATCAATAGTTAAAGTGGTCGGATTTCAGTGATCTTTGTGTGTGTGTGTGTGGAAAGTAGCAGCCCATCTGCCAATCGAAAGATTGTGCTCGAGGGACCCCGATTCAGCTTTTTGCAGCGTACGAAATACTTTAAGGTTAGAATTTTCACTAAAAATTTGCCTATTTTCGCTAACGCTGCCGAAACTAGATCGGTAACCCCCCTATTTTTTGTCACCATTCGAAGGGCACTCTGCAACACCACATATCCTGCTAGTTTCAGATTTTTCCAGTTCTCCTTTTGGGGAAAATTTACAGAAAACTAAAAACCACGTGGCGGCGTGGTCCGTGATACACGCGTTTTCTGATAATCTGGTGAATCCCTCCTAAGCACAGTCTCCCTCTGAGTAGAATTAAACTTTAAAAAGATGTTTAAGTCTTAGGATTAATTTAATATAGACTTTTTAATTTATACCATTTAAATCATTATATCCCTTAAACGACTTGGGACGCGTGGGTTTTCGAAGCTTCAGTGCTCTTGGCCGGATTTTTCCCTCTCTTCTAGTATTTTTTCCTATTTTTCCCGCTCTTAGACTCCCGAATGTACGGGAAAAACAAAAATTGTAATTATTTTATTTTCTAGCGGTGAAGGGTATACCTATAAATTATCTGGAGATACCAGAATTTGTGCGTTCGTGCACAGAATTCATTACCATTTTTTTCTGGAGAATCGGTCAACTGAATCAAAAGTTACGACCATTTCAGTTATTCCCCCTGAAATCTGCCTGAAAAAAATAATTTTCGGTTTGTTTGACCAACTATTTCAATAGCCCTTGGCTAGGCATAGTAGCCCAAAACCCGGTCCCGATCTGTCTTCTGGTTCACGAGAAAAAAGAGAAATACCAAAAAGCCGCCATCTTGGCGGCCATATAGGATTTACTCTTCATCCTGTATCTCGAAAACCGGAGATCGTAGCGAGAAGCGGCTTTTAGGGCCTAAGAGGAGCTCTTTACACACACCTGGATCTCGTGTGTTCCTTCCGTTGGATTGGGCGCATCGCAAGGCACATTGTGAACAACTTTTGGAGACTCTAAGTAGAGCCAACCACTCATCAATATGTCTTCACGCTCGGGCAGCTCCGCACCAACCACTACAGGCTCAAGAAACGCGAGCGGAAAAACGCTTCGGAAAAAAACGCTCGCTCAGTGTGCTGACCAGCGAATAGATGGGCCAACTGAAGCTAGAACTTCAGCGAAACCAGACCAGGCCCCGGGTACTCAATTGGTCGAGTCCGCCAACAAAGCTGCGCTAATACTCGTAACTGCCTGCTCTGATGTGACCGGAACACCAGATATGGAGGAGGAGATGGACCGTCTTGGGGTTGCGAGACCAGCGTCCAGGACTGACGATGACTGGTCTGATGTAGAGAGCTTGGCCAGCCGGCGCTCCAGCATGCTGCCGTCAACCCATAAAAGACCAGGAATTACCATGGACCTCGCCACCCAGAGAGCTAACGAGCTTTTCCTATCTGCTAAGGAGGCTCTGGAGAGGGCGGGTAACATGCGTCGTGAGAGCAAGACGGAAGCCTTGGAGTGCCTTCAGAATCTCTATGAGATAGTACTGTCAATCTCTGACTCTAGATCCCGTCATAGAGTGAACCTTGAGCAGGAGCGGGTCCGCGCAGCCAGAGAACTGGTGCGCGTTGAACGGGCCCATAATAAACAACTAACAGATCTACACCAGTCGCACGCAGTGAAGCTCCGGGACGCTCAAACGACCATCACCGAAACACATAAGGTTGCGGAAGCAATTAAGGGTTGGCTCAACTTCGAGATGGACGGGCCTCTCAAAACAATTGGCACCATACAGACGGAGCTTAGAACCCTGTCTCGCCTATCGACGAGCCGACCACCTGACAGTCCTGTAAAGAGCTGTAGTGCGGACCACACTGATGGAGTAGCCAAAGCTTTAGCCATTGGATTAAATCAGGTCTCTGATCATCTGAGGACCATGAGACTCGACTTTAACCGGCTCTCTGAGAGTCTAGAGAAAGCTCGTGCTTCCTCCCCCTCACCAGCTGCTGAGTGCGCGTCTTCTGAACCCGACACTCGCCTTGAAACGCAAATCGGCCAAATGGTAAAGGACATTGCGGACATTAAAAAACTGTGCCACGATCCTTGTGGGCATCAAGAGGTCGACAAGAGCATCACCACAATGGCGGAAGATATTGCCATACTGCGTAGTGCGTCGCAATTGACCAATTCGGAATCCGTAGCTGCCATAGAGGGCATTGCGTCTCTTAAAACAGAGATCCGAGATGCTTTAGATACTATGGTAGAGACGGTTGGCCCGATCAGGACGGCAGTTGAATCGCTACGCAGCGACTTCCGCGATAGTCCAGAAGAGTCGAAGTCACATATCAAAGAGACTCTGAGACCTCCAGCCGTAAAAAGACCCACTTATGCGGATATCACCTCAAACCCCCGTAGAGCCATTATCATCGAGTCCGTGGATCCACGCCAGTCAAGCGATGATATAATCATGGACATCAAGAAAGGCGTCGATGTTATAGGGTTGGGTGTTGCAGTGCAGGGGCTCCGCAAAGGCCGAAATAGTAAGGTGGTCTTAACTGTGGAAACGGACACAGAAAAGGAGAAGATGACCAAAGCAATTAAGAACCTCAGTAATCAGTATTCTGTCAAGGAGCCTGAACCCAAGCTCCCCCTGCTCAAACTACTCGGAGTAACCCGGGACACCGATAATCTCAAGGTGGTAGAAGCATTGCGGCGACAAAATGTCAAAGTCCTGGGTCCGGCAGCGGAAGAGAGTATCAGGGTTCTGAGGAGGTCAAAGCATAGGATAGACTCACTTTCAAATGTGATCCTGGAAGTGAGTCCGGCCATATGGGCAGCTCTCCAGGATAAAAAAGTTAAAGTTGACTATCAAGTCATCAGGGCGATCGACCAATCCCCCATCAAGCAATGTTATAGGTGTATGGGGTTCGGACATGAGTCTAAAAACTGCGACAATAATCGGTTCTGCGGGTTTTGCGCGGAGAACCACGATACGCGTGATTGTACCAGAACAAACAGGCCTAAGTGCGTAAACTGCAGACTCGGAACCGGCAACTCGCACCCAGCCTATAGTCAGGAGTGTCCAGAATGGCAAAAATTTGATCGCCTAGCTCGGTCAATTATTAGTTACTGCTGAGGGCACTCCAACGACTTCCTACAGCCAACCCTTAACCATGCTTCCTGGCAGTAAGCTCAAAATTCTGCAGGCAAACCTAGGAAGGGGTCGAGCTGCCTCACAAGAATGTCTGAAAGAGGCACTTGAGGGTAAGTATGATATTTTAATGCTACAGGAACCTTATGTGAGTAATCGGGGCTCAGCCAGTATGGGCAGATGTAGAATGGTCCAGCACTACAGCGGTAACAAACCAGTCAAATCGGCGATCGTCGTTGTCAATCATAGTTTAATTTATGTAGAGCACCCACAACTCTGTTGCGAAAACATAACCTGCGTAGTAATATCTCTGGGAAACTGTAGATTAGGTTTAATTTCCGTTTATTTAGAGGGAGACGAAGACCTGGAACCCTATCTAGTACGTGTCGAGCAGGTGATCCAACAATTAGGTACCCACAATGTGATACTGGCGGGTGACATCAATGCTAAGAGCTACTGGTGGGGAGAGCGTAGTGAGGACCGTAGAGGGAGTGCGTATGTAGAGTTTTTGACCCAGCTGGACATGTCAGTCTTAAATAAAGGATCCACTGCCACTTTTAGTGTCATCCATAACGGAAGAGCCTACGAAAGTATCATTGATGTTACCGCCTGCTCTGCGACTCTCTTGAGAAGAATCGAGAATTGGCAAGTCAACGACAGGCTGATCACAACATCGGACCACCGAGCCATAACCTTCACTCTTAACTTTGGAGACACGGACATAATAACACCCAGACAAACGACACGTAAATTTAACACCAAAAAGGCCGATTGGGTAGCTTTCGAGGATAAACTCAGGGAGGAACTGGCTCTACGAAACGTCACCACACAAGTCCTCGGAACTATTCACACGCCATCCGAAATAGACCAGTTTGTGGAAAGTTTTACGAACTGCATAATCGATGCTTGTATACACGCTATACCATTAGTCGGCGAACTTAAAAAGATTAAAATTAATTGGTGGAACGATGACCTGAAGAGAAAAAAAGTTGAGATGCTACGATTAAGAAGTAAAATTCGTAGAGCCAATCCCCAAAGGAAGCCTCTAGTAGTTGAAAATTATCTGACAGCGCTTCAGAGCTACAAAGATAGCATAAACGAAGTTAGAACGAACAGCTGGAGGGAGTTCTGTACTGGACAAAGTAAAGGGGGAATGTGGGACAGCATCTACAAAGTCCTCACAATGAAGGACCGTCGGGGAGACAGCCTTCTGAGGGACAAAAATGGACCCATATTAAATCCAGTCCAATCGGCTACACTTGTGGCTGACACTTTTTTCCCAAAAGATGACCCGAGCACAGACAGTATAGAGCAATCAGTAATCAGAGAGGACACCGGAAGACATATCGCATTGCTAAGGCAGCGGGCAAGTAACAAACCTGCCTCTACCCCCTTCAAGATGGATGAATTGCTCAACACTCTTGAGAAGATTGGACCAGCGAAGGCACCTGGAGGGGACAGTCTCACGGCAGACATTTGCTCGCGCGCAATCATCATTTCTGGTTCTCTTTTTCTAGAGCTGACAAATAAGTGCCTCTCAACCGGTTACTTTCCGGCTATATGGAAGGTTGCTGTTATAAGGATTGTCCCGAAGCCCCTTAAAGAAGATTATTCAGTGCCTAAATCCTACAGGCCCATTGGACTACTCCCCGTGCTAGGGAAGATCATAGAGAAAATGTTTACGGCACGGCTAATGTGGCATCTGGGAAGTAAAGAACTTCTGAGCAAACGGCAATATGGTTTCATGCCCCAGATCAGTACAGAAGATGCATTATACGACGCTGTAAACCTAATTCGTAGGGAAGTTTCTGCAAAAAAAATCGTGGCAGTGATTTCTCTCGATATTGAGGGAGCATTTGATAGTGCATGGTGGCCATTAATTCTTAAACAACTTGCACGTAAGGATTGTCCTACTGACCTTCTGCTCCTAATTGATAGCTATCTTTCAGATAGATCCGTGGAGGTGCAATACGCTGGGGAAGAGGTCCGAAGAGAGACCAACAAAGGTTGTATCCAAGGCTCCACATGTGGCCCAGTTATGTGGAACATCCAATTGGATCCACTCTTAGAGTCAGCGGATCAGTTCGAAGCCCACATACAGGCATTCGCCGATGACATACTAGTAATAGCGGCCGCCTCTACCACGTCGGAACTAAACCGAATCGCAAACGAAGCTCTTGAACGGATTTCGATTTGGGGACAAAGCAGCAAGATGCGATTTGCAGCGCACAAGACTCAGGCTATTATTGTCACAAGGAAGCTAAAATATGATGAACCAAATATAGTGCTGGGTGGAGTCAACATCGCTATTTCTAATGAACTGAAAGTGCTGGGACTTACCATAGACTCTAAACTTCTGTTTAAATCCCACTTGCAGAATGTCTGTGCAAAGGCTACAAACTTATATAGAGCAGTCTCCTCAGCTACAAGAGCAAACTGGGGACTTAATACGCAAATAACAAGACTGTTATATAGAGCAGTAGTTGAACCTACAGTGCTCTATGCGGCAAGTGTTTGGGCCCCAGTCACAGACAAGAAATACGCGATCACCAGACTTAACCAGCTCTCAAGGAAATTCGGTATAGTCATAAGTAGAGCTCATAGAACAGCCTCTCTCACCTCAGTTCTTTGTCTGGCGGGAATCCTCCCGATAGACCTCCGTATCAAAGAGGCTGCAAAATGGTACGAATTGAGGAGAGGCAAGCCTTGGGATGCTTTGCCGGGGCAGGAACTAGAGGAGATTATCAGTCCCTTCAAACTGCCGCACCCATCGAAGAGAACTCCATTAGCCCACAAACTCTTGCTGACGCAGGAAGAGATCGACCTCATCGATAACGATGGACCTAGGGTTTTCACGGATGGAAGCAAGATAGACGGAAGGGTTGGGGCGGCAGTAACGTGGTGGGAGGAAGGATTGGAAAAAAAGTATTCCAATTTCATCCTCGCGTCTTATTGCTCGGTATACCAAGCGGAACTTGCAGCCATATTGCGCGCCATAGAAATGTTGGCAAAGAGTAAAACCACCCGGATCGTTAACATTATCAGTGACTCTAGGTCTTCTCTAGAAGCAATTGCTGACATGGAAAACACACACCCCATTGTCGTTGAGATCCAGTCTAGCATCCGGGATAGATTAGCAGAAGGGAAAACTATCAACTTGTTCTGGATAAAGGCTCACATTGGTATACCAGGCAACGAGCGAGCTGACGAGTTGGCAAAGAAAGCAGCGCTGACCAAGAAGTCCCGGCCGCTCTACGATAAGATCCCAGCGTCCTACCTGAAGCGCTCTATCCGCCAGTGCTCTATAGCAATCTGGAATACCCGATATACAGAGGCTGACACAGGTAGAGTCACCAAGCTTTTTTTACCCTGCGCCAAAGAAGCCTACAAGATTATTGAGAAGACCAAGATGAGCAACATACTGGCTCAACTGCTCACCGGACACGGGGGTTTCAGTGAATATTTGTTTAGATTTAAGCTTAAGATGTCCCCTGTGTGTGTGTGTGATCAACTCTCTCATGAAACTGTAGAGCACGTCATTAGTGTATGCCCACGATTCGGTTCCTGGCGCAATGACATCTCAATTAGACTTAATCGTAACATAGAGCCTGAAAGTTATTCCATTATAATGAGAGACAACGACGATCGTCAGGAATTCATTAAATATGCTGAAAGGGTGGTCCGAGCCACTGCTAAATCTAACGGTAGCACTGTTGCTTGACCGTAATCGATTTTTTAAGGAAAAAGGAAAGAAAAAAAAAGATTATTTTATAATGCATTTAATATATTAGTTATTGTGAATACTCTCCAGTCTTGAATTTAGTTTTGTTTCTAAATATTATGGAATTTATAATTCAGTATTATTAATTTATTTGATTTTTTTTTTTGTTAGGTAGAGTCTACATTTCTCTACATTTGAGTTTTATTTGTCGGCAAATTAGTTTAATAATTATTAAATATTTTTAATGCTTTTTAATTACTGTAGCTTGTATAACTGTGTATAGGTACTAACAATTTAAATTAATTACAGTTAATATTTTGTTCTGGAATGTAAACTTATTGTGCTCTACATTGAAATCAATTATTTTCCTGCATTTATAATTATTTATGTGTTATGAAATGATATGAAATGTATAATTATTATGTTTTGTTTTTTGATTGATTTATTTAATTATATTATATTAGCATAGGAATAAATTATAATCTTTCTGCATGTGAAGGAAAAGTAATCATGTGATACTGAAAAAAAAAAAAAAAAAAAACACAATTTTTTTATACTAATAATTGTTATGATGATAAATGAATGCCATAATGTTATATACAAATTAAGACTAAATCTATTAAGAATTATTATATATATATATATTATTATATTACTCTAAGCTAACACTCGCTTAAATACTGTATTTATTTAACAACTGGGCGCGAACTACCTAGTTAATAAGAATGTATAATAAAAAATAAAATAAAAAAGATTAAATTGTCACATTACTATAGTGACAAGAAAGCACAACGTGATAGCGGGTGCCTTTAAATAAAATACCCTACCCTACCCTACCCTACCCTACCCTACCCTACCCTACCCTACCCTACCCTACCCTACCCTACCCTACCCTACCCTACCCTACCCTACCCTACCCTACCCTACCCTACCCTACCTTACCCTACCCTACCCTACCCTACCCTACCTGAATTTTCTTTGCTATACACCTCACGGAGCCCGAGACCTTTCCAACGAATGCAAAACCGTGGAAATCGGTTCGTGCGTTCTGATTGCGACTTTCAATTGTATTTCAATTATCTCCCTATTATCCAACTTTTCCATGCACTTGGCATTACCAGTTACAGTCCAATCACATACATTATTCTATTTTGAAGGATGAGTTTTTTCGGAATAACAAACAGTCGTTTGTGTGAGCTTCATAGCCTTTTTAAAAAATCCTAGAAATCTGAATGCAAGCTTGCATGTGAATTAATTTACATATTTTTAATCTATACAGATGAAATAAGATTTTCTAGCCAGTATGGGCAACTTCTGTACAACAGGTCTTAGAGAATAACGCTGAAAGGAACCCCGAGCTGACTTTTGAAGCCATTAAAATTTATTTGAAATATATACACAAAAATGTAATTTTTATGTCCTGTAGTTCGAAGTTGCCCTCACTGGCTAGAAAAAAAAAAATTACCCTGTATAAATAAAAACCAGGTCCCCATGTATATGTAAGAGCATCCCTTGAGAACGGCTCGACCGATCTGGCCGTTTCTTTTTTATACGACGAAGTCGGTAAAAAGTGTAATGGTGATGGTAAGCGGTTACCGTAGCCATACGGACGCTTGCAACACACCCCAATGAGCACTGGCGACGTTACTCAGGCGCAGGAACACAACATAAAGATATTTTTTTTTAATCCTCCAGAGAAGTCAGCAATTTTACTCGGGCGACGCCGGGCACCAACAACTAGTTTTATATAAAAGGTCCATTTTAAAGTATAAAATTGAATAGCCACTATACAGGGGCATTTATTATCGACATAAAAGTAAATGAAACGAGTTTTTTAATGCTCAAGAGTCAGTATTGCTGTATACTGGTATTGCTTGCACTTAAAGTAGTTCTATTCGAGTTAAATGAAAATGTCGCATCGTCTCATTCACTTAGGAAGCTTACACATCAACTTCGTAAAGTGACGGCTAGATTAAATAAAAGTTGAAATTAATTAGTTTTGTTTTTAGATATTAATAAAATTGTAAAATCATCATTGTAGGTATAAAGTATTTTGTCCCATATTGATATAAGTTTTGATCTGGTTTCTTCAATCAAATCAAATAAAAAAGTACCTATTTATTTAATTTAGGCCCTGATTGATAAAATTGTTACAAAATACTAACTAACGGTAATTGTGGTAATTTAATTAAACCACCTCAGCAATCTGGATACAGAATATATGAATTTGAAACAATACATTTTTGTGAAATTTAATTAACATAGTAGTTGGTAGCATACCATCGCATCGCTAGCACTACGCACCAGAGATAAGCGATCGTAAACGTTTCAGCTATAGCTTATAAAATAGCAGAAAACTAACAGAAACTTGTGAACATAAAAATGCAATAAAATCGGTAAGGGTGCAGAATACCGTAGTCTAGACAATACTCGCAATACGAAGGAAAATATGTATTATTTATATAATACCTAGTGTTCCTTGCTTAGATAATGGCTATCGCACAGCTCTGTACCCCGAGTGTAAAGATTGACGTTAGTAAACGCTTACTAACGCGTTTGCGTTTACGACACTTCTCCATAGGAATTGGCACAGCGCCTCTAGCGGAATACTCATGGTACTAATTTCACCCATACAAATTTATAGTTAACGCAAACGCAATAGTAAGCGTTTATTAAATTCAATTCTTTACACTCGGGGGACTGATGGGAGTGGTGTATACGGAATTGTTATGTTCAGCTCGGTATTGGAACCTCTGGAGATTTTATCTCTAATGTCAATAATAAGAATAGATTTTCGATTGTTTTCGTTCATTGTATGTGTCGATTTGAGAAAAGTATTGGCATGGAAGAAAACTATAACCTTAGATAAAATAAAACGGAAAAAAAAACAGTTTGTCTTCTTTCTTGATTATGAAAGTGATAATTTTAACCGTCCATAACTAAGTAATGCTAAAACGCTTACGATAGTTTTGTGTCTGTAAAGTTTATAGTAACTATGGTTCAAGTTTCAAGCTCTGTCATAACTATAATCTGCAATAAATACTACTCAAATTTTACCCTCCGATATGGATTCTATAACAGCAAAGGTATTTAGTAAATATTTTGCGTGTTGATGCGAGACTTAAAACTATATTTAATAATCTTAATTTTTATTGAATTTTATTTTATTATATTTATTAAACATTTCAAGAACTATTTTATGGAAGACTACCAGGCTCTCTTCTGGCACTAAGTAAGCAAGAAAGTAAAAGAAATAAAATAAACCGATGATTTACAAGTTGGCTACGCAGCGGTTTTGTAATTAGGACATTACCCTTTGGGGCTGACCTGCGTCCATTGATGGTAGGGTTCCATTAATTTGAGATAGCAATGAACAGTAATTATAATGTTCTGTGGAAAATGTATCCTTCTTTTTGTGAAATATTCCGGCCAATATAAACAGCCTTTAATTTATAAAACCGGATATTTCGTAACTAGGAAAACATTAAGTAATTATTTTTTAAATCAACGTATTTTTTTTAATTGGGTATTATTTTTTGACTTGCGTTCAAAATAGATAATAGTCCGGTAAAAATAGACATGCCACCCTTGCATAAATTCATAAAATGTCCCATATGAGAGATGTTTTCAGATTTTTTTTTTATAGCATCATGGTGCGTCCATGCTACGCGAATCGAGCACGAGCCGAGCCACGAACTAGCCTACAACGAGCACGATGCGAATCCCTTTGTACGTGAAAAAACTGACAATCGCGCTCGTTCGAGGCTCGGCTCGTGCTCGGTTCACCAAGCATGGACGCACCATGGGATGTTTGATATGATATGATATACCAATTGAATAGACTGCTGGTTTTCTTGTCAACGTTTCCGAGGTTGTATTTATAACGTAATGGTGCGTCTACGCTACGCAAAACGAGCACGAGCCGAGCCGCTCTTCATTCGCTATTTCAAGTGTACAATGAGGTTACAACGAGCCTACAATGCGAATCCTTGTGTTAATCAAAAACTGACAATTGGCAGAGTGGAGTCGAGCCCAACTTGAATCGGTGAATCGTTGTGTATGTAGTCCGTCTACGCCACGTTGTGCTCCACATGTGCTCGGCTGTTGCTCGGTTCGCCTAGCGTATACGCACCTTTACATTGCGATTGACAATTCAGGGCATGATGAGAAAGATGAAGCAAAGATGGTATGTACATAAAGCCTGGAAGGAACTGGCTCTCAAGTGATTTCGGTTCTCGGCGATGGATTTACAACTAGAGTATGGTAGCCAGCCAGGCGGGTACTAGAGAAAGAACCCTATCACCGTGCTAGGATTTCCTCACGAAGTTTTTCTTTTCCACCCACGATTTTCGATTCAAACCCACAACCGCACCACTAAGTTATTATAACTTTAAAGGGTGAATTTTATTTATAATACTTTATTTATAAATAGCAAGACATTTTAACATAAATCTCTGTTTGTGAGGTCTAGGAAATCATATAGTTGTTCCTTACTGTCAATTGATACCATGTAATGTGTATAGAACAACCAAAATAGGGTATTACCTATCTATTACCAGTATAATTGAGTTTTATCTAGCAAATACAATGCCCCACATTGCCATCAAATATTTCACATTTATTTATTTGGTGGTTAGAAGTTACCCGGCGATTGTGAAACAGACCCTCGCATTCACATTACGTACTAACTAAACATGTCCCTTTGGTTCATTGAATGTAATTTTCATCTAACATTCCCTAAAAGTAGAAATAGTGATGTAGGTATAATATGATATACGGTTTGCGGAACTTTCCTGTCAAAGTTTTTGAGCTGGGTGTATCGAAGTTACGGAGTTAAATTATTTGAATGTTTTTGGCATGCCTCGGGGAGGAGACCCAGCAGGGTACAGAGGAGTTATGTGAGACGAATGTTCATGTAGAAACATATTGAACATCTTTTTACTAATATTATAGTTGTGAAAGTTTGTAAGGGTGTTTCATAAAAAGGCTTTCGATTTGGTTGAGAAATGACACATATACCATACTGGGTGGAGATATTTTAAACTACATAGTATAATACGTATTTATATTATATAAATAGGGGGATAAATATAATGACCACCGTCATATTAAAACAAAGGATACTTTGTCATCATCATCATCATCAGCTATAATGGCCTACTGCTGAGCCTGTGCTCAGCAGTGGGCAGCCTGGGAGCAGTCTCAGCAGTGTGGAAGAAGGCCTGTGCCTTCTTTCACAAATCAGGGTGAAAGGGAATGGGCAGATACTCCACCACGCGTGCCCACTGCGGATCGGTGGAAGTAGGCTAGTGGTCAACCTACTGTTGGAGTTTTCAAGCCGCCTCGAAGGCCTCCAACTAGCTTAACGACTATTAATATTAAGTGAAAACCGGGACCAACGGCTTTACGTGCCTTCCGAAGCACGGAAACGCTCGATTGGAAATACCACTAGGCGGTCACCCATCCAGGTACCGACCACGTCGGTAGTAGCTTAACTTGCTGATCGATTAAGAACGGCTTATCATGCTACACCACGAGCGCTTCAAATTCAAAACAATTACTTACTTCAAAGATACTTATGATTCCTATATTGAAATTGAATTTCCAGCAAAAAAAAAATTTCAAACTGCAAATAACCAAAAGTCTTCATCTAAAATTATATTGACTTGAGGTTTTATTAACAAAAAATATGTACAAAATACAATCTATATTTACAAAATACAATCTATGTATAGAAAATTTCGTAGAATATTTTGTAGATATTCAGAGGTAGATTGGATGTCAGAATCCGGGAGTCTCTTAGATAGACCACATTAACTTCAACAAGTTTCAAGTGGCTCTTCACGGTTGAATTTCATTAAAAATGTCATCTCATTTCCGAAGTTTGAACACGTGTTTGTGAGAGTTTACGCGATGTAACTTCCTTGAAGTAAATATTGATTCTAGAATTCAAGGAGTGGTATAGTATTCAAGAAAAATTGCAAGCAGAATATTTATTCTGTACATAAAATCTATAATAAGTCGTATATTGTAACCGGCATCGGCATAGCGCGAGTGATTGCAAGGGCTTATCGGCTGCTCCAACCGCTTACCATAGGCGGGACGTATGTATAAGTTAAGACTTTTTTATATATTAACATATAGTAATACCCAACTAATATGGCTTACCGATGTACCTGCGCAGATGATGCCGTCATGTGTGCGGAGGGGCGTGACTTGCGAGTGAGACGGAACTAACAGTTGCAGTGTATGAACCTTATAATAGTCATCTAAGGGTGATTGTAAGTTTAAGCATTATTTCGTTAATCTTCGGGGCCATACTTTCTTTTCTGTGCGAACGAAGATTCACGACGCGCCTTATCAGTTGGGTAATACTGTACAATGTTTTGTGTTTTAGTTCACCGAATAGTATATCCATACGTAAGTATAAAGCTTAAAAAGCTGTACCAAAATATTGTTTCCGTAGCATACACCAAAAATCCATCATAGCGCCTTTACGAAATCTACCTTTCTGGAACATTTGTAAGCAAAATAAAACCTATTCAGGGATTCCTGATTATAAGCAAACCTTATGGGGTCATCGCTCGCATTCAAGTCCCGATACGAACATGATTAGATGCGTCGTAACAGATCATTTGGCAAATATTCTCAATACAGAAAAAAATCTGAAATTATTATTCCTAGGAGGAAAAAAAGCCGATCTTATATGAGTTTTTTTAAGGATGGGAAAGTTGGTAACGTATATCTCCAAATAAGGAAAATTACCGTAGAAAATGATCTTGCGGTATCCAACTCACTTAGGTAACTTGTTTTCCTCATAAAGAAAAGGCAAAATAATATGTCAATCGTTAGCGGCGGCCACGTGATCTTATACTATCCGGATACCGAAAGTAATTTAAAAGAACAACACACACCATTATGGAAGTTCAAAAAACCGTGCACGCCACCGTAGTGGTATTAATGTGAACATAGTATTCTTTTGAAGTTAAACTAATACTTTATATACGGCTACTACGCACTGGCTCGTCGCCAAATCGGTTCACAATTCAAATGATGCCAAGGATGAATTCGGGTGCCAAGTAAGCAAAGTAAGCAACCTGAAAACAAATTTGCAGAACAGTTATGACAACTTATTGTAGGTAAAAAAAAAAGGTTTGCTGACAAGAATGTCAATGAGAAAAGTTTGCTATTTGTGATGTGCGCGAGAAAAAACTCTGTTTTTATTATTTTCTCTTTGGTCCAATTCGCCTTCGTTTGTGGGACACTGGGAAAACAGTTTCCAGACAATTGTATATTGTTTATTTGTATGTGTCTATTCGTGGGTGAAAGTTAGAAATTACGAAGTTGGACTTAAATTGTAGCCTACTTATAATAATTATTATTATACTTTCGTTCGTTTTTATTTATTTCTTAAACATGAATTAAGGAATATTGTAGTAACATTTGGAATCCTCACTACATAATGTATAAACAGAATATTGAACAAATTCAATCCAAATTCCTGAAACATCTCAATTTCCGTACATACTACAAAGCCAACGACTATGCGACTGCATGCAAGCACCACCACCTCATGTCTCTTGAGAACAGGCATACCCTACTGGATATGCTGTTCCTGCATAACGTGTGTAGTGGCAGTATTGAAAGCACCGCTTTGTCATCCCTCTTTTTCCAACTTCAAGCGCCGTCAACCCGAACTAGACATATTAGATTATTTCACACACCACTTGTCATACTAACTTCGCTCACAACTCTGTTATAATTAGGATATTACGTACATACAACAAGGAATTTGACTCCGTGGATATTTTCCACTGTACTAAAGCGTCTTTCAAAAAGTACATTACCGACATCCTATTACATAAAAGTGGCTAAATATATATTAATACATACAAAAACTCACACATTCATACTCACTTACACACACCCCCACCTACACTTGCACACTCCCACCCACACTCACATACTCACAAACACATAAATCCATTATTTCATGCACAATCTAATTATACAATTTTATGTTTTCTATAAATACTCTGCTCATCGGATACTTACTGGTCTCTTCCTTCCTTTAATTAGAAGATAAGGTATTAAATTGTTAATCCTTAATTGGCTGTAAGATGTATTGAATAAGATAAATGTATTTATTTTCTAAGAGCTGTGGATTATGTAACAAATAAATAAATAAGGAACATATTCTGATTTTAAAAACTGTTCCATTGAGGACTATTCCTCATAAAATGGGTTGTTTTTTGTTCCGTTTATGAGGAAAAGTCCTAATATTTTGTATGAGGAGTTTTAGAAGGAATGTAACTGTGTGTACTGAAATAGAATATTCTTAGAATATAACAGTATACTGAGGTACATTTAAGGCTTTGATATACTTTGATAGCTCAGTGGTAGAGACGTTGAATTTCGCGAAAAAGATCGTGGGTAGAAATCATATCATTTTTAAGGCGATGATAGCTCAGTGGTAGTGACGTCGGATACCGAGACGAAGGTCCCGGGTTTGAATCCTACAATGAGCTTGAGCTTTCGGTGAAGGAAAACATCGTGAGGAAACCATAGCACAGTGGTAGGGTACTTTGTAGTACCCATCTGGCTGGCTACCACCCTCAAGTTGAAAATCTGTCGCCAAGCACCTATCGGTGTGTTCCGACAGCTGCACTTGAGAGCCAGTTCCTTCTAGGCTTTGTGTGCTTACCACCTTCGGCCACATCATCACTTACCATCGTGAGATTGTGGTCAAAACAGGCCTAAACATAAAAAAAAAAACCATGAGCTTGACTTCCATTCTCTAGCTAAATCAAAAGTTTCGAAGTCTCTATAAGTATGTGCCGCACATTTGCTAAACTAGGCTTTACCGATATAAACAACATTTTCACAATTACACATTTAATTATATATATTACATATATTGGGTTTAGATAATAAATGGCTTTTTCATATACCTACATGTAGCTTACCTGTAAACTGTAGACGAGCGCAACATTGCAGTAAAATGGAGCAATTTATTCAAAACGGCAATGTAACTTATGAATAATAAATTACCATGGACGGAGTATCATTTTTATGTATTCATGCAAAACATTCCTTTGTGAATGAATCAGAAATAAAAATATTTACGATTGTAGGTGAATTTACACGTTTTGAATAAGGAAAGATGGTTTCCTCTAGTGTACGATTATTTATATAATATCTATAAAACTATGATTTTTGTAGACCAATATAGAATATTTACCTGATACTATAAAATACGTTAAATAATGTGAAGCTATCCAAGATTGTAGAAAAGTATGAACTATGGTATTGTCTCTGGTTTCTACAAATCAATTAATAGACAATTTTAAACAAACGAAAAATACACAAACTAATGAATACTATTAAAGAACGGATATACTAAATATTGTGTATAAATAAATAATTGTATTATACACTGTAAATAATTTTTGGGGTGTAAAATAAAAGTGTACTTATCGGTTTACTGTTTAAATACCTGTTTCTTTTATACCTCTTGATAAAGAAGTAGTTATGGTAGAAAATAACTGAATACAATAAAAAAAGTAGTTTGTTATTAATTAATTTCAGAAAATTTTAATAACGTCATAATATTAGTAGGTAAGTAGATAGATAAGCAATCTTAACTTTAATAATATAAATGCGAAAGTGAGTTTGTTTGTTTATTTGTTTATTACGCCTTCACGCCTCAGCTAATCAACGGATCATCATGAAATTTGGCAAGCAGATAGCCTATGGTATGGAGAAGGACATAGACTTTTTATCCCGGGAAAGCGGGTGAAGCCACGGGGGATAATTAGTAATCTATAAAACTTACGTAACTAAGTGGAATGTAAAAGTTCTTTGTTTTAATGCACAACGGAAAACGGAAAAGTCACCAACTTGGTACTTTTGCTAATTTAAAATTCATATTAGGTCATTATACTTAAGGAAAGTTGCAAGTCGCTTGCTCATTTTCCGACGACCTTGCATTTTGTCTTTGTTTAAGAACTCGTTTTAGTGCATAATTTTGATATTTATAGTTTCATTTTTAAACTTTCTGTAGGGTAATTTTTAACTACACCATTTTTCCACGTCAAAAATGCCATCCACATGGCTCCCTGATGATGGTTAAAATATGTTTGTTAGCATGTGTATTTGCGGTTTCACTGCTATGCATGCACGAACATACACATTTTGTTATCATATGCAGGACGCCCATTTTGCGCTTTATAGCATTGCTGCACTGTGCTTCCACAACAAACGTGAAGTCTTATTGCTTATGTTAGAACAACGGTTGCCATGTTTAAAAATGAGATTGATTGGTTTAGAGAATACATTATTTATTTAAATATATAAATATATATGTCGGCGTCAGCGACAGCCAAGCGATAGAAACACCACAGTTAGGGTTCAGTGGTATCAGGATTCGGTGGGCGCAGTGCAGGCAATAAAACAACGTTACACCATCGCCAGTGGCGTGCATTCCATATAGGCAAATAAGCAATGCCTACCTCATAAGATTCAATACAATAATATTTTGATTTAATTAAACTACATAATCACTTTAAATAAAAATTCTAACCTAACATTCAATACGAAATTTCAAAATTTGCCGCGAAGGCACTTTCTAGTTCGCCTCTCAAATTCACGCACACTAAAACGATTTCGGCATATTCA
This sequence comes from Achlya flavicornis, assembly GCA_947623365.1. Classification (NCBI taxonomy): domain Eukaryota; kingdom Metazoa; phylum Arthropoda; class Insecta; order Lepidoptera; family Drepanidae; genus Achlya; species Achlya flavicornis. The sequence goes on from OX392488.1 coordinate 5,855,273, forward strand.
TACAGACACACACACTTCTTTAAGATAATACGACGAAAGCATAAATCACGCTTTTGCTATGCGTAGCATACTGACATTTGACATTCGCGATTTATGGATCAAAAGTAACCTTACCTACTCTGTTGTGAGCAAAGTAACCCATCCAAATTAAAAAAACTACAGTTCACCAACATTAGAGTAACTCAAATATAACTTCGCAATTTGTTTGTGTTCGTTTGTTTATGGTTTGGCAGGCAATGTTGTTGTTATTTACTTTATTGTGATTTTGCGAAGTGTATCTGTGTGTAATGAAGAAATTTTGTGGGGAAGATGCAAAATGTATCGATAAATAAGTCCTTTAGTCAGTTTTCGTTTGTTGAAAATAGTAGGTAACTTGTTGTAGACCAACTCCAAAACATTCATGGATTCAAAACCAAGGTAAAAATCTTAGACATTTTAACACAGAATATTATGTTTATTAAACACCTGGCTACCTGGGTGCTGTTATTAGAATCTATTATTCTGTTATTAGGTATGTATTTTGTTTGCTAATGAATCATACCAAATGTATGTGGAATGATACGCTGACCTAAACAATTTTACGAATCTGGTCAAAAAACATGATCTATCTAAGAGGCATATTTAGGCGTGTATGGCCTTGATTTCTTCTGCCTACCTAGTCCGAAAACCAATGCACGCCGCTGACCATTGCTTCGTAAAAGTCCCGTATGTTTATTGTCGTTATAAACAATCACTTAACTTCACTTCACACATGTACAGTCTTATATAATTATAGGCTTCACAACCGGGTGTAACAATGATTGCACTGAGATATGTACGGCTCGAGCGCTTGTGATAAACTAACTGTCCCAAAGCAATACGCATCCCCTTATTAACTCTGTTATTCACGTTATAGTAAAATCAGTGTTCCGCACGATCCGCGTGGGCGAGGAAAACAATAGAAATCAATTGTTATTTTTTAACCGCAAGTCAAGGGATTAAGTATACTACTATTTCATCAAGTATACCACGATACTCAGTTACTCAGTACGATACTCAGTACGAACTCAGTTGGATTATGATAATATTTATCATAATCCAACTGAGTCCGACCAACGATTTAACTCTCCAATATATATATAGCATAGGCATCTTAAGCAAAGGTTTTACTCAATTCAACTCCTAAATAGATGCAGGCGGAACCGCGGGAATGTAAGTTCATAACAATAAGGTTATTGAAAAAGCTAAATAATTTTTTTAAAAACAGTTTTCATAAATAAAAATGCAATAGAATATTATCATACTTACCTGTACCAAGAACATGTCAGACACTAAAGTGGGAAGCACTTTTATTGGTTCGTGAAACTAGAAATGCAATTTACGACAAATCGGAGACGCATCCGAGCTCGACATAATAAAATGCTGTCTAGGACAGTATCGTACTCTTAAAAGACGGTGGTCTACGCTATTTTAATGTTTCGGTTTCGGTGATTATTTACCTAAGATCTTCGATAAAAAAAGTTGATTATTAATTCTTTTAACATTGATGATTTTTATTCCTTCCTTATCTTCCCACTTATGTTTAGTTCATATAAAAGTTTAGTTTATGATTTTTTCAGATATATGTATTTTATTTGTTTTTTCTGTGAAAAAAAAACCTTATTAAGTATCTGATTTCGTTTCTTTCAATAAGCGTTATTTGCGAGATTGACTTACGTTTTTTATAGAAACAAGATTGATGGCATACTTTTTCAAATGGAAGAAAAATTTCAGTAGTAAATATGAACTTGATCCTGTGTGGAAATCGAACTCATGAAGTATGGCGTGGCAGGATATCAAACAATCAAATACCTAGATACGTTAATATAGTTTTAGACTAGATTATAGTCGATCATCTACTATAGGGATAAGAGACATTTTCAAATCACACTTTGTAATAGGACATTTGGCAAGACATACGTTTCCACTTACTACACTGTCATTATCAGCCACCAGTTGTAGCACAATAAAGCCACTTCTCAAGTAGTCAACTGTCCAAATACCCGCCACACAGTTTGCAAGACAATTTCAATATAAGGTGAATACATAGTTTAGAAATACTAAGTTTCCTTGAACAGGAATCTATTATCTGGGCCCTATGTCTGGAAGCTTAGAAGTCTATAGTAATTCTGTAAACAACTTTATTTAAGTGACACTATTAGATATTAAAGTCCGTATTTCTATTTTCATGTACAGGTCAGAATTAGATACCAACGTAGGTACAACATAGCTTTGGCCATGATCTATGAAATTAATCCAACTCTACGTACTTACGTCTGTAACAAAATATCATATTTTAGGTAAATGTTGCAAGCTTATAACAGCGTCGGCGAAGTTCTCAACTTAAATTTTCATAGTGGCTGCATCGCCGCTTCGGTTTTATTGTGAGTAATTAACAAACTTTGATAAACATTATATTCAATTGCAGCACAATATGAAAATTAATCCAGCGCAGCGGTTCCGAAATTTATTAAAGTTTGGTTATTAGTCTAGACAATGCACATATTGAAGGATCTAGCCATTATGCAAAATTCCTAGGAGTATTGGAAGTTGTACAGGAAAGTTTTAAAGTATAGTGGGGCTCATTCGCTTCGCTCACTCACTCGGCTCACTCATTAGGTATTTACTTGGAAACAAGGCAACCCTAACTTTAGTGTCTAAAGTTTCATCCTAATTAAATGTCTAAACTTAGTCGCAGTGGTAAATCTTCCAAGGTATCCCATTAGTAACAAAACGCCGGGTTTTGACGTTATTGTGTAGTACGTATTCTGCAAGTCTCTGGCGCAAAGGATTTTATTTGCTTTGATGCACTTTGAAATGTTAATATATGCGCTCGAGCGTCAGTAACTAGGAATCGCAGATCCCGGAAACCAATTCATCTTCTATAAATCGTAGGATCCTACGAAGGGAAGATCTTCCGCCAGGCTGGGACATCGTGCCTGGGGACCGCGGTCCAACTGTACATGTCGGACAGTTGTATATATGCAGATTCTCGAGAAAACTTCGCCAGCGCGATGCAGGATTTAGGCGCGATGCAGGATAATGTGGCGCCACGCCATCTATCTTTCCGTGTGTGAACTATCTCGGTGTTACTGATAGATGGCTGATAGATGTCGCTACATCACTCCCTTCCTAGACCGGAGGTCGATCCATTATTGAGTCGTTGCGTTAAGCTTGCAAGTGCCAGTGCTGCTCGAAGTCTACGGTGAGTCGAGACGGAGCGCAGATGCTGCGACAGGTTGAGCCGGCTGGTCCACGTAATGCAGAAACCGCCACGCCGGAGAGATGATCCGGGCGTGTGCTGCGGTGGACTGTGCGGGCGAGGAGCTTAGTCGCAGTGTTGCCTTGCAGGACCAGGAAGCACGGTGAGTCGGCTGCGATGGACCTGTTTGAGGCGAAGTTGGCTTGCTGTGTGACTGCTTGCCGGTGGGGAGTGATGAGCTTGGAGAATCTGCTCAGAAGTGCTACTGCATGTTCCGTGATTTTTGGAGGGTCGGAAATATTCCCATCCATCACGTCGGGGTCACCACTATGGAGGTGCAAGGTGGATGACACCTCCATTTAAAAGGGAAGATCTTCCGCCAGGCTGGGTCATCGTGCCTGGGGACCGCGGTCCAACTGTACATGTCGGACAGTTGTATATATGCAGATTCTCGAGAAAACTTCGCCAGCGCGATGCAGGATTTAGGCGCGATGCAGGATAATGTGGCGCCACGCCATCTATCTTTCCGTGTGTGAACTATCTCGGTGTTACTGATAGATGGCTGATAGATGTCGCTACACCTTCTTATAAAACTGAGTTATATTTGTATAAGAACTGTGTACCATACGTGTAAGAAAGAAAGAAAGAAGAAAAAAATGCATGGTGAGTTTACTTGGAAAATGCATATTTAAATTTAACTATATTTATTTTTTATACAACTAAGTCGGTAAACAAGCTTACGGCCCGCCTGATGGTAAGCGGTTACCGTAGCCATATGGACGCTTGCAACACTAGAAGCATCGCTCACGCGTTACCGACCTGTCCCCCCTTCCCTGTGAGCCCTGGCGACCTTATTCACGCGCAGGAACACAACTTTACACAACATAAAGTTATTTGGCTGCGGTATTCTGTAAGGTGGAGGTACTTCCCCAGTCGAGCTGCTCTTTTAGCGAATAAACGCTATGCTCTACCTCTCTCAAACTACTTTTACTTTAGAGATTTTAAATTCATAACAAGTTTATCTTTAATACTACGGTGGTACTTTTTTTTTCTAAATTACAAACATTTGGGGTTGGTAAGGTACGTTCTTCAACCTACTTACAAGTTTTAAATTTGTACTTCTAGTAACCAGTGTATTTCTTCAGCTGCACTTGAGAGCCCGATCCCTTCAACGCTTTATGTGCTTACCACTTTCGGCCACATCACCACTTACCAATTACCATGATGAAATTCTGGTCAAAACAAAAACTAAGAAAAAAATAAACAATGGAAAATAGCCGGTTAGTATCAGAAGCAGTTCCAATTACCCTGGTTTGGCAATAACTATATTATGTCTTCTGTTATCGTAATAAAGCCGAAATTACTATTTGTTATTATTATATAACCCATGATGGACGGAAATATGAGTTTTTTATTACTTGAGGTTATAAGATGACGCATTATACAAGAATACATTTTAGTATTTTTATTTTAGCAAGAGAAGGCGTCATTTGAAGGAAATAGGATAAGTTGATGTAGTTTAGTTATGTATTACATACCTACATACAACTCTATGATATTACCTAAGTAATATGTAGATAGGAAATAATACATATAATACTTTTTGTTTGTAAATACATGTATACTAATATAATAAAGCGCAAGGTTTTTGTTTGTTTGTTTGTTTATTTAAACGGGCTAATCTATGGATCTAATTTTTATCACGGGAACGCGGGTGAAACCGCGCGAGGCAGCTAGTACTTAATATACATAATTACACCCAGACTCAGGACATACAAACAATTTCATGCACAAAAATGCATGTCCTGTGCGTGAATCGAACCCACGACTTGCAGCGCGATAGGCCAACTGCGCCAACTGGCCCGTCGTAAAATATCTCTGCATATAAAAATGAATCCCTATTTCTCTTTGTGACGCCATAACTTGAGAACCGACTTTACCGATTTCGTCCATCTTTTAAAAAGAATACTTTGTAGTAGGTTCTTACGAAAATAATATATGTTAAGTTGCGTAGAAAATTTAAGAAAACTTAACGGTAGGGTAGGGTAGGATATCCCTCTGGTACTTGTGTGAAATTGCGGTGCGCTAGTAAATACTTATCATCAAAAGCGAAATATTTTAACGCCCGAGTTGAATCAAAAGGGCTTTTTACTCGCGCTGTCACCATTAAAGTTAATTAACATACAACAGTATCGAGCTGTCGCCCGGGTCTAATAAACATTTCGTTTTCTTATTATGTAAATGGTTGACACAATTCTTCCTAACAGTTTTATTTTTCTGGGCTTATTATCCATACTTGGCGTCGGAAAAAGGAAGTACAACTCGTATATTTTACGATCAAATTGCCGTCAAAAACGGTAATTTGTTTGTTTACAACAATAACTTTTGTTTGTTTAGGGTTACTATTCGTAGAGTTATTTATTGCAGTTATAGTTGCGTGTTGTTTGGGAAGCATAATACAATCTATAATAACTGCGAAAGTGTTTTTTTTTATGTGTTATCTCCTGACTCCTTGCTGGCACAATCAATCGTGGTGAAATTTGGAATGCGGGTCTACCCGCATTCCAAATTTCTATTGTTTTATATCTACTATATTGTTTTATATAAACTTATCTATTGTTTTATTCCAGGCTATGATCTATCATAGCCTGGAATAAAACAATAGATAAGTTTTGTCCCGAGAAAACTGGCTTTCAAGTACACTGGTAGATTTTCAAATTGTGTTTGGTAGCCAATGGTAACATTTGATTTTACTAGCAAAGTCGAAGTTTTTTTCTAACTATTTCATGAACCCTATACACATATACAGGCTGTTTTTTTTTTCTAGCCAGTTTGGGCAACTTCTGAACTACAGGTCATAGAGAAAAACGCTGAAAGGAAAACCGAGCTGAATTTTGAAGAAAATAAAAATACCGTTAAAATTTATTTAAAAAAATTAGCATTTTCAGACATATTGAATTTTTCCAAAAAAAAAAAATTTCGGAATTCTGCTTCTACGTCACAATATGAATAAAATTATGTATGACAATCTTGCTCACAAGTTGCTAGAAGTTATCCAAAATATTATTTTATATTTGTTTTATCCTGCGTAGATATATATACAGTATCTGTTTTTTTATCGTAATAAGAAATACAAACATATCCCCGCCCCTTCTATATAATATCAAACGTAGAAAGGGCTCTATGTAGGCCAAAATAAGTAAACAGAAATCTTCAACGTCCACATGCCACAGGCCGCCTCCCGTCTCGGTTTCATTTTAAATATTCATAATATGTAAATAGCTCGTGACACTGATAAAAAAGGGGGACTCAAAAAGGTCCGTTGCGTATTATATCAAAGTCAAATTCGGGAAAATCGAAGCGAAGTAGAGACAAAGGTACCTCTATGAAAATAATATAGAATGTTGGAAAGAAGGGTTAAGTCATGAAATTAGGACCCGATTACCCGAAACTACTTTCTAAATGTTTATATCATTTAGCATTCACCATAACAAATAACGGCTAGCCATTTTAAAAAACGGAGCCGCTTTATCTTACGGCTGATCAACGTTAAGCTGGATTGTATTACGGCTGAACGAACGTCCGCCGGTTCTCCAATGCAGCTATCCGTAATGTAATTGAGCGGGTCATGAACCACTGCTTTGGCAGTTTTTATTGCAATTTCTGATACTCGCGGCACTGCATGCCATAACTAACAACACTAATAAAATAATTTTACTTTTAATTAATCTAGAAAAACCTGTAATTGGCTTATGTTAAGTTTATATTATACCTGTTACCTTCTATGTGAGATATGCTATTGGTTTTTTTAATAAAAAAAAATAGGGTGTTCAGCGGAATCGTAAGAGTTATATTATTGGCTGTTGGCTGTAAAGAAAAATACCCGATCTTAAAGAAAAAGACCGCTCATTTATTTCATGTTTCCTGGTGTTTTTTTTACTAGTTAGTCAGGTCCCTTTAAAATGCAACTTGATTACGATGCAACATAACGTGGGTCACCGTATTGTAGAACGTATCGCAATGACAAACCGGCTAAACGTATCCGCCGTAATACAAAACGGCTCTGATTTAAAAAGTGTGTAGCCGTTATGTAAAACGGTGAATTTACAATTCAGCGACATAATGTACCATATCAAATAAACTTCGTTTCGAAGATTACTTGCGATTAACTGCATGCTTATTTTTCTTTAATTTCATTTTGGTGTGAATTGATTTTTACTGAGTAAGCAGCGTAAGATTGATAACCTTTGTTTTGTGTTGTGCATAGCCTAAGGTAACCGCTTACCATCAGGCGGGCCGTAGGATTATTTGCCAAATTTACTTCTCTTTTAATAGGTTTGTAGCTCTGCTTCTGCTGATGATGTTACGATTTATATGTGCCTCATGTGCCTGTATGTGTAAACTTTATCCAAAACTGTTCAGTTACTGCTTTCCTGCGGAAAGAAATGTTGTTTTAAAACAAGAATATATCTATTGGTCAAGAATAATATTGTTTCATATATAGGGAACACTTTATATTCTTGAATTCAGCATTTTATTGTTTTGATTTTTTATTCTTAAATCAACAATTAATATCTCAAATAAATAAAAATCTATTCTACATAGAAGAAACAAATAATGTCTCTAAGCAAGAGGGACGGAATTCTTGGACTTCAAGACATCTGATTTTCTTGAACAGAATCAATTTGAGTATTTAATGTAAAACTTCTTTATTTTCGGGCAAAGAGCAAGGTGTTTTCAATAGAAAATATGTATTCTTAATATTGAAAAAACAAAACTTATAAGGACAAAAGCTTATTATTTAAAACAAAACATTATGTTTCATGTTGAATCGGTTATTAATCTTAAGCCAAAAATCATACTTTTGTTGGAGAATGCTTTGGCTTGTTATGAATTTTGTTAAGTTTTAAATCGAAAATGCCACTGTTTTCGTCTAAGTCGTGTATCATTGAACGAAGATTCGTCACTTTTAACCAAAACCACCGAATCTTATTCGAAGATTTTTTAAATGTTGGTACAAGACAATTTTGTTCTTAAGTTTCTTTAACCGAAATACTTCTGCATTCTCTTAATAATATTATTTGCTTAACTCAAGTATTTTTAATCTTAAGTCGAGAATAATAAGTTCTGAGTTGAGAAAGCAAATATTCTTAATTTGAATAACCAGAAGTTTCATACTAAAACCAAATTCATCTCAGGTGAAAACTTTATTTGCATTCTCTTAATAATATTATTTGCTTAACTCAAGTATTTTAAATCTTAAGTGGAGAGTAATAAGAGTTCTGAGTTGAGAAAGGAAATATTCTTAATTTAAATAACCAGAAGTTTCATACTAAAACCAGATTTATCTCAGGTGAAAACTTTATTTGCATTCTCTTAATAATATTATTTGCTTAACTCAAGTATTTTTAATCTTAAGTGGAGAGTAATAAGAGTTCTGAGTTGAGAAAGGAATATTCTTAATTTGAATAACCAGAAGTTTCATACTAAAACCAGATTTATCTCAGGTGAAAACTTTATGTGCTTTCTCTTAATAATATTATTTGCTTAACTCAAGTATTTTTAATCTTAAGTGGAGAGTAATAATAGTTCTGAGTTGAGAAAGCAAATATTCTTAATTTGAATAACCAGAAGTTTTATACTAAAACCAGATTTATCTCAGGTGAAAACTTTATTTGCATTCTCTTAATAATATTATTTGCTTAACTGAAGTATTTTTAATCTTAGGTGGAGAGTAATAATAGTTCTGAGTTGAGAAAGGAAATATTCTTAATTTGAATAACTAGAAGTTTCATACTAAAACCAGATTTATCTTAGACGAAAACTTTATTTGCATTCTCTTAATAATATTATTTACTTAACTCAAGTATTTTTATTCTTAAGTGGAGAGTCTGGGGTTCTCGACTTGAGAAAGCAGATTTTCAATGTAAGTATATGAATATTCTTAACTGAAATAACCGGAGGTTTCATACTAAAACCAGATTTATTTTAGGTGAATACTTTCTGTGCGTTCTTTAGAGAATATGATTTACTTAGCTCAAATATATTTTTTTTAAAGAAAGAATGTATGAGATTTGAACTGAGAATTCCACTTTTTGAATGAAACTATTATTTTTTTCAATTTAAAAATCCGGATGTGTCAAAGCAAACCAGCTGCAGTAGGGTGATTGCGGTAGACGGATGGGCATGGAATGGAAATTGTTTCGACAATTGAAAATCCATTGGCGTTACCAATTCGACAAATTAGAATTACGGAATAATTCAAAGACTAAGTCTGCAATTCAAAATTGTCCAATTTGTAAATAAATGGTTTTAATTGTCAAAATAATTTCCATTCCATGCCCATCCGTCTACCGCAATCAGCCTGTTGGTCTTGCTTTGACACTTCCGGTTTTTCAAATTGTTTTTTATTTAGTTTCACTTAAAAATGGAATTCTCAATTCAAATCTCGTACATTCTTCCTTTAAAAAAATATATTTAAGCTAAGTAAATCATATTCTCTAAAGAACGCACAGAAAGTATTCACCTAAAATAAATCTGGTTTTAGTATGAAACCTCCGGTTATTGCAGTTTAAGAATATTCATATACTTACATTGAAAATCTGCTTTCTCAACTCGAGAACCACGAATCCACCTTTTGTTAAATCTGGTTTTGGTATGACCATATCTGTGAAATAAAAGCAAATAGTTATTTATTAAAACATTTATTCAAATAAAAAACCCAAGCGTAATCACCACCATTACAACTAAACTTAGTTAATCATCAGAGAAGAATACCTACATAAATCCTCTGTGAGACACCAATTATTCTTGGAACAGGCCTAGTTCTTTAAGTAAGTCGTTCATTTATAATCAGTATTAAAATTATTGAATGCTTCCTGAAGTGCAGTTATCATCAGAAAACTATCTTTTGAATCTTTTAACGAAGTTTTCAATAAACAAAACGGTTCTGATAACATCAAATTTGAAACTAATTCAACAATAGATTGTATTACGTTTCTGGGTAAACTAGAAATGTTATGTAATTCAGTCATAAAGGTTGTAACAACATCATTAACTTTTGATACATGACTAATATTATCATTAGGTTTTTGGTGATTAGGATCTTCACAATTAGATGCTGTATCCGTTTCATGTTGTCTTTCAGTAATAACATTAGAGCATTCAGGTCATTATGGTATGAAATGAAATGCTTTTTTAATTCACTTTTAGAATGATACAGCCCTCTTTTGGGCACAGGAAATAATTTGTAATATTATGAGCGTATCGCAAATGGATGAAATATGGTTGAAAATTTTCATATACATTATCACACTTATGACACTTCAACATGTTGGAACTCTTTCACTTAATGTGGATGCTCCCCATTTTCAATTTATAACAAAAAAAAACAATTTAATTTATTACAGCATTTTTAGGCGGCTATGGAACGTGTAATTTTGTGATTTTCGAATGAGGTGTATGACAATAAATTTATGAATGTATTAATTTTGCATTCCAAACCATTATAAAACTGTACATTGGTCTCTTAATGATTAAGATTATTTATGTATTGATAAGGAACAAACTTATTGTTTAAAATAATTTTAAATGCATGATTAAGGCGGCCCAGCATAACCAACGCAACTTCAACGCAAGCACAGTCTAAAAGCTTGTTGTTTCTTTCATCCAACGTAATGTTTGATAAAGATGCACTGCGAAAAAAGAGAGATAGCGCCAGAGCCCTCGGTTGTCGGTCGCGAAATTCCGCTGCTCACTCGCGGCCGCTTCGGTAGGGTTCGTAGTCTCGTAGTCATTCATGATTTCGCGTCTCACTCACGCACGCACGTAGTAGGTATATTTTCTATGTCTCCTAGTTCGTAAATATAATCATTTACAGTCTTGGTCGTCAGAGTAGTATCGGTATCAGTCTGAAAATAAGTATACATAATGCATTTCTTTTATAGTTTGATATGTTCAATACAAGAATCTTTGTATATTAGACATAAGATTCTTGGTTCAATCACATGCAAGCAACATGCAAGTCACAGACTGAATAACACATACGGAAAAAATGCGAAATGCCATAGTCTTCAGCCAAGAATAACATTATCCTCAAAAAATATTGCTTAATATCAAGTAAATATTTACTTGTCTTAAGAATTATGGAATTCTCCTAGGTAAACAATATTATTCTTGGATATATTTATGAATCAAGAATATTGTTTCCATTGAAGAATTTCTTATTTTTTGATTATACCAAATACAGTGCCTTAAATCAATTATTGAGGTTGAGAAAATAATTTCTGTAAACACCTCTTTTGTATGAAATTTCGAGCTTGGGTCAACTTGGGTAAACAATATTTTTGGTTTTAGTTGGATACTTCAAGTAAATATTAACTTGATATTAAACAATAATTGTGAGAATAACTATATTATCGGCTGAACAATTTGGCAGATGCTTATTTTTTTTCATGCAGGTACAACAAACAGAACCCCTAAAAATGTTATGCAAATATTGCTTCTCATTTATTAGATAAATTGATTATAATATTTAAAGATTAATAATTTATAAATTTTAATTTCTTCAATTTAACATATTTTTACTTAATTCATGATATAATCCAAATAAGCTTCAAAAACCATTTTTAATCAAACTTGTCACAGTAACTAAGTCAAGACTAATATTATGCTTTTAGATTCTGTCGTTTTAGCATGAGAGGATAAACTGCCAAATATAAAAAAAATATGTTTTGTGTTCAGAGGGTTCCCAAAGTATAATAGATAAAAGACCTAAAACCACTGAAAAAAACGATAGCCAAATGAAATGGATCTTAAGTGCACTGGACCAGTATGCCTACCATGAGTATCCTACGCTAAGGTAATCTACACTCGCTAGCGACTATGATGAAACATTTTGTATGAAATGCTTCCAAGTGTACACTAGAAGTGGTGCTCACCATGCAAAATATTCACCATAGTTGCTAGCGAGTGTAGATTATGTTAGCGTAGAAAACTCATGGTAGAGTTACAGACCCTACATATGGTTTCCTGATATTTATGTCCAGTAGGTACTAAGATTTCAATCACTCATGTTCTAGATGCAAAATAGGAAGTAAAAAACTATGGAGTCATGGGTATAACTATTAAATAAAATAAGTATATTTGAAATATTAATGAAAAATGAGTAATATTATAATACTTATTAATATGGTACTAATCAAATGGTACTTACATGTCTAGAGAAATAATCATCCAGTTTGGATTTTATGTGAATTCTGTGGCCTATTAGTGGGCAAAGTTCTTTAAGGATGCCTTCATTTAGATGCCTCAATTGGTTTGATTTAATTTCATTTTCTGAAAAAAGAAAGTTATCTTATTTTTTGGTTTGGATTACAGTGATTCATAGAACCTTCCTGGCTTTTTCCATACTTTTTGGACTTGACACTAAAAAGTAGAAGTACCTACTACCCGTGCGCGATAAGATGAGACCAGAGTGGAATGTGACTACCTCGCCTGCTTCCCCTGCACTTCCCTGATGGCACCCGTATTGTACCTACTTATAGCATGAAGCAATACTACATGTACAATAAGGGAGCTATGTTTATGATGTATAGTATACAAGCACGCAACTGTGTAACGTCAACGCACCAGGTTTTAAATGTTTTCAATGCTATGAAGGAATTAGAACTGTAAGTAACCTGGCATGTTTCAAATAATAACAGAATGTAAAAGGGCATTTATTTTATACTAATTGAATGTACTGTAAGCAGATTTGTTATAATCATAATACCTATTTAAGAACGTGGTCTTCATTCTACTAATTAATGATTTATTGTCCTATTAGCAAGTTATGTAGGTACCTACTTTTCTTACCTTGGAATCGACCAATTACGGATTCGGGAACTCCCCATTTTCGCAGCACAGAATCGATCTCCTCAGACTCAACAGACATGAAAAAATTGTCATCTACGCTGGCACCGGCTGCAGTGGCTGAATCACAGAGATTTTCATTCATCTAGGTACCTACAATGAATTTTAACATCAGAATAATAACCAAATTATAACAATTATTTCGTCAATAGGTACTCACTCTTGATTGAGAAATTTTCAATTTTAGATGTAAACCACACACGAACACAGCACACGACCTTGCAACGCCCGACCTCGAAAGAAAGAACCGCGCGAAGCCGCGAACTCGCGAAGTGGTGCGATTGGTGCGAATGGGTTGCCAACAACAACAAAAAATATCCCGACGTCCGAAAAGACAATTTGCAAATAACATTTTTAAACTTTGCTTTATTCCAATTTGTGTGAAAGTAGTTATTTCTTTATCTATATTTTACTAGGATTCATATGAAATTAACGGTTTAATAAAATCTGTACATGGTGAAGTTATTACAATTTAGGGATAATATTATTAATAAACACAATAATAATATAGGTAAGTAATAATGATAGGTACTCTAAATAATGTTGGTAGTTCCAGTTATGGACCGCAGTCCGAACATTTTTTAAATATCCTCTCCATTGAAAGGTTGTCTGTTAAAATCGCTTTTTGCGATTTGACCGCCTATTGTTATAGCCTAAGATAAAAGAACTACCTATTTTCTTTTGTAATGTGTCATTATGTATGGTGTGCAAGAGTTATCTATCTATTTGCATTTTATGATATTGTTCGTTTAATTAAATAGACAAAACGAGGTTTCTCAGGACCCAGACGGATCCTGAGAAACTATTTATATTACTAGCTTACTAGCTTATAGCACTCAATAATTGTGTTTTTTCAACATCTACTATAGCAAGACCTCCCAAGTGTAAGAAAACGCGTTCCTGGTATGGGTCAAGCTGCAAAGGGGATAGAACTTTTGAGGCATAGCTTACCCGCCGCCATTTTAGTTTTTTTTTCAATCTTGCGGCGCACGATGTAACTGGTATATATGGATAGATGACACTTATACAAACAAAAAATGTTAAGCAATATGGTTTCCTAAAGTGTCACGTTTCCGAGATATTTGGAGGTAAATATCGCCATATGAGAATAACGGCAATCATTAAAAATGAACTTATTACGTGTTTATGTATTAGATTATATTCAAATAATAGTATCCTAGGTTGATTTAACTATTTTATTAGAGAAACTAGCAACATGAAAAACAATATTCATTATGTAATTACTTACCTACTAAACCGCATCGCAATATTTGTGTATTAGATTATATTCAAATAGTATCCTAGGTTGATTTAACTATTTATTAGAGAAACTAGCAACACGAAAAACAATATTCATTAATGACTTACCTACTAAACTTACCATGTTAATTGGTACATACTAAAGATCGCTGTAATGCTCTCTGGGCGATAAAATTGCAATAGCGGCATAGCACATACAAAAAATAAATAAGAAAAACCCTTTCACGCGGCCCACCCATTTGAAGTCACGGCTTTTCTATTATGTGTATTGTTGTACTTACCTTATTCAACTTTAAACGATTGTCATCGTTCTCATATTGAAGCGATAGGTATTTAGTTCCAGTCTTGGTAACATGAGATTTTAGGACAAGTATTGTCATTTTTGTTTGCTTAATAACGGCGAGATGGAAAACAAGTCAACCACCCCGATCCGAGCTACTTTCACAACATTGTCTTTCATTACGAATATTGCGATGCGGTTTAGTAGGTAAGTAATGAATGAATACTGTTTTCGTGCTCCTATTTTTACTAGAATCTAATAAATAATGGCGGTGAGTAGCTATGCCAGCTCCCATACAAAAATGTTCCGACTCCTTTACTACTACCCAACCAATTTCAATATTTTTTTTAGAAGAAAGTCAGACAACAAACAAAAAAAATTGTTTCGAGATTCCTTAAAATAATCAATCCCACTTAGTTTTGTTTTAAATATCTTCAAGGTGCAAACATGCTGTGTCGTCATAAAATGATTGATGATGAATAATATTTTATGCAGAGTGAATCGCAATTTAACAATTAAAAACAATTTAGTCGGTACAAATATTCCCATAATAATTGAGGATTCAGTTTTGAGATGGCAACACTCATTATTTTGCTTGCTTATCGAGCATCTGTCAAGAAACGCGATTTTAGTTTAAAACGAATATTGTTGGATATTTATATAAAAAATATTTCAAAAAACTTCGATTATGATCAACTCCACGAGTCGTGACGTGACCACAGATTGACAGCTGCGCAGTAGTTAATTTTTCGGTCTGTTTGGCGGAATGAACAAGGGGGGAGCGCCGAGCTGCACACGATTGGTTCGTCAAGTTGATGCTCGTCGTCTATTGGATTCTCGCGTGTCATTTGGCTATTGTGATTTGGCCAAAAGTGTAAATGCGCGAACTTGCCCCCACTAGGCGCGTAGGTAGGTACTGTAGGTACCTAGTGATAGATAATAAATCAGTCATCCAAGAATATTCGTTGTCTTATTATGAAAATAGTGTTTCTTGACTGTTAGTCCAAGAATATTCGTTATTTTAGATGAAAATCGCATTTCTTGACTATAGTCCAAGAATATTCGTTATCTTAGATGTAAATCTTGTTTCTTGATTAACCAAGATTACAGTGTAGGTACCTAGGTACCTACGAAGTAGGAATAAGTACCTAGGTACCTACGATTTTTTTGTTAATTTAGGTAATTTGTTTTGGATAAGTACATAAATACACGTTTAAATTGGGTATCTGCTTCTGTAATACGGAATGCATTATATATGCATGCTAGCAAGTCGGTAAAGTTATGAATTTTTTGAAAACATTGAAATTATCTAGGCTGGGTTCACACTACGCCGGACCGGCAGATTTACCGGCATGGCAAAACTGCCGGAAGTGCTAGTGGCTAAAGAATATATATGAAGCTGTACACATTATGCCGGATCCGGCAAAAATACCGAGGTCGGCATTTTAACCGAGCGTTTTGTCACTGTGAGTACTTGTCAGTCCGATTTTTCTTGTGCGATCCGGTGTAAAGTGAGCACTGTTGTCCGGGAGCCGGTTTCCAGCAAATCTGATTTAATCTAATTCTAATTTAATTAAGATTCTGAAGTAAGAATCTAAATTATTTAAACTATGAAATTCCTAGTCTAAAATATTCTTGAACTAAAAAACGTTGTTCTTTCTTATTTGGAAACATTAAGATTATATGTTGAATACCGTAATTTATTGCCACGAAATAAAAAAACCGGCCAAGTGCGAGTCAGACTCGCGCACCGAGGGTTCCGTACAAACCTGTAGGTATATAAGTAAATGGTAGTATAGACCTGAGTATTTGATATTAATTTCAATTTATGACCTATTAAAAAAAAACTACTTACTAGATCTCGTTCAAACCAATTTTCAGTGGAAGTTTGCACCGTAATGTACATCATATATTTTTTATAGATTTATCATTCTCTTATTTTAGAAGTTACAGGGGGGGGGACACACATTTTACCACTTTGGAAGTGTCTCTCGCGCAAACTATTCAGTTTAGAAAAAAATGATATTAGAAACCTCAATATCATTTTTGAAGACCTATCCATAGACACCCCACACTTATGGGTTTGATGAAAAAAAAAAATTTGAGTTTCAGTTCTAAGTATGGGGAACCCCCAAAATTTATTGTTTTTTTTCTATTTTTGTGTAAAAATCTTAATGCGGTTCACAGAATACATCTACTTACCAAGTTTCAACATTATAGTTCTTATAGTTTCGGAAATAAATGGCTGTGACATACACGGACAGACAGACATGACGAATCTATAAGGGTTCCGTTTTTTGCCATTTGGCTACGGAACCCTAAAAAAGTCTTTTTTGAAAACATTGAATTATTTTAGTTTGAACTTTTTACTCTACTTTCTTACCCTAAAATAAAATCTTCTTAAACCAAACATAATGAGCGGAGTTTCACATCATATTATGAAGTTTGTACATGTTTATCAAACCTTTGAGAAAAATATGTTGAATTTTAATAAGTAACTTGGGTTTATAAAATAAGAATCTGGTCTATTTTTTCTGGTTTTATTTAGTAACGACTAATACATTAGGCCCGATTGCTCTCTATATTTGAGAGACCTTGGGTGAGATCACAAAACATTAATCTTTTCTCAAAAATCATAAAGTGCCATCATCATATTGAATTATTTAGTTATTTGCACGATTGCTCTCAAAATTAATGGACCACATAAATGAATCTTTTGCTTAAAGTTTAAAAAAGCGGCCACCTTTTTTAAAGCAATCGGACCAATAGCTAAATATCCAAAATGGAATTATATATTTTTTCATATGAATGATTTTTGTGTGTCACAATCAAAGAATTTAAAACGTCCAGAAGGATAGTCGCCTCTATGGGAACATGAAATAAACAAGCCAGAATTGACAGTATTTGACAGCCGTGCGCAGTACGAACTGAGAGCGATTTGCTCAGGGAGCCCCTCAAGCGGAGTGAAATTAAATGTCTTGCTTTAGTAAGGCGGATTATCCATCTGGGTAGAGGCACGATGCCCTATGAAAATCTTTGGTCACAATATATTTTAATTTTAATATTGTACGTACCTACGTAATAATAAAAATCGCACGCATACTTATATACTGTCAATCATGCCTTATGTATGTATTTTATTTTCCCATAGAGACGAACTATCCATCTGGATTTTAAAAATTCTTTATTCCCTCATAATTTATTCCCTCGAAACAAAGAAGGTCTTGTCTTGTTTGAAAACATTGAACTATCTTAGTTTAAATAATTTAGATTCTTACGTCAATGCTACTCCACTTACTTATCCTAAAATAAAATCTTTTTGGACCAAGCATTAAAAATCTTATTAAAAAAACTTTATTATTTCTTATTTGGAAACATTAAAATTGTAAGTTGAATACAATAATGTATTCACTCGAAACGAAAAGTCTTGGTTGAAAACATTGACTATCTTACTTTAAATAATTTAGATTCTTACTGCAATGCTAATCTACTTACTTACCCTAAAACAAAATCTTCTTGAAGCAAACATTAAACATCTTATGAAAGAACGTTATTCTTTCTTATTTTGAAACATTAAGATTACCTATAAGTTGAATAGCATAATTTATTCCCTCGAAACAAAAAAAGTCTTGTTTGAAAACATTGACCTATCTTAGTTCAAATCATTTAGATTCTTACATCAATGCTACTCTACTTACTACCCCTAAAATAAAATCTTCTTGGACCAAGCATTAAAAATCTTATTGAAAAACTTTATTATTTCTTATTTGGAAACATTAAAATTGTAAGTTGAATACCATAATTTATTCACTCGAAACAAAAAGTCTTGGTTGAAAACATTGAACTATCTTATTTTTAATAATTTAGATTCTTAATTCAATGCTAATCTACTTACTTACCCTAACATAAAATCTTCTTGAAGCAAACATTAAAAATCTTATGGAAGAACGTTATTCTTTCTTATTTTGAAACATTAAGATTATAAGTTGAATACCATAATTTATTCCCTCGAAACAAAAAATTCTTGTTTGAAAACATTGAACTATCTTAGTTCAAATAATTTAGATTCTTACGTCAATGCTACTCTAATTACTGACCTTAAAATAAAATCTTCTTGAACCAAACATTAAAAACCTTATAATAAAACATAAATCTTTCTTTTTTGGAAACATTAAGATTATTAGTTGAATACCATAATTTATTCCCTCGAAACAAAAAAGTCTTGTTTGAAAACATTGACCTATCTTATTTCAAATCATTTAAATTCTTACGTAAATGCTACTTTACTTACTTACCCTAAACCAAAATCTTCTTGGACCAAGCATTAAAAATCTTAATAAAAAACTTTATTATTTCTTATTTGGAAACATTAAAATTGTAAGTTGAATACCATCATTTATTCACTCGAAACAAAAAATTCTTGTTTGAAAACATTGAACTATCTTAGTTTAAATAATTTAGATTCTTACGTCAATGCTACTCTAATTACTGACCTTAAAATAAAATCTTCTTGAACCAAACATTAAAAACCTTATAATAAAACATAAATCTTTCTTTTTTGGAAACACTAAGATTATAAGTTGAATACCATAATTTATTCCCTCAAAACAAAAAGTCTTGTTTGAAAAAAATTACCTATCTTAGTTCAAATCATTTAGATTCTTACGTCAATGCTACTCTTCTTACTTACCCCAAAATAAAATCTTCTTGGACCAAGCATTAAAAATCTTATTAAAAAAACTTTATTATTTCTTATTTGGAAACATTAAAATTGTAAATTGAATACCATCATTTATTCACTCGAAACAAAAAAGTCTTGTTTGAAAACATTGGACTATCTTGGTTTAAATAATTTAAATTCTTACGTCAATGCTATTACTTACTCACCCAACAATTATTTTTTTTAAGCCAAAGATGTATATTCTTAGTATTAAAACATTGTATGTCTTATTTTGAATAAATTTAGGGTCTTAATACAACCACATTATATACTCCTACAAAAACTGTTACTCTTAGAATAAAAACATGATTTCTTGTTCGAAAACTTTCCTACTTTCTGATTACGAGAATCGTAGATTATCAAAAGGGAGAAAATTATTATTTTATTTCAAAAATATATTCTTCAGTCAAAATGTTTTGATAAATTAATTTAAGTAAATGCTGCCGCATTTGGCTTAATAATTTTAGGTTCTTGAACTTAAAAAAATGTTCTCTCATATTAAGACGCATGGAATTCTTAATTTAAGAATGTAATATTTTGTTTATACAACACTAAACAATACTTGAAACAAAAATCATTGTTTTGTTTCTAGTAAATATAATAAGAATAATATTGTTTTTCGTGGAGAATATCATTTCTGTTGAGCTAAGATATTATTGTTATTTCAAGCACATATTTATTTAATATTAAACAATATTCCTGAGAATAAAAATATTCTTGGCGGAAAACTACTTCCGCGGGCATTTTTTTCCGTGTGATTCACTGTAATCTATACGGTGCTTTTGATCATTGCACGCACACAGCGACCGCGGCGGTCAAGGGGAACGCACGTAGAACTCTGACCGCGCAGAACTCTAGACCGCTCGTAGTGGGATCGGCGCTTAAGGGAATTTATTTTTACATCAGCCCCCCTAGACTAGATGGTTATCGACAATCGTCATCGTTAGTAAATCAAATCAAATCAAATCAAATAATGTGAAGCCATGTGGACGCTTGCAACACAAAAAGCATCGCTCACGCGTTACCAACTTTCCCCCCTCCCCTATGAGCTCTGGCGACCTTACTCACGTTCAGGAACACAACTTTACACAATATAAAGTTATTTGGCTGCGGTATTCTGTAAGCGAATAAACGCTAGGCTCTACTTCTCTCAAAATGTATTATTATGTAGTATCATATGTATACGTATATATAACAAATAAGACGATTGATAAATAATCGTTATTTACGTTAAGATTCCTGTTTACACCAACTTCCATCCGAAAATAAAAAGGGGTAAATAAATAGGCGTCAACTAAAATGACGACAAAATAACAAAGTTTTGCTGACACCATTACAAAATTATAATATAAAGTACAGGCGATAGCAAAATAAGATAACAATTTAATTATGAATTAATTGGGGTCTCCATTTCAGCAAATTAATTGGGGAATTAAGTTTATAATATTTTAATTATTTTGTAACTTCGTAAAGAAACTTCAACTGGAAATATAATAAATTAAAATTATTCATAAAGTAAAAACCAGCATCAAATTTAAAGTATTTTACGTAGAAAATCCATTATAATCTGAGCACTATTATTACTATTAGGGTACTGTACCAAAATGGGAAAGGAATCTTTATGGTGTCTGACTAAATAAATGTCGGCTGTTTTACTCACCAATAAAATGCTGTAGAGTGTGTTTTATTGTAAAAAAAGTGGATAGGAAATTCTGTAAATATACATTCGTAAGAATGTATTAATATTTAGGGCTGCCTCCTCAAAAAAGTTATTATTGCATATAGGTACCTAAGTAAAAACAAATAAATGTGAATACTTACTAGGTGCCGCGTATTATTATTTCTGTACGAGACCATCCGTGCGCGAGTCCAACTCAAACTTGCCTGGTTTTACACATCAACCAAAATGGTCTGAGTGAGCTGGTATAAAACTTTTTTCATTTATAGTTTTCGTTTGCATTTAATACCAGCGCAGGTTTAATAATTCGAAGTTACAATTAAAATATTTTTTTGTTTAGCTTAGTACAAAAATATAAAATTAAAAGAGTGGCCTTTAAATATTCCATAGAAAAACGAATTACTTTGAAATATTAATTAAGAAAGTTTTATCAGTGCCTGTACCTAATATAAATCGTGACAGGGACAAACATAGCACACCCCATGTTGGAAGAGAAGCCTCATCGATCAGAGCGTGGAATTCCGCTAGAGCCTTCGTATGCCGAGCGCTACCCGCTCTACGGGCTACAGTCGCGCCTCGCCCGTAGCCCGCTACGCTCGTAGCGCATCTACGAGAACATCGTGACTACGTACGAGATTTATTTACCAAAACAATTGTGAATAAACGTGAATGTGTTGAGTGACTTTTTGTGATTCGGGTTTGAGGTGTTAACGTAAGTTAAAGCTTTATTTATTTACAGTAAAAAAACTAAGATGATTCAAATGAATATTCTTTACTCATTTATTTTTTCCTTCTCAATTTAATTTAGTTTTCTTTGTGGGATAATGAATGCTGATGCAGACAAATTAGTTTCCTGAATATAACAAGAAAGCTCGGGAATTAGGTCCATTAAGAACGCACGGTACTCTTCGGTTTCTAGGCATATGTATCTGCACGAGTATGGTTTTAAGGTTTTTAAGTTTAATTTATAATATTGCAAAATTATTAAGTAGTACAAATATTTTATTCTTAAGTTCTGATTCCGTCTATTAGTAAATATTCTGTAATAACAGGTGGAGATTTCAAGATGGCATATTTTCGAAACCTATATTGGGTTAGTCATGCTGTTTTTTTATTATGGGACAAATAGTGAAATCTCAAAAAAAAAAAATGTTCTCATAGTAAATGTCAACCTTGCTCGATCATAATGTATGAACAGTAAACATATTTTATTGAGTTTTCTGTGTTGGTCCCATAGTAAAAGTTGTTCAGTATGACTAACCCAATATAGGTATCGAAAATATGCCATCCCGAAATCTCCACCCAGTATAATATAATTATGTCATTGTGTCAATAATTCGAATCTCCCATTATCATCAATCACTGATGCCATTATTGTATTTCTGAATTCCGCGTCTTGTATTAAATGCATAAAACATACATATTTTTGCGAGTGTAATGTATGTTCCTAAAACTTTTATTCTACTATTTGCTTTTTCTTACATTTATAAATAACTATGTATTAAATTGATAAGTTTGTATCTTTATCTTAAAATAACGAAACGCCCATGTCTGCTATTACAATTGTGTCCCAATTAACTATTATTGGTGTCAAAATTTACACGTTTTACAGTGTTCGTTCATTATGAGACCATTATGAATTAGTAGATGGGCGGGGAGCTTTTTCCGCCATCGTATCAGCTTGGCTAAACAAAGTTCCTGTAGCAGGCTGGCAGCGTTCTCCGGGTGGGATCGGCCCTCTCCCGATCCCGCTCAGCAGCCTCCTTCTATACCATTACGGTCTTGCAGAAGGAGGCTACGGCCCTCCACGCTGTATGGCTCAGCATCTCCGAAACGACTGTTGGTAGGGAGAAATTCCATCTGATCTGATAAACCGGATCCGCCTCTTGGGTTCCCACGCGGGGCAAACCGCGAGCGTGTGCGATGCGGGAACCTGGGGCTCAGGTCTGCTATTACAATTGTGTTCCAATGAACTATCAGTGGTGTCAAAATGGTAACAGTTTACAGTTTTGGTAGTCTACCAACACAATAGCGTCATAATGGCGCCATAATAGCTTTCCGATGATTTTCCACTGAAACTACAATCGCGCCACAATGATCTTATAGTTGTCAGTTTTGGTTCTATAATTCTTTTCGTTCATTATGAGACCGTTATGAATTAGTAGACTGCGCACATCGGCTCAATGGAATTGCAAAAGTATCGTGTCAGTATGACATTTTAGCAGACTTGGCCCCCTGGTCGCTCCCACCGCGGTGGAAGCAGGCCACCGGCGCCGTCACCTCACATTATTCACGTCCGGGATCTGTGTTTCCGGACACCTAGAACCTAGATGTATTCAAGGCCAGAGTGAATAGGCTTTTTCTGGGTAAGCGTGCTACATCCTCGGCCTCGTCTTAACTCCTCATGGGGTCAGTCGAAGGTCAAACGCAAGCCCATTTAACATAAAAAAAAAAAAAAAAAACATCTGATCCTATAGAGATAATCGGCGATGCACCAATACCCAGTGATTATCTATGTAAGTCTGGAGGTGAGTCGTCCGCTCTCGTCGTCTTGAAAAATTCTTCCTTATTTAGATGCCTACGCTATAAGAGGAACCTTTGTGTAAAATTTCAAGTTTCTAGAATTTGTATGCTGCAGAAATGTTGCATCTGTCAATAAGTTACTTTTATTAAATATAGATTTATAAATATGCCTCTAGTTAAATTAAACTACGGCCCTTAAAAAGTTTAAGGTATCAACTATTATTTTATCCTCTCGTCGAGCAGTCCGAAACTTTGAAGGGTTGTGACTTGTGACACGCAAAACTCGACGTTGACCCTTCTGTGACCTTTATGTGACGTGTTAACGATAATGCTATTGGTAGTAGGTCGATTCGACCACAGTTATATGACTCACAATTCATTGCTTATTTTTGGACGAAAGACTATCTCTCGTACCGTTTAGTAGGCTTCTAAACATCGATTACTTTTTGTCATCTACTTTCATGTTTGTTCTTTTCTATTGTTATGTGTTTCACAAAGTATTTTTATCGTCCCATGACTTGTAACTTGACATGGTCTTGTTTTATTCTGTGTCGTATTATTTATCATGGTTATTATTATTTATCTAATAAGATAATTATCATCATCAAGTAATAATCTGTAAACTGCTCATTATATTTGCCTGTTTATTTTCGTATAATTTCTTTTGTTTTCTATCTTATGTACATTACCCAACCTGTGCTACCTATAAATTAGCTTGATATACGATCGGGTTCCCGCGAAACCTTAATTACGGGTCAGTAGACGTATTTCGGGCTAAAAGCTGTGGTGAAATGAATTTTCGGAGTTCTTCTTACATGCAGAATAAACAGCTACTGCGCAATATAAAGGATTTGGAATTCAGAGACCATAAATTAGTATCTAAACTAATATTATAAAGCGAGTTTTATGTTTGTATGTAGGAGGTATAATCTCCGAATCTGCTGATCCGATTTAGGAAATTCTTTCACTGATGGGAAACTACAATATACCCAACTGCTATTGGGTACTTTACATCCCAGTATGCGGGCGAAACCGCAGGGAATAGTTATTTAGAGTATTTCTCAAATTAGTTTTATATCGATGTATGAAAAATAATACTGTATCGATCGAAGTTATTAAAATCTAGAACTAATAGTTGTGCTCATAGAGATAGAATATTAATAGACCGACCGCATATGCCGTGAGTACTTACGGGTATATGTGAAATGCTGCCTGGAACGAACTGCGCGTTCAGTTTGAACTACTAACTACGTATAATGAATACGTGTGTGAGGAATGTCCCAGGATATTTATTTATTATTATTATTATTTATTAGTGTAATATATATCTATTAATGCATCAATATGCAAACTGCTCATTTTTCGCACAAGGTATAGACCCACAAACTTATATGGCCCGGTGAGAGAGGCTTTGTTATCGCATTTGGTGGAGCAAACAACTACCAATGGCGAATGGCAGGCTGACTGACATTTCAAACTGGCGTCGTTAGTTCCTCTTTTAGCCACCAGGCCAGATACATTTGTGGGACTATAGTTAATGATATCACTATATTAATATGCTTACTCTATGGTTGTGCCTTTCGGAGGTGCTTATTAAATTCAAGGTGATGTTGCTACCACTGGTTTGGAAATCTGAAAAAGATTTTTATTAATAATTTAGTTTTATTTTATAAGTAAATATATATTACCATCGATTAAGAAACCGTAGGTATAGCTACTCTACAAATCCTAATAATAATAATATCGAAAAATGCTTAAAGGTGTCTTGGTGATAAAGACTCAAACCTGTATACCTACCTCCTTGGATTTTCTTGGAAAATTCACCTGTATAATAATCTGAATGTCTTGACGTTGCGTGATAAGTTTGCGTTATTTCGACTTGAGAAGGTCACTTTGATACTTATAAAAGAAATGTTACAACGATTTGATGTAACATTTCTTTTATAGGTACACTATTTATATGCTGATAGATTGTTACCAGAACAATAAAAGTAGTCACGGCTTAAATTATACCTTTTACCTATTATGTAGATTACGAGTGGAAATAGGGGTTGCAGGTACAATTGTTTTATTAAAATTAACCGACTGCGCGTCAGCAAATACAGGGTTATTTGAAGAATACACAATAATAGAGGTGAAATAATGCAACAAAATCTAGGATATATTTAACTACTTTAGACTATTAAATTAAAAATATCCTTCAACGTGTTCATCACCATGAGCCGGTAGAGTTTGCTATGGAAACCAGATAGCAGATTTACAACATAAAGTACTAATAAATTTATAATGTACTTATATGTATAATAGACTAGTTATCCCCAGCGGTTTACCCCGCATTATCAGGATAAAAAGGAGCCTATAATACTCGGGGATAATGTAGCTTCTTATTAGTGAAAGTATTTTTCGAATCCAACTGGTAGTTTTTTCCAGAAATTTACGCGTCTAAACAAACAAACAAAAAATCGATTCAGCACTATTATGTTAGTATAGAAGTGTAGATTGTAATAATAGTATAGATACTTACACCCAGACTCAAAGCGTATGTGGAAGTCAGGAAACTCTACACCAACCACACCAAATCCAAAAAAGTAACCACATTAAAACACATCAGACTATTCATGAAACAGATCGTTTAAACCAAAAGCAAACGTAATACCTACGTATACAGCTCATAAAACTGTTTTGTTCAGACATATCCGTGAAACAATCGCATGAAAGCATTGCCATCTAGCAACGGTAACGTGGCACTGAGATTAATCTCCCGATTGTCAAAAATAAATGGCGGGCTTATTCGATACACTCACTGGAATATATTATTTTCAAGCGTGTGTTTATTATGAAAACTCATATTTTCCAACTGCCATTAATTTTCATTACTGTCGTTACGTTTTGTACTGGTATTTGGTGAAATGCTTTCTATTTAAGTGTATTATGATTCTAATCTAGATGACATTAAATAATATTTTGAAGCCTGTATCTGTATATTTTTGAGTTGGATAAGCTAACAATTTTAACGGTTTCCAGTTAATAAAGTACTTACTCACCTACTTCATATTTTCTTGGGAGTTTGCGGATGATACGAATATCTTGATAATATACATATACCTACTTGTTCCTAAAACAGTTCAAGAGATTGGGAAGCAACCAGCATCGCAATCGTTACTTGTAGAAAGATAATAATGTAATTAGATTGGAATCTCCGGTTGATTGAGTTGATCTGTATTCGTTCGGTCGCCTCTAGGGTGTTTTATTTCCCGTCACCATTAGTAATTCTAGAATATACCACGAGGAAATGTCATACACAGGCAGTTTGTAGGATAATATTAGTAAGCATATTGTTATTATTTATGAACTTATTAAGAGCCTCATGAGACTAGACTTCAATTAAAGAAGTTAATTTTGGAGTTGAGAAGTAATTTTGAATATGTTCCATATTGAATTATTCTAGTGCGGGGTGTAAAAAAATCAAAGAAAATTATTGTAAAATAACTTTATTCTTTACGAATTGGCTATTTGAATAATAGGTCACTTTCCTGAAAAAATCTATTTAGTCCGTCATATACATTATCAAAAAATATTAGACACGTATTTTTTCATTTGTCAAAAAAATACGAGGATTGTTGAAGTTCCGCGTGACGTTACAGTTTGGTACACTTTTTAGTAACAAGTGACGTCACGAGCCCCCACTCCCGAACTTAGTCGCGCTTTATCTTCGTCAATTGTTAATGATTTGGTAAAGCAACAAAATACGTATCCAATATTTTTTGATAATCTAGCTGACAGACTAATTAGAATTATTATTTTTTTACCCAGGAAACATCCCTATTGAGTTTTATGAGCAATATAAGTCCGAAACGAAATCTTCGTAATAGGATTTTGGAGACAAAAAACATTCATAAGTGACTTTTTTCCAGGACTCAACCAGTTAAAGCCCAAATATTTTATTTGCTATGATTTAGGTCAAAGTTGCACGTAGTATATTATTTACTCTGTGGTCATAGTGACACGTATCCCTGCTATATTCAAGAACTCTAATGTAATCAAATAGAAACACCTGGTTTATATTTATCTTCTATCTTACAATAAACTAACAATGTGCAAAATAACGAGGTGAATAATGCGAAGGTGTTACCTGATCTCAGGGTTTCGCGGGACCTCGCATTGAGGCCATATGTTAGTACTGGGGGATCTTATCTATGCGGCTGATAATGTTTTTGTTTTAAATCCTTTCATCATAATATTTTTTTTACTGGCATGTCTTAGTAGACAGAAAAGAGGCACTTACTGCCAGCGGGACTGTTTGCGGAAAGTTTATATTGTATGGAAAATGGCATAAGCTAAGGATAAGTCACGTGACTACTGCAGACAAGATCTACATAAAATCCGGAATTCTGTATGCGGGAAACGTCGCATGTGGATTTTGTCTAGACCTACAGGAACCTATAAAATGTAGTTTTTGGCTTATGTATAAGATTTGCTATAGGAAAGTACGAGTAGTAGTAATCTACTATTCAATCTTATAACTACTTATATTTTTCTACATATACCTATGTCATCATCATCATCATCAGCCTATAATGTCCTACTGCTGAGCACAGGCCTCCATTCACAAATGAGCATGAAAGGGACCGGGCGATACTCCACCACGCGTGCCAAACCGCTCCAACCGGGACCAACGGCGTTACGTACCTTCCGAAGCACGGAAACGCTTGATTTGAAATACCACTAGGCGGTCACCAATCCAGGTACCGACCACGACAGACGTAGCTTAACTTTGCCGATCGATTTAGAACGGCTAATCATGCTACAGCACGAGCGCTTCCAACGTATCATACTATAATTAACATAAATAGAGCATAATAATTTGCGCATTGAAATAGATCATTGTAGTGAATGTAGTCTATTTTACTTTAAAACTTTGATTTATGTTATTTGTTGAACAAATTGTCAGTCAATCATTCAATCAAATTAACCACACATTCAGTGTATATATGTGAACAACGTGCTCTACAAACAACGCGATGTTTATATAAATCAACACTGATGAATACAAAATAAGCTGTGAGACATACGTGACACACATACATAATCCACATGTACTAATATTATAGGTATTGAAGTTTGTATGCAAATGTTAGAACGCTCTATTCTCGGAAACTAGCAATTCAAATTGTTATTTGCGTAAATATCACGCGCTTACAAATCCACGAGGGTAGCGTAAATAGTGGTTCAACTTTAAGGAGTCGATAAACCGTATTCAGCTATAACATACCAAAGTTTGGCCCACTTTTTACCACGAGTCTCAAAATGTTTATTAGGTACTTATTTGTAAAAAATGTTATTTGTTAAAATTAATCGATATTTTTAAATTCTTACCCCCTTATTCATAATAAAGTTATCAAACGTTGATTAGCTAAAATTTCGAGGTCTTTATCGGACACGTGACATTTGGTGATCGAAAGAGTGAGACGGGGCACATTATTACACTGATTTAGTTCAAAAGCTATTATGAATAAGGGGGTAAATAAATAATGATAATTCTGAGAGCAGTGGTAAAAAATATATATTGGCCCTGATTCTGTTGTTTAAAATTTAAAACTAAACTTAAAACTAAACTAATTTTAATCTCACTATGTCTCTTTGTAACAACAGAAAGACTGCTTTGATTCACAACAGAATCGGCACCACAACTATATTTACACTACACCTGTATTTAAATAACAATATTGCTTGTTTAATTTTATATTAAATGCACTTTTGTAACGCTATATGGAGATTTTTCACGAATCTTCCGTGATTTGACTTTCCATGATAGAAACAGGTTGATTCGGCCTTAGATTTAATATGATGGGGACGGAAAAAAAACGTCAGCTCTGATTCCATATATATAAATTTTCCATTTATAATTATAATTTAGAATATTTTCATTTACAAGAAATATATACAAAATACAATCTATATATAGAAAATTCCCTCAAGCCTGCCGCTGCTTCCGATTGAAAATGAAAATGCATTTATCACTACATAAAAAACCTAAGTAAATGCATTTTCAGGTACTATTACATAATGAAGGTATTGTGTAGATTAACGGCAAGGTTCCCAGAAGGCTGGCAGCGTTTCCTCTTTGGATAGCTGACGCGTTGGCGGAAAAAGCTCCCCGCCCGCTGGTCTCCGGAGGTCTCGATCAATTTTGATGACAAAGTGCGAGCGAAACGGCGGGCTTCGGACCCCCACGGTCCGAATATAGAATATAATTTAGAATATAACGATTTCTTGGATATATAGAATACTAAATTACGGACAGTCAAGTTTGGTACCTACCGCCACCAAGACATAAGTTTTTATTAGGAAAAGGGTGCCATCGAAAACATAATCATAATAATAATATAAAATATAAAATGGAAAATCTATTAAAAAAAACAATTACACAACATAAAAATTTCAGACAACGCCTATAATTAAATACTGAATAAATTGTGTAAGCGATTATATTACTTAACAATGACATAATTTATGTATGTTAACGCTTTGAACGCTGGCGCGGGTCCAAGTCACCTCACAGCCTCCGACCAATGACCGAATGATTTAGACCATTCATTATTCCCCAAACAATTTCCCTCCGAAAGTGCTTTCACCTTTATTCCAGTTCATTCACACGGTTTCCTTTAAGGATTTTATTTATTTAACTCAGCTATCTTACTCTTAGTTAAGTGTGCTATTGTTATATTCTTGACACTTTTGATGATTCATCATGGGTATTACACGTACGGTAGGCTTATAAACTTTACTAATAGAGTTACTGTCTCTTAGTTACCGTTGTAGACTTCCATATGTCATCAGTTCCAAGCTCAAATTGGGTTCGTCAAGCAAAAAAATTTTTTTGGTACAACTGTGAATTATCGAAAAAAAAATACGTACAAAAAGGGGTATGAAGAGATTAGTGCAGTGTTGGCAACGTGTTGCAAGCGTCCATTGGCTCGGGGAACGGCTTACCATCAGGCGGGCCGTATTATTGTTTGCTATTTTAGTAGTATAAAAAAAAGAATTTCAAGCTTGTTAGATCAAAATGTAGGTTCGACAAAAAGAGGTCCAAAAGATTTTTAACTAAATCTTTATGTTTCTAAAAGAAAATTTAGAAATATCCAGTCTGTATACAAAAAGCACTGAGCTACAATATTATTCATTCAATGTTTTAATGAAGTCATATAGTGTTTATTGCTGGCAGTAACCGTCACGTTATAATCAATTAGGGTAATACATTGCAATAATTGTATTACTACCGTATAGCGAATTGGTTCATAAACTTTATGTCTCTATTTATTACGTCGTATGAACACTCCCTAAACGCGTAGTCAACGTACATTACTATCAGATATTAGTTCAGAATATTGCTTTTGTTAAGTTGGTAACCAACCAAGCGAGAATAATTTGGATATAATGAAATTTGACACTTTCTGGGTCAATTCCTTTGTCAATAGAGAATTATATAGATAATATAGTAAGGTGTCGTAAAATAAATATAAATATACTGGTTTGCAATGCGGTTGTTGTGATGTAATTATAACATAACAGGTCATAAGTTTGATTTAAATGCGGGAACCTGCTATTTCAGTTAATGAAATGTATTTAGTTAAAACACTGTTTAGGAGTCAATCAAACTTTGGCAACGTTTTTGTAATTTTATGTGCAGATCGGTAATCAAATTAAGAAAAATTATATTTTCCATCGACTATGGAGGCCCGCCCAGACACTACTTGACTCAGTGTGGCTACAAGCAAGTCTGAGCTCGCTATTTTTAGTTTTTTTTTTTTAAAACACTGTTTAGGAGTCAATCAAACTTTGGCAACGTTTTTGTAATTTTATGTGCAGATCGGTAATCAAATTAAGAAAAATGATAATTTCCATCGACTATGGAGGCCCGCCCAGACACTACTTGACTCAGTGTGGCTACAAGCAAGTCTGAGCTCGCTATTTTTAGCCGCAGTTGGTCTCTGTGGCCAGTGGCTCATCGTCCTGCCCACTAGTGGCGGCCACTTGAGGCTGAGTGTGCGTGGTTCGTAAGGACAGGGGTAACGACCCATTTTGTTAGTATTGAAACTCTGCTGAAAGAAGGTACAATCCATACGTAAAATTACGGTACTAAAGCTTTTGATATCGTGTAGATGTTATTTTCTGTAAAAGGGATATCAGAGGGATTGCCGATCTTAATGATGGATGGCGTAGATCTCATTTTAGGATTTGGACTCACGACCTTCATCTTCATATTCGTCATACCTACCACCGCCAGCGAGTTATCATCAAACATACCTTCACAGGTGATTATCGGATCTCTTTATTATTTGTTAATTGTATACCGTCCGTATTGTGTCACTGTATGTTCGTGATGTCATGGACGTGGGCCTCGACTGAAAACCAACGCGAGGGTTAGTTTTTCTTACTAACCTGAGCATATTGCTGAGTCGAGACCTATTCACGGCATCACGCAACATTGCATTTTTGTGTAGATTTTAATTGGTTCTGTTTGTTTTCTTTAATTCTTGTTTTTTGTAATTTCGACAGTCTTTAATGTAATGTTGTGTGTTGTCCAGAATAAATCTTTTTCTTTTCTTTTTCTTTTTTAAAAATACTAATCCTTTAATTTAATATATGTAAGTAACAAGTTGTCGGACACAAGTCTGCGAGATAGTGCGCTAAATTCGGCGTACGTAATCACCCGTGGTCGTTACGGCCCGGTTCGCGCACTGTTGACTGTTTATGGGCCATCAATCTTACGTGATTATTAGCGCCACCTAACTCATGCTAAGAGTTTTACAGCTTGAATATCATAACTCATTTTACTTTTACATTATTTCCTTTACTTCTACTAGGTACCTCTTTGATAGAGGAACTTTTATAATATCGTTGTAACTTTTATATTGTGTTGGTCTAACATTTTCCAATGGTCTTTTGTTTTACTGTGTATAGGCCTGTATTTGACCACAATCTCACCATGGTAAGTAACTGGCTCTCATGTGCAGCTATCAGAACACACCATTTGGTGTTTGGCGAAAATTTTCAACTTGAGGGTGTTAGCCAGCCAGGCTGGTACTATAAAGTACCCTGCCACCGTGCTATGGTTTCCTCACGATGTTTTCCTTCACCGAAAGCTCAAGCTCATTGTAGTAGGACCCAGGACCTTCCTCTCGGCATCCGACGTCACTACCACTGAGCTATCATCGCCATGGTTCCCAAAACATTTTACCGTGTAGCGTTTTCTTAAATTTTCCTCATTTATTATAATGGTTGACAGGTACCACAGTTGTAACATTTGTGTGTTGCTTGAAAAGGGATGAGTGACGTCAAACCTTAAGTCCCACAATTATTAATTACCTTCCAGTTTTACTGTGTGGTTTTCGAATTTCATTTTTGGGCAACACATCAAATGTATCAGATAATGTAGGTATTTTAATTTTATTATAATATACACGCGTCTCAATATGAACTAGGGAGCGAAAAGAACATTCGTATGTTCCAGTAATTGTCACACGCAATCACTTTATAGTTCTAGTGAGAACATATTATGATCAATTTATTATATGCTTGGTAAGCCTCCAGGCGCTCCAGGCCTCAACTATCTTAGTTAGGTATTTTTATGACATTTCCCATTTCGGTAGTCGGCCATTGCTCCGAGTCCCGGGGGGTTAGACAGTTATAATTTACTAGATACACTAAATATTCTTTTATTATCAATTTCTGACTAGTTTGTGTTCAGATGGGCCGTGAGTCTTCAAGGTTTTTACTCAATTAGAAACGGAAATTATACTTTTGAGGGTTTCTATCTAATTTCAACTCACCTAAAATAATATTTGTTTCATAATGGTCACATTTGTTTTTATTTTATATTACCTCAGGGAAGGGTCGTAATTAAATATTGTTTTTCACAAACGTAGACTAAAGTCATATTTATAGCGCGCCCATCCCATAGCGAGCGGTTTAGAGTTCTGCGGTCTTAGGTGCCCGATCCCACAGAATAGAGTTCTAGAGTTCCGCGTTCCGAGTTCCGAGTTCCGCGTTCACTACTGTACATACAGCGAGCTAGCAATCTATAGTTATAAGGGTAAATGGGCAAATTTGTATGGAGCTTGTCCCAAAAATATGAAAGTTAATTACAGTGGTGTATTTAGAAAAAAAGTTATTGAAGATTTAAGAAATAATTGGCGATATTATGAAATTGCAAGGTAGTTTAGTGTAGCATTACATGTAATTAGTATCCGGTACCAAAAGGTGCACTTATACAGCAAGCAAAAGTTTATTTACATTCTTTATCTCGTCTCATTGGCCTTATTTAAGTTTCATTAGTGACCGCTTATGGGCCAGATGCCCATTGTTTTTTCTACTTTGTGTCACTCGGTAAATAAGACAGTGATAGCTCAGACATGTCACCTCAACTGCCGCAGCTTTAGAGAATAGAACTCCGACAGAACTCGCGTCCTCTTGAACGCTGAGTTCTCTGTGTGCAATAATCAAAGGCGCCGCATAGATTACAGTGAATGCGGAACTCAGAACTCGAAACTCTAGAACTCTCTCTATGGGATCGGCGCCTTAGGCTCTATTTCACTTCACTGTAATCTATGCTGCTTTTGATCAAAGTATATACAGCGACCGCGGGATCAAGGAGAACGCACATAGAACTCTGAGCGCAGACCTCTAGACCGCTCGTTGTGGGATCGGCGCCTGAGGTTAGACCGCTATTTATATATTTTAACATTTACTATACAGAAGTTATTAGATATATTGAAGGATCGTCTGGGACGCTCACTTAGGTTGTCATCTTTTGTAGTTTGTTGTAATATCATATTCCATCTTTTAAGTACTCAGACTGGCTCCGTCTCTCAGAATCCTCTCCTTTATAAGTTCATTTTGCATTTTAAAGTATATTTTTTGAAACTTTTCTCCATGCACAAAGATAGGTATTATATGTTACATTCAGGAAACCAGAATCACTTTATTCTTAATAAACCGAAATGAGCCGAAATTAGAGACTTAATTCTTTGTAGTAATATTCCGTGGTTTTCCTCATCATGCGAATATTTATTTATCTTTCTTTACAATACTAGCTGTCCCCCGAGGTTTCATCGGAGCCGCGGCGTTCCAAATTTCATGATGATCCGTTGAGTAGTTGAGGCGTGAAGGAGTAAAAAACAAACAAACAAACTCACTTTCGCATTTATAATATTAGTTAGGATGTTAGGATTATTAATTATTTACAATATACGCAACTGTAGATGCCTTTAGAATTTTATGATCATTGTTATTAGCCCAAAAGCGTCTGAAATTGAATATCACGCTATTTTTGTGAAACGAAAATTATATCAAATAAAGGCATTAGGTAGTATAGAACCCTATTGGTGTTTGTTCGGAACAAAAGTCATCGGCCAAGTACGAAATTATGACACAAATATATAATTACTAGCTGCCCGGCGCGACTTCGTTCGCGTAATACCCTACCCTACATTTAAACCTTCCCCGGACTTCCACGAATATTTAAAACCCAAAATTAGCCAAATCGGTCCAGCCGTTCTCGAGTTTTAGCGTGACTAACGAACAGCAATTCATTTTTATATATATAGAAGATAGATAAAAAAAATATGAAGTTTAGTTATAACACACCTTCTTTGTCTAAATTGAGTGTATGTTATTGAACATCCTTTACTCTGACATATCAATATCTATGTAAACTAATGTAATTAATAGGAGGGAAATGTATGAGGACATTCTAAATTGATAGGTGCTTCAGTGGCCTTTTTAGGTCACCATTTTGGTTGGTAGGGTATTCAGAACAGAAGGTACATTATTACTGAAATTCTTGGGAATATTTTGTATTCATACACTATACTCATTTCTCATATAATTACAGTATTTTTCACCAGTAGCATTATTCAACTCAATATTGTTTTTCAGTAGATAACCGTACCTACTACGGTCCCTATAATTAAAAAAAACGTGCTTATTTATAAAATAACAAAAGACACAAGAAACGAGAGTGTGGAACATAAACGAGCCCATATAGAAGTCCCGAAAATATTAAATTCACAACAACGTCACAAAAGCGTGACGGCCAAGGGGATCCGTTATGTGGATCCGTTCATTAAATTAATTAAGCTAAAAGAAACTGTGGCCTTTTGAATAATGTATTTTTCGTGGACACATGAAACCTGACGGGGGTTTTGAGACCTAAAGTACTGTCATTTTAGTCCTCACCTAGGAAAGATAGCTCATGAAAATAAATTAAGTGTTACACGCAGCGTCACTCAGGTGTAAATTATATATCTAACAATATTGTGAATGTAAGTAATGTAAATAAATAGAGTCCATAGCGTTCCGTCGGTTTCCTTTTACATGAGTTTTGTTGTTTAACTATTTTCTCGAAAGACGAAAATATTTCTTCGAATCCATCTCTGAATACAAATGAGATGTCATAGTTGTGTTTGGTTATAACGAACTGTCACTGTGAGTAATATTGAATGCCCTCGCACACGGCAGATAATCGGTAGCTGACTTTTAGTCGAAGAGACTAGAACACTAGAATCAACCATCATCATCATCATCATCATATCAGCCTAAGGATGTCCACTGCTGAACATAGGCCTCTCCCATTAACTTCCACTTGGAACGGTTTTGGGCCGCTTGCTTCCAACGGTGCCCAGCGACTCTGACCAAGTCATCGGTCCACCTGGTGGGTGGTCGTCCCACACGGCGCTTTCCAGTACGTGGTCGCCACTCGAGAACCTTCCTACCCCATCGGTTATCGGTTCGCCGAGCGATGTGGCCTGCCCATTGCCACTTCAGTTTACTAACTCTACGAGCTATATCGGTAATTTTTGTTCTCCTACGAATGTCCTCGTTTCGGACCATGTCTCGTAGAGAAATTCCGAGCATAGCTCGTTCCATAGCTCGCTGAGTGACTTTGAGCTTATTTATGCGGCCAGCAGTAAAAGACCACGTCTCTGTCCCGTATGTCATCACTGGCAACACGCACTGATTGAAGACCTTTGTCTTCAGACTCTGAGGGATTCTGGACGTGAAGATATGCCGTAGCTTCCCGAACGCTGCCCAGCCGAGTTGGATTCTTCGGTTGACCTCTTTGTCAAAGTTGGACCTACCCAGTTGGACAATTTGTCCTAGGTAAACATACTCGTCTACAACTTCGAGAGCAGTATTCCCAATAATCACCGGCATTGGCGGAATATGAACATTAGACATAATTTTTGTCTTGTCCATATTCATCTTGAGGCCTACCTGTTGGGAAACTCTGTTGAGGTCATTGAGCATGATGTTCAAAGCTTCTAGCGATTCCGCCATTATGACTATATCGTCGGCAAATCGAAGGTGAGTGATGTGTTCGCCATTGATGTTGATGCCATATCCCTTCCAGTCCAAGAGCTTGAATACGTCCTCCATTACAGTGGTGAAGAGTTTCGGGGAAATTACGTCACCCTGTCTTACACCCTTCTGTAACTGAATTGGTTTCGTACTCTCGTCCTGGACCCGGATCGACATGGTGGCTTTGCTGTACAAACACTTCAACACTTCGATATAGCGATAGTCAATTTGGCATCGCTGTAGACTCTGTAACACCGCCCATGTCTCGACTGAATCGAAGGCTTTCTCATAGTCCACATACGCCAGGCATAATGGCCGATTATACTCCTCAGTCTTCTGTATAATCTGGCGGAGTGTATGTATGTGGTCTATGGTACTAAAGCCTTTACGGAAACCGGCTTGTTCGGGAGGCTGGAAGTCGTCAAACCTACGTGCGAGACGATTCGTAATGACTCTCGAAAACAGCTTATAAACGTGGCTTAGGAGGGATATCGGGCGGTAGTTCTTCAATAGGGCCTTATCGCCTTTCTTGAAGAAGAGCACCACCAAGCTTCCACTCCATACTTCCGGCGTTGTACCTTCGTGTATGACGGAATTAAAAAGCTTCTGAAGGACTACAAGTATCTGTTTTCCACCCGCTTTCAGGAGCTCTGTTGTTATTCCGTCTTCACCCGCCGCCTTGTTGTTTTTAAGCTGTTTCAGAGCCATACTAATCTCGTATAGGCTGACGTCCGGGATATCTTCGGTGTAGTGTCGGGTCAACTTGGCTCTTGCGTCACTAACCGGAATTGGATCTGGTTTCTGTGACGAGGTGTACAGCTGTCCATAAAACTTCTCGATCTCTCTCAAGATCTCCAGCTTTGACGTGATGATGTTGCCGGTGTCGGTCTTCAGCTTGGTCAGTTGACTTTGACCAATAGACAAGTCTCTTGCGAACACTTTGGAACCTTTGTTCTGCTTTATTGCCTCTTCGATACATGATGTATTAAAGAGGCGCAAATCGTGTCGCATTGCGTTTGAGACCTGCCTATTTAGCTGCCGGTATTCGGCTGTATCAGCTGAAGACTGCAACTTCATTTCACGTCGTCGCTTCATGAGTTTGAGAGTTTCATCCGAGAGTTTTTGGGTTCTATTCGTGCGGCGGGTCTTAAAGAACTTAGATCCTACCGCATGGACAGTTTCCACGAGCCTGTTGTTTGTATCGTCCACCGTCACGCAATTATCCAGGCATTGAAAGCGATTATGAAGTTCGAGCTGAAAGCTGTCAGGGTCCTGGATATATGCAGAATCAACCATCACATCATCATTATCATCATATTCATCTTTTAAATGTTCACAGCTGAATATATTCATAATTGGCCTAATAATAGATTCCATAACAAACGGTTTTCGGGCCTGCATCCAGCGGCGCCTAGTGACTCTGACCAGGTCATTGGTCCACCTGGTCAGTCGTCCTGCTCGGCGTCTTCCAGTATTTCAGAACCCTACTCCGGAACCTTTCTTGTAAGTCAGTTATCAGCTCTTCGGATCGTAATGCATACGTCATTCAAAATATCGACCATATTTTTAGATTACTTACTTTTAGACACACCTCAACAAGATTTAATGATGAAATTGCAGTATAATAAATTTAATAATACTACTTAAGAAGGTATAATCGTTTTAACATTACTTTTATTAAACTAAAAGTGCACGTGGCACTCATGGGGATCAATTCTATGGATGATGCTGAGAAAACTAATTTTGGGTAAACAAAGAATAACCCTATAAGAAAATAAAGAAAAGAAAAAAAGATCTATGAAGAGAAAATTGGTATTGTGTCCGGCCAACAATCGGGCATACAAAAAGTATGACGTCTGTGATCTCCCTTACAGTATTTTAAGTAAATATTGAAGCTGTAGGTAATCAGATTTACATTGCCCCAAGGATGTTGCAAGAAAGAATTACTTGACTTCGTTTGAAACGTGGCCAAGAATTTGAAAGTGGATTTTTAAGATTACTGCATGCAACACTGGTGTTTATTGCAAATTCGCCCTTATTGACAATGCAGACTGCATGCAAAATAAGCTGAGTCTAGCTTATATCTCAGAGTATATAAATACTACGTACAACTTTATATTGATTATTTAGTATAGCACGCGACAAACTTAATTTCATCTTGGAATTAAGAGGAAATTCTGGTGGCGTTTGTTCCATACAAACGTAATCCTCAGTTTCCTCTCTGGATAATGACACTAGAGCAATGATTATTTTACCATGCAATCTGTAGGTACCACTGTATGTCCGTCGGTTGTGTTTTTCTCAATAAATTAATTATTATAAGAATTAGGAGCCTTCTAAAATCACAAAAACTTACCATTTTTAACGCCCTTGTCAGACGTCCAGCGAACAAATTTGACGAATATTAAAAAACAAAAGGAAAACCGACAGACATAGCCAAAGCCCTTCTTTTATGATTCTTGTTTTTTCTTTATCGATCCATTTTTGGAGGAGTAAATCGGGGATTAAATTAAATAGGTATACTCGGTCCAAGCTGTAGTTGCCTCTATCGCTCTCGGGCGTAATAGCTCGGGCACAGCGCGAAGGCGATAGATACGTTAAAAACCTATTTTTTTAATATGATCGCCATTAGCTTATACCACTTGTATTTACTGTAAGACGCTAATTCCGGTGGTCTATTTGTCTAGGTACTTAATTCAATTAGCAGGGATCCGTCAACTATTATAATCCCACTGATGAGCTAACTACTACGGATTATATTATTATTATGTTTCTACCCTATTTTTGATTGTACCTTTCTATAATCAATAAAAACACTGTATAAATAGACACAGTGAAACATATGTTCGTCGTGAGCTCACTTTAACATTTCATTTCGTGTTGTGGTTAATTAAAAAGTTGTCAGTTAAGTACCGACTAACGGCGTATAAGCCGACATTTTGTATGAGCAATTAGGTTACAACTTTATTCATTTTTTTTAACTCGTTTCAGAAGTACAGAGTTTCTACAATGTACCGTGTAAACTGCCTGCCGCGTGTATTACAAACGCAACAATTAAAACTCTGTTCTCAAGTGATACTCTACATACATGTGTGTCGATTTATTTTTATTTATCCTGTACTATTAAAAGAGCACGGATATGTTTGAGATTTATTTTTATTTTTTATTAGGGGTTTCTTGGGGGCGAAAAATTGATCTATGGTCTCATCAATGGGAAAAAGCGTTATTTCGAGATTTCGAGCAAAGCTCGGTCAGGTATGGGTAAGATCGGTAATTTCACATAAGCGATAGCCTAGTTGTCAAAGCGTTAGAATTCTGTCTAATACGGTAGGTCGTGGGTTCAATCTGATTGTCTTTCGTATTTTTTGAGCCTGTATTACATTTTTACATTATTGTACACCGAGCAAAGCTCGATTAACCAGGTGCTATGTATAATAACGATAATTCAGACTTATCATGGAAATATATAAAATCAACTTTTAGATTGATAAACTTGAAAATTAAGTTCCAAAATACTTTGGAATAATATTGAACAGAAATAACAGCTGTTGAAATTGCTTACGAATTAAGAGATCCCAATGATAGACTGAGAGACGACTGAAATCTTTAGATGGCAGGATCAACTCAATTTCTACAACTTGATTAATAAGTTTTGAATCCACACTGCGTATTTTAATATTCCGCGCAATATAATCAAGATTGGTTTTCGATTTCAATTGATTAAGATCGGACTAATCATCATCTGCTGCCTGTCCTGTTCACAAATTTTGAGGGTCGACGTAAACCGTATGCTTCTTTCATACGCTTCTATCCGTCATATCAGCACTCACTTATTTCTTACTCGTATCATTTTTTCAGGTTACAGGTACAGATTGGGAAGCTAGAAGCAGTTACAATTATTCGTTAGGTACATACCTAATTGAAACGCAAATACAATCAAGTGCAGTTATTAGAATAATATATTAATCAAAAGCAAATTGAATACAATCATTGAGTATGATCTGTGTGGAGAAATTGGATTCGAGATGGAGTTCTCGATTGGATGCGTGTGTGATTTATTATGGAAAAGCCTTTCTTATGCCGCGTCCTCATTTCCGCCTCTTCAGAATGCGTACTGAAAAGAACCGAGAGAAATAGAACACAAAATTCGAATAAAAATCAATATGTATAGGACTTGTCCCAGTACGCATTATTTCGAATAATTAGACTTAACCATAGAAAAAAAAACTGATGAAGATTGTCGAATGGATAAAAGATTGACAGGTTGGCTATTGGTGGTAACACTCAGGGTGCCAATCCAAATGTCGTGGGTTCGATTTCCATACAGGACAAAAAATTTTTTGCATGAACTGTCTGTTGCTTTGGTCTGGTTGTAATTATCTCCATAAGTCATCATCATCAGTCTATAATGTCCCACTGCTGAGCACAGGCCTCCTTTCACAAATGAGGGTGAAGCATATGTACCTTAATAAACAATATGTAGTAGGTTTGCTACGTGCTCGGTTCGCGTAGTGTGGACGCACCATCGCAGATCAATTCTCTCACTCGTATAGGTATATATGTTTATTTCATTACGCTAGGTTCAAACAAAGTTATTTAACTGTAGGAAGGCTGTTGGAAACCATATTTTCTGCTCTTATTTCTCTTCTGATTAATTTTGTTGCGGTTTAAAATACTGCATGGGGGTTCATATGCTCTATAGGGACTCGCTCTACATAAATGTTCTTAGTCAATTAGAGGCGTGTGTCATTGCTCCAATTCCTATCTAGTAATCCGTTTATTATTATTATTCTATATAAATATTAGTACAATATTTCTTCTCTTTGTTGTTGTTAATTTCATCTTCTTCGTACGATACGGGAAAGTCCTACAGTACCGTCACCTTAAGGTTTATGCAAGATTAAATAAAAATCTCTTGGGTTTTATGTTAAATATCTGCTGAAATGTGTTAAAAAACTCATATCCTATAAACAAAAATAATAAAACATTGATATATTTAGAAATAAATAACTTTATTAATAAAATTTGAAGACTATGTTGAAAATAAAATAGAATAGGCGCTATGGCCCGCGGGCCATTCGCGAGTGGGACGTAATGACTAAAGACCCGAAAAATCAACCTGCACAAAATTGGCCTTCAGTACCGGTCAGCAAAAATACGAGCTGTTATACCAGGCAATAACTACAAATGTATTGGTTAAACAGCTCTGATATGTTCACACAAGCCTCATGGACCAATCTTGCAGTTTCCACATTAAATCCGGATTGGATTTAATGTGGAAACTCTTTATGAGATTCAAGGCTCAAAGGACAAATTGTCTCTTCCTGGATCGGTTTGTGGAGTGGATTCTTATGTTATTGATGGGATCCCAAGCACCTTTCTTTTTCTGCACCTCAACATAATTTTCATCGCCTTGCATCTTTTAGTACCTATAAGAAGAAAAACATACTCAAAAGTGAAATTGAACAATGGACGGTACTGGAGGACTATTTTATGGCCGGTACTGTAGGAAGCGGAATAAATTTAATTTTCGTTCCTAGTTAATAATAATAATATAAATTCTGAATTAAAGCATATTTAACAAAGTTATATAAATTATCAATATATACCAGTTTAAACTTCTTTCGAATTCGTTTTATAAACTTCACTTCACCCACGGAACTTTACTTGTGTATAGTGTGTTCACCACGTAGAACACAAATCTGCACTCTGTCAATAAACACATCGCGACAGATCGCACGCAACCCTTCGGGGCTTAGGACTTATAAAAATGTATTACGGTATGACGGGCCAGCTGGCGCGGTTGGTTAAGACTCTGGTCAAGATTCCACCTATCGCACCGCTGGTCGTGGGTTCGATTCCCACACAGGACATGCATTTGTGTGCATGAACATGTCTGTATGTCCCGAGTCTGGGTGTAATTATGTATATTAAGTATGTATTTACAAACAAAAAGTAGTATATGTATTATATCAGTTATCTGGTTTCCATAGTACAAGCTCTGCTTAGTTTGGGATCAGATGACCGTGTGTGAGGAATGTCCCCAGGATATTTATTATTATTATTTATTTATTACTTTAATGGTAAGAACGCTACATGTTATAGATTTTTGGAAACTCCAACTGGCCGGTACTGGAAGCCGGCCGGTACTGTAGGACTTTCCCCTACATACGAGGGAAATAGCATTGATGACTATAATTTTGCAAGCTGGCATCATTATCTTTTTGCATGTTTTCCATCGTCATTGATATACCATTCTCACATTTCTCACTCTGTAAGGTGTTTGCGAAATCAACATTTCCGAATTTAATCCGTATTTATAAGTCGTCGTGTATACTCTTGTATTGTCTTGTCATTCATCTAGAAGGAGTAGGAAATATGAATATTTTCAGTTCAACAGTTCTTCAAAAGGTTTTGCCATTTACATACAATATTATTAGCAAATGCTTGAGTACTAGTCAATTGCATAGGTATCGGTTGGTAACTACTATAGGAATAGCAAATAAGTGACATTGCACTGTATAGTAGTTATATCTGATAATGTATAGATCTAGGGCTTAGTTCGCAATGAGCTTTCGATAATTATTTAGTCTGATTTTAGTTTCCTTAAACAAAAAGACTAAAGCTTCAAAATGTTTAAAGTATAATAAAATTTATAGGTCAATTTTAGAATCTTTGATTAAGGATACATCCAGATAGAGTGTAGCAGCTGTGCACGCGTCGATAAAAATACGCTCTAACTGTTAGGGGCTAAATCAAATAAAAATAAATAAAAATGCAAAATAATGATCAATATTTAAATTTCTCCCGATTTTAATTGGAATATTTTAACAAATATTATCATTATGAACGTCATTATGACAAGCAGAATGACGCAGAGGGAGCGTAAAACGTAGCTGTTTCGCGCAGCAGCTTACAAAAGTTGGCCTGTTTTGTATATTAGTGTAGTATGGCGACGTTCTTTCTAGGTATATTTATTTCTATGTTTAGAATATAGATTTATTAATGAGAAAGAAATATTAGGAATCCTTACCATCCATTCTTTAAAATAATCATAATGTTTGCACAAATATATTATGATAAGAGTCTTCAGATGATTGAAATAAGGATCCTTAAACCATAGATGAAAATGTATTTAAATTGGAAGGTATGATTAATTTGCGAGCGATCCAACATTTTGCGAGACTACTCAAGATCGTTGTGATCTCTTCTCTCTATGCCAACCACCAAAGTTTCCACGTGTCGATCGATGAATATGCAGATGTATATATGGCCATAGGTATGTGCCCAGCATGATCCGGGATTCACCGCTCTGAGTTTATTGCGTGATTGAGGGCACTCAAGCATTATGAAATGCGGTAGATGTAGGATCTACCTATTCAGTGTAATTCCCTGCCTTGAAAATTTAACCACCGCGTCGCAACGTTTACAGGACCAACATTTCACATGAATGTTTCCGTGTTAGCGAGTAATTAGCATTTTTTATTATATATGTCCTTGTATATTCATTGTACAAAAATACATTCGACAATTTTACTGTACCTACTTCTCTACTAAACCTAACATACCAACCTACTTATTAAATTGTTAGAACTAAATGTAACGTTTACATTTAGTTGCGTACGTACATGCGCTAGTTAAATTTATAATTTATTCTTCTTCTTAGGTTTAGGAGAGGTAGAGCGTAGCGTATATTCGTTCAATGAGTAGCTCGACAGGAGAAGTACCTCCACCTTACAGAATACCGCAGCCAAATAAATTTAGGTTGTGTAATGTTGTTTTTTTGCCTTTGGCCACTGACCCGCCCGTAAGGGACAAAGACGAAGCCTAAGATGGAACAAACTTACCTAGAAGGAACCTATTCACTCTACCCTAGAAAGTCCCTAGATTGTATAAGTGAGCAAACACAGACGCCGGAAGCAAGTTCCACTCCCTTGCTGT
This sequence comes from Achlya flavicornis, assembly GCA_947623365.1. Classification (NCBI taxonomy): domain Eukaryota; kingdom Metazoa; phylum Arthropoda; class Insecta; order Lepidoptera; family Drepanidae; genus Achlya; species Achlya flavicornis. Next base: position 5,900,169 of record OX392488.1, read on the forward strand.
CGAATTATAAATGAGGATGTAAAACGCTGTGTCCGTATTTTCGGTATGTCAACAACGTACGGGTGAAACTTTTCCCGGCGACTTGTGATAGGGAAATTGAATAATACTTTCATGGTATGTCAATAAATGTATACATATGGGCTATGGGCTTATTTACATAGTTACTAAACTGGGATTGAATAGCTTTCCCATCCCGGCTTTATAGAAGTTGGTGACTCTTTAGTAAACTAACATAAAGTATATCCAATTGATTAAATTAAAAAACCCCGTCTACTAAATTAATTAACTCATCAAAACAATTGTCTTGCACTTGACAAGCAATTAACAAGTTAAAATAGGGAAATAAATATGCTGGGACACGGTTTTATCCGGGTTCTTGGGATAAAAGGTAGAGGGATAAATGTCCCTGTCTATGGCATACATATAGGCCACATGCAAGCCAATTTCGGGTATCAAGAGGTTAACAAGCAAACAAATTCACTTTCGCATTTATAATATTGGTTAAGTAGAGTTAGGGTAATATGTTAATAAAAGTAGGTATAAATTTTAGGATATAGTTTGAGCATGTAATTTTTTTTATCGATTCCGCCTAGAATTCCGCTACAATTGTTGCAAAGTTATAGGTATGTCGCCATGCACCTGAGGGTGTATCTGCATTCCATCACCACCACTACTTTCGGCCTCATCATCACTTACCGTATGATAAAAAACAAGCTTAATAGAAGTAAACAATAGTAGTGATCATTTAAGTTCTCATTTAATTTTCATGGTAACTACGATTATTTTACCTGTTAAATTAATCTACAGTTCCGAAAGCCACATGCGCGTAGCTGAATGCTTACAGCGTGGAGAGAGAAATGTAGTTTGAATAATATCCAGCTGTAAAGTGGACGGATACGTTTCGTAATTGGCCATTATGTTGGCTATTAGGCTACTAAACTGTAAGGTTGTGTTGCCAAATTTACTAGCACCTAATTGGTTATGCTCTACAACATGGTGATATTAGGGTGGTAAATCTCGTGACGTTGATAAAACCTCCTCTACTGTTTCCGATTATAAACGTCAACTCGTTTGTAACTATAACGTTATGTTGCCTTTACTAGCACCTAATTGGTTATGTTCTACAACATTGTGATATCAGGGTGGTAAATCTCGTGACGTTGATAAAACCTCCTCTACTGTTTGCGATTATAAACGTCAACTCGTTTATAACTGTAGCCTTGTGTTGCCAAGTTTGCTAGCACCTAATTGGTTATGTTCTACAACATTGTGATATTAGGGTGGAAAATCTCGTGACGTTGATAAAACCTCCTCTACTGTTTGCGATTATAAACATGAACTCGTTTATATCTGTAGCCTTGTGTTGCCAAGTTTACTAGCACCTAATTGGTTATGTTCTACAACATTGTGATATTAGGGTGGAAAATCTCGTGGCGTTGATAAAACCTCCTCTACTGTTTGCGATTATAAACGTCAACTCGTTTATAATAATCGTAACACGCGGGTATCATACGACATTTTACAATACCTTGGTGGGAAAACTGGTAAGAAGTATCATAATATAAAAGTCCTTGCTCTGATATAATGAGAATAAAATATTGTTATATTATGTTAATAACCTGATAATAAATCGAAAGATTGACGATTTTTTTAATAATAAAAATATAAATATATATCCTGGGACATTCCTCACATATGGTCATCTGATCCCAAACTAAGCAGAGCTTGTACTATGGAAACCAGATAACTGATATAATACATATAATACTTTTCGTTTGTAAATACAAACTTAATATACATAATTACACCCAGACTCAGGACATAAAGACATGTTCATGCACACAAATGCATGTCCTGTGTGGGAATTGAACCCACGACCTGCGGCGCGTAAGGTGAATCTTAACCAACTGCGCCAACTGGCCCGTCGATTAAACAATATACTCAGTAAGATTTTTGCTTAATCCTATTAATATAATAGAATGAAATTAGTTAGATTTATATTTGACAGTTAACTATAAAACAAAATAAGGACAAGCTTTTCACGTGGAATAAAATCAAGTTCTGTGCCTATAATATTGTTATGTATTTGTCCTTTCCATGAAAACTTTTTCATAGTTACTGTTTCGCGTGTTCGTGTCAAATCAACGTCATAAATGTTTACCGCCTTGAAATATTTACAGCTTTTGTTTTCAAGTAATGAAATTCGTCATACTTTCAGGGGTGTTATTCAAAGTTCGCAAAAGTATTTAATAGGTTTGATCGGGGAAACTCATTATGGGTTCGCAACAACTCCTTCAACCCGGAAACTTCAAGGTCAGAGTAAATAGGCTTTTTAAGGGCAAACGTGCTTGAGCACCGATTTCATCATCACCGATAAAGGGCGCCTAATATAATATAAATATATATTTTTGTATTATCTCTGTATGTTATATGAACAATATTTTAGGCGATGATAGCTCGGTGGTAGTGCTGTTGGATGCCGAGAAGAAGGTCCCGGCTTCGAGCCCGACAATGAGGTTGAGCTTTCGGTGAAGAAAAACATCGTGAGGAAACCATAGCACGGTGGTAGGATTCTTTGTAGTTCCCACCTGGCTGACTATCACCCTCAAGTTGAAACACCTATCGGTGTGTTCCAACAGCTACACTTGAGAGCCTGTTCCTTCTAGACGTACAAACACAAGACTATAACCAGTAAAAAATAAATAAGGCGAGATATTTTCAACGCCAAATTGCCGTTCAAAAGTTAAATTCGTGCCTGTTCTATTTTACCAATAACTCTGTTTTAGAACAGCAAAACGAACAAATCTCCGGTAAACTTGTACTTTATTTATTTTTGTTCCAGCTAAGCTTTGTTTGTCTAGACGTTACGGACGCTGTAAGTCGGTCATTATTACTCTCCCACCTTCGTAAGGCTTTCAGACCTAATTTTATTACCTTCGTTTAAGGTTTACTCTATTTTCTCGCCAGTGTAAATTAGGGAACAAACACGTCATACGTAGGAAATCCTTAATACAGTAACCTATAGGTAGAAATAGGCGAATATGCCTTTTCTTTTCATATGAGTGATCTGTGTACGATAAATAATGTGTAGAGTCTGTCAAAAATATGTAGGAAATCCTTAATAGAGTAACCTATAGGTAGAAATAGGCGTATATGTCTTTTTCTTTTCATGTGAGTGATCTGTGTACGATAAATAATATATAGAGTCTGTCAACAATAGCTGTATATGTGTAGGTAATATTATCATAGGATTTATTCCAAAAAAATACGAATCCAAGAAGTATTCTATCTGTGTCCCTAATTTCATCTAAATACGTTCAACCGTTTACGTGATTGAGTCACAAACATCGCAAGTTTCCCATTTATAATATACTGGTGAGAATTTGACAAGAAATCGGATGTAGTGGCACGCTCTGGGAGAGGAGGTGATGAATATTGGTGAAACGGGTTTGCATTTGGCCAATGACAAGCTCACAAAGGACGATGAAAAAGCCGAAGATGGAACACATTTCCCCTGAAGAAGCCTGTTCACTATTTTCTTAAAAAATCTCTGTATTGTAGGAGACACACCAAATGAAAATGGACCTAAACAAGAAAAATAAAAATCGGTGTGTAAATTGTAAAATGCAGAGTGCACTAGAGCCACTATAGAGGCGGGCACTTGAGCCAAGTGTCGCCGTTCCACAAACATGGCCTACTTCCATCGGTATCCGATTGCATGAACATACCTTTGCCTTTGTTACACCCGCTATTTTACGTAGGGCTACCAACCGCATTTAACTGGACATATTCAGCTTTTATGCCTTCTGTTTGAAATTGTATTTTTGATCAAGTCTAATCTGTATGTGGATTACGTAACTTTATTGCAATAAAATTCAGATTGAAATAACATCTGAATCGGTAGAAATATTACAAAATCGGAAATGGTTCCATTTCTAATAAACCACTGTTTGTATTTGTAATTATCAGAACGTAAAAAAGTCATCAAAAACTATATTGAACCGATTTCAATTCAAAAATGATTGAAATTTAGTAACGTAATCGCCCCACTGGATTCCTATTTCAAGAACTTTTTGCAAATGTCTTTTTAAGGTATTTTCAGATTTTTAAATGATAGCATTTATTGGGCGAAATTCTGGGCAGTTAAAAGCTCCCCCGGGTATAATTTCGATGTTGCGGAGACTTATTCTGTAGCCGCCATAAATATATTTTCACCTTTATAAATGATAGAACAAAGTTTTTTGTGGCTCTTCGATTGTAAGTCGATACTAAACAATTCGATAAAGTTACATTACGCATTCTGATAGTATTTGTAATACAGTCTTACAGACTTTGAAATAGCAAACATGAAATAAATGTACATAATTTAAAAAAAATTATAAAATCAAGTAAAAGTTCATTTGTCGATTCTGTGGGTTATTCCATCATGCTTCAATTTCTAAAAGATCTTTCTAAAAATGTATTTTGTTCCCGTTATGAACGTAAGCGAACAAACAATGCAAACTTTTCTGCATTTTAAAATAAAGTTCGTCTTTTATATTACTTACACTATGTATGTTAGTTGTAGAAGCGCTCGTGGTGTAGCATGATATGCCGTTCTTAATCGATCAGCAAGTTAAGCTACCAGCGTCGTGGTCGGTACCTGGATGGGTGACCGCCTAGTGGTATTTGGTAGTGCCTCGGAAGGTACGTAAAGCCGTTGGTCCCGGTTATCATTGTGATAGTCGTTAAACTAGTTGGAGGCCTTCTAGGCGGCTTGAAAACTCCAACAGTAGGTTGGTACGTAGGTACACCGATCCCTAGTGGGTACGCGTGGTGGAGTATCTGCCCATTCCCTTTCACCCTTATGTGTGAAAGGAGGCCTGTGCTCAGCAGTGGGACATCATAGGCTGATGATGATGATGAAAGCTGATGTAGTCTAGACCACTAGCCTACCTCCACCGATCCGCAGTGGGCACGCGTGGTGGACTATCTGCCCATCCCCTTTCACCCTGATTTGTGAAAGGAGGCCTGTGCTCAGCAGTGGGACATTATCCGCTGATGATGATGATGATGTTAGTTGTATCTTTAGAATACCTAATTTTAAGTTTAAATGTGCTCGTAGTAACTACCTCGTGAAGAGATTTTCGCAGGATCGGCAACGGCAGTGTTGTATAAAAACTGAATGTTCAGGAATACAAAATATAATGAAGGCATATTTACCTACTAGTTTTTCCATATGTTTGTTAACAGAGTAATGTCCCTGGTACCGCCAGGGGGCGCGGACTCGCCGAGCCCGCGGCGGGCCGTCAGTCCACTGCTGGAGATGCGGAGACCACACTGCACCCTCGCCTGCGACTACTGCGCCGCCGTACTCGAGGATAAGTTTAAAAGTTAGTTACATTTCTATAAACCTTTATTCAACCCTCCTAAGGGTTAAATAAAGGATATTATTGATACTAAAATAGCTAATAGAAAAACTGGAGATGACTGTGTGTATGTGTGACTTGTGATGGGGCGATAGGAAACGCTATTGCGCGAGTTCTGACGCCACGTGCTAGGAAGTTCGACTTGTATTCTACTGTGACCAGTACAACCCCTCAAATAGAGCGCGGGCGCTAAGACGCTACGCGCTCTGCCTTGGTTACGCCATAGACTCACCCAGTGCCATCTTGTTGATGTCCTGCCTGAAGAAACCACTCCCGGCGATGGTATCCAAGGAATGATGGCAAAGCTAAAAAAAAATACAATTTGTACGGAGTTGGTTTGGATGTTTTCGGCTGCTTAGCTTTTTGGTCAGTTCCTTTCCAGGATTTGAAAGCTTGCTAACTTCAGCAATATTATCACCTTTCTCATAGAAATAAATATACTTAGAAAGAACGTCGCCATACTACACAACAAAACAGGCCAACTTTTATAGGCTGCTGCGCGTAACAGCTACGTTTTACGCTCCCTCTGCGTCATTCTGCTTGTCATAATGACGTTCATAATGATAGTAGTTGTTAAAATATTCCAATTAAAATCGGGAGAAATTTAAATATTGATCATTATTTTGCATTTTTATTTATTTTTATTTGATTTAGCCCTTAACAGTTAGAGCGTATTTTTATCGACGCGTGCACAGCTGCGACACTCTATCTGGATGTATCCTTAATCAAACACCTTTCCATACAAATACAACATATACCTAATCGTATAGAGTGATCTTCAAGGTCTGATTTCTGCGAAAGTTCAACCCGATAAAACTGAGTACAAATATATATTAAGGTGAATGGTTCGAGATTCACATGAATCGTGCATAGTATTTCTAAGCGAAAACATTTCACAAAGCGAACCGGTCCTTCTTATTCCAAAAGCAATATCTTAGATGAGTCCATTTCTCAAGGTTTAGGGACTTAGATTTGCAGAGAAGATACTAGTTTGGTATGATACACAATGACAGTGATTTATCCCTTAGCAGGTGTTTGGAATAATCATGTTCGTGATTACTGATCGGAAAATTCAACCAGACTGATGTTGAACTCGTGTTCTAAAACTTTCTTAATATTAACGTTGAAATCGAACAGAGTTGCGTTCAGTTGCAAAATCATTAGTTTTTTGCAATTTGGATGTTTTTAATATTATTACTTCTACTATTTTGACCACGTACAAAGCCGCAGCTTAGTTTTGTATTTGTAGCAAGAAATCGGTTTGGTGTTTTGCCGATAATTTTTGGTACGATGCTTTTTTGCTTCTATTACAATTTTGGTTGTTGGTACAAGCGGTAAAGCTTTCTTTCTATTTTTGTCAAATACATAAATCATGTTGCGTATTAAGGTATTGCACTAATATCGAGCTATTCTACTGTAATATAATAATAATACATAAAAAATATGGCGGAGTAAGACCCATCGCTGTGGGTAATACTATCCGTCGTATGGCCTCCAAAATTTGTTGTCGTCACATTCTCCCGAAACTTTCAGAAATATTTCAGCCCATTCAACTCGGTTTTGGCTCAAAGGGAGGTTGTGAGGCAGCTGTTCATGCGGCTCGGACCTTTCTATTAAATAACGGAGGTGAAGTGCTGCTTAAAGTTGACATAAAAAATGCATTTAACTCTGTCGATAGGGGTGCTTTATTGACCCAAATTCGGGATATCTGCCCTGACGTATATCCTTACCTTTGGCAATGCTATGGGCATCCATCAAAACTTTTTTTCAGAGAACACCCACTTATTTCCGCCATGGGTTGTCAACAGGGCGACCCTCTCGGTCCAGCTATCTTCAGTTTGGCCATCCATTCAATTATTTCTGGATTACAATCTAAATTTAATGTATGGTATCTAGACGACGGTACGCTGGGGGGTGATGCGGCTTCTGTTCTCAGTGATTTTAAAACATTGACAGAAAATTTTAAAAAGATTGGCCTAGAATTCAATTGCTCCAAATGTGAGCTCCTTATTTTAGATTCTTTCCCAGAATCTGAAAAATCAGAATTAATTCAAAATTTTAATGTTTTGGCTCCCAATATTAAGTTACTGTCAAAGGAGTCACTTCATCTTCTCGGAGCCCCAGTCTTAGATGAATCCATACCTAGTTTCTTTGAGAAAAAGATTCAAAATTTTAATGACTCTTCAAATAGACTTTATGAAATTAATGCCCATTATGCATTTTTTATTGTTCGACTCTACCTTTTCGTGCCTAAGTTTACCTATTTGCTCCGCAGTACGCACTTATTTAAATTCGTTCACATATTAGATACTTTGGATAATTTTTTTTTTTTTTTTTTTTTTATACCACTTAGGTGGCAAACAAGCATACGGCCCGCCTGATGGTAAGCGGTTACCGTAGCCTATGGACGCTTGCAACACCAGGGGTATCACGCGCGCGTTGCCGACCCTGCAGAAATCTCTTCACACCCCTTTTGAAGAACCCCATGCTGTACTCCATTGGGAAAACCACGGCGGGGAGCTCATTCCACAGTCTGAGCGTCCGCGGAAGGAAGCTCCTTTGAGCCCGCACAGTACGAAACAATTCAGGTTTCAATATGTGAGGATGGACTCCCCGTCGATGGCGAGAGTTGCGATGGTAGAAAGTAGCCGTGGGCATCATCTTAAACAATTCTTCAGAACACCGTCCGTTGTACAAGCGGTAGAACACACATAAGGAGGCAAAGTCTCTCCTCAGACTGAGGGGCTCTAAACCGTTTGTGAGCTCGGGATCGTCGACAATTCTTATGGCACGTCGTTGAACCGAGTCTATAGGATCAAGCTGGTATCCAGGTGCCCCCGCCCATAGATGACAGCAGTACTCCATATGAGGCCGGACTTGCGACTTGTAAAGTTGCAGCCTTTGCCCCGATGTGAAGTACTGCCTCGCTCTGTTGAGCACTCCGAGCTTTTTCGATGCCAGCTTAACCTTGCCTTCTAAGTGACTTCGGAACAAAACGTCGCTAGAAATGTCGACGCCAAGGATCCCGATGCTTTTGCTGATGTTCAGGGACGTGTTCTGGAACTGTGGAGCCACAGCAAATCATATGATCAAAACGTCTCTTTCCAAAATTCTAAATTGCAGTTTTTGTGAAAACAAAGTGTGGTCTCAGGCCACCCTACCCGTATGTTATGGTGGCCTAGGAGTGCGGAAAATTTCATGCATATCAGTACCGGCGTTTCTATCCTCGGTATACAGTGTGGGCACCCTCGTCAGATCTGTTTTGGACCCTTCTATTGGATCTGTTGAGGTTTCTTACCTGTCCGATGCTAGAGACGCCTGGCCGGCAGCTTGTCCAGGCACAAATATTCCGACCTTGAGTCACTCTCAGAGAGCGTGGGACAAGCCTCTTTGTGAAAAAACTTGGCAAAATTTATTTTCAAACTTTTCAATAGATACAGACCGCGCGCGCTTGTTAGCTGTCTCTCAGAGTGACTCAGGTCACTGGCTACAAGCTATTCCATCCACAAATACCGGAACAATGTTAGACCGTATAACATTAAGTCTGTGTATTTGTCTTCGTCTTGGTTGCAGGACCAATCAGCCTCATCGCTGCCGCTGCGGAGACCTCGTCAATGAGCTCGGCCACCATGGGCTTTCGTGCTCCCTAAGTGCTGGTCGAATATCACGGCACTCGGCTATTAATGACATTATCCGCAGGGCTCTTGTTGTCGCTAACGTGCCTTCCGTACTGGAACCAGTCGGTATTGCGCGGGGCGATGGCAAGAGACCGGATGGTATGTCTTTGATCCCTTGGAGTGTCGGCAAGTCGCTGGTGTGGGATGCCACATGTGTCGATACACTTGCGCCATCTCACTTACCGGCGACTTGTAAAGCTGCAGGGGCAGCGGCGGCCAGTGCGGAATATTCAAAATTCAAAAAATATGCATCGATTGGACCCAATTATATTTTTATGCCTTTTGCGGTCGAGACCTTGGGACCATGGGGGTCAGAAGCTCGCCGTTTTGCTCGCACCTTGTCTTCAAAATTGATCGAGACCTCCGGAGACCAGCGGGCGGGGAGCTTTTTCCGCCAACGCGTCAGCTTGGCTATCCTAAGAGGAAACGCTGCCAGCCTTCTGGGAACCTTGCCGTTAATCGGAAGCAGCGGCAGGCTTGAGGAAATTTTCTATATATAGATTATATTTTATAAATATATATTGTATTTTGTACATATTTGTTGTTAATAAATTTGTATTGAGAAATAAAATGAGTCATAATTTAGATTTAGCATCTGAGATTCGTAAGAATATTCAATGATGGCTAGAGAGACTTATATTAAAAATATTTACTTCTTCTATCAAGAAGTAAAGGACCATATTATTTGTCATCAGGGAATGCAGACATGCGCAATCGTGGTACATCGCCGCTGTCAGCATCACCACGCCAGTCACTAACAGGGGAACCACCTTGGACCCTACCAGATGATGATCGACCCGACTTCTCAGCGCTTAAGGAAAATATACAAAGGATTAATAAGTAAGTATATTCATGTAATTCTACTTCTTACTAATATATGCGTGTGGTTTGTTTGTTATCTTTTGAACGGCATAACCAAATATTAATAAAGTTTGGCTTGCGAGTGGATTTTAGGATGGAATATAAGATCCCTTGGCAAGGCAGGTAAAGCCGCGGTAACTAGTAATGAAATAAATTAAAGTATTACAATTACTCAATATCCTACTTTTGTATGTCTATAAAATAGCTCCCATTTAGTGATTCGAAATAACTAAAGAAAATGCCAGCAAACACGTCACTTGAATCCCAGCAGAAAAGTATTTTCGCACGTAGAGAAACCTAGGCTGAATAAATGGGACATCTAAATGGAAATATCTGCGATTTTACGTCTGTGACGGAGGTCGCTCTAACGTCACCGTCGGCACAACTTGTCTCGTCTATCATTCATTTTTGTCGATGGAGTGTAAAATACAAACGGATCTCCGTAGTGCACCATCGATTTATGAGGGTCATGCATTGGTCCCTTTGTAAGCTTACGCAGAGAGCTTTCTGGTGAAGTCAAAGCAGCTCTATAATAAAACAACAGCAAGGCTTTTATTTCGAATAGTGGTAATTAACAAAGTTTTTACATCACATTATAAAACTATGTATTGTTGTGCATGCATTAGGGACTGCGAAACTTCGACGAGGCTGGATATGTTGTTAACTCAAGTGGAACAGTATGCGAACAATCTGGAAGCTTTGGTGGAAGAGCGCACGTCAGACTATTTGGAAGAGAAGAGAAAATGCGAGGAACTCTTGTATCAGTTATTGCCCAAGTAAGTGGAGCAAATAGTTTAGTTAACTTTGAGCAAAATGAAGAGCGTAACGTGTGCTGAAATTCAAATATTCGTTGTACACATAGTGAACTTAATAAGACCTGTAATAAGGAATGAAATTTAATTATTGATTCTGACATCTTCGAAGCATGCATCCAATTATATTATCCAAAGGTCGTTTAGAAAGGATCTGTTATAGTCTACCAAAGTGATTATTTACAAAATAGTTTTCATTCGTTCATCTTTAAAGTTCATTTTGATTGTCCAGGTCCGTTGCATCCCAGCTGATAATGGGTCAGCCAGTGATGGCGGAGACTTATGACCAAGTGACGATTTACTTCAGCGATATAATCGGCTTCACGCAACTATCGGCAGAGTCCACGCCACTAGAAGTAGTCGATCTACTCAATGACCTTTACACCAGCTTTGATTCTGTTATTGAGAACTTTGACGTGTATAAGGTAAGTAATATATAATTCACTACTTATATTGTTATGTATATCGGAATTTGGATGGGAAAGTAAGGTTACGTCGGAATCAATTAATAGCAATGACAATCTTTGTACCCTCGTAAATGATTTGTCTAATTTATTATAAAAAAAAAAATATAACTTAGTTTGTTTTCCTTATTATTGAAGACAGGCTTTAGGTAAATTTTATGTTTATTTACGGATATTTGCAATAAAATTGTGCGTGAATAAAGTCTTTACATGCATTTGCTGACATTTTCTGAATTTTGCACAATAATTCATATTAAATAATTATCATTAATAAATTTTAGTAAATTATCCGCTGGAAAAAGGGATCCATTTGGACTTTAAAATAAAGTTCAGTTTTGGCTAAATTGTTGTATAGTTATATGAATAACTAGCTTTCCCCGGCGGTTTCTTCCGCGTTCCCGGGATAAAAATAAGCCTATAAAACTACAACAACAGTCGGGTATGATGTAGCTTCCTATTAGTGAAAAAAATTTCAAACCTGAGTGGTAGTTCCAGACATTCGTGCGTTTAAAAAAACCCTTCAGCTTTATTAAATTATTATTGTTATAGTATGTATAAATTAATTACACTCGGATGAGCCGCCCATTTGAATTTGTGTTATTGATTACGCTTTGACGAGAATGAGACCTCATTATTTATTAATGAGTATTCGCCGTTATGACTAAGCGTGCTCTATTATATATAGCGGGATATATATCCCATGCAAAGGTAAAATGGGATATATATCCTGGAGAAAATGATCCAGATATCTTTCACAAAAGAAATTTCCGAATGTAAACTTTTTTGTTGGCTCATTAATTCCACAATGAATTCGCTTCTTGGCAAGAAATTGTCATATTTTCAATTAAATAAAATCTAGTGCTTGCCAGACTTAGGTCTTTCAACGCAAATAGAGCACTTACAAACTAATCTGACCCGGTGGTCAAAAAAGGAACTAAAGAGGTCATTTTGAAATATAAATCGCCATTGGTTAAAGAGAATATAAAGTGTACGTTCATTGGTTGTTTACTCCACCAAATGCGATAACAGCGACTCTCTGACCGGCAAGATAGGTTTATGGGACTATACTTGTTTTTAAAAGCGACTTTTAGTCTTATAACAGTTTTATCAACAGGTAGAAACAATAGGCGACGCATACATGGTGGTGTCGGGCCTGCCGATGCGCAATGGCAACCGTCATGCGACGGAGATAGCGCGCATGTCTCTCGCTCTTCTCAACGCGGTAAGGGTGAAGACGGTACCCCATAGGCCAGGGGAACGGCTGTTGTTGAGGATCGGCATGCATACAGGTACGATATATTCAACGGTGGAAAGTATACTAACATGGACCTTAGTTAAGTTGGAAGCAGTAGTGGTCATAAGTAGCACGAATAAATTTAATAGCAATATAATTATTCTGAAACATCAATATCGTTTAGCTCACATATTACTGTTGTGTAAGCATTTGTACAAAGTCTAATAAAGTTATTAAGTAAATTGTTCTCTAGTCAAGTATTTAATAAATCAGACCGTATAATGTACATTTTAATAAGATTTTTTTTAAGTTCACATACTATGAAAAAGTTGAAGTATTATAAAAAAACTGGCTTGCTTAATTCATATACTATGAAATATGTTATTATTATGAAGTTGTTTTGTGGATTATGTGACATTTATATAAGCCTAAGCGTATGGACTTCAGAATTCCATTCAATTCAAGCTTGTGTTTCTGTTTTGTTCTATGCAATACGGTCACGTTTTATTCTATTATACACTGTTTTTGTATTGTTTGTATATACTTTTCTTACATTATCTTTCTCTGTTTTATTCCATTCTATTCCATTCTAATCCGTTCTAATTTCTAGTTTCTGTGAAAGCAATTGGAGGTTGCAAAGCAAGCTGGGCTAAACTTTTTATATACCTACAAAATTAATTCAATTTAGTTTTTCTATGTCTAGGACCATGTGTAGCAGGCGTAGTGGGTCTCAAGATGCCGCGGTATTGCTTATTCGGGGATACCGTGAACACGGCATCAAGAATGGAATCTCACGGAGAAGCCCTCAAGATACACGTCAGTCCTAAAACCAAAGATGTCCTGGATCTCTATGACTGCTTTGATTTCGAATGCAGAGGAGAGATCACTATGAAGGTAAATATTCATTATTAGAACAAGTACTTATAGTGTAAGTTTTTTTTATACAACTTAGTCGACAACATGCATACGGATCGCCTGATGTTAAGCGGTTACCGTAGCCATATGGAAGCTTGCAACACACGGGTTATCACTCACGCGTTCGCGTTACCAACTCTTCCCCCTCCCCAATGAGCTCTGGTGACCTAACTCACGCGCTCGAACTGTCTCTCTAGTCATAGTTATCTATAAACAGAAAAATTCTTGTTCTTAACAAGGCAAATGAGTTTTTTTGTAAAAGAGAATCCACAATTTCCTTTTTTGTCCACAGGGTAAAGGTAAAATGACAACATACTGGTTACTTGGTGAGAAGTCATGCTTTAACCACGAGAGTCAATGTTACGAGCTAGCGAACCACCAAAATACTCCAGTAAATCCAAGTATAACATTCCAAGGACCTGACAGTCCTGCATCTCATTCACTCACACAAAGTCATAGTCCGGAAAGAACTAATTATACCAAAGAAACAAACAGTAAACCTATTGAAATACAAAGTGAAAGAGACCGTATCAAACATGAAATCGCAACCTTCGTTGCTAAGGATCTCATTAATAATATAGATAGCGCTGTTAGAGAATTTCGGAAGTCACAAAGCGCAAACTTAGCAGCGATGACGAATAACAAACCCATGTGTAATGGCAACAAAAAAGGCCTAATAAATCCCACATACGACAAAGAACTCGTCATTAGCAAAGGAAAAGTACGCGACGTCGTCAAACGATTCAATAGTTGTGTTGTTACCACCAATGATACTAACAAGGGTATGAAAACAAAAACTATAAAAAATGAAGACTGAGGTGTGAAAATAAACAAAAATACGCTTATTGTTTTTCCTGACCGGTCTAACAGATACTCTTTATAAAAACTTAAATATTGACGTAAGTTTTTAAATAAGTTAGGGTAATATTTATTTTGTGCCAAGCACAAAAATAGGTGTTTTTTTTAATAGTCTAGTCATTATTGTTAATATTCTCCAAGGAGAAAATAATATATTACTTAAATCTATATTACTTAGTTGTGGGTGACCAAATACCCTCCGAATTCTAGTGTAAGTATATATTGATATAAATATAATAGATAAAATACATGTATAGATTAAGGAAAATATCGCGAAAGCGAGAAATCAGAAAGATGTAGTGAGAATATATTTGTGTGAATACGAAAATATACTATTGTATTATACACTTTAGAGCCTGTAGGATTTTTACTGACCTTTTATACTTCTGTATCTTTCTAAACCGTTGTAGATCATTCATAAAAATGTTACACTTCTCATGTCCTTAATATATTCCGCTGTAAGCATTTATTCTATCATTTAGTGAACTTGAAGTCATATAATATGTATAGTCAAACTATTTCATACTCAGCATTAATATTGATAAACTTATTTTATTTAAACTTTTGAATAGCAAAGACTTATAGTATTAGATTGTGGTAACTTTAAAACTCATTTCAAATAGAATTTCTATTAATTATTCCTTTAGGCATTTCGCGAGAATTTAATTGTTCTCAAAAACTTTACAGTATCATAACATTCTAATAATGGATGTTAATTTTGTATTACAAAGTTGTTTTGTTAATGTTATTATGGTAGTTAAATAGATCTCTATCTGGTGAAACCAATTGTAGTCGTTTTCATGTGATATTATTGTTATTTAAGTACAATTAGTAATTACAGGAGCTGTGACTTTTAGATTTTATCTTGTTTTTATCAAATAATTGTTTAAGTTATCTTTAGTGTCTGTAAGCACAATACGTTGCATCATTGTTTTATTATTATTCTATGAAATAAACATATGCGTAATATTACTGAAATGGATTCTTATTTTTTTTTGAAAAACCATCGATCATTGAAAACGGCATCCCAAATATTCCGTCTGAATAATATAAAGATTTTATATACCTTTTTATGGGCATAATTTAGCATTTATGAGGTGACTACGCGGGCGGATTATAAAAGGCTGTTTTCGTTTCTAATGTTCTCCATTTTACAACCTGCAGTTTTGACAGAGTATTATCTATATACTTATAATTCTTCTACTAGTTGGTCATCTGATAAATGAATTCGATCCGCCAACAACACTGTTACTAATATTACAGAATACACTCAAGCAAGAGTACTTACATAGAAATAAATATACCTAGAAAGAACGTTGCCATACTACACGAATATATAAAACAGGCCAACTTTTATAGGCTGCTGCGCGTAACAGCTACGTTTTACGCTCTCTCTGCGTCATTCTGCTTGTCATAGTGACGTTCATAATGATAATAGTTGTTGAAATATTCCAATTAAAATCGGGAGAAAGTTAAATATTGAACATTATTTTGCATTTTTATTAATTTTTATTTGATTTAGCCTCTAACTGTTAGAGGCTATTTTTATCGACGCGTGCACATCTGCAACACTCTATCTGGATGTATCCTTAATCAAAGAGTACTTATTAGGCAGTTATTGTACAGCTTTGTTTGTTCCTTAGTTACGGTGGCCAAAGTGATTGTAAAAAAGGAAAACCTTAGTATTTAGCGTCTATTACCCGAGATAGGTAATGCAAAGATTATCGCTCTAAGGAAAACATAAACGTAAGAACCCTTTCTTAGACTGCAAAGTTCACAAAGTTACCTCTAAATATTTGATTGATCGCCGAGCTCCTCCCAAAGTGTCTCCTTGAAATTATAAATATTTATAGACATTTTAATAAAATAGTAATGAAAGAGCAAGTCAAGTAGTCGTCCTCTGAAATGAAACGACAAATTAACAAACGCTGAAAATTCCGATGGCATAAAATAAATTGACTCATATCAGAAAATAATATTGGATTCTTGATATTGGAAAGTTATTAATTATTATATCCTTACATAGCCTCTATCCATTAATGGCAATTCATTTCGTTCATTCGTTTAATTCAGTATAATGGACTGCTATACAAATGTAAAATGTTAAAATTCATATGATCTACCATATTGATATACAGCACGATTTGACTATTAAATAAGATTGGATATGAGTAAATATGGTTGGATATGAATACTATCTACATCTTGATATTATCACAAATGTAATGAGGCGAGGATATTCCTGCTGTTAAGAGCGCTTACCATCAGGCGGGCCGTATCATGTTTGCTACCTTAGTAGTATAAGAATATAGAACCCCTGTAATACCGAAGGATACTTCTCATCCCGGAAATAAATTAGATTCCTTGGGAACGTAACGAAGCTAGTTCAGAAATTATGATTGTTCTGCAACTCATTAGCTGGCAGTACAATAATACATCAAATTTAAAAAATGTTGGGGTAAAACAAGTATTGTCGGTATACCTATAACGGTTGCTGATTTTCCCGTTTCCTTCGCTTTTCCTCATCTTCTTTCGACGAGCGGGAATTAGATTGAATTAAACACTCGGCGCGACGACGACTACATTAAGTAAAACCTGAAGCGCTCGTGGTGTAGCATGATTAGCCGTTCTTAATCGATCGGCGAAGTTAAGCTACGTCTGTCGTGGTCGGTACCTGGATGGGTAACCGCCTAGTGGTAATTCAAATCGAGCGTTTCCGTGCTTCGGAAGGCACGTAAAGCCGTTGATCCCGGTTCGAGGCGGCTTGAAAAATTCCAACAGTAGGTTGACCACTAGCCTGCCTCCACCAATCCGCAGTGGGCACGTGTGGTGGAGTATTGCCCAGTCCCTTTCAACCTCATTTGTGAAAGGAGGCCTGTGCTCAGCAGTGGGACATTATAAGCTGATGATGATGACGATGAAACACTCGAACTACGCGTATTTTTCAAGTTTATGTAATTTTACGTGGACTTCTGTGATCTGCTAGTTATGATACCTATAAATCAACCTGTTAGGTATTTTATTTATCAAAACAATTAGTTATTATGTGCCAAATACACTATTTCGTCCTACATTACACCACCAGAGCTATAAGCGTAAAGGTAAGCTAAAAGCGAGGCGTAGATTTATGGCGTCGCAAAAATATTGGGCGTTGAAAAATGATACACATTGGTACCTACGTACTGTTGTTTGTGTACTAAAATAACAATTTCCTTGTCTCCCATTGTATGATCGATGATAATGGTTTCTTATTATTTTCAAACTACGTGCTTCGATGAGTATATTCTGGGAGTGTTTATGTCTTACAATCCCATGAATTGATGTAAAATGTATGTTCAAAATAAGAACACCCACAGATTTGAAACAAAAAGGGTTCTATAATTTAAAACTAAAATAATCAATTTTAAAAATATTTGAGTCTACTTTGTTTTATTTAAAAATAGAACAACTGCATTCATTGTTTTAATTTGAATAAATTGTGAGAAGAACGAAAATTTCACGTTATTCACAAGGTTGATCCTTCCGACGACAATCAAAACTCAAATTCCAACAAAATATTATGATATAGTTCTAACAAGGTTCAAACTTTAAGTTCCAAATTCACAATTTCTTTCAAGCTATAATTACCTCAAAAGATTCATGCTTCAGCTACCTACATCTGCCGAATACACGCGAAAATAGTCTTTATGATCTCTGAAATGTTTCTTAGCCTCATCTTATATTCTGGCTCAGATAGTTCAATGACTCTTGTCTGGATACTTTATTTACCTCCAGATTTAGACTAGTAATTTTGTATGTCATCATATCGTTATCGGCATGGCATGTAGTACCTACCATAATCTCGTAAATAAAAGAATTAGAGTGTATAAAGAATGTCCCAGGATATTTATAGTTAACCGGAGACGAAAAAACATAAAACATAAAACTTACTCATAAATCGCTATTTAACTAATATACTGATTAAATAGTCACGTAAATTATGTCACATTATTTGTCAATTACTATAGAGTGACGTTATTTACGTGACCCTTTAAACAGTATATTAGTTAAATAACGTTTTATGAGTAAGGGGGGTTAATGTTTTACTTCCATTATTAAGTACCAAAACAATTGAAAACTTTTAGAACGTTACAACACAAGTGATAATTAAAACAAAAATAAAATCTTAAAACTTTAATAAATTCATCACAGAATTAAAGGCAGATGGAGCGCGCGGAACACGAAAGTGAAGCTAATAAAGCAAATATAAATTGAAAATTGAAAACCTGGTATTCGTTTTCCAATTTCTATTTTGGGGTTGAACACCTAGGAACCTGGGTCAGCGAGTCCACCACCTGTTTAGAGAAATCTCTAAGCGGTTGGTGGACGCCACGCTGAAAGAGTTAGGGGAGGTTTTTTATTTATAAGAATAAAAATAATTTAGTATAAGAGTATTTATTTATAAGATAGTTATTTTTATAATTTAGTTATTTTTATAATTTAGTTAGATTTTAGTTCAATATGAATTTATTGAAGCTGTTAATTTCGACCACTTTTTGAACGACTTCTACTGATAAAAGCTTCTATAGAATCTAAAACAAATAGAATAATTTTAATGTAAATTCCTTAAGTTTCCTGATATTTTTAAACTCCCTTTTTTTCCTTATTGAAAATCTGAAAAGGCGTCTCAAAGTACCTAATTAATAGCTTATTTTAAAAGGCAATACTTTTCAACCGTTCCTGGCATGGATAAAACACTTCAGGGACTTTTGCTCAGTTTTAGCGAAAAACAAATGGACGACTGACGGGAGACAAAAGACGCCAAGTAACAAAGTCTCAAGTAAGTAATTACAGTTTCAGAAGCTGACAGATAACGATGCCATACTTATATATAACTGAAGCCTGGATGTAAAGAAAGACGTTGATTCACAAAATAGTATTAATTATGGCGAGGTTGCGGTACGAGGGTTTTGTTGGACTGTTTTTTTTTAATGATACGATTTGAGGTTCCGTACTCAAAGGGTGCCAAACGGACCCTAAACCGATATAACGACTGTTCGTACGTCCGTTCATCTGTCTGTCTGTCAGTGGGCTGTGCTGTATCTCATGAACCGTAATAGTTAGACAATTTTATGGTATTTAAATAATTATCTATCAACAAAAAATACGGTATTATATGCCCGTGTATAGAAAAAGGATATCAAGCTGAGAGTAACTACGCCCGCAAAAGAAAAAAAAGTAGAGTATTTTTTCTAAGCACTCGTTGAATAGCTCGCAGGGAGCGTATTAGAGTGACTCTTTATCAACCAAGCTAGAAATATATGAACTCTGAGCGATTGATTGAATAGTTCAAAGGCTATCCAGACGCGCGATGTGTTCGCCAAATATTTTATTTCCTTTAATGTAAGTGGCGGGCATGGTTATCAAGGCCACAACATGTTTCATGCTCAGCAGGATTTAATTTATCTCCCGACTCGCATGTTTGGGATAAATCAAATTGGATTCGTGATGTGAAAGCCTGATTCAACCCCTCAGACCTTTATTTACATGTTACATTTGTGATGGGTATGTGATACTTTTTAATCTAAGTAAACAAAACATTGATCTGATACCTTCATAATTATTATTATATTATTTTATTTTAACAGACCTTTATTAAAAACAAATATGTACAAAATACAATCTATATTTACAAAATATAATCTATATATAGAAAATTTCCTCAAGCCTGCCGCTGCTTCCGATTAACGGCAAGGTTCCCAGAAGGCTGGCAGCGTTTCCTCTTTGGATAGCCAAGCTGACGCGTTGGCGGAAAAAGCTCCCCGCCCGCTGGTCTCCGGAGGTCTCGATCAATTTTGAAGACAAGGTGCGAGCAAAACGGCGAGCTTCTGACCCCCATGGTCCCAAGGTCTCGACCGCAAAAGGCATAAAAATATAATTGGGTCCAATCGATGCATATTTTTTGAATTTTGAATTTTCCGCCCTGGCCGCCGCTGCCCCTGCAGCTTTACAAGTAGCCGGTAAGTGAGATGGCGCGAGTGTATCGACACATGTGGCATCCCACACCAGCGACTTGCCGACACTCCAAGGGATCAAAGACATACCATCCGGTCTCTTGCCATCGCCCCGCGCAATACCGACTGGTTCCAGTACGGAAGGCACGTTAGCGACAACAAGAGCCCTGCGGAGACCTTTTGAATTACAACCAAAATTGCAATATCCAACAAGGACCTAAGTATTTTCAAGATTTGGCATATTTGTAAAATAAGCTCCAAAAAGGCATTTATTAACACTGTCAATATCCCAAAATATAACAAGGGCGATTCAACAAGTATAGGACCTATTGTATCTACTCACCAGTAACGGAATGATACGATTCCCGGAGCGTATACATGTCATGGCTATAACGAGATATCGGAGCAATATGAAGGCAATGTAAAGGCAATATAAGGAAAGTGGCTATTAGACGACCGCCGCAGCTAATAGGGATTCCTCAGCGCAATACCGAATGGAATCCTGGTAATAAATAATCAACATTGAACTTGATTACGTGTTTCAAGGGTCTTTAACGGGTTAATATCCGGGGCGTACGTGACTGGCTGGTTATTTATACCTATTTTAATAACATAATATTATTTAATTTTTTGAGGGAGTGATTTTAGGACGAAAATAAAGATTTGTTTCCTTGACGTGATGTATTGGTTTGTAATTATTATGTACCCCGCGGCATCAATCAAGTGCGAGACGAATGTCCCGGATTCGAATCCTACAATTGTGTTTGAGCTTTCAGTGAAGGAAAACATCCTGAGGAAACCATAGCACGTTGGTACTTTGTAGTACACACCTGGCTGGATACCACCTTCAAGTTGAAAATCTGTCGCCAAGCACCTATCGGTGTGTTCCGACAGCTGCACTTGAGAGCCAGTTCCTTCTAGGCTTTGTGTGCTTATCTTCGGCTACATCATTACTTTCATGGTGAGATTGCGGTCAAACATAGGCCTATACGAAATAAATAGAAAGTCCATCTCCGGGTTCTAAGCTACCTTTTTGCCAAGTTTAATCGTTCGTACACACTGCTATTAGTAGGTATTTGGGAGTCAGGATGTGTTGCAAGAAGCGATATTATATGTTTGTAAGCCGCATACCACGTTAGAAATAACGTAAAGTATTGCGAAAGGATGATGATAATGATGAAGTCTAGTTAACAAACCCAACTGTTGCTACTTGCATGCCAAATTTCATCACATAATATCTACCGATGTGCCATTGTGGTGCACTGCCAAGATGTAACAAACTCACGTCTTTTGTGCGAGATTATGGTCAAACACAGGCCTAAAAACAGTTAAAAAAATTTTTGTGTGTCCTTGACTAAGCCATGCGACACACTAAGCGACTAGCTAAACGCCAAGCGCACAGTGCGGCCGGTCGCGAACATTCTAGAACGCTATATTTACCAAGCTAATACTCCCTAGGTGACTCGCTAGGCTCTAGGCGCTAAACAAGCCGCCTGTCTGTGCGTAGTAGCCTGTCAGTGGCTACCACTTACATTGGCTAAGGCTTGGAGAAATAGATTTCAAACAAAATGAACGTCATTGCACTTCTTTGGGTTAGTTGTTCGACGCCGTAACCCTATGGACGCTTGTGATGACATGGGTGTTGCATCATAAGTGATGCTTGCAATACATGGGGCATCGCTCATACGTTACCGACCCTTTCCCCTTCCCAAATGAACTCTGGCAACCTTACAGATCAAAGTCATTTATTCAATTTAGGCCCTAGAAGGGCACCTATGACGGTCAAAGCTACTGAAGTTACCGCCAGTTCGTAAGTCGGCCTTCAACTGAGAAGAACAGGCAAGAAACTCAGCAAGGTTACATTTTTTTTTTTTTTTTACAATCTGACTATGTATTGGCTATTTTTTCCAAAACTTTAGTATACATACATACTTTCCACGCAGGAACACATCAATGATATTTAGCTGCGGTATTCTGTAAGGTGGAGGTACTACCACTGGTCAACCTCACTTCACTTTCGCATTTGCAAGGCATTGTAATGCATTTATACCTACCACCAGAATTCAGAAAATGGAAGCAAAGCATGAAACCAGAGATGGCCAAGGTCTGCCATCTGCAACTCCACTATACCATCACTATACAAACTCGTAATAGCAATTTCTAAGACCTCGGTTATAAACTAGCGGAGCAGTTAGATTATACTTCGTAGCGTCCGGAAACTGCTCTGAAGTCACTTCATGATACATTGTATTCTATGGGTCATTGATTTGAAAACTTATGGTGTCTAAAGTGTGAAAATATTAAGGAGTATGTCGTGGAAAATTATTGGCGATATACCCAAATAAACTTACCTATCTATTTGATGCTATCGTTCATAAAAACGTAGATTCTGCCTAGTATGGTTAATGCATAGAAAAAACTAGAACTAGTGGTCTAATGCCAGTAGTACGGCGAATTTCCCAATTATATATCTCGCGGTTTCCTCCCTGTGGTTGATTAAGATTCCACCTATCCCACCGCATGGGGGTTATCGCTGTCGTAGGTTCGTTTCCCTCCCACTCAGTAAATGTATTTGTGTGCATGATCATGTCCTGATTCTGGGTGTATATAGATAGATAACACTTTATTGTTACACCACATGAAAAAAATTACATACTTAAATTATACTTAAAATAATAAAGAAAACGTCACAATGGGCGACCTTATCACTAAATGTGATCTCTACCAGGTCTACTATCTTTGGGTACACAATGATGTATATAAAAACAAAAGGTAGTATAATGTAGTATATCAGTTATCTGATTTCTATGTGTAGGTACACACGGCTACAGATCAATCTATGTATAAAAAAAATAAAAATATGATTTGCGTACAATGGGAGGTCATCTTATACTAGAAATGTATAAGTTGATCTGTTAGCCGTTTGTACAAACTCTGCTTATAAAATTTCCTTCACCGCTCACAAGCCACGACACAATTTTTATTTACTCGAAAAGTATTTTATGATCGTCCGTAATATGGAAGGATTATTTAAATATGATCCAGTTTAGTTTTATGTATGTAACTATCTTACTGACCCTACTAAAACTAGACTAAATAGACATAAAATTGGTAGTAAAACCCTGAAGAAATACTGGATAGCTACTACACATACTACTAGCTGTCCCCCGCGGTTTTACCAGCGATCCTGACGAGGGATCGTATGTTTTTCTAGGATAAAAAGTAATCTATATGTTATTCCAGAATATATTCTATCTGTGTGCCAAATTTCATCCAGATCCGCTACGTTGTTTTTGCGTGAAAGACTAACAAACACTTGAGCACAATTATAATATTAGTAAGGATACAGAACTTCTGTATCCTTACTAATATTATAATTCTGCATATATAAAATAATAATTCCGATATATAAAAAATTATAATATAATCCGTATATCATATATTCTGAGTATATATAATTCGTATATATACTCAGTAACATTATACTTTCATTTTATGAATAGTAAAATAAATCTGAAAATATCGGATATGCTAAATTTTGCATGAGTTTAGCTCACGGCGCGTTTTTTCGCTATTTTATGTAAGAGTGGTAAGAGGTATAAAATACGACGTCTTACATCCTTCATGCGGAGATTAGGTTACATTAGGTACATTATTTTTTACTCGCTTCTGTCGGATCTTTTCATTTCAATACCTAAATCTAGCTTTCGCGATGCGATTTCATCCCCGTTCAAAAGGGATCTAATGTTTTTAACATTCGACAGCTTAATTTGTGAAATAAAACTTAACTCAGAGAGGTAGAACTATATAAGAGTTGCTTTTCCTTAAAAGACGTCACTTTAGAGTAAAATGTGTACTCTACGTCACGTGGAACACACACAATATCTTCGTATTTTTTTGATTAATTGACAATAGAAAAAATACGTGACGTACGTAAATACGTACGTTTTTGATAATGTAAAAGACGAACTAAATAGATATTTTTAGTCATCTATCCCAAGTATAGCTAATAAAGTTTTATTTCAGTGTTTGTGTCTCATGCTGAGTGTACGTTCGCGAAGAAAAGCAAAGTTATAATCGGATTTTAACTGTAAGCTTTTCACATAATTATATACCCACCTACTAATTTTGTTGTTTGTTCAACAAATAAAATTAAATATCAGCTAAAACCTGGGTTTCCACCTTAGGTTCTAACTTATACCTGATACTTTTACCCAGATATAGATAATGTCTGACCTTCATAGAACACATATGAAAGAAGTTATAGTTCGTGTGACTTGGTCGAGGAACTTCCTAAGATGCGGCCAAGCGCGTCGCTAGTTTTAATGAGTCTAAAAGTATTTTTAACTTCTTTCTGGAACTTGCACTGGAAAGTAGAAATAACTAGTCTATTCTTTACACCTTACATCATTAAAAACTAAAAATAAATTAAATATGTGTCTCTCGATACACACTTCTACAAAACCTTAAAGATAGATAAATAAACTGCTTTATTAATCTATAAGGGTTCTTTTTTTTGCCATTTGGCTACGGAACCCTAATAAAAAAATCCTTGAAGTGGCCACAACCGGGGCTCTTGTCCTACTGTGAGTAGTGCGCGCTACGGGTTTAGCAAATTAGTACTCCAAACCACACATCGATTTGAATACCCCGCACCCTTGCCGTCGTCTTGTTAGTTCTAGAACTATATACTATTCAAAGTTGACAAGAACGCTAGCTCAAATTCAATACAGCATTCAATTTGGATTGAGGAGCGTCGAATCGAATAAGTCGATACGGATTGGAAGCGCTGGGAAAATAAAGTAAATCAGATGGAGCCAAGCTTTTCACTTCAATGAATCTTTGTTATAGATACATTATTGGAGTGGGGATTGATAATGTCAGTCAATCATTGCTTAAAGAGGCTGGATAGCAATATTGTAAGTATTTTATTTTTATCTGTAATTTAAATGTGAAGCAGTCATGTTTTTTTGCCATCATAGTGATATAAAAATACTTTAATATTGCTAGTACTAATATGCAGAATCAAAAGAAGCCTACCTATATAAATCTCCTCAACTTTAGATACACTCTAAAAGGAACAATCACACACCACATCTATTTTACCATCAGATAAAATATTTAAGTGTCGATTAGTGAAGTAAAGTATTAAACCCAGCAATAGCACAATAAACCGGGCGCAAGCCCGGTTCTATAGGTTACGAGGGAATAGGGCCAGAACTAGGTTACCTACTGCACGCTCGTGACGTCATTAATGACATTTAACTTGTGACGTCATGGGATACGTGATACTTTC
Organism: Achlya flavicornis; assembly: GCA_947623365.1. Classification (NCBI taxonomy): domain Eukaryota; kingdom Metazoa; phylum Arthropoda; class Insecta; order Lepidoptera; family Drepanidae; genus Achlya; species Achlya flavicornis. The sequence goes on from OX392488.1 coordinate 5,925,687, forward strand.
AGGCGCTTTCAGGTACGGTGAATAAGTGTGTGTTTTATAATAATACTAGCGTCGCGCCGTCCTCCGCACTTTGCTTGCAAAATGCTTTCCATGCTGGTCGTGGGTTCGATTCCTACACAGGACATGCATTTGTGTGCATGAACATGTCTGTATGTCTTGAGTCTGGGTGTAATTATGTATATTAATTATGTATTTACAAACAAAAAGTAGAATATGTATTTTATCAGTTATCTGGTTTCCATAGTACAAGCTCTGCTTAGTTTGGGATCAGTTGACCGTGTGTGAGGTTTTTCCCAGGATATTTATTATTATATTATGCTTACAGCGAGAAAAAAAAATTGTTTCTTTTCATATCTAATCAACATAAAAATAGCCTGGTGAAATGATAAACATAACTACACTTGAACCCCTGTAAGAAAATAACATTTAGGTATTTCTATTATGTTGTCGTAGCCACAAATGAGATTCGTGACGTTGCAAATTCACGCCTCGTTTTTCCAGAAGTGCCTCCACTTGGAGCAGACTCCAGTGGGAGCAGAAAAGGAAAAATAATGACTTCCTTTCACACATATCGAGTGATAGGTGCCAGACGGGTGCCAGGCCGAAGTGACATTTGATTTCGCATAAATATAACCTTCTAGTTTTCCCTGCGATTTGTCCCAAGGATCTCTCGTTCCCAAGGGTTCTTTTCCCCGAATCGATGATTCCCGAGCGATGTTTTCCCGGGATAAAAGTATGTTATTCCAGGTTATGATCAACCCGTGTGTCAAATTTCATCACGAGCCGATATGCCGTTGACGTATCAAAATGTAACAAACAAACAGGTAAGCTGTAATGATTCTATGATTCATAGAAGGAATTCACCTATGCCCCGAGTGTAAAGAATTGATGTTAGTAAACTTTAAGTAACGCGTTTGCGTTTAAAAGATAAAGATAAAGATAATTTATTGCAGGGAACATGGTACATTTCGATGACAATTATTCATAAAATAGCTACATGTTTCGCCTTAACACAATGTAGGCATGCAATTATATAAATGGAATTGAATTATAACATAACAAGTGATAATTTTACTAAAAATAAAAAATATAACTAATTAAACCTTAGGATGTCAAAACTGATCATAAAATAATTAATTCATAGTGACAAATTACATACCTATTAGAAATTATGAATAAAAAAACGTTTACGAAATTTCTGTATAGGAATTGGCACAGCGCCTCTAGCGGAAGTTATGGTACTAATTCCTCCCATACTAATTTATAGTTAACTCAAACGCGATAGTATGCGTTTATTAACGTTAATTCTTTACACTAGGGGTATGTTTATATTGGGCTATTCTCGGAAACGGCTAATCCTATTGCAATGGGATTTTCACAGAAAGGTTATTTAGAAAGTCGCATTATAATCAGATTAGCCGTTTCCATGATGTGGCCAATATTATCAAGTATGAGAAACACTTACTCTCGGCGGCCGCAGTGTACCTATATCCTGATTTTCCTGCGATGTTGTCATTCCGCTAACGTACGTTGGTAGCTAAAAGGATAAATATAAGACGGTGTGATGAAGGTTTTAGTTCTGAGCACGTAAGTCAACTTATCAGGTACGTGCACATTGCTTCAAATTGAACATTATGTTGCAAGAAATATTCGCTGGTCTTATCTTGGGTAGGGTGAATGTTAGGGGACGGAATGAATATAGGATTTAAAATTCAGTTCGGTGCTTTCATTCCTTTGTGTTAGCTGTTCTTTAAATGAGAATTGGAATTGATTGTTGATGGAATATTGCTTGTTGTGCTTTTTTTTACGATAAACAAGCGTACCGCCCTCTTGATGGTTAGCGGTCGTAGCCATATGGACGCTTGCAACACACGAAGCATCGCTCACGCGTTACCGACCTTTCCCCCTCCTCTCCTATGAGCTCTGGCGATCATACTCACGCACAAGAACACAGCTTTACACAACATAAAGTTATTTGGCTGCGGTATTCTGTAAGGTGGAGGTACTTCCCCAGTCGAGCTGCTCTTTGAGCGAATAAACGCTAGTCTCTACCTCTATCTATGGTTGGAATCATAGATATACACCTACATAGATGACGCGAGTGTACTTCGCGTGTCAAAATCTATGCAAGAAGGGAGAACAATGTTCTTCTTTTGAAACTGTTTCGCGCGGACAGGGAACTCGCAGAAGGCTGCATGTCCACGAGAGATGTCAAGCGAGGGATGTGTTTAGCTGACTAATAGGATCGCTATATTTTCACGTTAAAAATCAAATGCCAAGCTAACTAAATCACGTGACATTATGGTAGGTACAAAAAAGTGGCACGCTAGGTTGTCATACGGATGGAGGGACTTGCGTTATCTATTTAGATTTATGTCTGTGGTGGGAATTGACTATAGGTGACTTTTTAAGTTATATACTGGGTTGGAGATTAAAAGGCAAGAATAAAACTTGTCTATTTGGGAAAACTTCGACAAGAGATAAATGTTGTCAGAAATTACAGTTAGTTTCCAACAAAATACTTGTCATTTTCCTTAACTTAAATAAACATTAACAATTGCTTTTATAGTTATGTCCTGTCCATTATATTTTTGCTCTCTATGGATAGAGAACAAATGTTGTCAGAGACAGCGCGCCCCGGGATAAATAGTTTGTAGGTATTGTGATACAGCTTGTCCTGAAGATTATTGTGCTAAATAATAGCTTTATAACTAATACCTACAGTTAGCTATTATTGTCATAAAATAAACGGTTAATTAAATTATTATGAACCGGTATTTTCCATTAAATGATGATCGGAGAGCAATGAGATTTAAGTAGATTTAGGTTTATTGGAATCGGAGTTGTGATTTATGTACATTTAATAAATAATAAACTGGGATCTGTTTACATCGAATATACATATTGAGACCCAACATAATGATACAGAAGACATAAAATTGCAAAGAGCAGCTCGACTGGGGAAGTCCTACCTTACCGAATACCACAGCCTAAAATTAACTTTATATTGTGTTCTGCGCGTGAGTAAGGACGCCAGAGCTCATTGGGGGGAGGGAAAGGTCGGTAAATCGTGAGTGATGCTTTGTGTATTGCAATCATCCATATGGATACGTTAACCGCTTACCATCAGGCGAGTCGTATTAATGTTTACCGACAACATAGTTTAAAAAAAAATGGTAGTAACTACTATGTATTTGTGTTGTTAATAATATATAAAGTTTAAAAGTTTTATCTGTGCAATTATTATGTGTATTTATTTATATGCTTTGGTGACCATCACTTGCCCGGACGTATGGCCAAAACGTCCCACTGGCGCCGGCTGAAAATCAGCGCTGTGTACTCCGTTCACAGCATTATGCTGAGCTGGTGGCCAATTTGTCTGCACACAAATTCCCGTTTTTATAAGTACGTTTTCATGTTATGTTGTTAATTTTAAGGTGTGTAGCAAATAAATGTTTTTTCTTTCTTTCTTTCTTTCTTTCTTTACTATCGAAACATGATTTTTTAAAGCAAAGTATAAATCAGACCCTATATACGGTTTTGTGAAACATAGAAAAGTAGAAAACGGTGACTCCCTGTAATTATATTCCGGCAACGTATACTTACCTTACCTACCTCGAAAAGATAGATTTTAAGGCTAATACAACAAATTTTCAGAGCATTAGTGATGAAAAATAATATTACCTTAATGTAATATGTTTTCAAATTCAGTATAAAAGGATTTTAATCGGATGACATGAAAGTTTAGATATCTTCATAAATACAAGCTGCTCTAATAGAATCATCTGGAGTAAACGTGACCTCGGCTGAGTTGGCTGAGTTGTTTATCTGTCCTCCACCCGGCTAGCAGCTCCGAGAATGTCTTTGTCTGCTTCTGTAGCTCCTACAAATCTATACAAACTCTTATAAACCACTTATTACAGGGGGATAAGATTCAAAATTGCTGCGTGTAAGTGTAGCAGTATGTTGGTAAAAATATTTGAATGCACCTCTAAGCTATTCAGTACGCAGCTGCTTCTGGGAATTATGAGAATTATAACAGGTTCCAAGGTTGTATGTCTTTAAGATTGCCATCTGATTTTTGATTCAAACTCATCACTCTATGATAAATAATTTTACACTGAACAAATAAGGCTTTTAGAATACCAGCGCTATATCATTGATATTTAGAGAGATGAAATAAGCTGCAATTTAATGTTTAACTACTTGTCCCCCCCCCCCGGTTTGACATATATTGCCGGGTTGAAAAGTAACCATTGCATATGGGATCTAATTAACTTCTTACGAGTGAAAGAAGCTTAGGAATCGGATCAGTATAGTCCCGTAGTTGTCCAAACTAAAACTGTACCGCTTTATAATATTCTGAATGTCAAATACAAGATATTGTACCAATCTACATATAGGGAATTTCCCAGAAGAAAACAGTTAAACAACGTAAATAGAGCAATAATAAATACGATTTCATACGCATGTTGATAAATAAAAAGCCAGAAAACATCGAAGTGACAGTGCCAGAAAATCGATGAGGCATCCACCTCAGCTCTACGCTCCAGCAGCCGCTGCATATAATCTGCCATTTGCCATATGTAATATGCTCTTTAACTTCATACGCATAAGGTAAATTTTCCAAATAGCACTGGCAGCTTTGATTTTATTGGCAGCGCTAGCGCTTTATAAGTGGCTGTCAAGTCATAGCAGCGGATTTTGCTATACTATATTTGGAGGTCCGGTACGTTAGATTCTAAAGCCTTGTGAATACCAGTATTTATCAATTGAATATAATTTCAAGCCTTTCATGCTAAAGATCAAACTTGCTTGATAAAAATGTATGAAACAAATATTTTTTCCCCGATTTCAGTTAATCCTATGTAAAAGTTCAGCATGACAAACCCTCTCCCTCTTATTACAAGACATGGTTTAAAGCAAACCCAGGTTTTACTGTCATTCGGTCACTTTCTAACGTCATATAATGAAAAGAGACGAAGCTATTTTAAAACCTGGTTTTCCTTTAAACCATGTTTTGTAATAAGGGGGAATGGGTTTTGAAAAGATCCACCCAGTCAGTAAACCTATTTACCGTTAAAATAGTTCTATAATCATAATCTTTAGTCTCTCATCACAAGATATTCTATGGATATAAGTTCTATGGTTAGTTAGCTACTCCAGCTTTTGACTTCGGTATAGACAGATGGCTTACCTCTTGATAAATCTGAAGATATATATGTTATGTATCAATATATATATTTGCATCTGTATATTTCTCTGTAGGTCCAAATAAAATAAAATTGGAAGTAATCAAAATTCCCTTTGACTTTAACTTTATGTCGTGTAAAGTTGTGTTCCTGCGCGTGAGTAAGGTCGCCAGAGCTCATAGGGGAGGGGGGATAGGTCGATAACGCGTGAGCGATGCTTCGTGTGTTGCAAGCGCCTATATGGCTACGGTAACCGCTTAATATCAGGCGGGCCTTATGCTTGTTTATCGACTAAGTTGTATAAAAAGAAAAGTACGAATTCTACAATAAAATTGCATTCTTTGATTGAACTACCTACTACAAAGTCAAAGCTTTTTGTGTGATACAGTTTCAGGATGAAATAATTAAGACTTCATGCAACAATGCTTTGGTGAGTTCTCTTTCTGCTTGTGAACCTTTGAACCTTTGAAAATTTAATAGTGAAGTGGTAGGTACTCATCATAAAAAGTTTAGGAATTTCATCTCTCAAAAAAAGAAAGCGTATTTTTCTGCTACACGAATATTCTTTGAGGCATTCTTATTTCTAATGAGGATTTTTCTAGCCAGTATTTATAAAAGATATTTTAAGAAAATTTTAATCTACTTAGCATTCTATTATTCGAGAGTTTGCGTAATAACCCACTTAGCTTTATTTTGACTTGATCATATTTTGTTTTTATACTAGGGGGAGCTCAAATTACTGTTTAAAAACAATGTTTCCGAAGGTTACGTTATTATTTTTATTTCAATATATTTAAAGGTCATTCTTATTATTTAATTTCGGGTTACAAATTTGCACAAAGTACATAACCCCAATTAATATTTAGGCCTCGAACACACGGCGGCGCAGCTCAAAAGAAGTTACTTTTGAGTTTCATGTCCATTTGGGCAAGAACACAATCATAATATGGTGTACACCATATTGTCCTATCATTTTATATGAAACCACACAGTGCACAACTATTTTGCAACGCATTACTGAAAATCGCATTGAAATCGTGCTACAATATTAATGGGGCGTGACTTAGCTAGACATTTTATCTTCAGTTTTGAAGTGTATTAAAGAATTACTGTAAGATGATTTTAATTCGCACATAGTTGCGGTTCTGACGAATTTCATTACAGAGTTGCCTTTCACCGTATGTTCCGAGCCTTTGGGTATATTTTCCTAAAACATAACTAACCTTTTAATTAAAGAGTCTATATTGACTCAATTTACTCAGCGAAACCGAAGCGAATCACATGGATAAAGCTGAATTATATAATTTTTAGGGTTCCGTAGCCAAATGGCAAAAAACGGAACCCTTATAGATTCGTCATGTCTGTCTGTCTGTTCGTCCGTATGTCACAACCACTTTTTTCCGAAACTATAAGAACTATAATGTTGAAACTTGGTAAGTAGATGAATTCTGTGAACAGCATTAAGATTTTCACACAATAAAAACTTTTTAACAAAAAATAAACCACCGAAAAATCTGAAAAGCAAAAAATAATTTTGAATATATCTTGAATTTTATAAGGTTTTGCAGTCGGGGACAAACCAATAACCTACGTAGATATGTTTTTTTTTGTAATATTTGTTAAATGTTATGTTTGTCTAAAAAGGAAGCTAAGCACTATTGCTAACGCAATTCATTGTTTCGAATTTAAAGCTAGGGCTCTACCGCGTAACTTTGGTAGTAATCGTAACGAACACCACAAATTATTTCATCCAATGATGCGCACGCGGTATGTCGCGACGATGACTATTCGTGGGCCCTGATTGGATGAAATTCATTAATGGTGTTCGTTACGATTAACACCAAAGTTACGCGGTAGAGCCCGGTCCCATAGTAAAAGTTGATCGTATACATGAGTACTTTACGTGGTTTCATTTAATGTCGTACTGTCGTAATAGCGTATGTTATTGGTTTGTCCCCGACTGCAAAACCTTATAAAATTCAAGATATATTCAAAATTATTTTTTGCTTTTCAGATTTTTCGGTGGTTTATTTTTTGTTAAAAAGTTTTTATTTTATAATTTTTTGTGGCTATACTGTACTAATTACTACATGCTTAATTTTTGATTTCTTTTGATGTAATACACAACTCAGCATTAAAATCTGTGAGTGAACAATAAATCATCCCTATTTTCCCATCCTTAGGGTAGGTATTTTTTATCCATATTTATATGGGACCACCTTCGAGGTATACCCTATCCAATAAAAAAAGAATTATCAAAATCGGACTACTCTGTCAAAAGTTATGCGTGATCATACATAAAAAAAATAAATAAATATACGCGTCGACTTGTAAACCTCCTCCGTTTTTTCGTCGGTAAAAAAAAAAATATACGCGTCGACTTGTAAACCTCCTCCGTTTTTTCATCGGTTAAAAATAGAAAAAAAACAATAAATTTTGGGGTACCCCATACTTAGAACTGAAACTATTTTTTTTAATAAAACCCATAATTGTGGGGTGTCTATGGATAGGTCTTCAAAAATGATATTGAGGTTTCTAATATCATTTTTTTCTAAACTAAATAGTTTGCGCGAGAGACACTTCCAAAGTGGTAAAATGTGTGTCCTCCCACTGTAACTTCTAAAATAAGAGAATGATAAAAACTAAAAAAAAAATATTACATTACGATGCAAACTTCCACCGAAAATTTGTAAAAAGATTGAACGAGATCTAGTTACTCGTTTTTTTTAATACGTCATAAATTGAAATTCATATCAAATACTTAGGTCTATACTACCATTTACTTATATACCTACAGGTTTGTACGGAACCCGTAGTCTGATTCGCACTTGGCCGGTTTTTAAGTTCATTATTTTTCTTGTTTTCAATAAAGGTTATGTCGGCGAGGAATCCAATTATGTCCCGGGGAAAGAACATGGACGTAGCTGATCATATCGTGCTCGGGGCTAACTATGAATTTAATTTAACTTTGATTTTTAGGAGTCCTCCTTCTCTGCGTAACGGCAATATCTATGGGCTACTTGTGTTTGGCGAAAATCTCATCATGATATGTGATGATGCGGCCAAAGGTGGTAAGCAGACAAAGCCTATCAGGGAATTGGCACTCAATTGCAGCTGGCAGTTCATACCTGATTAGTGTTTAGCAATAGATCTTCAACGTCCTCAAGTCAGTCAGGCGAGTACTACCCTTTCAACGTCTATTATATGTAGATGTGAGGACTATAATATTTTGGTATGCAGGAATAAATATTGTGAAAACAAGATCGACTAACAGTCTCATAAAATTCGCCTGATGCAAGCAGTTTTAATCCTTCATTGTGTCGTGAACATAAATATTTTAAGTAGGAGAATCTAAAAGCGCCACCTTTGTTTCATTGTGATCAATCAGACATATTTAGGCTGAAAGTATTTCTTAAATCTAGACTGCTGTAGCCTAAGAGCGAAAACGTAGAACATAATAAGGCGCTTCTTCTGTAGAATATAAGAGACAACGATTTGCATCGATTGGACCCAATTATATTTTTATGCCTTTTGCGGTCGAGACCTTGGTACCATGGGGGTCAGAAGCTCGCCGTTTTGCTCGCACCTTGTCCTCAAAATTGATCGAGACCTCCGGAGACCAGCGGGCGGGGAGCTTTTTCCGCCAACGCGTCAGCTTGGCTATCCAAAGAGGAAACGCTGCCAGCCTTCTGGGAACCTTGCCGTTAATCGGAGGCAGCGGCAGGCTTCAGGAAATTTTCTATATATAGATTGTATTTTGTACAGACTCAACAGTTCTAAGTTACAAATAAATAAGCTTTGTCAATTTAATTAAATTAGGTAATCAATAATGAGTTTCTTAATAAATATCAAAGTCAAATAAAAGCTAACCCATGAAGTTGCTTTAAAATATATACTTTAAGTTCTGTCATACTACGGAACTCATTAGGTAAATAGAACCAGTTCGTACATGGCCAAGTTTCCTCGGTCTGTCCCGGGGCCCTGTTGCCTGATATTGTAACTTTTATTATAACAGCCGACATCTCCATTGTTGTTGCGAACCTTGTTATCCCACAAAAGATTTTGGGCTATAGTAAAAAGTAATGAGCTCATTTATATGAAAAGATTGCTATGTATTTTAAAACAAGGAGGAAATGGCAACGTTGTTTTAAATTACTTACCGTAATAAGTACCGTAACGCCTGATTGCACCCATATTTTTTTCTATTAATAGATCAGTGAGCCAAAATTTCATTTTTAAAAGCTCATCTATTCGATTTAGTAGATCGACGTTTCCTACCGATCGAAGGTTTAATCCACTCAACCGCTGTAATCCGATTTTTGCTATTTCCGAAAGGCACTCTTGAATTTTTTATAATAATGAATGTAATCGAATTAGATAAAGGTAGGACGTAAATTTTATGTATCGCTCGTTAAATGTACGTTTAGTGAATTTAAGGTACCTAGTCTTTTTCAGTGCCTTCTTTTTACCTACCTTAAAAAAATAAGTAAAATATAGATAGGTATGTATGCGAAGACTTGAATGTAGATTAAGAGAAGTCAGAAGTAGAGAAGTAAGAATCCACATCAATCATGTTTTATTTCGCCAAGTGACACATTTAACGTGAACGAAGGATCCTATCCGACGACTGAAGATCACAATGTGAAGATAATTGATCGAGTACAATTGCAAATAAATCTACTAGTAGCAGTAAGTCGTATGTTTAAATAGTTAATGCATATACCGAATAAATTATTATTATTTTTGCCAGCAAAGAAAAGGCGGGTGTTCTTTGGTACGCGCATTTAGACAAAAAGGTACTTTCGTCTCACCAAACTACCACGATGACACCATATTGGAAAAATATTTCTAACACTACATTTATTAAACCTTGTGATATAGTTTTTTCTGCCTTAAGCTTAGCTGTTCTAATTCAGCTAGTCTATATATACAAAATTACTATCTAATTTATTTGCTCTTTATATCTCATTAAACATATTAAATTGACTTCAGAATACATAATATTCAGAACCTGCCTACTGATGGATTCCCTGAGCGCGTTGGTTAACGGCCGTTTAGGCCCATTACTCAAGCGAATAATTACTAACCAAAAAAAAAACTAAATTGAATATTCTTGGATGTCTTTTACATAGTGTTCCGCGTTCCTGTTCACTGTAGTGTCTTCAAATTAGTATAACACAATAATTAACTTTTCAATGTTGAAAAAATAATGTGGCACCATTTTTATAAAGATGGCATAAACGCATTAGTGTCCAATAATGTCTTCATCTTGAAAGATGACTATGAAACCATATAATGATTTACTCGAATCGATTAATGAATCAATCCCTTTTCATTCAATTACATAATTAAAGAAGAGAACAAAAAAGAAGTAAGACGTACTGGGTTTACAGTAACTATGGGCGTTCCACAAGGTTCCGTCCTTGGACCTTTTTTTTTTCTAGTTTACATCAATGACTTACCTTATCTTGTAGAAAAGAAACATGAGATAGTATTGTTTGCTGATGTTACTTTACTCTTTACAAAGTGAAACGACAAAATTTTATTCTGACGAAGTGAACAATGCTCTGTCAATAGTTGTTGACTGGTTTACAGCTATTAATTTAATGTATCAGATTCAGTCTACCCAATGTGGACAACACCAACAATGTGGATTACACACACTCACGCCAATATTATTATTAAAGGCGAAAAACTGGATCTTGTTAAAACTACTGTATTGTTGGGTATTACATTAGTTGATATGCTACAATGGGGTCCAAACATAAATAATAATCCAGTTGATAGACTTAGTTGTACAGCATAAGCTGCTGGTAATTAGTGACCGATACTTAGACACATGATTTCACGAAGAAGCGAATCACTCCAATAGAATATTAAATAATAACAGGAATAACATACTGTCAGCTGTTATTTAATTTAGTTATCCCTTTTTACAAACATATTATCTCCTGTTCTCATTCCGCGCTTGCTCTATCAGCTGTCGCTTGACCATTAGTAAAATAAAAATAAACGTTTAGTTGGGAATTTTGCTTGTTATTATGAGTACAATCATGTGTTTAAGTATCGGTCACTAATAACCAGTCACTCTATATTGCGCGAATAGCCTTCATCTGCAGAATTAAAATTCTATTGATGTCGGCACCTCTGCCCCAAAGGAGGATGCCGGAAAATAACTAAAATATATACTAATCTTGCCGTAAATTCGTCAGTGGGAGAACGGATTTTCTTGAAACCAAGAGATTCCCTTACGGGTAAGTTTAATAAACTATAAATATAATGACAGTGTTGTCTCAGTACATATGAAAACTTAATTTATGTTCGAAAAAACATACTTATCTTTCTTAAAAATTGCGACACTCATAATAAGGACAAACTTGCTGTACCTATAACACGGCTCAGCAATGCTAGGGATACTTTTAAGGGACAATGTATACGCTTCTATAACGAGGTACCAAAATCAATTCAAGAACTATCTGTGTACAGATTTAAAAAGTTAGTTAAACAAAAATTGTGTAAGAAAGGGTAGGTACTATAAAGTTTCAGATTGTGTAGAAGACAAGAACGCATTTGAATGGAGTGTTCGCTTTACATGCTATTTTAATTTATTTATTTAATTATAAATGAATTAAAGAAAATATATATTATATCCTTCGTGAGTATAAACTGAGTAAGTAAGTAAACAGTTTAAGTGTATTACGAAACGGTGGTAAAATCAATTTTAACGTTCATAAGTATTAGAGCCTATATTGAATAAACAATGTTTGAATTTGAAATAAAAATAGAGAACAGAAATTTCATTTAGATGATGATAAATATAGTATCATTAATTAATTTAGTCTTTATTATTATAATATCAAACGGATAAATAATTTGGCTCTAAATTCTTTGACAATAAATAAATTTTTGGTCACCTTACATCATCATGGCTACTTTGAATATGGGGCTAAGAAAACCCTTAAGAATTTTCTTTTTGCAATGTTGGCCACCGTGCATTTTATGGCCACCTTTTGAGGCATCATCACCCTTCTCGTGATTTTCATGTGTTTTCCCAACGTTACTATTTTTTACAATGTTGTCTTCTTTTGTAACCTCATGTATGTGGCTTTCTGTCGCACTATGGTTATGGCTGCTATCACTTGAGTCATTTTTATTTTTACGTTGAAGTAGTTTTATTGGTAACGTACATACTTCGTTAATAATCAGCAAACAAAGAACAGGAACCTGTAAAATATTAAGATGCTTTGAGGTCTAAAATTATATTTTATTCGACAAGCACTATATTTAATTGAATTGGTACTTTTATTAAAACTTACATATATTTTCAACAACATTTCGTATTGTTTTACCGATCTGGAACTGACGGAAACAAGAATGAAAATTTTTGGCGTAATTTGAAAACCAAATTAATTTAATCTTTATTGTTGCATTTAAATACAAGCGTTAATGTTCGTTTACACGCTTTATTATCATCCATCAATAAATTTTACTTTAGACACAGTTAATTAGTCTACAGCAGGGATGTCATGTAGCGCCGTAACCGTAACCGAAACTATCCGATATCCGAAATAATGAAATAAAATTATCGAATAATTTCGGATAGGGGTGAAGCCTAACTGAGACACGTTTTGACCAGTTTTTGCCTTGCCGAGCCGACACAAGCCGCGCCCTCGTAAAAATCCTCGTTAGTCAAATTGTAACTTTTTGTATAAATTAAACTTTTACAATTCCTTAAAAATCTGATATTCGAAATCATTTAATATCCATAACTGTATCTGAAACCGGTATAATTTTATTCATACATCCGTATCCAGGTCGCAAATTTCATGTCCATAACATCCCTGGTCTACCAGAACAATATAAGAACGTTATCAATGTTAACAATCAGCCTCATCGCTGCCGCTGTGGATATCTCTTCAACGAGCTCGACCACCATGGGCTTTCGTGCTCCCTAAGTGCTGGCCAAATTTCACAGCACTCGGCTATTAATGACATTATCCGCAGGGCTCTTGTTGTCACCAACGTGAATTCCATACTGGAACCAGTCGGTATTGCGCGGGGCGATGGCAAGAGACCGGATGGTATGTCTTTTATCCCGTGGAGTGTCGGCAGGTCGCAAGTGTGGGATGCCACATGTGTTGATACACTCGCGCTATCTCACTTACCGGGGCGACTTGTAAGGTGCGGCCAGTGCGGAAAATTCAAAATTCAAAAAATACGCATCGATTGTACCGAATTTTAATTTTAACGCCTTTTGCGGACGAGACCATAAACCATGGGGGTCCGAAGCTCAACGTTTTGCTCGCACTTTGTCATCAATTTTGATCAAAGCCTCCGGAGACTTTTAGATAGGTAGGTACTACCCAAGTAGCATATCAAGCTGTATTCAGGCTGTATTAAAGTTCGTTCTTATACTAAAAGCTGATTATTCAGGCTATTGACTTATTGGAGCTGTATGGTAACTGTAGAAGCATCCGAGAAGCTGTATAATAGCTGTATAAGGGCTGTTATTCGGTGTACAGAGAAACACTACAGATGTCCTCTTATAAGTATCTTGTAAGAATAAGAGCTCTAAATAGGTTTTTGAAGAGAATTATAAGATAATAAAATATAATAAACTATTTTCGATGCCATACCGAATGGCGACATAATATTTAATAAATGGAGTTATAAAGTTAAAGATAAAATCTTGGACATGGATATCTGATGGTGTAAATTGATGAATTCAGTGAGCAGATTTTAATTTATTGTGACCAAATTAAAATCTTATGTTTTCCGCCAAAATATTCACGCGCCAACAAAATAATCAAGAAATTATACAAAATACAGTAAATAAGTGTTTGTTTTTAAGGTTAGAATAAAAATATATTTTTAAAATTATAGATTATGAGTACACATGATCATTATTCAAGCTGATAACCATGATACGGCTATAGTTACTATCAAATATTCCTTTAATTGTAATTTAAATGTTGTTTTTATAAATTTTAATATGTCGAAAATTTGCGAAACAGCCTAGACGATATTTGGAGGGTATTATAGTCTTAGTATCTGTACTAAGTAAGTTATGGAGTATATTATTCAGCTATTGGTTTTAAATCAGTTTTATAACAGTTTAGATGATATTTGGAGTTTACTCTTAGTAGCTGTACTATGTATGTTATGATGGAGTATATTATACAGTTTTTGGTTTTTAATCAGTTTTATAATAGAATATTTTTATTACTTAGGGAAATGTCGACAATTCAGCCTAAACGATATTTTGAAGGGTGTACTATAATAAAACTTATTGCTGTATTTAGTAAGTGAACACATGCAAAATACAGCCTGTATACAGCTTTAACGATAAAACCAGCTTGAAGTTAGTCTTGCGCGTAATAGTTCCCGACCGGGAGCGCTCCGTTTAGTTCGCTCCTCCTTGGCGAACTAGTTCGCTCTTTTAGTTCCTCAGCTCCCGTCTCGAACTAGAGAAAGGCAAATCGTTCGCCCACTTTGCCAATGCTCCTGCACGATTTCTTTAGTTTTTTAAAAGTAGCTCTTTTTACCGTTACTTTTTACGTTACATACATTGTACTCATGTAAATATATAATTTTTTAAATGATGTAGTTCATTATAGAAATATTACCACATATTACTTAAAATGTATTCTAATTCCAAGTGTGTTAATAAGAGTTTCAACTTGAATATTGTGTAAATAATAGTGTAATTGGTTTAATAAGTATATTGTATTCCTTATTATGAATAAGTAATCGACTAGGTAACGTGCGTGACTAGTTCGGGCGGCGCGCCGCTCCGCGCTCTCGCTCACTCTCGCTATTACAAGTCGATTTTATTATACCGAAGCGAACTAAGGAACTAAGGAGCGAGATATCTGGGAACTAGTTCGCGTAGTTCGTCTGTGGGAGCGCTCTTTGGAACTAGTTCGTTCGTGAACTACACAAGACTACTTGAAGTGTCATAAAATGCTTAACGCTCTATTGTAGAGTTTTGATATTCTGTTTAAGAACCCTAAGTTGACGCGGATACCCTACAAAGGATTTTATACAGCAAGAGCTGTATAGAATCTCATAAATCACTCTTATAAGTATAAAAACCTATCTTGACACTCTTGTAAGTCTCTAAAAGAACTACACGTTCTAAATGGGCTGGTTTATGGATTTTGAATATGCTTGCGTGCTGCTTGGGTAAGAGTTTTAGACACACTTTAGTCACCGAGAGAGTCAAGTGCTTTCAAACTTCTATGGATCCTACAACTATTTAGTTTCATAATGTATCAAACTTCAATTAAGAGTGCTTGGGAGTTTCAACGGTATGCAACATAGATAGAGCACTCAAGTACTTATTAAGAAGAGGCTTCCAATACCAAAGTTTGTGCATAAGTAAGTGGTCACGTACGCTAGTGTTTGTCAGTGGCTACTAAACCAATGGAACAGTGTTCTTTACTTCTTTATCTGGTTCCAGAACTCCATTAACCTACATTTTAGCGATCTTGTATATTACTGCAGTTAAACGTTTACTTTGGTAGGTATATTAAGGTTATCAAACGATTGATTTTCGACTTCGATTGACATATGGAGTACTGTTGTCTTCTGTGGGCGGGGGTCACCTGGATACCAGCTTGGGCTTTTACACTCGGTTCAGCGACGTGCCGCTAGAATTATCGACGATCCCGAGCTAGCAACGGTTTAGAGCCCCTCACTCTGAAGAGAGACTTTGCCTCCTCATGTGTGTTCTACCGCTTGTACAACGGACAGTGTTCTGTAGAATTGTTTAAGATGATGCCCACGGCTACCTTCCTTTATTTGCAAAGAACACATTGAAGAATGCTATATGAATACGAACAAGTGTGTTCTTGGGCTGTTGGATAAAAATTGTCTAACTATTGGCGTATAGTTTCGTGGGACATCAGGGGCTCTACCGCATAACTTTGTTTGTTTTGTAATCGAAACGAACACCATTAATTATTTCATTCAATGACGCGCACGCGGTTTGACGCGACGATGACCATTCGTGGGCCCTGATTGGATGAAATTCATTAATGGTGTTCGTTACGATTACCACCAAAGTTACGCGGTAGAGTCCCAGGTCTAACCTAAATCCAAGCATCATGCATGACGCATCTCTCTAGATCTATGAACGCAACAGATACGAATAATGTAGTATTTAAAAAATAAATAATTATAGAGAGCATTTATAATTCAATTATGACTTTAAATTGACGAACCTACCAAGTTTTCAATTTAACGAGAAAACTTCAACATTCTGCGGGTAAAAACTTTAACGACTTTTCGTGTCGGGACTAGCAGGGAGCTTAAAATAAACGTGATTATTTTTCAAAGAGATGAATGGAAATCTGTGCATAAATCAAGCTTGCTTGGTTGCCTTGATTTATCAATGTTTTTACGAAGGAAATTGTGTTTACTGCGTGTACAAAGTGAATGTTTTAGCATAATACAAAGTTAAATCAAAAGTTATATTAGGTTATTGACACGATAATTTTGATTAAATCCGATAATATTACTTCTTGCTTTATTATAAAATCTTATTTATGCATTAGGAAACTAAACCCTTTGCCAAACTCACCAATTCAGGTTATTTATTGTCGGACAACAAATTTTTCTTTTATCATCTTCCCCCAAAGACCTAACCTTTTGACAGCCATAATTTTAATGAAGTGATAGGCTTTCTTCACAACAAACAGTCTAATCTCGTTGTAGAAACATTTATTGTGATTTGATTGTTCGTGTATTGATGATTGGCGTGTGAGTCACTTAGTTGGCTATCACGTATGGATTTTGGCGGTCAAAAGATTAAATTACAAAAAACAATAGGGTTCAGAAAGCAAATCATTGTTTTCAATAATACCGGTCGTCTATACGACCACATAATCGCAACTAAGCGTCCGATCACGACGGAATAAATGTTGGAAACCTTTTAACCACGAACAGCTATTATTGGCAGCACTACGCTGAGATGTATCGACGCTTAGCTGGCCTTCTATTCTGTATACTGACTTGCCTACGTCCTTTTATAACAATTTATGGTTTGTTACAGATAATTTTCATTTTAAACATTAACCGTAGGTATTATTAAAATTTAACCGAACATCTCTAAAGTATCGATCTCTGAAACAAATACATCTGACAACAACAAACTTGAAACATAAGAATCTGCGATTCTCATCGGATTTAAAATCCGTGGTCCAGGTCTTTAGTAACTTCTACATTAAGTGCCTAAAATTGACTGCATCCAAATAATAACACTGAAAAAACAATGGGCCGTAGTATCCTACTATGACTAAAGTTTTACACTTCGGTATGCTTTGTCAGTCACGATTCGAATCGATATCACTTCCAACCCTTTTCCAACCTTTGATAAGTGATATACCCAGATTGAGCGTCGAAGCTATAGGTACACGTTGAAAACCACAAAATAAATAATAGTACAAGCCTTAATTTCAAATTAAAATAAATAAAAATCTAAAATAATGTGTAATCTTTTTTCTCCCGATTTAAATTGGAAAAGTTTAAGAACTGCTATGATGATATATACTGCGAGCGTAAAATGTTGCTGTCATGAACGATGTCAGCGTCAAAAATTTCGCATGTTTTATTTCTCCTTCTAGGGATATTTATTTCTATGCTTGCAACCATATTTTTGTTCCGATTTACGAAGATTGCCAGGGTGCATAACTTTAATCGTAGTACGACCAAAGAAATATGAATATGCGAGTACGACTGTAGTTAGAACATAGAAGAATAGAACTGGAAAAAAGGAGCAACTGAGTGTCCATAATGAAATCCAATTGTTTTTTTTTATCTTTGTGTTTTAATCGTGATCTTACCATGGGATGAGGATGCTGTGGCCAGAGATGGTATTGGTAAGCATAATCTAGAAAAGATATGTTTCGCAAATGAGGCAGTCGATGCCTTTCGTATAGTCAATATATATTATGCCTATTAATCACACCTCATTACTTTTAAATGTGGGGACCGACAGAAAATTACGAAGATGCATACAGTCGAAACAAAATCCATATCTTATTTCGACTATATCTAAGTTCAAAATAGCCGAAATAACCTTACATCATATGATGCACACACCCGCTAACAAAACACTGAGAGCATCTTATCATTTATCACTCAAGAAACAGCTGTGTGTGGAAATGCTATGAGTTACGTACGTCTTGCCAAGTATGTACTTACTTGGGCGGGGCATTATTCTTTCCACAGCTATTATCTGTGTGTGAAAGGGCATCTATAGTGACCTCAAAGGGAATAAGAAGCCTATCTCGGCAGTACGGTTTATTGATGTAATATAAAACACTAGGCGTTACTTTTATGCCACTTCCGGATTTATGGGACGCGATTCCTCTTTTTATTGTCATGGAGACACATGTATACTTATATGACTGAAAACAAATGTGAAGGGCGATACTTAGCTTACTGGCATCAAACCCACACTTTGAGTTAAGTTGAGTTGAGAAAAGTTTAATAAAAAAATACACTGATCGTGTGACCAATCGTTTTGAAAAGCATTGTGTAAACTTTTTTAGGGTCCCGTACCCGATGGGGACCAAATGGGACCCTATTACTAAGCTAATAGGTCTTAACTCCGCTGTACGTCCGTCCGTCCGTCTGTTTGTCAGTGAGCTGTATCTCATGAACGGTAATAAATGGACAGCTGAAAGAATGTATGTATTTAAATTGCCGCTAAAACAACAAATAATAAAAATGAAATAAAATTAAAATTAAAAGGGGGCGCCCATACAAGAAACGTTTTTTTAAGTTTCTTTTTCAATGTTGAGTTAGTTAATATTGTATGGAACCCTCCGTGTGCGAGTCCACATTGAACTTGGCCGGTTTTTATAAATTTCCCACTCACTCACTATTATAGTTTGTAATCGTGCACGTATAAAAGCTCGTTTAAAACTCATTGTAACAAAATATCACAGTTTAATAAAATTAAAAGCAAATTGAAGAGAAGCCGGGTAGTTCCCAGTGCATAACAGTAATTGAATCATTTTGCAGCGGAGCGTTCATACATCGATGCAATAATAGGTTGCCTGTATACCTACTACGTATATTGAATAACGTCACGATTATGAATAATTACAGATACGCGGTATACTGACTTGTTAGTGTTAACTACATGGTTACATATGTAATTGAAGCACCCTGACATTTCTTTTCATCACGGACGGCCTTGTGATCCCAAACTAGAGCAGAGCTTGTATATAAAGATGGTGTATGAAACTTATACTTATAAGACACTAGCTGCCCGGCGCGACTTCGTTCGCATGTTGCTACCCTACCCTATGGTGCTACCCTACCCCACCCTACCTGAATTTTCTTTGCTATAAACCTCACGGAGCCCGAGACCTTTCCAACGAATGCAAAACCGTGGAAATCGGTTCGTGCGTTCTGGAGTTATAGCGTCAGGAAGGAAAACCCGACTTATTTTTATATAGTAGATATTAATATTTATTATGCTAGCTGTTCCACACGGTTTCAATTGGGATAATTGGCTACTTTCCTAACAAATATTTTTAGTCCGTCAGTTAGATTATGAAAAAATATTGGACAGTCCAATATTTTCTGATAATCTAACTGACGGACTGAATAAAATTATATATTTTTTACCCAGGAAAGTACCCAATTATCTCGTAGCGTACCTACGTTCGCCTTCGCGGTGAATAACATAATTTCGAATATCTAAATATATTAAAACTAGAGATTTCCGTAATAGCTTACTATTTATTGATCGAACGTACTTCGAGCTTCTGGATGCCTACTATCAACCTATTTGTTTCTGACTCAATTCCTAAATAGAACTGCTAAACTTGGTACCATATGTAGCGCTTATCCTAAAAAACCTCTCGCAATAGTTTATCGGTGTTTCAACTTTCCAAAAAAGAAACATTAGGACAAAGTATTAAATATTCTTCAAGTTCAATACACACAGAACAATAATTATTATACAGAAAGGTATTCTGTAATATCGACGTCTTCCAAAACAACAGTTTGTTAAAATCGTCCGAAGTTTTCCAGCATATACTTTGAAGCTATGATTAATGCTTTGAGAGAATTCTTAATAAGAATTCCCTCTTGAGCACTAAAGTTGAAAGTAGATTGTATCCTATTGGCAACTCAGATAGGAGTTGGCACATCAAAGCGATTGATTGCTACGACGAATTGATATATAAAGTACTTTAGGCTAATCGAAATTGTTTTATTGCTTTCCTTTACTACTACATCCTAGCAATTATTATAAGAATGATTGCTTTTGCTCACGATTCCATTCCTCGCATAAAATATGCTCGTATGTATAAATACGTGAAGGCAAAAATCTTTTACCCCTTTTTAATCATATTTCAAGCACGGAGTCCGAATATGAGATAGTTTATAAAATACTAGCTGCCCGGCGCGACTTCGTTCGCGTGGGGCAGCCTTGGTCATGGTTTAGATTCTGCACTTTTCTTCTTTCTAAACCATCCTGGGCGCCACCCAAACGCATACAAAAAAAATCGGTCCAGCCGTTTAGGAGGAATTCAGTGACATACACACGTACAGTAGAATTTTATTTATAAGAGAAGATATGGAGAAGTGCAGCAAGGTATATTTTTTTCAACCTTAAAATTTTATGAATTACTGTCGAATTTGGACCACTTTGTGGACTACTATCAATTCGAAAGCATGATTGTTCTTCTTTCACGCAGCAATGGAGCAGCGGATTTCTTTTATAGAAAACTATTTACTACATAAGCTACGTTTTATCTTGAACGGGCAAACGAGCAAAACCACTAGCGGAAGCTACTATTAAATATTTAACTATCCATTGGAAACTGCGTAACTTATATGTATCTAGTCGTAGATGTGGCAACTTAGCTGAATATAAAGTGGCGTCTATATAGTTTAACAAAGAAAGGGACAGGTTGGGTTTGTGCAAAACTTGGGCAATTCAAATAAAGCCGTTTATCATAAAGGGAATTGTCAAAGTTCGTATCCTTTGTGTACCATAGCACTAACAGTAATACGAAATAGTTACTTGTTATAGCGTCGTTGCTAGCAACAGTTTCAGAGCTTTTGTCATGACTATAATAATCGTAAGCTTATCAAATGTAGCTTTGTGGAGACATTCCCTCTATTTCATAGCTGCCTTAATTTTCTTACTCTATAATGGTGTAAATGTCCTCTAGGTATTGTTATGGTATATGATATATTTTCTAGAGATCGACCGAAGGTACGGTTACGGTTTCGGCTTTTTTCGGCCATAAAATCTAGATTCGGCAAAGGTTTCGGCAACAGCAAAAAACTCGAACCTTCGGAAAAATACACTGCGAAACACACAATTGAAGAGATTGCCATGAAGCTGCAGAACTGCTGAGCACCACTAAACATACCTCTGAACGCCAATTTGAAAACTCTACACCTAAACGTAGGTGCACAACCAAACCTATTGACGAAATCTTCAAATAGTTGAAAAGTGGAACGAAATATTTAGAGAACTCCTCAATATGTTTGCTAAATAAGAGAACGCACTACGCCCAATCCAGGACAAGTATTCTCTAGGGAGAAACATTAGAATTATGATCCTTTGGTATTCCCCAGCCTCGATGACTCTCTTTATCAATCATTTGCAGATAGTACACAGGACAACCAACATTATTACATACCTCAATACCTTGGCCCTTAGGGAGAACAACGCTCCTATTTTTTACGCCTACTGGCCATTATATAGCAGAAATGCACACTAAAAGGTTTGGTTTCATTATAATTGAACAGAACTCTACATGTGCGTATCTCTCGGCTGGGTTTTTACAGTTCCGAACCAAAAAGGAGAAAAAGAACCCTTATAGTAGCACTCCGTCTCCGTCTGTCCGTCTGTCACACTGTCGCTCTTCTCAGCAAAAGCAACCGTTCGAACTGCGCATTATAATATTAGAGTCCGACTATTCATAAGTGCCTGTGAATATTTGAATGAAGGAATTATTTCATTTCATTATATGTCACAGCATTTGAAGTTTGTAATTGTTTTAAATATTGCTTACTCAAATGTTTTCTTTCTTTTTAAAAGGAGCCGAAATGGGGGACCAAAACAGGTATTTATTTTCTTTCGTCGTTTATATTGCATAGTTTTTGACTTTTTAGACAAAGGAATAACCACGAAAAAAATACGACCTCCCTTATCTCCGAAATGCGCAAAGTAAATAAATTAAATTATTAAAATAAACAAAAAACCCGACTGCGTAAAACAAAAATTAACTGAAAAGATAAAAACAAGCTCTTTAATCTATAGAATTTTGAATATAACTTGAATGTTATAAGGTATTGCAGTCAGGGACAAACCAATAACCTAAGTACCTATGTGTTTTTTTTTGTAATATTTGTTTATCCCCGACTGCAATACCTTATAACATTCAAGTTATATTCAAAATTCTATAGATTAAAGAGCTTGTTTTTATCTTTTCAGTTAATTTTTGTTTTACGCAGTCGGGTTTTTTGTTTATGTTAATAATTTAATTTATTTCAGACTTTTTAGTTTTATACAGAATGAGTTGTATGTATTATTAAGTAAATGAGCGATACGGTAAAGTAACGCTAACCACCATCGCAACTCTGTGAGTTACGTACGGTAACCGCTGTACAGCTGTACCTACTGTCCTTGCATTAAACATGGTTTTTTGCAGTTTACGGTAAAATGGTAGCATTAAAGTATTACAATATATACATATATGGAAAGGGCTGTCCACAAGCTTTCATTTGATACCCATATTGTTACAATAACATAATTTTTGTTTTTAATACCCCCCCTCTTTTTTTATCCGTAGATGCCATATAAAAATAATATAGCCTATGACACTCCCACAGTTCAGACGAATCTAACGACACCTCATATGCTTAAATCCATCAAGCAGTTTAGGCTGCAGAGCGTGCCAAAGAAATAGACATACATACATACATACATACATACATACACTCGAAAAACATAACCCTCCTTCCGGGTCAGTCGGGTAAAAATATGAAATAATTACAGTTGATGATAGACTTCGATCTAAATATTACAGGAAACATAGAATTTGGAGATCATCAAAACTCCTTAAGAAACAAACTGAAAATGCGGTCCGGTTTTAAAATCAGTTATAATCCAAACCAACAAATATACGTCCGAGGAAGATTGAAACCCTCGCCATCATCTGACTAGTCAAGAGTCAGACTCACGACTCACACTGGGCCGGATTTATTATTAAACAAGTAAACGAGTAATCTTTCCTAGTATTCTAATCGCCGCAGTAACTCAAGTAAGTACTTACATAGACAGCAACAAGTCCCATCACTAAAAGAAACGAAACGGAAATTCCGGACACGGGTATCAATTTAGACAAATTAGCATTTCGACTGGCTTGTCTATCATAAATATATTATTGCCGAGTTTCTATACAGAACTTGTTCCATACCTTGGTATCTCGAGCTTACTTGTTTACATATGAGTGTAATTACGTGTGTTTTATTGGACTTTCATCCGTGACTTGTGCGCATTTCTCGTGATCTTCATACCAGGTGAAAGATAATTCCACTTTTATTACCTTGGTAATGGATGTTTAAATTATTGTTATTGTTTGTGTTATTCGAGCTATTTCTTTAAAGTATTAAGTTATAAACCTACGGCGCTTAATCATAAAATGATATTTAACTAAATAAACTGATTATGGTCACGCATCGAACAATTAACTTAACCCAACTTAAAGAAGCGCAAATGAGGTTCATTTTGTTTGAAAACAATTCCGCCATTTCCCCAACACCGACATGGGCTCTGATTGGCTAAGTCTAGAACATACTAAACATTTAGATGCAGTGATTGGTCGGTAAGTACTTTTAATCAGTGCAAGAGCACCTACTAGTCGCGGAATTGGATTGCTTGGAATTAGTACTCTAATGGGATTTTTACTCGATATAACGACATGTTATTTACGTGTTATATTTAGGTATAGCGTTTAATTAGTGAGGTCTCTATTCCTCTTACGTCGTCGTCATCTAAATAATTAAGGCTTACGTCCATTAACATAATTTTACACGCTTTCAGTTTAGAAAATAGGACATAGTCTTGTTCTTGCCCGAAATGCGCCTCCCTGTACAGTACCTACCTGTAGGTATATTTAAAGAAACGATTGACCTACTTTGAGGATGTTACTTTATAATGAAATATAAGGATTATATGTACTTACTTTTATAAAATAAATCTTCAATAAGCTGCCATCTGAAAATTGGCAGAATCTCATCGAAAGTACATTTTGAAGTTCTATGCATACCTAATGTATGATGCGAAAATAATTCAATCGTGTGATGAAAATACTTTTTTAGATAGACACGTCAGAAACGATTTGAATATTTCATTTCCAAGAGTCATGTGAGCATTTCTTATCCCCGTGAAACCCAAATACGATATTCACAAACTGTGAAATTGGAATGTGCTACATCAAACTGTAATCATACTTTTGAAGCTCCTAGCTTCAAATGCTCAATCATAATTTTAAGATACTACGTTCAGTAATAGGATAGACTAATTACTGTCTACTATAAAACCACTTGTGTAGTATTGTCAAAAAAACTGCTAATAACAGGGTCTCATTATTTTTATCAATAGGTATATTTAGATTGTACGCACGGCTACAGATCAAGCTATACATTTCCAATATAAGCTAACCTCTCATTGTACGGAAATCCTATACATTGCGAGATCAGCTTATACTGGAAATGTATAGCTTGATGTGGAGCCGTGTGTACTACATGAATAACTTTTTTTTACAACAAATATGTACGAATAAATAATAATAACTTTTTGATAAAAATATCGAATTCTAGCAAAGTACAAAATTTTCTGATGTTCCTTAATGGAATAAAAATTGGGAGCAAAGTTACCGAGAACGTGACAAAATCCATTAGGATTAAGCACCAAAAAAGTTAGATTCATCGTATAACGGTCAATGTATCCGAAGGAAATAGAACAAAAAAGAATATAGATCGAACGCCGAACTAATAAATTAAGCAGAAAAGGTCCATTTCACAGACTAAATATTTTCATCAAAATATCGTCCTGGAGGGATTTATAATTGATTACCTAATTGAAATTCAAATACCTTCTGAACATGATAATGAATTCTGCTATGTAGGTATTTATAAAAATTAAGGGTGAACAAAATAAAACAGATTTGTAACAAATATCACTATATCTTAAGTTTACAAAATTATGGCTAAAACTATGTACAAAATGGTTCAATTCTTTAAGGTGCGTCGTCTCCTCTACGAGGAAGATACTGATGGCGTCTGCTTTGTGATAATCTGCGTTTTGGCTGAGGTGTTACAGATTCTATCGACGACCTGGACTCGGCCACCTGAGCGTTCAATGCACTGATAGGTACTGGCGTGACCGAGTATCCAGCAGCTACTAAGGCAGCAAATTCCTCAGGAGTGTAGGCTTTGCTATTTTTAGGAGGAGGCAAATGTGAACGCTGCTCCTCTAAGTTCTGCCCGTTTTGTTCAATGCTCACCTGCTCCAAATTTGAGGGCTGCTCATACCTAAATGACTGTTCTCTTGCTTGTTGTTCAATTTTTGCACTTTGATCGCTTTCATACCTTAAATTTTGTGGCCTGACTTGTTTTCTAGGTGCAAGATTTTTGCTTACATAAATAGCGGAATGGGGAGGCTTAGTTGGTTCAGGTCCACGTTGCTGTTCTGCAGAATTGCCTGCCCCAGGCGACAATTCGTATCTTCCTCGCTGTTCAGTTCTGTATGCGGGACGGAGATAGTATTGCTCGCCAACAATTTGAGCGGGTTGTAGAGGTAAGCCCTCAGGAACAATCGGGTCGTAAATTTTTACGGAACGCATTTTCTCGTTTTCGGGATATCGCTTTAAATAAGTCACTGGCCTTTCAACACTCGAGGCTTGAAGACGTTGTTCTTGTCTGATCGTTTGAGGTCTGGGAGCTTCGATGATTCTGTACTGCTTAGGAGCAGCCTCGGGCAATTGATACTGAGGGACGAATCTGAAGTTGAGTTGGGGTCTGGCTTGCTGTAGTTTGGGTGCTGTGACAACTTTCAAACCTTGAGTCTCTGGTCGTTCATATAATACTTGCTGAATAGGTTGTGCTTGTTGTACTTGTTGAAAAGGTACATATCGGAGTGCTTGTGGGGCTCTCTGCGGTTGAGTAGTACGATATTGGTATTGTTGTGGTTGTTGTTGTTGTTGTTGTTGTTGCTGCTGGTGTTGTACATTGGTGGTTTCAATAAGATACTGTTGAGGAGCAACTGTTGCTTGGGGTTGAATGTTTTGAACCTTCGAACGGAGTTTTGTAGGTTTCTTGCTTGTCTTTGATACATATCGGTCAACCTATAAAAAAATGGATGTAAATGAAAATGCAATAAAATGATTGAAAAAACAAATTGATAAACTCATATTTATATAAATTTTAAGCATATAAAATATTCGATGGTAACTGTTTATAAAAAGTTACCTGCTGATACAAAGGTGCAACGTTCTGAACTGTAGAAGCTTGTTGAACTTGAGGAGCTGGAGAGTAGGCTTGCTGACGATCATCTTGTCTCACTTGTGCTTGCCCGAGTAGTGCCAGAAGTTCCTGGTCAAAAGAATCAGTAGTTCTACTTGCACCAGTATCACTGACTGAGAGAGCGGCTCCTACTGATGCTTCTCCACCGTTCGATGAATAGTGAGGACGAGCGATTACGGCATGAGAGGACGGTTGATGTGCGACCTGAAATGTTATGGATGTTTTATCAACTCCAATATTTTAAAGCATATATATTTGGTCGAAGACTGAAAGATTACACTGATAACAATATCAATCATATCAATTAAAGAAGTTGAAAATATTTTCTAACAATCATTTGATGTGATTGTCATAGAACTCGATTTAATATTATATTAAATAAATATAAATATTTCATTTTAATAAATATATTGATTGAAGTCTCACCTGACGTGCAGCTTGTGGCTCAAGATAATAAATCTGTTGGAGGTTTTGCTTTGGTTCCTGTTGAGAATTACTGTATAGTTGCTGGAACAGCTGATTGCTGCTCAGTGGTGCTTTCCTCTCTGGCTGCAACTCCAACAACTCCTGGGGATTCAGGGAGAACACTTGTCCCGGTCGATACATCTCAGAATCAGATCGGCTGTAACAAATTACTTATTAACATACTTGCTAAAATATATGTAACCTACTTAACATTTGCCATTCGTGATTGTTTGATATTTTATTCAGAATTAAGGGATAACAAGAGCACAACAGAAGCGCTCGCTCCAACATTACGTTGACTACTAGCCTACCTCCACCGATCCGTAGTAGACATGACGTGTGGTGGAGTATGTACCCATTCCCTTTCACCCTTATTTGTGAAAAGAGACCCGTGCTCAGCAGTAAGACTTTATGGGCTGATGAAGATGAAGAGTACAGGCGCTTGCGTTTTAATTTTGTGATGTAATAAAGTTATTAAATACCTACTAATTATCACTGGATTTTATATTCCTTCGATTGTGTTTGCCAAATTACTTTAAGATTTAAACTTAAGAAAATTGACAACTTTCTTGGCACGAAACTGCGTAAATATTTCATTTGGTCAAATCGAAACTCATTGGCAAATTGCATATGACGGCAAGTCAGCAGGCATTGCAGCAAGCATTTGGCTTCACGCCAAACATAAGTAGTCTTCGTTTTATTAGCTCTTTGAAATTTTAACGTAAGTAGCTAGCATGCAGATGTCGTATGGATAGATGTGATTAGGTCTGGAGTATTTACCTGGCTGGTGCTTTATCATCTTCTTGAGGCTCTTCAACTGGACGAACTTCCTGTAAATTAAATCAAACCAATTATTTAAATTGTTTTATTTTTAAATTCATTATCTTATCAGCCTATTTATTAACTATTTTCTCTTTTCCGGAAATTGGGCCTATTCACTTTACATACGCAGATTGAGTTTTCTGGCACTCGATGTAGATTGATGGCGATTAACTATTTTAAAGGAATGCAGTATTATTTGACTGACCACGAAGATGGGCGCACATGGGATAGGATAGTGATTAATGATAAAATAACTAAATTAATACATTCTCCAGATCTGACATCGCCCTCTTAACCATCTATCTTTGCTCATCAACAGATTTGCCTTTATGAAAAGGGTAACCGATGTACATGTAACATATTAGAGCGAATACCTCAACATGTGTAGGTACTTGGGTTTGATCGTGTACGTAATAAACTTAGATCCATCTATTAAAGCTATATAGAAAGTGTCATTAGACAGAAAAAAACGATTCAGTTTAGGTATTTTTGAATAGCGCAAAATAATATGGTAGATCCCAAGGGAGGAATAAACATCACTATATCTATGAGTTTCAGTTGAAGCATAAATAAGGCATCACATATGCTGCAATAAAGCTAATTAAATAAACAGGATGAAAATTACTCAAAAGTAAATAATTATAGCTGCATATGAAATTATTGTGATCAATATCTTTAATATCTTTTAATCAATCAAATCACTAATAATAATGGTAAAAGTTAAAGTTCCCTTAGTAGTTTATCAGTACTTTAATGGAGGGCAAAGTTTATTGAATGCTACACGTACAAACTGGGTCACAGCGAAGTTGCAGCCAGCATGAACTCTATAAGACACCTTTGTCATAGAATAATATAGCCATTATTAAAAGTTTAAACCCAACTCTTTTTGCGATTCAACTCAGATTGATTGAACTGAATTACCATTGAAGTTTTAAAAGTAATAGTAGTCCCGGAGTTTCTGAAAAACAAATTAGAATAAAATACTAAAGTAGCAATCGTTTGGACGGAAATAATAATCATAAATCTGCCGGAACAGAAGAGATGTAGAGGCCGCCCGCCATCGACCTGGAGGTCTAATATCAAGAGATAACTCAGTAAAGCCTAAATGCCAAGGCCGACAACCCAGGACAAAATGTCCTGGCGCAAAAGAGTGAGGAGACCTGACCCTAAATAAGGGAACAAGGACGGACAAAGAAGAAGAACACTAAAGTAGCAATTGTGACGTCGAATGCCTTGGCGAAGTTAGGTTGGAATCCTACCAAGAGCTTTTATTGTAGGAAAATATCGTGCAAACAATAGCACGATGTTTTCGGTACTTTATAGTACCCGCTTGGCTAGCTTTCACCCTCAAGCTGAAAATAATTTTCCAAATACCTTCTAGTTCTTTCTGGCAGAAGCATTTGAAAGCTTGTTCCCTGTTTGGCTTTCCGATCCTCTTCGTCACATACTATGTGCTTATTCACATTAAAAATACCCTTAATTACAAACATACTTTTGTTTCTCAATTGCTCCGACGATGTAACTATGTAGAAAACATTTCCTTCAAGTCCGTCATTAACATGTCACTGCGGAAATAATGTTTTGAACATGTAATGTACATTACCAACTTTATCCTTTTTAGAATCTACCGCAGTTATAATGGTATTTCAATTACCAAGTCACCTTTAGTGGATTGGTATTATGCAAATATTGAGATCCGCTTTATATACTGATGTCAAATTGGGTACTGGCTCAAGTACTTATGATAAAAAAAAGGTGTAACTATCTTTAATTGAGCAGATTTGATAGCCTAAATAACCTTTTATGAAATTGTTTTGACACCCGTAGTACTATTGTTCCTAGCTTTTAGAGCCTGCTACAGAAATATTTCAAAGTGCGATGTTAACCTAATTTGGCGGTTCAGCTATGGGCTTATTCCCTTTATTACTGACTGAATACCTTTAGATGTCTGTTCAATTCCTTAGGAACCTATTAAACCACACCCACACACATTGGAACCGAAATGTTCTCAAACTATATGCTATTTCAAAGGAGCTTCTTACTGCGGACGCTTAGACAAGGCGAGCGCTTGGTGTTTTATGAGTTTCCGTAAACGTTTACTCGTTTCATCACTTGTAATGTGAAACTTTCAAATTCATTTCTTGTAACAGAAACAATTCTTAATCGATCGGCAAGTTAAGCTACCCCAGTCGTGTGTGTGACCACCTAGTGGTATTTCAATCAAGCGTTTCCGTGCTTCAGAAGGCACGTAAAGCCGTTGGTCCCGGTTATCACTTAATTGTGTCTTGAAAACTGTAACAGTAGGTTGACCATGTTGACTAGCCTACCTCCACTGATCCGCAGTGGGCACGCGTGGTGGAGTATCCGCCCATTCCCTTTCACCCTGATTTGTGAAAGGAGGCCTGTGCTCAGCAGTGGGACATTATAGGCTGATGATGATGAACAGAAACAAACTATTGATGACATTATCACAATAGTATAATGAAGTAAATTACAGGCAGCGGCAAGAATACTTTGGCTATAGCAATCAAATATAATGAGGTTGAATCTATTTAACTTCTGTATCGGAACATGCATTTGTTAACAATGTTGCGTGATACGTCTTCATGAAATATAACTGTGAATGTCGCAGTTACAAAATAACAGGGCATTCCTCAACTGGACAACGTATTATTAACCGTTGCACTTGCAATGACTTGCCTAGTGCCATTCCGCTGAACTGTTATTTCATGCACCTATTATAATGCTTGTATGTCGCAAGGATCCTATTAAAAACGTATTAAGCCGACGATTGCTGTGACAAAACGAATTACTGGTACACATAGTGACTGAACTATGTGTGTTTTGTTAAAACGATCACTGTTCAGCTTTTTCTAGTCAAAGGCGATGATAGCTCAGTGGTAGTGGCGTCGAATACCAAGACGAACCTCGCGGTTTCGAATCCTACAATAAGCTTGAGCTTTCGGTGAAAGAAAACATCGTGAGGTAACCATAGCACGGTGTTAGGGTACTTTGTTGTAGCCGCCTGACTGGCTACCACCCTCAAGATGCCAGCACCTACCTGTGTGTTCCGATAGCTGCACTTAAGAGCCAGTTCCCTTTTCTAGGCTTCGTATATTTACCACCTTCGGCCACATCATCACTGACCATGGTGCCATTGTGGTCAAATACAAGCCTATTCATGGTAAAATCTATGCAAATAAATAAAATTAATGTGTAAAAATAACAGTTTTTTACTAAATGCGTATGAATAACTTATACAATAAAAAAATTACTGTCTGTTTGTTCCGGCTAATATCCGAATCTGTTAGACCGATTTTGACGCGACTTTCACTGGCGGATAGCTGTTATAGGAAGCAACTTAGGCTACCTTTATTTAGAAAATAATAATAATAAATATCCTGGGACATTGCTCACACACGGTCATCTGATCCCAAATTAAGCAGAGCTTGTACTATGGAAACAAGATAACTGATATAATACATATAATACTTTTTGTTTGTAAATGAATACTTAATATAAATAATTACACCCAGACTCAGGACATACAGACATGTTCATGCACACAAATGCATGTCCTGTGTGGGAATCGAACCCACGAACTCCGACGAAATAGGTAGAATCTTAACCAGAGTCTTAACCAACCACGCCAGCTGGCCCGTCAAAATGTAAAAGGGTTCCGCACAAACCCGTGTGAAACCGCGTGGGTCGGCTTGTCTATTACTCAAATCCATGTAGTCGTTTGTGAGTTAAAAACTAACTTATTGACAGGTGAGTAAGGGTTTAAAATTTTAATAACACTAGCTTAATTCCAGCGTTCTTTACAACGCCTCCTCTTCTTTTTCTATGTCAGTAATATTTCCAGGTCTACGCACAACGTTCAACCAAAGTTTCAACGAAATCGGAATAATGATATAAAATCGCATACGCTACAAACAGATGACAGACATCACTTTTTACATGCATAGATTTTGATAGGTAGACACTTATTACACTTCGCTTCGGGGTGAAGCTGGCATCACGTTTCTGGATACGTGATATTTATGTAGGGGTTGCGTTTGCTAAGTAATTACCCAATCGTAGTTGTTTGTGGTTAGCTCTTGCCTACCGGACCCTAGCAACTGACGAATCAATGTACCCAATTTGCTGCTGATTTAATATAATTTTATTGTTATTTTATATCAATGAAAAATAAATTTTCGATACTTCTGCAAACGTTTGGAAACTTAAATTATAAGTTTTTAACAATCATAACATACTTAATTAATATATTTTTTTATACAACTTAGTCGGTAAACAAGCGTACGGCCCACCTGATGGTAAGAAGTTACCGTAGCCATATGGACGCTTGCAACACAAGAAGCATCGCTCACGCGTTACCGACCTTTCCCCCCTATGTGCTCTGGCAAACCTTACTCACGCGCAGGAACACAACTTTACACAACATAAAGTTATAAAGAAGTACACAATTAAGTTTATTTAAACCAAAACTAATACAAATATATTTTTACTAGCTGTCCCGCGCGGTTTCACCTGCATTCCCGAGGGATCGTATGTTTTACCGGGATTAAAAGTATCCTATGTGTTAATCGAGAGCATATTCTATCTGTGTGCCAAATTTCATCCAAATCCGATCAGCAGTTTTTGCGTGAAAGAGTAACACACATACAAACTTTCGCGTTTATTTATTTATTATATAAATTATAATAAATAATATTATAATATTAGTAAGGAAGGATTATGTGTAGGCCTCTATTTCTCCAAAATCTCACCATGGTCAGTAATGATGTGGCCGAAAGTCCATAACACTTAGAAGGGAACTGGCTCTCAAGTGCAGCTGACGGAACTCATCGAGGATCTAAGATCGAATCTATATTTGGGATAATAGTTTTAGCGGTTAAGTGTGTTGCAAGCATCAATATAGCTATATATTGAATAAATTAAGGGAATTTAATTACTTTAATTTCCTATAACATTACCGAGTCCCGATCCTTCCCCGTCCCCAATCAGCTCTGGCAACCTTACTCACGCGCAGGAACACAATATAAAGTTATATGGCTGCGGTATTCTGTAAGTTCTCTACTTCCCTTATCCAACTGCTCTTTGAGCGAATAAAATCTATGCTCTACCTCTCTTATGAGAAAACTTCCTTCTATAAAACAATATTTCACGTCATTGTACCATTTTATAAATATAAAATGTACTGCGTAACCAGCACTAAGCGCATTATGTCTGGGCAATTTATATCCAAACAAAACCACGATGACAGCCTATAAACATTTTTCCAAGCTTCCATCTTTCAAATGTATCTTGTAGAGCTTAACGCCGTCGTAAAATAAAACGTAAATTCGCGAACATTGTAACTTGATTAAATTCTTGTAGACCAAAATGATCTAATCGTATTTTCCAATGTGTGAGGAAAATAGCATGTCCAAAGCAGACAATTGAATTTCAAATATAATTATTGTTTTTATTCTTCTTGTATTGTTTTCTTTATCTGTCTTCTTTTCGTTTATTAGTATTTTTTTGGATGAGTAAAAAATTTCGCAAAGTGCCAACATTCTCTTTAGTTAGCAACCGTCTAAGGGTCACCGCTCACTATAACAGCACGGCTACGCCACGGCATTAACATTTTTTGTGAGGCCTTTAAATCGTATGCGTTAAAGTAAATTTTTCAATAACTAGATAAAGTAGTTGACGCCACGCGGCAAGCGCGCTTGCCGCTACAAGTCACTAGTCGTCCTGATGCTGACCACACGCTTCCAGCGAGCGGTCCGCTCCCATGGTGCGTGACGCCAGCAAGCGGTATCTTGCCACCAATTTCTCCGGTGCGGGGCGGTGCCGCGCAGCCCGTGAGCTGCCACCTCGCAGGCAGCTAGTGGTTGGATTGAGTTGAGGCGGTGCTGGGCCGTTGCTGCGATGGAGCGGTGCTGACATAGTAAGCGATGACCCTAAAGCTTTTAATAGAGCTTAATCTGGCAATCTATTCAGAGGTGTTGAAATAAACCAGATCAGTGTCGCCTTCGAGACTGGGTTTACAAAACTATTTGATATCGTGTTTCGTAAAATACTTTTTGCTTTTAAATAAACAAAATCTGTCAGTCTATAAAATCTAGAATGCATGTTTTTAGCTAGATTAAAAATTAACTGTAAATTGTAATGCGGTAAAGAAAGTCAAAATGAAAAGTATTTTAGAAAAGTGATTAATGAATGGCGTGGTTGACTTGCAAATCATAAAGTTAACCGCAATTTTGTGGTATTCGTTTGTTAAGTGATTTATTGTTAAAGTTAAGTTAAGAAGGGTTATTGGAAATGTATTTTATAAATTCATCGTATACCCATCAGTTTTATGATCTCTCTCTTGCATACAAGCCACTATTTAGATCCGCTATCCTTTCATAAATACAGGGAGTAGCTACACAATTTCATGACCTAGAAATGTTTAAATGAGGTTCAATTTACGTTGATTCTCTTCATAAAATTGGACCAGGAAAATATCCATCGCTATCTACATACCAATTTAAATTCCTAGATCACGATCCTATTGATAACACTTAGTTAAGAGTACTGGCTACTTCGTGACGAAATCTAGGGCACAAAAGTGAAAGGGCGACACAGGACATTATCTGTTTACCCGCAATGTAGCCAATCTAACTTGGTGTCGTTATAATGCTATGGGAATAAAGCACCGCTAGTGACATAAACATTATTACTAAGTATGGGATCCATTTCATAATAAGGCTTTATCGAAACAGAGACTGTTTCATTGTTGTGTGCTTTTCGATTCTATGGGAATATCATACATATCTGTTTCTATTATAATAGTATCAACTGTTTTTATGATTCATGTTGTTTGATGTAGGTCAGTCACATCCATTTTCTTTTATTCGTATATTTTCTTTTCTTTCAAATATAACTTGAGTTCCATTTACCTGTTTCCGAGCTGCCCTGTAGTACACTCGTGTCGGCACCAATTCATCTTCTGTTTGTCTTTTGTCATTGTTGTGTACAGGATCTGCATATTTATCTTTTTTCTCATTCACATCTGTTGCGTATGCGCAGATTGCGATTGCTGGAACAAACGAAAATAAAATTAGATTTACGAAATTAGAACAACAAATTAGATTACATGAAACCATCTTATTATTTCTTAAATATCTTGCTTTGCATAAGAAAGATTCTAATTAGCCGATTCAAATGGTATAGCCATTTCGACTTTTGAAACATCATCTTAGTATCTAATTAAGCATCAGGCATGGCAACATTGACGTGTTTTGTTGACCTATGATTCTTATAGACACGGATTTCTAATGAGTCCAATATTGCTCACATGTCACATGGGATATCTTTAGTGAAATTTGCCTCTTCGATGATTATGTTCATTTTAGAAAGGTCATTATTAACGCGGAATCCGATTACTCTCTTTCTCTCTGAAAGTTGAGCAAGAAGTCTTATTGACTAAATTGAATGATGACACAGATCCAGAATTAGTCTCAGTGTCGTGTAACATTTCATCAGATATGGTGCATCTAATGACCATTAACACCGATACGCTTTTGTTTGCGCTTTGACAACATCAGTATCAAACACATTGAGTCGTGTTTTCTTTGTTACCATATAACGTAACAAAAAATCGGTCTCGTGAATAAGGTCACTTGCACATTCAATATATCGTCGTGAGATTATATCACTTTCTTCGAGAAAAATAAATAAACAAACATTGCCCTATTTAATCAAAATGCCGAAATCGTTCCTAATAAAGTATTGGTACCGTTTGATATTTCATACACATTGTTTCCTACTTATCCTACTAATCCTTCAATTCTATTAATCCTAATAATATTCTAAATGCGGAATTTGTGTGTTTGTTACTATAACAAACGTAATGGAGGAATGGATTTGAGTGAAATTTTGTACGTAATATCATGGACAAATAAATCCTTTCCTCTATGGTAATATCATCATCATCATCAGCCTATTATGTCCCACTGCTGAGCACAGGCCTCCTTTCACAAATGAGGGTGAAAGAGAATGGGCAGATACTCCACCAGACATGCCCACTGCGGATCGGTGGGGATAGGCTAGTGGTCAACCTATTGTTGGAATTTTTCAAGCCGCCTAGGAGGCATCCAACTAGCTTAACGACTATCACAATTAAGTGATAACCGGGACCAACGACTTTACGTGCCTTCCGAAGCACGGAAACGCTCGATTTGAAATACCACTAGACGGTCACCCATCCAGGTACCGACCACGACAGACGTAGCTTAACTTTGCCGATCGATTAAGAACGGCTAATCATGCTACACCACGAGCGCTTCATGGTATAGTATAATATACATAACCTGAAATAACGTATGGAATACCTTCCATCCCAGGAAAAAACATGATCCTCGGGAACACGGGTGAAACCGTGGGGCGGAAGCTAGTATAAGCTAAAAGGAATGTAATTTTCTTGTAAAAACTGTGCCTTAACTTTTTATACAAATAGTTTTTGTGTTTATGTCAATGTTGACGGTAAAAGTAATTTCCCCCAATTTCCTTGTAATTACATGGACCAGTAGACAAGTTCAAAAGTTTCAGTTTTCCGCCTCGTTTATTTGCGGAAATGATGTTTGATTTACACTAGTTTCACGCGGAATTAAAAGCTATATAAGTGTTTTGTTGGTGATTACAAATTTATTGGTTAAGTAGTTTATTTTATGTTCTACTTCTACCCCCTTACTCATAAAACGTTATTTAACTAATATACTGTTTAAAGGGTCACGTAAATAACTTCAATCTATTGTCATTGTCAAATAATGTGACATTATTAACGTGACTATTTAATCAGTGTATTAGTTAAATAGCGCTTTAAAGTTTAAGTTTAGCGGGTTAATGTTTAAAGATCATCTAATCTTAGTACTCTTTAAAGGGATTTTGAGGTCTTTCTTACACTGTGGACCAAGAAGTAGAGTGAAGATATTATAATAAAATCCTACCCTAACTTTTTACCTTTCAAAAATCACGATCTCCAAGAGAGTGACATAGGCTATTTCCTGCTATTTCATCCCTAAAGGGAACAGTGGCGAAACCAAATTAATAAATACAACTTATTAGTAAATTTTCTTATACGGGCTGTGGTTTCTGACTAAATATCGCCTTTTTCTCGTTTGATATTGAAATGAAGAGAGCGCTAACTCAATTATGCATTGATTCATCGATTAGTAAGGTAACTTAGCCGTGGCCGACAAACGGTGCGAATGACTTCCTATTGACTCAATCCCCATCTTAAACAAAGCTTAACTTTTGAGATTACCTTTTTAACGTACCATCAAATCCGATCATACTATTAAAATAATTACGAAAGTTAGTTTGTTTGATCTTGTTTCGATCGTGATGAAATTTGGCACCTAGGTAAACCTGGCATTACATATATAATAAACTTTTCACGGGATAAAATAACCATAGAATACGGGCAGGAAAAATATTACTCACTTTTTATTTTACGTGAATTATTTTTGGGGCTCACTTTTTATTCTATGATCAGTATTTTCTTTCCTTAATCTTCTGTATAGTTTAGAACTTCTTGAAATAAGGAAAAACATCGTATGATGCAACAACGAGAAGGAATCATTTTCTTTATTTGTCAAGTAAAGTTTAAAGTTCGTTGATGTTTAATTTCGAACTAAAGTCTAAAGCTATACGTTGCAAAATCAAACATGTTTCGTGTGACCCGGTGACTGACCTCAGGACCTTACTATTGCAAACTTGTTCAACTAAAACTGAATAGTAGGTTCCTTATCCTAATATTATATAAAATGAAATAGATTTTTTGAATGTATATTTTATTGTACCTATATTACAATAAAATATAATCGCCTCCATCAATTCCTATCGATCATTAATATCATTATTTATAAATGTTTTGTAATATTCTGAAAATACTTTATGTAACAGTGTAGGTTTATAAAACGAGTTATTATATTATGCGTCCTCAAAAAGATGAGTAGTGGTCAAACCACATTATAACTAAATACAATATTCAAAATTCAAAATTCAAAATCATTTATTCAAATAGACCTTCGCAGGCACTTATGAAAAGTCTGACTCTAATACTCTAATACCGGTTCGGAAGGTTGCATTTGCTGAGAAGAGCCGGCAATAAACTCAGCAATTACTCTTTTCAAAACAGGCTTAGATTAATTACATAATATTTACATTCTAATCGCACTGAAAACAATTGCGTGCCCCGGCGCGGCGGCAAAATTACAAAGTAGACTGAAAAAATATTTAATAAGTAAATAAATAGCAAACTTAAGCAGACCAGCCCCCACAAGCAGCACCTGTTCACAAGTATGACGCGTGTGGCAGCCATCGCCCTCCTCGCCATATTGGAGGGAAGTGAGCGACCCGAGCAATACATTTAAATTAGTGTTTATCAGATACATCAGAAATTATAGAAAACAAAAATGTCTTACCTAATACTAAAACTCTACTCTCTCTCCTCATCGAGAATATTATATTATTTACTGCCATTTTTCTGACTGACGGTTCCCCATAAACATATCTGAAGATATTATGATGCATGACTCAAAATAATAAAGTATAGTACGGACAATTCAAAATTACTTTATACATATGATCCTGCATATTAGAGAATATAGCGTATCTCTGTAAGATTATCTGTTATCTCATAGCTTGTGAGAACTTCTACATAAATAAATAAGGGGTTTCATGAGACAGATTTGAGGTTACGGAGAGACCGTTTGAAACAGAAAACCGCGAGCGCAGATACGTGTCACGTCCATACGTGCCCTATATACGAGCCTGTTACCGTATTTTTTTACCATCGTGTCTCGTATTGCTACACATCCCGTATTTGTCGCGACTATTTCGTCACTGACTGGGCCAAATTAATTTTAATTAAAATATGAGTAACTACTGCTTCGAATATTTTTTTTAGAAAAAACTTAAGGTTGACAAAATGTTTGGTTTTTCTTCACTATACACATAAACATGCATACTTTGGTGTAGTTGAAGTCCGCGTCAGGGTGACAAAGGCTCTCAGAGCTAACACCTTTAGTCAATTAAAAAAAAAGCTGTATGTTAACAAAAAACTTGTAAGTTGGTGTAGTGCTGCATTTCGGCATGGTTTTCGAGGATTGAGTGTATTGTATCCTAAAAGTTATGACAACCCTATATGCGATTTAGTTATTCTACAAATCTGATAGTAAATCAAAGTTGTTATAAGAAGTTTGCCGATGGTCTTCCTTTTATTCAGTACCCGTATAAACATGAGAAGAGTTTTCTAAACGGTCAAAGGAAGAAAATAAAGGGACCGTTAAATCGCTTAGAGAAAAGTATCATATCATATCATATACAATCATATACAACACTGTCGTGATATTATCGTAAGTATACCATGCTGTTGGAGCAACCGATAGATTCAAATTCAAAAATATTTATTCAAATAGGCCCTAATAAGGCACTTACGAACATCACAATTTGAACTGAGAAGACTTCCAGCAAGAAACTCAGCAATGGATTTTTTAAAGAATCTTAAAATCATTTTATAATATTAAATAGGTACAAATATATCCATAATAAATATGTACATTATATTACTACAATATGTAATTAGTAAAAGTAAATAGCAAAAGAAGCGAACAATTCATTCAATGCGTTATTGATTCAGGACATAATATGGGCACAGTATTACCATCGGTAAAACTTTGATATAGGCTTATGATGGAGATGCTACCTACACGTAATCATGAGAGCTACATGAGAGGCAGTTCCGGAGAGTGATTAATAAAACCACCTCGTATGTGTGCTGTAGCGACACTAATTTATTACTATAGTACCTAATTTAATTATGTATATTGTTAAAGTTACTACAATATACAAATTAAAAATTACTACGATAATTTCAAGATACCTAACTAAAAATATATAATTTCTACGTGTCTAGGATACTTTCAGTTTTGTAAAATAATTACTATGGTTAAAGTATGCCATTTTACAAAATATAAAGAAGAAACTTTATTTATTAAGTGTGTTTTTAAGGTTATTAGGTACTAGTTAATGCGGTTGCGTTTTTATTTGGCACTCAAAGAGGAATGAAGAGAACGGTTATAATATTTTCAGGTGTTAGTTGCTTAAGATGCTTACGCTAAGGCGCTAGACCACCTACTTTGTCTTTACTCCTTTTTCTTCCGTAAATGCCAAGTGGTGTACATTTTGTTAAACATTTTATAAATGCTTTACGTTATACAATTTATTACCATGTATGGCAAATTTTAAATTTCCCTAGATTTGCGGTATCTGGATGTGTTTCGATAGAATTATCAGAGGAATAGCTTATACGAGGTTTATCTATTGAAAACTTAGACCTTAACCCAGTACTTAAAACCGTTTACAAAAAAATACGTTTACACAAATACTTATCCATTTAAAAACAATTCTATATGGGAGTCAAATAACAATTTTCAAGGAGTAAAAGGTGGATAATTAATTTAAACGTTTCCGATAGCAGTGTCCTCATGAACCCAAGGCCATAGACTCTCACTGACCGGTACAGTTTGCAGAACAAGTTTTATATGTTTATCAAAATGTTAGAAACGAGTTATACCTAATAATAACTTCGCTCGTTGATTTGATTACCGTGAACATTGAGTGAATCATTAAATTGCCTTGTTAAAAATATGAGAATCTAATACAACCTGCATTTTGATAAGATTTATATTTGTCCAACCTGGGAGAAATCGTATTAAAAAGATACCTACATTAAAATGTATTGCTGAGAAAATAAATTAAACTTTATCTACAATGCCAGTAAAGTTAAACTTTATGCCAAGAATATATTTTAAATTTAATGTGCTGACTTTTAAGCACTGCCACGGCCCAGTTCCCACGGACACCGGGCGGCGCGGCGCGGGCGCAATGTCGAACGCTTGTTGCATACTAAAACTAGCATTATTATAACCACAGATTACAGAATAAGGCAGATGGAGTGCGCGGAACACGAAAGTGAAGCCGAAAAAGCAAATACAAATTGAAAATCTGATACCTGGTATTAGTTTTCCAGTTTGTATTTGCATTGTTTAACCACAGTTTATTAATAAAGATGTGTTTTTTGTTACATAAAGTTTGTTAAACAAAGCAAATACACATTCAAAAGCGAATACCAGATACGTGTTTTTCAATTTGTATTTGCTTTTTTGGCCTCACTCCCGTGTTCCGCGCGCTCCATCTGCCTTATTCTGTAATCTGTGATTATAACACTTACAATTAAATTGTTTGCATTCTCTGAATAGTAATGAGATAATTGACCTTGGGAAATACTTTAGTTTGAATGCGTTATTTAAATGAAATGGTAATGAAAAATTGAGAAGAACACAATAAATGTAAATGAACAGTGCTTTTCGTAGTAGCAATTTACATTCAAGTACTTCATTGATTACTTTCACTCAATGCCAAATACGTTTCACGCATATTGAGTCAAGCAAACAATGCGACCGAAAAAAATGCGACATGCCGAGAGCCGGTGGCTTATCGAGTTATGACTGTGCATTATTTGATTTCTTTCCGTAGCAATCAACAAACTAGATTTGGACAGCTTTGATAACTTTCCAACCGAAACGTGTCGACTTTTTCGCAACATCACATTTTGCGACTCGAGAACTAGTTGTGTATGACATAGGTAGTTCATAAATATTTAACGTGTGTAGAACTAAACATTATGCGGCATCATAAAACTAAAACGTAACGTAACTTTTCCCGTTTAGTCATAAGTTTATAACAGTTTTACTTTCGACTCGTATTTGTCAATCCGTTCCAATAAATTCCTGCGTTGATTGCTGTAGATGGAGAATCATTGATAGGAAAAAATGTTGCCGTGCGCATCGTGGATGCGACGTCGCGTCGCGTCGCGCGCGTCGGCCGGCGCGGGCGCGGACGCGGGCGACTGAAAGTTGAAAGTGATCGCATGCGTGCTGTGGAACGCAGCTCCGCAAGCGCCAGTAAAAGTAAACTTCCTAATCGCCCGCATCGTATCTCATACAATGGACAATTATCCACATTACGAGCGGTCACGCGACTTGCGAGACACATTTGGAATATTTGGGAAGCCCACCGGAACATTTTGCAAAAAAACTTATTCATGCCGCGTTGCATAGGCGTACGATGTAACCTTGTATGTGCGTACAATGCACACATACTAGAAAAAAATAAACAATAAACGAACGAACTGTTCCGCGGACCGCAGGCGACTGATGCCCGGTTTCAATAATTTACCATTATCGGTTAAGATTTATTAAAATGAAGACTCATATCTTTACTAATAATGAAGCAAATACCTCAAAGCTTTGCATAGCAGACCCTCCCATATGGAAGTAGCCTGTGGCTATCACAAGTAAAATTAGTTTACGAAATTATCTATATGCCAAGTTTGGCAGTAAAAAACCTACCACTGGTAAGCAAAACGATTCGTTTTTGTTTATTGAAACCGGGCATTAGTCGTGTTGGCCCTAAACTGAACGTTTTAGGGCCTGCGCGTTGGCTCCATTTCGTCGCGCGCGGTTGGCCCTGTCTTTACGCCAGTAATATATAAGTCAACTAGCAGACCCCCGCGGTGTCACCCGCGTACGGTTTAAATTTTCCGCTTCGAAAACCAATGCACGCCACTGATTATTAGACATAACAAATTAGCCCCTAACAGTTAGAGCACAGCTGCGACTCTCTATCTGGATGTATCCTTAATCAAAGACTAAAACCTATATTATACCTACACAAAAAAACGAACTCAAATCTTATTTAATTATTATAACAACAAATGAGAAAGAAATTAAATTAACTACAATCAAAATATTCTAATGAAATAGAGAAAATGTACTTTTTTTTTGGCGTCACACGGGTGTGTATTTTGCCAATTTCCAGTTATATTATATAAGTTCTAGTCACAATAAATCACTTTCACATAGTCCTCAACTCATGCAGTCAGTCACTGTCCATAAAAGTCATGTTATACCTACAGTGGTGGTCATGTACTAAAACTCTTCACGGACTTTTGAAAAGACACGATACACATAATTCATTTCATTTCACTTCACTGGTGCAAATGGATTGATCTTTATTGGATAAAATACCACCGATAATATGCAATAAAACTCAAAATACACGAATTTATGTATATAAAATTTAAACGCAACGTCACTCTGCTAGTTCCCGCCAAAAACTCCGAGAAAATGAACTTCCAAACAAATTTCGAATTCTAATCCGATTTAAATATTC
Source organism: Achlya flavicornis (assembly GCA_947623365.1). Lineage (NCBI taxonomy): Eukaryota > Metazoa > Arthropoda > Insecta > Lepidoptera > Drepanidae > Achlya > Achlya flavicornis. The sequence goes on from OX392488.1 coordinate 5,969,006, forward strand.
TTTTATATTTGACATTCCAATTTTAAAGAGCATTTCAGTTTCCAGAACAAAAGGCAGATTGAGCGCGCGAAACACGGGCCAAAAAAAGCAATTAGGTACAAATTGAAAAACACATACCTGGTATTCGCTTTATATTTGTATTTGCTATGTTTAAAATCTGCTGTATGCTAATTTATTTAAAAGAAAGTGTTTTCCGTTAAATAAAGTTTTTTAAACAAAGCAAATACAAATTCAATAAAGAATACCAGTTATGTGTTTTTCAATTTGTATTTCCTTTTTTTGGCCTCGCTCCCGTGTTCCGTTCGCTCCATCTGCCTTATTCTGTAATCTGTGAAAATCGGATTGGGATTTCAAACATGTGTCAAAATAAAAAATGTTATTTAAATCAAAAGTACTAAGGAGTATTGATATCAACTTCGATGAAAATCACCCCTAAAATAACTTTCTTCCCCTTTTTCACCCGTTAGGCGATGATTTTCAATAAAATACGAAACACATCTTGCATCAATTCTGTTAAGGAAGGTTTATGCAAAATTTGAAGTAGATCGGACCAAGGAATCACGTTGTCCCATACAAACTTTACCCCCGTTTTTCACCCCCTTAGGGGTAGAATTTCGGAAAATCCTTTCTTATCTGATGCCTACGTCATACAAAGAACAGACCCTCCAAGTTTCAGGTCTCTACGATCAGCGGTTTAGGCTGTGCGTTGATTGTCAGTCAGTCATTCAGGACAAAGCATTTTATATATATAGATGTCTAAAAAGCTTTATTAGACCTCCAAAATTAAATCACTGTGAACAAAAACAGCTGCCACTCGTAAATCTACCGAAATTTCGCAAAGTTGGAACAAAGTTTTTATGCTTGCTTGTATGTACTTACTTATAAATCTTTCATTTGAATTTCGAATTCATTTAAAGTTCCTTGCCAAAATTATGTATGGAAGTGGAAAACCGTTTCATATGAAGACGACCTAATTTTATGTTGGCCTTATCTTAGAAATTCTTGATACTAGATAAAGAATAGACATACCTACTCATTAACGGGATTACAATATGTCTATGAAATATTGAAGTTATTTCATCTAATCTATCAAACTATCGAGAAAGGTTGACATCCATTTGGTTTTCCGAGAAATCCTTCCTTTGATAAACTGAAGGATTTCTAGGAAAGTTTGTTCAAGCTATAAAGCTATAAAACTGATGTTTTTTGGGTATTCAATTTTGTTTCTGAAGAAACTGTGTAGATTATACGGTTATATTGAATTGCCATTACTCTTAGTCACTGTTTTGTCTATTTTATTCGGAAAATAGACTTGGTCATAACAGATGAAAGCCATATTAATATTCAGGTACAGAGTACCAGACTTTTACCTGCTAATTAGTGTACTAAATTACATTTACTGACACTAGTAACGCTATACCAAACATCGGAGCAGTTCCTAATGACATCCATAATTTATTCTTACGTAAATGTTATACTTTGGTACAGTTTGTCTTGATGGCATTTTCAGACTCGGTAGAAGCTAGCGTCGCGTCGGCTGTCACTTGCCTACATAAATCACTGTCAGCTCATTGAGATACATCCCTTGAACAGAAACGGTACCTACGCGCTACGTGAGTGCCGTTAACCTTTGACCTAACGTCACTAACAATACATTATTCAACACCACTATTTATTTTTAGCAGGACGGCAAATAAGTCTACCACTGACGATGAAACTTTATTACCTATAGGAATACTATGGTTCCAGAAAATGGAATACGCGTTACTGAGTACAAACAATACAATCCGAGTACGTGCAAAGTTCAAGCTTATACAGAGCGTCAATTGTTCCTTACCTTTTCCTACCATACCTACTTCAATAGGTTCATGAAAGTAATAATTAAGAAAGCAGACAGTAATCATTTGTCAAGCATAAACGGATACACTTACCCAATCTCAAATAAACTGCGATTACATTAAATTATGTCATAAACAGCTAAACGCTTTCTGAAGTAAATTGGTTACATAAGGATTTGTGTTAAACATCAAACTAAAAATAAAACGGGGAGTATAAAATGAATGAACATAAGAAATGAATGGCCCGTTCCGATGTAACGAGATACTACCAGTACTCGGCGAGCTGAGCTCTTACCGCATAGTTTCCTTTAAGGAAATGTGTTGTAACACGATAAATATAGCTATACAACAGGAATTTCCGGAGAATTTAATAAACCCTCATTTTTACACTTCTACATAAAATATAATGGAAGTCTGGAACTGTGCCACTTTTCCTCTTGGCATCATCGAAGCTTTATGATTCTTTTTACAATTTCTGGTCACATTCTCAGCGATCCTGATTTTCTTCCTTTTCTCTTTACCCTGTATGTCTACCTAATCGTGTTATCAATATTAATCTATATGCAATACAGCAGAAGAGTTATTTTTATTTTTGTTTGTCTGAACGTGCTAATCTCTGGAACTACCAGTCGCATTCGAAAAATTATTTTACCAACAAAAAATTGTTTACAAAAGAGATTTGTAAACAATTTTTTGGTAATAAAAATTATAATTATTAAGAAGCTAAATTATCCACGTGTATTAAAGGCTTCTTGATCCCGGGAACGCGGGTTAATCCGCGGGGAACCGCTAGTATATTTAGATAACGCTGAACGCCTTTCTTGTCATTTGTCGCGGTTTTTTGGCCAACCCTTCGTTACAGTAATGAGCTATTCAGCCTACAAATTTTATTCAAGCAATTAACTCCAAAGAATTGATGGTTATTTGGTTATTTGCAAGAGTTTATTGTATTTTAGGGGCATTGTGCCAGTAATTTCCCCGGAGATGTGAGATAAGCTGGCCGTCCTTCCGTTATACTCTGCGGCTTGCGGTTTTCATCACTGCTGTTGATTTCACCTTTCCTAGACGTAAATTAACCGTTTATTATTATAACGGTAGTTTACATTAGATTTTGACCTTATGAATGAATAAATAACTATGCTTTATTCCTTCCGCTTCCGGCTCAGCGACTCCTCTCAACTCCTTTTCAAGAAGAGTGTGATGAGATTTTTTCAGGGTTGGCAATATGCGAGTGATACCCCTGGTGTTGCATTAAGAGTCTAAAAGCTATGGTAACCGCTTACCATCAGGCGAACCGTATGCTTATTTGCTACCTTAGTACAAATATAAAAACGATAAATGTATTAAAAATTTCATTGAATTTGCTTTGAGATCTACGAATATTTTATACGACGTTTTTCAACACACTTGCGAGGAAAAAAACAGACTTGTATTTTTTTAAGTAGATTTTTTGATAATAATCAACCACACAATGAGAACGTTAACAAAAATATGGCGCGCAAGTTTTTTTTTTGACAGCGGTGACCTGCAAACTATTTTACCAATTTAAATTAAGAATGCTTGGTCTACACTACACACATATCACATGCAGTGAGGTACAAACTTATCAAAATCGGCATCATACCTATCATAAAACTGTGCGGTAATGTAAAGTAAAAAGCACTAGTGCGTAATAAGCTGCATTAAGATTCTAAAAACGGTGCGATAAATGACAATTTACGAGCGAGTGCGTTGAAAAGGTACTCTATAAAACTGGTAGTATGAATGCAAACAATCTCCGGATCGAGTTTATAAGACCCACTCAGAAACTGTTCCTAGTCCCCGCGGCGAGGACGTCCAACGTATAAAGCTGGACGGAACTTTTCAACAACTCTAAACTTTCAATTTCTTTGAGCGAAACGAATCTCAGTGAAAATAATGATAAATCAACGCTTGCATTTCGTGACGTACTAACAGTATATGTAGCATTTACACGAATTATTTGCACGCCACATTCCATTTTGCTTTGGTCAATTAATCAAATCTAATTATTGGTAAATGGCTCATCCGATATCTGAGGATGATCCGTAGGAAGAATACTTGTTTTATATATGTAACATATATACTTACTGTCTCTTGAACACAATTGTTTAATTGAACAATTAATTTGCTATATTTATAAGATACACCATATGCCTATTGGTGATAGATAATATTTTTTTTTTTTTTTTTTTTTTTTTTTTTATACCACTAAGGTGGCAAACAAGCATACGGCCCGCCTGATGGTAAGCGGTTACCGCAGCCTATGGACGCTTGCAACACCAGGGGTATCACTCGCGCGTTGCCGACCCCCGAATAGTGGTAAATTCAACTATATGTAACAATTTAACATTCATAAGTGCCTTACCAGGGCCTAAACTGAATAAATAACATTTTTATTTTGATACCACAGAGTTAATCATATATACGTACAAATGGTTCGTATATACCTATTAGGAGACTACTATGAATTGGTGCTACGAAAACTATAATGAAAATAATATAATTGGACCGTTTTACAAATAACTTAAACCGACTTCAAAGTACACTAAGAAGTTATCAAATCCTGATCTGATTACAATGGGACCAAACGGGAAGAGTAACCTTTCAAACAAAAAAGAATATTCCAAATCGGTTAATGAATTACGGAGTTATGAGGTTACAAACATAAAAAAAAAATACAACCGAATTGAGAACCTCCTCCTTTTTTTGAAGTCGGTTAATTAATAGGAAAGTAAAGAGAAAGAAAGAATGATAAACAAATCGACATACACACAGAATTAGAGAGATAATTAAACAAAGTAAATTAAGTTAATTAATAATAAACACAATTACATAGCTACGCAATTAAATAATAATTATACATTCATAATTGGACTGTTTTACAAAAAACTTAAACCGACTTCAAAGTACACGAAGAAGTAATCAAATCTTCTCAGTAGAAAAACTTCCGCACCAACCTTCATGTTTATGTGGTGGTTAATAGTAACCGAAATAGTCCTAAGCTAAGATATAACTATCCAACAATTCAGAAGAGCAAAATAACATTAAATTAATGACCCTTGTTCAAAACATTACAACAACTAAAACCAACTCTCGCACGTGAATAGTAGAATTACCACTCATTAGTCGACAGTAAAATCTTTATTAAGATTAACAATATTGCAAATGTAAATGTAGGCAGTTGCATCATTGCGACTTTATGCTGAAGATTGACATGATAATTTGACAGAAACAAGTATTTGAGTATTTTTTTAAACATTTATTACCGAATTTCAAAATAAAATATGTTTTTTTTTTCTAATGTCATTATGACAAATTTATTACTATAAAGAAGATAAACAATTGTTTTTAAATTAGTCAGTCTCTGCCACAAATAAATTATAAAGTATATTTTTATGCGTTTAAAGTAGCACAAGATTTTCTTTGCCACTTTAATTAGAATCCTAGATGTTCTGCAAATATTTTAGAATTATTTAGTAGATAAATATTTAAAGCCCGAGTCGCCAGCCTAAAACCACAATCTCATTAATATTCATAAAACTACTCAAGAGCGTGTGACAAGCAGGCGTCTAGTTTCAAGCTTCAATAATTTTGTTTACAAAAGATACATGCTTTTTCTTAAAATATTTTATGCAGATTTTGTACGCAAGCTTATTCCCATGACGAAACATGCACTTTGCTTTCATAATGGCATTTCATCTTGCTCTCTCAAATATTGACCTGCTTACATGCAGGCTAAGAAATTCGCAATAATTCAATCTTCATGTGCCATTCAAAAGCAAATTATTTATAATTTCTACCTCCTTTAATTTTGGAGAAGTATGTGGAAAGAAGTACACTCGCGCAACGCATCTATACTTAGCACCTTCACATTTTCCATCGCATTACATTTAAACTTAAGGTCGTTGTAATAAATCTTGATCCTCATTGCAATATTAAAATTTATAGTCCATATTAAAAAATTTGTTGTTACATCCTCTATTAATTGAATATTTAGTGCAAGGTTGCATAAATTAACACATTTTAACTAATTATGTCATGTTGTTGCACTATTGCATAAGCCGTACACAGACTATGATTATGATTTCTTCTTTATTATTCGGCTGCCAAGAAAAATGAAATATTACCGATTCAGCCATATTATACCTTCTTAGGAATATTTTTTTTATACCACTTGGGTGGCAAACAAGCATACGGCCCGCCTGATGGTAAGCGGTTACCGTAGCCTATGGACGCTTGCAACACCAGGGGTATCACGCGCGCGTTGCCGACCCTGCAGAAATCTCTTCACACCCCTTTTGAAGAACCCCATGCTGTACTCCATTGGGAAAACCACGGCGGGGAGCTCATTCCACAGTCTGAGCGTCCGCGGAAGGAAGCTCCTTTGAGCCCGCACAGTACGAAACAATTCAGGTTTCAATATGTGAGCATGGACTCCCCGTCGATGGCGAGAGTTGCGATGGTAGAAAGTAGCCGTGGGCATCATCTTAAACAATTCTTCAGAACACCGTCCGTTGTACAAGCGGTAGAACACACATAAGGAGGCAAATTCTCTCCTCAAACTGAGGGGCTCTAAACCGCTTGTGAGCTCGGGATCGTCGACAATTCTGGTGGCACGTCGTTGAACCGAGTCTAAAGGATCAAGCTGGTATCCAGGTGCCCCCGCCCATAGATGACAGCAGTACTCCATATGAGGCCGGACTTGCGACTTGTAAAGTTGCAGCCTTTGCCCCGATGTGAAGTACTGCCTCGCTCTGTTGAGCACTCCGAGCTTTTTGGATGCCAGTTTAACCTTGTCTTCTAAGTGACTTCGGAACAAAACGTCGCTAGAAATGTCGACGCCAATTCTTTTCAATTCTTAGGAATATCAAATCAAATAAGTAATACAACGAATATGTCTAGGTAAACGAAGTGCACCCAACCTAACCTGTTTACATTTATGTAAGTTGTACGTAAATATCGAACGGATGTATACTAAAATGTCATGTAGTCATAAAAATTATTTACCTAATTTAAAATCAAATGAGACATCATCAGACATACATAAAACGAAATGTCTCAATTTTTTTTTAAATAATACCATCCCTTTTTAACCGACGAAAAAACGGAGGAGGTTTGTTTACAAGTCAACGCGTATATTTTTTTATTAAATATATGTGTGTACAGGGGTTCGTATTGCTAAATAATATTTTATACAGAGTGGATATTTCCAGTCTGCATAAATTATCAAGACCCAGTCAGCCGGCCTATTGCGTATCTTTGGTGGTAATCGTAACGAACACCATTAATTATTTCATCCAATGAAGCGCACGCGGTATGACGCGACGATGACCATTCGTGGACCCTGATTGGATGATATTCATTAATGTTGTTCGTCACGATTACCACCAAAGTTACGCGGTAGAGCCCCAGAGCCGATTAGTTATCTACACTCGACAACTTTTACAATTGAACTAACTGCCGAGTCAAGAATTGTACTTTTGAATTCTCCACACTTAATAAAATGTAGAAGCATTATTTTGCCTATGCATATGACCCTTGTTTTTAGTGCGAGATTTTTAACGCGCTCGATAAGGTTAACGTAAACTCTAATTTGTATGGCGCAGGCCCAGACGCCGCCAATTGCCGCTAGGTGCCGCTAGTCCAATGCCATACAAATTAGAGTTAACGATAACCTTATCGAATGCGTTAAAAACTCGCACTAAGCCCACTGTAGTATATGGACTGTCAAACATAGCGTACGAGACAAACCTATATTGTCTATCTGCCTAATTGATAAAGTTGCACTATTTTTTAATAGACTTGTTATATACAGAAGACGATACTACAAATTTGTTTCTTATTTTAAACATATTGTGGACACACTCCGTCATGCGCGTAACAACTACTGCAGTAATAACTTTTTATACATTCCTTACTTTTTTACAAGTAGTTTAACAGACGATACATAAGTTTTTACCGTGCAATTTTCTAGAGAATACAATATAATATGGATGAAAAAAGATATACAGAGCAAACAAACACCTTTTTTAATAACAAACATTTGCACTCTCTGAATGAAACTATTCAACTGTTTGTATAATGTCGTTACATAAATAAATAATGGTGAACCCACTGACAGTGTCTGATTAATAAATAATTACCATAATTAAGACGGGCCAGCTGGCGTGGTTGGTTAAGACTCTGGTCAAGATTCCACCTATCGCGCCGCTGCTCGTGGGTTCGATTCCCACACAGGACATGCATTTGTGTGCATGAACATGTCTGTATGTCCTGAGTCTGGGTGTAATTATGTATATTAAGTATGCATTTACGAATAAAAAAGTAGTATATGTATTATATCAGTTATCTGGTTTCCATAGTACAAGCTCTGCTTAGTTTGGGATCAGATGACCGTGTGTGAGGAATGTCCCAGGATATTTATTTATTTTTATTTATTTATTTCAATTAATTAATTTAAGAAACCTTATTTATTCCAGTAATGTAATTTTCCTTCCATCTACACATTTTTTTATCGAGGTCTATTCAAATTTTTCCTCAGTGATACTTTGAAGATTATTAGGGTGTTTTATTTTACATTATTTGACATAATTGATCGGTTCGATTCCCATTTAGGACAAACATTTTATGTGTATCAACTGTTTGTTCTGAGTCTGGGTGAAAATATATGTTAGTGTTATATTTACAAGTAGTAGGTAATTAAATTTATTCTGATATGAAATTAAAAATAGTGAAAACTGCTTATTTGGGTAAAACACCTGTGAAAAACAGAGGCAATTCCAAGTTCAATTTTGTGATTATGTGAGTACGGAACAATAAAAATATCATTAAAAAAAATATAATGACCCCACGTAATCATACCTAGGGATTGGGCAGAGAAAGTGTCACTGCCGACATTAGAAATTACACTAAAATTACTACGTAGTTTTTGGAAGGTTGTTTGTTTAGGAAAGGCCTTGCCAAGGGAAAACTGCTTATTTATCAATTATGAACAAAATAAGTGCGTAACTCACAATTTTTTCGCATGGCTGCTAATGGCGGTATAATATTTAGGCTCGTTATTAAATATTACTCAATCGTTTCCAAATTAATAGGAGACTGTAATACGTTTTACAGTTAAAACTCAACTTTAAAATACATAATATTTTCCGAATGTATGATATTTTAATAATTACCAGGAACAACAAAAATACGCACGATACGGAACCAACAATGGCAATGTCGCTTACGCACTAAAACACTGTTTCTATTCATTATTATATTACAAGTGCGATACGCAAGTTGAATTCGACTATAATTTTTTAGCTACAAAAGCGGAAAGGTTTGTAATTAGATATGAGTAGTTCCTGCTTTTGTAATGTATCACATACGCACATATAAGGAGTTACAACACGCAATTACCTACACGCACAATTCTGTTGTCACCGTGCGAAAACCGCTGAGCTGGATTGTCCGTTGTCCGTACTAATCCCGGATAACGTTTTTCTAACTATTAAAACTAAATATTAGTGAAAGTATATAATATGCTTTGCTCGAGGAAATTGTTCCCTCATTAGAAAAAATGTTGGACGTCTTTCTATTCGGCACGCTTTTATTGGAAAACTTCAACAGTAATAAGTATTATTATAATAGAAGTAAATGAACAACGGCCTACCCATTTTGTTTGTGGAAAGAAGTCCATTATCATTTTCTGATTTTCTTTCACAAGATAAATTAAATGTCAATCATGCTTTGAAGTATTGAAATACAGATATAAGAAAAAAGAAAAAAAAGTAATTTTTTGAGACGTAATGAAAAAACACATAGCTTACCTGACGTCCTTTATATTGGTACATATTTTATAGATTAACTATATCGAAGTTATCAACAAAAGCTTATATCTTGTTTATTACTTGTTATAGTAAACAAAAAGTTCATCTTCTAAAGAGGCGAACAATTGATTTATGGTAGACCTGAAGACCCAAAAAAGGCGTCTGTAGGCAAAGAGGGAGTGTCTAATTGATTGGGCACCATTGACGCTGTACAGAATAAATGGATTAGGCCTTGATTAATTCAGCTATAAATTGGAACAGTTTGCTTCCATACTGTTTTGCTTAAGCATAGATTTATAAGGGGTTTCTTTTTATAAATTGCTCAGGTGTTCAACATGAGCTATAAATGTATCTTTCTTGTAAAGGGATGGAAAATGGGTTTCACTAAGATATTTTTTAGAAATTTTAAGAAAATTAAAAGGGAATATGTACCTAATGAGTGGTGCGGAAGCGCTCGTGGTGTAGCATGATAAGCCGTTCTTAATCGATCGGCAAGATAAGCCACCACCGTCGTGGTCTGTACCTGGTTGTTAGAGCGTTTCCGTGCTTCGGAAGGCACGTAAAGCCGTTGGTCCCGGTTATCACTTAATTGTGATAGTCGTTAAGCTAGTTGGAGGCCTTCTAGGCGGTTTGAAAACTCGCAACAGTAGGTTGTCCACTAGCCTACCTCCACCGATCCGCAGTGGGCACGCGTGGTGGAGTATCTGCCCATTCCCTTTCACCCTGATTTGTGAAAAAAGGCCTGTGCTCAGCAGTGGGACATTATAGGCTGATGATGATGATGTACCTAATAGTTTACCGGTAGTTGTCTAACGTCAACTTGACCAAAAAATATTTAAATAATGAAACCTAGCTGAGTCTCTCGCCGGCTGTTCTCAGTTGAAGCCCGACTTCCGAACTGGTGGTAACTTCAGTAGCTTTGACCTTCATCAGGTGCCTTACTTGGGCCTAAATTGAATAAATGGCTTTGAGTTTGGCTTTGACCGATCATTGCCGATTGAATCTAACGAATAGGTATAAGACAATGAATAGCATCAGTATCTACCAGGGGCTCTACCGCGTAACTTTGGTGGTAATCGTAACGAACACCATTAATTATTTCATCCAATGACGCGCACGCGTTATGACGCGACGATGACAATTCGTGGGCCCTGATTGGATGAAATTCATTAATGGTGTTCGTTACGATTACCACCAAAGTTACGCGGTAGAGCCCCTGACTGATTTCTGCATAATGCAACCACGCAATAAGCTTATCAGTAATGTATATCAACTGTACCGACATGCAATTATTCTTTATGTAATCCATCATTAATGGCCCTTTCCGTTGCCCATGTGTTATACCATGCCACTGTTATACAACACATAGAAATGTAAGCAAATATTTTTGTACCACAATAATGTGAATGAATACTGTACCGAGGCCACGCTCAGAGTCACCCAGATTGTGTTCACTATCCCACATTCATTAGCAAGACTCGTGAAGGTCGAGAACAATGCTCAATAACTTCATTTTTTGTTCTCTATAACTCTAAATTTTGAGGCATCAATTAAATTAACCATTACCAGAGTTGCCCGAGGTCTTGTCCATCACGATTGACATTTCGATTCCATTGTTTACACAATAATATACAACCGTATCCGGCCTAATATAGATTATAGATTAAGATATTTTATGGTTTAATCGATTTAGTTTTAATTGAAAGCGATGGAAAATTATTACACAAATTGTATAGCTGTAGAGCTAAAATAATCCTGAGAACAACTATGTTTACGTTTGTTTTGTTTATTTAGATACAATTACGAGCAATGAAATGAGTAAATATTAACTTAAAGCTGTGCTCTCGTAAATTAATTAAGTAAGTCAGACATTTTTGTTTGTATTGTTTTAATTCTGCCTGGTATTTTATGTTATTGTTCACTTACATGGATAATTAAAGTTGTATTTTGCGACAAAATTAAATTGAAATGCTTGCAGACACAGTGTGGTAATGGCGGTCCTTTGTATCTACATCTTACAACATTATGAATTTTCGTATACGAAACATAATTTACACGGCATCTCCTTTTCTGAGCCTTTATCGCCCTCGCTTTTACCTTCAGATTCCTTTTTAAATTGAGCTGGATATATCCATTTTGTACATGCTGTGCTTTTGATATCCTTGCCAAAACATGTGTGTCCCTCTTATAGGTACTTATAGTTGAAATTGTTAATACAATACTACTTAACTACTACTGAAACATGAGGTCTAAGGCGTCGTCCTAATTGGCGATGATCGTACGAGCAAACGATGCGATTTCGTCGCACGACGATATTAAATACACGAAACGCTTTAGTGTCCTAATTGAAGCTCGCAAGTCATCGCGCGAGCACAGGAACATCAGCGCGATCGTGCGACGAAATCGCATCGTTTGATCGTACGATCGTCGCCAATTAGGACGACGCCTAAGAATCAGAAATCATAGACGATGAACAAAGACATTATTGAAACTATTTCCGAAGGTTGATCGACTCCATTTATGAAGAAATTGTGAATGGCGACCCTTCCTTTGCAAACTAACACTTTTTTACTGCGTATATAGGCCTTTGTTTGACCACAATCTCACCATAGTAAGTGATGATGTGGCCGAAGGTGGTAAGCACACAAAGCCTAGAAGTACCGTTAGGTTATAAATAGAAGGAACTGGCTCTCAAGTGTAGCTGTCGCAACACACCGATAGGAGCTTGGCGACAGATTTTTCACCTTGAGGGTGGTACCATAAACTACTCTACCACCGTGCTATGGTTTCCTCACAATGTTTTCCTCAAAGTCAAAGTCAAAGTCAGAGCCATTTATGCAATTTAGGCCCCAGAAGGGCACTTATGAAGGTCACATTTACTGAAGTTACCACCGGTTCGGATCTTGGCCTTCACCGAAAGTTCAAGCTCATTGTAGGATTCGAACCCGGGACCATCGTCTCGGTATCCGACGGTTCTACCACTGAGCTATCATCGCCTTATATCGCTATCATTGGATAAGTAGTTAGATTGACCTATAAAATCACAGACCATTTCTTTTGTACCGCCGCGCCGGAAACATACATTTAACTATAACACGAAACCTACAATTAGACTGCACTAGTTGTAAAATCACTAGACCGTCAATACTTAGACATAATTTACTGCAAAATATATCGAAACATTTGAAAACAAATAGCGCTTCAATATTTATACGTGAGCTTTCGATCATGATTTGGGATTTACAGCGAAATACGGAAATAGGTAGTTCGTTTCATATGTCGATGTTATCAGATGGGGTGGTAAGCGGTGCTGGATGAAGAATACACGACTGTTGACACGATTTCATGTTTCCTCGTCGGATTAAAAAAGATATTTCACATGGTTTTCTAAACTTGAAAAGTGTGCTAGATTTTTGAATTTTACGCTACCTAATTGTTATAGGCAAGATAGGTGAAAATAAACAATTATGCATCGATATCATAAATTAATATGTAATTCAATTGTTTTTGATTAACGGCACTAACTATGTAACCACATACAAAAAATATTAAAACATAATTTATACGTAATTAACCCAAGTTATACAATGCATGCTTCATAGTTGTTATAACTTTTACAATGTTTAATGAGTTTAAGTTTAAAATAAAAAGGCAGACAGTAACTAAGGTTGTTATATTTTTTAACCGACTTAAAAAAAGGAGGAGGTTCTCAATTCGGTTGTTTTTATTTATGTTTGTTACCTCATAACTTCTTCATTTATTAACCGATTTGGAAAATTCTTTTTTGTTTGGAAGGGTAAACTTCCTGTTTGGTCCCATTGTCATTAGATCAGGATTTGATTATTTCATAGTGTACTTTGAAGTCGGTTTAAGTTTTTTGTAAAACAGCTCAATTATTTTTCAATCCTTTTGATAATGTAGCCATCTCTAAAAATACGTCAGATCATTAAAAATATGTCGTTCAAGGATAAAAAAATTACCCATTTAAAATTACGCGACCATGATTCGTTATTCGACGCAAAATTGGACGCTTGGAAAGGTTAACGGATTAAAAACCCTTTTAAAACAGATTTATGAAGATAAAAGAGAAATCTCAGATTGAATAATCGACTCTGCTGAAAATAAAATAAAATCCTCCGAAAATATCGCTGAAAATGTTTCAAATCCTGGTAATCCTTTTTGGCATAAAGATTTTCATAAAAATCGCTTATTTTTTAGTCCGTTTGATGGTGCTTGGGCTTATCTTCATAATTGTTAATTTTCGTAAGTATTTATACACTTCTGATCGGGACGATTTTAATTTTAATGGAGTTATTTGTGTGACCAAATTGCTGGTTGGGGAAAAACTGTCATGGCCAGCTATTATGCATGCATATACTAGCAAATTACTTACAAACTAACAATACATAGTTTGGTTTGCGCATATTATAGAGTGTCTATTTTACAAACAACCTCCTGTCAATTTCTTAGTTAACTATAAGTAATATTATGTAGTGTTATTAGGACTGAGTGCTTAGACTTTATTTAATCTCTTTATTGTGTAAAAGGATATGAATTGTGACTTTACAAAAAAATAAGTGTTGTTGTGTATTTCCAATGATGTGTGTTTTTTTATTAATAATTATTTTCTTTCTAACTATATTTCATATTCGTTCGTCCTTTTTTTTATGAGTACATTAATATAGGGTGTAGTAGTAAAAGACCTATTTAAAATGTATGTATTACCAATGTGAATTGTATAAGTGAATGTGAGAGCTCACCTGCCAACAAACCGCTATGCAGTTTGGCAGATGTAAATATGTATTTTTATTTAAAAGGATAATTAATTAACTTTTACATACATACATGCATTTTCTTTCTTTCTTTTTAAAAGACATTAATAGACTTATTCAAACGTTTGCAGGTAGAGATTATGATATCAAAATATCATCCCTAGTAATAAAAAGTTATAATAAAGGACATCAATCAATTTGGGTCTTTTTTTAATGTTGCTATCACATTCATAACACGTACACCAAATGTATGAAAACAATATATTTCGAACCCTTTTAACAAGTTACAGAATGATCCTACAATTTTCTTGACAACAATAATTGTTCAAAATAACCAGATCTAACAATATCCAGCAAAATTTACTTCTGGCCGGCACATTCAGAAAAGACCCAAAAACGTATGAAGGCTGAATATCTCGTCCTTTACTATACATATTTACAAAACAGTATCAAACAAACGGCCATTCATTTATATCGGGAAATGAATGAGATACAGCGTACCTACAATTAGCAAATGAGTGCCTACGAAGCAGTACTTAAACTTTAAATGCTCTCTCAAGTCTAGAACTGTTGACTAGTCTACAAACGAGCTTATAGCCTCGTTAATATGTAATATCCTGTCAGAGCGAAGCTAAATATCAGGATATACAGTACGGTGGATGAATGCCTCCTTTAAAACAGGTAATATGGCGATTTGTAAAATTATAGCTTCAAGTGTTTTATGACATTCTTACTATAAGCTGTTGATATGTTTAATAAATAGTTACTTATTCCTGCAATTTATTGTACCTACATATAATTAATAATGGTTATATGATTGATCGTACGTAAATTTTATACATTATTATAAAATAATGGTGTGCCAATGATATTGACCAAACTTAGTAGAAATATGATCTTGAAAAATAATAAAACTTACCTACAGATAAACATAGGGCAACCACAATCAATTAAATTAATGAAGTAGTCGGTGTTTTGAGTTCTGGTTTTCATTTCACCTTATAACATTTTGCAATGCGGTATCATTCACAAATAAGGCTTCTAATTATATTTGTGCGAGTTCCATACCTCTTCCCACTAAGCTGCTTACAGGTTCTTAGTCGGAGCTTCATCAAAAGCCTTCAATTTGTATTCGCCTTAGAATCTTGGGTTATTAAGTTTAATTCGTCGGTCGGTTTATAGTTTGAATTAATCAAAGGAAAATTATTGGATTAGCATTTGAAGGGCTCTTTTTAACCCTAATATAAAGCAATTAAATACTACCACCACATTCCTGAGAGATCGAACTTATTGATTGTCTGTGTTATGTCCTAAAACAATATTCATAAGTCATTGTAACGTTTTTTTAAATCAATTTCCGAAGTTTGTCTCTTTTTTTTTATACCACTGAGGTGGCAAACAAGCATACGGCCCGCCTACGCATACAAGCATACGATGGTAAGCAGTTACCGTAGCCTATGGACGCTTGCAACACCAGGGGTATCACTCGCGCGTTGCCGACCCTGAAGAAACCTCTTCACATCCTTTTTGAAGAACCCCATGCTGTACTCCATTGGGAAAACCAGGGCGGGGAGCTCATTCCACAGTCCGAGCTGTCTCTGACTTTTTGTGAACAAAATAATGAGTTTATTCAAAAGTTTAAATTATTTTTCTGTCTCAATAAAGATATAATATACATATAATATAGAAATATATTTCTCCATAATATATCAGGTATCGTGACTACTGGAATACTTAAATCTCATTTGACCCGCGAAAGCCCGCGTCCCTTCGCGCAGTTTCACCAGATGCACTACCTGCACTAACAGCTGCACTTGACCCCCGCCCTTTAACTATAAATTGCTTTTACTAACACTTCTATGGAACAATAATTTATTGAAATAACTTCTATAAAGGACTATTTTTTTATTCAACAATGTAGCAACGTATCGAGGTGTATTTTTTTGTAGAGATACTTTATGCACCGGAGAGGCTGCTTTTTATACTTAACGAGAATGAAGGTGTAATGGGGGGACAGTACTGAATAAATTGATACATTTTATATCATTACCCCTCTATTCATAGTAAAATTAGAAATTTTAAATTAAAATTCCGAAGTCTTTATCTGACGCGTGACGTGACGTATAATGATCGAAAGAGTGGGCGGAGGAAACTATACCACAGATGTATTTATTATATTCTGGCAACTTACAGTCATTATGTAACATTTTTACAAATTATATCTTAACTAAAGATTGTAGACTTTGAGCGTCAACTATTGTTTTGTTCATTATTTATAACAGTAGGCAATACACAGACAGAAAGGTTGGCTTATCATATTAATTACGAATCAATACCACAGAGGATTAAACTAGTAATACTGACAAGTTCATATATTTGAGTTAAATTAGTTAAACTAGGTTATTATATATACTATTACTTATTTAGTTATAAAGCGATAATATTAAATTAGGGGGTTAGTACCTTCTTGATAGATTTTAGTCATCGCCATAAAGTAATAGTAAAAATAAACCAGATCAATGGTAATTTTAGTTTCACATAATTAAATATCCTACTGTGTAAAGTGTTAATTGAGTAATTGCATTACAAAATTACAGAAACACTTTTTATTTTTGATTGAAAAAGGTACGTAAGAATCTTACATAATTGTTACACTTCAAATAATATAATATTTCTAAACCATAGAATAATTCTACGTGATGCTATCTAGATAGTCTCACGAGACCACGAAATAAAATGTCAAGTTATAAACAAACTGGACAGGTGTCCCATTGCGAAACAAAGTACGAGCAAGCAACGCAGTATGGCATTTATATAGTACAAGTTGTGCAATGCTCTAACTAAAGAGCATTGATTTGATGCTCACGGTTCAATGCCGCGACTCATCTGCGATGTGTTACAATACAATGTTTTTGTGACCTGGAACATATGTCATAGTATTGTATAGGTAATGGATGTTATGTTTGTGTCTATCACACATGCTGATCTTAATAGGTATCTTTTTTTTTAAGGTAGCCTGTTTTGATCACTATCTCATAGACACTGATGATGTGGCCGAAGGCGGTTAGCACACGAAGTTTCAAAAGGTCACAAGTGCAGCTATCAGAAGTTCAGAACACAGTGGTAGGTAGGTACCAACGTGGCGACAGATTTTGAACTTGTATGTGGTTCACAAGTTCACACCTTCAAGTTATTTTATGGCTAAACTCCAGCGGAAAGAAGTCATTAAAATATACCATTTTCGTATTGTGGAAGAAGTTTTATTTTACTAGAACATTGTCTTTGACCAAAATCTCACCACAAAGTAGGACAGGCGAAGTTAAGACTTATGTATATATATAACATATTGTTCGCAAAATAGCAAAAACCTTTCCGCAAACACAAAAAAAACCTTGTGACAGATACAAAGAAACTGCAGATTTGCAGATAATGGCAAGTTCTCTCGTAACAATCAAGTACACGGTGCGAAGGACCGCCATGAGAAATATTACGAGATAGATATCGGGTAATTGTTATATTAACGCTTCTAATGCACTGTGTATTGTTCTCTTAACATTACTGACTGCGGATACTTGCGTAACGCAATACGAACTCTGAGATTGATCGTATGAAAAGGTAGTTACATTACATATACATTACATTTTGTAGTAGATAAAGATGGTTATTAAAATAATCAGAAGATCTTTGGAGTTATTTACTACATTTGCAAATAGGTTACAAAATAATAGCCAAGGAAGTTATGGCGCTTCGTAACCGGAGCCGATACTATCGGATATCCGAAATAAAAATCTATCCGAAACCTCTGATATAAAAGTTTCGAATAAATTCGAACAAGAGGGTGGGAGTGGTTTTGTCTAAATGAGATACGTTATGACAAGGTCGTCGAAGTCAAATCGATGTATTTTCCTTTTACAATCTCTTAAACACTATCAACCATAACTGAAACCATTCGAAACTATCGGATAACCGAAATAATTTCATATCGTAACCGTATTCCCAAACCAATATAGTATCATTCATATAGCCAAATCCCAAATTTCATATCCCTAACATCTCTGATAATAGTCCAAATCGTTAGAAATTAATAAATGATGTTTTTGAGATAGAGTATTTTTTTTATTTCAATTGTAGATAATTGTAAAGATTACATAATTATAGCATCAACTCATCGCATTTTCATTTCGCGAAAAGAAAACCTTTTTCTTTTATTGTTTTCGTAAAACGAAACCAATTACCATAGTCACTTTGGTATCTAAACGAAAACCGAATAATGATGTTTGAATTAGGAAATTATATTTCGTTCGAAAATAAATATTTTTCCGGAGACAAAGTTGTGAAACGAATTTTATTATCCAATATCAAATGTCGAAAAACAAACTTGATTGAGGAAAATCATAGAATATACATTTTTGTATTATGTCTTATCAAGAATATTATTTTAACATAGGTGTGTAAGATGTAAATAAGTAGGTAATTATTCACTTCTGGTAGCTATGGGATAGGCAATGGGCATCCCATTATGAGCCATCGGGTTTAAATAGGCCCGCTGTCACCAAAGAATCCATTGGACCAGGGGGCCAACTTACTTAACTACTAACTTTTTGAGTTAACTAGGTAGGTAGTATTTGTGAGACCGTAATGGTCCAGAAGGAGGCTGCTGAGCGGGATCGGGAGAGAGCCGATCCCGCTCGGAGACGACGCCGCCGAGGCGCAGACGTGCCTCGTGGCGGCCCTCCTGCCCTGTAGCTGGGGCTTAGAATAACAGCTACGGTGTTCCCCTGCCTGTCGTAAAAGGCGACTAAACGGGGCCTTTGGGGTCGTGGGCAATCAGGGCGGGGGCTCTGTGCGCTCAGAAGCGACCCCAAGGAGGACGATGGGTCGACGTGGTCTCGACTCATCGTGCGATAGCACAGCGAGGGTGCTGGGGGGAGGTGTCAGACTTCCCCCGGGACGAGCTATCAAAGCGCCGCGCTTGGAGGGGTGAGCAGGTACGCGTTCAACACGAGAGCCCGCCCCCCTCTACAGCGCAGATGGCGACCACCGTGGGGTTTTAGCCGGTACAAGTCCGGCATAACCTGGCCGCTACCCCCGGGGCGGTCGGGTATCCTATGAGGATTTCCCCACGAAAAAAAAAAAAAAAAAAAAGTGGGCCAACCACAATATTGTAATAACCTTATTTGTCTTTTATCTCTATTGACATCCAACGTCAAAACAGGACAAAAGACAAATGGGCCTTATTGGTCTTTTCTTAAGGAGTCGAAGTCCGGAATTACAATTGTGTTCCAATGAACTATCAGTGGTGTACAATTTGACAGGTTCCCTGTTGGTACAGAAAATAAATAGTAGATAGTATAATATATAAAGGCACCCATTTATTCTGATTTATGTGGTAGGCACTTTTTTTATACGACGAAGTCGGTAAACTACCTTACGGCCCACTTGATCAAAAAATCAAAATCAAAAATTATTTATTCAATTTAGGCCCTAATAAGGCTCTTGTGAACGTTAACAAATGAATAACTGATGGTAAGCGGTTAATGTAGCCGATTAATTAGCAGCATTAGTTCATATCGGCTAATTAAAAAGATTAGCCGATATGAACGTTTGTAACACACAGTATACGCAATTGTTGTCAGTGCAATTATAATGAAAATATTATGTAATTAGTCTAAGCTTATTAAAAGAGTAATTGCTGAGCTTATTGCCGGCTCTTCTCAGCAAATGCAATCTTCAGAACCGGTATTAGAGTCAGACTTTTCATAAATGCCTGATAGACTTTCTATGTCAATAAATTATTTTGAATTTTATTGTATTCTAATATAAACAAGTAAAACTATAAATCTTACATGATACTCAATGTATTAACTCTTTAACATTAGTGTTTGATGAACATTTCAACTATACAAGACACTTATAATGTGATCAGGTAATAACCTCGGATGGAAATCCATCGGGCATTGCCTACTTAATTGGACAAAAACTATACGCATCAGCCATGTTTTCAGTTCAGTCTATTGTTCCGCAAATTCTTAGAAATGTGTTTCTATATAATATATAGAATTTGCTTAGTTGAACTATGTACCTACTAGAAAAAACTGTGAAGTATATTTCAAATTTCAAGAGGTTAAAGGTCAATAAAAATATATTCTCAAGATCTCTACAATAACAAAAGGTTGACCTTAAATTTACTTTCAACTTCTACCTTTCATTTGAACAAGGATAATCGGTTTACGATGAAGATTTCTACTTAACAAATAGTAACTAGTAAATGATACTTGTTTTCGGAAATCATATTCGTTCTAAGAACTACTCCTGTGGGTTCCTCCGAGTTCCATTATATTTTCTAGAGTGTGCGACACCGCAAGCGCGATTAAGTATTGTGTTTTTGAATTATATTTTAAAGATTAAACAGTTAAAATTTTAATTTTTCTAGAACTTCGTTGTTGTGAATTATGGAATAGATAGTACCTATTTTGTTTTTCAAAATTCACCTCTTGCGGATTGCGGAACCTCGGGGCGAACGATAGTCCTAATTAAAAAACCAATCTATGTCTGTGGTTATTGATCTTTCATTCGTTGACATTCATATTGGGTCAGTCAGTCACATACAAAATGAAGCTAACTCAGACATGATATGTATTGTTGCGCACACCAAAGACGATTTGACCAACATTGTCCAATACCGAGAAAATCTATGAAAACATGAGTTCTTTTTAAACGACTTCAAAAAAAGGAGGAGGTACTCAATTCGTTTTTTTTTTTTTGTTTTTTTTTTGTTTGTTACCTCATATCTCCGTCATTTATCAACCGATTTGGAAAATTCTTTTTTTGTCTGGAAGGGTACACTTCCCGTTTGGTCCCATTGTCATCAGATCAGGATTTGATTACTTCTTAGTGTACTTTGAAGTCGGTTTAAGTTTTTTGTAAAACAGTCCAATTATTACACCGCATATTTGTTTGTCATGTTGACTCTTTCTTTTATATCGTTGTGAGCTAACTATTTATTTGGTAACTTAAATTTTATAGTCTATAGAAAACTAATGTGATTCATAAAGCTGGCTTCTCACATGATTATTATAATATTGTAGGCGTAATAGTTGTGATAAAAATTAGAGCAGAGCTTGCAAGAGTTGGAGTACTAACTAGCGCAAATACCGAGATCTAACAAAGGAAACTTCCAATTATCTCATACATTCCAGGGCACGAACATTTGCACTGAAATGTACCGTCACGACTTGAGTTTATAATAGCGCGGCTAATGAAGAAAGTGTCAGTTCTGTGACTACTTAAGTGCTGTTTAATCGATTAAAGAACAATAAAAAATGCGATGTTTGTAAGTAGGTAAGCTATCAGTTTTCTTGCTAGTTATTTTTAATTTGGTCAGTATTTCATTAGGTAAGTTAAAGAAAAAGTTAAAAATCGTTACAAAATTATCATCGCAGCGTAATTGGAAGAGGTTTTATTCTAATAATAATTGATCATTAAAAAAAAATACAGTAATAGTCGAACGATTGCACGATTGCCGCTTATATTTAATTAAATCATTTATATATGAGTGCGGACTCATTATTGGAAAGCATTTACTCTCATCTTGTAGGATTATGGCTTTTTTAATGAGCATAAGAATGTTCCATAATGTGTTCCATTTTATTTTTTACAACTTGACCCAGTTTACAGGACAGGGATGGATTTATTTTTCATGTTTCATAATGAAATGGTCGGTAAATGTTTTTTTATAAATAATGTACAACAATGAATAGTAGTGTAAACGGAGACAGGTATATCTGTTGCTTAATTGAGCTGGCTAGTTTTAAGTTAACTCAGTAACTAAAAAAAGTCAATTGTACGCATACACAATCGTGAATACACAATCTATATTTGGTTTTCTATCAATTACTCCTGTAGACAATAGCAGGTTTTCCAGAGACAATAGAATAGCTAGAATGAAGTGTGAAGTTAGCTAGACGCTGGCCAACATACCTTATAGGTAGGTGAGTTTCCCACCATCGATAGGTTTACGAGAACAATGTCTGGAAGGATGGCAGTTTCACAGCAATTTGAATAAACTTCGCGAATTCCAACATGCATGCCCTCAAGTTAACGGCACGGGCGTAAAAAATAGCGCACGTGAAGTTAAAATAGCACCCTTTTTTTTTTGCGAAACACGCGAATTTATTTCTAGTTAATTAGACATTTTTGCATAAAAAAACACATAAGTACCAATTATTCAGAGACAGGTTTCCGTTTTTAACGTATCGTATTCTTTCACGAGTGAAGATGTTGGTATGCGCTTGTGAAATTATTCAAATGGACGTTTCAGGGACGATTTAGTGACGATAAAAACGATCCTGAATAAGAGGATACGTCACAGTAAGAGCCGGCCGGGGTAACTTATTTTATCGGAGGCAATCGGAGCAATTAATAGCCTGTCAAAAATGATTAAAATTCAAATTGTTTCGTTTCTAAGGTTTAACTAAAATTTCTTAATAACGATTATTTTCGTTACTTATTACTTAATATTCTAATTAGTTTAACAATTACTAAACCACTTACCAAGTAAAATGAAAATCTTCATTGTATATTTTCCCAAGCAACACTGGCACAAAATTCGAAGAGGGTTCAAAACTTCCTTCGGTTTTTGAAAGTATTTTTTTTATATCGGCGGCGTTCGTCGCGCGTCAACACCAGTCCGCGTGTGTTGTTGTATGCGCCCGCGCAGTTGTTGCCGGCTGATGGTAGTAGTGGATGGGTGCACATTCACTTTCTACATGGTGGGGCCGTCCCTGGAGCACCGGGAAGCCAAGGGTTTGTTGCTATTGATGCACTAAGAATCATTGTCCATAAATCAATTTAATTATTTAATCGACCATTATAGACGGCCGACTTTGATCGATGATGGAAAATCAGTTGTTTTTATTGATGTCTTTGTTTGTAGTTTCTATTCTCAAGTTGCTTCCGATTCGTTTCGTGTGAGAGTAAGATGTATGAAATTTTATAAAACTATTTTTTTTTATTAATTTGCCAAAATCTTCAAAACCATTCAGAAAAGAATATCGAAAAAAATTACTGAAATAATAAAAAAAACAACGATAGTCCAAATATAATTTTTATTTCATTCGTGATTTTAAAAAAAAGGATGCCTAACTTATTTTTTTTTATTTTCACAACACTATAAGTAGCTAAATTGTTTATGTCAAACAGATTCACTTTTAGAAAACTTTAATTAAACATAATATACAATGATAGAGCTAAAAACAACAAAAATACTTGGGCTATTCTCTCTCGAAAGTAAATGAAATATTACTAGTTTTTTAGAGAAAACAAGTGAAATGAGCAAGTGCAACTGAGCCGGGCAGGCCAGCTGATGTACGGTTTTGATATCCCACTATGTAAATAATTTATCTAGGCACCTTAGATTAAAGTGTAGAGATAGCAAGACATAATAAGATTGTAGCACGAACGATATATCAGTATTCAATTATTCGATGCACAATTTATGCTGTTCAAGACTCAATCCTAACCGTATCTTCCTATTTTTGTTCTATCTACGAATTTTGAAATATTGTAATAAGATAACAAATCTAGCATTAATGTTTATTTTAAATGTGGGAATTAGTAAAAATATTTAAATTGAGATTTGCAGTATTATCCTACAAAAAGTTTAAACAGAGTATTTAAACTTTTAAAACAATTCATTATTGATGATTTGTTGCTTCGGGATTTTCCGAAATCATCCTAAACATACACTACCAATTTTTTTTTTTTAAACCTGCCTTATAGAATGAGATCAAAATTTAGATTAAGTCTCAAGAATAGATCGTGTTAATCGAAAAAAAATTGTTTTAGTCTCGACTCAATACTTGACTTGAACATTTGATTGACGTTCTAGAATACGGATTTCAATATACAGGGTTACTTTGCAACCTCTAGCCAAATGTTCAGGGATTAATGTACTCACCATTATTATCAATTTTTACTATCTCGAAAATAAAATTTACTTTTCATACATTTTGATCGTGCAGCGATGGCACTTTTGTATGAAAAGTTCATTATGTTTTTTCGAGATTTCAGTGGTGTTTTTTTTAGTATAAGGTCATAAACCTTAACCTTTAATTTGGGTTTGGCTAGAGGTTGCAATTGTTTATCGATTACGTTTCTTTCTTTCGGGGGCATTTCCCGTGCCCCCAGATTTACAGAATAAATTGTGAGTGAGTAAAAATTGTGAGTGAGTTTCAATAGAAATAGAGTAGCTCTTGGATTTTATTGATATCTAAAAAAAACGATTTCGTCACTGATGATCATCAAAACTCTTAGGGTACTTCCTGAAGTCCTAGAAAGTTGAAATTTGGTATGCAAGCTGCTATTAGCACACAAACAACAAAACTTGGAACATTTACCCCAAAAAAAAAATTACAAAAAAAAAACTAACAAAAAAAAGTGAAATCCCACCAAAAACATTTTCATGTAAAATGTTGCTAAGGCGAGACCATATAGCTCTACACGCCCTAACTCTACAAGGCCTAACTTCACAAACTCTACACACCGTACCTAGTCAAAATATGTGTCTTGGCCGTTTCGCTACTACATGAACTATTGTATTACAGAAAAGTAATTAACAGTGAATACATTTTTCACCTCATGTGACCAGCTAAACGGCTAATGATGTCTGTGTCTGGATGGGTGTCCGCCTAGTGGTATTTCAAATGGAGCGTTTCCGTGCTTCGGAAGGCACGTAAAGCCGTTGGTCCCGGTGATCACTTAATTGTGATAGTCGTAAAGCTAGTTGGATGCCTCCTAGGCGGCTTGAAAAATTCCAACAGTAGGTTGACCACTAGCCTACCTCCACCGATCCGCAGTGGGCACGCGTCGTGGAGTATCGCCCATTCCCTTTCACCCTGATTTGCGGGTGGCCCGTGATTAGCGCAGTACATGGGAGATTATAGGCTGATGATGATGATGATGATTATGCGAGAATAAAGGTGAGATTTACTCGTACATTAAATGAGCAAAACTATTATAAACAGTTATATTATTTAAATGGTACAAGTCATATACGATCCAAGTGTATCATCGTCTCACAAAACAATTACATAGTAAATAAGCGTGTAAAGAGCGTCTGTAATGTAATCAGAACATCGTAGTGGAATCCAATCAGAATATGTAAATAGTTCCGGGGTTAGTTTATAATGTCAAATCATGTTTACTATGAATTTGAAATTATACGTATTTTGATAATATGGTTGAGTAACTTATGAAGCCCATCACAGACGTAGCTATAATATATATTAATATGAATCATAGCAAGGCATATTACGATATATTTTCAATACTAATCTTTGAGTATGACCGCACACGCAACTATAATATATATTTCTGTTACTTCACTTGTACTGGCATTTATATTATAGCTCGGCATATTAATATATATTATAGCTGCGTGTGTGATGGCTTTAAGGTAGTTTTCGCCTCGCACTCCCGATAAAAATTAAGTTTGTTTTTAGCCGACTTCAAAAAAAGGAGGAGGTTCTCAATTCGGTTGTAGGTTATTTTTTTTTTTTTTATGTTTGTTACCTCATAACTCCTTTCTTTATTAACCGATTTGGAAAATTCTTTTTTAGACTGGAAGAGTACACTTCCCGTTTGGTCCCATTGTCATCAGATCAGGATTTGATTACTTCTTAGTGTACTTTGAAGTCGGTTTAAGTTTTTTGTAAAACAGTCCAATTATTTATTTACTCTGTATAGGTTAGTTTAACTCCAATATCACCATGGTAAGTGATGATGTGGCCGAAGGTGGGAAGCACACAAAGATGTGAAACACCAGGTGTAACACTCGTGCGTTGCGAAATCTCTTTACCCTTCTTTAACCTCATGATGTACTTTTTTTTTTTTTTATACCACTTAGGTGGCAAACAAGCATACGGCCCGCCTGATGGTAAGCGGTTACCGTAGCCTATGGACGCTTGCAACACCAGGGGTATCACGCGCGCGTTGCCGACCCTGCAGAAATCTCTTCACACCCCTTTTGAAGAACCCCATGCTGTACTCCATTGGGAAAACCACGGCGGGGCGGTTATAGTCCCACGAGTGTCCACCATTAATAAAATACTTCCATTTTAATTTTGTATGTACAGTAGGAATGAGGACATTTGTAGGAGAACGAAAACGACGGACATAGCTCGTAAAGTTAGTAAGCTCAAGTGGCAATGGGCAGGCCACATCTCTCGAAGAGCCGATAACCGATGGGGAAGAAAAGTTTTCGAGTGGCGACCACGTATACTCGAAAGCGCCGAGTGGAACGACCTCCCACCAGGTGGACTGACGACCTGGTCAGAGTCGCTGGGTGCCGCAGGATGCAAGCGGCCCAGAACCGTTTGAAGTGGAAATCAATGGGGGAGGCATATGTTCAGCAGTGGACATCCATGGGCTGAAATGATGATGATGATGATGATGATGATGATTATGATGATGTACAATAGATAGATTAAATAAATCACAATATAAAAGATAAATTCTTTATTCATAAAAATCAGGAAACTAATGTCTTCAATAAAATAAAATTTCATAGATTTTACACGAAGTAATAATATTTATTTACTACCTCGTCAATTATGTTTAAGCCTTGAGCAAACACATCACACATGTGTTATTGCTTGTATAAAATGTATATGTAATAAAGCGCATTTGAATTAGCGTGATGCTTGAGCGAAGTTGATGATGTGCGAATTAAGTAAAGCTAATAAAACTAGATCCAGTTTCGATTGTAAAGTGTTGACCGTCTCATTCCGACCTTGTCTTGAGAAAGGAACTGCACCTACGAAGTGGACAGTCTCTCTTAACGATGTAAAGCTCGTTCTAAATATGCCGGCGTTACTGAAACTTTTTATTGCGCAAGCATTTGTTTTAATAACACAAATGAAAAAGTGTTATGTGCTGGTCACATCGAATTATTATTTAATTTTTGTATCGCTTGGCCAATACCTTAATTACCTACGGCAAATTTCGTTTCGTTTTGAGGACCTCGTCTTTTTGGTGTTACACTTACATGGTCGTGTGTTGCACATAATTTATTATTCTATTATCAATCTATTATTTTAAGTCTTTAGGTAGCGATTAAATAAATTATATTGTTATAAAAACCCTATGACTACTGATTCTAGAGAGGTAGAGCACAGCTCAAAGAGCAGCTCGACTGGGGAAGTACCTCAAACTTACAGGATACCGCAGCCAAATAACTTTATCTTGTGTTCTTGCGCGTGAGTAAAGTCACCAGAGGGCCTACTCCGAATAACGATACATGGTAGTCGGATCATTGTTGTCATATATTAACTGATTGAATTGCTGTAAAACTGACGAGGCGTAAATTTCATGCAATTATATCGTATCGTTTTGGAGTAGGCCCTCAGGACTCATTGGGTAGGGTTGGTAGGGTTGGTAACGCGTTAGTGATGCCTTGTTGCAAGCGTGCATGTATATAGTGATGTGTGTGAATGATGATATGTGATGTATATAGTGATGGTAAGCGGTTACTGCACGCTTACCATCACGCGGGCCGTACGCTTATTTGCCGACTTCGCAGAAAAAGTTTTATCTCAGTTTGTCATTGCATTGCATGCAACCCCAACTCTATCATACTACAAATCTATTATAATTGTTCTAATTATGATCTCCATCTTTGTTTAGAGACTAGCTGTAGAAAGGGACAGGATCTAAGTATTCCATCATGGTACATAATTGATGGCTCAGAGTGCGACTATTCGTAAAATTACCGGTACTGTTTTTACTAACTGTAAATATACCTACCACAGTTTTATAGCATGTTAACATATATATATTAGGTGTCGTTATCGCAGATGATTTTAGTAACACTGCTCTGCAATGATCTTTCCCTCTAAGGATCAATCTATCTTCGGTGTGACGTTATTAGATTATGGAAATTTATGACTTCCCAACGATCTATGCAAAACTGGTAGGTCCCACGAAATGTTATTGGAAACTGACACAAAATCCTTCTAGATATTGTGGACTATTTGCATAAAATACTCAGAGATAGCTTTAAGTTTAGTAAATTATTTTAAAAGTTTAATGAAAGATTTCAAGTATTGAAAGAATCTGCAAACAATAGTACATTATGATACATGTTTGCAAAATTGGTCATTACACACGAGGCGGTATTGAGCTTGTATGTACACGCGTGTCATACGAGTATTTTTTTTTTTATTTTATATATTTTAAAAGGAGTTTTGTCACATAGTGACTATGTCACCCCCGTAAGTCTTAACACGAAAATATGAAAAAAAAAATGGTAAACAAAACAATAATCAACATAATTACGAAGTTGGTAGTAGGAACATGTAGATAACTAACTCTCACAATAGGTACTTAATGTACAAGTTAATCATCATCTTGGCCTCCTCAGACAGCGGGGAAGCCAAGATACCATTACAAATTCCTACATTATGGTTGCATAAAAAGTCCATCTCCTGGCGCTGGGCTTCGTTACGGACACACTCCATCAACACATGATAAACATCTTCTACAATATCACACTCCGTGCAGTTGGGTGAATCAGCTATTCCCATCAGAAATTTGAACTTGTTGGATGGGATGTGCCCGGAGCGAAGCCTCATTAATACTACTACATATATCAACACACTTGCAAGGAAGTACAGACTTGTATTTTTTGAAGTAGATTTTTTGATAATTGTAGACCAATACACCACCCAATGAGAAGGAGCGTTAACAAATATGGCGCGCAGGTTTTATTTTTGACAGCTGTCTACCAGTATTACCCGTTTAAATAAAAAATACTTTGTCTACACACATATCACTTGCAGTGAGGTACAAACTTAAAATAATCTTTCAACTATGATAAAAATAATAAATTACTTCAAATTAAAGCAGTGATCTAGGAACAGGGAATTTCAGATGCTAGAAAGAATAATTATGATGATCCAAATACGTAACGTATGCTTACAACACCACTGACAAATGTAAATAACTTCGTATATCTAATCAAGATTATGTGCTTACTTATTATACGTATGTATACGTTGTCTGACAATTAGTGTATTTCGACAAATAGTTATTGTTCCAAAATAATACATCGTTACGTACCCTCGGTGTACGATAACCGTTCATTATATTTGGCCTAGTATCTACGGATTTGAGACTTACCTAATTGAGTTTTTTTTATCTTGTTTACAAAGACCGAAAAAAATAAAAGAAATACTTTGCTTTTATATGCATTGAAATAGTAGCATTCAACTATTTTAGTTTTTTTTAGAAATAGGTATAAGTATAAACATTTGAAAAGTAATAAAAACTATTTTAAGGTAGGCCGTCTACCGTACGACGACATAAGATTTTAAATTAGTGGCTTTATTTTTGACGTCGATAAAAAATAATATTTTCCAAATATATCGAATGGGAAATTTAAAAGATGTCCCGCTGGTCTAGTGCAGGGCTCGGCAAACTGCTGCTCTTTCGATGTAAAGTTGCGGCTCTTCGGCTCCATATGCAAAATCTATTTAAATATACTGAAGCGGAGTTAAACCTGTTAGCATTTTGAGAATAATGACAGCAATTGAAGAGGCTGTATGGGTCGAACCTTTGCCTGTCTTGGGAAAAAAAAGGACTAGATTGAGTTGGCGCGTCAGAAGAAAGAATATAAAAAAGAGAAGTTGATGGAAAATGATTACACGAATTAAGTTATGAGTTAAAGGAACTCAGTAATGTAAATATTTAGTTAAAAGGCAACTATGCAAGTGCATAAAAAGTATGAGCTTCAGGCGAAGCCAAAAGAGGCTATACAAGTATCTGGATCATAGACTTCAACCAGTAGGAGCTGGTGAGCGTGGAAAGGGACGGCTAGAAGGGGAGGTGGAGGCCGTAGGGGGAAACCCCAAAATAACCAACATGGATACAAGGACTAGATGCTTTCATATCAGAAGCGGGATAAACCCACAATTATATATCTCATAGGTAAGTTGAACTATTCAGTGAATCTAAGTATGCACCATACTTCCGATACAGCATCGGGAGAGCCTGATACAATCCGATCCTAATATTTCTACTTACAAGTCAAAATATTAGGTGAATCAAACAGATCCATAACTTACAAACTAAGTTTTCTATTGATTTCCGTGAATATACCACTAGGTATCTAGATAATATGACGATCATTGATGCTATAGCACAAGGGAAATACCTGGGTACCTAGCAAAGGAAGAAGTAATGGAAAACTCTATCTATCTATCTATCTATAGTGCCAGTAAAGTAAAGATATGTTGGCAAACGCCATTTGCCAATAGCTCCAGTATCAGAACTTTTCAATCAAAAAGGTCAGTATTGTCAGAAATAGGTCCTCAAATATTTAATATTAGAAATATCTATTTAATCATTGTTAGAAACAAGTACTGCTCTTTGTTTTTTTTTGTTTTGTTTAAGGTCATACCTTGGAAGACAGTCGAAAGAGGAGAGAGTCGAAGATTACGACTTATGTTTCTATAGTAAAGTGAATCCGATAGCTAGAATGAGGACATTCGTACAGGAGGATGGCCGAACGAAACATACTATGGAGTAATATGGTTGGATGACCTATTTGAAAATGAAGATCTTCGACCAGGTTTTGGAAAGCTTTATGGCAAATGTGGAAAATTATCTGCGTGTAATTCTTTTGTTACTGATTGATCTCGCTACAAATACCACGATTATTTTTTCTATGCCATATAGAGTAAGATAAGAGTTTTATGTCGGAGGACCGACATAAGTCAGGACGGCCGAATGTTAGCATTTTGAGAATAATGACAGCAATTGAAGAGGCTGTATGGGTCGAGCCTTTGCCTGTCTTGGGAAAAAAAAGGACTAGATTGAGTTGGCGCGTCAGAAGAAAGAATATAAAAAAGAGAAGTTGATGGAAAATGATTACACGAATTAAGTTATGAGTTAAAGGAACTCAGTAATGTAAATATTTAGTTAAAAGGCAACTATGCAAGTGCATAAAAAGTATGAGCTTCAGGCGAAGCCAAAAGAGGCTATACAAGTATCTGGATCATAGACTTCAACCAGTAGGAGCTGGTGAGCGTGGAAAGGGACGGCTAGAAGGGGAGGTGGAGGCCGTAGGGGGAAACCCCAAAATAACCAACATGGATACAAGGACTAGATGCTTTCAAACCTATATTCATATAATTTTGTATAAAAAGTAAGTTAATTAAGTGTAACTTGTATTTCTTGAAATGAAGGTGAGTGAGTATTCCAATATTGCAAATAATATGTGTTAGGAAGCTAAAAAACAAATGTGTTTAGCAAAGTGCATTCATCAAATTACGTATTAAATTATAAACAAATGTTAGTAGATATTGAGGTACAAATTAACGTATATTCGTAGTGACATAATGATTATGATTATGAAATTCGTTAGTCTATCGACTGTTAGATAGGTAGGTACTTAATTTCGCAGAAACCTTATGGTGCGTCCATGCTTGGCAAACCGAGCACGAGCCAAGCCACGAACGAACCTACGAAGAGCACGGTACGAATCCCTTTGTTCGTGAAAAAACTGTCAATCGCGCTCGTTCGAGGCTTGCAAGCCCGTCCACGCTACGCAAATCGTGCTCGCAGTGTGCTCGTTCGTGGCTCGGCTCGTGCTCGGTTCGCCAAGCATGGACGCACCAAAAGGCACAGAGAGCGTGTTTTACATGCAAGTTTTTGATGGGATACAAAATTAAATACAAACTTTACTGCATTTCTCAGGGTAATTAATGCTACTTGCGTATGAGCCTTTCAAAATTACGTGACAAATAGGAAATTCATTAGAAACTGCATATTTAAGTACTGTTGATATCAAAGGACTATCCTTGCTTTGAAAATTTTGACTTCAATTATGTGACAATATAAATTAAGGGCGCTTTAAGCGCTTATCGTGGATTTATGACAATAATTACTATTTCACACACAAATTGTGAGCTGCAAGGTAACAACTGAAACAATTATAATACAGAAAATGAACTTTAACTGTGACATATTCGATGAAAAAGGAGGTAGACGGGTACTTTTAGTAAGTATCACCATCATCATCATCACCAGCCTATATAATGTCCCACTGCTGAGCACGGGCCTCCTTTCACAAATGAGGGTAAAAGGGAATGGGCATATACTACACCATGTGTCTTCACTGTGGATTGGCGGAGTGGTCTACGTACTGTTGGAGTTTTCAAGCCGCCTAGGAGGCCTCCAGCTAGCTTAACTAATACCAGAATCAGGTGATAACCGGGAGCAACGGCTTTAAGTGCCTTCCGAAGCACGCAAAATGCTCTCCCTTGAAGAACCTCCTCCCTAGAACCCTGGACCCGTATCTGTGAGCGTAACACGTGCGTACGAGGTATGGCTATTTGATAAAGGAAAACGTCGTGAGGCTGAACAGGGGCCCAAGTCTGCTATTTCAATTGTGTTCCAATGACGCTATAATGAAGCTATTGTGTTAGTAGGCTACCAAAACTGTAAAATGTCACAATTTTGACACTACTGTATGTTCATTGACTTGGGACCCTGATCATTATAACCGGTATTGGAAGATTTTTGTTCGGAATCTGGCATATGCCAGGCTCTAGATTCATTACATCATGATGAATGAATTACATGAATTACATCTAGATTTATTATTATATATACCATATTATACTACATACAAGTATGAGTTTAAAGAGTTTTTCTTCTACCACTAAGGTGGCAAGCAAGCATACGGCCCGCATGATGTTAAACAGTTACCTAAGTCTATGGTCGCTTGCAACACCACGAATAATAACAACTTATATTTTTTTTAGTTTGGTACCAAAGTAATGCCAAAAGAACCCACGATAAAGTCTCCTGGTAATA
Source organism: Achlya flavicornis (assembly GCA_947623365.1). Taxonomy (NCBI): domain Eukaryota; kingdom Metazoa; phylum Arthropoda; class Insecta; order Lepidoptera; family Drepanidae; genus Achlya; species Achlya flavicornis. The sequence continues at coordinate 6,002,324 of OX392488.1, forward strand.
CTGATCAAACTTGGAATATGCCTATGTTAGTAAAAGCTCTGCTTAGTTTGGGATCAGATGGCACTTTGAGAAATTTATTATTTAGGTATATGCGAAGGCCGAACTAGGTCTACTTATTAAACTACGGGCGTAAATCCTCTCGTTGTTAGGGAGGTTTGAACCTTGCACCCCTATAGTGTATAGTGGCCTGTACATATTACCACCGCGTCAAGTATGATGATTGCAATACTTAAAATACGCATACAAATTACAAACTCATTATTAAGTATTTAATAATATTTACGAATACGGAACGATGCATCTTTCGTGAAAACTTAATAAATTATGTAGAGGTTTATAAGAAATCCCCATTTTTTGCTCTAAGTAAATCTGTGTCGAGATTAGGTAACGTAAAATTGGTTAACTGTTAATTTTATTATAAAATCTATTAGCGCCAGCTGTAGGTATGTTGTAATTTTATCTATAAGAGTTCTTCATAGTTACGTCATAGTAAATAATATAAAAATTGAATTACCCTCGCCGTTTCGGGTAAACATTTTGAATATCCCTTTCTTATTGGATACCTAGGTACGTTATATGAGGACGCCCTATGCAAAATTTCAATTCTCTAACCTCAGGGTTCTAATGCCACTAACAGTAATAAGTTAGAGTTCTTATTATAGACGCACTAAGCAGTCAAAATAAGAAAATTTGAACAGTTTCAGCCCAGAAGAGTTTTTCGTTTCGACTTTTTTATATCCTTACATATTTCAAAAAAGCCATAACGTAAGACTCTGTGTTATTGTAAATACAGTGTAAACTCTACATAGCGACACTTACGGGACTGAGTACATTATAACGTTATTGGGAGCAAAAATTCACATTGTTTTACATGTAAAGGTATACCTTGGTTTATAAACCAACCAAATTCCAGTAATTTCAACGTTTGGTATCGATTATTACTCGTAAATGGACACTTTAATAGTAAAAAGTTAAGTTTTATTATGACCGTAGCAAAATAATTTTATTATTTACAAAAAAAAATTACTACGCCTAGACTTATTTTGATTTGTCTATATGTGACCACAATCTCACCATTGGAAGTGATAATGTGGCCGAAGATAACACAAGGACTAATAGCAGCAAAATTGCACAGAAAAGTTGAGTTACAGAGCCAATATACTGGGTGGAGATTTCGAGATGGCATATTTTCGAAACCTATGTTGGATTAGTCATCCTGAACAACTTTTACTACGGGACCAATACAGAAATCTCAAAAAAAAATTCTTTTCATGTGATTGAGATTTTGAATAAAAGTTAAAAAAAAACTCACTATTGGTTCCATAGTAAAAGTTATTCAGCATGACTAACCCAACATAGGTTTCGAAAATATGCCATCTCGAAATCTCCACCTGTTATAAAGCTGTTTTATTATGTAATCCTTCGTGCGCGAGTCCGACACTCATATTTCAGGAATGTGAATGTGGGGTAATTAATTTCCAGCAATAAAATTAATAAGAAAATGGTAGGTATAGGTACATAAACGTAGTTATTTTGATTCTATAATCATTTTATTTTCAAAATTTAAACACTAGACTGCTAAAACGTTGAGCTAGGCAGAGATTACCCTATCGAACAAATACGTCACGCAATTCCGGTCTACCTCACCCCGGTTGACACGCTAATTGTTAGCACATTGCCACACATTGCCTTCCGTATACTCATCTCTCACCGTCCTAGTTAGAAACATCCATTACCCGCTTTTATCCTACTTTGTTACCGGTCGTATACTATAATTTGCCACAAAGGCTTTATTTTTCAGTACAAGCTTTTTGTCACATGCCAGCCATATATTATTTACTAGCAGACCCCCGCGGTTTCACCCGCGTACGGTTTGAATTTTCTCCTTCGAAAACTAATGCACGCCACTGATTATTAGACACAACAAAACAAACATATGAGAATAAAATTAAATTAACTACAATCAAAATATTCTAATGCAATAGAGAAAATGAACTTTGTTTTTTCATTGGCGTCACACGGGTGTATATTTTGCCAATTTCCAGTTATATTATATAAGTTCTAATCACAATAAATCACTTTCACATAGTCGTCATGCATTCAGTCACCGTCCATAAAAGTCATGTTATACTACAGTGGTGGTCATGTACTAAAACTCTTCACGGATTTTTGAAAAGACACGATACACATAATTCATTTAATTTCACTTCACTGGTGCACATGGATTGATCATTATTGGATAAAATACCACCGATGATATGCAATAAAACTTTATGAATATAAAAATGAAAACGCAACGTCACTCTGCAAGTTCCCGCCAAAAAGTCCGAGGAAATTAACTTCCAAACAAATTTCGTATTCTAATCCGATTTAAATATTCTTTTATATTTGACATTCCAATTTTAAAGAGCATGACTGATTCCTGAACAAAAGGCAGATAGAGCGCGCGAAACACGGGAGTGAGGCCAAAAAAAGCAATTAGGTACAAATTGAAAAACACATACCTGGTATTCGCTTTTGAATTTGTATTTGCTATGTTTAAAAGCTGCTGTGTGCTAATTTTATAAAAAGAAAGCGTTTTCGTTAAATAAAGATTTTTAAACAAATCAAATACAAATTCAAAAGCGAATACCAGTACGTGGATTACGTAACTTTATTGCAATGAAATTCCGATTGAAATAACATCTGAATCGGTAGAAATATTACAAAATCGGAAATGGTTCCATTTCTAATGAACCACTGTTTGTATTTGCGGTTATCAGAAAGTAAAAAGATATCAAAAAACCGCTATATTGAACCGATTTCAATTCGAAAATGATTGAATTTTAGTTACGTAATCGCCAGTGGCGTGCATTCCATATAGGCAAATAAGCAATGCCTACCTCATAAGATTCAATTAAATAATATTTTGATTCAATTAAACTACATAATCACTTTAAATAAAAATTCTAACCTAACATTCAATACGAAATTTCAAACTGCCGCGTAGGCGAGTCGCGAGTTCGCCTCTCAAATTCACGGCAATTCACGCACACTAAAAAGATTTCGGCATATTCATACACACACACACACTTCTTTAAGATAATACGACGAAAGCATAAATCACGCTTTTGCTATGCGTAGCATACTGACATTTGACATTCGCGATTTATGGACCAAAAGTAACCTTACCTACTCTGTTGTAAGTAAAGTAACCCATCCAAATTAAAAAGACTACAGTTACAACTACTTTACCAACATTAGAGCAACTCAAATATAACTTCGCAATTTATTTGTGTTGGTTTATTTATGGTTTGGCTGGCATTGTATGCAATGTTGTTGTTATTTACTTATTGTGATTTTGCGAAGTGTATCTATGAAGTGTATTGTGTGTGAAATGAAGAAATGTTGTGGTGAAGATGCAAAATGTATCGATAAATTATTCCTTTAGTAAGTTTTCGTTTGTTGAAAATAGTACGTAACTTGCTGTAGACCAACTCCAAAACATTCATGGATTTAAAACAAAGGTAAAAATCTTAGACATTTTAACACAGAATAAGTACCTATTATGTTTATTAAACACCTGGCTATCTGGGTGCTATTATTCGAATCTATTATTATGTTATTATGTATTTTGTTTGCTAATGAATAATACCAAATGTGTGTGGAATGATACGCTGACCTAAACAATTTTACGAATCGGGTCAAAAAACATAATCTATCTAAGAGGCATATTTAGGCGTGTATGGCCATGATTTCTTCTGCCTACCTAGTCCTAAAACCAATGCACGCCACTGGTAATCGCCCCCCTGGTATGTGTTTTTCAATTTGTATTTGCTTCTTTGGCCTCACTCCCGTGTTCCGTTCGCTCCATCTACCTTATTCTGTAATCTGTGAAAATCGGATTGAGATTTCAAACATGTGTCAAAATAAAAAAAAAAAATTAAATCAAAAGTACTAAGGAGTATTGATATCAACTTCGATGAAAATCACCCCCTAAATAACTTTCTTCCCCTTTTTGACCCCGTTAGGCGATGATTTTCAATAAAATACGAAACACATCTTGCATCAATTCTGTTAAGGAAGGTTTATGCAAAATTTGAAGTAGATCGGACCAAGGAATCACGTTGTCCCATACAAACTTTACCCCCGTTTTTCACCCCCTTAGGGGTAGAATTTCGGAAAATCCTTTCTTATCTGATGCCTACGTCATACAAAGAACAGACCCTCCAAGTTTCAGGTCTCTACGATCAGCGGTTTAGGCTGTGCGTTGATTGTCAGTCAGTCATTCAGGACAAAGCATTTTATATATATAGATTACATAAAGTGAGATAGAGTATATAGCGTTTACTCGTTCAAAGAGCAGCTCGACTGGGCATGTACACCACAGAGTAAATAAATGCCTTCACCTTACAGAATACTGCAGCCAAATAACTTTATGTTGTGTTGGTATTTAAGGTGGAAATTGGGGAGGGGTGAAGGATCGTGACTAGTCGTGCGTGAGTGATGTCTCGTGTTTTGCAAGCGTTCGTATGGCTACGGTAACCGCTTACCGTCAGGCCACAAAGTAAATAAAGGGGACTGAGACCAAGCTTCATACAACCGCGCTACGGTAGGTACAGAACTACAAGCTTCAGGCGCGTGTGTGCGTGAGCACTGGCGGCCCGGCACGTACGAGGGGAAACCGGTTTATACTGGCTCGGCCTGTGCTCAAACTCAGGGCACTCGCGCATCGTGTTTGTTTACGTTTAGATATTATAAACTCAGAGTAGATAAATACTAATAAATAACTGAATTTTAATATGAAAATGTGTAAATATGGTTTACTGTACTGAGTCTATGAATAATAATAGAATTAAATAAATTTTCTTTTAGTATCTTACATATAATAGGTAGGTAGGTATTAGCTTTCTGGTAAATTCTTTTTATATTGTCTAATTTCTCGTAAATTAATGGCTTGATTGGTGTTTATGATTTCAAATACGTAGGGTGTAGGTATCAACCTATCCTATTTAACGAGCATGTATGTTTTGAGATCTCGAATACGGCTTTAACGATTTCGATGAAATTTGCTATATGGGGGTTTTTAGGGGCGAAAAAGTGATCTAGCTAGATTTCATCTCTGGGACAAAGTGATCTGCTGAGTTTGCGTGCAAATCTTAGTCACCGCGGCATGGTCAGCGACAAAACTAGATTTGCATTTTAGTAATAATCTGTAATAATGTAATACGTAAATATGTAGAAATATTCTATCATCACGGAAAAGCTGATAGGTATACATTTTTAGGGTTCCGTAGCCAAATAGCAAAAAACGGAACCCTTATAGATTCGTCATGTCTGTCTGTCTGTCTGTCTGTCTGTCTATCCGTATGTCACAGCTATGTATGTAAGAACTATAATGTTGAAACTTGGTAAGTAGATGTATTCTGTGAACCGCATTAAGATTTTCACACAAAAATAGAAATAAAACAATAAATTTTAGGGGTTCCCCATACTTAGAACTGAAACTCAAAATATTTTTTTTCATCAAACCCCTAAGTGTGGAGTGTCTATGGATAGGTCTTCAAAAATGATATTGAGGTTTCTAATATCATTTTTTTCTAAACTGAATAGTTTGCGCGAGAGACACTTCCAAAGTGGTAAAATGTGTGCCCCCCCCCCTGTAACTTCTAAAATAAGAGAATGATAAATCTATAAAAAATATATGATGTACATTACGGTGAAAACTTCCACCGAAAATTGGTTTGAATGAGATCTAGTAAGTAGTTTTTTTTTAATACGTCATAAATAGTTATTTTTATTTACAACAAATATGTACAAAATACAATCTATATTTACAAAATATAATCTATATATAGAAAATTTCCTCAAGCCTGCCGCTGCTTCCGATTAACGGCAAGGTTCCCAGAAGGCTGGCAGCGTTTCCTCTTTGGATAGCCAAGCTGACGCGTTGGCGGAAAAAGCTCCCCGCCCGCTGGTCTCCGGAGGTCTCGATCAATTTTGAAGACAAGGTGCGAGCAAAACGGCGAGCTTCTGACCCCCATGGTCCCAAGGTCTCGACCGCAAAAGGCATAAAAATATAATTGGGTCCAATCGATGCATATTTTTTGAATTTTGAATTTTCCGCACTGGCCGCCGCTGCCCCTGCAGCTTTACAAGTAGCCGGTAAGTGAGATGGCGCGAGTGTATCGACACATGTGGCATCCCACACCAGCGACTTGCCGACACTCCAAGGGATCAAAGACATACCATCCGGTCTCTTGCCATCGCCCCGCGCAATACCGACTGGTTCGAGTACGGAAGGCACGTTAGCGACAGCAAGAGCCCTGCGGATAATGTCATTAATAGCCGAGTGCCGTGATATTCGACCAGCACTTAGGGAGCACGAAAGTCCATGGTGGCCGAGCTCATTGACGAGGTCTCCGCAGCGGCAGCGATGAGGCTGATTGGTCCTGCAACCAAGACGAAGACAAATACACAGACTTAATGTTATACGGTCTAACATTGTCCCGGTATTTGTGGATGGAATAGCTTGTAGCCAGTGACCTGAGTCACTCTGAGAGACGGCTAACAAGCGCGCGCGGTCTGTATCTATCGAAAAGTTTGAAAATAAATTTTGCCAAGTTTTTTCACAAAGAGGCTTGTCCCACGCTCTCTGAGAGTGACTCAAGGTTGGAATATTTGTGCCTGGACAAGCTGCCTGCCAGGCGTCTCTAGCATCGGACAGGTAAGAAACCTCAACAGATCCAATAGAAGGGTCCAAAACAGATCTGACAAGGCTGCCCACACTGTATACCGAGGATAGAAACGCCGGTACTGATATGCTTGAAATTTTCCGCACTCCTAGGCCACCATAACACACGGGTAGGGTGGCCTGAGACCACACTTTGTTTTCACAAAAACTGTAATTTAGAATTTTGGAAAGAGACGTTTTGATCATATTATCCAAAGTATCTAATATGTGAACGAATTTAAATAAGTGCGTACTGCGGAGTAAATAGGTAAACTTAGGCACGAAAAGGCAGAGTCGAACAATAAAAAATGCATAATGGGCATTAATTTCATAAAGTCTATTTGAAGAGTCATTAAAATTTTGAATCTTTTTCTCAAAGAAACTAGGTATGGATTCATCTAAGACGGGGGCTCCGAGAAGATGAAGCGACTCCTTTGACAGTAACTTAATATTGGGAGCCAAAACATTAAAATTTTGAATTAATTCTGATTTTTCAGATTCTGGGAAAGAATCTAAAATAAGGAGCTCACATTTGGAGCTATTGAATTCTAGGCCAATCTTTTTAAAATTTTCTGTCAATGTTTTAAAATCACTGAGAACGGAAGCCGCATCACCCCCCAGCGTACCATCGTCTAGATACCATACATTAAATTTAGATTGTAACCCAGAAATAATTGAATGGATGGCCAAACTGAAGATAGCTGGACCGAGAGGGTCGCCCTGTTGACAACCCATGGCGGAAATAAGTGGGTGTTCTCTGAAAAAAAGTTTTGATGGATGCCCATAGCATTGCCAAAGGTAAGGATATACGTCAGGGCAGATATCCCGAATTTGGGTCAATAAAGCGCCCCTATCGACAGAGTTAAATGCATTTTTTATGTCAACTTTAAGCAGCACTTCACCTCCGTTATTTAATAGAAAGGTCCGAGCCGCATGAACAGCTGCCTCACAACCTCCCTTTGAGCCAAAACCGAGTTGAATGGGCTGAAATATTTCCGAAAGTTTCGGGAGAATGTGACGACAACAAATTTTGGAGGCCATACGACGGATAGTATTACCCACAGCGATGGGTCTTACTCCGCCATCTTTTTTGGATAGCGCGCAAAGGTTGGCCCCATAAATGATCTCAGTGAATGGGCTTGGCTGGCACCTTTCCTGCCAACATTAAATTTATAAGAGAGGTTAATTTCGATAATAATTTGGTACCAGCGTCTCCGGCGGCACCACAGACAAGATCTTTGTAATGCTGTGGTGTAAAACCGTCGAGACCGCCAGCAGAACCAGGTTTAAATGACATAATGACGCTCAAGAGATCTTGGGCGTTACAATTTAGAACAGATTGGTCTAAAGATGGGGGATCTGGGAGGTTTATATTTGAAAGCGGAGATGGATGTTTAGATTCTAAAGCAGAAAATTGAAAATTTCATTTCATAAATTGAAATTAATATCAAATACTCAGGTCTATACTACCATTTACTTATATACCTACAGGTTTGTACGGAACCCTCGGTGCGCGAGTCTGACTCGCACTTGGCCGGTTTTATTTATTTAATGTTATTCTCCTGTGCTAACCCTACCAAAATAGGTATAATTTTTGAACGCTCCTTAGAAGCTTGTACTCTGTTCCCTTCAATCCTCTGTGAGTCAGGCCGGCCGTATGCTTGTTTAACGAAGTCGACGATTAAAGTTCTTATAAATTTTTGTTTATTTACCTGAGCCCCGCGGTTTCATGATTTTATATAGCCTTCCTCAAGCGAAATAATCCTAATCCCGTTACGTGTACAGGATGGAAATATTATAAGGGCAAAAATTATGGGCAGAATATAATAATTATGGTCTTAGGAGATTATCCCAAATTTTTTGAGGTATTGCTATCAGCATTTACAGATTTGAAAAAAAGTACTCATCACATTCATTTTCCTAGCAAGAAGTATGGAAAAAGTTTTTGTTTCGATTTGTAACGTTTTTATTACCTTAACCTAACTTGGCCCCATAGAGCTTAATTTGGATCCTTGTCGGAAACAGGATCGATTAAGCTAATATATTTTTCGTAAATCGCCGTTTTCTTACTGTCTGTAATATTTTTTCGAAATCTGTAAATGCCGATACCAAAAAATCAATCAGTACCTAAGGGATATTCGCGTGGCTTGACTTGAACCCATAAGGTAGCTGCCCTCACTGACCCGTCTACAATTTCCATCCTGTATGTATGTATAAGTATAATATATGCATGGATTAACTGACTGACTCACAGCTGGTTACTTATGATATTTTCAAAAATCTAGAAATGAATATTAAAATTAATTAGTATATCTACGGACTGTGACTCCTTGTAGCAAAACGTTTACATAATTGTGATAGGATTGATAGGTACCTGTACTGTGTTTCTGCTCACAAACCTGCATATCAATATTATCAATCCTAAAAAATATGAAAAAATTATAGTCTAACGCACTTCTAGAAAACTTTTGATGATCAAATTCTAGTGGCGCCATCTGCGGTTGAATTCATGGAAATGGTGTTTCTAGCAAAATGCCATCTAGCGGTATTTAAATAAACTACGTCACTGAGTTACAAACGACGCGACTAAATCCAATTTCCAGCCGATCGGGTAGATGTCACATTTTGTTTTTATTCTTTATTGTGGTTGAGGCTCACGCAACGCAACCTGCCATCGAGATATTCAGCCAATTACATCAAACTTAATTCACGGTATATTATACAATTTACGCATATTATATAGGTAACTATTTATAAACGAAATTACTTGATAATTTCAAGTCCATAGAGTTACAATATTAGGTATGCACTGATAGCGTTAACAACGTTGCCTTCCATACAGATTCGTACACAAGTTGATTTATAGTCAGACAAAATGTCGATATGGATTCCTTGTAATTTGTTCTCGGTAAAAGTATCGATAATAAACGAAAAATTGGTAGGGTAAACATACCGGCTATCGACCAGTTAAGCGACTTGTTGACTTCAGAGTTGATTTCTATCATGATGCTGTACTCCAAGATATTTCATAAAATTTTCATTTCATCCTACTATAGTCTAGTTTCATAAAACCTAACGTTCATAGACGTATCAGTGATACATAATTAAAAAAAAATATAACTTCGTAAAAATAGCAAATATACCGGCTATCGGCCATTTCACTCAGTTTTCGTCCACCAGTGCACTGGTTAACGGCCACCTAATTAACAGTAGAAAAACGACTCTTATTCAATAGATCATAGGGTTCATAATAGTATGAAAGTAAAAAATGAATAAATTCACAAAAAGCGTTATATTTTCACTCTCTTCTATGAATTAAGTAACAGATTAAAATCTCGATTCAAACTAATAACTACTTTTAGCTTTAGCATCAATAAAAATGTCTTAACAGTCACAATCATATAAAAATTAAATTAAAAAAATATGAATTCTATGCCCGTAACTAGTATACCGAGACTTTAACAGCAACTAAAATAGATACTAAGATAATTTGCCGTGTGGTTCTCGGCATAGAATAGGGCCAACCCTTCCAATCCTGAGGGTGTTGTAAAAGGCGACTAAGGGAATACACCAGGGGACGGGCAGCAGCGTCCATCTGTGATACGTCATCACTATTGCGATCACCAACCCGCCTGCCAAGCGTGGTGATTACGGCAATACCTCTCTACTTGACAACGCAAACACAACTACGGCCTCCAGTCGTGGCAGGCTCGATATCCCGGGCTACGGTAGCGGTCACGGTAACGGCGGGGCAGGGGTGCTAAGAGTCTCCGGCAGAGATCCGGCTACCAACACCGACGACTGGACCTGGTAACATACAATACACGGACTCTGAGGAACGAGGAGAAGCTCATTGAGCTGGAGGAAGATGTGGACAGGTTGCGCTGGGATATAATGGGATTATCAGAAGTCCGAAGAGAGGGGGAGGACACGATTATCCTTAAATCCGGTAACCTGTTCTACTACCGGGAGGGTGATCACCTGTCACAGGGTGGTGTTGGGTTTATTGTCCGCAAGCCCCTCATCAAGAATATAGTGAGGAAAGAGAGTGTCTCACCGAGAGTCGCATACTTGATACTCAGAATCACCAAACGGTATTCACTGGGGGACTTTAACGTGAAGATATACATTAGGAATGACGATGAGCTGAGAGTGGGGCATTTTGGAATTGGGTAGAGGACCCTAGGGGGCAACGTCTGGCCGACTTCATGGAGTTGGAGGGACTATTTATGATGAAATCCTTCTTCAAAAAGCGGCCGCATAGGAAATAGACCTGGAGTAGCCCCGATGGATCCACCAAAAATGAGATAGACTTTATCTTGACGACAAAGCGGCAAATCTTCAGTGATGTATCTGTGATCAGGGTTAACACCGGCAGCGATCACCGATTAGTAAGAGGCACACTGAACCTGAACATCCAGGTGAAGAGATGTCGTCTACGCTCCGACCACCATATGCATGTATGTAAGACCCTGAAAGCTTTCAGCTCGAACTTCATAATCGCTTCCAATGCCTGGATGATTGCGTGACGGTGGACGATACAAACAAAAGGCTCAAGGAACCTTCCCATGCGTTACGATGTAAGTTTTTTAAAACGAATATAACCCAAAAACTCTCGGTTGCAACTCTCAAACTCATGAAGCGACTTCCGGCTTTCGCCAACTTAATTATCCAATCAACGATTTTCTTTTCATTTCTTCACCTAAACTAATTTTTGAGTCTGGGCCAACTTTTCTCCTTTGATTAGCAACACTACCGGAAAGCCTGTCATAGTGGAGCTTGGAACTCCGTAGTGCCAGCATGCTTCTCTGATGCCGCGTATATCTGAAAGAGTGGTTTTCAGTGCTTCTTTACTATAAGCAAACCTTCGGGAAGTCAAGCCATTTATTCAATTTATGACCTAGTAGGGCGCTTATGAAGGTCAAAGCTACTGAAGTTACTACCGTTCGTAAGTTGGCCTTCAACTGAGAAGAACAGGCAAGAAAGTCAGCACTTAGTTAAATTTTTACCATTTATCGGCGGCTTTTAATTTCCTAGGTCGAAAACAGGTTTATTTTTTACTAATTATCGGCCGTTCTTTTTCGAAAGGCCGGAATCAGGTGTAATTTGTACCAATTTTCGGCCGCTCTTTATTTCAAACGGCCGGAGACAGGTTTTGTTTTTACTAGTTATCGGCCGCTAAACGTTCGGTATTTTTGATCGTTGATATCTTTGAAAATATGAGGTATACTAGCGGCCGGAATCTAGTTGTAAATTCACAAAATTCTAGCTGTTCACAAATATAATGGAATCTATGTTGGTGAATTTAAGGTTTCCGCAATAAAGGCAAAGAGAAATGACGTGAATAAACCGGTTGTGCGACCACCCGGTCGATAAGTAGATTTTTAAATTAATTGTTAACGTATTGTCCGACCACCAAAAATATCACAAATTATGAAATTTTTGATGAGTTTGGGCACTTGAATATTGAAATTAAACATGCTTAGTATACACAAACCAAATCAATCACCAATAAACCAACAGTAACACTTAAAAATTTACATTTGAAATTCCATCCACCTGCTATTTTTTTCGCTAAATTTTATACGCGTCAGTACACCAAATTTTTAAATAGCGACTGAGGGCTCAGTTTGCAAATTTCGAGTTCATGCCGTTGGAATATGAACCGTGAAGTTTGTCCGGAACGAATGGCGTGAAATGAGAAAGGAGTGGTCTTTAACACTGTCTATTATTTGAAATAACGTGCGAAGTGGTCGATAAGGGGTAGTGGCCGGCCAACCGGTATGTTTACCCTATTCATTATATGTATTTTAATCGTCGAAACTATGTTTGCGCACTTCGCTTCAAGGTAGGTACTCTAGTCTAGTACATTCGCTCTATGATATTCTTACTCTATGGTCAAATCAGTTATCAAAGCTACTGAAAAATTGGACGTCTGCTTTCACCGCATATTGCACAATAAATCCAAAAATATCTCACCTATTTCACCTACGAGTTGTTGCAGTGTCTACATATTTATATTCTGGATTTAAAAAAAACTCTATTTAAATTTTATTTACTCTGTTACATTTTAAATAAGTGTCCCTATAAATTGCTCTTTAGAATCTGAAGAACAATCATAAAAAAAAAACGTAGGTAACAGGATTTTCCGCCATGATGGCCACCCGCGGCATAAACAATGCCGTTCTTCCGGTAGGTACATTTTATTTATCTGAAATATTTATGCTGCGATTTTCGATACGTTGAGTACAAATAGAAAAGCTTCAAAGGTTCCATGAAAAGAGAGAGATAGAATAATAATAGAGCAGTTTTCATATAGATTCAGCATTCATAGCTATATCTTGTACGACGTACGTAGTATATTATTTACTCTATGAATTAGAAGGATGTCGATATGAGTTCCTTCCTTGTCATTTGTTCTCGATTAAAGTATCGATTAAAAACGAGAAATTGGCTTTCATTATGAATCGATTAAACTTTGAACGCTCAGGGGGGCTAAAAAAGAAGCTATAGCTAAGCAATATTGCTACGCAATTCATTTTTTCGAATTCTCGGCAGATCCTAAGTGATTCCAATATTTTTTGGTAAAATAGTTACTCATTATATACAATTAAATTCATTAAAAGATTTGAAATTGATGAATTGCATAAGATCTGCTTTAAATTCGAAAAAATGAATTGCGTTAGCAATATTGCTTAGCTTCCTTTTTAGGGGTGGGGGCAGTTCGTTTCAAGGTAGCGTTATACACACGGCTACACAACAAACTATACATGTCCAGTATAAGCTGATCTCGCATTGTAAAGGATTTCCTTACAATGAGATCGCTCTATTAATATTCTACCTCTATGGTCCTGTATTTTATACTCAGACACAGACATCGAACAATTACCTAACCCAGACATAGGGTATAGGCAAAACCACAGAAATTTGTTGTTATAGAAATTTTCATTTAAGAAATGAGTCTTACTTGTGCCTATTTTAAGTTTAGGTAAGTACCTTCTTTATTGCAACACCATTTCCGGCGGTAGTCTTAGGAAATTAATAAAACGACATTGTATGTATTTATTTTATTGTGACTAGTTCTACTTTTAAATTGAAACCACTGTTTAATTAAAATACTGCCATAAAGTAACCACACATTTCATCATACCTACTCAAGTTGTAGTTAGTTGAAGCAAAATATTTGAATTAGTACTGTGGCATCTATATGGAAGAATTCACGAATCCATTAAACAATACCTATAGAAGATATAATACAATAAAGTATAACTATTTTAAGTAAATTGATATAATAATAATATGTATAGAATTCCTTAATTGGTTGGAAATTATCACTATTAGGTAACATTTTAATGCGCGCGTTTCTTGATTAGTCTAAGTACTTTATACCAAACAAATTATTAGATTACCATTTAATTTCCCTTAAAACATAAAAAACATAACATAATATTTTGCTATCAAAACTGAATCTTATGCAATAACATATTAAGATGATTTTTGGTTACAAAAACTTTTTTTCCTGGTAAAATCTAGCAGTAATTTGTAATAGTAATATAAACAGGTAACAAATTGATTATGCAGTATCTATAACAAGTGCTCTCGACGCAACATTATATTAATAACTTTAATACAAAAACAATAAAGTTCCTTTTCCCTACTTAGTTATATATACATCTAGCATCACTTTGTTTGATGTGGCTACGCTGTGTAACTTATTTTCTAATTAAATTTAATAAGAAATTATTTGCTATGCGTGTATCTATAATACAACGTGTTATTGAAATAGCTACCTACTTTTTTTCAAGAAATATATCTTTGTTTCATGTAGAGTCTAAGCGGTTAATTGCTTAAGAGTGTGATGGACCAATGAGTGTATTCGGTGAAAAGCTTTGAATTAGATGTAGATCTAATACAAAAACTTTATGGTGGTGCGAGAGCATTGAGTGGACTGTATCTAGGGCGCCTAAATTATAAGGCAGGGCTGGCTGGCACTTTCTATGTGGACTAAATAAATACTTACTAATTCCTCAAATACAGCAAATAAATAAAATAAAATCTTTAACAATAATTTATGAAATAAAGAATGATTTATCATTTCAATTAATTACAATAAAAAGTGTTAGGATCAGACACTGCAAATAATTTTTGGTAGATATTGAGATATTTAAATAACACTTTGTACACTATAATAATGAAATATGCAATGGAAATCAAAATAAAACCAGAAGCAAGAGTCATAAAGTAGTTAATCACCATTTACATTATGGAAGGAAACTAAGGGTCCATTCAAACCAAACGGAAATGTTCGCGAAGCTCGAGCACTTTTCCATGTTAAGGTAATCATAGACTTCGTAGATTTATCATAGAGTTGCAAATCCTAAAGAGTTAGTATAATAAGAAACAAAAGACTCGCGTCAACTCTTCCTGAATATAATGCAGGCGAATTAAAAATTAGTCTTGTAAGAAAGAGCTTATTATAACATTGAAGACAAAGATGTCCTGTCCATATGTAGCCGCAAGCTTGTTCAAGCTCGTAGGAGTAGAGTCTATAATTATGATCTTGCTTTAGATATTTTGTTTTGAAATTTTTGACAATAAAAAATAACCAATAGGTATTGCCCGATCGTCATTTTTTTTTTATCTTTCTGAATATCTTGCCGTTTATTCTCAGTTGAAGGGTTGCATTCCGAACCGAACATTAATGCTCGAGCGTTTGCGAACAGTTGTCTGTCTGACTGAACCGATCCTAAAGGTTCTGTTTTATGTACCAGCATCCATCTGTGGTCAACAGGAGTGGTGGCACTAAATTCGCGTCCAAATGACAATCGTAAACTGTCTGTGGTATAACTATAGTGTAGGTATGTACAGCCAAGGGCAAAAATATGTACACATTTTGTGAAAATCAAAAGCAACTTTGCGCCCTGTACTGTAGATTTATATGTTGAAATATTACACAAATCATAAAGTTTTATGTTAAAATATTCTGCCCGCATAATATATTATAATTTCAATCAACAATTAAAAAAAAACGAATACATATTTACATCTATGCAACTTCTCTAAGCTTTGTTAAACAAAATAAAGGTAATTTGAGGGTAGCGTTTTTAACCTCGGATGTACCTGCTAATTATCACTTCTAGATAGAGTTTCTAATTGGTGTGTTTTTTTTGTTATTGTATTCTTCCTCAGACTTTAAAATAGTTAATATAAGCTTGCATTTTCGATAGATTATTTCATCCAATTCAAAATTTTGCTGATTGTTGTGTTAAATTGTATGCCAATAACCATTTATCTGTGATACAAGCATAGACGTATGATACTAGTATCATGATCCCTATATGAGAAATGATTTCTGGTATTTGTGTTACAAACTTATCAAAAAGAGTATATTCTGCAATGATATTCTGTGGTAAGGCGATACCTACGAGAAAACTAAGTTAGGTACCCAGTACCTATATCTTAAAAGGACAGAAAAATATAATGTATTCTACTGTGTGACAAATAATACGTAAAATACTTTAAAACTTATAATAATAACCATCTTCCTTACCTATAACAAACTTAAAAAATAACTTGCCACAATCAGACACAGACTTCAACATTTGTATAGAAGTGGCATTTTCTTTTTCATAATCTACAAATTTGAACACGTTAAATCAGTAAGTATCTCAATAGCTTCATTATTGCATAGCCTTTTTAGGGCTCACTTACATTAATATTTTAATTATTTTATTTATTCGATAAGTTGCTGTTCATCACATCCTCGTCGTTTGCCGAGCTGGTGGCAGAGTGTCGGTGACCCCACGATGTCTCCAAGGAACACACTTAGTAGGTAATACTCCTTCGCTTGTTCTTGAGAGCGTTTGTATTGGCTGTAAATAAAAAAAGTTATGGTTGTTACTAGCCATATGCTGTTTTTAAAAATAGAAAAGTTTTTAGTTTTTATCTATACATTTTTTTTTGGTATCTGTGCTTTTTGTTGACTGTACCTGCATTGTCATCCAATATACTAATGTATACCAAATATCAGGTCAATATGATAACTGAAAGTGGGTGTTTGACTTGCAAGATTTGAACCGATCATACATATTACATTGCATAGATACATTGCAAGTTAATAAAAAGCTTGTAACCTGTAAAATAGCAGCATTTTATAATAACTCATTTACGACAAAGACGGTAAACAAGTTTGCCGCCCACCTTATGGTAAGCGGTTACCGTAGCCATATGGAACGCTTGCAACACACGAGGTATCACTCACGCGTTACCGACTTTTGCACGTGCAGGAACACAACATAAAGTTATTTGGCTGCAGTATTCTGTAAGGTACTTCCCCAGATTAGCTGCTCTTTCAGCGAATAAACGCTATGCTCTACCTCTCTACAAACTCTGGACCTGCCATTATTAATCTGAGAACTATTAACTGTTTTGAAAGATAATTAAGGATAATAATCGTAATAGTGTAATTAAATTTAACCTGAAATATGATATTAATCTGAAAAAAATGCCTGCGGCAATTTGTGTGTACTGTTTTATTGTTATTTTCTGTAATTACACAAATATATAATTAGACCGCGTCCAGGCTTCGTTGATTAATTTATTTTGCACCCTATTAATAAATTACACAAGAGTTACAAATATAATACATTATATATCTTAATGCAATTTGCAGTTACATGAAATATTATACGGAACTGCATCTCAATAACAATCTCTGCATAACACAAACCCACAAACGTGACGATTACCATTCATACCACACTTGCAATGCAAATCGAACTTTATCTCCGCGTTCAAAATGCTATAATTCAGATATGAAACCAAAATATAATCTTAGGAGCTAAGACTTACAAGTATAATGAAGAATTACAAGCTAAACATTGTGGTCTTAAGGTTGAGTTTCGATTGTTAGTAGAAGAGCGCTAGGACAGTGAAAGTGCTTTGCGGTATTGCATAATACCGGCTCACCTCGGACGTCGAACGAGCTAACCGAAGTCGATGCTAGTCCGCCAGACACTCCGATAGAATTGTCAAGAACAATATCGTATAAATTATCAATAGGAATTACGTAGAGATCATATGCAAATAATAGGAGAGCTGACCCATAAGTATGGAAGTCAAACTAGGGAGAGACTTAAGCATAAACCGATCTCTTATATTGAAACCATGTATTGAAAATATCCGTGTATTATTAGTACCAAGACCTAGTTATTTCACAAATGTTGAGGCGTCTCGTCTATGTAAAAGTAGAAATAGTTTAATAACCTTGGTCTAGCTAGTGTTTTTAATTGGGCTAATGACATTAATTATTATAATTAACCCCCCATTAAATATCAATTTATTAATTAAATGGAATTAGTAAATTACTTATGAAACGTGAAATAAAAAGTCATGGTTGGTAAAACTATTGGTAGGGCCTTGCGTGAACGGAACCTAATTGCAACCTTGAAGGGCGAACCTAAATGCGTTTTCACTTTAATGTTTTCGATAGGTTGCCTAATGTTTTCCATCACGCATCACTTCCTTTTTCATTCTAAGTTTTAATTGGACAATATGTACAAAACTATAATATATAAGTTTATAAGATAACTAATGTTACAAATGCGAAAGATTGGATGGATGTTTGTTTCTCAATCACGCTTCAACAAATGAACGGATTTGGATGAAACTTTTTATCCCGGGAAAGCAATATATCCTTGAGGGTGAAACCGCGGGGTGCAACTAGTAAGATATAATTTTAATTTTGCATATTAAATAAAATGTACCTAAGTTAAGTTTAAGTTATTTTATGCTCTACTTATTTTTTACTGCCCTATCTTTGTCCTCATCTCTTCTACTTTGCTTTGCGGTGTCTAACAATGTCCTTAATGTGGTGTTGGGGTTGTTACTTTGTACTATGCTATGAATACCCATGATGCAATGAAATATTTGTATTGTAGACTATTCAAATGAGATTCCCTCCTACCTTGCTCATAATTTTTGAGTTTAAAGAAATAGGTTACGGTAGTCACATACTACATAAAGCATGTGACGTGTATGGCTCCATACAAGAATGTATTATGTATGCAATGGATGGGCGATTGCACAGGCAGCACACGATGACCCATGCCATGCGGTTGCGTGGCTGTTACATCGATGTCCCACTTGCGTCGCGCTGGACACACTTTGCTGCATTCTTATACAAACCGTCCGCAATTTTGTCGACCACTGACCTGATTACGGTGCACACAATTAGACGTGCCATTGAAATGCCTCATTTGAATTTAATCATTGCTAAATTATCATAGAAACTCTATGGATGGACGGTGGTGTCAAGGTCGGGTGTTGGGTAACCGCCGGGTGTTACGGGTGTTAATTTTATTGTAATCGTTCATTATGCTCCGCTATTTATTTTCAGTGTACTACTCTATAAGGAAATTAAGATTCAACTTAAGTAAAAAAAAACGTGTTTACATATTAAGAGTCCCACTCACTGACTCCTACAAACCTATAATAGGATACTGCTGATATATTTTTTTTATTTGAATCAAAGCGAGGTAGAGGAATTACCTGAAAACATCAGACCAATCAAGCTGCGGTCGCGGCTGGGCTCGCGCTCTCTGCGCGTAGTGCGCACAAACTCGCTCGAAGACGCATGCTTTTGCGCCGAACTCTCCTACTATGTACTTCTCCACCTCTTGAACATCGAACGGCTCAGCTGACTCACTGGCGAATGTCAGCGCACGCCTGTTGCGTGAACGGTATGTGGCTGAAAAACAATTTTAAACATAGCTTGAGTAATTTGACCCCTATTTTCAAGATTGTATAGCTGAACTTTAAGCGTGAAGGGTCAACCCTTGGGTGTAGTAAAAAACAACAATATACAAGAGCATGAATTTTTATCAACGTCTCTTGAGTGATAAATTCACCAATACGGGATGACGTGATCAAATTGACGAGTACTTTAGATCAACATTACATGTACTCCATGACAAACCTAAATCTGCGGTTACGGCTATAGCATTTAGATATACGGTGAAGGATTTATTGAATCCGATCAGCGGGGCTAGCGCTTTTTACTTGCCATTTACATGTTCAAAGCATAAGAAAAGCCAGGGTATTTCGCAAACTATGTATACTCAAATTATTTCAGTGATGCCCCACACTTCTCCCGCTCTTATATTCCCTGGGCAGAAATAGCTAGTCGCTACTTTCAACTGGATATGTCCCTAGACACCTATTTTGGATTGTTAGACGTAACGTAAGTGTAAAATCCTACCTCTACTGAAATACTTTTGGAAGATTTAGGATTGTCTAAAATATGAAAATAATGAGACTTAAACTTTTGAAGTAGATAATTTATTCATTCCTTTTCGATTAAGGTTTCGTTTAAAGAAAACATGTATCTAAATCGCAAATTTAACATACAAAGTGCGGGCGTCATTTCCGGACGGAGGATTCCGTTAAAAAAAATATATTAGTTTATTTGCAAAGGGGGTCGAAATTTTTAAGTAGGACTACAAGTTCAATTGGGGAATGAAAGAGCTTCACTTGTGCATCCCAAAATAAGATTTTATTTTCTTTTAGGTTGCGCAGATTTTTACAATGATGAAAAATTAAACAAAAACTCCAAAGATCGCATTGGGTAAAAAATAATTCCAGGTGAACAATGATGTAAATTTTGCAGGAAGATTATAACGATGTTTCTAACTTGCCATAAAGATTTCCTTCACAAACAAACGTAGTTATGCGTCCGGTTTCTTATTTAAACAAAAACAGTAATAGAAAACGAAAAAAAAACGAAAGTAAACGAAACGAGGAAACGCAGCGGCAGACTCGAGGACATTATTTATATATAGATTTTATTTTGTACACACTTGTAGTAAATAAAGATTATATACTGTTTAACAACAGTTTCGGCATAAACTAAGAAATATATGTCCCAGAAAGACTGCCGGTTTTATTTTTAAATTAATTGCCATATTTTTTTAATTATTTGTTCACGTAACAAGTACAACAGCTGACAAAATAATTTTCTTCTGCAGTGCTATTACCTACAGTTTAAAGATACAGATAAACGTCGTCGATTGCTTAGTAATGGTCCCGTTGGCATCATTTACAGAACCCTAAAAATGTTTAATATCTAAAATATTTGTTATCACAAGCCACCCATTACTTTTAAATGTTTGTAAGTCATTACCACATTTGTAGAACGAATTAGGTTATTTAAAAACATTAGGATAACATTTCTGGGTTGAACTATTTTCAAATGAGGTTATATTTAAGTGAACCATTCCAAAAGCCGAATCTATATCTATCTATCTATCACTATAAATAAAAATGAATCCATATTTCCCTTGGTCACGCCATAAATTGAGAACGACTTTATGGATTTCATATATATTTTTGATAGAGATAGCCTTTGGTGTGTAGAAGGACATAGACATAGGCACGCGGGTGAAACCGCGGGGACAGACTAATATTAATAACGCTGTTTTTCGGTTTGCTTTTTTTTGTTTATTTGAATGCGCATATCTCTGAAACTAAAATCAATAGTAGTTCTACAGTCGCAAGCAATAAATTCATATAATGTTAGTATTTGCAGTATGTAGCGTAGTCTAGTTGGTCAGACTTGTTAGAGTTTATGAGGATTATTAATGTGACAGACTATTGCACCAACAATGCAGTTTATTGGCCAGTTGAATTTAGTACCTATATACAAGCTCATTTAACCAATATTTATCATAAATATATTATTTACCGCACGCGTATTGTAATATAGCTATAGAGTTCAAGCTAGTTATACGACTCAGTCGGTAAACAAGCAAAGCAAGACGCCTGATGGTAAGCGGTTACCAGAGCCATATGACGCTTGCAACACATGAGGCTTAACTCACGCATTACCGGCCCTTCTCCTACGCCTTACTCACGCGCAAGAACACAACATAAAGTTATTAATTTGGCTGCGGTCTTCTGTAAGGTGGAGGTACTTCCCCGGTCGAGCTGCTCTTTGAGCGAGGACAAGCTAAAGCTGGGTAGATTTAGAACCTTCATATATTCCTACTATTTACGGAGTAGTATGAGTGGCTGATATCCTTTTCGCACTATGGTACAGTTCTTTGTATAGTAGTCATAGAGAAAGAATATTAGAGTACGGTCAAAGCAGCCGCGGCATCACGGAATCATAATAGTGCGCGGCACGAGTTCTTTCGACTGAAACAAATATACTTTACGAACCTGAGGCAAGGTGAAGGGACTATAGTAAGTCACTAGTGTAAGATATATCTATAAATGCATCCTATATATGCAAATTTCAGCTTCTCGCAATATAATGTTGTTTAATCTAGCACTCTAATATCTATCTCTATGGTTGTAGAGTTGTAAATCTGACGCCAAGCACAAACTATTTCCTTCTAGGCTTTGTTTTCTCCTTGGCCTTTTGACCATAAAATTACTTACCATTGTTATCAAACACAAGCGTTTTCACAATAAAAAAAATCCTTGCTTAAGTTCAACGATTTAAAACCAGATATGCAATTTTTATACTACATGGCAGCAATGTCATTGACAATCGTTCTTTGAACCCTGAAATACTTATCAGAAATGCTTAAGTTTATTGTCACGGTCATTACAAATTGTACAATACAATCATAGTACATCATCTACTACACGGCTCCTAGTCTAGGAAGCCTCCAACTAGCTTAACGACTATAACAATTAAGTGATCACCGGGACCTACCACTTTGCGTGCCTTCCGAAGCACGGAAACGCTTGATTTGAAATACCACTAGGTGATCACCCATCCTGATACCGTTCTTCATCTCATTGCTTAACTTTGCCAATCGATTACATTAAATACCGTTTAGGACTATCTAAGCATTTTATTTCATGTCGCAAAAGTTCTTTTACGCATTACCAACCATTATTTATTCTGTGGTACAGTCGAGGACATAAATATGTATACACTTTTTGAAATTCAAAAGCGATTTTCTCGCATGTTTAACATTTAAGTGTTAAGCTATTATATCTCATAATTTCAATCAGTAGTTTAAGAGGAAACCGTTGTTGAATTTTACTAATTGTATACATATTTATGTCCTCGACTGTACATATTAGTAAGTAGTATATGTAATATACCTACTAACTAGTAGGCTAATAGTTAGGTATATTGCAAAGCTTAGTTAATAACTCTACATTCTGTTTTGCAAATGATAGTACATCCAAAAACATTAACAAAGTTAATTGCATACAGGTCGGTTAACGAAAGCTGGCACGTTCACAGTACTCATAAATTTGCAATCAGTCAAGTCTAATGGACGAATGCAAAAATAGACCACTCTATATTTATGAGCAGTAGCAAAAGCAAAACAATAACTGTCTCCTTCATACTCATAAGCTTGACTTTGCGCGAGAGAGACGGTGTAAATGTGTTGAAACGTGCCAGCTTTAGTTAACCGACCTATACATGCATATTCCAATATTTCAGCGGTTTTGTTGTGTATAGCGTGGAAATGCATATATCGCGGCAGTTCGCGCGCGACTGGCGCCATAAACATGTCCAAACGTCATTGGACGCGTGAAAAACTGTATATCACCATCATAGTAGTTATTTGGAATACTAGCAAGCGGTCCAGAGGTCTGCGGTCAGAGTTCTGCCCCCCTAGACAAGATGGTTATCGACAATCGTCATCGTTAGTAAACGATCAACCTTTGTATGGGATTGACATTTCAAATCGAATTATCACGTGACTTTTAACAATCTCTTATGTCAAATCCATACAAAGGTTGATCGTTTACTAACGATGACGATTGTCGATAACCATCTTGTCTACTGGCCCTGGTCGCTGTGTGTGCAATGATCAAAAGCGCTTATAGATTACAGTGAACTAGGCATGGAAATTATTGCTACTTTAAAGGAATTCTCATTTGATGATATTATTATTTTTTATAGCATGATTTCACTAGCGATATATGATTTGCAATGATTTGTAACCTACGTCATCGATGCTGATCGACGGTATTTTTCACAAAATCATGTGCGAGTATCGCATGCAAGTGTCAAATTATCACTGATGCAAATTAATTATATATACTTTCGTAGCAAAAAATTATTTTTCTATCCTGCTACATAACATGCTAAAGAAGTTAACACTTTATGTCACTTGATTTAAGGTTTATTTTTGAATACTCTTAAAAGCTAATCAATGATAAAGTTTTTTTTTTTTAAATTTGTTCATGACCATGGATACAAAGTCTTTCAGTCGCATACATTTTATTTATATTCTTAAATATTCTTTATAACATGTAACAGGCTATGTCATGGACGGTAGCAGATGTGACATATGAAAACAGAATCATATTCTTTATCACCTGCTACTTGTGATTTATGCCATGCCTACAGTGAACGCGGAACGCAGAACTCTAGACTGCTCGCTGTGGGATAGAAGCCTTAGGGTTGATTTTTCAATGGCCAGATAAGCGGCATCTGTCTATTGATTTGAAATGAGACCAGTTTTTTTATGGACTTATCAAAGAAATAGCATAGCCGAGGCGATTGAAAAATTACCTTAATAAAACTAACTGGCTGTACACAGTTATAGCCTACACCAGTGGGTATAAAAGCATATACCATTTTGCACAGGAGTTTCTTTATGTAAGCACTAAAAAGCATTAGGTACTCAAAATTCAGCCCCTAAGGAGGTAAAATATGGGATCTCGCCGAGCGGAAAGCTTGTCGTACCCTACCAGATTTATTTCTAACTAGATTCCGTCCTGCAGTTTACCCGCGTTCTCGATACATAAGAGTATAAGAACTTTTGAGACTAAAAAAGTTGACTGTAATCCTTAGTATGATCCATACATATGACAATATTTCATCTAAAGCTGTTCAGCCATTGCGGCTTGTTTGACTTACAAAAATACACACAAACTTTATCATTTATTTATCAATATATCATAAAATAAATTTACAAACTTCACGTACAATTTAAACTGCATAGTTATTTTTTTACTGGTAAATTATAACTTACCGGGACTAAATGAATACGACAGTCTCTTCAAGAAGTTTGTCAGCTTAACACTTGTGATGATAAATGGGAACCCTACTAACTGAACTGGCAACTCTAACGCCGAATCCTGACCACTTGCATCATTATACAAACTTAGAAATACTAACAAAAATAAAATAAATATTAATCTAAGCTCCATCGTGCAAACACTGGCTGATTTCAAATAAGCTGGTCAAGTGAGTAACAATTCCGAGAGATTGTTAAATCTAGGGTTTCATCATAAGTATAGTCATGGGTTTCACAACACTAAACACTTGTAAAAGTTCTATTGTTTTGTCATTATTTTACGTAAACACGAATGAACATTTATTGCGTAACTCAAAATTATGTAAATCAGAAAAGAAACAAAACACAGTCCAAAAGTTCTAAATTCAAAAAACGTTAATGACGTTTCGTTATTGCACTATTTGCGCTCTCGGCTGGTATACTCAGTCGAACGGTCAAAACTATACTGCAAAAACTGTGTACCTCCATGATGAGACGATAACGCCTTTCTCGTCGATTGCTAAATATGGTATTTAAATTGATGGATTTGTCTGCACTCTTATGTCATGAACAAAAAACATAAGTCTCAGTTACTTGGACTATTTATGTAATAATAACATATTGCTTACCTGGACTCAATGCATACGACAATTTTTTCACGAAGTTGGTCAGCCTCACCGCTACTATAATAAAAGGAAATCCAACTAATTGCACTGGCAGTTCAAAGGTCGCTTCTTGACTCGAACTCTCCCTCAGGCATTGGAACAATAAAAACGAGAGCAATGTCCAAACGTAACACACTTTTATAAATTCCATTTTTGAAAAATTATTCTAAATTTCGAATTATAGTTTTTATTTTTTAAAAGCACTGTAATATTTTAATAAGTCCAGTATGTTTGTATAACACTACGACCTTAGCTGGATATCCACGTTTGACTAACTGGCCATGTTCAACCGTAACTACCCGTCGGGGTTACGTTTCGTAATAATAACGTAATTATAAAATAATCGTCATTGCTAGCCCACATTACTAAATCACAAGTGTCATTATGTTATGCGATTGAGACAGGTATCGCGCCAAACAATAGTACACAATTAGCACTAAATATTGAATATGTGACAAAGAGAGTAGATATAATAAAACTCTTTTTACATATTTCAAAATAGTCGATTCTTTTTTTTTTACTCATACATGTTCGAATTTCGATTTTGATTTGAATTTATTTTCGTTTGCTTATTTTGGTGTATGAATTTACGCAATTTGGGGCGTGTGCAACTGATATGTAGTTCACAGATATCGAAAGTGATCGGTTGGCGCGCACGCATCACGCAAGCACATTGACGTAAGCGCAAGAGCAGTGGTGACAAGACGTCATCGAGATCACTGCGCTCGTATAGAACTGCAGCTGATTACTATCACCCTGTACTTCGTGTGATTACCCCACCAAATATAATCCCACTAAAGCCCAATTTGACTTTCCACGAGATCAATATGACTGTGAGACAGAAATCGTTCAAGCAGAAATCCTATATTAGCCCTTACCTTTACAAAATCTCTAATTAAACCAATAGTTTAAAAAGTAAAGTACTATAATTTACTTAAATAAATGTTTTTTTTTAACTATTTTAAAATTACTAATAAATAAGTATAGTGAGGATCGACCATTGCAATCTTGAGTTGCGAAAATATTAAAGAAACGAATGTGTGAAAGACCAAGGTGATAATAATAACGAAATTCTCTAATACATGGATATGATGCAAAAACGAATGTGTCCATTTATGTCTAACTCAAAGGTTTTGCCTTGACATATAATATCTGATTTACAATATTAATATTTATACATTTTTATCCAATATTGGGTCTATTGGTGTACTATCATAAATAAATGGATCTTTAAGTACGCCTCACTACGCCTCTTTATTTTTATATCCGGAAGGCGTAAACACAGGTAATAAAATTGGAACGACAAGTCGCGAAATGTTGCTCCTCGTATATCCCATTTTATTTTAAGATACTTTCCACAAATTCTCAAGTGACAAAAGGGTGCTCCCGTAAGCACACCATTACAGTGGTGCCACCTAGAGCCTTGTTATTCCGGGATTACGACCTGTTTTGTTTGCGAAAATAAAAACGCTACTTTCCTGAATAAAACTTGGGAGTCGGGACACAGCTGTTCCAATTCTTACTTGGTTCCGTATGAACATTGATTTATTATATAATTATTACCGCACCTATCATAAAAGAACCGGCTAAGTGCGTACAATATTAATAAAACCAACTTAATGTTGTACGTATGAATTTCATATGTGCGAATTTTATATAATCATGTATTTTTTATTACTTAATTAAAAGCAATCATGTAATAAAATGAATGTGTAATAATATGTACAAAAATAAGTATTGTAATATATACAGAAGCAAGAAATGTAGTTGAATATGCGAATAATAGAGCAATCAAGCTAACGACGCATTGTCCCGACATATGGGAGAGTCATCATAAAACGATTAAATTTCCTCAAACACGAAATCAGTGCCGGTTTGCAATCTGAGTCTGATCGTAAACACCTTAATGATCGGATCTGATCACGGATGCTATACACAGAATAAGAATAAAATAAAGTACTGGATACCTAGCGACATGAAGCCTTGAAATCGTCTAGAATGGCATAAGACTATTTGGACCAAGAGATAGATTGATTGATTTTTCTGTACAAGTCCCAAAATATTGTCTAGATTAAAATGTTTACTCGCCTTAAAAATATATCTTTAATTTGTGCATAGACGTATAAAAAAATCAAGACAAGGAGTGTCAAGCGAAAATGAAGTAAAGCTGAAAATTTCCTACGTATGCTTGACTAAAATAAGTACTGGCCCAAGTAAGCACAAATGATACAGAGCCTTATTGTCACAGTCACCGTCTCAATGTGGAATGACAACCGATCAGCTTCCTAAGGTGTATATGTGTGTGTGAGGCCATGTATTTACAAGAACGCCGGCTTCCTTTTGGTGCTTCACTCGTTTATAGGGCGACACTACGTCCTGATATTTTTATACGTCCATGAATTTGTGTTAGTAAATTCACCAGTGTGAAGAGGCATAATACGACTACCCGGAAGCATAAGGCCAACGAAACGAACATTTTAATAAATAATAAATGTACCTTTCCAACTGACCCACAAAATTAATAATGAAAAATGTTCAACTTTTGATAGGCCCGGTAGATACAACAAAAGACAAATTACAATAATTTATCCAAACAACCCTTATGATACAGCGTGTCCAAGTTAATATCGTCAGCGAAGTTAGCTCTCAGGCCAACTTCAAGAGGAAAATAATACAATGTCTCAACAAAACTATGCGCATATTTTACGTGTCACGGAGAAGTAAGTATTTTTTCATAACAGGCTTTATGAATCACGTTTTTTTCATAACATAACAATGGTTCAGTAGATGTAAGTTTGTCCATGCAACTAATTTTATGTCTTTTGGTCAGTCTGACTATAAATATAGCTTTACGACACGGTTCCACCCGCATTCCCGGGCTAAAAATAGCCTATATGCCTCTTAATACTACAGGCTATCTGCTTGCTAAATTTCATCTCCATCAGTTCAGATATTTAGTCGTGAAATGGTAACGAAGAGACTGATAGAGCAACTTATTCTTAGCAACAGATTCACCTGCGTTCGGATAAAAAGTAGTCTATAATCTCTCCATACTATTTAACGGGCCAGTTGGCGCAGTTGGTTAAGAGTCTGGTAAAGATTCCACCTATTGCGCCGCTGGTCGTGGGTTCCATTTCCGCACAGGACATGCATTTGTGTGCATGAACATGTCTGTATGTCCCGAGTCTGTGTAATTATGTATACTAAGTATGTATTTACAAACAAAAAGTAGTATATGTATTATATCAGTTATCTGGTTGCCATAGTACAAGCTCTGCTTAGTTTGGGATCAGATGACCGTGTGTGAGGAATGTCCCAGGATATTTATTACTATAGGCTATTTGCGTGCTAAGTTTCATCGAGATCGATGCATAAGTTTTGTCGTGATAAGGTAACAGATATAATTACTATCACATCTATGGTATTATTAGCTATCCGCTGCGATTACACCCGCGTTCCTGGGATAAAAAGTAAAATTTCATGATGATCGATGGCGTAAAAGCGTAACAAACAAACACACTCTCATTCGAATTTATAATATTAGTTAGTATGGATACCAAAATAGCTCTAACTTTATTTGCCAATATAGTATCGTATATTTTGATTGGTCTACGTATTTATAAGCATAGAAAGATTATTAGCATTTTAGTAACAAATTCAGCACTTTTTGATGGAAAATGTCCGCAAAAATGTTGAAAGAGAAAGGCTTTTTACTGAGCTTAATTTTAATTCAAATAATAATGGTGTATGTTTTGGCTATGCCAATAAGTGGCGTGGCTAAGAAGTTTTACAAAGCTCATAATAAATCTATTGTGATTATTAGGGAATTATGGGACTGGCATGGTTAAAATTTACAAAAGTCCCTAAATATAAAAAGAATAAGACAAAAACTATAAGCCGATAAAGCTGATTGAATGAGAATTAATTCTATATTTGAATCATTGTCAAGTTAAACCCCTGGCATCAACGAAAGCTCCAAGTTAGGAGATGCTACATTATTATCATAATGAACCTCGTGTAGCCACAATATCTAACATTTCGTTGATGTCGCTCTAATGGGAGAGCCACTTTTCTGTCGCGCTGTCAATTTATTTGTGATTTATGTAGGTAAGTGGGTGACAATGCTACTTCGAGCGTCAAACGAATACAGCCCCTTTCGCACCGTACTCCAATTCTAAATTCGGAGTGTCCATTTTGACCATATTTTGTCATTTGGCACCGCATTCTTGTCAGTTTTGAACGACGATCGATGGTTGTTGATATATGTATTTTTTTTTTTATTAAATGGGCTTGCGTTTGGCCGCTGACCCGCCCATAAGGGGCGATGACGAAGCCTAAGATGAAAGAAGAAACCTATTCACTCTGGCCTTGAAAGTTCCTAGATTGTAGGCGTCAGGAAACACAGACGCCGGAAGCAAGTTCCACTCCCTTGCTGTCCGCATTATAAATGAGGATGCAAAACGCTGTGTCCGTAATTTCGGTATATCAACAACGTACGGGTGAAAATTTTCCCGGCGTCTTGTGGTTCGGTGTAAAAATGGGTAAATGTATCGATACAAATGTAACATTTTTTTTACTATGTCCTGTACATAGTAAAAAAAATGATGCGTTTGACAATAATCTCACCATGGTAAGTGACGATGTGGCCGAAGGTGCACGCAAAGCCTAGAAGGAACTGGCTCTCTAGTGCAGCAGTCGGAACACACCGATAGGAGATTGGCGACAGACTCTCAATTTGAGCCTTGGGCTAGTGGTGGTAGCCAGACAGATGGATACTACGAAGTACCCTACCTACCTCTGAGCTATGGTTTCCTCACGATGTTTTCCTTCACCGAAAGCTCGAGCTCACTGTAGGATTCCAACCTGGGACCTTCGTCTCGGCATCCGACGTGACTAACACTGAGCTATCATCCCCTTACGCTCTACCTTGAGTTAACCTCCACCAGAAACTTTTCTAAATTGACCAATGTCAGTCTATCATATACTGATTTGTATAATTTCACATGCAAACCACGTCAGGTTGCATGTTTTAACAAACTTGGCCCAATTGGAAAATCCCAAACATTGCGCAATCGAATCCAATCAAGCAACTCGACCAAACTAAGTTATACGAAGTAAATTGAAAATAGCTCAATACAGTAATGGATACTCGAATGAAAATCAAAGTATTTTTAGTATACAGAAATTTGATATACCAAATACAAGATACCAAAGAGAAAATGCTGTATAATAAATTAAACTAAAATGCAACAAGAATTAGAATTACTTCTTTTATCCAACAAGGGCTCTTATTACTATTTTGGATCTGTTTTGTTACAAAATAACGTGAGATTAAGCACTTTAATAATTATACTGAGCAAATGTCTAGAATATGGTATATGTAGATATTATGAATATTACAACTTTGCAATCAACAATTTTTCAGACTCTTTCTCACTTATTACATATTTTTAATATATCTGTCACTTTCTAACGTCATAAAACAAAAAGAGTTGGGCTGTCTCGGAACCTGGGTGTTCCATGACGTAAAAAGGGAGTACTAGAGTATGAACCTAGATACAGATATGATCAACGCAGCCGCAACAAGAACTGCGCGTTGATAGTTTGATTAAACGACTAAATACATAATTATGAAGCCGAAATCGTTTTTATCGATATAATAATATTCTATCTATAGAGACCCAGATGTAATATGATCTGTAAGGATAGTCACCTGTCACTGAAGACATCTCACAACACACCACTGTAAAAAGAACGAAAAACCGCACACTGTTAAAAATCATTGTGAAAGTTCTATGTAAGTTTTTGAATAAATTATCCCGCCAGGCCCACGAGTTTGTTAATCACTTGGTGTCTTGCACACGAATGCCAAATTTTGTGCCACAACAGTCTACCGAACAACATTTATGAGATTACGAAAGTTTCTGTAATCAATGGACCATTATATTAAAATTTATGACGAATTTAATTGATATTGTTATATTTTGAAAGTTGATCGTTCATTTTTAACTAATACTTACAATATCACCCATAGAGTTAGAATATTATAGACAAAGTTTTCTTGTGCGACGCGTGAGCAGTGTCCAATAGATACATTCACAGATATATCATACACTAGTGGATTTACAGTCAGACAAAATGTTGATATGGGTTTTTCTCGGTAAAAGTATCGATAAAAAACGAGAAATTGACATTCATTGTCTCACTCAAACTGAGTACAGTCACGGAATGAAAAGGTTCTTCAGTTTGAAACTTGATTCATTCAACGTATCACGAGCACATATTACCTATTAAAACTGAATAGATAGAATACACTGAGTTAGAGAAATAATGTTTTAACTGTTCGTTATCAAAGTTTAAAATTATTCAGATCAATGTTGTTTGACTATTTATCATGTCAACAAGATTAGTTTATTTATGTATTTCAAAGTTGTCATTGCTTGTGTTTGACATAATGTAAAATCAAGCAAAACCTTATTGGATAGCAAACGTCTGGTTCTTGTAATGGTGCAAGCGAAAACCGACTCTTAGGTGATGAACCTTTTCAATCCGTGACTGTACCTACGCGCAATTCATTTCATGGCATTTGGACCGTACCGGTGCTCACGGACCGTACTTTAGTACAGTCACTCTATGGATATTCTAGCTCTATGATCTCTCGAGTCGTCTAGTGGCAAAATTATGAAAGGCTTTCTCTAAATCAAGACTTTCACGCTACAAACATTAAAAACAAAGTATATATAGTATTTGGTAGTTTACATGATCATTGTATAGGTGGAATTAGTTTGAGTGACAAAATGCATTATTATTAATGTGATTCACAAAATTATTAACACGTTTCATCCTTTGACAGTTTGACGACAAAATCAAATCAATTGTCATTTTTTTATCGCAAGTCAAGGGATTAAAAAAACAGAGCACATTTTACGTACAGTAAAAGAAAAATAATGGTTTTTCAATCGATATTATTTTTCGATAATTATTTCCAAAAAACTACAATAAATCGGTAGAATAAGTAGGCGGACAGGTTTATTAGAATCATGGACGAATAGATTCTTTACTCTATGATTAGAATCTAGCTGTCCCCGCGGTTTCACCCACGTACGAACCACATACTTATGTATGTGTGAGTTACAGTTATGATATTTCTTAAATAAACTTTAATGTAGATCATATTTCCTCAAATATACCGAAAAATTACGTGTATCTGCGTAACAAAATAAGCGTCTACGTAATTGTGTGCATAAAAATTGGGTCGCGCGTTACAGTCCACGGTTTTTTGGTACACTTAAGTGCACGTGTTATGTAACGATTGTTTATGTGCGGACAGTTTGTGGAAGCCCTGAATGTAATGTTACGTCAACATATAGGTATAGTCCTTTAAGTTACTTGTCCGGTTTTTGCAATTTTTTCACTAGTTTTTGTAATGTTTGGTGACCAAACGTAACCTAAACATGTAAGGAAAGTAATGCTATAAGGAAAAAGCTCCAAATCAACAGCAATAAACTTGTTGCCCCTATATAATAACGTCAGTGCCCAATGCGTTGTCAATACCAACACTTTACTAACTTATATGCTAACTAGCTCTTAAATGTATGTAGGTACCTACGTCTTTTGTACGATATTCAACCTTAAATGGGACCTAAAGAATCATGGCGAGATGCATACATTGATTTGTACAAAAAAATAAAAGGTTCTGGAGGGTTTTGAATCACTTCCAATGTTGAGATTACATTACCAGCAACATGTTATATACATGAAATATTTTATAAACCCCGCAAAACATAACAACAACATAACGGTTTTGGTCGCGGATAGTCGCCATTCGCCGGAATGCCATAGAAATTCGTATTTTTATCCCGGGGTTCTAAAAATATTATAACTGGCTCAAGTTATTCCTTATATAGGCATCAATTATAACTTCATTCTAACGTCTCTAAAAATCTTTATTTTTTGTACAAATTTCACCATGATTCTTTAAGTACCTACCTACGTGACTATACCTTATGATGCGGTTTCTACACAGAAAGAAAAGCAAGGTAACAGGCCCCCAAGACAAGATGTTTGTCGACTATCGTCATCGTTAGTAAATGATCTATCTTCGTATGGGATTGACATAAGAGATTGTTAAAAATCACGTGATATTTCGATTTGAAGTGTCAATCCCATACAAAGGTTGAACGTTTACTAACGATGACTATTGTCGACATCCATCTTGTCTAGGGGAGCAGATTTAGATGTCAAAACTAACAAGCAGACGGTCCACGGTAGCAAGCTAAGAAATTATTGGTACCTCATTCTAACTACATAATTCAATACTGTCACACACTCCACTTCTCTCTTAAACACTTTAAAAGTGAATAAAAGTTTAGATAGGTACTTCGCAACAAAAAACCTTTTGTCAATTTGCCAAATGTGGAGACATCGATAAATTACGCTTCTTTCTAAACTTTTAAGCTTAAAACTCGGAGCATATAAGTGAGCTACGATGTATCATGGCGGTGTATTCTGTATTTATATAATCGTTTAAACTAATATCTATCGGTATAGTCGGTATCAAGGTTAAATTATCGATTGCTGCGCCATCTGCCGGGCTGATTTGTGAATCTAAACCATCAAGGGCGCTCCCCAAACGCATACAAAAAAATTCATTCAAATCGGTCCATCCGTTTAGGAGGAGTTCAGTGACAGACACACGTACAGTTGCATTTTTTTTGTATGCGTTTGGGTGCCGCCTTGGATGGTTTAGATGGTAGGGTAGGGTAGCACCGCTGGGTAGGGTAGCACCACGCGAACGAAGTCGCGTCCCGGGCAGCTAGTATTCATTATATATTCGTCTTTGCTAGCTAGAACATCAGCTTTATGGCCAGAATTTATCTTCTCTTCTTCTTTCTCTGGTATAATACCAACAAATCTTTACAATAAAACATGTTCCAATTTCAAAATAATTCTGTAATGAAGCCGTCACATGCCAAGCAGGTAACAACAAATTATAAACTGTAACAGTACCTACACCAGTGTATCAACTCTGACTCTACTGAGGAAACTTCTCCACAGCTGTTGAACACAAGTATCGTTGGATCGTTGTAAACAAACGTTTGAAGTTTGAACTCTTGTTGTTGAATGGTAAACGCAAAGCTACTTACAATAGTGAGGGAGCAAGTTCAAATTACAGGTTTGTAAGTGAGTACAAACGTACAGGGGCCCATGTCTGCTAGTACAATTGTGTTCCTACTATTAGTGGTGTTAAAATTTACACATTTTACAGTTTTGGTAGTCTACTAACACAATAACGTCATAATGGCGTCAAAATGACGCCATAAAGCATCATCATAATAGTATTATTGTTAATTCCATGTTATACAAAAAAAAGAATAAAATGTACCAAGGGAAACATTAAATCAAAATACTGTAAGTTTCTGAATGAACCTTAGTGCTTTTCTTCGAATAGAATGGTTCGAGGGGAACTTGCAGAGTGACGTTGCGTTTTCATTTTAATTTTCATCAATTCGTTTATTTTGAGTTTTATTGCATACTAGCAGACCCCCGCGGTTTCACCCGCGAACGGTTTAAATTTTTTTGCGCGGAACACTAATTATTTTTACAGCCAATTACACAACAATTGTTTAAGACGCGTCACGGGAAAGCAGGTGCCATTTCTGTGCAGTGTCTTTATAATTTTCGATTTCTACGTCCAACAATGATTTCACCGTCAAAAGCGGGAACCTGTCACGCGCGGAACATTCAATCTTGGGCTAAAATTTGGATATAAAGTCATAAATAACATACAATTTACAGTTTCACTGCTCTCATAAAAAAATATCATAATACCCAAACTTTTTTGGCCTCAACGACACTGAGGTCAAACAATAACAACCTGTACGCTAGATAGGGACAAAGAAATACTCTTAGTCTTGCTCACACATACACGTTTTGACATATGCGTATCTTGGCCTGTCTACCTGTAATTCACCGTCTACGGTGCAATGCTCTTTAAAATTGGAATGTCAAATATCAAAGAATATTTAAATCAAAAGCACTAAGGAGTATTGATATCAAATTCGATGCAAATCACCCCTAAAATAACTTTCCACCCCTTTTTTATCCCGTTTGTCGATGAGTTTCAATAAAATATGAAACACTTCTTCCATCAATTCTGTTAAAGAATGTTTATGCATAATTTGAAGTAGATCGGACCAAGGAATCACGTTGTCCCATACAAACTTTGGCCCCGTTTTTCACCCCCTTAGGGGTAGAATTTCGCAAAATCCTTTCTTATCTGATGCCTACGTCATACAAAGAACACACTCTCCAAGTTTCAGGTCTCTACGATCAGTGGTTTAGGCTGTGCGTTGATTGTCAGTCAGTCATTCAGGACAAAGCATTTTATATGTATAGACTAGCAGACCCCCGCGGTTTCACCCGCGTACGGTTTAAATTTTCCGCTTCGAAAACCAATGCACGCCACTGATTATTAGACACAACAAATCGAACACAGATATTTTTACAAATTAAAACTAAAACCATAGAAATATACCTAGAAAGAACGTCGCCATACTACACTAATATACAAAACAGGCCAACTTTTATAGGCTGCTGCGCGTAACAGCTACGTTTTACGCTCCCTCTGCGTCATTCTGCTTGTCATAATGACGTTCATAATGATAGTAGTTGTTAAAATATTCCAATTAAAATCGTGAGAAATTTAAATATTGATCATTATTTTGCATTTTTATTTGATTTAGCCCCTAACAGTTAGAGCGTATTTTTATCGACGCGTGCACAGCTGCGACTCTCTATCTGGATGTATCCTTAATCAAAGACTAAAACCTATATTATACCTACACAAAAAAACGAACTCAAATCTTATTTAATTATTATAACAACAAATGAGAAAGAAATTAAATTAACTACAATCAAAATATTCTAAAGAAATAGAGAAAATGTACTTTTTTTTTGGCGTCACACGGGTGTGTATTTTGCCAATTTCCAGTTATATTATATAAGTTCTAGTCACAATAAATCACTTTCACATAGTCCTCATGCAGTCAGTCACTGTCCATAAAAGTCATGTTATACCTACAGTGGTGGTCATGTACTAAAACTCTTCACGGCCTTGTGAAAAGACACGATACACATAATTCATTTCATTTCACTTCACTGGTGCAAATGGATTGATCTTTATTGGATAAAATACCACCGATAATATGCAATAAAACTCAACATACACGAAATTATGTAATTAAAAATTTAAACGCAACGTCACTCTGCTAGTTCCCGCCAAAAACTCCGAGAAAATGAACTTCCAAACAAATTTCGAATTCTAATCCGATTTAAATATTGTTTTATATTTGACATTCCAATTTTAAAGAGCATTTCAGTTTCCAGAACAAAAGGCAGATTGAGCGCGCGAAACACGGGCCAAAAAAAGCAATTAGGTACCGTACAAATTGAATAACACATACCTGGTATTCGCTTTTGAATTTGTATTTGCTATGTTTAAAATCTGCTGTATGCTAATTTATTTAAAAGAAAGTGTTTTCCGTTAAATAAAGTTTTTTAAACAAAGCAAATACAAATTCAATAAAGAATACCAGGTATGTGTTTTTCAATTTGTATTTGCTTTTTTTGGCCTCGCTCCCGTGTTCCGTTCGCTCCATCTGCCTTATTCTGTAATCTGTGAAAATCGGATTGGGATTTCAAACATGTGTCAAAATAAAAAATGTTATTTAAATCAAAAGTACTAAGGAGTATTGATATCAACTTCGATGAAAATCACCCCTAAAATAACTTTCTTCCCCTTTTTGACCCCGTTAGGCGATGATTTTCAATAAAATACGAAACACATCTTGCATCAATTCTGTTAAGGAAGGTTTATGCAAAATTTGAAGTAGATCGGACCAAGGAATCACGTTGTCCCATACAAACTTTACCCCCGTTTTTCACCCCCTTAGGGGTAGAATTTCGGAAAATCCTTTCTTATCTAATGCCTACGTCATACAAAGAACAGACCCTCCAAGTTTCAGGTCTCTACGATCAGCGGTTTAGGCTGTGCGTTGATTGTCAGTCAGTCATTCAGGACAAAGCATTTTATATATATAGATTATCGGTGGTATTCTATCCAATAAAGATCAATCCCAGTGCACCAGTGAAGTGAAATGAAATGAATTATGTGTATCGTGACTTTTCAAGTTGTCTCAAAAAGTCCGTGAAGAGTTTTAGTACAACGACCACCATTACAGTAAAACATGAATTTTATTGACGGTGACTGACTGAGGACTATAAATGTGAAAATCATTGAATTATTACACATAGAAACAAAGTACACGCGCGAAAAATAATCCAATCAATTGGAGCCAAAATGGCTCCAAATGACCGCCGCGCTGTCAGTGTACTGAGTGACGTTTTAGTGAGTGCAGCTCTGAGAAAAATAATAAATATGACGGTTTGTGCAGTAAAATTGTGTCATAAGTCACCAGGGAATAAAGATAAGAATTCTTATGTAACATTCCACAGGCAAGCCACTAATTTTATTGTGTAATTCATCTAAAATAACAAAATTCAAAAATAAAAATACTTCACTCAGATTTCGAGCAAAGTGTTGCCAGCTGGTTTTTGTGCGAATTTCCGTTGTTTTACGTAATTGATACTGATTTTGTTATTAATAAAGTAGTTGAGTCCGATAAGTTGTTTCTTTTACTTATAGCTATTATAACCGACTAGCTGTCCCCCGCAGTTTCACCCGCGTTCTTGGGATAAGTAGTCTATAATACTTGGGATAATGTAGCTTCATATTAGTGAAATAATTTCGAATCGACTGGTAGAAAAAAGAGAATATAGCTAGGAAAATATTATTAAAGCGGCAGTTGTTCCGGAAACAAATTCAAATTAGAGGCTTTTAAAATTTCAATTTTGTTTATGAAAATTAAATACCTAGATACTACTTAATCTTCTTTTTCTATACAACCTATCATATATGAAACCTATCATTACCAAGGAAAGCATTACAAATTGTACGATCGTTCATAGCACTGCACATTGTCTTGGTTTATTATGTTAAAATACCCGAAATAAGTACTATGAAACAACTAGTAATAAATAAATAACAGGCCTGTGTCTATGATAAATTATCTAAGATGCAGAACTTTTTAAACTATTTAATTATTTTTATGAATACTTACTTCCAATTTCACTAGTAGGCGAAATCGGAAGGTTAATTTTACCGAAAAATTTCGTTTAGCTTGCAACATTACTCGTGAGCTTGTGTGCGTGTCAGCGAGTGTAATTATATGGTACTCACGCATACATTGGTTGTCAAGTGGCTTACGTGTCGCGAGGATTTTTGTTCGATACTTCGCTTCTAAGCGTAATAATTCAATGGTGAAAATGATTTATTTTGACTAGAAATTATAATATAACTCGACACAGGCAGAAATAAGTCCTGATTTGGATTTGTTTGCCAGGTTTGCCAAACTTGAAACTAAGAAGAAGAATGGTTTGAATTTTAAAACTTCTTTCCACCTAAACGGATAAAAAGCACTTTTGCACGCAGATTTCGAATGATAAACCTTACCGAGCTTGAGGGACGCAACATTATATTACTGTTTAATTTTTCATTGTTTGTTGTCTCATATTTTAAATTGTATTGCATTAATGTAATGTTATGTGTTGTCGTAAATTAATCTTAATTTCTTCTTTATTTCTTGTGAAAAAACTATTTTCTCGACATGTTCTTCTGTATCCATCCTAGATATTGAGCAACATTTACGTAATACGACATACCGATTGTAGTTCCTTCCTCATCAGAACTGTCGCCTGCGGATATGACACCTACGAGTCGATTTTTGGACACTAAAGGACCTCCGGAGTCACCATTACCTGACATTACATTACTATATGAACACAGCATATTAGTATTTGTAATTTCCGGACAGGATGAAGATAGAAGGATGCTGATCATTCCTTCTCTAGGTGCAGGTAATTCAAACTCACTCATTCCATAACCTGCTATGATAGCAGTTTGTTTATGGCGGGGAGAACTATTTGCTATTTTTATCGGACGCACATATTCGTTGTATTTAATTAGTCTCGTTGTCTTCAGTAGAGCCAGATCTTTTTGCAAATTGTTTGCCGATCCGTCATTTTGAATAAAGCCTGGATATATGGTGATTCCTGAAGATTTCACCATTGCGATACATTCCATTTCATTGTCTTCAGGATTATGATGTAGTACTTTAATTTCTCTTGTGATCTTCTCGAAGCAGTGAGCAGCTGATAGAATCCAATTTGGGCCAATAATGGATCCACTACAAAGGAACTCGACAGCTTGATTTTTTACAAATATATGCAATTTAACTAAATATTTGTGACTGTATGGAAGCAGCTCATTGCCACCAAAAACGTGAGATCTCAAGCCATTTGTTGCTAGAACCACAAATGATAGAGGAATTAATACACACAACGAATTCATTGTTCTCAAATGAACTATAATTATTGTTAACCTTGCGTTATATTGGTAAACCGCTGCCTAGAAAAAGTTATAAAATGTCAGCAATGTATGATATCTATGATAATTATTATTATTATGTATAGACCTACATACTTCAGTTTAATTACTTTCGCGTGGTTAATGATATTGAGAACTAGCTGTCCCCCGCGGTTTTACCCACGTTCCCGGCATAAAAAGTAGCCTATGTCCTTCTCCATACCATAGGCTATCTGCATGCCAAATTTCTTGATGATCCGTTTAGTAATTGAGGCGTAAAGGAGTAACAAATAAACAAACAAACAAACTCACTTTCGCATTTATAATAGTTAGGAGGATATAATAGGATTATGTACGTCATTATGATCAGTATTTATACCATAATTGTATTGAATCAAACGTCAAATGATAGTATGGCCATCCATTTAGTACATCATAATACCTATGTTGCACGTTAATTATTCCGATAAATTCGACGTAAAGTGACTCTGACGAGTAGTCCAAAACCAAATAAGTTAAAAAATATAAATTTTAAGAGAGGTAGAGCATAGCGTTTATTCGCTCAAAGAGCAGCTCGACTGGGGAAGTACCTCCACCTTACAGAATACCGCAGCCAAATAACTTTATGTTGTGTAAAGTTGTGTTCCTGCGCGTGAGTAAGGTTGCCAGAGCTCATAGGGTTGGGGGGGATAGGTCGATAACGCGTGAGCGATGCTTCGTGTGTTGCAAGCGTCTATATAGCTACGGTAACCGCTTACCATCAGGCGGGCCGTATGCTTGTTTGTCGACTAAGTTGTATAAAAAAAAAAAAAAAAAAACTTTATTCCGAGCACGGGCGTACATTATTCACAATATTAATACACTTTTGCCAGCTCCTAAAATATACATCTAAATGAAATAATGTGAACGACAAAATCTCCACTATATGTTCCGCATAATAAACGTTTTTTGTTTGATATATAAGTTAAAAGGTCATTGCAAGTTGCTACAGTAGTACCCAACTAATATGGCTTACCGATGTACCTGCGCAGAAAATACATTTTCAAAGCGTGGGAAATGCTATTGGTCGGCAGCTGCCGTCATGTGTGCGGAGAGGCGGGACTTGCGAGTGAGACGGAACTAACAGCTGCAGTGTATCATGAACCTTATTGTAGTGATCTAAGTTCGTTTTTCTCGACCAACATCTTGAGAGGCTCTCACTAGATGGCTGGGTCAAGGGTCAGACACAGAAGGCGATACTCCGGGACACGGCGCGCATCGTCAGGAGATTCCTCTCTCTGCAGCCCTAACCACCGGTAGCTTGGGCCCTACCCCGCTGCCGGCGGCACACTAGGATTGGGTTTTTTTATAACATTTTTAGATTTTGTAAAGATATTGTAAAATAAAAACATAAGATAGGTTTTTTTATGATATTTTTGATTTTTTACACTAATATAAAAAATAATGATGTTAAGGATAAAAATAAATAAAGTGAATACTAAAAAATTTAGATAGAAAGATAATTAACTAAAAATGTTTTTTTTTGCCTCATAACAAAAGTAGATAGATAGATAGATAGCTCTTTATTGTACACCAGAAAAACAGTTAACAAAACAGAAAGAAAAGAACATAATATTAATAACTGTACAATGGGCCATAATGTAAAGTAGATATTAAGCCATATATAACAGGAAAACTGCGGGTAATTTCGACACTTTAATAGTTGCGGCATTAAAAAGGATTTAAAATATAAGTACGTACAGTAGTACCCAACTGATAAGGCGCGTCGTGAATCTTCGTTCACATAGAAAAGAAAGTATGGCCTCGAAGATTAACGAAAGAATTACAATCAACCTTAGATCACTAATATAAGGTTCATAATACACTGCAGCTGTTAGTTCCGTCTCACTCGCAAGTCACGCTCCTCCGCACACATGGCGGCAGCTGCCGACCAATAGCATTTCCCGCGCTTTGAAAAGGTATCTTTTGCGCAAGTACATCGGTAAGCCATATCAGTTGGGTACTACTGTTACACCGGTTGTAAAAAAAGACACACACCATCCAAACTGGCCCCGAAATTAATCTAAAATCAGATATTATTCATTGCTGTATGAGTGATATATGTGCGCGTCGCCACGTGTCGTCAAGATCTATCACTATGTAAAATTTCAAGTTTCTACGTTGTACTTCGAATACAACCTCTGTGATAGACGGCAGTCCGTCGGACACCAGTGGGCTTAGTGCGAGTTTTTTAACGCGCTCGATAAGTTGGACGTTAACTCTAATTTGTATGGCGCAGGACCAGGCGCCGCCAAATGCCGCTAGGCGGCGCTAGTACAATGCCATACAAATTAGAGTTAACGTTAACCTTATCGAGCGCGTTAAAAACTCGCACTAAGCCCTCAGAGTGATCTCATAAGGGTTCCGTTAAAGTCCGGAACCCAAAAAACACGAAATAAGGAGTAGATAGTTTACATTATACATTTTTACATTACATTAAATTTACATTTTCTATTTTAAAATAACACCACGGCAACATAATTTGCCGTAATTTGTAACTTAGCTGTCAAGCTACAGTTAATATTGCTACCCCACGTCCATATATAACAGCGTATGATGTCTCAATAATTAATGAGGCAGTGTGCCCAAAGTCATTAGTAATAGGTACACAGCAGTGGTGTTACATAGGTCTATTCAGCGTGCATTGTTAATTACGTCACAATGCCACCTCTATACAACCTCCATATTATACTTCATTGTATGGAATTTAACCAAAAATATTGTTTTATTTACTCTCGCTTCAAAAACAGCTTGTTCTGAAAAGTCTTGTTTACCAGGATATACCTACATAAATCATAGGTGGAAAAACCTATAGGATTAACGGAAATAAAATAACTTAAATAAATTTCAATTGTGTATATTTGCGGTACTGTATTACATTTGTATTACCTTTAGCTAGTCAAGAATAAGCAATCATTGTAATCGTATAATCTCCCGTCAACAAAAATACTATTTTCTCGACATGTTCTTCTCTATCCATCCTAAATGTTTAGCAACATTAACGTAATACGACATACAGATTGTAGTAACTTCCTCATCAGAACAATCCACCGCGGATATGACTCCTACGAGGCGATTTTCGGACACTAACGGACCTCCGGAGTCCCCACCACCAGGTTTAACATTACTATATGAACACAGCACATTAGTATTTGTAATTTTCGGACAGGATGAAGATAGAAGGATGCTGATCATTCCTTCTCTAGGTTCAGGTAAGTCAAACTCACTCATTCCATAACCTGCCATGATAGCAGTTTGTTTATGGCGTGGGGAAATCTTTGCCATTTTTATCGAATGCACATATTCGTTGTATTTAATTCGTCTTGATGTCTTCAGTAGAGCCAGATCTTTTTCAATATTTTTTGCCGATTCGTCATTTTGAATAAAGCCTGGATATAT
Organism: Achlya flavicornis; assembly: GCA_947623365.1. Classification (NCBI taxonomy): domain Eukaryota; kingdom Metazoa; phylum Arthropoda; class Insecta; order Lepidoptera; family Drepanidae; genus Achlya; species Achlya flavicornis. The sequence goes on from OX392488.1 coordinate 6,045,656, forward strand.
GGTTATTCCTGAAGGTTTCACTATTGCGATACATTCCATTTCATTGTCTTCAGGATTATGGTGGAGTACTTTAATGTCTCTTGTGATCTTTTCAAAGCAATGAGCAGCTGATAGAATCCAATTTGGGCCAATAATGGATCCACTACAAAGGAACTCGTCAGCATGATTTTTTACAAATTTATCCAATTTAACTAAATGTTTGTGACTGTATGGAAGCAGCTCATTGCCACCAAAAACATGAGATCTCAAGCCATTTGTTGCTATAACCACAAATGATAGAGAAATTAATACACACAACGAATTCATCGTTCCTAATTGAACATTAATTATTGTTAACCTCGCTTTATATTGGTAAACCGCTGCCTAGAAAAAATTATAAAATGTCAGCAATGTATGATATCTATGATAATTATTGTTATTATGTACATACTTTCGTTTTATTAACGTTCACGTGGTCAATGTTATTGAGAACTATGTACGTCATTATGATCAGTATTTAACCATAATAAGTAAGTAGGTACCATCGTTTGTAAAGTGTCAACATTTTTTGGGAACCATTTACAGTTGAATATCATATAGCAAACATATTATCTCAAGAGCTACTTTGTATGTAAGTTGGTAATGTCGGTATTGATAAACGCACTATGCACTCATGTTACTAGGGGCAATTGCTTTTCTATATCGCATATTATTACTGATTAGGAACTTTGGCTGTTATTGCAAAAAAAAAAAAAAAAAAACTATGATATCGGTTCCATTTCAAAATTCGCGAAAATGCAAATAAGGACTTAGAATTTTACTGATACGTGCCAAAAACCTCATGAAAAATTGGATCAGGCTCTAGCAAAATTTTCATGTATTCATTGAGTTTTCAAACGGAGCTCGCAAAATTATTTAAAATTAATAAAAATTGTAAAGGGTAGAGTTTTGCAACACTCTTTCACTCATCGCGAGCTATTTTAGAGGAAACTTTTCAACCAAAAGGAATAAATATATCGCATGAAATATGGATAGACATAAAGTGACAAAAGGAAGTCAAACATGCTGCCGACCGACATTCGGTGAAGAAGAGGGTCCCATAATCTTAACGCATACATACAGTTAATTTAACAGAAATTAATATTAACAAACGATACACGGAAGCAGAGGCCGCTCTACAGTCTTATATGACAATAATACAGCGAGGATGGAGTCCGGCCCCTCGCCACGGCCGGTCTTCACGACAGCATCGGACTCCCCGACATAATACCAAACCTCTTTCCTTATATGCTATCAACATGGAAAACTTTAACACCGCGATGCAGGCTAAGCCTTTGGATTGGTTGAACCACCACTTCTTGCTTCGTGCCGTTCCAGTCAATGCACTTGAGCAGCAAAAAATGTTACGTCCGCGGTCAGCGCTCGAATAATAGCATAATAGCTATATAGCGGTACCAAAAAAAATTTTTTGTGAGCAACTATCTTACCATTAATGTTCTTTGTTGTTAAAATACTTACTATAGATAGCAATTATCGTAAATGTAGATAACTAGGACAAAGTAAAATTAAGTTTTAAATGTTTTTTGTTTGAGTAAGATTTTTTAATTTAATAGAGTTTAACATGTGTTGGTATATTTATTGTAACATTGGAAGCATAAAATATTTCTGTCACAATGTATAGATACACAGTAATTTAAGCTTAACAGTACACATTTCAGTGAAAATATGGTGTTATAAATAATTATTACATTTAGTACGAAAACAGGACAATGTCAGGTTACATTTATACCATATTCGTCACATATTTATTATACTCTTTGTAGTATATACAGTCAAACAAAACAAACCAAAATGGTCCGTAAAGCAAGGCTATAAAAATAAATAAAATTGAACCTTATTCCAAGGATATTAAAGTACCTACTTACAAAAAAATACTTACATTATAGCATAGCTTGTTTACGTAATTTGATTTTAAATAGTTAGTAATTATTCGAGGATGGGACAGTTTTACATCATAAGAGAAGAAAGTGATGAATGAACCACATTGCACTATGAATATTATTACATAACCATAATAAATAGCTGTTTCATATCACGGCTTAGCCAGGCAGATAGAATATGAAAATATTTTCTGAATCGCAATTCTCAAACTATTTCTATATGAGAAACAGTCACAAAGTTTATTTGTAGTCAAATATATGGTACATTTTCTTTTTGTAAATGATGCAAGAAAATAAGATTTTGACGACATTCAACTTTTGTTACTGAGATAGAATGCCGTAGCAAAGGTTCCAGGTTCGAATCCTACAATCAGCTAGAGCTTTCGGTGAAGAAAGTAAGTTTAAGAGACGTAGATCATAGCGTTTATTCGCTCAAAGAGCAGCTCGACAGGGGAAGTACCTCCACCTTACAGAATACCGCAGCCAAATGAGGAGGGGGGAAAGGTTCCGTCTGTCAGAGGGTATCTCATGAACGGTAATAGGTAGATAGCTGAAATTTTCTTTCTCAAGAAACGTCTTTTTTGGCGTTTTTTTTTAATAGCTATGTTGAGTTAGTTAATATTGCCAACGAGCCCGACTCGCACTTCGCCGGTTTTTTTGTTTCATTATTATCATACAAATATTAAAATAAGTTGTAGTAATGTATTTAATTGCTTATAAATAAAGCATAAAACGGCAACAATGTGTCTGTAACATAAAGTAATGTTAATATGTACTAATAAATATAAAAAATACATAATCAGTAGGTATTTAGTTCCTTAACGAGTACATTTTTAAAATACTTTAGCCAAATAACATCATGCTATAAAGCCCATCACACACGTCGCTATAATATATATTAATATTCCGAGCTATAATATAAATGCCAGTACAAGTTGGTGAAGTAACAGTAATATATATTATAGCTGCGTGTGCGGTCACTCAAAGATTAATATTGAAAATATATCATAATATGCGTTGCTATGATTCATATTAATATATATTATTGCTACGTCTGGGCTTAACACTTTTATGCAAGCACGTGAACAATTAATATACATTTGAGTAAATACTAGTCTATTACCCTATTTAATGTTGGCACAAGTACCAATAATAGTCATTAAACTGAAAATTACCACGCGAACAGACAAAACAAACATTCAAATTTGGTTGAAAAAATTTGCCACTATTAAGGTGAAGCAGTGCAGATATACCAAAAATAAACTCATTTATATACAGAACAACTGGGAGAATAAACCCGTCTATTCTCATTCCCTCCAATCCATGTAATACGCAAATTCCTGTAGACGTTTACCGAGAAAACTCAAAGGCCATGAATTAAACATGAGTTGTGCGCGAGACATTTCACTTGAAACCTACCAAATGAAGCGAAGGTGACTTAAATTGACGTATGAAAAACAAAGTGTTTCCAGCACAGCCTCTTTTTATCAACTTGAATATCTGCCGACTCAAAATAAAAGAAGATTCATATTCATTTATAAAATCACTTGCTTGGAATAAATTTACTTTGGTATAACAAATAAATGCGGTAACTGAAACAAAATTTCTTATTTTAATTAATTTAGCTTTGAACGAGAAAAAAAAGTACCCTTAAAGATACCTGTTTAAAATTCGGATATAATAAAACTCCTTTAAAGTGTACTTCCTTTGATAAAATGGGAATGGGATTTAAAAGTAGAATTCAATTACTGTTCTGTGGAAAAAATAAATTGAATATCGTGCGAGTCCGCGCGGCGCGTTGCGATGGGCGGGCGGGACCCGCGCAGCCCAGCCGTATATTCATTGAGGCTAAAAGCCAGCAGATATCATCTGCGCTTCTTAATTACCATTTTAATTGAATTCACTGGCCAAATTAATATTTCAACTACTTTCTATTATATATTTCAGAAAGTAGTAAAGTGTTCTTATTAAAATTCTATTAGGAACGAATGTCTGATCTCTTTTTTATTTCCAAAAAAAGTTGATGCAGCTAAACAAGAGTTTTTAGACTCATGTTCTTATTTTGAGTTTTTTTTACTGGTCTGACCTTGTTTCTTAACCTCTAATAAACGTAAGTTACACAACTTGACAATTCTAAAAATAGCGAGCGTGTCACGCGCTAGCTACGAGCCCTATGGTTTGGTAACATTACGTGCTCTGAAATGGGCTAAACAGCCAGATAACATTTTATTGCATTTATATAGGACAACACCATTACTGTCGTGTACAAATTTAACTTGGGCACTATGAAATAAAGTTACAAGGCGATGAATGAATTGGGTTTTAAGTTCTAGTCGTACAGTGAGCTTGAGCTTCGGTTGATTGAAGAAAATTATCATGTGAAAATATTTGACTAGCTGTTAAATCAACTAATCAAATTGCCATGGTTTAAAAATCCACTTATAGTCCAATAAATAAACACTGGAATAAATTATATCTTTGTCAATTACATACAATGTTAATCCACAACATTTTTGAAGTCCTTAAGGTTAAAACATTTAGGCGAATAACCTCAAAGCTGCTTAGCCTGCAGAAAGCATCGTTTCAGCTTTCAGCCGAAAACTACGTTTGCGGCAGTGACTCGATGTACGGGCGAGGGACGCACGCTTCTCGCGGCAACACAAACAAACTCCTCGTAACTTTCAAACCTTATAAAAACATACGTAAATTAAAAACAACGTTAAACAAAGTTTAATATGCTGTACAAATGGCAACATAATAAATTAAACACTGAAAAAAAAATGTTAAACTGAATGATGACTTTATAAAAGACTTCAATTATGTTCAGTGAATATTACTATTGAATGTGTCAGTTGATTGGTTTATTGTTATTGTCTGGAAGGAATCGGCCTAATTTAAAGTTATAGGTAAGTAGCAATAGTTGTAAGGATGTAGTTTCAGTAAAGTTAGTCCGAGCGGCGATAAAACAGTTTTATGATGGAATTTCTGCGGGAACAGGGTTTCTTATTTGTAGCTATAACTAAAACAATATGTTGGAAAATCCGTATTTTCTATTAAGACGCCTATATATTTGTATATAAGTTTTATTTCCAAGCTTATTATAAACTTATGTATTAATAATACTCCTACATAATTAATTATTGAAAGCACACGTGTAATATTAATTACACTTTTTTTTAAATATTATACATAAAAAAGAGAAAAAACGAACTCGTCATTATTCGAGTTTTTAAAGGCTGGGGTGAATTATAACCCTCCTCGTATACTGAGGGTTAAAATCACATCGGAAGTACTCCGCTTCACCTCGTCCTTCGAATTTTACTCGCCCACCAATTTAAGGACTGGACAGTATTAAATAATATAATATATTATTATTTTATTTTTTTAATTTATGCGTTAGCATAAATCACGTTTCGTAAATTTGTAGGTAATTAATATTTACTTTAAATTGGTTGTAATCGCTTATAATTCGCGATCAACTTATCAAAAAAAGTTAATAGTAGAAGCAATACTTACTAACACTGATATTATTATTAATTAGGTACTTTATAGAGCTTATTCGTAAACCAACAGTGGGCCATTAGGCTTCAGTCGGGTTCAATGCCCACCCAGGACATGCATTTGTGTGCATGAACATATCTGCATGTCCTGAGCCTGTTTTATTATGTATATTAAGAATATAAACATTTAATTTAATCATATTTTATATTAACCTTATCTAACATTACCTTGATATTAAGTCCTTGTACTAACAAAATTGAAAACTTTTTTACAAAAAACTTAAACCGACTTCAAAGTTCACTAAAAGGTGATCAAATCCTGACCTGATGTTAATGGGACAAAACGGGAAGTGTACCCTTCCAAACAAAAAAAGGATTTTTCCAAATCGGTTAATAAATGATGGATTTATTAGGTAACAAACATTAAAAAAAACATACAACCGAATTGAGAACCTCCTCCTCCGAAATAAAGAAAAGTGAAGTCAATATTTTAAGTATTAGAGTGCCTTTTTATAACTTACAAAACCAATCAAATACAGTTCGAAGGCTATTGGAAATAAAAACTTTGACAATAAAATAAAGCTTTGTTCTGAAATCCTTTGAAATCAAAGTTCGTATTACTGGAAATTAATCGTGACCTGCACACAAGTTCGGTAATATCAAACCATTCAAGGAAGTCTCTATTGTTCTTACTCCATTCAAAGATGCCAAATAATACTGTGTAAATGTCTTTGCTCACTATCCAATACACTGTAATGTCAGCACCTTAAATAGCTGAGCAGATCATGATGTTGAAATTAATATAGTATATTATACAGGGGAGGGAAATTTGAGACTGAGACGGGTCAGTAAGGGCAGCTACCTGAAGGGCTGAAGTCAATATTATCCCTGACCTTATCAGTTATTGCTATATACATTCAAAGATTTTGAAAAAAAATTATAGTCAGCAAGTAAATTGTTATTTTTTTTAAAAGATATTATTAGCTTCATCGATCCTGTCTCCAACAAGGATCAAGAGGCTCAAGAGTCGAACTGAGTTTGACGATTGCTGTACAGCTTGACTATCTTGTTTCTTCTAGCTTTTACGAAATTAGACGACTTCCAAGATTTATAAAAGGTTTATTGCGTGTGTATATAACGGTTATTGACAGATTGAATTTCAGAATTACACAGAGACTGATCTTTGACAGTTGCAGCCCTTATATAGGGGCTCACATATCGAAAACAGCTTATCCCATGCCTTTAGTTAGGAAAATTAAAGTGAAAAGATTTTATTTTCTAGATCTGTAAATGCCGATAGCAATAGTTTACTGGTACATTTTGGCGGGAACTTGCAGAGTGATGTTGCGTTTTCATTATTATTTTCATAAATTTGTGAATTTTGAGTTTTTTTGCATATTATCGGTAGTATTTTATCCAATTAATATCAATCTATGTGCACCAGTGAAGTGAAATGAAATGAACTATTTGTATCTTGACTTTTCAAGTTGTCTCAAAATGACCGTGAAGAATTTTAGTACTATGACCACCATTGTAGTAAAACCTGTGAGTAAAACTAAACTTTTATGGACGGGGACTGACTGAGGACTATTATGAAAGTGGTGTATACATGTGTCTGAAAATTATAATATAACTCGACACTGTCAGAAATTACATAGTCCTAATATAGATTTGATTGCCAAACTTAAAACTAAGAAGAAGAATAGCTTACTGGCCAGTTTCAAATTTCCAACCTGTATCCTGTATATAGGTTTTTGTAGACGCACATTTACAAAACATTTTTTTTTCTAAATAAGGACCATTGGACTTATCAACTGGACCAAAGAATTTGATATGAACAGGATCCATTAACATTAGGTGCACCACAGATCTAATTGTCAACCTTGCCTGAAAAGACATCTGACTGCCGGCAAACTCTGGTTAGGTAAGGTGCAGATACCAGATCCACCAAAATGTTACTTGCCGGATTACAAACCGTTGGTCGAGCCAATTTCGTAGCAGGGCCTATACTGAATAAATGAGCTTTACCTGTGAATTCTAGTTTGAAAGAATGAAGATAATTCATGACAGCACACAACATTAGCTACATTAACGACACAATTTATCTAAAATATGAGACAGAACAAGCAATTAAAAATTGAATGGTACGATTCAGTATTATGCTTGTCAGTAAAATAAACTGACCTTCGCACTGTTTTCAGTCAAACCTCACATCCATGACATCACAAACAAATAAAAATACACTACATAACAAGCATGGCGACCAAAAAGGTTTCAGTTTTACCTTAGACCGAAGATATAAACTGCGAGTTTTTACTGTTAGAACACATACCCAGTTGTACCAGGTATCGTAACCCTGAATAGAAAATAAAATTTGTTTCACACAAAGTAATACTACTGTATCATTAGGCAACTGCAAACGAAAAAAAGAGAACTAACGAGCTAATAATTCGGGAACGTGTTTCGTTCGTGTTTTCTTTCTCACCTTCCACCGTAATAAGCACTTTCTCGGGTATAATACAAGAGTTGGGTTATATATTCATCCGTTACTTTGCTTGCGACATTACTCGAAGCTGTTTTTAAAGTACTAAGTGACGGTGGTGAAACACGACTTGTAAATAGCTTTTTACCCGACTGACCCGGAAGGAGGGTTATGTTTTTCGAGTGTATGTATGTATGTATGTATGTCTATTTCTTTGGCACGCTCTGCAGCCTAAACGGCTTGATGGATTTAAGAATATGAGGTGTCGTTAGATTCGTCTTAACTGTGGGAGTGTCATAGGGTATATTATTTTTATATGGCGTGTACGGATAAGAAAAGTGGGGGGGGGGGGTATTAAAAACAAAAATTTCGTTATTATAACAATATGGATATCAAATGAAAGCTTGTGAACAGCCCATTCCATATATGTATATATTATAATACTTTTGTGCTACCATTTTGACGTAAACTGCAAAAAACCATGTTTAATGCAAGGACAGTAGGTTAGGACTATGAGCGGTTACCGTACGTAACTCACAGAGTTGCGTTACTTTACCGTACCGCTCATTTACTTACTAATAGCTTAATAGGTACTTGCAAATCATTAGGTATGTATAAAACTAAAAAGTCTGAAATAAATTAAATTATTAAAAGAAACAAAAAACCCGACTTCGGAAAACAAATATTAACTGAAAAGAGAAAAACAAGCTTTTTAATCTATAGAATTTGGAATATAACTTGAATGTTATAAGGTATTGCAGTCGGGGACAAACCTATAACCTAAGTATGTGTTTTTTTTTAAATATTTGTTTATCCCCGACTGCAATAATTTAATTTATTTAAGCTGCTATTTTCACAACAAAGTTATGTTGGAATTACTTATGATATGGACGAAATATATACATATTAATGATTCGTAAACTAATGACACTACACAAGAGACACATTACCGACTGGCGTTGATGAACTGTACTAGACTAATCCAAACGTCGCATTTGTAATAGTTGATTAGTTAGTTAATATTTTTATTTTGACTATGCATGGGTGCTGATTCTGTTGTTTATAACTAACCTTATTTAGTCTCACTATATCTCTTTCTATCAAAGAACATAAGAAAAGGATGAAAGTCTTGTCCTGTCAAATTAGTCCTATGCTTGTTTGTCTCCATCTATCGCGATTTGACTTTAAATATGACTTTTTCAATCATGTTTGTAAGAAAGAGATGTGATGTGAATAAAATTAGTTCAATGCGATTGAGAACAGAATCGGCACCAATATCATAAGCATGTGGCCAAAGGTGGTAAGCACACAAAGCCTTGAAGGGACTGACACGTGCAACTGTCGGAACACACTGGTAGGTGCTTGGCAATAGATTTTCAACTTAGTAGCCAATCAAGCGGGTACTATAAAGTACTCTACTACCGTGCTGAGGTTTCCTCACGATTTTTTCCTTCACCGCTCAATTTCATTGTTGACGGGCTCGAGCCTTTTTACTATCGAGTTATGAATAAAACAATATGAATGCAATATTAGAATTCTGAATATTGAAAATGTAATACCGTTTGTTCTGCAACGTAACCGTCTCGTGTGTCAGCAACCCGCCTCGTACTTCACCGAAATTTATACCCTTTGTACTATTCAAGGTCCTAAGGGACCTTTATGCGAAATTTCAGCTTAATCCACTCGCTCCCAAACGTTCCAAGCGAATAAAATCATAATGTTTACGACGATACAAGTTGATACAGCCTTCCAAATTTCGTTTTATAACATCAATAAAAAGTGATATACAAGTTAATTGCTTCTTAATCAAATTATATTAGACCTTATAAATAGTATTTATTTCTGCTCAGTTGTTCTGTGGCTAGTTTTGCAAAATTGTACAATACCACAGTAACAATACTAACAGTCGGTTTCTTCAAAGTTCATTCACTTTTTAATCGACTTAAAAAAAAAGAGATTATCAATTCTACACGCATGTATGTAACACGTTTGTCCACGCATATCTCCGAAGATATTAATCGGATTGTAGCCATAATTTTTTTTGTGGTTTACATTTACTTTAACTTAGGGAACAGTGCAAGTTTAATCGAAATTGGTTCAGTCGTTTTCAAGATATAGACAAATATGTGTGACGGCTTATTGATACGAGCTACGGGTGTGGTCAAAGGAAAAACATCCCAAAACCTTGATCAAATTATAGTGCATTTTAAGAAAAACTAAAAATGACAAAAACATTTTTTTTTTATAAATATCTGTGATTTGTGACTTCAATTCAAATCAGTGTCAGATAAGAGCCATACATGCATTACATACTTTTTTGTGTATTGTGAAGTCGTTTTTTTTTTAATTTCTTTTTATTATGTTACTATTACATTAAACAATAACTTGAGAAATAAAATACAATTAAGTAACCTAAAATGTACAGTGTTGAAACATGAGTAGGTACTCATACTTTATAAATACGAATTCGTAAAAAAATGTGTTACTGCAACTGGATGCAGTAATAACTTTAACACTGGTAATGCACGTCTTATTTTGGCGTTAAACTATTGTTACTTACGAAAGTGACGATATTGATTGACTTATGAAAAACTGCGTCATCACACAAACATTTTTTTTGATTGTTTGTTTATTTAAATGCGCTTTTCTCTGGAACTACGCGTTGGATTCTTTCACTAATAGGAAGCTACATCATCCCCGAGTGTTATAGGCTTTTTTAACCCAGGAATGAGGGTGAAACCGCGGGGTCAACTAGTAAATTATAAATGCCAAAGTTTGCGTGTATATTCCTTTGGATATAACTCTCTCATGCAATAACTACTGAGTAGATTCTTTTAACATGGCAAATAGGTAGATCAAATCCTGGAATAACGTAAATAACACTTTCAAACCTTGGAAAACATAATACTACTTTGAAACGCAGGCAAATCCGGGGAGAGGATTTATTATAATATAAACCTAGTTGATTTAACGCCTCATCGCACATTACAGCCAATACCCGTTCATTAACAAACTGCTGACGTTTGACGCACACTGAAAATTAACTTTAAAAGTCTTTGAAATAAAGCCCATAAAATATCGATTATTAAAAGGCTCAATATTTCCTGCCTCCAAATGTGTTTTAATGCGTACACGTACTTCGAGAATAATAAATGAAGTCTTATCTTTAAAGTCAGACTTCTAATCTCCTTGGTCTTGAATGATGTTAGTAGGAGCTACTTTTGCAAAGTTATCAGTTTGTAGAAATTTTATTCATGTCGACAATTTTGATGATGACAGAACTTTTAAAGTTCATAATGTGTAATTACGAACATTTATAAAGATGTTTTATACTTTTACATGACATAAACATAGACATATAAAAAATCAAGACGGAGTGTCACCTTATAAGAAAGTGAAGCCGAAAATGTCCTACGTTTGCGTGAGTAAAATCAGTCCTACTGGCCCAATCAGGCACAAATGGTACTGAGCCTTATTGTCACTGTCAACGTCTCAATACGGAATGACAACCGATCGGCTTTCTATGGTGTATTGTATGTGTGTGTGTGAGGCATGTATTTACAAAAACGCCGGCCTCCTATTACTTGCCTCACTTAAGAACACATACCGTTCCGTCTTTAATTTTTTCTTGGTCCTTGGTTTTCTTGGACATAAAGTAGCCCAAAAAACGGATAGATTTATATATTCAACGACAATTAATAGCTAATTAATTATTTAATAGTTTATTGGATCAAATTCATTTCAACATCAAAAACAGTACTGGCAAGCTTAATTGCCATATTCGAAAATTGAACGAAATTCAAATTAGCTGCTTTCGAACAAGTTATACTTTTTAATTATTTAAAAGCAAACAGTGTTCTATTGTGGCAGGACGTGAATCGTGATCCGGGTATGAACGGTTGATATCGATCGACCAGTGTCGTGCCACTCGGTCACTACAGTACCTACACAGGCTTATCGATTTTACCATAAACACCATACATTGTTACCGCAACCGAATATTTATATAATGATAGACAATCAACAGACATGAATATTGATTATGATATGAAGAAAATTATAAACAGTAGCTTATGCCCGTTTCTATAAACAAAAAGGAATCGTTTTGCTTACCAATGGTTGGTTGGGTTTGGGTTAATGGGTTTTCTTATTGACAAACTGGGCATATAAATCATTTCGTAAGCTAATTTTACCTGTGATAGCTATGGGAGGGTCTGCTATGCAAAGCTTTGACGTCTTTGCTTCATTATTAGTAAAGATATAAGAGTCCTAATTTTAAACGATAACGGTCTGTAAATTACAGAATAGAATATAATAGAATATTATTTATTTGCTTTAAACGTGGAATCTGCCGTTCATAATTTTAAAAGCTTTTAGTATCACCGAGGCTGAGTGTAATCAAATCTAAAATTTGACCCTTCCCGGTTTCCGATTGAGCTGAAATGTTGCATGCATATGTACATTGGATAACAATGCAATATTATTATGACATAGAGCTGATCTGATGATGGAGCCTGATGATCCATGGGAACTCTGTAATAAAACGACGCAACCGTATCGAGTTTAGGCTCATTTGATTCGTCTTAGCAAGGGCTCTGAGTCTGATGATTAAGTTCGTCGACTATTATATAAAAAAATGTTTAGACAAAATCTTTATTCTTGTTTAATCAAAAGTACGCACACAATCTGTTCCGAGATTGGTGTAAGTAGCAACTTTAAGGTAAATTATACTTAATTTACCTATACCTACATTGTGCGGTTCGCAGTGGTTCCATAAAAGCCGGCTATAAAGCCGTCGAAAACATTCTAACAAAGGACAAAGGATCCCTTTGAAAACACCTTGACCGTCCTCTTATGGAAATAGTGGCCAGTCACGTTTTTCATGACGTTATGAACATTTTTTTGTATACCTAGTTATCTACTCTGTTGCGAGCTACTTGAGAGCTTTCTAAGCTATGTAGCTTAGAAAGGCAAGAATATGATATGAAGATATCTTCATGAGATTAACGGAAAGAAAGAAAAAGAAAGAAAATGTGTTTTATTCATGTCACACAAAAGTCAGAAATACAAAAATCAACTGAAAATCTACTGAATAAGAAATTTACTTACAAAAGCATGAAGCAATCCTAATAATACTATCCTACTAAACATTATAAATAATTTGTGTGTGTATATTTACAAGATGTGATAGCATATAATTTTATTTGTGATAGTTTGTTATAATTATATGTGATAGTGTGTGATAATTTGACGGGCCAGCTGGCGTGGTTGGTTATGACTGGTTAAGATTCCACCTATCGCGCCGCAGGTCTTGGGTTCGATTCCCTAACAGGACATGCATTTGTGTGCATGAACATGTCTGTATGCCCTGAGTCTGGGTGTAATTATAAGTATCTATTTACAAACAAAAAAGTAGTATGTATGTATGTATTATATCAGTTATCTGGTTTCCATATTACAAGCTTGCTTGCTTAGTTTGGTATCAGATGATCATGTGTGAGGAATGTCTCAGGATATTTATTATTATTTTATTATTATCTTTATATATAAAATTCTACTGCACGTGTGTATGTCACTGAATGCCTCCTAAACGGCTGGGACCGATGTGAATGTATTTTTTTGTATGCGTTTGGGTGGCGCCCTGGATGGTTTAGATTCACAAATCAGATGGCGCTGCAGTCGGTATCTAGGTCATATTATCGATATTAACTTACAATAGAAAATGAAATGTCCTGAAATAGGGTACCTTTCACCCCGAAAGCCGCAGGAAAATAAGCTTTTCAAGTTTTTAATTAGTAAGCAAAACTTCAATGAAGTGAGTAGCAAAACTTTACAATCACGACGTATACATTAACAATATCTGTTTCATTCCCCCCATACAATTGTGTACCTGCATGAATGAAACAAGAAACAAATGGCTTCTGTGTCCAGAACACGCGATTCATCATTTAAGGCAGTGATTCCCAAAGTGGTCCAGTTGGACCCCCAGGGGTCCACGGGAGACTCAACGGGTCTACGGTAGATAGATCTAATCTTGAAATGTTTTGACGAGTTTTGGGAATATGGTAGAAATGTCGCTGCAGGGGTCCACCGAAACCAGAAAATTTTGAAAGTGGTCAACGAGAAAAAAAGTTTGGGAAGCTCTGATTTAATGGTACCCGCAACAAAGCGACGCTGATTTATTTAGTAAGATTACAAGAAATATCAACAGTGAGCAAAAGTTATTAATCAACTGGTTCTTACTGACTTTTGTTTGTGCTTAAGAATTGTTCGGTCTTCTATAAATGTACCTGATATAGTCTTAAGACGTAGACGAAGAAGTTTTATGTATTATTTGGGAATAGGGAATGCATTTTCAAACAAAGAATCTTTAGGGGTTCTATTAATGTTGATCATCTATGTTAGTGACATTAAAAATACTTGGCTAGTTAACGACGACTTAAACAAAATTGAATCATCATAATATTCATATTGAGATTGAGAGATTGAGATATTTATTAGAGAGGTAGAGCATAGCGTTTATTCGCTCAAAGAGCAGCTCGACTGGGGAAGTACCTCCACCTTACAGAATACCGCAGCCAAATAACTTTATGTTGTGTAAAGTTGTGTTCCTGCGCGTGAGTAAGGTCGCCAGAGCTCATAGGGGAGGGGGGAAAGGTCGGTAACGCGTGAGCGATGCTTCTTGTATTGCAAGCGTCCATATGGCTACGGTAACCGCTTAACATCAGGCGGGCCGTATGCTTGTTTACCGACCTAGTTGTATAAAAAAAAAAAAAAAAAAAAAATTGAAATTCCTCCTATTATCCTAAGGACATCGACTCTATAAATTTGTTAAACCTTAGATTAAAAACACAATGTCTCCCCATTTGATGGTGCCGGGCACAGTAAAGAATCCTATATGGCGCGGGCGCCAATCTTAATCTATCTGACACCTTACAATCTTATATCTGGTTATAGCCCAATTTTCTGAGAAGAACATTAGTTTCTTTGTATAACGTAGGCATCAAAGAAAGGAGTTTTTCAAAATTCGAACCCTGGAAATTGCAGGTGGAACTATAACAGCTCTATACGCATAGGGGTAGTTTCTTGAATGCATAAAAATGGTAGTAAAACTAAATAAAGTCCACAGGTTATAAAGTGGTGTAGGCATTACACGGTTAACTGCCCCTTCCCCGCCAGCCAGCTTGAAATAGATCCTATCTGCACCTCGCATAAACAGCTCTAAACTATAAACGATAAAGAAACTAAAGTGGCCGGTACCTTTTGTGCTTAACGGGTCTCTTTTCTCCTGACCTCATTAAGTTGCCATGTAAAATATAGAGTTTTATATTACGATATAATCTTATTATAAATGGGAAAGAGGTAGAGCGTATTCGCTCAAAGAGCAGCTCGTTTGGGGAAGTACCTCCACCTAATAGAACACCGCAGCCAAATAATTGACTTTTGTGCTCCTGTGCCAGTTGTGGTCAGAGTAAGATCACCAGAGCTCACCGTAGAGGGGGGAAGGGTCAGTAACGCGTGTGAGTGAACCTCGTACGTTACAAGCGTCCATAGGTCTACGGTAACCGCTTATCGCCAGGCGGGCCGTATTTCCTCCTTCCTCATAGTTAGGTTGTTAGTGTTCTACCAATAAATAACCCTTTATAAGTATTACATTTACAAGTAGTATATGTAGTCACTCATAGGCTGCATTCCAAATTGAAGCTAGTACTTATCAGTTTTCTGGTCTCCATAGTACCTATAGACTACTTAGGTTGGGATAAGATGGTCGGATCTAAGCACCTATCGGTGTGGCTTCGTATGCTTACTTCGTACCTAACGACTAGACTGTGTTGAAATACAAACCTATTCTGAATATTAAAAAAGCCTGCATTATAGTGAAAAATCTAAAAAAAAGTTCATAATAAATATAACTCTCGTTTATCCAGAAGTCAATCATAATCCCATCAGGCATCAAAAAGGCAGTCACCATAAGTTATAACGTAGGTACGTAGGACAGTAAAACCTTATGATACGCGAGTTGGCAATGATCCGTCCCTTTATGGAGGTCCTCAAAATTTTATAACACCTATCTGTTGGACCCAATCGGAATATTAAAGCCCCATTGTGTTGTTCATACATGCAGATGATGCAGAAAATTTCTATGAGTACAGACAACTCAAGCCATCTCTTATCCCTTCGGTTTAACACGCGTATCCGAGGATTCTAATATTTTGTTCATAAATATCTATAATGCATAGCCAGGTGTGAAGAATGAATGAAGAAGTCTCGTTACTCTATCAGTTTTTCTGTCTGTCCGTCTGTCTATCTGTCATAGCACTATTTTTCATAAACCACTAATGCTATTGATTTGAAATTTGGATTAGTTTATTGCAAACGATTTTTTTTAATATATTTTTATTTTTTCTTCAAAAGGGGCCGAAATAGGGGACATATTTCAAAGTAAGGCTACATGTTTAAATGAGGTATTATATAAAAAGATCTTATTGTACATTCCAAAATAGGTTTTCATTTTATTTTATATTGCGTAGTTTTTGAGTTACGTAGTCCCACTTATCTCCCAAATTAGCAAAGCGAAGAATTACAAGCTGATGAATATATAAGTAAATATTACAGGAAAATTTTAACTAAGTTTCTGACTAGTTTTTTCGAAATCATCAAAATTTGCATACAAACAAACTTAGTTATGCGTTCCGGTTTTTCACAACAGATATGGCTCAAACCAAAAAAATATACGTCCAAGGAAGGTTGGAACCCTCGCCTCGGCACAGAATATTCAATAGTAGTACTTGGTGCGTGACTCAGACACGCACTTTTTTTTTGACATTTTGGAAATGAGAATGTATGCATAATATACATTCTATACTTATTAGGCAATATTAATGAGACGGGCCAGTTGGCGCTGTTGGTTAAGACTCTGGTAAAGATTCCACCTATTGCGCCGCAGGTCGTGGGTTCGATTCCAGCACAGGACATTCATTGTGTGCATGAACACATCTGTATGTCCTGAGTCTGGGTGTAATTATGTATATTAAGTATGTATTTACAAATAAAAAGCAGTATATGTATTATGTCAGTTATCTGTAGTCACCTAGAGTACGGGTCTATAGTTTGGAGTCCCTTCTATAGCGTACAGTCTCAACGTGTAGAGAACATTCAGCGAGCATTTACGCGACATCTAGCTTTTATCTCTCAAGGGGTTTCGCATCGGTGTAGTTACAATCAGCGTCTGGCTTTCTTCAATATGGTTTGTTTACGTGACCGACGAATATTAAACGATTTAGTTTTCCTTTACAAAGTCGTAAATAATCAAATTAATTGTGATGGAATCAGAAATGATATAGCTCTCAATGTTCCACGTAATATTCCCCGAAAAACCATAACTAAAATCTTTTATACGCCCTTTGTTCGTACGAACCTCGGTCTAAACTCCCCGATTGTAAGGGTATGTAATGAGCATAACGTTGTTAATGGTGATGATAAATGTGGTATCGACATATTTCACGATTCACTTCCCAAATTTAACCCTCGCCTCGGCACAGAATATTCAATAGTAGTACTTGGTGCGTGACTCAGACACGCACTTTTTTTTTGACATTTTGGAAATGAGAATGTATGCATAATATACATTCTATACTTATTAGGCAATATTAATGAGACGGGCCAGTTGGCGCTGTTGGTTAAGACTCTGGTAAAGATTCCACCTATTGCGCCGCAGGTCGTGGGTTCGATTCCAGCACAGGACATTCATTGTGTGCATGAACACATCTGTATGTCCTGAGTCTGGGTGTAATTATGTATATTAAGTATGTATTTACAAATAAAAAGCAGTATATGTATTATGTCAGTTATCTGTAGTCACCTAGAGTACGGGTCTATAGTTTGGAGTCCCTTCTATAGCGTACAGTCTCAACGTGTAGAGAACATTCAGCGAGCATTTACGCGACATCTAGCTTTTATCTCTCAAGGGGTTTCGCATCGGTGTAGTTACAATCAGCGTCTGGCTTTCTTCAATATGGTTTGTTTACGTGACCGACGAATATTAAACGATTTAGTTTTCCTTTACAAAGTCGTAAATAATCAAATTAATTGTGATGGAATCAGAAATGATATAGCTCTCAATGTTCCACGTAATATTCCCCGAAAAACCATAACTAAAATCTTTTATACGCCCTTTGTTCGTACGAACCTCGGTCTAAACTCCCCGATTGTAAGGGTATGTAATGAGCATAACGTTGTTAATGGTGATGATAAATGTGGTATCGACATATTTCACGATTCACTTCCCAAATTTAAGAGTAGGGTACTGAAATCATTTCAACCTAGATAACGTGTTTTATTAGTGTTTAGTTTTAGAATTGCATCCTTATTTTTATATATTATTTTCCATTGTGTAAACTTTTTAAATTATATTTTATACGTTCCAAATGTGGCGAATGCTGTACACATCTATAATTGGTGTACATATCAGTATATTGTAACATTACTTTAATATCAGTGTTTAATATGTATGCTGTTGATGTGTCATATTCAATAAATAAATAAATAAATAAATCTGGTTTCCATAGTACAAGCTCTGCTTAGTTTGGGATCAGAAGACCGTGTGTGAGGAATGTCCCAGGATATTTATTAAAAAAAAAAAAAAACCTTTTACGTTGAGTACAAAAAGTAGACAACCAGATAATTAAGGAGAGACAAGACTGGTACGGTATTAATTACATATTCCTTAATGAAAAAGCTCCTATTAAAATATAAATGATGATATTAAATTATCTCTGATGAAAAATTTGTGATTATGAGGTACCTACCTTGGTTTGACATTTATTTTAAATACGACACGGCAATTAAAGATTATTAGAGATTACAAAAAAAAAATTTGGGACCAGTGGTTTATACTTTACAAGTCCAACTAATATTATAAATGCAAAAGTGTGTTTGTCGGTTTATTGGTTTGTCATTCTTTCACGCAGGACCAGCCTGATTTTTGCGTAGAGATAGGTTATGGGCCGGAGAATACCACAGGCTACGTTTATCTCGCGGGATGGAAGCCACAACAAATATAATTATAAGTTAAAGTTGTATTAAACAGTTTTTTCTTAATTTCATCATAGGAAAGGTATAACGAACAAAAACCGACCAATGTTTTTTAATAAAGTTAATTTAACTTTCGAACGAACCGTGTTCGTTATCTCTCCTACTGAAACTGAAATTTTTGTTTCTGTAATTATTTTTGCTTTGAGTAAAATTCAAACTGGCCATCCTACAACATTGAAACCTCATGTTCGATATAACCTACGTTACCAGTAACATACTCTACTTTCTGCTAAATATAATAAATATGAAAGCACTTAATGTTAAGTGTTTGTTCATTTGTTAACTAGTTACTTAATTAAGTTTTAGTATAGTATTAAGGTATTACTACACCTTAACAATGGTCTATGGAGCAATGAAAAAGGAACGCTTAGAAACTCACCCTCCCCCTGCGTAACTCGGAAACACGCGACTCTACCACAGAGGATTGTAACTCTACAGCAGTCAAATCTTGCAAGTAGAATTTCACCCACTTCCAGTGGTCGGATTGACTTGATATTTGGTATACATTAGTATATTGGATGACAATGCAAGTACAGTCAACAAAAAGTACAGTCACCAAAAAAAGCTTGTTTTTTTTTACAAAGCCTTATTTATAATATGGCGGCAAAGATAGCGGCATATATGAAAAAGCGAATTGTCAAATGTGAACGTGCTTCACAAACTGCTTACTCATCTGAAAATGTCAGCTCACTGCACTTTTCGCAAAACATGTTCATTGAATAAAAAGCCTTAGGCCATTAAAAAACATGTGAACTCAACAACTGGCCCACTATATGGATAGATAGATATCATATATAGTAAACTAGCTGTTACTCGCGACTTCGTCCACATATACATGAAACCTTGTATACTATTATAACTTTTTTTATATATATATATACCACTGAGATGGCAAAGCAAAAGCATACGGCCCGCCGTAACTGCTTACCATCAGGTAAGCAGTTACCGTAGCCTATGGGCGTTTGCAACACCGGGGGTATCACTCGCGCGTTGCCGACCCTGTAGAAACCTCTTCACACCCCTTTTGAAGAACCCCATGCTGTACTGCCTTGGGAAAACCACGGCGGGTAGCTCATTCCACAGACCGAGCGTCCGCGGAAGAAATCTCCTTTATATAATATATTATTATATAATATATCATTGAATTATTTAATATTTATATTGTTTTTTTGTCTTGCCAACTTTCCTTAAAATGTATTTATTATTCCTTTAAATGTTTAATGGTTTTGTAGTCAGCTGCGTAAGCCACGTGAGTCCCGCGTCCCGCACCATTAACTAGCCTTATAAACGCGCCAGCGTTTTGTACATGTTTAATTATCTTATGCAGGTGCAAGGTGGATGACAACCCCATTTAAAAGGGAATCTAAATCTTCCGCCAGGCTTGGTCATTGTGCCTGGGGACCGCGGTCCAACTGTACATGTCAGACAGTTGTACAATATGCAGATTCTCGAGAAAACTTCGTAAGAGCGATGCAATATAATGTGGCGCCACGTTATCTATCTATCCGTGTGTGAACTATCTGAGTGTTATTGATAGATGGCTGATAGATGTCGCTACAATCTCAAAAACCATCCATCAAAATTGTATGATGAGAACAGCAAATATTATTTACATAAAATTACCTTGGTACATTACACGGTACATTTTTTTTTGTAAGGGTCCATAGGGAGTTCATCTAAAGAATACTTCAGTATGGATAATATTATCATATAGATTTTTGCCATGAATATCTGCCGAGCTGCGAGCAACATTGACGCTGGCTGCGTAGACCAGACAAGAGGAAAAATTGATTTGACAGCTACATGCATAGTAAATCGCTGAAACGAGATATTCCTCGATCACTTTTTTGGGGTATTATATACGTGTGGATAAGAACTATAGCAGTTAAAAGTAAATAAGTACTTAAGTACTCATCTGGCATTTAGTAGCGGTGATTACCTACCTATTCACAAGGATGACTGCTAAGGTATACGGTGAAACTCGAATGAGTTTATGTTATGCCGTAATAATGTAACACTATATCTTAATTTAAAAAAAAGATTTTCAAGCAGGGACTAAACATTAAAAAGTATAATACATTTCCGTTTGAGTGACAAGCCCGAGAATAGAAAATCCGACTTAGCTTATTTAGGCTTGAAGCGCTATTTCGTGTTACTGAGCAAAGTTCGAACTTTCTAGGTCGACAGGCTGATGGGTGTGGGAAATAGTTATACATAAAATACAGGTGTATTTCCAGGTTAGTACTATTATATCCTGGAACAATCTCTCATTTCAACCCTGGATGTGAAGGTAATTGGATATAGTAAGCTTGCATCAATTTCGGAATATACCTGTGTATGTTCGATATTGATCCCGCCATATTAAGTTTGGCTTATATATGGCTGCACTGTAATTGAGCTACTGTTACAGGCACAATTTCAGATGGCTGAATTCATAAATTGTAGAAAATTTTATTTCTTTTAGTACCACGCTTCTTTTGGCGTCGGTTATCACCATAACATGACCTGTGACATGGCTGGCATAATCGTAAAGCAAAATAAAGCCCTTACAAAATATAAACCTTCGAACAAAAAACACAACAAAAGGACCTAATATGTACATTTATAAATCTGCTCGGTAGTGGGTATCCTTATGATAAAAAGCGGAAATAGTCTATTTTCTGTGTACTAAATGTTTTACACAAGTAATAGTAGTAACTAGTTAAAGAGGATCTAAATCACATGTCGTGGCGTATTACTGCTAGTTAAAAAAAAAGCTAAAACTCTGGGTATCCAAGAAACTGTTTTTAATATAAGACTTACCCAAGACACTATGCTGTAGAAAATGCCAGATGATAAACTGAAACAAACTTCAGGGTTTTTGAAAAACAGTTCAATTATTAGTTAAAACTGACTAATAATTGAACTGTTTTTCAAACAATCTTAAACCGACTTCAGAGTATACTAGGAAGTTATCAAATCCTGATCTGATGACAATGGGACCAAATGGGAGGTACCCTTCCAAAGGACAAAAGAATTTTCTAAATCGGTTTATAAATGACGGAGTTATGATATAACAAACATGAAAAAAAAATACAACCGAATTGAGAACCTCCTCCTTTTTTTGAAGTCAGTTAAAAAGAAACGTAATTGGATTGTATTGCATTTCTGTACTGTAAAAGTAGCAATAAAACAGAATTACTTACATTCTCAGATATAAAAAGGTACTCTATGCTTACATGTATGAATTACAAAAACGTATTTCCTTATCTCTTTGTATAAGAATTTTCCCATATTGTCTCACTTAAAAAAACACGCTGTAGGTATAGATAAAAACTGCGTACACGCGTTTTAATTTGAGGGTTCATTTATTGTAAGGTTTTAGGTTTTTATCTATATTTTTTGACCGTGAACCAACGTTACATTAGAATATACTGATTTGATGGTTGCAAAAGGACACCATATGCGTCCACAAGTTACCCAAAACGCCTTTCCTTCGTAAATATTTAATGTATCTCCACAAAATACGACGCCGTCATCCCGGGCGGATGTCTATAGAAAATATCCCTAACATCTTAACCAGCTCTTTGTGTTTTAACCATAACTTTATATCACAATTACCCTACTCCGCCACCATCGCAGAAGTTTACACAAGTTAGTGAAATATGTATATAGGAACCATGAATGCTTACGCTTCTATTCACACGTAGAGGCATAGAGTTAGAATATTAATAGAGCTACTGTACTCGAGTACAGTCGAGGACATAAATATGTATACACTTAGTAAAATTCAACAACGGTTTCCTCTTAAACTACTGATCGAAATTATGAGATATTATAAAGGCAGAATCTTCTGACATATACTATTATAATTTGTGTAATAGTTTAACACTTAAATGTTAAACATGCGAGAAAATTGCTTTTGAATTTCAAAAAGTGTATACATATTTATGTCCTCGACTGTACATGCCGTGAGGACGGGTACGGGCAAATGCCTTGAAACTGGTACGGGTACGGTCAAAGTGCGCGTACATAGTTTGAACTACTAAAATACATTTATTGAATGCCTATTTCTCGTTTTTAGCCGACTTCAAAAAAAGGAGGAGGTTCTCAATTCGGTTGTTTTTTTTTTTTTTTTTATGTTTGTTACCTCATATCTCCATCATTTATTAACCGATTTGGAAAATTCTTTTTTTGACTGGAACCCTTCCAGTTTGGTCCCATTGTCATCAGATCAGGATTTGATTACGTCTTAGTGTACTTTGAAGTCGGTTTTAGTTTTTTGTAAAACAGTCTAATTATTATTGATACTTTTACCATGAACAAATAACAAGGAATCCATATCGACATTTTGTCTGACTGTAAATCAACTAGCGTACGATATATCTGTGAATGCATCTATATGGAAACTGCTCCATTTCGCACAAGGTAACGTAGTTATTATTCTGACTCTAACGGAACCTATTCCTCTTTCCATTATATCTTTAATTCCACTCAGAGGATTCCATTGCCAACAAACAAAGAACTCCAGAGCCTACTACTACTATACAACCACACAAGATTTGACATTAATTTAACAAATGCATGAACTCATAACCTAGTGTTGTTAAAAATATTGGCACAAATAAAGGGCAATTCATTCATAATTTCCTCAACTGCGACTAAATGAAAATGTCAGCTTGGAACAGCAGTTGACTTGCATGTAAAGCTGTATGGCATTATGTTGTTTATTCTCTAGTTGCAGTGAACTGTTTTTAGTTTATTTTTAAACCTTAGAACTATGTGCTGACGCCTGAGTTACAAGTTTAATTTTAGATTTGGTGTCAGTTTCTACTTTAGGCAATAATTATTATTCATAACATAAACATCCATTCATTAATTCTCGCTCACTTAGATATGTTCGATAAACTTTGTACAATTTTTATTTCAGTTATCTACAGATATATATCTCATAATAGCCGTATGCTATTTAGATATAATACACGTGACGTTGATATAAAGGGTATTTTTTAATCGGTAGTCTAATTTTCAAAGGTTATTTCAGTAATTTTAGTCATGAAGATTTTTTATAATGGGGCTAACTCTGAATCGCGAAAAAAAATAACTTTTCATACTCTGCACGATCAAAATTTATTAGATTTTTTTTTCTGTAAAAGTTGTCCATGAATGAGTATTTTGCCTCTGAAAATTCGGCTACCCTATGAAAGGTAACTCTGTATAATGAAGTCTTTATCTAACACCATGTCTAACACTGAATAAAACTCTTGATTATATAATGTATAGTGATGTTTAAACTAAACCGCTGCGGGCGTATCAAATTACGTAAATGGATCCACAGATTGAAATCTCGTACCAATGATATGAGTATTAATCAGTTAATGGAGAGAACTGCTGCTTTGACTAGACATACCTATATTACACCTTATTGAATTATAAACAAATAGATCTTGTTATTTATTAAATTAATTCCATTCACGTTCTTTGCAAAACAGAACACAGATTTCCAGGTCAATTATTCCAATGATCTTCGAGAATATTCTAGATACAACAAAAGACTCGGTGTGAATAAGTCATACGCAAACCTGGTACCAATAAAATTAGGTACCTACCTGAATTTATTATTATAAGTTTTTTAGGGTTCCATACATCTGATGAAATAGAACCCTTATAGGATATCTCTTGTCCGTCTGACACAGCTCATTTCCTCCGAATCTACTGGGCGACAAAACGTTCACGTAATACAATGAGATTACCAAATCAATACGTTTAAAACTTACTTAAACTTCAAGCTACGTTATGCCTCAGGTTATGCCAAGCAATTATAAAAAATATTGGCAAGCTTCGAAATAACAATGGGTAGTTTTATAAACAATAGTAAAACTCCGAAAGTGTCGCATCAGTGAAGAGACGATGCATCGTAACTCGTAGATATTACACAGACAGTCTCTCGGCCTTTCCTTGCTGATTTTCTTTGGGGGAATAAAAAAGTTTTTAGTACTTCCAGCATTTTTACTCCTCTGCCAATCTCTATTGTGATAAACATGAAACTTATCAAATATCATGTTTTATTCATATATAAAATAAATTAATTGCTGTATATCCCGCGCGGGAGTATACAGCATGGGGTTCTGTAAAAGATTGTAAACAGAGTTTTGCAGGATCAGTAACGCGCGTGATACCCCTCGTACTGCAAGCGTTAATAGGGTACGGTTACTGCTTATCATCAGGCGGGCCTAACGTTTGTTTGCCAAAAAAGTTATTCATTGCATATACGAGTAGACCGGGTTCCCAGGGCCACCAGATTTTTGGTTCTTATTTTCTGACGGACAAAATATATATAATTGAGTTGTGTTAGTTAGTACGTACTTCAAACGTTAGAATACCTGCTAACTAATCCAATCGGCCAATTTTCAGGTACCAAGCATGAAGGATATGTTATGCACATTACGTACTTTTCTTAAATTCTGCGAGCAGATTTTTATATATGACTAGCTGCCCGGCGCGACTTCGTTCGCGTAATACAACCCATTTAAACCTTCCCCGGACTTTCACGAATATTTAAAACCCAAAATTAGCCAAATCGGTCCAGCCGTTCTCGAGTTTTAGCGAGACTAACGAACAGCAATTCATTTTTATATATATAGATTTTTATATATATAGATACTCAAAGATATATTTCAATTCTTTTTGCAAGCAGCCAGACCAATCATAGCAGCCAAACATACCCTAGCCTAGGCATTTATCATTTATCATAACACAATAATATTATATAAGCTCGTTTAGTAACACTAGTAAATAAGCAATTATGTGCAAAAACTTTTTGGTTGGTTCAAATAAATTTATAATCTCTTTTCTTTTTTCGTCTGTATCTATGCTTAGGTAGATGCTTTCTTTTTTATTGTTAATTATTTGGAAAAAAAGCCAAACATAGATTGTCCAAAAAATATTTAAAAAATGTAACCTTGCTGAGTTTCTTGCTGGATTCTTCTCAATTGAAGGCTGAGTTCCAAACCGGTGGTAACTTCAGTAAATGTGACCTTCATAAGTTCCCTTCTGGGGCCTAAATTGCATAAATGGCTTTGACTTTGACTTTTACTTTGATTATTATTAAACACAATTACAATGTATCTGGAGTACTTATTAGCGCGAGGGTATTATCATAATGCCAATAAGACGATGACGTCAGAACATAAGGAAGGTCTGGCGTCACTGGGATCTCCTACTATACCTTTGAGAAATTTGTTTGCTAGTTATCACCAATTGAATCGATACCCATGGGTTTTATGCCATGTTATTCTGTAAAAAAACTGTATTAAGTTCACTTTATGTATGAAACTAGCTTTAGCCCGCGACTTCGTCCGCGTAGATTATATCTTTTTTCTAGATATGAATCATTGTAACAATAAGCTTGTTCCAGCTTACATATGTGAGCATGCCACATAAAACTGAAACAGTCCTGCTGCAAATAAACTCTAGCAAATTTCGGAGTTCTTCCCGGTGATTTATTAATAGCCATCGCGAAACAAACCTTGTGGAACTGTAATGTTTTAAATTCAAACGGAAGGTGCTTTTTATCTAAAATTACGCCATGAGACCTATCCACAAATTCCTCAACCATTTCATGACAGCTGAGATATTTGCTCATGGCACACAGACAGACAGACGAATACACCTATATCCACAAGTTCCTCAATAATTTCCAGACATCTGAGATGTTTCTGTCTGTCTGTCAGTCTGAAGAGAGACTTTGCCTCCTTATGTGTGTACCGCTTGTACAACGGAAAGTTCTCTGAAGAATTGTTTGACCTGATGCCCATGGGCTACCTTCTACCATCGCAACTCTCGCCATCGACGGGGAGTCCATACTCAGAAATTGAAGGCCTTGTATACCCAACTTCATCCCCCTTTTTCCCCTTTCGGGGGTGGAATTATCATAAATGCTCAGATAACTTTACATTTTTCAATCGTCAGCCTAAACACTAAATTTGAAGATCCTAACTTCAAAACTGACGGACTTGCATACAAACTTTCAAGTCCTATTTTACCCCCTTAGGGGTGGAATATCCAAAAATCCTTCCATACTGGATACTTACACTGTATAATAATAAATTTTGTGAAGTTTATGGTGGAATTGAAGGCCTTGCAACCCAACTTCATCCCCCTTTTTCTCCCTTCGGGGGTGGAATTATCACAAACGCTAAGACAACTTTGTATTAATTTTCAATCGTCAGCCTAAACACAAAATTTGAAGATCCTAACTCCAAAACTGACGGACTTTCATACAAACTTTCATCCCCTATTTTACCCACTTAGGGGTGGAATTTCCAAAAATCCGTTCTTAGCGGATGCCTACGTCATTACAACTATCTATATGCCAAATTTCAGCCCAATCGGTTCAGTGGTTTGAGCTATGCGTTGATAGATCAGTCAGTCACGGTTTCCTTTTATATATACAGAAGAAGAAGATGAGTAATTTTAAAACGGCTATATCTTCGTATTGGGTTTGTTGTTCATACACGTTCACAACGGTTCTTTATTATACCTAAGAGTAAGTAATATAAAAAGAACGTTGTATGATATAACATTGAAATCAACAAATTTTATTGAAATCTGTCGCAACCTGCATCTTAAACAAACAACAGAAATCCACATGCCAAAGTAAGACTAGGCCACTCAAATTAGAAGGTGACCCGGTTCCGGGCAAACTAAAATAAAGTTAGATATCAAAAGACCGAGCCGGGTCACAGGTATGACCTTTTAAAATTACGTTAACCCGAAATAGGCACCGCTAATGTTTCATGTGCCTAGCTTATAACATTATCAACGATAGAGCTAGTGATTTTACTTTGGTTACTAGTTACTACTAGGAGTTTTCATTTAAAATAACGTAATGGTTCAATGAAATTTCAACGTCAATAAAAAGTCTAGAATTGATGTTGACATAGCGTAATGATCATCCGATTGAAAGCTTTTAGCGTCCCGCAGGTATTTGTTGTGGACACACATGTATATTTTTTTTACATTAATCCACCTGTTCTCTCTCTGCTCGGTTTCAGTGAAGTTTCAATTTATGATTTTTGCGGGAAAAAGGAGCAGCGTGTTGATAGACTCCTCCATCTAAAAGGGAATATCTTCCGACTACCTCTCGATGTCCGGGGACTGCAATCCAACGTTTCTTCTTTGATACTTATTATGCAAAGTTTAGTTGTCTTCAAAATTGATCGAGACCTCCGGAGACCAGCGGGCGGGGAACTTTTTCCGCCAACGCGTCAGCTTGGCTATCCAAAGAGGAAACGCTGCCAGCCTTCTGGGAACCTTGCCGTTAATCGGAAGCAGCGGCAGGCTTGAGGACATTTTCTATATATAGATTATATTTTGTAAATATAGATTGTATTTTGTGCATATTTGTTGTTTATTACTTTGATCTGAGCAAATTGATAAATTCAGTAATTCCGCGAGATACTTAAATGTTCGTTAGACACAAAGTATCAATTA
Source organism: Achlya flavicornis (assembly GCA_947623365.1). NCBI lineage: Eukaryota > Metazoa > Arthropoda > Insecta > Lepidoptera > Drepanidae > Achlya > Achlya flavicornis. The sequence continues at coordinate 6,074,125 of OX392488.1, forward strand.
TTCAAAAAAAAATAACATTTTGCATCTTCTACCGAAGCTAATGCAAGTTGGTCCCAGTATAGTCATTTTTAATATGTAAAGTATGTGAAACTCGGGCGCATTAAGTAAATGGAGCCTGACAAGCACTTTATACAACAATATTGAATCAACAAAGTGTTCTGGAGCGCTACACTTTACATACAAGACACATAGAAACTTTAACACAAACATTTATATACGAACTTCTGCCTTAGATAATATAAAAGTTCTTGCATCAATGTATGAACTAGTTAAACAATAATATTCAACAAATAAATTATGAATATTTGAAGCATTTGGAAAAGCCTCTTTCAACTTTGGGTTTAAGAGGATAGGATGGCTGCAAGAAATTTGAACAATAGGTTTTTAACATATCTATTGCTGTTGCGCTGTGTCCGAGCTATCCCGCCCGAGGGCGATAGAGACAACTACAGCTTGGACCGATTATACCTATTTAAATTAGACGAAATCGCTATTTCGTAATCCCCGGTGTTCACCTACAAAAAGGATCGATTAAAAAAAATATTCAAGAATCATAAATAAGAAGGGCTTTGGCTATGTCTGTCGGTTTTCCTTGTTTTTTTTATATTCGTCAAATTTGTTCGCTGGACGTCTGATAAGAGCGTTAAAAATGGTAAGTTTTAGTGATTTGAGAACGCTCCTAATTCTTATAATAATTAATTTATAGAGAAAAACATAACCGAGAGACATACAGAGGATTACGTTTGTATAGAACACACGCCACCAGCATATCCTCTTAAGGCAAAAGTCTTCTCTTTCAAAGTCAAACTTCATTTGTCTTTTGTACGGAAATCCTATACAATGCGAGATCAGCTTATACTGGAAATGTATAGCTTGATGTGTTGCCGTGTGTACCTTAATTTGTGTTAATCTCATATGTTGGTAAATTTTATTTGGACGACCATTTTACCACATTAATCGACCCAAAGAAATACTAGGTCTATGGATCTCTAGCCAATGACGCATATTACAGAAGTTAGACAACAAACTTGATTCCGACACAAGTTATTTCAGTTTGAATCTAGAAATGAAAAAATGCATTGGTGCTCATACTCGCAAGTATTTTATAGAAACAATAAAATATTGTAGAATGGAGTCATAAATAACATACCGAGTGCTTTTCAAAAGGTTAAACCCTCTGACACACGGGGTTACTGTTAGTTTATTTTTATAGAAAAGCAATAAAATATTTTCATAAATCATGTTTATTCTACTCCTTGGGTGGAGGTTTTCACAAAACAAAGAAAGCCAATCTTATAGATTTATTATTCGATCAAACAGACCGTACAGAAGCGTTATATTTTAGTAAGACCGTACATACACATAGATACCATACAACAAAGGCGATATAAGTAAAACCGTTGTAAAGAAAACACTGGCCAATGTTTTTATTCAGAGCGCTCAGATATTTGTGGGTGCGATGTTATGTTTAACCTCCTCGTAGACCTTCCTCGAAGAGCGAGGCTACCGCATAAGTCAATCAAGAACATCATTAAACTGGGCTTCATTGAAATCCCATTATCTGGAGTTCTAGCATTTAGACCTCAAGCGGGTCACCGGACGAGTCAATGGGTAGCTTTCTTAGGTTGTTTCATATATTATTGAAAAAGGAAATTCCAATAAACTTTATTATGATTGAATAACGCGGCAGCGCCGCAGACTTTAAAAAAAAACCTATAAAAGCTGGGAAATGTGTTTTATTTCTCTGGAAAATTAGAAAGTTTACTTGACATTAGCGTTATTTGCAGTTTAGCCATAGCCATCATCAACTCTTATATTCAACATTATTATTTTTTTGACAAAAATTCCATTAATTCTGACGTCTTTTGACAGAAAATCAATTCAGTTCAGCCTAATTGGAAACGCAATAAGAGTTAATACTAAGGACTGGCATTTCGAATTTACTAAGGGACATAAAAATGTATATATCTTTACTCCACTAAATTACATAATTAATCATTGGTTGAAAAGACAATCTCAATTAATTAATTGCTGAGATAACATAAATGATGCCTTACCAAAGTTAATTACGTAATTCATCTGACAAATGCGTTGTATTTCAAGACGCCTGAATGACTCTGGATTCAGTTTGGGTTCATTGAATTCCAAGATTAGAACGAAGGGATGATTTGGTAGTGTTTTTAGATGAATACTATATTATTATTATGGCATTCATTGCCTTCTGAGAACTACCAAAACAATAAAATATCAATCCACATAGCCACCCAATTAAACATTGGTTGTGAATATCAAAAAAGCACAAATGTACAGTAGGAGGGTACCTTGTTGTACCCACCTGCCTGGTTACAGAGGCTTCACTTGCACCTCGTTTACCTAGGACCACGGCAAACATAATCAAGTTTATTAACTTACAGTAAAAACTCAGCGCGTATTCATAATTGTTCTGGATCATATGCATACTCGACAGCACCCCAGTAGGCCATGCTCGGGCTTCGCCCCGTAGCAGGCGTTCATGCCTGAAATTGTTTTCATGAATGAGAGGTAACTACGATTCAAAGGAAATGTATTACAGACACCCGTAGGCAAATAAAATTATATATTTCTTATTGAGGGACCGCTTCGAAATTTGTATTTACATTAAGAAAAACACTTATTTTATTTTCCTGCTGATATAAAACGTGAAACAAGGCAACGTTTTTGAGATTTTTTATGTATAATGTTAGCTTTGCTCGGTTGAAAAAATATACAGGTGGATCCTGCCTGGCTACGCCTCTTTTGTTGAAAATCTGTCGACAAGCACCTAAGGCTGTGTTCCGACTGGGCTTTGAGTACTTGCCACCTTCGACCATATCATCAATAAAGTCAGTAAAGTACTTAGTGAGATTGTAGCACTCTTCCGTGATTTTTCCAAGGAAGTCCAGCATGGGGTTTTCAAGAAGGGTGTGAAAAGATAACATTGCGTGAGTGTTGCCCCTGGTGTTGCAAGTGTCTATAAGCACTGTAATTGTTTACCATCAGGTTGACCGTAAGCTCAAAATACTAACAAAACATATAAATTTCAGGCAGGTACTTCTTGAAACACAGCCTTACAGAACTCAACAAATCTGAAGTAGGTCACTGGTCTTTAAACAAATAAAAGGTAGCATTTCAACTCGTGCGTGAACAAAAAAAAACCGTATCCGTTAGTAAGACGACCTATTTTATTTTTAGACTGGAAAGAATAATCATTAAATGAAAATGGAATAGGTACCTGGGCACAACCTCAGTCGTACGGAGAGTACACACGAGTACAAATATTGAGCTGGTACCTACGTTTCTCTGAAATGTATTTCCGTTGAATGGATCCGCAATATTTCCGATAGCGCTGCAACACTGAAAATCAAGCAATATTTGTTTGCTTTCAGTTTTGGAAATCGTTATTTTTAATTTAATTGGGCCATATTTATTTTTGTCAATACGGTAATAATATAGCAATTTTAATGATTATATAATAATAATGAGCTGTGGTTGAAATTCGACCATATTTTTTGTACAGGAGTCAAAGGTACTACTTACCTTTCGAATGATATTTCAGTCTTCTCCTTTTATAGAAATATATACTTGCTATGCTATGCTTACATACAGATTTCTTCTTCTCAGTTGGGCACTCTTGTCAGAGTGGTCGTGGTTGCAAAAGATGGTGTACATGGTGGGTCTTCAACGCCAATGTTCTACTTGACTAGGGTGACTACTTTTGCAATGCTTCTCCATTGTTGCCGTATGTACAGTTTCCGCAAAATAGATTTACATTTTACTAGTGCAACTATAATAGATCAAAAGCTTAAATCAAATTGAATAATATTATAATAATGAGGACATTATTGAACTGGTGAACCGAAAGATAAATTCCCGGTTTGCCACCAGAATGCTAATGCTGAAGATAAGCTGCTATTTTATGGAACTGGTGCCAACATTAACCATCGTTTTACAGCTATGTTGGCTTCATGATTATGTGAAAATAAAACTTAAGTACTTTCGTCTCTCTTCTCGTTTAACCTAACCTACTATGTCGTGCTCAGGCAGCTACTCTTCACTCAACGCTTCTCACACACACTCACACACACACCCCCACATGATGCGACGACCACCGTTTGCTTTAGTTTGTAGTTTCTTTAAAGTAATATAGTTTCCTACCCACCAGTAGTTTTGTTAAATAATTTTACAGAGTGGATATTCATTATTGGCAAATGTATTAGTAATGTAAGTTCTGTTTTATAATTTTTTTGTTAAATGCTGTGTAATATCATGTTAAATAAATAAATAAATAAATAAATAAATAAATATTGGGTTTCCACTTTGCATGAACTAAGGAAAACTTAGCCCTTATAGGTAAAATATATATTCCCCAATACAATAAAATAATGTTTAGGTAAGTCAAGTCTAGTAAAACCCAGATTTAATAAATCTAAAACTATCTAAAACCTGGGTTTTACAAGACTCGACTCAAACCTTCTTTTGTTATAGTGGGGAATATATTTTACCTATATATTATTTGTGTTGAATGGGCTTGCGTTTGGCCTTCGACTGACCGCAGGGGAAGTTATGACGAGCGCGAAGATGTAGGATGCTTACCCGGAAAATCCTTATTCTCTCTGGTCTTGAATACATCTAGATTGAAGGTGTCGGGAAACACGGAGAGAGTTCCACTCATCTACTGTTCGCATAAGGAACGAAGAAGCGTAGGGTTGTATCCGTATAAGCGAGATGTTGACAACGTTCGGGTGGAAATTCTCCCGGTGTCTTGTGGTTCGATGGAAAAATGGGGATGGAGAGAAGGAGCAAATTCTCCAAAATACATACCATAGAAGACCTATTTCTTTAGTTTTTTATTTATGCATTTTTCCTGGCAATCTAATATTATAAATGCGAAAGCGACTTTGTTTGCTTATTTCTTTGTTACCCTTTGACTCACTACCAATCGGATGAAATTTGGTGGCATGGAGAAAACTTGAGATGATTGATGAAACCACGGGGCGGATATTGGTTGACAATGAATATAGTAACTAGTTCTAGGCTTAATTTAGTAGTCTGTAATACATATTATCCAGATAAGATAAAAGAACACCCTACAACTAATTCAAACTTTTACTTTTTTTTATTTTGTATAACCCTTCGAAGACTATCGATGTTATTCATCTTACCAACGCGGCCTATAAAATAAATGCTGTAGGTAGAGGATTAACACAAATACCAATGGATAATTATTATTATACTTAACCCAAACTATAGTAATAACAATAGCATTACGAAGTCTAAAAGTTATGATTTACGCATTGACGTATACAGACACGGAAAGCTTTCATTAAAAGGTGCCGTGGCACGCCCTAATCAATTGTTAGACTCGCCCAAGCATCGGCCAAGCCAACAAAAGCGAACTTCCTTGATTTTAATCTAAAAACTTTCGCCAGACTTCTTCCGCTACGGGTTGAAAAATAATTTATGGATTAATAGACTTGTTTTATGTATGAAAGTTTCAAGCGTTTATAAGTTTGGTATACTTATTTCCTAATTACCTACTCTAACTTTTCTAAACGACCCCATTGTTCTATATTTGATAACTAGCTGTTTCGCGCGGTTTCACCCACGTTCCCATGATAAAAAGTAGTCTATGTCATCCATAGATAGTGAAGCTTCCCAACAGTGAAAGAATTTTTCAAATCGGTTCAGTAGTTTCGGAGCCTATTCAATACAAACAAACAAACAATCAAATCTTACCTCTTTATAATATTAGTACAGAAGATAAGTAGGTTATATTATTTTTTAAGAACAGCCACTAATTTTAATAATAAGTATAACCCACATGCAAAAGAAAAACATTATCGACACATAATTTTAGAAACGCGATTTAACCCTAAAAAGCTGGCGACATCATTTTCTCTAGCACAGTGACGATGTCGAACTTCAGAGAGGGTTGTGCACAACGACGTAATATCCTTCGCGGGTCTAAACGACCTGCCTCTACGAGATACTGCTTTGATAATACCCGTATCACGCGTGCTTGAGAGTGGTAAAAGACCCAGTTATGGGGCACTTTGCCTGTAATTATCCCAACAGTATGTGTACTAACTATTCTGATAAGGTTGATGTGTACACGTCATTAATAAAATATAACATTTTTAACCGACTTCAAAAAAAGGAGGAGGTCTTCAATTCGTCTTTTTTAAATGTTTGTTACCTCATAACTCCGCCATTTATGAACCGATTTGGAAAATTCTTTTTTGTCTGGAAGGGTACACTTCCCGTTTGGTCCCATTGTCATCAGATCAGGATTTGATTACTTCTTAGTGTACTTTGAAGTCGGTTTAAGTTTTTTTGTAAAACAGTCCAATTATGTTACTATATTATTTAATAAGCAAGTGTTAGCATTTACATTATATTATTTGAATATTATTTAATTTCATACCATTGAATATTGATTAATTATAATTAATTGTCAGCATTATTTATTTAGAAAGTGTAAAACGGTTTATTTTGATATTGTGTATTTGAATATCGAGGAATGGCAACACCAGAAAAGCATAATTGTAATAATGGCGGCCATTGGAGAAAGTGTTTTAATTCATTTTGTGGTAATTACCAAGTTTACCAACGGTGTAAATACAGATTTAGCTTGTTTAAGCCAACTTCTTTTCAGTAAATAAGGGATGGTTAATACAAGGCTATTTTAGTAGTTTTCTGACTATAATTATGTAATTTTAACATAATTATAGTCAAAACTATTTTGATACTTTATACTAACGTCCAATTTCAGGTATGTACGTTTCACGCAAACCTATAAGCCATATGTTTGAAAATATAAACTTAGAAACAACATATACATACGTAAAAACAATTAAAATACAAGTTAATGATGTTAGGGTTGTCACACAATTGATGTTGTTCATGGTGAGGAAACCAGAACACGGTAGAGGTTAACGGTAATCACCAATCTATTGTCAAGGATAAAGATAGTCTAAATACTAGGAATCCAAAAGACGGTTGCAACCTTAAAATTTGATTTGAGAAATAAACTCTTGTCGAAACAAAGACAAAACCTATCGACATGTCGGCCCACCACATTTATATTCCCGTGGTATGCCATTTGCGTTTATTTTTGCCTACAAAAAGGAACCAATAGCGCCCTATCGTTTCGTCGATGACCTATATAAACATTTTGCCTGAAGAAAGTACTGAGCCCCCTCCATTTATTATTATTGGCCCTCATTACTCAGGGGTAGGCACGTGGGGTCCACGGTGTGCTCCCACGTGTGCCATTACCATGCGGGTCGTATTGCTGACCTTATTTTTTTCAATCTTTACAAATTATTTATTAAAACGTAGATGGAAGCCGCATCGAAAACAAATTCTATGTTTCACAACCGACGATTTCTAAAGATAAATAAAATTTTCTTTTTACCTAAAAACGTTTGTATTTTGTTTCTCACCACGAATTGAAATGAAAAACCTCAATTTCAACGGCAAACAAACTTTACGTCGAGCATTTTCGTCCAACATCCAATTAAAAAGGTAAAAAATTCAGATCACGAATAAGTGCTCACTCCCACAGTCGAGTGGAGAATCACATTAATACTCGTGTAATTGTCAGAATCCCAGATTTAGACTGAAATTAAAAGTAAAAACGCTTGAGGTCGCGTGCAAAATTCTAATAATCTGATGGCACATGCGATGAAAACAAGAACACGATTATAGGGATTGTGGAACCGGAATGAATTAGTTAACATAATTTTCATGGCATATTTAGACTGTATTAAAGTTCAGCTTTACAAGCCTACTCAATATTAATGACTTGTCAAAATGCCTATCCTTATACCGGCAATAACGTACTTAATAAATTAGAAAGACGCCAATAGTTTCGATCATATTTTAACTTTGGATTTTCAGAAACTGGTAGTTAATTTAAAAAAAAATTAAACGCTCTTCCTAAACAGCGCTGAAGTGCTTCCGTGATTAATGAAAGCTTTCTGAAACACATTTAACTCATCGGTATCAGTTTCTGCGGTCGATGTGGCTGACTACCACTTCAGCTCGCTTAATTCAGCAGCTTCATCTTAGTGGTTAGAGGTATTTCTTATCAAGGCAAACGTCACAAAGGCGGAGAAATAAGTTAATTTTTAGAACCAGTAATTAACACAGCGGTAAATGTTGCGAAAATAAGGTTTAAGCGGTTGATTTTCATATTTTGTATTTGATCGTCGAAAGCATTAGATTAGCATATTTCCTCCATAGACTGGTGACTCCTGTTTACTTGCACAAGTGGTCGTAAGCGCTGGTACATTAGCTTGTGAACATAGACGGCTTCACTTATTGGTGTCAGGACGTTGACCGATATAATGTTAATGGATAGGTATTACTACAAAGTTCTTTATAAACATATTTGACACTAGAAAATAATATATTTGGGTCAATCAAATCTAGCTACTGTATTACAAATATCAGGTAAAATGTTACTTGAATAAAGCCCTCTTTGGTTGTGACTAAAGTATACGCCTGTCCTCTTATGACAGTGCATTCATAAAATATGAGCGCAGTGATGGATTAATCCATTTAGTGGCGGCACTCTCGTGTCCTCTCGTCCCTCCACGCGGCGTGTTTACCCAACTCCGTTCCATATAGCTCCTATAACTCCATATAGCTCCACTATATATGCATCGAGGTAACGTTGACGAAGTGGTTTCGGTACTGACACCGCTTGCCGCTCCACATCTATGCAAATCACATTGAATCCAACTAATATATATAGGTACACATACACACGTTCGATAAAGTCATGTTATTTGAGAAATCGACTCCTGAATCGAATGCTGACAAATTCAGTTTGAACTACATCTAAAATCCTATCAATCAAATGGATAGTAATATTATAAATGGTTTGTTTGTTAGTTTGGATATAGGAAGTAAATTCTTTCACTAATAATAAGCTACATTGTCCTCGAGTGATATAGACTTTTAATCCCATGAACGCGGGTAAAATCGCGGGGGACAGCTAGTTATGTATCATACAAATTCTGTACCTATATGCCTATAGTAAGGCTGCGTTCATAATTAAGCAACCTGCAACCGCATAATCACCTCGTCCTATTTGCTATTGATTGAGTTGAACTAAATAGGAGATTAGTGCGTCAGTTTTGAAACTATCGTACAATACATTATGTATTCTAACTCTATTTGCAAAAGCGTTATATTCCTATGAACTAAAATCATCATCACCTGTCTGTTTTGGTTTGCTCCCAATCATTGGGATTGGTAAAATATCTTTACTTTACCCTTTCAACCATTTCATCCGGCATCGCAGTTTGTACTCCTTTTTTGGAGCGATTCTTCGATCTTCCTGTTTACATATATCTATCTACTTTCTTATTCATTAGTTTTTACCATAATTTAGAGTTTTTTTCGGCAAGACTTGTATCCGTCTAACTAAACCACAAGAAATATATCAAATTCAAACCTAGATAAAGCCAGGGCGGGTGGCTATTAACTAAATAAGATAAGCCTGGCTTCCTGATCATGGATAACGAAATCCTTTCTGACACAGATACGTAGAGTAATGTTCAATAAGTCCCATTGTCTTATATTCGAATGGTTTCACACACATGGATAAAGGAAGCTTGTTAGATAGAGTCAGCAACTGCTCCTAATTATCTAACATGACGCCTGTGTTTCCAACTTAATTAAACTATAGCGTCCTCCGTATACACTCCAATAACGTTCAGCAGACGTGCACAATCAAGGAAGTTTACAGACAACTAACTTTCACAGAATAACTAACCACTGCGAGAATATAAATGATTATACAATCTATGTAGAACTTGAAACGTGCATGAAAAATTTATTTTTTATCGTCCTGTGATTTTTTACGCGAACTAATTATGGAGGTGGATGACACCTCCATTTAAAAGGGAAGATCCTCCGCCAGGCTGGGTCATCGTGCCTGGGGACCGCGGTCCAACTGTACATGTCGGACAGTTGTATATATGCAGATTCTCGAGTAAACTTCGCAAGCGCGATGCAGGATGTAGGCGTGATGCAGGATAATGTGGCGCACGCCATCTATCTTTTCCGTGTGTGAACTATCTCAGTGTTACTGATAGATGTCGCTACACTAATCATATTGCTTCTAAATCTTATAGTAACCTTATAACATATTCTTCTGATATAATCAAAAATGAAGCTAACAAACAAATTAAGCCAGTAGTATTATTTATTTACCACCTGAAATGTGCCAGCCATTCCACTCACAAAGTCCCAAAGTGGAAAGAGTTGCTGTAAGTTTAAATATTAAATAAGCGGCGGGCAAATGGGGACACTACGTAAAGAAAATTATATCTGTGGAACGAATTTTGTGAAGTCAGGAACGTCTTCAACGTAAGTGCAGACAGTACAATGAGCATTAATGCTGAATGAGCCGGCAGGTCAAGCGTGTGACCTACATAATGGTACACCTTTAACATGCCATTATTCCGCATCCACGTATTCTTACCGTACCTAATTGGAAACACTCTCGTGTGCATACACTGCAATAAGCTAATGGCTTCGCTGTTATACCGCGGGGTCATAAAAGTCGAATAGTATTTCTTTATATTTTTTTAGAAAACACGGTTTCTGATTATAGTCAATTTAAAAATACTATTCAACATCATCATCATCAGCCTATAATGTCCCACTGCTGAGCACAGGCCTCCTTTCACAAATGAGGGTGAAAGTGCCTGGGCGATACTCCACCACGCGTGCACACTGCGGATTGGTGGAGGTAGGCTAGTGGTCAACCTACTGTTGGAATTTTTCAAGCCGCCTAGGAGGCATCCAACTAGCTTAACGACTATCACAATTAAGTGATAAACGGGACCAACGGCTTTATGTGCCTTCCGAAGCACGGAAACGCTCGATTTGAAATACCACTAGCCGGTCACCCATCCAGGTACCGACCACGACAGACTTTGCCGATCGATAACAACGGCTAATAATGCTACACCACGAGCGCTTCTATTATTAAAATACTATTATTGATATTAATTTATTGTGACCCGAATGTTATTCTTTGAATTTCAATTATCTAAGGCTTCTTTGAAGCATACTAATAGGCAAATTGGAAAGGCGTGTTAACAGGAAAAGTTGCCACTTCTTTTGATATATAGATAGATCGAGGCCTCTTAAGTTATAGCTCAGGTTATAGGTTATTTTCTCAACGTTACATGGAAGAATATAATATCTTGTGCTTACAATATTAAAAATACATTTACACTTTTCCTATAAATATTTTTATGCTTTCCCTCCATGGGCCCTGGAGGTAAAGTGCCCATAGCTAATGGGAAACTTTATTTTAGAATATTTGGTTGATTACTACTTTCATTTTATTACAAAGAGAATTTTCTTTTATATTTTTGAATATAGATTGTGTATTTGAAATAGCTCCCCTTAATTAGCTACCCACCGTGATATGTTAGGGTGTAAAATTCCTACCAATTTGTTGAGAGGTCCTACCAAGTGTTTCTATTAAATATTAAGAATAATTTTGTATATAATAATGAAGATAAAATTTTACAGTATCAAATATCTTAATAGCGAACAGATCTCGAAGTTAGTCGAACATTGCCGAAGTCAGTTGAACTTGCCCTGGGGATACAATCAGCCTAAATAGTGAATGCTGATCGGTCGATATTATTCACTTCAATAGCCTTACTTCGGAAATGGATCTGCCTATTTTATAAATGGCTTGCGGGCTTAAACTTGCTCTATAATAAAATATAACATTTTGAATTTCTCTATTAATTCATAAAGTATTTCATGTTAACATACCTTATTTCATAATGAGGTACCAGAATTCTCCGAAAAACTCTGATATTGTTTAAATAAACGTGAAATAAACATACTTTTTGTCTTCGCAGTGTTTTGTAACGATATTACTATTTCTAAGTAAATCATAAGCAAAAAAATCAAAGTGATAGATGCTCTCCAGCATATGAAACAACTGAAGTGGAAATGAGCTGATTAAGTGGCAAAATCGATAGATGGAAGGTGGACAGAATTGGTCACTAGTTGTTCCAGACCACGTGGCAAGAGAGCCAGAGGACGCCCTAGAGAACGATAGATAGAAGAAATAAATGCTGGAGAAGATTGGACAAAGAAAGCAAAGATACGGGCAACCTGGAAACTGTTGGAGGAGGAGGCCTATACGCCAGCGCCTTAACTGAATAACTATGTCAATATATGTTCAAATGTTAAGATATATGACATAATTACTCTCTTTTTAATCATAATAACTTGGCTGAAAATATGAAACAAACTATTAGGTACCTATAGTAAAGATCAATAAAATCTTAAACCTTAATTAAACTAACGTAGGTACCTAATAATTTTTTGGGAATAAAAGGCTTTACTATTATTATCAGCATATTTATAATTATCAGTTTATTTAGAAGGCTGAAAAGCAAATGGTATGTACCTAAGTGATTACCGCCTACGCACTTTAGCAAAACCAAGGAGATTGCCAATGTCCTGCCCACCCAAAGACTATAAGCCTAACTGTCCTTAAGATTTCATGTTTTATTATATTATTCATTTATTGCACCTTTTAGGCTCTATTTGCAAGAGTATAAAGTTTTAAATATAATATTTCCATTCTTAACCATTTTTTCCCACATCGGTTATAAATCACAGATGCAAGTGGCTTCTATCTGAAGAGTACATTTACCCACATCGCAATTATTTTGCTCCGTAAATATTTACACGCTCATACAATTTCAAATACGTTCGCTCGTATAACGAAGCTTTTTTAAACTCCACTCTGTCTGCACGTTTTATGAAGGTAGACAAACATTCGAGTCTAAATCCCAGATGAGCTGCGGTCCTCCTCTCAACGCTCAACTATCAATAATTCAGAGCACAATCTTGCTGCTGCAGAGATATTATTTAAATATAAAACCGGCCAAGTGCGAGGCTGTGTCTGACTCGCTCACTGAGGTCTGACCTTCTTTGATCGTATTTCTTGGTTTGGGCCATGACTGTTGAAAAAACCAAACCGCATAACTAAGTTTGTTTGTAAACGAATTTTGATGATTTTGAAAAAACTGTGCTATACTATACTAGCAACAAACATCGTTCTAGTTTTCCTGTAGTATTTACATCAATTTTCATCAACTGTTGTTTAATGGTGCGTCCATGCTCGGCGAATTGAGCACGAGCCGAGCCACGAACGAGCAAACTGTGAGCACGATTCGCGTAGCGTGGGCCTGCGAACCTCGAACGAGCGCGATTGTCAGTTTTTTCACGAACAAAGGGATTCGCATCGTGCTCGTTGAAGGCTCGTTCTTAGCTCGGCTCGTGCTCGATTCGCGTAGCTTGGACGCACCATCAGATTTTTCACATTCCAAACTTCAGAGGTAAGGGGAGGGAATGGTATTTTTTTTCATTTTTCATCACAAGGCAAAAACTACGTAACATAAAAGAAAATAAAAACCTGGTTTGTAATGTACGAATGAAGCCCTTTCATATGATTCCCATTCAAACTTGTAGCCCTAGTTTGAGATTTCTATCGGTAAAATAAAAATATTTTTCAAAATTTTTCATTTGCAATAGGTTATATACCTATGTTTGGGCCTAGCAAATAGCATTAATGTAAAGTGAAATCGAAGCAGTATATTTAAAACTATTTCAAATCAATAGCATTAGTGGTTGCTGAAATATAGTGTTGTGACAGTCAGACGGACGGAGTGGCACCATAAGGGTTTCTTTTATACCTTTTTGGTTCGGATCCCTAAAAACAGCTTGTATTAAAAAGATACTCGTCCTTTTTTAACCGACTTCAAAAAAAGGAGGAGGTTCTCTATTCGGTTGTATTTTTTTTTTTACCGACTTCAAAAAAAAGAGGAGGTTCTCAATTCGGCTGTTTTTTTTTTTTTTTTGTTTTTTTTTATGTTTGTTACCTCATAACTCCGTCTTTTATCAACCGATTTGGAAAATTCTTTTTTTATCTGGAAGGGTACACTTCCCGTTTGGTCCCATTGTCAACAGATCAGGATTTGATTACTTCTTAGGGTACTTTGAAGTCGGTTTAAGTTTTTTGTAAAACAGTCCAATTATTGTTCCTCGAACTCAAATCTTTATAATAATTAACTTGCAAAGTTTTTTTTCTGTGTCAATCGAGATATTAAAGTACCAAGTTATGTTACTTGAGACAATATTCATTTGGGACTACTTGAATGAAGATCCCGTGTTTTTACGACGGTGATAAACTGCTTTAATATTTCTGGCTATTGTTTACTCGAGCTCTGACATTGTCAGTGTAAGGTAAAAAGAAAATGTTATTTTAGCGATGTCTGTTCACTTTTATTGGCCTCCTTGTTATATTTTGTTCCCTAAGGTACACAGTGGTATATTTAAGTACTTCCTGTTACTAAAGAAACTCTAGTACAAATGACAAGTCTTGTAATTCAATAACTTTATATTATATCACATTAACCTTATACAGAGTGGATAAGAAAATACGACATTAAATTAAACCACGTAAAGTACTCATAAATAGGATCAACTTTTATTATGGGACCAACTTCGAAATCTCAAAACCAAAACTGTTTTCATACAAAAAGTTAATGTGTCCTCGGCTAACATGAGACAGCTGATGTTTTTGCGATTTCTAACTCAAAGTCAAAGCCATTTATTCAATTTAGGCCCTAGTAAGGTACTAGCTAGCTAGCCCTAGTAAGGTCTAAGCTACCAGCAGTTCGTAAGTCGGCCTTCAACTGAGAAGAACGGGCAAGAAACTCAGCTAGGCTACATTTTTTTATACTAGCTGACCCCCACGGTTTCAGCCACGTACCATTTTAACTTTTTTGAGCGGTACCCTAATTTCAGTCGGTAGGAACTACACCGCTGGCAGCACACTGCCAGCACAGAGCCTTTTCGTGGAACTCTGGAGTCTATACATACCTTTTACAGTAAATCGGCGATGATGACCGCTCACCCGGCGAAATGGAGATGAAAAAGCATGACAAGCCCGGCAGCCTATCGCCCGTGAAGCCGGCTTTGAAGCGAGACAGCGACGACGGTAAGAGCTCTCGCTCTAGCAGCAAATCTGAGAAGGAGCTTAAGTTACCGCCTGAGAAGTCCCCGACCGAGGACGCCAGCGTGAGGAGAGAGAGACGCCTGTCCAGAGCGAGTGAGAGCTCCAAGGAGACTTTTGAAAGGTATCTGTTTTATAATTAGCTGACCAGGAAACTTCAGCAACACTATTGGCCAGCTAAGCAATAACTGTATGTCACGCAATGCAGTTCTCATTGGACTATTAGTTATCGCGCAGTAACTGTCATCTATAAACTGACTGTGATAACACCTGCGGCTCGATTCTGGTAAAAAAAACGTCAGCGGTGTCATAGCGACATCAACTATTTAAATCGTTAATTTGACATTATAATAGTAACAAACACAGTTTAATCGTCGAAGTCGCTACGACATCGTTGAAGTTTTATTACGAGAATCGAGCCACTGGTTTCGCAGTAAAGTTTATGATTGAAAATAATTCTTCAGAAACTCTCTAATTTTGCCATAATAGATGCCATGATATAGTTGTATGGCGAGTTTAAACAAATAACTTAATCGGTATCGTGACGGAGCTAAAACAAGCGTAATTAGCGCCATCTAGTAATCGACACTAATCCATCATGTACCTCAGTCAAGCATTTGCTTCATGCTCAAAATGGATGATCGATGAGAGCCGCCCATTTTGTTGCTAATACCCCGTAATAACTTAGCAAATTTCGTGTCTAAAAGTATTCGGGCCACGTTATGCGTGGCCTAAACGTGGATAATCAGTAATCTTGATGTCATCGTAGATTAGGTGGGCTGCCTAGTTGTTAAACTACATGATTTATGAACAAGATTGTAGTAGCTAGAACTAACTGAAGTTGTAAAACAATGTGTAGCTACATAATTTAACAGTCTGTTTAGCAACAACACCGCCAATATAATTTGAATGAAATTGAGAATATTTTATATTACATATATACAGTTACCTATAGTACCTATATTTTTATATAAGTAGACACTTCAACTAAATTATAGAAACAAATATTGCAGCAAAATTATTACAGAATGTACCTATACAATCAACAACAAAACATATATGTGCTTTAATATAGAAATCCATTGTACCCAAAAGTGCAGCATAAAAGCAAAACAAAATGGGACGCTCTCGTTTGGAAGTGATTGGTTACCGATTTGGCACTGGAACAAAAACAAATATTTCAATGAATTCGTATTGAATATTGATACGGAAATATTACACTGAACATAAAACACAGCTGTTTTGTGCAATTTTATCACAGCCGTTAGACCATGTACCATTTTGCTTTGACAACTGCAGAGCTTTCTAAGAATCAAAATTCATTTATTAAATGATAGGACCTTACCCCGCAGGCAAGATTCAAAATCCACGTCGCTGACAAGCCCAAAGGTATCCCGTAAATACTTCACAAACTGGCGACAGGCATGTGACAAGACTAAGGACAAGACCAAAGAGCTGCTGAAGCGCTGGAGGACACTGCCCGAGACTGAAGTACCAGAGGGTCAGATGCAGGCGGCTGGGAACAGCGATGATGAGAAACACCATGGCTGGAGCGTTCATGTTTGGAGTGAGTGTTTACATTGCTTTATACCTACCAAACCCCCCCCCCCCCCTTTGTGACCCCTTAGAGGAGCACTTAAAAGAAACCTGTGAATCAATTAGTCAAGTTCTCCTTTTATAGGTAGGTATAGTAAGAGGCACGAGTCTTGAGCACGAATTGACACCCGCGCATTTGTAATTTTTCGGTCTGTTTGGCGGAATAAAGAAGGTTGGAGCGCCAAGCTGCACACGATTGGTTCGTCAGTCGATGCTCGTCGTCTATTCAATTCTTACGTGTCATTTGGCTACTTTGGCCAAAAGTGTACATGCGCGAGCTTGCCCCCACTCCTGCCTATCTGTGCTCACGACTCGTCCCTCATACTGTACAAGATAGAATACGGATAACCATTTTGAAATTGTAATTGAATGTATTGACTTTGTAGGCAGAAGCGTAGACAGATGATCGTAGTAGCACCTTTGTGCTATGACCTCAATTCAGTCGCTTGAACGATCAGGTTAAGCCTACAGTTGTATTTTAAAGAGATCATCGGTAACGGATCTTGCAAACGGCGTAGATGTTGTTGAACTGCTTTAAGTCTGTGGAAGATTTATCGCTATGAAATAGATACACAAACATAAGTTGGATTCATGTTTTCGAATTATATTTATGTATTGGTCTTAGCTCGCCAAATTGTAATAGTTATAATTTGATCAAATATTAACATAACATTTCTACTAATGCCTCATTAGTAATCAAATTACAATTGCGCCAGTTTTCCAAGTCGTCAATGTTCTTGTAGCGACTAACTCAGTTTTTCATAACGTCGAAAATATAGAAACATTTTAGCGTAGTACTCAATTAGGGACGAGGAAGAGTTTCAAGGGAGAAATAACTGAAATTGTCTCTTCTAGAGTGTTTATTTCTGGGATTAAGGTCGTGAGGTGCGGACGGACCCTTTAACCCAAAATTTAAGCTCTTGTGTTAATGAAGAGGAATTTTAATTAAAATATTATATATATAAGCAAGCTGCGACACATGATATCGAGTTTCTCATCGAAACACGTCACAACATACTGGAGCAAAAAAGCGAAATCATGTCGACAATTTCAACCATAAATTTTGCATACATAAAACATATTTTGGAGCTCTTATATACTTAAACTAATAATCTGTTTATGTACAAAGACAAGTCTTTAAATAATATTTTCAATGGATTTTGAACGTTTCGGGGGAATAAACATTGATTTGTGTAATTGTATTATTTAGTATATCAAGGTGCAAATGATTTTCTTCTTTTTACTGGACAAATATAATACATAATGTATCAAAAGAAGATGTCAATCAAGAAGAAGACAATAAGGAGATAATTGATCCGAAAAAGTAATCTTAGTTATATTTACTTGTTTCTCAATCGGCATATCTACGCCCATCGAATATCCAGATGTTAATCAAACAAAATCACTTTCCAGTCAATGATCAGCAAATTAGTGTCTCGGCTTCGTCACATCACAACAAATGTAATCGATTTTGTTCTATTTTCGTCACAACCGTATTGTGACTAGCTTGTGTTGAGTCATGACTTCAATATATACAGGGAGACCCAAGCTAATGTTCGTGTTGCTATCAATAAATTCAATAAAATACAAAACATCAAAATTATAATTGAATTATGATATGTATGTAAACAACTGACCTCTACTGAGTTACATTACGATATCGAGCGTTCATTATCTCTCGCATGCAATAATAACGTCAGTTGATCGACGACAGCTGTCGTTGTGTGATTCATGGTACAGGAAAGCGGTCGGTAAAGCAGCTGTCAACATAATTACTTACTTTAAATAAAAATTGAAAGTTTGTTTACATTCTTTACTTACCTTGGGCTCAGAGTAGATAAATACTACGTACAACCTTGGGCTACCTTTAGATCAGTGAGGTAGTAAACAAGATGGATGCCTCCGATACGATATTTTTTCTGGATAAATGAGCCATCTATTTTTATTTCCCAAAAAATACTTTCATTCGAAAAATATTTTTAATCATTTTTCAGGAATTGTTTTTCGGCTCACAGCAACTAAATAAGGTTAAGTACATCCGTTAAAAAATGCATTTATGTAGAACCTCCTTAACGCATTCTTTGGTAAACAGTAAAGTAATATTTGCTCCGCGAAACTGTTCAATGTTCATACTAACTTTTCACATTACAATCTGGGCTACGCAGCATCGCTACTCTGTGAATTTTAATGGCGGTACAAAGTTTATCTTTCGGTATTTTCATTGAAATTATAATGAAAATATTTAAGATAACATTTTATTTATAATATTATAAAAAATACCATATTGAGTATTAAGCATTGAATCGAAAGATATGCCTTAGTATTTCGTTCAGCGGAATATTTTTTAGATGTCGTTATATCGTCAAATAATATATTTTTATTATCTAAAATAGTATAGTTAAATTTTATTTCTGTGTCATATTTATAGCAGTCGTAAGAAAACACAACTTCTATAAAAATATCGAGCATCTTTTCCGTGATTTGCGCGTAACCCCGTCCCTGCTACGATACGCCCCGCCTACGAGCTACGAGCTACGGCTACGAGAGCACGCATGGAACTCATATTATATTATTACATCGATTATTTTCTTTCGTATAGGTACGACTCAAGTACACTAGCGAGGCATTCGTGTATTGAGTTTTAAAATAGAACACAATACATGCTATTTTCCCTAATAGCACTTGTTATCGTGGATCAAGTATCTTAAAAGTACTTGCTTTGATTCCGATTCCAAGTATAATGAACTCGTTATAATCGTGCACATTTGAACAATTCTAGAGTTTTTTATATGTATAAATAGCTTTCCCGGGGCTAAAGACACGTGACACTGACGTTTGCAAATCAGGTAGGCCAGAAATGAAAATCAATTTTAATAATTTTGCAATAACATTACGTAATTCCCGTATCAAAAAACGTGATAATGAGTAGAGACAGTAAAGGAAAGTACAAAGAAAAAGTCAAACAGGGAAATCGTCAGAAGGTTTCCAAAGTGAAGGATACGATACCGGAGGTTCTTGACGAGGGTACAAGACGGACACGAGTGAGTAACGCAAAAGAAGACGGGTTCTACAAGTTCAAGAACATGATGACTAGAAACGTGAAATCGCAAGCAAATGCGACCTCCCAAAAGGTGACTAAGCAAGCCAAAACACGTGTGAAAAGCAGAAGGCCCCAAAAGCAATCTCCATCCATCAAGCAAAAGGTTCCCAGACAAGAAAATGGATCCACACATATCCTTTTTGGTGAATACTAACAAGATACGTTTGTAAATTTATCACTTGTTACTGTGTTTGAATAAATACCTCACTTTGTGTAGACATTATTTTTGTGGAACTTTTTATGGCCTTTTATCTTTGTACGAAACCCTCTACTCTCAACTACGGAATTTAAGATTTTCGATGGACTAGACAGTTTTTTTTTTATCAAAATATATTTATTTGTAACAACACAAAAGTAAACAACGATGGTGTCTGCAGTAGTTTGAAAACCGTGTCGCAGACACCAACGCCTTCCTCCGTTGCATACATCTATTAAGTTCCAAACAAACAAGAGGAAAATAATAAAGGTTAAAATTAAAACAAATTTAAAGAAAAATGCGTGTTGTGTGTGTATCCTATACTGTGTGTGTTTATTGTTTTGAAAAGTATCACGACATTCAGTGCCGTTTATTTAGATAGGTACGCAGAATTAAATTGAAATAGCATATATTTACGCCTATTACCACACGCACACAAGCTCCCCCCGCACGCGAAGAAGTCTCAGGACCGAGATTCGCATATTTTCCTGAAAATATTTCGAGATCCCTCGTGAACACAGGTAAACTACGAGGCGGAATCTATAGTCATTTCTAAACAAAGAAACTTTATTTTAAGTATCTTGTCTTATCTGGGAACCGGACTCTGGACCCCGATCTCTAACCGAAGTTATATATAATCAGCCTTAATATTCTTAGGAAAATCGAACAAAAACCTCGATAAAGCTTAAAGCAAACGGCAGTCATGTTTTATTCTTTTTACCTTTCATCCAGAATGAATAAAGCAATATCGGCACTGGCTGAACTAACGTTTGATTCGTCTGTAGGTACTGTATTCATGAAATATTTATCGGGATACTCTACTTTCTCTGACTAACGGAATATTATTGAGGTTTGTTTTTGTTACTTTAAAGGCACATAAGATTTTTTTAAAGAACCTGTAGTACTTCAACTTTGCATAGAAAGTCAGATGGAAATTGCACGGTCGTGACGTCTGTAGATGAACTTTTAGTTCTATGTCAGGAAAATTCAATGAGGAGGAAAATGGTAGAGTCAATCGTTAACGTTCATAGTTTTTAATAAAATCAGAACAAAAACGATAACAGACAAAGGTTACGCTTAGCTTATATTCATGTAACTCGCGGACAGGTTGGTTTACTAAAACTGGCACGATCACAATACTCACACATATGCAAATTCACGATACATTATGTTTTATTACATTATTGCTTCTAATCAGTCAGTCAATTATGGACGAATGCAAAAAATAACTGTCTTCTTCATACTAATATAAGCTTGACCGCGCGCGAGAGAGATGGACAGTCTTTTCATTTTATTATTTTATTTTATTCTTTTAGGAAAACTTACAACTAACACATACAGAATAATATACTTGTAGAATATGAAGGCCATTTAAAATGAGGCCATGATGCGCATGCAGTGCGACGTCACGCCGCGCGCATATTCACAGACACTACACAAGCGCAACGTGTAAATGTGTTGATCGTACCAGCTTTAGTTAACCGACCTTGTACAGTCGAGGACATAAATATGTATACACTTAGTGAAATTCAACAACGGTTTCCTCTTAAACTACTGATTGAAACTATGAGATATTATGCACGCAGAATCTTCTATCAGATATTATTATAATTAGTATAATATTTTAACACTTGCATGTTAAACATGCGAGATTATCGCATTTGAATTTCAAAAAGTGTATACATATTTATGTCCTCGACTGTACCTAGCTACAATCTTAGCCTAGCTTCATTGAAAACCTTCTACTTACTATTATTTACTTTAGTTCGCTAAACTAAACTATGACTTTAACTAATTTATTTAATTTAGGCTCTTGCTTATCAGGACTAAATATGTTTTTTTTAACTTGAACAAAAAATCCACTTCTAAAGCAGAAAGTTTGAGCCGTAGCAAATAGTCTCCAAGAAATGGTCATTACAGATACGGACACGACGAAAGTATAAGGTTTCCTTATTTGACTACGGACAGAATAGCATATTTAATGCAATAGAGTATACCTATACCCTTTGATTAAGGATACATCCAGATTGAGTGTCGAAGCTGTGCACGCGTCGGAAAAAATAGCCCCTAACTGTTAGGGGTTAAAAATAAAAATTTCTCCCATTTTAATTGGAATATTTCAACAACTGCTATCATTATGAACGTCACTATTTCAAGCAAAATGACGCAGAGGGAGCGTAAAACGTAGCTATTACGCGCAGCAGCCTATAAAAGTTGGCCTGTTTTATATATTCGTGTAGTATGGCGACATTCTTTCTAGGTATATTTATTTCTATGCCTATACCCATTCACAGCTTGATATCGGAAAATGTTACTATTACGATTTGAATATAGTAAAATAAAAGGAAAATCATGATAAAGTATGTTCGTTTCACCACGTAGGAAAGAAATAGACCACCCGCATGACTTGACCTCCTTAAATAAATATAGGTACCCTCGTAAATTTCACCATTGGGACAGGGGTTTTCAATAAAGCTCTCTCACAGCGTACAGGTGTGCACTACACTACACGTGCTTGATGTATATTCTTTTCATTATGCAAGTTACAAAGAGAAGAATAGTACGAAAAATAAATATGTAGTTTTCCTTGAGTGGCCATGTTATAATTTGTCATTTCTTTTATACCTACTATTTTTAAGATTTTGCAGTTATTGCTAAGTGGATTGATGATGATTCTTAATTTCCTTTTTTAAAAATGTTCTATGTTGTTCTATATAGAACATTTCAAAATCTACCAACAGCAAAATCTGAAAATATTGAATTCAAAGGAAAAGTATCATCGTTAAGAAAGCTCAGATCAGTATAAACTCGTATCCAAATTTTCTTAAATTTTCATATAAAGAAATATGTTTTGTTCTATTTTTAAATGGTGTAAATAAATTCAGTGTCACTTTTTAATTTAAATAAAAAAGAATAGCAATTTCTCGAAATTATTTTCTTTCTTTTCACTACACTTAGGCGCCGATCCCACAGAAAAGAGTTCTAGAGTTCTGCATTCCACGTTGACTGTAAGCTATGTGGCGCCTTTGAAAGTTAAAAAAGTGTATGATGTGTGATCAGTAGCGAATATTGCAGAACTCTAGAACTCTCTGTGGAATCGACGCTTTAGGACTGAACATTATTTATTTTATCGTTCCACATCGTACTAACTTTGCTCATTCATTAAATACTATTTAGCCCTGATTGTGGCTCTCAGATATCTCAAATTAATCTTATGGGGCCCTTGCCCGTTCCATTGGGAAAACTGGCTACGGAAAGGATGTCCAGCTGTTCTCCTCTACAGGACGTCGCATTTCTCAACCGATTCTCTTGAAATTTTGTGAGCAGCCCCCCTAGACAAGATGGTTGTCGACAATCGTTATCTTTAGTAAACGATCAATTTTTGTATAGGATTTACATTTAGGTTCGGTAATTATATGTTTTGTTTTTTCCAAAAACTGAATCGATGAAAACATTACATATTATCGAGACTCGCGAGGTCTACAGCTCACAGACCCACTAGAAGTAGAAGTTATATCTAAGTAACGAAGTTATTGATAGGTATATGTAATGGTGCGTCCATGCTACGCGAATCGAGCACGAACCGAGCCACGAACGAACCTACAACGAGCACGATGCGAATGCCTTGTTCGTGAAAAAACTGACAATCGCGCTCGTTCGAGGCTCGCAAGCCCGTCCAAGCTACGCGAATCGTGCTCGCAGTGTGCTCGTTCGAGGCTCGGCTCGTGCTCGGTTAGCCAAGCACTATTATAAGAAGGTAGGTATATAAATGTGGACATAGACATAATAATCTGAAGTGACAACAATTTTGCAAAAACATGTATTAGGTAACCGTCCTCGCGAATAACATTACGTCAAAACATCAATGTGTTAAGGTAAATATTTATCTCAGTGGGCTTGTACCTTATATTTGCTGTAGGCATACGTCAGATGTGCTCAAAGATAACATGGCTAATGCAATTAGAATATGACTCGTGTGATTTATACAAGTATAATGCAGTAAACACGCGAATTCTGCATATATAATTCGTCAAATTATTACACCACGCATTACCGCGACAGATTTCATCGAGAATGTACGACAGAATCACAAATGGCTGGTGTCTGAGTAAGTAATGTTTTCTACGTCGCTTCTTTTATCATTAATCAATTTGAAATATCATCGTTGATATAAACTTTGGAAATAGATTCTGAAATGTAGTTTTAATCGCCGTGAAGTAATTACTGACAATGAGTAATTGAAAGTGAAGACAAACTTTGAAAAATACAAGATACCTACCTAATGTGAATGTTTAAGCCCTCATTTCGACACAAATATGTGATCATTTTCTCATTTACTTTATGTATTTTATTTTACGTTTTTTGAGGCATATTTTCATATGATGCTGGTAAGCTCCACAGTTATAGAACACGTCAGCAAGTATTTATCTTTCACAGAGTTAAATCCACAGAATAAACAGAAGTTGAGCATTGTGCCAAAGAGCAAGGCAAGGGTACGTTTACCGGTCCAATTTGAGATTTTGACAAAACACAATGGCTTCCGCAGTGCGGCACAATAATTCGGCCACCCTTGGTATAAACTGAATCCTTGTTTAATAAGTAATTCCCACGCCCCTTCTGTGTTACTGTACGTCTTCCTTGTGATGAGGAAGTTAAAAATAGAATTTAACATTCAGTTTTAATTTTGTTAGTCACAGCATCAAATTGCAAAAAAGGCTTTATTTGTCATTCGACAAAATAGGAATAAAATCGAGATTTAAGACTGAAATTTCAAAAGCTATAATTGTTGTGAAATCTTGATAGTTCCTATTCAATCCTTCTCACAAGACGGGGCAATGTGACATAAGTTGAATCGAAAAAGTTACTCTGCGATACAAAGTAAGTTCCTATTGAAAAACCTTTAATGTAAGAAGTCTGGTACTCCTCATATAAGTTAAGCTTGTAGCTTTTACATTGTATCTAATAATATATTAGACTACATAGTTGATGGATGAGTGCAACTCTCGTCAGTCACTGGGGATTTAAGTCCGTTAGCACTAATCACGGAGAAGATATTTTACGTGTCTTTAACAGATATTTTTTCGCAGAAAAACTAGTGAACATTTCCTTGAACCCATTTAGTTTAGGACCTAATATTGAATAAGTAATTCGATTTTTATAAACCTTTGCGGTTTTATTGAGAATGATTTTGTACCTATGTATGTTTTCTTTTATAATAAAGAAAAAAATATACGACATGAGGAGCACTATGGGGAGTAGATGTACGAGTATGTGAGCTGTGAAATATTTTTCAAAGAATATTTTCAATAGCATCGAATGCTACGCGGGACGCTCTACGGAAATATCATGTCGGGTAGCGATACACGACGCTTTTACAGAATTTAAAGTTGAAAGCAATCTAAATATCGGTTGTTACAACTATTACCGTAAAATTACTAATAAATATATTTTTTTAATGTGAAAAAAATCTACTTCTTGAATTGGTTGGATTATTGGTGGTAAAATTATTTAATGCCAAATATGTTTTTGTTTTTGCTGTTAATAGTTAATTGCAAAAATCGTATCGTAGCAAAAAAATACTTAGTCCTAAGTTCATTGCAGTTTTTGAAAGATAACGCGCTTAAGTTAGCTGCGTAAGTAGTACTTATAGTCATTTTAACGAGAGAAAATAGACAAAACATTTTCGATCACATATAAATAAAAATTTAGAACGATAGGTAGTCGAAAGAATTATAAACGAAAATAGAAGATTTAAAGTTAGATACTCACTAAAAGGTTGTGTCAAAATATTTCCAACCTGGACACATGACTTGTATACAGTAACATTCGTAATTTAATTACTCTTTATGTTTACATCAATTCTGCTATACTACCATTTACTATTTACCATTACATTCGTAGTTATAGCTAATGGAACGGAAACAACGGAACAACGCATTCGGAATTTCTGGCGCAGTGTATTTCTCATTCGTGGCTGGTAATAACGTTTCTTTGGTGAACTATTCAGAAGGAATGCTATACGCAACGCAGTAGCTATTGTGGGTCATCTATTAGCTTAATTTGGCAGACGAATAATAAATCCTTGACCTTTCTGTACCTATTAGTTTCATTAAAATTATAAATATATGAGAGCTAAAATCTATACTAATTGAATTGAAGAAAGTGGAAGAGTTTTTTGTTTGTTTAAACGCTAATCTCTGGAACTACTAGTCGGATTTGAAAAATTCTTTCACAAATAGAAATCTACATTATCCCCTAATATTATTCCGGGAACGTTGGTGAAACCGCGGGGGACAGCTAGTGAAATTATATATTAAGAATCGGATCGGCTATTCAGTGAAGGTTATCTACCAACTTTTACCACACAAGATTTATCATGTAATTTTTAGACACTAGTCGGATTCCAAGTGGATTTTGTCACTTTCGAATTTCGCTCGTGGCATTAATGTCAGAAAATTCTTATAGAATCAAGCGGTTTGTCTAGTTTAACTAGTTGTACGCTATTTTAGGAACCACGTTTACAACTACTGGATGTTTTATTTTAGATTTGGCTTTGTTATTTTACTTTTTAGTTGGCGTGGTGTTCCGTCGATTCCGGGGACATGTGCCACGGTACACGATCGCACTGTGACATAGTGCTTTTTACTAACATAGTTCTAAGCTTTTGTACTAGATAATTATAGTAGGTACCAACCTACTCATAATAACAAGTACCTACTTAATACTGATATGTTCTTTCACCCCTGCAAGAGAAAACACAGAATACTTACTTGATAATTTTATGTACTTACTTCTGAATTATTTATGTATAAACAGCGACATGGGTAAACCGATGCAGTGAAGACCTGGAATGCCTGGACATAGAAGACGAACAGCCCCTAGCTCAACTCAGTTCGGTGCAGACAGACAAGATGACCCTCTTCTTCACCGAACTCCTGGACCACGATCGAGATGACGTCATCTGTGACCAGGACTTTGACCAATTCTTCGAGGTATGAAGGTATCAAAATTATTTTACAGCGTTTTGCAATATAATACCTCCTAAATATAATTGATAAATGATGCTATTATTGATAAACATTATGTTGTTTTTTATTATTAATAGACCTGATTTTGACTAAAATCTCACAATATAACTAATGATGTAGCTAAAGGTTATATACAAAGCCTAGAAAGGAACTGGCTCTCAAGTGCAGCTGTCAGAACCCACCGCTAGGTGCTTGGTGACAGATTTGCAACACTAGGGTGGTAGTCAGTCAGGCGGGTACTACTAAGTATCTACCACCGTGCTGTCGTTTCCTCAAGCATGTTTTCCTTCACCGAAAGCTCAAGTTCATTGTAGGATTCGAACCCGGGACCTTCATCACGGCATTCGACGTCGATACCACCGAGCTATCATCGCCTAAACATGTCGGCTATGTCCCTGCTACTATACTTTTTACGCTGAGAAAATATTCGATGCCTCAGGAACGCAGATAAATCTGCAAATTTAGAATTAAGTATACTTATAGTACAGAAATACAAACGCATTTTTAACCGACTTCAAAAAAGGAGATTCTCAATTCGGTTGTATTTTTTTTTATGTTTTTTACCTCATAACTCCGTCATTTATTAACCGATTTGGAAAATTATTTTTTTGTCTGGAAGTGTACACTACCCTTTTGGTCCCATTGTCATCAGATGAGATTTGATTACTTCTTAGTGTACTCTGAAGTCGGTTTAAGTTGGTCAATGTCAATTATTATTTAAATTAGTTTATGTTTGTCAATTTCATGGATATTGGCATAACAGTATATTTTAGAAAATGTATTCCCTTGTAGGGTTTATTTTATGAAGGTATAAGGGAACAAACTCCAAACAGATAAAATGTTAAACTCGCCCATGAACACCCTAATAACTAACCCCACTGTACACCCGGTGACTGACTAATTACCGTTAACTCAAAAATGGGGTGAAGTTTTTTTTTTTATACGACTAAGTCGGTAAACAAGCATACGGCCCGCCTGATGGTAAGAAGTTACCGTAGCCATATGGACGCTTGCAACACACGAAGCATCGCTCACGCGTTACCGACCTTCCCCCTCCCCAATGAGCTCTGGCGACCTTACTCACACGCAGGAACACAACTTTACACAACATAAAGTTATTTTGTAAGGAGGTACTTTCCCAGTCGAGCTGCTCTTTGAGCGAATAAACACTATGCTCTACCTCTCTCTCTCGGTTTGTTGTATTATAGTAAGCAATTTTCAAAGCAGAAAGTATGAAAAGAACCACCTCGCTACGATATAACTAAGTAATAGCAAATATTATTGAAAGAACTTAGGTATGTAGCTATAACTTATTCGGTGGTAATATAGTAAAGCGAAAGATAATATACAAAGATAAAGGCGAGGCCTAAAATAATGTTAAAAAGGAAAATAGACATAAACGCATGATAAAGGTGAATTATCAGACTTAAACTCGACATAAAGTTTTAACTTCAGTGTAACTCAGCCTTATATAAATGAAATAGTATAATTAAATTCATTTAACGTTGTAATTTACAGAAGTTGGCACATTTCGCGGACTGGTCTTGCAACTCGTCGGAATTCCATATACTACTCGAAGT
Source organism: Achlya flavicornis (assembly GCA_947623365.1). Lineage (NCBI taxonomy): Eukaryota > Metazoa > Arthropoda > Insecta > Lepidoptera > Drepanidae > Achlya > Achlya flavicornis. The sequence goes on from OX392488.1 coordinate 6,102,719, forward strand.
GAAGAGGGAATTCATCGACCAGTTTATCAACCCATTGCCCCCCAAGTGAGTAGACCAGTCCAGATACCAGGATAACTAATGAAGCGTGATAACTTATTATCTTTATTAATCAAGATTCGTACAAAGAAACAGCAAATTTTTACTAAGGCCCTGAATAATGAAGGTTCCTTGAAAAAGTCGTTTTAACTAATTTTAGTTAAAGGAAAGCTTATGTAAATCTTCAAATACAAAGCATTGTAAGTATTTGTAGGCATATGAGTTAGCGATGGGCGATTGTTCCAAAAAAAGTAATCGAAAGAATCGACAATTGTAAAACTGTACATTCGATTGTCGATTCATTCGTTCTAATGAATAAACAATCGAATAACAATCGACCTTTCGAATCAAAATTGAGGCACGCAACGCAGGCTGCAATAGTATGCACAATCGACGGATGAGCGCAGAGGCGCATAGATTCATTCATTCGGCGGACGGGACGGACAGCCAGCGCACGGCACAGGCCACGTGCGGTGCCGCACGAAGCGTATTATGAACAATCGAAAGAAGTCGATTGTTTTTAGTAACAATCGCCCATCGCTAATATGGGTTACAGAAGTTTCCGGTCTCTGTACTTACACATCTAATTTCCTCGAATATCTATGACACCATCATTTCACGAGTGACATTTTCATGAAATGCCGTCTCATTTAGTTGCGCTATCAGCGCTAGTTTTATGAATCTCATGCATCATTGCCTTATGAAATATCAGCAACTAACGACATAAAGTACACTGCTTGTTACATGATCCATGAATACCATCGAACAATAAACCCCAAGAAGCGCAATGACGTTCATCATATTCTGCCAACCCCCCACCATCGTCAATGCGCTCTGATTGGCAAAATCAAGGACACAATAAACATTTAGATCCAGTGATTGGTCGGTATAAATTAGTGCAAAATCACTTAACAACAAGTAGGTAACTACTTGCCGAAGTGGATTGGTCGGTAGGTATTACTGCTCTAAAGGTATTTTCCTCAAAATTATGAATGTATACACTGCCAGGTATTAGAGGTGGACCTATGAAAGTATTTCTTTTTAATAAACAGTGGTGATGATTCTTTTGTAAATCGCACAAACTAATTTTAGTCACATTACATCGCTTTCTCACAAACATGATTGAAAAAGGATATCCCACCAAAAACATTTTTATGTAAAATGTTGCCAAGACATATGGCTCGCACTGTCAAAAAGTTATGAGATCTGTAGAGCCAAGCTTATAACTCTACATGCCCTTACTCTACAAGCCCTAACTTCACAAACTCTACACACCGTAACTTAGTCTTTGCCGTCTTCATTTGCGGTTATTTAGATGTAACCGAGTTAGATGGCGACTAAATTTATATTGAAAACAAGCAATTGGACTAATTTGACATGATTCAATTTCTTACATCATTTTCTTGTGTTCTTTGTTAGAAAGATTAAATTAGTTTAGTTGTAAACAACAGAATCAGCACAAGTGACTAATTAAATTAAATAAAAGTCTTACGATATTCCAATAAGATATGCACTATTGGGATTACCCCAAAGTAGAATTCTGAATCATGGGCAGAAAATGCCTTTAACTTTAAGCAATAAAGCTGCATAACACATAACAAGTAGTCATTTTAATAGGTATGCAGATCTGCCGTACTACAGAAGAGTATGTGGCCCAGAAGCAAGTGGTATTAACATGCCGGGGCGGACGACCTTGGAGGGCTGGCTCGCGCGGTGGGCGCTCCATCTCAGCGAGATGAAACGCTTCACAGATCTGCCTCTCTACTTACAATACTTCTGCAAAATACTATTCCACGTCGTTGACAGAACTAGTGAGTATGCTGGTATTTTTTTTTATGGAAGAAGGTTTACCATATGTCGATTAAAGGGCCGCCTTCGAAACGAACACTGTCATCATGAAATATGTAGTTCTGTACGTGTTAGGTACGTGTTACGCACTTTTAATTGTAGTTATGTTTTTTCATTTATTGGATCACCAACAAGACACTGAATGTTTCCTGCTGTGCATTAGGTGTGAAGATTTCTTTTCAGGTTTATTTACTGGTTGAAAAATTAGATCTCACCTAATATTTACCTAAATAACAATCCACTTAATTTTTTTTTTTTTTTTTTTTATTTTTTTTATTATCAAACAAAAAAATTACAATAGGGATTAGTATGAAGACATTCTCAATAAAACCACAAAGGTTTATAATAAATGGAATGACTTCTCGATCGACAATTCGTCACATTGTCATGCAGTAGGTAGGAATATAAATACTAAGTACATCGCAGCAAATAAATTAATTGAAATTAGGTACATGTAACATAATATAATAGGGCCGCACTCCACTCCGTACACACTGGATTGGCTATAAGTAGGTATGAACAAATGATTTACAGGTTTCCAATCCAGAGTATAAAGAATCGAGCGGGCCAATAAGTAGGTAGTCCTAATAAAAAATACCAAAAAATCTACGGTGGACATGATTATAAATCAACGGAGTGACGGTACTCACTTGAAATATCTACAGATGGCAAAAAATGTTAAAGATTCGATACAAGGTGTTGTTTAAGTTTTCTTTTTATGTTAATGGGAGTAATATTTTGTTTAATTTCGAAATCGAGGTTGTTCATTAAACGAGGAATCAAGTAGGAGTTGGTACGTTGCCCATAGATGTTATTAGCAGATATAGTTTTAAGTTTATTTTGTGTTATTTGTCGTGTTGTGTTTTTGTGTTCTATATTTATTAGTAATTTTGTGTTGAAAAATTGTTCTTTAAGAAGGTTGTAATTTACTTTTATATGGACAGGAAGAGTATTGCAATGTTTAAACAAGAGAATATCATTGTTAGAACAGTTAAGTTTCACATTTGGTGATACTATGTGTTTTAATATTCTAGTTTGCAGTCGGTAGATGCTATTAAGATAAGTTTGGTATGTACGGCCGTAACTACTTAGCCCGTAGCATACAACAGATTCAACGAAAGCATTGTAAATCATTAGCCGAGTTTGATATGGTATACGTTTTTTGATTATGGCTATAGAAGCCAGAAAGGCCCTCAGTCTATCACAAACGCGATCAATATGGGGTTGCCAATTGAAGCTACTATCGATGATTAGACCCAGGTATGTATGCTTGCTAACAACTTCGATAAGTTTACAATCACTATTGCATGTTCGGGGTAGCGGTTGCTTATGTAGACAAGAGTGGCTGTGGCAAACGAGATCTGTATTAAGGTTGTCGCGTTTATATGGTGAATTGATATGAAGCAGTTTAGTCTTTTGCGCATTGAGCACTAGTCCTGAATCGTGACACCACTTGTTAAGGTTGTCGAAGTCAGCCTGAATTTTCGTCATAGCGTCGTTTACATTACGATCTGCAACTAGCAAGCAAGTGTCATCAGCAAATTGGTACGAAGTGCAGAAGCGTAGTATACCATGCATGTCATTGACGTAAGCCAAGAAATGTAAAGGTCCTAGCACTGAACCTTGAGCAGTGCCTTCAGTTACCTTCACATTTACACTGGAGCTGTCAAGGACCTTGACACAGTATGATCGGTTCTGAAGATAATTTTGGCACCAACCAAGCAGCGGACCCCTCACTCCGGTATCACCTAGCCTGTCTATCAGCCTCTTATGGTCAAGGGTATCAAATGCACGAGAAAAGTCAATGAACAAGACAAGAACTTGGTTCCTATTGTTAAGACTGCTATTAATGTCATCAGTGAATTGTGAAAGCAAGGATGTTGTACTTTTGCCGGGCTGGAAACCAAACTGATGTTTATTTATTATTTCATTTTTTAGATAATACCCATGAATCTGTCCACACACGTACTTTTCGACAATTTTATCAACAGATGATAAAAGAGTGATAGGTCGATAGTTCGTGACGTCATCATGTTTTCCTTTTTTATGTACGGGGCGCAAACAGCCTTTCTTTAAGTCGTTAGGGTAGGTACCCGTCTCGATGGTTTTATTTATAAGATTGGACAATGCTATTGATAAGTTTGAACTTATCTTCTTCATATCAACTACTTTAATACCGTCTACACCAGGTGCTTTGTGTGTGTTCATATTTGTAATTATCTTTTGTATTTTATTAGGTGTAGCTTTCTGGAAGTGCATGCTCGTATCGGTTTTAGTAGTAAAATCACTTAAAATAAGGTTTTTATTACACTTTGGAAGTATTTTTTTGACTGCACTATCAAATTCATATGCAAATTTGTTGGCAATATCGCGGGGTAACAGATTTTGAGCGCTAAATGCTTTCAGTAGAACTTGATCTACAGATAATGTGATTCTGCCATATATTTCATTAATAACCTGCCATATTTTTCTAGAGTTAGTATAATTAGCTTTTATTTTGTTTTTATAGTAAGTATTTCTATAGTGTTCAGTTACTTTATGTACTTTGTTCCTAACTTTATTGTATTCACAACGTAAATAGAAATTGTTAACATCTTTTTTCTAATTATTAAATAATTTGTCTCTTTTTTCACACAATCTTTTGATATTATCATTAATCCACGTAGACTCATATTTATTTTTACCATATGTTTTTATTTGCTTTTTTGAAGAGTTATATGCTTTCTCAAAACTATATTTAATGAAATTGTATATTTCATTGGGTGACGTCATTTCATTTGTACAATGCCAATCAATCTTACTTAATTCCTCGGATAGGATTTTACTATTATAAATAATCTTTGACTTTTCGGTAGCAGCATCCTGTATACGAGGCGAGTGCGCACTATTGCACGTGATTATAATGGCGCGGTGATCCGCTAGTACAGTATCGACGGCCGCAGTGATCGGTTCCAGTGAGGCAAGGCGTACGAAAATGTGATCAATGCACGATTTTGTTACCTTATTTAATCGCGTTTCAATCCGTGTATAGTCGGTTATTCCACACTGTAGTCCCAGATTACATAGTGCGTCTAGATATGAATCCCTGTATGATGTAAAGGTGCATAGATCTACATTTGCGTCGCCGAGCATCAATATGTTTTCATTGGAATGCAACTTGCCCAATAGTGAACGGAGTTCTCTAATGAATAACAGTTTATTCGATGATGGAGGTCTATAAACAGCACACACTGTTATAGTTTCATTGAAGATGGTTTTTATTGTGCCTGTAATGTTTTCAAATGTATGTGTTTTTATAAGTTGCGGAGTGAATTTAAGATAGTTTTTAACGTAGATAATAATTCCGCCTCCTTTTTTCTTTGACCGTAACTGTGTGTGCATTGTATAGCCTGGAATATTATACAAGTTACTTAGAGAGTTCGTTATACCCACCTCACTAATTATAATCATGTCCAACGGATATATACTGCTATGAATCATTTGAAGTAGTTTAGGGAAGTTTTTAATTATTGAACGTATGTTAATGTGAATACAAGTGAAATTTATTTCATTTATGGCAATTTTTTTTAAATATGAATTGATTGTTGAAAAAATCTTCATTACAATACAATTTCTCTAAAAAAAAACATCTCTAAGTTCTATGGGGAGTATATACGCCACCCGTATTCTATTATATCACTACTTGATTATACGGCGGTTGACAAAAACCAATATTTATGTATATTTTTATAAATTTAAGCTATGTCCTCCCAGTCTACCAGTAAAATGGTCATGACATTTACAAGGTTGCCATTTTAGCCGAATTCCGGAACACCCAAAAATTATAAAGAAGGGTTACTTAGGTACCTATTCAAGAAAGACTCGCTGCGCGCCCTATAATTTTATTGGAGCGAAAATAAACGTAATAATTGAAGTCAAATGAAGGGTATTCTCAGAATAAAATCGCGAAGCTAAACTTCTATTTCTAGTCGTCGCCAAATTGTAATATTTTGTCGATGAATAGTTATGGTATTTGGGCGGACGATCCGCTACATTTTGTACCTAATACGTCTCTGAGCTCATAAATTTACATTACGCCAGGGCTCAGACCAGGGTATTGTGCAAGAAGTAGGTGCGTAAGTCAACTCCTATGCGCAACGTACTTAATGGATGATACCAATATTTTATTTCTAAGAGGTTACCGGAATCTTATAATAACATCATCATCGGTAAATGTGTCGTTAATTTTCAGAAGCACTGCTTAAGTGACAAAACAATTTGACTATGTGCAAGATTGTAGAAACGATGCGTAGATCAAAAGGGACAAGGGGCCGGCCACAACCTCAGGTGATAGCAACAAAGGTCCATTAAAAAAACTCAAGTAGATTGACTACACGAGTTTTTAATTAATATTATGTTACTTTTATGAACATTCCATTATAATCAAAAATTCTGGAAAGAATCCAATTTCCCCAAGGAGAAATACTTAAGACTACTTAAGGTAGGTAAATATTCCGAAATGCGATGGAAAGTTTCCCAAAGTTTTCCGAATCCCTGCGGAGTAGATTACACGTACTATCTGTCGATTTCGCGGACAAGTTGATATAGGGAATTTAATTTGACGTGAGCGAGTTTGTCTGACGGATGGGGAGGGCCCTGGGGCCTTGAATCATGCTAATTGTTCAAAGCGAAACGTTTTCTCAAGTGTTGGGAGGCCTTAATTGGTAACAGGAACCGGAATTCACAATTTATTGCAAATTTAACGTTATTAATTGTTAGTGGACGGAAAGGAAAATATACGTAACTAGTAGGTAACTAACTGGCTAACTTTAAATTAACGATGCGCTTTAAAACGTCTGACGCCAAGATAGCTATTATTGATGATAAAGAGTTTGCTGGTTCTTTCAAGAGCACAAATAAACCAAGCTCTATTTTTTGCTGAATCTCAAATCCAGTGTAGTTGACACCTATCACAAAATATACGGTTGCAATACATTTTATTTAAGACGTATTATATGAAATTTCGCTAAACCATAAAATTATGACTTTTGGTCATATTCCAAGTGTTTCAAGATTTGGCTCTTGGCACAATATTTCCAGCCAAAAGCTGTGCGACTGCACATTTGCCCGGAATAAGAGACACAGCTTCTTCGTATTCAGCTTGTTTTTTAATTATATTTTACCGTCGCGTCGCCGGCTCTTTGTTCTAACTCCCGACATTCGGAACAAGCTTATGGACACATAAATAACAGGATCCGCTGTCAAAGCACAGAACTTAATAGACAAGCTACTTTAACTGCAATGTCTTCCGTCCCAACCCATATATTCTGATATTGAAATGGCTTTACGCAACATATGTGAATTGTCTGGGTGCCTACTCTTCTATATAGCTGTTTAAAAGTGTAGTGAGCAAAGCAGGGTAGTGACTTCGAATACCTTGACAAGTCGCGTGTTCGATTCCTACAATGAGCTTGGTGAAGGAAATCATCTAGCACTGTGTTCTTTGTACAGTCGAGGACATAAATATGTATACATTTTTTTAAATTCAAAAGCGATTTTCTCGCATGTTTAACATTTAAGTGTTAAACTATTACACAAATCATAATAGTAAATGTTAGAAGATTCTGCCTTTATAATATCTCATAATTTCAATAAGTAGTTTAAGAGGAAACCGTTGTTGAATTTTACTAAGTGTATACATATTTATGTCCTCGACTGTACTTTGCGGTAACTGACAACTACTTAACTGTCGCCTGTCGGTGTCTTCCGACAGCTGCACTTGAGTGCCAGTTTCGTTTGTGCTTTCCACTTTCGGCCACATCATAACTGACCATGTGGTGAGATTGTGGTCAAATAATAAGTCTATGCATAGTAAGAAAAACAAAACTTATTTATTTCATCAGGTGCTGGAGACATAACGAAGCCAGGCCTTGCAGCATTCTACCGATCAGTGATAGGTCTCACGGCAACCAGGGTGGATGAGATTATCGATACTGCATTCGATCGGATGACAAGTGTAAGTGATTAATAAATTGGTGGGCACAAGGCGCCTTATCTAGAGGTTCTCACGGTGCGTAATTTAACAGATTTACACACCTATTTCACAAAAAATTATTTAAGTCGTATTGTTGACTTGATTATTCATTTTTAGGGTTCCGTAGCCAAATGACAAAAACTGAACCCTCATAGATTTGTCATGTCTGTCTGTCTGTCTGTCCGTCCGTATGTCACAGCCACTTTTTTCCGAAACTATAAGAAGTATAATGTTGATACTTGGTAAGTAGATGTATTATGTGAACCGCATTAAGATTTTCACACAAAAATAGAAAAAAAACAATAAAGGTAAAACCTACAGGTTTGCACGGAACCGTCGGTGCGCGAGTCTGACTCGCACTTGGCCGGTTTTTTCTGTATGGTTTTTGACATTTTATACCAAAGACACAAGTAACAAACCAGTATTACTTTCATTTTACAGAATGGCTACCTAATCCTAGACTATGGCACCTTCGTCCACTGCTTCACTAACTGGCTGATGGGCAAGAACCCCAATGGTCCTGGTCAGTGGGTCCTCGTGCCCTCAAAGGATGCCCTACCTCAGCCGCCTTTCCCGGTAGACTACAGCGCTCTTAATACCGAACCAGCTAAATTAGAACCCTATGCACCAGATAAGAAAACTAATAGGCATTCGGTTATAGTTTGAACTGAAGAATAAACAATTGAAGATCACTCTTTGTCGTCAGGTTTAAAAAAAGTGTACCTAAACGAAAGATTGAATGAACTACGAATGATTAATATCTATTCGCTCGTAGAGAGTACTACTTTTCTTTCCTTATAATATACATCGAACATTTCTGAAAGTATCTAACTTTGTTCCATTTTTTTTACAAACCATTATACAGCCAGCAGCCATTATATTGAACTACCTAATGTTTTTAAAAGCTTCTGCAAAACAATCTGAAAAACGAATAATTTGTATGTATTTTGTTTATTAGATAGGTACTTTAGTATAAGAAAATGGGCTGAAGTAGTTAAAAAAGTATAAGTATAGTAACCACCCAAAAACTACGAACTCAAAAATAAACTTTATACTTACACCTAATCGATACCTTCTATCTTGTACCTACCTAGTACCTACTGACAATTATTTACTATACTATTAGAGCAATTATTGTAATTGACTTTTACTTTGTTCTAATTTTGAATATTTTTTACGCTTGTAATAAAATAACGCTTTAACTAAAATGTACGTTTCGTGCAATTCGACCAAATTCTAATCACTTAACTCCTAGACAATTATTTAGTAAACTTAAGTCGTTGTAAATAGTAGAAGTAATAATGCACAACATGGTAAGCAACAACTGCCTTAACGTAAGCATATTCACATTTCACGACATAGCCTTATTTTGTACCTTAAATATATAAGTAGATGTAATTTTAGTGTAATTATAAGTTCACTTAAATCCACTGAAATAAATACATTCCTTAATAAGAGTCTACATTTTTATTTCAAGAACTCCTTACTACGGAAAGGCGCACCGTATAGCGACACTAGACAATTTGAACTCGTCTATTCCTTCCAGTATCTCTGTTCCTTTTTAGTATAATATTTACTTCAATTTATTTTATTCAAAATGTACCCGTTTCGTCCTATAATTTATGTAAACATTCCATAGATTTGTTTCTAAATTCAAAAATATGTCAGCGGAACGTGGTCTCCGTAACAGAAGGTTCTTTTAAAAGCCTGTATGATTGATGGCGGGTTGAATAGACTGTTGTGAGGGCGGGACTCGGGACGTCTGTCTCGGCCGCTGAGCGTGACTGAGCGCCGCGACGCGCGCTACGCTCACTGTCGCGTATTCCGTCATGGTTTATTTTTCACTAAACATCATTAATCACCTTATAAATTGTGACTAATTTTTATCTACTTTGCGAAAGGTTTTTTTGCTTGATATTTTTTTGATTCAGTTCGTTATTGGTCTCATCTCATATGAATTGTAATTGTCAAAGTTCATTGGAACTTTATACATCCTAATAATATTATAAGTAAATGCGAAAAATTGTGTTTGTATGTGAGCTGAAGGGATGGATGGAAATTTGGCAGATTTCAAAGCAAAGAGGTATCGATTTGCGACAGGTAGGTAAAAATCGCAATGAAGTAGATGTAGATGTTTACATTTTAACTGAGCAATTTTCCAATCCTGAAGAAACAAGTGCACGCTATAAAACTGCGGCAGCATTTTCAACTCAGAAAATGTTAATGCATAAATCTAAGTACATAAGGAGAAACAGCAACTTGACTTGTTCCAAAAATCAAGGATCACCAAGGATCAATTATAACGTGATTCTCTAAAAATCTTTATTTTTTTGTACAAATCTCGCCATGATTCTTTGTTATGACTGTAAATAAAAATAATAATATTCCTGAAGATTATCTTGTTTATCCAAAGCGCGACATAAGAATTGCTCGTCATCATAAGAATATTGCGATGAAACAAAATGAATATTTTCGGTCAGTAATTATTTCTGTTAATAGAGGCAGGTCATCCCAATTTCTAGCGTAATAGCGTCATTAAACGGGCGCAGGCATTTTACCTCTGGAATATGCCGTCATGATAAATGGGACAACAATATTTATTGATGTTTTCAGGAAGCCTTTGCGGTCCTTTTGTATATACTATTATTACGTGCTATTACATACAAGATTCCGACAGCATGGAAGTAGACGCTTGGATTAATATACATTGAATTGTTGTATGTTGTGGGTAACCTTATAGAAGAATGCTAAGAAAACAAACCAATAGTAACTAATTAAGAAACCTTTATTAATCAAAAGAAGCTCCTATTGTAATGTTGAAGGATTAATAATCTCTTTCATCTGTTTAACAATAACTTCATCTGTTATGAAGATATGCTCGCTATCACTAGTCCCCATATTTATCATTTTATCACTTTTTGGCAAATGTATTATAGTTTTACAAGAACTATGTACAATTTTGCATCCCAAATCAATAAATGTTTTAGCATTGTTCAAATTTATTCCAGCTCCTGGCATAATTTCTATTTTGTCGCCATAATGATGCAGCAATTCTTTTATTAACTGGATAGCATGGGATTCGGCCGCTGAAGCTCTTTGTCCGCTGGTCAGAACTCTGTTGAAGCCTAATTTAATAATTGTTTCCATAGCAGTCATCGGATCTTCGGCCATATCAAACGCTCTGTGAAACGTGATTGGTATAGGCTGAGCTTGGTTTATGATTCTAGAGCATGTCGTCTCATTTACTTTCTGAGTAGCAGTTAAAGCGCCAAAAACAAATCTGTCAACGCCCATTGACTTAAATATATCAATATCAGCTAACATTGTGTCAATTTCCTGATCAGAATAGCAGAAGTCTGAGCCAGTTCGACACCTAATCATAACGTTTATTTTTGGAGGCTGTAAACAAAAGTTACGCATACATTTTTGAGTTAACTAGGTAGGTAGTATTTGTGAGACCGTAATGGTCCAGAAGGAGGCTGCTGAGCGGGATCGGGAGAGGGCCGATCCCGACCGGAGACAACGCCGCCGAGGCGCGGCCGTGCCTCGTGGCGGCCCTCCTACCCTGTAGCTGGGGCTTAGAATCACAGCTACGGTGTTCCCCTGCCTGTCGTAAAAGGCGACTTAACGGGGACCTTCGAGGTCGTGGGCAATCGGGGTGGAGGCCCTGAAGGCCCAGAAGCGGCCCCGAGGAGGACGATGAGCCGTTGTGGTCACGACTCATCGTGAGATAGCATCGCGAGGGTGCTGGGGGGAGGTATCACACTTCCCCCGGGACTATCATACGGGCGGGCTATCACAGCGCCGCGCGTGGAGGGGCGAGCAGGTATGCGATCCCCTCTGTAGCGCATGTGGCGACCACCATGCGACCACCGGGGGGTTTTAGCCGGTAAAATTCGGCATAACCTGGCCGCCCCCCAGTGCGGTCGGGTATCCTATGAGGATTTCCTCACGCTAATAAAAAAAAAGGTAGGTAGAATTTTAGTAAATCGGTAGTAAGAAGTTTCATGACTTACCTTCGTCAAGTCTTTAACCTGAAACAATAGTGAGAAAATAAATGACTTGGTTAAACAATAAACCTACAGGTGAATGAGCCTTAATAGTAGAGGATCCCACGTAAGAACGAACTTCACCAATTTGATAACCAGGTGAAAATTATATTTTAACAAATAAAGTATGTTTGTGAACTTGTACCAATAGGGTTACCCTAAAAAAATGTTCAGGGCTTTTAAATCTGACTGTCTTGGTTGCCAAATGACTCATAGTCTAATCGAAAGTACACAACATTCGCTCTATGCAGTTGATCGGTAGCTTACCTTTTTCTGTTCCCTATTACCTGGTAGCCGCGTACAAACAGGTAAATCTATATCAGTAATTACGCTGATCTGCTTACCACGATGAATATATGTTAAAATGTAGGAAATTTTATTACGAGTAGAGTGGTGTAAGGTTGCTCTTGAAAATCTGTTTAAAGATAACGGTACCCAGGCTTTAAAGTTAAAAAAAATTGGAGCAGGTCAATATGTTTCATGCGATAAAGGAGGACGTAGCATAGCAGCTGCGCGTTACCTACCTGTAAAATATGGGTGGGATCTTAGACTATAAAGCATACATTAGGTAGATAGTTACGTTAGTCATAGGAACCATAAGTAGTTATAGGTACTCAAACGGTTGGTATTGTAATTTGCTACCTACATTTAAAGCCATAAAAATAAGAAATATTTTAAAAATACTTACTTTTCTTAAGACCTCTCTCACAAGACCGGCAGATGGGGTGAGGCCACCTTCTGTGAGAGAGCTGCATATTTCGAGCTCATCAGCGCCGCCGAAGATGGCATTTACGCTCGATTTCAAACTATCTACACAAACTTCTAACATGTCCTGAAAAAAAAACTTTGGCCTTATTAATTATTATATTAGATAGTCTAACAAAAGTTGGTTATTACACACGGATACTGGAACTGGTTATGAAACTAAAAGTGGTGCATTAATAGTCACTTTACGAGCAAGTGTTTAAAAAAAATGATTATACTTAATATATCTAGGTATTAAAAGAGCTTAGACAAAATTTCAGCTTTTTAAAAAAAAACAAGAGAGCATCCTCTCTTTCTCTCTTTAAAATAAAATAAAAACATAAGAAGACTTCTATCCTGGAGCACAGCTAGGAGCAAAATAAACGTATATGCAATATGTGTGTGGTGTTCATGCCCTACCTATGAACGACGAGAAAAATTTATTTTTTCCCGCCTCGTTCTTTTACTTTTGACAGGGTGGCAAATTACAACGTTGTTCACACAGACCACCCCTATAGTGGTCAATACTGCGTATTGTACACTTTTGGGATGAAAAAAAAAACACATACCTACATATTCAAAATATAAAAATAATCACTCTGCGTTTAGACATTAATGAAACACATTATTTTAATCAGTGACAAAATAAACAAGTATTGTATTCTAACTTCGCAACTTATTAACTTTAAAAGTGTAAATATATGGAGAGCAGGTACTTACCTTATTATATTTTATGAGATGTCGCCTTGTTAAAAGAAGGTGAGGAAAAAATATTTCATTTATTATCTTATATGCTTATATTATTTACTCGCTCCAACTCGCTCCCGTAGAGTTTCTCTGTCTACGACTCTCTCCACACGAACCGGTAACATTCATTCTGTCTGTCTACGCATTCATTACTCAAACTCAGAAAAAAAAAAAACTTTGTTTATGGTCTTTGTCGTGTCGACACAACAACCACCGACCAACTTGGTTGGTTGTGCAGTTAGGTGTAGATTCGCCTCAACCAGCCAATTAAATCCAACCAAACGTGTAGAAAGCCTAAGACATGACATTTGTTGAAATAATGTTGCCATTTCTATGACTATAAGCTATGTTCATGTTGGTTGATTTTGATTCCTTTTGACATTTCGAGGTAAAAGGACACGCGAACGTAGGCAAAGTATCGCCAGCGTTCGCTTTCTTTTATCAGGTATCTTCCCTTTTTTAGATCAATAAACATATTTGGCTACTCATAATAGTTCTAAACATAATCTTTCCTTTCACATTTCTAATGTAGTTACAAAAACATACGGTAACTGTGGAGGTTATATTCGTTGTCCGTGCCACATATCGGAAGAAAGTTTAGTAATATTTTACTATAGGTCGAAGAAATGTTGTGTTCTCAATAAGTGAATTTTTCGTCAACAGTTATGTCTCGAAATAGACACCATGAGGAGACTGATAAACTTACGCGTATAGCTATTGTGAATGCGGATCGTTGCAAGCCAAAGAGATGTAGGCAAGAATGCAAGAAAAGCTGCCCTGTGGTACGCATGGGCAAGCTCTGTATCGAGGTCACCCCCAATGATAAGATAGCCACCATCTCCGAGGAGCTGTGCATTGGATGTGGTATATGTGTCAAGGTAAGTCTTTCCCAAAATTTAATAATCACTATTGACAGCTACACACCTTTTTGTTTATTGTAGCAGGCTTTATTGAGTATGATTGTAACATCCAAACAAGTCAACCAAAATAACTGTTGGTTTTATTTACAGAAATGTCCCTTTGATGCTATTACCATCATCAATATTCCATCAAATTTGGAGAAGCACACCACCCATCGCTACTCCAAAAATTCATTCAAGCTCCATCGGCTTCCGATACCTCGTCCTGGTGAAGTGTTAGGACTTGTTGGCCAAAACGGTATTGGCAAGTCAACGGCACTCAAGATCCTAGCTGGAAAACAAAAGCCCAATTTGGGTAGATATACTGTAAGATCCTGTTTATATAATGTGTTCTTGATGTAACCCAAAATATTCACTTCATATCTAATCAAATTTTATTGCAGATATGTCTGAACTTTAAGACTGTATATAATTATCATATATAAAGTAATAATGATGAAACATGTTTTTATTCAAAATGTCAGTTTTAAAGTAAAAATAATAGTTTTTGTTACTACACGAATCTTGTATTTAGGATCCTCCGGACTGGCAAGAGATCCTGTCTCACTTCCGTGGTTCAGAGCTACAGAATTACTTTACCAAAATTCTGGAGGATGATTTAAAAGCTCTGATAAAGCCCCAATATGTAGACCAAATCCCTAAGGCTGTGAAAGGAACAGTTGGTCAACTACTTGACAAGAAAGATGAACGTAAAAACCAGACTATTATTTGCAAAATGCTTGGTAAGTCACACTTAAATATATCAAGTATATGATGATGAAAACACCAAAAAATACAGGTCAACTGTTGAAGAGTCAGACTTTTCATTAATGCCTGTGAAGGTCTATTTGAATAAATGATTTTGAATGATTAATTATACATAAACACAAAAGTATTTGCAATTACTACAAAAACATTACACATTTTAATATTGTAAAATTAAAACTAAAAATGTTATAATTAATATAATTTGTATGTATTTGATACAGATCTCTCGCACATCAGGGACCGTGAGATTTCGGCACTCTCTGGTGGAGAGCTACAGCGCTTTGCAATTTCCATGGTGTGCATCCAGGATGGGGACATTTTCATGTTTGACGAACCTTCCTCATACTTGGATGTAAAGCAGCGTTTGAATGCTGCTCGCACAATTAGATCACTTATACATCCTGACAAGTAAGTATTATACTTATATAAATTACTATTTTGTAGTGTAGTCCAATGAGATAATTTGCCAATCACTATGCTTATTATGTGTGCTTGAATGTGAAATTTGAAAAGAAAGAAAAAACATAGATATCTTATTATTTTTTTAGGTTTATCATAGTGGTAGAACATGACTTGTCAGTATTGGATTACCTCTCAGACTTCATTTGCTGTCTGTATGGAGTACCTGGTGCTTATGGTGTTGTGACTATGCCCTTCTCTGTAAGGGAAGGTAAATAACATAAATGTATTTTATTCTAAACTAAGTTTATTTCTTAACTAGTCCCCCGTGGTTTCACTCGCGTTCCCAGGATACAAAGTAACCTATTACACTCTGGGAAAAAGTAGCTTCCAATTAGTGAAATATTTTTTCGAATCAGACTGGTAGTTCCAGAGATTAGAGTTTAAACAAAAAAACAATCAAACAAAAACTCTTCAGTGTAGCATTTTTTTCCCGAGATAAAAAGAATCCTATGTCCTTTTCCAGTACGTGATCTATGTATTGAGTTTCATCTTAATGCAATCAGCTTTATGGTGTAAAAAACAGCCACATAAATATCCACATTTATTATGATTATTATTAATCAACATGACCGTTTTCCCTTAGGTATAAATATATTCCTTGATGGTTTTGTGCCAACTGAAAATATGAGATTCAGGACTGAATCCCTTGTATTCAAAGTAGCAGAATCGGCTACAGAAGAGGAGGTAATTATATTGTATACAGAAAGAAACATTATTGTGTGTATTTATTTGATAATAAACTCACATCTTTTTATGGTCTGTTTCTAACAGATCAAAAGAATGAACCATTATGAATATCCTGAGATGACAAAAAATATGGGAGACTTCGGTTTGCGTGTGAAGCCTGGTGAATTCTCAGACTCTGAAATTTTGGTTCTTCTTGGAGAGAATGGCACTGGTAAAACAACATTCATCAGAATGTTGGCTGGAAACTTGGAACCTGATGAAGGTAAATATTGATATAAATACCATAAAGTAAATACTTTAAGGCGTTGATAGGTTAGTGGTATTGACGTGGAATGCAGTGGCGAAGATCGGAGGTTCAAATCCTAATAAGCTTGAGATTTTGAAAAACCTCGTGCGGAAACAAACGCTTGGCTATCACCCTCAATCTATGAACGGCCACATCATAACTTCAGTCAATAAAAATATTCTTTATCATTTTATGTGGTCGAAATATAGGCCTATAATTAAAAAAAAAAATGTGAGCATAGGAATTTCTTATTATTATTGAGAAAATAAAAATATAGAAAGAAAGAAAGAAGAAAGAAAATATATTTATTTTGAACAACAATCAAACAAAAACTCTTCAGTGTAGCATTTTTTTCCCGAGATAAAAAGAATTATATCATTAATATCATTTAGGATTCCGAATACTGCGCGTATCCGAACGTAATTTTTTTCGACTGGCAACTATAATTTTATATGTCAATTTTGTGAAAGTTGTCATCGGTGCCTCGGTTTTGCTGGAGAAAAATTCTCATCAATAAACATATTTATGATTATATACGATTAATTAGTTTACTGTTCATGAAGAGATAATTCTCTTTGTCGTATTTGTTAGGAATCGATAATGTGTGACAGTGAAGAAGTCGTTTTGTTATTGAGGTTATAGATGTATAATGTTATAAATAAGTGTTTAATTTTAATTAATTTAGCGTTCAATTAAGTTATTAGTATGGCGAGGACTGAGTTATTTGATTTATTCTTCCATCCTGTGTTTCAAAAATGTCTAAAACACGCGGAATCATCATCCATTATTGAAGGTATTGTATTTCTTGTGATCTGAACTGCCAATTATCACTTGCCCAATAACAAGTTTAAATAGGACAAATAGGATTTATCCGTATTTATTTGTGATTTCTTGATGTAATGAAGATTTGTTAAGTTCCTCCACACTATATACATAGTTAACTCAGTGTTTAGTACAAGTTATGATTTGCATAAACTAAGAAATCAGTATGAAAAAAATCTATGTTAATAACTCTTGAACTGTATGCGATATGTAAGAAGCATACAAACTGTAGCTGTGTGGCTAGCTTACCTGCGAAACAATCATAAGGTTAAATTAGAATTCTCGCAGGTTGTATCGCGCAGACATCAAAACATTTGTTTTTTGTAGTACTCTTAACAGTGACCGACTTATGGTCCCCAAAATATGAAAGGTTTATTTTTGGGACTATAGAAGCATCTATAATAATAGGTATTTTAAATTGCACAAATTTAAAATATGTTATTTTCCTTTATAATGGAATAGCTGTCCCCCGCGGTTTCACCCGCGTTCCTGGGATAAAAAGTAGCCTATGTCTTTCTCCATACCATAGGCTATCTGCATGCCAAATTTCATGATGATCTGTTGAGGCGTGAAGGTGTAACAAACAAACTCACTTATGAATTTATAAAATTAGTTAGGATGTTAAGTTTGTTTTGAAAGGAGTAAATGTTGAGTTTAATACTCTTCACCACCTAACCATTTTACTATATAGGATTAAAATAGTTCTAGAATAGCCCAATATTAACAGGTGTTATAAATGAATTCCTCTCGGAGGCTGCACATAACATAAGTACCTATTAGTCTATGAGTTAATATATGAAAATGAATTTTTATTGCTTGTCAAACATCCTCTACCAAAGCCAGCCTGATATGGGGATAGACTGCAAATTCTAATAAGTTTGTCTGATTGCCACTCATATTCATAACATTAGTATTATTCTAAAAGGAAATTGTGTTTGTTGGCAGGTTCTGGCACATTGCCGCAGTTGCACATTAGTTATAAGCCACAGAAGATATCGCCAAAGTCACAGGGGATTGTTCGCAGTTTGCTGCATGACAAAATAAGAGATGCCTACATTCATCCACAGGTAAACTACTTTTTTTCAATAGTCATCATTAAAGACCGGATTATATGCAACATGAAAAGCTTGTTATATGCATGAAAAATGTTGGAAATATACTTGAAACTTGTCAGAATATGCATGAAAATTGGCAAGAAAAAGAAGATAGCTCTAATTTTTTTATTTCAAAATCAGCATACAGTTAGTAAATTATCCATTGATAGACGATAATAGGTACAGTACCATTACATTACATTTACAATATTTAATATTTTTGTAAACGTAAACTATCAAGTACTATTCCAAATGTTCAGTGGTAAGATTGGTGTCTTCGATCATTCAAAATATTTTTTATAATGGAAAAGGTTCGCTCCACACACACTGACGTAATTTATGCAGAATTTGAACATGGGTGCTATGTGAGCACATAGGTCGCTCTCTCGATAAATATTGTAAATGTAGGTATCGATAATATGCTTACGACATAACTAGATCTTAGGTAAAATATGCTATTACCGTTGAAGATCACTTAAATATGCAAATGCATATAATCTGGTCTTTAGTCATCATCAACATCATCAGCCTATAATGTCCCACTGCTGAGCACAGGCTTCTTTTCACAAATGAGGGTGAAAGGGATCAATAGTAATTTTTTAGTTTTTTTTTAATTCACCATTTTTTGAGCCATTCTTAACTTTTTTCCACCCCATGTTGGAGGGTTAAGACTTAGTTGCATTCTTTACTACTTGCGAGAATGGAAGTGTATAATAAAGTAAATAAAAGTATATATTCATGCCCTTATTCCCTAAAATATAAGCAGACCTTATGGTACTGAGAATACATTTCACCAAAGATACTTAGGGTTCCGTAGCCAAATGGCAAAAAACGGAACCCTTATAGATTTGTCATGTCTGTCTGTCTGTCTGTCTGTCCGTCCGTCTGTCCGTCATGATAAAACTAAAAAAAATATATGATGTACATTACCATGCAAACTTCCACCGAAAATTGGTTTGAACGAGATCTAATAAGTAGTTTTTTTAATACGTCATAAATTTAAATTCATATCAAATACTCAGGTCTATACTACCATTTACTTATATACCTACAGGTTTGTACGGAACCCTCGGTGCGCGAGTCTGACTAGCACTTGGCCGGTTTTTTATTTCATATGTAGTATAGGATGCACGTCGCACCCGCGAGCCGATCAGTATTATTTATTTATTTATTTATTGGTTTGCCAACAATTGTTACATTAATACATTATCATTAATAGTATACAAGGTCTTTATATAAATGCACAATTACTTATAGGCAAACACCACTTGCGCCATAATCAACCTATTTTGTTAATATAATTATAAGAACACAAGATATGTAATTTAAAGAGCACAAGATATATAATTTTAAACACAAGATGTATAATTAGTGTTACATGTGGTTACTCTCTTAGCATGGTTAACAATATTTTTTTTCTAAAAGTAGCTGATGATGTACAATAAATATCGGAAACTTCACTGTTCGAATTTAACAACCTGCTGAGTCGAGGGATCGGTGAATTGTAACCCAGGACAGTTCTGCGAGCTGGTGCGCAGAGAGGTTTCACGGGTTTTCGCGGATACCGAGCTAATGCTATTAATTTTATGTTAACACAAGTTGCACAATATGTATGAGTCAGTGATACTGCATTAGCGGTTAATAATGTTTTCCAGACACTTGTTTACATAATGTTTTCCAGACACTTGTTTACATTTTGTCCAACATGTTTGCATAGCACATTAACCTATTAATCTAACACGTCAACTTGTTTGTATTACAGTTCATCACAGACGTGATGAAACCGATGAAGATTGAGGAGATAATGGACCAGGAGGTGCAGAACCTCTCAGGAGGAGAGTTGCAGCGTGTTGCGCTTGTGCTCTGCCTTGGCAAGCCGGCTGATGTCTACCTAATTGATGAACCGTCGGCCTACTTGGACTCTGAACAGCGTTTAGTGGCAGCTAAAGTTATTAAACGGTTTGTAATATTATTCTATTTTCAGGAATTTTAAAAATGGTAATATAGGTATTATATCAATTTCAATAATCCATACTTCCATATCCTAACTAAAATTATAAATGCGAAAATGAGTTTGTTTGTTACGCCTTCACGCCTCAACCAATCAACAGATCTTCATGAAATTTGGCATGCAGATAGCAGATAGAGAAGGACTTAGGCTACTTTTTATCCCGGTAGTGCGGGTGAAACCGCGGGGGACAGCTAGTTAATTATATAACAGCCTCCAATACATGATCAGAAAGGTCACTAGAAAAATGGAATATTCGTAGTTTTGAAGAAAGTTTGTTTTATATGACGGAGTTGGTAAACAAGCTTACGGCCCACCCGGTGGTAAACGGTTACTTTAGCTATTTGGACGCTTGCAACACACGAGGCATCACTCACGCGTCATTCGGCTGCGGTATTCTGTAATCTTAATAGTTATTAATGCAACTGTCGTATAATAAGGGGTATTAAAACATGAATGTGGGTTTATAACACGAAGCGAAGCGAGTGTGATAATAGTATCACATGAGAGTTTTAATTCCTAATTATGTACAGTTGCATACAAGACTTTATCTACACCCATGATAATTTTTGTAAACAACAAAGTAATCAATTTCTGCAATTCTAATATCGTAACGAAATGGCGGCATACAAACGTGAATTCGAATAACCTCTAAGTTTTTTTTTATTACGGCACTGTGATTGTGAAACGCGCCTGCATGAAAATGTTCTTTTTTTGAAATTCATAACCACGGATACCACGGAGAATTTAGCTGTTTGAGCAGTAAGGAAAGGTCCGAAAAAGCAAAAAAAAAAGGGAGTTGTATAATGAAATTCAGTATAACATTATAACACTGTTTTGGATGATATAATAGCTACTATGACAACCAGTGTTTTAATGTCGGCAATAAGCTGTTTCAGGAACTGTTATAGAGGATTTATAGGATGGGTGGGTGTACATAAAACAATAAATAAATAGTGTATAATGCGTACAGGTTCATTCTGCACGCGAAGCGCACCGGGTTCGTGGTGGAGCACGACTTCATAATGGCGACGTACCTGGCGGACCGCGTGATCGTGTTCGAGGGCACGCCCTCGTCCAGCGCGACGGCGCACGCGCCGCAGTCGCTGCTCAACGGCATGAACAAATTCCTCGAACTCCTCGGCATCACCTTCCGGAGGGATCCCAACAATTTCCGACCGAGGATCAACAAACATTCATCTGTTAAGGTCAGTGTTTCAAACTATTTTATTAATTTTAGAACATCTAAATTTATTCATAAATTACTGTGTACATAACCAAAGATTGCCATTTATTATTTATATATTTTATATAAGCAGGGTAATGATTTATGCTTGATTAAGGTAATTCTGCTGTACCAAAAGAATTAATGCCATAGAAATGTATGTACCCTGCAGTGGCCCGATTAACGTACCAAAACCTCAACGGTTTCATAGCAACATCAAATATTTAAATTGTATTTCATGAAATATTTTGTATGAAAAACATTAAAAAGTGTAAATAACTCAAAAATTTGTCCATAGGATCGTTTTTCTATAGTTTATTTGTGAATATAAAACAATGTTGTCGTAAACAATCGTTTATTTCGCTACGACACTGATGAATCGAGCCACAGTCTGTCAACGCATGATTACATGAATTTATTCATAGTAAACAATAAAATACGAGTTAAAATGTAATCGGATCTTTTCCTACTGTTTCAATTTCAAAAGTATCAAATGAATATTTCCGAGTGAATGTTGATAACAGTTTATTTTTGTTACAGGATATAGAGCAGAAACGAGCCGGCCAATACTTTTTCCTCGAAGACTAGAACAACTGGGCAACATCATATTTATGTATATTGGAGCATTTTTACCGGTCACAAGGATGATGGCCCGCCATCCGTGTATTTCCAATTAAATGTATTACTGTAATAAATCATGTTTTATACAACCACTTTGCTCCACAATGTTATTTCAGATTTTATTCTATGAAAACATTCTTCCTGTAGAGTGGGAGCTTACTTTTAACCTCCTTACTCATAAAGCGCTATTTAACTAATATACTGTTTAAAGGGTCACTTAAATAATGTCACATTATTTGACAATGACAATAGAGTGACGTTATTTACGTGACCCTTTAAACTTGCTTTAAACCATTAAACAGTATATTTAGGTACGTAGTAGTTACATACTCTGAGATATTAGTTAAATAACGTTTTATGAGTAAGGGGGTAAATGTTTAGGTTGACAGAAAATAAATCGAATATCCATAGATATTCCATATTTGATTTATTTTGTATTTTATGTAGACCTCGCGAGTCGAAAAATTTATTCCGTATGAGTTCCACTTCGAGTGCACCAGAATCGACTCTCAGTAGAGGAGAACAGACAGACATTCGAAAGAATTTTTGTCCAAGTTGAATCAATAGAAATCATATGTTATTTTTTAACTGCAACTTAATGGGTATAGAGACATTGATGTAAATATTGCTGACTGAATTCATTAGTGGTACAAATCGAATGTGTGGAATTTTGAATTAGTAATGAATAAATTATTAAAAGAAACAAAAAACCCGACTGCGTAAAACAAAAATTTACTGAAAAGAACAAAACAAGCTCTTTAATCTGTCGAATTTGGAATATAACTTGAATGTGATAAGGAATTGCATACATACATACATACACTCGAAAAACATAACCCTCCTTCCGGGTCAGTCGGGTAATTATTGTTCTAAATACTAAAAAAGAAAAACTTGTGCCACTACTGAATCCAGTTAGCGATATTACAGGTAAAGTAAAACAGGACGAGGTTTCTAACTAGCACTATATTTTTTTTCATTGTCATCAAATTTTCTTCACAAAAATAATTATATTTTTGCGGTCCGGTTTGTAACAACAGTGAGCCCAAATAAAAAAAATATATGGAAATTACGTCCGAGGAAGTCGGTAGTCGGTACCCTGAACTTGTCTGAATGTAACGTTTGTAAAGAATTAACGTAACTAATGTGTTTGGGATTTTTTATAAGAACTTGTACTAAAAAACGCAAACGCGTTACGTTACGTACGTTAATTCTTTGCAAACTTGACACTCGGGGTACGGAAGTCGGAACCCTTTTAGTGCGCGAGTCAGTCTCGCACTTGGCCGGCTTTTATTTTAATGTGTAATCACAAACAAATTAGGTAGTTATGTAGTGATTAAATTATCCTTGAATTCAGATTCAGATTCTTTATTTGCAAGAACATGGTATACAGACGTTAGCCTTAATATTATATAACATCGAAATAACACATTCTGCCACGGGGGGCGTGCAAAAGTACATCACATAAAAATAATTAAATTTAAATATAATAATCAAAATATCCAATTAAAAACAAAAAATTAAAAAGTACCTAACAATAATAAACAACAGAACAAACAATAATTAACATAATCGTATTTATCTATGTCCCTTCACATATAAATATAATTTAAATAACAAATGATTTAATTTAAAATTACCACTTTTTTTTAAGGAATTCATCCATCGAATAAAATACACTAGCAACCAGCCACTCTCGCAATGCTTTCTTGAATTTGTGTATGGGTAAATCTTTAATATGGCTTGGTAGGTTGTTATAAATTTTTATGCACATACTATAACAGTTTTTTTACATGTATACAAAACTTACCTTCCTAAAGGCGGTGTGTTTTACATACCTACCGTTAATTTATCAATTAATATAGGTTGCTACCTATTCCCATAAATAGGAATTTTAATTAAATGTATTTTGGAGTATAGGTGGTTACTTACGAAACCATATAGGTATTATGGTTTACCTTCCTGTTTAGAAATACCGACTACGCTAATTGATGGGTAAGAACTCCGAACACAGAATGCTACTATTGAATATTCTGTGCTTAAATTCAAAATCATTATTTACACTAAGCTAGGGCTTCACCTGCTGCGTGTAATGCAATTAATTAGCGCGTTATTTGACATATTACGCAGATATGGCCGGATGTTAGCGCGCTAATTTGCTAATGGCGTTATTAATGTCGTTAGACGTTAGGCGATAGCTAAAATCAAATGGCCACCCATTTAGTGCATTTATTGCACGAGATAATTAGACGGTAAGCGACACGCAGGTGAAGCCCTAGCATCACTGTAGCGTAAGTTACAAGTAACTTTATCTTTATTTTGGTTAATATATTATTGCCTAATAGAAAACAGAAATTATTGCTGGCCGCCAAGCTCCACACTTTGCCCATATACCTTTAGAACTCTAGACTGTGCCTCTACCATGAGTTTTCTACACTAACGTAATCTACAGTCGCTAGCGACTACGGTGAATATTCTGTATAGCGAGCACCGCCTCTAGTGGACACTTTTGGAAGAATTTCATACAAAATGTGTCTCCGTAGTCGCTAGCGACTGTAGATTACGTTAGTGTAGAAAACTCATGGTAGAGGTACCGCTCGCTCGCTGTGTGTACAGTTGTGAACGCGGAACACTAGAACTCTTCTGTGGGATCGGCGGCTTAATAGAGGTAAGTACCAACCTACTGCAATTTCCAAGAACTGCATAACTTAAAACGTAAGTATGCGTCAGAAGTAGTTCACGATTACTACCATGTCTACAGTTCATGTGATGAGTCACATGACATCCACATCACAGATCACAAACGATGATCTAACAATCATGAATAAGATCAATGACGATATATAATTAATAATGACATGTCTCATTCATCTTATTTTTAGAGCATGACTTACCTATATATATATATATAAATTAAGTACTTACTTCCTCTTAAGTAAAAATTTTGAGACAAGGTTTATAAGTGCCTTATTCGATTTTAGCACTGCCTAGCGAGTAAAGTTTACTCGCTAGTCAGTGGTAAATAGGTAACCACTTACTGGTTTAATTTTTACCTTTACTGAGTAAAAGTAAAGAAAGATTAATAAACTGCCTGCCTGATGGAATACTTATAGGAAATAGGCCGGGCGAATCTCGATTGGTTTTCCAATAGATTAGCGTAGGTAGGTAGGAACTAGTATGAAGTTATGTAGGCGTATGAATGAATAGGTAATAAACGGTTTGTTAAATCATCTCTCTCTTGGGTAAATAGGTACTTAGTTACCGATTAGGTATTTAGTGGGTACCAATCCTATATTAATCTAATAGTACTTATAGGTAGGTATTTCACTAGGTACATGTTCAGTTGGGTAAAGATTTAGGTACCTCATCTAATTACTTTCAATAGGATAATACGATGAGATGAAAGGCATTATCGAACGCTCTGCGGTGATGTTGGTGGTATCGTACCGGCTAGCGGCGCGGCCGCGGCAGGCCTGGCATCGTTCAATGACATCATCACTGGCGAACTGGCGAATAACCTACGCGAGGACAGGGGACTGCAACATTTATGTAATTTTTAAAACATCTGCAAAATTGCTTTGTTTCATCGACATCGGGTGACGGGAACAAAACAAGGCCCGTTTTGACAAGAGGGTCATCAATTTTAATGTTACCTTGTGTTTCTCATGCAAGTGAATTATAAGTATAGGTAGTCTTATACCATAAATACCTAGGTAAGCTGTAACTGATAACAAAGTTAACAATATGATTAACGAAACAATCGCCATTGATTGATACCATTGATTGTGCTTAAAATAATTTCCACAAAAGGCTGAACTGATTTGCATGAAAATTTGCATAAGCATAGAAGTTGTTTTGGATTACACTGACATTAGATCCCTTGAGTATGAGGTTTAAACCAGTTAAACTGTGGGCGGAAGCTAGACAAATAATAATTTTGTGTTTAGATACCTACCTACATGTATAATATAGGTATTTTACCTAACGAAAAATGAATAACCAAAGGTTGCCGATCCCTGAAACCGTCTGGTGTGCGAGAGAGAAAACAAAAACGCCACGACTTCGACCGACCTCGTCGAGTTTCATTTCATTCGTGTCGTGTATATTTCGGAATTCGCTGTGAAGTGGTTTAGTTGGGTGTGTCGCTGAAATAAATTACAAGTATGTATTTTTTTTTATAATTTATTGTTATTAAGTTCATAATTACTTATTTATTAGTCGATCAAAGTGTTCTGATATAAATTTTATTGCAATTCTCTATATTAAATACGTGTAGGTCAATAAAACCGGCGAGGTGCGCGTTGGTCGGTGTTTGTTAAAAGCCGGTCTGGTTTTAACAGCAATGGAACTTTATTTTTAGTTCATTTGTGAAAGCGTGTTGAATGTTTGTGTTTATTAACTTGTTTTCTTCCCTTAGGAATCTATCAACATGAGCGGACAACAGTACTACCCCTACAAGGTAAGTTACACCTACCTAACACGCTAAAAAATCATCCTACATAAGTAGGTATAGTACCTACCTACTTAATGACTATAGATCCGCGCGAGATGATGTCATCTTTTCGGGACAAGGTTGATTCTTGTATCTACCTTAGAAAAACAAGTGATATATTATGATGAAGTAACTACCTATATGGCATCTCATATTTAAAAAACCGGATGAAAGTGTTTTGTTGGAAATGTTAAAGACAAATTAAATCTCGGATATTTTAGTCTCATTACCTACCTTGATCCTACCTATTTCTTCTTACCCTCCTTTTACCTTACCACTAACTTACCAATATTAATTGTTAGCCATTGAATTAGCGTAATAATTCAATGTTGTTAGCATAAAATCTTTTTAAACTTTTCTTATAAGTATGACACTTGTAAGATTGGTGCTAAAATTAAGTGTTAAGTTAAAAAGTAAGTGGATAATTATTTTTTGTTAGTTGGCTAGCATTTCATGCTATGAGACTAGGTACTTAGGTAGCTACTTATGCCTTAACTACTTGTTTACATACATGCGCCAAAAATCAATGACCCTTTTATCTTATCTTAGTTTAATAATACTTTACGCAGATAGTTACGAACCTAGGTATGTCCGAATCCCCCTGAAAGCAAATCTTCTATTATGAAAACAAGTCAATAGATATAAAAGTGGCGTGAAGGGGAGTTCTCCCGTTTATACCCCATCTTAAAACCAAGGCTGTCGCCACACGCCCTAATGGGAAACCTATATAGGTACATAATAGTACATTGTAGTGGGGCAATTTCGACACGCAAGGACACCAAACTAGGGTAGGGTGTGGGGAAAAAGTCACTATACAGAGTA
Source organism: Achlya flavicornis (assembly GCA_947623365.1). Lineage (NCBI taxonomy): Eukaryota > Metazoa > Arthropoda > Insecta > Lepidoptera > Drepanidae > Achlya > Achlya flavicornis. Next base: position 6,130,339 of record OX392488.1, read on the forward strand.
GTTCACTGTCCATAGCTGCATATAAATTCGGTTCATATGAAACACGCTAGGAACAATGCATGAAGTTACGAACAGGGAATTAATCCAGTACCTATTTATGGACACACCATCAAATGCTGATGATTACTATCACATCGGTAAAGATCCACAGTGGTTCCTGTAATGTTTTCCAAACATCAAGGGCACATCTTAAGCGCTCGTGTTGTAGCATGATTAGCCGTTCTTAATCGATCGGCAAAGTTAAGCTGTACGTCTGTCGTGGTCGGTACCTGGATGGGTGACCGCCTAGTGGTATTTCAAATCGAGCGTTTCCGTGCGTCGGAAGGCACGTGAAGCTGTTGGTCCCGGTTATCACTTAATTGTGATAGTCGTTAAGCTAGTGGATGCCTCCTAGGTAGGTTAACCACTAGCCTACCTCCACCATTCCGCAGTGGGCACGCGTGGTGGAGTATCGCCCATCAGTCCGTTTCATCCTCATTTCTGAAAGGAGGCCTGTGCTCAGCAGTGGGACATTATAGGCCGATGATGATGATGATGAAGGGAAACCTGAAAACTAAAAAAGTAATTCCCTTACCACTGCATTTTGACCACTTTTCCATTTTGTTATGACTATCGATTCGATAAATAACATTTGTGAGACTATCGCCATTTTCTGAATGCCCAATCATTACAAATCAATTATAAAAAGCCACTGGCAATTCATGCGTCATTGGTTTATTTTTTAACTGTATAAGTATCTTATAGACTTGTATTTGAACACAAACTCACCAAGACAAAATCAGTCAAATATTTGTTTTTGTTAAATAATAATTGTTGAGGTGGTCGAATGTGGTAAACAAACAATGCCTAGAAGGGACTGGCTCTGAAATACACCTACCGGAACTAAAGTTGCCGAGTTTTTAGCGGGATCTTTTGAGTTGAAAGCTTATTTCAGAGCCGGTGGTAACTTCAGTAGATTTGATTTTCGTAAGTGCCATCCTAGCGAGGTCCTAAACTGAATAAAACAAATGTTTGATTTTGAACATACTGTATGGTATGTATGTCATATTACCTGACAATGTCTACTAGGTAGTTAGCTACTAGGTTATGCTTTTTAGCAGAGATACATCTAGGTTCTATAAAATTGCCGTGCCTTGTTATCATAAGTCCTGTTTCCAGTGCGTGCCCACGGTGTACCCCGCGGAGCCTTTCGACCCGGCGGCAGATGCGGAGACCCTAAGGAAGGCGATGAAAGGCTTCGGCACCGACGAGAAAGCCATCATCGATGTCCTCTGCCGCCGCGGCATCGTCCAGCGCCTTGAGATCGCCGAGACTTTCAAGACTAACTATGGAAAGGTAAGCTACATTACTTGTGCTAGGGTCTAATAAATCATGGTTGTATAGTCGCCCTGGCCTGATTCTCACGTTTTCTGTATTATCGTCGAAATTTTCCGAACAACATGGGCGACTTCTGTCAAAATTAATTTCGAAGATGTCCGCCTTGTTTTTTTGCAAATGTAGAATGCGACATTGATGTCGAAAACGCGATAATCGGGTCCCGAGAGGTTGTTTTCTAACCGAAAAGCCTACAACTTACATGAAATCCATACTTCCTTACTAATATTATAAACGCGAAAGTTTGTATGTGTAAGTTTGTTACTCTTTCACGCAAAAACTACTGAACGGATTTCGATGAAATTTGGCACACATATAGAATATGTTCTGGATTAACACATAGGATACTTTTTATCCCGGGAAAACATACGATCTCTCGGGAATGCGGGTGAAACCGTGCGGGACAGGCTAGTAGGTAAAGTTTTTCCCGCGGTTTACCTTAAATACTTACCGTAGGAGTTAAATTTAGCATTCCATTGATACAAGTGACGTCACATACAGGATTTTACACTACTTTGTTATTATCAATCAGCCAGCTTCTATTTTATATACATTTTATACAGTCTTGATTATATTTTATTAATTAATATGCACAGCAAATAAATTAAAAACAGTTGCACCTGTATACCTTGGTATTGGTTAAATTAAAATTTTACGTCTACTGTGTAATGTAAGCAAGCAATACCGTTAGGAATATTAACATTCAGAACCTACCTATTACATTATTATGTCATCGATTTAAAGTTAAATTGAAACTTATCAGCTTCATTGGAAAGTAGTAAGTCAAAACAAAGTGTTCAATGTGTAATTAACAAGTATAAATCACATTCCATATCGTTGTTTTTAAAACGTTATCGATACACCACTTGTGGAAAACAATTATAAAGTAAAGTAATACAGGTCATGGAGTGAATCAGTTACCCTACATCATTACGTCATCCCAATTAACTTTCGTTCAATTTTAGATCTTACGCTTTGGTAATTATAGCTAAACTGTAAACATGATTTCCCCAAAACCTTGGCTACTGATAGCATCAGCGAATGGTTTACTTGGCCTTGCTTAAACTTGAAACCTTCCGGTGACTTAGTCATCGTTGATTCATTGCTTCTCTTGGTACAAATGCTGTGTGAAACTATTTTTTCTCGAATGACGGATCTGAATCATTTAGGTAATGACCACGCTACGTGGTTGTGATACGTGTTGGTAATTTACATCACGAGTGTATTAGATGCCCCTTTATTCATTAATTAACAATTTACCGTGATGCCGAACTGTCCATAAATAGAAAATCGTTCGTATTTTACTGGTGTAATTTTAGTAGACTAGTCATAATGTTACTAGTTTAACCAAAATTAACCTTTTCAAGGAGATTAAGGTGGACTGGGTTATATTTGTCTCTGAGAGAATGATTCAATAGCTGTAATTAATTACCTATATGGTTAAACTAAAGATATGTCTATCTTGTTACAATAAGACATGGAAAATTGTTTCACCTTAGCTCGTAATATTTTCATTAAAGTCAGTCAGTCTCTTGTTATCTAATCACATCATTGTTTACATTGTCATACTTTAAATATAGACTCAATCATCGAGCTAGATTCTAGCTCTTTAGCTGTTATATAAAATTAAAGTATAGGTATATAAGACAGCTTTTTGTTAAAAGTAGCATTACATTCAGCAGGTAATTACAAATATCTTAACGTTTATTATTCATTAAAATCAGAAATATGTTTATTGTACGAGTTGTACCTAAGTATTTTACGCAAAATAAGGAAAACAAATATTAGTTTCGGTGTACAAATACCTATAGGTAAATAGCTTACATTGAAGTAAAGACCGCTTGAAATTTAATATTTGTTAGACTGGAAAGTAACAAGTTCATGCATAAAAAAGTACTTTATGTAGATCTATACTAATATTATAGGTAAAGAGGATAAGTTTGTATGTTTGGATGTAGGAGGTAATCTCCAGAACTACTGTGCCTTTGAGTGCTATAGGCTAATTTTCATACAGTGAACGCGGGTGAAACCGCGGGGTACAGCTAGTATCTATATTTTATAAATTTATTACACTTCTTGTGTGAAGTTGTAAGTACTTATTTTTTAACTATTATATAACCAACCATTGAATTTTTTATATCCAATTATTAAAATACACACAGATGAAGTTCCTTCCTACTTACAGGTAAGTAGTTACCTGCTAATATTCATACATGTTAGGGAATGCAAAACCGTGGCAAAATGAAAACCGGTTTTTTTTTCGGTTATTGAGAAGTAAAACCGGTTAACCGGTTTTAAAACCGGTTTTTTTAATGTTAGCTCGGTTTTTTTTTCACGTTATTTCTATAGCTTAAATTATAGATAATAACCGTGCCTAAGATAAAAAAATCGCAAACTGAGGAATTATAGTCAGTTAAAGTTAATGAAGTGAGTATAAAAGTGCCTTGTTCCCAATCATTAGGGGTTGGCGCTATATGTACGCTTTTTCCATTCATCTCTTCTATCCGTTATACCAACATTCACTCCTTTCTTACTAATATCATCTTTTACACAATCCATCCATCTCTTTTTCATCAAATTGATGGAAATAATAGTTTATTTAACTCTGTAGATTCATCTTCATCAGAGACTCGTTTATCTATATAAAGAACCGTGTAGTCTATACTACGCGGTTCCTTTCCTTTTGATTTTATTTTAAACGAATTAAATCATTAAAACATATCACGTTTGCTTGGTTTTTAATTGCTATGAGATATGATTACTTTATGTACATTTATTGAATTATGTTTCGTACGTTATAATATTAATTTCACACGTAATATTATGAACATATCATATTGTAACGGCAGAGCATCTTGCGTGTACACAAAAAAAAACCTGATTATTATTATACGAATGTTTTAGTTAGATAAATTGTTGTCGTGCAGATGGATAAAAAATAACACCAATCAGTCAGCTTGCTGTTTGGCATACATAAGAGCCTTCGTTGACAGTAGTTGCTCCGATAGCATGACATTAATGCTGGCGTCCCGCAAGGCTCTGGATTATCCCCAACACTTTTCCTCCAGCATATTAATGATATACTCTTTATTGCTAGCATTCATTGCTATGCAGATGAAATTACAGGGGATGCTCATTACACGAGGCGTGCTAATATCCCTCGTTCTATATTGGAGGAAAGGCGCGAAGGACTTGTCTTAAATCGAGAGTACACAAACTAGTGACTCCGATTGGGGTCGACTAAACTACACTTAGTCACACTCAAGCCTGCGCATTCACCGTTGCGAAAAGTTTCTAGAACATGTCCCTCAACATCACGAAAAGCATTGGGATCCTTCGCGTTAATATTTGTAGCGACGTTCTGTTCCTAAATCATCTACAAGATATCCAAAAAACTCGGTGTGATTAATAGAGTGAAGTAGTACTTCTTATCGAGACAAAGACTGCAACTATATAAGTCGCAAGTCCGGCCCAAATGAATTGTTGCTGTCTTCTGTGGGTACCTGGATACTAGCTTTGGTATTAAGACTGATTTCAGCGACGTGCTGTTATAATTGTCGACGATCCCGAGCTCACAAGTGTTTTAAAGCCCCTTAGTCGAGGAGAGACTGCCTTCTTCTGTGTGTTCTACCGTTTTTCTAACGGACAGTTTTCTGAAGAATTATTTGACCTGATGCCCAGTCACCTTCTACCATCGTAGTCACCGATGGAGGGTCCATCCTCACGCATTGGAACCAAAATGGTCTCGTACAGTGTGGTATCGTGAACGCTCAGGCTATGGAATGAGCTCTCCGCTTCAAAAAGTTTGAGGGTTGGCAACGTGCGAGTGATAACCGTTATGTTGCAAGCGTCCATAGGCTACGGTAACTGGTTATCATTAGGCGGGCCGTACGCTTGTTTGATGCCTAAGTATTGTAAAAAAAAGTACGTATTTTATATCTATCATAAAAACAATCATTATTATAAGTTATTTTCTTACCAGCTCAACACATTACACAACAACACACTTCAGTTCATCAGAAAAATACTCCCTGCATTGCACTCAGTTTACAAAACTGCGGCAAATCTTCCTTTATTAGTTTTTCCAAACATTGAAAGAAAAACCGAAAATAACCGAAAAACCGGTTTTGGTGCTATGTAAAACCGGTTTTTTTGTTTGGTCAAAACCGTACCGAATAACCGGTTTTTCGATTTTCGGTGAAACCGGTTTGCATTCCCTATACATGTGCCTCATAGACATTAGCTCATTATGTGTGCAATGCACTCGTGAGTGTTCGTGCCTACGCGATAGTCACACTAATTGCCTGAACGTTTCAAAGACGTTCTACAAAACACAATGAGTTCGACATTACTCACGGTACAGCAATATTCCTTCTAACACTAGCAGTATCAATAATGTCGAACTCTTGCATTGTAGTAAAATTAAACGTAAGCATTATCGTACTGAACGTGCTTTTTGCTTGTATAGTATGATTGCAAATTTAAAAACACATTCCATTTTCCGGAATTCCTAATTCCTCGGTTTCAAGTTATCTTGAACAGTACCTTTATTGTAGGCACAGAATATTTAGTAGTACTACGTACAGAAAACCCACTTCGAAAACGACATTTAAACAAAAATCGACTCTTGTAACGACAGAATAAAGCGCAATCCAGTTCGCGCAGCGCTGCGCGCCTAAAATTATATTCACCTACAACTTCCCTCTCTTTCTATCGTATAACTCTATCCTGTATGACGCGGCACGTGTTACGGTAGGGTTGTCTAATGACGTATTATGAATTTTCAATATTTCCTTATCGCCTATGTATGTCCTATTACTATTCTCTGTGTTTATTTTATTTCTATGCTATTCTTCTTTCGTGAACAATGACATTTAAAATATCCTAGCTAACTAGTATTAAATCAGAAAGTTATTTTAAAATGTCTACATACTTTAATCTAAGTTCTTAGACCTATACGTACTTTGTATACTGAATGTGTATTCTGTCTAAGAAACTGAATACAACTATTTTGGGGAAGGGTTTTAGTAACATACATGCTTATCAAATCTGGAATGACTGACGACGCGACAAGCAACGGCACGATTACCTAGTCCAGTAGCCGTCAGCCGAAATTCACAATATTTCTTCTTAATAATCTTCATGTTGATTAAAGAAGTTTGTTATATAAAAATTAATAAAGAATTAACCAAAAAAAGGATATATTGAGTTACTTACCTATATAACAATAAGAATTGTTAAATTTTTCTGAATATTGTTCTACTGATTTTTGAAATAGTGGTATGTTAAATCTTAGTTATTCTAAGAGTTGTAAGGTAGAATTACTGTATATTTAAAGAGGGAACTCTCTCTATTCTGGAACTACTAAAAGTTTCTAAAAAAAATCGTCAAAATCGGTTCATAAACGACGAAGTTATCCGCGAACACACATAAAAATAATTAGAATGTTTTACAAAAAACTTAAACCGACTTCAAAGTACACTAAGAAGTAATCAAATCCTGATCTGATGTGACCAAACAACGTGTGACAATGGGACCAAACGGGAAGTGTACCCTTCCAGACAAAAAAAGAATTTTCCAAATCGGTTAATAAACGACGGAGTTATGAGGAAACAAACATTAAAAAAAAAATATATATATATATATATACAACCGAATTGAGAACCTCCTCCTTTTTTTGAAGTCGGTTAAAAATATACGGTCGAATTGAGAAACCTCCTTTTTTTGAAGTCGGTTAAAAATCATTCACATGAGTTTTCGAGGTCTAAGAGGCCCGTTTATACAAGAGGGTCTCTTCTGGTCGGTCTATCTTTGTCTCTTTTTAACACACTGGTATGTTATCAAACGGGCCTATTATTATAATAAGGACTTTAGGACAATACAATGAAACAACAACAAAATATCTTGTACTATAAAAACAACGATATCAATACAAGATAGTGTTAAAATAAGAACAGTAAACACTTTATAAAGGTAGTACGTAGGTATTTATACCCACACGCGTCTTGCGCTGCGTGCGCGTTGCAACCGACTAGCGTTGTTCCGGTAGTCCGCGTGCGCGCGATCGTACCTAAACATGGGAGTGGGACAGGCCTGTTGTAGGTATTGACTGTCCATTCATTACTGGACACAATCCCTTTATAACTTATATTTTTAATGTTTCAGAAGACAGGCTATCATTATTCTTAAATTATGTTATTTTTATACAAAGAATAATTAATTATTATATTCAAGTCAACATCACTGCAATGTCAACAGCTCAACATAAAATAAACCATACAAAACGGCATATTATAAATGTGCTATACCGTCTGTCAGTCATCAATTCATATCACAATAGGAGCTAGATGATTGTCCTCAGTAAATATAACAAGGCACTACGTGCTTAAACCTTTCGTGATGCGCCATCGTAACTCCAATAAGGCCTGTATTAGAGAATCAAAACTTAAAGATTGAAAATAAACCTTATATTATAGGTTCAGGTTCCAAACTCAATTGTTTTAATCTCTGCTCAAAACACTTTCTGAGCTTCATTATACGTAAGTCTCAAAAACACATCTATTATCGAATCTTATGTTCAATATATCCATAGGATCTGATCAGTGAACTGAAAAGCGAGCTGAGCGGCAACCTGGAGAATGTCATCGTTGCCTTGATGACTCCACTTCCCCACTTCTACGCTAAGGAGCTCCATGACGCCGTTGCCGGGATTGGTACTGATGAGGAAGCTATCATCGAAATCCTGTGCACACTCTCCAACTATGGCATCAGAACTATCTCTGCTTTCTATGAACAACGTAAGTTATTTATTTTATATCTTCTGAATTTATTAATTTTTAATTACAGTTTCTTCGTATTTTTGTTGCACATCAAAGTACGGTTACTCAAAATAATGGTATGTTGTCCAACCGCATTGAAATTCCAATAATATTTTTTCAATACAGCGTCGCCATGACGCGTCTCAGTAAGGACAGCCAAAGGATATTTGCATTAAAATTACGTCAACATTCGTGTCGAGAACGAGTGGTACGAATCGAGTGCAAAACTAAATTTGGACTAAAAATCCTGATGAAATAATGGTACGAAAGAGCACGACGTGTTCTATAGAAATTATTTCGCTGAATTCAAGTTACACCTAATTTTTTTGAAGTCCGTTACAAATACGCTTTAAAACCAACCATATACTATATTAAGCCAAGGACAGACTTTGAATGCATGCAACCGTGACTCACATGCAGAACAATCTTGATTCATGATAAATACGGTCAACTTTCTCCTTTCCGCAGTATACAACAAGAGTTTAGAATCTGACCTCAAAGGCGACACATCGGGTCACTTCAAGCGGCTTTGTGTTTCTCTGTGTATGGCAAACCGTGATGAGAACCAGGGCATCGATGAGGGCGCGGCCAAGGCTGATGCCGAGGCTCTAGCCTCCGCCGGGGAGGGACAGTGGGGCACTGACGAATCAGTCTTCAACTCCATCCTTATCACACGCTCTTACCAACAGTTGAGACAGGTGAGATAGATATATAACTATTAATATTCAGTCAGATGAACCGTGTATTCATAGAACGAAACTAATTGGTAGAAATAAACGTTTTTTAGAATTGTAGTTTTAACAGGCAAGCCTCTTATCTGCTTTCATTGAATTTGCAAATTATAAATGTGGACGCATACATGATATTTAAAATATCATGATAAAATTTTTACTGGAAACTGTTGCTTCGGACGTGAATTTGATAAAATAGTTGACTTTGCGGTTGAATACTTACTTGTATGTTGGTAATAAATAATCAAATGACACGTAGAGTACAAACAAATATGTGACTCATATTCAAATGATGAGAACAGTAAAGATCTTACAATTGAAGTTCCAAACACCGCGATCATTTATTGTTTCTGATAGTATTGCTTATTTACAGATCTTCGCAGAGTTCGAGGCTTTAACTGGTAAGGACATCGAGGAGTCTATCAAGAAGGAATTCTCTGGAAGCGTCGAGAAGGGCATGCTTGCTATAGGTAAGACAGTTACTGACACAGTTACAGTTACAGTAGTGGACTCTTTTTATGCGGAGCTTTTTATGCTTCTATGGAAGCGATTGAAAGTATAGTTTTATCGTCAGTACCAAACGTACAAACGCTGCAAGGTTATGCAACAGGAAATCAACACAACTTGTGCTATGACCTTCGCTCAGTCGTTCAACTTTTTGTACATAAGCGTTAGATTAGCGCTCGCTAACCATTGTTTCAATCACATATCATGTTTGGTACCTATGTATTATCATAGCTTAATCCTTGTGAAACGGAATTTTCCAAAACGAACCTTATTTGCTGCATGATATAAAAGTATTAACGTAATACAGGGTGGAAATTTTAAAGGCAGCTACCTAAAGGGTTGAATACACGCGAATATGGTCTTAAGTACCTGTAGTTTAATTTTTGGTTTATAGAAATCGGCATTTACTGGTTTTTGAAAAAAAGCTACAATCAGAGTCAGGGATAAAACGGCGATTTTTGAAAAATATTTGTATTAGATTATTCGATCCTGTTTCCGACAAGGATCAATAGAAAAGACCGACTCTGAAATCCAGAAAATTATATAATTCATACCTTGCTCGACCAAAATCAGATGTGGTCCAATATTAAAAGTTGTGCAGCATGACGAACCTTATTTAGATTTCGAAAATTTTACATCTAAAAGTAAAATAGTAAAGTACCTATAAAATAGTAAAGTACCTATAAAATAAGTAAAGTAAAAGTAAATTTACATTTATTTATGGTGTTAATTCAAACCAGTTCAAAAACCTTAGTTTAAGGAAAACCTCACACAAAACTCTGTACTAGTAGTAGTAGTAGATTATTTAGCAAAAGCAACATTCCGAACTGGTATTAAAGTCAGATTATTAATTAGTGTCGGAGTGCAATTTGAATAAAACCTCAATTCTTTCGTATCGTCCTTTACACATTTTTCATTTTGATCCCTATTCCGACCGTGCGTTGAGAAATTTCGCTTCAAAATATTGTAATTGTAATAATTTTGTAACTTCTAGTAAAATGCGTAAAGAGCAAGGTCGGTTTCTTCGCGGAACGCCTGTACTACTCCATGAAGGGCCTAGGAACCAACGACAAGACCCTCATCAGAATTATAGTGAGCCGCTCCGAGATCGACCTGGGAGACATCAAGCAGGCGTTCATGGACAAATACGGCAAGACCTTGGAGTCCTGGATTGCCGTAAGTTATTTTGCCTTTTATTCTATAGTAAAATCATTTCAAAAAGTATTTATTTTAATTGGTATTACTTGATTTTTTTGTTTGGTGTTTTATTTTTGGTAAAGGTTCTGATGACGTTTTACCGGATTTAAATAAGAATTAGTTGCTGCAACTGAAACTATTTTACTGTAGGACATTACGACTCGTTATTCCTTTAAACGTAATCAGAACCTATGAATGTTAATGCCCTTAAATGTACAAAAGCTTTTAGCCATACAAACTCTCGAATGTTGCATAAAATAAAAAATATCATGACTATAAATTACCTATTGCATCGAAATAACACAATAAAACGATTAACCGCTGTAACATATATTTCGTCTAACATGTATTTGTCATTCTGAAACATTTTGTCATTAATCCCATCCATAAATGTTTACTAATCCTTAGTTTTCATTGTTTGTAGCCATAGAAATATAAACCACAATAGCATCGTCGTAAAGTGTATATTATCACTAACCATTTAACACTTAGTTACTAACAATCGGCATGTCAATGTAGTGTTTGTAGTATAATAATTCTATAAGAAACTGACCCATCGATTTTGTCGGATAGATTTCAGTATTATATGGGCTTCGAAAAATAATCAGCATGTTATACACAGATGCCAAATAATACAATTTCTAGTCAGAAAATGAAAATGTCTTCTTATCACCCTCTTCTTTCCACATCATCGTCAACTCATAACAAACATGGTAATATATATACAGATCTATATATTTATTTGCCTATAGGTATTTATAGTTCAAATACAACAATAGGTCAAATATTTATTAACTTTGACGTGTTCAATTTGTGTTCGTCCTAAATATACGTTTTGCTAACAACGTGTACATATATTTATAAAAATCATGGCTTTAATGGAACGTGCAATGGTTTTCAAATGTGACAGGAGTTTAGAAAAGTGTCCCGTTTTGATTGCAGGATGACACTTCCGGGGATTACAGGAAGGCATTATTGACCCTTGTCGAATAAATTGTGGGAACCGAGTGGTCAGGACCATCGACGTTTGCGATAACCACCTACTTTGAAATTTAAGTTTTTATGTGTCAATTCGATAGGCTGTTAAGAGTACTGTTAGGGTATGGGTACACTGACGCCACTGCCGTCCGTACAACTCGAAATACTTAATCGGAACTAGTCTGAGCATGGATCTAAATTGGACAGTTTTGTCATCAGTGTGTCATATCTTAGGCTGAGTCAGGTGTACATTTTATTTGAACAGATCTGTATATTTTGCTTCCTATTAGTGTATATTGAATTCACGCTCATGTAACTTTCCAAGCACCGTAGCTAACAAGCTTCCTGTGTCGTCCGCTTGAGGGCGCGGTATCCACTCGCGTGCTGTACTATTTTACAAGTAGTTGACATTTTTTCAGGAGGACTTAGGAGGTCCGCTCGGCGAACTCCTCTCCGTCATGTGTTACTAAAGCGCCCGGTGCTATAACATTATAACCCTCAGTATTACGAGCGCCATATTGCTGTGTAACCGTGCTGCGGTGTTAAGTTAACGTATACGCGTCTATTGTTATCGAATACACACACTCAATGTTGCATTTTAAAGACATTTTATCATTAATTTTAGTTACTTTCACAGTCACAATAATTTATAGTATGATGCATCGATCTATACAATCATTGGGCCAGTTTCTTTTAATTTATTTTGTTCGCTAACTTGTTAATGTTAAGCAATTCGTATTTTCGGTATTGTTTACAGGAAGACCTAACTGGTGACTTCAGGAATGTGCTAGTCACACTTAGTGCTTAATCCTGCAAAATATTAATAATTAGAATGTATTATTTTTATATGAATATGTGTTTAAGCTTTGCATGCGAAATGAAATAGTTATGTAACAAAGTACAATATAATATATTGCAGGACGATACGAAAGGAGACTACAAACGCGTGTTACTCACTGTAGTGTCGTAAACAAGAATACGCATAATAAGACTACGATCGCAAACTGATCGCACGAGCAAAGTTCCCTTACTTTATAATATGAAACTGCCTTTACACTGTATAACTGTTGAGATGTTTTAGAAATTAAAGCTTGATATTTTTGTGAAAATGAGATATTTATTGGTGCTGTAATTTTGTTTACGGTTTACATATTTACATTAATTATTAATTAAACTATGTACGTTCTAAATGGTGTTTTACTCTATATCCCTGATCCCTTCCTCTGTTATCTGAAATTAAAATATTTTATGAGAGAAAAACGTCACAACAATTCGCCACTTCTCACACTAAAAAGCAACGAAACTAATTGACTTACTAACCAAATTACGGTAATTTTAGTCAATTTTATTGGAACTAATTAGTAACCAGTAGCGCAGTTTAAATGCCTCTATTGAAATACTACCTAATGCTAGCATGTGCTACTTAGTACGTAATTAGTTTCGTTTCAGTAGCTAAAGAAAGGCCTTAGGTTAAACGGACATAAACGTTCAATAACCTATTTTCCGTTGCCTATAATCTAACGATGTATAATTTACGATAAGCACTTGGCAGCGCCACAAACGTCTATTCACTACAACATGCTATTACTAGGAAACCCCTGTTTGTTTTGGCGTAGTTCCAATTATTCATCACGGCACATCGGCCGGAATGCCACTCCATAGTGAACATGACATTGTAGTACCTATGATATCATTATTGAATAAACATATTAATGAAACTGCGTCATCTATTGTAGGTACGAAATGAATATATCCAGATACTTAGTCATCTTTTAAAAAGCTAACTTAGGTGCTTAGGTTCGTCATGCAGAATGTCCAAGTTATCCAAGTTACTAACTAAATATGGCACAAATAAGTAAAGCTTCTTTCTCATTGAGATTGTTTTGTGACAAAGTAACATTTATAGCGATCGGTGTTTGCAACATATTAATTGATGGTAATTTACTTTTTACTACGTATCAGTGAATGCCCCTTGGTACATCAGAAATGTCGACCTCCATCGGGACCTAAAAGTAGAGTTCGTACAGACAGTGATTAAAAAATATGCAGAAGCTCACCACAACCGGCTTCATCATCATGTGAACGTTGAGGCAATCCAGCTCCTCGATCACACAGATATAGTGAGACGACTCAAAAGAACTAAACCCTTTGAGTTAGTGTAGTGATAGTTAAAAAAGTGTAACATAGTCCAAGTGCTACATATAAAGAACACAAGAACAAAGTGTCTTCCCCTTAATAGAGACAATAAGAAAAGTGTTAATGGACACATTCTTAGATATAGTCAATATAGAAGTTTATGTTAAATATAAATTACTTATTAGCCTAATATTAAGGCTAGATTGTAGTATGAATAGGGAACACTAAAAAAGGTGTAACTTAGGATAAAAAAAAAAAAAAAAAAAAAAAAAAATCTAATGAAATTGTGTTCACGACGAGAAGCCGCTGGTATGACCAACAATAAAAAAATATATTTTTTTAACTACTAGACAGCAAACAAGCATACGGCCCGCCTGATGGTAAGCGGTTACCGTAGCCTATGGACGCTTGCAACACCAGGGGTACTATTTGCGCGTTGCCGACCCTGCAGTAATCTCTTCACACCCGATTTGAAGAACCCCATAAAATCTTCTACATATCTATCTTTAATAAAGCGGAGTATTTCTGTTTGTTTAAACAACCTAATCATTGGAACTAGCAGTCGGATTCGTAAAATTCTTTCACTAATAGGAAGCTACATTATCTTATTATATTATGTTATAGGCAACTTATTTAACCCGGGAACGCGGGAAAAACCTTGGGGGACAGCTAGTCCTTTATAAGGTGATGATTGCTCAGCGTTAGTCCCGGTTTCCGAATTAGGAAAACATCGTGATGAAACCATAGCACGGTGGTAGGGTACTTTGTAGTACCCACTTGACTGGCTACCACTCTCAAGATAAGAATCTGACGCCAAGTACCTATCGATATATTCCGACAGCTGTACTTGAGAGCCAGATCCTTCTAGGCTTTGTGTGCTTGCCACATACAAACTGACCGTGGTGAGATTGCGGTCAAACACAGGCCTATACATAGTAGAAAATAGCTAACAAAATCTTACGAATAAGTGTACGCCTAAATAATAGTATACCTGAAACCTCCCAACTACGTTAGGAGCGTCATTACTCTTGAGTAGCATCGCTAATCTGGGCCCTCCGTCGTAGTGTCGTGACAACAAGACGCGCTTGTTGCAGCGGTGCGCCCACGCGTCGCCCAGCGCGCCCACCACCGCGCCCGACGACAGCCCCACTCTCGTACTCATCTCGTTTGTTAATACCACCTGGAGGGTGCCCAGCGATGTGTATATGCGGCTGAACCAGCGCTACGAGCATACATGTTTACATATTTGTCTGGCAAATCTGGCATATAACTCTTTGCCAAAGACATTTGATATTGCTAAGTAAACCTAGTTCATCGATAAACTAGATTTAAAAGATAAATAATAATCGATTTAATATATTATATTATAATTTGATTTTCTACATACTGCAATCTGCTTTTCAACAGCCACTCTGTGCAAATCGGCCATTTGCCGGAAGAGTAAGCCAGTCCTTGTTTTTGTAGGTATACCCTCTTTGAAGGGAAACGCAATTGAATCTATTACAATTAATTTGATCTGAAATTTAAATAAATTAAAATTATAATCATTCATGGTTTTACTAGACAAACTTGTACACAGTTAATATGCATATTTATAAATCAGTATTTTTACTTTACACTGGCTCTCAAAGTCTCAAGTGCCACATTTTGTTATTCGGTACTACATTAATGAATATAGTATTTTATAGTTACAGTAAATACCTATTCCGGCAACGTGTAAGTGACACCCCTGGTGTTGCAAGCATCCATAAACTATGGTAACCGCTTACCATCAGGTGGACCATATGCTTATTTGCTACCGTAGAAGTAAAAAAATATATATTTAAAATTGGAAAATAATTACATTTGAATTATCTTCAATAAACTTTGGCAAGTTGTACATGAATGCACAAAACTTGTCAAGACCAAAGGCATTTACATAATGCAGCTTCTTCAAGGCATCTTCTTCATTTATCCCTATTTGTACATCTAACAGTCTTTGGCACTTTGCTAGACTTGCATTGAGGATTTCTGAAACAAAAAATGAACTAGTTAGGCTATCCAGATAGGATATTGCGGATCATGCCGCAGGTTGTAGGTTTGATTCCTACCCAAGAGCATTAATGTGTATGAACATGTTAGAACTCTTTGTCCTAAATCTGGGTGTATGTCGGCAACGCGCAAGTGATACCCCTGCTGTTGCAAGCGTCCATAGGCTACGGTAACTGCTTACCATCAGGCGGGCCGTATGCTTGTTTGCCAACTTAGTGGTATAAAATAAAAAACTGTCGACAGTGCGAGTCGGACTTTCAGACGAAGTGTTGAGTAATGACGATTCTTGTATGGCCCCCTTTAATTTTATTTCATTTTTATTATTTGTCATTATGGAAGCAATAGAAATACACATTGACACATTTTGTTTAAATTTGACAGACAGATGGACAGACGGACAGCAGAGGCTTAGTAATAGGGTCCCATTAACACCCTCTGGGTATGAAACCCTTAAAGAGAACTAGTATCCTAGTAGGTATATCAGTTATCTGGTTTTCATAGTACAAGCTCTGCTTATTTAGTGTATTCAGCTTAGGGAGGACATAGCAGGGTCCACAACAGATGCCCCTAACCCCTTTGTATCTGCAGCTTGATAGGATTACAAGTCTTCACATAAGAGTAGCATATATGGTCATCAAAGAGAATATGATTTACCTCTAAATCTATGTAGTGTGAAATTAGTATTAGTGTCTACATAAACAGCTTCAGCACTCAAGCCACCCAGAACTTTTGGTACCTGAACTGATGCACACAGCTGGAGGCTGGAAATTAGTCAGTGTTATTATTTGTGAATATGTATCATTAGAGGTAGGTTTATATAGTTATATATATGAATCATCCTGGTGATTCTGAGACATTCAATTTCAAAATTATTAATTATTTTCTTGAATTAATAAAACTTAAATAAATTGCTAAAAAAGTATTCAGTTACCTTAGTAGGTACTTGGTACAACAAATCAGATTTTCATAAAAATATTTGATTGTGATTCTTATTAAATATACTTAGACTAATAAAATAAAATATATAATAATATATAATATATAATAAAATAATAGACTTAGGGCTTTTTTTACAGCGAGATAAACTAGCTATCTGACTGTTAATTTTAAATGTAAACAGTGTTTGTACCAACTTATCAGAGAAATAGCTTATCCTAGGTTTGTCTGAAAAATTGGGGATAAAATATTGCACAAAAATAATATTAATGGAGAAAATTCACAAGAAATGTGTATACCTGAAAAATAAATAGCAATGATAATAATGTTCTTCAGAACAGAGTTAAATCCACACTACAAATGCTATTAAACTTGGAATGTAAGTATGTATTTGGTAAAGTCATATTTACTGTGTTTGACTCTGTTCCACATAGGTCTACCCAAGATGCCATTTTTTCCATTAATATCCAGCCTCCTCCAATTGGGTAGACCTATGTGGATCAGACAACTGCCTCCTTACGTATGTATATATGTAACATTCCAGGAAAAGGTAAATAAATACAAACCAACCATAACTGCGTTTTGCCTGTGCCTGGTAAGCCAATCAATTCTGTCAGTGAACTTAACTGTATCCCATCATTTCCCAATATATTATCAATACTCTGACTAAATGTAGGTATCGAAGGTAAGCTCGTTTCTCTCTGTAAAATTAAATAAACGATTTCTAAAAATAATAAAAGATTTTGACTCTTTTTCTATTAGTTAAAGTAGTACTACTTACTTGCCACAATTCAGTTGCATTATAAATTCTAAAACTTTTCATTTATATATCGGATATCAGGGAAATAGTTAAGTTTATTCACAGAATACCTGGATCACTGGATACCTACTATTGGAGTTACGTGTTTGTTTAGAAACTTTTTGAAATTTGAAGTTTGACCAAATATTTGAATTATTTTGAATGACTGAATTCCATTCACACAACTAACAACTACCATAGATAATACACTAGAGAACTATGAGAGAACTACTCGTTTTTTGGCGGGAACTTGCAGAGTGACGTAGCATTTTCATTTTTATTTTCATAAATTTGTGTATTTTGAGTTTTATTGTGTATTTTTGGTGGTATTTTACCCAATAAAGATCATCCATGTGCACCAGTGAAGTGAAATGAAATGAATTATGTGTATCGTGACTTTTCAAGTTGTCTCAAAATGTCCGTGAAGAGTTTTAGTACAATGACCACCATTGTAGTAAAACATGACTTTTATGGACGGTGACTGACTGAGGACTTTAAAATGTGAAGTGATTTATTGTGACTGGAAACTATAATATTACTCGACACTGGCAGAAATGAGCCCTAATTTGGGCTTGGTTGCCAAAATTAAAATAAGAAGAAGAACTACTCGTTTTTTGGCGGGAACTTGCAGAGTGACGTAGCATTTTCATTTTTATTTTCATAAATTTGTGTATTTTGAGTTTTATTGTGTATTTTTGGTGGTATTTTACTTAATAAAGATCATCCATGTGCACCAGTGAAGTGAAATAAAATGAATTATGTGTATCGTGACTTTTCAAGTTGTCTCAAAATGTCCGTGAAGAGTTTTAGTACAATGACCACCATTGTAGTAAAACATGACTTTTATGGACGGTGACTGACTCAGGACTATAATGTGAAGTGATTTATTGTGACTGGAAACTATAATATAACTCGACACTGGCAGAAATGAGCCCTAATTTGGGCTTGGTTGCCAAAATTAAAAATAAGAAGAAGAAGAAGAGAACTACTCACTAGGGCTACATTCCGAATTAAATAATATCGCTGACAATACTCACAGCAATAATTTGCGTACCGAGTTAGATATCACGATAATCATACTGAGAACTGTCAACAATTCGGAACGCCCGTTATCGCGCTCACAGTATTCAAAACAGAACATTTGAGAATTTAATTAAAATCTGAATTAACAATGCGCTAGAACTCCTTATATCTTTTATTAGTTGACTCGCAAAAAGGAATATCCGCATTTTTTATTATTTTTCTCTCATAAAATCATAAAAAGTGTCTTTGCCATATGGAAACCCAAAAATCTTATTAGATTTTTGCCGAAAACACAATAACTAACCGTCACTTTTTGACAGCGCTCACGGTGATATCAGTTTAGGGCATGGTCGGTAAGCAGTTGTTCAACAGCTGCCTTCGTTATGCCAAGTTCCCCACGGCCTGGAAGGAGGCAAGTTTGGTCCTCTTGAAGAAAGAAGGCAGATCCGCAGATTCTCCCTCTGCGTACCGTGAAGTACCGTCCCATATGCCTGTTGAACGAGGTGGGCAAGCTGTTCGAACGAATACTTGCCGCTCGTCTCAACGGGCATCTGTCGTGCGTTGGTCCTGACCTGGCTGATAGCCAGTTCGGCTTCCGACGGGGGCGTTCGACCGTAGACGCGGTCGTGCGCGTCCGCTCTCTGTCGGAGCAGGCTGTATCCCGGGGTGGAGTGGCGTTGGCGATAAGTCTCGATATCGTCAACGACTTTAACTCTCTGCCTTGGGACGCAATAAGGGGGGCTCTGGCATACCATCAGGTGCCCTCCTACCTGCAAGGTATAGTCAGGGATTACTTGCACGACAGGTACATCTTGTACATGGACCAAGACGGTAGGAGAATCCGGAGGGAGATCACGTGTGGGGTTCCACAGGGGTCGGTGTTGGGCCCGTTGCTGTGGAACCTAGCGTACGATGCGGTTCTGCGTGTCAATCTCCCCGCTGGTGTAAATGTCGTTTGCTATGCAGACGACACGTTGGTGGTCGCCAGTGGGGATACCTTCGAGGGGACCAAACAGCTCGCCGAGCTTGGGGTGGAGGTCGTCGTTGCCAAAATCCATGAGTTGGGTCCGGAAATAGCGCCTCACAAGACCGAGGCGCTATGGTTCCACAAACTGCCAAGAAGCAGGGAACCACCCGACTCGTGCGTCCGAGTAGGTGAGTCGGAAGTCGGGGTGGGGCGGTACATGAAGTACTTGGGCCTCACCTTGGACAGTCGCTGGCGCTTCGAAGAGCATTTTGATCGCCTAGTCCCCCGGATCGAGAAGGTAGCGGGTGCTATGCACAGACTTCTGCCCAATCTCGGGGAACCGAGAGAGGAATTTCGCCGCCTCTATGCGGGGGTCATACGATCCGTAGCCCTTTACGGGGCGCCCATATGGGCGAAGAGGTTGGCCATCCAACGCTGTCGAACAAAAGTCTACAGCGTCCAGCGTAAGATGGCCATACGGATCGTACGGGGATACCGCACAATATCCTTTGAGGCGGCAACAGTTCTGGCTCGCTTTCCGCCACTAGACATTCTGGCGGATATGGATGCGAGGGTATATGACCGGATCCGCATCGTCCGCCAGAGTGGTGGAGGTGATCCAGAAGAAGCGATCAGATGGCAGGAGCGACTTATCGCATTCGCGACGTGGCGCGCAAGGCTCTGCGAGGAGCGGCATGCGCGCAAACGCGTTGTCGAAGCAGTCCTGCCGGTCTTCGAGGCCTGGATGCAGCGACAAGGTGGACGACTCACCTACAGACTTACACAGATACTCACCGGGCATGGGTGCTTCGGTGATTATCTGTGTAGGATCGGACGTGAGGCAACGGCGGCTTGCTTCCATTGTGGTGGGAGCGACCAGGACTCCGCATCGCACACGCTCGCGGTGTGCCCCGCGTGGGAACCCGAGCGGCGGATCCTGGTCGACCTGATCGGTCGGAATCTCTCCCTGCCAGCAGTCGTGTCGGCGATGTTGAGCGGGGATACGGCGTGGAGGGCCGTAGCCTCCTTCTGCGAGACCGTAATGGTCCAGAAGGAGGCTGCTGAACGGGATCGGGAGAGGGCCGATCCCGCTCGGAGACGACGCCGCCGAGGCGCAGCAGTGCCTCGTGGCGGCCCTCCTGCCCTGTAGCTGGGGCTTAGAATCACAGCTACGGTGTTCCCCTGCCTGTCGTAAAAGGCGACTAAACGGGGACCTTCGGGGTCGTGGGCAATCGGGGCGGGGGCCCTGAACGCCCAGAAGCGGCCCCGAGGAGGACGATGGGTCGTTGTGGTCACGACTCATCGTGAGATAGCACTGCGAGGGTGCTGGGGGAAGGTATCACACTTCCCCCGGGACGGGCTATCACAGCGCCGCGCGTGGAGGGGCGAGCAGGTACGCGATCTGCACGAGAGCCCGCCCCCCTCTGTAGCGCAGGTGGCGACCACCGTGGGGTTTTAGCCGGTAAAAGTCCGGCATAACCAGGCCGCTCCCCCCAGGGCGGTCGGGTATCCTAGGAGGATTTCCCCAGGTAAATAAAAAAAAAAAAAAAAAGGGCATGGTCGGTGTGTGCGCAAGATGGCGCATGTCATGACATCATCTATGACGTTTCACGGGACATCGTGATGGCGCTCAAACTAATATGGAACGGGTTTAAGCACGCTCAAATCGATTACAGCGATTATATCATTAATTCGGAATGCAGCCTAGTACTCACTCACTCACTCACTCACCGAATTCAAAGAATATTCGAATGAAGCACGAGTGAAGATACCTTTCTCTGTATACGTATAAAACCAAGCACAGACAAGCATGATGCAAGCATGAATGAATGACAATAAATAAACAAAACTCATTAGGCTAGTTAGAACGCGGTTCGCATTTGGTTGGTGAAGCAAACAACCAATGGCGAATGGCAGGCAGATTGACATTTCAAACTGCCGTCGTTAGTAACCATAAGTAAGTACAAGCCTGACTTGTTGGCTGGAGCGTACATTTAGGGCGTGTAGTTGCGATCAAAGAGTATAGTTAATTATATATAGTAATATATTGCGATTCTACTCACCAGTGAGTGTGTAGACCGCTTTTGTATATAGGGTTTGTTTATCTGTGGACTGGTCAATCAAAAATGTCATTATGACAGTAAGACTAGGCTGTATGGCTCAGACCTTTGCCTGCCTTTTAGCGAATATTATAAACAACAACAACACTGATTTTCAATTTTCATTGTTTTGCCTACTAATAATATCTGTTTTTTTTTCAAGTAATAAACCAAATTTGAAAATTATATAAAATTTGAAATCAACAATTTTTTTTAACGAAGGAAGAGGAGCAAAGCAAAGATGAATCACAATCAAATGAACATGCACGTACCGATGAATCCCGTCGGCGCTTCGCCTAACGTAGGAATGCAAATGCCGGTTCCAGGGACGATTATGCAGCAGCAGTCACCGCAACAAATGCAGCCAACTATGCCACAACAACCGACCCAACAAGATAAGATGGACAATATATCTAAAGTCAAAACTTTGATGGGATCATTACGGGAATCAATACCTGTGAGTAAGCAACTCTGTCGCAGCCTGTTTCTTACGTTTCTGACTCAACTATGCAACTTGCCTTTGTAAAGAACTCAGATGGATGGTATATGTGCGGCCTAAAAGCCTTAAATTAGGAAAGAAAAAAATATTTATTGCACCACATTACACACTTATAAAGATCAAATTCAAATGCAACTGTCAGATCACACCAAAATACAGGATTATTTTCTCAAATAAAATTTGCAGCATAACATTAGTGGCTCCACGAGAGGAATTGAAAAAAATCCGTATAATTACCAAACCTGCTCACAAAATTTCATGAGAACCAGTGAAGATTCAAGAAATGCGACCTGTAGAAGAAAACGGCCAGACATATGGACAGTCATACAAAAGCATTTTTGCTGAGCTGATATGGAGATGCTTCGCTTGCGCTTTGTGCTCACAATTATATACATATGACACCTTATTTTATGTTTCAGATGACTTTGAAATCAGCTGCTCAAATCCTGCACCAAAATCATAATGTTGACTCAAATTCACAGTGGGTATCATTTTAATTTTCTTATTCTTGAACGCATATAACTATAGGTCCTAGTTTAAATTCAAATATTGTTTATTCTATATGTGCACTTACGAATGTTACAATTGATTCTACAACCGGTTCGTAATACACTTGTACTTGAATTTTCTTATTTTAATACTTAGCATAAGGTTAAAGAGTATTGTATAACATGCAAACTCTTTTGTGTGAGGCCCAATAACAGCTAAAAGCCGATGTTGCATGCATCTCTATTTGTAGACTCTGAAAACTACTTAAGAAGGTATCTAGGAATATTGTTGTAAATGGATATTTCTCTTTGATAATAATATTTTTCTGGGACATTCGTCAGACATGGCTATTTGATCCCAAACTAAGTAAGCAGAGCTCTGTACCATGGAAACCTTTAAATGTATGGATATATAATTACACTCAGACTCAGGAGAAGCAGACATGTTCATGTATACAAAAATATCTGATATGGGTGCAAATAGAATATTTTATTACAAATTAGATGGAGTACCCACTTAATTTTTTAAATTATCAGCTTATTTTCTTTATAAGAGAGTGTGTTCTGACTATACAATACTTTATTTTTATTTTCAGAAAGGGTATAGACAGTACAGTACCCAGATTTGACAAAAATCTAGAGGACTTCTTTTCTGTATGTGATCAGATGGAATTACATTTGGTAAGTGTATTTCTTTAGTTACTTTTAGTTTGAATAGTTGGAGATTTAATGTGCTGCTGAGACCAAGATATAGTGTGATTTCCACTAAAAGAATAAATCTAATGCATTGGAACATAATATTTTATGATTGGTAGGTAAGTGATACATTAGTGACTTATAAAGAAGACCTTACACAAAGCTGGTCATAATTATGTGTATTTAAGCCAATTCTCATCATCATTAAAGATTTCTTTGTTACTTAATCCTTTCAAAGTTTCAATTAGATAATATGTTTACATTTTTAATTAGATACAAGTAATGAATAAGTTATAGCCTAAGATCTATGTAGCTTGAAGAAAAGTCTATGTAGCTTGGTCAATATCATATATCTAAGTGCAGTTAGCTTATTGACCCGGCAACCATATTCTAATCACTGTTATTAGAAATGATTATCAATGATGTTTTTACGTGACTAGGATGTAAACATAACAACAATGCAATGATATGTGCTCATGGTACATGATAAAGTAAATTAAAAGATTTGTGTATTGTCTCAAAGATTTCATAGGTTTTAAATAGTACCTATAGTAATAATAATAATAGATCTATCGCCAAATTACTTAATAGTACTTCATCATCATCAGCCTATAATGTCCCACTGCTGAGCACAGGCCTCCTTTCACAAATCAGGGTGAAAGGGAATGGGCAGATACTCCACCACGCGTGCCCACTGCGTATCGGTGGAGGTAAGCTAGTGGCCAACCTACTGTTGGAGTTTTTCAAGCCGCCTAGGAGGCATCCAACCAGCTTAACGACTATCACAATTAAGTGATAACCGGGACCAACGGCTTTACGTGCCTTCCGAAGCACGGAAACGCTCGATTTGAAATACCACTAGGCGGTCACCCATCCAGGTACCGACCAAGACAGACGTAGCTTAACTTTGCCGATCGATTAAGAACGGCTAATCATGCTACACCACGAGCGCTTCTTATATCTCTAATCTTCTAATAGTACTTACTTCATTTTAAAGCTATGTTTTTACAAACTATCGGTCCATCCTCCTTCCTTCCTTTCTAGTAGTAATAATACAATATTAAATTGCTACACCCTATTATAGGGTCATATATATAGAATATATACATATACTAAATGTATCTATATGTATGCTATTCATTTCATAGTAAAGTTGAGTTACTAGTTAGTCAGTTATTGGAATAGTATTATGAGTATAGAGTGCGATGAAAATGTATATGTAATGAATCTAAGCATGTTTTGAAAAGAATGCCGAGTTTATTGCCGGCTCTTCTCAGCAAATGCAACTTTACGAACCGGTATTAGAGTCAGACTTTTCATAAGTGCCTGCGAAGGGCTATTTGAATGATTTTGAATTATTATTATACGGAATCCTCCGTGCGCGAGTTCTACTTGAATAATC
Organism: Achlya flavicornis; assembly: GCA_947623365.1. Taxonomy (NCBI): domain Eukaryota; kingdom Metazoa; phylum Arthropoda; class Insecta; order Lepidoptera; family Drepanidae; genus Achlya; species Achlya flavicornis. The sequence continues at coordinate 6,155,020 of OX392488.1, forward strand.
TGTTAGATGTATTGAATAAAAATAATGTGTAATTCGTATGGATGCATTATTCCAGAGGACAGCTATAACCTGCATCCAGCAAGCACAGTCGGCTGCGCACTATCTGCCGCTCTCTGTGATACCGTCGCGACTTGATTCAGGACCCACCACACAAGTTAGTATAACAATTTATCTTCATCATCATCAGCCTATATGTCCCACTGCAGAGCACACACCACTTTTGACAAATCAGGGTGGAAGGGAATGGGAAAATACTACACCATGCATGCCCACTATGGATTGGTGTAGGTAGGCTAGTGGTTAACCTACTGTTGGAGTTTTAAAGCCGCCTAGAAGACCTATGACTAGCTTATTGACTATCACAATTAACTCATAACCGGGATCAACGTCTTTACCTGCCTTCCGAATGAAAACGCTTGAATTGAAATACCACTAGGCGGGCACCCAACCAGGTACCGGCCAAAGTGGGATAGTAGATTAACTTTGCGGATCGATTAAGAACAGCGAATCATGCTGCACCACGAGCGCTTCTACAATTAACATCCTCGTTAAACCATAAAATGGAATATTTTTCGAACTTTTAGATTTGGCCCTATATTAAAAGTTATTTGTACTCCTCAAAACTTTCAACGTTGAAAATTCAATTAAGGCGTTTACGGACGAAAAGATTTGGCACCCGATATGTACGGCCGATCGGTCGGGCCGATCTCTCTATGTCATACAAACTTTACGTCAACTTGCCTCCTGATATGCCAATTTCACACCAATTTGTTGGGCCCCGCCCGATCAGCTCTACCCATCGGATTCCAAATCGTGTCTGTAGACGCTTTTAGGCATTTATTTTATTTATAAACTTATGCTTATCTTACATGCCACCCAACTTATTGGAGATGGCTTTTGATTAAGTAACTGTCAAATTGAACATGAATACCTATAAATTTATTGGGGCTATAATGCTCAGGAAATATTTGTTCAACCCATCGAGGAACATTCCCTTACAGTATTAATACGAGCAATCCGATTCCGAAACTAGTCAGTGATTTGTCACTGATTTTGAACAGTACTGACCAATACTGGATATCCTGTGCTCTTGACTTGGCCAATCAGAGCGCATGAGTCCTTGTCTTAGCCAATCAGAGCGCATTGTCGATGGTGGCAAATTGCCGGAATAGATTGCTAGCAAAATCGACATCATTACGCTTCTTTGGGTTAATTGTTCGATGGTTCATCCTCATAGCTAACTAATACTGTTGGTAGTCATAAGGATGAGAATCATGTGAAACATGCATGCCTACATTCGTACATGACACGACGAACTCTCGGCTGTTTATTATTTAGTTTTAATAATCTTATAAAATCCAAAACAAGAGATCGTGTGACTCTCGATAGATAATAAAAGTATTAGTATTGTTTCAGGAAACGACTCTCAGCTACCCTCAGTACTTGAATACAGTGAGATTGCAGATTTCATACGCGAAAGATATCCACGACACGCTGGTAGCTGCAGCGCAAAACATATCACCAACCGAATGACCGGAAAGGAATTAATTATTGGTATTTAACCATAAAGTTTTACATTAAGTAGATACTGTAGTTTTTGACATATAAATATTTCAATGAAAAAGCTGGCTGGCTGATTTCAGTGCATATGTCAAGCCAGGGATCTTAGACATTGGCAGACAATACGAGAATTGTCTCTGGAATGATTTTCTTGTCTTATAATTGCTAACTTAGCCGAGTCTTGTATGACATTGTATTTGTCTATGTTTACTGTCTATTAAACATACACAAATACATATACATAATTATTATTATCTAGTATATTAATATTGAGCTAATTTGTATCATATTAAGTATAAGCTATATAGTAGTTTCTACATAATAAACTTACATTATAACACATAATCTATTGTGTATAATATAAAATAAAACACTTATTTTTACTAAAAATATAATCAGAGTGTAAAATATCAGGTTACATCTCTAGTGTTACAATACATATTTTTATTATTGGTAAATGTAAAAAAGGTCTCCTCTGTCGTAATATAAAGAAAACAAATTATTTACTTAAATATATATAATATCTTCTTACATAATATTTTAATTAATTTATAACAAAAATAATTTTCGAGATCATAGAACTCCTCTCTGTTTATTATATTTGTCCTTATTTCATGTATATATTTCATTTTTTAAATGATATCTTCAATCATAATTTAACAATATAAATACGCGACATTTTCCGTTAGGTTTATATAAATAGCATCTGTATACCAGCACTTTCTAAATCAGAATTTCACGGCGCCTTCAGTCTCTAACTTTATATGAATATCCTAAACTAGAACTATCACAATTAGTAGGAAGTAAAATACTATCAGTCTTTACAATTTAAATATATTACAGGAACATCCATAGGTAATCCAATCCAGCATTATATGTACCTGGAAATAAAAAAAAACTTGTGAATATACTTATTTATAAAACGTTTCTCTTGCTATAGAAAGTACCTATTGTCTAATCTATTTAATTAAATTGTGTAAAAAAAACCTTTATACTGAAGAAATAATAGGCAATTTCTGAAAAATATATGTGTACAAATATAACCAAAGTTTATTTAAATGCCCTTATCACAACCCTAACAATACAATACCGAAATACTATTTATCTAATGAACGGAAACTACGGAGTTGTGAATACGTGACTGACAACCAAAGTAAGAAATGTACTTATAATATGCAGCATATAATATGTTACATTGTTGTGAAGTAGGTAGGTAGGGAGCGTTATCTGCCTAGAAACTTGCCGCTCGTCTGTCTAACGACAAGTCCCTGGGGGGCTGCAAATAATACTGTCAAAGGACATAAATCGACATTATCAATAATAAAGAGAATACAGCCCTCGCTCTTCCAATACATGTTTGCGCTGGGCTGCGTGACCCCTGATAAACTTATTATGATGACATAAATAACGTTACCAGTGACTTCGACGGGCCACTTTATGGAATAATACAGGTTCATATTGTATTGGACGCCTCTGTTGACAATACATTAAACTGGGACAAGCAAATGATCCTTCGCGGTACGAAAATTCGGTACTCTGTTAGCGCTTCATAGGCTACGGACGCGGCAAGTACTCGCGCGAGTCATGCGTGAGTAATTCGTGGGTACCTGACCTATACAATAATTACTTTGATTTCTAATTTACCTACACTGATTAAACGTAAGACGTTTGGGCGATGTTGTTGATGATATTATAAGTTTGTAAACATACTCCAATCAGATAAAGCAACTAATACAAATAAATAGGCACACTCCCAAATTATTTACATAATCTAATTTAAACTAATTATCGAATAAACTTGTATTTTTTGAAATGTGTCTGTTGTTATGTGATATGAAAATAATAATGAAATGCATCCGATCTGTGTAAACGCATCGCGACATCACAGTAGTCTGTCAATGAGCCATGTTGTCCTAATGGTCAAGATTCTATTATCGCTGTTAGCAACAAATTGATAAATGGGGGTCGTTCACACTCAGTTGATATGTACTCGTATAATATGATATAAAAAGTAACTCGATATAGGTGACAATAACAAGCCAATTTTTGCATTGTTACGATAAAACATTATCGAAAGGGCCATCCAGTAAACACACGCGCGTGTTTCCACCGTTTCTGTTGATACGGTCGCCATGGCCGATATATGGCAATAAGGCTGGCGTGCGAAGACTATTTATAGACAGCCTCTGTTTCTCGACAAAAACATTTTTACGTAAACAGATAAAATTGTTATCTACATAATTATATTCGAAGCTTTATGTTTTAAAACAGTCCGGAACCATTTCCATGAAGAAATTATATGTACTTACTGCTATACTGATACTGATATACCTGCTATTATAATAATAATATCATTCTAGAATATTCTGATAGTAAATAACTTAATTTCATAACAATAATTTATTATAAGTAATCTTTCTTACATATTAAAACAATTTCTTTTGTAATACGCTATCTAACATAACATGTAGTTATTAATATTTCATATTATTATTGCAAATAATAATGAAGGACTTATTAATGCATATCGGGAAAGTTAACGATTTATTGACGCGTTCACATAATGTTAATTATTATTATATGTTTTTATTTCATGATAGTGTAAGGTGCAAGTCTCAAACTACAATGTTGTAGAATAACAAACTAATAAATCATTGAGATCAGTGGTTGTATATCGGAACTATATTGCAATTAATTAAAATTTTAAATATAATATCTTTATTGATTTATATCAATAAAAAACATTATAAAATTCTAGCATTTATGACGTCACGATACATGTCCCCATATTAATTTGCATGAGGTTAACTCGGTCGGTTTATTTAACTTATACCGTCGTCCGTCACGCGATCTTTTTGCCATATCTTACAGATATTTTAAAGAAAACATAAAGGAATCTTTCGCCAAAATAATAAGTTAAATTTGCAAAAAATTAAATCATTTGCATATTCCCAATTGTTTGCAAAATGCAGCTATCAAAACGTTCTAAATAGGTTATCGCAAAAACGACATAATATTATATCGTACTTAAATACAAACTGATTGCAACAAAGTCACTTAAAATAGGGTCTGTGATAGCTTTTACCTAGAGATAATAAATCTTAAGCTTTATTAGCTTTCATTAAAGTATATACTATGTAGGTACCTACTCATGTAAAAGTAAGTATAGGTACATTGATGTTATGTCTATCTTGAGATAAAATTTCCCAGAACAAATGAGTTATTGCTCATAAACAAAATTGATTGTATGTCAAATAAAAATATAGATAATATTTACTTGACAGTTGCCCTTTAAAATCAATTAGGTGTCTACCTACAATGCCTCAGTAAGAACAATACATGTTGCAAAGACTTGATAGCAGCTATTTGAGTTCAAGGCCCTAACTTGTGGCTCAAGGCGAAATGTCATCAAGTACCTACTACTTTTTATCTTTAAACAAACAAGGGAGGGTCTATCTGACGTCACAGCTACATTTGGGACCACGGTTTTGTCGTTACGCTTACATTGCGATATACCTCATGGATGGTTCTTCTAATTAGTAAAGTCTTTGGTAATAGATCCGTATTCCTTGTCACATATAAATAATGTTTCGTTTCAAACCGCATCCACTGTTTACCCCATTCGGACTTTGTATAATCATAATAATAAGATTTAAAATTAAATCGCAGCCTGTGGAATCTGATACCCACCAAAAAAAATCCATTCAAGCGGATATTAGGATGTGCAGATCGATATGAAACTCTAAAATCGTCATCTCTCATTATCATCTTGAACTAATGCACACCCCTTCGCTCTACTCGTTTCAGGGTTAGAGGAAATTATCATCCATGATATCCACATATATCATTAAAACTATAAATAGGCTTTAAAACGATTACAATAGAGTGCATATTTCAAAAACATTGATCATAAACTCATATGTAATATCAACAGCTATGGATATTGTAATTTCACCTTTATCGTAATGTATTAAAGTCTATTATGATTTGTCACGCTGTTTTGATTTACCTGTAATGTTCAGCCGAAGACCTGCTGCGCCGCGTATGTAATGTGGAGGTAGCCGTCATTCCCGCGGAACTGCTGGTACGCCTGCGCCATCGTCATGCTGTGGCTCGCTAGCACTTTGTCGTTCACCAACAAGTATAGCGCCTGAGAATACATAAAACAAACTCTAATTCCATAGGACAGGGTACTAAATGGACTGCGTTGCGCAGAGGCATTTGAAACAAGCCTGTATTCAACCAGGCTAGTAATGATTTTATGCTATTCTAGCACCATAAAATGCGTACAAACATTTAATAAAATATTGAATGGCTATTGAGTTGTCAAACATCGATCTTTTTTTTTTAGTTTTAGAACAATAACACACTAGGAATTGTTTGTTTGTGTTCCCAATCGGTGTATCTAGGTTTAATCGAGTGCGAATTGAAAAAAAAAAAAACAAAATGCTGGCCTATAGTAGGTATGCCAAAATCTTCAAACATTTGGTTTCTGTATTTTTTGATGACTGTTGGTTGATATTATAATAATATATACCTACTTCATCTTAGCTAAGCCAAATATTGTCAATATATGTTTTCAAACAATGATACTCACTTGGGAATCTCTGAGTTTCATCTTCGTCCTTATAATGTACAGAAACTGGGACATGGTGAGCTCTTGGGGCACCAGAAATTTATTTCTCCCCAACGCGGGGACTTCTCGTTCCCTGGAGAATCGTTCCACGTATAACTAAAGAAAATAATTATTTTTAGTTTGATGATTGGCCTAGCAAGAAGTTAGTAGTCCACTAAGATCTTATTGATGTTTTAAACTTACCGGTACTTTATTTGGGAACCTATGCCTGATAGCTTGAACCTCTTGATTGGATTCCCCAGCCGTCATATCTGCAATAATGTGGAAAATTACATAAATAATGTCATTGGGTTAAATATTCCCTGTTTATCAGACCGGGGGATTTCTTGAATTCTTATTCGAAAGCCCCTTTTCGAGATGATTGCTTAAGTAAACTCATTCCAAGACACCATTATCTTTGTTTTCAAACAAAAACTTTGTTATTCAAAATGTTAAAATATTCCCAAGAACTAAGTACAATACTTTGGCTCGCGGTTAAAAAATAACAAAGACATCATTTTTGACAGGCCAGTTGGCGCAGTTGGTTAAGACTCTCGTAAAGATTCCACCTATTGCGCCGTAGGTCGTGGGTTCGATTCCCGCACAGGACATGCATTTGTGTGCATGAACATGTCTGTATGTCCTGAGTCTGGGTGATTATGTATGGTATTAAGTATGTATTTAAAAAAAAATGTAGTATATGTATTATATCAGTTATCTGGTTTCCATAGTACAAGCTCTGCTTAGTTTGGGATCAGATTTATTTATTTATTTGTTATTATAGGACGCGCATCCCCCGCGAGAATCAACGGGTTAATTCATCATAATTAAATCTTTTCAACCGATTCTGACGCGTGCTTATATCAGTGAATATTTTGTTGATGATTCTGATCGGTCTATACTAGTCGTCCTTACACCGGTCAACCGGGTCAGAGGGTCCGAGAACCGAAGGCCCTCAGCCAGCGAGAAGGCAACTCCCTCATGGGCACCTTGAGAGAGGTTCAAAAAAGGAGGTCTAGTACTAGAGGACACATTTGACTGGGATATCTGACTCAAACGAGGTAAGTCAATGAAGTGGAGGAGTTAAAAGAATCTTTAGCTGATCTGGTTTCTTCTGGTTCACAGCCAGTATATAATCATAGCTAGAGTATATCACGTAGCCAATTACGTGAATCGTGATATCTGTCTATAGGTAGCTGGTAAATTCTAATCTGTTATATGTCGTATCACCTCAGATGCAAACATGAGAGATGACTTGACCCATTGTGAACTAATGTGAACTTAACATACTTACTCAACATTAGATATATTAGATATTTTCCAAACATTGATAATATGTGTCAATCTACCACCAATCAATCAAACCATATTTGGAAACTGTTACGTAGGTGTATGGAATAATTTTATAGATTCCATCTGATCAGATATGTCCATGTGCCAAAATTCATCAAAAGTATGTTTAGGTATATATTCAAAAAAATCCATTTTTAATGCTGGTAGGAATCCAACATCCAACAACAACAACACTTAAATATTTTGGTAAAATACTTACCATCTTGGTAACCGAAAACTTCTTGTGACGCGTATGTAATGTACAGGAAGCCATCCTCATCGCCGTAGTTCTCGTACGCTTGTGCCATCGTCAGACTCATGCTTAACATCGATCTGTTGTTTATTATCAAATATAATGCCTAAAAAAAAACTAATGTTATACTAAGATGTATTTAGGTGATATGAAATTCTATAACTCAAAGCGCTGATTGGTTAAACATGTGTCCCGCGCCACCATCTTTGGCGATACGTAAAGTAGATGATTGTTTTTATTGTAAAAAAATATTGATTGACATATTTAATTTTGATTTCAAACAATTAAATGTGCATTTCTATTATTTAATTCCTATGTTTGTTTTCTAACTATATAAATACATAATGAACTACCGCCAAGACTGACCAATCAGGGACGGTTCACAATATGACGGTTTGACAACGTTAGATTAAATAATATTAAAAAAACTGTTATTCCTCTTGAATGTTTAATTATGTATCCTTAACACGACAGTAGAATCGAAAGTTATTATCGGAGCTCTTATATATATCATTTATAACACTATGAGAGCTAATAAAGGCTGCCTTTAGCGCCAAAATGTTTGTTGAGCGCACAATGAGCAGTTAAAACAGGCTAGAACTAGTTTACTCTTACTATATTTTTATGAACTAGCTATCATACTGTATTAATTGATTTTATTAATCAATTACCCTCGTAGCTAATTATTTGATTAGATAAATTACGTCAGTCCGCCTCATCTCGTGATAAATAATAATTCTAGAAAATGAGATGTATATGTCCCCGTATTTTTATGAAAACCGTTAGTTTATAATCTCTCTAGCGAGATTGTAAACTGTCGATAAATTGTGAACCGTACCATACTGCTTACAAAATAAAATATTGTAAAAAAAAAAAAAACTGAACCGTCCCTGACACGTGGTAGTTCGTTCTGTGCCTATAGAGTTAGAAAACAAACATAGGGGTCGAATAAAGGAAATGCACATCTAATTGTTTGAGATCAAATATGTCAATCACAAAACCATTATGAACCATAAAAATATCTGTTTGTTGTGTTTGTTTACGTATGGTTTACGTTCGGTGACAAAAAATTACAGCCGAATATTATTCGACTGTCTAGTATGTAATTTGTATTAGATTATAAACTATCGAAAATTAATACGTTATATTGTAAACAGTATTTTACAGTACAGTTCAGAATTTATCGGTAGTTTATAATCTCGCTAGATATATTATTAACTAACGGTGTTCACAAAATTAAGGTGACATATATACAGATTGTTTTTATTGTTAGGTACTTGAAGACCGATTAATAAATCAGCCATAATTTTACAAATAAATTATGGCAATTATTTGAAAAGATTCTCATGACTTTTAATGCTACAATGAAAAACAATTTTAATCAAAGTCCTAAAAATTCTACAAAAAAATCGTGCTTATATAAAAATGTTCAGATTCATTAACTTTATTTATTTTCCAGTAATTACTATTTTTAAACGGTACTAAAAGAACAGCAGTTTGTATGTTTCTTATAATCTCATTACTAATTGCGGCGATAATATCAAACGAATTGTGCACTACAAATCGATCTCTGATGAGCATCAGTGATTACAACGAGGGAGGTGATACATAAATAACCATCGCAGTATTTGTTTATATTTAAATAATTAATTGGTTCGACGAAATGGTTTACTCAGAGCGTAAACAAACTTTCTAATAAACAGAAACAACAACAATTTTGCAAGGACGGCAACGTGAGATTTAACCTTTGTAGTATTAAAAAATAACTGATAATCAAACACCTAGTAAACTTACTTGATTAGGTTTTATTCTTATCCTGTTTCTAATAATAACTAGAAACTGCGACATAGTGATGTCTTCTGGCACTAAGAACTTTGATTTGTCCAATATTGGCAGGTTCCTCTCTTTGTGATACCTCTCCACTATTAACTGAAAATATTAAATGGTTTTTAAAGTATTCTATGATTCTAACCATTTAAAAAACAATACGTACAGTCTATTACGAGCGTGAAGAAGTTCCAGTTATATTAATTCCGAAAAACTAATGAAATATACGGAATGAAGAGTTGAAAGTGTACCTTGGCATATGCCGAGATAAACGTTTATGCGATATTAAAACAACAGGGTTTTATAAGACTTCAATTAACTATACTGATGACTAAAATGTCAGGTAACATAAAGATAAGCAAGAGAAATAGTCAAAATAACGACAATTCTTAACACATTAATGGAATTAAAATTTCTTACCGGTATTTTTGTAGGAAATTTGCTTTTTATCGCCATTACCTCTTCTTTTCGACTGACTGTAAAATAAAATATAATTATAAATAACCCAGACTTAATCCCTTTATGGATTAGATATAATCACTTTTATATTGCTGACTCAAAAATGCAAAGATCACAATATTATCTATCTTGGTATCCAATCTACCGTAGATAAATCTACGGAGACTACAGATGATTTGATTCAATTTCAAAGTTCGTAGCCGTCTTCGTAGCAATCGTAGGCATCGTAGCGATACGATAATCCAATAACATATTTATACGTACAACATTTTTATCTTTTCTATTAGCTATTATTTATAGCTTTTTCTCTGGATTATTGTATTGTTAATTTATTTATTTCGGCATTCTAATTAGCATTGTAGAACAGTTTAGTTTATTGTTGAAATCTATTTACTAATCTGCTTTTTAGGGGTGCATTGTTGCCTGCACAGCCATTCGAGTTAGTGTGCCCACAGTCACGTATTCAAAGTTTTAACAAATTAGTTTATTTAATAACGCAGTTTTAAAGCGATAACAAGTTATTGTACTGTAGACATTATCAGTGAACACAAAATCTGGGGTTCGGTGAACTTTGACTACTCATAGAAGACACTATTTTCGCGCCTGCTATTGCAAAATATTTACTCGCATATAAATCGTACTAACGGAATTTTAACAAATTGCCCATTAGTCCTCTAAATAGGTATATTCAGATAGCGTAATTGTATTTGGGTAAGAGTTGTTATCGTGTATGTGCCTCAAACTTGGCCTCTTGTTTCGAGGGGTGTGTCCCAACAGAGAGGATCATTTTCAATATTAAGAGCAGTCAGCTCACCATACTTTTCATACAAAAGCTCTGTACTTATGATGGCGTTTTTAAACACTTTTCGTTCGATGTTTTAAACAAATTGGTATCTTGTGAACTATATGTAGCAGTATAACTAGGCGAAAATAAAAAAAGTGTGAAACAAATTCAGTAAAAGCCTACGAAAAACAGCGGTTTTGCACAAATTTTACCTGAACTTTGGCCATATCTAATGTACCTATAAATTGTAAAAGTAAAGAAAACAGCTCTATACAATGCTTGCAAATGTATTGGAGATTCTAAATAACTAACTTTTTTTTCACAAACTTGTAAGATGTACACAGGAAGTATGGGCCTGGAACAAGTTTTATGATATGCGAAATCATGAATGACGACCTAGCGAAGCGGCCGCGAGTGATCAGCGGAATTTACAAACTGATAACCGATGGCTCTGATGGTGTCTCTCTTTTTTCGCAGTCAAACATTACGTTGGATGAAAGTACAAGCTTTTAGGCTACGCTTGCGTTGAAGTTGCGTTGGCCATGAAGGGCCCCCTTAACTGAGTAATTAATGACCGATCGTCTATCTTAAGATATCAACCTAGGTATTCAGAATCTATATTCTAACTACCTAAGCATCTTATATATGTAACCTATTTAACATGATAAATGCGAAAGTTTGTGTAATGTTTGTTACTCAATGTTGCCCTAACGGCTGAACGGATTTGAGAATGTAACATGAACCAGTCTCGTCGATTTGATGCAATTCTATTGGTTAATAATAATTTGACAACGATGATCGAACTATCTTGTAGAAAGCATCTATTAAAAACTGAAACCTTCAAACCAGTGTAGCTTCAGGAGCTACGACCAAGTGCCCTCTCAAGGCATAACTAAACTGACATGATCTATCGTATGAATGAGGCAAATTTCATGAAAATCCGTGCAGCAATAAGGCGCATATAGGTAGCAAAACTTCTAATCCTTGCATATTATAAAACTAAGTTCCTCCGCCGCGTCTGTCTGTCTGTATAAACGCGATAATCTCAAAAACTAGGTAGGTGCTGAATGGATTTTCATTTCAATGGACGGAGTGATTCATGCGGCAGGTTTAAGTGTATAATTTATTAAGGTTTTGTGTAAATTGGCTGAAATATGAATGTTGAAGATATCGGAAAAAACATGCAGCGCAGATTCACTGCTCTGCTTCCCGTACGAAGCTGGGGCGGGTAGCTAGTTTAATATAAGGCGAATAGTTGGACAATTAGTACAAAAAATACATAATAATAAAATAATTAATTTACAATAATCATTAAAGCAATGCTTATATTGTTGCTAGGGAGACTTTTCTTTATGATTGATATACGTAATTAATAACCATCGATATTTAATTACCTATACAATAAGTACAGCCTCTTGTTGTCAATCTATACTTATAATATAATAAAGCGGAAGAGTTTTTATGTTTGTTTGTTTAAAAGGGCTAATCTCTGGATCTACCAGTCGGATTCTAGAAATTCTTTCACTAATAGGAAGCTACATTATCCGCGAGGCGATATAACGGGATCGCGGGTGAAACCGCGCGAGGCAGTTAGTATGAAAGAACACACACCAAACACTTATGACACCCACCAGATCAATATCCATTATTCAAATTTTCATTTGTAAAGACTACAAAAATGAAAATCTTTGGTAAGTATGTCTTAATATTTCGGAACCTCAAAGACATGGGAGAGCCCAACGCATAACATTTTTATAATTTTAAACAGAATCACAAATTCGATAAAAAGCATCAAAGTGGATAAATACATACCGAAAGGCTTCTTTGATTTGAAACACTGCCTCACATTGTGGTTCACATCGTGTTTAATTAATGTCGATATAAAGTTCAATTCCATTTTGAAGTAGCTGCGGTGACAACGTTACACTTGAATACAATTATTAGGTCTCGCGCCGCTCATGCACTCAGTACGATGATCGAAACACGACTACGGCAAAGTAAATAACATCGTTAGTTTTATCTGCCGACAAGGGGTCGAACAGTTGTAAACAACATCCGATTATGATTATTCAAGTTTCCTTTTCATTGTAGCTTTGGAATTCATTTTCACATTTGTGTGGTGTAGGTAGGGAGGCTTTTTTGTCGGGGGTACGAATGCTTTGAGTCGGTTGTCAGATTATTGCATCGATCAGGTTCAGGAGGGTATAATTTGAGATTACTAAATATAAAAAAAAATAAAGCTATTTTTTCAAAAAAAATATAATTAATTGTGTTTTCCTAAGAATTAAAATTAAACTTAGGAAATCAATTTTGATCCTATGTGGCTTGTGCGTTTGGAAACACAGTAACATGCATTGAATAGAACGTAGTGATTATATTCTCTTTGAATTATATCTTGCCCGACGCAGGAATCGAACAGGGACTGAGCGTGTCTAATTCGCGGGCGATACGTCGCCGGTCGCAGCAGTGACAACCGTTGGATCATGATTGTAGGTATTATATGTACAGTGCGACGAGGATCTTTTGGCATGTGGTGGGCAATTGTTTTGACACTATACTTACATGTCTATGAAATACAAAATAAATTTGCCTAAATGACTCTTATGCCTCGAGGAAATATCCCTTTAGAGTAGTAAATACTGAACAATCAAATTCCGAAACTAGTCAGTGATTTGTCACAGATTTTGAACAGTAAGGACCACTAGCTGCATCCTGTGTTTGTTACTTGGCCAATCAGAGCACATGTGTCCTTGACTTAACCAATCAGAGCGCATTGTCGGCGGTGGGAAATTGGCGGAATATATTTCAACCAAAATGAACGTCATTGCGCTTCTTTGGGTTAATTGTTCGATGCTCTTAAGACTTAACTAAGTACTGGGGTCTGGGGGCCTACCACAAGCTCTTAAAATAAGGTTAAAATAACCTTATTTGTCTTTTGTCCCTCTTTGACATCCGGCGTCAAAACAAGACAAAACACAAATAAGGTTATTTTAACCTTGTTTTAAGAGCTTGTGGTAGGCCCCCTGGTGGTAGGGCGCTATAGGTATATATATAGGTACCTAGTACTCAGCTGGCTGGCACCACCACTGTTATTTTGAAAATCTGTCGCTAAGCACTTGAGTAGGTACTTACTTGTGTGTTCCGGCGGTTCCTCTTGAGAGCCAGTTTAGTGTGCTTACAACCTTCGGCTCTTCATCACTCACCATGATAAGATTGCAGTAGCAAACACTGGCCTATAGCAAGAAAATAAAACTAGTGAGATGTCGTAAACGAAACTAACATAACATCGAATTACGCGGCAATCCACCACGCATTCCTTTTTAGGGTTCCGTCCGAACCTAATAATGGCATTCAATATATGTGTATATGTATGTCTACTATGTAGTATCGTCGATTTATGCCCGGTTTTGCTTACCAATGGTAGGTTTTTTTTATTTCCAAACTGGGCATATAGATCATTACAAATGGGAGGGTGTGCTATGCAAAGCTTTGAGGTCTTTGCTTCATTATTAGTAAAGATAAGAGTCTTAAATTGAACCGATAACGGTCCATAAATTATATAAATCGGCCATTAGTGGTATGGTACTGACTGACTGACACTGAACAACACTAACTCTCAGTTATAGCAGTTTATCTATGCATACTCACCTCTATGTGTAACTACGAATTGGAACTACCTAACTAGATTTTGCGCAAATGTGCCACCAAGATAGACTGTCAGTGTCATGTCAAGGGTGCGTTTAAGTAAATTATCCAGAATAAAATTTTAACTGACTAACCGTCAAACATCCCGTTCAAACCACACCGAAAGGCGAAAAATTTAATCTGCTACGTTCTCGGGCGTCCGCTGGTGTAAGTTTTCGCCGGATAGGATAAACTTTAGCAAACTTTTTAGGTCGTTCTGTTAGTTGTTTTGCATCGGCAAATTGATTTTTCATGTTCCAGTCCATATTTACTGTGTAATAATTTCTAGATCACAAGCGAAATCCTAACTTTACGGAGATTATAATACAATTTTGAGTCGAATTGATAGTTATTTAAAAGCTGTCAATTGAATTTGACAGCTAACATAGATTTAGAACTATGTCTCCGTTCAGCGAACGTTCGCCCTCGCTAGTATAATATTTATCCGGCTAAAAGTCGGCTTACATAAACGTACCCCAAGTGTCAATCTCCAGCCAGATAACGTTCCTCAGTACGCATACGTATCAAAACGTCCATCATCAACCCATTAAAATTAATAAATTTACTTTTAATACGATTCGTACTTAATTGCTTTTACGTAATTACGTACCTAACATTTATGATTTTGCAAATAAATTAATAGTACAATGAATTTGAATTTCATTAGAATATCAAAATAATAGTGAACGACTTGTTTGTTGTGACTTTTTCTGACAAGTTCTGTCTGTGAGTGAAAAGAAACATTATTTTTTAGCGAACGAAGGGAGAAGTTATCGAATTTCTGTATTAAAATAATTAATTAAAAAGTATGTAAATAATCAACTAAATTAACAGAATATCTTGTTAATATAAAACAATATGTATTTAATATAGGGAAAACTATTTATTCGCGATTTTATGCAATTTATACGAAGAATATTAAATCTTAGCATGGATGGACTTTAGAATCGATAACCCAGTTTCGTTCTAATTTTTGAATCGTTATAAGTATTATGATGTTATAGTACTGTGAGTTTTAAGTCGTTATCTGGTGACGCGTTGATTGATAAGGTGGAACCATGCTTTTCACGCCGATTTATATCGCAATGACTTTCATTAAAACTTGGCGCATTCGGTCGTTCCGGGCGCGACTCCTTGAATTCTTAAGCGGCAACACGAGTGTCGCTTTTTGTAAAGTTCCTGAAAATGCTGCAGGTAATTTTTTTATCATTCATCTCTATGATAAGAACTGGCTGTGACCGATATACATACATTCGAAATTAACTTGTTTTTAACACTATTATTTTATTTAATAAATATTATATAAATTAATTTATTAATACATTCTATTTATATTTAAAGATCTTATATATTTTTTACTTTTATTTTAATGCTGTTTCAATATCCCTACTAATATTATTAATGTATAAGTTACTCTCTCCATCTGTATCTGACCTCTGATAAAATTTGAGATTGCCTATGTACATATTTATTATCCTTTTTATCTGTGTATCTACACAACTTTTTATCCTTAGATGTGGGGAAAAGAAAAAAAATGTTTGACCCTTATGGCATTTGTCACAGTAACATGAAAATGAATCTTATTTCTTTACATACATAAGCTACAGTAGTATCCAACTGATAAGGCGCGTCGTGAATCTGTTCACACAGAAAAGAAAGTATGGCCTGAAGATTATTGAAATAATTCGAAAACTTACAATCAACCGTAGATCACTACTATTAGTGCGTTCGAATTGGAGTGATGTCGTTTTTAACAGTTTCAAAATGGGCATTTTTCTTTATGCATTCGAAAATTTCAACAATTTTGCAACTTTTGCCACAAACGATATTTCCCAAATTGAACGATTAGATACAAAAATGACATTTCCATGCTGATTGCCTGCTTGTCACTTGTCTCAACCTACCTTTTTCCTTCAGTTAATCAAACAAATTATTCTCTTGCCTGTTAGTATTGCTATAAAATTTTACAATAAAAATTACAATTTTCGCTTACCGTTTGAATTTTCCAAAACTTATCTGTCAGATTCAAAGATGTCAAAATATGATCACAAACGACCCTGCTTCAGAGGTGGGTCAAAATTTGCAGTTCACGATGTCGTTTTTAACTGTTTCCAAGCAAAACGAACAGTGAACGAAAACAGATCAAAACGCCAATTTCGCCCACAACTTTCCAAATCGAACGCCAGTTGTGATCGTTTTTGGCATTTTTGACTGTTATTTTTGCTACCATACCCCAATTCGAACGCACCTTATAAGGTTCATAATACACTGCAGGTGTTAGTTCCGTCTCACTCGTAAGTCACACATACACATGCAATAGCATTTCCCTCGCTTTGAAATTGAATCTTCTGTGCAGGTACATCAGTAAGCCATTTCAGTTGGGTACTACTGTACATCTGTATAGCCTATTTTTAATTGCATTATGATACAAATTAACTCTATGGCTTTATTTTATTTAATATAGATTTGATTTTTTTAGGTGGAATTTGAATACCTTGTGTGGATTCCTATTTTAAATAAGGAACCTGTGTTTCCCAAAGTTTTCAGTCAATAAGTTTCTCTTTTTATAATATAGATAGATGCATAATCTAATTTAAAATATAAATTCCAGAAACACCAACATTAAGTTCTAAGCTATGTACAAATCCAAAGAATGCATATCTATGTGATCTTCTGGACTACACCAATACTACACGCATATGCAGCATGAAACCTACTCAGTGCATAGAGATCAATGACTGGGTCTCGTGTGCCGGTGGCTTGCCACTTGGCTCCGGAGAGGTGTCTCTCGTCACTCACCTAGATGTAGATGTACTGTTTGAATGTGAAATGGAACCCCATGAAGCCTCTCAAGATGTTGTTTGTGTAAGACTTGAAATATTGTTTTCTACAGTATCTTAATTAATAAGAAATTTACCTACCTATGTTTTTAGAACCACATATGTAACTGTATTGTACTATTATTAAAGCAAAATCAGTGAACTCTTTTAAAAATAGACTTGACAACTACTTATAGGTTAAAGTGCAGTAATAAACACTTAATCAGCTTTCAAATTCTAAATATAAATGTTCCTTTCAGCTGGAGTCAATGGGACAGCCAGTGGCTTGGAAGGCAGGTTCTCACTTAGCAATTATACTCAGGACCAATATAGAACACCTCAGTGTTATGGGTTTTAATTTCATTGGTGGCGAGTTTGTCATTGATCACCATTTACCTGTTGTAAGGATACAAAGTAAGCGATAATTAATATTTTTTAGACGATTTAAAGTAAATATTGTATATTTAAAATTATTAATAAAAAATGTTACTTTTTTTCCTACCTAAGCAGCAATATTGCTTTTGATGTTATGGAATAGAATAGAATAATTGTTAAAATTATAATGGTTTAAAACAAATGGTGATATGTGTAATAATCCTGTATATTTTTTATAGCTGTTCAACTATCAGGAGAACCAAATAAGGCAGGAGATCCATCCATGCGAAGCTTACGCGGTGACATTCAACACAGTCTCAAAAATTCACAAGATATTTTCCAATGGCCGGTCCATGCTGCTCTACTTAGGAAATTATCAAAAGTAGTGGACATAAAGTCTGATGCGAGACATACATTACAAATGAATGGCAGCAGTGATATAGTCTTGGATACAGCATCAATCGGCAAAAAGAGTGTTACTTTAGCTGACGTAAGTGTGAACACAACTAAATCACTCAACGTTTCTGCTGAAGAAGATGATGAAAAACCTATCATTTTCAAAACTGTAACAGAAGGTCAAAAGAGTTCTGAGAATACAGAATTTCACGATGGAGAAAAGGAATTGGTTGTGGAAAATGTTACTGTAGAAATTCAGCATAATATTACACCGAAGAAATCTAGTTTGAAGTTGGACTTGAAGAAGGGTACAAGTCAACTTTCCTCATCACTTCTTAACATATCCAGTCAAATCAAATCTGTGACAACTCATAAAAGAATAGTCAGTACGACTGGGCCTAAGAGGCCACAATCTCATATAGATTCTTACCCGCCATTGAAAGAGGAGACACCCAAATGTTCCTCCTCACAGAGCACACCAAAGTCTGCAAGAAGTTCCCGTCCACTAGTAAATACTAAATCACCAAATGTGTTGATATATTCAGATAGTGTAGCCGCTAGGGATAGTTTGGAAGCCTCTCTTAGGAAAGTGCTGGATTGTGATAGGTGAGTGTGAGTACCATAAGAATTTTTCTATGCAGCTTTATTTAACATAATCATGGCTATGTTTTGTTGGAAAATCTAACAAAAATCTTCAGATAGGAATGACTTCATATCATAGCTGCCCATGGAGTCAATATAAAACTAGGTTTTGTTACAAAATACATTGAAAACCTTTTATCATGGAAATCAGCAATAGGAAAAACAATAAAATTCTATTTAAAAAATATCTCTGACTAGCTGCCCGGCGCGACTTCGTTCACGTGGTGCCCTCCTACCCTACCTTACCCCACCCGTTGCCGTTTTTTAAACCTTGGGTTACATTACATTATTAGAGTGCTAGTAACGATCCGTACTTTTTTTGAAAATATAATTTAGCATATGACACCCGGGGATACTGTAGCTTCCCAACAGTGAAAGAATATTTCAAATCGGTTCAGTAGTTTCGGAGCCTATTCAATGCAAACAAACAAACAATCAAATCTTTCCTCTTTATAATATTAGTATAGACAAAATACTAATTCCTGATTAAAAATGAAGAATAGATAGAGTGTTGCAGCTGTGCACGCGTCGATAAAAATAGCCTCTAACTGTTAGAGGCTAAATCAAATAAAAATTTATAAAAATGCAAAATAATGTTCAATATTTAACTTTCTCCCGATTTTAATTGGAATATTTCAACAACTATTATCATTATGAACGTCACTATGATAAGCAGAATGACGCAGAGGGAGCGCAGCAGCCTATAAAAGTTGGCCTGTTTTATATATTCGTGTAGTATGGCAACGTTCTTTCTAGGTATATTTATTTGTATGGCTGTATGCTTAGATAGCCGTCAAGTTGATTGGCATATGCAGGCTACAGGTGTTATGATGGTGTGGCAGGTACACACTATACAGCATATCCCGCGAGGCCCTGGAGGGCGGCGCGTGGCGCGGGCGCGCGGCCCTGGTGGCCGTGGCGGGGTGCGTCGGCCGCGGGGCGCCGCTGTTGCTCGCGCACTTGTTGGACGGCGGCCGACTGCTGGCGCTGTGTTCCGATTTGTTGCATGCCGTGCTGCCCTATTACAAGACTGCTGAGGTATTTGATACAGGCATACTAAGCATGAAATGTGTCGTTTGAATGTATATTATATAGCCTAGGCAATTGATGAAATATTTGCGAAGGACTTATTCGGCCGTCATCATCTGAACATATGTATAGACCTCGGATTTTGGGTCGCTTGCATTCTTTGGCCATAGAAACTGACCTAAAGCATTTATACGCGTCTCAAATTTCGTCAAAAATGATTGTAAATCACGCATCGCCAAGCGATACGATTCCTTCGAGTTTCCATACATTAACTACGAAATGAAGTGGACAAATCATGAATGTCTTAAATCAAGTTAAAGCTTTTATTTAGTTGCACCTGTCTGGTGTCTGTTATCGAATCTTGCAAGCTAAACTTGAACAACTTCCCAGTGTCCGATTGTGAGCTGTAATGTATACATTAGTATATTGGATGGCAATACAAGTACAGACAACAAAAAAGTAGTCACCATAAAAACATGTATTAAAAATGAAATTTTTATCAAAAACTTGTTGAATGAGCTCATTGCAAGTATTCTTAATCGTCCGTCATATCACAGTCTATAAAACCATACAGTCGTTCGACGAAGACGTCTAGACAGGGCAATCGTGCGGGGTGTGAGGCGCGAGTCGCGGGAAAGCCGACCTGCGAACAAAACGATGTTAGTACCTCGGGACACAGCATACTTTATATGGCCGTCGCGATACTGTCTAGACGTTGTCGGCATTTTCACGAGATCAAAGGCGATGGACGACTGTATGGTTTTATAGACTGTGGTCGTATTGATGATATTTATTCTTCAGCCTTTCAAATCACCTCGGGCTCTGTTCTGACAAAACTAATTGAACCGACCCTCAGTAGTTACATTACGTGCACTATTCAAGGATTTAACTAATTTAATTATCATTGATCCGTTAGATGTAACGCGTGACTGTGTGCATACAATAATAACCATAATGATATCTATTATAGAGTAGATGTTTACTTTGTCAAATATAACATTTTTTTTTTTAAATTTCTCAGGTTCGTGAAAACGAAGTGGTGCAATTTAGCTACGATAAATGGAAGTCTGTTAAAATGAAGCACCACATATTTTGCTACCAGGCTTCACCTGCTAAAAAACAATTTTCCACAGAAACAGACAGGCAGTAAGTATTCTACTCGTATGTTTATCGGATTGGTTTTTGTGATAATTGCTTATAATTAAATACATATTTTGATAAAATGTTACAGAGCAAGTCAGGAAAATAATATGTGTCGGTACGCAAATCATATTAGTATTGGCTATTGCCAGCTTATTTTCGATCTATATGAAGTAGAATATAAACTATTTTAATCAAATATAATAATAATACGATTTATTTCCACGCATTTTTTGTAGTCTATACCTAAAACTTACTTTTTCTTAAGTTATTGCACGGTTTTTAAGTTTTATTTCATTAATACTATTTTCACTCATCATTAACAATATTGTATGCCTTATAAAATAGGTAATTAATTATAAAATTAGATACACAAATATTTATTGTAAGATTTAATAAATTTATGTATGCAAGTATTTATTACTCAATCAGATAGAGGCTGAGAATGACAATGGCTCGTATAATTTTATTAGATCAGCAAACGTAAAGGTACAAACACACTGGGCAGTGCGACGATTTTATATTTTTTTTGTTACAAGTTAACAATCTATTCTTATGTAGAGTATATATTATGTTAATCTAAAATGGACTTTAAGCTCCAGCATTTACATTCGATTAATCCAATCTTGAATCAAGCTAAACCATATGTTGATTATAGTTCTGCAATATGGACCTGAATAAACCTTGAGTAAAGAGTTCCTAAATATACTCAGCCCTCGATTTGATTATTTTGAAGTGATTGCGAAATTTAAATGTAAAAATATCGAAAATATTAAGGATTGCGTCGCGAATAGCCGCGAAAGTGCGTTTGTACCTTGCTTTAATAATGGTGCTGATACTGTAGTTTACAACTAAAGTAATTTAGTCACGCTATTACTCTTTCAAAAAAAATATAAGAAAAGGATATAAGAAATTTAGTCCTGTAAAATTTGTCCAATTGGTTGTTTTCAACATAAAAGTTGCCATCAAAATTGGTTACAGTAATACCCAACTGATATGGCTTACCGATGTACCTGCGCAGAAGATAAATTTTTAAAGCGCGGGAAATGCTATTGGAGTGTAATAGTGAGACGAAACTAACAGCTGCAGTGTATTATGAACCTTATAGTAGTGATCTAAGGTTGATTGTAAGTTTAAGCATTCTTTCGTTAATCTTCAGGTCCATACTTTCCTTTCTGTACGAACGAAGATTCACGACGGGCCTTATCAGTTGGTACTACTGTACGTCTATTTATCCGGAAGTGAAAACGGCAAAGGCCAACTTGAAAGCTTTAAATATGTTCTATCCACTCTATCCTTTTTTAATAATTTATGTAAGAAAGAGATGTGATATGTTTGACATTAGTTTAGTGCGATTTACAACAGAATCGGCACCAAAGACTTATTAAGACTGCTTCATATAATGATATAGGCCGTCCAAGTACACCGGTCACCCTGGCCACGAGTTGGACATAAAAGTGCTGGCATCTGAAGAAACATGGCGGACACCATCCTTGCTTCAAGCAAACGACCTCACTAACAATGGCACTGCTATATTCTCCCAAGTGAGTCCCAATTATGCATGCATAGATAATGTTTTCAGTGAAGCAGTATGTGATATTTTGTGGCTAATCCAAAATTATAGAATAATTTCAACAATGTTGGCGTTTCCTTAGTTACCCATTCCATATCATTACGATTATGTAGTTATGATACAGCACATTTTTATTAATTTTTTTATACTATGGAGTCAGTAAACAAGCATACGGCCCACCTGATGGTAAGCGGTTACCGTAGCCATATGCAACTCACGAGGCATCACTCATGCGTTACCGACCCTTCCCCCTCCCCAGTGAACTCTGGCGACCTTACTCACGCGCAGGAACACAACATAAAGTTATTTGGCTGCGGTATTCTGTAAGGTGGAGATACTTCCCCAGTAGTGCTGTTCTTCTTCGGGAATCTTCGGAAGTTGTTAATAAAATAGTTTACCACATTTGTTTGTACAAATTCCTCTAGATTCATTTAGAAGCGGATCCCAGCGACTATTTAGGTGATGAGGGCATAAGAAGCAATGAGGCTCGTTTGGGCATCATTCATAAGATCCTCGGAGACATCCTCGGCCTCCACGTAAAGGATCCAACTGAATTCACCCAGATCGAATACACCAATGGATTCTTCCTTGGCAACCACGTGGTAAGTATTAATTACAATTTTAATGTCTGTTTACGCATCACCATTAAAGTAGAAATTGCTGAGTCATGACGTTTATATTTCCTATAGAGGTTATGGAGTTTCTTTGGCAATGAATGTACCATAAAGGTGTGATTGGACTGCAGAAGTAGCATGCCTTATTACCGTTTCTAACGAAGTGAGCATTTTTTGGTAAAAATACTATAAAACGAACTTTTACTTTTCACATCTCAGTGGTATATTTATTGTAAATATGGTTTTAAAATATTCAAAGGATCATATTTTTCTAAGTACAATATTTTTGGGCTGTTTTTTTTTTGAAAATGTAAACTTCCTTTTAAAGAACAATTACTTATTTACACTAGGTATGTGTAGGTATATAATTTGTATATTGCATATTAAATTAGATGTAATTTTGAAATAGGTGAACATGTGCAGTATTCACTTATTGTAACGCTTTATAGATACACCGTCATTTGGTTTCACCCTCATTGATATGGCAATTTAATGGGAATTACTTTTCCACATCTGTTATAGCACTATGTATTGTAGATGTACCTAATAATACACTGTTATTCCCTCTGTATCTTTCTATAGTCACTGGAATTCTGTTGGTTTTAACAAGAAAGAATTAACCTTGTATCTGATTATTAACATTTGGCATCATTTTTGTTGTATGGCTTGTACAGGCTACTGTATGTGAGCGCATATTTTTTATTTTACATTAAAAATGCATACCTAGATTCATTCATAAGAATCATAATTCCAAAAATTTTAGACCAAGGCTTTTCTCTTTCTAAAACCAATAAAAATTCACGGTTTCATTCATTTTTGAGTACAATATCTCTATTCTTGTAGAAGTAGTAAATTTTGTAGAATTCGTTCTTTTGTATGGCCCCGATATGTTAAAACCAATACTGTCATGTAATCCCTTCATATTTACAGTGTTACAAATACATAGTGTTATAAGTGTACTAAGTAATACATTGAAAAAACAACCTTATACGGTTGTGATAAGAGTGACGTACAGAGTGTTGTCTGTTAGGGGGCGTGGCCGACGTCGTCGGGCGCTGGCCCCGGCCACGTGACGGTGTGATGGCCGGTGAGACGCACCACGCTTCACACGATATTATTTTTTTAAAAAGCTTTTGTTTGCCAGTAATTTTAATAGTGACTATATTTTTCTACTAATTTTGTATTATACGCCTCTTTTTTAAGCTTACATGTAACTTAAAGCAAGTTATTCAGTTGAATTGCAAGCTAATCACTACCGAAAAGTACAGTGGGGTGATTATGTAACTTTGTTGCAATGAGTTTCAATCATTACCGAAATGAAACCGGTTAAAAAAAAAATTAAATTTAAATCTGTTTATTCCAAAAAAAAATACACTAGTTTATTAAGGTTCAATTTAGGTGTTTTCGGATGACTTTTTTACGTTCCGGTAACTGCAAATGCAAACAATGCTTCATTGGAAATGGAACAATTTACGATTATTTAATATTTCTACCGATTAAGAGGTTGTTTCAATCAGAAAATGATTGCAACAAAGTTACGTATTCAACGTACAGAACTACTATGAAAGTACCTAACCAAGTAGAATCGAACAACAAACTACCCTTAAGTATTGATCATCTTGCTTAAACTTAGGAAAAAAAGCAACTTTACATACTAACACAATGTGTAATAGAAAGGGTATGTCTATCCGAAAGGGGTGAAGATTACATCAGGTCATCGAACAATTAACCCAAAGAAGCGTAATGACGTTGATTTAGCTTGCAATCTATTCCGCTAATTTGCCACCATCCACAATGCGCTCTGGTTGGCTAAGACAAGGATACATGCGCTCTGATTGGCCAAGTCAAGAACACACGATGCAGTGATTGGGCCTTACTGTTCAAAATCAGTGACAAATCACTGACTAGTTTCGGAATCGGATTGCTCGGTATTACTACTCTGAGGGATTGTTCCTCGATGCATCAGGTATAGACTCTATAAAAAGTTTCAGCTCACAAAAATTACTTCAAATCCTAACCAACGTGTCACCGAACTACGAGGGTATTCTCATGTTCCTAACATGTAGATATAGGATGTAAAAACCATTGCCGTATAATTTGTCATCGTCCAAAGAAGTCACGCACTTTATATGGATATACCCTTTTTGTTACAAGTTGTATACAATCCTATCAATGAAATCTCTGGTCAACTAATTTAAAAACACTTTTAATAGTTAGTTCCTAAAAATACAACATTATTTACACACAGCTATACAAATTACTGCACGTAAGGTTTGGTATATTTGGATAACTTATTCCGTATGCGAACGCTACATTCAACGCATAGTTTTACATACATTTTTCACTTATTAATTAGCTAACATAGCAAGCATACTATTTTCTTAGTTTTCTTTTATCTGATTAAAGTTGATTTATCTAATATGCTAGCTTATATTGAATTAGGTTTGGTATGACACCATAGATGGGGTTTTATTTATCCTCTCTCATTGTTTTCCGAATCCATAAAATGATAGCAAAAATACTGATTAATTAATTTGGTTTTATATCTTGATGTTGCATGATTATTGTGATTTGGAGTTTTCTATCACAAAATATTATTAAAAGTGCAGTTACTAGATCTGTCCAATAACGATACCTTTCTCTCCTTTCTCAATTTACAAATAAATAGTGTTTAAGACAGATCTTATAAGCTACATTTGGCAATCTCTTTATCCCGCTATCTCCCGCTAGTCTCTTTTGCATATATTTTTATATGGGATATCAAATCTAGCTTTTTAGATCTTGTTAATTCTAGATAGCATTTACTTCCAAAATCCTTTGACATAGTCTTTCTCTTGTAACGATAAACACCCACATTGCAGAAGAAGATTCAAAGCAAGTCTAGCAAAACTTAGGTTTTAAATATACTCGTCCATTAAAAATGTCATATAACAGAAAACCTTTGTTTTACACGATTTGATTGAAACCAGTTCATTTAATAACTCGTCCATTAAAAATGTCATATAACAGAAAACCTTTGTTTTACACGATTTGATTGAAACCAGTTCATTTAATAAAGGAAAACTAGATTTAAAAGTTTTGTGGTAGAAAACACCACCGTCAGAAAACCTATTAACATACATAAAATAAATAGTACATATTATTTCCTTAGCACAAGTTGTCGTTAGTGGAAAGGTGGTGCCCAGGCAGTGCCCGCGTGCAGAATGTAGGCGATCTGACGATACAGTGGTGCATGCGCGGGGAGACGCCTCGGGAGCCGCCTTCACAGAACTTCCTGCCTGTTTATGTGTACGAGTGTCCCGAACACTTCTCTACCGTTGAATATTTCGATGTGAGTGCAAATTTGTGGTGGTAAATTCAGTAAATTTGACCTTTATAAGTGCTTTGATTTTGATACACCCACTTTTTATTTGGTAATGTTATAAAAGTCAATGCTACTATTTTCTGAGTATACGCGAATGTGATTCGATCAAGATTTAGGTAGGTTATAAATCAAGAGTTCGAAGGGAACGTGCGTAGATGTCATTTAGTTGACTAAGACCACCACTTTAGTAAACACAAGATACTGCATTGCATTATCATCAGTTAATGTTCAAGAAAAGGATATAATAAATGCGAGAATTCAAATAATGCAATCAGCATTTTTTGTAATCTATCTGAGGCCTTTGACCAAGTTGACCACCATACATGACCATACTTTGCTACTAAAGCTTGGATATAATGGCATTTATTGAACTGCATCTGATTATGTTTTATCTTATTTAAGTTATCATCAACGCTACTTAATAATGCTAGTACTTCCAAGGTTTCTAAAATTGGGGTACCCCAGGGTGGAATAGTAGGGCCGTTTTTGTAGTATGTTTACAAGTGCGGTGTGAGTGTAGAACTTGACGTCGAGCGCGCTGGGGCGGGTGGTGGTGTACGCGGACGTGGTGTCGTCGACGCAGCGCGTGGCGGGCGGCGCGCTGGCGCACGGCGTGGCGGCCGTGGCGCGCCGACAGGCCCGCGCCAAGGGCCGCGCCGACAACCACTGGATCACTCCGCCGGGACAGGCCGCCATCTCACTACAGGTACCATACCATACCATACCAGCCCACCTACGCAAGATGGACGATCAATCTATGTATGGAATTGACCAAAGAAATTGTTAAAATTATCACGTTTAGTAACACATAAATAAATGTCCTGGGACATTCTTCACACACTGTCGTCTGATCCCAAACTAAGCAGAGCTTGTACTATGGAAACCAGATAACTGATATTATACATACACTACTTTTCGTTTGTAAAGACATACTTAATATACATAATTACACCTAGAGTCAGGACATACAGACATGTTTATGCACATAAATGCATATTCTGTGTGGGAATCGAGCCCACGACCTGCGGTGCGATAGGTGGAATCTTAACCAACTGCGCCAACTGGCCCGCTCGGTCTAGTCTGTACAACTAATATACACCGCACTAAACACACACAACATGAACCGACACACTATTGATGATTCTGAACATAGTATATTAGATAATTATCAGGAAAATAGTTTAATATCTATCCTAATTTTCCGTCAGGTGTGGCAGAAAATGTCCCCGACGTTACCACTAGTGCAGCACGCGGCTGCGCTCGCGGCGGTCCGCGCGGTGCGCTCGCAGCCCGCCTACGAACACTTGGATATTAGGTACCTTACTATTTATGTATAACCAGAGGAATAGGTACAAGGTGGCGCAAAAGTAATGGCATAATATGAATGTCCTATACTTTTTGTAAATGGCGTCAAAAATCATTGTGCTTTGACATATTATGCTGTAGATGGATGTAGAATTTGTTTACAACAAGCAATGGACCGATACTCACCCGAAGAATGGGCCCAACTGTGTTTTTGCCAGTTTTCCGGGCCGTGCGATGCCCCGTTTTGGCGTTTAGAACTGGCCGGTCAGATCGCCAGAACTTTATTTGCGGCTTTTTAAATCTTACGTTTCCCACAGCAAACCACTAACCTTGCAAGACTTGAGAGCCAAAATTTCAGGAAATATCAACAATTTGGTGCCACTCGATTGCAAGCAATAATTCAAAATGCTGCAAAACGAGGACAAATGTGCATCAGCTCAGGAGGTGGTCATTCGACTTATATCATATTTTTTACTTAAAATCATAAATTTTACTCCTTCAAATAAACATTCTGTGAAAACAAGTCCAAGTCTTTTCATTTCTAACAAAATGTTTGCCAATTTGCATTAAGTCATTACTTTTGCGCCACCCTGTACTTCTTCTACTTATTCCTAATAGTTCTTTTATGAAGCTCAATTGTGGCTTAAGCATAGCATGACGACTGAAGCGAAAATGAACTCTAGGTCTTTGGCGAAAGGTATTTTATCCTGTTGAAGCCAGGCAAATAGGCTGGGTTTCATCCATCATCCATATGCGCGCACCTCATCCAAACCAGCTGGGACATGTTGGTGTAATTGTGTAGCAAATATTTATGTTAATTTTCCAGAATAAAATGGCCTAACGACATCTACTACGGGCGCGATGTAAAGATCGGAGGCACGATCACCACGGTGAACTGTTTAGGCGACGACGTCATCATTAACATAGGTGAGTACATTTATTTATATTCATACTTGTATGTTAATGAACTCTTCTCTCATGTCATTCATATTAATATGAATTACGGTCGAATTTCGATAATTGGGGGAGAACAAATAGTTATTAGATTAATGAGTTTTTTTTATTGTATAATCGTAACACTTTTGTAATGCTACCTAAAATAACTCACTAGGTCTCTCTTCTCTCACTAGGTACGGGCGTGAACATATCGAACAAAGTGCCGACAACGTGCGTGAACGACATTATAACTGCACACAACAAGCTTCACGGCACATCACTAGCCCCAATGTCGATAGAGCGGTTCCTGGCGCGGTACTGCTCGGAGCTGGAGCGCACGCTCGACTACATGCTCACGGAGGGAGGGGTCGACGCCTTCCTCGAGCAGTACTACCAGTATTGGATCCATCAGTGAGTACTAACAAGGTTGCAGGCACGTCACTAGCGCCGATGTCGATGGAGCGGTTCCTGGCGCGGTACTGCTCGGAGCTGGAGCGCACGCTCGACTACATGCTCACGGAGGGAGGGGTCGACGCCTTCCTCGAGCAGTACTACCAGTATTGGATCCATCAGTGAGTACTAACAAGGTTGCAGGCACGTCACTAGCGCCGATGTCGATGGAGCGGTTCCTGGCGCGGTACTGCTCGGAGCTGGAGCGCACGTTCATGTCAAGTTTTGAGTCAAGATTAAAACATTTGAATTTGGAACTTGCACCAATGATATTAGGTTTATTTTCGATTAACGCGATCTAGTGAGACTCGATCTGAGTTTTGATCTCGTTCTATACAGGCATCGAACAATTAACCCAAAGAAGCGCCATGACGTTCATTTTGGTTGAAATATATTCCGCCAATTTCCCACCGCCGACAACGCGCTCTGATTGGCTAAGTCAAGCCCGCATGCACTCTGATTGGCCCAGTCAAAAACACACGATGCAGTGATTGGTGCTTACTGTTCAAATTCAGTGACAAATCACTGACGAGTTTCGGAATTTTATTGTTCATTATTACTACTCTAAAGGGATCTTTCCTCGATGTATACAGGGCTAAAATATGTTTTTTCCCGTGAACAGAGGCGACGAAGTCCGCGTACAAAGCGCAGACGACGCATCCCCGGTACACGGCACGATATCAGGCGTGGACAATGCAGGATGGCTGCTCGTCAAAACTGACGCTGGTACGGTCAAAGTTGCACCTGATGGGAACACCTTCGATATGCTCAGCGGACTCGTCGCGCCGAAACTGTAACCTAAACTAGTGGAGGTATGTGGTTGATGACGTCACCATGTCGTCCACATCTTTGTGTACTGAGCTATGTTCTAAACTTCTAAAGTGTTCGTTACTTAATTCAGGGGCCGTGGTTAGATGTAACACCTTATGTTTCTGCAAATATGGATCAAATCGAAAAGTTGCACGAGTCAGGTTATTGCTGTGCCCGTTCTGTTTGACAGGTCAAAAGTTATGATCAAATGTTTTCAAGATTTTGGTAATCAAGCGATTGGCCGGCGAAAGAAGATAGACCCTGATCCTCCCTGGTCTCGGGCAAATGATACCCAAAGAAAGTCTACTTTCATATGGGATTGAAAAGATGAAAGAAAGGTGTCAATCTAATTCGATCGTGACTTTCTACATTGCATACCATCTTGTTTGTGCATACCATCAAGCGTTAGGTATAGCTGTTGTTTTGCAATCCATCGATTAAAAAGAGAAAAACGTTTCGGAAAGTTACAATGTTTGGTACAGGTCGGTTACCGAAAGCTGGCACCTTCACAGTACTCACACATATTTAATTTCACGATACAGTGTGTTTTATTACATTATTGCTTTCAACCAGTCAGTTAATTTTAATGGACGAATAAATAATACCACTGAAATTTATGAGCAGTAGCAAAAGCAAAACAATAACTGTCTCCTTCATACTTATAAGTTTGAAGCGCCCGAGAGAGACGGACAGACTTTTCATGAAGCGCAACGTGTTGAACGGGTGAGCTTTAGTTAACCGACCAGGGCCAGTAGACAAGATGGTTATCGACAATCGTCATCGTTAGTAAACGATCAACCTTTGTATGGGATTGACATTTCAAATCTAGAGGTGTGTAACTCATCAAAAATACGCGAGCTGCAGAACAGCTCACGGCTCAGGTGTGTGAGCCGGTTCAATGACTCAGCTCGCAGATCAGCTCAATGTACCTATAGTCCACGATACGGGCGCACGCTCACTGCGTACCGCGCGTCGAATTGAGCCGACTGAGCCGCCGCCATTCATTCGACTCCGCCGAGCGACTCTTTTCATACTTTAGAGTTGTTTTTTTTTTACATGATATCTGAGAGTTATGTTACATAGGTATTATTATAATTATTGAATGTAATTATTATTTAAATGTTTTAGAACGAAATAATAATTCGTAGATTAGAATTACAAGAATATAATCTATGGAGGGAGTCGCAGATACAATAGGAGTTGGATTGAGCCGTGAGCTAGTCATTATGTTGTTGAGCTGTAGCTCAGCGGCTCAAACCCGAGTGATCTGATTCATTGAGCTGGTTCAGAGCTGAGTTACACACCTCTATTCAAATCGAAATATCACGTGATTTTTAACAATCTCTTATGTCTATCCCATACAAAGGTTGATCGCTTACTAACGATGACGATTGTCGACAGCCATCTTGTCTAGGGGGGCTGTACTAATTATTATAAACGTAATTTTTTCAGTGGTTTGTGGTGTATCTGCCTCCGTATATATGGCGGGAATGCAAAACAACACCCAGTATTATACACTAATGTAATTGGTAGTTATTATAATTATATTTTAACAAATATAAGGGAATAATTTACGTCCATTACCTATTGTTTGTTTGTGATATAAGGAGCTGTGGGTATTTATTAATTGATTTAGAATTAGATTAGATATTTACTTCGATCTTTGATTCGTTTCTAAGTGTACTTATTTCTAACTGCTCATTAGTTTAGTTTTCTCTTGGGTAGTTATGTTATCGTTTTATTTACACGTTTCATTATACTCAACTTTGTTAGAAATATTTGTGGGTAGAACAATATAAATGATATTGATACGTAACTGCTGCGCTCTTACTTATATCATTGCAAGTAGATGGTATAAAAAAACAAACATATTAAATGAATATAGACATATACCTTATTTATACTAATCATACTAAATGATGAATCATATAGGCCGTAGAATATATAAAAGGAATATGGTATTAAAATAATAGTTTCGGAGGACATCTCGAAGATAATTAAGTTACTTTCTCGGTCTATATGAATTGTCTATTCAGGGTGGAAATTTTAGACGGGTCAGTAAGGGCAGCTACGGTCTACTGCTACGGCCGTGTGGCCGTACGGTACGGTACGGTAGTGTTAGCGTGATATGGCAATAGTTATGACCACACTTAAAACAATACCTAGGTGTAGCTACGATTTATGACCATCATTTTACAATGCCAATATGGCATATGGCGGTAGGCAATAGCTCCGGGCGGCGGTCTTCTTTCGCATATCAAAGAAGATAACTGCGGTAATGAATGCGTGTGCGGTCACACTTCCGTTTGTTTAGTGTGCAATATGAGCTTATCGGGAACACACGTATCTTCTTTTACCGCCTAGCTCATTGTTATATCTAGGTAGAGATTTTGTAACAAAAAGCTTTTCTGTCTACCAAAATGCTATACAAAATTAAGGCAGCACTGTTCGCTATCTAGAATGTATGCATTGTATGGGAGAAATGAAGATGTCATAGATTTAAGTATAACATCAATACCTGTAATTAAGAAAATTAATTGTCACCAGCGATTAACATATTAGTTTAGACATATTATATTATAAGTACCAATTGTTTTCTTTCTGTTTCTTATAAATTGTTTTTGTTTGCTTTAGTTTTAATTATATCAGCGCATCTACTAGTGCATGCTGTGCTCATCTATAAGTAATGTGACACTTAGATTTAGTTTAGAATTTTATTGTTTTGTTATTGCTGTATTAGTGTACTCATTGTTGAAGAGCCAAATAAATAAATAAACGCTAGTGTAACCACACCACCTCACTCGATAATTTAGTACCATAATTATTGCAGTAACAGGCAGTAGAAGGCAAAGGTAGTATGGCCGTAGCATTAGGAGACTATCCCTTATTTTTTGAGTTATTGGTATCGGCATTTACAGATTTAAAAAAACTTTTCACATTCATTTTCCTAACTAAATGTATGGGAAACGTTTTTTCGAATTGTAACATTTCTAGTACCCTAACGTAAATTGGCCCTATAGAGCCTTTTTATCCGTGTCGGATACAGGATCGGTTAAGCTAATAATATTTTTCTGACTGCTGGCTGTATTTTTAGGGTTCCGTAGCCAAATGGCAAAAAACGGAACCCTTATAGATTCGTCATGTCTGTCTGTCTATCTGTCTGTCTGTCTGTCCGTCCGTCCGTATGTCACAGCCATTTATTTCCGAAACTATAAGAACTATAATGTTGAAACTTGGTAAGTAGAGAACTAGAACTGAAACTCAAAATTGAAGTGTGGGGTGTCTATGGATAGGTCTTCAAAAATGATATTGAGGTTTCTAATATAATTTTTTTCTAAACTGAATAGTTTGCGCCCCCCCCCCCCTGTAACTTTTAAAATAAGATAATGATAAATCTATAAAAAATATATGATATACATTACGGTGCAAACTTCCACCGAAAATTGGTTTGAACGAGATCAAGTAAGTAGTTTTTTTTTAATGCGTCATAAATTGAAATTAATATCTAATACTCAGGTCTATACTACCATTTACTTATATACCTACAGGTTTTTACGGAACCCTCGGCGCGCGTGTTTGACTCGCACTTGGCCGGTTTTTATTTTTTGTTAATGCCTCTCGCAATTACTCCAAAAGGAAAGAATCCTCTTGTAAAGCCTTATTCGAGTGGCTTGACCCTCAAGGTAGCTGCCCTTACTGTCCCGTCCCCTCTCAAATTTAGACCCTGTATGTCAATATAAGTAGGGAAATATAAGATATTGAATAGATCTAAACGACGAGCAGTCCCAGCGAACTAATCACAGTGTGTATTCTATAGCGGTTGTAGTAGATTTACGAGTAAGGCACAAATAACATCAATATAAGCGTAGATATAGATGATATCTCGAGTGAAATTAAGTTTTAGATGTGTATACTGTGTTGCCGACATGATAAATGATGTATGTGTTGTATGTACAGTTAAAAGTTTTATGAGGATTATACAGAGATACATCAAATTACGTCAGTTGCGTTGTTACTGCATTTGAGATTGCAATAAGTTGTCGTTCGGTCTTAGGAGCGATCTGGAGAAGTGCATTCAGATGTCCCATATGAACCTTGGAACATGCATTCGCTTTGACAGATTTTTTATTTCGACTTTGAACGCAGAACTCTAGGCCCTCGATTCTCGCATTTTCTACAGCGATGTCGAATGAGAGATTTGGCGAAAAACATGGCGGGCTTCTGTCAAAATGTATATATGTATAGTTTTTAAGATATCCGCCATGTTTTTCGGAAAATTTCGAATGCGACAGTGATGTAGCAGACGAGAGAATTCGGCCGCAGACCCCTGATTTAAAAATTCAAAATCATTTATTCAAATAGACCCTCACAGGCACTTATGAAGTCTGACTCTAATACCGGTTCGGAAGGTTGCATTTGCTGAGAAGAGCCGGCAATAAACTCAGCAATTTCTCTTTTCAAAACAAGCTTTGATTCATTACATAATATTTACATTCTTATCGCACTGACAACACTTGCGTGTCTGATTGGCCAAAAACAATTCGGTAAATATCGAACGGGATATAGTTCATGAAGCGAGAATTGGGTGACAAATCGTGCGCTGTGGGACCGACCATGATCATCAATGTGCTATAATATTACTATTTAGTTTTACAATATCGGTAAACATTCTCGTTCTAATTTTGGAAAATATAATTGTGAAATCGCAGTTTATATGGAATTCGTTGTATCCCTGTATAAATGATGTTATGACTGTTGCATGGAACAGCCACACCACTGCCAGACTCTTATTAATATCGTTAGTTCATATGTTATATTTAAATAAAATATGTTAGGATTGCAACGGATGTCGCGGATTAATCGCGGATCATTTAAACGCTCACTTTCAGCAATTTACATTTACAATGGAATGCCAGCGAATTTTTGCAATGAAATTGTACATGAATGTATAACATACAAACTATATAAAAGCTCGGCGCCGATTTAATCGGTACGCCCCAGTGCGCGCTTTTCTCAGGCAACGTTGTGTGAGTGTCTGCGCTTCTAATTATTATATATGCGTTGTTTTGACTACCGAAAGGTAATAACAGCTGTGACAGCACATTTTTTTTTTTTTTTTTTTATTAGCGTGGGGAAATCCTCATAGGATACCTGACCGCCCTGGGGTGGAGCGGCCAGGTTATGCCGGACTTTTACCGGCTAAAACCCCACGGTGGTCGCCACCTGCGCTATAGAGAGGGGGGAGGGCTCTCGTGTTGAACGCGTACCTGCTCACCCCTCCAAGCGCGGCGCTTAGATAGCTCGTCCCGGGGGAAGTCTGACACCTCCCCCCAGCACCCTCGCTGTGCTATCGCACGATGGGTCGTGACCACATCGACCCATCGTCCTCCTTGGGGTCGCTTCTGGGCGCACAGAGCCCCCGCTCTGATTGCCCACAACCCCAAAGGCCCCGCTTTGTCTCCTTTTACGACAGGCAGGGGAACACCGTAGCTGTTATTCTAAGCCCGAGCTACAGGGCAAGAGGGCCGCGACGAGGCACGTTTGCGCCCCGGCGGCTTCGCCTCCGGGCGGGATCGGCCCTCTCCTGATCCCGCTCAGCAGCCTCTTTCTGGACCATTACGGTCTCACAGTTGAGTTGAGTAAGGCTGTGACAGCCCTACTCAACTCCTTAGGCGAACTGGAACTCTAGGAGTGAGGTTAGACGTTAGATACCTATACTAATGGTAATGCACTGCCTTATATGTATTACAATAATATTACTTTATTTAACACCTCTTAGATAATATTTAATACATTTTAATCATACTTATTCAGCTTATACTATGAAGTATGACATCCGTTGTTTTCCTGATATATTGTGAACTTATAAATCTCCGTGCGTAGAGTTTAATAAGCACACCAATATGTGAACTATATTTGTCAATTACTGCATAAAGCGGTGAGTGGTATATTTGAAGACAGGATCTCAAAATGTCTTTTTACAATCTCTTTTGGCTCTCTTTTTGGCGCTCAATTTTGGAGTTTACTCATTAACTTGTTGAGTGGGACTTTGATTTTTTTTATGTAAATTCGAACGCACACGTTGAATATAACATCTATACGTGTTTACGTCAAGAAGGAATAGGTATTGTAAGTCACAACTACTGATAAACACATATCAGTGCGTGGTGGATTGTGCATGTAGCTTATGCGCTGCCTAATTATATCATCGAATGGCGGTGTTAATTGACTTCTTTACAAATTGGCTACACTAGCTATAAAAATAATGAATAATAGGCAATGATCGATGAAAGTTTTTTTTAATTATTAATTGCATTGCATTACTACCTCAAAAAATACTTAAAACTCTCAATACTTTAAATGATTAATTGGTTGCTTAAAAACGAAGCAAATACTTTGTATTGTATTTAATAGGAAAGAACGGAAAGAAATTATGTGAATTTAAATAAGCCACATCAATGTGCTTTTTATAATTTATCTATTTACAACTCTTGGTATTGTATTGTATCGGAAAATGTGCCTAAACAATGTTATATTGTAACATGCAATCTATTTGTAACTGTTAATAGTTAGTAACGTTACTTTAAGTAGCTCATTGTAAGTTTAAAAAAAATCGCAACTTTCTAAAATAATGTTGATGTAACCATTAATAAATATTTAAATATAAAATCTTAAACTTATGTATAAAACTTTGCAAATGTTATCTATCTATGCTCTTTGAAATGTGTTATTTTAAATTGAAAACTAAAATGTGAACTTAAACACAAGTTGTAATAATTGGAATAAATCACAAACTCTAGTCATCTCCTCGCTGTTGTAACGTGATGTTTTGTTATTTATTAAATAGTCTAAAATGTTATACAAAATTCTTGTTACATTACTCTGGTTGTATTCATGTCCTCTAATAAATAATGTCATAAGTCATACATTGTTCCTTAATCATAAACCATATTATCCATAAAGTCGTCCTAACCCATTGTGTTAAGCAAAATAACATATTTTTATTGATATTGAAGACATATTCCATGGACATACTTTTAATAAAACAAATAATATATGTCTTAATAAGCGAAACTGAATTACAGCCGGCTATAACCTGTCTGAATAAAATTTTACAGATTAAAAACAACATAACAATTAAAGATTTATTATCTTTTGTACAGAAGTATCGGATATTAAATGTTTGCGCTTAATAATTATCAGCATTTGGAAAAACAAACTTATGATCAGGCACGCCAGACGTTTTCATAGTGCGCAGTATAAATATGCACCCTGCAAGCGGTTCGCGCGCAAGAGTCGCCGCGTCCATGTTCCGGCGAGACGAGGTCACTATCAGCTCGCGCAACCCGGGGCCAGCCCACGTCATCGACGTCACCCGGGATACCGGTAGCTTATATTTCTCTACGATACGCCCCCCTTCAGGGTCGATCCGGATTATCTTAAAACGATTCGATACAATTAAATATTTGCTAGAACATTATTACTATATAAAATTGTAACGTATATAATAATTACCGAACCATGAAACATCAGGGCAACCCATAGGAAGCCATTTTTGTCTATAGTCATTCCATCGGGTATTGTATTAGCGTAGCCATGATCTCGTATGTCTACGATTGTGCGGCGATTCTCTGTGAAATAAATTGCTGCTAATGTTGCTTGCAATTCTAAACTTTCTCTCAAAACGAGTGCATACCTACTTTAATGAGATAAGTAAGTAAGTATAGCTCAGACCCAGAAAAAATGAGTCTATAGAATAGAATCATCTTCGTGACCTTCTGTAGATCACTGCTGCACTTAGGCCTCTCCTAACGTGCTGCTCTCTTTTACCATCCGCATCCAGCTCAGACCCGGCTAAGTTTACTTAGGCACATGTCTGATTAGGTATGAAACCTGCATGTATAACACAAGTGGAGATTTCGAGATGGCATATTTTCGAAACCTATGATGGGTTAGTCATTCTGAACAACTTTTACAATGGGACCAATAGTGAATTCTCAAATTTTTTTTTTTACTTTTCTTACAAAATGTCATCCTTGCTCAAACATAATGTATGAAAAGTAATAAATTTTTTTGAGAATGCGGTATTTGTGCCATATTAAAAGTTGTTCAGCATGACTATTTCAACATAGGTTTCGAAAATATGCCATCTCGAAATCTCCATCCAGTATAGATAGTTTTTTTTTTTTTTTTTATACAACTTAGTCGGTTAACAAGCATACGGCCCACCTGATGGTAAGCGGTTACCGTAGTCATATGGACGCTTGCAACACACGACGCAGAATTGAATTTAAATCAGAACTCTGATTTGCAAAAAAATACCGAATCTAAGTTTCTATGGGATAGCAGATGGAGCTCTTAACATAAATATATATTTAATTATAAACATACTTATATGTCCTCTATTTAAATCAAAGTCGAAAGCTTCGATCCTCCTAGTTTCGGAATCGATGTAGTACATGACGCTGTTATTGAGAGCCCATACGAGCCCGTTGGATATAGTCACCGGCTTCAGCCTGACTCGCGGCGTGAACCACGGCTGTTCCAAGCTGTAGAGCGCTGCCTCGTCGTGGTCTACAGAGTCGCGGTTCTGAGGGCCTTTTGTACCTGAGTATTGTTAATAGTGTCAATAATAAAAGCATGTCCGGAATAGGCATGAAAAATATGTAACGAATGAACGCGATGCAACGCACAATATTAAGTAGGTAAGCTTCACTTCCACCAGGTTTTCCACATGGAAATGGTTTGATAAGGACGTAAAAGAACAAAAATATATTATATAAGTATATACATGAGAGAGTGGTGTGAATGTTAAGTACATGTGTATAAATTGATCAATCAATGTTCGATAGGAATGATGGGACAATTTACGCAAGAAATATCGCTTGCAAACAAATGTGCAGCAAGTTTCATTACAGGGAGACATCTTGCCGTACTCCAATACTAGACATAGGCCTATCGACAAATATTTTGATTTTACAATTTTTTTGTACATCTTACCACCCCAAAACCTTCCGTGTGCATCTGCCTTTCCTTCATTGAGTATGTTGTCAGGTTTGCCCTGGTCGAGTACTCCAACGAGCCTCAGCGACGCGTCTCTCGGTTTGTTCCAGTCTAATAGGAACACCTCAGACCTGACTCCCACTAAAAGTCGACTACTGTTGGCTATTGGTAATACTATGTTCACTTCACCGTATTCTGCATGGGTAAAAAGACGAAAATGACCATATAAGTATCTCTATGGTAGTGCAATTTCAAAATACAGCTACTTAATGTTCCTATATTATAACAGGTGGAGATTTCGAGATGGCATATATTCGAAACCTATGTTGGGTTAGTCATGCTGAACAACTTACTATGGGACCAAAAGTGAATTCTCAAAAAAAAAAAAAAATTCTTTCCATTGTAAATTGTACAACCTTGCTCGATCAAAATTTATGAAAAGTTAAAATTTTTTTTGTGTATTCAGTGTTAGTCCCATAGTAAAAGTTGTTCAGGATGACTAACCCAACGCAACATAGGTTTCAAAACTATGCCATCTCGAAATCTCCACCCAGTATACAATTAGGTAAGGATCCAATAGTTATATTAAAAAATCATGGTAATTTACATCTTACCGATATGTTTGACAACATGTTTCATGGTGAGATAATTCCATGAGTGTACGTTTTGATTGATAACGTCCACCCAGTATAAAGTGTTAGTATCGGGGTCCCATACAGGACTCTCGGCATGAGTGAAAGTTAGATTACTGTACTCGTATATACTATAGTGGCTGCCATCCAGATAGTTTTCTTTGACTTCACAGCTGAGTGTCTACAAATTTTATTCAATATACAATTAATAAAATCAGAGGGCAACTTTAACTGTTAAAAATAACTTGTTAATAACAAATAACTTACGCAATGTGCATCACAATTTATAATAGTTTACCAAATGACATTACGAAATTACCAATTAAATATTTTAAATCCAGGCTTCAAACATGGCTTGGCGAGAAGAATATCTACTCTGTTAAAGAGCTTCTAACAAAATAGGCACAATTTAGGCAAGCACGCCTGTGAGCTGCAAATTTTGCATGCCAAAACTGGCAGAATATGTGATACTACCTATATATTAATAATACCATACCATACCATTTGTTACCATATTCTAGCAAATAAACATCTTTATCTTTACACGTCGATTAAACTACTTACTTCAGCTTGCATAAAAAAAGGTATAATTATAACATTTATAACGAATGCCCATACGAACATTGTTTTTCTCTCTTGGAACGCTCTGACTAACGTTCATATCAATACTGTATCAAATAGTAAAATATAGTAATTACCCGTACTTTTTTGCAAATGATATTATTAACGTGCGAATGCGTGGCGTAAGTAATTAGTTCCAATTAGTACTTTTGTAAAGTAGAAGTGAGACCAAATTACAAGAATGTGTATAGCAATTACGTCATTAGCATTATTTATCATTTGAGGGTCGGCAACGAGCGCGTGATACCCCTGGTGTTGCAATCGTCCATAGGCTACGGTAACCGCTTACCATCAGGCGGGCCGTATGCTTGTTTGCCACCTAAGTGGTATAAAAACAAAAAAAAAACAAAAAATTCAACCGGCCTAGCGCAAGTCGCAGTCGCGAAAAATATAGATAAATTAAATACTTAGATTAAATATTTTTTAGAAAAAGAAATTGTTTGAAATTTTCAATATCAAACGGCGTTTACATATTTTATCCCCTAATATTAACGCACTTACAACTCTGATATTACCATGTACTATTGTCTCCACTTTGCAAAATTTTGGCGCAATAATAATCAATATTTTTTACGTGAAATATAATGTGCGTTTCTCGATCTTCTTGGTTAGGAGTAAGTCACATCAATAGGGTTCCTTTCGTCTCAGAACGGAACCCTAAAAACACATCTAAGTATTCATATTATATTTGCTATAGAAAAGGGCATATAAATAAGTTGACAAATTTTAATAAAATAATTTATTAATCAAAAATCAATATAGGTCAGCATTGTCAAAACGGAAGGAATGTGGTTGTACTCCGTGACTTCCCGTGTGCCTGATAGTGAAGATGGCGCCGGCTAGCGGCTCGCCCTCGGCGTCCAGCGAGCCCTTGCCGGTGGTCACGAACAGCTCGTCCAGCGCCGGCCCGCCCCAGCACACGGACGACACTCGGGACACTGGCAGCTTGTACGCGTATATAACTTCTTTGTTGTCTGGGTCTATGTGTAATACCTGTTGAAATATATTGTTTTTGTCAATATATATGCTTAACTAGCCTCGGGCCGATGTCCTTCTCCATACCATAGGCTATCTGCATGCCAAATTTCATGATGATCCGTTGTGTAGTTGAGGCGTGAAGGTTTAACAAAAAAACAAACAATCTTTCGCATTTATAATATTATAGTTAGGATATCAATCATATGTGGTGAGACGATGTGTTTTCTATGTATCAGTTTGTTCTAACGGAGACTAATTTTGGACAAATGTTTGCTCTATTCGTTTCCTTGTTCCTGCTACCTGTAGCCTTTGTAGGTGCCCTAAGTGTAAATAATTGACGTTCGAAAACGCTTACTATCGCATTTGTGTTTCACGAAACATACTCATGGAATTCATTTCTCTCCTACTAAAATTGTAAACGTAAAGTTGTAAATTGTAGACTTTTAACAATTATTTTCTCTGAGGGATAGCCATATGTCTAAGGTATACTAAAATGTAAACTACCACCGATCTTACCCTTCACCAACAGCTTAAGCTCATCGTATAATTCGAACCCACGACTTTCGTCACAATATTCGAAGTCAGAAAGAACCACTGAGCTACTTTAAAAAAATGGGGTGATGCGTGTGGGTATTTGCATAGGTATCCCGGCCACCATACTGGTGATAATGAATAAAGTGAAATATTAAATAAGCTATACTCACGGTACCACTGAACATAATTGCCACCCATAGATTCCCATCGCTGTCAATAGTCATTCCATCCGGAATACCGTCTTCATACCCGTGTTGAGATATGTCTATAATTGTTCGACGGCCACCTGTAAAGGAAATAAATAAAAATCATACACACACCAACTGAGAGAATACTAGCTAGCTTATGTGAACCGTCGTCACTCGCCACTTTCATAAATTTTGAACCAGAGGTACTCGAAGCGTGTCCCGCCTCCACTGTAATTAAATGTTAAATCGCCGTTCTTTTATTTCTATACTAGCTGTCCCCCGAGGTTTGTAAACTTTCAAGATTTGTAGGTACTGCTACTGTAAGTACCTACACTTTTCGAGCAACTATATCGAATGTCTTACTTATCTCTCCCTTATTCACATCGTAGTGAAATGCTTCGACTTTCTGTGTGGGCGAGTCGATATAATACAGC
Source organism: Achlya flavicornis (assembly GCA_947623365.1). Classification (NCBI taxonomy): domain Eukaryota; kingdom Metazoa; phylum Arthropoda; class Insecta; order Lepidoptera; family Drepanidae; genus Achlya; species Achlya flavicornis. Next base: position 6,197,377 of record OX392488.1, read on the forward strand.
TCCGTGTTGTTGAGCGACCACACCAGACCGTTGGAGATGGATACAGGACGTAACTGGATGCGCGGTTCGGCGAGACGGGTGGGTCCCACGCTGTATAATGTAGCTTTATCTGGCAATACGTCGTCACCCGTTTGTGGGCCTTTTGTACCTGGATGTTTAAAAATATATATTATTACTAGAGTGGTCCGGCCGATTGCAGTTGGTGGCGCAAGCCGCATAGGAGCTGGCGCGGGCGCGGGCATCTTTCCATTACATTCAAAACGCACGAAAATAAAGTCCCAATTTGAACACACCGAACGGTACGAACGATGGTATGGACGCCCTTACCCGTACGACGATGGTCAAACAGTTTTTTTTTGCAAATAACTCTGTAACATAGCGTTTTAGGACATAAACACCTTCGTCCTTTTTTTTTGTAGGAGTGTCCCCTTACTATGTATATTAGGGTTTCGTTCCCGGGTCCCGGGAATCGGGAATTCCCGGGAAATACGTCGTTCCCGAAGTCGGGTATTTTTTTGCGATTTCCCGGGAATTCCCGGGAATTTCTTTATGAGATTGAATGCTTTAAAACACTTGCAAATATTGGTCAAAATTAACGAAAAACCTTTGAAAGACAAAGATGTTGCATACATTTTTAAAACAAATGTCTACATCTACCGAAATCGAACGAACTGAACTACTTAACGAACGAGCTTAAGAGAAATCGCTGAAATTAACTGTATGAAGTGTGTATTTTTGGAGATAATGTATTTTCTTTTAAAAATGTCAAGTGTCCGAAAATACACATATTTTTTTTGCTTGTAACCTATTTAAAGTAAAGTAAAAGGCGTAATTTAATTTAATAACCTATTTTTGTGTCTCACAAAACAAGTAGACCTAAAAAAAAACAAAAATCTAAACTGCCGATATAAGAACTGTGAATGAGCTTAATTTTGAAGAATATTTTAGTAATTTTTTTTTTAATGTGTATTTTTCGAGATAAAGCTTATCAGCGTTTTTGTATTGAAAAATTTCAATATAGCCGAAAATGTATATATTTAAAATAATAATTTTATTATTTTTACCGATCAAAAGTCAAGTAAAACAAATCATCGTATCAGCCTAAGGGTGTCCACTGCTGAACATAGGCCTCCCCATTAACTTCCAATTCGAACGATTTTGGGCCGCTTGCATCCAGCGGCGCTCAACGACTCTGACCAGGTCGTCGATCTGCCTGGTGGGCGGTCGTCTCGCACGGCGCTTTCCTGTACGTGGTCGCCACTCGCGTTGTCTTAGAGCGATGTGGCCTGTCCATTGCTATCACTTCACAAATGTCGTCATTTCCCTGTCTCGTAGAGAAATTCCGAGCACTCGTAGCTCGTTCCTTGTGAATTGGTAATTTTTTTTTCAACACGATTGCTCGTAAAGTGATATTTATTGCACCGTTTTTAGTATCATAATATTCATAATGTAACTTATTACGCACTAGTGCTTTTTATTTTACATTACCGCACATTTTTATGATAGGTATAATCCCATTTATGTTAAGTTTGTAACTCAATGCAATTGATATGTGCGTAGACGAAGCATTCTTAATTTAAACGTGTAAAACAGTTTCGCTGTCAAAACAAAACTTGTGCGCCATATTTGTTGACGTTCTCATTGACTATTATCAAAAACCTACTTAAAAAAATATAAGTTTGTTATTTTTCCTCACAAGTGTGTTGAACAACGTCGTATGACACGCGTGTGCGTATCATTACACTCTTGGGTTCCTTTTCGCTTAATAGATACCGTCTCGTATGTGATACCAACTTTGCACCCATGTCTCATAATGTACTATTCTACTTCTGAGACAAAAAAAACTAATTTTAAAAATTACGTGTTTTACTTGACTTTTTATACGTTAAAATAACATTACTAACAACTTTTCAAAATTTCCCGGGAATCGGGAATTCCCGGGAAATCATTTTTTTCATTCCCGGGTCCCGGGAATGGAAAAACGTCGGGAAAAACGAAACCCTAATGTATATAGGTAAAATTGTGCGCTGCCATTTGAAAAAAAAAAACAAGCCGTGGGCGAAAATTATCTTCCAAGCCAAAATCTTCAAGCTCCTTTGTCTATAAAACATTGCATTTTAAATTTTAAGAAATTGGTTTTATGAAATCTAACAACAATTCAAAACAATTCACCTTATGTATTGCAGATATAAATTAGGTAATCAGTAGTTATATATTTTATTTTAGTGTGTAAATAAACACCATTACCATCGGGATTACACTATACTCGAGCTGATACATGATTTAGTACCTACAATTTCGATGTACCTACTTATCAAGTTATTCAAAACGTTATTAGAACTTATAAGTAAGAATAAGCGAAGTTAAAACAAAACTGTTCCTCATATAATTAAAAAAAAATTGTTCATCGAATACAATTGCATACGTCAATGCAGATCTTGTTGAAAAAAGTCGGATAAAAATGCGCATTTGACTCGCGACACGTTGACAAGTTTTTCGGACAGATTAGGTTTTTCAAAGGTTCTTTTCATACGACTAGCTTCAAAAAGATTTTTTGTTTTTATTTAAAGTATATTTAACAATGTGCCAAAACCATTCATTCGTATCTTCCTAAAACTTAAGCATTTATAGAATTTGTAGTAATTAGATAAATTACAGGCATCGAACAATTAACCCAAAGAAGCGCAATGACGTTCATTTTGGTTGAAATATATTCCGCCAATTTCCCACCTACGACAACGCGCTCTGATTGGTTAAGTCAAGGACACATGCGCTCTGATTGGCCAAGTCAAAAAAAGACGATGCAGCGAGTGGTCCTTAATGTTCAAATTCAGTGACAAATCACTGACTAGTTTCGGAATTTGATTGTTCAGTATTACTACTCTAATGGGATATTTCCTCGATGATTACAGGACTTCGTTTCACGGTACGAATAACATCTTTGGTAATTTCCATATTTACCTGCCCAAAACCGTCCTTTCGCGTCGGATTTCCCTTCATTAATGACATTGTCGGGATGCCCCAGATCAAGGGAAGTGATGAGTCTCAATGCGTCATCACCGGCCACTCCCCAGTCGAGCAAGTATAGAGCAGCTCGCACCGCCACCAGCAATCGATGACTGCCCGATACCAGGGACACTACGTTAACCTGACCGTAATCTGCCAAGAATAAGGGACACTATATTATTACGTCAGATGTCATATGTCGACCTCGCTCTCAGTCTCTAGCTCATATAGATCATTCATCTTCAGGTAGCATCTGTTTCAGTACATAGTTACCTATTTGGTGGTAAAATAAATAGGCATATAAGTGCACTCTTGTATCTTTGCACTTTAGTATTTTACTTTTTATAGTAATATACCACTTTCGGTTGACTGATATAAATTAAAATCTCGATTCTCGCATAAAGAAAGCTTGTGAAAAGATAGTTACATTGAAGAAAAATATGTCTGCAAGTAAGTGCACTCTGCAAAAGTAAAACTTGTTTATACTTTTACGAAAGTCAACGTCACCGCGTCGTCAACGTCTCTACAATTTTTAACTTGTTCAGGAAATATTAATTTTTCATCCTCATTCTTAACAAATGAAATACTTATGTTAATTAATTGCAAGCATTAAATCAGGTTGATATTTATACCATGTCATTCTGTACTAAAAAGATTGTCCATTAATAAAAAAAAACGTTTCTAGCTGGTTCTTCTTAATTAAAGGCTTCAGTAGCTCCTAGGGCCGTAAACTGAATAAATGAATAAGTTTGGTAACATAATTTACTTACTTATATGTTGTGAAGTAAATATCCCGGTATTATATTCAAGCTTATGCACATCTTGTTTGTGCACGTCAACAAAGTACAAACTCTGCGAGTCTGCATCCCAAACTGGACTCTCTCCGTGATCGAATAAAGCTGGATTTCCTTGATTTTCATGTGATGATACCTAATAATAGTTGGGTAACCACTTTTTATAATTTTTTATAATAATTGCAGTTCTGTTGCCACTAGCATCAGAAAAATATCAGAAACTTACCATTGATATTTTATGATTACGTTGAGAATATTTCGAATAACAGCCGGTTAAATAAATCAAAAACAAAAAATTCACTTTTGAATAATTCATTATAATTCTAATAATTACGCCAGGAAATATATATTCTATTTATTTAAATACCACACAACAAAATTATGTAATAATAGAATAGAATAAAATCTAATTCTATATGTTATAGAATTAGTTTAAAATCGTAGGAATTGAAATATTGAAAAGCGGCGATGTTCGCGTAGTTTTGTGAACAACTGGCATTGTTTCCGTTTATTTTACAAAACAACACATGCCTCAGGACTATAAAAAGTGATGTTTAAGTGCAATCAAGATGCATGTTTTTGTAAAAATTTAAGAATGTAATTTTTCACTTCAATCGCGAATGATAACTGTGCTTTATGCGAGTTTTTTTAACGAGTCGATTGAGTCAACCTTAACGCGAATTTGTATGGCATCTGATCAACGCCATTTACATTATGAAACATAATTTCTGAGTGCGATATTGTATATTAAACGATCGTGAACGTAGTTTTGCGAGTGTGATTGGAAATTTGGTCACCTGTGACAGTGGAATCGACAACGTATTCACTGGTGAACATGTTAATGTTGTCTCGGAGCTTTTGGCAGTGAGAGCAATATTTTACGAACTTCTTTTTATTAAATGGTATTGTAATTAGTGGAGAAAATAATGGCATTACGTAAATGTTACGCTTGGAGGACGTTTTCGACGGCAAGGCTGTGCTCTCACTAACAAAAACATCCAAAATAAAAATAAAATAACCCGGGTCCCTCAACGAATAATAGGTATTACTGTAGTCTGTATAAATTTATTTATTGGCAAACCTTTTTCCTCTGCCTGTGAATTCACAGTTCCTCATCACTATTCAACAAAGAAGAGCTGACATCACCAGCTCCTCCCAATGCTTAATTGGCACCATCATACGCCTTGATTTGGATGTTGGTTCACTAAGATTTCTATGTCTATAGGAATAAGTACGCATATTGTACACAGAATATTGTACCACAACTTCACTTTAGCAACTCAAACATAACATTTAAAGTATGAGTTTGTGTTACGGATGACTCCTATATTGGATGAGATAGCCATACGATACGATATAATCCTTCTTTGGCCATACGAGTAGGTACCATACGGTTTGTATATACAAAATGACGCGAAGACGTCACGCGCTACCCGCCATTATATTTCACCCGCCCGCTATTTTATTTCATAGGGTCGGTTTATCGCATAGAAATAAACTCAGTCAGCAAAATAATTTTCTGCCAATATAAGAAAAGAAATAAACTCAGTTGAGGGTGAATCAACCGGCCCTCCATTCGAATACCTATAGCTTGAAACTTGCACTCGCACTTATGCACGCTTATACGGCGTGACTAACGTTTGTTCATAAAACGCTTTGCCAAGTCGTTCGGTTTGGTTGTATGTAACTCGCACCAAGCCAGTGAATTAGATAATAAGGTGAAAGTAAGAACCAAACAACATAATTAAGTCGGTATTTTTATTCATATATCTCTGTGTTACAGAATATAATCAGCGCCTACGATTAAAACTTACGGATAAAATTATTCTAATTGATTAATGAAATCAATTATACTTAATACAATCATATCTCCCATCCATCTAGCAGATCCTCGATTATTGTAACAAATTAAACTTATTGCAGACATTCCTTACGTGTACTGTTTTTGATATACTAATTAAATACTTATAATAATATATTATATCAATATCACGTCACTCACGCCGACACGACTAAGGCTACATTCCGAATTAAATAATATCGCTCACAGCAATAATTTGCGTACCGAGTTAGATATCACGATAATGACAGCTGAGAACTGTCAACAATTCGGAACGCCCGTTATCGCGCTCACAGTATTCAAAACAGAACATTTGGAAATTTAATTAAAACCTGAATTAACAATGCGCTAGAACTCATTATATCTTTTATTAGTTGAGTCGCAGAAAGGAATATCCGCATTTTTTATTATTTTTCACTCATAAAATCATAAAAAGTATCTTTGCCATATGGAAAACCAAAAATCTTATTAGATTTTTGCCGAGAATACAATAACTAACCGTCACTTTTTGACAGCGCTCACGGTGATATCAGTTTAGGGCATGGTCGGTGTGAGCGCAAGATGGCGCATGTCATGACGTCATCTATGACGTTTCACGGGACATCGTGATCGCGCTCACACTAATATGGAACGGGTTTAAGCACGCTCAAATCGATTACAGCGATTATATCATTAATTCGGAATGCAGCCTAAGTATTCAGTCGCCATAACGACATATTCGATGGAAATCCTATGTCGGTACAAAAAACGAGAAAAAGTGCACGTTCGACTACAACAATGACCATTGTTAAGATGTATAGTTATCCATACAACAGTTTTAAAGTTCATTTGAAGAATGTTTTGTCAGGTGTCAATGTCCATACATTTAGGCGTGCTGCGGTTGCTGCGCGGGCGGCGCGGGCTCCGCGGGGGGCTGGTCGGCCGCGGCGGGCGCGGTGCCGCTTTCTGCTTGCATCCTGCGTTACAATTCAACTATAAAAAATCCTTTTTTTCGATACACTTATCTAAATAAATTGCGATAAACAGCAATTATGATTGCAAACAATGCCAATTACATTATTTATTAGATATAAAACCGTTCGTAATTTGTTAATACCAGCATTTAGGGTTCCGCTAGTCATCATGCATTTGTGTGCATGAACATGTCTGTATGTCTTGGATGTTTTTTTTTATATTGAAGGCCGACTGGCTTAATTGACAAGTGCTAAATACAATGCATGAATCGTGCAAGTCTGTCTTAGTACTCTAAGGAATAATATAAGTAAATAGTTTACCTCTGGTGTGCTTGATGCCTCGCGCGGAATTCCGCTGCCTTTAGCTGCTCTAAGTGGAACTGTTGTCGCTCTTGTATGAGCTGCTGACGTTGATACTCCAAGCCTAGTAATACAATTATTCATTATTGTCATGCTGAAACACGTGGTACGGTTATTAGACATTTAAAATGCCATGCCAAAAAGCCATGTAGACCAAAACCCCTGTAACCCAGGATTTAAATATATCCATCACTTTCTATCGTCATATAATAAAAAGAACCGGAACTTTCAAACGTGGGTTTGACTAGAATTGGCTTAAAACATCTCATGTAGTAAGAAAAGTGTATTTGGAGATCATTTCTCGAACTCCCGGGGGTCACGAGTCTCGACCGAGTAAAACGGGAATCAATAAAATCAACATATTAGGAAGATATGGTGTGTTGAAGTTCCGCGTGACGACACACCATAGTACACTTTTCACAAACAAGTGACGTCAGATTGATTTGATTAAGAAAATAACCTATCAGTCGAAAGTATTACGACAAGAACCCAGGGTCGCCAGACGTTTCTTATTTTCTTAGGGACAAAATTAATAGAATTGAATAGTGTTAGTACATATACTTCAAATGTATGCATACCTGCTAGCTTTTCCCAATGGCCAATTTACAGCTACCAGGTATGAAAGGTGTGTTATTTACATTGCGTACTTTTCTTAAATTCTGAGAGCTCATTTTTATTATGATCCTCGGAACTATTTCAATTCTTTTTGCAAGCAGCCAGACCAATCGTAGGAGCCAAACATCCCCTTAACACAATTAAAATGTCGCTGGAGCGCGAGGGCATTATAACAATGCAAATAATTGGTATTTTTGATAAAAAATAAACGTTAGAAAATAATTAAGACCAAAAAAGGTCTGGCGGCCCTGGGATCTCGGTCTATATTAAGTGAGTGTTATTGTGTTGTGATAAGACAGACAGTTGTACCTTCTCTCTCCCTCTCCATGGTGGCCTCCAACTCCTCGAAGTGCCTGAGCTTGATCTCGAGCTTCTTCATCTGCGTCTCGACGAGCAGCGCGACGAGCGACTTGATCTTGCGCTCCTCCACGCCGGCGAGGTGCTTCGCCTTCACCGCGGCCGCCGCCAGCGCCGCCGCCGCCGCCGATTGCAGCTTGGCGTCTACTGTTGCGGGCTCTACGACACCATTATCTTAACCATTATTTTATTTCGATTGAGCTCGAACGTGTAATATTAAGAGTGGGTCTACGCTAGGCGAGCCAAGCGCGAGCCGAGCACACGTGGAGCACGAATTTGCGTAGCGTAGACGGATTTGAGAGCCTCAAAGGAGCGTTCGGTTCGCGCTCGACTGCGAGTAGCGAGTGGGTTCAGTCGCTGTCGATAAATCGTATTTACATATAATTTGTACTGTGATGCGGCTGTTGGGAAAGCGCCGGGCAACCGGACATCTGTCCGCAATGCGGCTAGCCGCAGAATGCGCATGTACCCGAGTACATATTTTGAGATTTATTGATATTACATGACTGGCACCTAAAATAATAACACGACATTAGAGAAAATGTATGAATAATAATAATATAAGTGGTAAGTGAACAGACCAGGCGGCGGTGAAGGCACATCCTTGCTATCCTTATCCTCGGCGGCGGGAGTCTCTGCGGGCTCCTCCTTCACCTTCGCCTCGCCCTCCTCCACCTCCATGGGCTCACTCTTCACATCAGAGCCGCCCTCCTTCTTCTCGCCTATTGAGTTATTCATTCAGTTAAATTACGAAATTCTGTGGCTTGTTCAACTGAGGAATTTAAAACTCAAAATGCATAATAGGTCCGTCTGTGGTCAAAATTTTATCAATCTGGAGGCACGGAAGTGCCCCGCCAAGACAGCCAAGCGAATCGCAAGGACAGTACCTACCTTTTCTCAAAGCGCTTCGTCGTGTTTTTGAACCCTCATAACTTGGGTTTGGATTATACCAGAGGAACAAAATTCTCGGGACATGATGTCCATAGTGAACTTATTAAACATATAAGTTTCAATAACATAGCTTTTATACTTTAGATTTTATTGATATCTAAAAAACCCCGACTTCGTCACTGACTCACTGATGATCATCAAAACTCTTAGGGTACTTCCTGAAGTCCTAGAAAGCTGAAATTTGACATGTAAGCTTGCCTTGTAAAAATAAAAAAAATGGTAATTTAAAAAAAATAACTTGAGCAACTTACAAAAAGAAGTGAAAGCCCACCAAAATAATTTTTATGTAAAATGTTGCTAAGATATATGGCTTGCACTGTCAAAAGGTTATCAGATCTTATGTAGAGCCAAGCTTATAACTCTACATGCCCTTACTCTACAAGCCCTAACTTCACAAACTCTCGGCGGCCGGCCCGTGCGCGAGCTCGTCCTGCACTACAAGTGTATTGTACATACCAGTGGGCGACAGTTCAGGCGCGGTGCCGGCGATGCCGGTGGCGGCGAGCGCGGCGGCCGGCCCGTGCGCGAGCTCGTCCTGCACTACAAGTGTATTGTACATACCAGTGGGCGACAGTTCAGGCGCGGTGCCGGCGATGCCCGTGGCGGCGAGCGCGGCGGCCGGCCCGTGCGCGAGCTCGTCCTGCACTACAAGTGTATTGTACAGTCGAGGACAAAAATAAGTATACACCACCAAGCCACATAAAAAGTAGCCGTTTACATTATCATAGATATGGGAACACACAGAAGTTCAAAAATAAGTATACACTGATGGACAATTATATATGTAAACAACAAGTTCAATAATATATATCCATGTATCAAATCATAAATTTGTGAACAACCAAAATATCATAAATATGTATTCAACATTACAGTCAAAAATATGTAAACTCATTGCAGTCAAGGCCTTCATAGAATTTTATTGAAGAACGGTAGGTACTTGAAAAAAGTTTTGAAAAAAATCAATAATTTTGCGTGCGGCCGTTGGTAGTTTCGCGCTCGCGATGTTGTCAGCTCGTGCGCAAGCTGGCTGGCAACGTCGCCTACCGCATGAAGTGATCAAGTCGTTGAGAAAGGTAATGTTATTGTCGCTCCATTCACTATGCAATTTCAACGATTCGTCGTGAAATATTTATTCATGATTACTATTTCAAATATTTTGAATTAGGTACGTAGCCGTAGCCATGTTTGGGTTTGTTGGAATTGTCGTGAGATGAACTTTGGCCATATATGGTTTTCAGGGTCTGATGATGGAGTAGGAGGGTGGAGACTGGAACTCCATAACGGAGCAACGTATCTCAGCTGTGTTTGGGGTTTTTGGAATTGTCGTGAAATGAACTTTGACCATCTATGGTTTTCAGGGTCTGATGATGGAGTAGAAGAGTGGACACTGGAACTTCATAACGAAGCAACTTATCCTAGCCGTGTTTGGGGTTGTTGGGATTGTCGTGAGATAAACTTTTACCATATATGGTTTTCAGGGTCTGATGATGGAGTAGGAGTGTGGGCACTAGAACTCTATAGCAGGGCAGTGTATCCTAGCCGTGTTTGGGATTGTTAGAGTTTTCGTGAGATGATCTTTGACCATATATGGTTTTTAGGGTCTGATGATGGAGTAGGAGGATGGACACTGGAACTCCGTAGCGGAGCAACGTATCCTAGCCGTGTTTGGTGTTGTTGGAATTTTCGTGAGATGAACTTTGACTATTATGGTTTTTAGGGTCCGAGAAGAAATGTAGGCACTGGAATCCCACATTTTTTGGTGTTCTTCGAATTGTCTTGAGATGAAATTTGACTACACAACGTGTAACGGAATGGGTATATCTTTCTAAAAGGGGTGAACGAAGACTACATCAGGTATAGACTCTCTATAAAAAGTTTCAGCTCAAAATAAATTACTCAAATATTCATAACAAAATGTTTGCTTCCAAGTTTATTGAATTAAAATCATAACCAACGTCACCGCTCAATGATCATTATTTTTTCACGCCACTTACTTAAGTACCTAACTGTTCTGAGCGTCGACACGCACACAACAGTGTCTCAGCTCTGTCGGCCGTTTGCACCCACACGACAAAAGTAACTTAAAATTAAAAAAATGATTTAATGTTGATTGACATCGGTTACAAATGTTACAACGACAGGACTTTTTTTATGTGCTTTTCTCAAAATGTTGAAAAAGTGTCCGCCATGTTGAACTTTTTACATAATGGTCCGATTGCGCTCAAAATCGATATTTGAGAGACCTTTGGGTCACAAAACAAGAATCTTTTCTCAAAATGTCAAAAAAGTGTCCGCCATGTTGAACTTTTTAGATACTGGTCCGATTGCTCTCAAAATCGATATTTGAGAGACCTTTGGGTCACAAAACAAGAATCTTTTCTCAAAATGTCAAAAAAGTGTCCGCCATGTTGAACTTTTTAGGTACTGGTCCGATTGCTCTCAAAATCGATATTTGTGAGTCCTTGGGGTCACAAAACAAGAATCTTTTCTCAAAATGTCGAAAAAGTGTCCGCCATATTGAACTTTTTAGATACTGGTCCGATTGCTCTCAAAATCGATATTTGAGAGACCTTTGGGTCACAAAACAAGAATCTTTTCTTAAAATGTCAAAAAAGTGTCCGCCATGTTGAACTTTTTAGGTACTGGTCCGATTGCTCTCAAAATCGATATTTGTGAGTCCTTGGGGTCACAAAACAAGAATCTTTTCTCAAAATGTCGAAAAAGTGCCCGCCATGTTGAACTTTTTAGATACTGGTCCGATTGCTCTCAAAATCGATATTTGAGAGACCTTTGGGTCACAAAACAAAAATCTTTTCTCAAAATGTCAAAAAAGTGTCCGCCATGTTGAACTTTTTAGGTACTGGTCCGATTGCTCTCAAAATCGATATTTGTGAGTCCTTGGGGTCACAAAACAAGAATCTTTTCTCAAAATGTCGAAAAAGTGTCCGCCATGTTGAACTTTTTAGATACTGGTCCGATTGCTCTCAAAATCGATATTTGAGAGACCTTTGGGTCACAAAACAAGAATCTTTTCTCAAAATGTCAAAAAAGTGTCCGCCATGTTGAACTTTTTAGGTACTGGTCCGATTGCTCTCAAAATCGATATTTGTGAGTCCTTGGGGTCACAAACAAGAATCTTTTCTCAAAATGTCGAAAAAGTGCCCGCCATGTTGAACTTTTTAGATACTGGTCCGATTGCTCTCAAAATCGATATTTGAGAGACCTTTGGGTCACAAAACAAGAATCTTTTCTCAAAATGTCAAAAAAGTGTCCGCCATGTTGAACTTTTTAGATACTGGTCCGATTGCTCTCAAAATCGATATTTGAGAGACCTTTGGGTCACAAAACAAGAATCTTTTCTCAAAATGTCAAAAAAGTGTCCGCCATGTTGAACTTTTTAGGTACTGGTCCGATTGCTCTCAAAATCGATATTTGTGAGTCCTTGGGGGTCACAAAACAAGAATCTTTTCTCAAAATGTCGAAAAAGTGTCCGCCATATTGAACTTTTTAGATACTGGTCCGATTGCTCTCAAAATCGATATTTGAGAGACCTTTGGGTCACAAAACAAGAATCTTTTCTTAAAATGTCAAAAAAGTGTCCGCCATGTTGAACTTTTTAGGTACTGGTCCGATTGCTCTCAAAATCGATATTTGTGAGTCCTTGGGGTCACAAAACAAGAATCTTTTCTCAAAATGTCGAAAAAGTGCCCGCCATGTTGAACTTTTTAGATACTGGTCCGATTGCTCTCAAAATCGATATTTGAGAGACATTTCCTTCCTTCGGGTCACCAGTATCTAAAAGGTTCATTAGCCGGACACTTTTTCGACATTTTGAGAAAAGATTCTTGTTTTGTGACCCCAAGATCTCTCAAATATCGAATTTGAGAGCAATCGGACCAGTATCTAAAAAGTTCAACATGGCGGACACTTTTTCGACATTTTGAGAAAAGATTCTTGTTTTGTGACCCCAAGGACTCACAAATATCGATTTTGAGAGCAATCGGACCCGTACCTAAAAAGTTCAACATGGCGGACACTTTTTTACATTTTGAGAAAAGATTCTTGTTTTGTGACCCAAAGGTCTCTCAAATATCGATTTTGAGAGCAATCGGACCAGTACCTAAAAAGTTCAACATGGCGGACACTTTTTGACATTTTGAGAAAAGATTCTTGTTTTGTGACCCAAAGGTCTCTCAAATATCGATTTTGAGAGCAATCGGACCAGTATCTAAAAAGTTCAACATGGCGGACACTTTTTCGACATTTTGAGAAAAGATTCTTGTTTTGTGACCCCAAGGACTCACAAATATCGATTTTGAGAGCAATCGGACCAGTACCTAAAAAGTTCAACATGGCGGACACTTTCTTGACATTTTGAGAAAAGATTCTTGTTTAGTGACCCAAAGGTCTCTCAAATATCGATTTTGAGAGCAATCGGACCAGTATCTGAAAAGTTCAACATGGCGGACAGTTTTTCAACATTTTGAGAAAAGATTCTTGTTTTGTGATCCCAATGTCTCTCAAATATCCATTTTGAGAGCAATCGGAACAGTATCTGAAAAGTTTAACATGGCAAACACTTTTTAAAGATCTATATTCTATTGCTATCTAAGCTTGCCGCGTTTCGGTGTGAACTGACCCTTAATTGAATCTGCCGACTGAGATTGAAAAGTATATTCAAATTAAAAGTGAAATTTAAGAAGCAAATGACGTCATGACCTGTTCTAAAGACATCACAGAACGTAAATATTTAATCATGTGTGCAGCGATACTACATAATATATTAATGAATGTTTGTGTCATATACAGTGTCATCATTGCTCAGATGGTTGTATACATATTTTTGGCACATTGAGTGGTAACAATTTTATGCATCTTTTATGAATACATATTTTTGTTTTATCTAATGTTTACAAATTTATGATCGTGTCGGGTACATATTTATGTTTTCTATATTGTTTACATATTTTTGAGCATTTGGATGAGTACAAATTAATGGAGCTTTTTATGATTACTTATTTTTTATAATGATAAGTGTATACATATCTTTGTCTTCGACTGTACATACCAGTGGGCGACAGTTCAGGCGCGGTGCCGGCGATGCCCGTGGCGGCGAGCGCGGCGGCCGGCCCGTGCGCGAGCTCGTCCTGCACTACAAGTGTATTGTACATACCAGTGGGCGACAGTTCAGGCGCGGTGCCGGCGATGCCCGTGGCGGCGAGCGCGGCGGCCGGCCCGTGCGCGAGCTCGTCCTGCACTACAAGTGTATTGTACATACCAGTGGGCGACAGTTCAGGCGCGGTGCCGGCGATGCCCGTGGCGGCGAGCGCGGCGGCCGGCCCGTGCGCGAGCTCGTCCTGCACTACAAGTGTATTGTACATACCAGTGGGCGACAGTTCAGGCGCGGTGCCGGCGATGCCCGTGGCGGCGAGCGCGGCGGCCGGCCCGTGCGCGAGCTCGTCCTGCACTACAAGTGTATTGTACATACCAGTGGGCGACAGTTCAGGCGCGGTGCCGGCGATGCCGGTGGCGGCGAGCGCGGCGGCCGGCCCGTGCGCGAGCTCGTCCTGCACTACAAGTGTATTGTACATACCAGTGGGCGACAGTTCAGGCGCGGTGCCGGCGATGCCCGTGGCGGCGAGCGCGGCGGCCGGCCCGTGCGCGAGCTCGTCCTGCACTACAAGTGTATTGTACATACCAGTGGGCGACAGTTCAGGCGCGGTGCCGGCGATGCCCGTGGCGGCGAGCGCGGCGGCCGGCCCGTGCGCGAGCTCGTCCTGCACTACAAGTGTATTGTACATACCAGTGGGCGACAGTTCAGGCGCGGTGCCGGCGATGCCCGTGGCGGCGAGCGCGGCGGCCGGCCCGTGCGCGAGCTCGTCCTGCACTACAAGTGTATTGTACATACCAGTGGGCGACAGTTCAGGCGCGGTGCCGGCGATGCCCGTGGCGGCGAGCGCGGCGGCCGGCCCGTGCGCGAGCTCGTCCTGCACTACAAGTGTATTGTACATACCAGTGGGCGACAGTTCAGGCGCGGTGCCGGCGATGCCGGTGGCGGCGAGCGCGGCGGCCGGCCCGTGCGCGCCCGCGGCCTTCACGTGCGCCTCCATCATGGCCGCGGGGACCTCGTCCTGTACAGACAACACACTTTATTGTATACTAGCTATCCCCCGCACTTCCAAAGATATAATAAATAAATAAATATCCTGGGACATTCCTCACACATCTATATATATCTACGGAGTCGCGAGCGGCTGACGGAAAAACAAATTAAATGCGTACCGCGCGCAATCCGTAACTGCCCGTAACTCACGCGTCTTTGTTCCCGCGCTTTATTAACAGTTACTATATTATAAGTGTCCACGCGCGGGATGCAGCGACTAGCAGCGGCGAAGGGGCGGACAGCAGTTAGACGACGTAGCCGACATCGAGACTACAGCAACGAGCGTCTTCCACGTCTGATTTACTTTGAATCTTACATAACTTTTCCAAATCATTCAATGAACTTAATATACCTACAGTCCGCTTATCATTTGAAGACCTCATCAAAACCAAACATTGATCCGGCTGGAAGGACCAATGTTTGGTTCTGATGAGGTCTGAATCTGGGATGGTAAGAAAACACACCACAAACGTCTACGTACTCGTTAGGTAATTTCGTTCAGTAGTTTTTGCGTGAAAGAGTAACTCACGTCCATAAAAACTTTCACATCCTAATCCTAACTATATAATATTATAAATGTGAAAGTGAGTTTGTTTGTTATGCCTTCACGCCTCAACTAAACGAATCATCATGAAATTTGGCATGCACATAGACTATGGTATGGAGAAAGACATAGGCTAAAACGCGGGGGACAGCTAGTTTATAATAGTAATAACAAGTAAGATTAGTAGGATACTAACTTTAATAGCAGCGAACTCGTCCATAGCCGCCCTTGTGGCTTTGGAAGCGATGCGAGGGTCGACGACGGAGGCGAGGAACGCGACCGTGCTCATCACCGGGTTGCCGGTCTTGCTGAACGGGATCGGCTGGTATGCGAGGGGGCCCAATACACCACCTGCTCATTATAATCAAACAAGTGTTTTTCTCCATTTGCTAGTACCACTAACTGAGCGGCGTGCTTTGCACCGACTGATAAGCTTTTCTGTATGGAGTGTAGAGGTAAGGAGAACAATCTCTTGAAGAAAAATAGTCGAAAGTGTCACAGACAGTTCCAAATTCCTCCAGATCGGTGCTAGAGTAGCTATAGAGTATGAAATGAATTTATCCGTTATTGACGGAGTGAAGTACGTTGAATGAGTACAGTGCTTTCTGCCAGTTAAAACAGATATTTCCGCAGCCTTCAAAACAGTAGGTAGGTGGTGTGAAAATACTGTAATTACAGTGTATCTGGCAACACTGTACTCAGCATACTTCACTCTGTAAACAACGGCTAACTTCATTTGATTCCCTGTTGCTACTGACGGGTCACCAATTTAACGCCTTTTAGGTGACATTTTTGTATGCATGGAGATTGTTCTCCTGACCTCCACTCCATACTTTTCTGTGTGTTCGTGTTTTCATGTTAGGAAACGAAGGGTTACCTGCAGCGGGGTCGTGCAGGTAGGGCTCCTCGATGGGCAGCCGCAGGAAGTGCAGGATGCACTCGTCGTGCGTCCGGGTGCCCACGTGGGCCGCCACTCGGTTCCAGTCGTCGCGGTGCAGCTCCAGCCCCTCCAGCAGCAGCAGCGTCTCCTGGTCCGTCCACTCGCGCCCGCGGGACCCGCCGCGGTACTACAACATTATACATCACATCACACATTGCACGGAGACTATTGCGGACCACTTCGACCGGGGAAGTCGGTACTACCACCAAACAGAATACCGCAACCATCGAGCAAAAATCCCTTTAGGGTAGATACCGTGCAATCCAATTCCGCAACTAGTCAGTGCTTTTGCACTGATTTTGAACAGTAAGGACCGATCACTGCATCGTGTAGTCGATCGTATTCAAATTATTACAAATAATGACTTTGAACAAAATAAATTGTACGACGTCTGAATTTATAATAAGATTTTAAATATGAAAATTTCGATAATTTTAATATTCATGTATTATTAAGATACATGATAGTTTATGAAATGATATTTAATAGCTTGTAGATTAATCTATATTACGAGAAATTATAAAATCAAAACTGGCACTATGGAAAAAATTTACAGTTTTGTGACTGTGTTAACAATTTGAATTTTTTAGTCAATAAGCAAAGTATTAGTAATTTATTATTTGAATTTAACTAGTTCAGACTGTGTTTCATGCGTCTCATTCATTTAAATAATTAGCCACATATACATTTTACAAGTTATTAGACTTCAAACAGACGGGACAGCCTAAAAATTAGGGGAACACTTATTTTGAAAACGCTCATTTTTTAGATGGTCAATCAGAGCGCATTTTTGGCGGTGGGAAATAGCGTTTGGTTAATTGCTCCTGTTCATAATTGAATGTTGTGTTCCTGTGCGTGAGTAAGGTCGCCAGAGCACATTGGGTATGAGGGAAGGGTCGGTAACGTATCGATGCCCCAGGTGCTGCAAGCGTCAGGGCTACGGTAACCGTTTACCACTAGACGGGCCGTATGCATGTTTGACGAACTTAGTTGTGTGAAAAAATAAAGCAATATCATTTTGACCCGCTATTTCATTTAAATCTTTTTTCATGTTGAAATATACTGGGTGGAGATTTCGAGATGGCATATTTTCGAAACCTAAGTTGGAATAGTCATGCTGAACAACTTTTACTAAGGGACCAACACTGAACTCTCAAAAATATTTTTTACTTTTCATACATTATGATCGAGCAAGGTTGACATTTTGTAACATAAAATATTTGAGTATTCACTATCATAGTAAAAGTTGTTCAGAATGACTAACCCAACATAGTTTTCGAAAATATGCCATCTCGAAATCTCCACCTGTTATAGTTTTGCATGCACAAAAAATATAATTAGGAAAGTACTATTTTGAAGTTAGTTACGTTTTTCAGTCCAAACCTATTTTGATGTCAGAAGTTTTAATCGTTTTTAGTCGTCTGTTGTTTGTTATTTTTTCCTCAAGTTAGATGACGAATGTAGTTTCCATACCTGGTCCAGTTTGAGACCGGGCTCTGTGCCCAGTTCCAGCGCCGGTTCAGGCTTGATGACCGGCGCGGGGGGCGGCACGGCGCCCGGAGCCGCCGGAACCGGCGCCGCACCGGCTTCCGCACCGTTCGGCAGACCTGGCTCAACCTTGGGTACGTTCTCCGCTGTGGAATATTATTTAAATATTAAGCTTGTAGTTTGATAGTCATATTTTGGAGTGTGTTTATGGGCCCTGGGATGATAATTTAATATGTTTATCGGCCCGAGTATTTGTCGAGTATCATATAAAAAAAAATTGGATATCCGAAAACCTATACTACTGATATTTGGAGTTTTTTTACTAACAAAATCGGTATTTAGCTTGCATAGCTGAGATGTAACCTTGCTGAGTTTCTTGCCGGATTCTTCTCAGTTGACGGCAGACTACCGAACCGGTGGTTACTTCAGTAGCGTTGACCTTCACAAGTGCCCTACCAAGGCTTAAATTGAATAAATGAATCATAAGAAATCATTTTTGTTGAGAACTAGCTGCGCATACAACACGATTTCAAACTCCGAGGAAATTGATATATTTAATATGAGTAGCACATCGCTGAGGCGTCGGCTTAGTGGGCGTTTTTTCTCTGACAACTAGCATAATGTAAACTAATCAGACACTATCTCTTTTTGATTTATTTAATTATTTTTACTTTTGTTTAATCCTGTTTACCTACTTTTTACTCAGGAGGTGTAACTATACTGTGTTAACTTAACTTTCATCCTTACATTGACTTTACAACATTGTTTTTCCTTTTTTATGTTTTCAATTTCTATTGGTGAAGACCTTTAAATGGCTCACACATCATGTACACTGAATTTATACACATGTAATCAGCTGTTGGTTTTCCGAATAAAATAAAATAAAATAAAATGGCTTTGACTTTGATACTAAAAGTGACGTAATACAGTTTTTGGAACAACCCTAATATAATTAGGGGATGAAATTTTGTATTTACAATTATATTTTTTGGTTAAATTTACTTGAAACTTTGTATTAATACTCTTCGACATAATTAATTAAAAACATATTTCAGCATTATTTCAAATTCAACACCTAAGGTAGGAAATAGGTTGGCAAAACTTGTTTGGGAAATAATATATTCCTGGTCAAATTTCTATGCTCTTCGTAAAAATTAATCAAACTCTTAATTCGGTCCTTAAGGGGAGGAAGTTTAGGCCACAGTATCTGTGGGATGGGATGGGTAAGAGAGGAATATGGAATATGATGTGATACATACCAGGCCTGGGCTGCGAGGGCCTGGCGAGGAGCGGCTGCAGGCCGGAGGGCGTGTCCGACAGCACGTGGAAGTGCGACGTGGGCGGCGGGCCCATCGCCGTCGGCCGCGACTCCGAATCCACCTGAAACATATCTCATCTTGTTTATCCGCTTCCTACCACACGTGGCGCTGACCAGGGCATCCGGTGTGTCTCGTGTCGGTAGGTGGTACCTGGTAGTTGACGAGGCCCCACTGCTCGAGGAAGCCGTGCACGCGCATGATGGCGCACACGTCCCCGGCGAGGTTGCGCCGGCTCGCCGTGCTCGTCAGGTACTCCGTCGGGTTCAGCCGGTACGTGTCGATCATGAAGTTCCTACACATAAAACATACACTCTATTTACACTAGACTTTGTAATACCCGAATGGCTACCTTTAAGATGAAAATCTGTCGGGCAGCACCTACCAGTGCGTTCCAAAACTTACACTAGCAAGCCTTTGCAAGTTTTTTGACGAAAATCTGTTCCTGTACTCTGTTTGTACCTTGCCAGCCATTGATCTCAATTAGTTGGGTTATATATCAAGGATACGACATGGGGAATCCCAGGTCACCACAGAAACGATGACGTGTCAACGCGTTGGGTTCCGTTTCACTCAAAAAAAGAATACTATATCTATACGAAATTACGAATAGTCGTAATAATTTTCAGGGTGGGTTCAGTTCCCACACAATCCATTCATTTGTGTACATGAACATGCATGTATTTCCTGAGTCCAGGTGTAATTATGTATATTAAGTATTTATTTAAAAAATAAAAAGTAGACTATATGAAGTAGGTGTCAGTTATCTGGTTTCAATAGTACAAGCTCTGCTTAGTTTGGAATCAGATAACCGTATGTGAAGAATGCCACAGATTATTAAAAATTTTTTTTATTATAGTCATGCATACCTGTAAGCGAGATATATCTCCGGTGTTTTGGACTTGTTCTTCCCGTTGAAGAACTCTGGCAGAGCGCGCTTCTCTATGGTGTGTATAGAGTTGTAGTCGAACCACGCCGAGTACGACGGGACCACGATGTGGTGCGTCTGATCCGTCACGTTGTCTTCTAACTCTTCCTTTGTTAGCATCTCCTATGAATAGAAGTTGAGTTGCTAAGAGCTGTCTTTGAAATGTATATATTTTAAGATAATCTAGCGAATCCAGTCAAATATGAGTTAATATAGTATTTTCTTTACAAGTGACTTCTTATGTCTTTTCATCAATGTTACAATGCCTCTTTTCGACAGTTGTTTTTAAGACAGGACTGTGAAATGATGGTCAAACATTTTTTTATATGTTATAGGCCTGTCCCAAGTAGCATAACAAGCTGTTTAAAGGCTGTATTAAAGTTCGTTCTTATACTAAAAGCTGAATATTCAGGCTGTAAAAAGGCTGTATAAGCGCTTATACAGGCCTTATAAGTGTAAAAAGGGCCCACATTACACAGCTTATTTCGTTATTGGAGCTGTATAGAGGCTGTATAAACAAAAGACAAGTATAAAAGCTGTATTAGGGCTGTTATTAGGTGTATAGAGCAGCCTATACTCTACGGATATCCTCTTATAAGTATCTTGTAAGAATAATAGTTCTAAATAGGTTGTCGAAGAGAATTATGTGAGAATAAAATAAATAAAACTATTTACGATGCCATATTGAATGGCGACATAATATTGTTATTAAAATGGAAAGGATAAAATCTTGGACATGGATATCTAATGCTGTTTATTGATGAATTCAATGTGCAAATTTTAATTTATTGTGAACCTGTGTATGTTTTCCGTCAAAATATTCACGCGCCAACAAAATAATCAAGCCAAAATAAAGAAATTATACTAAATACAGTAAATAAGTGTTTGTTTTTAAGGTTAGGAAGTTAAAAATATATTTATAAATAATAGATATGAGTATACAAGATCATTATTCAAGATGATAACCATGATACGGCTATAGTTATTATGAAATATTCCTTTAATTGTAATTTAAATGTTGTTATTGTAAATGTAAAATGTCGACAATTTGCTATACAGCCTAAACGATACTTGGAGTGTGTTATAAGTCTTAGTAGCTGTACTAAGTAAGTTATGAACGTTTATTGCTGTATTAAGTAAGTGAACACATGCTTAATACAGCCTGTATACAGCTTGAACGACAAAACCAGCTTGAAGTGTCAGAAAACACTTAACGCTGTATTATAGAGTTATAATATCTGTTTCAGAACCCTAAGCTGACGCGGATCCCTTTATACAGCCTGTATACAGCTTTAACGATAAAACCAGTTTGAAGTGTCAGAAAAAGCTTAACGCTGTATTATAGTTATAATATCTGTTTCAGAACCCTAAGCTGACGCGGATCCCTTTATACAGCCTATATACAGCTTTAAAGATAAAACCAGCTTGGAGTGTTATTATATTCTTAACGCTGTATAGTAGAGTTTTGATATTCTGTTTAAGAACCCTAAGCTGACGCGGATCCCTTACTAAGAATGTTATACAGCTAGAGCTGTATAATATCTCATAAATCACTCTTATAAGTATTAAAACTGTTCTTTACACTCTTGTAAGTCTCTAAAAGAACTCTAAGTTCTAAATGGGCTGGTTTATTGATGTAGAATATGCTTGCGTGCTGCTTGGGGTGTTTGACTAGATTCAACTGTATGTAATGTACATAAGTGCTTTACCAGGTCCTAAACTTTGAAAATGACATTTTGATATTGATTTGATTTTGATGATCCAGGGTACTAAAAATTACCACAGCGATATGTTTTCCTTTACCTCAGCTTAAGGTCATTGGAACCAGCGACCTTCACGGCTTCCACTGAGCCATGATCTCCCATTGCTTGGCACAGGTCTCCTGCACACATATGAGGGGAAAGGGAATGGGCAATACTCCACCAAGCAAGCGCACTGCGGATTGGTGGAGGTAGGTTAGTGGACAACCTTCTGTTGGAATTTTTCAAGCCGCCTAGGAGGCCTCTTACTAGCTTAACGACAATCACAATAAAGCGATAACACCAACGGCGTTTACGTGCCATCCGAAGCATGTAAACGCTCGATTTGAAATACAACTAGGCGGTCACCCATCCAAGTACCGGCCACATCGGTGGTAGCTGCCGATCGATTAAGAAGGGTAAATCATGGTGTAATTATACGAGCGCTTCAATGTTTTATTAATAGGTTTTATTATATAGTACCTGTGTATTGGAGTCGCTGTGCTTCCCCTGCGAGTCGTCGTGCGTGTCGTCCCTAGTGGTGGGCGGGGCGGCGGGCGCGGGGGCGGGCGCGGGAGTGGCCGGCGCCTCGCCGCCCGCCCCACCCGCCGACACCGCCGCCGCCCCACTCGCCCCCGCCCCCGCCCCCGCACCCGCCGCGGGCTCCGGGGCCGGCGTCGACGCCGGGGTCGCTGGACATACCGTATATAATAAATATTTTATAGACGGGCCAGTTGGCGCAGTTGGTTAAGGTTCACCTTACGCGCCGCAGGTCGTGGGTTCGATTCCCACACAGGACATGCACTTGTGTGCATGAACATGTCTGTATGTCCTGAGTCTGGGTGTAATTATGTATATTAAGTATGTATTTACAAACAAAAAGTAGTATATGTATTATATCAGTTATCTGGTTTCCATAGTACAAGCTCTGCTTAGTTTGGGATCAGATGACCGTGTGTGAGGAATGTCCCAGGATATATTTGCGGAGCTAGCTAACACAACCGGAGAGTAGTCCGCGAAATGAAATTTTACAGGACGGCGAAAAAACTAATATATATATATATTTAATTTTTTTTATTAGGAAAACAAACTGCATTAAATAGTAAATTAATAGAACATTACATTAACTCAAGCCTAAATAGTTTTCATAAATAGAACAATAGGATAGTTTATTTGTGCATTAACACTATATTACATATATTGATGGAATTTTAACGTCTTTTGTTAGGACTAATCTGTTTGAATTTGAAAACGCATTTTTTATAGAGGATTTTGGTTTATCGAGAATTATCCAGCGATTTAAAAATCGTATCCAAATTATTTATAACTTTAAACCTTAGCACTACTATACTAACGTTCAGAAGATCTTTCGCTCTCAGGTGTTGGCGCGACGTCGGTATTATCACGTGACGCGTTGTCCTCTTCATCATCACCGTCGTTGTCGCGACGCTTTGTTGTACGACTGCGACAAAAAAATATGTTAGTTATTAAAGATCTCGAATGCAAATGTAGGTACAACGGGCAACAGAAAGTCTCTTTTGCTTACCAGAGCTGGTATAGACTAGCATTTCGCCCGGAACCCACTTGACATCGAATATTGGGAAACCCAATATAGATATGTCAATAAATAGTGTTGTTAGTTACCTCTTGCGTTTCCCGTGTTTGAGTGGCGGCGGCGAGGGCGAGCGCTTCCTCTTGCTTCCCTTCTTGCTCTTGCTGGAGGGCTCCGCGCCCGGGATCAGGTCGTCCACGGACAGACGCAGCTTGTGGACCTATATAACAACTCTTACACTCAAAACTAATATATTTTTTACAATTCCTGTCTTAGTTATTTTCTATTTGTAAAAAACTGCGCTACTACTACGCTTTTAATTTCACTTGTACCACAAGTCAAGGCCATTTCTATTGAGGCTCCAGAAACCACAGGTTCGGAACTCAGCCTTCAACTGAGAAGAACCGGCAAGAAACTCAACAAGGTTAAGATTTTGAAATATTTTAAGTATAATCTGACTATATTGACTTTTTTCTACAGAATAAGATATGCCTAAATGCATAGATTCAGGCGAAAAAATATTAAAATAATAACCTAAAAAAGTTCACGATTATTGAAACGACTAGCTTTCATAAGCATGAGCAAGGTGCACTTGTGCAGAGTGCAGCTACTGCTTTATATTTAAAGTAGGAGTTAAGTATGGTGTATAGTATACCTTCTTTTTTCCGTTGTTGTCAAGTTCGTAGTCCTCCTCGTTCATCCACTCGTTGTACTGCGGCAGGTCGAGCGCCCACGTGGCGGTGACGCGCCACGGCTCCGCGCGGCTGCACTCCCAGCTCACTGTCTCTGGTACATCCACCTACACAGGAATACTACATCTCATACAGGTCGGTTTACGAAAGCTGGCTCGTTCACAGTACACATGTGCAGTTTCACGATACATTATTTCATCGAATCAGTCAGTCAATTCTAATGTAAACCATCCAAAAAAGCCAACTCTATATTAATGAGCGTAGCAAAAGCAAAACAAAAACTGTCTCCTTCATACTCATGATGCGTCAGTGCGGCGTCACATCCGCGCGCTTAATCACTGCCACTAAACAAGCGCAACGTGTAAATGTGTTGAACGTGCCAGCTTTAGTTACCCGACCTGTACTTTCAGGCACGTGGGAAAATAAAATATCGAGTAAATTACCCTTATGTTGGTAGCACTGTCACTAGACCACTGATCGTAACGAATTTAAAAAAAAGATGTTTTAAATGTTGGATTCTGAATTGAATAGCCGAATGGTACCTATGTCATAATTTATAATAGGATGCCTTTATCCTACATTATGGCAGTTAAAGATCCAAAAAGTACTAAGTGTTTATTTAAATATGATATAAACTAAACATATATAATATGCTTTGTCCTGAATGAATGACTGAGAATCAACGCACAGCCTAAACCGCTGATCGTAGAGACCTGTAATTTAGAGGGTGTGTTCTTTGTATGACGTAGGCATCCGATAAGAAAGGATTTTCCGAAATTCTACCCCTAAGGGGGTGAAAAGCGGGGACAAAGTTTGTATGGGACAACGTGATTCCTTGGTCCGATTTACGCGGGTGAAACCGCGGGGGTCTGCTAGAAGTGCTATATAATATCTCTGTAGAGCATAGCGCAAAAAAATTTTTTGTGTAATATCTGGTCACCGTAGTCCAAGCTCTGCTTAGTTTGGGATCAGATAACCATGTATAAAAACATGGGAACAGAATTTTGAACTAGGTGATCCAGTCCAGACTACAAACCCTTCGTGTCATTTGGCATAGTAATGTCTACAGGTTTAGCGATATATTCCTGAGCTTATTTGGTAGATATCTTTACAAGCCGTCTCATTCGAGTCATTTCAAAAGAAAGAGACTTCATTAACATATATCTGTTTTTCACACCAATCTACGAAAAGAAACAAAACTAATAACTAATTTAAAATTGTAACCAAATATTGCACACTACTCAAATGACGGTAATTTTTGTCGCTTGTCAAGTCATGGTTTGTGGATTTTATCTTATACAATTGTGGTTTCGTTACTCCGCGTCACTTGTAACTTCACCAGTAACGCGTTACTAATCGATTAAACGGTAGCGCCATGCGAGAGCCTCCATTGAAATACTACTGGTAGCAAGTGCTAATGCCTGCATAATTCTACCAGAAATCCTACTAATATAACGCGAACGTATAATGGCTGTATGGATGTTTGTTACTCTTTCATCCAAAAACAACTCGGATTTGGATGAAATATTGCAGATAGAATATGTTTCGGATTTGCACATACTTATTATATCGGGAAAGCGATAGGTCCGGGGGGAAACTTGTATGTTCTATAACAATTACTCACGGGTAGATCCGCCTGCGCCCATGTGTCATGGCTGTCGGGCAAGTAGTACCAATGTACCAGGACGTGGTTACCGCGACGGAACACCGGCCGGGCGTACTCCTCCTCCAGAGGGTCCACTGTCGGGTATATTATGTGTGTCGCGTCTTCTTCATCCTCTATCGAAAAAAAATATGTCAACGATGCGGTATTTTGTCTCATTCTATTCAATGTCCGCGATTCTCTTGTTTTTCTCTTACCAGTTGTTTCTCCCTGATGATTGACTACTATATCTTTGACTTTATTAGCGGTGGCTTTGTCGACATCGGGGCGTATGTAGATGCAAGGTGTACGGATGACGTCACTGCCAAGGAGCGAGGATTCTATCTCCATCATCATCTGTACATTGAGGTCCTTACGCGAAGGGTTCTGCAAATGTAGGAGTCGGGGGTGGGAGGAGACACGAGTCAAATGTTAGATATTGTTCATCGCACAGCTAGGATAAAGCGGTAGAATGCATAGGTGAATCTGTTACTTACAAACTAACTAATTTAGTCTCATCTCTTTCTTACAAACATTATTGAAAGAGGATAGAAAATAGTAGTCATTTATTCGACAGAGAAAAATGTCTTATATCCTTTTCTTATGTGTATTGTTAGAGAGAGAGAGAGAGATAGAGTGGAGACTTAATTCAGCTTAGTTTGTTAACAACTGAATCAGCACCATTATAAGATGTTAGAGTAATTACTGAGACTGATCTATTTAACTTCGTTTTTAGGGTTCCGTAGCCAAATGGCAAAAAACGGAACCCTTATAGATTCGTCATGTCTGTCTGTCTGTCTGTCTGTCTGTCTGTCTGTCTGTCTGTCCGTCCGTATGTCACAGCCATTTATTTCCGAAACTATAAGAACTATAATGTTGAAACTAGGTAAGTAGATGTATTCTGTGAACCGCATTAAGATTTTCACACAAAAATAGAAAAAAAACAATAAATTTTGGGGGTTCCCCATACTTAGAACTGAAACTCAAAAAAAATTTTTTCATCAAACCCATAAGTGTGGGATGTCTATGGATAGGTCTTCAAAAATGATATTGAGGTTTCTAATATCATTTTTTTCTAAACTGAATAGTTTGCGCGAGAGACTCTTCCAAAGTGGTAAAATGTGTGTCCCCCCCCTGTAACTTCTAAAATAAGAGAATGATAAATCTATAAAAAATATATGATATATATTACGATGCAAACTACCAACGAAAATTGGTTTGAACGAGATCTAGAAAGTAGTTTTTTTTTAATACGTCATAAATTGAAATTAATATCAAATACTCAGGTCTATACTACCATTTACTTATATACCTACAGGTTTGTACGGAACCCTCGGTGCGTGAGTCTGACTCGCACTTGGCCGGTTTTTTTTTTATTCCTTTAGTTAAAAGGACTTTATGGCGGCAATTACAAATGCAAATCTATCAAAATATTTAAATACAAATTGTAATAATTAATGGGGCAAACAAAATATTCGAATGATACTATTGTTTCTATCACCTACACAATTCCAGAACTAAGCCATTTATAAGAATTTTGATTGACTTTTACCAGAAATAGAGGCATGCAAATAGAGAAGAATTTGAAAAATCCCAATGTATATTAGTGACAAAACATACAAAATATTGTTATTTTCACACACAAATGCATTTGTTATTAAAACGCCCAGAATTATTTACAAACATATATAAAATCATCCATAAATTTGAAACCCACTTTAAACTCGGCAACATAATGAACCTTGCATGAAATGACGAATAATGGAAAATCTCTGGACTACCTTTGAAGCGGTTGGAATCATCAAATGTTACTATATAGGACCTGTGTGTGTATATAATAAGAAAGTGAACATCAATAAAACACGTCAAGATATTTTTATCGATAAAGATGTGTAAAAAAACATTAAACAGTGACTGAGAAAGAATAGCTTGCACATAATTAACAATAAAAACAGTGAAATTGGAAATGTATTGCTTTCAGTCGTGATATTAACAATAAACAGTGCCTTCTCTATAGATTAGTTTGATTTTAATTCAATAAAGGAGAGTTTTAAATTATGTTTATTTGAATACCTGCCGTTAACTAGGTATCTCATATCCTGAATACATTCGTGCAATTAGCAACAACACACCTCTGATACCTAAATATATCGCTAAAACTTTATTTTGCATGATATTAAAAATAAATAAAAATTATACTATAAGTCAATGTTTGTACTAGTCTGTTTTTTTATATATACGCAGAAGGCGGTAAATAAACGTCTAGAACAAAACGATTAGACTAACTTTTCAGTCTTTGATTAAGGATACATCCAGATTGAGTGCCGAATCTGTGCACGCGTCGAAAAAAATAACCGTAGCTGTTACGCGCAGCAGCCTATAAAAGTTGGCCTGTTTTATATATTCGTGTAGTATGGCGACGTTCTTATATTTATTTCTATGTTGTCAGTATTCATATTATCTATTATGCATTAAATACGAGTAAAATAGATCACGTGTAAGTCAGAAATATACATATCACATAGTTCTGTACTGTAGTTACTATAATATTTTAGTTAAAGGTAAACCTAATTTCATTGGTGCAGGTTCCAAATTCAATTGTTTAAATCTCGATTCAAAACTTAACATGATCATTGATTGACGTTGTAGATTACGGAACTTAGTGTATTATGTAAGATTTTCAAAAGATCATAAGTACTTCTTTTCATTATAATGTCGCAAACCAAATTACTCAAATATTATTCTATTTATTTACACACCAGAGCATTGTGCCATAATAAACTTCAACGACACCAATTTTATAAAGTACTAGAGGCCGGTACGTGCTTCGCTACGTATAAAAATAAAAATGTGATAAATGAAGAACCGCTGGACCGATTTTGTGCAAACTTCACATAAACCATCTACTAAATAGTCCGAACAAAGCCTAAACATTTGGTTGGATAGGTGAGCCCGTTCTTGAGTTAAAAAATTACAACGAAAAGTGGCATTGATTTTTATATATAATGATTGATCTGTTTTGTACTATTTGACTTTGAGATCGACAATCGGTCAAACACCATAGTGATTATCCTTCCTTTGGATCACGATTAAAAAAATAACAATGACATTAATTATTATCATAGGACGCGCGTCCCTCGCGAGAACCAACGGGTTAGTTAAATTTGAATACACAACACTAAAATACAAATGTGACACATCCATACGAAAAGTGTGTTGCAATAGTATAGTGATCAGAGGTGTATCGTGTGTTGTAGTTGATGCATTTGTTATAGAGCCACGTGGTGCGGGGCGGGGTTCTGGCGGGGGCTGGCGGGGTCTGGCGGTGAGCGAGGCGGGCGTGCGGCCGAGTGCATACCTTACCGACCTGGAAGTCGAACTTGCGCCACCGCTGCTCCGACTTGAAGCGGAACATGGTGGCAAGCACCGTGCACAGAGAGCCGCCAGCTTTCATGTCCATGAACACTTTCATCTGTCGATAAAAAACAAAGTATATCATTCAACAACCAATAGATCAATCAGCATATCTAGTATTATATTTAAATTATTTATTTATTATTAGCTGCATATTTTGGGATCAGATGGCCGTGTGAGGAATGTCCCAAGATATTTATTTATTTATAATTCTTCGTTGTGTTTTACCTACAATCAATCATCAATCTCAAGAGTAGATTTTGACGGGCCAGTTGGCGCAGTTGGTTAAGACGTGGAGTCTTAACCTATAGCGCCGCAGGTCGTGGGTTCGAGTGGGCGATCAGATGACCGTGTGTGAGGAATGTCCCAGGATATTTATTATTTATTTATTATTTTATTTAGATTTATTACCTTTTTTTACTATCCACAATCCTTACTTAAACGCGAAAGTTTGTATGTTTGTTAGTCTTTCACGCAAAACTACTGAACGGATTTGGATGAAATTTGGCACACAGATAGAATATGTTCTGGATTAACACATAGGATACTTTTTATCCCGGGAAAACATACGACCACTCGGGAATGCGGGTGAAACCCCGCGGGACAGCTTATTACTGTAATCAATAAAATTGATGAAACATAACCGAGGTAATAGGTATTCTTAAGCGACTTGAAAAAAAGAAGGATGCTCAATTTTATTTTAATAACAGTTATGGTCCAAACCAAGGAAATATACGTCCAAGCAAGGAAGGTGGAAAAACTCGCTGCGCTAGTCAAGACTCGCACGTTTATGCAGTTCGTGAAAATCCGAGCCACATCCCCCTTTGCATTTACTTAAGCCGTAATACTAAAAAATGCATGAATAATGCATCAATCAGCAAAAAAAATGTGTGGCATAGCTAGTATGGGTGGCTCGTGGAGGAAATCGTTGTGTCCTCAGGTTGTGTCATCTCGAAAATGAAATCTGTTTAAAATAACTAAAATTGTATAAACGCAAACTGATGTTCAGATTTTTATTCTATTGTGTCTTCTACAATATGACTCTGTTTTTCTTTAATATAAGACGAAGTGCCTTTATTTTTATATCTATTTGAAGGCAAAAATACGTCACTAAGACGTCACACAAGCTAAATAAATAAGTTTTTTTTTCTTTTTATAATCGAAAGGTTTGTGTTGTACCTAAGTTTTATGTACGTAGTATTTATATACTCTGAGGTTTTATGTTTTCACACTCGGGTGTCACCCCCAAACGAGTGACACCCGAGTGTGAAAACATGCGGACCGCTCCCACCGCCCCTAAAAGAATTAATTAAAACTTGCTACGCCACTGAAAGAATTTTTATATAAATAATTACATTATATTTTTTTCTTAATTTGTACAGTTGTTTTCATTATTTATGAAAGCGATAACAAATAAAATTCCTACAAACAACACTGTATTTCTCTTTAAATATCATTAGAGTCAGAATTAAAATGTGTATCAGTTGTAATTTGCATATTGTCACGAACTAACCTGTGGAATAAAAAAAAATGATATTTTTACATTACACGGTAGTTCTTGTAACAGTACATTCAGTAATATTAATTGATAAAGGTGCCATGTCAGCCAAGCCAGTGATTAAAATGGTAAATAAACTTACAATTAGCAGATCTTTTAAGAGCAGATCTCTGAGCTGTATGTCCTTTTTACACGGTTTTATTTAACTTGCCTCGTTAGTGTGAGTCGAATCTTGCGACTACATGTTAAAACAGTTTTCCCCGACCGATTGAGCTGAAATTTTGCATACAAGATTTGTTTAAATGACAATACAATGTAAGTTTGTTTTTAAAACGTTTTCTTTTTAAAACATTACCTTTTTAAATTAATATTTTTTTAATTGACTTCAAACATTATTTGGGACTATTTTTTATCTCCAAATCTATTGATCAAGATATTATTATATCTTTTTCTGCGATTTTTATGATATTCGATAGCAGAAAAATTGGACAGGTTTTTATTATTAAATCCTATTTATTTTATTAAACTGATTTCAATCAAATTGTAAAATTGTTATGTGTATTTCTAAATAGAAACAATTTCACCATCAATTAAAGGTTACATTAGGAGTATTCATTTCAGGTATTCTGCTGCGGTGAACTTTACGAAGGACCACATTGGTCGACAGAACAGAATGCGCTCTACTGGGTTGACATTATGGGCCAGAAGTTGTTTCGATTGGAACCAAAGACGGGCTATTTAACCTCAAGAACTATCGGTAACTACTTAGTAATGAAATAATGTACATTATACGAGTACATACACGCAGAAGAAACCGCCCTAACTTATTAGTTAGGGGGGTTTCTTCTGCGTTGGGTTGGGTTAGTATCTTATTTTATATTTTTATTTTATACTGTGAATAGGTTTGTTTGACCAAAACGTCACCGTGGTAAGTGGCCGAAGGAAGTGAGCACACAAATTCTATAAAGGAACTGGCTCTCAGGTTTGGCGTGGTCGTCAGCCATGAGGATGCTAGGTACATAGTACCCTACTACTGTGCTATGGCGTCCTCGCAATTTCCTTAACGCTCAAGCTCATTTTCGGATTCAATTCGACGTCAATACCACTGAGCGCCCATCAAAAATCTCTCTGAAACATCGATCAAAATCCACGAAACACTAAAGACAAATACCTACATTACAGTTTCATCCACCTTACAAGGAACACCCACTTCAAATTCTACTGTGTACATATTTTTGTAGCAAGAGGTGTTAACATATAAATGTATCTTTGAACGTAAACATTGAAGTGCACTTAATGATGTATATATAAATATGGCACATGGAAAGGGAACATCATTCTGTAATGTCACAATGTACGCCAATATCTATGGAGTGGAATAGCGTATACATGTATAAGGCACATATCATGTGAACAAGTATTTATCACATTATATGGTTAGTTATTTAAATGGATACATATTTTTGTTTTATTAGTTTAGGATATGGACACACTTCTCTTATTGTGACAGTAAAGGGCTATCCCAATTTAGCACTGATCACCTCACGGACAGGTGTTTACTTCTTACATTGGGATAGTCCAAAAAGGGACACATCGCTCAGGCTACTGTCGCAAGTGGACTTGGGCCAACCTGACAATACGGCTAACGATGGGAAGGTGGATGCGAAAGGAAGACTTTGGTTTGGTCCGTTATATTTTATTCTTATTTATTTATAAATAATGGACGTGATTGGGATAATAGGCTTATGATCATTGTATTGGTAAAAGTGACATTACACTTTCAACTACACTGGCGTGCATAAAAGTTAGGCCACCTCGCAGGATTCCCTTATTTTTTTTGTATCATGAACGATTTTTTTAAATGGGCGTTTTTTGAATAGTTTCCTAAGTTTTACATAAAATAAAATGCATTTCATGTTAATTGAGTCTTTATTTTGACTTTTAGACGCAATACTCGGAAAAATTATGAAAATCGTAAACAAGTGTTTGTTTTTTTGTTAACTTTTGGGCAAATTTCACTACACTAGTAGGAGGTATTGCCTCCTCTGGCTTTGATAGCACACACCATTCTATTGCTCATTGACTTTATGAGCTTTCTTATTGTTGTCTGTGGAATATTTTCCCACTCCTCGACAAGAGCGGTTTTCAGCTGCGCCAAATTTACCGGTGCTGGTTCCCGTCGTCTTACCCGCCGCTTGAGCTCATCCCATAGATGTTCTATTGGGTTAAGGTCTGGACTACGTGCTGGCCAGTCCAGAACCTGTAATCCAACCTCATTTAAGTACTCTCTGACGCACAACGCAGTATGGGGGCGAGCATTATCGTGCATTAAAGTGAAACAATCGCCAATAAATCCTGCATATGGCATCACATGTTCATCGAGAATGTCCAAGATATACGACGAAGCAGTGACAGAACTTTGCAGAATCACCAGCTCAGTACGGGCTGCCAAACTTATTCCTCCCCAGAACAAAACTGACCCACCTCCAAAGCTTACCCTTTCAGATATGGCACATTGTGCATACCGCTCCCCTGGGCGGCGGTAGACTCTTTCACGACCATCAGCTCCATAAAGGCACATTCGTGACTCATCAGAAAAGAGTACCTGACTCCATTGTTCCAATGTCCAGTCTCGGTGCTCACGGGCAAATTGTAACCTTGCTATTCTGTGAGCTGGGGTAAGTTTAGGGCCGGTTGCAGGTCTGTAGGGTTTCAAATCACGTTCTTTAAGCCTTCTTCTTACTGTCCATTCACTAACATTAAAATTTCGAACATTTCTCAGCATTTGCTTAACTTCAACAGCAGAACGGTGACGACTTCTTAAGCTCGCTGACACAATAAATCGATCATCTCTCTCTGTTGTCTTTCTTCTACGGCCAGATCCCGATCGTCTGATGTAGCCGCCTGTCTCTAGGTATCTTTTATACACATACTGGACTGTGGAACGACTAACTTCACATGTGCGAGCCACATTTCGCTGGCTCATTCCGGTTTCCAGTAGCGTGATTATTCGAACAACTTCTGCTTCTCGAAGATCCATTTTCATTAGCTAAAATTTTAACGTAGACACTACAGCACTAACACCAGTCAAAAAACAATGGATGTTTTTGCTTTCCACTACGTTACGTTACTTTGAAGATAATGGGCTAATAATGAGAAAACAAAAAAATATCGTAAAGAACGCTTTTCAAATTTAATTCAAGTTTTTTTTTTACCCTTTGCCATAGACAAAGACGGCAATTTGTTTTTTATAACTTGTCATTAATACAAACCAAAAAAAAAAAAAAAACAGTCCTTAAGATCATATTTTAAAGGTGGCCTAACTTTTATGCACGCCAGTGTAATTCTACAATATTTCTACAGGTACAATGGGGAAATTAACAGGTACTAAAACAGTACCAGACAAGGGTAGCTTATTCATGGTCAACCATCACAACTACGCAAACCCTCAGTTAGAGGTTCGTCCTGTGTCGATGTCCAACGGCATGACTTGGTCATTGGACAATCTGTACATGTATTATACCGACTCAGCAACAAGAAGGATCGACCGCTTCGACTTTAATCTGGAGACTGGGGAAATTAGTAAGTTGTTTTTAACCGACTTCAAAAAAAGAGGAGGTTTACAATTCGGTTGGATTTTATTTTTAATGTCGGTTACCTCATAACTTTATTAAAACGGCGGCATTCCCTCAAGATCAAAAGAGTGCAACTTCTGTACGATAGTACTATTATTTATTCTGTGCTTATGGTGCCACTCCGTCCGTCTGTCACAGCGGTATATTTAAGTAGCCGCTACTGGTATTTAATTTGAACTTTGAAATAGTTTTAAATATTGCTAACCCAACCTCGCAATTGAATTTTTTTCGAATATTTTATATTCTTTACAAAAGGGGCTGAAAATTTAAAAGTAGGACTACAATTTTAAATGGGGTATTATATGAAAGGGCTTTATTTATACATTCCAAAACAGGTTTTTATTTTCTCTTAATGAGGAGGCACACTGTCAATTTATGCCGCTAGGTATCGTATAGTCGCTGGTGCCGGCTATCAGTCAAACACCATACATTTTTACGTATTCGTTATCAAATATGTTATCCAATAATTAGAATGCCTTTATGTAGTGCATTTCAATGCAATAATAAAGGTTTACACCGATTGAAAAGAAGAAAGATGTGGATCAAAGCCTTACAAAAAAAAATTGGAAACCAAGCTCATATAGGCAAGATTATGCAGTGATCACTTCAAACCTAACGGTTTTTATGAGGAAAGCCTATATACTGGTTGGTTTAATTCATTGAAACTCATGAAAATCCTTAGAATACATCAAGTCAATATCAATGACAGTTACCAGTGAGGGTGGCGCCATCTGAGATTAGCTTTGCCTGTCCCTCCCCATTTGCGTAGTTTTTGATTTATTATGAATAATTCTTAAGAGGTTTTTAGATCCCCAGCCGTTAGTTGTTACTATGTGCACTGCAAAGATGTATCCGCACAGCGATTCATAAATAAAATCCGGTTTTCAATATTTAAATACATTTACAGGTAACAGAAGACCCTTATTTAAATTTGATGATTACAACTTAAGTGGAATTCCTGAGGGGATGACCATAGACAGCGATGGGAACCTCTGGGTTGCATGTTTTCAAGGAGGAAAGGTATGTTCACCCACTTCCTTACGCAAAAATGCTTACCTATATTTACCGAAAATCCATCGTATATGAGTCAGTCAAATTTTGCAAGTTCAAAGTTTCGAAACTCTAACAAGTCAACTCATACATTTCAGGTGATCAAATCGATTCTAAATGTGGTGTACTACTTGACCAATATATGATGCCCGTTGATGAAGTAACTTCAGTGATGTGGGGAGGGCACGACCTATCCACATTATTCGTGACGTCAGGTCGCATCGAACTAAACGCTACACAGCTAGCCAAACAACCTTACGCTGGTGCTCTTTTCAGCATCCTGGGTACAGGATCAAGAGGTGTACCTGAACATTCATTTGTCTTCCCTAATGCTACCAATTATTAGTTTTTTTTTGCAAAAGTAGGCACTTAAGATTAAAAATATGGCATATGATAAAATCTAAATATAATATTAATTTGAGCATTTCATTGACTGCTTTCATTGACTTTCGCCTGATCCTTCGAACCAATTGGTATTGTTTATGAGTAGGTTGCCGGATGATGCAAAATTTCAAAAATGGATAATCTTCAAACATTATTCGACCAAATGAAAATAGAAATGTCTAATCAAACAAAAGATATTATGACACAATTGGATGAGAAACTAATACCATTTACACGTGAAATAGAAGAATTGAGGTCAGAAAACCAGACATTGAAAGAAAAAATATGCTTCCTTGAAAAACATAGAAGAATAAACAATATAATTCTATACGGAATAAAAGAAAACGAAAAATCGTCAATCACTCTTACAGAAACAGTACAAAATAAACTAAGAGATGACTTAAATATTTTTCTTGAAAACAGAGACATAAATTCGATTTATAGAATAGGCAAAGATGTCAAGAAAAATGGAAAGGAAAGGCCAATACTAATATCATTTGTTAACAATTGGAAGAAAAACGAGATAATGAAAAACAAAAAGAAATTGAGAAATGTTTATGTTTCTGAAGACTATCCGAAAGAGGTTCTTGAAAAGAGGAGAGAACTACAATCAAAACTTGAAGAGGAAAGGGAGAAGGGCAACTATGCATATATAAACTATAACAAACTAGTCATCAAAGAAGGGAGACCGGGAAAGGAGAAGCGTAAAAGATATCCATCAACCTCGCCTAACGCAACGGAACAGCATAGTAAGCACCAACCAACAGCAAAAATAAACAGACTTAACGCGTTTGATCTAATGAGGAGTAGAAGCAACTCCCTGACAACTGAAAAACCCCTTCCAGAGAGAAAAGCATAGGATATAACCATCAGCCACCGGTACAAAAGACTAGATAAGCCAGAACTAAATAATATTAAATACAAAACATTTCCCAAGCCGACTGGTCATCGTGGGAAATTAGACCACTACCCTCCATCTAATAATAAAAATGATGATGATAAAAACACAACCCTAAAACTATGTACCTTCAATGTAAGATCCCTATCGTCAACTGAAAGATACCTTGAACTGAATTATGCCCTTAAAAATATTAACTGCGATATTTTAGGACTTTCAGAAGTCAGGAAAATGGGCTGCAACATTGAGGAATACCATGATTATATTTTTTGCTATATTGGACAAACCAAAGGCTTACATGGAGTGGGGTTTCTTATTAAAAAAAAGTACAAAAACAACATAAAAAACTTTACAGGAATTTCTGAGAGAGTAGCTCTTTTGCAATTAAAATTTGAATGCTTTTCTCTATCAATAATCCAAGTGTACGCACCTACAGAAAGATCACCCGAAGATGAAATTGAACAATTTTACAACGACATTGAAGCTGCTCACGCACTTGTCGACGAGAAAGTTGTAGTAATGGGAGACTTCAATGCCAAAATAGGTCACCCAAAAACAGAGCACTATCCAGTCATGGGCCAATATGGTTTCGGAGAACGCAATGATAGAGGTGAGCATCTTATAAACTATGCATTCCAATACAAATTGTCCATAATGAACACATTCTTTAAGAAAAAAGGAAATCGTAAATGGACATGGATATCGCCTGATCAAAAAACCAGAAATGAAATTGATTTCATAATGACAAACAACCCCAAACTAATTACAAATTTTGAAATATTAAACAGCATACAATTTCCTTCAGATCATAGACTACTAAGAGCTACAGTACTTCTAAATCCATCGACAAAGAGTAGAATAAACTTCGTAACAGCACCTAATATCCCAAAGACAAAGGTCGAAACCCTACATTACATTGAAAGTCTACAAACACACATCGAGAACTTAGAAACCGAACCAACCGATATCCAAACCTACTATAACCAACTGGAAAAATGCATGATCGACAGTTTAAACCCAAAGAACAGAAGTCAAAAAAAGCAACATAAAATATTCAGCAGAGACACAGAACAACTAATAAAAAGACGTACCGAACTCACACATACAAAAAACAAAACTAAAGACATGAAGATTGAACTTAGTAAAATATACAAAGAAGCCAACAGGTCAATCAAGAAAGACTACAGTAAGCATAGGAACGAAATCATCACAAGAAACATTAAGGATTTTAGAAGTACCAAGAAAGCTTATAAAGAATTAAACACACACAAAACATGGATACAAAAACTCGAACAAAAATCAGCAAAAACAAATTCAAGGAAAGATGTTATATACCATGCAACAAACTTCTATAAGGACTTATACCGGAAAAGAAATAACAACGAAATTGAAATACATTCAAATCACGAAAGCAAAAGCAACTGCATCAAAGCAATCGAAGATTCAGAAGTTTACGAGCACATAAAACTGTTAAAAGCTGAGAAGAGTCCTGGTCCAGATGGAGTATGCAATGAAGCTCTTAAAATAGGTGCACCAATCTTAACCCACCATCTGTCGCAACTATTTAATATGGTATTGGACACAGAAACTGTACCAAAACAATGGTGCACATCGGACATAATTCTTCTCTTCAAAAAAGGAAACCCCCTAGACATTGGGAACTACAGACCAATAAGCCTATTAGCAAGCATATATAAACTATTTTCATCTATTTTATTAAAAAGAATAACGCAAGATATTGACAGATTGCAACCAAAGGAGCAAGCAGGCTTTCGATCAGGCTTTAGCACAATAGACCACATACAGACATTAGAACAAATTATAGAAAAATACCGAGAGTTTAATAGACCTCTGTATGTGGGTTTCATAGACTATACCAAAGCTTTCGATAGCATCAGCCACTGTTCTATCTGGAATGCTCTGCAACGCTCAAATGTTGACCAAAAATACATTAACATCTTAAAATATATATATGCACATAGTACAAGTAAGGTAAAGTTAGAAAACAGAGGAGACGATATAAACATAGAAAGAGGAGTCAGACAGGGAGATCCTCTGTCACCGAAGATTTTCATTGCGGTACTTGAAAATATATTCCAGAACCTAAACTGGCCTAACAAAGGAATACTAGTCAACGGATGTTACCTACACCACCTCAGGTTCGCGGACGACATCGTTATATTCGCGGAAACCTCTTGGGACCTAGAGGAAATGATGAGATCACTTGATCATGAAAGCGCCAAAGTCGGTTTAGAAATGAACGCCTATCGTGATAAAAGGAAACAACATAGAATATGTCAACGATTATATATATTTGGGAAAGCAATTATCATTTAACAAGTCCAGTAATGAAGAAGAAGTAACAAGAAGAATAAATTCAACCTGGAACAAGTTTTGGTCGCTGAAAGAGATTCTAAAAGGAAATTATGGTATGCATTTGAAAAAGATTGTATTTGATACATGTCTCTTGCCATGCTTACTATACGGTTGCCAGACTTGGGTATTTACGAATAAAGTAAAACAGAAAATCAAGTGTACTCAAAGAGCAATGGAAAGGAGCATAATGAAGATTCGAAAAATACACAAAGTAAAGAGCGAGAACATCAGACAAAAGACGAAATTTACCGACGCTCTCACACATGCACTCACACTAAAATGGAAGTGGGCTGGTCACATCTCACGCTACACAGATAAGAGATGGACCATAGAGACCACATGTTGGAAAGGACCAAAAGGGAAAAGGAACGTTGGTAGACCAATAAGACGGTGGGCTGATGATATCATTCAGGTGTCAGGAAACAACTGGATAAACTTAGGCAAAGACAGGGAGGCATGGTGGAAGATGGAGGAGGCCTTTACCCAAAGAGGGGTCCATATTTCAATGAAAGAAGACTAACAATATAACACTAACAATAAAATTTAAGCAAACTTACTAACAAATCACTAACAACATTTGAAATGTAATATAACGGAAATATGGAATAAATGGCTATTATTATTATCTCTTTATTTAGTTTTTTGTCTTAAAAATATATTTTTTACAACATTACAATTAAAAATATTATAAAAAAACCTAATCCCATAAACAAATACGACTATTTTTTTTTTATTATTATTATTATTTGTATCTTTCCTTTTGGAATTTCACGGTCCGAGGACCGGTCCTTTTGGAAGGCGTGCATGGGGATACAGATCCAACACGTAGAGGCCCCTTTAAGATACTTTAATGTGTTGGGATATGTACACTAAGCGGATTCTATCTCTGCCCGTACTATTGAAGAGATACGGCCAAAGACAGCATCCGCGAAGTGAAAGGACTATTGCAGAGAAGAAGGAAACTATACTGGGTCTATGGGAGGGAGCTTGCTGGACTGGTTGCTGGGCTATTGATTGAGACAACGGGACGCCTGCCAAATCAAACGTCTCAATCTTGATAATCCTGGCAGACGGTGACTCGCCGCTAACTAAATGGGCCCCCCAAAATCAGTCACCGCGCGGTGACAAAGGGAGCAACATTGGTGTCAGCAGCTAAGGGTGTCGAGAGGTGTGCACCGGTTTCACCATCGCGAGTAATCTCGGAGCGGGTTTCCCCGCTATTACGCAGATTGAGCACTTCCACCCTTTCGAGCATATAGCTCTCGCGCTCCACTCAAGCCGGCCAGTGAAGGCAAGCCAGAGGCGGGGCATAGGTGCCGCCCCCGGGAGATCTCGGTTCCGTGGTGTCGCTACTCACCAACAGCTCGCCACAAGCTGCCCTGCGGCTTATTATTATTATTATTATGAGTAGGTACGCCGGATAGCGTAGGGTTCTATGTAGAGTTAAAAGTAGGTACTATTGGCACCGTACGCCAGTACTTACTATTATTTTATATGTGGTAATAGTTACGATTCTTTGCCTATGGTATGCTGGTTCGTACATGCATGTGTCAGGTCTTTTATACATAATTTTGCGGTGTGTATGTATGCTATGGAATCAGTATCTAGTCTACTTGACATTAACAATGCCTAGAATTTCGCATTACTGCGGAATCTTAGGAATGTTAGAATGCATTGCAGCGTGTAAAATGTAAATTATGCTATACATGCAGTTGACTTACTTAAGTGAGGATAGGACACTGAGCCACCTCAATGATAGGGGGAGCCAAAATCATGTTTGAAAACAAAATTAATAGATTATTTAAATTAAAATTCCCGCCATCAGATGGCACCAACAATCTGCTGCGTGCGCTGCAAATGCTCGCAGCCCTTCGATACAACAAAAAATGATTTTAATAAAAAACCGATTCACTTATTTTTTTTAACTGCTCGGATTGATCTATCAAATAAAAATAAGTTAGGAGTCACTCCAAAAAAATATTTGGACATATTTCTTAGATTGCTGTTTTTCGCTAGCCAAATATTTTTTTTACTGGTAAAAAAAACTTTTGTTTTTAAAACAAATATCTCACACGCTGTAGAGGGGGCGCCACTATCAAGATTCTGTCCCGGTTCGAAAAAAATTTAGATACGGGGCTGTGAGTGTGCAATGTCTACTAAATCTTATACATCAGTCCAAAATTTTGATTAACACAGCATGTGACTTAATCTGTTATCAATACACCATATAGAGAACAAGATGGTGGTTTTATAGACCGTACGTCTTATTAGCAAGTTCAAGGTTGGTTACAAGTACTATTGTACCTTAAAATAGTAAATGGTTAGCCTTATACAGGACACTTATATTGTCAATTGTTATTATATTATTGGCAGCATTTGGCACAGCAGAATACATTTATACAAGGTGAAATCCGCATGCTCAGTGTAAAGCCGTGTCCACATTCAAACAAATTAGAGGCATATGTTTTTTTTTTCAATATAGAGAATGTAGCTTGAGTACTACCACAACATTGACTTGGAATTTAGTGATATGACTAAGTTAGTAAGCACACACAATCTAGAAAGTTACTGGCTATCAAGTGCAGTATAGAACACAACGCTACGGTTCCTCACGAAATGTTCAAGCTTATCAGTTGTGTATCGATTATGAACATTACCAGTTCCGTTACCATTAACAAGTCCTCGGGATTCGTGTTCGAGTGTGTACAACTCTATGGTGTGTACACTGTGTACACGTCCAAAGAATACGTCCACATCAGAACATTAATATGTTCTTACATAAGGCAAAGTATATAACTTGTTTTGAAACCTTGAAAAAGGTGGTGTCTATTATTATTATATTGTTTCGACCTTTTAAGGTGCAACCTCTAAAAATAGAGCAGCGGTCATCACCTTAAAAGCTGTTTTTGAGACAAAAGAAAAACCAAAGTACTCATATATTTTTTCCCTTCATCAATATATCCATTCAACTTGTTTTATCAGTCGTGCCTCTACTAATAATATAATTATTTATTCATTCTCTCTTCAAAAATGATATAAAAAACAATTATGAGATGATTATGAGCATTTTAGTAAGTTACTTCACCCGATGGTACGTCATTTTGACACAGCTTGGGTTATGTAACTTCGGGTTAAATGGTTAAAGTTTTAAGCTATGTAGTATGACGCAAGTAGGCCTTACTACATTATTCCTTGAACTGCAAATTAATGTAAAACAATTATAGTGTACAAGTGCCTTTGCAAAAGATAAGTGTAGGCATGTGTGTAATGTAGGTATGCATGAATAAATTAAGGAAATGATCTATAATTTTTGTAAAATGTCACATTATATACGTAGAATTAGATAGAAATTATGCATAACAAAAGCCTTGTTCTTGATTATCTCGAGGCAAGGCTGCGTTGGCAGGAAATATTTATGTTTTAAAGTTTACAGAATAGATATAGATAGGTGCATACCTGCATACTAACCAATAAAGCTATTATTATCCTACAAAACCATCCAACAGACTGCAATAAGTTTCTTGGAAATTAAAGAACGTTCATCTTTTTAGGATTAGTAATAATTAAACTGTTTTACAAAAAAAACTTAAACTGACTTAAAAGTACACTAAGAAGTAATCACATCCTGATCTGATGACAATGGGACCAAACGGAAAAAAGAAGTTTCCAAATCGGTGAATAAATGACGGAGTTATAAGATACAAGACATAAAAAAAAATACAACCGAATTGAGAACCTCCTCCTTTTTTTGAAGTCGGTTAAAAGGGAACCCTTATGGTGCCACGCCGTTCGTCTGTCACAGCGGTAGTAACTACAAAAAAAACGCATTCTAGATATATATTTTGGTTAAATGCGACAATTCCTTTTACAATGCAGACTACTTATTGACTTCCTAAGAGTTAACATAATTAAAGGCCTTGGAAAAGGTCAAGTTTCCGCGGAATCGTGATTTTCGATCCGTGACCGTTGGACGATGTTATTTGACGCTTTTG
Organism: Achlya flavicornis; assembly: GCA_947623365.1. NCBI lineage: Eukaryota > Metazoa > Arthropoda > Insecta > Lepidoptera > Drepanidae > Achlya > Achlya flavicornis. Next base: position 6,240,507 of record OX392488.1, read on the forward strand.
CAAACTTCTCCTGTTATTTAGACAGGAACAAAAAGGCTTACATCCAGGTCATAACCTACGTATGTATGATTAGTCTTACTACTTCTCCTATAAAGAAAGTATTCTTTCCAAACGTTAATATATTAACGTTACGTTATGTATATTAAGTATGTATTTACAAACAAAAAGTAGTATATGTATTATATCAGTTATCTGGTTTCCATAGTACAAGCTCTGCTTAGTTTGGGATCAGATGACCATGTGTGCGGAATGTCCCAGGATATTTATTTATTTATTTAATTATATAGGTAGTATACATAGATAATATGAAAAACAACGTTACGTAAATAGGTTATTACTATTTTCAATTATTTATTATTGAGTAAACTGTACTACCATGATGACGAAAGTGTACCTAACGTAAGTACAGTTTCGTATTATTTGATACAATCTAAAATGACAAGATACAATCACTTGAGACAACAAACACGACAGCATTGACCGGTTACCTGTCCTCAGAGACTGACGCGCGAACCGTGAACAAACGTCGTGAGCGCAGATTTTCATCGATCGTTATTACGATGACTGTGTTATTAAGAGGAATCATTTTTATTGTTCTATGTGTAAATATCAACGCCTACAGAGCCAGTACACCTCTTATAAAAAATGTAAGTACCTATCATCAGTTATAAAAGTTTGTATTTGAGTTTGTGAATGGTGTGTTATGAACTTTTGATGTCTTCATGGCTTGATCCTCGATCTCGTAACAACTTTTTCCGGCGTGACTCGGTGGCCAGAAAATAAATAACATTCCCGTTTATCGCTCAACTTAAGAAGCCATTTATTTAATTGTGAAAATGTACCTATGGTATATATTAAAACCGGTAATTCTCGCTTTAATAAACTATTCATGTTTTTTTTGTGATATCGTTTTAAATTGTAATTATAACGGCAGGTATGTACCTAATTTGTACGCCATCTATATTTTAAGAGTAGGTTTATCTTATTTTTATTCTATGGCTATCTTGGTCTGGTCAAGCAAGGATCATAGGGCGATTTGGGCTAAAAATATAAAAGGTTATTCAATTCCTTATTCCAGTAGTACCTTATCTTATTTGATCAGAATCATCAGTAAAATCGATCCTTATGGGTTAAATGAAATTGTATACTTTATTTGGTTCGAAAGCTTATCAAATACAATGGAATTATATTTCGTAAATCTTATTAATAATTATTTTCACTTTATTTATGTATTCTGAGTGCATCCATATTTGGTAAACTATCTAACGTGGTTCAAATAAATCAATCAGGTGTACAAAGGTGGTATGCACATGGAGGGTCCGCACTGGAGCGGAGTTGAAAACGCCCTTTACTGGGTGGACATTCATGGCCAGAAGGTGCATCGTTTAGATGCTGACACTGGAAATGTTACAACCAGGGAAATAGGTAATTTCCTTTGCTTATTGACCATTATTATAGTAGCACATATTACTATGTATTTATGAATAGACACATAATCAAGAAAATACGAAAAATAATCGATTTTCAATGGATTTTAGGAAACTGACGTAATTAGAAAACACAATCGAAAACTCTCACCTCAAAGGCTGATAGAGAATAGACAAAGGCATTAAGATAGGAGAAGCATAAGGTGCTACTAACCACTTACTATAAGTTGAGATAACTCACATTAACATTTTGGTATTTTTTAAGAATAAGGCCAGGGTAAACGGCAATCAATGAGTACAATAAAAGTATGGGTTCATGAGGGAGATAGAAAATAGTAAATTACTCAAAAGTGATACAAAGTGCAAAAACTAAACACGTGTTGTGTTTAGTTTTACATAGGGACACAAATCACCCCTTACAACGGCCAGGATCACGGCAACTGACCACAAATTCCACCACACCAAGATTTGCTAATTTCACATGCCTTTGAATTGAATAGGTATTACTTATGGCGGAATATAATTTCAACCAAAATGAACGTCATTGCGCTTCTTTGGGTTAATTGTTCGATGCTTTAGAATATGTAGGTTTCATCGCGCCGTTTTCCTTCACCAAAAATTCTGTGTAATATCGGCCTGGGAAACCAACCTTCGTCTTTCTTCTCAGTAATCTTTTTTGTTTTTCAGGTTACGGACCAGTGTCTTTTGTCGTAACAGTTAAGAACTTTCTAAAACTGCTGCTAATATCGGTAAGATCACAACTTTTCTTCGTGTCATGGGACGCACCAGAGGGTGACAGTTCCCTTCGACTTCTGAGCGTTGTGGATTTGGGACTGCCTGATAATAGATGCAATGATGGGAAGGTCGACGCCAAAGGAAGACTATGGTTTGGTAAAGCTGAAATGTTGTATAGACATACATATTTATGACCTATTTTTGCATGTTTATACCATGTATTTTTTTTTAACTAAAGATAGGCTTGTGTTGGTGATAGGCAAACAATTACTAGAACGGAACTGACTCTAAGTACAGATGCCGGTTGAAAAACAACAGGTTTAAATGACCACATTAAACAGGTACAATTGGCAATGAAGTGGGTAACGAAGTGGATAAGGACCAAGCAACGCTCTACATGGTCGATGAGACCAATTACCCTCACCCCCTCGTGAAGGTCAGGCCGGTATCGGTGTCCAACGGTATCGCCTGGACGTCCGACAACAACTTCATGTTCTACATAGACACACCCACCAGAAAAATTGACGTGTTTAACTACGAACTCGAAACGGGGACTCTACGTAAGTTTATTGTATGGGCGTGCCATTGTATTATCTATACATAAAACGTGTAAAGGAAAGGGTATATCCATTGCAGTAACCCACTTTTTTGGTAAATTTTATGTTAATATTAATTAGCAAGTGATGCAAAACGATAATGACCCTCATTGAGCATGTTGGTTGATTTTAATTCAATAAAATTGGAAGTAAAAATTTGGTATGAATTTTTGAGTAATTTATTTTGAGAGCGTTCACCGCTTTCGGATAGATATATCCTTTCCGTTACACCTTGTATATTTCGAAAAATTTGTACGCCTTTTGGCATAGTTACGTAAAGTTGAATATAGAAGGCAACTAACTACCCTATAAGGATTGGAATTAACCTTATATTCTAAATCAACAAGGCCACATATGTTTTCAGGAAATAGAAGAACACTGTTCAGTTTTCAAGCCAATAATGTGACTGGTTTGCCTGATGGGATGACCATCGACAGTGATGGAAACCTTTGGGTTGCATGTTTCAATGGAGGAAAGGTAGGATTCTTGCACAATAAAATTGATTGAATACAATAAAATATTAATAACTAAACAATGCATATCTATGACGTTAATGTTTTCAGGTAATCAAAATAGACTCAAGAGCAGGCAAATTGTTAGAACAACACAAGTTGCCGGTGAGTAAAGTTACTTCTGTGATGTGGGGAGGTCACGACTTGGCAACACTATACGTAACAACAAGCCGTGTTGGCCTGAGTGCTCCAGAACTAGCAGAGCAACCTCTGGCAGGGTCTGTATTTGCAATAGAAAACACCGGATCAAAAGGCTTGCCAGAAAACCAGTTTTTGTATAAGGATGCAGATAAATACTAGTTTAAAAATAATGTAATAATATAAAATGTTCAACCAAGTTGGTTAGTATTATATTATCCAATACATATCCAAGATCTACATATATGATTCATGTAACTTTTTTAAGGATATTTATTCGATATAATGTTATGGTGACATAATTATAATGTTATTGATATTTTATTTCAAGTTAAAATAAACTTATTTTACGTTTAGTGTAATTTTTTAATTGACTTCAAATAAAAGGAGATTATCAATTCTACACGTAGGTAAAATAACTGGAACTGCAATATATCTATTAGGGTAGTATATGATACTCTATTAGGGCTTCCAAACAAATATACAAAATTTAATAGGTGTATGTATGTATGTTTGTCCACGCATATCTCCGAAGATATTAATTGCATTGTAACCTTTATTTTTTTATTGGTTTACATTTACTTCAACTTAGGGAATAGTGCAAGTTTCATCGCAATCGGTTCAGTAGTTTTCAAGTTATGGACAAATATGTGTAACAGCCTGGCTTATTGATATGGGTGTATTGTCAAAGGAAAAACATCTCAAAACCCTGGTCAAATTCTATTGCATTTGAGAAAAACTTACGAAATTCACTGACGAAATAATAAAAATATTTAAAAAAATTAGATCAACTTCAAAATCACTAAAAAGTATGAAATAACTCTAATCTGACACTGATTTGAAGGCAATATTTTTTTTTAAATTACTTTTTTATCATTAATAAAATGGACATCAAACATGAATTTTGTCAAATCCCAATAAACTCATGTGACGATAAAAATATATAGTAATGGTTTTCTCATGTTTCAAATCAAATCAAATAATTTATTTTAAAAAGTAAAAAATTACACAAATAATTAAACAAGTGATACCATTCAATTTTGTCACTTAATACTAAATTCTATTTGGCGATTTCCGTAACTTAGCACAGCACATACTGTTTTATTTATAAATAGCATCAACAAATTGGAAAAAATATGTCAGCTAATACTCACAATGTTGGCTATTTGATACACAATTATATTATATACTCATTATATACTCATGCTGAGTCAGTATCCTTTTTGACAGCACTTTTATTATTCTTATTTTGTGTATTTTTTAATTAAGTACTTTTCAACTTTTTTTTTTCCCTGTGTTTTTAATTTCTTTGTATATGTGTTTTTACTGCTGTCAAATAAATATCATTCTATTCTATTCTATTCTATTCTATATGCATTTCCCTTGATCAAATGAAATCACAAAGATATGTCTTAATTGTAAATTGTGATCATTTCATTTGAGTTATATTAGGTTTTGCACAATTAAACTAATACCATAATTATTGTCATCAAAAATGGCACAAAATCAGCCATCATAATATGAATAATGATAAATCCAGCTCCCAAATTATAAAATTATGTGTTTTACATGCCCGATTACACACCAGAGCTAGCCATAGCTATGCCAGTGAAGATAACATACCGAAAACTGTACAGTATGGGCTGCATTCCCTCAACGCCATAACGCTCATATTCAAAGGAGTTGAATTAACTATGTTAGTGTGAAAGTATATGCTATAGTAAAAGATTCACTCAGTTTGGGAAAAGGGGCACCGGTACGTCAAACTGAAAAGGGACGGTCCCATTCAAAATGTGACGTGTTAGTTAAAAGTGATAATTGCACAAATTAAATGTGCTACTAGTGCATATAGGTGCACACAGATAATGATCATCAGTTCATCATGAAGTCCATTGGCCTATGAATGAGCACACATGCATCTTCTTCAGGGCACTGCCACAGTAAGCACTAAATATGGTGGTCACAACTACTGGGCAATAACATCAGAACCCATTACATTAAAACTAATAAATGGGGAGGGACAGGCAAAGCTAATCTCAGATGGCGCCACCCTCACTGGTAACTGTCATTGATATGGAATTGATGGATTTTCATGAATTTTAATTAATTAAACCAACCAGTAACCGGCTTTTATAATAAAATCGTTAGGTTTGAAGTGATAACTGCATAATCTTCCTATGAGCTTGGTGTCCATTTTTTTTTAATAATCCACGTCTTTTTTCTTTTCGATTGGTGTAAACCTTTATTATTGCATTAAAATTCACTACAGAAAGGCATTATAATTATTGAATAACTTATTTGATAACGAATACGTAAAAATGTATGGTGTTTGACAGATAGACGGCACCAGCGACTATACGACACCTAGCGGGATAAATTGTCAGTGTGCCTCCTCATTACCTCATCACACTATTCTACACAGAGATACATTTCTATCAGGTAATAATTAAGAACATTAGATTGTAGAATAGAATGGAAGTAATTTATAAACAGCACAATAAAGGTAAAAAAATAGAAATGAAGAAATATAAATTATAAACAAGTTACAAAACATTGTAATAGGAATTGTAATAAACAGAGCACATCACCGGACTTACCGGAAGCCTCAAGAAGGGTGGATCTGAAGCATTCTTGCCTAATTTGTTTTCTTGATACTGTATGAGCTGGATAACAAGCTGAGCCAAACCCTCCTTTGTTGGTGGGTCTGTTTGAACATGCTGAAATCAAAAACAGTGAAGAATTACTAGCATGTAGCATACAGAAATAATCTTATTAAACAAGTTGATTGCGACAAATATAAAGAACGCTATGTTTTTATATATTGTTTATTTACTAACCTTTTTACAATTTTTCTGTAACCAAACACGAATTTGATCGAACTGTGCAAGTGATTCCGGCGACTGGAAATACTCAACATTAGGTCCACCATCCTTTTTAGGACCTATAGTCGTCATTATAGAATAGCACAATAACGTGACTTTCACTAAATCTCCCGCAAATCCAAGTTTTACGATGAATTTATCGAAAATCTTTACCGAAAAGTCGCAAATGCAAACTTACACGGCGTCGGTAGATACGATTTTGACAATTGCTTAGCTGTGTTGCCAGTTATTATTTATTGAAAATAATATAACAGTGCCATCTACCTGCCGAATGGCGAAACGCGAATATAATGTTTTGGACGGTGAAAGATAGTAGTATTTAGGGTCCGTTCACACAGACTGGCTCGGAGAGAAGAGATTTTGATACGCGTTTAAAAATTGACTTTACAAACATTGAAATAAGATTTATTTTTTCATTGGATACCTACCTACTGCAGAGTCGACTTAACGAGCTAACAAAAGAAGTAAGTTATTATAAAGTTTTTTTTTTATACCACTAAGTTGGAAAACAAGCATACGGCCCGCCTGATGGTAAGCAGTTACCGTAGCCTATGGACCAAGTAATATAGTACTCTCTAACTATGGACGCTTGCAACACCAGAGGTATAAGTCGCGCGTTGCCGACCCTGAAGAAATCTCATAACTTCCCTATATATTACTCACCTCTATGCTCATAACATACGTAGTATCCCCTTTAGTGGTCTGTGCTCATAACACCCTTTTTGAAGAACCCCATACTGTACGTACTCCATTGGGAAAACCGGGAAAACCACGCGCCACGGCAGGGACCTCATTACACAGTCCAAGCGTTTGCGGAAGAAATCTCCTTTTAGGTAACCAAAAAGCAGAAAATTATATATTTATTTTTTATTATAGAGAACTGTCTTATCGTGCACATAGGTTCAAACAATAATTAATATCTAAGCTTCTCGGGTTCAAATTGGTTCGAATTATCAACAGTTTGACAGTTATTTTGAGCATAGAGGTCAAAGGTATCATATGAAAACTCTTTATTTCTGATGGCAGCCATGCCAGTATGACCGTAGAAACTAGGCATGGCATAAATCACAAGTAGCAGATGATAAAGAATATGATTCTGTTTTCATATGTCACATCTGTTACCGTCCATGACATAGCCCGTTACATGTTATAAAGAATATTTAAGAATATAAATAAAATGTATGCGACTGAAGGACTTTGTATCCATGGCCATGAACAAATTTAAAAAAAAAAAAACTTTATCATTGTATAGCTTTTAAGAGTATTCAAAAATAAACCTTAAATCAAGTGACATAAAGTGTTAACTTCTTTAACATGTTATGTAGCAGGATAGAAAAATATTTTTTTGCTACGAAAGTATATATAATTTGCATCAGTGATAATTTGACACTTGCGTGCGATACTCGCACATGATTTTGTGAAAAATACCTTCGATCAGCATCGATGACGTAGGTTACAAATCATTGCAAATCATATATCGCAAGTGAAATCATGCTATAAAAAATAATAATATCATCAAATGAGAATTCCTTTAAAGTAGCAATAATTTCCATGCCTAGTAGAAACCAAGGTAAGGCAAGGCAAGAAACCTTAGAAACTTACCAATATTATAAAATGTATAATAGAAACAGAAACATAATTTTTTTTTGTTAATAAAAAATAAAATATCACTTTCATAATATAGTACGCACATTAACTTTCACATAGTCCGTATTATCAGTCACCGTCCAGTCATGTTTTTGTTTTAAAATGGTGGTCATTGTACTAAAGCTTTTCACGGACTTTTTGAGAAAACTTGTAAAGCCACAGTCCACAAAATTAATTTCATTTCACTTCACATGTGCACATGGATTGATCTTTATTGGATAAAATACCACCGATAATATGCAATTAAACTCAAAATACACGAATTTATGAAAATAAAAATGAAAACGCAACGTCACTCCGCAAGTTCCCGCCAAAAAGTCCTTAGAACCATATTCATAATGTCTGTGTTAGAAACATACCAACTAATGCTGGAACAAAAAATAATAAAAGGAAAATTCTATCAAGTTCTTGTTCCTCCTATCCTATGTTGACTGCCGAAATAACTTTGTTCTTTATTGTGTCTGAAGAATACTATGAAATACTAACGCTCTTCTTCACGACATTCGACGTCACTACCAGTCACTAACACTGAGCTATCTTTGTCTAAACATGGTCTAAACTAGGCATGGAAATTATTGCTACTTTAAAGGAATTCTCATTTGATGATATTATTATTTTTTATAGCATGATTTCACTTGCGATATATGATTTGCAATGATTTGTAACCTACGTCATCGATGCTGATCGAAGGTATTTTTCACAAAATCATGTGCGAGTATCGCACGCAAGTGTCAAATTATCACTGATGCAAATTATATATACTCTCGTAGCAAAAAAATATTTTTCTATCCTGCTACATAACATGTTAAAGAAGTTAACACTTTATCTCACTTGATTTAAGGTTTATTTTTGAATACTCTTAAAAGCTATACAATGATAAAGTTTTTTTTTTTTAAATTTGTTCATGACCATGGATACAAAGTCCTTCAGTCGCATACATTTTATTTATATTCTTAAATATTCTTTATAACATGTAACAGGCTATGTCATGGACGGTAACAGATGTGACATATGAAAACAGAATCATATTCTTTATCATCTGCTACTTGTGATTTATGCCATGCCTAGTCTAAACCACAGACATATGAATTCATAAGTCTGTGGCCTAAACATACCTACTTCGTTTACGAACATATTATCTTTTGTGTTGTAAGTTACTAAAAACTTGTCACTGGCCTTCTGTATTTTTACGATGGGTAAGTCAAAATAAACACAACAATCACTTAAAACATTTTTTTTATTAGATAGTAAAATGTCTATAATCTTATAACAAAGCATGCGTTACATTTGAATTACTTATTTAACATTTTAGTTTTCCAATTCATCCCAAGACGACGATATAGGTATGTATAATGTAACTTGTTAATATCGTGTATAATAATAATTTTTAAGTTGACCACACACGACTAGAATGTCTTCTAATATCAACACTTAGAGCTCGCATCACTAGAAAGCAATTTAATTGACAATACACCAACACTGTTAAACTTTAAAACTGACCGATCCACATATTTCTGATAATTATGTAATTTATTGTCTCCTAAAACATACAATGACATGCCAACGAAATTTGAAAGTGCCTAATTTACTTATAACACTTAGAACCCGTTACAAATGTCTTAGAGGTGGCAATGTTGCCAAAATACAAAATAAATAATCTATTCATATCACATAATTGAAGAGGTTTATGATGAAATAAAAATAATGTAATGTAACACATCTGGTAAATAACATTAAATTGATTTAAGATTAAATTAATTATACAAACGGACAACTATTTAATTTTACATAAATATTAAGACGAAAACAATAGATTTTTATAAAATTGAATTGACATTTATTATTACATTTTAGATAACACAGGTTGTCCACTGCAAAAAATCCAGACATTCCCGTTACTATCTTTCAAATTTCCCTGATCAATAAAACAATTATCTAAGAATTTGATATTGCAGCTTTACTTAGCCCATGATATTAATGATTTTCCCAGACCACCTTGAGTTCTCCTGACTTTCCAGATAGTGAACACACCATTTAATTTGGATTACAATTCTAACTATATGCCCATATTGGCTGTAATTATTGTCATTACATTAACTTCAACATTAAATGGGAAGCATTTAATAATGTATACAATATACTGGTTGGAGTATATTATTAGTATTATTACCCCCTTATTCATAATATAATAAAGTTATGCAATGGGTAAAATTCCATAGCCTTTATCTGACAAGACTTATGGTGATCGAAAGAGTGAGACAGACACTATAACACTGATTTAGTTATAAAGCTATTATGAATAAGGGGGTTAGTATTTAGTGGGTTACTTTTAAGTACCTCACTCCTAATTTTAGGAACCCATATACATTTATTTATAAGGTTAATAAGGAAGCTGCTACGTCTCATTTACTTTAATTAGGTAATTTTGATATTCTAACTCTCAATAAATGCATTTAATACCTGTGAAGACTATTAAAATAATTTCATACTTAACACTAAAACAATTCTCCAGGCATTTCATGCATCTGTATGATTTTAGGTTACAGCAAAACAAATATGGCAACATTAATTAAGCCACAAAATTATTAAATAATTATAAATAATATCACTTCCAAAATACTTTAATGGAACTAAAATCATAAATAAATTGAGCTAAAATGTGCTTTATAAGCTATAAACATGGCTAGTAATATTACATGAGTAGTACAAATTCATTATCAAATAAATACCAATATTACATTTCATTAAATAGATTAAATATACAAAAAGCAGTTATTGCCAATGACTTCATAGTAAATTAATATGTACTTAGCTCATGCAACAATTTACAGCGCTGATTTATATATAAATCCTAATAACATAAAACATTGTAAGTTTGTATATTTTGATACTACACGGAACGGATTTGGATGAAAGACGGCACAGATACCCTGCAATAATATTCTGGATATTTGAATCCTGGAAACCATGGAGCGGAACCTAGCTAGCTATTGACATAAAGTAAATTTAGACTTACTAAAATTGACACTAAACTGCATTACCGTCACCAACTATGTGTGTTCTATCCTCAAATAACCAAGCATGACTGAACAAGCACGAATCATCAATACTTCACTTTTTGATCTGCTGTATAAAAGATAGCCCACGCACAGTTTGCGAAGAAACAACGTTAATTTCCCTTATTGTAGCCTAAGTATGCTGTGGCGTAGCCGAGCTGAAGTTAAGTGATGTAACCCAGGTGGATAGGTGTCACCCAAGAAGAAATTATTTATAATGAGGTCATAAGGTAAAAAGTTGTAATTAAAAAATTTTTACTCTTTTTTTTCTTCATGATTTTTGCTGTTTTTTTTTAACATACCTTCTACACTTATTGCTCATAGCCGGGCTACTCATATTGGACAATTAAACATCTTGAGTAATTGGTGGGTACGCAGGTGTAACAACTAACAATACATTATGATACATGTGTGCAAAGTTGGTTATTATCAGACCACGCACACGCGTGTCATACGAAGCTTTTCAACACACTTGCGAGGATAAAAACAGACTTATATTTTTTATAATAATCAACCACACAATGAGAACGTTAACAAATATGGCGCGCAAGATTTTTTTTGACAGCGGTGAGCATTCAAATTATTTTACCCGTTTAAATTAAGAATGCTTGGTCTACACGCATATAACTTGCACTGAGGTACAAACTTATCAAAATCAGGATTATACCTATCATAAAACTGTACGGTACGCATTAAGATACTAAAAACGGTGCAATAAATGTTACTTTACGAGCGAGTGTGTTGAAAAAAACATTACACAGGACAGACCGCCCTAGCTACGCCACAACGTACGGACTTTTTACTTGATACCCAACATGTACTCAGCTAAACCTATGTAGTATATTGCTTGAGCGATACCGAATAGAGGTGCAATGACCATCATACGGCAAGCGCCACCCTTGAAGAAAGCCGTCACGCCTTCGTGTTTTAATGTTGTTCTGAAATAAAAAAATATAATAATTACAGGTACAATATTGAGAAGATAAGAATGCAACAAAAATATCATTCATATTATTTTGACGGCTTTCCGAAAGGACTTCAACGGTTTTGCAGTTATTTTGAGTATGGTAGATATAATCAATCTTTCCTTTTGGAAATTCACGGTCCGAGGACCGGTCCTTTTGGAAGGCGTGCATGGGGATACAGATCCAACACGTAGAGGCCCCTTTAAGATACTTTAATGTGTTGGGATATTTACACTAAGCGGATTCTATCTCTGCCCGTACTATTGAAGAGATACGGCCAAAGACAGCATCCGCGAAGTGCAAGGACATATTGCAGAGAAGAAGGAAACTATACTGGGTCTATGGTAGGCAGCTTGCTGGGCTATTGATTGAGACAACGGGACGCCTGCCAAATCAAACGTCTCAATCTTGATAATCCTGGCAGACGGTGAATCGCCGCTAAATAAATGGGCCCCCCAAAAACAGTCACCGCGCTGTGACAAAGGGAGCAACATTGGTGTCAGCAGCTAAGGGTGTCGAGAGGTGTGCACCGGTTTCACCATCGCGAGTTATCTCGGAGCGGGTTTCCCCGCTATTACGCAGATTGAGCACTTCCACCCTTTCGAGCATATAGCTCTCGCGCTCCACTCAGGCCGGCCAGTGAAGGCGAGCCAGAGGCGGGAGCATAGGTGCCGCCCCCGGGAGAACAAGGGTCCGTGGTGTCGCTACTCACCAACAGCTCGCCACAAGCTGCCCTGCGGCTTTATTGTTATTGTATTTTTCCAAGTGTGAGAGAGATATTAGAAAGTGGTGGTAAAGGTATTCGATAGTAATAGTGAATCTTAAATGTTATAAATGTGAAAGATTGAATGGTTCGATGCTCAGATGTTTGCATTGTTTTTTGTTTTATCTGCAATCAGTTTTAATTAACTATAAGCAGATGAGATTTATATATTATGGCTAGAGAAGAGCGTCCCCCAGCGTAGACAAGCACTCTTTGGTTTCGCTACACCCGATCTTTCAACATCAGTGTCGCGTCGTTTTAAGCTTCTAGCATACCTTGGCTATGTAATAACATTAGACTTTTTTATACGACGAAGTCAGCCGGCCTGATGGTAAGCGGTTACCGTAGTCATATGGATGCTTGCAACACACGGGGCATCACTCACGCGTTAACGAACATTCCGCCCTCCTAAATGAGCACTGGCGTTATTTGTTGTTACAAGTTATTTGGCTGCGATGGAGGTACTTCCCCACTCGAACAGCGAGCTCTTTTAGCGAATAAACGCAACGCTTTCTCTGATAATACCATATAGAAAATTTTCTAGGTTAAAGTCATATATGCCTTAACATCCATGTGTCAAAAAGAGACAAACGTACTGCTTCAAGAAGAAACACCGTTGAACGCGGCACGTGTAGCGTTAAGAACCAATATTATGATATTCGGTTAAATGACATTGTTGGAACAATAATTATAGGTTTTTGAAAACCCTACGTTTCACGTGCCGCGTCATACGGGATAGTTATTTTTTATACCACTAAGTTGGCAAACAAGCATACGGCCCTCCTGATGGTAAGCAGTTACTGCCTATGTACGCTTGCAACACCAGGGGTATCACTCACGCGATAGACAGAGAAAGGCGTTGTAGTTGTAGGTGAACATAATTTTACGCGCGCAGCGATGTGCGATCTGAATTGCACTTTATTGTGTCCTTGGAAGAGTAACTTTTTATTTAAATGTCTTTTTCGAAATGGGTTTTCTGTACTATAACTATTGAATATTCTGTGCTATAAGATTGTGACGACTCTAACATATATTATTATACTTTTTATCGCGGGAAAACCTTAGAACTCTCGGGTATGCGCGGCGGGAAGCTTGTATACTATAATAATAACGGCAGTCCATGATGGAGCTGTACTGCCGCCTCGCTGCTACCCTTGTTGATGGTTTGCATGCGAGTCCTGACCATGTCCAGCGGGTTGAACATAATAATATAATACTATGGAGGTGCAAGGTGAATGACACCTCCATTTAAAAGGAAAGATCTTCCGCCAGACTGGGTCATTGTGCCTGGGGACCGCAGTCCAACTACATGTCAGACAGTTGTATATATGCAGACTGCCGAGAAAACTTCGTAAGTACTATGCAGGATATTGCGGCGCCACGCCATCTATCTATCGGCGTGTGAACTATATTATGTAGTTACCACTAACTAGCGACCACTCGCTACAATACTAACGTGACACAGTCCATGATGGAGGTATACTGCCGCTCTCCGCTGCCCTTGGTGATGGTCTGCATGCGAGTCTTGACCACGTCCAGCGGGTTGACTGCCAGCGCAGCCGACGAGCCCGCCATGCAGCCCGACACAAACGACCACCTGTAACACATACAAACAAATACTTGTTACAAAATGACAATAGATGGCAACCCAATAAAGTAAATCACACAAAAGTCTGAGTAAATGTGCAAAAGCAATTGGACGGAGGGGGACATTATGGCGATCTTTTCCAAACATAAGGGTAGCCTTTGCTAGATGTTGATAAATTCCAACCGGAAGCTACATATTCTTCCTTCTTATTTGGGCTGGCTACGCTCATCGAAAAGCTCGAAGAAAATGTTGGCCAGACAACCCTATAATAGACACGGAAAGTCGAACAGCTTATGACGTTGCAAATAGCACCGCAACTGCGTTAGAAGTATACTGACCAGAAAGGTGTTCCTAGAGTGATGGGGTCTTTAGGGCCGAGGTCGTTGAGCGTAGCGAAGAGCGGGAAGTAGACGACGCTGAAGGAGACGTCGCGGCCCGCGGTGGCGGTCACGCCCTTGTACAGGCCGAGGATACCGCGCTCCGCCATCAGCCGCCTCGTCAGCTGCATCGCTGTTACGCGCTCCACTGTTCGCCCCTCTGTTTATTTGTTATAATCAGTCATATTTTTTACGACGAAGACAGTACACAAGCATACGAATACGACCCGCTTAAAGGTAAGTGGTTACCGGCATCACTCACGCGTTACCGACCTTCCCCCCGTTGGAGAAACCGTCCTGCCGCAAATCAACTCCAGCAAATTTCAGAGTTTGGCCCTATGATTTATTAATTAATTAAGTCATTGCGAAACACATCTTGATTGGGATCTGCAATCTTTTATATTCAAACTAAAGGTGTTTTGGGATCCATGGTATATGCGGCACGGACACCGTTTCTCTTCTGGCAGTGCCAGTTAATATTTTGGCCTCAATTACATTGCGGCGGAGCTGTTACTTGGAGGCTAGTTCCATTGCAAAATTTTGGGGGCCGAATATTTCTAAGTAATATGTCAAGAGCACCTTGCACACGCAACATAAGCCTGTGACACGAAAGACCCGACGGATTGATCTATTGGCTAATTGATTGACAACTATGATCGGACTATCTTGTATCGTTTTACGTAGTAGACCCTCAGTATCGCCTAGTGGTACTTCAACTCGGACGTTTTGCGTGCTTCGGAAAACACGTAAAGTCGGTCTCGGTTATCACTCAATTAATTTTTAACTAATACATTGATTAATGAGACGTTTTCTTTCCATAGGGTTTTATAGTTTGGTTGAAAATACCTGTCAAACTGTTGATAATTCAAATTAATTTGTACCTTAAGTACACGATTTGACAGGTATTTTCAACCAACTCTATAAAACTCTATGGAAAGAAAACGTCTCATTGTGATAGTCGTTAAGTTAGTTGGAGACCTAGGCAGCTGGCTAACTCTAACAGTAGGTTAACTAATAGCCTACCTCCACCAGTCCGCAGTGGGAATGCGTGGTCAAGTGTCTGCCCATTCCCTTCCTCATTTGTAGAAGAAGGCCTGTACTCAGCAGTGGGCTCATAATGATGAAGCTGATTCTCATTTAAAACCTTGTTGATATGGCGTCTATAAGGCTTATTGGTGTATGTTGGTAAATTATACGTACCGGCTTTAGCCTGAGCGGCGACACGACCGGCGTCTTGCATCTGTATCTTGAGCAGCTCCATGGGCGTTGTGATCACAATCTGGCAAGCACCCGCCATACCACCTGCCAACATCTGACGTACTACCGGCAGCGTACTAAATAACATTATTAGTTTTTTTTATACCACTAAAGTAGCAAACAAGCATACGCCACGCCTGATGATAAGCCATTAGGGCCTAGCCCATAGACGCTTGCAACACCAGGGGTAACTCGCGCATTGCTTACCCTCACAAACACCTCTTCACCCTCAGAAGGGGTGTATGACCCCTTGACTTCAAGACAGACTTAAATCGTTATTTTATATTTTTAGTAAATTTTAATAACATGTTTTTATGTAAAATATAATACAGCATTTACCCATCAGGACGCGTTAGGTTAAATCGGAACATGTCGTTGGCAGCCAGTTTGATAGCTTTCTCCGGCGTGATGAGAAGAATGTTGACCGCCGAGCCGCGGTACATACCGAAATAGCCTTCCGCTGCATAGGTCTTCCTGAAGCAGTCCAGCCTGCACGATAAGGTTTTTCGAATTTAGTTTTATGACACCAAAATTACGTAGATCTTTCGGCTGGCTGACTTGTAAATCTCCGGTATATGTGATGTATTACCATGTAATTTTTCACTGAAATCAAGCAGTTTTCCTAAAGGGAAGGCCAATGAATAATGAAATGAAATGTCGACCTAAAAAATCTTAATAAAGCCGTCTAAACTTTGTTAAGGTCGTAGCAATCTCCTAATCTCCACATGCAACGCTGGCCTGGCTTGTCTCTTCTGACATAAAAAGAAAAGAAGAATGCTGCTTATTGGCTTCCGCTGCGGTTTAGTTCGCGTGGAGTAAGGGCGATTTTTATTAATTATATGTATACAATCTTTTCTTTTACTGTATCCCATATTTATATGTCTGTGACTTAAATTAGACTAAGCAAATAGCTGTCCCCCGCGGTTTCACCCTCGGTCCCGGGTTATAAAAAGTAGCCTATAATACTTTTTTTTTTACCACTAAGGTGAAGGTAAGCATACGGCCCACCTGATGGTAAGCAGTTACCGTAGCCTATGGACGCTTGCAACACTAGGGGTATCACTCACGCGTTGCCGACCGTAAAACTTACTTACGATACTTGGGGATAATGTAGCTAGCAACCTATATTAGTGAAAAAAATAAAATAAAAAATGTTATAAAACATACTGTATCGTGAAATTGCATATGTGCGAGTACTGAAAGTGCCATTGGGTAAACTACCTTGAGGTTAATGCCACGCGAGTATAGTCTTAGGAAGCTTTCCTAAAAACTACTACTATATATAATTGATTTTCCTAACAAAAACTAAGGAAAAGTTTTTTCGATTTGTGTCGTTTCTACTACCCTAACCTATCTTGGCCCCATATAACTTTTTACTAATATACCAATTTATTCGGATTTCTGTGTCTGTACTAAACTTTAATTGAACTATGTACCCTATAGTTATGTCAACAAGATAAGATTCAATCTCACGTAACATAATTGCAAATCCCGCATAATGCAGTTTGTTATCTACATATTACCAAGTAGATTATCAACAGCTGGTACAGATTACATACAAACATTTTCTAAATGTATGCCGCGACCAAATTATACTATTAGTCTATTACTACGTAATGAAGAGACACTCACACCACCTGCGAATTTATCGTTGCCCGCAACATAATACTCCTGATAGTATTGGCGCGCCCAACGACCAAAGAGCCAACAACTCGTCGAGTGTGTGTGATTCAAAACGCAAGCAATATGTATTTAAATAAGAATAAGATCGATCTTGGAAACAGTAGCCTAGCTTGCCTGCGGATGTTTCCACACTTTTCACATATAATATGCATGTATACACTACGAAATTGGGTCTGCGACAAATAATTATGATATGTCTACTGCATACATATTTAACACTTGACTACATGAATATTATAAAATAAAAATACGTAATCTTGTTGGTCATAAATCACGAAGAATGGCTAAACAGATTAGAATAAAAACTTGGCACTAACAGTAATTTTTCAAACTGACTCCTATTAAATCTCCTTATTCCTGGTAAAGGAATTTCATGAATGTAACTGCGAGGTATTCCGTTTATTTTATTAAACCCGTCCCCCTTATGTATTGACATTTCATAATGTGACATTGGCCATGGCCATGAGACACAGTTCAGATGTGCCAGCGATGAACACGGAACATCTAAACAACTGAGCTATTTATAAACTGTTTTGCGTATATGTGACCTTTTTATTCACTCTATTCAGTGTGATCTAAAGATTATATTCAGACGTATTCCCATCAACTATTTAGTTTATGCTATTGCAAACCTTACAAGTAATAGTAGGGGAGCCCACGATGCTAAATGGGGATTTACTCGAGCGTCATAGAGGCCTATTGGGTTGCAAAGCTTAGATGATAAGATGAAAAAAATGTTATATAATGTATACCTTTTCATGGGTGGGGTATAGCCGCTCCGGCTATAGACTTTGAAACGAAAAAAAAATATGGATATGAAAAAAAAAACATCTAGCGCGTCAGATTTTCTGAGGGAGTGTTACGTGAACCTAAAAAAAAGCTCTCATTCAATAATCTGACGATTTCGATGTGACGCAAACTCGCGGTCATTATTATAATGTGCAAAAAAAATCGCCATGTTGAAATACTCAAGCGCGTCAGAGGTACATACATAATATGGTTCATCTTTATGTCCTAGACGTGCCGTTTCATAATCTGACGATTATCTAGAGGAATCCGTCGAATTTAGTTTTTTTTATTATAGGGCCTTATACTTGGGGCTCATATTTGGTGGAGGTACTTAACCGGGTACAAGGTATCCTGTATATTAATCTGCCGTGCTTTATTAAATCCCGAAATCCCCGCTTGGGCTCCCCTACTATAAAAGGTACCAGCAATGTTTTTTATTAGTTTGCTGTTATAATGCTAACAGACAACCAAACCTGCTGCGACGAAACCATGAACAGAGGGATGCAGGCCAAAAGCCAGGTCAAAAAGATAATTCTGTACTCAGCAGTGCTTCTAGCATATGACAATGCGATATCTCCTGTTTGTTCAGTATGTATGTCTGTCCGGATTTCCCGCTGTTCTCCTCTACATGTCGCATTTCTCAACCGATTCGCGTGAAATTTTGTGAGCAGATTCATATGACTTTTTTTTTAATGTCAACAGGTGGACAAACAGGCAAACTGTCCACCTGATCGTAAGCGGTCAGCGCCGCCTATGGACATTTACAATACCAGAGGGGTTGCCAATGTGTTGGCGACCTTGAAGAGCTCTTTTTACGCCATTATTGAAGAACCCCATATCGTAGCGCTGAGGGAAAGCCGTAATGGGGTGCTCATTCCACATCCTAATGGTCCACAATAGGAACGTCCGACTTAAACGTTGTGAGGAAGATCGAGACATTCTTTCGTCGATTGGAAATTTTTCAAAATTACTAACATTTTGTTAACACCAAAAACCGACTATACTATAAAAAACATATAATTATCGGGACTCGCGAGGTCTAAAGATCACAGAGCAATTATAGCTCTTAAATTATGTGTCTTGATGACATCATTATTACTAATATTTAGTAGTTAGTTATCTAAATCTTAATAACCCAACTAATATAATAAATGCAAAAGTGATTTTTTTTCGTTATCTCCGGCTTCCTCAAGAGCCAACCGATTGTGAAGAAACTTGGCACGCAGGCATATAGGATACTTTTATCTCAGGAAAACATTAGATTTCTCTTTGAACTTGTTGGAATTTTAATATCAGTTGATACTAACATACTCTTATACTGCTTCTCGCCTTTAGGTCCAACGGTCTGGTTCTGCAGGCGGGTCTTGACCAGGTCGAGTGGGAACACGACCGACACGCCCACGATTCCAGCAATCCCGCCATTTATAATCTTTGGCAACAAACTGAAAAAAAAAACAAACAAATATTACGCATGGAATATTTTTTTAGATTAGGTATGTTAATGATTATGTTGTTTACAAACTAAACAAATTCTGACTCACAATTTCTCTTCTCATCAAAAAACATAAGAAAAGGGTGTAAAAATATTTGTCTTGTATAATTAGTCCAATTCTTTATTTATAACGTGAATTTACTACCATCAAAATGGTCACGACCAATTCCCCGAAAATGACATAAGACTAATGTGAGAGCTTTAAATAGTTTCTATCCTTTTTTATAGTGTTTTTTAGAAAGAGGCGTGAGATGTGAGAACCATTGTGAATGTCGAGTACCTATATGAACTGTCTGAACAGTGGTTAGCTTCATGGTGGTTACTGATGATTGATGTGATGATAGTGCCTGTGATAGTGAACTGCCGAAACACACCGATTGAAGCTTAGCTGAAGATTTAACTTGCGGATTCAAACCCTCAATTCGATAGCTAATTAGGCGGGGACTACAAAGTACCTATTCTATCACTTTGCTTTATTTTTTATAGGCCTGTGTTTGACCATTTGAATGTGAATCTCACCATGTTCAGTGATGATGTGGCCTAAGGTGGTAGGTAAGCATACAACGCCCACACCACACCGATAGGTGCTTGGCGACAGATTTTCAACCTGAGGGTGGTAGCCAGCCACTTGGGTACTACAAAAGACCATACCACCGTGATATGGTTTCCTTCACCGAAAGCTTATTGTAGGATTCGAACCACTGAGCTAAAATCGCCTTAGAACACCTGATGTTTCCCTTTATCGAAGTTCAGGCTTATTAAAGAAATCGAAAGATTATCGTCATCGAAAGACATGTTAGTCATTCATTCACCCCTAACCAAACGGGACTGCTTCCAATTTAATTTTGTATGTACTGACAGACGAGGAAAATAGCTTTAATTACTTTTGGCGAGAAAATATAAAACAGTTCCCTTGGCTATGCCGTTAGCAACTAGGCTAGCGTCACGTCAATTCATATAGGGTTTCTCTCTTATAAACCAACGATAAAAAATACTAACAAGGTATCATACAAGCATACGGTCCGCCTGATGGTAAGCACCAGGAGTATTCACTAATGCGTTGCCAACCCTACAAAATTCAATTCACAGGGGTTTGAATTTGGATTGAGAGGGGTCGCTGTGCCGGCAGCGGAATGACAAAGATAGCAGTGTTATTTTCATAACAATGCCCAGAAAGAGGCTTTCTTGGCAATCAAGGGCAAAGTTTGTATCTTAGCTCGGGAAAAAGGGGATTTCAAGGGATGTTAATATGTAATCAATTGTTTTTTTTTTCATAGGCAGATATAGGATGCCCATTCCATCCGCGAACCAACTGGATTTCATCATTATAATGATGTTCTTTGGCGTCTGAATAAAGAAACTTATGAAACTACTTTTATAATGTAGATATCTGGCCAGTTTCCAATACATACAGACATTACAATAGTGTGCGGGGTCGACATTCTCTTAATAACACTTCAATTCCGCGCATGTGCGAATTTGGATGTCGATCTATTCATAGCAACTTTGTAGGCGACAACACTAACGAGCTAGCTTTTTTTTCAAATACGTAAGCGATAGATTTTGTGGGTGTGTCTTTTACAGAAATAAATACTGTAAATAAGACAAAAGTTATTTAATTCTTTTGCAGGGGGATATAAGGTACTCGTCAGGATGGACATATTTTACTTTGTTTGGAATCAAATCCCAAATAGACGATATTTTGTGGTCGAATTCATAGAATATCAATGCATCAGATACTTTTCAGTGACATAGGTACCTAATAAAAAGCCATTCTAGCATGCTGATCGATCATTAATGGGATATTTCTAAGTAGTCTCTGCTTATGTTTTACATGAGTATGCAAATGCTGCATAATTATCCTGCTAGTTTCCTGTTATAAGTTTGTGTCTCAGACATAGGGTACTTTTTATCCCAAGAACGCGGGCGAAACCGCAGGAGATAGCAATAGTAATAAATAAATAGTATCATAGAATAATAGGTAACATATCATATTGCACATACGAGTAGGTATAAGGTGCTTTAAAGATAACTATAAATATAAAAGTGGCGCAATTTATCTCAATCTAGGAACTCGATCCGCACTTATCTGATAGTGAATGCCGAGATCTTATGTAACGGTCAGCGGAAACTACTTGCTCTCACACACTTGTAGTTGCCCGCGGTTTCTCTCTTAATTAAAGATCAAGGTTTATAAATAAAAACTATAAAGAAAAATTAAAATAGGTTAATAGGTCAGTGGGTTCTACAGGTGACCGGAAGATGAGGAGAGACAATGACATAAAAAGCCGACCCTGGTTAATAAGACCACTTTTCGACTTCAGAGCCGGACTTTTCTTTTTATAATTAATCTTAACGGGCTTTTTAAAATAATAATATCCTGAGATATTCTTCACTCACGGCCATCTGTAAAATTGTATTTGGTGACTGACGATTATTAGATCTATATGCGAGATGTAAAATTCAGGTGACTTTTGTTATCACAAGTGCTACCGATCATAATCAATCAAGACCTTAATTTTAAATTGATATGGATTTAAGATAACCTTTTTTTATGATCTGTGAGAGCATAACGTAGAATACTACTAAGGAGACTATTCCCAAACAAGATTAAAATAGATAATCTATCTATGCTAATAATATGAAGCTCAAGAGTTTGTATGTTTGAACGCGCTAATCTCAGGAACTACCAATCCGATTAGTTAGTTTTTTCGCGCAGCTAGTAGTTATTAAGGTGTTAAGAAAACATCGTGAGGAAACCATATCACCATAGTGGAAGGGTATTTTGTCCTATCTGGCTGAATGGAACCCTCAAGTTGAAAATCTGTTGCCACCTACCGATATGTTCTGTCTGACAGCTGCACTAGAGATCCACTAGTATAATAGGTAAAATCAAATCAATTATGTGGCTCCGTAACATAACTTTTCCTCACTACCTCTAAGCAACAAATCGCCTGACAAAGCATTATGCGATTAATTAAAAAACATCAAAACACCCACTGATCCCACGACCGACAGCATTACAAATTCAATGCGAATTCAACTTGTTTCAGAACCGCCTTTCAGTGAGCAACATTCATCGTTTGACATAGGTATAATTGGAAGGTAAATAAATGCCTAAATAATATCAACTTGTTTTAAATTTAATTGTTTTTCATCAAACAATGTATAGGTAGAGTTCTAATTTATTAACAACCATTACTATTTCTTAATCAGTGACATGACAATACATACATTATAGTTGTTGAACTTTATAGTATCAAGAAGTAATTTTAGAAGTTAAATATGACATTGATTGACATGGTGGTTACGCGTACATGAAATGATATTTTCCTATGCCTGACTTTCATGAAATAGAGTAGGTTGATGTCAGCCTAACCAATAACTAAATAAAATGCTATCAATAATAGGCATCGACATATGAATCAAATGATACATATAAATTCATATCAAGGCTAAAGTCAAAAGGGTTCAAGTACCCAAAGGATGGAATAGATAATACGTAGGTAAGTATGTACTATTGACATTATTCTGTAATTAACCAAAATGGCAATGAAGGCCGCTCGGCTCAGTTGGTCGGAAAATTATAGCTTGTTGTGGTTATATTAATAAAATAGTAGGTAATTACTGCTCTTAAAATAAGACTTACATATTATGTTAATTATTCAATTAGCTACAATTGACTATTCATATAATAGTTTTGTAATAGTTACAAAGTTTTTGAAAAACAATTCATGACAGAGTTGAATGCAAGTAATTTTAGTCTCAGAAGGCATGTACATTTTCTACAAGCCTAAAGTCACATAAAACAAGGATGTAATAATATTATAGGTGATGTCTCCACAGTAACACAATTAGAAAATAATAAATATATAAAATAAAATCTATTTTCCAAACAAACTTACTGAAAACATTAATAATTTATTGTGCTACAAATTGTTATTGTACAAATCACAAATATGCCCAATAAGACATATTTGTGTTGTGATTTGTTTAAAAATGGAGCTTAGACTCATTCAGACGCAAACTGAAGTACAGAGTGTTTCTCACTTCCTATTCAATTCCACATGGACAGTAAGCTTTTGTAACATTTGTTGTATTGAATAAATCAGTTATGCTGGAATCTCTTGTTAGGATTTAAAAATGCCAAGTAAGTTTAGGTAAGTCTATTACTAATAAAGATGGATCATAATATGCTTACAGATAGAGATGGTGTTTTTAAACTTGTTTATAATAGCTCTTCACAAATTAGGACCAAATAGCTATGTTTAATAGTGCGTTCGAATTGGAGTGATGTCGTTTTTAACAGTTTCAAAATGGGCATTTTTGTTTAAGCGTTCGAATTGGAAAATTTCAACAATTTTGCAACTTTTGCCACAAACGATATTTCCCAAATCGAACGATTAGATACAAAAATGACATTTCCATGCTGATCGCATGCATGTCACTTGTCTCAACCTACCTTTTCCTTCATTTAATCATTAAACAAAGTTAATCTAACAAATTATTCTCTTGCCTGTTAGTATTTCTATAAAATTACAATAAAAATTAGAATTTTCGCTTCCCGTATGAATTTTCCGAAACTTATCTGTCAGATTTAAAGATGTCAAAATATGATCACAAACGACCCTGCCACGGAGGTGGGTCAAAATTTGCAGTTCACGATGTCGTTTTTAACTGTTTCCAAGCAAAACGAACGGTGAACGAAAACAGTTCAAAACGCCAATTTCGCCCACAACTTTCCAAATCGAACGCCAGTTGTGATCATTTTTGGCATTTTTTACTGTTATTTTTGCTACCATACCCCAATTCGAACGCACCTTAAGTGATGTGTTGTATCAGTTTTTCCTATGACAGCAGTATACATAATGCAGAAATATTCATAATACCAAATGTTTTGTATACTGTACAATTCACCAGTGTATACCAAGGACATACAGCTAGAATTGTTTCTTGCTGTTAGATTCAATCATATCTATTATAAATGAGTTTAAATATATGTTTTTGTTTATCATACTTTAACAGCTGTACCATTCTCCCTTGCTGTGTTCAGCTTTGGTTAGTTATAAAATGTGCATAATATGATGTACAGTTGTACACTGTTCTGTGTGAATAACATTAATGATAGAGTTATCAGATGTTTACCCTGTAGTTCTCCTACAATGTGGCAACCAAGAGAATGCATTTCTGACACCTGTTAATATTGCTCAAATCACTGAAACAGTGAATCTGATTATGATGGTACTTTCACTAAGCCATACCTAAGAAAATACTCAAGCTTCCTGTGAAAGTCCCATGGCAACAGTATTCGCCATGTCCCAGAATAGCCCAATATTAACAGGTGTCAGAAATGCATTCTCTCAGCAACTGTACTGTAGAATACAGTGGCATAGCTAGTCAATCTATACCTACTATTTTATTGGGTATCTTATTGATTATAATTTAAGCAGGATAAACCTAGCAAATACTTACCACTGCTCTACTCTTTAGCTTTATAATATATGTATATCAGTACTATGCCCCGCGGTTTCATCCGTGTTCATGGGATAAAAAGTACCCTATGAGTATATATCCAGAACACATTCTATCTGTATGCCAAATTTTACATTTGGATTGACTTTAACTGTAACAGCTCCGGTACCATCCAGGACAAATGGTAGTGAGATCTACCGCAGATGGTCCCAGATGCCTCGTAAGGGGTTGCCGGTATAGTGTGCCATCTTTTATGACGGAAGGTTGGTAGAGGTGGCCACTAAAGACAATCTCAGTAGATATCAAGGTGGTATGTATGCCAAATTTCATCCAAATCCGTTTAGATGTTGAAGCATGATTGAGGACAACCATCCAAGCTTTCAAAATAAATGAGATGAGATGAGACAGATTTGAATATAAGTAGATGAATGTTCAATGGCTATTTATGTTGAATTCATTCAGGCATTAGGGAACAGATTTAATTGTAGTTGTTTAGTGAACTTACTATTTGAAACTAAACTTACTTGAATTGCTGTGGTGGTGGTGGACCACCTAAGGATTTGGGTGGTGCTGCCATTTGGAAACTGGAAGACCTGTTGGGCAATAGTTCATGTTGAATCGCTTTGAAACACCAGCTACAAACTAATAAAACTTTTAATTAAAAGGTATGCTCGTATTAAATCGATATCTCGAGCGAATTCTTTTTGTAATTATTTAGTACCTTTCAATCGCAGTCATACTTCCTGCATTTTAAAGATTTCGTATCAATCTTGCGCTCACTAATTAGTTATTTCTAACAAAGGTGGAAACATACTCGAGGCATACTCGAAGAAAACTTTGTTTTATTAAAAATCTTACCTTTCGTAAAAATGTTCCGTTATGGTTATAACTAACTACAATATTTTTTAACGCACACTTTAATTTAATACACTACCATTTTGAATTTATATAATTTATTTTAATATATTGGTTAAAAGGTGATTGACAAATTACTAAAAAATAAAATTATGTTGAGTGAGCTGAGTACCAGAAATTAAATTATTTCAGCACTGTCAAAAACAGGCAGGTGCTGCCAACTGCTAGCATTTTTTTTAAGGTTTTTTTTTTAATTCGTTCATGACCATTGATACCAAGTCCTTCAGTCGCATACATTTTATTTCTTCTTCTTATTTTTAATTTTGGCAACCAAGCCCAAATTAGGGCTCATTTCTGCCAGTGTCGAGTTATATTATAGTTTCCAGTCACAATAAATCACTTCACATTAAAGTCCTCAGTCAGTCACCGTCCATAAAAGTCATGTTTTACTACAATGGTGGTCATTGTAGTAAAACTCTACACGGACATTTTGAGACAACTTGAAAAGTCACGATACACATAATTAATTTCATTTCACTTCACTGGTGCACATAGATGATCTTTATTGGGTAAAATACCACCAAAAATACACAATAAAACTCAAAATACACAAATTTATGAAAATAAAAATGAAAATGCTACGTCACTCTGCAAGTTCCCGCCAAAAAGTCTACATTTTATTTATAATATCACTTTTATTCCGCACATTAACTTTCACATAGTACGCATTATCAGTCACCGTCCAGCATCGAAATAGTATTGCCCTAGAATAAAGGCGACAGCTATAAAAACGGCCGAAGAAATAAGACAACAGTGTCGCTATTTCGGCGCGTCAAAATGCCGCAGTGTGCTTTTAAAAACTGTATGAATAACCACTGCAACAGCAAGACTTCGGAAGAAGTATCTTTCTTTCGGTAAGTAAAAGTCAGTTTCTGTTTTGAGTACCTACCTAAAATAGTAATAAGAGATAAATAAAAAATATTTAAATTGTTTGACCAACATTCGCCATCAAAGTAACACTTACCTTTTGCGCCAACCGTCAATAGGGAATATGCATGTTTTTTTTTAATTTTTTTATTCGATAGCTTACATCGATATATAACTGTAAAAAAATATTCCGCGCAAAAAAACTACTATTAATAGGACAAAAAAATATTTAAAATTATTAACTGATAAGGGCACTTTTAAACATCTCCGCGCGCTTCGCGTGACGTCACAGTCTATAACAACAAACAACTGTCAATGTCAACGACAATCAAATGAATTTAGTGTAGAATTATGTGCCTGTATTATCTTGTATTTAACCACTATTATATGATGGAACAACACAAAAACCGACGTATAAGTACTGTATTGTACCTAGGTGTAAAAATACCATAAGAAGAAAATGCAACCGATAATGTTTTTTCTTGTTCCGAGAGGTATGTATGGACGTAAGGAGAAAGTGGTCTAAAATCATGAAGAGACATGGTATCTCCATCAACTTGATTATATTATTGTGAAGATCACTTCAACGTAAGTATATCTTAAACATTTAAACAATTTCAACTTGAGTTTTGTTTTATTCTCCATTTAACAACCTGTCAATATAACCTAGTTTGAAGCCCGGTGGCCCAGACTTTCCTACTAAAACATTCACATTGTTATGTTTTAATCAATAATATTTATATTTTCAGAAAGAAGAGGATACAGACAATTTTATTGAGTATAATATCATGACTTTAAAAGAAAAACAAAAAACTACATTATGATTAAAGTAAGATATCCTTCCTCATAAAGACTGTCAAAAAGATACTCAGTTGCATCTATCACCAGAGCGAAAAGGTTTCTTAGAGAAAACATCTAGAAATAATTGAAGGCACTCTCTCTGCCTCTGCCTCTCCTGGTAAACAGTGTTGGTGGCCTATAAATAACTGGCTACGACTATTTAGAAGCAGGTCTACTATTAATAGGTCTTCGTTACACATATACACAGAAGATACTTGAAACATAAACATTGGTGAACCTAGTTGCAGCACTTCTTAATCTAATGTAATAAAATAATTATATAATTGATAAGGGTGTTCAAGTTAATAGTAAAGCAGGCGAAAAGAATACTACATGCATGTGTTCACCATAATCTTAATCCCTGTAATAGATGAATTTATAGTAGTCGCTTGCGGGTTAATCAATATGCAGGATGTGTTAATAAAGAAATAACATTATTAAAATTTTGATTTTATTTCTGTTTATGCTATTTAAATAACACAGGCGAGCTGTTTGCTTGTTTGCCACCTTAGTGGTATAAAAAAATAAAGGAAATATTGCATTAAACCAAAATAAAGTACATTTTTCTATAAGATCTTCACAAAGCTTCTTATATATGGTCTCCACTTCTATTATATGTTTTTTTTATTCTTCAAAAGCACTATGATGCTCTTGTATTATTATTTTTTCATGTGGTGTAACAATAAAGCGTTATCTATCTATCTATCTATGAGCTACACAAAATAGTGCTATATTTTTATTTGAAAAATGCATCTGTAACTGAACCGAACTGAACTGTTATTGTTTCTAATGAACTGAATCACAGTTTTCTCCGATGAAGGGCATTTTATATAACGTATAACGGGATGTAATGGGTTTAATAAAATTCCACATTTATTTATTTTTATTTTATTCATTTTTTTCACAACCGTAATCACTTAACTCTCTAACAATCTCCCTCTTTTTATGGCATCTGTAGCTCAGTTTTGATACTCCCATGAAGGCTTTGTTTAAAGATCCATCAAATACTTTGCAGTGTGCAGCCTCATACGCTTTTGAAGCAGTGATCCTTGCGTAAAGAGCAGTTACATTGGTCTAAAGTTGAAAGGGCAGCTTCTTCATATGCTTTAGTGTGTACCTTTATGTGTTGCACAGTCTGCACATTGCACTGACAAGACATTTTCTTAGGTCTTATTACAGGTAGCTGTTACAGTGTAACACTTCTGGTGGGCATTATGTTCAGTTGTTATGCAAGCCTTTACAGTACATTATATCACCCTCCTGTTTAACTTGGACATATCCAACTGCTGAATCACCATATGATTCTCATTCAGATCTATAAAAAAAAACACTGAATGTTAATACAATGAAAACGCATCATTTATTAATGTTCTCAATATCCTTTGATTGATAGTTACTTGACTGAATTCTACAATAAAATGTATACTTTCGATATATTCTAAGCTATGTTCTCTCATTGATATTTTAGGTTATGCTAATGTTACATGTTACATTTTCTTGCGTACCTATTGTATAATTTTCCAAAAAATGTGTTCAATAATTTATTAACATTATATCTAATATGTAATTACCTTGCAGCTTGCACTCCTTTGATTTCAGATGTAAAATCCGAACATGACGCAAAAAACGTTGTCATCATGAAAACATACATTTTGGGGATATTATCTGATTGCGCCTTTACATAACCGCTATCAGTCATTTTCGTTCGAGGTTTTGTAACGAGACATGTAATATCACTTCTAAATATGCGAAGAACTCACAATAAAACTAACTCCTTGACAAACAATGCACTTCTTGTTGTTTTGTTGACATTGACACTATTTGACATTAAAATATTGTAGTGTAGCCTGGGCTTGTCGAAAAAATATCGATACATCGATATTATTTGTTCAACGAGAACTTTTTGAGCGTTATTTATTTTTTGATATATTGATGTATCCATATAAAATTCCAATTATCAAAAAGGTATGCATATTAAAAAAAAATACGACCGAAAAATTACCTAATTTTTTATAGCTCATTCAAATAAAGTTTCATCGTAAAGATTGGCATCAGTTGTAAATCTTACAGTACCCAACCAATAACAGAAGTCGGCTTGCAGCATAGCACATAAATCAGAGTTTTTCTTCTCGCAGTGTCAGATAAATATTGGTTTGATTCTTAGTTTATAACCCGACTTCGGCAGAGCATACAGGAAGGGTTATTGTTTTAACAGTCTATATATGTTTGTATTTATTATTTACTTTGGTTTCCTCGTAACTTATGATTATGGTTTGTTAAAAGCAATACACTAATTCAAAGCGCGAATATTGTTTTTTTTTACCGATATATATCGATACTTATTTGTATTTCTGACATCCCTATTGTAGACTTTGACGTCACAATTCTCTGACGTTGCGTTTCAACTACTTTGAATTTCCCACTTGTTTTTTGGACATTTTAATAATTAATTTCATAATTATAAAGAAATAATATCAAAAAATATTGATACAGGAATAGTTCTACAGCAATAAAGTTTATGAAAAAAAATATTTGAACCCTATTTGGATCACACGCATATACCCTATTGTTCTGGAACAAAACATCCATGGAGTAGTTATTATTTCTGAGTTCAAAAATTGATATTTTTTGTAGATTTCCTAGTAACCAATTTCTTTGCATCATCATCATCATCATCAGCGTATAATGTCCCACTGCTGAGCACAGGCCTCCTTTCACAAATCAGGGTGAAAGGGAATGGGCAGATACTCCACCACGCGTGCCCACTGCGGATCGGTGGAGGTAGGCTAGTGGCCAACCTACTGTTGGAATTTTTCAAGCCGCCTAGGAGGCATCCAACTAGCTTAACGACTATCACAATTAAGTGATAACCGGGACCAACGGCTTTACGTGCCTTCCGAAGCACGGAAACGCTCGATTTGAAATACCACTAGGCGGTCACCCATCCAGGTACCGACCAAGACAGACGTAGCTTAACTTTGCCGATCGATTAAGAACGGCTAATCATTTCTTTGCATATTTATAAGTAAAATTTGAGACATCAAAATAAATAACTTGATATACTTGATGTGAGTACAATCTATAGCCCCAATAACAAAAATAATACTAGCTTGTTTATAAAATTCAGTTTGTGTCTGAAGTATTTCACTTTGTGTACTAGGAAACAATATGATGTGGTCGTAGAGAAGCAATAGCACAACTAACTCTATGCACAATTTTGTGCTAAATCCACACAAAATCAGCAGCAGTTGTTGCATAGAAGCGTAGAGCACATAATAACTGGTTAATAGGTGATACACAGTGATTCGCGTGAGAAGTGCTCGGGGTTAGCATGATAAGCCGTTCTTAACCGATCGGCAACTTAAGCTACCACCGTCGTGGTCGGTAGGTACCTGGATGGGTGACCGTCTAGTGGTATTTCAAATCGAGCGTTTCCATGCTTCAGAAGGCAAATCCGTTGGTCCCGGTTATCACTTAATTGTGATAAGCTATTTTGAGGCATTCTAGGCGGCTTGAAAACTCCAACAGTAAGTTGACTACTAGCCTACCTCCACTCCACCTGTGACTCCACCGATCCGCAGTTGGCACGCGTAGTAGAGTATCTGCCCATTCCCTTTCACCCTGATTTGTGAAAGGAGGCCTGTGCTCAGCAGTGGAACATTATAGGCTGATGATGAAGATGATGACACAGTGATTCCTGAAATGAAAAAGAACCCATAAGTACTTACCTTAGCTAATATCGAAGCAAAACAATTAACTCAATTAGCTTTAGCTACTATAGGTAGTCCTAGGAACATGTAATAATATTTGTCCATAACATTAAAATTTAATATAGGTACAATTATAACCTAAGTAACTTCATATAAGTAGATACTTTTACCTACCTAATTTTGTAGGAATAACATGAACTATTTAGGTAGGTACTTACATGTTTGTAGGGAACTCTAGTTTATCATCAATTGCTTCCAATACAGAGAGAACTGTTGGTTTCGTAAGTTGAAAGTAAGCGGATATCATGACGTCATCTATGACGTTTCACGGGACATCGTAATCTGTCATTATTCAACTAGGTAAGGGTTTAAGCACGCTCAAATCGATTACAGCGATTATAGCATTAATTCGGAATGCAGCCTAAGACCCTGCCTGCCCAGAAGAGGCGACTTCGCCGCGATTCTCTCGCGCGTACTGCGAGCATAGAATACTATTACCTACATTGCGTCAACAAGCATCGCGGGAATAAAAATACGCTAAAGTGAACTAACTAAAGCTCTTCTATCTGTTGAGTTTTTTGATCTGCTTTCACCCGCGCCGGGGCACGCAATTTTTGTCAGTGCGATGTCTTCAGAACACATGTCTTCGAAAGCAAAACCTTGTTATGCATTTCCTCATTCACCTCGAGATCGGGATTTCCTGAACCTACACGAATTCGATGTACAATGTTTTCTCACCTGTCATTTTTGTACTTGTTCCACGGTTCAAGTGGATTCGATGCGAAGCTGTGCGATTTGGAGATGCAGAAACAATTGCTTCAGCGTTTGTCATGTCCCAATGAGTCTCTGAATCTCTCTCTGAATCTGAATTTTTGAATGTTTTAATAGTTGTTCAAAAATCATGAAATTCGGTCCAGCCGTTCTCGAGTTATTAATGGTGTAACCAACACTTTGTTTTATATACCTGTATAGATAGATTAGCACGACATCAAAATGATCCCTCCCCTCTTTATACCCCTCCTAGTATCTTGGATTAATTAGGTAAATAAATATCCTGGGACATTCTTTACTCACGGACATCTGCTGATCCCAAACTAAGCAGAGCTTGTAGTATGGAAAACTGATAAACCTACTACAATATACTAGGTAATTTTTTGTTCGTAAATACATACTTAATATATATAATTACACCCAGACTTAGGACATACAGACATGTACACGCACACAAATGCATGTCCTGTGTGGGAATCGAACCCAGGACCTGCGCCTTTGAGTATTTAGATTAGGTACTCAAAGTGCGGCGCGATTGGTGGAATCTTAACCACAGCATAGTTTTACGTGGTTTTACCAAATACTGTGACCACAATCTTAACCGACTGCGCTACGTCCTGTCAAATCTTTCTTTCTAGGTTCGTAATGTATAAACCTTCGATAATATATTATGTCATTGTTATGTTCCATAAGTTCTACGAGATAGTTTCCTCTAAGTACTCAATAGGTAATATTGATCCAGAGGCGGCTTAAGGCCTGGGCGAGGTGTGCCACTGCCTACGTAAGTACCAGGGTTCAATTCCGATTTAAAGCCCAAAATTAGATGTCCCGCGCGATTTATTCCCAAAATTAAATAGATAGGCTCAGACCCGCTTTTCGGGGATTACAGTGTAAACATCGTTGGGTGTAGAAGTGGGAAGTTGTAAAGACACCATTGCACAGAAATGGCACCAGCTTTCCGGCACCGCGGTGGTGTTTCTTTTTTTAATACCACTAAGGTGGCAAACAAGCATACGGCCTGCCTGATGGTAAGCAGTTACCGTAGCCTATGGACGCTTGCAACACCAGGGTTATCACTCGCGCCGAGTGCCGACCCTGAAGAAACCTCTTCACACCCTTTTTGAAGAACCCCATGTTGTACTCCATTGGGAAAACCACGGCGGGGAGCTCATTCCACAGTTCGAGCCTCCGCGGAATAAAACTCCTTTTAGCCCGCACAGTTCGAAACAATTCTGGTTTCAATGTAAGTAGATGGATTCCCCCTCGATGGCGAGAGTTGCGATGGTGGAAAGTAGCCGTGGGCATCAAGTCGAACAATTCCTTAGAACACTCTCACGTCTCTGAACCGAGTCTAAAGGCCCAAGCTGGTATCCAGGTGCTCCCGCCGATAGATGACAGAAGTACTCCTTATGAGGCCGGACCTGCGACTTATAAAGTTGCAGCCTTTGCCCCGATGTGAAGTACTGCCTCGCTCTGTTGAGCACTCCAAGCTTTTTGGATGCCAGCTTAATCTTCCAAATGACTTCGGAACAAAACGTCGCTAGAGATGTCAGAAAAGACATTTAGCTTTGCAGTTTTATCAATTGAAGATATAGCATCTAAGCTGAATTACGATACAATTATTAAGGACCTATCAGTAAGGCTAAAAGCAGTAAATTTCTGTTTTATTATTTTTTCTTTTAGTCAAATAATATACCTAATTTTGACTTTAGTATATGAATAAAAAATGTAAAGTTAAAAATTTATTTTACAAAATCCTCTTTCGCCACATTGATCTATTATTAGTAGTAATAATACTCAATGTTTCACCATATTATTATGTACTTACCAGAGGGCATCGCGATATGTATAATTGCCCAAATTAATATAAATTGCCCTTGCCTTTAGATCTTGCCCCGCCACTGTTTTGATCGACACTGATAATGGCAGAGCCATAGATAAGATCGTACACTAAAAAATTTAAGATAAATCATTGAACTTTTCATTTCTTGTCGCTATTTGTGTCTGTTTGAGCGCTTAGTTCTTTTTAACTACGCTATAGATTTTTAGATGTAGGTATAAGTAAGTAGGTACAGGTACTAGTTTCTGGCCCGCAGTTTGAGCCGCATTCCCGAGAATCTAATAATTTCCCACGGTAAAAAATATCCTAAGTTAATCCAGAACAAATTGTATCTGTGTGGTAAAATTCATCCAAATCCGATCAGTATTTTTTGCGTGAAATAGTAACAACATCCATCCTCACAAACATTCGCGTTTATAATATTAGTAGGACTAGCCGAGCCTCGCGGTTTCACCCGCTTCTAGCGTGATATTATTATAACTTTACTAAAATAACCTTCCGAACAGTGTGTTAGAATCTGCCAATTCGTAAATGCCTGTGAAGGCCTATTTGAATGAATAAAATATTTCGTTTCATCACTTTCTAATAAATTTTGATAACAATTTACTTTTTCTATTGGGTTAGGCAGGAGTATGTCAAAATTATAAGACTACTACATTCCCGTAGTTTTTGTCCAACATAGGTAGAACATAGCAATCCCTTTCTCTGTTCATCGTATTTCCGTGTTCAATCATATATAATGTCTGCTGTCCATCCCTCATACATCACAGTATCAATTGGAACCATTCGGTAGACAACAAAAAAGTTACCAAACATGACTCTCAAGATGCTGGTAAGTTGATTACATGTTAAGTAATTCTATTCTAGTTAAGCCATGGGTCGTAGTGGCCAATGTACCTACATAGTTATATACCTACGATCATGAAATTAAATGGTTCAAGGATCATAAGGGAGCAGATTTGACAGAGCCCGCTGCCGGCCAGCACGGTAGACCCTACACCCTCTGGTTACCATGTAATTAGGGTAGTAATAATATCTAAACTATATATACAGTCAAATTAGGCAATACCCAAGGATGTTTAATTCTGTTTATCTCATTAAGATGCTGGTCACTGCTCTGGTAGCAGCAAATTCAACAGCAAGCTACCCTATTAAGCGAAGTGTGCCTGGCTGGGATTCGGCTGGTTGGTCTCCTATGACTCCTTGGGTTCAAGGAGGAAATGGTAAGATCTAAGATTTGTCACACCTTTTTAAATTATATCTATGGGCCATTAAGGTCCTTTGAGCCGGATTTCTGTAACTTTTTTGAAGTACCTAACACTCTCACTAAATAATATCTATGCGTAAATATCTTTTTCTATCAACTTTGTCATTTCACCAGGAGTCTGGTCATCAGACTCCAATTCGGACGTAGCGGGCGCGGTGGCGGCTGCAAAGTCAGCAGCTGCAGCGGTGATGGCTGCCCAGCATGAAGTCACTTCGGCTAAGCATGCAGCTCTAGAACACCAGAGCATTGCCAGTGCTAAAGAAGCGGCCGCAGCGCTGGCTGCCCATAAAAGGTAACAATTCAGGATTTTTCTTTTCAATTAATAAGTAAATAAAGTTAAATAATGCATCATAATAAATAATAATTATTATTTTATAAGTGAGGAAGCAGCAAGAAACGCCCGGGCGCACGCACTAGAAGCTGCCCAATCAGCCGTACAGGCGCAAGCGCAAGTCGCAGCTGCTAAAGCGCGGGCCGCGGTTGCTCAGAAGATAGCCGCCGCACGAGAAGCTGCTGCCGCTAAAGCTATACAGCGTGCTGCTAATAACCAAGCTGCTAGACTACAAAATGCTGGTAAGATATTGTTCTAAGAACCAAGCGACTTCACAACCTTCCACCAGCTTCTTTCGAATTTAACGTAGGGAGACAATGATTTTACAGACGTAGCATATCAATTAGGTTTGAAGATTCAGCACTCTTCTCTGACTGAGCATCAGATCGTTCAAACGCACTGCTATAACAGTTGTTATTTGTTTTTTTTATTGTGGAGAAGTGTAGGTACCTACTACTAAAGGTTAGTTTGTCTGGAAGATATTGCTTCTTAGCAATAAGACCGCCCATTGTACAGTATAATTTTAAGCAATTTTTAATGCATTTTGGCGATACCTAGAATATTGAACGATAAAAAAAAGATGAGCCTACAAAAAATAGTTTCCTATCTACTACAGCACTGCAGGTCGAAATCCAATTATAAATGCTACTCATACAATACCAACACCTACTCTCATCCTTAGACATAGAAGCAGTAAAGCTATCAGTGATCCAGAGCTCAGGAGCGGCGGGCGCAGCGGGTGCGGCTCAGCACGCTGCTACCGCAGCAGCTGCAGCACTTCGCCCAGCCGTACCCACCTGGCCTGCCAAACCTTGGGCTTCTGGGTGGAATCCTGCCCCAGGACCTTGGAATTGGTCTTAAGGTTATCAAACTGTGGAGATGACTTATGGCTTGAAAGTTAATGGCAACGAAAGGACCTGATGTTGATCTTATTTATAATTGTTGATTATGTTACTATTACTATTATTGATATAAGAAAGAAATACAATACGCATAGAAATAAAAAGAGCTAAATTACTAGTAGGTATACCTAGTACTTACATCCATTCCTAGTACAATATTATAGACTTTTTATACTAAGCAATATTAGCTTATTAATGTTATTGTACGTTCAACGAATGAATTTCCTGTTAATATTTAATACTTAGGTAGGTACATTTTACTGTTATAATATAACTGTATTATACTCATTGCTTAAATAAATATTTAACAGTTGCAATTTAAATAATGTTTTAATTTTTTTTTTTTTTTTTTTTTATGTCAACAGGTTGACAAGCTGGCAGACGGGCCACCTGATGGTAAGTGGTCACCGCTGCCTATGGACATTTGCAATACCAGGGGGATTGCCAATGTGTTGCCGACCTTGTAGAGCTCTTTTTACGCCTTTTTTGAAGAACCCCATATCGTAGCGCTGAGGGAAAACCGTAATTATTTTTCTGGAAAATGTTAACTTGGCATGTTGGTACTAACTAGAGTAATAACAAAATTGTCAGATGCAAGAGAGCTCCATAACTTACGCCATTATGTATGCATCGTGTTTTGACTTTTTGAGGCGTCTAAGCTTTGAACTACAAATATAGCCTAACCAATTTTGAGTTGAGGTAATACTTCGGGGCTATACCTAACCTACCCCTAAACAAACACACGTAAAATAGTAGCCATTTAATTGATCACTATTCCCACGCCTGCGCCGAAGCTATGACAACCGCAGATGAAGCTCCATCTACAGTTATTTTACAGCATCCCTCATCTGTTTTTCTCAAGTATAATTATTATTTTTATACCAAAAATGTAAAAAGAACGAATATGAAATTACTGAATTAGAAAATTACTGCAATAAGGTAAGGATGACAATACTTTAATTCGTATGCGGCATGAAGTAAATTTTACAGCGAAACTAACTGTAATGACGAAGGGTGTGACTAAAATATTCATTTACAATCAAAAGTTAGGGCTTCATTGTTATTTCAAAGATAAGTTTCCGTACAGGCATCTCTCCTAATGGAATTTGTTAGGCGTAACAAATAACTATCACATCATAACACTTGATTCCTTGTGAAAAATATTAACTTAGGTACTGCATAAGATTTTCTGCATAGCGTATGATAAGTACTTAATTCGTTCAATCCTTTTTCTATGATATAGGTATTATCTGACAAAACTAATTCGAGCTTAATAAAGAATAAGTACCTAACTATAATTTATTTCATGTGCATACACACAAGCAAAGGGCCCTGACTCCGTAAATATCCAAAAAAAACATAAATAAACCTCCATTATTTATTTTCGAACCAAAAATACTCATGTTTTTCTCCATACAAAAGCAGTGCATAAGTGAGATTTGTATGGGGGGCGATATCGCTTTTTTCCAGGATAAAGAATAATTGTCATGACATGACCTATCAGATGAGAGGTATTAATTAAAAACACTAGCTATACGGACTATATATACTTCAAAATACTATTACCTATATAGGCTACTATAATACAGAATCATAGTGAGCCTACTTACTCTATTTACAATGTCAATTATAAGGTACTTTTTTTATACTTCAAAGCCAAGATGTGGTCTTATCACATCATCCTGATTGCATCAGGGTGCTGCATTTCTCTAGCGGCTGCAGACATTGACAGACGACGATTTTCAAACCCAACCTATTACAATGTAGGTGGAGTTCTATCTAGCAATGAGTCTATTGCCTTCTTCAAGGATACTATCTCGGTATGTTTCATAATATATCTATTAATGATCAAACAAATTACGAATAAATTATGATTTCAAATGAGCTATTTCTATTTTCAGAATTTAAATTTCAAAGACCAGTATGTACCACGTGGAGTCACTTATCATGATTATTCGATCCTCATGGATCCAAATCCTATAAAAACGGCGCTGAATGTTTGCAAAGATCTAATTGCTCACCGGGTAAGAACTGTTCAAACTGCATGATACCAAGCAACAGCGACTGATCACCTTAATGTTGGAACTATCTGAGTAGTTTTCAATTCACATGAGATAATGGTTTTCAGGTGTATGCAGTGGTCGTATCTCACCCTCTAACGGGAGATCTATCACCAGCAGCGGTATCTTACACCAGCGGCTTCTATCACATTCCGGTCATTGGTATATCGTCAAGGGATTCTGCCTTCTCGGATAAAAACATTCATGTGTCATTTTTGCGTACAGTGCCACCTTATTCACATCAAGCTGACGTATGGGTCGATGTCTTGAAGCATTTTAACTACATGAAAGTAATTGTGATACATAGCTCTGATACTGATGGCAGAGCTATTCTTGGAAGGTTAGTATAAGTTATTTAATAGGTTCACAATAATGTATATGGGGAGAAAACAAGCGATTACTGCCGCATATAAGCCCCACGTTGGGCGCCAAAAGAACACATTCGGTAGAGGCATATCCTAAACGCCCATATAGCAAATCATAAATTTGTTGGTCGTTTTTAATTCTTTTTTAATACGTAGGTTCCAAACAACGTCACAAAGTGGAGATGAAGATGTCGATCGTAAAGTTGTTGTTGAACAAGTCATTGAGTTTGAACCGGGATTAGATTCCTTCAGCGATAAGCTAATGGATGTTAAGAGTGCTCAAGCAAGAGTATTTCTTATGTACGCAAGGTAAGCAAACTATTACAAGCAAACTTCAATGTCTAAGCTTTTTTTGGTAGGTACTCAAATTTTAAAGCTACCTGTACTTATTTTAAACGTATAAATTAAATTATTATGATAGCAAAACAGATGCTGAAATAATCTTTCGAGATGCAACATTCTTGAACATGACATCAGCGGGATACGTTTGGATGGTGACAGAACAAGCTCTAGATGCCGCTAATGCACCAGAAGGTTTACTTGGACTTCGTTTGGTTAACGCTACTAATGAGCATGCCCATATTCAGGACTCCATGTAAGTAAACAATAATTTAATGTAGCTATGTATTTTTTTTATAAAAATAAGTAAACCTAATCTTTACTGGCACAGATATGTCTTAGCATCTGCGATTCGAGACATGAACACTTCAGAAGAGATTCACGCTCCACCATCTGACTGCGATAACTCAGGGTCTATATGGACAACAGGACGTTTGCTATTCGATTACATTAGGAGACAGAGCTTAGAAAATGGTGCGACAGGACATGTAGCTTTTGATGATCACGGAGACAGAGTACACGCTGAATATGATATGGTTAACGTAAGAGCTCAAGGAGAGCACGTAGCTGTTGGAAAATACTTCTATTCAAAGGTAAACAAAGCTTTTATTCATAATGCAACTAAAGCTAGCAATTGTGAAGTATTTATGTTATGAAACGTATATATTGTAGGAGACACAAAAGATGCGTTTGGAGCTGAAAGAACAAGAAATTATTTGGATGGGGCGCAGTCCATCAAAACCAGAAGGGTTTATGATTCCGACACATCTAAAGGTTCGATTTCTTCAATCATAATAATTAATAAGTACACAGACTAATTTAAAATATATATTGATGTAGGTATATTGTTATTGGCGTAGGTATTGACAATAGAAGAGAAGCCATTTGTATATGCTCGTCGTGTAGATGATTATGGAGGTGAATGCACGATTGAAGAAATTCCCTGTCCTCATTACAACGCCAGTGACGATACGGGTAGGTACACAATTACAAACAGAAGTCTATTACTTAACCCTTATGTAATCCGCATAAATATTAACAAATTCATAAATCTCTAGGTCAACTTTATTGCTGCAAAGGTTTCTGCATGGATCTCCTACGATATCTTTCAAAAGCGATCAATTTTACATATTCATTAGCCCTGTCACCCGATGGCCAATTTGGGAATTATATTATTCGTAATTTGACTGCACCTGGAGCTAAAAAGGAATGGACAGGACTAATAGGTGAGCATTAAAATTCAATATTTATAATGATCTTACCAGTAGTTTTTATCAAAATTCGTCAGCTAAAGTGTCATTATTCTTCAGGAGAGCTAGTTTATGAGCGTGCAGATATGATTGTTGCTCCACTGACAATCAATCCAGAAAGAGCAGAGTTCATAGAGTTTAGTAAACCTTTTAAGTACCAAGGAATTACAATTTTGGAGAAAAAGGTACTTCTTCTACTTAAAATAATATGTGACCTATTAATAATCGGGATCTTATCAATCAGCTATTATTTCTTTATAGCCCTCAAGATCTTCAACGTTGGTATCGTTCTTACAACCCTTTTCCAACACGCTATGGATTCTAGTCATGGTATCAGTGCACGTTGTGGCTTTGGTACTGTATCTCTTGGATAGATTCTCTCCATTTGGTAGATTCAAGCTCGCTAACATCGATGGTACTGAAGAGGATGCACTGAATCTATCTAGTGCTATATGGTTTGCTTGGGGTGTTCTTTTGAACAGTGGTATCGGTGAAGGTAGGTCCTCCATCCTTATAAATATTTCTTTCACACTCTCCTGTGTGAATATGGTACTTATTTATAATAATTTTCAGGAACTCCTAGAAGCTTCTCAGCTCGAGTGCTTGGTATGGTCTGGGCAGGCTTTGCAATGATTATTGTTGCCTCATATACTGCCAATCTGGCTGCTTTCCTTGTGCTTGAACGACCTAAAACAAAGCTGACTGGAATTAATGATGCGAGGGTATGTTGTCTACATATTGAAGTAGGCTAGATACACATTTAATGTTGACAACTGTAAATATCATTAATATTTTCCCTCATATGCAGCTTCGTAACACAATGGAGAATCTAACGTGCGCCACGGTCAAAGGATCAGCAGTCGATATGTATTTTAGACGACAAGTGGAACTATCCAATATGTATCGAACAATGGAGGCCAATAACTATGACAATGCAGAGCAGGCTATAGAGGATGTTAAACATGGGTAAACTTTTAAAACTTGCAAGAGCTCTATAGAGGGGTACGGTAAGGAACCTAAATGAAATAACTTTTTGCAATTTCTAGAAAATTGATGGCATTCATTTGGGACTCTTCTCGTTTGGAATTTGAAGCAGCACAAGATTGCGAGTTGGTGACAGCTGGCGAGTTGTTTGGCCGATCTGGTTACGGAGTGGGCTTGCAGAAAGGTTCTCCATGGGCTGATTTAGTAACCTTGGCTATACTGGACTTTCATGAAAGTGGGTACCTACCTACCTTTTAATTTTCATTAAAGAATAAAGGAATCTGGCAGTTATAAAATATTGATATTTTTTAGGTGGCATTATGGAATCCCTGGACAATCAATGGATACTCAGAAATAATATGTTGAATTGCGAAGAAAACGAAAAGACCCCTAACACTTTAGGTTTGAAAAACATGGCTGGAGTATTCATACTCGTGTTAGCGGGTATAATCGGCGGAATAGTCCTTATTGTCATCGAGGTGGTGTACAAGCGGCATCAGATCAAGAAGCAGAAGAGGCTGGAGATCGCTCGCCACGCTGCCGACAGGTGGCGCGGCGCCGTTGAGGTAAACAGGGCAAAGGCCGAAGCCATGGCTGTGGACCACTACGACAACATCAAACAACAATTAGATACCAAAATATAAACTTGTAATTGCCACCCCCCCTAGTTGACGACTCCTGCGTATCCATGTAGGTCAGGGATAGCGAACCTTTTTATCAGTCACCAAATTCAAATATCAATGAACACGCGCACAAACATAATATTTTTTGTTTATATGTTTACTCCTTTGAAACACATAGTAAGTACTTAGTACATTTTTACACTCTCGTGGGTTCGCCATCCCCGATGTAGGTATTTAAATATTGTTAAAGACCAATATTTAGAGGAAACTTGAGTATTTTAATAAACATATTTACTTGACATAGATTCTTAATTTCAATCTTATAAAGTTGTCCCCGCTGCTAATCCGTGGACGTCCATCACCAACTGGGCGTGGTAATAAAATGTCGATGTTGTAAGTAGAGACACTCATGGTTATACGATACGATATTTTGTTCTACTCTCATGACTTATATACACGAATTTTCATTTCAGAAACGGAAGACACTGCGGGCTTCGATTCTGCCTTCTCAGCGAAGAGCTAAGTCCAACGGTGTCAAGGAGGCTGGAAGCATCAGCCTGGCAGTTGATAGAGGCGCAAGGCGCCGTGACGAGCCCAGGGTGCCTCGTTACCTACCGGCTTACACTCCCGATGTGTCCCATCTGGTTGTCTAAATATTCATGTTCCTTAAATCGTCATTATTCTTGATGTTTAGAGAGAACGAGAAAAGGTCTTGTCTTGAACCTATCCTATTCAAATATTAAGGGTGGCCCAACACGGGTAGCATAAAGCAAGCAGTCACAACTGATCGCATAAAAAATGATATTATTTACAATAATAATATTCTGAGACATACTCTTCATACTCACTCAATTCACATCTTTCATCGACATACACGAGTTACAACAGATACTAGTGACTACTTTCCGATTTGTCAAGCGGCCAATGCTTTGGTGCAGTTATGCCTTCTGGCCTCCAGCAGTGGTCGGAAGCGACTGATCGAGCGGTCAGTATTCGTTGTTTACTACTCAAGCTGCCCGTATGAATTCACCCTAAATAAGTATCAAATATTCAATAACTATCGTCGTCGAAATATAAATTCGAAAGTACCTATTTGATTCTTTAGAAGTACTTAGATAGGTTACAAAAATATATGGTGTGCTAAAATATAGATAAATCTAGCACTCAACTGTACCTATAAATTAAATATGAGTTGAGTGCAAAAGTTAAAATAACTACTTAATTTTGTGTACACAATACACACTCGTGATTTCTATAAAACAAATTGTGTGAGCAAGCCGTTTAAAAAATCATTACTTAGAATCCCATTTGGTGAAAATTATAGTGATTTACTATATAAATAGTAAGTGTTGTGTAGGTGTGTTATATACGTAGGTAGCTCACATGAAATTCTAGTTTTAAGCACAAATATAGCACAGGGTAAGTGGTAAATGAAAACGAAGGGAATAAACACCATAAAGCTGTGACTAATAAATATAGAGTGGCACTAAATGTTAGATATTGTAGGTATTTAAAAAAGGCTGTTACGCGACTTTAGGCTCTAATTAAACAATTTTATTGTTGTTGAATGTAGTTTGTGTAATGAATAACAAAACAGTACGATCACAAATTTTCGACATCAATGTCTAATTCGACATTTGCCGAAATCTACATTTTTTGACAGAAGTCCGCTATGTTTTTCGCTACATCTCTAATGCGACATCGATGTCGAAAGCTCAAGAATTGGGGGCCAGGGCCACGATTCTCGCGTCTTCGACATTAATGTCGCATATACACTTAAGTAGGTACCAAATAACATGGCAGATATCTTAAAAAATCTATACATTTTGATATAAGACCGCCATGTTTTCTAATTCGACAGCGATGTCGTAAGCACGAGAATTTGGGGCCAGGTTTAAAACTAATTAACCATGTGTTGCTTTAATTGTGGAGTTTTGTTTATCTCATGGAAGCATTAACTAATATTAAAAAAACTGTGATTTTTATT
Organism: Achlya flavicornis; assembly: GCA_947623365.1. NCBI lineage: Eukaryota > Metazoa > Arthropoda > Insecta > Lepidoptera > Drepanidae > Achlya > Achlya flavicornis. Next base: position 6,284,937 of record OX392488.1, read on the forward strand.
TTTCTATGTATCAGTGTGATAATTTTGTGATTCGAAATAAATAAATTTATTTGGGTGTTGAATTATTGATTCATTTTGAAATCTAAACGAAATAGTACATTTAAAGCAAATGAAACACCATTTTTAACACATCTATATATTTACATAAGAATTTTAACAGTGCAGTGTGGGAATTATACATTGTACCTTAATTATATAAGAGCTGTGGTGCTCTTATTCTGAGCAAGCGAGCCAAGTTAAATTGCCAGGAAATAACGCATGTGGGTATGTATTGACTAGTTGGACGGTTCAAGTGTGACACCACACTGCGACCAGCCAAATCTTTACAGAGATTTGAGTGAGCATAGCGTGGGATGCTGCTGTCACACGACAACCATACAACCCCTCAATCATCTCACATCCATTCAACAGATAACATGTATAATACCAAAGTATATATATAATCGAAACACTTAATAACAACATACAAGATATAAGGGTATGCCAAAAATTCACTCAATATTATGTATAGAAGTCGTCCTACTGTTGCAGTGTCCTCGCGACTTGTGCTATAATACTGTGTCGGACATTTTATGCGACGTGTCTACATAATTCTGTAGTAACGATTATCATAAGGTACCTAATTTACACAGTTATATGGTAACGACTTAAATCTGTTTTCAAACCCTATAAACTACATCCTCTAAATAAAATACTTAGAACACAGTGCTATGAATGAATTGTAGTTAATATAAATATAAGGTTAATAGATTATCTTAGCTGGCGAAACTAATGTACCAATTAAAAGTAGCATTATACTGTTACACGGCGATTACCAGAAATCAGAAACGCACATGATTACACACATACATTAAACATATTCTGGCGACTTACCGGGACCATTCATCAGAATACATTCTAAGCAGCGATAAAATTGTACGCGTTATAATAAGATATAATTAATTAGGCAAAGGGAAACACTAATTATAATATTATTTTAGTTCTACGTATTTAGATACTTTAAATATATTGTTAGTAGTAAAAACTGTACTTTTCACCGTGATTAGCTTAATCGGTGAATTTGCGGTTAGGGTTGCGACCGAACAACGCCGTGCGCATCTCCGGCAGCAGCTGCTGCGCGATCAGCTCCAGGCGCGACTCCAGCGTGTTGCTGATCTGTAACAACACAACACACGTCACACATCACACACCTTTACAACTGATCATAATATTAATATGTCAAGCTGAGAAAAATGACAAATGTAATCCTATTTATGAAAAGGCTGTATGGTTCATTGACTCCTATTGTCATAGTTATAGTTTGTTGTTTAAAATATGTGAAGAGGTTTTATACAAACTTAAAAAAAACGTTCAAATTTCGATCATACGGCTCCACTAGTATATACAATCTATTAAAGATAACTTCCTCAGGGCTGCCGCAGCTGTCGAACTGCAAGGTTCTTATCAGTCTGTCAGAGTTTCCTCTTTGCATGTCCAAGCGAAATGAACCATGGCGGCTAACTTCTAACGGTAATTCTTCTAACTATACAATGTATTTTAATCACTCCTTGACCGTAAATCGGTATGTTATGGCGTTTTTGCGTCTCACATGTAAGTAAGAAAAAAGTAGTATAAATCATCAACCACCTCAAAAATTAAACTATAGGATTATATAAACTGGACTACATAAATAAGTTAAGTGTTATTAGAACAACAACAGTATTTATGTTACCTTAATGCGTCCCCTGCTAGCGATGAGTTCAATCCCACCACAGGTGTCGGGAGAGAGGTAATTCTCAGCATCAAGCTTGAGCTGGACATCCTTCTTGATCTTTTCTTTGTAGTCTGACTGAGCCTTGCCCAACACACTCTCTACAAGGGACTTGTCTACTTGTCTCGCGCGGATTGTTACTGTCGGCTCCATCAACTATTGCAATTAGGGGAATACTTTAGTCAATGTATGTATGTGTAATGTATGTAATAGCTCAAAAGCTTCCAACTTTAAAATCAAAAAAGAAATGGTCAATAAGCATTGATAACTTCTTAACAAACACATCTTAATATCTTATATTACTCCAATATTGTATGATATTGTATTACGGATTGCCTGTTTGTTGCATTACCTAAACTCATAATCATATTATATGCATTGACAAATATAAAGTTTTATTGTTCTATTAAACTGAGAAGTTGTTTCCATATTTAGCAATTTCTCTAAGCGGCATAAAATAAGACAAACCTGGAATAGAGCTTGGACCATGAGTGTGACAAGCAGTTCGGTGTACAGCTTGGCATCTGATGGCACATTAGCCAGGCGATTGCGGGCTTCGTCTAGTACATTACGTACGTGATCTTCACGCACTTTGAGCACCTTCAGACGAGCTTGGTTCAACATGTTCGAAGATTGGCTGTTGACAACATTGGATTTATGTAGACACAGAGCAAGAGTAGGAATTGTTATTCTAATTTTTTATCTACAAAGTACCTGTCAAACATTTAAAACTAAACCAATCAAAATGATGTCTTAATCCAAGCTTAATATATAAATGCGAAAGTGAGTTTGTTTATTTGCTTTTTACGCCTACACGCCTCAACTATTCAAATGATCATCATGAAAATTGGCATGCAGATGGCCTATAGTATGGAGAAGGACATGGACTAATTTTTATCCCGCGAAAGCGGGTGTAACCGCGGGAGACAGCTAGTATGGTAATATAAGCATGGTTGGAAAATAAACAGTTACTATTTTTTAATAGCAAGTATAGTGTGTAAAGCTATAGTAAAGGCAAGGTATATTTCGACAAAATATAGTAGGTGATTCAATCAGATTTCAGCTCTTATCTACCAAGATATGGCTTATGTAATCAATGTTATCAATCAACTCAATACCATTCTAGTGAGCAGACCATTAAAGTAAAAAGTTAGAATCAAATTAGAAATATTCAAGAGAAATTAATCAATAGTCAGCTAATGAAATCAAAGTTTTATTACTAAATTAATGAAAAAAATAAAAATAAAAAATAAAACTATTAATAAACCAATAATATAACTAAAATTGCTTTTAAAGCATGAACATGTAATTAACACTTCATAAAAATCCATAGTGAATACATCCTATACTAGATACTAGTCACATGACTTGCTTCTAAGAATGAATAAAATTCAAAGTAACACAGATTATTTGTGATATTTATTCATGATTCAATAAGAATTTATTGGGGAATTTAGGGTTAAACTGAATTTTAAATATGGATTACATGTGTTAATTTATAATTGTTAGAGCCATTTTTTACAAGTGTGGGCTATATCGTTGCTTATATGCAGATATTGCTTATATTTTGCTAATCTCATTATATTTCTTTTGCTGGGGCTCTATGATTACCTACACAGATTGTAAGATGTTTTATTTGGAGGCATGCTATGCAGGTAAGTTTGAGCATAGAGTGAGTAACATGAACTTTAAGAGGCAGTGGCTGAACTAGTCCAAAAGTCAGAATACTTATTTAAATCAATGTTTTAAGGAGCTATTGGTGTAAGTTTGATAGTTATAAAGGGGAAACCTACATCTTTTTCTGGAGTTCAACCTGTTTTTCTTTTTTCTCATAGTACTCCATGATCTTGAGTCGCTGCTGTTGCACAAGACGGCCCTTCTCGATGTTGAACTCCTCTTCGGCCTTTGCATCGATTTCCTCAGCCTTTTCATTGGCCTCTTGTTCGATGAAGGCCATCATATGCTTGATCTATAAAAATCGAGAACGGACGATAGTTTATTCATTTTAAAACACAGAAGCTACTTTCATCCGTTGATTTCATCTCATTGATCAAATTGATCGCACAAGGCGAATGCTTCATCTTGGATCAATTAGTCCGACAAAACCATGTCGCTGGAACTACGTGTGACTTTTGCTAAATTAACAAATATCGTATTTATACCTGTTTCTGAACATCTGCATCGCTGAGCGCCATGGCTGATGGTTAATATTTAGCACCACTAACACGAAAAACAACCGATAAAGAGCCAGAAAATCAAAAACTGGCTGGAAGAGGAGTAAGTCGACGCCTATCAGACGTGCTTCTTCATTGAACAATCATATGATCTTGGTATTGCCAATATTAAAAAGTTTTTCTATGTATTTTCATAGACAATTTTAATCGATAGCAATGAGAAGTTTTCTTGTAGGTATTTAAAGAGTTGCTGCAAAATAACTAGGTAGCGCTGTCATCACCAAATTGAATTGTCAAATCAAAATATGCTGTCACATAACTTTAGTGTTGCCACATAGGCCAATTATTAAGTGTTAATGAGAAGTTTTCTTGTAGGTATTTAAAGAGTTGCTGCAAAATAACTAGGTGGCGCTGTCATCACCAAATTGAATTGACAAAACAAAATATGCTGTCACATAACTTTAGTGTTGCCACATAGGCCAACAACGGAAGGTGTCCATCCTTTTTAATTCAAAATTGAAAAAAAAAAATGTACAGATTTCTTTTATTAAGTGTTAATTGATATTAATGGCAACCATGAACATGATTAAATGAAACCAAATTTCAGAGGAGCAAAACTTAATTTTCGTTGCTTTTTGGTAACAGCCTGTTTTTTTTCGTCCGAAATTAGTAATAAGAGGCGGCAACACTGGTATGAGTGGATGTTTATTTCCGTTGTTTGTTTTGTTGTGGAAGTCACGCTTAAGGATTATTTGTTTCTATCATTGTTTTGATATTCGTTGGACATCCACCCTTGTTGCTCTTATCCACTGTGACCTTAGTGGTTCATCAGTTGGAAATGTAAGACGTCCCTTATTGGTACAATTTCACAACAGCACAAACACGCATTTTCAATAGTTTTCAAATCATTCAAATCTAAGCTAAATTTCACAAACGTTTTGAACAAAACACACATGATAGTGACATAATACTAGTTACAGACGATCCGACTGTCGGACGTCTGATGGTCAGGGCCGTGTGTAGCGCGGCAGGACTCTCTAAGTATATACTGTAGTCTTTGGGCAGGACGTCGAAAGCTTCCAACCGGTATTAGTAATAATTATGAGGGTCCTGCCGCACTACACACTTTCCTACGGCAGGACGTACCTTGGCCGTGTCTCCTGCGTAATAATAAAAATAGGAGTCCGACATTGGAACGTCTTCTTCTTCTTATTTTTAATTTTGGCAACCAAGCCCAAATGAGGGCTCATTTCTGCCAGTGTCGAGTTATATTATAGTTTCCAGTCACAATAAATCACTTCAAATTATAGTCCTTAGTCAGTCAACGTCCATACAAGTCATGTTTTACTACAATGGTGGTCATTGTACTAAAACTCTTCACGGACATTTTGAGACAACTTGAAAAGTCACGATACACATAATTCATTTCATTTCACTTCACTGGTGCACATGGATGATCTTTATTGGGTAAAATACCACCAAAAATACACAATAAAACTCAAAATACACAAATTTATGAAAATAAAAATGAAAATGTTACGTCACTCTGCAAGTTCCCGCCAAAAAGTCCATTGGAACGTCTGATACCAGTATAAAGCCAAATAGTTATGGGCTGCGTTCAGTAACTACGCCGTGTGATCGCCCGAAGATCATCGTAGCGTTCAGTAACAGTTCAATAACATGTGTAGTAACTGAACGCACCCATGAAGTTACATAATTTTTTTTTTTATTGAACTGACAGCATTATAGTTCGTTTCAGTCATATTAACGCCATCTATTGAGACTTAAAGAAAGGAAAATTAAATACCTACAAGAAAACTTCTCATTGATATTAATCTTAGAGAATCCAATATATAGGGAGGTGCCAAACACAGGCGACCCCCTCTGCCAAAGTACATTGGCCATATGGCCATATGCGTTTATAAAAACTAGTTCGAACGACGTCCACTACCATTTGGTATCGTTCCGTGTCGTAACATTGAGCTCCATAAAAAATGGTGAATTGTGCTGTTTACTCATGCAAAAGGCGATCGGCCACGTCAAATCTGCGGGAACATGGCGTTTCTTATCATTTGTGAGTATTATACCGAATCAATATGTTTCTATTTTAGTGTTATCTCGAAATAAAATAACATACATTACGACAAGTAAACGACAGAAAATACGGTGGTACGGAGGTAGCTGACACGTAGAGTACAAGGAGCGATTTGCGTAGTGTGGGGACATAGCGGGGACCAATTGAGTGAATGATTGAGATCATAGAGTACCTACAAGAACTCTATCTGGTTTACCATTGAGTAATCATAGTCCACTGCAGTAGCTCGTATCGAATTTACATGCCCTAGAATTTGACCAAGGTTTTGAAATGTTTTCCCTTTGATACCACACCCGTAGCACATATCAATAAGCCAGGCAGTCATAGAGTGAGTCTAGTCTCTAACTTTTATCTCTTAATGTTATAGCCATAAGGTTCAAAAAAATATTTGTTATAAAAGCCGTTGCATTACGTGAATTTGAATCTCGCGCCGCGACTCAAAACAAAATGAAGTGTGATTAGTGATATTTAACGGATTGCCTGTAAAAGGTGGGTGATTTGTGTAGCTTATTAGTTTATCTAACCATTTTAATAAGGATTTATATAAATCCTGATGTGTGAAATAAAATTTTCTTGATTATAAACACGTGAGAACTTGCGTGTTTAGATTCAAGGAATTCTAATAACACACATCAGTAATTATATAAATTATTACTAAAACGGTTAGATAAGCTAATATTCTATATAAATCACTCAACTTTTATAGGAAATACGTTAGTTTATCACACTTACACTTTAATTTTAGGCTAGCCTCGGAGCGAGAAAACGCATTCAGCCGTTTTCCACAAAATATGACGAAATTCCATTTTTTTTGTACTGGTAGTAACATAATGCGCCCTACAAACGGTTGAGCAATTTAATCCTCTTTATTCACATACCAAACACGTGAGCACTTGAGTACAACACCCAACGCTACGATGTTTACAAAAAAAAGCAATTAAGTAAAATTCGAGCCGCCATTAGCGAGGTCCGTACGGACCTTAGGCGAGTCAACGGTGGTCGAACTGTCAAGGTCCGTACGGACCTTGCGCGACTTGACACTGTGACCTTAGTGGTTCATCAGTTGGAATTGTAAGACGTCCCTTATTGGTACAATTCACAACTGCACAAACACGCATTTTCAATAGTTTTCAAATCATTCAAATCTAAGCTAAATTTCACAAAAGTTTTGAACAAAACACACATGATAGTGACATAATACTAGTTACAGACGATCCGACTGTCGGAAGTCTGATGGTCAGGGCCGTGTGTAGCGCGGCAGGACTCTCTAAGTATATACTGTAGTCTTTGGGCAGGACGTCGAAAGCTTCCAACCGGTATTAGTAATAATTATGAGGGTCCTGCCGCACTACACACTTTCCTACGGCAGGACGTACCTTGGCCGTGTCTCCTGCGTAATAATAAAAATAGGAGTCCGACATTGGAACGTCTGTTACCAGTATAAAGCCAAATAGTTATGGGCTGCGTTCAGTAACTACGCCGTGTGATAGCCCGAAGATCATCGTAGCGTTCAGTAACAGTTCAATAACATCTGTAGTAACTGAACGCACCCATGAAGTTACATAGTTTTTTTTTTATTGATCTGACAGCTAGATAGTTCGTTTCAGTCATATTAACGCCATCTATTGAGACTTAAAGAAAAGAAAATTAAATACCTACAAGAAAACTTCTCATTGTTTCTTTTTCTGACTATCTATGTAGGTGTAGGTGTAGATAGGACTTTTTGGCGGGAACTTGCAGAGTGACGTAGCATTTTCATTTTTATTTTCATAAATTTGTGTATTTTGAGTTTTATTGTGTATTTTTGGTGGTATTTTACCCAATAAAGATCATCCATGTGCACCAGTGAAGTGAAATGAAATGAATTATGTGTATCGTGACTTTTCAAGTTGTCTCAAAATGTCCGTGTAGAGTTTTACTACAATGACCACCATTGTAGTAAAACATGACTTTTATGGACGTTGACTGACTGAGGACTATAATGTGAAGTGATTTATTGTGACTGGAAACTATAATATAACTCGACACTGGCAGAAATGAGCCCTAATTTGGGCTTGGTTGCCAAAATTAAAAATAAGAAGAAGAAGAAGATGTAGATAGACGTGAAATAGACAGGCTACTAATACAATAATACAAAAAAAAACCGGCCAAGTGCGAGTCAGACTCGCGCACCGAGGGTTCCGTACAAACCTGTAGGTATATAAGTAAATGGTAGTATAGACCTGAGTATTTGATATTAATTTCAATTTATGACCTATTCAAAAAAAACTACTTACTAGATCTCGTTCAAACCAATTTTCAGTGGAAGTTTGCACCGTAATGTACATCATATATTTTTTATAGATTTATCATTCTCTTATTTTAGAAGTTACAGGGGGGGGGACACACATTTTACCACTTTGGAAGTGTCTCTCGCGCAAACTATTCAGTTTAGAAAAAAATGATATTAGAAACCTCAATATCATTTTTGAAGACCTATCCATAGACACCCCACACTTATGGGTTTGATGAAAAAAAAAAATTGAGTTTCAGTTCTAAGTATGGGGAACCCCCAAAGTTTATTGTTAGGGTTCCGTAGCCAAATGGCAAAAACGGAACCCTTATAGATTCGTCATGTCTGTCTGTCTGTCTGTCTGTCTGTCTGTCTGTCTGTCTGTCTGTCTGTCTGTCTGTCCGTGTATGTCACAGCCATTTATTTCAGAAACTATAAGAACTATAATGTTGAAACTTGGTAAGTAGATGTATTCTATGAACCGCATTAAGATTTTCACACAAAAATAGAAAAAAAACAATAAATTTTGGGGGTTCCCCATACTTAGAACTGAAACTTAAAAAATTTTTTTTCATCAAACCCATAAGTGTGGGGTGTCTATGGATAGGTCTTCAAAAATGATATTGAGGTTTCTAATATCTTTTTTTTCTAAACTGAATAGTTTGCGCGAGAGACACTTCCAAAGTGGTAAAATGTGTGTCCCCCCCCCTGTAACTTCTAAAATAAGAGAATGATAAATCTATAAAAAATATATGATGTACATTACGGTGCAAACTTCCACTGAAAATTGGTTTGAACGAGATCTAGTAAGTAGTTTTTTTTTAATAGGTCATATATTGAAATTAATATCAAATACTCAGGTCTGTACTACTATTTACTTATATACCTACAGGTTTGTACGGAACCCTCGGTGCGCGAGTCTGACTCGCACTTGGCCGGGTTTTTTTTCTATTTTTGTGTAAAAATCTTAATGCGGTTCACAGAATACATCTACTTACCAAGTTTCAACATTATAGTTCTTATAGTTTCGGAAATAAATGGCTGTGACATACACGGACAGACAGACAGACAGACAGACATGACGAATCTATAAGGGTTCCGTTTTTTGCCATTTGGCTACGGAACCCTAAAAACGATAAAAATATTTTTATACCACCATACCACCGCTTACGTATATATGTAACAATTGTCTCCATCCATAGAGGCACTTTCCCGACCGACTGACTTGGGCGGCAGAAATCCACGCTACACCACTGGCCGCATAGATCATAGAGTAACTTATATACTGGGCATAGATTACAGTGAATGCGGAACGCAGAACTCTAGATTTCTCGTTGCGGGATCGGCGCCTTACTACTTAAAGCTACCCGAGTCCTCGAGTACTTTCCAACCCGGAAGACGTTCTTTATAAATAAATTCAAATCAAAGGAATATTGTAAATCTGTCTGCTAAATATAGTTCTTATAATCAATTATTAGGTAGGTATTATACGTATTCATCACCATCATCATCAGCCTATAATATCCCACTGCTGAGCACAGGCCTCCTTTTCACAAATGTGGGTGAAAGGGACTGGGCGATACTCCACCACGTGTGCTCACTGCGGATTGGTGGAGGTAGGCTAGTGGTCAACCTACTGTTGGAATTTTTCAAGCCGCCTAGTAGGAGGCATCCAACTAGCTTAACGACTATCACAATTAAGTGATAACCGGGACCAACGGCTTTACGTGCCTTCCGAAGCACGGAAAGGCTCGATTTGAAATACCACTAGGCGGTCACCCATCCAGGTACCGACGCCGACAGACTTAGCTTAACTTTGCAGATCAATTAAGAACGGTTAATCTAGCTACACCACGAGCGCTTCAATTATACGTATTAATGAGGATTATTCAAGTTTTTTGTTCAGTATGCAGATTTTTAGCGGTATAAAAACCTATAAATACTGTGAAAAACATATTTCGTTAAAAAATTACGAAATTACAGCGATTTTAGTGCAAGAATCTCAAAAACGCTCCCGAGGATGTAGCGTCACGCTGTGACGTCATACTTCACCCACCACTTGGTAAATTCAATTGTATGTACCGTAATATGGGATGAATAGTGGCAAAACCCAACTTCATGGAAGGTTTTCAGGCAGATTTTTACACATATATATTGCTGTAAAGGATCTAAATGCTTGAGTCTTGACGGTATCTCTATGATTAAATGTAAAATAATGCAATTAGGATTTTGATTTTAGCAATAAACTCCAAAATATATGCTATCCCTATTCCACCCGGAAAGTGGGGTTAATAGGGAAATTCATTAGGTTTGACACCTATTATTTTATTTCTTTTCTTAAATACAATGCTTATCGCTATTATCTTGTACTCATATATCATGCTGATTTGCAAACAATAACTATTTCCATACAGAGAAAAGAACATAAGAAGGCAAGTGGTGAGGATTGTCAGAAATAAAATTTCCTTATGATTTTCATAGTTTATTTTGATTAAACATTATAATAATATGTATAACATATTTTTATCACATGGCTTAGCAATTTCAACTAGGGATTTATTCGCAGTATAAAGTTTTTATAGCAGTTTTTTATATTAAGAGATTATATCTCTTATATGGCCTTGAAATATGTACACGCGAGGCATACCTGAAAAAAGAAACACAAATGCTTATTGATGTATTTGACACCCAAAACCTTCTTGTAATGTCAAATAAAATCATACAATTTCATATTCATATTCATTTATTCTGCAACTAAGTGTATAGTGGGTCTTATTCTATTACAAACAGTGCTTAGATAACTTAGTGACCTTTTACAGGTATTGGAGGACCTTTTACAATTTATATTAAGCCACAGTATGTAGCTGTAGTAGTGTATATTTGAAACATCAAATAAGAGTTTTAAACAAAAACATTTATTAAATATACAATGAAACATATCTTAACAGCGTAGTGACAACCCTACAAAACTGTCCCTTTTCATACATTAGTGTTTAATTCAATGGTTAATACATTCTGGGACTTACCTTTTATTTTAAATGCTGCTCCAGACACAATATAACGTAATTATTACACAATCACCTTCATTCTATGAAATAAATTGTAGAGAGCAAAGTTTATATCACTATAAAAAAATTGCGTCTCGAGAGGATACTTTCAAACATTGACTTTCAAACATTGAATTATTACACATCAATGCTTTCAAATAAAATGTCTGGCAATTTGCAGCTAAACGGCAGCTAATGTCATGCTTATTCAGTGTTGTCATATATTTGTTGAATAATCTACTATTTATCTTACAAAAAATGGTATAAATTGTAGTTACGGTACCAATTTTAATAAGTGCCTTACCAGGGCCTAAACCTGTGGCCTAAACTGAATAAATGACTTTTTGATTTGACCGCGCGACTCTGGCTATCAGTCTGTTTGTTACCTTGGCTTAAAGTGATATTACACTATCCTGTTTTTAGGTTCCTAACTAGGAAATAGGAAGGTGTAATAGTAGTTAGAACGGTTAGTATCCTAAGAAGTGATATACGAAGTTCCCGACCGCTCTACTTCCTTAAATAGGAAAGTGTAATCGCATCGCTCTGATTTATTAAGTTTAGGGATGTAACATCGTTCTTCAAAACTTCGATTTTGAATTCGAAATAATACAAAATACTATCAAAAATAAGTCCTTATAAAAAGGATTTGGTGCCCAAACTTAAAACTATTTTTATCACAGATTTAGCTATAATAAATATTACGATATATTTCAATACTAATCCTTGAGTGACCACACGCAGCTATAATATATATTTCTGTTACTTCACCAAGTTGTATTGTAATTTATATTATAGCTCGGCATATTAATATATATTATAGCTACGTCTGTGATGGGCTTATTGAAGAAGAAGAAAGCACGGTGAACCAACGTGATCTTGATTTCGTCGGTTGGCAGAGCACAAACGGAATGAACGAACGATGTCGATGTTTGTGACTTTTGACATCGATCTTAAAAGAATAGAATACCGTTGTATTTTAAATGTGTTTTCTTTTTAAGATCCGAAGTTAACTAAGGTATTGAGTTGAAAACTGTTCAGATTTAGTTTAATGAACATAAAGGAGCTCATTTGTTGAGAGAATAAAATATTTAAAACATCGGAAGAAAGTCGACGTAAGTATCGTCATATTTTACCGATGTTTTTTTTATATCGATCTTTGTCATCAGGATTTGCATCCCTACCAGTCGTCCGTCCCGCTTTGGTATAGTTGCTATACTCTTTCCACATCCTATTTAGAATGCAATATAGTGTAGTGTAATACTAGCTTCCTGCTTCCTAGTTAGAACGTTAGGAACGTAAGGATCCTAAAAACAGGAATGTGTAATAAGAACTTTAGGACACTAACCGTTCTAACTGCGATTACACCTTCCTATTTCCTAGTTAGGAAGCTAAAAACAGGATAGTGTAATAAGCACTTAAGTAACTGAGATTCAAAGACATATAAGAATATATGCCTGTGCTGTGATTGCTTTCAAAAGTTTACGATACTCTATTGAAATGAAAAAAAAAACCTATTTTAGGCACATCGTTTTTTACAGTGCAAAAAAAAACTTCTGACGCCTATATTATTATCACAAAATATATATTAATTTCCTATGAACTCTTCGTATTTTTAGCCAGAGGGGAAAAAATCATCATTTTTGGAATCCGGTATTGCTGCTCTTTGGACTACACTTTCAGAGCCCTCTGAAAACAATAAAATTGAAAACTACTTTAATCTTTATATATAACATTCTACTGCACGTGTGTTTGTCACAGAACTCGTCCTAAACGGCTGGACCGATTTGAATGAATTATTTTGTATTGGTTTGGGTGGCGCCCTGGATAGTTTAGATTCACAAATCAGCCCAGCAGATGGCGCTGCAGTCGATAATATAACCTAGATACTGTGCTAGATACCCACTGCAGTGCCCAGTAAATTGTATTCTATGGCAGTGCCATAGATAGGGTAGGGTAGGGTAGTGTAGGGTAGTGTAGGTAGTGTAGGGTAGTGTAGGGTAGCATCACGCGAACGAAGTCGCGACGGGCAGCTAGTAAACTTATAATTTATGTTTAAAGTCCAGAATATTATATAGGGAATTATTGGGAAAAATAAGAATTAGGATAATAACAATCAAAAAGAGGGTACTCTTTCTATTGCACAAAAAAATACTACAACAACATTACCTAATGTTTTTGATATTTTACTGAGCTATAACACAGTGAAGGTAATATGAAAAAGTTTATAAAACTCATGAACCTAGAAATAACTCATAAAACATATAATTTTATCTTTTTATTGTATTTCTAAAGGTATTCTTTGAAAGATTTTTCCATTATTTATTTGCATGATAATAGTTATGGCTAAATAATAGTTTTTTTTTTTATGAACAGTCAGATATTTTTATAATTTTACTTTCTTTTGAATAGTGCAACAAAATTAAATATAAAACAATAAAAATATGCTTTTTATTGCTTTAATTTTTTTTTATTTTTCTGAAAGTTTTGACGCAGTGAATGGTCGTTATTTAATCAAAAAAGTTTTGTAATTAGAAAATAATTCACATTTCCGTCCGTCCGCTTTCAACAATATGGCCGCCAGTTGTTTAGGGTAATGTGGCGTTCGACAAAACTGAGTGAAATTGTTAAAATATTTATTAGTGACGCAAAGATGTATAAAGTTTTCAGCGTTTTATAGCAGTGTTTCATACAGAGACGTTTTTACGCAACCTTTTAGTTGGTGAATAAATTTCGAATGCATAGAAATCGTTGTCAAAATTGGACAGTCAACAAACTTTTGTTTATTTCATTGGAGTGGATCTATTTGTTCCTGCAGAGAATACACGATTATGAACCATCCATACTGGTCTTGAAATAGTGGAACAAGGACTGACGTCGACACATTAGGTAAATTATGATAAATTTATAGAGAATTTGTGCTCATAAACATCAGGGTCGCCATTGTTTGACAGGCAGGGGACCAATTTCTAAACTGCTGATATATCTACATACGTATTATATCGTAGTTGTTGTTAATAACAAACGTTATCTCTTCATTGGTATCCAATGAGAGGTTATAACCTAGTAGAAGAAAACATTGTTCTCAATTTGATTAATTTCAGTCATATGTTGAACTCAGTTTCTCATCAGTTCTTAGATTTATTCCACAAGATAACAGTTGTTTTGTGCTCATAGAAATATCCTTTGTAGAGCTATTTAAATGTTGAGTCTTGGTTGATCACATAAAACACTACTGCATTTTATTTTTTTAACAAACATCTTGTACTATGTTTTGTTACAAATGAACCAAAATCAATTTTCCATTCAGGGCTTGCTAATTGGTATTAAATGACTTGCAAGAGTGAATGGGGATCACCCAAGTCCAGGTGAGATTTTGTGAATTCATAGTCGTATTGTGAAGTTGAAGAAACCAATTAGTATACCATAATCAATGAAAATAAATCTTGAAAGTAACTACTTAAATAAGCAGTAGGATATAATATTTCCGATAAGTATAACTGTCCTAATGCATATTGCAACCATTCATTACTAAATAATAACCTTACCTAATACTGATTTCATGTTATCATGGTATATAATGTAATCTTTGTGTATTTATGTAAATGCTAGTTAGCATCAAAATATTTTATTTTACATTTATTTTGCTGTACTCAGATGCCTATTTGATACATACGTCAAAACTGCTTGACTACCAAAAGTGTTGAAATTTTTAGAATATATAGATTTTCTCAACATAGGGTTTTTGTAACCCTTGAATAAGGTAATACTCATAACTAATATACTTCTTCTTCTTGCTTTAAAAAAAATATTTTTTGGCACCCTGTTCATTTTCTGTGATTCTTTTACTATTTATGTACAATCAATAAATCTGTTAGTGAAACCTGTAAATTCTATATAATTTTTTGTTAGTCAATCAATCAATAAGCTCTTTATCCTGAAACTCTTTGTCTTATGTGTAAATGACTATTATTTTTATGTGTTATATCTTGCAACTCTTCTCCAGTGAGGACCTGCCGTAACATTGAGTTCTTCCTTCCATCTTTTACATTGTTTTCCTCTTTTTCTTTTGCCATCTCTAAGGTACCATGGGGTTTTACTAGTACTATGTCTTCAATCTAATTGGGCATCGTCCCATACAATATTGAAAGTTGATCATCATAAAGCTTATTATTAACTGTGATTGGGCAAAATTTAAAAACTGCAACATGCCATAGCTTCTATATGTAGAGTAAAAAGAAAGCTAGCTCACTATAATAGGCATCATTGTTCATTTGCTAAACAAAAGCACTTTTTATGTTGATTTCTCACTTTATTCATGTTGATGACACTAATAACTATGCTCTGCTTCTACAAAGCAGGTCATGACATACATGAAACCTCTGCATTTTTTTAGTTAAAATCCTTTTGACATAGTTGAGTTGTACAAAAATATTGTTGCCTAATTCCTCTGTCTAATTCCTAAATGCATTCACCTAGATAGGCTATTGATATATTAAAAATTTCAACACACTTGCTCGTAAAGTGGCTCTTATTGCACTGATTTTAGTAGCATATGACTGCTTATTATGAACTGGTGCTTTTTAGTTTACATTACCACACTAGTCTTTTATGATATTATCCCGATTATGTTAAATTTGTATCACACTTTAAGTAATATGTAGATGAAGCATTCTTAATTTTAACAGGTAAAACAGTTTAAAAGTGAATTTCAGTCAAAAAAAACCTGCGCGCCATATCTGTTAACATTCTCAATGTGTGGTTGATAATCTATACTAATATTATCTATACTAATATTATAAAGAGGAAAGATTTGATTGTTTGTTGGTTTGCATTGAATAGGCTCCGAAACTACTGAACCGATTCTAAAAATTCTTAGACTGTTGGGAAGCTACACTATCCCCGGGTGACAGGCTATATTATATTTTCAAAAAAATTAGGGATCCTTACTAAAACTACAATAATGTAACCCTAGGTGTAAAAAAACGGTAACGGGTAGGTTAGGGTAGTAGGTAGGAAACCACGTGAACGAAGTCGCGCCGGGCAGCTAGTTATCAATAAATCTACTTAAAAAAATATAAGACTGTTTTTTTCCGCGCAAGTGTGTTGAAAAACGTCGTATGACACGCATGTGCATTGATAGTTACACTCTCGGCTTCCTTATCGCCGCCTCGTCTGTAATGATCTTACACTTTGCACACATGTATCACAATGTACTATTATATTATAGAACTAATTCCATCCTTAAACGTTTCCAGGTTATGGCAAACTTGAATTTCCAACAAGCACCAAGAAGCCTAGCGAGCGGCGGCGTGGGCGGTCGCGTCGGCTCAGGTCTGGTTGGTGGTGTTTCTGGTCATGTGACACCAACTTTTGGGGGCGCTTTGTCGCCCGGCCGCAACTCCACGGCGATACCAGGTGGAGCCCCCCCATCTATGGCGTCGAGAGCGACGCTCTTTGGGCAGCGAGCGTTTGCCGATCGGAGGGTACCCATGCCCACCACCTTAACCCAACCTAATTCTAATTCCATGGTGAGTCTTTCGTGCTGTTTTCTTGGATGAAGAATTAATTAATTAAACTTTTATTAAAGTAGAGTTCACCTGTCTCAATCAAATAAATCCCGGCTGATATTTTTTATGAAATTTTATTTTCCATATTATGTAATTCTTTACACTCCTGTAACTTACCACAAACAGCGGATTTAGATGAAGTTAAATAAAATATGTAAACAATCTATGTATTTTGGTTTTCAAATAAATCTTGCAACATATAGTTCACTATAATAGGGACTTCCTAATGGGTAACTTTTGGCAGACATCCATGTGTCAAAAAGAGACAAACATAGTGCGGCAATGAGAGACACCCTCTTGTCAAATATGAAATAAAAATCCTGGGACATTACTCACAAACGGACATCTGATCCCAAACTAAGCAAAGTTTGTACTATGGAAACCAGACAACAGAATAATCCCTTAGAGTAGTAATACCGAGCAATCCGATTCAGTGACAAAT
The DNA here is from genome assembly GCA_947623365.1 of Achlya flavicornis. Lineage (NCBI taxonomy): Eukaryota > Metazoa > Arthropoda > Insecta > Lepidoptera > Drepanidae > Achlya > Achlya flavicornis. Next base: position 6,302,284 of record OX392488.1, read on the forward strand.
CACTGATTTTGAACAGACCAATCACTGCCATGTGTATTTTTGACTTGGCCAATCAGAATGCATGTGTCCTTGTCTTAGCCAATCAGAGCGCATTGTCGATGGTGGCAAATTGGCGGAATAGTCAACGTCATTATGCTTCTTTGGGTTAATTGTTTGATGTAAATATAGTACTTTTTGTTTGTAAATACATACTTAATATACATAATTACACCCAGACTCAGGCCATATAGACATGTGCATGAATGCACACAAATGCATGTCCTGTGTGGGAATCGAAAGGCGCGAATGGTGGCGCGATAGGTGGAATCTTAAACAGAGTCTTAACCAACCGCGCCATCTGGCCCGTCAATAGATAGATATTCGCGAGATACACAGCAAACAGAAATGCTGCCACAACCATATCATAGTTTCTCACCAAACAGCCCAAACCCTACTTTTATTTTAAACTCCAAAGTTTGTGAATGTTTGTTATTCCAAGTAGCTTTTTATTTGGAAAATAGAAAACATTTGACCCTTTGGAAGAGTAGTTAATCATAATAAATAAGTAATATACTTATTTCAGTCGAGTATGGGCAACTTGGGTTCCCGGTTCGCGACGGGTGCGGGTGCGGGCGCGGGGGCGGGCGTGGGCGTGGGCAACAGCTACCACTCTGTGTTCGGCGAGGGCGGCGACACGTCGACGCCGCCGCTGCTGGACCTGAGCGAGTTCCCCTCGCTGACGGCGCGCGGCGCGGGGGACCAGGCGCCCGCCGCCGCGCCCCCGCCGCCCGGCTCTAAACCTTACGGTACATACCATAGAGGTAGCATAGCATTCAAACAACACACCTTATTATTTACACAAACCACACCTACACACTGTCAATTAAAATAATAATACCCAACACTTCCAGCAGTTGTATTTCCTCACTATACTCTATTCAACGTAGGATGATATGTAGCATGTCATGCAGGTGTGGTTTATAACCCATATCTTATCATATATTATCCACACAAAATATTTCATTTATGATATCCTTGTATAATAAAGAAATAATCATTTACCAGTGAGAAATCTTATAAAACATCATGTGTCACACGTCATCCTACGTCGAATAGAGTATAATTTCGGCGCCTACCGCAGCCAAATAACTTTGTTGTTCCTGCGCGTGAGTAGGTCGCCATAGCTCAGTGGGGAAGGGTCGGTAATGCGTGAGTGATGCCTCGCGTGTTATAAGCGCCATGTGGCTACTGTAACCGCTTACCATCAGGCGGGCCGTATGCCTGTTTACCGACTTTGTCGTATGTAAAAAAAATAACGCCCTCAAGGCTATAGTGGGTAGGCATTTTCTGGGCAAGAGTGTTAACATCCTCTGCGAGTCTGGAGTCAAACGCAAGATAATTTTATTTAAGAACAAACTATTTTGCATCCAAATAAGCTTTTTAAATTGTAAATGACAATGTGCTCAGGTCCGGGTTCTTTATAAAGTAAAAAAAAAGTAAAATAATGGGTGAATACCTTCTTTAATTAAATGAAATGATATGAATTCTTTATATGTATATCCCAGTAGATGAACTTGCAACTATATCTGCTAAAGATGTGAATTTTAATAGGTTTTCTTATTGTATCGTTTTCATATCATAAATGATTGATGTGGAACGATATTGCTCGCGACAAAATTTGTTATGCTCCATTGAATTTTGGTATTTGCGTCGAACGCAAAGCGATTCGTTTCGATCGCGTGGATAGGATTCATGTTGCGCTTATTTGCTTGTTTGATTCTGATAAAATTGCAATGTCATATCTTTTATTAATTTCGTTTTTATAGTAAAATATGAAAAATTATACTATTTAATGATTAATTTTAACAGATTTATAATATTCAAGACTTCTGTCATGTTGGTTTTATGTTTAACTCTGTAAGTTTGAGTTTGACCACGAGATAAAGTGGCTTATATACCATAGCAAGTAAAGAAGGGTGGGAGGCGGTAGCACCAAAAGATTCTGAAAACTGGGTTATTAATATTATTCAATAGAATTGAATTCGTCTATGAAGTAACCCTTAACTCTATACTCTAAGCAGTGTTTTCTTTACAATGTTCTACATACAGATGTTCGTAGTACTACTTATAGATGCAATACTACAACGTGTAACGAATAGGTATATCTATGCGAAAGGAGTGGAGTCAAGCACTTGCTAATATCATTATAATATTTTCTCTTTCTGTACGCCTAGTATCAAAGGAGTCTTATGAACATTTCCGTTACACATATAAAGACACAGACAGTTGATCGTATATGAAATAGATGAGATAATGTATGTAATATGTTGTCACAGTTGGTATGGTGAAGCAGCCAACATCGGAGCAGTGCGAGTTCACGATGTCGTCGGAGGACTTCCCGGCGCTGCCCGGCACGAGCGCGGGGGGCGCGGCGGGCGCGGGCGGCGCGGCCGGCGCGGGGGGCGCGGGGGGCGCGCCGCCGCACCCGCACCAGCACCAGCACACGCCGCACAACGACTACACCAACCACACGGACAAGACGAGGAAGGGCATACAGACCTCGCCCGATGGTACCTGCATATTATATACATATATATAAACTATAGGTCGCTCAACACATAACACAATGAACTAATAATATAACTTGACACTAGCAAAAATAAGTCCGAAAATGAATTTGGTTATCATACTACTAAACTAAGAAAAAGAAGAAAGTGACAGTGGACAAACAAACGCTATCTGATCCCAAAGTAAGCGGAGCTTGTACCATAGATTTATAATATTAATAGAGTGACTAACTGTACTAGAGTTCGGTCCAAGAGTACCGGTACAGACAATTTGAATTACTAGTATACATATATTGAATGCCAATAAAAAATAAATCTATACTTTTACCATGAACACATAACAAGGAATCTATATCGACATTTTGTCTGACTGTAAATCAACTGGTGTACAATATATCTCTGAATGCAACTACGGAAACTGCTCACGCATCACGGAAAGTGTTTACACAGTTTCCTCACGATATCTTCCTGTGTTGAGTTTCAAACCCATGAGAATATAAAATATTCCAAGGTTTCATATCAATGTAGTAAAATTTATTTTGCTTGCCATTCTACTAAATACTGGTAGAAATAAACTATATTAATGCAATTTCTGACTTCACTATGTTTTTTGTCCTAAAAGTTGTCAGTCAAGGAGCACATACGGACTTCTATGGTGTGTATTATATGATTAGATTGGAGATATATCAATATACAATATAATGCTGAGTATGTAATTTATTTTAGGCATAGAGCTTAACTGAGATGGTACACAGGAAGGCTAGTTTAAGCCAGTGATTGATTGACACTGCTTCAGTTAAACGCTTAGCCTATAGTAAAACGGCTTTAATGTATTGCCCTAACTTTACCATCAACATAAATGTATTTACTAAAGTTTTTCTCCAATTTCTAGGTGACTTCTCAGGCAAAGTGACGAATATACCAGAGACGATGATACCAAACCAGTTTGGCATAGTGGGATTATTAACATTCATTCGAGCGGCGGAATCTGATCCTAGTCTGGTATCGTTGGCGTTAGGACAAGACTTAACTGCGCTTGGACTTAACTTAAATTCACCTGATAACCTATATCTCACCTTTGCTGGACCATGGGCGGATACACCGTGCAGGTGTGTATTGTATATCATCATAAACAACCATAACAACCATTCACTGCATCTAAATGTTTAGTGTGTACTTGACTTAACCAATCAGAGTGCATTGTTGGTAGTGGCTAATTGGCGGAATAGATTTCAAACAAAAAGCGCTTCTTACGGGTTAATTGTTCGATGCATACCGCTTCCGTTTAGGTGGAACGTTATGCTTGTTTGCTACTTTGTGTTATAAAAAAGAAACCCCATTGTCTCTGAATGGTTGAAACTGGTTTTCAACTAAATGAAAAGGCGGTGAAGGTGCAAACTTTGATGTTCGTCCTTTGGCTGCCGGCACAGCAAATCCACTCAACACCGCACCACTCTTGAAAAGAGGATCAAGCGCATATGAACTACGGGAACCGCTTACCATCAGGTGGTATGCTTATTAGCCACCTTGCAGTATAAAAATAAGATCTTTCATAATGTGTATAGTATAGTTTATTTATAAACTTTTGATTTTGTTAATCATATACAATATTACTTGTATAATATTTGCAGGCCACAGGATATGGATTACCACGTGCCTCCCGAGTATCTGATAAACGGTTCTATTAGAGAAAAACTGGCGCCTCTACGACTGAGTCGATATAAGGAAGACCTATTATTTTATTTGTTCTACTGTTTCGTTGGCGACGTACTACAGATAGCAGCTGCGGCAGAACTGTGAGTAGAATCTTTTTTTTAAATTTATTTTTTACTTTGAGCAAAACTTATCAACAGATTGTTTCTGTAAAAAGCCTTATATTTCTTGGTTTATTCCAACAAATATGACTAGAAATGCTTGTATGCTGAGCTCATCGAGGGATTATTCCTCCTTCCTTAGAGTAGTAATACCGAACAATCAAATTCCGCAGCTAGTCAGTGACATCGTGTGTTATTGACTCGACCAATCAGAGCGCATATGTCCTTGACTTGGCCAATCAGAGCGCATTTTCGTCGGTGGGAAATGGCGGAATAAATTTCAAACAAAATGAACGCTCATTATGCTTCTTTGGGTTAATTGTTCGAATTTCGATGGCTTAGGTAAATTCGATAAACACAGAATCTTGCATCTTTTTTCCAACATGTTTGAATTACTCAATGGTTTTATACATACATACTCAGTAATATCTTGGTACATTCTTCACACATCAGATTCCAAACTAAGCAGAGCTTGTACTATGGAAAATAAATAACTGTTATACTATAGAATTTTTGTTAATAAATTGAAAAGAGGGTTAAACCTCAGGACATAAGCTTGACATATTTTTTTACCATAGGTACAATCGCGAATGGCGGTATCATATGGAGGAAAAGGTGTGGATCTCTCAAGCGCCCGGCATGCCCATGGTGGAAAAAACTTCCACGTACGAGCGCGGCACCTACTACTTCTTTGACGCGCACAATTGGCGCAAGGTAACATATTCATTAATACACAAACAAATAATGAAAATATATGACTGAGCGAGATGTTTTTATTATCTTCCTTACACACATACAGCTGTCCCTTTTGCCACTTGTTGTGATATCTGCTGAGATTCTATGACAGGATTTAGGTGCTTATAAGACATGAGTATCGAAGCGCTAAGCGTATCCCTATAAATTATTACACCTACACGGCCAGTGCTGTAATTTACTCAGGATTAACAATGATTGCAACTTGTAAAATCTGTCGAACGAAAATCGATTATCTTATAGTAATCGATTAACCGGCAATATTAGGACACGATGATTTCAAGGTGTCACAGTCCCAACACCAAACACTTTTTGATCGTCAACGAGTATGTGTAAAGTGGAAGCAACTGGACACAAATCTGCGCATGGAATGGCTGATTTCATACTAGTTCTATAGAAATCAAATATTCATTGGTAGCTTGTGTCCGACACAAGACACGTTTGCGCAGCGCCTTAAGGTGGATGTATCAGCACGACACGGGAAATTTGTTTTTTTTATTGTTTTTCACCTTCGTAGTCAATATGGCAAAATATTTAAGTGATTCGCGACCGTAGTAGTTCATTTGGCATATTGTGTTATTAATGTTTTTTTGTATAATATGAGCCATATTTGAATGTTCCTATAAAAACCTTAAAACTGACTATTATACTGTATTTACTGTTTATTATACTGTTTTCATATTAAACAAAATACATTCATAACAAAATGTGCCAAATGAACTTCTGCGGTAGCGAATCACTGAAATATTTGGCCATATTGCTCTACAAAGGTGGAAAACAATAAAAGCTTGAAAAAAAAACCCGCCTCATCACTTTTCTTTTCACATCCAAATAAAAGTTATTTAAAGAAACTAGATGAAAATTGATCATACTTATCTCCGAAACTATAATTCTGAAAAAAAATACTTTTTTATTTTTCTTTACTTATAGATGACAGGAAAACCCTATAAGAAGTCCCTGGTCTTTTGAACAACATTGTAAATCAGTCAATAATGTGCATGTTTTTCAACTATAATGTTATGTTTGTACGGAACCCACTCCACGCGAGTAAGTATTTTTTTTCATGTTTATTAAAACTTTTGTTATATTGTTGGCAGGTGGCGAAAGAATTCCACTTAGACTACAGCAAGCTGGAGGGACGACCGCAACTGCCGCCGCACGTGCTCACGTAGCGTCCCCGCCGCGCCCTCTCTCACACACCTATTGTAGTTTTGTTATATAAAAAGTACAAGTTTAAAAAAATTACATCATCTTTCATTTCTCATGTAGATACAGCTCAGACTGTTTTTGGACTGGTAACTGATATATGTATAGTTCAACTACTTGCTGCAAATACTACCACCGCCCACGCCTTTAGACTCAATGGATTGGTGAACTCAACAGAGTGGTAGATTTCACCTATCGCGCCGCAGGTCGTAGGTTCAGGACATTTGTGTGCATGAGCATGTTTGTATGTCCTGAGTCTGGGTGTAATTATGTATATCAAGTATGTATTTACTGACAAAAAGTAGTATAATGTAGTATATCAGTTGTCTAGTTTCCATGGTACAAGCTCTGCTTAGTTTCAAATTCAAAGCCATTTATTGCAAGCTTTTATTTAGTGTCTGTAATCGAATCTTGCAAGTTAAATTTAACCCACTTCCCAGTGTCCGATTGAGCTGAAATTTGGTATACATTAGTATATTGGATGACAATGCAAGTATAGATAATAAAAAGTATAGTCACCATAAAAAGCTTGTATTAAAAATGTTTTTTTAACGAAATCTTTTAAATTTAGGCCCTAGTAGGGCACTTATGAAGGTCAAAGCTACTGAAGTTACAGACCGGGAGCATCGAACAATCCAAATTCAGTGACAAATCACTGACGAGTTTCGGAATTAGTTTGTTCATTATTACTACTCTTAAAAGGATCTTCCCTCGATGAACTTGCCCTTACTGGTTAGAAAAAAAAACACCTGTATTTATGATGACTGGTAATTAGTAAACGATACTTAGACACCTCATTGCACTCGTGATAACAAACAACTTTCCCAAAGAAACAAATATTTAACTAAATTAAATAAAAGCTGATGGTGTATTCTTATTCTCGTTAGGTACTAAGTATTATGGGATCATGTTCTAAGTAAAACAAAAAAAAAAACTTTGGTAAAGTTGTTTGTTATCTTGAGTACAATCATAATTTGTCTAAGTATTTTTTATAATTACTAGTCACCCTATATAAGGTCCTAATAAATTAGTGAACTTCCTCCTGAGGGATGAATGTATAGGTCATTAGTAATCAAAAAATAATATTAGAAAAACAATCCGAGGGAAAAAAAATAAAAAATCCTATACTGTCTCTATGCAAATCAAAGAAGCCGCGCGAAGGTTTTTTTTTTTTTTTCCCTCGGATTGTTTTTCTAATATTATTTTTTGATTACTAATGACCTATACATTCATCCCTCAAGAGGAAGTTCACTAATTTATTAGGACCTTATATAGATCACCTAGGGCTTAGGCGAGGTCCATTATGCACATCCTACACAGCAATGGAACCGCACCGCGGCTTAAAGGCCAATAAAAGTAATGGATATGTGCATCTCGTGTAGGGAGAGGAATAGTTTCTATCAACTATCTCTCAGATGATTCTTGATGATGCGTTGAGAATGTGGTATTTGGTAATCCTAATTATTTCTATTGCTTTAACAAATTAAATGCGTGTTGGTTATGGTTCAAAATAAAACGATTAATTGTTAAAATTAAATATTATCTGTATTTAAAATCTTGGTAAACTCAAATATTTTATTTAGCATTGTAAACAATGGATGAGTTACAAACTTGATGCACCAATAACTCTTGAAGAACTGAGAACTGAAAACTTCACAAAAAACTGGCTATAATGGCAAAATGAATACAATGAAAATCTTATCACAATATTTCTGTACAAAATAGCGAAAATATTATGCAGTCTTTGTTAAAACATTTAAATTTATGGACAGAAAAAAAAGACTTCACACAGAAATAATACAAAACATTTCTTACTCTATTTTCCTTCAATATCTGAAAATAATTTCATCGCCATAATGTGGCTTTGTAGCTTTCAGATGTTTCGTAGATTTAAGCCTAAGCACTAGCGGTATAAATGCAGGATTATGTGTTCTCACTTCTCAGTCTACGTCATCGGTGCTGACAGTCGGAGCGGTCGGGTCGGCGGCGGAAGCGCTGGTGGGGGTATTATCTTTCATAGTAGGCTCCTCGTCATTTTTGCCCGGTACCCACAAACCTGCGTCCACGCATCTCTTCATGAAGTAAACTGCTTCCTCTTCAGGCATTTTGGCTATTGTTGCTTGAAGCATTGGTACGTCTTGGGAGTCAAAACACTTTTTGAGTTCCTATAAATAAGAAAAGCTATTTATTTATTAGCTGGTGGCACATGGGCCAGAACAGCTAGAAACCGAATCATACGGAATATAGAATAGATAATAAATCATACATATGCATACATCATTAATTAAATTTATCGATTTTTATCTAAATAGTGACTTTTTAATCGTTTTTTCGCTAGAACAAACGTTGTTCAGACTATGGTCTACTAACATTCTATTACATCAAATAAAAAAAAATGTTATTGGTTTTTGAAAAAACCACAAAACAGAATAAGTCAGGAAGCCGCTACTGGCATGCCGTCGTGCCACAACTACTTTGAAGTGCAAGCGCGGTGTCTGGGTTGTAAGGAGTAACGATAATCCCGACATTTTTAAACATTATTTTGTGTTTTTTTTTAAACCAATGACGTAATTTTTTTCATTTGATGTTATTGAATGTTAGTAGACCATGGTCTGAATAACGTTTGTTCTAGCGAAAAAAACGATTAAAAAGTCACTATTTAGATAAAAATCGATAAATTTAATTAATGAAGTATGCATATGTATGATTTATTATCTTGTCTGAAAATAAAGGTTATTATTATTTATTTGTTATCAGGGAATGTTGGAGCTTAATTAGTCTTTGTAGGTGCACTTTTGAATGATAAAAATAAGTAATATTTAAAACAGAGGTAAATGAATAATCTGGAGGAACCCTATATGCATCAGGGGTCACTTTCCATAACCATCCTAATACTAAAAGATATTTTATCTCATCAAATGTTTGTGTCACTTACGTCAGGTAACTCTTCATAAACTTCCACTGGGTCAAGGCCTCCAGGCCCTAGTCTTGCCTTTCTCTCCTCCTCTTCTTGTTCACGAATTGCCTCCTGGATTTTCTCTTCAGCACGTTTCTTGATCCTCGATTTAAATTGTTCCAGTTCATCATCAAACGAGTCTTTATATGTTTTCTCAGCAACTTGAATCCTGTAATATAAGGATTTAGTTTATAAAATCAAAGCAGTTGTTTTAATCCCTAGTTAATACCATACTGCTCTTAGACCTTGATTCAACCTGGAGTATCTTAATATAGTTAGTTAATAATATTATCATAAATCATAGAATATTAATAGAGCAATGTACTAGAGTATGTGCCGTGAGAACAGGTATGTTCAACGCTGCCTAAAAACAAACTGCACATTCATAGTTTGAACAACTAAATACATATAATGAATGCCAATTTCTCATCTTTTTATTGATACTTTTACTGAAAACAAATCACAAGGAACTCATATCATTTTGACAGTGAATCACTAGTATACAATATTTATCTATGAATGTATCTATATGCAAACTGGTCACACTTTGCACAAGGTATTGTTTTGAATGCTATCACTCCAATCATATTCTTACACTATGGGTAAAATATATCATAAAATATCAATGTCAACAAGGTAAGCACCTAATTATGAACTATTAGGATAACACAGGTTGATGAAGTTAGCCTTAGAATGATAAAAGTAGAACAAGTTACATGGGTATTCTTTTTTCTGAGATCAAAGAGACTGATGATCAAATATACAAAAACTCTGAACAGAGACAAACATTTCAATTAAATTAGTTTGAAAAAATGATTTACTTAGAAAAGAAGGATCCAACACATGCTCTAGGGTCCACATCCAGCTGTCTTGATAGCTCCAGAATGTACTGCATGCATATTGTCTGGTGGGCCACATGGGCCATCAGTTCATGTTTCTGAAAACAAATTGGTGATGTAAATATAGGGAAAATATGGTTTGTCAACCACCAAGTACATAATTATTTTTATGTTACCATACATTTAAAGTTACTCTTGTAAATCTATACTAATACTAGCTGACCGGCACGACTTGGTTCGCGTGGTGCCTACCCTTATCACTTAGGGGTATTTAAAATAGATAGTAGCCGATTCTCAGACCTACTGAATATCCATATAAAATTTGGTAAAAATCAGTAAAGGTAACGGTAATGAAATAAAAGGAGTAAGGTAACTAACATTGTGACACGAGAATTTTATATATAAGATAAAAAACTCTTCCGCTTTTTTATCTAATGTCTGGAAGTACCAGTCAGATTCGAATTTTTTTTTCACTAATAGGAAGCTACATTACCCCCGAGTATTATAGGCTTCTTTTTATCCCGGGAACGCAGGTGAAACCGCACGAGACAGCTAGTTGGTGAGCTATGAGTAAATGTTGATTAACCCAAAGTGTGAGTAACCAGCGAAGGGAGACCTGACTAGCATTAACATCTATATGGAATGGTAACTAAATGACAGATAATAAACTTTGGTGGCCATTCTTCTTAAACACCATCTGTGGCATTTAGGATGCTACATGGGTTAATGTCAATGGAGTTTTAGTTATATATATGTACCATTATTGAAATTCACACAATTCAGTAAAAATAAAAGCTTTTCCATCTCAGTCCCAAAAAGTAAGCGAGTTAATAGGATGTGGTCAACTTGGCCACTACTTATTCTTGTTAGTACAATACCTCTTCCATTTCCAAGTTGATGCACCATATAACAAGGTAGTTAGCAGTCTCCTCACAAACTAGCTGGGTGTGTGTCTGTAGGAATACTTTGGAGTCATCATACTTCCGAAGTAAGCCAAACTGTTTCAAAATCTTCTCATTTTCCTTTATAAACTTCTTCATTCTTGCTTCTTTCTCTTCCTCAGTTAAGTTCTCATCCTTAGGTCTGGGTGGCTTTGTGTTTATCACGGTTTTAGTAAAACCTGGCTCACTTATGGTATCAACATTCCAGGGAGTCTGCTTTTCTTTCTTCTTGAGCTCATCCTCCTTCCTAATTAATGTTTTCTCTTCCTTCTCCAGTTCGGCCAGAGATTTCTTAAGTGATTCAAGATCAGGGCTAGTTGAGTCTAATTCAGAAACTTTTTTCTTCGTCTCAGCTATCTTCCTGATAGTTTCTCGCTTTTTTTGCTCGTGTTCTTCCTTTTCTCGGCGACGTTCCTCCATACGCTCGACGCGGGCTTGATGCCGCCACCGGAATAGCGACGGTGTGTCAATATTAGGATGGGTCTCGTCTTCATCATCGGATATCTACAATAAAATAAAAGACAAAACTCTTTTTATGTTTCATAACAATAAATAGATCTCAGGGTACAGATTAAGGAAACTGAGAACTTGGGATGGTATGAAAAACGAAACTTAAAATTTAGTAATTTCTAAATACTCACTTCGATGTCTTTCCATTTGCTGTAATCCACCATTGTAAAATTTATTTATATAAGAATTTAGCAAAGCTTCAAAGTTTATAAATACATCAATTATTATTTCTTTCTAGAATTCCACGGAATTCGTGTTCTTCGTGATCGTATCGTGAATAGAATAAAACCATAGATAATACCAAAGAAAGAGTATAGTAATATATCGGCAAAGATATTAAATACACTATGGCTACATTCCGAATTGAATAATATCGCTCACAGTGCTCACAGCAATAATTTGCGTACCGAGTTAGATATCACGATATTGACAGCTGAGAACTGTACTACTTTTATTACTGAAGATACTTTTTATGATTTTATGACAGAAAAATAATAAAAAATGCGAATATTCCTTTTTGCTAGTCAAATTAAAAAAGATATAAGGAGTCCTAGCACTTTGTTAAATCAGATTTTAATTAAATTCGCAAATGTTCTGTTTTGAATACTGTGAGTGCGATAACGGGGCGTTCCGAATTGTTGACAGTTCTCACTCAGCTGTCAATATCGTGATATCTAACTCGGTACGCAAATTATTGCTGTGAGCACTGTGAGCGATATTATTTAATTCGGAATATAGCCTTAGACTTTTTGCCGAAAACACCACATTAACCATCACTGTTGACAGCGCTCACGGTGATATCAGTTTAGGGTATGGTCCGTGTGAGCGCAATATGGCGGATATCATGACGTCATCTATGACGTTTCACGGGACATCGTTATCTGTAATTATTCAATTCGGTACGGGTTTAAGCACGCTCAAATCGATTACAGCGATTATAGCTTTAATTCGGAATGCAGCCTCAGTGCTGCAAATGCAAAAAAGAAGTAGGATGGAGGACTTTTTGGCGGGAACTTGCAGAGTGACGTAGCATTTTCATTTTTATTTTCATAAATTTGTGTAATTTGAGTTTTATTGTGTATTTTTGGTGGTATTTTACCCAATAAAGATCATCGATGTGCACCAGTGAAGTGAAATGAAATGAATTATGTGTATCGTGACTTTTCAAGTTGTCTCAAAATGTCCGTGAAGAGTTTTAGTACAATGACCACCATTGTAGTAAAACATGACTTTTATGGACGGTGACTGACTGAGGACTATAATGTGAAGTGATTTATTGTGACTGGAAACTATAATATAACTCGACACTGGCAAAAATGAGCCCTAATTTGAGCTTGGTTGCCAAAATTAAAAATAAGAAGAAGAAGAAGTAGGATGGACTTTTTGGCGGGAACTTGCAGAGTGACGTAGCATTTTCATTTTTATTTTCATAAATTTGTGTATTTTGAGTTTTATTGTGTATTTTTGGTGGTATTTTACCCAATAAAGATCATCCATGTGCACCAGTGAAGTGAAATGAAATGAATTATGTGTATCGTGACTTTTCAAGTTGTCTCAAAATGTCCGTGTAGAGTTTTAGTACAATGACCACCATTGTAGTAAAACATGACTTTTATGGACGGTGACTGACTGAGGACTATAATGTGAAGTGATTTATTGTGACTGAAAACTATAATATAACTCGACACTGGCAGAAATGAGCCCTAATTTGGGCTTGGTTGCCAAAATTAAAAATAAGAAGAAGAAGAAGTAGGATATTTATGCGTGATTTATGCCAAAAATCCAGGAGACTGGGAAAAAAAGGAGAAATTAAAAAAATACCCTTTTGGCTTTCTTTGGAATAGTAGGAATTTTTATATTGCTCTCCTTGGTTATGTTCTTCATCTTCTTATTTTTATGTTTGGCCACCAAGCCCAAATTAGGGCTCAAGGCTAGGGGGTCGAGTTATTAGTTCTAGTCACAATAAAACCTGTGCACTTTCACATAGCCCGCTAACTTTTCATGGATTTAATGAGACAACTTGAAAAATCACGATACCTATTTTACACGTATAATTCATTTCGTTTCACTTCAACTTCACATGGATTGATTGAATAAAACACCAAATTTTGTTCGAAATACCTAAATGAATTAATAAAATTGCAAATATCACAGTTTTTTATTCGGAATCTGAATCATTTTACATTGATTTATTATGTTTTGAGAGCATTGATTGAGTTGTTTTGTCAATAACAGGTGTTATTCTTAGAAAAATATAAAATTTCGTACACTTGGCATCTTGATAATCCAGGAGAGAAAAATTAATAAGGAGATAAGGAGACAGTCCAAAAATCATGGAATCTCCTGGAAAAGAAGTTTGCAGCACTGCTATAACTATATGAATAGAACAGATCTCAAATATAAAAAAGAAAGAATAGAATCGGATGGATAATCTTTGGGACTTACGATCTCGATTCGATTTAATCGATCTTTTAAATCGTTGTTTTTTAGATAACTGATCGATCCAAAGATTGCCACGAAATGTACAGATCCATTTATTTAATTTCGATTTTTACGATACGTAAAATGAAGCAGTTCTCTCAGAAGCAAGCTCGGAGATGATACAATAAATGCCATTTTGCTTCTTATGAGCGTATTATCAAAAGTTTTCACCATATGTTGATATCATAGAACCTAATATAAGAGAAGCTTGTGTGTTTAAAGTGTTTTATTATTAGGGTTGGAAACTAATAGGTATGTACGACGTACCTATATCAATGTTGTTGGAATTTGAACCCTTAAGGGGTGAAAAGGGGGATTCCATTTTGTATTTTAAATCTTTATTGTTGGAGAAAAAGTACTAAATTTATTATTTCAGCTTGTGGTTGGAAAATAACTCATCCTATATCGCTGTATATCGTTGTCTTTTTAATTTCAATCCGTGAAATTTTGTATTTGAAGTTCTTTATTTTCGAAGTATAATTCACTAAATTTACCTATTATTTCGGCTTAAGGTTGGAAACTAACGCAACTTACTTTTTTTGTATGATACTCAATTCCACGTGATCCCGCGCGGGATTGAGTAATCCCGCATATCAATCCCGCGGGATTGAATGAGCTGCGGGATTGCAATCCAGTTAGTATAGATCATCGAACAATTAACCCAAAGAAGCCCAATGACGTTCATTTTGTTTGAAATCTATTCCGCCAATTCCCCACCACCGGCAACGCGCTGTGATTGGCTAAGTCAAGGACACACTAAGATTTAGAGATGAGGGTGAAAATTGTATCGATATCGATACTTGTTGCACTATTATAAATGTAGGAGTTTTCTAATAGCAGTCGTTTGTAATGGTTTTTTACAAGTATTTCTACATTATCGAAACTAGTACGTTTGTATATAATAATTGTTTGCATAGGTAGTAGGTATATTTTGGTATTAATTCGGCAGTATGATGTAATCATTCTCGATAATGGCTCAACCGATCACAATGAAATTTGGAACGCAAATAGCCTATGGTATGGAAAAGGAAGCTACTTTTATCCCGGAAACGCGGGTGAAGCCGCAGGGGACAGCTAGTCTTATAATAATGGGATAAGATATAATAGTATTAGACTTTAGTATTAATAAAAATTCAGCATTCAAAACAATACTTTTCTTTTCGGTACGGGGTAGGTTTCTAAAATGTCGGCATACTACCTAGATTATCTGTCCCTGTCTATGCGACTACTTATATTTATAAGAAAAAGAAGAACTATGTTATATATGAATGACTTATAATTAATATGAAATAAATATGTTTGTAAAACTCTAAGTAGGAAAAGGATGAAGATAGGAATATAATGGGTGAAAGTGAGATGGAGATAAATGACGTCAACGCGTGCGTCCAGTATATCTTGACCTGTGATGAAAAATAAGTAAAATAATGTAATACATTATTACTTACCGATGAAAAGTGATTCCGTTTGTATTATAAATAGAATTTCAACTGTTATTCCCACACCACTTAATTGAACAGCAAGACATTGTGAAATATTGACAAAAAGTATATGTTTCATACGTACGCACGGATCGAGTTTTTGGTCGATACTGTACAGGGGCGCTCATGAGCAGACATACCTAATTCAGTGACAAATCACTGACCAGTTGCGGAATCGGATTGCACGGTATTACTACTCTAAGGGATTGTTCCTCGATGGTATAGATAGTCCACAGATAGTTCAACAAGCTTATCTGACCGTGGCAAAAAACTGTGAGGAACTAACGGCGCAATCTGCCTGCTTTCTACGCTGCCTGCCATTCGTGTTTGCTCTACCGTGGCTCCACCAAATGCGATAACAGCGCCTCTCTCACCTCATCGGGCAAAGTTTGTGGGACTAAGCGTTTACAAACGTGAATTCTTTACACTCAGGGTACAGGTAACAAGAATCAATCATGAAATAAATACTCCAATACCAAAATATATAATATATTTCGTTTCGCAACCTTTTTTAATAAACAAGTAGGTACATACTATTATGGCCCTGATTCTGTTGTTTACAACTAAACTAATTTTAGTCGAACTATGTCTCTTTCTAACAAAGAACATAAGAAAAGGATGTAACAAATTTAGTCCTGTCAAATTAGTCCAATGCTTGTTTTCACTATAAATTTAGTCGCCATCTAACGCGGTTACGCCTCAATACACATAAATTAAAATTTAGTTTTTCTTTTTCTTTTTAGCAAGGGTTGTAAGAATAGTTGTCATAGTAGTTGTAATAGTAGTCATAGCTTCAGTAGAAGACGAAGTTAGATTAAAATCCTGTTCTTTGTCATTTGCTGGTGCCTGCTCTTGGTTTTCATCGGGAATACTGATTTGAAATTGCAGCAAAACCACCAAATAAGTCACCATCGTTGCCAGCAACTGAAATATCATTAATAAGCTTAGATCACTCTAACAAAAAAAAAATACAATACCACTTAGCCACGATTGGGTTGGAACGGGAATTTGTCTGCAAATTCAGTAGGAAGAGGAGTTCCATGGATTGCCACGCCCTGGGTCTATAGCCTACTGAAACCTAGCGTAATGATTGCCTGCCTACCTAACAAGCTCTCAGCACCTGATGGTGCGCCCATGCTTGGCTAACCGAGCACGATCCGAGCCTCGGACGAGCACACTGTGAGCAAGATTCGCGTAGCGTGGACGGGCTTTGCGAGCGTCGAACGAGCGCGATTGTCAGTTTTTTCACGAACAAAGGGGTTCGCATCGTGCTCGTTGTAGGCTCGGCTCGTGCTCGATTCGCGTAGCATGGACGCACCATTATAAGTGGTGTAATATCAGTTCAATATCGATAGGGTTTCTTTTAACTCCATATATAAATACTACGTACAACTTTTAATGATCAATAAGCAAAATACGCATATACTTAACTTACAGATTTAAATAGTGTACGGTTGACATCAAAAAATCCCCCGAGGCTAATTTGCGAAGGATTCATTTCGGTCGCCCGAAGGAACATGTTTACCTCTGTTTGAGCATTTGTGTTCATCCAAGATAACTCTACCATCAGCAGTTTCTTTTGAAAATTGGTTCGTACCTGAAGGAAGAAGTTATAAGGTATCATACAAAGAATAAATGAAAATATAGTAACCATTTTAGA
This sequence comes from Achlya flavicornis, assembly GCA_947623365.1. Taxonomy (NCBI): domain Eukaryota; kingdom Metazoa; phylum Arthropoda; class Insecta; order Lepidoptera; family Drepanidae; genus Achlya; species Achlya flavicornis. The sequence goes on from OX392488.1 coordinate 6,319,468, forward strand.
GATAACTTACATTATGAGAAGCGTAGTGCGCTTCATCACAAATGAAGAACAGTAGAAAGATACTGCAAAATGCCGTTAACGCCAAACCTATATCTTTGATTCCGAAACCCTCTGAGATCTGGCTGAGCAGACCATAGATCGACAAGGTGATGATTAAGAAGAGGTAGAGGCAGACGAACGTGAATGTATAGCAATTAGCAATGCCGGTATCGCGAGCTAATTTACTAAGCCGCAGCCAGAGGGCACGGTATTCAGCAACTTTGCCCGCTGGACCGATGTGTCGAAGAGCCTGAAATAATGGTTTTTAGTTTATAATAATGCAGAAATGGACACATTCTCATAATTATGTTGGAAACCACAAACCTGTTGAAAATCTTCAGCTAAAATGTTAGCACAGTAGCTTAGAATCTCACAGAGAAGATACCAGTATCCACCCAAAATATAAGTCAGTATTTCCAAGAATACGTAAGGTATGATTTGCATGGCCTTGAAGTGAACCATCGCTATGTGGGTGACGATGACAGAAGTAGTGGAAAGAACTGGTATAACCACTGCAATGATCAGGGCTTTCTTATACAGCTTCACTGGAAGAACTCTGGCAGATATCACATTATAGGCAATCTGCAAAAGAAATACAATATTATTTTTAAAAACCAACGTTAGATATAGTACTTATACTTATAGTACGTATTTTAACTAAAGACTTACCTCAAACTCCACCCAACCGTTTAGTACGTTAGCGATTTTTCTAGTCTCATACCACATCACGGGCACTACGAGTACGGGGAACAAATAAACAGTAAAAAGATATTCAATAACTGCTTCCTCAAATTTACCTTCTGAAGTTCGCAAGATCTGAACTTTGTGAAGGGAAAGGTAAAGCACATAGCTGACCAATGTCACGTAGAATATAAACGAGTATAGCATAGAAGTAGATGTCAACTGGAACTGGTTGACTCCGATCGAAGGTCTAGTTAATGGTAGGACGCCCATGATGCGCAATATGGTGAACACCGGTTTAATGTTCTCATAGATGATATCCTTGTAGATATGAGAGTTAATCAGGTTATTTCTCATCGGAACTACTGCATTTGGGGAAATTGGCTTCACATTAGGAGTCCTAACCGGTGTGACATCAAGGAAAACAATTTTACGTTTCGGTTTTTCCTCCATTTGAACAGGAAACCCGTTAGCTATAGTCATCGGGAACAGGTGGTTGTTGTTGTAGAAAGACATATCTCTCAAGTAAGGAAAAATTCACGGAAGCTTGATTTTCGTGCGTCTTAGCAATTTTGATGCTTACAGTCGACTGACTGGAGTTTTACGAGAAGAGGAGGCTTAATGACATTGGGGCGGCAAATCATCATATTTCAAAGGTTGACAAGTTGATTGCAGCCACGTAAGCGTTTTGACGTCCTTGCGTTAAACTTTCATTGCGTACTTCACCTTGAACGGAACCTTCACGTTTTATTATGACTCAGCTAACATCATATTAAGCTAAGTACATACGTAATGTTGCTTCTTCATCCATTGTAATGATTATGTAGCAGTATGAAGCACACAATATATCCACGCAGTAAAGCTTTTTAATGGAAAAAAATATCATTATGAATACAGTAAAATTCGGTCAAAGAATTCTTTCAGTTAATCTTTTTCAGTTTTTTTATTTAGGTTGCTTTGATTTTTACTGTTCTTATTTAATTTTACGGAAGCACCTACTTATATTTAAACTAGCTGCTACGGCTTTTAAGTACCTTTCTTCCGCGACAGCCGATATCCTTCAAAGCCTACCTACCTATTGGTTGCCCCATGAGTTCACATCCTTTGGGGATAAATTTCCAAAACCGCAGATGTAATAAACTTTTATTTATCAGGAGAAGCCAACTTAGTATTAATATATGCAATTGCATAATAAAGATTAGTAGTCCTTCCAGATACCTACATACCTAGCTAAATTTTACCGTGCAATGTGAAATCCCTATGAATAAGGTTGCCATTGCTTGTCCCTACAAATGAACGCCTGAAGATACCGGTTTATGGTTCATAAAGCTTAGGCGGGCGATAAATAAAACTCAACAGCACTTCCCTGTAGTGGACAAGTCTTAGCAGTAAAGATACCTGTGAAACATCAAATTGAACGGGAGTGAATGTTGGTACCAATTTACGATGTCGTTTCGATATCGTAAAACATGTTCATTGTAACGTTAGAACGTAGGTATAATATTGATATTTATTTTTTGTTCCCGACGCAAGTTTTTGAAGACCTTTTCTGGACCGATTTCAAACAAGCTTCATCTGTAGTATTATGTATTTAGGTAAAGGAATCTTCAAAAGTAGTTTTCATCGACATCAAAACGTCAGATTAAACTGAAACATAGCACACTTAATGAAATACCGATGACAATTCAATAATTTGGTACCATCGACCTGATCTGATGATGATTCCGGAAGGTGGCACTGGAACTTCATATGGAATGAAAAGTGTCAAGTGTTGTACCATATTGAAACCATGAATAAATGGGCCAGGGGTAGTGCAGGTACTATTTTTTTTTAACTAAGTTCTCTAGTATAATTTCTCTAAACCATGATGACTCAATCAAATATTATATTTTTTTTAACTAAATTAACATCTTCGTTGATTTGTGACTGCGATTGATAGCATGGTTATTAGGGATTACGTTAATAAAAAATCACATCAAAATTAGGAAAGTGATCATTATATGCCCAAAGATAATATGGTCTAAGGGTTTGATTATTCAACACTTTCCAAATATAGCTGTGTAACACTAAAATGTGTACTGGTTTTTTTTCTTTTGCTTACCAGATCTGGTATAGACTAGACTTTCGCCCGGTACCCACTTGACGTTGAGTATTGGGACATGTATAATCGGTCTATAAAATTCTTTTTGTTTTCGTCTACACAGACAGTAAATATCAAAAGTAAAGTAAGCATTCTTCGGGAAGACAAACTGTAATGAAACATGAGTCAACAGGACCTCAGGGTCACCGTTTTCTTCAACAAGGCCGTAAGTTGTTCGCGACGTGACTCGCTTGCTTGATACCATTTTTGAGGAAAACTTGATGAACGTAACAAAACTTTTTACTCACCTTTTTAGTCTATTGAGACGATTTCATAAAGATTTTTATAACTTCAAACAACAGTTAAATCCTGATAAATGCGTTTTATAAAAATAAAAAAAGAATGCTGGGTAGGCGAATAACTTAAATGTTATACATACATTGAAACAGAGCAATTAAAAGTTATACAGGAACTCATAAAACTTGGTAAATTGTTTAATTTCTGGAAGATTTATCGTCATGAAGTTTTACATGATACTGTCTTAATGAGTTTGTAAATGAATAGCGGGCCGAGGTGCCCCTTGTTGCTCGTAGTGGTCCAATCAGTGTATCCGGGCCAATTTTCCTAATCCTCGATTAACCCCGACGCGATACAGCTAAATTTGATTGTGAGCGGCTTAAGAAACCCCCACGGCTAACCTTTCTTCGTGATTGCTCCCCAGGGACGGTCTCGTATCTCCGTGTAAATGATTCGCTCTGTAATGTAATAGGTACGCTTGCTAAAGTTTCTTGTTTTTATTACATTCATATTGGACATGGAAATTGTTCACTGTTTTTCACACTCGATCATTTGATCCCAAACTAGGCTGTACCCCGATTGTAAAGAATTGACGTTTGCAAACGCTAACTAGTTAGTTTGCCTTTACGACACTTCTCTATAGGAATTGGCACAGCGCCACTAGCGGAATACTCATGGTACTAATTTCTCCCATACATATTTATAGTTAACGCAAACGAATTAGTAAGCGTTTATTAACGTCAATTCTTTACACTCGGGGTACAGAACTTGAACATACTTTGAAATAAATACATACATACTCTTTTTTCATTTGACGTAATGAAAACACGGTCCCGCATCATGCCCGCACCGCTCTACTACGCCTATAAAATATAAAATTTTGTTGTGCGCCTAGTACCAGATTACTGTAATGGATGGATATACACTTTCCGTTACACCCTGTAGGTATAGATACTTACATCCAGACTTCGAACAAACAGCCATGTTCATGCACACAAAGGTTTGTCCAGAAATCGAATCCACGACCTTTGGCACCACAGTTAGGGTATCTAAACTATTCTAAACTCGATGCCAACCAGCCTGTCAATATAAGGTATTACTATAGATTATGTACAAATAGCATGATTTAGATATTGCGATCTGTTGGTTAGGCGAACAACTCTTAAAAGTCTTTCTGAGGATATGAAGTACAATTTAAAAACCACATCGGGTCTGATGGCCGCATTCCGGGAAGTTCTTCCGCTTCCAATCGAGGAGTCTCTACTACATATCTTTTTTACATTCAGTAAAATAACATCTCTAAAACTTACCTAATATAATGACTATCTATAGTTGTATTGATGTGTGGTAGATGAGTAGTGGTGGTTAAGAGAGAATATAGTTTAATGGATTTACGCAAACCCTGTCTGCAATAAGATGTGATGGCGCCATTCGACGGACATATTGAAATCTCGGCGTCCCGCCCTGAGAGGGCTCGAGTGGTCTCCGTGTCACTCACACTCGCTCTCAGGTTCGATTCCCTCCCATGTGATTTATGTCTTCTGAATTATTTTTATTTTTAAATCTTAACTTTTATAGGGGAACTAGATTCTTGTTTCGTATCCAATGGGTTCGTGCGGGTAATGCCTACTTGCCCATGAAGTTTCAAAGATCTGCCTATTGATAGCATTGTTACTTAAAGGTTTCAATTTTTTTCTCTCAAGCAGTGGTTTCCAACCTTTCTCTCAGCGCCCTTGCTTGTCGAAATAGGGTACAATGAGTACATTAATTAAAATGTTTTTAACGGCTGACATTTAGCGGGCTAGTTTTTATGTAGTTTACGACGGCAATGACACGTTCTAATACCTGGTTCTATTCAGTTCTCATTGACTTCAACTCAAACGCTTGCCGATGACGCAATGGGTACACATAGCATGCGGTGCTTCTTTATGAGTAAATGCATGAGTACAAGGGCATGTTTAGGAACCCCTGCTCTAAAGTAAACCAACTGGTTTATTTTGTTGTGAACATCATCTTTTTACTTAAAATATTGTAAATCTCTTAGTTTGCAACATAGCCTAACGCACAGGAAAGTTTAAGCGTAAGAAGCGACAATGAATGAATGAAATATGGAGTTATCCTCATAATTAACAACATTACTTAAAAGTTTGTAGCCGCAACGTCAGCCTCTGCAATATCTTCGTAGTCTAGCGAAAGTTTATGTACGAGCTGTTGTATAAACTTTATAACAATGAGGTTGAGTGACGGGATGCGACTCGTACGCGGCCTTACACAACTTTGTCATTTAACTTGTCCATCCAAGGTTTCAATAAATCCATCATACGAACAAGTTGCGGGGGAGTTTTTGAAGCTATCTACCAATATATCGTCGATAGTATTGCAAACTTTCCGTAATAGAAAGGCAAAAGTTTTTATATTAAATTATTTGTTTGAGACACTTTATTATGATACTTAAAAAGAGATATTTCCACATTTATCTTTACTTAATTTACTTGAATGCTATTAGGACCTATTACACTGCTAACCTACTAAATTCTAGAGTCGCACATTTCCAAATCACTAATACTACCTACTTATAAATTCTGTCACCGTCAGCGAGGAGGGTTGAGTTTTTTGTTTGAGATAGTGTATTCAATGGAGGACAGTATTATCACAGGTCCGCAGATCCGCAGGGCTTACTATCGGCCGCACGACCGCGAGGTTGGGACTCCTCAATGGGCCCAGATTATCATCTGGGATTCAAACCACGACCGGTGCTAATACAAGATAAATATTCCCACTAGTTATGCCTATTACCTGGGTAGGTTGTGTAGGTTGGCTGGGTGGGATGAATATCGCATTGTTTGCGGGGGTGAGAAATGGGCGGCTTTATCCTGAATTTTGACCAAGTCATGGAATCCCTTTGTATATCATTTGGCACACTTGATTGTTGTTATAGTGGCGTTGATTTGTTCTTCTCTTTCTTACTTTATATTCTTGACATTCATAATCATCATCATCAATACTCCACTCCACTATACCACGCAATACTCTACCACGTGTGCCCACTGCGGATTGGTGGAGGCAGGTTAGTGGTCAACCTACTGTTGGGAGTTTTCAAACCGCCTAGTAGGCCTCCAACTAGCTTAACTAAAGTGATAACCGGGACCAACGGCTTTACGTGCCTTCCGAAGCACGGAAACGCTCGATTTGAAATACCAATAGGCGGTAACCCATCCAGGTACCGATCACGACGGTGGTAGCTTAACTTTGCCGATCGATTAAGAACGGCTTATCATGCTACACCACGAGCGCTTCAATAAATAATATAATAAATAATAAAGACATTCAATAAAGTGATGTAACTGAAACTGATGTTAAAGGTGAACGCACACTTATCCGAGCCGAACGCATCGAACGAAACGAATTTAAGAATTTGTATAGGAAATCTTATCCAGATTCGGATGATTCGCCGCGGGCGAGTGTGCGAGCTTTCATGAGATTTCATATACAGAATTCTAAAATTCGTTTCGTTCGATGCGTTCGACGCGTTCGGCACGGATAAGTGTGCGTTCACCTTTATCCTCCATCTATTTAAAACGTGTTCTGGAGTACCCAGAACAGGAAATGGAAGTTGCAATATCCGCTCTATCGCGTATTCCGGTCGCTGCATCAAATCCTCTTCAAAAAAAGAGCTGGAAGTTCATTATTTTTGCTTCAAATGTATGCAAATATTCTCGAATTTACGTATGTACCGTATGAAGTACTTGCGTATAAATTCGTTACAGTTATTTTTATCCTTATGCTAGATCAGTAAAGTATCTATTATAATTTTGTTCAAAAAGAACAATATTCCAGTATAGCCTCGGTTCGTTCAGAACATTTTTCCATGTAAAAGTAAACCTCGTCTATATTGTCTTCGTCGTTATTGAAGTAAAGTAGACGCGAGAAGGAGGCTGCTTTTGTCCCTATAATATTCAACTATGACAATCATAAAACGGGGAAATATGCTCGAATATATTTACGTTCAGTTTGAGCCGACCTAAGCCAAATAAACGTACTTACAATTTAAAGAGGACATCGTCAGGTAAAAGGCTTAAGCTATACTTAATACTACTCAAAATGTCAACCTCAACCGCCTACATGATACGATTAACACTGGACATTCAGATTAATTGCGGTATACCCATTAGTTGGTCGTCAAAGCCTTGTCTGGTAATCACAGCCTCCGACGCTACGTGGTAGGTGAGCTGTTACTTTGAGCTACAAAGGGGCAGGTTTATTTTCTCACGTGGTGTCACGTGAGCTTTTCATAAACAGCAGATGAATTACTATCTCATCTTAACTCACGTGCGAACGACTTATTAACTTACATTTTGCTTTTTTTTTTTTATAATAAATGTTTTTATTGCTCAATCAAATTAGATAATAATCATAATGCAGCCCTGTCTTCTAAACTAGCGCAGAAGACACTTACCTTATTCTATTTGATTTAACAAAAATAATAATAAGTAAATTAACAATTCATACCAACAATATTTTCTTATTAATTATCATTTGTGTGTGTGTGTGTGTGTGGGTTTATTTAATTTAATTTTCAATGACTAGTAGTTTTTCCGTATTTATGTAATAGCTTTGAAATGGTAATTCAGTAAAATGTCCTATCTTCACTATTTAAAGTAGGGTCGCCGCGTTCCCGTGATAAAAAGTAGCCTTTAATACTCGGGGATAATGTAGCTTCCAATTAGTGAAAGAATTTCTAGAATCCGACTGTAGATCCAGAGATTAGCCCGTTTCAATTCAAATTCAAAATTCAAAATCATTTATTCAAATAGACCTTCGCAGGCACTTATGAAAAGTCTGACTCTTATACTCTAATACCGGTTCGGAAGGTTGCATTTGCTGAGAAGAGCCGGCAATAAACTCAGCAACTCTTTTCAAAACAAGCATAGATTCATTACATAATATTAACATTCTAATCGCACTGAAAACAATTGCCCCGGCGCGGCGGCAAAGTAGTCTGAATAAATATTTAATAAGTAAATAAATAGCAAACTTAAGAGCTTATACTACCCCAGCTCAAATCCACATTTTGCCCCCGCTTCATGGCTCGGCCGTGCAGCCCCCGCATCGCGCAGTCGCAACTATCTCACTCGCACGAGTTCATGACACGGCAGCCCGGCAGGAGTCACGCACGACTCACGAGTCGACCGTACGATAGGGTAAATACACAGTTATTTGACCTAAGTATGGAAATAAAATAAAACGATTGTAGAAAAGTACTAAAGCGCCGCACGATAGGGTAAATACACCAGTATTTGACATCTGCTAACTAGGTATGGAAATAAAATCAAAGAATAGAATAGAATATCATTTATTTGCTTTAAATGTGGTTTTACAAGGTCTTAAAATGTATACAGTTCATTGTTATAGTATTCAGCACATTCAGCTTTCATAATAAGCATGCAAATAGGTACACTAGGTACACTAGGTAAAATTATTAAATAAAATACAAATTACTATTAAATCAAAAACACGTTATCAATTTAAATATTAATTTACTAAAATTAAGTATTATACACAGACATATAGGAACAAGGTATTATATTAATTTAATTGACTATGTTAACTTTTTGTCTTTTTTACTCAAATGTCAAATACAATTTAGCCTAAGAATAACGAAAAAAATAATAATAAAACGAAAAACCTATGACAAACAATGTTACCTATATAATTCATTAATATTATAGACATTTTGGGATTTTAGCCAATGTATCAATTTACATTTAAAACGTATCAGTGGAAGTGTTTTAATATTATTTGGTATCGCATTATATACCTTTATGCACATTGCAAAACATTGCTTTTGATAAAGAGCCATTCGAGGCGGATTGTCAAAGACCAATCGATCTGGATGCCTTGTGTTTCTTGGATAAATGTCCTGCCCTGTTTTAAAATAACTATGATGAGATTTTACAAATAATGCAACTTCGAGTATGTACATACAAGGAAGAGATAATATACCCAGACTATCGAACAGGAGCCTTCATGAGGCATGTGGTGGTACACCACATATTGCTCGAACGTATTTCTTTTGTGCAATGAATGCTTCTGGAGAATTTCCCCAAATAAGTAACCCATATTTTAATGTAGATGCTATGTGACCATGGAACGCTGCTAATATAGTAGAACGCGCGGATGTTTGTCTCAATCTGTTCAATACGTATATGAATTTATTAATATTTTTACAAACATTATCTATATGCGACTTCCAATTTAGGTGCCTATCAATAAATAGACCCATAAACTTTGTTTGGTCCGTTTCCATTATATCCTGTCCTTTATAATTAATGTTTAGTCTAGCGTTCTTAGATCCATAATTACTGAATTGTATAAAATGTGTTTTTGTTAAATTTAAATTTAAATTATTATTAATAAGCCAATTCGAAATTAATTTGATATTACTATTTACATCATACTCATAATTATTAATTAAATTTTTATTACAACTTATAATTATTGATATGTCATCAGCAAAAAGGGTACATTTATTTGTAGTCACATCCGGAAGGTCGTTTATATAGATCAAGAAAAGCAACGGCCCCAGGACGCTTCCTTGAGGCACACCACAGCCATTAACTCTATTTATCGATTTATGAGAAACTAGTGCCAGTTCTTTATTTAAACTATTTATCTCGACATATTGTTCCCGATTTTGTAAATAAGTCTGCAACCACTTAAGCGCTGTACCTCGTAGGCCAATATTATTTAATTTAGTGACTAGAAGTTCATGTGATACGAAATCGAAAGCTCGCGACATATCAAAGAATATAACAGACGTTGCCAGTCTTGAGTTGAGAGAATCTGTTATTTCACGTACCAGTTTAAATGCAGCTAATGTAGTGGATTTTTTTACTCTGAAATCCAAATTGCTCCTTTTTAATAATATTCAGCTTATTTACAAACGACATAATCCTTTTATGCATAGCTTTTTCGAATAACTTTGACAGAATCGGTACTAACGTTATTGGTCTATAATTATTTATATTCGATTTATCGCCTTTTTTGTGTAGTGACCCCTACCCTGATCACAGACCCCTTCAATAAGTCTGGAAATTCACCATTTTCAAAGGATAGATTTATTAAATAAGCTAAAATCGGGCTAAGCTCTTGTTTGTTGTTGTTGTTGTGTATTTAATTACTTTTGTAGCGATTTCGTCATATCCTTCTGCAGATGTATTATTTAGCGATTTAATTAAACAATTTGTTTCATTTTGATCACATGGCGTTAGGAATATGGTCAAAAATTATTTATTCAATGTATGTATGTATGTATATATAATGAGGCACTTATGAACGTAAACTTACTCCGGTTCCAAATACAACTTGAACTGAGAAGACTCCGGCAAAAAACTCAGCAAGCTTTTTATTTGTACTTAGAAGTATTATAATTTCTAAACGATATATTATTATATAACAATAGCCTGCGAAGCGAACAATTCATTCAAATGCATTCTTGTCATCTACAAACTCTGAAACTTTATAGTACCCTTTCTTGCATAACTTATGTTTGACTATCTTTTTAAATGTATTTAAATAATTGCAATTGTACAAATTGTAGGCTTAATTTACATTTACTTCAACTTAGGGAACAGTGCAAGTTTCTTCAGAATCGGTTCAGTAGTTTTCAAAATATGGATTAATAAGTGTGTCGGCCTGGCATATTGATACCAGCTACGGGTGCGCTCTCAAAGGGAACACATCAAATTCAAGTCACATTCTAGTGCATGTAAGAAAAACTAAACATGCCTATTAGAGATCTCTATGTATATATAAAAATTAATCCCTATTTCCCTTGGTCATGCAATAACTTGAGAACGACTTTACAGACTTCATCTTTCTATTGAGAAGATTCTTACGGGAAAATAAATAAGTAAGTAAAAGACAATCCATTGATGAAAATAATTCGTTAAATTGGGAAAAGCCAATTCCAGTAGATATAATGCCAGATGTTGCAGCTTTATTTAAATCCTGGTTTGATTTGGGTTCCGAGTCGAGACTAAATTTTAAATTGCACATGTTGCCTTTCAACGTGTATTTGGAAAGTAGTCCTTTTCTTTTTTCTCCAATAATGTGGACATTACTCAATGTACATCCAAACGCTTTGTTGTGATTACATATTGTTTGAAGTGATTTAAAAAATGATCCAAATCGATGATTCTTCGTCCATCCACGGGAATAATATGCTCTGCTTCGCTTCCACAATAGTTTATTACGTACCTGAAATAACCAGTTTTAAATTAATTATGTAATTTATGTAACTAACACTTCGTTCTAAGTGAGTAATAATAAGTTAAGAATCGCAGAAATAAAGTACCCAATTACATTCAAACTTATATATGAGAACAAAATGTAAATATATTATATGTATGTAAACTAAGAATTATATGTATTGAAGTTAAGATGTAAAAAGATAATAGACAGAAAGAGTTACTTACACTAAAGTACACACTAATAGGTAACGATAGTTAGATAAACTCACAATTCTACAGTTTGTAAAGCCATCAAATCAGGTTCGTTTGCATGTTTGGAACTACTGGCATCCATGTGTTCCGTTGGTATTTGCAATCTGTAACAAAATAGGCTATACGTTTTATCTTACATACTACTAAAATGATATAATAATATGACCGTGGCCAATTACTTGGACGATTACCCTAATATTTAACCCTTATATTTAGAACTAGCTGTCCCCCGCCTTTTCACCCGCGTTCCCGGGATAAAAAGTAGCCAATGTCCTTCTCCATACCATAGGCTATCTACATGCCGAATTTCATGATGATCCGTTGAGTATTTGAGGCGTGAAGGCGTAACAAACAAACTCACTTTCGCATTTATAATAGTAGTAAGGATAACCAATAAGATATTTATTGAAGTAATTCAATTCACTACATAACATATACCTACCTAGTAGGTGGGTACCTACCTAATAACCTGTGCAAACTTTATTTACTCTGTTGGGAAAACATTTAGTATCTAACCTAATAAGCTAGGCGGTTGATACTCACGGGCACGGGTCCACGTGCGGTACATTTTCTGTATTGCAGTCAGAATCGGGTATATGTTTATTTCTGAAAATGAAAAATGTATGTAGGTGGGTAGGTACCACAGAACAGAAGGTACAATTATGATTAGGTATGTACGTTGGTATTTGCATTCTGTAACAAAATAGGCTTTACTACTCTTTATCTCATACTAATAAAATAATATGTGACCGTGGCCATTTACTTGGACGACTACCCTAATATTTACCAATAAAATGTTTATTGTAGAAATTCAATTTACTGCATAATATATACCTACCTAGTAGGTAGGAACCTAAATGTACATGCTTTACTTACGCTGTTGTGAAAACATTTTAGTATCTAACCTAATTAGCTAGGTGGTTGATACTTACGGGCACGGGTCCACGTCCGGTACCTATATTTTCTTTATTTCGGCTACACATCAAGATATAAATTTCCAGTATAAGCTGATCTCGCATTGTATAGGATTTCCGTACAATGGAAGGTCAGATCAGAGGAGCTTATACTGGAAATTACCTACTTTTCTTACCCATTACAATAATCAGACTCAGAATTTATTGGTAGATACAAACCAAAATGCCTTCCTAGGTAAAAACACATATTATGATTCATTTTAGGTAGGTACTTACTTCAATATTTTATTCTTAATATGTGTAGCATTTTCTTTTCTCCAATTCCATCTTTTCTTTTCTTGTCTCGATCATTTCCCATTTAAAACAAAATACACTTCACTTATAATTTATTAGGTACGTATCTACGTGGGTCGTGAGAGCAAGAGACACGGGTACCCCGTTCGAACGCCGGAGCGCGACTGAATCTGTGCGGCAGCGCATCGTACCACTCGAAATATTTGAGATTTAATTTCTAACAAATTAAAATAAAACATTATTTTAAATTCAAATCATATGGTACACGTATTGTACTAACTACAGTTTATATAAAAAGTTTCATTAGTATAGGTAAAGTATTAATTGACTACTGCGATTTATTTGTAAAATTCAGAGGGAAGTTTGAGATTTTTTTCTATCGAGAAAATGTTTAGGAATCGTGTTTTCACATCATACTGGAGTCAGTATATATCCTCAACTGTACTATATATTTTTTTCAAAATTATTGATTGGTTACTTTTATTGATATGCAGGATCAAAAGTGAGAGGTGGAGCACTTTTGAGGTATAGTACGGCCTTAAGCAGACTTGTGGGGGACAAGCAGCTGTTTAAACAAACAAACAAAAAATCTTCCGCTTTATTATATTATTATTATAGTATAGATAGTATATAGAAAAATAATAATCCTAATAAGTATAGATTTTCGTAACGGCCTGAAATAAAAAAAGGATTCATTTTAAATAGTAAAAATAGCAAAAAACATCGTTTCCAGAACAAAACGAGAATAGCGTCGAATTTTTTAGAAACAATCCAATCTGCTGGTATAAGAAGACATATTACGGCTATACCACCACGGTACTAGCAATCGGTTCGTTATGCTCACAAATTGGCCAGCGTTTGGGGGTCTGGCACGGATCTAATTGTTCAGCCATGACTAAATAGAGCAGCTCTTAACTCATTAGTGTCGTTGTATAGATGGGAATTAGCTTGCACCGGTACAGTTAGCATCCTTAACCAGATGCAATTAAATTCGATTACTTACAGACCAAAATTAGCTTTTTCTTCACAGTTTAAGAAGATTTACCTACTCCATAGGGTCGGCAGACTAAATAACATACTTAGAACTCAGAAGTGTGAAGACCTTTTAACATGGGAATGGGAATGGTGAGGTTGAAAAAATATGAGTTTTTCCGAGTACTTTTTTACGTGTACCGAGTACGGTACGACGTTAGACTTATAGGTGGTTTAGTCCACCGATATTGGTAATACCACCAATATTGCCGATGGTAAGCGGTTACCGTAGCTATGGACGTATATATGGACGCTTACAACATACGAGGCATCACTCACGCGTTACCGACCCTTCCCCAACGAGTTCTGGCGACCGTCACGCGGTATTCTGTAAGGTTAAAATTCTCTTTGAGCGAATAAACGATACGCTAAAATTAAATACTAAATTTTGAGCTATCAGTATATTCCAGACCTGGTACTGGCTATCTACAAGTTAAATACCCATTCAAAGATGCGACAAAGCAAAATAAAGTGGGAACAAAATCCTATTGCGAGCCCACTCCTATCAAAAGCACATTGTTGTCTTAGTAAGAAGGGTTAACAGGGGAACTTGTAAACACATTAAGCTTTACTAGTTTATTTTAAAAAAAAAGTGATTCGTTGAAATTGGATTAAAGGGGGGCCTTAGTACCTACTTAACTTTGAGAGTAACTTTTCAACGAACAAAATAATGTTAGGCGTTTCCTTTCGGAACTTTTATTTTCTTTATTAATTCCTGTTAACATTTTTCCGACTTCGACATACATTATTACCATTCCATATTGAAATATCTTTCATAAATTTATTCTACCATCGCTACTGCATTCTTGCAGACAATAAAGAGTTGTCTCAGCGAGACCTTTACTGATAAAGTTCATTCACTTGGAAAATTGGAGACGCTGATTTCAGATTAGCTTCATATTTATCATCTCCAAACCCTCCCCTTGTTTATGTCATACAAGTCCCAACTTTGCGGATAAATGTTAAATGCAAATGAACCACTTGAAGTTTAACGATAGTATACAAGTAGTTGAATATCAAGAAATCTTGTCGTAAAACATTGTATACATTTGAATTAATCTGCTAAAGCTATCGTGTCCAAAAATTACACGGTTAGTGACCGTATACGTTCCCAGTAAATACGAGAAAGAATAGAGGGATTTCAGACCGGGTTTATAGTAATAAAAACAAATAGGTATGTACCGTATAGCTTTGTAAATAAACGGAACAAACGTGTGGCGAATCAGTTTAGTTTTCAATCTCTGGTGCCGCTGGGACCACGTTGTCGGCACGGGAATATTGCTTAGCTATATGCTATGTAACCATACTTTTAGATATAGGTACACATAGGTGGGTAAAGTACCTACTCGTATAATAAGTTTAATTTCTAGGTCTGCAGGTTGTAGAAATTATAAATAATAGTTGCGTTAAGTTAGCTTTCTCTACCGTTAAGTTTTCTTAAATTTTCTAATTATCTAAGCAATTTTCTTAAAAAATAAAACGTAAGAATATTAGGACACTCCAGAGTAGTAGAAAACCTTCAAAAAAAGATAGGTGAAATTGGTTGGCGTGACCTCAGAGTAGATAAATGTAGTACAAGAGTGACCTAGGGAAATAGGGATTCATTTTTATATAAAGAGATTAACAATGTTAATAAAAATCATGTCCATATTTTCTTTAGCTGTACCTACAAGTTGAATGACCAAGTAGTCATACTTTACATAAGTACCTACATATACCAACAGCCTAGATAAAATAAAAAACAACCACTCACTGTAGACAACGGTTTGTGTAATGTGTCGTAAAACAAAGTTAAGATAGAGAGAGGAATAATCATTTTCTGATTGACCTAACTAAAATGTTGAGCTTTTAATTTTCACAGTTGGGAAGCATTCAGTGAAAATGCACGGTTATCTAGATATTTGCTCTATTGTATGTGAAAAATACTTGGTTTTCATTTGTGGGAGCGATGGGAGTCGCGACCTCATAAATATTCATGCGACCCGGGGACACGGTGCATTGTGGAACTCGCATTAGGCTAGCTTATCCTACTGTCTACCAGCTCTCGATCTGGTGTATACTAAAGACAATTGTTTGTTTGTATGTTTTTGGTACGTTATTTTCAGGCGATGATAACTCAGTTGTAGGGAAAGGTCGTGGGTTCGACTCGTACATTAGGAAAACATCTCCGCTGTCTCGCTGACTATTTTTTCGTAACTTTAACGTATAAATCTCTTTGGATCTGATTTTGAAAGATTGCGTTTCGTTTATCTCTGCATGCGTGTGGCGCGACAGTTAACTATACTAAGTACTTCACTGAGTAAATGGGCACTGATGTAAACGTACCTATCCTTTATCACGGTCCGACAACAATTAATGACTCGTCGAGACGACCACTCATCTTAGTCACAATACTGCCAAAGTATTACTATCTCATAGTAAAACTGTGATACTGCTATGGATTTGCCTTGTATATAGACACGAAAACAATGACAATACTCTTGCCTCGTGAATTGTGAAAATCGCATAACCGAGTGCGAGCGGCCGTCACACTAATATAGACTATGCCACAACACTATGTATGTGTTAACAGTACAAAATTATGTCAACTGTTGGTAAAACAGTGCCGCCCACTGACACGCTGAAATAATATAGAATCTGATGAGCGAGGCGGCTCTAGGAGGGGGCGTTAATTTTTCCATTGCTCTTGGGGGCTAAAAAGGAAGCTAAAGCAATATTGCAACGCAATTAATTTTTTCGAATTCTCGGCAGATCCTAAGTGATTCCAATATTTTTTGGTAAAATAGTTACTCATTATATACAATTCAATTCATTAAAAGATTAGGAATTGATGAATTGCATAAGATCTGCTTTAAATTCGAAAAAAATAATTGCGTTAGCAATATTGCTTAGCTTCCTTTTCAGGGGGCCTGAAATAGTTTCAATAGATACTCTATGATATTCGCTGACATACTTACTAGTTTATAGTCTATCAAAAATATTTCATTGGAAAAACCTTTGCAGGCATACAAATATGTTCGTTTCAAGGCAGCTTTAGACACACCCGAGCTCACGGCACATACAGTACGTACGTGCACGTACAGTCTCTCTATAATTATATCTCTATGTAGAGTCTATTATTTGGGAATGTGCTGATTCTGTTATTGACAAACTGAACTAATTCGGTTTATGTCTTTCTAACAATGAATATAAGAAAAGGATATAAGAAAAAAATCTCCAATAGCTTGTTTTCAACGTGTCACCATCAAAATTGGTTACGTCAAAATAGAATTACTGTATATTATTATAGGGTTGGTTATAATATAAGTAAGCAAGCTTATACTATTAAGGCTTATAGAATTAGGTAGGTAACTACTAAATTAATTTAATCAAATCTTGATTCAAAGGTATGAGAGAAATTTTTTTTTAGCACTTCAGTAAATGGCGATCTTGACAACAAATAACGACTGCGACAAAGACCTCTTCGAATGCATTTTCGAAAGAAAACTTTTTAATTAATTAAGTATCCACTCTTTTCCTTGAGTGTGCTCCATTTTATTTGTTGGTCCTATGAACTCCGATGTTACTTGTCTGTTCTATTAGGTATCTACACTCTACGGTTGTATTGGTTTATTTTGTTACCATACCATTAATGTTCGGTGCCCCAGTTTGTTTATTGCGATATATCCATATATATCAAAGCACTTTATATAGATGCTGGCATCCATAAAAAGTGCGGTGAATCAATTCATAGATAGACCACAATTCATGAGAGTGCATTGAAACGAGCTAGTATTCGAAATTGAAATTCTAAATTGCTGTGGTTTTGATACTCCAGTTATAAAAAGGGATATAAAAGAACTGTAAAATATGGCCGTTAGAGACGCATTCAGAATCTGTCTCCGTCCGTACCCTATATTCAATAGTGACTCGTTTGAATTGACGACGAGTTTCGCGTTGATGCGCCGATGAACGTGATTTTCAGAGCTGGTTGCTGGTTACACCAGGCCCGAATACGCACAAATAAAATTCTGACTTACATTCACATACACATAACGGGTTTTGTGAGTGAGAGTTATATACCTACTGACCTTGATCTTGATATTTTTTGGCAAAACTAATCAAAAACAGTAGGTACTTATTAGGTATTTAAGTGATCTTTTTGTGTGTGTGCGATTGTAAGAACCATTTTAAGTAGGTAGGTAATAAAAAATTATTAACAGCACAATAAAAAGAAAAAATCAAAAGAGCAAGAAACCTACAGTAAGATTTTAAACTAAGTACTTACATAAAACACAAAACAAAACAACACAAAATATAAAAAAAAAAAAATAGTATCCATTACCGTGAAATCTTGGCTTATTCCTAAAATCCCCCCTGAGAGAATCCCCCTCAGGGGGGAAAACTGAACTCTAATGTAAAAATGATCCAGAAATCCCCCTTAACATTTTGAATTATTCCACTTTTCCCCCTTGAGAGAATCTGCCTCAGGGGGGAAAACTGAACCCTAATATAAAAAAAGACCTGCGGCGCGTAAGGTGAACCTTAACCAACTGCGCCAACTGGCCCGTAAAAAAGGGTTAGTTATTTTAACAGAATTTGTAATAATGAAATGTGATGAAGAGTAAAAACATCGAGGAACCAGCCCTTAGAGTAGTTATACCGAGCAATCCGATTCCGAAACTAGTCTGTGATTTTGAACAGTTAAGACCAATCACTGCATCTTGTGTTCTTGACTTGGCCAATCAGAGCGCATGTGTCCCTGAATTAGCCAATCAGAGCGCATTGTCGCGCATTGGACGGGCCAGTTGACGCAGTTGGTTAAGAAGTGGAGTCTTAACCTATAGCGCCTCAGGCCGTGGGTTCGATTCCCACACAGGACATTCATTTGTGTGCATGAACATGTCTGTATGTCCTGAGTCTGGGTGTAATTATGTATATTAAGTATGTATTTACAAACAAAAAAGTAGTATATGTATTATATCAGTTATCTGGTTTCCATAGTACAAGCTCTGCTTAGTTTGGGATCAGATGACCGTGCGTGAGGAATTTCCCAGGATATTTCCCAGGATATTGTCGATTGTGGGAAATTGGCGGAATAGATTGTAAGCAAAATGAACGTCATTGCGTTTGCATTCTTTGGGTTAGTTGTTCGATGAGTAAAAATAATCACAATAGTGAGGTTAGGAATGAGTAAAAATAATAATTGAAACAGTTTAACAAAGTACCTACTTAAAAAAACTATATTATTTAAAATATCTCCTCTGAAAGTTGGAGAGATCTAGAAGGGGTTTATCGCTTGAAGAGCAGCTCGACTGGGGAAGTACCTTCACCTTACAGAATACCTCAGCCAAATAACTTTATGTTGTATTCCTGTCTGTGAATGAATGTATGTTGTGTGATGCCTCACGTATTGCTGCGACCATATGGCTACGGTAACCGCTTTCCATCAGGCGGGCCATAAGCTTGTTGTCCGACTTGGTCGTATAAACTAAAACATGGCCTAGAATATTCAGTGACTAGGTCGACAAAACCCCACCTATAGACCGGGAGATACTGGCACAAATTTCCTGGTCATTTGTACCAGTGTGGCGATCCTTCAGGGGTCTAATTACGTAATGACGAAAAGGAAAATGATGGTCATAACGCTGGAACCGGCGGCCCAATCGCGTGGGCGTTAAAAGAACGCGTCGAATAAATTACGAGTTTCGAACGATTTGTTCCACAACATTTTTGTATTTTCCTATAGTCGAAGAAAAAGAAATAGGCGGTTGCGCGTATTAAAATGGTACAAAAATGTATCATTTATTATTTACAAATTACCAGGAAATTTGGGCCAGTATCTCTCGGTCTACTAGCGGAGCATCTGTTTTGTTTTTTTTATATCACTTAGGTGGCAAAATAGCTTATGGCCCACCGGATGGTAAGCGGTTACCGTTGCCTATGGACGCTTGCGACACCAGGAGCATCACTCGCGCGTTGCCGACCCTAAATGTTGTGCTTCAATGGTCAATATTATTCCCAAACTCGTTCACTCTCTCCCGCATTTAGGTTACCTTTACCTAAGTACAATATCTGCCAGAGCTCACGGTAAATATTTTGGCAACCAGCACCGGCAACCAAATAGGCGCTGGTAGCAGAGGCACTATCTCAACTTTAATTACCTCAAGGGGGATTTCTGGACATTGTTTTTTTTCGATTCCAGTTTTCCCCCCTAAGGGGGATTATTAGGGGGGAATTCTAGACTTTATTTTTTTAGATTCCACTTTTCCCCCTTACGGTGAAATTTCAGGGGGGAATTGTGGAAAATAATTTTTTTCGAGTCCAGTTTTCCCCCCTAAGGGGGATTATCAGGGGGGAATTATAGACGTTTATTTATAAATTCCACTTTTCCCCCTCAGGGGGGAATTTCAGGGGGGATTTTAGGAATAAGCCGATATCGGGGATTGTGGGTTTTCTGGTATAGTGACTAAAAATCATGACACGCACATCCAATAGAGGTATTTATCTAATTTTGTTCTTTGTGTAGACAAAAATGTTAATACCGCGATATACTTAGTGTCATTATGCAATTAGGATTAGTCTGGATCGTGCTCTAGATAGGTAATTAATAGGTAGTTAGGTACCTAAATAAATGTCTAAATTATCATAATAATGAAACTACTCAGTAAAAGTATTTATTATCATTAATTTATTTATTTAAAATATAACCAGTCTATTAACCATAAACCGTAGGTAGGAAGTCGGTTAGGTTATAGTAACCTAGTCTTTACTATAAATTATCTTTATCAGTCAACAATTTTCATATTGAATATTTTGTATCTATAGGTTACGTAGGTACCTACTAACGAAAATTACATTGTATCATACTTTGTGACAAATTGAGTCCCTCGTATCAAGAAGGACAAAGGTTAGAAAAGGCTTTTAGCCACACGTCACATCAGTAGGTAAGTGTCGCTGAAGTGTTGATATGATTATTTTTATGTAATTTCGAGTGGGGTGTCGGTTCGCCCAAGAACTCGTTAGTTAGCCCCAGAGGACACGTCGACGGCCGCAAACCTTGTTACGCCTCTCGTAATTCTCTGAATATAATAACGAAGCCCGACGGCTGAATCGAGAGGTTTCGCCAAAGTTTTTGGTTGGCCACTCAGGACTCGGAGAATCACAACCTACTTGAACAAGATCTATGAGATACTACAGGTACCTACCTAACAAGTTGTTGGGAATCGATCGAATCTCAAACCTCGCAGCGTAGCGCGTGAATGCGTGTTTTAACGTTGCTTGTAAGAATCTCCGTTTGTATAGAAAACACGCACAGTCCAACACACAGAAAATGCATCCACGCACGTTCATTCAGATCACGCGCCTGCATGCGGCTAGACATGCGCACACGCGCGTGGTTGCGGGGCGAGACGCAAGCTATGGCACACCGAGTCTCGCAGTGCCGTGTGTGATTGCGCACTGCACTATCACCACAGCGACCGGCTTTGAATGAAATAAGTCAGAGCCGCCGTTAATCCACAAAACGGAACTACGCACGTGAGTGCATAAAAAACCCGCACGATGATACAGATCTGCACTCACGCAAGTACGCGCGTAGGTGCGTTGACACACAACATGAAGCGTGATGCGTGGCAGTGTGTTAATCGCCTTAAGGTTATTCAAGGATATTTCAAGGTTGATTGGATATTACATAACGAGGACTTTTTTTGGTTTGAAGGTAAGAATAAATAAAAATTTGTGTTAGGTAGTAAATAAATAAAAACATTACATAAGAAATGAAATCTTCCTTTACTTATGTAAGTATACGGGGTGGATACGACATAAATGAAACTACGTAAAGTACTCATAAATACATAAAAACAAATAAATATTAAATAGGTAAAATTACCAACCATAACGCAAGTATCAAAACTTGTTTATGCCAGCTATAAAACACACGAGGACTAATCATAACACATTTTTTTTTATTTGTTCTTAGCCATGGATACAAAGTCCTTCAGTCGCTTTGAGTATTTACAAGATACTCAAAGTTCAGTCGCAAACTTTTTATTTATAATATCATTTTCATATAGTCCGCATTATCAGTCACCGTCCAGTCATGGTTTAGAAAAATAGTGGTCATTGTACACACGGCAACAGATCAACCTATACATTTCTAGTAAAAGCTGACCTCTCATTGTACGGAAATCCTATACAATGCGAGATCAGCTTATACTGGAAATGTATAGCTTGATCTGTAGCCGTGTGTACATACTAAAGCTTGTCACGGACTTTTTGAGACAACTTATAAAGTCACGACCCGCATAATTAATTTCATTTCACTTCACTGGTGCAAATGGATTGATCTTTATTGGATAAAATACCACCGATAATATGCAATAAAACTCAAAATACAAGAATTTATGAAAATAAAAATGCAACGTCACTCCGCAAGTTCCCGCCAAAAAGTCCACCATAACACAGATAATACAATGGTGTCAGCGACCAAAAAAAAACTTTTATGCCAAGCACATGGCAAGCTTGTTTCATTATAATGAGGGGTTATTTTTCCCATTTTTCTTCCTAACTCGCAACACTGCTTGTTGTCATTGTCAATGTCATGTCACTCAAGACGAAGTCAGTCAAGTAGTAAGTTTATAAATAGGTACCTGCCTGTACCTGTACATTTCTAATGTTTGGCATGTTGGCTAAATAGTACTATTTTTTTAAGTTCATGACCTTACTTAAAACAATACGTCTCAAGTTTTATAATGTCCACCATCGCAGAAGACTATGTGAAATCAATTGTTAGTCAAGTAGCTTCTAAATGTAACCTAAAGGGTTGGTGGTATACACAGCAAAAGTTTGAAAGTATAGCTCAAAATTACTTTGGTATTATTATTCCAGTTACGTTGACTGGCGAAAATGATGGTAAAGAAGTAAGTTTTCATTTAGTTTTGAAGCTAGCGCCTACTGACGAGCGCTATCGCGTAAGTGGTGCAATAACTTTAATGTTTGCGCGAGAAATCTATATTTACTCTACTGTATTCAGGAACTATGAAGAATTACAAAAGAATTATTCTATGCGATATCTGATCCCTCAATGCTATCATGTATGTAAGGAACACTGTAAAGAGGTCATAGTAATGCAGGACTTACATGCTGACGGCTATAGACCTTACAACAATGGAATGTTCTTAGATTTAGAACATATAACAATCTCATTGGAATCTCTTGCTAAATTACATGCATTATCATTTATAATGAAACATAAGAAACCTGAGTTGTATAATGAAATATCCAATGAATGTATACCATTGAGTTTAAATAATAATAAAAGATATTTTGAAATCATGAATGACAGGTTGTCCAAAGCAGTAAAGAAATTTGAGGATTCTAATTATGTGACATTGCTGGAGAAATTGCAACTAAACTGCTGCGAGTTTTTTGATGCTGCTGTGGAGAATGTGCAGGCTAGCTGTATATGTCATGGAGATATATGGAAAGAAAATATTCTTTTTAAGTATGAGGTAAGAGCGAGATTTTTTTAGTACTCAACCTACCTTTCTTCTTAGTTTTAAGTTTGGCAACCAAATCCAAATTGGGACTTATTTCTGCCAGTGTTGAGTTATATTATTATTACCAGTCACAATAAATCGCTTTCACATAGGTAGTCTGTGTCAGTCACAGTCCATAAAAGTTATGTTTTACTACAATAGGGTATATGCGTGTGATCCAAATAGGGTTCAAATATTTTTTTTCATAAACTTTATTGCTGTAGAATTATTCCTGTATCAATATTTTTTGATATTATTTCTTTATAATTATGAAATTAATTATTAAAATGTCCAAAAAACAGCGGGAAATTCAAAGTAGTTGAAACGCAACGTCAGAGAATTGTGACGTCAAAGTCTATAATAGGGATGTCAGAAATACAAATAAGTGTCGATATATATCGGTAAAAAAAAACAATATTCGCGCTTTAAATTAGTGTATATCTTTTAACAAACCATAATCATAAGTTACGAGGAAACTAAAGTAAATAATAAATACAAACATATATAGACTGTTAAAAAAATAATAATAAATAAATAACTCTGCCGAAGTCGGGTTATAAACTAATAATCAAACCAATATTTATCTGACACTGCGAGAAGAAAAACTCTGATTTATGTGCTATGCTGCAAGCCGACTTCTGTTATTGTTTGGGTACTGTGAGATTTACAACTGATGCCAATCTTTACGATGAAACTTTATTTGAATGAGCTATAAAAAATTTGGAATTTTTCGGTCGTATTTTTTTTTAATTTGCATACCTTTTTGATAATTGGAATTTTATATGGATACATCAATATATCAAAAATTAAATAAACCTCAAAAAGTTCTCGTTGAACAAATAATATCGATGTATCGATATTTTTTCGACAAGCCCAGGCTGCACTACAATATTTTAATGTCAAATAGTGTCAATGTCAACAAAACAACAAGTGCATTGTTTACTTGTGCAACAAGGGGTTAGTTTTATTGTGAGTTCTTCGCATATTTAGAAGTGATATTACATGTCTCGTTACAAAACCTCGAACGAAAATTACTGATAGCGGTTATGTAAAGGCGCAATCAGATAATATCCCCAAAATGTATGTTTTCATGATGACAACGTTTTTTGCGTCATGTTCGGATTTTACATCTGAAATCAAAGGAGTGCAAGCTGCAAGGTAATAACATATTAGATATAATGTTAATAAATTATTGAACACATTTTTTGGAAAATTATACAATAGGTACGCAAGAAAATGTAGCATGTAACATTAGCATAACCTAAAATATCAATGAGAGAACATAGCTTGGAATATATCGAACGTTTAAATTTTATTGTAGAATTCAGTCAAGTAACTATCAATCAAAGGATATTGAGAACATTAATAAATGATGCGTTTTCCTTGTATTAACATTCAGTGTTTTTTTTTTTATAGATCTGAATGGGAATCATATGGTGATTCAGCAGTTGGATATGTCCAAGTTAAACAGGAGGGTGATATAATGTACTGTAAAGGCTTGCATAACAACTGAACATAATGCCCACCAGAAGTGTTACACTGTAACAGCTACCTGTAATGAGACCTAAGAAAATGTCTTGTCAGTGCAATGTGCAGACTGTGCAACACATAAAGGTACACACTAAAGCATGTGAAGAAGCTGCCCTTTCAACTTTAGACCAATGTAACTGCTCTTTACGCAAGGATCACTGCTTCAAAAGCGTATGAAGCTGCACACTGCAAAGTATTTGATGGATCTTTAAACTAAGCCTTCATGAGAGTATCAAAACTGAGCCACAGATGCAGATGCCATAAAAAGAGGGAGATTGTTAGAGAGTTAAGTGATTAAGGTTGTGAAAAAAATTAATAAAATAAAAATAAACAAATGTGGAATTTTACTAAACCCATTACATCCCGTTATGGGTGCTTCACCTGATTTTGAAACTACTGATTTTAGTATTGAAATAAAATGCCCTTCATCGGAGAAAACTGTGATTCAGTTCATTAGAAACAATAACACTTCAGTTCGGTTCAGTTACAGATGCATTTTTCAAATAAAAATATAGCACTATTTTGTGTAGCTCATGGTGCTTTTGAAGAATAAAAAAACATAATAGAAGTGGAGACCATATATAAGAAGCTTTGTGAAGATCTTATAGAAAAATGTACTTTATTTAGGTTTAATGCAATATTTCCTGTTATTTTTTTATACCACTAAGGTGGCAAACAAGCATACAGCTCGCCTGTGTTATTTAAATAGGACAAACAGAAATAAAATCAAAATTTTAATAATCTTATTTCTTTATTAACACATCCTGCATATTGATTAACCCGCAAGCGACTACTATAAATTCATCTATTACAGGGATTAAAATTATGGTGAACACATGCATGTAGTAGTAACATGTGAAATTCTCTTAATCTACTTATAACACGTTTCATGTGAATCCTTAATGCTGCTATTCTTTTCGCCTGCTTTACTATTAACTTGAACACCCTTATCAACATACATAATGCTTTTATTACATTAGATTAAGAAGTGCTGCAACTAGGTTCACCAATGTTTATGTTTCAAGTATCTTCTGTGTATATGTGTGATGAAGATGTACTGTGACCTGCTTCTAAATAGTCGTAGCCAGTTATTTATAGGCCACCAACACTGTTTACCAGGAGAGGCAGAGGCAGAGAGAGTGCCTTCAATTATTTGTAGATGTTTTCTCTAAGAAACCTTTTCGCTCTGGTGGTAGATGCAACTGAGTATCTTTTTGACACTCTTAATGAGGAAGGATACCTTACTTTAATCATAATGTAGTTTTTTGTTTTTCTTTTAAAGTCATGATATTATACTCAATAAAATTGTCTGTATCCTCTTCTATCTGAAAATATAAATATTATTGATTAAAACATAACAATGTGAATGTTTTAGTAGGAAAGTCTGGGCCACCGGGCTTCAAACTAGGTTATATTGACAGGTTGTTAAATGGAGCATAAAAACAAAACTCAAGTTGAAATTGTTTAAATGTTTAAGATATACTTACGTTGAAGTGATCTTCACAATAATATAAACAAGTTGATGGAGATACCATGTCTCTTCATGATTTTAGACCACTTTCTCCTTACGTCCATACATACCTCTCGGAACAAGAAAAAACACTATCGGTTGGATTTTCTTCTTATGGTATTTTTACACCTTGGTACAATACAGTACTTATACGTCGGTTTTTGTGTTGTACCATCATATAATAGTCGTTAAATACAAGATAATACACGCACATAATTCTACATTGTTCTACATTAGTTCATTTGATTGTTGTTGACATTGACAGTTAATTGTTGTTATAGACTGTGACGTCACGCCAAGCGCGCGGGATGTTTAAAAGTGGCCTTATCAGTTAATAATTTTAAATATTTTTTTGTCCTATTAATTGTAGTTTTTTTGCGCGGAATATTTTTTTACAGTTATATATCGATGTAAGCTATCGTATAAAAATATAAAAAAAAAACATGCATATTCCCTATTGTGGTCATTGTACTAAAACTCTTCACGGAGTGTTTGTGATACACATAATTCATTATCATTTCATAAAAGATAAAATATAAGCAATAAAACTCAAAATACACTAATTTATGAAAATAAAAATGAAAATCCAACGTCACACTGCAAGTTCCCACAAAAAGTCCATAGCTACCTTTGTTTATTTTGTAAATAGTCAGTACAGACATTCAGAGATTATAGAAAAGTTTTTAATTTTATTTCCACAGGCCAATAAGCCAATATCAGCTTGCCTAATAGACTACCAAACAACACGCTTGATCAGCCCAGCCTTTGACACTTTATACCTCATCATCAGCAGTACCAATACTGATTTGAGACAAGAGCATTGGACTACACTATTGGACACCTACTACCAAACATTTGATCAAATGCTAACAGAAGCTGGCTTGGTATCAGGAACATTGTACTCCAGGAAAACATTTGAAAGTGATCTGAAAGTTGTCGGGCCAGCATGTCTTATTACAGCCAATACTGCTTTGTGGTTGTTAAATGGTCTTCAAGAAGAAGGCCATGTTAGAAGTAAGCACATTTGTACTACACAGGAAGAGAAGGAACAAGCAGTGAATCAATATAAATCTATTATAAGTGCAATTATTGATGATTTATCTAGTTATGGCTATCTAAATATTTGATTATATGTGAATATTTAACATTTGTAACGCGAGGTCACTAGCATTGCCGCGCTGTAGGTACCTACGCTAGCTCTCGCACTCGTTGACTGCGCCCCGCGGGCCTCTCGCCCGCGTCTAGCGACGGAGCGGGACGCGAGGCGGCTGCTCGCCAGTCGCTCTACCGCAGCTACAAGTGATACACTACGTTTATGTTAATTGTCACCGCCATAGTCTGTCATTACGTGTTGTTGTTATTATCTACATTTGAATATATATATTATTGTAATTGACTCCTTACACTGGCTCCCAACCGTGGGCACGTCCCATTTCTGTCGTGAACATGCCGACGACGCGTGCTGCTTCACAAAAACAACCAGGAGACGAGGCTATGAGCGACAGCAGCGGCCAAGAAGATTACGACTCGGCGGCAGAGCCGCACGGGAGCGGCGAACTCAATCCCGCCCGCACCCCGGCCACCGCCCCTTTCACCGCCAGTGAAGACCCTGGCTGCTCTGGCGGTGAAAGGGGCGCCACTTGGTATAGAGAGGTTCATGTCCACCATAATGGAAACATTCGTAAGAACCCAGGCGGAGGCGAACAGAACCCTCATCGAAACCATGCGGTCGATGCAATATCCAGCGTCGTCAACACCGACGCCAGGCTCCCCCGCGCCCGCTGCAAATACGTCCGCTGTGTCAGGAGGAAACTTCTCCAAGTGCACGGCGAGGTTCAACGGTGCAGCTCGCGACGCGGAGGTGCTGGAGGCGTTTATCGACGCGGTCGAGGTGTACAAGGAGTGCGCCAACGTATCCGAGGAGCACGCGCTGCGCGGCCTCCCTATGCTGCTGGAGGGCGACGCCGCCGTGTGGTGGCGGGGCGCCCGCCGCGGCGTTTCAACCTGGACGGAGGCGACGGCGCGCCTACGTACTATGTATGGAGTTCAACGACCAGGATACAAAGTGTTTCGAGACATTTTTGCTAATGAACAAAAAGAAAGTGAACGCGCGGATGTGTTTGTCGCGAGAGTTCGTGCATTAATTGTAAAATTGCCATACGATGTGCCAGAGATTATGCAAATAGATATGGTATACGGATTGTTAAATAGGCGAATTCGCAAACGGTTGCCGCGAGATGCCATAGATAGTGTTGATGGTCTTATCGATAGGGCGAGAGTTACCGAGGATGCAATACGCGAGGTAGAGAAGCCGCCGAGCGTCCCCGCGACCTCGACCAACTCGACATCAACTCGCGCAGTCGAACGCGCCGAGCGCGGCGTTACCACGAGTGCGAGCGCTACTACCGGTCCGAAACTCACTTCAAACTCGAACGAGATTTCGAAACGTACTCGCGTTCGTTGTTCTCATTGCAAATTTTTTGGGCATAGTTCTTATGAATGTCGTAACTTACAAAATAAATCCGCGAAGCCCCAGTCGAGTGATACTACCGAGTCTAACCCGATACGTTGTTATGGATGTGGCCAGCAGGGTGTATTAAGGTCAAAATGCGATAAGTGTGCAGTTAATCGACATCCTGCGAAACCAGTGGAGTTCAACATGGTATCGAGCGAGGAAACTTCGCATCCTACGGTTGAGGTAAGTATTTTAGGAACTGAGGGTGTAGCGATAGTTGACATAGGGGCCACGCACAGTGTAGCAAGCCCATCGTTATATTCTATGTTACAAAAAAAAGGAATACATTTTCAAAATACAAACCGTACAATTGGGCTTGCTGACGGTGCGCGAATGTGTAAAACTGTGGCAACCGGTACGGTACCGGTTATTTTAGGTGGTCGAGAATTTTCCACGGAGTTCATGGTGTTTCCTGGGGACAACACCCGAACTCTCCTCGGTCGTGACTTCATCGCCGCGGCCGGGATGGTATTGGAAATAGGCCAGGAGTCATGGTACTTTTCTGATGACCCATCGATTAAGTGGCCTTTTGTCAAATCTTTTTTTTTTAAAGATACACAGGTGATGTTAGCGGATGTCTCCAGCGTATCCTTACGCGAGGATGAAGGCACGGAGCTTACGGCAGAGCAAAGGGACAAGCTCAACGAGTTCTTGCGAAGTCGTGAAAGCCAGTTTGCTACCGAAGGCCCCCCTACAGATTTCGCCACCCACAAAATAAAGGTAAGGGACAATCAGGAGCCCTTAGCTTCACCACCATATAGATTATCCCCGTTGAAGAAAGAAGCACTCGAGAAGGAACTTCAAAAGTTGCTGAGTGCTGACGTCATCGAAGAGTGCGAGTCCCCGTGGGCCTCTAATGTAGTCCTCGTGAAGAAGAAGGATGGTAGCTTTAGGCTTTGCGTAGACTACCGCAAACTTAATGCGGTGACCGAACCTGATCGCTACCCTCTTCCGAGGATAGAGGACGTACTCCACGCCGCTAAAACTTCGAAATACATGACGACATGTGATCTCAGAACCGGTTTTTTCCAACTTAGCGTATGCCCTGACGACAGGGACAAAACCGCTTTTACCACACCGCTTGGCACATTTAGGTTTAAGCGTATGCCAATGGGTCTGCGAAATTCTGGGGCCACTTTCCAAAGATTGATCGATCGGTTCAAGTCCAACCTCCCTGAAATAATGATAGTAGCTTATTTAGATGACCTATTGATTTTGTCTGAAGGATCATTCGAAAAGCATTTACAGGACCTCGGGGCCGTTTTCGATCGCCTTGCAATGTTTAATTTGCGTGTAAATAGAGAGAAGAGCCATTTTGCTAGGCAATCTGTTAAGTTTTTAGGTCATGTTATCGTACCAGGTGGTATACACGTGGACCCGGACAAGACCGCTGCCATTGCAAATATGCCAACACCTCAGAACGTGAAGCACCTTAAATGTTTCCTGCAGACCTCTAGCTGGTTCAGGCGATTTATCCCCAATTACGCCGAGATCGCCAAGCCACTGACATTATTGCTCAAAAAGGCAAGCACATGGCAGTGGGGAGCTGAACAGCATGATGCATTTGAGCATATCAAAACACTGCTTGTGTCGGCGCCGATATTGCGTCAAGCTGATGAGACAAAGCCTTTTGTCCTCAGAACAGACAGCAGTGAATATGCTCTCGGAGCAGCTCTGCTCCAGGGGGAGGGTACTGATGAACGTCCTATAGAATACGCAAGCCGCCTCCTCACACCTGCTGAAAAAAATTACAACACGACGGAGAGAGAGGCTCTAGCCGTCGTGTGGGCCGTGTCAAAGTTCCGTGGGTACATAGACGGAGCTGATGTGGTGGTCAGGTCAGATCACCAGCCACTTAGGTGGCTGATGAATATGAAAGCTCCGAGCGGTCGCCTTGCTAGGTGGGCCCTCTGTCTACAAGAATACAATCTAAAAATTGAGTACACACCTGGCAAGGCTAACGTTATTGCAGATACCCTATCACGCCCTGCATGTACTGAAGAAATACAGTGCGACTTGTGTTACACTGTAGTCGACATGCCTGCACGCAGCTCTAAGGATGTTCGGGAAAGTCAGTTATTAGACCCCGAGTTATCCAAAATCGTCGAGGCAATGGAGTCCGACGATCCATTTAGGGGGAGGGCGTGGGCCGATAAAGGGTACGTACTTGTCGATGGTGTATTGTACCGGTACGGGCCGGAAAACGAAGACAACGATGACGCAAGCCTTGTAGTACCGGAGCAGGAGCGTAAGGACGTTATGGCTGATTACCACGACGCTCCTACTGCCGGTCACTTTGGCATAGAGCGTACGTTGCAGCGTATCGCCGGTAAATACTACTGGCCGGGAATGCGCACGTATATATCGCAATATATTAAAAACTGTGCGCAGTGTCAACGATACAAAGCTGATACGAGAAAGCCAGCTGGTTTGTTACAGACGCCTGCCACTGCGCGCCGTTTTGAAACTTTGGCCGTAGATTTGTTTGGGCCACTACCAGTAACTGCTGATGGTAACAAGTGGATCCTAATAGTAGAGGATACCTGCACTCGATGGGTGGAGTTATTCGCACTCGCATCTGCCACGAGCGAAGAGTGTGCAAAGGTCTTGGTCTCGGAAGTTTTCATGCGATACGGAGTCCCTAGAAGGCTCCTGAGTGATAATGGCGTACAATTTATTAGCGAGGTTATGCAGCAAACCTGTCATGTCATGGACATTTCGCAAACCTTGACATCCTATTATCACCCAGAGAGCAATCCGGTGGAACGTAAAAACCGAGATCTCAAACCACAACTCGCTATGCTTGTCGGGAATGACCATAGTTCATGGGATACACACCTTTCAGCGATACGGTTCGCCATGAACTCAGCAGTTACGAGCAGTACTGGCTACTCACCGGCTTACTTGTGTTTCGCTCGTGAGATGCGCGCGCCAGCAGATGTGTTGTCTGACATGCGCGCCATCGTTACAAATGATAATGTGGCACTGAGTATAACACCGTACTTGAAGAAGCTATCTTCTGTGCTGATAGATGCTCGAGACGTCCACGAAAAGGCCCAGGCAGCGCAGAAGAAGTACGCGGATGAAAACCGTCGGCCAGCGCTGGATTATAAGGTAGGAGATTTGGTGCTACTAAAGACCCAAGGGTCTAACGATACTTCTAAGGGGCAAACACCAAAGTTTATTCCCCGCCGCGACGGGCCCTACAAGATACAGGAGGTGGTTGGCACAACCACTTACTTTTTGGAGCGTATCCGCGATGGCACCGTACTAGGTAAGTACCACGCTTCCTTACTAACCCCATTTGTTGGTCACATCCAATCGCCAATTCAAGAGAAACGTATGAGGGGAAGGCCACGTAAGGCTAACCCGAATTCGGGGACGTAATTTCCGGGTTAGAGGGGGAGGATGTAACGCGAGGTCACTAGCATTGCCGCGCTGTAGGTACCTACGCTAGCTCTCGCACTCGTTGACTATATACACTACGTTTATGTTAATTGTCACCGCCATAGTCTGTCATTACGTGTTGTTGTTATTATCTACATTTGAATATATATATTATTGTAATTGACTCCTTACACATTTAATTTATGGGGAGAGAAATATAATACATTCAAAGATTAAACATAAAACAGGTTATACACGAATCCTACTTTAAGGTTATATTATGTGTAAGGAGTGTATTGTAGCTATTCTCTGCACTTAAATCCATCTGACTCATAAAACAAAAATTAAAATTACAGAAATTCAAAAGAAAGATCCACAAAAAGTTTCTGGCCAGAGTATTTGCAGTTTAATCTAGTCAAAACTGGTACCTACTAGATTGAATGGGGTAGTTTCCTGAAAAATGCTATGTCTGTCATTTACATTAAGTATAAAAAATATTAGACACATTTATTTCATAGATTCACAGCATAGCCAAAACGAATCTCATTATACCTGTAATCCAAAAACATAATATTAATTTAGAAAGAGTAGGAATGCTAATAAAAAAATAATTATAGTAACAAAAATAATCCTATCAAATAACAAAACATTACATAACAATTTTATTTATAAAGATTATGTGATATGATATATTTTTATTATTTTGTCAATTAAACAAAAATACAAAGTTAATGTTGTGTTCATGTTGTGTTCCATTTTAAAATTGTGGTCGTAGAAAAGCAAGACGCGTTTTCAAAAGTTTGAGAAACTCTGTACACTGAAACTGAGCGAGAGCGAGTATCACAAGGCTACGTTCGCACGGGAGTTTAAAAAAGCGTTGACCTCGACGCTTTTTACCAAAACCCAAAACGTGCGACCCGAGCGACCGTGCGTACACGTAGGTATAGGATACGTGTTAAAGATAATTAAACATATCTGAATTAATGTTTTGTTGTAATGGCAACATTGTTTGGCGCCTATATAAATGTCAATCTGCTTATGTTGGTTGGGTGTGTCTTCATGTCTTGTTGTGATGATAAATAAAGTGTTATAAGGATAAAGTTCTTTCTGTTTATAATAAGTAACTAAAGCCGCTCATACTGTGCTACGTCTGCGTCACAAGTATAATAACAATACGTCATTACTTTCTATTCATAACGTTAAAAATAGTTAAAAGCGTTCGGTCGAACGTAGGCGGTACTATACATGTTCGATAAAGATGACAATACACGTCAAAATGGTAGATTTTGTGTTACCTACCAGTCGTATGTAATCATGGCTCCCCGTATCCCACATATTATCAGTGGGAATACATTAAAACCGTAAGGTTTATATTTAAAACAATATGTTAACTCATGTCGCTGTTGACATACCGAAAATACGGACACAGCGTTTTGCATCCTCATTTATAATGCGGACAGCAAGGGAGTGTAACTTCGTTCCGGGGCGTCTGTATTTTTTTTTATTTGAATGTTACAAGCAAAGAACAGGAAATATTACTAATTGCACTGCATTTGGTATCGTTTCAAAGCTAAATAAAGTCAGCGTGCAGTCTCCATTATCATCTGAAATGGGTTTATTTTCATTTTGCTCTCAATAATCACACACACATCACATCACACACATCGGGGCAACTTTACAAGTCGCAAGTCTGGCCTCATATGGAGTATTGCTGTCATCTATGGGCGGGGGCACCTGGATACCAGCCTGATCCTTTAGACTCGGTTCAACGACGTGCCATCAGAATTGTCGACGATCCCGAGCTCACAAGCGGTTTAGAGCCCCTCAGTCTGAGGAGAGACTTTGCCTCCTTATGTGTGTTCTACCGCTTGTACAACGGACGGTGCTCTGAAGAATTGTTTAAGATGATGCCCACGGCTACCTTCTACCATCGCAACTCTCGCCATCGACGGGGAGTCCGTCTTCACACATTGAAACCAGAATTGTTTCGAACTGTGCGGGCTCAACGGAGCTTCCTTCCGCGGACGCTCAGACTGTGGAATGAGCTCCCCGCCGTGGTTTTCCCAATGGAGTACAGCATGGGGTTCTTCAAAAGGGGTGTGAAGAGATTTCTGCAGGGTCGGCAACGCGCGCGTGATACCCCTGGTGTTGCAAGCGTCCATAGGCTACGGTAACCGCTTACCATCAGGCGGGCCGTATGCTTGTTTACAACCTAAGTGGTATACAAAAAAAAAAAACAATTTCCCCAAAGTACAAATTTCTTTCCCCAATTTCCCCAAAGACCAAATTCCTTTCCACAATTTCCCCAAACTCCAAATTTCTTTCCCCATGCTTTTGGTTTCCTCAAAAAAATAGCAACAGACTTATTCTTCCCCAAAAATCCGGAAGAACTCCCAATCTAGAGACCCTGTGACATACTGAGACGGACGGACAGCGGGGTCTTATTAATAGAGTCCCGTCCCGTTTGACAGTCATTGTGTACGGAACTCTAAATAGTAATAGCACAAGTATTTATATACTCTGAGGTAATTATGAGGACATGATACATGTGTGCAAATTTGATTATAAATCAATGCACACGAGTGTCCTACGATATTTTTCAACACACTTGCGAGGAAAAAAACAGACTTCAATTTTGCAATGCGAGTGTGTTGAAAAAAATATTAATTGACTTTATATAAAAATGTCTAGACTATCCGTGCATATTATATGTAATGCCTATTATTAATTACTTTTCCATATTGTACATCATGGATCTGTTTACTACAATTTATTCCGATCGTTTTGGTGCTACTTGTACACACGGCTACCGATCAAGCTATACATTTCCAGTATAAACTGAACTCGCATTGTATACGATTTCCGTACAATGGGAGGTCAGCTTATACTAGAAATGTATAGCTTGACCTGTAGCCGTGTGTACGTAGTATTTATATACTCTGAGGTGCTACTACGAAAAACCCCGTCTAATGTATAAAACAAGTAAATTTATTTCGTTTGTAAATTATTCTACAACAAAGTTAAAAAGTTTAGAATAACAAATTAATATTTCGATACGAGCATGAGTTTGTGTTATTGTTTTTGCCAGCTTATTTAAATGTTGTTATTGTTATACCTATTTAAAGGGTAATATAGAGTTAGGGTAAATAAGCTTCTGGACGAAGTTAAAGAACATAGGGGTCAAGTAGGAGAATCTGTAGTATATTATTATCTTATAAACTTATATTATCTATTTATAAACTTTTGAAATCACCCACAGAACTTTACTTATGTAGGTATAGTGCGTTCACCACGTAGAACACATAATCTGACAAATCTGCACACTGTCAATAAACACATCGCGACATATCGCCACCTTTCGGGGCTTAGACTCATAAGAACGTATTAGTTTAATAGTAAGAACCATAATCAGCGCTACATGTTATTGATTTTTGGAAACTCCAACTTTGGCCGGTACTGGATGCCGGCCGGTACTGTAGGACTTTTCCCCTACATGTATGATCAATACGGTCAACCAACGGCTAAGGTATTTGAGGCCTTTGTTTATATTTCTTCCTCTAAAGTTTAGAGTCTAAACTAAAGTTCAACAAGCATC
Source organism: Achlya flavicornis (assembly GCA_947623365.1). Taxonomy (NCBI): domain Eukaryota; kingdom Metazoa; phylum Arthropoda; class Insecta; order Lepidoptera; family Drepanidae; genus Achlya; species Achlya flavicornis. The sequence goes on from OX392488.1 coordinate 6,355,364, forward strand.
TATGCTTGTTGAACTTTATCAATATTTTCTAAGATTCTATCAATATTTCACGCGAACATCTTTATTATAGGCTTAGGGGATTTTCGGTCTCTGAACGGAATTGAGATGGGATGGATTTAAACGGCCGTGACTTGGCGGTGGACGTTTTAACCGCGTGAGGGATCAGGATATATTCATATAACTAAACTTATGTGAATTAACCCTAATACAGTTATCAAACGTTGATTAGCTAAAATTCCGAAGTCTTTATCTGACAGGTGACATTTGGTAATCGAAAGAGTGAGACGGGGCACACTATTACACTGATTTAGATAAAAAGCGATTATGAATAAGGGGGTAAGTATATACTTACATTACATGTTTTCGCCACCAAGAATCTGTAGGTACCAATTTTTTTAATATACCTACACAGATGAGTATTATAAAAACCGGTCAAGTGCGAGTCAGACTCGCACACTAAGGGTTCTGTAAACTCGTTTCTTATTCATATAAGCCCCCTTTAACTTTTAATTTAATTTTTTGAATTATTTGTTACTTTACGTACACACGGCTACAGATCAAGCTATACATTTCTAGTATAAGCTGACCTCCCATTGTACTGAAATCGTATACAATGCGAGATCAGCTTATACTGGAAATGTATAGCTTGATCGGTAGCCGTGTGTACCTACTTACTTTTTACCTATTACGGTTCATGATACAAGTGATATAGCCCACTGACAGACATACGGACGGACGGTGCGGACAGCGGAGGCTTAGTAATAGAATAGGGTCCCGTTAGGCACCCTTTGAGTACAGTCGAGGACATAAATATGTATACACTTTTTGAAATTCAAAAGCAATTTTCTCGCATGTTTAACATTTAAGTGTTAAACTATTACACAAATCATAATAGTATATGTTAGAAGATTCTGCCTTTATAATATCTCATAATTTCAATCAGTAGTTTAAGAGGAAACCGTTGTTGAAATTTACTAAGTGTATACATATTTATGTCCTCGACTGTACAGTACACTAAAAAAGCCACTCGCAAAGTGCCTAAGTCATATAGTTATTTCTTCTTACTCGTTCTGTGTTAAATCAAATTATTATTAGATAAAAGAGAATATAAGTAATAATATAGGAGATTCGATCCCACGGGAACTCTGGTTAAATCGCGGAGCAGTGGCTAGTATTAAAATAAATGTATCTAAGGCCCTTAAAAAATTACTACCTACCTAATTTAAACATATTCATTGGACATCTCAACAGGTGGAGTAGCCGCCGCGACTTGTTATTAGATGCCGGCTACGATACCAGTAATGGTAGGTACTAAATATTGTAATAAACTATTCAATTTAGTCGCGAGAGCTTGTAAATGAGATATTGTTTCGCCTTGATGATTTGTCCGTTAAAAGACCTGACTTTGATGTAACGAATACTATAGAGAACTTTAGAGACGGCGAGTTATCTATCAAATCATTCTAACGTAAGTAATGGTCCGTTAGTGAAGATAGCTATCCCCGCGTATTCACCCGCGTTCACGAGATAAAAAGTAGTCTATATATAACACTCGAGGATAATGTAGCTTCCAGAGATTAGCCCGTTTATACAAACAATAACACAAAAACTCTCCAGATTTTATATTAGTATAGTCTATAACGGGAAAATACAAATTAGGTAACTTTATTAATTTTCTAATAAATAACAATTTGCTGTTTGGATTGGTCCTCTATTTTGGATATTGCTAAGGCCAAAGTTATAAAATTCCCTTCGAGGTCTTTTCCATTTCATATTACAGTTGTGTGTGTTGTTAATTTTTGTCACGTTTCCGAGGTGATATCTAATGAAAAAATGATGGTACAACAAGATTAACCCCTCATTGTTCGCGCCCGCTATTTATATTGGAGTAACTGACAAAAGTTATGCTTCTATTATAAATTGTGTTGTTACGCACAAAGGTAAAGTTACCTCGGCTTTGTTATCCTATAATTGCGTAACTAAACCCATTAAAATAATAAAAGCGTCAAACTAGAGTATAACAGTTCTCTTCCGCCTTGAGGTTAATATTATTTTCAAGTTGGGTGAAGATAGTACCTCAGAGTAGATAAATACTACGTACAAATAGTACTTAATTAATTTCCATGAAGTTTTAAAATATCACTAATTAAGCTAGCTATTTTATATAATGTTTGCAATCATTGAAATGGTACTTAGAGAATCTATATAGTAATTAAATAATTTACTCTTAAACTGTATTCGGGAGTAATATCGGGAGATAAGAATTCATTCCTCGTTCCCTGAGCTAAATAAATACCTAACACGCAGTCTTCCACCATTTTTAATTTCAACATTTCCGCCAAGTTTGTAAGATCTACAATCTTTTAATGCGATGAACTTTTCTTACGGTGTCATAATATTTTAATAAAAGCTACATACAAAAGACGACACGCGGCGTTCCTGGCTCGACGCCAGTGCAGTGAAACCGGGATTAAAGGCCATAACGCATGACCTGAATTGCATCCACCCAGCAGAGGCTGGCGGCCGCATAAGCTGACCTTGTAATATCGCCCTTATAGATTGATCTCCTTATGCAAATTGTAGGACGTAAAGTGCAGATGAGAAAAAAAAGGTGCATAAAACGTAACCAAGACAAGAAATATTGAGACATAGGTACTTAGATCATACATTATTAAAAGCACTTAAAAGTAAATTAAATAGGTATTAAGTATTCGATAATAAAAAAAAAAACAAGCAACATTCATCGCCTTCTTGATGCCATAAGTAGGCACCTAGGTACCTACTAAATTGATGTTCCAGCACATATGTACCTACGGGATATTAAGTTCTCAATTTCCAGGTTATAAGGCATGCAATAAAGTGGAGGATGTGCAGCATTTGCTGATGGATTGCGTTCCTCCTTTTAATTAAAATAAAGTTCAAATTTTCAGTGAGAACGTACACAAGCAAATGCTAAAAACGACCTTGCTTTTTGCATTGCACCACAAAAACAAAGAAAGATCTTTAGGAACTTGTGGTTTCTTCTCTATGCATCCTTGGACTTAAAGTGTTAAGTTTATCTAATATTAAAAAATTACTTTGAAAAGTTGATATTTCACGCAGACAACTATAATACTACTTAATGATCGTATGCAGCTAGTATTGAGTTTGGACCGCAGATTGCATCTGCATTTTAGATTGGTGCCCGTCGCCCGTGCCCCGGGCTCCAGCGGCAGGCTTAGCACTTTCGCCGTTTGTTTTATTTCAATTTATATTTTAATTAATAATATTAGCTCACGGTATATTTAAAAATATTGGAAGCAATTCAACTACAGGTTCATCAAAGCAATTGCTTTATTTGCTTGAGTAATATTCAGCTTACCTTCGATCATGATATTGAGATGATCAGACATTTCAGATGTTATAAGACGCAGTAATAATTTCATCGAAAATTATGTCAAAATATCCGTAGGTATGTATTTCTAGATTGTGTGGACGTGTGTAAGTAGCCTGCACTTTGCTTTGAATATTCCAATAAGTTAATACCGAAAATATTATATTATTTTGCTATGCTGGGCTGAATGTTGGCACTAAGGCGCAACATTGTCTAGAAAGTTATAGTTATTACTGAAATCTTTTGAACTATATTGCAGGTGCCGCCCGCCTTTGGTAGAGAACAGGGCGGGCGAAAGCCTGACTGCTTTAACGTATCACGCTATAATTTTCTTCCTTTCTTAGCACTACAGCAAACTTAAAACTTTAATTTCATAAAACTATGACGAAGTAAAAGCTTTTGGTGCTTTTGCAACATCTAGTAAGCGGTTGTATATTTTTTTGTACTGAGCTCAATATAAATATAATAAATCAATATGTGTATAAAAATCAATGCCACTTTTCGTTGTAATTATATAACTCAAGAACGGGCTCACCTATCCAAACCAAATGTTTAGGCTTTGTTCGGACTATTTAGTAGATTGTTTATGTGTAGTTTGCACAAAATCGGTCGAGCGGTTCTTCATTTATCACATTTTTATTATTTCACTTTATACGTAGCGAAGCACGTACCGGGCAGCTAGTAAATAATAAATGAATATCCTGGGACATACTTCACACACGCACGGCTATGCAATCCCAAACTAAGCAGAGCTTGTATTATTTTGTAAATATGTAGGTACGTACTCAATATAGGTACCATCGTGGCAATATAAACCAAAGGTTATAGAATTTTGATGACCAAAACAAAACTATAAAAAACGAGAGGACTGTTTTACAAAAATCTTAAACCGACTTCAAAGTACACTAAGAAGTTATCAAATCCTGATCTGATGACAATGGGACCAAACGGGAAGTGTACCCTTCCAGACAAAAAAAGAATTTTCCAAATAGGTTGATAAATAACTGAGTTATGAGGTAACAAACATAAAAAAAAAAATACAACCAAATTGAGAACCTCCTCCTTTTTTTGAAGTCGGTTAAAAAGTAGTATTACATGTATTACATTTATCTTAGTTTGGGTTTAGATGTCCGTGTTTTAGGAATGTCCGAGAATATTTATTTATTTATTTATTAGTATACGACAAATCCAACATGTTTCGAAACGAATTGGTATTTTTAGGGTTCCGTAGCCAAATGGCAAAAAACGGAACCCTTATAGATTCGTCATGTCTGTCTGTCTGTCTGTCTGTCTGTCTGTCTGTCTGTCTGTCTGTCTGTCCGTGTATGTCACAGCCATTTATTTCCGAAACTATAAGAACTATAATGTTGAAACTTGGTAAGTAGATGTATTCTGTGAACCGCATTAAGATTTTTACACAAAAATAGAAAAAAAACAATAAATTTTGGGGGTTCCCCATACTTAGAACTGAAACTCAAATTTTTTTTTTCATCAAACCCATAAGTGTGGGATGTCTATGGATAGGTCTTCAAAAATGATATTGAGGTTTCTAATATCATTTTTTTCTAAACTGAATAGTTTGCGCGAGAGACACTTCCAAAGTGGTAAAATGTGTGTCCCCCCCCCTGTAACTTCTAAAATAAGAGAATGATAAATCTATAAAAAATATATGATGTACATTACGGTGCAAACTTCCACTGAAAGTTGGTTTGAACGAGATCTAGTAAGTAGTTTTTTTTTAATAGGTCATAAATTGAAATTAATATCAAATACTCAGGTCTATACTACCATTTACTTATATACCTACAGGTTTGTACGGAACCCTCGGTGCGCGAGTCTGACTCGCACTTGGCCGGTTTTTTATTTATCGATTTGTCCTCTCTGTCTCCAATGTTACGTGAACTATATTCGGAGTACTGAATCTGTAAACCGATTTAACTGCCTGAGCTCTAGTAATCTGGGAGTTTCTCCAAAGAGCACGCACGTCATCTTTGAGGTGATTTGAAAAGTACATACTGAAACTGAATTGCATCAAATAAAACTAAGGTATATCTACTGTAACGTTATTTTTACTATATCAGTGAACCGAAACACCCAAAAAGATTAAAAGGCGAAAATTATTCCAAATACCTCTTAATTGCATAAATATGGATATGTTATAATTACTTTCCTTACAAAAGGTGCTCTCACATCTTTGTTTACTGAATAGATATAGAAAGGGACAGGTATAGAGATAGTCAATCATTTTACCTCTGTCTGAGTGCGGCCGTTAGTGCTATTTTGATCAGGTCACAAAATAACATAAGATTTTTAAGTCATGGGGATCGATTCTACTGATGATGCTGAGCAAACTTTATGGAATATGGTGAACGTTGAATAAGTACCTCTTCTTAATCTTACAATTTCCAGTCATCTTCTATAGATATTTTTTTCGTATCTACCAATACATTTACAAATCATCTCATACCTGTGGTTTCACAAGTTATGTTAAAAAAAAATTTTTATTCTAATTCTTCGATTTAGGTATTCAATCAGAACGATTCCAAGATTTATAATATTACTAGTTTCTGCCCGCGGCTTCGCCTGGCCTACAGGAAACAAAAAGTTTCACAGAAAATTCAACACCCGTTTACGCCTTTTAGGGGTGGAATTTAGAAAAACCCCTTCTTATTGGATACCTACACTTCACAAAGAACAATTCTTCAAAAAATCAAGACCAGCGGTTTATGGTGTGGGTTTATATATCAGTCAGTGAGTTCCCATACATAACTTCATCCCGCTTTTCATTCTTTCGAGTGTGGAATTATCAAAAACGCTAAGACACGTATAAATTAATTTTCAATCAGCCTAAACACAAAATTTCAAGATCTTAACTTCGAAACTGACGAACTTACGTACAAACTTTCATCCCCTATTTTATTTCCTTAGGGGTGGAATTTCAAAAAACGCTTTTTTGTGGATACCTTCTTTTCACAAATAATACACCCTCCAAATTTCATATCTAAGTACCAGCGGTTTAGGCTGTGCGTTGATATATCAGTCAGTCATCAGTCGGTCAGGACTTTGAATTTTATATATATAGATAGATAGTTTACCTGGGTGACCGAGCTTTGCTTGAAAACTCCGAAAAACGCGTTCTCCCAGACATGAAATCTAGCTAGATCGATTTTGGCCTCCAAAAAGTTTTCGAGATCTCAAAAAATAATATAAATAAGTATTGCTCGTTTAACAGTATAGGATAAGTAACACATAAATGTTAAAGACATATGTTTGTATAATAGTTTGTACTATACTACCACTTTGGGATCTATCTATCTACGCATATTGATTTGAGTATGTAAAGGTGTGATCGTAAAGTAACATAGTTTGTGATGAAAAAAGTTCGCTGCCGTGTCGCAAAGGAGCGAGATAAGGGGATTCTATCGTATTTGGCGGCAGATAGGTACTAGGTAAATCATTTTGTTGACATTGCAAGCATCATTTTAGCTTGTGAATAGCTTGGAATTGCTAGTAAAGTGACGTACATACTTAGTACTTTTTACTAATATAGGCTCTAGTAACACGAACTGTATAATTATATTTTGTAAGGTAAAAATAAAAATAAAGTGATATAATTATTATAATCAGATGCTAGATTAATTTATTCCCAATTAAGTAACTGACTTTTCTCAGCTTTCTTGGCTTTTATTTATTGAGCCGATATTTATTTTCTATTTTCAGCCGGTGGATTGTTAGAACGTTCATAGCACAATTCTCATTACTGGCTACGAAATAAGTATATGGGGACAAACCTTTATCCTACCAAAAACATTTTAATGTTGTCAAATAGTTATCAGAAATACTGTCAAAAAGTTATCAGTTCTCATGTAGAGCCAAGCATAAAGAGTAAAAGTTAGGACGTGTAGAGTTATAAAACTCTACACGTCCTAACTTTACAAACTCTACACCTTAGTCAAAATATGTGGCTTGGCCGTTTCGCTACGCGCGCCGTAAGGTGATAAATTTACTCACTGTTAATTACTTTTCTGAAAAAAATAACGGATATAGTCTCGCTAACAAAAAACTGTGTCGCTCAAGTCGGCCACCTTAGTCGAGCGCGGGCTGTGGCGCGGGTAAAGCTCTGTGTAAATGGCAGAGTCTCGTTTTCCGCGGAATAGCCAACTAATGTGTGCGTGAGAGGTGGCCGACTCTCATAGACAGTTTTTTGTTAGCGGGAATATAGTTCTTGTAGTAGCGAAACGGCCAAGCCACATATCTTGACTACGGTGTGTAGAGTTTGTGAAGTTAGGGCTAATAAACATATTGCAAATGTTTTTTTTTTTGCTAAAGGGGCCGGAATGGTCGTCCAATACTTCAAGTAAGGGCTAATAGTTTGAATGGGATATCATATGAAAGGGCTTCATTTGTACATTACAAAACAGGTTCTTATTTCTTTTAACGTTGCGAAGTTTTTGACTGATGATAAAAATTACATAAAACCCCCTTAAAGCCCTTACCTACGAAGTTCGCAATGTAAAATATCTGAAATAATTACAGTTGATAAACATTGATGTAAATATTAAAGGAAAAATAGAACGATGTTTGTAACTAGCACAGTTTTTCGAAATCATCAAAATTCCGTTTACAAACAAACTTAAACGTTCCAACGTCCAAGGAAAGTCGGAACCCTTGCCTCGGTGAGCTAGTCAGACTTAGACTCGCACTTGGCCGTTTTTAGGGTTCCGTAGCCAAATGGCAAAAAACGGAACCCTTATAGATTCGTCATGTCTGTCTGTCTGTCTGTCTGTCTGTCTGTCCGTGTATGTCACAGCCATTTATTTCCGAAACTATAAGAACTATAATGTTGAAACTTGGTAAGTAGATGTATTCTGTGAACCGCATTAAGATTTTTACACAAAAATAGAAAAAAAACAATAAATTTTGGGGGTTCCCCATACTTAGAACTGAAACTCAAATTTTTTTTTTTCATCAAACCCATTAGTGTGGGGTGTCTATGGATAGGTCTTCAAAAATGATATTGAGGTTTCTAATATCATTTTTTTCTAAACTGAATAGTTTGCGCGAGAGACACTTCCAAAGTGGTAAAATGTGTGTCCCCCCCCCTGTAACTTCTAAAATAAGAGAATGATAAATCTATAAAAAATATATGATGTACATTACGGTGCAAACTTCCACTGAAAATTGGTTTGAACGAGATCTAGTAAGTAGTTTTTTTTTAATAGGTCATAAATTGAAATTAATATCAAATACTCAGGTCTATACTACCATTTACTTATATACCTACAGGTTTGTACGGAACCCTCGGTGCGCGAGTCTGACTCGCACTTGGCCGGTTTTTTATTTAATTAAAGAAGAACAAAAATGGTGCTCTGAAATTGAAACTGCCGTAATTGAAGTTTTTTGTGTCAAAATTAATATACTTTGTGTTACTTGACTGGCGAACTTGGCTTTTTGCCAAGATAGGCCAAAGTCAGTGTTATTTGTTTATTTGCCTTTAGTATCTTATGTATTATATACGATTGTGCTTCCAGAATTATAATTAAGTAGCCGCAAAGGAAGATAAAGATTAGGTTTGTTGTAACAGATATCGCCTTTGTGTTACTCGTAGCCAGATCTTGATACTTCCCAAAGGATGGGAGCTAAATTAGACACAATTTGATATTTAATTACCCAGTGGAAATATAAGACATAACATAGCTGCTCTCTCAATTCTATTGTCTATTCACGCGTACCGTAACCACACAACAGCATCGCGACAAAACGTAGTCAAGTTGTGGCACGGAAAAGAGAATAGCTGTGGTGTGTGTCGCTGCGGCTTTTTGCGGTTGTGGTAGCTACAAAATGTTATAATGTTTGTACCACTAGTTCCCGGTGTAGTTGGTGGTTGCAACGCCCGCCGCGGTGAGGTCGGTATTACACACGTGGTCACTATTAATTTTCATACAAATTAGCGCCGCCCACGTGGTGTGGTTGTGATGTAATTGCGGTTGTAGTGTGGTTGTGGTACGTGTGAATTGAGCCTTACTTTAATCCCCTTATACATACTCGCTGTTTAACTAAATCATTGTTATAGTGTCCTCCGTCTCACTCATTCGATCACAATACATCACGTATTAGATAAGACGTAGATATAACATCGAATCGTTAGTTTTAGTAATTTCAATTTCATTATATAAAATTAGTCGTAAATTTTCTTTAGTATTAAATAACAATGACTAAATTAGTCGTTCTTATTCGTGTTATCTTGCGCAGCTTGGGTTAATAGCAAAAGTTAGTCTATCAGGCATATATTATTTGTTAAGGACTACTTTTTATTTCACGAGTAAATATTGCAAAGAGGTCAAGCTACAAACAAGTACGCTCAAAGATTTATATTGCTTTTGAATGAAACACCAACTTAATGTAGATGTGTGAGATGAAATATAACATGAGACGAGATAAAGTGATTTAGCTTAGCATATAGCATGGCCATCGAGGAAATATCCCTTTAGAGTAGTAATACTGAACAATCAAATTCCGTAACTTGTCAGTGATTTGTCACTGATTTTGAACAGTAAGGACCACTCACTGCATCGCGTGTTTATGACTTGGCCAATCAGAGCGCATGTGTCCTCGAATTAACCAATCAGAGCGCATTGTCGGCGGTGGGATATTGGCGGAATATATTTCTACCAAAATGAACGTCATTGCGTTTCTTTGGGTTAATTGTTCGATGAACATGGCAGAGCATTTTTTTTTATAGTATCTCTAGCTGTCCCCCGCGGTTTCAACTGGATTCCCTGGATGAAAGTAGCCTAATAGCATAAGCTATTTGCGTGATTGAGTTACTTCTGTATGGTAGTTATTTTTGTAACCAATTAAACTATAAATAATCAAGTATACACGCTAATTGAATACCAATAACTCATACGACATCATAAAATAGTGTATCCTTAAAATTGATTAGGTCGAATTAAATTTTGATATTCGTAAAATTGAGATATATTGCTGAAGATTAACATAATTGCTCAAATCTCCACTATATTATCTTTGTCTCTGAGTTCTATTCAAGAATTAAAAGAAAAGTTTGGCTAAAACACAAGATAATTAGAATGTAAATAAAAAGTACTTTGTAAGTAAAAAGTTTGAGAATGAATAGGATTTACGACTGACTTGATAAAAACACGCGCTCCCTATCTCAAAAGAATAATACTCTAATAGTTAACTTAGTACCTAATACTTAAACTAACTATGTATATTTATTCTTTCAACAAAGTGAAAATAAAAGTAACGTTGTTTTCTCACCAAGAGATCTCCATTAAATAAGTGTGGGTGCTTTGTTTGTTTATTAAAGATTATTGTTTATCCAAAAGCTGTATAGTAGCAATAATTGTTATGCCAGGCTATAATTTTATCCCTAATGGGCTGGTAAAACCATGATTATGCTGGAAAATTGTATTTGTAAGCAACAAAAGTACTTAATGTAGCTTAGTGCTTTTACATATACGATTTTTTAACAAAAAATGGTTTTGTAAAAAATTGCATTGTAAGAAAAAAGCTTTGCTTATTAATTACTTCACTTGCCACGTCGACACAATGGTAAAATTGTGCTGAGAATAAACCACCATTTGGATAAGTTTAAAACATAAAGGTCCAGCGAGCATAGCTAGAAATGTAGAGACATTTCACCTTTTCGTATCTCACACCGCTTCATGAACAACGAGACTGCTGAAATCGCTTGTGAAGGAAAGTGCATGCAAATATCTCGAGCGTAGCTACAGTTTTCGATTTCACGCGTGGCTCACTTCGTAAGCGGCGAGTCGCCCGTTTGCACGTACCCTTATTTATATGCTTCAACTATTTTCAGAAGTATGTTTTAAACTAAATAACATTACATTGATTAAAAAAAAAATACACAATTAAATTTTGTTGCGAAAACAGTGCTTTAAAATGACCTTAATGCAAAGTGTTCACTAACTTCAACTCTTTTCACACAAGGTATATAAAAGACTACACAAAGTAGAAACTTGGATTTAACTTATTAATTCTGCGATTTGATTCATTCTTGTAAATTCATGGTTCGTTTTATTTTATTACAGACTGAAAGTCTGGAAATTGTAACTATTCGCTATACCCTTATACACGTACATACATATCTGTATCATGGCGTACGCCGCGTCGCATCGTAAGTCAAAGTACTTAACCCACGTCAGTGAAATCCAAGATTTGCCGGTAATCGGTACTCTGTCAGTGCGCCCAGGATCGTCTCCGGCACTTATGGGGGTGAATGAGGGTTGATTCGATAATTGATCCGCTCACAAGTCTTATATGGTAATCCGTACAGTTCACCGCGATGTATTTGATTTTAATTGCAGATTGCCCCGTTTTACGCTGCGGGTTGTAACGTCGCACGTTTACGTTTTCGTGCTGAGACGCTATTACGGTTGAGTTTTAATTGCATATATTCAATACCATTCATAAAATGAACGATCGGGTATAGCTGAGCAATTTGAGTAAAAAGCTTGAACATTTTCAGGCAAATTGAATTTTAAAAATATATTGTAATATTCGATAGTCATAAGACTAAAACAAAAACAAAAACATGTGGAAAGTTAGAGAGTTCATTTTATTTTACTATAATACAAAAATATTATTGCATTTTCAAACTCATAAAAATAAACCTTAATCCAAAAATATAAAACTCAAAATATTTATGCCCATTGCGATAAAAGTAACTTATTCGTGTAGGAGAGAAATATTCCCAGATGAAATGTTGCATTTTTATTAAAACCTTCCCGAAAGTACATTTATCATTTGAAATGACACAGACGTAATATTTTTGCACTAAATTCACTAATGCATATTGTACCTCTTATATTAGAAGCAGCTTAGTGCCACTAACTGCAATAATATTTTGCATCTGCAGTGACTCCAAATGTATATATGTACAAACTACACACCTATTTCAGATTACGGTAAACCTTATACCACTTATACTTACACTTTGGAATAATGTAAGATCCCTAGAGCTTTATAGTTAGTGAGTAAATAAAGTTAGAGTAATGATGCTCTAGCTACTAATTTTAATTAAAACACAAAGAGTCAATGGCTTCCCTACTTTTCCCAAGCTGCATTGTTCTGGGAAGAAAACAACCGTGCCCCGAGTGAAAAACTAACGTTAATAAACGCATACTATTGCGTTTGAGTTATGACACTTCTCTATAGTAATTGACACAGCGCCTCTACCGGAATACTCACGATACTAATTTCTCCCATACAAATTTATAGTTAACGCAAACGCATTAGTAAGCGTTTATTAACGTCAATTCTTTACACTTGGGGTACAGATTTCCCAAGAATTTCCGGGAATAAACCCTAATACGACAGTAAGGCGATGGTTGCAATGCAACGAGCCACTTCCCACAATGGGGTGTACTCCGCTGGTCTAGTTATCCTAACGAAACACTCATTGCTGTAGGTACGATTGCTAGGTTATTTTTAAAACACTGTGTATTTTGTTCAGTTATTCAAGTTATTTATGATATTTCTTTCAAGCTTCATTTTCAAATGGAGTGACTTGTGACCTCTTTGACTTTCAATTCGCAACGTTCTTATAGGAGTCTTCGTAAACTCTACCAAGGGAAAGTAGCATACCAAAACTGCTATCAATCAATGCAAAGAAATGAGTACTTCCAGTAAGTACGTAACTTATATTACTTATTTTAATTTAAAAAAATGAGCGTTAATTTTTTTCAGAACGGTATTCAGCATTGTTGAATGTATTTACGAAGTAAGGTATCTTAATTATGTATATCCCTGTGGTATTAAATAAGGGCTTAACAGCTTAGCCCCGGGGGAAGCCTGCTTGTTAGGTGGCAATTGGGTCCGGGGCGGGTGGGCACGATTCTTCGTTACGGAAATTGGCCACATGCGCACCCTATATAACATGTTATTTAAAAAATGGCTTAAGCATCCAATTTGTATTGAAAAATACTGTTTTATTTTAAATGCAATAGGGGTTTCTTTTTATTTTGTATATTGTGTTAAATTATGATGATTGAATATGGGCATTCAATTTTTTTATAGTTATTATAATGAATAGGCTTACGTTGGACGTAGTGTATAATACTATGCTTGCCCTGAATATGCCCATAATAAACTCACTCTAGCCTTCAGCTCCTCAACTCACCAGGCTATATGTTTTCCGAAATACTCAGTCTTCTCCGTTAAATGGTACACAATAATTCGATCTACCTAAAATATTAAAATGGCAGCGAACCCAATGAGACGTGTTCCTTTCAAAAATATAGTGCAGTTTAGCTACATGGCTTTGCTGTGAAATCTTAAGTGGCGATCACAATAAATCCAGTCTGGTCGCATTGATACAAGCACTGGAAAGACTTGAAACAGTATTTTACCGAAATAATAACACAGGCAGTACAAATTGCGATCACATAAAAGCCCCATGCCAACACATATACAACAAGTTATAGCTACAGGAAACATCCATACCTCTGTTTACACTGTGTTAAAATTCCTCCGGGTATTCCGAAAGAGCGAGTCTCCTTTATTTAGTAAAATCACCATACAAATTGGGGTTTTCTTGTGTTTATTAAAATTTTATTACAAGGTTTAAAATGTCCTTGTTTTGTGGACAAAGCTCTTTATAGCTTGCATGTTAATGTTATTTTGATGGAGTCAACTATAAAGAGTTCAAGCTGTCTTAAAATTGTCTTAATCCCTTGACTTTGTACCGGTTAAAAAAATAAATTTGATTTCTAATGTTTCCTCGCCTGCGCGGATTGCCAAACAGTCAAAGGATTAAATAGATATATATTAATTCATGTTTAATTTGTATTTTAAATACATTAAGAAGTGGATAATTAGTGAGCCAATATCGTGTCGGTAATTAGTAAAACGGAAGTAACACTGCGATTAGGAGGGGAGAGTTGACAATGACCGATTAGGTATAACGAGCGCGCGTGCACCAAATTTATTATTATTTTGTGGGTTATTTATTAGGACTTAAGTATTTTTGTTTATTATTTGTTTTCGAGTGCATACAAATGCGGAAAAGTAAGTATAAATAAAATCATTGCTTATACGAGACAATTTTCTTTGTGTAGATTGTATTTTGATAAACTCATTGGCTCGCGGTTAAAAATATAACAATGACATCAATTGTTATTATAGGACGCGCCTCCCTCGCGAGAACCGACGGGTTAAGTAAATATCACATTATACAAATAAAAAAATATCTACAGATAGCTACTTACTGAATTAAGATAAAGCTATGAAATATGTTATAAATTATGATTGTAAGCAAGCTAGTTTGGTATATGTATATTACGAACGTTTACGGCGTCATAAGTTCCGGCAGGAGTGGATTTTCCATTTCCTTTGCTAACTGTTCAATAAAGTGGCTTGATTTGTTTATGCTACAGTTTATATTGCACAGTTGCTGCTTCATCGAAATAGCAGGTTAAGGAAATAAATAAATATCCTGGGACATCTCACACACGGTCATCTGATCCAAATTATGGAAACCAGATAACTGATAAACTACATACACTGCTTTTTGTTTGTAAACACATACTTAATATACATAATTACATCCAGACTCAGGACATACAGACATGTTCATTCATGCACACATTTACATGTACTGTGTGGGAATCGAACCCACGACCTGCGGTGCGGTAGGTGTAATCCTCACCAACTGCGCCAACTGGCACGTCAAAATAGTAAAAACTCGTTGTATAGCTAGTTTTGTTGCGCTGATCCGATTCATTTTGCCGCAAAATCATGATTTTACAAATAATAAAGCATTGATGTTTGAAAAACTATAATATATAAACATAGACATATAAAAAAATCAAGACGGAGTGTCACCTTATAAGAAAGTGAAGCAAAAAAATTCCTACGTGTGCGTGAGTAAAATCAGTACTGCCCCAAGCAGGGTCAAATAGTACTGAGCCTTATTGTCACTGTCAACGTCTCAATACGGAATGACAACCGATCGGCTTCCTATGGTCTATATGTGTGTGTGAGGCCATGTATTTACAAGAACGCCGGCTTCCTATTACTTGCGTCACTTAAGAACACAGACCGTTCCGTCTTTCATTTTTTCTTGGTTGATTCCATTAGTGACTAGTTTGCGTCCATGTTCCATGTTGGAATAAAAAAATATCCTATAATTTCATCTAAATCCGTTTAGCGTTGAAGCGTGATTGAGGCACAAACATCCACACTTTCATATTTTATTAGTGAGAGATTTTGAACAAACTACTTTCTTTAGAGAAATAATGTTGTATTTTAATAAATAGTCTGTAGTTTACCTGGATATTATAATCCTAGTCGAATCTTCAGAGGTAATCCTGTTTTGATCCTTCTCACGGTTACTAATCTGAAACTGATTAATAAAGGGCTATCATTTTTTTTTATAATATGGCTAAATATTTACAGGCTGATAAGTTCTGAGATAAGCAGACTAGGCCCTGCTTGGCCGGAACCTGTCTATCCTTTGTCTATAGAAGGCTAAGTAAAAACAACCCTTCTTAAATGTCTTTTCTAGATGATATTATTTGTACGTAGTATTTATGTACTCTGACCCCCTTACTCATAAAGCACTATTTAACTAATACACTGATTAAATTTAAATGGTCACGTAAATAATGTCACATTCTTGCTTTCACTTCACAATGGCAATAGAGTGACGTTATTGACGTGACCCTTTAAACTGTATA
Organism: Achlya flavicornis; assembly: GCA_947623365.1. Lineage (NCBI taxonomy): Eukaryota > Metazoa > Arthropoda > Insecta > Lepidoptera > Drepanidae > Achlya > Achlya flavicornis. Next base: position 6,371,462 of record OX392488.1, read on the forward strand.
TTAGTTAATTAACGTTTTATGAGTAAGGGGGTGAGCTATTATAGACACATCTACGAATTAGAAATATAAGTACAATTTATGGTTTAAATATAAAGTTAGTCATCGAGTTAAGTTGATTACATTTACTGCATTCTATTGTGTGGACCAACTGGTCGTTTTACGCATTTTTATTTTAATTTGAAACAAGCTCTTAATTAAGCAAATTATTATAATGTCGGAAATGGTTCCATTATGCAATAAAGCACTATTTGCATATGCAGTTACTGCCCGGGCGTGATAAGCTGAGACCTGAGTGTGGTGACATCACGGTCGAATTGTAGTACAAAACGGACGTAAATTGGGAAATACAAGTTAAGCGTGCGGGGGAGAGCGCGGGTTTCTTTACCAGTTTTTTTAAATACGAAATTATATTCTAACGGTTTCAATACAAAACTACTTGAAACAGATTGTAACAAATTAACATAATAGCCCCTCCATAAGATATTATTGCACTAAATTAATGTTTGGTTGCGATTTGTGTCTAAATCCATCATATATGTAGAGCTACGAAGTTTGTAGCTAGCAAGTACTACGGTGTAGCTGGTGCTACGGTGTAGCTTCCGTAGCACTGTTGTGGATCCAATTAAGTATCTCTGTGTCAAAGTGGCAGTCATTGACGCTTTGAGTTCAGACTATATCTATTGAAATGCATACCTAGTGAATATGTGCTATTAACTACACTGAGGTGAATCTGAATGTGTGAAGGTATTCAAAATATTAAATGATTTACTTTATATTGTGTATTTAAAAGAAGACAGACAGACAAGTTGACTGATAGACAGTTTTAAGTCGCAGGGCCTACAAATAACATTCTGCGCAAAAGTTCCTATGACATTGCAATGTAGGTATTCACAACGGAAGGGTTTTTCAAAATACCCCTAAGGGTCAATTCACATCGAGACGCGCCGTGCGTTTCGCGGCGTCACGCTGCGCAGCGCGAAACTATTGCATCGTCGCGCGTCACGTCGTGTCATGTCTCGGTGTGAATTGACCCTAAGGAAGTGATCGAGGAGATCACGGATGAAAGCGTGAGGCGGAAAGCCAGTTATTACTATAATATCTAAAACGTATACGTTAAAGTTACTGATATAAAAAAAAATGTTATGTATCGTATCTTCATAAATATTTTGAAACAGCCATAATATGAAACCCATAAAACCTTTACTACAAAAAATATCAGAATAACAAATGATCATTCTTATTGTAGACCTAACCATACAAATGTACAATATAACGTATAAACGTGCAAAAGAGAACTAAGCTTATAAATCAAGAGTTTGAACCGTAAAGCTGAATTTATAGCCTAAGAGACGTTGATGTCGTTGATGCTATTACGGAGACGTTCGGTTTTACGCGCAATGACACCGTACGTACGTACGTGAACAATTCACGTGCAATTACAAAGATATACCGGGGTAAATGATACCCATTTAGCTCGTTCACTCTTTCATGGGGAGACGAGACGTCTAGTGTTGCTTCAAACACGTTTTATTATTTACAACCACTGAAGATATTTTTGAATAGTTTTGAAAGTGGTTTTATTTTTCGCTATGTTGTGCTTCTAGTTTTTATGTTGGACTATGGTTTTGACGATGGCGCTATACTCTATAAAAACCTAATATCATGCACGTGTCAAAATCTCAAAGGCACTTCATTGATTTGTATAAAAAATACATTATAGTCTGTCCTTTTGAATGTTTTAATAAATAAATTACATTATGAGCGTAACCACATAATGCATGATTAAAATATTTCATATTTTAGATAGCAGTTTTTAGTTTGGTTTCGAAAGTCGTATACTATAAGTGGTATACTAACTACGGAACCCTAAAAAGGTGCGTTTACGCTACGCCAACCGAGCACGAGCCGGGCACAAGTGGAGCACGAATTCGTGTAGCATAGACGGACTTGCGAGCATCGAACGATTAAAGATTTACATCGAATTTCATATTTTTAAAATTCCGCGGTTTAAGATATACCTAAGATATTCCTTTGGGTCTAATTGTAATTCAATTCTTTGACTAATCACAGAATCTTTAATTCAACTCTCTTTTTCTGTCTTGATCTTTTTGATCAATAATCGTTTTACGAATTTATAATACAAATACCTACATGGTACAGGAAAATATAATCTCATCGGAAGTCAGTCAATTATATGTAAAAAAACTCGGTGCAAGGAATTTTGTAAATCATCCTCATCAATCTTCTTGATACGTGTACCATCTAGGGTATTTTTCCACGCTTCGGCTTTTCTTACAAGTTTTCCGATACATATTAGGTATGTGTTGATAGAATAGAGGAGAATTTTTATAAGGTTCCACAAAAAATATCTAGGTAGCTATTGTCGTAATTGCTTACTAATAAGTTTTATAAAAACGTTGCATTTGGCGCGTCTAATGAGCATGGTGCGGCTAACGGAAACAAAACACCATACAACAATTTTAACTCAATCAATTTAATGACGTCGTAGGCCCGCGGCTGCTAAAAAGCATCAAATATCTCAGCTGTCAAGTTAGTCACTCATTTGAAAGTCTTTGTTCTGATTGCAGTTCAAGTTAATCAAGTTGTGTCCTCTTCGTTTACCGATTTTCATGTACAATAAAATTTGAAAGGCGGCGGGGGAACGGGGAACGGAGACCGGAGAAGGCAAGACAATCAGCGCTAAAAGCGCCATTGTCAATGTTAATGAAACCCCGACAGATATCAACTTTGTTTTGGACCATTGTTAGCGTCATTCATCGCTGACTTTTGGCCTGTGTAAAAGTTTCGCTTTAAACATTGAGCTATGATTACTACGTATAGAGAAGAACAAATCATAACTATGTTCCGTTGAAGTGAGGCTATCCGGACACACTTATTGTTGTAGAACGATGAACGAAACGCGTAAGCGCCGTGAAAATCACGGTGTTTGCGAGAATAATACTTCTAAAAGCGTTCTGATAGCGCTACGTGTTTCTACTGTCTGCTTAGGCGACTAATTAATGTTTCAGCGCTAAAGAGAACTTTAGTTGAGTCTAAAAAAAATGGGACATAACCTTTGCTTATGATAGCTTCTCTATACGTAGTAATAACAGCTCAATGGCTTTAAAAAAGTTTGGAGACATATTTTTTGAGGAAAATCAATTTGTCTGTCACATCTTTTGTAGTGAATCACATTTTTTTATTCAATTGTTCTGCTAATATCAAATGGGATGTCTGAATCTGCAGTAAATGCAATCAGAGGTAAAAGGCATTATTCTTGGATTGTCCGGGCGGACTCCAGGGAGCGGCCATCGCTCAAACGATCGTTTATAGCTTTTATAGGACGTGACGTGACGAGTGCTCGGTTTCAGCTCTGGATTCAGCCTACCACAAGCTCTTAAAATAATATTATTATAACCTTATTTGTCTTTTGTCTTGTTTTGACGCCGGATGTCAAAAAGGGACAAAAGACAAATAAGGTTATTTTAACCTTATTTTAAGAGCTTGTGGTAGGCTTATTTGAACTAAGAAATGCAGTTTTGACATAAGAAAAGGCTTCTTAGTTACAGTGAATTAATGTGCTTATATACTAAAATGTATCAATTAAATCAACTTCGTCGTCGTTTTGTAGGTATATACTTATAAATAAAATCTCTATCTTATAAATTTGTCGTTCGTGCTACTTATTTATAGAATATTTTTTTGCGGGTTTTTTTTGTTTTAGTGTTTATTATTGAAATGGCTACTAACTATTACATAGTAAATTACAAAATAAAGCATTGGTAGGTACCTATATACTATGCAGTGAAGTCGTGTGGGGGTATGACGACTGAAGACCCTTTCAAACTGACGGCTGACGGTGACGTCCTTTCACTATGATTCAATAAAAAGTTAATGCTACCGTTAAGTACAAACACATGAGTGTGTGAGTGTGAGATGCCACGAGAGTTTAATATTATGGCTCCTCTGTTGACTTTGGGTCCATTACTCGATATAATATTGCACGATTCATGTACGAGCTCGGTGGCCAAGTCAACAATATAATAGCATGAGTTATTTGTTTACGTTTCTGAGTGCACATTATGTTTTTATTTATGTACCACTTTTGGAGATTGTCAAAGGGGCCATAATTTTTGAAGTAGGATGTATTATATTGTTTATAATTGAAACAAATAATTTCAATTTAATAGGTACTTTTATAATAAATAATAATAAAAATAACAAGCCTTTAATTCCTGATAATTACAATTTTCTAATTATTATTATTTTGTATTACACTGTGTAGCAGTAACCCCTCTCAGGTGAAGACCTCTTCCAAAGACTGCCATTTCTCTTGGACCGAGAGAAATACTTTTATGACTATTCAATATCTAACACTCTCTACACATGACCTGAGTCTGGGTACTCTGGGTGTAATTATGTATGTTAGGTATAGGTATAAAAAAAAATGGTCTTAGTTATCTGGTTTCCATAGTATGTACATGCTCCGCTTAGTTTGGGAGTAGTCGTGTGTGAGGGCTGTCGAAGGATATTTTATTATTACAGTGGTCGAATTTCAAAATTATTTAATTATAATTTAAAAATAACAATCGCACACTAATACGCGCATATGCTTACAAAGGTTTCTCTTCACATATTTACATATAGATTTATTTATACATAATTATTATGTTGGTACAAAAGAATTCCAGTTATTCTCGATTCTTGGTTAATTTGATTACATAAGCGTGTTGTCCTGAATAATTTAACGCAATTACAATTTTATACAAATGTAGGTTCTTTCTTACACAAAATGTTATTGTTATCACATTCATCAATCTTCGCTAAGGGAATTAACTGATTAGGATTACCCATTCCTCCATTACCAAGAGTCCTATCATACGTGATCCATATTCATACGTCAGGACGGGTCTTCCGCGGTAACAAATTGCTTCATACAAAAGCCCTTACGAGAATCTATTAAATTAATTAAAATACTCCGTTGAAGTTCTTTCATTATAAAACATAACTACGTGTTAGGTAATAATAGGATTATACACCACGTTCGCCGCGCTACGGAGCCGCAATCTGCAGGTTTCTTAATAATACTTGAAATCATTCCCCGTAAGATGTAGCGTTAAAGCAATTTTCTTGTAGGTAAGGAAACGTTTATGAAACGCGAGAATGGAGTCACTTAGATGCTTGCGCTGTAATGTCATTGCCAGTCAAGTGGCAACCATAGGTTACCTAATTTTAGAAAATTCTGGAGTGTTTTATAAAGTGGAGTTGCAAGTAAGCTCGGTATGGCTCAAAATTTAGAGGCACTGAAGTTAACTTTTGTATTAGTGTTCTAATAAACTTTTGGAAGATATTGAAATCCCCGTTTTTTTAAAAGTACAATTAGACAGAAATATTTATTTATAAAAAATAACTTCTCTTACGTAGGTAAGATAGTATGTTTCCCGGAATCGTTTTTGGGTGAAATAAATTTTCAATTACGAAAATTTTTTTCACCCAAAAACGATAAAAAATAATAAAATACATTTTACAATGTTAGCCCAGGTTGGCAAGTGTCTATAGGGCCTATAGACACTGCAGCCTATAGTATAGGCTGCAGTAACCGCTTATTATCATGGTTGTTTGTCATGTCACCTGATTAGTATTAATCTTAACTATGTAGTATAGTAAAATAGTGTTAAAGTTTAACAAATAAAATAAAGGAAACGATAGATATATCCTATTCTAGACATAGGTAGCAACTGATTCATCGACATAGCACTTTCAACTGCTTTGGTTTTTGAAGCTCCGAGAACTGTGCTCTCAATCTTTAGAATTCAATGTTGATAATACGTAATCACGTCAACTGAAGGTTTCCCCCACCCCGGGGAGAGATGAACGAGATCTCATGACTTTCAGCTCCGTCGGGAAAACTCAACTGCCGAACTGACACCGCACATTGCTATCACCTTGGGACTATATTAAGGCAACACCTGAAAAATTGCATAGCTGGTAATACCTAAGTCTATGTTGCATATTTCTATTAGAAAAGTAAATATCGATGTTCAGTGAATTCACCGAACGATGTTTACCATTTACTAATTATCTCTACAAATGTAATTAAAAGTTACACATTTATTTTAATTTTGTGCATCCAGGAATAAGATTTCCCTAAATTATTTTTAAAATATCCACACGAAATACAACTGAACAGAGCTTATCGCACGTGAAAACGATGTGAAGCCGAGAGGTACAGCTTTGTGTACTACACAAAGTGCTTGATGCTGACGTACGTCCGTTTCACACGAGTCTTATATGATGAATCTAGATAGCCAGAGTACTGCAGAGCCGAAATTTTATACAACGTCACACGCGTTAGTTACCGTAAAAGAGGTTTCAGTCATCTGGTTATTGCAGTCCAAAGGTACGGATTCTGTTGCAAATCGCGTCTTATAAATATTAAATAAAAGGGATAAACAATATTTAAAGCTGTCAAATTCTCTATGCCAAGGTCTCTAGTTATAGTCGTGACCGATTTTGATGACAACTAAATTCACATTGAAAACAAGCAATTGCCTGTGAATTGGCCTAATTTGATAAGATTAAATGTCTCATATCCCTTTCTAATGTTTTATGTTAGAAAGATCTAAAGTAAGACTTAGTTTAGTTTGTTAATAACATAACAAAACCTGTTGAACTATTTACATGTTAACAAAAAAAGGTCTTGGGTACAATACATTCAGTGACTCCCAACAACTCAGGACATTAGTCCAGCTGGTGGGATTAAGAAGCTGTCTCACTCAATGCCTTCAGTAGTGGTATGAGAAAGTAAACCTCCAGGTACGTTTTCACACCTAGTTATTTGATCCCAAGCTAAGTGGAGCTTATACTATGGAGGCCAGATAACTGATATATACTAAAAATACTGATATAATGTTTTGGATTGTCATAATATATTTAAACCCAGACCCAGAACAAGTAGTCATGCTCATGTATAAAATGTTCTGTATAGCAGTATTTTTCCCAAAACAAATCGATCATCATTCGTTTCTGTTTTCAGTTTGTTAAACATATTACACAATGCTATAAAATGAACATTTTTAAAAGCGGTAATAGCTCAGTCGTTGTGAAGACAAATTATGTTTGACTTAATTAATTTGACTTTACCGATTTCGAAAAAAAAAAGGTCCGAATGTTACAGTGGCCGGCAAACAACTTGAGCCATGACCTTGAGTGCGCAGTAGACGATTTTAAGGTGTCGTTGGTGGAAAGAGAGGTGCGCGGGGGCATTCTGTCGGCACGCGTCCACGCTATTGGCCGAGCATGAGTGTACATGCGCGAACTTACCCCCACTACATCGACTTTGGCTCAAGTTGTTTGCCGGCCTCTGTACAATGAGCTTTAAGTGAAGGAAACTATCATTAGGAAACCATAGTAGGTATAGGGTACTTTGTAGTACCCGCTGGTCTGCCAAGCACCTACTGGTGTGTTTTCATAGATACACTAGAGTGCCAGTTACTTCTACGCTTTATGTGTTCAACACCTTCGGCCACATCATCACTTACCATGGTCAAAACAGCAAAAAAAAACAACTATATTATATAAATCATCTTGAACTAAATACTGAAACTTAACAATACAAAACCTAGTTATGTTACATCCGGTTATCCTTTGAAACAGGTGAGTGTTACAAACAGCAGGAACAAAACTAACAGACAGGCTTTCATATCCATCCGACGTAACATTCTAGCAATATTTGTACTCAACAAATCCTGAACGTAACTAGGTATATCAAAAAAATGTATTTTAGGTAAATAATTAATTAAAAAGTTAATGTAATACTTCTTTGCATTAAAACAAACGTTATTTCATATATTTTTTTAATCGTTCGTATTCTTTTACAAGAATATAATACGTTTATGGTTTTGAGGAATTAATTATATAAGTAGACCGAGTGGATCCGTAGTGGTCGAAATTCGACCGTTTTATTCTCTATACGAAATTAAATAATAAACGAACTTTAACTAGGACATTCAAGGCCAATCAAATTAGATTTTTTCGAAGAATTAATTGTTTTAATACCTTCATTTGATCCTAAATGCGTATAATCCAAGTTTGTGCTATCCCAGGTGTGCATAAATTTTGGCCAAGCCAAGTATAACTTCGATTTAAGCAATATAAAATTCTCTATAATTCAGTCTTTCAGTCAGTCTTTATTTCAGTAGGTAGCTTCGGTAGCGTTTTCTTTTCTGCCAGGTGTACAAGTTTCCAAATTTTCCCGGTTTCTAAATTTAGATTTTTGCAGTACCACTGAACCGAATTTAAAGTTTTAGATTCTTTTTGTCAAATGCATGGTAAAGCGTGTAATGTTTTTTTAATTAAAATTATTTATTTCTAATGCATTATTATATAAAAATATTAGCTTTCTGCACTTCTTCTCCATATATATAATTTAACTATGCTAAATCTCCTCCGAGCGCGCAAAAGTTTAAAAATAACCAATTTTAAATTAAAATGGAGTATTATTACAACGCAGTAGGTAATTATTATAGCAAACTTGCTACTTCATCAAAAAATAATACATTACCTAAATACACGATTCTCATCTCTGAAAGAACACCATATATTTAGGCAAACAAAGCAAACTCCGACAGACAAAATGTGGTCCAAGCAGATAACTCACTAAAGCGTTATTTACAGAGAGCTAGCAATTCATTAGGCGAAGACTAGTCGAGCAAATACCGGCGTACGAGGAGCATTCGCGAGATAAAGCCTTCAACTCAACTCACGGCCCTCGAGTGTGGAGGTGACGGCTCGTGATAACACTACTAATTTAGTGTGATTACACGTCACGTGTGTCGTGAATATGTGTCACTTATTATTTAAATCTTGTATTTTAATTTTACATGATAATTCCTATTAGTTTTAAGAACTGTTGGTTGGTTTTGTTTCATAATAACTTATTTCCATTTGAGGCAACACTTGCACTCATTTCATCATTTTGTATGCAGTTTCTACCTCTCAACATTGCTATTTAATACGTAAGTTTTAAGTGTCGCTTCTAACTCGCCTGAAACATTTTTCTCAGCACTTATTCGGCAGATCAACGTGTCGACAGTGTCTCTTCTCGTCGCATTAGCAGTACTCAATTCTGTGTCAAACACTCACCTAAAACCTATGAAATAAAAAACCTTGATTGTATTTTTTTTACATATAGGTTACCAATGTAGTGCATTATATAAACTGACCAATGTGTCCATGTTTACTAAAGCTACACCTGCCGATACTTTAGCAATGTGAATGCTCTGCAACGTACTGCACGTATACCGCTGCCTGCAGAGCTGCGATTCGTTCGTACCTGGAATGTGAAATGTAAATAGTACACCGTTTGTATTGCTGCCATTGCAGAAAGCGTGATTCATGTATAGCATACGAAAGCTATATACGTTCTTTAGATATTGTATGTATTACACCGATTTTTCAGTATAACCACGATCATCAAGGAAAATAGAAAGACTAGGGCGAGAGACACTTCAAACAAGTGAACTTTTATTAGGTACTCTACATTTTTAATTTGCGGGGATGTGAGTTTCCCTTCTTTACGTAGTTGGCGCTAGGTTTTTGAATATAAAAGCACCTTGGCATTTATGCCCTCCGTATGTATGACGTCAAATATCTAAAAATATAAATAGAATTTCATACTTAATTAGATATTTCTTTGCAGACAAAGATAAAGGGCGAATTTAAAATAACAAAAACCTTAGTAAGTAAACGCCTTTGTGCCTATATACGGTATGCGGAGGTATGCAAACGTTTATTAAAAGAGAAACTCGGAAGGGGATAATACAATACCTTCGTATCATGTTATAGGTGCGTCTGCGGGGAATAGCCGACGCCCTGAGGGTGTAATTCATATTCATTATAAGAAAATTGTTGTTATTTGTAACGAATCATTCCGTTTGTGAAAATGTTTCTTTTTTATGTTTTAAACCTATTTTTTTAAACCATTTCATTGTATTCAAGTGTTTATTTATTATACGCTTGGCTCTTTCATTGGTTCGATTTGGTTCTCTTTGTATTGATTTGAAGGAGGCTTCTGGCTTGAACTGTAAATCGAATAATCTATCTTTTTACCTGTAATTTAGTTAAACGTCAGCGTTTCTTTTTTATGCGGGTAAGTAATAAATGCAAACAAAAAATCATACAGAAAATTTAACATACAGTTTTCGTCTTTCATACCCAAGAGATTAAACTAAGTTGAATGAAATAAAATTCGCTGAATACCGTGAAAAAAAGGACTTTGTCGCAAATTTGTGATAACTTGTGACAGATTGCTTTATTTTTTATTTCATTTATTAATAACAATCAGAACACATTCATTCAAAATATTAACAGTAAATGTAGTATTTCATACAAGGCTATCGTTTTGAAATTCAAAAAAGTTGCTGAATAGACGCGGCATTCCCCACAAGCCACAATGTGGGCGGTTCATTATCTAAATAGCGGTCATTATTATAAGTCCCTTGATACCACCGAGTTATATTAATTAGGGAATTAAGGGATAAAGTGGTCTATGTGATCAGGAAAGGTACGGCAGAACACGAAGATAAATTATTATAAATAAGTATCTAAAAGTTAAATCTAATTGACGGGCCAGTTGGCGCAGTTGGTTAAGGTTCACCTTACGCGCCGCAGGTCGTGGGATCGATTCCCACGCAGGACATGCATTTGTGTGCATGAACATGTTTGTATGTCCTGAGTCTGGGTGTAATTATGTATATTAAGTATGTATTTACAAACAAAAAGTATGTATATGTATTATATCTGTTATCTGGTTTCCATAGTACAAGCTCTGCTTAGTTTGGGATCAGATGACCGTGTGTGAGGAATGTCCCAGGATATTTATTTATTTATTTAATTATATGATTAACATAATGTATTTTAGATAATATGTAGGCATAATAAAATTCTGACACGACCTACCTAATTTTCTAACTAATTAAGAAATGTGGAAGTCAATGGGGGAGGCCTATGTTCAGCAGTGGACATCCATAGGCTGATATTATGATGATGATGATTAAGAATTGTATAATAATAATGACATCGCCAAAATCGCCTCACATAATTTGTGGACGCCGCCTAAGAGGTAGAAATCATCACTGTAAAACATCATCTGAAGTTTATGATTTACCTACCCATAACTATAATAAGTCATGCCTATGATATACAGTATGAATAATCGAAGGCATAAATAATAGTTTGATGTAATTAAAATGCTTATTAAGATATTTGATATTATTGTTGATTTTAAAATTCCAAAGATCCCCGTACCAGTTAAAAAAAAGTTTTGTTCTAAAAATAAAAAGTAACGGATACTATATAGTATCTAGTATAGTACTATGTATCTTTTATTATTGAAGTCACAAAAGATTATAATGACAAAACCGTCGATTTTCTAAATAAAAATATAACAGAACGATTTGTTGTGTCCATTTCTTGTAGATTTTGGGTATGGACATTTGGCGCGGAGCTAAAATAACTCAGGGTTGAGTCAGTAAACTGGGCTTAGGTTAAGTTACGAGCAGATCAAAGCGTTGATTCTGAACGACCAAATGGAAAATAAAAAAAATGTTTGGAATGTTAAGCTGGAGATAGGTTAGAAGGTCAAAATATGTTGGAATACGTTGGAATTAAGTACTTTTTAACCGACTTCAAAAAAGGAGGAGGTTCTCAATTCGGTTGTATTTTTTTTTATGTTTGTTACCGTCAATAACTCCGTCATATATTAACGGATTTGGAAAACTCTTTTTTTGTCTGGAAGCTTACACTTCCCGTTTGGTCCCATTGTCATGAGATCAGGATTCGGTTACTTCTTAGTGTACTTTGAAGTCGGTTTAAGTTTTTTGTAAAACAGTCCAATTATTGTATTCTGTATTACATTGTAGATTTTACAATTTCTTTGTATGTGAACAGTTTGAATAATCTTAAGTCGTACCTACATGTTTTAAGGGACGTAAAAACTAAACCTGAGGTTTAAAGGTTTGTATAGGTACTAGGACTTTTTAAGGACTCTTTAATATTCTCTAGGGGCGGTGGCCTGTGAAAGAGTCAGGTTATTACAGTTATTACTTATTCATGGCAACGACAGTTGGTCACAATGTCTTGAAACACCGCAGCTGCACAAGTTGTTTTCATTTTTTGTCTCTATCGCTAAAATTCTTTGTGGGCTATTTTAAAAATTCATCAAAAGCTGCCGTAAAGCTGCTGTGGCATCGTTATAGTCCTTTTGCTGAACCACTCCCAAAAACATGTGAATGTCGTTAAAATCCTAAGCAAGCACGTGGCTTTTAAAATATTATTTTTCGGTATGTTTTTTTTTCAAATTTGATTATAATGATCATATTTCTTTAGTCGAGTCAATATCAGATGTATTAGATGCTTGGGAGACTGCTGCTGCTGGCATCTGTTAAAATTAAAGCTTTAATTTGAAATTTGTCAGGAGTTTCCTAATCATTTCATTAGTTAGTGTAAATGCGCATTAATAACTTTTTTATGTCAAATGGCAAGTTGGAGGGCCTCCCACAGGTAGGTCCACCTAATGGTAAGTGGTTACCTTCGCGTATGGATATGAAAAATACCATGGGGATTGCCGATCAAGAAGGCAATAGGCTCTCAATCACAGGTATACATGTATAGATGACGCGAGAGATGTACATCGCGTGTCAAAATCAGTGCAAAAAGGGAGAGCAATGCTCTTCTTTTAAATATGTTTCGCGCGGACAGGGAACTCGCACAAGGCTGCATGTATACCAGAGATGTGTAGCAAGGGATGTGTTTAGCTGACTGATAGTTTCATTTTCACGTTAAACATCAATGGTGCGTCCATGCTTGGCGAACCGAGCACGAGCCGAGCCACAAACGAACGAGCACACTGCGAGCACGATTCGCGTAGCGTGGACGCACCATTGTCAACCTAAATCAATCTTGTCACATTATAGTAGGTACACAAAAAATTACGCTTGGATTTCATACGGATGGAAGGACTTGCGTTATCTATTTAGATTTATGTCTGTGGTTTTAATCTTATTTAACACTAGCTGTCTCGCGTGGTTTCACCCGCGTTCCCGTGGTAAAAAGTAGCCTATGTCACCCGGGGATAGTGTAGCTTCCCAACAGTGAAAGAATTTTTCAAATCGGTTCTGTAGTTTCGGAGCCTATTCAATGCAAACAAACAAACAATCAAATCTTTCCTCTTTATAATATTATTATTAGTATAGATAACACGCGGTTTCACCCGCGTTCCCGAGATAAGAAGTAAAAGTATTAGTAGGAAGTAACTCGGGGATAATGTAGCTTCCTATTAGTAAAAGAATTTTTCGAATCCGACTGGTAGTTCCAGTCATTTGCCCGCTTAAACAAACAAAAACTCTTTAGCTTTATTATATTAGTAAAGATTTACCTTAGGAAACCTTAGGATGCGCAAAGGCGATGAAAGTCTGGAAAAACTGATCATAGTTGGGAACACGGAAGGAAAACGACTACGTGGTCGTTCCCCAACTAGATGGTCCGATCAAGTAAAAGACTCATCGTCCTCCAGATTTTACACGATCGTAAGGGACGCGTTGGACAGAAACCGGTGGAGGCAGATCATCCGCTCTAGAAGCAAACCCGATGCTGACCACGATCCTCAGACATGAGGGAACGACCATAGAGAGATACCTTAGGAAACAAATACAATATTGTTTTATTATTACAGTAAATTGTGATCAACGGACGAACAATAATATGTTAGTCAATTTGTTTACATAGTAACAATAAAGGCCCAAATAAAAAAAATGCAATTCCTTTCCTCAATCACGTAAATCTACGGGTGGGAAAAACCTATTTAGCCTTATCTCCGGTCTGGCTGAATCTAATACTGGGTTGCTTACACAACTAGACACTTGGGTATCCTATTCGGGTAGCTGTTTTTGCATAATAAATAGTACAAAACAACCTACATTTGGATGTAATGTTACAGTAAGATAAGATAAGAGGGATGAACTTTAATATTTTTATAAGGAGCTGAGAGCTTGAGATGTGCCTGGAAATATTTTATTGAAGTAATCTTCTTCGATATATACAACAATTACTGCAATTTTATCAAACTCTCTTTTTTAATGTTGAGTTATTCACGGGCACATAACGCTCTATGTCAGTTTATAGGTTAAAAAAGTATATTACGGAGACAAAATATGAATTTTATTACAATGTTACACAAATGTGTGTGTAACTATTAAAAAACATAGCCATGTAGTTCAAAATAACAGCGCTATTTGTGGAATTTCCCAGGCTGATCATGATATAAAATAATGATAGATAATTTCACCACAGTTATTATTGAAAAGGTCTAAGATTGTCCTAGAACTTACCTACATAACTTTATGGAAAGTACCTTCTGGTATCTATGGTAGGTATATCTATAGTAATTAGTTATCTGATTTACTTGTAAAGATCCGTCTATAACAGTTAATCGAGAATGTTATGAAGTCTTATGAGAATGTTTGTGACGTCAAAAGGACGGGTGCTGTTTGTATGAAATACAGTACATTGACGCAAATTATTCATTGAGCTCTCAGCTTAGGGCCTTTTGTGAGTCAAGTTTGTACAAGAGCCTTACTCTCGGTACTGTCGATAAATGGTGAAGTTGAGAAAAACAGTATTTCCTATTGATTGCGTCACTTTGAGACTATATCTTTCGTGGGAGAAAAATAACAATAAAATAAGATATGTTCATTTGTCTGTGTAGTGGCCGTCTGAGTTTCCCCGGATTTGTCTCAGTTTAGAGGGCGTCCGGAGAGCGTCGCGTTTAATTTTTTGTCCGGATTTAAAAGTTTTCAAATCACTACAATCAAAACTTTTTATTATTTTACTGAGTAATTTAAAAAAAAACACTGTTCACGTATCCGGGTTCCAAGTTCCAAACTCCGGGGCATTGGCACGCTTCTTGTCCTGGTTGCCAGATTTTAGAGACGGCAACCTTTTTTCAAAGTAAGCAAATCGTATTGTTCTAAATCACACATGCAAAAGTAAAATTTACTGTTAATGCATAAAATTTTTAATAAGAGTTTTGAATTCTCGCGATTACCTACTTAATCGCGTGAACAAAAGTAAGAGAGAGAGAGTAAAATACATATTCGTCCCTATGGACGAATAAGTATTTTGTTGCTCTACAATAAAGATTATAAAATTAACATACCTACCAACCAACTATTGGTCACTATACAAACAAATATGATGGGGATAAAAGGCGGTACTTATATATTATGTACATTTGTGGTGAGCACTAAGGGATGAACCCTTAAGTAGTATTTTCATTTAAGCCCTTAATCGATCGTTGTTTGTCCCTAGACGTATTTTGTATTTATTATTGCAGGGATGTTAATCCTGGTTAATATTTACGATTTTGTGTTTTTTTAAAACTTCGATTTTATGAAGGTATGTAATGTTCATCTCCACAGTTTTTTCCACATAAAACGGTCTGGGCTGCTTATATCCAGCGGCGCCCAGCGACTGATCAGGTTTTCGTACCACCTGGTATAGGAGGTCATCCCGTACGGCGCTTTCCGTTACTAGAGAACCTACCTTCCCTATCGGTTATCGGTTCTACGAGCGATGTGGCCTGCCCATTGCCACTTCAGCTTACTAACTAGTATATAATAGGTAGTTTATGTTCTCCTACGAATGTCCTCGTTTCAGACCCTGTCACGTAAAGAAATTCCGAGCATAGCTCGTTTCATAACTCGCTGAGGGAATTCGCTTATTTATGCGGCCAGCAGTAAAATATGCACTTCTTTGTTCCGTATATTCTCTGGTAACTCGCACTGATTGAAGACTTTTGTCTACAGACTCTGCGGTATTCTGGACGTGAAGATATGCTGTAGCTTCTCGAACGCTGCCTAGCTGAGTTGGATATCTGATAGTCTGACTCCTCCGTTTCGGTAGGTTACTTTTGCCGAGAAGAGGCAATAACTCACTGATTACACTTTTCAATATTGTTTAATTTTTTGCTTAGTTCAGTACTAATCGTCTTCACTGTTGCTCTTAACAAAACTAGAACTGCTATTAAGCTTCCTAGACATTTCGCGAAGCTGTTAAATTTATTATACACCTGTGACATGCACGCTAAAGCTTGTACAAACTTTGCTGGAGTTGCGAGTTAATTGCACGTGCACAGTCTCTTCGTATTTGGGTTTGTTTGTCGACGTTTTCGCCACATGAGTGAACACCAACCGGAGTTTTTAGAACGCGTCAAATAGGGTTGTCGAATGAGGATAAAGTTAATTCTCTTACATGAGTCAGCGTGAAAGTCACTTTATCCAACAATCTAATCAAAGCATGTTGTATAGGTAATCGATCATGCAAAGTAAGTAGTGCCGTTCTGTTGTGCGTAGGTTGTGCATGAAGCTTGGAATCAGCAGGTCCATTATGTAAAACTCTCGGATTTGAAGTTGTTTGACAGTTCAGCGATATAGCTCTGAAATAGACCAAAATCATTCAATTTTACAACAGGCAAGAGTGTTACTCAATCGATCTGCTAGTTTTATTTACTCATGTTCTTTCGCGCTTCGTTTGGGCTGAGGTTTAGGTAATAGGAATAAGTGTTTAAGTGAAAAATAACGACACTGAAGTATTTAATTTCGATAAAAATTTATCACCCGTATAATTGTTTGCCGAAGCGGGTAAATCAACATTATTCGATTCGCCACAGGCAGTACCGATGACTTTCGTTTGATGTGTGGGCGTTAAAGGTCTCACTCAGACCTTTGTTTACTCAAAATCTATGTGAACAACTTTTTGCGGTGTAAGGTTAAGGAGATAAAAGTAAAATAACCGGGTATTCTGGGCGTAGTTTATTGTCAGGTAGAAAATGGAAAAATAAATATTTAGCTTCATTAAGGGTTTGGGTTTGATCTTCCATCGCTGAAGGACAGCCGTTTATCGTGTCAATTTATGGAGCCTGACTTTTATAACCGAAAATAATTACGTATTTTAAAAGAGTTTAATAGTATAGATACTTACAACCTAATTTATATTTTTTTTTTGGAATTTTATAATTAAAGTTGAATGAAAGATATGATATCAAAATCGATAATATAATACCGTAAGATATAAGATATATAAGCCTGTAGGACCAATCAGATTCGCACTACCCACAGTGTATACGATTCTGTAGAATCATTGTACAAAGTACTTAGTTATTGTTTACATTGTTAGTTTCACCGACCATTTTTATGTATTTTTCATATTATTATATAATATTACTAGCTTTAGCCCGCGACTTCGTCCGCGTAGATTATTTCTTTTTTCTGGATATGAATTATTGTAACAATATAAAGCTTTGTTCATGGTTATTGCCCGCCACTACGTGTGATATTTGACAAAAGTTCAGGTAGATTGAGCTTACATGCGAGCATGCCACATAAAACTGAAACAGTCCTGCCGCAAATAAACTCTAGCAAATTTCAGAGAGTATTTCCCTATGATTTATTAATAGCCATCGCGAACCAAACCTTGATAAGGAACTCTAATCTTTTAAATTAAACGGAAGGTGATTTGGGATCAATGTAATACGCGGCACGAAGACAGTTTCTCCTCTGGCAGAACCAGTTAATATTTTGGCCTCAATAACATTGCGGCGGAGAGCTGTTACTTCGGGGGTGGAATTATCGTAAACGCTGAGATAACTTTACATTAATTTTCAATCATCAGCCTAAACACAAAATTTGAACATCCTAACTTCAAAACTGACGGCCTTGCATACAAACTTTCATCCCCTATTTTACCCGCTTTGGGGTGGAATTTCCAAAAATCCTTAGTGGATGCCTCCACTATATAAGGTATCTGTGTGCAAAATTCTAATCTTTAGGTCCTGCGGTTTGGGCTGTGCGTTGATATATCAACAATCAGTTTATCATCTTAACTTCATCCCCCTCTTTCCCCCTCCGGGGGTTGAATTATCATATACGCTGAGATAACTTTACATTAATTTTCTGTCGTCAGCCTAAACACAAAATTTGAAGATCCTAACTGCAAAACTGACGGACTTGCATACAAACTTTCATCCCCTATTTTACCCGCTTAGGGGTGGAATTTCCAAAAATCCTTCCTTACTGGATACCTACACTGTATAAAATTAAATTTAGTGAATTTTATTGTGGAATTGAAGAACTTGTATACCCAACTTCATCCCCCTTTTTCCCTCTTAGGGGTTGGATTTATCACAAACGCTGAGACAACTTTACATTCATTTTCATTCGGCAGCCTATACACAAAATTTGAATATCCTAACTTCAAAACTGACGGACTTGCATACAAACTTTCATCCCCTATTTTACCCTCTTAGGGATGGAATTTCCAAAAATCCTTCCTTAGTGGATGCCTTCACTGTATAAGGTATCTGTTTGCAACATTTCAAATCTCTAGGTCCAGCGGTTTGGGCAGTGCGTTGATATATCAACAATCAGTTTATCATCTTAACTTCATCCCCCTCTTTCTCCCTTCAGGGGTTGAATTATCATTAACGCTGAGATAACTTTACATTAATTTTCAATCGTCAGCCTAAACACAAAATTTGAAGATCCTAACTGCAAAACTGACGGACTTGCATACAAACTTTCATCCCCTATTTTAACCGCTAGGGGTGGAATTTCCAAAAATCCTTCCTTACTGGATACCTACACTGCATAATAATAAATTTAGTGAAGTTATTGTGGAATTGAAGGACTTGCATACCCAACTTCATTCCCCTTTTTCCCTCTTAGGGTT
This sequence comes from Achlya flavicornis, assembly GCA_947623365.1. Lineage (NCBI taxonomy): Eukaryota > Metazoa > Arthropoda > Insecta > Lepidoptera > Drepanidae > Achlya > Achlya flavicornis. The sequence goes on from OX392488.1 coordinate 6,390,245, forward strand.
GGATTTATCACAAACGCTGAGACAACTTTACATTCATTTTCATTCGTCAGCCTATACACAAAATTTGAAGATCCTAATTTCAAAACTGACGGACTTGCATACAAACTTTCATCCCCTATTTTACCCTCTTAGGGGTGGAATTTCCAAAAATCCTTCCTTAGTGGATGCCTCCACTGTATAAGGTATCTGTTTGCAACATTTCAAATCTCTAGGTCCAGCGGCTTGGGCAGTGCGTTGATATATCAACAATCAGTTTATCATCTTAACTTCATCCACCTTTTTCCCCTTTCGGGAGTTGAATTTATCACAAACGCTGAGACAACTTTACATTCATTTTCATTCGTCAGCCTATACACAAAATTTGAAGATCTTAACTTCAAAACTGACGGACTTGCATACAAACTTTCATCCCCTATTTTACCCTCTTAGGGGTGGAATTTCCAAAAATCCTTCCTTAATGGATACCTCCACTGTATAATCATAAAATTAGTGAAGTTTATCGTGGAATTGAAGGCCTTGCATACCCAACTTCATCTCCCTTTTTCTCTCTTCGGGGCTGGAATTATCACTAACGCTGAGACAACTTTACATTCATTTTCATTCGTCAGCCTATACACAAAATTTGAAGATCCTAACTTCAAAACTAACGGACTTGCATACAAACTTTCATCCCCTATTTTACCCCCTTAGGGGTGGAATTTCCAAAAATCCTTCCTTAGTGGATGCCTCCACTGTATAAGGTATCTGCTTGCAAAATTTCAAATCTCTAGGTTCAGCGGTTTGGGCTGTGCGCTGATATATCAACAATCAGTTTATCATTTTATATATTAAGATAATATGAAAAATGTATCTGTAATGTGTAGTGTATGTGTATGTATTATGTATGTAATGTATAAATCAATGATAACGTGAAATTATAAGTAATTTCTAAATATCAATATTGGTTAGTAGAAAATAGTTGATAATTTAAACATATACCTATAAATGTATCTTGTTTTATTAGAGTCGCGCTTATAGATTGGTATACTGCTGAGAAAATGCTTGTATTTTAATTGACTTACCCAACGATATGGGAAAATGTAAATAATCTTAATATATAAAATGATAAACTGATTGTTGATATATCAACGCACAGCCCAATCCGCTGGACCTAGAGATTTGAAATTTTGCACACAGATACCTTATACAGTGGAGGCATCCACTAAGGAAGGATTTTTGGAAATTCCACCCCTAAGAGGGTAAAATAGGGGATGACAGTTTGTATGCAAGTCCGTCAGTTTTGAAGTTAGGATCTTCAAATTTTGTGTTTAGGCGGACGATTGAAAATTAATGTATAGTTATCTCAGCGTTTGTGATAATTCCACCCCCGAAGGGAGGAAAAGGGGGATGAAGTTGGATATGCAAGGCCTTTAATTTCAAAGTAAACTTCATGAAATGTATTATTATACGGTGTAGGCATCCACTATGGAAGGATTTTTGGAAATTCCACCCCTAAGGGGGTAAAATAGGGGATGAAAGTTTGTATGCAAGTCCGTCAGTTTTGAAGTTAGGATCTTCAAATTTTGTGTTAAGGCGGACGATTGAAAATTAATGTATAGTTATCTCAGCGTTTGTGATAATTCCACCACCGAAGGGAGGAAAAGGGGAATGAAGTGGTGTATGCAAGTCCTTCAATTTCAAAGTAAACTTCACTAAATATATTATTATACAGTGTAGGCATCCACAAAAGAAGGATTTTTAAAAATTCCACCCCTAACAGGGTAAAATAAGGGATGAAAGTTTGAATACAATATATCAACGCATAGCCCAAATCGCTGGACCTAGAGATTTGAAATTTTGCACAAAGATACCTTATACAGTGTAGGCATCTACTAAGGAAGGATTTTCGGAAATTCCACCCCTAAGGGGGTAAAATAGGGGATGAAAGTTTGTATGCAACTCCGTCAGTTTTGAAGTTAGGATCTTCAAATTTTGTGTATAGGCTGACGATTAAAAATTAATGTAAAGTTATCTCAGCGTTTATGATAATTCCACCCCCGAAGGTGGAAAAAGGGGGATGAAGTTGGGTATGCAAGGCCTTCAATTTCACGATAAACTTCACAAAGTTTATTATTATACAGTATAGGTATCCAGTAAGGAAGTATTTTTGGAAATTCCACCCCTAAGAGGGTAAAATAGGTGATGAAAGTTTGTATGCAAGTCCGTCAGTTTTGAAGTTAGGATCTTCAAATTTTGTGTATAGGCCGACGATTGAAAATTAATGTAAAGTTATCTCAGCGTTTATGATAATTCCACCCCCGAAGGTGGAAAAAGGGGGATGAAGTTGGGGATGCAAGGCCTTCAATTTCACGATAAACTTCACTAAATTTATTATTACACAGTATAGGTATCCAGAAAAGGAAGGATTTTTGGAAATTCCACCCCTAAGATGGTAAAATAGGGGATAAAAGTTTGTATGCAAGTCCGTCAGTTTTGAAGTCAGGATCTTCAAATTTTGTGTATAGGCTGACGATTGAAAATTAATGTAAAGTTATCTCAGCGTTTATGATAATTCCACCACCCAAGGTGGAAAAAGTGGGATGAAGTTGGGGATGCAAGGCCTTCAATTTCACGATAAACTTCACTAAATTTATTATTATACAGTGTATGTATCCAGTAAGGTAGGATTTTTGGAAATTCCACTCCTAAGAGGGTAAAATAGGGGATGAAAGTTTGTATGCAAGTCCGTCAGTTTTAAACTTAGGATCTTCAAATTTTGTGTATAGGCTGACGATTGAAAATTAATGTAAAGTTGTCACAGCGTTTGTGATAATTCCACCCCCGAAGAGGGAAAAGGGGGATTAAGTTGTATATGAAAGTCCTTCATTTCCACAGTAAACATCACTAACTATACAGTGTAGGTATCCACTAAAGAAGGATTTTTTTGTATTACACCCCTATGGGGGTAAAATAGGGGATGGAAGTTTGTATGAAAGTCCATCAGTTTCGAAGTTAGGACCTTCAAATTTTGTGTTTAGGCTGATGATTGAAAATTAATTTATAATTATAATATATAATATAATTTTAGGCGATGATAGCTCAGTGGTAGTGACGTCGGATACCGAGACGAAGGTCCCGGGTTCGAATCCTACAATGAGCTTGAGCTTTCGGTGAAGGAAAACATCGTGAGGAAACCATAGCACGGTGGAAGGGTACTTTGTAGTACCCGTCTGGCTGGCTACCACCCTCAAGTTGAAAATCTGTCGCCAAGCACCTATCGGTGTGTTCCGTCAGCTGCACTTGAGAGCCAGTTCCTTCTAGGCTTTGTGTGCTTACCACCTTCGACCACATCATCACTTAACATAGTGAGATTGTGGTCAAACACAGGCCTATACAAAGTAAAAAAAAAAAAAAAAAAAATTTATATATGCCCCAGCGTTTTTGATAACTCCGACCCCGAAGGGGTAAAAAAGGGGATGAAGTTGTGTTTGGAATTATACTAAATTTATTATTTAAGCTTATAGTTGGAAACTAACGCAACGAATATCGGTGTTGTTGGAATTTGAACTCTTAAGGGGTGTAAAGGGGGATGTAATTTTGTATTGAAGTTGTTCATTAACACAATTTTGTATTGAAGTAAAAATAATGTACACGTGTATCATGTTATTAAGAAGCCTACTGCCGCCATCTATCTGTCTGTCTGCCACGAGAAAATTTCTCAGCTGTCTGTTTGAGGAACTTTTGGATAGATCTCCGCCCGTCGATCTGTCAGTCTGCTACGGGCAATATTTAAATTATTATTTCATATTTAAATTTAATACCAAGGTGTCACACAAGCATACGGCCCGCCTGATGGTAAGCGGTCACCGTAGGTATCACTCGTGCGTTGCCGACCCTACAGAAATATCTTCACACCCTTTTTTAAGACCCCTGGCTATACTCCTTTGGGAAAGCCACGGCGGGGAGCTCCTTCCACAGCCTGAGTGTACGCGGTAGAAAACTCCTTTGAAATCGCACAGTAAAAACCATTTCGGTTCAATATATGAGTATGGACTCCCCGTCGATGGCGAAAGTTGCGATGGTAGAAGGTAGCCCGTGGGAATCAGATCAAACAATTCTTCAGAGAACTGTCCGTTGTACAAGCGATACACACATAAGGACTCAGTCTCTCCTCAGACTGACTCACACAGACAGACAGACAGAAACATCTCAGCTGTCTGTAAATTATTGAGAAACTTGTGGATATAGGTCCCGTGTATTCGTCTGTCTGTCTGTGTGCCATAAGCAAATATCTCAGCAGTCATGAAATGGTTGAGGAAATAGGTCTCATAGCGCAATTTTAGATAAATAATCCCGATCTCGACACCTCCCAAAAAAAAAACATATTTCACCTTCCCATGCATACACGGTGCATATTCCTGACGGTACATTTTCAGATCTTCTTCTTCAAATCGGGAACGTAAACTTTCCACAAATAGATGGGTTGATACAAATACCAACTTAGGTATAAATAAAATGTATACTGATGTTACTATGAACACAAACCGATAGAGTGGTTATGCGCGAGAGAGCCATTATGACTCCCAAAAATGACCAACCCGCTGCGATAAATGAAATGTTGATTTATTCATTTGAAGGTTGTTGCCACCATGGTCGATATGGATGAGTCGGTAAATTATCCTGTTCAATTTTTAAACTAGATCTTAATCTGCCGGGTAATCCATATGTAGATGCTCCTGTCATAATAATTAGAAATACACGGCCTCCAAAATTGTGCTGTGAAACTAGACTACAAGTAACAGCTCTCCGCCGCAATGTTATTGAGGCCAAAATGCTAGATGAGAAACAGTCTTCGTGCCGCGTATACCATTGATCCCAAAGCCTTCGTTTAATTTAAAAGTGTTCAGTTCCTTATCAAGTTATGTTTCGCGATGGCTATTAATAAATCAAATATCAAATAAATCACAGGAAAAACTCTGATATTTGCTAGAGTTTATTTGCGACAGGACTGTTTCAGTTGTATGTGGCATGCTCGCAATCAGCTCTCAATCTACCTGAACTTATGTCAAATATCACACGTAGTGGCGGGCAATAGCCATGAACAAAGCTCTATATTGTTACAATGAATCATATCTAGAAAAAAAAACTACGCGGACGAAGTCGCGGGCTAAAGCTAGTTATAACACAAAATAATTTATTTGTACAAAATCGTATTATTGTCGAATCTTGGAACTTTCATTCAGTTTTTACACTGTGTCAATCGTGTTATTTAAAAATAAAGTTGAAAGAAGAAAGTCAATAAGTATATTGAATGTTCTATTGTGAGACATTTGTATTTACACAGACAATAGGATGTTGATCTTTTTGCCTCAAAAGAAATACCATTGAATTAGATTAAGCATTATTTACGTCTGTCCCACATTCCATTAGAGGATTTCCCAGCAATGGGCCATCAACTGGGAAACGGAGCTCAAAAATGTACAGAACGACACCAGTCAGAGGCTTCATAAGAAAATCCCGGCATTCTTAATTGTTGAGCATACCTCTGGGTTTTAATCCGTAAGATAAGATAACTAGGTACTATCTTTTTCTGAAATTCTTGGGTATGGTATGTGAGGTTCACACATAGTGCTGAAACTTAATTCTTCTAGTCGTAAGGACAGGTTTGTCAAGCTTCATAACATCCAAAAAATTGCCGGTCTCTAGGGTTACAACCACCCCATTGCAGCTGGAGAAAGGTATGATATAGTTTTTAACCCGGGAATGATGGTGTCACCGCGCTAGTTATGTATGAAGTGTTTCAGGCCCAATTTTACCAATGTCGGATAGCACTTATTCATGGCGTAAACATGAAGACTGTGTGACATAATTTGTATTGCGAATAGGGAAAAAAATATAACAGATATTTAAACTATGGATAGAAGTTACTTGACGTTGGTAAAATTTGGCCTTAGACAGATACCGCTGTCCTTTTTCGACGCATGTGAAGTTTCTAATGAAACCTCTGGAATGTCTTTCTGTACCAAAGTGTTTATTCAGCTTGGGAATAAAAACACTCCGGGAGTTTAGGTTTCTACGCCATTTCTAGTCGACGGAAAAAACTAAAGTTATTGCTTTTACGTCGTCTGGAATATAAGATAGCCTTAGTGTTGTAATGCTTGTCCATATCAATGTAGTTTCGGGTATCATTTATAGTTTATGTAATTCGATGGTCCGTTACGTGTCAGTACTAGGTATGCGATGCTTCTGATTTGTTTATGGTTGAAATATGGTACATGAATATGGAAGATCTATGGTAATGTAAGATGGTGGATAGTTTAAAGAACACAAAGCTGCAATGCATGCAACTTACGCATCTATACAATATTTACAATTGTTCCATGTTTCTAGCAAATAAATTAATTTCATTATTGTCATGACACGTTACTGCAATTATTTATGTAGGAATGGGTTTTGAATTTTATAAGCTTTTATTTAACTTGCAATGTATGTATGTATGTTTGTTCGGGTGGAATCTTGCAAGTCGGATTTCACCCACATCCAGTGGTCGGATTGACTTGATATTTGGTATACATTAGTGTATTGGAAGACAATGCAAGCAAGTACAGTCACCAAAAAAAGCTTTTATTAAAAAAAATATTTTTAACAAAATCTTTTAATTAATTTATTAATTGATTAAATTTTAATTTATAATCATCAATTTCACGCGCCTATTTGCGTATGACTATATATGCCTGTATTCAAAATGTTATAGAATTATATTGTACATAGGTATGACGTTTTTTTATTGATAAGAAACTAAGGAATAGTTTTTAAAGCATAATTAATAGAACAAAATAATCCATTGCAGTAATTTTTATGCACGAATCAAAAAATTACGTCCCATAGGCGCCTACAATTGAAATCTAAAAAGCAAGAAATATTAGTAGTACCCCAAACTAATTGAATTGTATTTTCATATACCAATTAATAATTTTCCATCCCTCTGTGCTTATTTGTTTGTGTCACCACATGTCAACGAACTGCACATTACAAAGCGTAGTGGAATCTAGGACGGTGTGCTATAATATCGACATGCAACAAAAGAGACCAAACACTTTTATGGTCCTCGTGCGTACGCATAAAGTTAGCATATATTTAGTCGATAGGTAATTTGGTACTACTACTTTTTCTAATTTGGAGATGGCGTTAGAGTACATTTTAAAAACCCTTTTGGCGTTGTTGAATTAGCTCGACTGGGGAAGTACCTCCACCTTACAGAATACCGCAGCCAAATAACTTTATGTTGTGTAAAGTTGTGTTCCTGCGCGTGAGTAAGGTCGCCAGAGCTCATAGGGGAGGGGGGAAAGGTCGGTAACGCGTGAGCGATGCTTCGTGTGTTGCAAGCGTCCATATGGCTACGGTAACCGCTTACCATCAGGTGGGCCGTATGCTTGTTTACCGACTAAGTTGTATAAAAAAAAAAAAATACCCAAGGAAGTGCAATGCCGTTCATTTTGTTATGAAATCTTTTCCGCCAAATCCACTGACAATGTGCTCTGATTGGCTAAGTCAAGGACACAGTAAACATTTAGATGCAGTGATTGGTCGATACTGTCACTGCGAAAACACTTACTAGTTGCGGAATTGAATCGATATTAGGAGGGATTTTTCTTTTCTATATATACAATGGTATATATAGAAAAGAAAAATGGTATATGATGATGTGGCTAAAGTAAGTAGTAGTAGTAAGTAGTGTAAGTATACAAAGCCTAGATGAAGCCTTCTCTATCAAGTGCAGCTGCAAAGCCACACCATGCTATGGTTTCCTGACGATATGTTATCCTTTACCAAAAGCTCAAGGATCATTGTAGGATTCGAACTCACGACATGACGCTATCATCGCCTTAAAAAATGTGGGCCAGACATGAGTTGCTCAAATTACTTTTGTTATATTGTTACCCAGTGGTTGTTATTTTCGTTTATGGCTCGATAGTTGCGGTAGTTCGGTAACGGAACGGCTATTCTAGTAGCTCATCAATAATTTTGCTAGTTGAATACCTACATTCAATGGTTCAGAAATAGTTTCAGCAGCGCCTTTATGAGCGCCTCTGAATAAAAAATGGCTTTGAATGTGACTCGAAATGTTTTCCAAAACCCATTTGTATGTTCTAAATGGGATTTGTTTGACCACAGGCTTACCTTTTAGGAACTACTAGCTTTAGCCCGCGACTTCGTCCGCGTAGATTATTTCTTTTTTCTAGATATGAATCATTGTAACAATATAGAGCTTTGTTCATGGCTATAGCCCGCCACTACGTGTGATATTTGACAAAAGTAGTCAAGTTCTACAGCACAATTTTGGAGGCCGTATATTTCTAATCAATATGACAGGAGCAGGTACATGCATGAAACGGATTACCCGGCGGATTAAGAGAGTTAAAAAATTGAATAGGATAATTAACCGACTCACCCATATCGACCATGGTGGCAACATTTCATTGATCGCAGCGGGTTGGTCATTTTTGGGAGTCATAATAGGTCTCTCGCGCATAACCACTCTATCGGTTTGCGTTCATAGTAACATCAGTTAGTATACATTTCATCTATACCTAACTTGGTATGTGTACCATCTATTTGTGGAAAGTTTATGTTCCCGATTTGAAGAAGAAGACTTGATGCCCACGGGCTACCTTCTACCATCGCAACGTTCGCCATCGACGGGGAGTCCATACTCATATATTGGAACCGAAATGTTTTCTACTGTGCGGTTTCAAAGGTGTTTTCTAGCGCGTAAACTCAGGCTGTGGAATGAGCTCCCCGCCATGGCGCCAGGGTGTGAAGATATTTCTGTATGGTCGGCAACGCACGAGTGATACATACGGTGACCGCTTACCATCAGGCCGGCCGTATGCTTGTTTGACACCTTAGTATTAAATTTAAATAATAATTTAAAAATTACCCGTAGAAGACAGACAGACAGACGGATCGACACGGGCGGAGATCTATCCAAAAGTTCCTCAACCAGACAGCTGAGAATTTTTCTCGTGGCAGACAGACAGATAGATGGGCGGCAGTAGGCTTCTTAATAACATGATACACGTGTACATTATTTTACTTGAATACAAAATGATGTGAATGAACAGCTTAAATACAAAATTTCATCCCCCTTTACGAATTTCAACCCTTGAAGGGGTCAAGGGTTGAAATTCGAAAAACGAAAAGTTGCGTTAGTTTCCAACCATAAGCCGAGATTATAGTGATTTTTAATCCAAAAATAAAGAACTTCAAATACAAAATTTAATCCCCCTTTTCATTCATTAATGGATAAAATTCCAACAACACCGATATTCTTTGCGTTAGTTTCCACATTTTAATTATATTCCAAGCTTATATAATAAATTTAGTATACTTCCATACACAACTTCATCCCTATTTTACACCTTCGGGGTCGGAATTATCGAAAGCGCTGAGGCACATATAAATTAATTTTCAATCATCAGCCTAAACACAAAATTTGAAGGTCCTAACTTCCAAACTGATGGACTTTCATACAAACTCGCATCCCCTATTTTACCCCCATAGGGGTGTAATATTGAAAAATCCTTCGTTAGTGGATACCTACACTGTATAATTATTAATTTAGTGATGTTTACTATGGAAATGTAAGATTTTCGTATACAACTTAATCCCCCTTTTCCCTCTTCGGGGGTGGAATTATCACAAACGCTGTGACAACTTTACTTTAATTTTCAATCGTCAGCCTAAACACAACATTTGAAGATCCTAACATCAAAACTGACGGACTTCCATACAAAATTTCAAGTCCTATTTTACCCCCTTAGGGGTGGAATTTCCAAAAATCCTTCTTTACTGGATACCTACACTGTATAATAATAAATTTAGTGAAGTTTATCGTGAAATTGAAGGCCTTGTATACCCAACTTCATTTCCCTTTTTCCCCTTTCGGGGGTGGAATTATCATAAATGCTGAGATAACTTTACATTAATTTTCAATCGTCAGCCTAAACACAAAATTTGAGGATCCTAACTTCAAAACTGACGGACTTTCATCCCTTATTTTAACCCCTTAGGGGTGGAATTTCCGAAAATCCTACCATAGTGGATGCCTCCACTGTATAAGGTATCTGTGTGCAAAATTTCAAATCTCTAGGTCCAGCGGTTTGGGCTGTGCGTTGATATATCAACAATCAGTTTATCATTTTATTTATTAAGATTTCAAGACCGCGGATGAAGCACATTCCAAATTGCCTATTCAGAGCCTTGAAAAAGTCTGTAAATAATAAGTATGGAAATGCTTAAAAAACGTGTTACTAAAACCCTCAGTGCCCAAATAACGTGTTAATCAGAAAGCAATACCTGAAAATGATATAAAAACCGAATTGTTCGAATAAAAAATGCAAGATGTACGGATTGCAGGCTGGTTATTAATAATGAAGGGTTATCGAAGGGTGTGGGTATGGGGCAGGCGCCTGCAAGCCTGCGGCCGAGCCGGCCCGAGCCAAGGCTGACTACTGACACTGACACGCTTTAGATAACAAACGGTTTCAAAGGTATCAGGGGATCGAATAGGCCCTAATAATAGGTAATCACCATTGGTTCCTACTTCATAATGGGATCTTTGATGTGAGTGCAGGTTTTAAGTTACAAGTACAAGATAGCAATGTATGCCACGAAATTCAAATATCAATAGTTCAAATGCGATTGTACAATTTAATTTTCAGCAAATACCTAAAGATTGTGAACGCTTAAAAATAATGGGAAGCTTATTTCGTAAATAATATTCTAAGGACCTGTTAGCATTAACATTATATTATTTGAATATTATTTAATTTCATACCATTGAATATTGATTAATTATAATTAATTGTCAGCATTCTTTATTTAGAAAGTGTAAAACGGTTTATTTAGATATTGTGTATTTGAATATCGAGGAATGGCAACACCAGAAAAGTATAATTGTAATAATGGCGGCCATTGGAGAAAGTGTTTTAATGCATTTTGTGGTAATTACCAAGTTTACCAACGGTGTAAATACAGATTTAGCTTCTTTTCAGTAAATAAGGGATGGTTAATAGACCTCTAGGTTTTATAACGGCTTTCAAGGCTTTCATTAATCATATACATTATTCCACCACCTTAAATAATCAACAATATCACAAAAAAGTTATTCATACGTCTCTACCGGTAAGTAGGCAGATATCATCAGGCCACAGTTATCTCATCTCAACCCAAGTAGGTAAGCTCACAGAACAATTAATGGTTTGCGGGTAAACTTCCCCAAGCCGAGTTTGTGTCGCGCCCCGCCCCTAATATTATGTATCTACCGTGAACCGTAGCTCTATTTAGGATACAGTTAAATATTTATTCGCCACTTGTAATTGGAGTTTGTTCACGTGATCCGTGATCTAGCAAAACTTTGTGACCGCGACTAATTTGCACGGTATTGGAACTTGGCTGGTACGTTTTGTTTTGTTAGGTTGTCACTATAGTTTGTTTGAGGTCCAGTCATAGAATAAAGAATAGCAAAGAATGAGCTCTAAAAAATGAAGCGACTTCTGAATAGCTGTACTCATTACTCTTATTGGGATTCGTAGTGCCAAAATGAGACAGTTATATATTTACTATATCCTAAAATAGTAAGGTTGTACACTGTTGCAAGACTTTATTGATCAAGTAAATTTACAATAGGGTTATGAATACAATAATATCGATATCGACAAAATTTGGTTTAAATAAAAAATAGAAATGGTAAAACTTTCCTGGACGAGACGCGGGGTAGGGGGGAAGCCCTCCCCCTCGGTACCCACCAAACTTGAAGCAAGCTCATGGAATCCGAGATATTCATGGTTGAAGTTTGAGATTATGTATGAGGTTTTTTGCATAAATTCACTTCTGCATCGGCTCTGGCGCTGCGGGCGGGAAGTGCAGCCCTTTTGCCCTTGCGTAACAAAAAGCAGGCGGGGGCTGCTCTCTCTCCGCGCCACCGGCTTTTTATATACACTCTAGGGGTAATAACCACAAGACTACAAATATTCGGGGTGCGCTGCATTGGTTTTTGAACCGTTTGAACCTACCATACCAGTACCAAAGATTTTCATAGGGCATCGTGCCTCTACCCAGATGGATAATCCGCCTTACTAAAGCATGACATTTAATTTCACTCCGCTTGAGGGGCTCCCTGAGCAAATCGCTCTCAGTTCGTACTGCGCACGGCTGTCAAATACTGTCAATTCTGGCTTGTTTATTTCATGTTGCCATAGAGGCGACTATCCTTCTGGACGTTTTAAATTCTTTGACCAGTACAGAAATCGGTTTTGACAGGTGACACACCTTATCTAACCATAGGTGAAATGTCACACGGCGCTAAATCAAAATGGTGTCATCATGCGTTTCGTTTTTGCACGATATCCTTTGTAAAATGTATAATTGCAAGTTTTTTTATACTCATAAAATGGGTTTGGATAATAAAACTATCAAACTATCAATTTTAACATAAATACATTCAAAACTAATCTCATTTACTGTATGGACTAAACTTTTGCCGAACGAAACGCAAGTGTATATCAAAAAACGCAAGATTGTGATTTTATTAACACACTTCAATAATTGATATCTCAAAAAATTATGAAGTTGCTTCTTGAAAAGACTTCGCTGAAAGACTCCTTAGATCATCTACCATCTGTTAAAAAAGCACCAAGACCAGCGTCCCGTCCCAGAAAGTTTATCATATTGTTTTTTATATTGAAATTGGGCATGCAGATAGACTATGGTACGGAGAAGGATACATGCTACTTTTTATCCCGGGAACGCGGTTGAAACCGCGGGGGACAGCTAGTTTATAATAATTGTTAAAATCTAAATGGCGACGGGTGGCTATGCCAGCTCCCATACAAAAATTAATAGGTACATACTTTCTTCAAGAAGGTACTTATACTATAGACAGTTTACAGATAAGGTTTTAAAATAAAATAAAAATCACGCGTTTATTATTAAATTAATCATAAAACAATGTTTTTGTGTACCGTTTAGGCAATTAATTGTTTAAATAAATTATCAATAAAATTAGTAATTTATGTTTAAATAAAAATTACGAAAACACAAACAACGAAAAAGGCCTAAAAACTAAAAAAATCTTTACTTTTTATTTCTTTTTCTGTTTTTGTATAATTTTGTATGCCTTCCTCTTTTAGCTATGCACTTCTGAAGACTGGAATGCATGCTCTCGATCATAATGCCTCACGTTTTCATCTGGAATCTCTTCCCAAGCAATTTTCAAAGCGTCGCCTGATTGAAGCATCTGATGTGTTTGCTCACTCTCTCTAACCCACCGTTATCGGGGAATCTAAAATAAATAATTTAATCTTAAAGTTTAGACACTTTCATCATTTGTGGTACTTTCATTGACGGGACGCAACGTAGGGGATGCGGGGGGAAGGCCTTCAACCTGGTTCCCCCAAAACTTTAAGCAAACTCATGGTTTCCGAGATATTAATGGTTGATGTTGAGGTTAAGTATGAGTTTTTTTGATATAAATTCATATATGCGCCGACTCTGCAGGAACTACCGCAGCCTAGCTCTTACCAGCCATTTCATAAAGAAACGACGCAAAATAGTGATTTTATTAATCACTATATACAATCTTCTATTATTTAACTATCGAAAATAATGAAAAAAAAGTTGCTTAAAAAAAGGACTTCACTGAAAGATGATGATGTAAGAAGATCATCTTCTTTCTGTCAAAAAAATACGAAATCCCAGACCAGCGTCTCGTCAAGGAAAGTTTATCCTCATATTCATATTTATTCATATACATATTCATTTATTAATTGCAACAAGTACACATACATTTTAAGGTTTAAAAGTAGTGGCATAAATGCACCCTGTAAGGGTATTACAACTCCTCATTGATTTGTCGATAAGAAATGTACAGCACTATTCGAACCTATACCAAAATATTTAAAATATAGCAATATTTTGGTAATCTAATTTGTTTTCAACATATAATACACATAATACTATAATACATAAATGTTAGTTTACAATTCTACAAATTATCAAAGCAATCTTACGAATAAAATCCGAAATATGTTCAAAATGCCATCTTACCGATGAAAGCTAATAATTTCAGATTCATTTTCCTTTCGGTAGGAATGATATTTGCACTCGATTACAACACACACCATATTTGTGTTTATCACAGATCACAATTTAATACATTTAGGTTTGCTTGAAGCTAAATAAACAATATTAATTTTGAATCTTCGCGGCGTCGTCGTCCGTCTGCTGTATGACAACAAACTACGACTAAAATAAAAACTACATCTGAGGGCCAACACCATAGTTGACTTTTAAACCTATTCAATTTGGTAGTATAATTAAACCAATCGTAGCCACTGACAACTCAAAATGGGTTACAGGCGGTATGAACAGAAACACACAACTATATCTCATTCCTGTTTTATCTTATGGAGTAATCGTATGAAAATTATCGTGACAGATATAATTATAAAGTTTGCGTTTTGACACTATTTCTACTGCTTTAGTCCAATTTCTTTGGGTCCAGTTGAGATGAGAATGAAACTTTCTGGGTTTCTTTTTGTTTATGAGTTCGAATTGTGGAGGTTGGACCATGCCATGCCACAGAACTTTGGTTCGATTCCCACCCAAGATCAACATTTGTAAACATGAAAATGTTCTATTTGCTCTGAGTCTGGGTGAAAAATATGTAATATATTTACAAGAAGTATGAGAATTATATATATATATATTTACAAGAAGTAGAAGCGCTCGTGGTGTAGCATGATTAGCCGTTCTTAATCGATCGGCAAAGTTAAGCTACGTCTATCGTGGTCGGTACTTGGATGGGTGACCGTTTAGTGGGATTTCATATCGAGCGTTTCCGTGCTTCGGGAGGCACGTGTAGCCGTTGGTCCCGGTTATCACTTAATTTTGATAGTCGTTAAGCTAGTTGGATGCCTCCTAGGCAGCTTGAAAAATTCCAACAGTAGTACAACAATCCGCAGTGGGCACGCGTGGTGGAGTATCTGCCCATTCCCTTTCACCCTCATTTGAGAAAGGAGGCCTGTGCTTAGCAGTGGGACTTAAATATGTGGGATTATAGGCTGATGATGATGATGAGAATTATATAAGTTATAGGTTCTCCATAGTACAAGCTCTGCTTTATTCGGGATCTGAATGAAGACTCTTATATCTTTACTAATAATGAAGCAAATACCTCAAAGCTTTGCATAGCAGACCCTCCCATATGGAAGTAGTTTTCCCAGGTAAGATTAGCTTACGAAATGATCTATATCAATGGTAGGTTTTTTTATTGCCAAACGGGGCAAGTTTAGCAAAAAAAAAAACCTACTATTGGTAAGCAAAACGATTCGTTTTTGTTTATTTAAACCGGGCATAAGTCGGTAAACAAGCATACGGCCCGCCTGATGGTAAGCGGTTACCGTAAGTTTATATTATAGTTTATTTATTTATTTATTTCGAGTTTATCAATAATTTCCAATTTAAAATAGTATGTAATATGTGTGTTTGAATAAGCAAAACAACCCAGAGTACACATAAAATAAGTGAACCGGCCACTAAAGCCTGAACACATCACTACACCTAAACAAACAAACAAATCATATTTTATCCTGGTGTTTTCTGGTAATTTGTTATGGCTCCAGAACTATCCAATATTTTCCATTGAACCCTTATAATTTAAGGAAATTACTTTTAAATAAATCAAAAGTAAAATCAATATTTAGTCACATGAGTAATTTTATACCCGGAGTAAGTGTAGCTAGAAATTTTGCGATGAACTTGTTTTTGTGATCCTAGGTTACTTTACTTATAAAAATGAAACAGCTAAATAAAGCATCTAAAATCTATGCTACATCTGCCGTTCTTCTGCCTTTTGCATATTTATAGACGTCTTATATGTTTTTTCTCTCGTTTCGGAAAACAAGTGGTGTCTGACATATTCAATAATGTATGTTTATAAAGTTTGATAAGTTGATTTTATTAGTTTCGTAATCTAAGGATTATATCTCGAATATTAGGTATTTTAGCTTTATATTTAGGTATGAGGACTTAGTTTATTACGGTGAAAATATATAGACTAGTCAACTTAAATACCGAGACCATAAAATTTTGCATACCATACATACCATAATTATTATGTTTAAACCACGGAGCTGAGAGATTAGTGAAAGCGCTGATTTATTTATTAGATAAGACCTCTTATATTAAATGTTTCTACGGAAATGCAAAGGCAAAGATTAACATTTATACTCTATTAAAAGAAATATCAAAGAACAAATGTTTTAATCTCGGTGTGGTAAATTAGTTGAAAACAGAAGGTGCAATCAGACCCCCTAGACAAGATGATTGTCGACAATCGTCATCGTTAGTAAACGATCAACCTTTTTATGGGATTCATCAGCGACAATCATCTTGTCAAGGAGGGCAGTAGTTTCAACATAACGAACTTTGATAATAACTGCTGTAGTTGTAATCTATACATATACAGGTCGGTTAACTAAAGCTGGCACGTTTCAACACATTTACACCGTCTCTCTCGCGCAAAGTCAAGCTTATGAGTATGAAGGAGACAGTTATTGTTTTGCTTTTGCTACTGCTCATAAATATAGAGTGGTCTATTTTTGCATTCGTCCATTAGACTTGACTGATTGCAAATTTATGAGTACTGTGAACGTGCCAGCTTTCGTTAACCGACCTGTAAAATGCTTTGTCCTGAATGACTGACTGACAATCAACGCACAGCCTAAACCGCTGATCGTAGAGACCTGAAACTTGGAGGTTGTGTTCTTTGTATGACGTAGGCATCAGATAAGAAGGGATTTTCCGAAATTCTACCCCTAAGGGGGTGAAAAATGGGGGCAAAGTTTGTATGGGACAACGTGTTTCCTTGGTCCGATCTACTTCAAATTTCGCATAAACATTCTTTAACATAATTGCAAAGAATTTAAAACGTCCAGGGGGCCTACCACAAGCTCTTAAAACAAGGTTAAAATAACCTTATTTGTCTTTTGTCCCTCTTTGACATCCGGCGTCAAAACAAGACAAAACACAAATAAGGTTATTTTAACCTTGTTTTAAGAGCTTGTGGTAGGCCCCCAGAAGGATAGTCGCCTCTATGGGAACATGAAATAAACAAGCCAGAATTGACAGTATTTGACAGCCGTGCGCAGTACGAACTGAGAGCGATTTGCTCAGGGAGCCCCTCAAGCGGAGTGAAATTAAATGTCATGCTTTAGTAAGGCGGATTATCCATCTGGGTAGAGGCACGATGCTCTATGAAAATCTTTGCATAATTGATGGAAGTGGTGTTTCATATTTTATTGAAACTCATCGCCAAACGGGGTTAAAAAGGGGTAGAAAGTTTTTTTAGGGGTGATTTGCATCGAAGTTGATATCAATACTCCTTAGTGCTTTTGATTTAAATATTCTTTGATAGGTATTTGACATTCCAATTCTAATGAGTATTGCCACAAGTATTGCATTGCACCGTAGACGGAGAATTATAGTTAGACAAGCCAAGATATGCATATTTCAAAACGTGTATTTTTGAGCAGGACTAAGCGTATTTTTGTGTCCCTATCTCGCGTAGGTATAGGTTTTGATTGTTTGACCTCAGTGTCGATATTTGTTGATGAGAGCAGGGAAACTGTGAAACCCTAATTGTATGTTATTTTTGACTTTGTATCAGGGTTGCCAGACGTCGTCGTTTTTTTTTACTGATACAGTAAGTAAATCAAAGGATTACTATACTCAAGTGTATTTTCTGTCAATATCATGCTAATTGTATAGATAATTTCGTCTAAATTCGATAAAAATCCAAATATATATGTCATCATCAGCCTGTAATGTCCCACTGCTAAGAACAGGCCTCCTTTCACAAATAAGGGTGAAAGGGAATGGGCAGATACTCCACCACGCGTGCCCACTGCGGATTGGTGGAGGTAGGCTAGTGGTCAACCTACTGTTGGAATTTTTCAAGCCGCCTAGGAGGCATCCAACTAGCTTAACGACTATCACAATTAAGTGATAACCGGGACCAACGGCTTTACGTGCCTTCCGAAGCACGGAAACGTTCGATTTGAAATACCACTAGACGGTCACCCATCCAGGTACCGACCACGACAGACGTAGCTTAACTTTGCCGATCGATTAAGAACGGCTAATCATGCTACACCACGAGCGCTTCATAATATATATGTAATTATGTCGAACTATCGCTATCTTCTTCACTATAAGCTGACAGCCTAACTACCTACAATTATCTATCTACGCATTCCACCAAGCTTTCAACTCACATAGAGTTCAACTATTTTATAAAATCGGATTGAGTTTTTTGTCTGTCTGTTCCGATTCATAGCTGATGTTATAAGTTTTAACTTAGCTACTTTTATTTTTGAAAATAATTACTGTTCCGCGCAAGAAAATTCTAACTATATAACGCTAGCTTTCCGTCACCCGGATTCACCCGCTAATAATATAATCCTTTCTTAGGGATGTAGGTAGGTTCTCTAAGTTCTCAAAGTCAACAAAAGTTATTTTACATACATAGGGGATGAATTTATGTCCATAGTTTTGTTTTATTCTAGAGCGGCGGTGCTTACCAAAGCTAACCACGTGGTGATAAATCACTGGTGATTCCGCAAAATACTTCACTTTGATATTTTTTTCAACCTTATTTTATCTATTGCACTGCCCTAAATATAACTAGGAGCAAAATAAAAAACGTGTATTGTAATCTATATGTTTTTTTTTTAATTTATTTAATACACTAATATTTACATATATTTTTTAAACGCTTAATTCCGCCAAACTGCACAGCAGTTTGTTGGCAGATACAGTTCTCTTTTATTTTTTTAAGTTTTATTAAATTTACACACGAACAAAACATACATACCTACACTTAAAGTTGTTATTTCGCTAATACTAATACGTAATAACCCTGAAGGATTTTATAATTACTACATATTTACTACATTTACAAATTTTTTTTTTTTTTTTACAAAGTACTGAGGTAGTGCTGTCTGACATTTTTCTTAAAACCGTTTTTTGTTTTTGCATTGTCAATGGTACTGTTATTTATTTTATTGTACAATGTGGGTACAACCCAGGCTCGAGTACGTTCACCATAACAGTTGAGGGTGCTAGGAACATTGTATTTCTCACTTCGGTTCGAACGAAGAGGGCGACTACGGTCCCCCGTATGTAAGAGAGAAACCCCTGAAAGAGTTAAGGCTGTGAGTTGTCTATAAGTCAATCTTTTATAGATTTGATAATTAGATATAATACGAAAAATTAAAATGCTATATCTTCCAAATTAACGTGATTCAATCTCAGCGGTTGTTTATATCCCAGCTCAGTCTAGCGCTTGGAGGATATATTCTTCTCTAGATTCCAACTAGGCGAAGTTGTAAGTGCAGTTCGTATCTCGGCTAAGCTCTGAGGGATTTATGCGCAGAACAAACACTGTGATCCCATGTGCTGAGACACTTCAACGAAGATGTGAGTGCCTGTAGTCGAGAATATACGTGTATGTATACAACGTGTATCGGAAAGTGTATATTCATAAAAGTACATGACTTCTTTGGTACTAGGCGCACAGATCGTGAAAGAGAAAATTTTATAATAAAAGATAATGACGCTCATTGAGAGGTGACACATTGGTTATGATTTTAATTCAATAAACTTGGAAGCAAGGAGAGGGAGAGACGTGGAGCGTAGCGTTTATTCTTTTGACCAATTTATCAATAGAATAGAAAAAGAAGGTGATGCATGGTAGCCTTAGGGTTGTTTGCCTAAAAGTGTTTTTATAAGAAAAGAAAATAGGATGAAAGATATAAGGTGAAAGGTTAATGATGAAACCTTGGCGTACGTAACGAATAGACAAATTCATTTTAATGTAATGTATAGGTGACGTTAAATATGATAATCCAGATAAGTGGGCTATCTACACACATAAATCGAAACATGACATATATTCCGATCATAACAGTTGAATACGGACGTCCCGGAGGATTATCCCGCATCACTCGCGCAAATATTCCCACAAACACGACAAATTGGACGCCGAAGCCAAACAGTTAATAAATCTTTTAATATTATGAAATTATAACGGAGACAATTTTAATGTTTCTCTCAGGGCATAACCATAATCATGTCTTTAGCCTATGTCCTGTACAAAATAGCTTTCTAAGTTTTGTAAATATGTGTTTAACTGAATTTGAATTTTGCGTAATGTTTGACCATTTTGTGAATTGGGATAATGTGTTTCTATTATGTACAGAACTTCACTAATATGATATATTTATATATACGTTTCCTCTTTGAAGTTTTTTATTATTTACAGATTTTGTATAGGATTCAATTTTTTCAACAAAGGTCTTAATTGTATCGTCGGGAAACCTTTAATTATTTCTGGAATGCAGAGTGAAATGGCTACAGTTTCCAAAATAGCACATTCTGTTTAAATGCCTATTAATTGAACAAGCTCTAGAAATACCCGCGCAACTTTCCACAAGAGTTTCCTTGGATTTCAACAAAGTTTTCAAACAGTTGTATAAAGGAATCCGAGATGATTAAATTAATTAGGGGCTTGATTTCGAGTGCTACAGTATTTTAAAAAAATCCTGCAAAAGTGAAGCTGTAAAAACTT
The DNA here is from genome assembly GCA_947623365.1 of Achlya flavicornis. NCBI lineage: Eukaryota > Metazoa > Arthropoda > Insecta > Lepidoptera > Drepanidae > Achlya > Achlya flavicornis. The sequence goes on from OX392488.1 coordinate 6,410,916, forward strand.
GGTGGAGTTGTAAAGGTTGCAAATGGGAATTCTTTACACTTTTCCTCATCCTTGTATGCTTTTAGTCAGGAATTTTAAACAAAACGATATCTGAAACATGTACTTTCTATTTTATTGAAAGCATAACGTCCATCTTTTTATTTTATTAGCTACCTTAAACCTGCTGCATTATAACTAGTTTTTAAACCGTGCTCGATACAGAGAAGACCCTGTTTTTAACCACTTCAGAAAGACATTGTTTCTTTGTTAGTTTACTTCGTTAAAAGCGGCTACTTTGGAAGAAACTTTGCTGTTTATTTTTATTTAGCCCGTTATAATCGAATGGGCTGGGAAGTTGTCCTCGCTCAACTTTGCCTCGATTCGGCGGCGGGCGCGGCGAACGGAGCTCTTGTCGCTTTAATGGCTTCCATCCACTAATTTAATTTAAATTTTCTTGATTACTTTCGTTTTTGTACCCATGTTTATTCTGAGCTAATTTTAACATGAGATCGAAAGCTAGGCGGGACAGGATTATAGGGTATTTACCTATTGCCAAGAAACCCACGAAGTAATTATTTTATTTTCTGTTCGCCCACATTGATCTGGGATGTGGGAGACATGGCGGATTGAGGATTGTAATTTATATAAATAGCATAGATTTACATTTCTGATTGTATGTGTAATAATGATGTGAGATTAGGTACTCAAGACCTTACATTTATTGCGTGATAGGTAGTTTAAAAACAAAAAATTGCTATAATTTCTCAGTAGGTAATAATAAGTTCAGGTGTAAAATTTCATTTTTAATACGAGCTTTTTTTAGCGACTGTATTTTTGGTTGACTGTACTTGCATTGTCATTCAATATAATAATACCCTAATACCAAATATCAAGTTAATCCGACCACTTGAAGTGGGTGAAATTCGACATAGGTACCTACATACATTGCAAGTTAAAATGATAAAAGCTTTAAAAAAATAAGTTCAACGACCATCTTTAGAGCATATATAGGTACTATAATATAATATATTTTTACTCTATGCTTTAGAGTCTTATAAACATGATGGCCCTACTGAACTCTACCACTAGTACCTACCTAATAACTCAAAGTGATTCCAAAAAGGTTTACCTAGTGATTTGTGTTCAATATTATTGTTACCTTCATATAACAAAAAAGGTTTATGGAAATATACACGGCTCTTTGTGACCATATACAGCGCATATAAAATGGATTAAATCGTTCACAAAAGGCTATTTTATAAATCCATTTACGTATGAGGACCCCCTGAACCAATAGAACGTAAAGATAAGACGACCGGTCTCGGAAGGTCTCCCAGAATATTTAGAATTTCTTTATAAGAGGTATTTACGATAACTCGGCAATCATTTTTATGATATTTTTTTATCCTTTAGATAATTAACCTTTTCACTGCTTCGCTTTTCTAATTGTTGTCATGCCCATAGCACCTGGCGCATATCTCAGAGTAGATAAATACTACGTACAACGCATATGTAGAATTTTAAATTCCTACGAAAAGATAGGCTTGTGCAATAAAACAAAATGTCGGTGTTTTAGCCAGAACCTAAATGGTTCTTTTGTGTTCTTCTGATGTTCACTATTTGAGGGTATATTTTCACTAACCGACTAAAATTTACTGACCAAGGTATTTGTCGTGTAAATCCGACGTAGGCGGAACGGGCTCGAAAAACCTTTATCGAAAAATCGGGCTCAAGGCGGTTAAAAGGTTAAGGAAGCTGGATAGCATTGAGCTTAGATAGCCTCACTGCTATGCTACAGGTGGCGTCGATTACATTCAATTTGACTTTTTTTTAAATAATCATTCAAAATATCTCGTTTCACTATCCACATAAAGTTCATTGGACAGCATCTACTATTAGATCAATGAATGTGTATGAATTTATTTTGCGAACACCCAGTGAGGTCTATAATTATGTGTCACTGAGTCAATGGCTATTGTGCTCTAGTAATTTACTACAAAATGACCATTCCATTAAAACTACAGTGAAGTACATAGGGTACATGGATGTAATAAGAAATGTAGAATTGTAGATAAGCCACAAAATATTACTAGAATACAGCATGTGACTTAGCATTCCCAGCTCTTTAATATAGATGCGGAGGTTGATGCCTTTCCTTTAATAAATTAATCAATGATCACCAGAGTTCCTTGATGAGGTGCTTTGCTGGCAGTGTGCGGGGACTAGCGGGGTACCAAATAACACTGCGATTTGTACCTTCCGCTGCGTATCAACTCCTCTCAAGATATCTTCAAGAGCAGTGTGCAGTATCTCTAACACACGACTTATACCCCTAGTGTTGCAAACGTGCTACGGTAACCGTTCGCCAGCATGCGGGCAATAGAGATTATAAGTAAGTATGTATCCAGTAGCTATTTTCCTCCAATTTCGTAGCAATTGCCACGTCAAAAAGACATCTTCATCGGAAGACGACATAGCACTAATTGTGTTATAGGTGTGCGTATTTTCGCCGCAAATGCTTCAAAATGCAAATGTTGGGAAGAAAATAGTGAACCTACACCTTTTGCTATTAGCTTGCTGCTCGCTGCTCTGGTGTTCTTGGAAAACAAACTATTTTGCAAAATATTAAAGGCACAGTCTTTTGTTTCATCTTGTGAAATATACAGCGATATTTTCTTGCTAAGATAAGTGCCTGCCTTTGTTTAAAAGCCTAGCGATGTTTGCTCTATTACGCTTTATCTAACAAACTGCCCCTGGCTCGTTTATCAGCACGGAGCTACCTTGAATACCTTAATTGCTTGGGTATTCATAAAATTTACGAAATAACCAGACTACTAATATATCAGTAGCACATACCAATTCACTTACTCGTAGACTCGTAGCTAAGAAAATAAAAACGCTGTAATTTATTGAATAAGCTGTTGTTTCGTAGCTCATTGTAGTTAACGATATATCTAATACCGTCTCTACACAAGCTTAATTATGGTATCTAGTATCAATCTATTATTTATACATTATTAACGCGTTGCCTGCCACTTACAACATGTTACAGTACAATTAGAGCTGAGATTCAAGCTAATTTGATCATGTCTGCAAGGGTATGACTTATTAAGTTATAAGGAGACATTTTCAACATTCAAAACTGTTTCATCATTAGATTTTTTCACTCCACTTCTGGACATAGGCGTTTCTCAGACCGCGCCACTCCTTTCGGTCCCTTGCCACCTGCATCAAGGCCAGACCGGTCACTTTTTGGAGTCGACAGTTCATCGGGCTGGGTGATTCAAAAATCAAAATAAGAGTGTAAGAGCCAGAAATATAAAGGATCCATATATAGGTCAATTAGTGGAGAGGGACAAAGGGTGCTTTTTTCCGGATTCATCATCATCATCACCGTCATCATAAAAGTATCTGTCCCCCGCGGTTTTATTCGCATTTCGGGATAAAACGTAGCCTATGTCCTTCTCCATACCATAGGCTATCTGCATGCCAAATTTCATTTTAATCTGTTCAGTGGTTAAGCCGTGGTAACAAACAGATTGATAGCCAGTCGTCGAATCGCGGTGGGCGAAGTATGACGTCACAGCGGGACGCTACATCCTCACGAGCGTTTTTAAGATTCTTGAACTAAAATCGCTGTAACTCAATTATTTATTCCAATAGTTCGTAATTTTTGATCAAATTCAAATATTTTTTTACAGGATTTATAGGTTTTTATCATTGAATGTTTTTATACTGTAAAAATATGCATACCTACTCAACAAAAAACATACATTTTGTTTATAGTAAGCGCACGTGGTAACTTCAGTAGCTTTGTCCTTCATTAGTGCCCTAATAGAGACTGATTTGAAATGGCTTTGACTTTGAACTTGTACCTTTTGAATTTTTTATTCAAATTAACATAATTATTTTAGAAGGTGCCAAAAGTAGTCAACTAAAACTAATGTATAGCATAGTTTTTCATCTGAAGAATGTTCATTAAGATCTCAGAAGCGTCATAACTAAACTTCCCATATAATTATTATTAGCTTGCTGCCCGGCGCGACTTTGTTTGCGTGGTGTCCTACCCTATAGTTTTTTTATACCACTAAGGTGGCAAACAAGCATACGGCAGGCCTGATGGTAAGCAGGTGATGGTAGCCTATGGAAGCTTGCAACACCAGGTATATCAATCGCGCGTTGCCGACCCTGAAGAAATATCTTCACACCCTTTTTGAAGAACCCCATGCTATAGGTACTCCATTGGGAAAAAAAAAACTTATTTAATTTCTAAAGTATTCAGTCGTTTTCAAGTTATGGCGTGACCAAGGGAAATAGGGATTCATTTTTATATATATAGATTTAATCAACTCATCTACGATTATAGGTACCTACATGAGTGTCAACCTTAAGTTTATTTAGCACTAGCTGTCCCCCGCGGTTCCACCATGTTCCCGGGATAAAAAGTAGCCAATGTCCTTCTCCATATCATAGGCTATATGCATATCAATTTCATAATGATCCGTTGGGTAGTTGAGTGAAGGCATAACAAACAAACAATTTCACTTTCGCATTTATAATACTAGTTAGGATTAGGATAAACTTTTATAATTTACTGCGTGTCTGAAATTTAACGAAGTTTGTATCTCATTAATAAAATGCCCTAGAAGCTTATAAATTATTCAGTAAAAAATATATCACGAACTTCAAAAGTATTTTATTAATATAATTTAAGTGTTCCATCGCACAGTATTAGATTTCTAAAAGTAATTTATTTTCCACACTTAAATTGGATTTTTAATTATTTTCGTTAATTTAGACATTTTTTTATTCCCAAAGTTATACATGAAATATACGTACAGAAACAGTCCGAAAAATCTAAAGATAGCAACGTGCGATTCAATTTGACAGCGACAAATATTAAAAGAGGATCGAACGTGAGGTGAACCCTCGGGGCAATCGACTTTGTCATCAAGTAACCCTTAGGATTTTCAATAGCTTCACATAAAATAGCGTATTCCAATAATATTAATTAGTTCCTGAATATTCTTATTTCTTTAGACTTTAAAATTGTAAGGAACTTGGAGGCTCGTATTTTGTTTACGTTATATAAGTACTCTCAGTTCTTGAAAACTTTTTGATATATTCGTTATATGAGTGAGCTTTGTGTACTTGGTGTACTTTAGTCAACGTTTCTTATTCTCTGTCCCTTTCTATTTTTTGAGAGCGAATGAGCTGTTTGGGTATAAGTTCAAATTAAACACATGAGTAGAAAAAAATATTTTTATATAAATTTATACGACAACCCATTTCAAATTATTATTACATGTTATTATTATTCACAATATCGAAAATTCTAACTATTATCAAGAAGTATAGTTACACTTACAACTGCTGAACTTATAAGTATAGTTACCTATGTATAGTATCTATATAGATATAAGTAGGTATAACATATTTTTACCATTAATATTTGTTGATATTTACAATGTACCTACTGCTACGTAAGTATTAGACAGGCACACTGGTATTGATAATGTACAGTGCATTGTAAGCTTCAATACTTTATGACAAGAATGAAATTTATTTTCGAGTATTTGATATAAAAGCTAGATAAATAAAAACATGAAAATGGTTTGAATTATTGGTTATAACGTTAAGATTGATTCATGATAATAATTATCATGATTATCAATCCGGCCAAGGTCGCTTGGAATAATAATTTTTACATTTTTACAAGAATATAACACATTCAATATAATTTTAAGTATAAAATCATATATTAATACATATCTTGAGCAAATTGAAATGACTAGAACATTTTTGATAAGATTATTAAATTAATATATTTTTTTTCCATAAAATTACCTTATCATTTTATGACTTAACAGAAATCGTGTTAAATCTTAAAAATAGCGTACATACACTTGAGGACGAACTTATTGTATATTTTGTACATGTACATAAAGTTGTGGTTAAATGCAAATATTGAGTAGAAGTATAAATAAAAATGAGTTTTTTTTATTACATACTCAAAAATTTCCTTGTTTATATAATCTGAAAAAACAGGATTAGCATATTTGTTTTTGCATTACAATGAGAGAAACATTGCTTTTACTTAGGACCTGAGGTAGGCAGATTAACTGCTTTCAAAAAATATTTGGCTAAAATAAATATAGAAACATGAAGTGGAAATATTGTATCTCAAAAGTTTGTTAATATCTACTAAATGCGTTCGTATATTAGTTTAAAGGTACGTTGACTCTTTCTAGACATCTATGAAAATTATGTAAAAAATCTAATCTAACCTATGATACCTATCTATGGAAGGACGATTATTTATATTAGGAATAATTACAATATAATATGGCTTAGGTATCTTAGGAATGATATTTATATTTGGTAATAATTTGTATTATTAACATCAATAAATAATTAAACAGTGTCAAACATTGGAACGATAAATATTTATATAAATATTCGGTAAGGTATATTTATCTTTACAACGGAATCTTAGAAAATAAACAACGAAACAGTGAGAAAATGATTGGTTTAATTTGTTTTCAGTCTTGATAACATTCAGTCTCTACAAGATCTCATAAAAATAAATCATTACAAAAAACAATTCGGATATTAAATATCAACTCATCATAAAAAGAGGAAAAACGAGTTAATAGAGACAGAGCTCAATAAATATAATAAAATAAGTCAAAAGATCATTATTCCTATTTATAGCAAATCAATTAAGTATTGCGAACCACAATTTGATTTATATTCCTTTTCTCAATATTAAAAGAAATTGTGATGGTTTTTAGCAGGGTATTAAACAGACGTGGTTTTATCGGAACGGAAGTCTGAATCGGAGTTTTTAAATTTGGCTTATCGGAACCGAAATCGGAATCGGAGGCGTAGGCAGAAGAGAGATGTGTTAAGAGCAGGTTGATTGCTCCGTAAAATAATTAATTGCAAGTGTGAGTGCCAAGCTAGGTATTCGATTGAAGGGCCGTTTGAGTTATTGAATGTAGACATTGTAGGTATATCATAACTACTCGGGTAACGCGTGACGTCACATAAACGAACAAGTTTATGCTTATTCGTTCGTATCGTATGAGAATTCGGAATCGGATGTGCAAAAATCGGAATCGAAGATCCGTAACATCCCTGGTTTTTAGATACATAGGTATAAATGACAAACTACTTAACCTAACTTTTTGTTGCAAGATTAAACCTGCCCTTTTAATAATTTTAGAAATATCTGATATATTGCTCTCTGTACTTGGAATGATTCACTGAATATAATATTTTTTTACAATGTCACGAAGCGCATTAGTTCCCTCTTTATATTTATGTACAAAACTAGAAGCATCCAATGCGTGATAAAATTACAGATAAATATGTATATACAATTACACAAATGACATATTATGTACACAGCTAATCAGTAAATCACAGCTCCTGATTGATTTTTTTCCCATTTAATATTCATTACAGAAAATGAACAACAATCTACACTTTATTTACAGACGACGCTTATAATAATATCTAATCTAATTTGAGATTTCGGCTTTGGTTTGGTATGTCACTTTTTTCTTGCTTAAATTTCTTCTGATGGAGGGGTTACGACTATCGCTTTCTAGGCTAACCTCACTGACTGATTCGGAGTCTTGGCAGTAGGGGACATTATCGGGGCACAGGTGTCGTTCAACACAGTGTATGGGTTCGTCGAAGGAGGCGTGATCTAGTTGCCGCATGCGGTAGGAGTCGTTGCACGCGTGCCGCTCGCCGCCGCGCCTGGAGCGCAGCGAGCGGCGGTCCCTGCATCAAGAGCACCGGGACCGAGGACCACGGAACGTGCCCGCGCGGGCCTGATGTCACAACCGACACATCTCGTGCTGAGTCACCGACGAGTACATCATCGTTGCTACTGGATACTGTAATATAATGGTTATGTTGTAATTAAGTTAGTTTATCTGATGATACCACGAGGAAATAAAGTAACAAGCAGATTATGTTAAAAAAAAATGAAGAAAATATTTTTGAGTATACAACGTGTAACAGATTTGGATGCTAAATCGTTGAACGGTTTTTTCAGAATCGCCTACTGAATCAGAAAACTATTCTGAACAAACCGTTTAACGGTTTAGCATCTAAATCTGCTACACGTTGTATTTGAAAGAATTACTTTGGGATAGCCACCGCAGGTCTTTAAATTCTATTTGGAACAATTTCAGGATATCAATAACAGAGATATCCTATAAGAAGCTTATAACATATATTCCATTCATTCCATATAGTTTTCCTGGTAGTTGGAATGACTAATGCATAAGAAAGGCATACGACTTTTGCGTGGGAGCTATGATAACATCATAAAAGATTCCATTAAGTTATGAAATTAAATTTTTGGTTTACGAACACACGATTTTCATTTTCAGGTCATGCAAACATGAATAGGGATGATCGCTATACGGGTCGATTCAGCCGATTCTATATTAGAGGGTGACATTGAAATTGAGATTGAGGTTAAAGGTTGTTTGTTAGGCTGTAACAAATTAGTGTCCAGTGATAGGTGCATGCACAGTTTTGGATTAGAGTTCCAAAAGTTAAATGGTTTTATGAGAAGGAATACGAAGCATCACAAATATATCTCCCAGTGAAAACCAAGTGCGGTCACAACGAATATAGTTATTGATAGCGTGTTTGTTACAGTACGAAGGCTAGGGCACACAGACACATAGTGCAATATTTGAGGTGGTTTCAACCTCAACACGTACCTCTAACTTGATCTTTGATAAAGAAACCGAAGTCTTAATGATGCTTAAATTGGCCATAAAATTTGTTCAATTAAACACGAGATTTTAATCCTCCGTAAACGACTCAGAATTACTTCTAAATAACGCATTTTACTTTACGAAGATACGAATCGAAATAATATTTCGTCAAGGCACTTGGAAATTTGGATGATGAATCGAAACGTATAAGAGCTGAGTCGCTATATGTAAGTTTGTTCGCAGGAGTTTTGTCTGATCTGTTGAATGCCCGTCAGTTCGCTCGACGAGTAATAACGACGAGTGGTGCGCAACTGAAAGTAAAAGAACAAATTCATGACAATACCTATTTGAAGAAAGCAGCTCGGCTTGCAACACAAATAACAAAATTTCCTTTTTTAAACTAACACGTTTTCTATTAGACTAACTAAAAAAACTAGTAATTTAAAATTTACATACAGATAGTTTTTGTGGGCTCACCTGAGACTGTTTATTAAATCGGAGCTGGGGCTGGTATTTTCGACGCAATTTTCTCGGGCAACAGACGCATATTATTCTAAGAAAAGCCCTGAAACAATAATGAGAGTCTATTAGTGCTTGTGGCAAGGATAATCTATAATCTATATTCTAAGTATGATTAGTTTATTTATATGTACTGTATACAGTTTGTATATGATTTGATAAATGATACACGTGTTTTAAAGTTTTGCAACATTAAAACCATTAAAAGGTGATGTTTTAAGGAATAGTTGGTATGGCCATGCTAAGAAGTCATATTTGACGAGAGGGTATCTCTCCTTGCCGCACTATGTTTGTCTCTTTTTGACACATGGATGTATATGGGCTGTCAAATTGACCTATAAGGAAGGCCCTATTATACTAAGAAAATATTACTTATTAATCTAAAATACCCCTAAGCGTACTAAATAGGGGTACGCGAGAGAAACGGCCTAGTATATAAATAAATTGAACAAACTTTTATAATTGTTTAAGTAAATATTAATTTAAAAATACTTAAATTCAATAGCTAGTCAAACGAACAAGAAATACAGAGCTTGTTGTAGCGAAGGTAAAGATAACAATAGATGGTGACACCCGCGTCAATTACCTGCTGTTGTAAACGACTTGCGGGCTCCGTCGGGCGGTCGATCTGATGAACCCTACCAAACTCAACGTAATTAAACTTCCCAGCAATTGTCTTGGTGACGTTTAATTTAATTATGTTTGTACAGGTATATATTTCTTTAAGCGCATGTTGAAGTTGATGCTGTATTTTAAATGGATAAAATGATCATTATCATATATTTACTTACGAGGAAGCCTTCGATTCTATCGAAACCTGGGCTGTCCTAGCGTCACTGCAACGCTGTCATATCGACTGGCGTTATATCGAGGTGTTGAGATGTCTGTATGACACTGCCACTATGACCGTCCATATCCAGACCAAAAAACAAATCCCATCCAATTGCGCAGAGGGGTAAGACGAAGCTGTACCAACGCATTGGAGGATGTCTTCAAAATCTTGGATTGGAATGGTCGCGGCATAAATATAGCGGTAAGTACATCTCACACCTCCAATTTGCCGATGACATCGTCATCATAGCAGAGTCACTAGAAGAGGTTGGCGAAATGCTGCATGACCTAAACGGTGCCTCGCGACGCGTTGGTCTCGGCATGAACTTGGACAAGACAAAAGTCATGTTCAATGCACAGGTTGTGCCGAGACCGACATGTATGATTGAGGGAACGGCACTCGAAGTTGTCCAAGAATATGTTTATCTGGGTCAAACTATCCAGGTAGGGAGAAACAACATCGAGAAAGAAGCCGACCGCAGGATTCGTTTGTGTTGGGCAGCATTTGGAAAACTTCTTCCTATCTTTAAGTCCCCTATACCGCAGTCTCAAGACAAAGGTGTAAAACCAATGCGTCCTGCCTGTCATGACTTACGGAGCCGAGACGTGGACACTAACGCATATACTGGTCCAAAAATTTAAAGTCACTCAGCGAGCTATGGAAAGAGCTATGCTCGGAGTTTCTTTGAGGGATAGAATTCGCAACGAAGTCATCCTACAAAAAACCAAAGTAACCGACATAGCTCAACGAATTAGCAAACTGAAATGGCAAAGGGCTAGTCACATCTGCCGCAGAAACGACGGTCGATGGAGCAGACGAGTCTTACGAGTGGAGACCGCGTCTTGGCAAACGTAGTGTGGGGTGGGGCGCCTCCCAGCCCGATGGGCTGCCAACCTCAAAAAAGTGGATGGATGCGGGTGGAAAGAAACTGTTGATGATGATGATGATATATTTACTACAAGTAGGTATACAATATATGATCTATGTATAGAAAATTTCCTTGCAGAAAGGTTCTCGGCAAGACACGCTGCTGTCGATCATTTCCAAGTTTCATAGAATTATTATAATACAAAAAAATTGTGTGAAAAAAGTGATTACAAAAAAATAGACATAAAAATAACTTTTCTTATGTGCTATAAATAACCTTTTCAATTTTTAAAACAGAAGTTGAAGAATTTTAATTTATAAAAAGCCAAGTTATTAGTCACGTTGTGTAAACCTTAAAAAAGCGAGAGAAACCTTTTATCGGATTCATTTGAAATTATCACAGCGGAACAAAGGAAGTTCGGTCGGAGATGCGAAGGAATTGTAATTCACTTTATCGTTTCTATAGGCTTCGGGAAATTCGATTAAGTGGCGGCGGTTGCAGATAATGAACTAAATATACATTAATTTTCGATATTCCGAGTAAAGGTGTATTATGCAAATTGTGCCTGGAGTGTTCGTTAATTTTCACGGGAAATCATTTATATTTATGTATTTTTTCAAGGTTTATCCAAGGTACAAAACACTAATTATCCATCGGAGACAGAATCATTAAATATACATTAATGCTCTATTAAATATTGCTGAATACGTTTAGCGAGAATAAGATTGTAACACCGATTTATATTGAAGAAATCAATCTTATCCTCAGTCGAGCTGCTCTCTGAGCCAAAATACGCTATGGTCTACCTCTCTTAAACAGATCCGTAACGACTAATCGGATTTGAATGAAACTTTGCACATAGATAGATCATATCATGGATATTTATTCCGAGAAAATATAAACCAAGAAAGTTGGTTAAGATTCCATCTATCGCGCCGTAACATGCATTTGAGTGCATACATTTGTCTGTATATCCTGTGTCTGGGTGAAATATTGTTTTCACAAACAAAAGAAGTATATGTAGTATATCAGTTATCTGGTTTCCATAATACCAGCTTTGCATGTCCCATGCATGATATTTATTTATAAGGTCCTCCGGACAGGAGGATAAAACTTTGAACGGAAGCTAATACAATTTCAAAAAGGCTTAATTTTCCTTGTTTCATTTAGTTATACAAACTGAAAGCCCTCAAGGTATATAAGTGTTTATTGCATGGCGGCTGAAACAACACAGCGGATCCACTCCCTCTCACATCCGCCTTGGTCTTAATCAAGCGCTGTTCTCATGTAAATATTCGCTACACTGCCGCCGCGCCGCGCCGGTGGTTAATTGCACTGCAAAACTGAATACTTGTATGGAAATTAGACATATAACACCTAGCGTTGTACTCGGTATTAATTGAAGGTTCAAATAAACCATGCTAAGATATGAAGACTTATGTATGTGTATTATAAATAAATTATAGTAAAGTTTAGTTTTTTTCACAGAGACTTTATATATACAGAAGAATCAGGTTAGATCACAGATAGATAATCTTACTCGGCAAACAACGTGCTTGTTATTACATTTATACCTATGAAAATTCAACCGTATCAAAATTTTGCTGGGAGGTATTAATTTTAATAATGAATATGTAAGTCATAAAAAGTTAATTTAGTAAGTTTATAAATACGTTATTTTGTACCTCTCCGTAAGTAACCTTAAACCCTTAATCACAGAATATTTAATAGTACTATAAGCTGTCAGAAAGGCACACATTTTGGCCTTAAATATACCTACTTATTTATTTTAAAAGTGAGTCGGTGCGGCCCACGTTCCCTCTATTTTCAGGATACAAAAGGAAGCTCTGAAAACAAGTAATGAAATTTCAATTGTTGAGGTTTCCCCCGTTTTGCTGGATGTATTAAATTATTTTATGTAGTTTTTTGATTATTACAACTATTAATGTGTAATGTGGTTCTTTAATGTTATTTTGTACTATTATAGCAATATTACAAACTGAGCTATATAATTTATTTTTGAATAATAAACAAAAGAGTGGTTTTAGTTTGTGAATGGGCACTGTATTCACAGACAAGTATTCAGTAAAATCACTTTCAAATTGTGATTATTTTTAAGTCTCTATATCGGGATAATTAAAAAAACAGTGCGAGCCGCTTGATCCAAATTATCGTAAGATGGAAGTAAGATTGTTTCAGTATTTCTAAAAAGTCTTTGTATTTCACAAAACTTTCATAATGACGGGTCTATCATTTGACTCGGCATGTATATTCTTTATTGTCTTTTTTATTCCTACACTAGCTGTCCGTCGCGGTTTCGTCCGCGTTCTCGAAATTAAAAGTACTGGGTAATGTAGCTTAGTTAAGTTTCCTATTAAAGAAAAAATTTTCAGAATCGAAAGACTAGTTCTGGAGATTACCTTATCACGTGGAACATTGAGCACTCAGCTCGGCTAATTATTGTGTACTCGTACATTGATACACAAATGGAAATGCCCCTATAAAGCTTAGTAAGATTATCGGAGAATGTCTGATAATGAATGTGTTGGGAATTGGCGCCGATCCAACACTAAAGTTCAAGGCCATTTCAGACAAACATCATAAACTATTGAATCAATGGAGCCGTTGTTATTTGGATTTTAGAAAATAAATATTATGTTAAGTCCTCTCAATTTAGACGAACTGATATCATATGAGCAAAAGTGGGGGTTTCTGTTACTTTTTACGGCTAAAATACAGAAGTGGATGATCTTATCCTGGGACCGTGAGGGACACCTAGTTTCCATATAAAACAGAAAAAAATGGACGATTCCCGCCCCACTTTGTATAATGGTGCGTCCATGCTACGCGAATCGAGCACGAGCCGAGCCACAAACGAGCCTACAACAACACGATGCGAATCCTTTTTTACGTGAAAAAACTGACAATCGCGCTCGTTCGAGGCTCGCGAGCCAGTCCACGCTACGCGAATCGTGCTCGCAGTGTGCTCGTTCTCGGCTCGGCTCGTGCTCGGTTCGCCAAGCATGGACGCACCATAATGTTTACTTGTTTGTCTTAGTTAAAAAGCGTGAGTAAGTTTCTGCTTCATTACCTTAGTTACAGACACCTGTGCCCTACTTAGTCTTAGGTATTATCTTCACAAAGACCTTTTTGCTAGACTAATAAAGGTTACCCCTCGCCGTAAATAATCATTTTAATGAAACGCTTAGCTGTGGCTTTAAAATATGAAGGATAAAAGACGCTGTACTAGCATTAATTGTGCTAATCTACAAAATTAGTAAATTTTATGAATTGGAAGTAGCAATTAGAACTATTTTATTCTGATATCTTGGAATAATATAAAATCTATGAGATACCGAACTGAGAATTCTTTCAGAAACTTTATAACACATCTAACACGAACACTTTATTTAAACGAACATGAAAATGAACATATTAATTGAAGTAATTTTTTAGTCTTAAGATACGTACTCCGCACGCTTTTCGAAATTCTCAGTAGAAGGCGCTTAAATTTTCTTTCGTACTAACTTTATATAACGTACAGTATTAGTGCTTATTTCAAAATACTCGCTATACACATTAAGTAGAGAGTTCGGTGAACAAAAGCAATTTTTCAGCCGACCGCTTTAGGTGGAAAATTGTGCGATACATTCAAAAGACAGAATGAATTGAGCTTCTGATTTATCTTCAGTAGGTACTGTTTGGATCATTAGGTACGTATTACTTGACGTTTTTTTACAATTTTTTTGTGAATACATTTCGAATGCCGGTTTTAACACTTCTTTTTGATTAACGTTGGGAATATCAAGGGGGTTATTTTGCCACAGTTGCAGTTATATACGTTACTAGCCGTGCTGTGTGGTTTCACCTTCCTTTACCCCGCGATTAAAAAGCCTATAACATTGTCAATATTACTCACTTTTCTAGGACATTTTTTTAAACGGACTGGTCGTAAATTTGTGTGGTACAGCGTAAATACTCATCAGCTTTATTCTTTATACATGCTTAAAATTTTCTGCGTGACACGATTAACACAAAAGTTTGTATTCTTTAATAACCCATAAGAAAGGATACTAGTCCTAAAGGGGGTAAAAAAGGGGCGCAGGTAGAAACCGCGGGCGGAAAGCTAGTTAATTATATAAATAAATCTTTAGTTGTCCCCCTTGCAGTACTACTTAACAGAGGCTGTATCAGCGTATCTTATGGAACATATACATGGTACATTAGGTATACTAGCAGGATTTAAACATTTATTTTCCTTCTTTCACGATCATGTTGAGATTATGGTCAAATACTCTCCAATTTACTCTCCATATTTGCATACCAATTGTTTGTTTTTTAATTTTTAATTGTAGTGTTATTTTTTGTAACGTGTTGGTAAGCACATATCTAGAAGGGAACTGGCTGGCTCTCAAGTGCAGCTGTCGGGACATACTGTTAAGAATTTGGCAACAGATTTTCAATTTAAATAGGGTCAGCCTAATGTTTTCATTCATCGAAAGCTCAACATGTTGTAGCTTCCTAGAGTTATCAATAATTATGTCTACTCGATCAAGCACCCTTCATTACAAACACTATAAAAAGTATATAATACCTCAATTGAATGAATGAAATGCCCCACGCTGGGCATGCAAAGGTCCAATTTGTGGCGCCATCAATTAAATCGCCTTGTAAATTTGATGCCGACACGAATGACTAAACTGTTCAAAGTGATTTATGAGCGTATTTTTGCCATTTTTGTTGGTATGCAATTATTCTTTTATTTGTTTTTTGGCCTTTAGGAGTACCTTTGATCCTTGTTTGTTAAACATACAGGGAAAAAGGATCAAATTGGATGGCTCATTTCTCTATATTTTAATTTAAAAAAAACATAGTTTGAAACAGAACGATTGTATAAAAAATCGTGGCATTAGGCAGCCAGCTAAGATCAAGTAATTCGCTACTATATACACTTCAATCTTTGCCGGCAACATTTACGTATTCGATCTGTTTGCAACTGCTATTGAAAGCACTTCAAAGAATCTGTTTAAAAATAAAATATTAATTATATGTGTCACAAATATCTCGTTTCAAAAACTTACAGCGAGTTTCTAGACTGTTAAAATAGTAGCAAATACTTCAAGCACGAAACGCTTATTAAAGTAGAAAGTTTTTATAATATTTCTACGTCGTCGTGACGGCTTATAAGGAAGCCAACTGTGGTTCATATTAAGGCACGTCAATGATAAATGTATTATTTTTCACATCGTTAATTTATGTTCTACCCCACATAAGTAACTCATGACTGAAAAGACTTCCGTGGCGTGTCGTTAGCAACTAACAAATGCATAACTTTGTATTAATTATGGCATATAATCGACGTGGTGACCCAAATGTGAAATGGTCTGGATAACCTACATTATTATTTTGGTATTATTTTAGACTGTGAAATTAGGTATAGTATTTAATATTGACTTGGGAGCTATTTGGAAAAACTGTAAAATTCTCGTAGCGCTACCTCGTAGCTGAGTTTATTATTAGTTTGTTTGCGAGAAACGCATCGCTACAAGTGCTAGATTTCCTGTAGCGCTGCAACGCTCATTGCTCTTGGAAGTTTTATTCGATTGCTTTGTACAATAAAGTAGTAAAATTATTTGTTATATATATCTTTTTGTTAGGGCGGTTTTCTTCTATTTTAGCGGAACAGGATGAATAGAAAAAAACAGTGTTTCCCAAATCTTTGAGATTTATTTAAAAGTAAAAGAAAGCATTTTCCTTTTTCAGACTTTTATTTAAAAAAAACTTAATGATTTCCTCCATGGTAACATATATATTTAATTTATAGATATATGAAAACATATCATAACTCTTGAAAAAACAAAATCTCGTGCAACATTCATGGCGGGTTTCGGGTATGAATCTCTAAGGATGAACCCTTTGGACTTCCGCTTGACACAGTTATTTTGGACACTCTGTATAATGAATATAAAAACACGTAATTTTTTTTCTTATCACGGCGAATATTTTCGACTTTTCTCTGTAGTTTCTCAAATATCTATAAAATAATATTATATTATAATAATAATAAATATTTAATAATCCCATCATGAAGAGTTTGTATTTAGATGTAGTTTTTTTCTCCTTAATTTGTTATTGAAATTAATTGGATTTATGTATTTAAGTATTACTTAATATTATTATAATGTTGTAGTGCCTTTGCAGGGCTCAAGTACCTATTATACCGTGCGGAAACATAGCACGGTGGTAGCGTACTTTGTAGTACCAACCTGGCTAGCTACCACCCTCAAGTTGAAAATTTATCGCCAAGCACGTATCAGTGTGTCCCGACAGCTTAGGTCCCGACAGGTCAAACATAGGCCTATACATAGTTAAAAAATGTGCTATATAACATTACGCTACGACTCAATGGAGCTGAGCAATGACGTTTAATATGAGTGAAGCCGCAGGGAACAGGAATATTTCAGACCATAAGTTCATAATAATAATTCTAGTTAAATTAGTAATTCCACTGAAACTTGAACAATGGCAAAAAACTTTCGCTACCTAACTTCGATGACAACAGAATTTAATGTTGGCAGCACTATGCCGACCAAACTTGTCAGTTCCGCCAACATGCCGGAGTTCACTCGTCGACCGGAACAGGATGCTCGTCGCCCTACTAATGTACCTTGTACAATATGTTATACTTATCTGTATATAGAATGTAGAGTTTAATTCAGATTCTATTAGTGAACTAAATATTGAAATATTAATTAAAATAATAAATAAATATTGAAATACTGTATGACTATAAAAACCTCTGTATTTTACTTTTTACCCGGCTGAGTGACAGCAAAGACGGGTTATTAGATAACTTTTGAGAGAGATAGAGCGTAGCGTTTATTCGCTCAAAGAGCAGCTCGACTGGGAAAGTACCTCCACCTTACAAATAACTTTGTGCGTGTTTAAAGTTGTATTCCTGCGCGTCAGTAAGGTCGGCAGAGCTCATAGGGGGGAAAGATCGGTAACGCATGAGCGATGCTTCGTGTGTTGCAAGCGTGCATATGGCTATGTAACCGCTTACCATTAGACGGGCCGTACGCTTGTTTACCGACTTAGTCATATAAACTTTGTATCTATGTATGTATGTAGGGATTCTTAATAATCTCGAAATATCCCAACGGTTAGATGGATTTAAATGAGTTAGGTGTGTACCGATTCGTCTACACCAGCGTTTCCCATTAGCCGGGTCGTGACCCGGTACCGGGTCATCAAAATAAAATACCGGGTCGCGACATTCCCGCCTTGTTTTAAAAATAAGCAGCAGCTCCATACTTCGCACAAAAATTTAGTGACTAGCCATGGTATATGCAAGCGGTAAATACAAAAAGGAAAAAAAAAACGCGTACCATATAATATTCAAATTCATAAATCGTTTAATTCAACATAGGCCCCAATAAGGCACATTAAAAAATTATTATTAAAAAACAGCAAGGATTATTTTTCAAATAATCTTAAAATACATTTTACAAAATTAAATAAGTAAGCGAACACTTCATTTAAATGCGTTTTTGTCTTTTACAGAATAGGAAACTTTATATCTAGTACCCTTTCTTACATAACTTTTGTTTAATATTTTTTTCAAATCTATACACTAACCCCCTGCTCATAAAACGTTATTTAACTAATATACTGTTTAAACGGTCACGTAAATAACGTCACTCTATTGTCATTGTCAAATAATGTGACATTATTTACGTGACCCTTTAAACAGTATATTAGTTAAATAGCGCTTTATGAGTTAGGGGGTAATATAATAATAGTTCTTAAATTTCTTTGGGTAATTTGTTACAGAAACGTATACATTTCCTGAAAGAGTATCCAATTCTATTATCTCTTCTAAATATCTTGTGAGGTATCATTGAATCGGTCTTTTAAAATCAATATAATGTGTCAATACAGCCAAAAGCTTTGGCTGTAAAATTGGCTTTTTCATTGGCGAGAAGTGTGATGTAATTGCCTTACTTTACCATCATCATCATCATCTGCCTGCCCTGTTCCCAATCAATTGGGGTCGGCGCAATATGTACGCTTCTTCCATTCATCTCTTCTATCCGTCATACTAGTATCCACTCCTTTCTTACACATATCATCTTTCACACAATCCATCCATCTCTTTTTCGGTCTTCCTCTTCCCGTATATCCATCCACTTTCATATTCATAACTTTTTTAGTGACGTGGCTTTCATTTCTCCTCATAACATGTCCATACCATGATAAACGGTTCCCTCTCAACTTTTCAGTCACTGGCGCTACTTTCAGGCTTCCCCTTATGTACTCATTTCTTATCTTATCCATTCTTGTCACTCCACACATCCATCTCAACATCCTCATCTCAGCTGCATGCAATCGTCTTTCATCCGTCCTCTTTACTGCCCAGCATTCCGAACCATACATTAGGACAGGTCTTATCACGGACTTATAGATTTTCCCCTTCAGCTTTAAAGGCATCCGTGGATCACATGTTGTTCCTGTTACCTGTCGCCATTTCATCCAACCTGAGCTGATTCTCTGCTTTACATCACGGTCAATATTACCATCACTTTGCATTTGTGATCCAAGGTACCGAAAGTCGGAGCAGACTGGTACTGACACTCCATCAAGCAAAATAGGTATGAACGTGGAGAGACCGCCGAAATCACAGAACATGTGCTCAGTTTTGGTTCTGCTAATTTTCAAGCCAACACTCTCCAACCCTTGCTGCCATTTGACCAGCCTGCTCTGGACCTCAAATCCATTTTCACCGACGAGAACAATGTCATCGGCAAATAGCATACACCAGGGGGCCTCCTCCTGCAGGTGCGACGTCAAAGCATCCATTACAAGCAGGAAGAGATAAGGGGTCATAGCCGACCCTTGGTGTAAGCCGACAGCCACACTGAACTTCTCGGTAGAGCCAGCCGCAGACCGGACATATGTACTGCACCTGTTGTACATCGCTTGGATCAGCTGCAGGTATTTCCCAGGCAAACCTTTCTCTTTCAAAGCCCACCACAAAACCTCCCGGGGAATCGATCATATGCCTTCTCAAGATCGACAAACACCATGTGCAGGTTTTTATGTGCTCGTTTGTATTTTTCACACAAAGTACGGAGTGCAAATATGGCGTCTGTCGTTCCTCGACCAGGCATAAACCCGAATTGATTTTGGGTGATCTCACTTTCTTCTCTCAATCGACTTTCTATCACTTTCTCCCATACTTTCATACTATGTGACATGAGCTTTATTCCTCGATAGCTATTGCATTCCTGGATATCACCCTTATTTTTGTAGATGGGCACTAGCGAACTGTCGCACCATTCGTTGGGGATTGTCTCTTCATACAATAACTTATTGAAGAACAAAGTCAACCACTTACATCCATCCTCACCTAACAGCTTCCATACCTCAACTGGTATCCCGTCGGGCCCTACTGCTTTACCATTCTTCATACCTCGTACTGCCATTCTTACTTCATCCATACTCACTTCCCTAACTAGACCTATATTTATAGGTACATTCCCAAGGACTTTACTCCATTCATTCTCCTCATTCATTAACTTTTCAAAATATACTTTCCATCTTTCTTTCACATCTTCACCCTTCGTTAATACCTGCCCACGTTCGTCTTTAACACACTTTACTTTTGTTATGTCTCTTGCATTCCTTTCTCTTGCTTTTGCCAAACGGTACAAGTCTTTTTGGCCTGCAGGGCTGTCTAGTTTTTTGTACAACTCATCCTGGACCTCAGCTCTTGCAATAGCAACCGCTCTTTTGGCTTCCTTTTTACGCCTCTTATATACTTCCTTTTTTGCTTCTTTCATACTTTTATCCCCATCCTCCATAATCTGCCACTCTTTGAATGCTTTCTTCTTTTCTTTCAGACCCGCTTGAACCTTTTCATTCCACCACCATGTATCCCTATCTATCTTGCCTTTTCCAAGTGATTCCCCTAAAACATCCTTCGCTACAGTCCTTATGCAACTTGCCATTTCACCCCAACATTCATTTACCGGCTTCTCTTTCATGTCATTATTCATATCTATCATTTTATCTACCACACGTTTTTTAAATTCATTCGCACATTCAATCTTCTCCAACATACGCCATCTAGTTCGAGGAGGGGGCTTATCCTTACTCTTCGCAGATTCTATTCTAATAGCTATATCCATAACTAGCAACCTGTGCTGTGCAACTAGATCCTCCCCTGGCAACACTTTGCAGTTCTTAACACAGTTGATATTATTCCTCCTCATCAGGAAATAGTCAATCTGCGTCGTATGCAAGCCACTTTTGTAAGTTATCAGGTGTTGGTCTCTTTTTTTAAACCAGGTATTCACTACAGCTAGGTCAAAAGCACATGCTGCTTCTAGTAAGGCTTCTCCCTCACTATTTCGTCTCCCAAATCCCCATCCTCCATGTACTCTCTCATAACTTGTACTCATTCTTCCCACATGGCCATTAAAATCACCTCCCACATAAATCTCCTCGTGTGCTGGTACGTTCATCAGCACTGCATCTAAATCATTCCAAAACTTCTCTTTTATACTATCCTCACACCCAGTCTGGGGAGCATATACGCTAATCACATTCAACACCACACTCTCCAACATAATTTTTACCAATATCATTCTATCATTAATCCTCTTTACATCTGTCACGCATTCTTTCAACTTACTATCTAATATAATTACCACACCATTCCGCTTTCCATCACTTCCACAATAAAACAACTTATATCCATCACCAATTTCTCTAGCCCTGGTACCCTTCCACTTTGTTTCCTGCAAGCATGCCACATTCACTCGTCTTCTTTTCATAAGATCCGCTAGCTCTCTTCCTCTTCCAGTCAATGTCCCTACATTCCAACTCGCATACCTGATTCTTACTTCCAGAGCTCGCTTCTTACGTTGCACCCGCCCGGTATGATGCAACAACCCTTGTCCATTTCCCACAGGGGCCGGGTGCTGCCCCTGCGCGTCGCCTGGGGGGTACGCCCTAGCCCGGTCTCTTTCTTTATTCACACATACCATATTGCATATAGATTTGGCTTTGATTTAACGGCCGGCCGCCTGCCTGACGCCAACCCTCTTTGGGAATGCTGTTGCGTCACTGTGTGCGAACTGATGATTGCACGTGACCATCTGCATACTCTTTAGTCGCCTCTTACGACTCCCTAGAGACGAGTTGGGGTGGTAGTATTCGCTGCCGCTACCACACAGCTATTGCCTTACTTTACCATAGCGCTTATTTATTAAATACCACAGAGTTATTATTATACTACGTCTAAGGGTCACCGCTCACTATAGCCTCGGCATTTACCTTGCCATGCAAGTGAGGCCTTTAAATCGTATGCGTTAAAGTAAATTTTACAATGACTAGATAAAATAGTTGACGCCTTGCGGCAAGCTCGCTTGCCGCTACAAGCCACTAGTGCTGCTGACCATGTGCTGACCACACGCTTCCAGCGAGCGGTCCGCTCCCTTGCTGCATGACGCCAAGCAAGCAGCAAGCGGTATCTTGCCAAAGCCGCGCCACCAATTTCATTGGGGCCGCGCCGTCTGCGAGGTGGCAGCTAGTGGTTGGATTGAGTTGAGGCGGTGCCGGGCCGTTGCTATGATGGAGCGGTGCTGACATAGTGAGTGGTGACCCTCATACTTACCTGAACAAGTCGTTCATTAATAAAACTACAAAGTCTGACTACACGTATACTACAAAGTCGGTAAACAAGCTACCCCCTGGTTGTAAGCGGTTTACTGAAAAGTAGTTAAGCTTACATGAATTCCTAAAAAAGTTGAAACAGTAAGGTTTACTCACTGGTTCTGTTGCAAATTGCACTAGTTTCAGTCACATCACATGTCATCTCTTTCTCACAAACATTATCTTGATGATGACTAAATTCACATCATCCTTTTCTTATGTTATTTGTTAAACAGGGATATAGTGAGACTTAATTAAATAACAACTTACACAAGGGGGCAGGTGAGTAAGGACTCATAAAATGTTATTTAACTAATATACTGTTTAAAGGGTCACGTAAATAACGTCACTCTATTGTCATTGTCAAATAATATGACATTATTTACGTGACCATTTAATCAGTATATTAGTTAAATAGCGCTTTATGAGTAAGGGGGTTAATTAGCATCGTCACTTATAATATCTACTTGTCTAGAGAACTTATCAACATTTAATGCACATGAATAAATGTCTCATTAAAATACGAAAAAGCGCAAAGCCTTTTCGTGCAATGCTTCCAAATGCATGCTCGGTACCTACTGTTATATTATTTTAATTTACCACACGTGCAAGTGTCATGTTGGTAAATAAGTGGATAACGTGAATTTATGCGGGCTCCTATTTATTGCGACAACTTACGCGATTAAAATTCACAGCAGAATTTGTTTGGTTTTTTAATTAGTGATTTATAAGAGTTGAGTTTGCGTTTGTTTTTAATGTTGACTACTTTTAATATTTTGTGTCAATTTTATTATAATAAAAAAAATATGTTTTTTAGCATAAAATATTGTTTTTTATTTTAAGAGAGGTAGAGCGTAGGGTTTATTCGCTCAAAGAGCAGCTCGACTGGGGAAGTACGTTTGTAATGTTTACGTTGTGTAAAGTTGTGTTCCTGCGCCTGAGTAAGGTCGCCAGAGCTCATTGGGGATGGGGGAAAGGCCGGTAACGCGTGAGCGATGCTTCGTGTGGTGCAAGCGTCCATATGGCTACGATACGGCTAGCCGGCTAAAAGGCGGGCCGTATAGTTGATTACCGACTTTGTCGTATAAAAATATGTATTCTAAATATCTATGTGCCTATAATCATCAGATTTGGGCTTTTTAAAACCTACTTTACAAATATTTTAGTGATAGAAACAATAAAAAAATATCATAACTGAAAGTACATTACCATAGAAGATAAATTTAATTGAAATTGATAAATAAATTGAATGAAAACATTGAATCTACTATTAATAAAAGTACGAAGAAAATTATATCGTATTGAATAAGGTCAGTAATAATAACAAAAGCATAATGTACCTAAGCGTTCTGAAACAAAGCTGGCATAGACAAACATTGAACAATAGACTACGGTGAACTGTGAGGACAGTTTTGATTTTCGTTACAATTGCTACGAGATGGCTACGAGCTGACTACGAGATGGCTACGATTGCTACGACGCCGGTAGTTCGCAGCTGTAAATTTTATCCTGGATTTAGTTACTAATTATTGTTTTATGTTAGATGATTATTATTATTTGGTCTGGGACTACTTTTAACTCTGTGTTTTCATACGAGTTCATTTTTATATCATGAATGGTACGGAAGAATTTATAAAAAGAAAATCTCAGTTTGAGCTTTTTCAAGTTATTCGGTGTGAGCATAATAAAATGTTGTGTAAATGCTTTGAATGCAAAATAACATCCTTGGTTTTTTTTTTAACAAATGCTTGCATTCACTATTAAAAAAAATGTTGTCGGAAGTTCATTTCCAACGTCAGAAGTATACTAATGTACCCACTTGTATGATCTGATTATGATTATTTTTGATGATTACTTTAATCTTAAAATGTCGTTGTTATTAATAAGCATGGACTGGTATTTATACTTCTTTTACCTTACATGCGAATGTGCAATGTCTGAGCCGGAACATTCACAATTTATTTCTGTCTGTGACTCGGTGTATATAAAGATTCAACCCTAACCTGACGTATGAATAATATACAGGTACAAAGCTTACGCTCTTCCAAATTTTAGCCAGCTAAAAATAGATCTAAGAATAATTAGAGGTTTTGTTACGTACCATGAAAACCGAGAGAGTGTGAGATTTTTTTTTTTTTATAATCTGGCTCCGAGGCAGCTTTATTATGTACATTTCATTTTTGTTTCAATAAATAAATTTTTACTTAAAAAATAAAAATATTTGGGGAATATTTATTTATTTATCTTATTATTTCACATAAAATCATCTTATATTTTCTCAATACGTTTTCCTGCTTAATCAAAATTACATGATTTAAACGTAGAATTCATAGAGGCTGTGCTAGCGCGGTACGAGTAGGTAGAGTGAGTACTCGTATAGCCCTCAATTCATGGTATTGTCGGATGACAAAATGCCGTCGTTTGCTCGCGCGATTCCTCCATTTGCCGGGAACGAGCCGGGTGTAGTCGTAAGACTTTTTTTATTCGCAAGATTACGATCCTAGTAAAATGTAAAGTGATTCCATTTTCCTTTGGAATACGTAACTCGAGAGTTATTGCACGTAGTTTCTTTATTATATTGTTAGGATTTAGGTAGACTAACGAGGGAGACATGTCTGGATTTAGCGTCGAGCGTGACGGTGACGCGCGTTCACAAAAATGTAACATATGGAGATAAAATGTGTTGAAAGGCCGCCTTGAAAATATTGTTCCACGGCATTACTCGTATACGTAGGAGGTTAGAGCAGAAAAACAAAGCCATATTTTGTAAGATTTCTTTGGGATATTGTTTAGGTTGCCTACCTAGGTAGTATGAGGGCAAATATTATGAGAAAGAGCAAGAAATTGTATAAAGTGCTACTAAGGTACCACGTAAGGTAGGTAGGTAGGGTAGGTAAGGTAGACATGGGTTGCAGCACCGGGGTATCAGTCACGCGACCTTGCAAAAATCTCTAGTTTTATTCAATTCTTCTTACCCCATTATTATTATTTCACAGACACAATTATTCTTCTTACCTCATGCTGTACTTCCTAAACAAACAAAAGATAATTTTATTATATAATAATACAAAATTCTACTAACTTGTCGTTTTTAAACAGGCTTTTAATATCACAGACTTATGTGCAGTAAGCCTACAAATTCGTAGAGCGGTTTTCTTGAAAGCCTCAAAGAAAGTGGGCTAGCCCTCTTTTGGCAAACAATAGTTGTAGTGTTCTTACAAGACGCCGCTTGTGGAACAAAAGGCGAACAACCAACGCGTTGTTTTCTTCTTCTTATGACAGTTTGAAGCCAGTTGCTAACAGTTAAAATGTTCCAAGACATGTCGTACAATTACAGTCTGGAGAAACTTGTAGTCGACTTTAGTTAGACAACTGAGAAACAAAATGATAAATCGACTTTTTTTATTAAATTCGTGTAATTCTAAAAAAATCGAAAATAAAAATTTATTATACAGTCTTATAGATCTCATACTATTTTTTTCAAAATGTGTGCCATTGTGTACTTACTAAATGATATATTTCGGAAATAATGTTGGCCCACCCTCAATATATAATATAGCTAATAGTATTAGGGGATTCCCCATGAGTTTTATATCATCTTATTTTCCAGCTCAAAAATCTGATTAAATCCCTAAAAACTGATCAAAATAAGAAATGTTATTTTTAATCGACTTAAAAAAAAGGATTTATTATCAATTCGACACGTATGTATGTAATATTATTTGAACTGCAATATTCACATATGATAATCTATTAGGGCTTCCAAACAAATATACAAAAAACATAGGTGTATGTATGTTTCTATGTAAGTATGTTTGTCCACGCATATCTCCCAAGATATTGATCAGATTGTAACCATTCTTTTTGTATTGGTTTACATCTACTTCAACTTAGGAAGCAGTGCAAGTTTAATCGAAATCGGTTCAGTAGTTTTCAAGATATGGATAAATATGTGTGACGGCCTGGCTTATTGATACGAGCTAAGGGTGTGGTGTCAAAGGAAAACATCTCAAAACCTTGGTCAAATTATAGTGCATTTAAGAAAAACTAAAAATGATTAAGTAGTTTTCAAGATATGGACAAATAAGTGTTGCGGCCTGGCCTATTGATACGAGCTACGGGTGTGGTGTCAAAGGAAAAACATCCCAAACATGCACTTGGTCAAATTCTATTATTCTAGTGCATTTAAGAAAAACTAAACAGCACGACGATTCCATTGAAAATATTTCGCTGACTTCTGATCAGTGTCAGATTAGAGTTATTTCATGCTTTTAAGTGTATTTTGAAGTCGATTAAATTTTTTAAATTACTTTTTTTTACTAATCGTATTTATTAGTCGCATTTTTAGGAGTAAAATGAATAGAGTAGAATGTTAGGAGTGTAGTGAACGCCTGGAAATCTTGGTAGCGTGTTTCTTGTTAGTTCGTTGGTGTACTATTAATAACGTTGTATTAGTTAATTCCACGTGTACCTTAATTATTTATTTATCTCAAAGCATTTTATGCCAACGGGTTATTTTTAAAACCACTCAGTGACTAATTGATATATTTTATGAACCTTTTGCAACACGAAAGTATTCAGTAAATATTTTTTTAGTATATGACTAGCTGTCCCCCGCAGTTTTACCCGAGCCGCGGTTAGAATGTTATATCTATAAGTTGTTTTATCTATAAGTTTTATCAAAATCAGTTTAGCGGTTATAGACCTAAACGGTAACAAACACACACACAAAAACTTTATAATTTGGTGATTTAATCATACATACAAACAATACGATAACTCTTGACACCTTTCTTGCAACAACAGTACAACAGTACTCCTTATAACCAAGGAAGAACACTCAAGGGAGCTCATATTTAACTTAATTTAAATAAAGTCCTTTTCGAACAAGTGTCTCCCAGATTTTGTTTAAAAAGCAATTTAAGAATCGCTTGCTACTGCGGACACTCAGGTTGCGAATGAGCTCTCAGCCGTTCTTCAAAAAGGGATTTTTGTGCAAGGTTAGCAATTGTAACCATTGAGTTTTAAAAATATATATATTTTTTTTTTAACCAATTTTAACTCCTGAATGATTCCTAATTCTTTGAGGATTATAAAATAAACGTCATTTCAATTTTTTTTTTTTTTCGAAATGAATACAATTGAGAAAGTTTGGTTATAAAAATATGAAATAGCTCGAAAACTATAAAACAACGCTGATCATACATGGGGGTGGGGGACACTAATTCTTGGGACAGCCTGTAATTAGGTTTGAAATATAATTTCATTTATTTTGAATATATGTTTTTATTCGTTTTATTTTATTATATGGTGACAAAAGCAGTTCTCAATTATTCTGCCAAGAATTGGCATTCAAAATTATCAATAGCAAATACTGATCAATTAAACAATTAGATCATTTTGTTTGTATAATAATTTAATTTACCAAACTAATTCATAAAGCTGTAAATAAAATACGCTTCAGCTGATTATTCAAAATGCTTTTACGCTTCAAAGCGTTAATAGAGTTAGCTAGGATTTTGCATAAATGCTCCCAAGGGCTTTGAATAAAACATAGATTAGGGATTTTGGAACTCAGTTGGGTTTCTATATACTGTTTTGCACAGGTGAAATTGCGTGTTGGAGTCTCTTTTCAATTATTACATGTTATTTACACAATAATATCACAGTCTATAAAACTCGTGTTTTAGGATCCCTTATAGGATAACTTTGTTGTCCGTCTATCCGTCGGTCAAGCACCTTTTCCTCAGAAACACGTAGAGGTAACAAGCTGAAATTAATATCAAATTCTCAAGCTTGCTATCCCTTGGAGTAGAAAAAAATCAAACTTTTAAATCAACACAATCAAAATTTACGGCTGATTATGCCGCATATTTTAACGCTTGCAAGGGAATCAAAACCTTTTGGGGTCCCGTTGACCTAGAATCATGAAATTTGGCAATAAGCAAGGCTGTGTAAAGGAATAAATCCGAAAACCGTTAATAATAAAGTATAAAATGTACTTCTCCAAATACATTTTATACACACACAGATTGGCAATGCCTCTGGTATTGCAAATATCTATAGGTGACGGTGACCACTTTCCATCAGGAGGCCCGTCTGCCTGTTCGTCAACCTCATTACATAAAAAAAAACATTTTATAAGTTAATCGACTTTTACTGTGATAGTTTTCCTTTTAACTTCATTATATCTGTATTGTGTAGGTATATTTCTGTAATTTTTTTCACATATTCAAAAACAAACGTTTACTGGCAGAGGGGTGGGGGGGACCTGACTGTAACAAAAATTTTCACTTTAAACCATAATATTTCACAAACGGATCCATAAATGGAGAATTGGATATCCTAAGTTCACAAACCCGCTATATTTATGAACAGCCTCCACACACCATTGAGTAGAGAAAAAGAGCCCATTTTACGAGTAGGTATACCATAAAAAATTACCGTGGGATGAACCGATGAAACCGATGATGAAAGATTTTATTTTACCACTTTGTTGGCGTGATTAATAATCCACGGACAAACAGACAGACGGACGGACATGACGAAACTATAAGGTCACCTTGTTGACTACGGTCTACGGAGCCCTAAAAACGGAAATTGACAAGTAAAGGTAGGCTCAAGCAAATAGAGATAAATCAAAAAGTAATAAACCTCCATTAGTGTAATTTGAATATTCAACCATATCAATATAATAAAAGCTAATCTACCACCACATAAACAGGCTTATATACTCATATAAAAACAATTTTGTCACTGTCATGTCAGGCAATTTAATTCTATCATGACGTAAATATTTAATAATCTAGAGACAGAAGCTTCGTTTAATGGAAATATCTTTTATGTCACGTCAATATTCCCCGTCCGCTCGAGATAATCCCAGTATTGATACAATTTACGAGGAAAATCAACGAAATGGCGAATTGTACATTGGCCATAATTGTTTCTAGCCGTTTGGGATTGCAATGTGTACGAATATTTTCATTAGGTTTTATTTTTCCCTGGGATTCATTCTTATTATGTATAGGCCGGTTGGCATGGGGGCTAATCCTCACTGCCACGCCAATTGCAGTGGGTTCGATTCCTTCCCACCCAAGTTAAACAATTATGTAGTACCGTACAGTACTTTCAGTGGTGTCAAAATTGTGACATATTACAGTTTTGGTAGTCTACTACCACAATAGCGTCATAATGGCGCCATAATAGTTCTAACCGACAAAGAAAATAAAGTATGTAATTTGCTTTATAATGTGTTTATTAGGGAGAAAAAACTAAACATTATAAAAACCAGAATTGTAAATCATTATCTTAATGAATCCATTGAATGTCTGTGCCTTTAAAATAAAGAGTTACATTTGTTAAATCACAAAATATAATTTAAGTAGAAGCTTGTGAACAAACTGAATGGTTGGAGTTATTTATCTTTGAGCATTTGAAATAATATTGACTTCAATTCATAACTGAACTAATAATGGAGTTCAAGTCGATAGAAATAAGCGTGGGAAGAAGGGTGAATCTTTATAAAGATTAAAAGGTCATCTTATGCATAGCAAACGCCCACTAAATATTTCCGTCATGTGCCATATTTGTTAGAATCCATTTATCTCACATAAGGCCCGTGTGGTGGAACGAGAACCAAGGCTTGTCAAGTCTCAAGAATAGATTGTATTATTCGAAAATAAACCTGTCACGTAGAGTCAGATACCAAATTAAGTTGTTTTAATCGTGACTTAACTTGACGGGCTGTAATTGACGTTCCATAATACAGACCTCTACAACTACTAGTACTAGTTGTGACTACTTCATGAATTACTAAGGGATATAAACAATCTTATGTTTATTTGTGAGTTAGCTACATCGAGGAAAACTCCCTTTGGGTTAATTGTTCCGTACCGTATCGTCCCGTACTTTCTATCTGACAAATAGCTTATTAAATTAATCACTCAGTCAATGTATTTTAGTAAATCGTTATGATAAAATAACTCCCGAACGTAATATGTCTCAAAGCCTTATGTTTAAAGAGAGCTTATACGTGAGCGTTATATCACTCAAAGAGCAGCTTCGCTAGGGATGCTTCCCTGCACCTTACAGAACCCCAGCCAAATAATAATGTTGTGTTCCTTTTCATTTATGCCCTGGGTGTTGCAAGCGTTCATAGCGCTACGGTAACCGCTTACCACCAGGCGAGCCATATGCTTGTTTGACGACTTAGTTATATAAATAAAATCTTAAAAGAATTTGCGCTGAAAGGTGATTTGTTCTTGACTCACACGTTACAAGGTATCAGTGTTGTGGGTAGCTCCCACAACTTTATACTGAGTCGGGGCCTTATTTCTAATATGCGACGCACAGAATTTTTTTTATTGCTGTATTTTTATTTCTTTTTCTTATTATTTTTTTTCTTTTTATTTACCTATTTGTATTTTGTGCGTTGTGTTTTGGTGGAAATAAAATAATTTTCTTTCTTTCTTTTAGTACGGCAACTGTGCAAAAAATATAATGTCCACCCCCTCGCGTATTTGTAAGGGTGTGTATTTTTAAGCGATATTACTTTCAATAAATCGTGGGAGTTGATTATTTATATTCAAGGCTTGACATTATAAGATTATACTGAGCTACAATTTTGGAATGCTCTTAAACGAGTTGCCTTCATCCTACACATTTTTAAGTTCATCTCTGTTGACCTTTTTGGAGCTAAAGCACCCACGTTTTGATCAATAGTTGGACTTGCACGTGCCAGCTAAGATTATGTATTTATATACGTATACTAGCTGTTGCCCGTGGTTGCTCACACGTAACTGGGTTTATAAGTGACATATCTTTATCTGTTAACTAGTTACAGGTCGGTTAACTAAAGCTGGCACGTTTCAACACATTTACACCGTCTCTCTCGCGCAAACTCAAGCTTATGAGTATGAAGGAGACAGTTATTGTTTTGCTTTTGCTACTGCTCATAAATATAGAGTGGTCTATTTTTGCATTCGTCCATTAGACTTGACTGATTGCAAATTTATGAGTACTGTGAACGTGCCAGCTTTCGTTAACCGACCTGTATCTTTTATTTTTCAAAAGAGGTTCGGCCGCCACGTACGGTTTGAATGTCGGACGACACTTTCTTAGTAGGTTAGCCCCTATAACCATAATGTTGTAACAACTTTCGGGATAATCGCCCACTGCATTTTTTTTTCACGAAATATAATCCACGTTCTACTTTATGTACCTCTATTAAAAGATGAATAGCCGCCAAAATGTAAAAGAATCCAATTTAAATGAAAAACGTTTTAATATCCTTTTCAAATGAAAGAAATTTAAAAAAAAGGGATTGAGATCAAAAGTAACGAACGATCGCCGATTGCGATTTATCCTCGTAAACGCTTCGGATCGGGACAAAACGCTAATATCGGCTTTTCTGTAATACCATTAACCCTTAAATACTGCGGGCCATTAAATATTTTACTTAAATCGTTCTTTGCAAGGAAAATCCAATAAGCTTGCGTCGCGCTGTTCGTTTCCAATCGTTGAGATGAGCTTCGTCCAACCAACTTAAAGTGGATTATCGAGGCGTTGGAAATCGTTTGAAACCTTCGACGCCTTCCGATTAGATTATGATTAATACAATTTGCCTGTTAAGTTAACCGAGAAAATAATGTCACGTTCATTTTCATTAACCGCTTTCCTTCACTACTTAGCGTACACACTTACCTTAAGTAGGTCTGCTCACAAATTAATCGAAATATTTGAGTTTGTTTCTTGTTGTAATAAGTGCGTTGAAACTTAACTAATCATTAGCCCCCTTACTCATAAAGCGCTATTTAACTAATATACTGATTAAAAGGTCACGTAAATAATGTCACATTATATGACAATGACAATAGAGTGACGTTATTTACGTGACCCTTTACACAGTATATTTGTTAAATAACTTTTTATGAGTAAGGGGGTAGACAGATTACTTATTAATTTTGCGCTTGCGATTTTCCTCACAACATAATCCAAATACGATTGAGAATATTCAATTTCTTAACTCTAATTCTTACCCTTGAAATGCGAACTACTAAAACTACGACTCAAGTTGAGGCCTTCCAGGCGGAGTGTTATACGTCCAATCACAGTTTAGGGCCAAGTTTGATTATGAATAATTTCAAAATACCTTCAAATTTTAGTTGTAAATGAAATATGCGTCTGTGTAGGTAATTGTATTTGCGCGTGTAATGTAATAGCGTTATGAAGAAGTCGACAGCTCCGCTCCGTCCGCGCCGCGCGCCGCCCACCCTCGTCGTCGGTAATCAAAACAATTTTATTACGATGTTTGAAGGGTCTCCACTTGTTTTATCTCATTTTAAAAAAGAATATCTATTTTTTTACAAACTGTATACAAATATTTTATGACACCTACTAATATTTTTTACAGCTTTATACAGATATTTGTACTTGCAAGATAATATAAACAAGAGGGGATCAAATATATAGGTACATGTGTTGGTTTACACCTTCATGATCGTTATCCAAGATTAATACGATATTAGGCGCTTATCTCACTGTTTTTGTATGTATATAGTTATATATCTACTGAATTAAAAACGTTTAACGACGGCTCTTTGAATAAATATCAGACAGATAACCAGTAGTAACTAGATAACATATGTCGCCACTGGATCTCGTATATTGTAATTTAATAATTTAATTAAAAAGGAATCTTAAATATTACGTAACGTACGTTAAAACCACGTAATTAGATTCTGTACGTAATTTTCAGATATTTGCGCATAATCTGATAACACGATTCCACGGCATAGAATATAGGTATACAGTGCTACCCAACTTAGTTTCTTACAAGTTTTTTTTGATCATAATTATAGTTGAAAATTTACATAACCAGGTTAAAAATCATAAAGAAAGTTATTGATAACAACATTGTTTCAAGAATAAAATCTTCCACAAGCATATAACAAATTATTTCAGAACTTTTGCCACTCAGGGGCTACTTGACTTATTTTAAGACTAGCTGTTCCCCGCGGTTTCACCCCCATTCCTGGGATAAAGAGTAGCCTGTGTCCTTCTTCATAATATCCTAAGCTATCTGTATGCATTTCATGATGATCCGTTGAGTAGTTGAGGCGTGAAGGCGTAACAAACAAATAAACAAACTCAATTTGGCATTTATAATATGAAGTTAGGCATTAATTCAATGTAGTTAGGATTAAAAAATAGGCTGTGGGCCAAAAGGCATCAATCTATGATTAAGTAAACAACCTACGTAAACTATTTATAACATGTTTAAATATTCATTGTTATTCGCAATTTATTATTAAACCCATCAATTTGCTTACTAATATTTCACCAAAATTTTAACATCGATAACGTATTTTGACGGAGTACCTACCTATTAATTAAGAATTAACTTCGAGATTACGAGAGTTGGTATATAATTAAAACGAATTGAACGCGGAAGAATGTGAGGGTAGAAGTTGTCAAGAAAATATTACAATTTCGCAAAGCAAACTTCGTTAATCTAAAGGAGTGCAATATCCGTTGACAATTCATATCGTTCCACGAGCGTGTTTTATTTTCAACCAATTGTTTTATTAAACCGGGTCAAGCTGGCGACGATTTCCTTTAACGGTTAATTTATTCAATATTGTGCTTTTAAGGAACTGTGTTTGATAAAGTTATTGTTCATTTACTATGCAATAGGCAATACACAAATATATATTTGTGTACTGTAATGCTAATCTATATCACTGAGTAAATTATATAAATCTATACTAATATTATAAAAAGTTATAGTTATGATTCTCCTGTCTCACTCACTGATGGGTGTAGGAGGTAATCTCCGGGACTACTAATCCGATTTTGAAAATTCTTTCACAGTATTATAGGCTACTTTTATCCCAAGAACGCGGATGAAACCGCGGGAGATAGCTAGTATATATATTTTTTTTCTGTTTTTTTTTACCGTACGTCTCATGTACAATCGTGTTCGTTTTTATTTCTGACATAATATTACTGAACCGTTTACGTGATGTGATTCTAAAATGATGTACTTAACTATAGTATTTTTTGCGCGATATTTTTGATTCTTGTCAGTTTTTATATGGATGAACCTCAATTTTTTTTATATGGATGTTTTGGTTTTTTTGCAGGATCCGCAAAGCTCGCATGGTGGGTGGTGGTGTTGTATACGTCTATAGGCTACAGAAACCACTTACCATCAGGCGGGCCGTATGATTGTTTGTTATCTTTGTAGTATACAACAAAACCTAAGCGTACAATGTTTTTAATTGATGTGATGATTTCATTCATTAAAATATTCATATATTTTTTATACTAGGAATAAAAAGCTAATAATACAACATTTAACTCGAAAGCTTTCATCCGACGCATGCTTCTGTTAAAAAAAGACTTGTCGACGTAAACCATTTAAAGGGGATTTATTCGAGCCATAATCAGCGTAATTTGATTTATGACGACATTGTAACTCGGGTCACGAATCGACACACGACGTGAGTCGCGGATACCCCATAATTGACAGCCTGTGTCCCACAATTTAACATGCCACGTTATAACGGGATCAGAAAAGGCTTAATCAAGCGAGCGGGAGCCGCCTCAAACTACGCCGTACTGTTCGCCAGTAGGATTGTGTGCCCAGCGTATATTAACGACCTTTGTCACGCTCCAATCCTCTTTCGCACACAAATACGTTTGTCTAGAGAAATTAATGGAAATGTCAGCTGTAGGAATTAAAGTGATCAGTTTTTACCCGACTGACCCAGATGTAGGATAATGTTTTTACGAATCGGTGAGCACGTTTATTTCATTCCAGTTTTTAATCAATTTAGGAGAAGGATGTTTAGGGGATGATTATATTTCATCCCAGTTTTCAAAACGTAAGAATGGGAGGAGTCGTTTTCTTTATTGGTCTAATATTAAAAAAAGTTAAATCTTTCACAATGTTCAGATGCTTTTGTTGTATTTCATAAAATAAGAAGCTTTTTCGTTATCGTGTAAGTATTATACAACAATATTCAAAGGCAACTTTTTTATAAAAATGAATACCTTGAAACGTGTGCGTTTCAGGTATAATTTAACTAGAAACCGTTAGTGTGCGCTGAGCTCACGACTCATTCGGTAGAGTGCATTTGAGGGGTAATGTTTTGTTTGTTGCAAGCCCGCGTTTCACTGCTACCAACTAACAATGTCATTGTTGGATTTTTAATTCAATTTCTCTACATTGTAACAGAGTTCCCGTTGTTTTATGCATTTAAATAAAAATGTTTTATTGAATCACTTTCAAAGAGAATACATCACTGTACCGGGTTATTATATTTCAATATCGAAGCCAATCATATTATAATAGTTCTTCGCAGCCAATTTGTTGGTCATAAATTAATTTAAGCTGCATCATTAATCTTTCCTGGCTAACTAGTTTATTGGGCATTTAACGGTAAATACAAATCATAAACCGACAATTACATACCTTCTAAAGTCTCTGCTCCAGCAGGCATAGATGACGGGGTTCATGGAAGAATTGACCCAGCCGAGCCACGTCACCACCACGTTGACGATCTCCTCGTGGGCTATACACGCCGAGCATATGCCCGACAGTAAGTTCACCACGAAGAAGGGCAGCCAGCACACTATGAACACTCCCATCACTATACCGAGGGTCTTTGCTGCCTTTTTTTCCTTAGCAAATTTAGCTAATTTACGCGACAAAGAAAAGTTTTTAGGCAAGTTTTTCCCGTGCGTTACGTTCGTCAAACGCGTCGAGGAACGTGATAGTCCATTGTTTTGGAGAGCCGTCAGCGGCTCCTGATCTGCATCTTCAGGAGTACACACTCCGTGGCAGACGTCACTTCGCTGTCGCATCGTACCACCTCTGTGTATCCGAAGCGTCAACTCTAGTTCACCGCTCGGCCTCATCACCTGCTTAGTACCGATCTTCAGCGACCGCGTCTGAATTGTTGCCGCGCGGTATATCCTATAATACGTGAACACCATTACGAACAGTGGTAGATAAAACGAGATTGTCGATGAAAATATAATATACTCCAAGTTTTCCGTAAACGGGCACTTATAATCCGGCACTTCTTCTATACGCACTGCGCGCCACCACGCGATGGCGGGAAATGAAATGGCACCGGAACACACCCACACGGCCGCTATTAGAAATGCGGCTTTCCGTCCACTCATTCGCATAGGATATGTGATGGGGTCCGTGATGGCCCAATACCGATCTAGAGATATCACGCACAGATTAAGAATAGAAGCAGTACTGAATAATACATCTAACGATCGCCACACGTCGCACCAATCCACACCGAAGAACCACGTGTGTTCTAAAACTTCATACAATGCCGAAAATGGCATTACCACTAAACCGACGAGACAGTCCGCCACTGCTAGAGATGTAACAAAATAGTTTGTTGATGTATGTAGGTAACGCTCGCGCACCACAGCCAGAATGACTAGCATGTTTCCGAATACTGTCGTCAACGAGAATAGAAGAAGAAAAGTGACTAGTAGAGCTCTGTCTTGGAGAAGCTTTACGTAGTCGTTCCAGAGTTCCACTGAGTCGTCTGAGGAGTTGCAAGCGGAACAGTTGTCAAAGGAAACGTTGAACTCGAGAACGCTGTTGAAGGCTACGCCATTGGGGTTCAGGGTGAACTGAGGCCGGTACAATTCGTCCAGTTGGCTTCTTGCCACCAGTATACCCGGTTCGGTAGCGTTCATATTTTTCCAATGGTTATTCGCTCTCTAGCGCCATGGTGAGTGTTTATGTTTTCCTTGTTTCGCCCGCAGCCATTTCGAGATTACGTTCTTGGCAGGCATTGTGTTCCAGTATTCCAATTTCTGGCACATGTTTTCAATAGCATATTTTTTTGTAGCCTGTAGTATGTACTTAGTCGCGATCTGTAACAAAAATAAATATATCTTAAGCGAACTTTCTTACAACGAGACGATTTATTTACTTAAAATAACGTTATACAATTCGTCTGTGCTAGTTACAAAGTCAAACTAATTTGAGAAAAGTTTTATATTAAGTTGTATAGTTTATTAAGTTGTATAGTTTAGTTACATCTGGATTAAATAACCTAGGCACTTTTTTGTTCAGGCGTTATCATTTATACAATGTGACCTGATAGCTAGAGCTGTTGAGAGCGTGTATGTCATTGCCACGGGGGGATGATAGCGTCACCTGGAGCGGTCGTCATCATCGACAGGTGGCCTTGCTGGGACGTAAATAGCGCTTAGAGAGCAGTCGGCGAGATCAAACGAATTGTGTTCTGTGGGCCGTGAGCAACCCGTCCACATGAGGGCGCCTGAACCGATTCGCGCCCGCCCCGCGCTCCTCGGTGGAGCTTCTCCGCGCTTCCAAACTTTACATTAACTCGAGTTTTTCAGTGGTAAAGTAACGAACGTATGAACAAGTCTGGGTTTGGTTTGCGTAAAAACGTAAAGCTCATGAGATAAGGGGATCTAAAAAGGCAACTCGAGGAGTTAACGGCCTTAATTTTTCAAAATTACAGCGCAATAGTTTATTTCATCAATTCAAATCTGTTAACGAACATATATGGATTTGATTTTGAAATTTTAATTCCATAGGATCAGCTGTGAATTTGGTGTGCAATATTGCTAGATTGGCCGTATTTAGCCCTTAGCTTATTTTTATTTTAGTCTTGACATACGTAAATGTGGATATAAGGTTAAATTGTATGCATAAATGATGAAAAGTGAAATACTTAACTAATTAGTCAACATATAGCAAATGTATCAATAATTAATACTATTAATATCTCACTACGTCCCCCTGCTGCACATTTCACCTACCTCTTAATGCCTAAAGCTTAGAAAACTCATAACGCAACTCAAAATTACTGCATTTCATACTTTATCAATTCGAAATTAGTTAGTTGAGTCCTAAATTAGGCATTGATTGATAAAAATGGGTATTAATCTCTTATTATAAGTAGGTATGTAAGTAGTTTTATTTATATAAAGGTATCGGTATTCTTTCTTACGTAGTATATGAGTCAAACTTATAATATAATTAACATAAATGAATAAAATGCCGACCTGCCAAACAACATCACATCAATAAAAACTTGTTAAACAAGTTCCAACGTCTCGCAAATATGAACGAAAAAATTTGCGTAAATGTCATCTAAACTTCTAATTGACAATTTACGAGTTAAAAACTCCACGATCATATTAAATCTGAAGTAATCTGAACTTAATAAGTGTTAATATTCAATTATAATAATAGTGGAGATTTTGTTTCGTCTATTCATTAGTTAGCAATTTGATTTAAAATAGTATTTTGTACTCTAAAATACACCTTAGTTTTCTATTATTATTTTCTGTATTTATTTTATAAATGGTATTATATCTGTCAAACTGCATTGCAGAATAATAATAGGCTTTGTGAATAATGATAAAGTAAATAATAATATGTGCGTAAGAGACGCCAACAGTGCTAAACACATAATATCTATTGAGATTGAAATATATTTTCGATGAAATGCAGGTTGCGCCACGTATGTTTTGTGTGTGTATTTTTATCGTGACATGTTTGTATTTAAATATTTTTAAACAGAAAATAAAAAGCACACGTGGAAACTCATCTATAAAAAAGGGTAAAGCTATCTTTAACCTTTCGAGTGTTATTTATAGGGCAAGCGGCGGAAAGGTTGGTGTTATTTGTCTCGTGGCAACGACTGAGCGGGCGCATAACATCAAAAATCACTTTAGAAACAGAGACCCGGAGCAAGCGGTGAACCATACATTTTACATACTCCATTGTCTCCTGGATGTAAGTATTAGGGAATTTGAACGTCTAGTTTTGTTATTTATGCAATGCCTCAAGTTTTAATTCGTACCTTCTTTTTAGGGTAAAAGGAAACCCTTACTGTATGTCTGTCTATTTGTCACAGCCGTATATTTCTACAAAATATTTTAAAATTCTTTACAAAAGAGTCCGAAATGGGGGATCGAAATTCCATAGTGGGACTACAAGCTTAAATGGTGTATCATATGAAAGGGCTTTGTACAATCTAAAACAGAATGAAATAAATCTGATATAATAACAATTGATAGATATTTATGTAAATATTACATGAAAAATAGAACTATGTTTCCAACTAGCATAGTAAAAGTCTTTCACAAACAAACTTAGCATGCGATCCGGTTTTCGTCCAAGGAAGGTCGGAACCGCGCGTCTGTGAGTGAGTCGGACTCAGAATCTCACTTTGCCGATTTTATTTACCTTTGTGCGTAAATGACGATGTTTGGATGTTACGATGTTTGTCTCAATCATGCATAAACGACTGAACTGATTTTGATGAAAATTGGCCCTACTATTAACAATATTGTTATGAACATATAGAATACTTTTTACCATAGAAATATATAAAATTTCCCGGGAACACGGGTAAAACCGCGGGCCCAAACATAGTCTTCTGTTAATAAATGAATGTTATAATTGTATGTATAATTTTACACCAATCTACATTATTTTTATGAAAGCTTATACATCCCCAATTTACATGAAAAAGATAAGGCTCGTATTATATAGATATGCTTTAATTACATTATTTTTGAAATAATATTCCTTCAACTTCGTATCGAACGCAATTTAGTCTTCGTAATCAGAATTCGCTTCGTAGCTAGTCTACGAAAACTAATAAAAGACATGAAAGTACCAAGATTGATACCTTCTTTATCCTTGAAAACAACAATATCATGAAGAAATTGCCAAATGCCGCGCATTGGTCTGCTACGACACGCTACGACGAGCTACGGATATCGTAGCATTTATGTTCGTAGCGAAGCTTAATCGCGTCACCACTAATACCTCAAATTAGTGGTATTCCCATTAGCGTTACCATTATACGCACCTGTCTCCTTGCTTATACTATCTTATACTAAGATAATGATGGTTTTGATACAAGTTTTTGCTTGTAGTTTTGCCAATAGAAAATAACAAAACATATGTTTTAACAGTAAATACATATTACCGCGCAGCCTATGGACACTTGTAACACCCGGGGTATCACATTACGTTATCCCCCAATGATATCGTACAACCTATTTAGGCGTAGGAACAAATCTTACCTGCCGTATTCTGTAAGGTAGGTAATTCCCCAGTCGGGTCGTTCTTCGAGCGTGTAAACTATACTTTTACAAGCATGACTTGTCTGAGTCTAACAATCATGAAAAAAAATCTCATCATAATATTATCTCGGAGTGGATGCCTATTTTAATTCCACGACATTAACTAAATGTGTACTGAGATAAATTCAAATTCAAATTCAAAATCATTTATTCAAATAGACCTTCGCAGGCACTTATGAAAAGTCTGACTCTAATACTCTAATACCGGTTCGGAAGGTTGCATTTACTGAGAAGAGCCGGCAATAAACTCAGCAATTACTCTTTTCAACTTTAAAAACGATAAAAAGATTTAATAAAAAATTTGTCTAATTTTTTTTTGATTATTTGTGTGCCTTCAATAAGTTAATAACTTACATAAGCTTCCCAAATCATGTTCAAAACAAACCTCCAAAAAAGGCAAATACCAATGTTACATGAAAAGTCGGAATTTAGATGAGTTCGATTCTCCTGGTAGTGTCCCAGGTGATTAATAGTCGCAAATACCTCGGGACAGGGACGATAGCCCTCTGCGGAACTTCCCCCGGGTGCGTGATTACACCCTGTAATTAATTCACGACACTGAGGAGAGCGTCACTTTGATCGCCACCGACGCAGTATCGACGCTAAGTTAGTATATGTATTTTGAAGTGTTGAATGTACAGCGCTTTGTTGGATTATGTGCATGCGCTGAAGGGAGGTTTACTGACGAAGTTACTGCTATATTTTACAATCAGAATGCTAGGTTACTACTATCTTTAATTTTATATTTTTTCCTGCTAATAACTTTTGAGATACATATCCTTTTGCCCGCGACTTCGCTCGCGCATACATTATAAGATCATTAGAAATCGGTATAAAGCCAAAACAAGCCAAGATTAAATTACTTGTGGAAACCCAGTAAAAACTGTTTGTAGTTTCAGAGATTAGAATTTTCAAATAAAAAAGCAGACAGACAAAAAAATAACCATTTTATGTTACTTTTATTACATCACCATCAGTTTTTGATAAATAAAATTTATAATAGTTTTACTGTTTTATTTGTATGTATAAGATAGATGAATAAGTACAATCAGCGTGGTGGATTAGTGGTGAACGCAACATCAATCATGAGAGTGCACATTCTAATCTAAAAGTACGTACAGAATTTAGATGAATAAAAGTAAAAATGTACGTAAGTGTAGTCTTCATACGATATATGTATATGTTTCAAGAGATATTCAGTGGTCTCATGTTACGGTACCTAATAAGCCTCATTCGGCTAATATAAACGATGTATTCGTTCGTTCGTAAATTGGCAATTACGTGGAGGATCTAATACAGCGGTTCGAATACATTATGTTCAGTACACAATTTACCCCGATGAATCTTTACCGTGTAGCGTTGCCTTAATCCAGAATAAATTAACAGACCAAAAATAATGAAAACAGGAAATTAGATAATCTATGCATCAATATAGTACCTATACAGATAAAAAAAGTGTTTGTTTGTAATGTCAATATAACTTACTTAATGCATTATGCAAGTAATACGATACTTTTACCAAAAACACAATTAAACAAACTGTCTTTCTGTCAGTTCCGGTTAATCTCCGAAATGGTTGGACCGACTTTGACGGGACTTTTACTGGCAGCTAATGTTATGAGTTATAATGTAGGCTACTTTTATTTTGATAAAAGTAATAAGGTTCAGCGCAAAAAAAAGGTACGAGGGTGAAACCGCGGGGGTCGGCTAGTCCAGAATAATTGAAGTGACCGAAATTAAGGTAAAGAGAAAATTTTATATACGAGATATCACTGGAACAATCATTCAGTTTCCAAACAGTTAATTTAATAGATAATTAGGGTTCGGACCGTAACTACGCTTAGATTTTCCACTAATTCGCGTCCACTTCACCCGATCTTGAGCTACTCAGCTTTCAAATAGACTCTTAACTTAAGCTAGCAATTATTGGGGCCGCCGCCGGGTCGCGCTCATAATACTGTGGGTACCCAG
Organism: Achlya flavicornis; assembly: GCA_947623365.1. Classification (NCBI taxonomy): domain Eukaryota; kingdom Metazoa; phylum Arthropoda; class Insecta; order Lepidoptera; family Drepanidae; genus Achlya; species Achlya flavicornis. The sequence continues at coordinate 6,453,724 of OX392488.1, forward strand.
CATAAAATAAATCTTTCGGGTCTACACTCCCAGTCAGGGGTTGCTAATAAGTGGTTAACTGATTAAATGGATATTTTATAAATTGCCTCAAATCTGTTGATGAAATCTCCAACGAAGGGTGTGTTAAATATTTGGATTTTTGAAGTTAATTGAGCTTAGTTAATACTTTCGTGAAACCTCACTATAATATTAAAAACTGCTGACAAGGTTTAAAAACGTAAACAAAAATAGGCAAAGGAACCTGATATTAAAAATCCAAACAAATGGAATAATATTTAGGTATATGTACGATAATTAAAGGGTATCAGGTTCGTCCTATATTCAACTCTAATGAAGGCAAAATAATAAATCCCTTAGAGTAGTTCGTCTTGAGTTATTATAACCATTACTTTTTCCTTCGGCAAGTCTTATCGGAGTCTTTTCATTTACTTCTGGCGACAGTGACAAATCTGTCAGATCGGGAGGCCTGCCCCAGTGATTTATATGATCCCGTAGGATGAACAACGACTAACAAGCGGAGACTTACATCAAAAGCTGTCACTTCACCCTGATTGTAACGGCCTAGCTGTTTATTTGATAGGAAACGGTTATATTATTATACTATCACATAAAAAAGGCATTACTTAATTTAGTTTCTAGACTAGAATCTCATAAGTCTCATATCAGATTACAGAGCAAAATGCAGATAGAGCGCGCAGAACACGGAAGTGACGCCAAAAAAGCAAATACAAATTGAAAAACACATACCCGATACTAGCTTTTGAATTTGTATTTGCTTTGTTTAAACAAATTTTGTTAAAAAGAAACTGTTTTTCGTTAAATGAAGTTTGTTAAACAAAGCAAATACAAATTTAAAAGCGAATACCGGGTATACGCGTACTCCATCTGCCTTATTCTGTAATCTGTGAGTCTCATTATCTATTTGAAGTGTGTAAATTACTATTTTATTGTATTGTGAATCGTCTGAAACGTGTGTGAGTGTTTCATGATAGATTAACGTAGTAGTAACGATTTTTAGTAGATTGACATAATAAAACATAATAATTCCATGATGTCCAATTTTTTAAAATAGCGATAGTGATATTTAATTATTGTTTTTTTATTATAAAATCGTATTCTGGCCCCCAATTCTCACGCTTTGGACATCGAAGTCGAATAGACATGCGAAAAACATGGCGGCCTTCTGTCAAAATGTATGGATTTTTTAAGATGTCCGCCATGTTTTTTGGTAAATTTCTATGCAACATTAATGTCGAAAACGATAGAATTGGGGGCCAGAATATGATGTTATAATTTTTTTTAAACATGTAAATATCACGTTACGCATGCAACTGCTAACTTTAGAGGCTATTTATTACAGAACTAAACATAATTTGAACTTCATCAGCCTATAATGTAATGTAATTTATGGAATTATGTCGAATATCTTCGGCAACTTTCTTTTTGAAGAGTAGAATTATAATTGTTGTTCCGTCTCTTCTAATTTATTCTTTTTTTTTTTTATACCACCATTGTGGCAAACAGGCATACGGCCCGCCTGATGATAAGCAGTTACCGTAGCCTATGGACGCTTGTAACACCAGGGCTATCACTCGCGCGTTGCCGACCCTGCAGATATCTCTTTACACCCTTTTTGAAGAACCCCATGCTCCATTGGAAAAACCACGGCAGGGAGCTAATTCCACATTCCGAGCGTCCGCGGCAGAAAACTCCTTTCAGCCCGCACAGTTCGAAACAATTCTGGTATCAATGTGTGAGGAAAATTAAATGCAATGTGTAAATTACATGATATTAGATTTATCTCAGATATTTGTTTATTTAAAGAAATTTTGCCCGGACTTACCTACACACTTTAATTGCCGTGCATGTATTATGAGCGAAACTGTATTTTGTAATTTCAAATAGATTTTATATACCTAATAATAACAACCGGTAAAAATAGAAATTTTTATGTTGATTAAAACCTATAATTTTAGTCACTATTACACTTGTATCATTCTGATAGTCATCCATTTAATAAAGAACGATAGCTTCATAGAACAGGTTGTATGATCGGGATATGAATGTGTATGGGGCGTCGGCGTCCACCTCGCATCGATGGTGATTAATGGTTTCACCTCGCTATTCAGCCGCACTTAGCAAATACAGCTGTTTCTTAGAAAGTAATCAGTGAACTAATTACGTGTAAAAGAGGTTTCCCATGAAAAATACTGCATGATGGATTCAGCTATTTTCTTCATAGTTATAAGTTATCGACTGGAAGCTTTCTGGAATCGAATAATTATGCCTAATTGATGTTTTACGTGTTGGGTAACAGACCTATTTTCTGGATCTGAAGTCTCGCAGTTTTTTCAACAGTTTGAGAAGCTGGCAGATGGGCCACCTGATGGTAAGTGGTCACCGCTGCCTATAAACATTTGCAATACGAGGTGGATTGAATATCTCTTTTTACGTTCTAGGTTTATGATGTTATGTGATATCGACAGCCAAGGGCTTCGTAAATTTGAATCGAGTAACAAAGAGTCCTGGGCCTTTTGGGCTAAATGTAAAACACATTCAACAGTTATGATACCAGTATCAAATAATAGCACTTTATGATACATGTGTGCAAATTTGATTATTAACACTCCAGGCGGTATTAAGCGAGCCGAGAGTGTAATAAATCAATGCACACGAGTGTCATACGACATTTTTCAACACACTTGCGAGGAAAAAAACAGACGATTTGCAATAATTGACACTTTACGAGCGAGTGTGTTGAAAAATATATTAAAGTTTATTATTTCCATTTAGTATGGCAGTTCATATCGAGAGCAAAAATTGTGTTATGGCATTTTTTTATTTTGCAGTAGGTATACATAAAACTCTTTTTAAACCAAAATTTAAAAACAAGTAGACAAGGCAATCTATCAAGCTGTTTAGGCTAAAGAGCCTACCAAAGAAATAAGACAATACGCCTGTGAAATTGTGGTCAAAAAACGAAGCGCATCGAAAAGTATTGTCTAACATTTATTCTGAGATAAAAAAAACATCCAAGAATAAGATTAGTTGATATATAGGCACTAACTTTAGTTCACCAAATAAGTTATATTAATCGTACATAACACAACCTAACCATTCATAATATAACCTTAATATGAATTGATGGAGCTAATTCATCAATAAGTTCTTGTAATATATCTTGTAAGCTTATCCTCATAACAACAGATATCTCTCTTACCTTCATAGCTGTAGGGATTACTTCATATAAATGTTGAAGTGGCGCTACGTGTTATAATTGACACTGAGCATCGTCTATTCCTTTGTAAGAAGTAAGTATGGGGAGAAGCTCACTTTAATTATCTGAATTTTCTCTTAGTAGTTTAGTGTAATAAATTAGTCACCAAGGTTTACCTTTTGTAGCCGTGTTGTGGAATAAGTTTAGATTTATCTTAATATTATTAATTAGAATAGTTTAACAATCCGTAACACTCGCGGTTCTCACGGAACGTCGGACATCAGACACTATGCTGAGTAATCGGTAACGGTAGTAGACCGTGAGATTGAAGATTCGCAAGGAAATTCCGTGATAAGTACATATGCGTATAACGTAATCATAACGTAACTAGAATTAAAAGTATTATACTATGTATCTCCGAGGTCCAAGCTACCTCCTTGACAAATCCAATCAGTAAAATTGTTTTTGATTGAATTTATTCGTTACTCCACTTCACCCCCGAAAGGGTAGTTTTAATTATCCTTTGCCACAAACCACAGTTGTAAAAATGAAACAAATAATAAAAAATATACATTTTTCTATAAATCATAAACTCACAACACAACCCTATTCATGCATTCAAAAACAACATTGCGGAAAGATTTGCGTTCAGTAACAACACTTTCAGCTCCGAGATTTGTGTTTACGGAAATACTGTTTTTATGAACAAGTATAAAACCCGCAATAAATGCCGCATTGGTTACCCGATGAATGAAATAAAGCCACAATAAACGCTACGAGGGTACACCTATACAATAGCTATATAGCACCTATACGTCTATACAGCTAGTAGAGAGGGTAGCAAACATTATGCAAAGTAGAAAATCCTATTTACCACGTGTTCCTCCGTGTCACCGCCCACCAAAAGCCTGAAACAACGTAATAGAGTTGTTTATAGAAGGGAAGTGAATTCACGCCCTTCGATACAATAACTTTCCTTTAACATGAATTTTTGCGAAAGAAATTCGCCGACGCGACGGGATATTCAGATTTTTGTTTTGTTACGTACTGAAACAGTTTGTTTTAGGGATTTTCAATTTATATTCAAGCAAAGTGAATATATGAATGTTACGTGAGGAATCATATTCTTCTGTGGATAGTGGATAAATAATTTTATTCGATACAAGTTATGTAACAGTTGTAACGTGTATTTGTTATAAAAGTATTATTCTGAGACTACTAAAGATTTCCTAACTAAAGCTTTATGTTGAAAATTTACCGATTAAATAGTTCATAGACAGTATAAAAAGACATCGAGTGTTACTAAAGTAACTCGACAGAGTTTCGATAGAATTCGTCGTCTTCGCTTATGTAATAACATCATAAATCTTGAATCGAATTCGAATCAAAAGTTTGGGTACAAATGATTTATATTTCGAATGGTGGAAAAATAATAAAAGTAATTATTTCTTGCAAATGGAATTATGCCGAAAGGAAAAATATGATATGAATTGAACTTGGGGCAACGATAAAGTTTAAATGAGATATTCTCTGTGATGGGGTAATTCAAAATAAAAAGCAATCTACGTGTGATTGCGACACAAATTTCAGTACCGTAGGAATTGTAGGGGCGTAAACCCTACATTGTGGTGATATGAATTCAGTACGGGCTGATGGCCTCACACTGATGATGTTGTGCTACATGATGATGATGATGGGAGGCGGCTCCCGGGAGTGATAAATAAAACCACCTCGTGCGAGTGCTGTAGCGACACTAATTTATTTATTGCTTTGATATAATAGTTTCACCATTCGGTACAAAAATACAAGCTTGACAGTTTGCGGCATACAGAAATTATCTATATGAAAATAAATAACCATGTTCGGTTGCCCGTACATCAAAATAAAATCAAATTTCTGGAGATGAGATTGACATTTAATAAAATAATTACACGCCTAAGTTTTTAAAATCTGTCTGATAAACTGTCTCCACCAATATCTCGATGAAGAATAAATTACGCCTTTAATTGGTTATATTGATATCTTTGATCAAGGCATAATTAATAATCTACCTGACTGTTGCCAAAAAATCTAAAATAAAAAGTATCAAATGTTATTTATTTACTCCTCAAAGCCCACAATTACTTTCATAAAATCACAAAGTAAATTAGACGTTGCATATTAATAAGTTGTCTTTAAATATTTAGAATTAGCTCGAGAAGTAATTTGAATAATGTTTTACCGCAGAGAATACTAAAATGTTGAGGGCCGCCCTTCACGGATATAAAAACGTATTTTAGGAATGACAGTAATTAAGATGTAAATTTGTATGGAATTATAACATCAAACAAACTGTACTAATAAAATATACAATGTGCTTTTTATTTACCAGCCATATATAGTGAAGTGTACATGTAGTGTTTATTTTTGCAATACAAAATCTTTTAAATTAAGTCAATGTTATGGTATAGTCCTAATTTTACTCGTTTGATGGCCAGATCGTTCGTATATACGGCAAACTCAACCGACTTCAATCAGGTTTATTGGAATACTAGCTGTCCCCCGCGGTTTCACCCGCATTCCCAAAATATTAAACCTATGTCCTTCTCTATACCATAGGCTATCTGCAAGCACAATTTCATGATGATCCGTTGAGCAGTTGATGCGTCAAGGCGTAACAAACAAACTCACTTTCGCATTTATGTTAACAATTTCCATAAACATGTATAGAAAGTCAAATTCCTGAAAATTATTTCTTGTACTTGCGGCTTCTACTTTTTTTAATTTTTATTATGGATATACTGAAATAATGATGTAGATTGTAGCCGAAAGTATTTAAGCTCAGCAAAGCCTAGAAAAATGTAACTGGCTCTCAAGTGCAGCTGTCAGAACACACCGCTAGGTACTTGGCGACCACTACACGACAACTTGAGGGGAGCTAGTCAGGTACCCTCGGGTACACTTCAAAGTACCCCACTACCATGCTATGATTTCCTCACGATGTCTCCCTTCACCGAAAGTTCAAGCTCATTGTAGTATTCAAACCCGGATCGGATGGATCTTATCATGATACTGTTTTTTCAAGGCTTGACTTGACTTATGATCTCTCCATCCCGATCGGTCTTGAGCTTCACGCTTGATCTGACTCTAAGACTTCCCGATCTTCTTCGCTTCGTCAAGTAACATTGCGTCGCCAGGTTTGTTTGGGACGGCCACGCTTTCACTTCCCCTGGGGATTTCAGTCCATTGCCAGCTTGGGTATATGGTCGGGATCCCTTCGGAGAGTCGGGCCAATCCAGTTCTATTTGCGACGCTTGATCTGTTGGTCAATCGGGGTTTTCGTGGCAGCGTTCTCGGAGATCTATGTTCGAGATTTTCTCGGGTTGGTGGGTAACGAGAATTTGGCCAAGGCATCGGTTGACAAAAACCTGGAGCTGGTTCGAGATGGCCTTGGTTACCTTCCACGTTTCGCATCCGTACAGTACAGACGTCACGTTGGACCCGAATATCTTGAGCTTAACTCTTCGGGTCAGCTTCCAAGACTATCATACGGAGCGCTTCACCACAAATCAAATGATACCTACTTCCTACTAATCCAACTACCTACCAATCCTTCTACCTACTAATCCTACTTCTTACTAATCCTACTTCCTACTAATCCTACTTCCTATTTATCCTACTTCCTACTAATCCTACTTCCTATTTATCTTACGTCCAGCTAATCCTATCCTACAAATATTTTAAATGCGAAAGTTTGTGTGGGGGGGTGTGTGTGTGTATGTTTGCTACCAATCAGCTCCTCCACGACTGAACAAATTTGGATGAAACTTCGCTTAGTTATATAGCAATAGATCCCTCGAGGCCAAAGGTGAAACCACGGGGGACAGCTAGCCTCCAATAAGTAGAGAATATAAACTATGAAATTCGTATTTGCAAATTTCTCATCAACGCATTTCATGAGATTCAATCTACAACATCATTTGTTCAATACGTTTCAAAATAGGTTTCAAATTGTTGATAGTAAGCCATAGACATGTAATTTTCTATCATTAATGGGGTAGGTTCAATATTCCTATCTAGGACAATTTTATTATTATACTGTGTGTGTGTATGGAAATAATACACTGTCTGTTTGGTCTGTGTATGACTGTAATATTTAATTATGTGCAGTACCTCATATTTTTATATGGGTTAGGAAGAGCCCATTTAGGAAGAGACCGTAATGGTCCAGAAGGAGGCTGCTGAGCGGGATCGGGAGAGAGCCGATCCCGCTCGGAGACGACGCCGCCGAGGCGCAGACGTGCCTCGTGGCGGCCCTCCTGCCCTGTAGCTGGGGCTTAGAATAACAGCTACTGTGTTCCCCTGCCTGTCGTAAAAGGCGACTAAACGGGGCCTTTGGGGTCGTGGGCAATCAGGGCGGGGGCTCTGTGCGCTCAGAAGCGACCCCAAGGAGGACGATGGGTCGACGTGGTCACTACTCATCGTGCGATAGCACAGCGAGGGTGCTGGGGGGAGGTGTCAGACTTCCCCCGGGACGAGCTATCAAAGCGCCGCGCTTGGAGGGGTGAGCAGGTACGCGTTCAACACGAGAGCCCGCCCCCCTCTACAGCGCAGATGGCGACCACCGTGGGGTTTTAGCCGGTATAAGTCCGGCATAACCTGGCCGCTACCCCCGGGGCGGTCGGGTATCCTATGAGGATTTCCCCACGAAAAAAAAAAAAAAAAAAAAAAAAAAGGAAGAGCCCATTTATATTCGATAGTTCCCCCGATTTTCAATTAGATGTGACAAATTATAATGTTCCCTTCACAAACAGGGTCAGAGGTTTTAGTAAGCTAATAAGCCTTTACTTAGTTACCCTCGCGGTTTACCTAATACTCTATATACGAAAAGGGCTGGTTTAGATTACGTCAACAGGAAATAGAAGTTCTCTATACTAGTAATTATACTAGTCATGATTGCGTCCATAGGTACATACCTACCTATTGTTAACCTATACTTACAAGTGTCCCAAATATTAGTGTCAACTAGAAGTCTGGAGAGCACGTACTCGATACAACCCAATATACGAGAATGTTCCAGGATTTTTTGTAAATTTGACAAGGTACCTTTTATACCTTTTGGTTTCGGAGCCCTAAAAACAGTTTAAAGCGCCACCTTATTTCCCATAGTGCCCTATTTTACGTAAATTCAGTGAATGCCTTGAACCATAATAGTGCAAATAAGCATGAAGGTTATAAAAATTCCAAGAAATCTTCTCTCCTCATTTTATCCTTGTGCTATATTTATTACTCCCTACTATTGGAATGCAAATAAAGAGCATATTTGCGTGCAATAGATATGCTGTCAGCAATTAACTCAGCCGTAGTTTAGTGGTCACCGCGTGATTGATGAATATTTGTCACTCCGCTGCAGCGATGGAACCTTCATTAAATTAAACGTCATTTGCGAACAAACGGAAGCTCATATCTGTAGAATTATTCTGAATATTTATTAATAGTTTGTTTAAAAATAAACTGCCTTTTCAGGTATACATGAAAGTATATTTGTTACACTTTATTAGAGAGTTTATTAAAACCTGGGTTTTGCTAAACTTGCTTTAAACTATCTGACGTAATTTTATTTTGTGAATTGAATAATGAAAAATATTTTTAAAGGCTTGCATTTGATTACTGATCGGTCTGAAAATGATGATGAGGTACGCCGAGGATGGAGCACGCGACTGTATTTCGAAATTCGCAACACTGATTAATGGATAAAATGTTATACTGTTATACATTAGGTCTAAGAATAAGATTAAGTAGGTCTGAGAATAGGACGTAAACTATTTTTCATACCCCTGGTAGGGTACGGTAGCACCGGCCAGCTAGTCGGTATATTATATTTTTTTTATTTCAGATGTACCTGAACGTTGTATCATCACTCATGGTTCCCCACTGAATTACTAAGGCTTTTTCTTTGGTTTACATTGGTAGATAAAAATATAATTAATATTCTAAACTTCATAAACTAAATTCTAAAAATGTGATTAAACAACAGTAGTGTTGTTTGTTTCCGATCTTTATAGTATCATCAAAATGATCGAGTCCATAAAAAAACAAATAAGTTCAGGTCCCTTTATAGATTCACGAGTAAATCAATACATTTAACGACTGGATGTTTCCGGTGTGAACGGTTTTAGAGGCTTTAACGGCCCATTTATCACATTCTATACACATTTCAACTTTCCCGTCCTTTCAACTAATCTATTGTTGATAGTGTTGAAAAGTTGTCTATAGTGACTATATTGACGCTTCGGTATTCAGTATCCTAACTAATATTATAAATGTGAAAGTGAGTTTGTTTGTTTGTTTGTTTGTTTGTTACGCCTTCACGCTTCAACTACTCAACGGATCATCATGAAATTTGGCATGCAGATAGCCTACGGTATGGAGAAGGACATAGGCTACTTTGTATCCCGGGAACGCGAGTGAAACCGCGGGGAACAGCTAGTTCATAATATATTAAAAATAACATTTGACAAGTGATTTATTTTGTAGGTGTCGTATGCTTCTTAGTAGTAGATATAGGTATTTTTTAACCGACATAAAAAAAGGAGGAGGCTATATGTTCGACTCTATGTATTTTTTATAAATTACGCAGTTCCTATCGGCAAGCTGATGAGTTAAAACTTGATCAAAAGCTGTAAATATGAAAACAATTATTCAGCAAACACATGATCAGAGCTTCTAAACTGAACTGACAGTCATAATCGCACAGTTGCCTGATCACCATCGTAGTATCACAATCACACGATGGTGTCAATATTTGAGAGTATCACTTAATTAATTGCGACATATTGAGCAGACTCCATCGAGGGACAATAACGTCTTACGTATATAAATAATGGAGATGTAAGCAATAATAGCTGTGATATGAGGAACACAGATTTTGTATATGTAGATGTTATTGTTAATTGTTTTTGTCGTACTTGGATTCACTATTTATTTGTTTGTTGTTATGTTTGTCGCCCAATTATTGTTGTTACAAAGATGGAAAACACAAATAAAACTAAAATCCTAACTAAAGTGAGTTTGTTTGTTTTGTTTGTTTGTTACGCCTTCACGCCTAAACTACTCAACGGATCCGTGCAACGGATCATCATGAAATTTGGCATGCAGATAGCCTATGGTATGGAGAAGGACATAGGCTACTTTTTATCCCGGAAACGTGGGTGAAACCGCGGGGGACAGGTAGTTAATAATAAAGTTTTGAACGGGGTGCCAATATGGCCAAATCGATTTTTCTATTTGGTGTTTTTTGAAAGCATTTGAATGTTGCTTTTCACTTCAAGACGCATCCATGAACCATCTTGCGTGGTTTCTGAAATATTTCATGATAAGTTAGTGGCTTTTTATATAGCTCGTCAATCTGAGAGGAATGTTACTTAACGTCCGTCTTTCTACTCTGACAAAGTATAGGTTTTTATTTAATTGGGTAAAATTTACAAGATGTGTGTTCCCTATGTAGGTACTGGCATTGTATAATAATGTCATTATTGTCTGGAAGTTAACAATATTCAACAATATCAGCAGTTGAATGCGATGTACCGCGTTATTATGTGCATATTGATGGCAACTAACTTCTCCATACATTACGTCGGGAATAGAGATCGAATTACGGCCTCATTTGCAACGCCCGTGCCTACTACTACGTAAGGCCAGTGCCTAATGTATTTCTTACTAATATTATAAATGCGAAAGTTTTCATGTAGGATGGATTATGGAGGATGTATCATCAGCCTATAATGACCCACTGCTGAGCACAGGCCTCCTTTCACATATAAGGGAATGGGCAATACTCCACCACGCGTGCCCACTGCGAATTGGTGGAGGTAGGTGGTTTACCTACTGGGAGTTTTCAAGCCGCCTAGTAGGTCTTCAACTAGGTTAAAGACTATCACAATTAAGTGATAACCGGGACCAACGGCTTTACGTGCCTTCCGAAGCACGGAAACGCTCGATTTGAAATACCACTAGGCGGACACCCATTCAGGTACCAACCACGACGGTGATAGCTTAACTTTGCCGATCGATTAACAACGGCTAATCATGCGACACCACGAGCGCTTCTCGAGCACCTATGGATGTATGTTACTCTTTCACGCAAAACCTACTAAACGGATTTGAATGAAATTGGGCACAAAGATAGAATATGTTCTGGATTAACACATAGGATACTTTTTATCCCGGAAATGCATACGATCCCTCGGGAATGCATACGATCCCTCAGGAATGCGTGTGAAACCGCGCGAGACAGCTGGTTACTCCATATAGGACTTTTCTTATGGAATGTAAGTTAACACGTACCTACGTAGGTTAGGTAATAGGGATGGGACGGTAGATTAGGGAGGAGGCATCAATCTACTTAAGGTACAGTAGTAAGAATATTAAAAAAAAACTTTTCCCGTTTTCAGTAGTAGTGATGTCGGATGCCGAGACGAAGGTCCGGGTTCGAATCCTACAATAAGCTCAAGCTTTTCGTTGAAGGTCAACCTTTCGATGAAGGAAAACATCGTGAGGAAATCATAGGTAGGGTTTGTGGTAACCACTTGACTGGCTATCACCCTCAAGTTGAATATCGGTAGCGAAGCACTTACCAGTGTGGTTCGACAGCTGCACTTGAGAGCCAGTTTCATATCCAGGCTTTGTGTGAATACCACCTTTGGCCATATCATCACCGACCATGGTAAGATAGTGGTCTAACACTATTCACAGTAAAAAATACTAAAATATATCCTAAAATGTTAATTTTCATCAATTATGTATTATCATCAATTTGCAACTAACGCAGAATTCTGCTACTACAAGCATAATTCTTCGCTACGAATATATATAAGTTTTGCTGATAAATATAGGCTAAGCGTAGCTACATACTGTGGAATATTATTTCTATCTATGATCCTCATATCCTTTTCTTTCTTACTTATAATTCTTTGAAATATTAGATCATTTACCGCCTCAACCCTTTAAATGCTATATGCATCCTATTATAGTTGTATACTACATATCTGTTCTCGATAAAGCTATTTTTAGTGCTCGTTTCAGCGGGTTGGTTTGTAGTAAGTAATAGACTTTGATCGATGTGTCCCTCACTTTCGTAGAAAACGAAACAAATGTAGCCACAGGTATTCTGATCGATTGCTTCCTGGGAATCGCGTTTGCCTTCCCATCGTATGACTTGTTAATGATAGGTACCTACTAGTAGTATTTAATGTATTGATACTATTATTTTTTCTACTGAGTTTAGGCTTTTATCTCACCATCACCCATGGTAAGTGATGATGCAGCTGAAAGTGGCTTAAAAGGAACTGGCTCTCAAGTGTAACCTTTAACAAATGTGCAAATAACCTTTGTGGAAATAATGGTCTACTCGACACACTATTTGTAACTAATAAAGTAACAGCAATAAATTTAAAACAACTGCTAAATCTAAACGGTTTAACTGAAAAGTTTTTGATTGTCGTATGATAATTACTAGTGTTCCTACAGTTCATTTAGAGATTAAGTTTGTAAGTTTTGATGTGGATTTAATCGCCGAAAGTACTCATCCGTTTGAAAACTCTTTAATAAAATTGATAGGAAGCCCAAGTGCCTATCTTTTCATCTCGGGGAAGCGGTCAGCGGACCGCGGGGTTCAGATAGTATTTATATATTTTTTAAATAAATACACGTCTTATAAATATTAGATATACATGCAGTAAATTACCTATTATAATGGAAAGGCTTATAAAATAAGGTTGAAGTCTCAAATACTGTAGTACTAAAACAATGTGGCAAAGTTTCTCTTTACCGTAGAACTTTTAAATACAAACAATCGAGTAGCTACTAAAAGTACTACGTAATCTGATTTCCTCAAAAAGTCACGTTTGGTCTTACCTTTATTAAATACTAGCTGTCTCGCGCGGTTTCACCCGCATTCCCGAGGGATCGTATGCTTTCCCGGGATAAAAAATAATTCTGTGTGTTAACCCAGAACATATTCTATGTGTGTCAAATTTCATCCAAATCCGTTCATTAGTTTTTGCGTGAAAGAGTAACAAGCATACAAACTTCCGCGATTATAATATTAGTAAGGATTTGCTAGTCGCATTTTGAATAATTATATCACATCGAGGAACAATCCCTTAGAGTAGTAATACCGAGCAATCCGATTCCGAAACTAGTCCGTGATTTGGCAGTTTTGGCACTGATTTTGAACAGTAAGGACCAATCACTGCATCGTGTGTGACTTGGCCAATCAGAGCGCATGTGTCCTTGTCTTAGCCAATCAGAGCGCATTGTCGATGGTGGCAAATTGGCGGAATAGATTGCAAGCAAAATCGACGTCATAATAACGCTTCTTAGGGTTACTTGGTCGATGTTTTATCATTATTATTATCAAATCATCGGTTTATTTCGAAAGACTTAAGAGCCATTAGGAATCACCATCACTTGCTTCGATAAAATAGTGATCTCAAACAAACCTATCCAGAGATAACCTACACAGCAGGGCATGACTTTAAATTCAGTGGGGTTAGCTGAACGGGTGTACCTATGCAAACCAGTATGCGAGCAAAGTTTTAGATATATGGCTGTCACATTAAACGCTAAGCGTACTAGTTTTGTTCGGGAAATAGTCAGTTAGGAATTTGCATCTAGTTATATTGTAATGTTGTTCAACTTGTTGTTATTATTAATAGTTTGTACACACGTATAGGTATACCTACCCGGAGAGGTGAGGAGGCATGATTTTTGCTACATTCTTATTCATATTCCAAAAGGGTCGCCCATTAATCACGTGAGTACCGAACAGGGGGGGAGGGGGTTCGGATAATATCACGATTAATCACGGTAGGGGGGGGGGGTCTTGAGGCATATCACGTGTATTTTTTATGCGCCCACGCAAATCTACCCACGCAATAAAATCGAAAATGTACCTACATATTAGACTCGAAAAACATAAATCCTCCTTCCGGGTCAGTCGGGTAAATAAGATAAAATAAGGCGTTGGCAGAAATTATGAACGTTGCATTTGTAATTACCAAGTAGGCACCTAATTAGTAAAGTATAATAATAATTGCAGATGCACGTAATCTGGAGGACTTCTTTGACTAGACTAGATCTAGATTAATTAAATTTCACTCCCATGACCTGCGGCTATAATAAACTGTGCAATACTTTATACTTATATACAAAAAATATTCTGAGAGACCGTCAAGTATGTGACCGTTCAAAATAGGATTTTCCAGTACTAAATCAGAGTTTAGTGCCTGGGAGAGCCATTTCACTCATGCATGGTGGCGAAGACAACTATATCTTCGTCACCTTCTCTACATTTGGATGCAGGGGCTTCAGATCTAACATAGCATCAAGGGCCTCTCCAGGGGAGTTTGACATGGCTCCAGTTCATTTAATCTAATTTATCTCTATGTATAAGATGTACCTACCTGCAGTACCTGCATTAATTCATTCATTTACTCAATCGTACCTTACATTAACGCAAAAATCGCTGAGTTTGACTTTCTTCTATATTTAGATTAGAATGCTTAATTTGTACAAACTTTTCTTTTGTGGCAAGAAACAATCTACTGAACTAAATTCAGACTAAAATTCTGGCTATCACTGGTATCTTTTAAACCAAGGTGGATGTGAATAGCATAATATCGCTCATTTATTAACGTCACGCGTCGGCACCGCGTACAGGACCTCCGGATTCAACCGTCAGGTTTCAGGACGCGACACGCGGACAAAAAGCTTCCGTGTAAACTATGCACAAAGGGATAGCTGTAGAAAGGTTCCAAATGTTTTTTGCATTTATGACGGTGACAGGATTTATTCGTGCTAACCTATGAGACTGTTTATATTTTTTTTATAATTTTCCTCGAATAATATCGCTGTGTTTATATTATTTTCTAGAACTTTCAATTTACAATATTTCGTTCATTAGATTTGCTTATAACTGCAATTTATTGATGCTTTGATGAGGCTCTATTTTTAGGAAATTTTGTTTTAAATTCATAATCAAAATCTAATAATATCAGCGACGTTGTTCATATTTTAAAATGAGGTTTATATCATTTAGTTTGTAGTTGTAAAGCACCATTATGACCTTACTATTTTTTTAAACGATGAAAGTCGCCCAACTGTTATACGGCCCACCTGGTTAAGCGACTCTCTCGCTGCTCATTGAGCGAATAATTGCTATGCTGTAACGTTATTAAAATACAAAATATTCTGCTATACATATCTTATTTAAGTAAAAAATAATCATTTAAAATTAATGTTAACCCTTAAATGCGTCGAGGGCACGCTCGCTCAGTAAATTGTGTGGGTAAAAAAATCCGTCGTGGGTAAATTGAATAGTAAATTGTACTGAAATACTAACTTTAACATTGGTATAATTAAATGAAAAACTATTAAAATTCCAGGATAAAAAACTTTATTACAAATGAATGTCTTATCAATATCTGATTCGATTTCTACAGGACATGTTATTGCTTGAAAAAGTTATACTTCAAACTTTACAGTCTTGATTTGAACCTGTATGAACAACGTTGATTTTTCTATATGAAGGTCAGAAACTAACGATAGCGTAACGATAACATAATTTCAGTGTAAATAAGATCTGACAAAGGGAAGGTAAGTATAAATTAAAAATAAATTTTTGTACGTATTATTGTTATTAAATAGTATATTCAACGAGACTAGTATTGAAATACTTTTTACAACAATATTCATATAAGACTGTGGCCATCGTTTTTTACCATGCATTTATACACATCTACAAACTGTAACTGTGACTCATAAAACAGCTTATACTGGTGGATCTTAAGTAGCATGGAATTTTGTACTGGAGGTTTTTATACCTGCATAACAAAATTTGTTTGTGAAGGTATTTTGATGATTTCGAAAAACTGTGGCAGCTAGAAACATCGTTCTATTTTCCTGTAATATTTACATCAATGTCTATTTACTATATTGGCTACTATATAGGCTATATACGCAACTTAAAGAAAATAAAAGCCAATCGTAGAGCCATCGATTGGAGATAAAGAATGTAAACAAATTTATATTTTTATAAAGAAATTATGTTGACAGTTGCAACAAATGTGTAGCTCTATTTTTCAAGCTTGACGTATTTCAATCTAATTCATATTTGCTTACGCGTGAATGCCACAATCTAACCGCACTTCAACAATAGGTATTATTCGGTGAAAACATTTCCGAATAATAGTTGAAATTGTTCACTAGTTTCGTGTTGCAAAAATTTTATCACTGTGGATTTCAAAGCTACAAAAAAGAAAACATACGCGTCGAACATAGAACCTCCTATTTTTTATATATATATATATTTTTTTTATACCACTAAGGTGGCAAACAAGCAAACGGCCCGCCTGATGGTAAGCAGTTACCGTAGCCTATGGACGCTTGCAACACCAGGGGTATCACTCGCGCGATGCCGACCCTGAAGAAATCTCTTCACGCCCTTTTTGAAGAACCCCATATATCCTATATCCTGGTATATATCCTGGGACATTCCTCACACACGGTTATCTGATCCCAAACTAAGCAAAGCTTGTACTATGGAAACCAGATAACTGATATAATACATATACTACTTTTTTGTTTGTAAATACATACTTAATATACATATATACATAATTACACCCAGACTCAGGACATACAGACATGTTCATGCACACCAATGCATGTCCTGTGTGGGAAACGAACCCACGACCTGCGGCGCTCGTCTTAACCAACTGCGCCAACTGGCCCGTCATTTTTTTAAGTCGGTTAGAAAGCCTTTCTTAATCCCTACGAAATGAAAACATCTAAGAATTACGTAACATTTCACGTTCCTAATTTACAGTATAGATCGTAGGCATTGACCGAGTTTCCTCAAGATTTATGAAATTATGAAAAAGTTAAGAATTTCAGTCAAGAAAATAGACCTAATAAACCTTTTTTTTAATATGCATTGTGTGTGCATTGCAATCTAACCATGACAATGTGTGATAACTATTCAGATTCTTATATTTTTTGCAAATGAAAAAGCGTTAGGTGCCATGTTGGTTTGCATCAAAATAAAAACGTCGTATTTGAAGTAGGATATTACCGTAACTCATACAATTTTTGTGTATATAGCAATACCCGAAAAATTGGTGGCTATGTTGAAATGATGCGCATTGATAAACTTTAACGACGGCATCTTTGTGAGCTGTGATATCTTTTTACTGCTCGAAAGCGCAATATGTTACGCTTTATTTACTGCGGGTAATAAATTTACTTTTATGACTGTCTTATTTTCACAAGAAAAGGTGGAACTGCCTCACTGGTACCACCATTGGAATTTTCCCATTTTTTCTATTCGCAACATTCTTAGTGTTTCCACCACCAATAAACAATTTTATTGGTGTTTTGTGAATGGACGAGTGTCTGTACTCCACTCGAATGGCATTTGATATTATATGGATATGATATTTTGTCCTTTTGTTGCGGCTCACAAAATATTTTCAATGGTTCATGACACGAATACTTTTGCTCTATTAAGTCTGTAAGCCCGCACAAGCACCATTACTTCAAAATCTTGTTTTACTGCTTGATAAAATGGAATAACCGATACAATACGTTATAAGCGTATACATAATTAGTATATTTAAGAGTTTATTATTAGATAAAACAGTATAAATTGGCAATTATTTATAAATAAAGTCAAGATTTAATCACGTTTAAGTGAGTTTTTAATACAAACCCAAATATTCTTGTGAAGATACAAAATTATATATCAACTCATAAAATCGTTCATTCGTGAAGCCATGAAAACATCGAAAACATTTGCATTTTATTGGAATACACTCGAATTTGCATTACAAAAGAAATTGATCATTGATCTCGAAAACAAACATAAGCGAAATGAAATCCCCGCGATCATCACCTATTGTTATTATATTGAGAAAGATTTACATTTATCATTATTTTTGTTTCATAAAAGAAAATTATTATTTTATTTTACTCCTTTAAAGAGCATATTTTTATTCTACTTGTGGCAAAAAATATACGGTCAGGTATGCATGGTATGTACTACACGGCTAAACCAACAAACACACTGTCGGATTAATAAATATTAGAAGGATTGTAAAACAGCTACGATTCGTAGAAGCAAACTTAACATCGTAGGCACACTACGAGCTACAAATAGAATGCTATGAAGACTTTGTTACGCAATTCCATTTTAAAATAGACCAACTCCATTCATAATAAGGAGAAATGAATTTATTTTTAGATAAAAAAAACCCTATGTAGAGTCTCGTTACAAAGTGGTTAAATGCGTAGGCGTGGCACGTGCTCAGAGTCCATGGTGCGTCCATGCTACGCGAAGCGAGCACGAGCCGAGCCACGAACGAACAGGATTCGTCTTACGCTCGACTGCGCTCCGCCCGATTGTCAGTTTTTTCACGAACACAGGGATTCGCATCGCGCTCGTTGTAAAAAAAAATACCATTCCACCCTCGAGCTCGAAAGAAGTTTCTAACAAGCACAGTTTTTTGCACTTGTAAAGCATAAGCCATATTTACCTAACCAATTAAAACCTGAAGGTGGTTACAATTAACGGTCCAGTACTCTAATCGGGTATATAAACAGACAAAAGAGGTTGTCGAGTAGTAATGGCTCCTTGAGGTTTATTCGACCCACTTCCTCAATGAGTGGACGATAGCTTGCCAGTGAGGGCTTCCGATGTCCACCGCCAAGTGCTTACGAATGACGTCAACAGAAAATAAACTCCAGCAGGAGTTGCATCGACCAGTTCTCGTTATGAAAACGTGACGTCAGTTTATTAAACTTATAAGTTATCGCCCATTCACGCTGAATAAGGTTTTCTATTCATGTATGGCAATTGTATTAAAATAGTAAATGCAAAAGTGAGTTTGTTTTTTTGTATGTTATCAGTCAGATTCCTCGGAAAAGCGGGTTAAACCGTGGGCGAATACTAGTAAGACATAATTATATAAGGTACTGTATTTACAACAAATATAAACAAATTACATTCTATATATGAAAATGCTTGGCGGAAAAAGCTCAAAGCCCGCTGGTCTCCGGAGGCATCGATCAATTTTGATGACAAAGTGCGAGCAAAACGGCGAGCTTTGGACCCCCACGGTCCCATGGTCTCGACCGCAAAGGCATAAAATTATGATTTGGTCCAATCGATGCGTATTCTTTGAACATTTCCGCAAAAAAGTAAAGGTACTGTTGTTTTAAAATAACACATGATTAATGATCTTTACTTTACTTTTACTATATCAAAAAAAATACAAATTTCCTCGATACTACTCGTAGTATTAATATACTCTGAGCTACTACTGATTAACGGCAAGGTTCGCAGGCTGACAACGTAACCTCATTTTTAAATAAAAAAAAACCTCCTTATTCTGTGTTATGAAAATCATATTTTGATATTCTAAGCACTTGTAATTTTGCACGATATTACACTTTAGTGTGATAAATAATAAATCAATATAATGTAGTTCGAATTCAAAATTCACATAATAATATTGCTATCTAAAGAGCAACGTACCTCATATAAAGGACTCTTTGTGCCCGCTATGATTTGACAGCTGCCGTCTCGGCCGACCGTATATCAAAACTCAATATGATTATATCGGGAAAAGAAAAGGAAATTTTGGTACCTATACATACCTGAAATCCATAGCTTTGAGTCTATTCATGAACATTAGATGGCTATGAGTCAGAATTCTAATATATATATCTGAGTATATATAATATAAAGCGTTTTGTGTCTATGTTGCAAGGTTTCAAGCCGCAGATCTTGAATGAAATTGTTTCTCAAATAGCGAAGAGCGAGTGCAAATAAAAGTCTATAAAAATATCTAAAGTTATTTGTCTTTGAACTGTTATTTTGCAACGCTCTGCTCGTTTCAATGTTTGAGATGTTTGATCGTTATAAGAATAATATATACATATAAAAATCAATGCCTGTTACGTATGCGTTCTTGGGTAAATCATATTCATCCTACTGCAATAAAACTTTTGAGCGCAGGGCGGATGGGCGTGGATGGGTTTTCTAACATAAAAACCATATTGGCGTTACAAAGTACGCCGCGCATTATCTACCTAAATTAAAATCACGTCTTATTTTTTAATACGAATACTGCCCAACTTTATTTATAAGGTTTAAAGTAGTTCACCGCCCATCATACTTGTCGTGGTCTAATGATTTGCGCCGCTCAATGCCAGTCCTCCTTATGAGGCCTTCTGCAGACGGGCATTCCGGCATTTACTAGGCTCATAGCCTGAGCCCCAGGAAAATGGGCAGAAATTAACACCTCCAAGCTTTCCATCTCGTTAGACTTGAAGGAGCCATCTGTCTTCCTGAGAAGACCCATTTGCCTAGGTTTTTCCTTTGCAAGAATTCTATGAATCCTAGCTCCTTGAGGCGTGTGTTTGACGGCTACGAAGAACTTTCTCCAGGAAGCTCTCTTGGCCTTCCCTTGAGGGTGGTAACCAGCCAGGCGAGTAAAACGAAGTACCACCGTGATATATTTTCCTCATTCACTTTACGAAAGCTCAAGCATATTGTAAAATTCGAACCCACGACCTTCGCCACGCCATTCGACGCCACTACTATTGAGCTTTCATCCCACTTGATTAAATACGTTTCTGATAGTTAGAGATTAAAGCTTTCATTCAAAAGCAAAGCACAATAATGATGTCGAATTACACAATGAGAGTAAACATGGTCTATCTAACACTAATAACTATGTAGCATTGTTCCATCGAAGCCTCGGATTAGTAAACAAAATTGATTATTTGTATTGTATATCGGATAATTGATACACATTTGTTAGTCGAATATATGATTTGCAATCAATTAAACACTGTTTTGTATTGTTGACTACAATTATTTAATGTTAGTTACATGGTTGTTTGTGTTTAATGATATAGTTATAGTAAACATATTTGAATTTTACGCAACATGGCAATACTTAGTAATAAACTGAGCTATCACTCAAGCTCGCAGCAGGGACGGCCTAGACTTACAATTTTCTAGATAGAAACGGCAATAGGCAATAAACTTTCAGTTCTTCCGTAATACACAAATGGAGCAACTATCTACGAAGTCAACTTGTCTTGGAATTGGTGGTCAATGTTATGAGGGTGAAATATCGCTACATTCGCAGCTTGGTGGTTGGATACCAAGGTAGATTACCTACACATTGATATGGTCTAATATACTGAAGATATTGATGACTCTAATTGTAGATAGAGCAATGATAGTGATTCTCTTTTTTTATATCAGCAGACTAATAAACAAGCAGACGGTCTTCCTGATGGCAAGTGCGATTGCGTTGCTGACCTTTACAAGACCAAGTAGACAATTGTCTCTAAAATACAAAATACTTTGGTAGGTTCTTGGTGACATATATTTCATTTATTTTCAACTTCTACAGTGCGGCCGCAGAGAGAATACGTTTTTTACACTTGTTAACATGATATTGCCCAAATCACGGAAACGGCTGATCTGATTAAGATGGGGCTTTCATTAGACTATGACAAAAAAAAACTGAACCATCCTGTGAAAGCCTCATCGAAATAGGGCTAGCCATTTTACCCCAATAGGCGTCAGAAACGCACGAATTTTACAGAAAAACTCTACCACGGTAGAGTTAACATTTTGTACGAAAAATTTATTATATTTAATACGCACTGCATGTTTTAAGTTAATAATTCAAACTGAACCATGATAAAACAAACACGCAAACATCTAATATCCTATGTTTTGCATAGTTGTTGTTTATTTAATGTATATGTACACTCGCCCTTTCAATCTATTAAAGCCGAGCTTTACAACTAGTTTAAATGCTCAGTCGAAATCCATTCCATCACATTCCCTGCCAATGTTAATTTTCTGGATTTAACAGCGTCTGGCGTCCGATTCGATTCATTGAAAAGTAATTTGGGACCGAATTTGCGGCTGTTTTGATCACATAACGTGTCCTCTGTTGTCATTTCATGACATATCTCTTTGTGAATCTACATAAATTTCCTATAATGCGTGTCTAGCTGTTTTTGTTGTCCCGCCCACCCCTTGTCGACCTACAAAACTAAAAGGACAATGGTAGATACTGTCGTAGCCGAATTTTCGGGTTTATTTATGTTATGGCTATCTGTCTTCTATATCTTTCACAGAGAATGCAGTCTTTGTATGTTTTATTTCTAAGAAATTATTTTTAGAATTTTCGATTCATGTTTTATGATAGAAAATAGGCTAACAGTATACCTATAGATGAAATTAAAAGCTCAGTTAGCATCAAAGAAATATAAAACAAAATAAGTTTTTAAAATCATAGGCGCCGATCCCATAGAGAGAGAGTTCTAAAATTCTGCGTTCCGCATTCACTTTTGTGCACACAGCAAGCAGTCTAGATTTCCAGAGTTGTACAATAATCGCTACCGATCACACGTCATACACTTTTTTTACTTTTAAAGGCCCAGATATATCCAGTGAACGCGAAACGCAGAAGTCTCTCTATGGGATCGGCGCCTTAGTCTCTTATTCTCGTAAATCGTCTAGCTGTTACCATTATTGTCAATTCTCGAATTTCAAAATGAACTTGGCTTGCATACCTACCTACTGTGACAATCTACTTAAATCCTTTTGTTATCAACAGTAGTAAGTTGCGAAAATAAAAAAAAACATCTAATCTACACAAATATCATATTGTTCCCGACAAATTAATCCGTCAAATATATTTTCCTCTTCTATAAAAATAAATAGAATCATGATGACGATATTATTGTGGTAAAAAAATCCACCAAAATATATAATTTATTATTATCATAACTCGCCTTTGAGATTCATGTCTTGGGATCAATCCCAATAGGTACATGTTACCGTCGAGTGAGATTGGTTAGTATTTATGTTGTTAATTCAGTATGACTTTCAATATTTCGTTAAAAAGCTATTCACTTAAAAGGTGATTGAATTTGTGTTTATGATATATCTAGCAGTCGGAGGATAAAATAACAGCCCATTGCGTGTAAGTCTACGAACAGCTTAAGACTTAATGAATTGTGTAATACAAAGTAATTTTTGTTGAAGATAGATTCGAAATTGCAGATATTTCATAAACTTATTAACATTTTACGTTACACGCTTGATTTAGAAAGATACAGATTAATTTGTTATTTCGTTCGTTTCGAGTTTTTTAATAAAAATGTTACCGAGAAATTATAGGTATCAAATTATTAACATGTTTTAACGTTTTATCACTCAGTTTAATTTATTGCCCTGAGGATAATAGTTGTTTTACCATAATTTCACTATTCATCTATATGGGTTCGCAGATGAGACCTACCTAAAAAAAAAACCATCTAATTACAATAGTTAGGTTATTTCATTAATACTTAGGAATAGAAGAAAAATTAGAGAACTCTGTTTCCTTCATAAAGTTATCCGCGGCACAATTGACTGCTCTTTCCTTCTGCAAAATATAATGTTGCATATTCCATGTCACACCTCACATCCACGCCACAAAATTTCCAGTATCTTCAATGTAGCATATTGCAAGACTAATCTTGGTCTTAATGCACCTTTCACACGAATGTGCCAGACTTTTAACGAGATAAGTGGCCTCATAAGCGATCTAGATATTTTCTCGGACTCTCTGCATCTTTTCAAGCAAAAACTTGAAAAGTTTTTTAAGAATTCTGTCGTGTAATTTTATGTAACAATATGTACAATTATTATTATAATCGTTTACTTTCAATTTTAATCCAGTTTATGTTATGTATAGTTTATTTGTTTTTTCTCTTGTAGGTGCCTAGCACTAGTTTTGTTTACCATGAATGCTGTCTACACCTATAATGGGTGCACACATCTGCATATTATGATTATGTCATAATCTTTAGAATTAAGACTTTGTAACTATTTTCAATGTGTGTACTGTTGGTGTATGTAAACCTAATAAATAAAATAAATAAATAAATAAAATAGTTACCAAGTAATATGGCTGTGCCAAATTATGGTTACGTAACCTTTCTTGCAAGTTACTGTCCCGCAAAAGTATTTAAAAATGTTCCCTGATACGTGTAACTATTAACAATTTAAATGCTCGTTCAGTAATTGTCTTTTTATAACATTCTTCTAGTTTCATGCAAGGTAGTGATTTAGCCTGCCAATTCAGCGAACGTAATTAATGGGTCCCTTTGGCATACCTTAAGGTAGATTTTATGGTCCGGCCTTACTCCGCTTTGCTTAAACTCTTTTGGGAGCGATTATTCTGTGTACTTTTAGATTATTTCATAAAAAAATTAGAGAAGACGAGTTCTCTAATGTTTTGTTCAATTCGTAGCAATTTTTGTTCTGGTTATTAATTGCTATATATTTTGTATACCGCTATATACCTACTTACGCCAAGTTCCTCATAGAATTAATTTTAATATTTCTAGTGACCATTATTTCACGAATCTTTATCAAGATCACTCCTATACGGGGTGGATACGACAATACCACATTAAATGAAACCACGTAAAGTACTCATGTATACGATCAACTTTTACTACGGGACCAACTTCAAAATTACTGCTTTTCTTACAAAAGGTCTCCTCGGCAAAAATGTATGAAAAGCAGTATTTTCTTTTTTGCGATTTCGAAATTCACATATACTTGATAGTGCCTATACTATACAGAGTGCAGTATGAATTTCTATAGAAATACATTATGGTGCTGAGGGAGTCGACAAGGGGCCATAAAGGTAGCGACTTGATCTTCTCTAGTGTCTTGTTACAGTAATACCCAACTGATAAGGCGCGTCGTGAATCTTCGTTCGCACAGAAAAGAAAGTATGGCCCGAAGATTAACGAAATAATGCTTAAAACTTACAATCAACCTTAGGTCACTGCTATAAGGTTCATAATCATAATACACTGCAGCTGTTAGTTCCGTCTCACTCGCAAGTCACGCCCCTCCACACACATGGCGGCAGTTGCCGACCGAATAGCATTTCCCGCGTTTTGGTTATAGGTTTTTATATTTTAACTTCCATTTCTCCGCCCAAAAATAATCCCTTAGTATATTTCTTTATTTTAAAATCCACATCTGTATTTGTGTAACAGCTTTTTAACTATCCCAAACAATCTCATATACACCGAGGTGATTCCATAAGGTTCCGTTTTGTGAGTATGTGAGGAACTCTTAAAGATAATTTAACATATAAAATTTATATTATCCCTACATATTTTTTTTTTTTTTTTTTATGCCACTTAGGTGGCAAACAAGCATACGGCCCGCCTGATGATAAGCGGTTACCGTAGCCTATGGACGCTTGCAACACCAGGGGTATCACGCGCGCGTTGCCGACCCTGCAGAAATCTCTTCACACCCCTTTTGAAGAACCCCATGCTGTACTCCATTGGGAAAACCACGGCGGGGAGCTCATTCCACAGTCTGAGCGTCCGCGGAAGGAAGCTCCTTTGAGCCCGCACAGTACGAAACAATTCAGGTTTCAATATGTGAGGATGGACTCCCCGTCGATGGCGAGAGTTGCGATGGTAGAAAGTAGCCGTGGGCATCATCTTAAACAATTCTTCAGAACACCGTCCGTTGTACAAGCGGTAGAACACACATAAGGAGGCAAAGTCTCTCCTCAGACTGAGGGGCTCTAAACCGTTTGTGAGCTCGGGATCGTCGACAATTCTGATGGCACGTCGTTGAACCGAGTCTAAAGGATCAAGCTGGTGTCCAGGTGCCCCCGCCCATAGATAAATAAATATCCCGGGACTGAAGTACTGCCTCGCTCTGTTGAGCACTCCGAGCTTTTTGGATGCCAGCTTAACCTTGTCTTCTAAGTGACTTCGGAACAAAACGTCGCTAGAAATGTCGACGCCAAGGATCCCGATGCTTTTGCTGATGTTCAGGGACGTGTTCTGGAACTGTGGAGCCACAGCAAATGGGGTTTTCTTAGCGGTGAACGCGCAGGCTTGAGTCTTAGTGGGGTTGAAATGGACTAGGTTTAGTCTGCCCCAATCGGAGACACTAGTTAGTGTACTCTCGATTTCAGACAACAGCCGTTCGCGGCTTTCCTTCACCTCGGAACGAGGGATATTAGCACGGCCCGTGTAATAAGCGTCCCCTGTACTGTCGTCTGCATAACAATGAACGCCGTCAATAGACAGCATATCATTGATATGCAGTAGGAACAGTGTTGGGGACAGCACAGAGCCTTGCGGGACGCCGGCATTTATGTCCATGCTGTCGGAGCAGCTACCGTCAACGACGGCTCTTATGCATCTGCTGGACAGAAAGCTGGCAACCCATTTGCATAATCCCTCGGGAAGCCCGTATGCTGGTAACTTCGTTAGAAGACCCCGGTGCCAGACCCGATCGAACGCCTTCGCCACATCTAGGCTTACTGCCAATGCCTCACCTTGACTCTCTCGATGGCGAGTGACCAACGGTGCGTGAGATACACAAGGAGGTCACCAGCTGAGCGACTGTGGCGAAAGCCATATTGTTGGTCGCTCAACAAATCTTGATCCTCCAGGTATCTCAAAAGCTGCGTGTTGATCACTCGCTCCATGACTTTGGAGAGAAGGGAGGTGATGGCGATAGGCCTGTAATTCGTCGGGTCTGATCTGTCACCCTTTTTGGGCACTGGGTGCACATGGGCAGTCTTCCACGAAGACGGGACTTCCTTTTTGGTGTAGGAAATCGCGAAAAGGCGCGTTAGTACTGGACACAATTCAGGAGCACACCGCTTCAGCACCACTGCCGGTATGCCGTCTGGCCCACTCGACTTATGGATGTCCAGAGAAAGCAATTCCCGCCGGACCTCCCGTTGGGTAATGCTTATCTCTGGCATGGAGCTGTCACACCGTGGAATGGTAGGCGGCCCTACATACCTATACCGCTCGTTTCGATGCCCAATCGCCGATAGGTAGCAGGGTACTTTGTAGTACTCAACTGGCTGGCTACCACCCTCATGTTGAAGATCAGTCGTCAAGCACCTTCAGGCAGTTGTACATCAGAGCCAATTGAATTCTTGATTTTGTGTACTCACCACTTTCGGCCACATCATCATTAAACATGGGAGATTGTAGCCAATTTCAAGGAAAGGAAAAAACAGGAAAAACATAAAATCCACAAAAACAATGAAACCATGGTTACATTGTTTTAATAACCCAGCAAAATATCATAAATTACACAACATACCCGATGCAAGTACACATTATAATGCCCTGACATTCGCATATTATCTCCTGTAATAAAACCTATGCATGCACTTCGAAATGCCGACAACAACTTTTAAAAATAATTCAACAGTGAAAACACGAACATATTTTACCATACCACAATTTTAAGTTAAGTGCTTTCACAAACGTGAAAACGTCGACGGCAAATCCTTGCTTTCATGAGAATACATGCATTTCAAGACTGGGATATTCATTCAAATAACTTGGTGGTGAATTTCAACGTGTGCCAGAGAACTATGCATTCAACTAACTGCTTTTGACATTGAAATATGTCCCTACTTTATGAACAAGAGACGCAAACAATGCATGCGTGGTTAGCAGCATTCTAATACTTTCAAGATACTTCTAATACTGTCTTACGGGACTAGAGAAAATTCTATGACGTAGAAGTTAATATTGCTTATCTATATATATATAAAATTCAAAGTCCTGACTGACGGATTGACTGACTGACTGACTGATATATCAACGCACAGCCTAAACCGCTGGTCCTAGAGACATAACATGTAGAGGGTATATTCTTTGTGAAGAGTAGGTATCCACTAAGAAAGGGTTTTTCGACATTCCACCCCTAAGGGTGTAAAATAGGGGATGACATTTTGTATTAAAGTCCGTCAGTTTCGAAGTTAGGGTCTTCAAATTATGTATTTAGGCTGAAGATTGAAAATTAATTTATACCTGTCTTAGCGTTTTTAATAATTCCACCCTCGAATAGGGATGAAGTTTTTTTGATTTGTTTTCTTTTATTGTTGTAGAAAAATATGTCATTTGTTTTATGTAGGCAACGCGGGCGAAGCCGCGAGCAGAAGCTATTACTAGCTTTTTACCCGCGGTTTCGCTCGCGTAGATTATTCGCGTAATCAACGCTGAGATGTTAGTTTCGTGAAGATTCCTAATTGTTTTTTAAACTCGGTGGACGGTGCGAGGATGCATGGGGTCGCCGAACTCGCACACCGAGGGCTCTGACCTTCCTTGGACGTATAAAACAAGATCAAAACATTCTGGGACGTCACTTTTTTAGTATCGAAAATCCAACTTCTCTACGTAGTATAAAACAAAGTTGCTTTCGGCGTCTGTCTGTCTGTATATCCGCTAATTTGTAAATAAATATATTTTGTGCGCATTCATTGCTAAAGCTTACTAAACTTTATGAGATACCTATATCAATATGATGTAGGTAAGTACTACGGAATTGTGTATCTTAAAATTATCTACAAACAACTCTGCGATGGCATATGTCTATACTCCACGGATAACACCAAAACATGAGATTGAGATTTTAAAAAATGGGTTACACTTTCGATGTTTTTTAATATATTGTTATTTACAAGAAATATGTACAAAATACAATCTATATATAGAAAATTTCATCAAGCCTGCCGCTCAAGGTTCCAAGAAGGCTGGCAGCGTTTCCTCTTTGGATAGCCAAGCTGACGCGTTGGCGGAAAAAGCTCCCCGCCCGCTGATCTCCGGAGGTCTCAATCAATTTTGAAGTTATTTTGATTTAAATTAAATAAGTTTTGGCCATTTAATGTATGTAGTACACAGATATATTCATACTAGGAAGTCATTAGATTACCTGGTACGTAATTAAAACTACATAGCAGAAGCTTGTAACTAGTATTGACTTATATTCCAAAATATGATTAATAACTAGGTAGGGTTTCGCCCTTCAATGCTATAAGCTTTCCATTACAAGGACGGGTCATATAATTTCTCATCAAGATTGGTTCGGAAGTTTCTTAGACTTATTATATAAACCTTTCCATTTATTAATGAACAGCTGTCTACCCCGGCTCCACCCGCATTCCTGGGATAAATATAATCCAAACTATAATCTATTTCACATATGATTACTTGTGACAATGCAAATTGTTGGCGCCAATTATAAACTATTTTATAATTCGTTTTAGTAGATTGATGCCTCCTCCCTAATCTACCGTCCTATCCCTATTACCCAAGCTACGTAGGTACCTCGCGAGCGCAGCCATATTGCAAGTGACGTAGCCCATTACAAATTAATTAAGAAATTTGGCGGACTTCGGCGCCGCCATTTAAGTGTTTCCAAATTTTGTGAAATACCACTTGATTATTATTATATGCCACACAAAATATGCTTGCTTTGTTACATTATATTGCTTAAATAAAAAAAAAAATTTATTGTCACAACAGATTAACAATTTATAAAAACAATGGCATACAGAGAAACAGGAGAGTAAGTTGTAACAAGTTACTGGCAAGACACAAACTAAGCATGAGAACATGCATCTTGGGACTTAGAGTGCGATATTTATAGCTACGAATATAACAAACAAATAGTGAGATTTTGAAACATTGACAATAAAACCACCAGTAAATAAAAATGCCAAAAAATGAATCAAAAATGAAAAATATACTTAAAAACAACAGGCAGGAATGCAAAATCTATGAGAATGGTTGTATTGATAAATCTTATTAAAAACCATGTGGCACCAAACTTATGCGGCCGCCGAGAGAATGCGTTTCTGACACCTGTTAATATTGGCCAAATCACGAAAACGGCTGATTCAGATGGGACTTTCATGAAAATACTGAACCATCCTGTGAAAGTTCCATCTCAATAGGATTAGCCATTTTCGAGATTAGCCCAATATTAGATGTCAGAAACGCATTTCTCACGGCGGCCGCACTGTATGCTATGAAATCGTAACAGATAGGCATTTTCACTCATTATAATATGTACATGAATGAATGAATGAAATATTCTTTATTGTATAGACTGACATATAACAAGTAACAAAAATACACATTAAGGAAGTTATACAATGTAGGCGGCCTTATCGCTTAAGCGATCTCTTCCAGGCAACCTTTGGGTACAGGAAATAATTTCTAAAGTTGGCAGGTTGAGAATCTACCTACAATATATACGAAATAAACTAAACATATAAAATGCTTTGTCCTGAATGACTGACTGACAATCAACGCACAGCCTAAACCGCTGATCGTAGAGACCTGAAACTTGGAGGGTGTGTTCTTTGTATGACGTAGGCATCAGATAAGAAGGGATTTCCC
The DNA here is from genome assembly GCA_947623365.1 of Achlya flavicornis. Classification (NCBI taxonomy): domain Eukaryota; kingdom Metazoa; phylum Arthropoda; class Insecta; order Lepidoptera; family Drepanidae; genus Achlya; species Achlya flavicornis. The sequence continues at coordinate 6,484,262 of OX392488.1, forward strand.
GAAATTCTACCCCTAAGGGGGTGAAAAATGGGGGCAAAGTTTGTAAGGGACAACGTGATTCCATGGTCCGATCTACTTCAAATTTTGCATAAACATTCTTTAACATACTTGATGGAAGTGGTGTTTCATATTTTATTGAAACTCATCGCCAAACGGGGTTAAAAAGGGGTAGAAAGTAATTTTAGGGGTGATTTGCATCGAAGTTGATATCAATACTCCTTAGTGCTTTTGATTTAATTTTATTTTTTATTTTGACACATGTTTGAAATCTAAATCCGATTTTCACAGATTACAGAATAAGGCAGATAGAGCGAAAGGAATACGGGAGTGAGGCCAAAAAAATCAAATACAAATTGAAAAACACATACCTGGTATTCGCTATTGAATTTGTTTAAACAAATTTATTTAACGAAAAACACTTTCTTTTTAATAAATTAGCACACAGCAGTTTTTAAACATATCCAATACAAATTCAAAAGCGAATACCAGGTATGTGTTTTTCAATTTGTACCTAATTGCTTTTTTTGGCCTCACTCCCGTGTTTCGCGCGCTCTATCTGCCTTTTGTTCTGGAAACTGAAATGCTCTTTAAAATTGGAATGTCAAATATAAAAGAATATTTAAATCGGATTAGAATTCAAAATTGGTTTGGAAGTTAATTTTCTCGGACTTTTTGGCGTGAACTTGCAGAGTGACGTTGCGTTTTCATTTTTATTTTCATAAATTCGTGTATTTTGAGTTTTATTGCATATTATCAGTGGTATTTTATCCAATAAAGATCAATCCATGTGCACCAGTGAAGTGAAATGAAATGAATTATGTGTATCGTGTCTTTTCAAAAGTCCGTGAAGAGTTTTAGTACATGACCACCACTGTAGTATAACATGACTTTTATGGACGGTGACTGACTGCATGAGGACTATGTGAAAGTGATTTATTGTGACTAGAACTTATATAATATAACTGGAAATTGGAAAAATACATGCAAACGTGTGACGCAAATGAAAAAAAGAAGTTCATTTTCTCTATTTCATTAGAATATTTTGATTGTAGTTAATTTAATTTCTTTCTCATTTGTTGTTATAATAATTAAATAAGATTCTTTGAGTTTGATTTTTTAGTGTAGGTATAATATAGGTTTTTAGTTTTAATTGTAAAAATATCTGTGTTTGATTTGTTGTGTCTAATAATCAGTGGCGTGCATTAGTTTTCGAAGGAGAAAATTCAAACCGTACGCGGGTGAAACCGCGGGGGTCTGCTAGTACTATATATACACAAATACTTTGAGAAATATTAAAGCTATATACTAATACTTACATAAATAAAATATATAAACAACATATTCAACTTACTTGAATTCTCATGATTACTTTCTCGGTAAAAACCAAAGGAAAATAATTGAAAGCTCGGACAAGTCTCATTTAGAATCACTTCTAAAAGGTTTCGTGCCAAAAGGCAAATTCATCTTCAAATAGGTTTGTCCAAGCAAAGGTAGAAAAAAATATGTTGGTGTCACGAAGTATCAATGAGACGAATTATGTTTTTCTGAAAATAGAGTAGTTAATGAGATGACAGGCTTTTACCTTTTATTTATGCTTTTCTTCCGATTGAATTGTTTTTATGAAAGATCATCTTTAGTACAGATTGATTACCCGATTACAAAAGAGAGGTTTCTGTCTTTACTGTAGAGATTTTTTATTCCTATTCTACTAATACTATAAATGAAAAAGTTTGTGTCTGAGTTCGTGTATACATACATAGTAATACATACAGCTGTAACGGCTTCACAAATTTTCTTAAAAAAACCTATAGTGTACCTAATTGTGTATTAACATGTGAAATAAATAATTGGTAACGTTCATGTGTCTCAACAGAGCCTAATTTGGTCCTTCTGATGGCCATAGCAAGGTGGCCACTTACATGCCATTTACCTACATAAAATTTCATCAAAAAGACCATCGGCCAAATTGAAAAATATAATTTGAGTTCCAAAAAACTCTCTAGATTTACGATTCACACAAAACCACCACCCATGTAGACATAATATAAAAATGCTGTAGTTAATGACTTGTACTTTACTATGCACTCACTGTATGAAAGTGATAAAATAAATGTCAAATTTTACTATGTTTTGTTATTGGCTATTAACATGCACAGTTCCGAGTTTTACTAACAATACGCTTGCAATATTGCAATAGCTTCTATAGATAGTATATGGAGTGATGTAACTCTCAAGTTGTACCAAGTAGTCGGAGGCGATAAACTTCGCTAGGTACAACTTGAATCGATTAAGAAGAGAGTTTGCTTGATGTTGTTTGAGTGGCTCTAGTCGGGTCAGTCGATAACAGCTAAGTTAGTTTTAGGTATTATTATATCAAATCATATATACAAGTTCCTATAAGAATATCTTATATTATTGTTAGTGTTACCTCTAAAGTTATTAATTATATAATATAAAAATATATAATAAACTCTAACACTTACTGACAGATATCGCACAGTGGATATAGAAATTTTAAATTTGTAGGAAATATTCCTAACAATCACAGACTATCCGGACCGCGCTCTCGCTATTACAAAACTAAGGCACCGTAATGGCGGCGGCTGTTTATGTGTGATTCAATTTAGGGTTGCCATGTTAGGCTAAATTTACCCATTTTTTATTATATTACATTAGGACTAATATGTTACGGTAGACAAGTTTAAATGAAAATTAAGTGTAAATGTAGGCAGAATATACCGTACTATTTTAAATTGTGAATGGTGGCCAAATCTCGCTATGAAAATATCCTAACTAATATTATACACAAGCGAATGTGAGATTGTTTGTTGTTTTTTTTTGTTATGCTTTCACGCTTCAACTTCTCAACCGATCGCTATGAAAGGGGTTCAAAGATTTTTGTTCAGAGCTTGGCATACTCATCAGGCACCGTTTTGTTCTTTTTTATAAATAACGGCGCTCAACCCTACCTTTATACAGCGAATAAGGACACTCATACGAATATAAAAATAATGGCGTGCCTATGTCCTAAAACATCACGTTACATAGTTATTTGCAAAAAAAAAACGATGTTTCAATAACCATGACAAATTACTCATTAAATGTTTTTACGCATTCTATGGTGCTAGAATAGCTAGGTATATTGGTTTATTCCTACAAATTTTGAAATTACTGACATATCAGCATAAAATATGTACAGCAGATATCCGTAATAGTATTCTATTAATAAATAAATATTCTGGGACATTCCTCACACACATTTTAAATACAATAAGTACCTATATTTTACAACCTACGCGGTAAAATAAAGAATACCTACACAAAAACTATGGCTAAGTTGTACTTCGACGTCCAGTGATCTGGGAGTTCACATTTTTTTTTACAGGAAGGTCACATTATAAGAAGGCTTTACACAAAGTTTAAAATTGCGGAAACAACTGGTTTACGAAAAAAAAAAAAAAAACGTGAAAAACTATTCAATATTTTCCCTGATCACAGATTTAGTCGTTATACTAGTACCTATACGTGAACACCTGTTATTGGTTTCCTGATGAATATTAATGTTTTAAGTTTTGTATTTTAAATAGCTGTTGGTCTTCCCACAATAAATAAATAAATATTTTGGCCACTATAATGGTGCGTCCATGCTACGCGAATCGATCACGAGCCGAGCCACGAACGCAAGCCCGTCCACGCTACGCGAATCGTGCTCGCACTTCGCAGCGTGCTCGTCCGAGGCTTGGCTCGTGCTCGGTTCACCAAGCATGGACGCACCATCACATTTTGACGCGCCAAAGTAATGTTTCGTTTTATGTAAGCAACCAATGAGTATATAATCAACAAACACTAAAATTGTATACTATATTCTAACTTCATTGGTTACTTAAAAATATTTATATTTATTTACATAGATATTTTTCTATGGTATTGAATTGAATGCCACGAGTAGAATAGGTAAAGTATAAAATGAATGACAAATAACAAATCTTTTTTGAATGAACCAGATTGGTTAGGTTAGGTTTGAACTTTGATAATACCGTGCGCGAGCCAAGCGAGCGAAGCGAGCGGTGCCGCGGCAGCGGCGGCCGGGGGTTAGTTACAAATGTATGCACTAAAGATCTAAATAAAAAGATTTAAATATAAAAGGAAGGAAAGGGTGGATCCTACCCTTTCCCCCCACCCATCGAAATAGTATTACCCTAGAATAAGGGTGACAGCTGTAAAAACGGCCGAAGAAATAAGACAACGGTGTCACTATTTCAGTTTCAGTAGGTACACGTTTGAACGTAGAACATTCATTCATGAGTGACATAATTTTGTTTTATTGAGTTTCCAAGCGGTCACTTTCACGATGTTGTCTTGTACGTTACCCTTAATCTAGACAAAAGATAATATATGGATGCCCCCACGAGACAAAATAAAAATAATCTTATCTAAAAAAAAAGGAGGAGTGCGCAACTTTTCCTTCACAGACGGGGTTCTACACCTACCCCCTCCCTATTCCCCCCTTTCCGCCCCTTAAATCGATGAACGTCAAAGTACATTCCTACCTAAACTATTCTTTGATTATAATTTAGGGCTCCAACAAATAATTCGCTTTCTAAAACTGGTCCGTTCGCAAAAAAGTTTGAGAACCACTGATATAAAGTATGTGTACTAGTCGCGAAAGTTTGAAATCAATTTATAATAAAATATGTTTTAATTATAACTACACAACAAAACATTTCACTACACAAGAGATGCTATATTTCAATATTTTACGGCACCGCAAACGTATTGACTCTGTTGACGTTTATCCGCGTAATGGCCGACTAATGTGTGAATGTGTGCGTGCCGGCTTGTACGTACAGCGAGGTGGCCGACTCTCAGCGACACAGTTTTTTGTTAGCAAGAATACATCCGAAGTTTTATAACATCCTTGCTAACAATATAGAGATTCATAAGTAAAACCGCAGGGCACAAATATAAATGCTCAAATATCATATTCGTCTTATACAGGGCTTACAAAGAACTAGTGTCAATCGGAAGTTCAGAGGTAAAACAACCTTAGAGGAACCCGAATTACCCTCATGTATGTTCAGCGATTTTCTGTAGTTTTCGAGCTAAGTCTATTTTTCATGTCGTTTAACAGATTGCGAGATACTGGCACGAATTTCCTGGTCATTTGTTGGTACAACGATGGCGACCCTTCAGGGGTCTAATTACGTAATGACGAAAAGAAAAATGATGGTCATAGCGCTGGTACCGGGCGGCACAATCGCGTGGGCGTTAATCGAACGTGTCGGATAAATTACGAGTGTCGAACGATATACATACTGGTACAAATGCCAGGAAATTTGTGCCAGTATCTCCCGGTCTAAGAGCACCTCTAGAATTCAGAGTGACACGCTGTTTAAAAAAAGTCTTTTCTGATTAACTAAACTATAAAAATCTATCTATTGAACTTGTATGTATGAATGTATCTTTTGGTTTAATTCAGAAAGGATAACAAAATCCCCCATGGATTGATACCTAACCTAGGTACTGAGCATCGATACACAAATCACGTCACGTCACCGTTCTATCACGACTCGCGACGCACGGTAACAGAATATACATGCGAATCGAAATAAAGAGATATGACATGAGCAGTAAAACTTTTATTCAGGGCTACCACGGTCAGAAGATTTGCCTCATTCACGTGACATACTGAAAGGAAATTACAGTGAGCGTGAGCAAGATACGTCACACCCTATGAGGAAGTGATCGAGTCACGTAGTACTTGATTTGACTTGATAACGGTTTTTATGGTAAAATATTGGTTTTTGGGTGACTCAAGTGTATAGTGATATTTTCAAGATTGAACATTGGTTTGATGATGACGTCTAGAAGAAATGGCAATTTTATTTAGTTTAATTGTATAATATTTTTTTTTATTATCTACTAGCTTTTCCCGCGCGGTTTCATCCTTTCTTATATTCTTATTTTTATCCCGGGAAAACTATGTACTAATTTCTCCATTTCATAGGCTACCTGCATCCCAAAATTAATCGTGATCGGTTGAGTAGTTTAGAAATTAAAGCGTTACATTCAAACAAGCAAATAAACTCACATGCGCATTTATATATTAGTAAGGATAAGGATTAGGTATTTGTAATATTAGAATATATCAGTATATTAGTATGAGTATATTAGTAGGAACTATAGTTTCCGCTCCTCGGTTTCACCCGCGTTCCTTGGATAAAAAGTAAACTTACATTCTTCTCCATGTCATACATCTATGGGCTAAATTTCATCATAATTTGTGTAGCTACCTGTTGAAGCGTCAAGAGGTAACAAAAGTTAGTTTTTTACCTCTCATTTATAATGAACGAAGTACACTTATAGCATAGTAAGAAGGTATTATGTGTATTCAACATACACAACAAATACATCGTATAATTAAAGTAACAAAATTCTGCGGCATTATTATACTTAACAAAAATACATAAAATTCAAATTCACGTCAAGAGAATGATAATGAATTTTTAACAATATGTCATTGTAATGTTAGACGTTCGAAACAAGGCAGCCGAGCGAGGTAGATAACCAGAATAGGACGGCCACGATTAATTTAAGCCCATATAAATCACGAATATCTCGCGAGCTGGTGCTACGTATAAATGAATTCTCAAAAATGCTTGTCCTTGTTCCCGTGTTATTCGAATATTAAGCATTTTTCATTTGGAGTCATTATTCATTTAGGAAAATTTTTGTTCAGCCTTTTTTTAAATCTAGAGGAATAGCTGTGACATGACATGATAAAAAGATCGTCATCTCCATTTTGAATGAATTACCTCGTGTAAAAACTACCTAACTATTTTATTCTCTTTTCTTTTTCTGCTCATTTTGCAGATTAGTACAGTAGTAGTAGTCAAAGGGTATTTGTTTCAACCAAGTTATCTATCCGAAATAATGATTGAAAATATGTGTGTGTGGGGGGGGGGGTGTGTCTATTGCGTATCTCTGTCTGTGCGTGTGTATGTTCCATAATTTTGTAGCTACATATTTTACCTCTCTTCTTTCTCAATAATATCTAATTGTATTAGTGTTCTTACAAGTGTAGTATATCGTAAGTATATATTTTTATTTTCATTGTTACAGTTCTTTATTTGTATCAATTAACCTTATGGAAGACAGTCTAACTTTCTTTACTACTATTTCGTAAGCTGCACATTAGTACATATATATAGTACCTATAGATTAGTTCCCGCGAAGCGGTTTCACCTGCGTCCTCGGGACAAAAAGTAGCATTATATATTCCTCACCATTCTTTATAATTATTAAACAAACAAATTCAGCTTCGCATTAATAATATGAAGCATAATAAGTAGTAAAATGTGATGATGAGGACCTCCACCTTACAGAATACCGCAGCAAAATAACTTTATGTTGTGTAAAGTTGTGTTCTATATATTACTCACCTCTATGGTTGTGTTCCTGTTCGTGAGTAAGGTCACCAGAGCTCATTGGGGAGGGGGGAAAGGTCGGCAATGCGTGAGTCCATATGGCTACGGTAACCGCTTGCCATCAGGTGGGCCGTATGCTTGTTTGCCGACTTAGTCGTATACATTTTTTTTTTTTATGAAATGAAATGAAAAGATTGATTGCTGCAAAATACAACACATACCATACAAATGATACACACAAAGTATAAATCTTAACAAACTATTTACAAAAAAGAACCTCATACCGTAACATAACATACTGAATGATAAGAATGAATATGTGTGCAATTACGTTATGTGTGAAGGATTATGATTCTTGCAAAGGCAACTGCTACCATAAATTGCAAAGACCCTCCCCGAGAAAACTCTCATCCGATATGATCTAATTTAAAAATGTCGATAACAGCAGGAAAATAAAATATTCTCAATACGATAGCGGTCAGAGACAGGTCAATCGGTCGAGGTAAGGGATAACCGGATACGAGTGACAAAAACACGTTTACCAACCTGATAGCTGCTTCCAGAACTTATTGACGTTCACTTCTTTAAAAAAAAAGTCATCTGATCCCAAACTAAGCTGAGCTTGTACTATGGAAACCAGATAACTGATATAATACATATACTACTTTTTGTTTGTAAATACATACTTAATATACATAACTACATCCAGACTCAGGACATACAGACATGTTCATGCACACAAATGCATGTCCTGTGTGGGAATCGAACCCACGACCTGCGGCGTGATAGGTGGAATCTTAACCAGAGTCTTAACCAACCACGCCAGCTGGCCCGTCATGAGTTCTTCAATCAGTACGTGTTACCAGTGATGACATACGGGACAGAGACTTGGTCTTTCACTGCTGGCCGCATAAATAAGCTCAGTGTCACTCAGCGAGCTATGGAACGAGCTATGCTCGAAATTTCTCTACGTGACAGGGTCCAAAAAAGAGGACATTCGTAGGAGAACGAACACGACGGATATAGCTCGTAGAGTTAGTGGAGTTAGTGTTAGTTAGTGGAGTAAGTGGCAATGGACGGGCCACATCGCTCGAAGAGCCGATAACCGGTAGCCGATAAACGGTAGTACGTGGTCGCCACTCGAGAACCTTTCTTCCCCAGAAGAAAGGTTCTCGAGTGGCGACCACGTACTGCTATGCTATTCTGTAAAAGGTAAATCATCTCGAAAGTCATCTCGCAACTCACCTCGCAACTGAATTGGCGGGTGAATTACGTTTCAGAATACCAAATCCTATTGAAAAACGTCAAAATACTCACCTGTCGTAGTTCTTCTCACTTCCGTCATCACTCGGTGGCGCAAGTGTCGAACTCATTGCACCTTATTACAAAACATGGTTTAAAGGAAAACCAGGTTTTAAAATAGCCTCGTCCCTTTTTATTATATGACGTTAGAAAGTGACCAAATGACAGTAAAACCTGGCTTTACTTTAAACCATGTTTTGTAATAAGGGGGACTCAGTTTAAGAATATGAAATTCTAATCTCATCGCGGATTCAGAAGTGATTTTGCAAATGAACGTTACAGAATAGCACTGCTGGAAAGCGCCGAGCGGGACGCTCTCCTACCAGGTGGACCGACGACCTGGTCAGAGTCGCTGGGTACCGCTGGATGCAAGCAGCCCAAAACCGACGTTTGAAGTGGAAGTCAATGGTGGAGGCCTATGTTCAGCAGTGGACATCCATAGGCTGATATGATGATGATGAGAGTCATTAATATGACGTTTTTTATTGCTTTCTGTGTACAATAAAGTGTGATGTATGTCTGTGACGGAATATTCTAAGCACGTATATTTATTTAAAAAGATTGAGACTTTGCCTTGAATTGATTTGATCAAATTAGTATAACCCACCGAATTGGCAACACCGTGACTCGACTGTTAAATAAATCAGAAGTATCAATGTAAAAGCGTAGCTATAGGAAGTAATAAGTTTTGACTTATATATATGTTATTTCGGCATTAGTCTGGCAACTTTATTCGAACTTTAACGATAATCAACCGTGTTGAATTTAATTACTTTAAAATTAATAATATATGCTACGAACTTTCATTTGTTTGATTCAGTTTGGCGTTACATATAAAATGGACGCCAATCTCTTTAATACACGCTTTTTAATTTTTGAACTCATCTCGTATTTTACATGTCACTCAAAAAAATACGGATGTGAACATAGTGTTGAATAAAAACTCAGGTTGTAATATGAATATGAGATGTCATGCAATAAATTATTTCTTATTCTGATTCTGATGTCATTTAAATCAGATATCCATTGAGCTATTCATAGAAATAAATATACCTAGAAAGAACTTCGCCACTCGCCGTACTTCACGAATATATAAAACAGGCCAACTTTTATAGGCTGCTGCGCGTAACAGCTACGTTTTACGCTTCCTCTGCGTCATTCTGCTTGTGTGTACATAAAATATAAAATATAAATAATATTATATATGCAAAAAAATGCATTATTATATAGCTATTAGTATAGCTCAATGTAGATATCCACATGCATTTTTTTGTAAATAATCGGGGGCTTGTCTTAAAATATCGTCGCTCCATCATTACTTCATTTCAAAGAGAAATGTAATTCCGGATCGTCATCTTCGCCCCCGCCACTTCTACCACTCGATATTGATTCGATTGGGAATCTCGATCGAATTCCACCTCACAAATATAATTTGCTTGCAATATAAATAAATTGCTATTTTCAGTATTATATATATTTACGATCTATGTAGGCTAAATTGTAACCAAATTACTTTTCAATGCGCAGTTTTTCTTATTTTAGATCATCATTTACTGGTTAAAAGATTTTACGAACTACGATAACATTATATAATAATAGGTACGTTACTATTATTAAACTAGTTGTGCCCAGTGGTTTCACACGTGTACCCGAGGGTCATACTACCCAACCCTTAAGTTTACTTAAATTTTCAGATTTTCCACGCAACTTTCTTTTTTTTTTTTCCGTAAGAACCTTCTCCTGAGCATTTAGCAGAAGACTAAAAAAAAGATGGATGAAATCGGTAAAGTCGTTCTGAAGTTATGGCGTGATCAAGGGAAATAGGGATTCATTTTTACCCGACTGACCCGGAAGGAGGGTTATGTTTTTCGAGTGTATGTATGTATGTATGTATGTATGTATGTATGTATGTATGTATGTATGTATGTATGTATGTATGTATGTATGTATGTATGTATGTTTGTATGTATGTATGTATGTATGTATGTATGTATGTATGTATGTATGTATGTATGTATGTATGTATGTATGTATGTATGTATGTATGTATGTATGTATGTATGTATGTATGTATGTATGTATGTCTATTTCTTTGGCACGCTCTGCAGCCTAAACGGCTTGATGGATTTAAGCATATGAGGTGTCGTTAGATTCGCCTTGACTGTGGGAGTGTCATAGGGTATATTGTTTTTATATGGCGTCTACGGATAAGAAAAGAGGGGGGGTATTAAAAACAAAAATTTCGTTATTATAACAATATGGGTATCAAATGAAAGCTTTTGAACAGCCCATTCCATATATGTATATATTGCAATACTTTTGTGCTACCATTTTGACGTAAACTGCAAAAAACCATGTTTAATGCAAGGACAGTAGGTACTATGAGCGGTACCGTACGTAACTCAACAGAGTTGCGATGGTTGTTAGCGTTACTTTACCGTACCACTAATTTACTTACTAATACTTACAACTCATTCTGTATAGAACTAAAAAGTCTGAAATAAATTAAATTATTAAAAGAAACAAAAAACCCGACTGCGTAAAACAAAAATTAACTGAAAAGAGAAAAACAAGCTCTGGAATATTACTTGAATGTTATAAGGTATTGCAGTCGGGGATAAACAAATATTACAAAAAAAACACATACCTAGGTTATTAGTTTGTCCCCGACTGCAATACCTTATAACATTCAAGTAATATTCCAGAGCTTGTTTTTCTCTTTTCAGTTAATTTTTGTTTTACGCAGTCGGGTTTGTTGTTTCTTTTAATAATTTAATTTATTATATATACTTATTGCAGTACATAGGTTCTGCTTAATCTACTGCTGAATAAAGTTGGTTAACCAGTCGGCTCGCGGATGGGACGCGCGTCCTATAACTACATACTATAGAAAAAAAACAGGAACGTTGAAGCAACAAATTAAAACTATAAGAATTGAGAACCACCCCCTGATTTATCGGTAAACAACAGAAATCCAATATCCTTAAGCTATCTTAAGTGATTAAAAAAAAAAAAATTTAAAAATAAAATAATGTTACACTTTTTTTAATCCTGCTAGAGCATCATAAATAAATAATAGTTTAGTAAATTATATTAGTATTAGAACTGTAATTACGACTTATTTGTAAATTCGAATTTACATTCTACTAAACATAGTCAAGTAATCACAATCTACAATCGACAAAGATTCCTACTATTATATATCTACAATATAAACAGTTTCAACTGGGATCGAGCACTATTCAGTGATTTGTATTCATTCCGTACAATCAGAGAAACGTTTTAAGCTCGTCCGTTCTGTGAACTCGTATGCTTTTGCATCAATTCTCATGGAAAAATCGACTCGAAATGATTTATGTACAACATTACTGGCAGAGCAGAGCATTTACAAAAAGTTATTAACTGTTTTCGTTATTGCTTTCACACGTGGTTGAAAAACAAGATGAAAATCCTCTCTGAAATGGTGGCAAAACAAATAAGTAGTTCTAAAAGGTCTGTAATATTTTAAAGCCAATTTAACGTAAATTATTTAAGTAGAAAGTCGAGGAACAGAACAATGCATTATGTATTTAACTGCTGAATACAGCTCCATGTAATGTAAATTTACGTTCGTTTTGCAATGACTGCACTAATTAGAAGCTACGAGCTTATTACTACGTTTGCATTGAATGTGTGAAAATGTTATGCTCATTTAAGGTTTTCGAACACTGAAACACGCCGAGAAATCAGTTTTACAATGTAGAAAACATTCAATCGAGAAATCAATAAAAGTAAATTTATGACTACCGCATATAGGTAATAAAAGGATCCAAAGAATTTGATATTCAAAGAAAGAAATACTCAATGTAATTCCATTTTTTTCACTGTCTATGGCCTTAGTTAGATCATTTGATCACAATCGCACCATGAAATGACATATGCAAACTTATAAATATTCAAAATTTTATTAGAACGTCTCCTATTATGTTATTATAAGGTGCAGCACAGACGACAGACTTTTTGTGCAAAGGAGTCTGCGGCACACAAAAAAGTCCGTCTCGGATTTTTCACAGATCAAAGCACACAACACAACGTATAACATTTTCGATCATTCTGTCAGCCGGACTCTAGCTAGGGACGTACGTACATGCTATGGAAATGCAGAGAGTGTGATGTATTATTTTGTACTTTAAATACAGAAAAAGAAGAAGAAGAAATAGAGACTACGGACTGTTTGCGCGTCGTGTGATAGAATTGTATATAGGTTCTATTTTCACATACTAAAAAGTGTGGTACGGATAGTCTTTCGTCTACGCTGTACCTTTGAAGCATCAACATTAAAACATAAGTTACTATCAGCATGACGAACAAAACTACGGAAATACGTCTTCTATTACAGTTTTGCATAGTCATGTGTATCAGGAACAAACATAAATCATTCTAACTATATTAAGAAGTTTCCATCAGCTGTGCCATCAATTATACGATTCACTGTTTCAATTAATTATACAATTCCGGTACAATAATATCTAAAATATGGCGCCGAAATTGCGAGGAATTTTTGCATAAGAAATAAATCCAATTTCACGATGACAAACCCCAATGGCAAAATATTCAGGCTATCCCAATTTAAGTGATGAAACTTTCGAACAGGATTTAATTAATGTCATTTTTCATAATCTGAATTGATCAGGATTTTTTTTACAGTAACCTGTGTTTGACAGAAATCTCACCATGGTGTCATGATCTGGCCGAAGCAAGTAAGCTCATACAGCCTAGAAGGTACTGGCTGTCATATGCAGCTGTTGGAACAACTGATAAATGCTTGGTGATAGATTTTTAACTTGTGGGTAGTAGCCACTACAAAGTACTACAAAGTCTTCTACCATGCAACGTGCTATGGTTTCCTCACGATGCTTTCCTTTATCGAAAGGTCATTTAGGATTCGAACCCGAGACCTTCGTCACGGCATCCGTCCTCACTACTACCTGATGTATCATCGCCTTTGGACTAATATGTAGGTATCTTTATGTATTAGGTATATATTTAACGTAAACTAAACGTCCATACCATCAATATATCGGCCACTAAATATATGTGTTTAATTAGTACTAGCTCAGAGTACATAAATAATAGTCATAAATCAAAAGCGGTCAAAACTTCAGCATTGTCTATAGCCTTACAAGATTATAATCTGGTTTAATTGTGTAACAATGTAACCTTCCCAATCTGACCTTGGGATCAGTGTCTCGTTCCATACTTTATCATTCTGTCCGTAAGCACATTTGTTCCCCGCGGCCCTACCGACCGAGTAATCGCTATCAAAATAACTAATGTCCTTTCGTGCCAGCCGCTTTTCCATAACTCAGTATCAGACTTGTGTAATAGAAAGATCGTCTTACCTAACTGGAATTTCAGCCGTAAAAAATGTTGATTGATATAGACCGATATTAATTATTTTCGGACTTTGAAAGTCAAACAATTTGACTATGCAATATTTTTGTTTCATGGCGTATTCAAAAGCGCGTTCCCAGGGTAAAAAGTTTCTTATTTTTCTCTATATCTTATAGGTTACGTGCCAAATATCACGATTATATTTGTTATTTTTTATACCAATAAGTCGGTAAACAAGCATACGGCCCACCTGAAGGTAAGCGGTTACCGTAGCCATATGGACGTTTGCAATACACGAGGCATCACTCACGCGTTACCGACCCTTCCCCTTCCCCGATGAGCTCTGGCAACCTTACACACGCGCAGGAATACAACAAAGTAATTTTTTATTTGGCTGCGGTATTCTGTAAGCTGGAGGTACCCAGTCGAGCTGCTCTTTGAGAGAATAAACGCTATGCTCTACCTCTCTTAAGTATGTATACCATTGAGGCATCAATATGTAACAAAAAAATATACATTAAATATAATTTATGATTAGGATTATAAAGTACCTAACCATAAACTGGTTTCATTATAGTACACTGACAAGCAATATAAAAAGTCACTTGCAAAGGGTTTTTGTAGTCATAAAGTTCTTTCCTCTTACTCTAATTAACTTGGTTTCATTTATTTATTTATTATTTATTATCTCATGATAAGTAAGTTAGTTAGTTTTAGGGTTCCGTAGCCAAATGGCAAAAAACGGAACCCTTATAAATTCGTCATGTCGGTCTGTCTGTCCGTCCGTATGTCACAGCCACTTTTTTCCGTAACTATAAGAACTATAATGTTGAACATTGGTTGGATGTATTGTGAACCGCGTTAAGATTTTCACACAAAAATAAAAAAAAACAATAAATTATGAGGGTTCCCCATACATAGAGCTGAAATTCAAAAATTTTTTTTTAATAGAACCCATATGTGTAGGTCTATATATAGGTCTTCAAAAATGATATAGAGGTTTCTAATATCATTTTTTTCTAAACTGAATAGTTTGCGCGAGAGACACTTCCAAAGTGGTTAAATGAGTGTCTCTAACTTCTAAAATAAGAGAATGATAAATCTATAAAAAATATGTGATGTACATTACGATGGAAACTTCCACCGAAAGTTGGTTTGAACGGGATCTAGTAAGTAGTTTTTTTTAATACGTCATAAATTGAAATTCATCTCAAATACTCCGGTCTATATTACCATTTACTTATATACCTACAGGTTTGTACGGAACCCTTGGTGCGCGAGTCTGACTCGCACTTGGCCGGTTTTTTTTATATTGTTCGGCGTGTATTAAAATACGAATACATATAGGTACATAGTGTGCTTAATAGTTATTTATGCAACTGTCGTATAATGAGGGGTATTAAAACACGAATGTGGGTTTATCACACGAAGCGAAGCGAGTATAACATGATAATAGTATAACATGAGGGTTTTAATTCCTAATTGTGTACAGTTGTATACAAGACTTTATCTACACCCATGATCATTTTTGTAAACAACAAAGTAATAAATTTCTGCAATTCTAATATCGAACCAAAATGGCGGCATACGACGTGAATTCGAATAACCTCTAAGTTTTTTTTTATGGCGCGGCGCTTTGATAGTGTAACGCGACAGCATGAAAATGTTCTTTTTTTGAAATTCATAAGGATACCTCGGAGAATGTGGCTGTTTGATGAGTAAGGAATGGTCCGAAAAAGCAAAAAAAATAAAAGGAGTTGAAAGAAAAGAATCATCGTAGCTTGATACGACATGTGTTACGTGATAAGTTATTTGTATGCAATAAATGCAAGTAACTTATCTCATTTGTTTACATTTTTTTTAATATGACTCAATGACAAAGATTATTTTTCAACTTCTCACAAATATCCTAATAATCATAGCTAATAATATTACCCTCTGAGTTTGTTGAAATATTTCAAACTTGCCTTCGAAAATCTTCCGCATTGTATTTCTGATTTAATAAAATTCTAACAATCGCGAAATACAATTTTGTTTCTGAGGTTTGTCACACTAAGATCAAAGAGTTATATTTGTCGTTGCTTTTATATTTGTTCAATTCGAATTTTCAGAATATCGTTGTGTTTAAAAATTAATTGACAATCAAGATGAAGCGCGCGGTGTTTTGCACCCGTACCGCATTTACAGCGGTCTTTATAAATAAATTCCGATTCCGATTTCAAATTATTATTACTTTTCGTAGCCAAAAGACATTTAATACTGCTCTATTGATTTTAGTCCTCGGGTAATCTCTCCCCGGGTAATCTATTGAGTGAGAACTCAATAGATTGATTTTTCTTTATGGATTGTTTACATACAAATAAATAAAATTGAATTGTCTGTTTGTAATGTCAAAATAACGAAGTACTCCCTATTCAGCACCGATGCATAATAATAAAAAACGTCTGGTGACTTGTAATGTTTGTGTTTTGTTCGAATTGAGAAAATGTTAGTCTAGGCAAGTAATAAATAATTTACACCTGTAATTGGTAATAAACAATAAAATTTCGGATTCATACTAAATTATAACCTACGTTTTTTTTCACCTATAATAACATTTTAAGTCCTGCAGCCCGCTTATAAAGCTTTGCATAAAATATTACTTTCCTCTTCATTAACATTTCATAAAATGTGTAAGTATATAATGTATTAATATGAAATAATTCAAAATCAAAAAATCGTTTATTCAGTTTAGGCCCTAGTAAGGCACTTACTTATTCTAACAGTAGGTTGACCACTAGCCTACTTCCACCGATCCGCAGTGGGCATGCGTGGTGGAGTTTCACCCATTCCCTTTCACCCTCATTTGTAAATGGAGGCCTGTGCTCAGCAGTGGGACATTATAGGCTGATGATGATGATGAAGGCACTTATAAATGTTAAGTTGTACATACAGTTGAATTTACCACCGGTTCGGAATACCTACACTACTATTATTATATTACTTGCCTTGAGATATAGAAATGATGTTGAATAGATAAAATATTATTTTTATAGAGCTTTTTATTGAGTAGGTACATTGGGCTCTTACAAAGCTTCATTGAAGCTTACGTACAAAATCCTGAAAATAATGTGAAAAATTCTTCCGACAGCGGCTGCAGTCAGTTCTGATCTTTTCATTTCTATTCCTCCAATGCGTATTGTTCGTATTCCAGTGGTCTAATTGGAATCTTCCATTTTCTATTGTCATTTTCGTTCTCGGCGCGGTTTCATTTAGATCGAAATGATTGAACGAAATGTCTTGTAACGAGGGGTATTGAAGTGGCTGTATTACGGAACTAGCCTAAATGCTCGGAAATATACGAATTATTTCCTGTCGCGTATTTGTAGGAATGTTAGCAATTTCCTTTAAAATATTTTTTTAGCAATGTTTTGTATTATTGTTAATTGTATTCGTTTCAGTGATGATATGGATGTTAATATACGGCAAAATTAAAACTTATAGCAATTTCACTACCAACTGTTTGAAATTTTATCATTAGAAATTAGGCTATTATAATCATCATAATATATTATTTAGAGGAGTACCCAACTGATATGACTTACCGATGTACCTGCGCAGAAGATACATTTTCAAAGCGCGGGAAATGTTATTGGTCGTGTATTTTTTGAGAAAATATCTAAAAAGTATAGCTACTATAAAAAGAAGGTATATGATAATGTAATCTGCAATGAAGGAGCAATGTCGACAGGTTTGTGCGCTGACTCTTTCATACGTTATGCTCAAAGCCCGCTACGTGATATGCATTATCAGCTACGACGTAGCACCTCTACATGGTACGCTAGCATATTATGCGGATTTCTATATTTATTATTGATATGCGGATTTCTGTATACATTCGCTACTTGGATCGTATAAAATAAATATTGTATCATATTTTTATTGTAAATATGATCAAGTATTTACATAATATTACAATTAGACAATGTCACTTATAGCTTTATTATGTAAACGTGGTCAAAGCATTGTTAAAGAAAATACAATCTTTTGTACCTACATTAATTAAAAGGCGAGATATTTAGTTCAACAATAGCCAAGCCCAGCAGTTTATAGGTATCTGAGAAATTAATCTGGAAAGCAGTTTAAGAAGTGTTTACATTCGCCTAGCCATAAAGCCTTCCATGTTTCCGAACATTAAACTAGGGGAAAAACTGTCCGTTTTCTCGAAACATCTCACTTCTATTGTGTTGGATCGCTCCGACAGACATTAAGTGAAATTTACGGCCACGGCCGCCCAATTTTAGACAGGATTTAAGTATTGCCCTTAACGTCCCGCCTAGCGACGGCAAAGCTCCACATAAAGTGCTTCCAACAGCATATTTTTTATTAGAATTCAACCTTGAGCTTAATCCATTACATCAGAATTCTTATAAATAATATAACTATTAAGTAAATTTACTTCAAATAACATCTTAAAAACCGATTCTAAAACAATCAACCTAAAACTTTCTATAGGAATTAAGGCAATGACTGGTGCAATTTTCAGCACTCAGCGTCGACAAAATGAGATTGAATTTTATTATTATAACATTGAATACAGATTCAATTATTCGGATTCGTTGAGTCTTAGTTTAGACAAAACTATAGCAGAAAAAGTACGACACATAAAATAGTATTTTATTACATATTTGATTTTTATCGGCTAATTACAAGATTAATTAAATAGATCGCTGGTACAAATAAAAGCTTATATGAGGTTGCCTCAATATAATAATTAGGCCTTTAGTTGCTTTTTTATTTCTTCCATACCCATTATTGTACGTCTCAGGCGTGTTTCTATTTTATTTACTAAAAAAAATACGTAACTTTGAAAAAAACAAAACTATCATATTGTAGTGTGCGGTACGCACTTATAATTTATACTTGTACAAGGTATATTATTTACTCTGAGTTTATACTAAAGCCCCAATTTAAAGGTTAATTCAGAAAAGATTGCTTTCTTTGTAATTTATTGGATAAGCCAGCCATCTCTCTGTTTATAGGTAGGTAGGTACTATTAAAAATAATGAACTAAAACAATATTTGACACTCTAGTCTATAATTTGAAGATATTTATATGTGAAACTCTAAACTTAATTACTATATAAAGTCAGAATAAAAGAAAACATCATATTAATAATAAAATATTTAAATTAATATAATAATATATCGATGTGTGGCTGCATATCTTTCTGCCACTGCTCAGTATAGTTACATACTATTCTTTGTTTTATTTTATTATTTACCGCCCTGGGGACGTAAAGTATAATTTATATCCCACTTCTTAGATACTTTTAAAGTAGATCACTTTCAGAGTACAAGAGATGCAAAGTACCTATATTTTTTATACCTTAAGTAACTTTTTTATATTTTAATCCAACCAAGCCAAAATACAGGTGGAAATAATATAAAACTGGAAGTTTACCAATAATTTACTCTTTTTATTTATCCTCACACTTCTGAAGAAAAACATTAAGAGAAACCTTTGAATTTTTCTTGCGTACAAAAAATAGTGGCGCAAGAACAACGATACGACCCTTTTTTTCTTGGTCTGAGGATACGACACGTTCATGTGTTAGGCAAACGATACCCTATGAAAATCTTTGGTATTAGGTTAGATTCATACGATATTTGCTCTAAAAGTAGGTTCATTTGCCATAAAGGGATGATGCCATAGAAATATTACCTACAAGGATGACATGGTCATGGGCACAAAAATGGGCAAAAGCAATAGATAACACCAATGAATACTTTACTTACAGGTTACATTCAATTGAATAAGATAATAGAACAAGCTCTGCTTAGGTTGGCATCAGATTGCCACGTGTGAAGAATATCGTTGGTGATATCCTTATTATTCTCATCCTAATGGTTGAAGTGAAACAAGCGCAATTTGTGACAGTCGCGTAATTATTTACGATTAACCCCCTTACTCATAAACTATAAATGGTCACGTAAATAAAGTCACATTATTTGAATATGAGAATAGAGTGACGTTATGTACGTGACATTAGTTAAATAACGTTTTATGAGTGTGTGTCTACACAAATACCCCATGTGTGTAGGTAGGACACACACTGCAACGCAAAATGAGTATTTTGCTATAAAGGTTTTTCTTACTATGTATTGTTTGACCACAATCTCACCTTGAACAGTGATGATGTGTCCAAAGGTGATAATCACACAAAACCTCGAAAGAACGTGTAGGCGTCGAAACACAAAGATAGATGCTTGTCGACAAATTTTCAATTAGAGGGTGGTGGTAGCCAGTCAGGTGGGTACCACAAAGAACTCTACCACCGTGCTATGGGTTCCTCACGTTATTTTCCATGTTTTCGTTCTACGGAAGCTCATGCTCATTGTAGGATTACAACCCGGTACCTTCGTCTCGGCATTCAACGTCACTACCACTTATCTATCATCGCCTTAAAACCACAAACTCACAATAATCTAAGAGCTAATAGGTACATACACCTGTTTTTTTACGAGATTTGATTGATTTTATCAGCTCTTAATACATGTATAACAAAGATGCGCATCGTATTTCATTGTAAAGAACATAATTTATTACTAATGACACGTTTGATTAAAGCTAGAAGCTATCGTATTAAATCTTAGTGTTCTACTGTTTATTCGATTATAAGCCTGATAAATAAATCAAACATTGTCAAACATGTGTGAATGTAGCTTTAGATTTATGGCAAAAAACTGAATATATGCCCTGAGGCGTGTGAGGTATTTATATTTCGTATCACGCCTCAACTCATTTTTATCTATCTAGTGGAGCGATAGTGTAATAATTTATTGCCATCACGAGATGTTTTCCTATCTAGATCATATATTTGAGAATTAGATGTAGTGGTGGTGTATTCGTGATACAAAAAAGCAATCTCAAGACCATGATAATGAACAACTCGAAGTGTAGAGCACTTCGAGTTGTTCATTATCATGGTACACATTCCCCTCGCCTAACACCGGTAATTTTTAGTAAGGTAGTTTCGTAAGCTGTACTTTATGACTTTTTGAAGTGGGCTTTACACTTTATTTGGTTGCAGTAAGAACTGCGACCTCCTCATATTGAAATAAATTTTGCACATCACATTATACCTACCACACATTCTTCGTTCTAAGGATCGAATTGGAAGATTTTTTACATTAAATTGTAGGTAGGTACATAAAGAGCAGTATATCTAAGTAATAATTTATAGGATGTCCAAGTATTGTGATGCAATAGTTCATGGTGACAAAAACTGAGTAGGTACGCAATGCAGATGCAGTGAAGTCATCCTCTGTCCGTATTTTACATGCATATTGCTTCACCATGTGTCATTCTATACAACTCTATATGTGTCTCTTGTAATAAACTTTGAAGTCACTGTACTGAAAACACAGGGAAGGAGAACATTAATATGGAGGATCTTTATTTTATTAATTCCTTGAACCAAAATACATTTGAAAGTAGAAACATTTTCTTGTAAGCGCAATAAAACTTTGCCAGCAAAGCTTTCAAAACCATTTGCATAAAAAAAGCAAACTGGTATTTTTCAACCAGAAATCAGATACCGCTTTGGCCCAAAATGAGCCAACGAACCGTAGAATATAACATATGGCTATTCAGCAAAAATATAAATTTACGACAACCCCATCAGAGGATAATGTTCCGGTCGAACAAAGATATTATTTGATTGAAGGAGAATTTCTGAGGATCGCGACTGCGGGCAACATTTGGAACCGGCGGTGTCACTTTATTGGCAATTCATGCCGTCGGGTGCGGGCCGATGAAAAACACACGCCCTCTGTCGGC
The DNA here is from genome assembly GCA_947623365.1 of Achlya flavicornis. Classification (NCBI taxonomy): domain Eukaryota; kingdom Metazoa; phylum Arthropoda; class Insecta; order Lepidoptera; family Drepanidae; genus Achlya; species Achlya flavicornis. Next base: position 6,506,186 of record OX392488.1, read on the forward strand.
TACAAGCGAAATCTGATAAGTGAAATGTGCGCCATCCCGTCCATTCAACTGGCAAACTCAAATCGGCAAAAAGTGGACTCTCGTATCACGCGCAATATTTTCCAGGACACTTTTTACTGTTGCTTTTGTTGCTTTAAATTGCGCGTCGAAACAAAAATATTGCAATCAGTTGGGTGAAATGGGTTTTAGTTTTTATTTTACCGAGGATTGAATACTTAATTTAGTTTACTGTCAGGAATTCTCATACATATGGCATGTTTAACATTCTTCTACACATAAATACCATACCATAAAATACCATAGTATGACAAATTCGGAGCGTTACGTAGACACGATGAGAATCTACAGAAAACAACTGTAAACTAATTTGGCACGAAAGGCAAGAATCGATACATCATTATAAGGAACTTTTTAATATGAGCGCGATGACGTGACTGTAGATTTTGCTCACATATGAATAATGAAAGCGCAGCGATCAGCCTCAACTCTTCGTACAAACTCCTCGGCGTGAAGGTTCATACGATCAATTTGCAATATATAAAACTTCTACACGAGTAATTTTCCGTCGCTAAAACAGCCACATCAAAGGATTAAAAAGGTCTTTTAAGAGATATTTCTTAATTACCTCTATAATTTTCGTAAGTCCTTATATAATTCTAATTTAAAGGCTCCTAACGATCAACCAAGTTAGATAGCCGAACAAAAGGGCTATTCTAATTAATCTTTCGCGTAATTTCCACTGAAAATCACAGCTTCACCTTTGTCATATACTTACCTAAGCTGGGATATAAACGAGCTCAATTTCGAGCATGGAGCATAATTAAATAAGAGTACCAGCGGTTTTGGGTCTAATTTTAATTGAAAGATTTTTTCCTAAACAGATGTGGAATAATGAACTACAACAGGAAACACACGATAAACACATTATTTAATGTTTATATTTTACATGCAACAGTTATTAGATAAATCTCGAGATGGTCTTCAAACAATGGGTGCAACCATCCCTAAAAACAAATTACCCATTATCCAACATAGAAGGTTAGCTTATATAATTCAAACTTTTGAAAATATAAGCAAGGGACTTTATCAACTTTTGTATAATTAAGTCAAATCTTTGAACAGATGTTAAATCTGTTTTATAAACATGAATCCGTGTTTCATGTTAACATATAAAATAAGGTAAAATTAAATACGCATCGAAGAATTTTTGTTCCAGCAATTCCAGCATTAAAAGTTTGCAACAGTCTTATACTGCGCTCATGACTTCGAAAGCTTGCAGAAGTATTACAATAACGTTACAGTATTTTTATCCGATAGAACAAATAAAAGGTATGTTGAAATAGTATGTTTGTGATTGTAGGTACTATTTTGTACATATTTGTTGTAAATAAAGATCAAACAAATAAAAAAAAACTTACAATAAGAATATTATTGTCTTATTAACTTTTTATACAAAAACTATACAAATAACAGCAAAGCCCATGCTTAAAATAGTTCGAGACTCTAAGGGCCAATTAGGCATACAAAACCACTACAAAATGCACCAGTGAAATATCGGCTTTCATGGGTACCTAGATTTAAAGGATGTAATTCACTAGTATACGTACACTATTTATATATCCCATTCAATAAAATAATAATAATTAATTGAATGCAAATGACCTTTATGGCAAGGCAATCTATATAGACTTCTTACGGCTTCCTAAACTATAGTTTCCTCATGAAATCTGCTGAAGGTAATCTATTTAAGAGGAATGAAAAAATTCAACCGAATTGAGACCTCGTCCTTTTTTGAAGTCGGTTAAAAATTAAATAAACATTATTTTCATTATTTAATATACGTAATAGTTGTCGCAGTCTATTAAGATTCCACCTATCGCGCCGTAGTTCGTGGGTTCGATTCCCACACAGGACATGCATTTGTGTGCATGAACATGTCTGTATGTCCTGAGTCTGGGTGTAGTTATGTATATTAAGTATGTATTTACAAACAAAAAATAGTATATGTATTATATCAGTTATCTGGTTTCCATAGTACAAGCTCTGCTACGTAGTACTATTAAATATTCTGTGGCTCTGCTTAGTATGGGCACTTCATGACTTGTCACATGACCGTGTTTGAAGAATGTCTCAGGATATTTATGAAATAAAATGAAAAGATGAAAAAATATTCATCTAAGGCTAATAATAATAAAGCAGTTGTGAAAGAGAAAAATGCTTTCAGCAATAAGAATCAACATTATTCCCGATTGTTATGGGCTAGTATTTATCCCAGGAACGCGGGTGACACCGCGAGGGACAACTAGTCGTTAGATAAACCTACGGTATGTTATTCTTCTGATAAGTCTATACAGAAACTATTCTATTTTCAAATTAACAGCCAGATACCGCTTATCTGGGCATATATCCATAAACTAAAAAAATACTATCAAGGGTCTAAAAACAGTTTGCAAATAAAAACATATAAGTTTATAAATAAAAACACACATACATTGTCGATACACGAAAAAAAGTGTCGCGGAATCGTCATCCGTACATTAACGAACTATTGTTACTATCAATCGAATAGTTGTTAGTTTGAAAACATTCGAACACAGAAAAGCCAATATAGCGATTCCCAAAGGTGTCAAATACTGATTGAGTTGTATTTGGTAAATAACGAGGGTCAAGTTATAGGTTTGTTACTTATATTCATAGGGGAAAGATTTTCCTGTTACCAAATTGCTGTTGCTTTAATGACGAAGAGCTTTTTTGGTTTTGCTCCAATAATATATAATAAAATACCTGATGTCATAAAATGTATGTAAGCTAATTTCAAAATAGAATTGTCAAAATTATTAATTGCGAATCGTTATTATAAGTTTGATGAATTTCTTATTTAATTATCGGACATTTCTTTTCTGTGATATTTGTTCGTTTTTATTTTTTATGATTGTTGTGTATATTTTGTAGAATTTAAAGGTTGATTTAATTTGAAGATATTAAATTTATGAAAATGAAAACCAAATTTTATATTTTTTATGTTTACCTACGTTAGACGAATAAATGATTCTGATTCTGATTAAAATCATCAATGAACTAGTTGTTTCACTAATATTATTATTTATAAAACTTGTATCACCTAGAGGTAAAATAAATACAGTATAGGAATCGAAACCACACCTGTGACGTGTATCTATCCTCCACGCCAGCCAGCCTGCGTCGTAGACTATAAATACAATTTTATATTATATTATTTTTAATGTTTGATTATAATCACAAGAGAGGTAGAGCTTAATAGCGTTTATTCGCTCAAAGAGCAGCTCGACTAGAGAAGTATCTCCACATTACAGAATACCGCAGGCAAAATAACTTTATGTTATATTACTGCGCCTGAGTAAGGTGGCCAGTGCTCATTTCGTGTTCTCGTCGTCTATTGGATTCTTGCGTGTCGAAATTTATTGGATGCGCGAGCTTGCCCCCACTACTGCCTATCTGTGCTCACGACTCGTGCCTTATACTGTAATACAATAAAAACTGGCACCATAATAGTTGAGGGTTTATGTTGTAAATGCGCTTATATTATCTTATTACTATGACTCCCTACAAGGTAAAAGCTTCCCCTTACAAGTAATAGTATAATGACTGAGAAGCCATAAATAGTCACCGCTGTATGTTAGCAACCATGAACAAATGTATTGTTTTTTAATTTAATGTTCTTGCGTTGGCTTACGTTTGACCACTGACCCGTCCATAAAGGACGATGACGTAACCTAATGGTGCGTCCTTAGAGTTTATATATTCTAAGGGTGCGTCCATGCTACGCGAACCGAGCACGAGCCGAACCACGAACGAACAGAATTTGTTCGTTGCTCGCGATGCCAAGTGTTTATGTAACAACGAGCCTACAACGAGCGCGATGCGAATCACTGTGTTTGTGAAAAAACTAAGAATCGGGCGGAGTGCAGTAGAGCGCGAGTCGGGAAACAGACGCCGGAAGCAAGTTCCACTCCCTTGCTGTCCGTATTATAAATGAGAGTGCATGATCCCAACCGATTCTAAATTAAAATAAATTGATCGAGACCTCCGGAGACCAGCGGGCGGGGATCTTTTTCCGCCAACGCGTCATCTTGGCTATCCAAAGAGGAAACGCTGCCAGCCTTCTGGGAACCTTGCAGTTAATTGGAAGCAGCATTTTTTTTATTATGTACATATTTGTTTTAAATAACGATATTTATTTATTTAAAAAAAAAAAAAAAACCTGGGACATTGCTCAAACACGGTCATCTGATCCCAAACTAAGCAGAGCTTGTACTATGGAAACCAGACAACTGATATAATACATATACTTCTTTTTTGTTGGTAAACATATGCTTAATTTACATAATATCACCCAGACTCAGGACATACAGACTTGTTCATGCACCCAAATGTATGACCTGTGTGGGAATCGAACCTACGATATGTAGAGCGCGCGATATGTAGAGTCCAACTGGCCAGCGATTCTAATCTTTTAACTTTAGTTTCAAGATAATAACTAAACAGTCTTTGTATTTATACTAGTTAAACGACCCTTGATTTCGCTCGCGATCCTCTCAATACAGGGGGTATTGAGGGTACCCCCTTAAAGGTTGAATTTTGAAATACCCTTTCATAGTAGGTACATGGGGTACTTGGCCTACCTATCACGCTGCAAGTCGTGTGCATTTACATGTCGGCATGTTCTGAGTCTGGGTGTAATTATATCACAAAATTATGTATATGAAGTATATATTTATTACAAACAAAAAGTAGTATGATGTCGTATATATCAGATATCTGGTTTCCATAGTACAAACTCTTTTTTTGAATCAGATAACCGTGTGTGTAGAATGTTTTTATTTTTAATTTACTCCTCCAAATTTAAAATATCTATGTCCACCCGTTTACGCCATGCGTTGTCTACCAGCCAGTCAGTTACAGACTTGGTCACATACATATTTATAGGAAATACATAAAAGATTTATACAACATTAGAAACTACGTATATACGTATACTTGCTTATTTCCGTCTTATCTAAGGTCTGATAAATTCATTAGTTAAGTAGCGAGAAAAACGTTTTTGATGGCGATGACCTTATCTACAAAGTGTGTGTATAGAAAACCGTTGAACTAATGAATGACTAAATCGGGCCTACAATCTGCAAAACCCACATGTATACAAATAAATTGTTATGTACTGAACTACAGATTCTATTAAAGCTTTTAAAGTTGGCTAGTATAATATGTCGATTTCTGTTCATTTACTTATTTGTAATGTTTAAAGTCATATTCTCAAGTCTCTTTCCAGGTTTTTACGAGACTTATTTAATTCTTAGTAGTTAGTAATTAGTTTAATTCGCATTCCGTAAGAATGAATTCTCTAGCTAGACGGTTAAAATTAAAACTGTAATTTCCTCTCGTAACTTCTGTAGGGATACGTTCCAGCCGCTATCTACGTTCCTAGCACAATTGTGTTCTGGAACTTTGCTCCCCTTCTCATCATGATATAAGTTTGAATATTTTATCTGAAATGTTTACAGGTACCGTGCTATTCTATGATTAACTCATGTCTTATCTAAAACTGAATACTAGCCGTTGTGGGATGCGTCAACTTTGACTATATTGTTATGTTTCATGAGAGTAGATAGTTTTATAAGTGTAGGTAGACACCTACTAGTAAATCTTGTTATAATTTTGTACATTATAACAAGATCAATAACTTTATAATGAAATCAAAGACGGAGTGTCACCTTATAGGAAAGTGAAGCAAAAAATTTCCTACGTGTGCTTGAGTAAAATCAGTACTGGCCCAAGCAGGCACAAATGGTACTGAGCCGTCAATGTCTCAATACGGAATGACAACCGATCGGCTTCCTATGGTTTATATGTGTGTGAGACCATGTATTTACAAGAACGCCGGCTTCCTATTACTTGCGTCACTAAAGAACACAGACCGGTCCTTCTTTCATTTTTTCTTGGTCTGAGTGAAATCATATATTGAAGGTCCATTAGATATAGCTTGGTTCACTGTTATGTACAAAAAAAAAGCAAGGGTTTGAAGAGATTTTTGCATCGTGGGCAATGCGCGAGGATCTCTCAGCGTCTATGGGCTACATAACATCAGAGGGGCTGTATGCTTCTTTGCTGCTTTAGAAGCATAACAATTTTAGTAATAAAATCCATACATATAAATAAAATTGCTGTTTGTAATGTCAAAATAACAGTGCTTAACAGTGCTTTTTTAACCGACTTCAAAAAAAGGAGGAGGTTCTCAATTCGGTTGTTTTTTTTTCCCGTCATTTATCAACCGATTTGGAAAATTCTTTTTTGTCTGGAAGGGTATACTTCCCGTTTGGCCCCATTGTCATCAGATCAGGATTTGATTACTTCTTAGTGTACTTTGAAGTCGGTTTAAGTTTTTTGTAAAACAGTCCAATTATTGTAATGTATTACACTAAAACAAAAAATTTTGGTATAATATTTTTGTCCTACTGTGTTTTCCGAAATGGCTAAACTGATTTTGACGGGACTTTTATAAGCAGATAGCTGATGTTATAAGGATAAACATAGGCTGATTTTATTTTAGGAAAAACAAAAATATATGGTTCCGCGCAAAAAAAACCGTTCGTGGGTGAAACCGGGGGCTCAGCCAGTTATTAAATACAATTACTTAACTACTACACACAAGTTTAACTCTCCATAAAACGCAAAACAATTCAGCTGTATAAAATCTAAAGTTTGACAAAATGCTGAATCACAAACCAATAGAAGTACCTATTTCAAAAACTGTGACATCGTTGATCAGCAAATAATTTGGAACGCCTCCGAAATCCCTGACCGCCACTTGTTAAGATGGATTGGAAGCAATTTTCCTGGCTCTCAGTTCTCTAACAATGCTCATATCATCCGCGGTAACCCATTGAGGCCTGTCGCCTTCGCTCGGCACATCCAATTTATCGCGAGTATTTCTGAGGGACTATTCGGAAAGACGTGCAGTGCATGTACGACTGTGTCGAATTATTTTGTATGTATTTACATCTATACAAGTAACATACACGTTTTTGATTACTCTTTAAAAACTTAAAGAGTTAATAACTTAGCAATTTTTTTACGACTAGCATGGCTCGTATGTTTCACCCATGCGGCCATGTTTAAAAATAAAATGCAGCCTATATATCCTTAGAGTTACTTCGCATCTATATATTTATTATTAGTATGAATTCAAACTGATCAGAAGCCCCATGAGATTTCCTAACTTATTTCTCAAACAGAACACTTGAAACTGCTTGCCTTATTATTTTTCTGACGACTTATAGGTTAAAAGGGTCGAGGGTGTATTTATTTATATTGACAAACGTCGATATCTCATCGAAACGAGTTCGGACATCGGACAAACTTGTTAAGAACTTGCGCCTAAGTGCCTGAAGGTTGGGAAGATGGCCCATTCTGTAGGTATAACGACTACTTTATTTCATTAATGAGTTTGAATAGTTGTCAACTAAAGAGCTTATTTACTGAATTTGCTAGGAATAATAATGAAGCATACCCTATTAGTATTTATATCACAGTTTCTTTGTCTTAGGGCATTATTCTGTTTCCATTCGTGGAAATAACATACCTACTTGATTTTTTATAGTCATTGTACTTTTATATTTTTATATAATCCTTCATGAGGTAAAAAATCGTGAGGAAACCATAGCACGGTGGTGAGGTTCTTTATAGTACCTGCCATTTTGAATTTAACATCTGTAGACAGCTGCACTTGAGAGCCAGTTTTCTTTTACGCTTTGTCGATATCACCTATGGCTATCACTTACCATGGTGAGATTCTGTTCAAGAACAAGTCACTCAGTAAAATGAAATCCACACCACAATCAGTAATCTTACATTCATAAAGATCAGTAAAATGTACAATCGGTAATTCATGGCAATATATTAATGGGCCAATGGATGAATTTTGCATTTTAGGTTAGCAAACCTAATAGATATGCAAAATTCATCATAAAAACCCCTTTTAAATACGGAGTGAAGCGGGTCGTTTTATTTTACAAAAAAAAAATGGGAACACAAAGAACCTTTCAGCGCGTATAACTGGCGAGATCACAATGAAACGTTTGATGATATTCATTCATCAAAGCTACCATTTGAGTACATTGTAATCATCCTATGCGCTCCTGCATAATTATGGAAATCATTACCCTCTTTGTGTACCTATAATAAAGCTCTCATATGACACTTAATGAAAATATAGAAGCTGTATTATTTTTTGCTGCCTACGGACAATTCGGTTGTTTTTGGGACCGTTCGAATATACGATTATTAGGTATATGCAACGTGATTTTTAGGGTTCCGTAGCCAAATGGCAAAAAACGGAACCCTTATAGATTCGTCATGTCTGTCTGTCTGTCTGTCTGTCTGTCCGTATGTCACAGCCATTTATTTCCGAAACTATAAGAACTATAATGTTGAAACTTGGTAAGTAGATGTATTCTGTGAACCGCATTAAGATTTTCACACAAAAATAGAAAAAAAACAATAAATTTTGGGGGTTCCCCATACTTAGAACTGAAACTCAAAAAATTTTTTTTCATCAAACCCATAAGTGTGGGGTGTCTATGGATAGGTCTTCAAAAATGATATTGAGGTTTCTAATATCATTTTTTTCTAAACTGAATAGTTTGCGCGAGAGACACTTCCAAAGTGGTAAAATGTGTGTCCCCCCCCCTGTAACTTCTAAAATAAGAGAATGATAAATCTATAAAAAATATATGATGTACATTACGGTGCAAACTTCCACCGAAAATTGGTTTGAACGAGATCTAGTAAGTAGTTTTTTTTTAATACGTCATAAATTGAAATTAATATCAAATACTCAGGTCTATACTACCATTTACTTATATACCTACAGGTTTGTACGGAACCCTCGGTGCGTGAGTCTGACTCGCACTTGGCCGGTTTTTATAATAATATTAGCAATTCACGTGAAAATATAATGACCCTTGAGCGGTGACAAGTTTTGTTATGATTTTAATTCAATAAACTTGGAAGCAAAATTGTGGTGTGAATTTTTGAGTAATTTATTTTGAGGTGAAACTTTTTATAGTTTATACATGATGTAGTCTTCACCCTATTTCGGTATACATGATGTAGTCTTCACCCTATTTCGGATAGCCCTTTCCGTTACACGTTGTAAAGACGGTCAGTTGTAAGGTCAGTACCTCTTTTATTATATAACGTGTTTAAATATATTGGCTGTGATAAGTGATATAACTAAGTAACGATCTTCCTGAAAGAAATTACCCAAACGACGAGAAAAGGGATTGTTTCCAAAACGTTTTTAAAAATATCTCTCGGCATGTTAATAATAAAGATTTTTCTACTTATATTCGTTTAATTTATAATCGAAAAGCATAAATTATAATCTTAATTAGGAAGGGGCTGACGCTTTTTTTGGTTGCTTATATAATAGTTTAATAGCTTCCGACCAATGAATTAAATCTATTTCAGATGTACTTAATGATTTTCTGCGATTTGAAGTATTCTATGATTTAATCCAAGGAATAATCTGTATAAATATGTGCAAATGTTACAGAACATACAGAAATATGCCTCAAGTCTGCCGCTGCTGCCGATTATCGGCAAAGTGCTCAGCAGGCTGGCAGCGTTTCCTTTTTGGATGGCCTAAGCTAATGCGCAGAAAAAGCTGCCCCAGGCCGAGGCCTTGATAAGTTTATGTTAAAAAATATACCTTAAAAAAATATGAATAATATACTCTTACTTAATCTTTAGAAGCGCTCGTGGTGTAGCATGATTAGCCGTTCTTAATCGATCGGCAAAGTTAAGCTACGTCTGTCGTGGTCGGTACCTGGATGGGTGACCGTCTAGTGGTATTTCATATCGAGCGTTTCCGTGCTTCGGAAGGCACGTAAAGCCGTTGGTCCCGGTTATCACTTAATTGTGATAGTCGTTAAGCTAGTTGGATGCCTTCAAGGCGGCTTGAAAAATTCCAACAGTAGGTTGACCACTAGCCTACCTCCACCAATCCGCAGTGGGCACGCGTGGTGGAGTATCTGCCCATTCCCTTTCACCCTCATTTGTGAAAGGAGGCCTGTGCTCAGTGGGACATTATAGGCTGATGATGATGATGACTTAATCTTTATTCCTGAAATCTACATTCACTACCCTATCTATATACGAATTTACGATTAAAGGATGATACATTTACTTAAATCCCATAAGTTAATGTTACAACAGAACATTTTAATATGAATGCCAGCTGCAAATCCAACATTTGTCACGCACGAAGCACGAGGCGCTATTACATTCAGCCGTATTATTTTATAAAGACATTTTGTTATCTCATGTGAGAGTGTTAAATTATTTCATGCCTATCCGGGGCATAATGCCCCTTTTAATAAAACCAGTTTCCGACAAAGGATTAAGGGTTTCACACAAGTATATTTGGCTTAGTGTATTTTCAGAAAGTGTGTTTATACATTGTTATCAATGTAGGTTGCCTTTCATAGAAATGTTTAATAGATTTTAATTATAGCAGAATATTAAAGTGCACGGTGCAAGGTTTTAGTTCCCACTCTCTTTTCATGTCCTACATTCCCATGCTCTTTTACCTTTGCCCTTTTCAGCCACTGCAAAACGAACAAAAAAGAAACCTTTTTTTTTTCAAAATTTTCCAGCATATTATATAAAGCTCGATAAAAATTCAACTTAAACAAAAACTATCATCGTCAAAGATAATTTAAATAAGCCAGGGGGTCAATAATCAACTATAACAGTAATTCAACTTTACCTACATTGATTATTATTTATTTATTGAGTTCAATCCACAGAGCATAGGAATAAGGATTGGTGAATCGGCCCCAGATTTTAGAAAATTAGGTCTTACCGAACCTAAACCAAAATCTTAAGACAAGATATTATAATGGATAGTAGGCGGGATAGTAGGTAAAGAAGCGGTTAAATTAAGAGTAATGTAAAAAGGGCGATATTCGTTAGGGTGCTGTCCCAAAGGTCATATGACATCGTTACGAGCCGAGAAACAATGAATAAGACTGCCGTAGGGCTAAAAAACGAAAAGGCTTATCATGCCAACCTCCTATCTAAAATACTTTATACCATTCTGAATAAAAGACATAAAGACTTTTTACGTAAAATTACAATCAGCTCAGAAATTCTATTATCCATTGAATTGTATTTCGCAACGTAAAATATTGTCTGAGAGAGAGCTTAGGCATGTTTGCTTTTCAATAAATATTTTCTAATAAAATCAATCGGCGTATTTTCTTATCATTTATTGTTCTATTTGATTTGTTTTATGAAATTAATTCATAATATTTTAGTTCAGTTCAATACATTTTCTTAATCTAACAAAACTATGTAGTTATCGTTTATTCTGGCATTATATTCAACAGCGTATAGAAAAAACATCTTGGTAACCATTGTTGGTAACCAAGTTACAATACAATACGTGCCAATAAAGATGAGACTCGAAACAACACGTGGTTTGTCTTGCGCAGTAGACGATTTATTGGTCTCTCTTTATATATAAATCGTCTTCTTATTTGCTGCGCAATGAAACGTGACACAACTTGCGCAGTATTCGTAAAACCTACGATCTACCGGTAAGCGGGCTTTTACAGTAATATATATATATATTAATCATTATAATACATGGTAGTGATTTAATATATGTAGGCTTTCATCTACAGCTTAATAATAAATTGGCTATTAAAAAAATACACTTATTTTATGAATAAAACGTTGATAATGACGACAGACGTAATACGCTTTATTATTCCCAATTGTGTTCAGTATTCCTCAGAATATCAACTGAAAATGTTATTATTCAGAAGAACGTCGAGTAAATTGGGTTAAGACGATCTATTTATATCGTAGACTATTGTTTCCATGTCGTCTGCTTTATGACATGACGTTTTAATTAAAAATATCAAAATCGGATATAACTTTTAGCTTGATATTTAGTACATATAACAAAGTTAAGTATGGCTTTTAAGCTTACAATCCTTACATTACATAATATAAATGCTAGTGAGTTTCCTTCCGTAAAGTCGAATATAAATATCGCTACTACAGTCCACCCAAAGAATTTAAAACGTCCAGAAGGATAGTCGCCTCTATGGGAACATGAAATAAACAAGCCAGAATTGACAGTATTTGACAGCCGTGCGCAGTACGAACTGAGAGCGATTTGCTCAGAAGGCCCCTCAAACGGAGTGATATTAAATGTCATGCTTTAGTAAGGCGGATTATCCATCTGGGTAGAGGCACGATGCCCTATGAAAATCTTTGAGTCCACCATATTATCTGCACAGGCGAGAGCAGCGCCACCATCGACAATATTACCTACATTTCTGACATTTAAGGCTGTCATTTTCAAATTATACTTCTCTGATTTCATTTTCAATTTTGCCACTTTGATTGCCTGAAAAGATATACGAGTTTGTTCCATGATTATTCCACGAAAGTTAGCGTTTACTTGCGATATCTTCACACTCAGTACGGATTGATTTGATATTTCGCATAGCGATAAACCTCCGGTTGTAAGGCCAGTAAAGTACATCCCACCAAAAACATTCTGTAAAAAACTAGCCAAGTCTTAATGGAGCTGCTTATTTATTTCTAAAAAGTAATGAAATCTAGACAAAGTCGTGCCAAGTCTAAGGTTCCTCACTGCGATTTCTTTATTATTATAGTTAATGTTGTGTGACTTGGCCGTTGAAGGGTACACAAGGGTACAAAACCAGGTGCTCCATGACACCATTGCACCAATCTATCCCCAGAACCGCTACCCATTGAAGATGGAAAATTGCCATGGAAAACGTTGATTCAATAACCAGTCAATTGTTGGCTTGATAAAGCTTCGTATTTCAATAATACTTATGTATAGGCGAGCCTGTAACAAACAGTATAAAAAATTATTTCCAGTACAGACGGACATCTATTCTAAAAATTGCTTGATTCTGAAATAACGTTTAAAAAAATCACACATAGCCCAGAAACTTTCTAGGCTAACCTATTAGTTCCCATGATAAATTTCATTGCTCCCTAAATGACTTTAAGTTAATAGTTATTTAAGTAAGTCATAATGAGTTTACTTGGTTCATTACTTACAGCAATAATTAATTACGAATAGTTTAATTGCCAACTATTATACTAATGGGTTTAGTTTCAGTTACTTGAGTTTAGTTTCTAAATATATATAATACTAAATAGTTTTACATACTTTTTATGCTCATATCGTGGTGTTGTTAGAGAAAACACGAAAAGTAGTGTTGTTTTACGCCCGTTTTATCCCTTTAGGAGTATTTTCTCAGTGGAAGATTACGTTCAGGAGCCAGTGTGGAATATTTCAAGTATCTACACCAGAGGCTCCCAAACTTTTCTTTCTCGTAGACCACTTTAAACATTTTTGTTCTTTTCACGACAACGTTTACCCTTTCGAGTCCACCACTTTGGGAACACTGATCTACACATTCCCTGTGGTATGAACTGGCATCTGTTACTGGAGTCAGTTACTCGTTGTACATAGTTATTTTTCTAGATAGATATATTTAAATATTCTTATCACAAATATAAAAAACAAAGCATGGAATGAAGTGATATTTGTTTTACAAGAGACGCAAGCTATAAAAGATAACTATTATATCCATAGTTTTAACAACAAAACTTTGGCAGACAAATGTATAAGCTCACCCAAATCAAATTCCCAAATACATTAACCAAACTTGATCCCACTAAGAAAAATCACATAAACCTATTTCAATACAATCATAAAAATATAAGATTATTTATTGGATTCCATAACAGAAGTTTATGAGTTGTCAAGATGTGTTATATTGGTGTTATAAAGGCGACAGGCGGACAACTATAATATCGTTAAGCTTAGTTGATATAATTATAATGTTATAGCTACCTACTATCCTAACTAATATTAATAATAAACGCGAAAGTGAGTTTGTTTGTTTGTTTGTTACGTAATCACGCCTCAACTACAGAACAGATCATCATGAAATTTGGCATGCAGATAGCCTGTGGTATGGAGAAGGACATAGGCTTTTTATCCCGGGAACGCGGGTGAAACCGCGTGGGGTATTTAATAAGGATCATGTGAGTAGTGTGGGTTTGAATCCTAGTTCTGCTACCGCGAGTTTTATCTTACTTACAAGTCATCTTACCTGCAGTATGTGTCACAGCTTGTTTTTATTGTTCCGTGGTCACAGAGCATTGAAAAAAAAATATGGAATGCTTGAGTCGCCATTTCAGATCCAAATTGTATTGTGGGACAGTTTTATTCCTTCTATTATTATACAACAAGTAGTTATCGTTAAAGCTGGCTTTATATATCCACAGATAATAAATAATTTTGCAAGTCAAAGTATTCGTGTAGGCGCGGGCTGACTCAAGGGCATTAAATTCGAATTAGCAGTGTATCTGCCATGATAGGTACCTATTTTGTCTGTCGACGCAACCGGATAGATTGGGTGTTTAGTTTATTCGGTCCGCTCCTCGTTCGGTACGCGGGCCGAATCTACTACCATCCGTTTTATGGAAGCGTCACAATAATTGTTTGATCCAACGTAGGTACATACAATATTTCTAAGAGATATTCATAAAGTTGGAATAGGTACCTAGGTATATATTTCAAGGCCGTAAGCAAAACTCAAAAAATAATATTTACGGATTTTCAAATATTATATGATAATTATAAAATGGTCAATGTTATGTAAAGCCCTCCAATTTCCTATATTCTTATACTAACAGATCGATACACCATTAACTTTCATGTCTCCGAAACACATATTCATATAAATTGACTCCAATACCCATAAAACACCCTTCGATATTACAAAAGTTGTATACTGCAAAGATAGTCATCGGTTGCAACAGAAACCTATTTTCAGAATAGGCCATTAACCTTGGATCAAAGAAAGGGCAGAACTCGTTTTAGAGGCAAGCGACGAGGGCAAAAGTGGTAAAACTAAATAGTTCCTACGTAAAGGGGTTATATGAGGTCATTTGGTTGCATTCCCCGTGAAACTGCTATTTTTCCTCTAACAGACCATTTCTATATGGATATAGTATAAGATTTTTATGCCTTTCCTTTATGTTTGGAACTTTATTACTTATATTATTTCCTCCATCTTTATGACTGTTTGATAAAACAAGTACAGAAATATTCTGTAGCTGTAAGTGAACCGCATAATTGGACACCAAGCAATTTACCCTGGCTCAAGAAATCCAGGATAACGAGATACGAGTCATCCATGATCACATGGTTGTTCAAATATGTCCGAGGAATTGGATCTTTCAATGAAAACAGCATTCCATGAGGCAGAAAATCGCTACCGTACACAAATCGTACAAAATAAAATCTATAGTATATATTTTTTATATATAAGGTCCTAATAAATTAGTGAATTTCCTCTTGAGGGATGATTGTATAGGTCATTGGTAGGTACCTAATCAAAAAATAATATAAGAAAGTAATCCGTGGGTATTCTTTTTTTTGATAAATGGTTAAATTAAAACTTTGTACTGATATTAAGTTTAATTTCGGAATTTTGTTTTTTTCCCAGGGATTATTTTTCTGATATTATTGTTTGATTACTAATGACCTATACATTCATCCCTCAAGAGGAAATTCACTAATTTATTAGGACCTTATATGTCCTATACGTATTTCAAAAATCCAATATGAGCTCAGTCTCACCATGGTTAGTGATGATGAGGTTGATAGAGTTAATTAAGCACACAAAGCTTAATTGTGACTTTCAGAGGGCTATCAGAGGTAATCTCAGGAACTTCTGTACCCCGAGTGTAAAGAATTAACGTTACTAAACGCATATATAACTATAAACCTTATTTTCCCAAACAAATTTCGTATTGTGATATTTTTTAAATATGCCGTCACGATGATAAACCAGTACAGAAACCGTCAGAGATATTAAATCTTTTACCGCAAAACTATCTGGGATAAAATGTCACTTGCTATGAAAACCCGCCACCAAATTGGAACTAAAAATAAAGAAAGGAAAGAATATGTGAGTGCCAAACGACACTCTCTATCTATTATTATAAAAGTGTAGGTACTAGATTTAGTCACGACAAATAACAAGTACTTGTGAAGTTTTAGAAAGTTTGGAAGTATATGCCCGTTAAGTCCTATGTATTTACTATTATGTTCTATTTTCTGATGACTATTATTTGCTATGTACGAGGTATTAGGTTTAATACCTGGTTTTTTAGGTTATCAAATATCTGGGTTGACGGCCTCTCTAATTTAAAGTTGTCTTCATATCTTCATAAATCTGTAGCAAACACGCTTAACTCATAAGCTTCAGCTGTAAATTTTACTTCATGAAAGTCGTTAAAGAACTTTGCGCGTAAATCATCAGTGTACTGTACACTAGCAGTTTGATTTGTGAACTAAACGCGACCGTTCGTTGAAATTAAACATTTTCCAGCAAAACGTTCGCGTCGAGTTTTCACTCCGAATTACGGTGGGTCGTTGCTTTGACGAAGTTCTTACCTTTGCGGTAGCTCTAGCCGGCATGTGACTGTGTCGTACTGACTCAAAATACGAACTTAAATTACCAACAACATCTAAGTAGCGCAATACTTTCAAAGCCTGGAAGATAGCGCACGTGTGGTAGTGGAAGTTTTGGGTGGGTAAGTATGTTTTGTTATAGTTCATAAAATGAATAGCTTGTATAAAGTGTACGTATAATAATTTTGTAGGTTCTTATAGTCGGTATAAATTTACTTAAAAATAATAAAGATAACGCCCACGTCGCAAAAGTCGCAGATACAATTACAATTTTTTATTACATTTTTAGTGTTCTTATTACCAACCAACTAAGATTACCGCTTACAAGAAAATATACGCAATTTTCATAGTTTCCTTTCCTTGGCTATTTTGTCTCTAGTTAGAACTTTCTAGAACACAAAAACTGTAGTAAAGAGGAAGCGTAAGTTTTCACATTATGTTAAGAAGTTAGATAGACCTACGCACTTACGCTACGCCAACGTTTTGTGAGTCACTCCCAGAATCAGACAATTCCGTTAAATGTTCGGGACTTCAGTAGTGGACTCTTAACTTTACGAGCGAGTGAATTTTAAGTAAGTAATTACTTAGTGATTTAAATTAGTTCCAGGAATACCTACGTCAATCACAAAAATATAAAATACTAGGTTCGCCTCACGGTTTCGCTCGAGTACCCGAGGGGTCTCATGTTTGCCTGTGATAAAATTAGATGTCCTTTTGTGTTGTTAATCTAGAACATTTTCTGTGTTCGTAGATATGCGTTTGAGTATTGAGTCCCAAACATCCAACTTGCGCATTCATAATTATAAGTGAGATAAGATCAGTGGGAAGATTATACAATATACATAGACTTCTGTTGATCCAACAACACCAGTAGGAGAATTAGTAACTCGTAATACAAATTGTAACAATTAAAAATGCCTGGCTCTATCACGCGTGATGTCATTAGTACCTAACCTCTATGAAAGAAAGTATTTTCAGATACATACATAGACTTTTGTTGATCCAACAACACCAGTAGGAGAATTCGTAACTCTTAATACAAATTGTAACAATAAAAAATGCCTGGCTCTATCACGCGTGATGTCATTAGTACCTAACCTCTATACAAGAAAGTATTTTCAAATACATACATAGACTTTTGTTGATCCAACAACACCAGTAGGAGAATTCGTAACTCGTAATACAAATTGTAACAATAAAGAATGCCTGGCTCTATCCCGCGTGATGTCATTAGTACCTAACCTGTATAAAAGAAAGTATTTTCAGATACATACGTAGACTTTTGTTGATCCAACAACACCAGTAGGAGAATTCGTAACTCGTAATACAAATTGTAACAATAAAAAATGCCTGGCTCTATCACGCGTGATGTCATTAGTACCTAACCTGTATAAAAGAAAGTATTTTCAGATACATACGTAGACTTTTGTTGATCCAACAACACCAGTAGGAGAATTCGTAACTCGTAATACAAATTGTAACAATAAAAAATGCCTGGCTCTATCACGCGTGATGTCATTAGTACCTAACCTGTATAAAAGAAAGTATTTTCAGATACATACGTAGACTTTTGTTGATCCAACAACACCAGTAGGAGAATTCGTAACTCGTAATACAAATTGTAACAATAAAAAATGCCTGGCTCTATCACGCGTGATGTCATTAGTACCTAACCTCAATAAAAGAAAGTATTTCCAGATATTAAGGGGTCGACAGACAAAGTTTAACAATAATATTCTGCGGCTGAAATAATTAGCGACTGACGTGGGTCGAGCCAAGTTGTAACAAAGAGAGGAGGATTACATCCACACAGAGGGTAATTAATGAGCTCTTTGAGGCGCCACGTTTAATTTAGCTAAATCACTATTGCGATAATCATATTTTGTTATGTTATATAATACTAGTTTTCGCACTGTGTTTTCACCCGTGTTCCCGAAGGTCTTATGTTTTGTTTAAAATTATTTCAGACTATTATCCACGTGGTAAATTTCATTACGATGGTTTGTGCCTATTGTTTCCTTCTTCCTTTTGCAAAATGCTTTTAGTTTGTTCAGATTGTTTAGGTAAAATAGCGACTTTTTATAACACATCTATTGACGATAACCTAAACAAGCTAATAAAGTTGAAGTATTAACAAAAAAAACGGCCAAGTGCGAGTCAGAGTCACGCACCGAGGCTTCCGTACAAAACTGTAGGTATATAAGTAAATGGTTGTTTAGACCTGAGTATTTGATATGAATTTCAATTTATGACGTATAAAAAAAAACTAGTTACCTACTAGATCTCCTTCAAACCAATTTTCGGTGGAAGTTTGCATCGTAATGTACATCATATATCTTTTTTAGTTTTATCATTCTCTTATTTTAGAAGTTACAGGGGGGGGACACACACATTTTACCACTTTGGAAGTGTCTCTCGCGCAAACGAATAGTTTAGAAAAAATATATATTAGAAACCTCAACCTTTTGTGTGAAAATCTTAATGCGGTTCACTGAATACATCTACTTACCAAGTTTCAACATTATAGTTCTTATAGTTTCGGAAAAAAGTGGCTGTGACCAGACAGACAGACAGACATGTGTGTGAACAGACAGACAGACAGACATGACGAATCTATAAGGGTTCCGTTTTTTGCCATTTGGCTACGGAACCCTAACAAACTAGGATCCTTAAATCATTCTGTCTACTATTGACCGCTTGCATACATTTTAAACAACAGCCAACTTATTTAATATCGTCATCTGCCTGCCCTGGGGCTCTACCGCGTATCTTTTGTGATAATCGTAACGCACACCATTAACGAATTTCACCCAATCAGGGCCCCAGTTGTTTTCGTCGTAGCGCATCATTGAATGAACGATTACCACCAAAAATATACGATAGTCCGGCTGTTCCCAATTATTTGGGGTCGACGCAATATGTACGCTTCTTCCATTCGGCTAATCGCTCCTTCTATCCGTCATATCAGCATTCACTCCTTTGTTATTCATACCACACAATCCATCCATCTCTTTTTTGTACTACCTTTAACCGTATATCCATCCTCTTTCATATACATAACTTTTTTACGAGGCTTTCGTCCTCATAACAAATCCATACCACGACAAACGGTTCCCTCTCTTCTTTTCAGTCATTAGCGCTACTTTCAAACTGCCTCCTATCTAATCCTAATCTTTTATTAGATCAGATATTCAATAATAATTCATACAATATAATACGTAGGTATGGCGACTTCAAGTGTGTTTTCTGGCGTCGCTACATCCGCCATTACTGATCGATCGTTATTACACTAGTGGATAATATGAGCGGAGCGTACATGAACATATTGGGTTAATATCACGTCTTAATGAGCACGTTTAGCTCGCGAAGCCTATTATCACATTTCAGTGATTACTTTCTTGAGGGAATTATCACTTACACTTGAGATTAGTGACAGAGCTAGGGATGATTAGTATAGAATATGTAAAAAGTAGTAACGATGGTACCAAATTATTGTTTTGTCGTCGGTCCTTGATAAGTGTGTAAAGTTTCTGTTATCTCTGACGTTATAAAGGCGATGAAATTTACGTTTGAAGTTTCCATTACATACAAACATATAGGTAGAGCTAATAAAATAGTGTTAAATAAGTATTTTTCGATTCGTCATCGAGTGAAAAATCAACATTTTTGCAAAATGTTGATTTTTCATTGATCATTTTATTCAAACCAAAATGAACTATTTTGGTTTGAATAAAATGATGACGAAAGAGGCTACAAAAAAAGAGGTGCCTTGAATTTTTCCGTGACACATTTCGCTTTGGTCCCATTCCTTTTAATGTGCGTCAAAAACTTTGCTTAAAAACAGAACGCACAACCATTTTTCAATTTAATTTATTTCAATTTTATACGACAAATGTTCCATAGGGTACGTCCATGCTACGCGAATCGAGCACGAGCCGAGCCACGAACGAACCTACAACGAGCACGATGCGAATCACTTTGTTCGTGAAAAAACTGTCAATCACGCTCGTTCGAGGCTCGCAAGCCCGTCCACGCTTCGCGAATCGTGCTCGCAGTGTGCTCGTTCGTGGCTCGGCTCGTACTCGGTTCGTCAAGCATGGACGCACGATTATAATAATAAAACAAGGCCTATTCGGATAGTACATTAACTCCATCTGTAGGTAGAATAGCAACAGTGGCACATCTTGATATATTTATCACAATATACGCGATCATTCTACTTCCTATTCATCATCATCATTATCAGCCTATAATGTCCCACTGCTGAGCACAGGCCTCTTTTCACAAATGTGGGTGAAACGGACTGATCTTACTATTAAATTGATATTATTGACATTGTGTGTACCGGTCGACTAGTTCCAAACAATAAATTGCAACCCGTACTGTTGTGGATAACTGCCAACCTTTTAATTTTGTAAAATATTGCACGGAACATCGCCGCGCTATCGTATCCGTGACAATATTTTCTATTTGTGTTGTCTATTATTTATGGAATAATATTGCTATAATAGGTTATAAGTGTAATTAGAAAGCTGACTATATCACTATAAATTAATTGAGAAAATTGTAACCTGAAGATATCTATATGTAGATACATATAAATATATTCAAAAAAATACATCCGTATTTTTTAATCTCCGGAGTAGCTAAAAAGTTTTTTATTTTATTGATATAGTATTCAAAGTTATTGATCAAAAATTTAAACAATTAATTTAAAATATTTTTTTAAATTAATGATTTAATCGTATTATTGATTCAGCACAATAAATATAATTTCCTCTTGATCTTGAGTAACTTGCACATTTTAAAAGGGAATATTGACGTAATAATCTATACATATAATAAAACTGTAGAAAAGTCGTGTCTGTACATTGAATATATTTACCAAAAACTGATTGGGGGTGATGTAGAATGACTAACACAATACATAAATACCATTTAAAAAAAATTGTCTGTCTGTCTGTCTGTCTGTTTGTCTGTTTGAACAGGATAATCTTCGAATCCACTGAACGGATTTGCATGGGGTTTCCACAGGGTGATTGAGCGTTGCTTGGCGCTTCAACTAGGTTTTGTTTCATCAAAATCGGCTCACGGGAAAAAAAATATCTCAATTTATTTATTTACAGGCCGTCTCACGGCTATGAGACACAGAGGGAGAGAACTACTAGATGGCGTTGTCTTTTTCCTGAATCGCACTATGGTTTCGTTCTCACAATTTTATGACAGGATCAATGGTTTTGATATAATTTTTTGGTTGATGAGAGCCATCAGCGCTCTCCCGTTTGACCTTTTAGTTATATTCACTACAAAAAAAAGCTTGAATGAACAAATAAAATAAGTACAGCTGCATTGACGAAGTTATCAAAAAGGCTTACACGATGTGTTCTCATTTAAAGTTCTTAGCATAGCTCTGGGTCGAGTAACTATTCGTTATAACTATAGTTATAGTTCCCTCGCGGGAACTCTCCCGTGATAAAAGATATCCTATTTTTAACCGACTCAAAAAAGAAGGTGGAAACTCTAAGTTGGACGCGTATGTCTTTTTTCATGTATGTTCATCGATTTCTCAAAAACGACCGTGAACAATTCAGATATGATGAAATTGCTTGACAGTCTAAGTGGGAAATAGAAAACAAACAGAACACAAATAAAAATAAAAAAAGATACCAGCAGTTCTCAATGAGAATATAGCTGATCTAATTTGCTGCCAGTTGGTAGTGTGCCCGGCGGGCGGGCGATGCCATTTTGTATGGTGATGCTATTCTTCTAGCTGGAGTATTCGTCAGCCCTTTGGCTATAGGAACCGTCAATCAGGCGCCTCGATATGTCGCGAAAAATACAATGAGCTCCAGGACATTAATGTCAGATGGACCTCTTATCATCGTTACGCTTAAAGCCACTCGATACACGAATAGCTGACACGAGAGCTCTGGCAAGAGCCCTATGAATAATGTCATTAAAGTCGGAGTGGATCCTGCCTGTGCTTTTTACGCACAATAGTATGTGGTGGCCAGCCTGATAGCCATATAGGCATATATAGGGCATATAAATAGTACACTCCCTGCTCGGGCTGCTCCATATTGATAACGAGAGAACCTGCTTGCAGCCAGAGTCCAATTTCTCTTTCAAGTGATTACGTTTCGGGAAATCCTTTCATAACGTGTAGCCTATACCTACTCTATGAGGCATCTACTTTGCCACAAATTTTTACGTTCACACGTTTTTATTTGAGTTCCGAACCAAAAAGCTAATAAAGGAACCCTTATGGTGCCAGTTAGTCTGTCTGTTCGACTGTTACAGCGGTAGGTATATTTCAACAACCAGTAATGCTGTTGATTTAAAATTTGGAATAGTTTTAAATATTGCTTACCCAACCTTATTGCAAATATATTTTTTTTTACTTTTACGGTTGTAAAGGTGAACAGAGTGGACCATGCAATTTCAAAGCAGGGCTACAAA
This sequence comes from Achlya flavicornis, assembly GCA_947623365.1. Taxonomy (NCBI): domain Eukaryota; kingdom Metazoa; phylum Arthropoda; class Insecta; order Lepidoptera; family Drepanidae; genus Achlya; species Achlya flavicornis. The sequence continues at coordinate 6,529,230 of OX392488.1, forward strand.
TTTAAGTGAGGTATCATGTGAAAGGGCTTTATTTGTACATTTTAAAACATGTTTCTATTATTTTTTAAGACTTTTTGACTGTTGATGAATAATTCCAATCTCCGAGGTTCGCAATGCGAAAAATCTGGAAAAAGTATAGGAAAAATAGAACAATGTTTCTAACTAGCACAGTTTTTTCAATATCATCCAAATTCCTTCACAAACAAACTTAATTATGCGGTCCGGCTTTAAACAACAGTGATGGCCCAATCCAAGGAAGGTCAGAGCCCTCGGTCCGCGAGTGAGACTAAGTCTTGAGCTTGGCCGGCTTTATAAAAAAGATTAAAATTACTCATTTAAAAAGCAAAGTCCTGGCTGATTGATGAATGGGAGCACGTGGTCCTCCACCAGCTGTCGCCGCGCCGCGGTCCCATCATCGCATTGGCCACCGAGTTCACAAGAACAATTAGGAATCTTCACGAAATTAATATCTTAGCGTTTATTACGCGAACAAATCTTATAGTCTACGCGAGCGAAGCCGCGGGCAAAAAGCTAGTAAGAAATAAATGTAATCTTCTTCAATAAGTATGATACATGATTATTCCTTTCTTATCTGTCTACTTAGCTGTTTAATGTTTCCAATTAATTTGTAACATTATCTTGACTTGAAAGTGCATTTAATTTTTTCTTTGATTTAACGATCACATTCATAATAATTATGGATGCAATTTAACCATAAACAAACAATACCTAGGTATAGTTTTCACAGGAAAAACTGCTTTATTACTATATTTTACCTGAACTAGTAGATCTCGTCTATAGTAGAGTATTTCGAAATTATGTTGTGACCATTGTATTATTTTTATTATGTCCCGGGATATTTATTTATTTATTGATCTTTGTTTTGTTGGTCCTATACAATTAACTAATTCTAAGCCTTTAATGTTACAAAACCATGTTTCAACTTCACAAGAACTAAAACGCTTTTCGTTTTCAATATTAATATTATTAGTTTGCCCAACACATTTTCTAACTTCTAAAACCTTTGATCTTTGAACCCCGCGTGGCGCTCTAAGAATTTCTCCAAAGTGTTCACAGTGAATTGCAAACTTGCACAACTTAAACATCTTTATTCACCTTACGAACACTCCAATAAGTATTTAAGAAAACCTGATGTTCCAAAAATTTCTGCAGTGTTAAATTGGCTCTGGATTTTACGTTGTACTTAAATCTAGGTATTCAGGTGAGCTTATAGTAGTTTTTTTCTATGTATAGCATCCTAGCTAGGTGGTTTCCTCACCATGTTTTCCTTCACCGAAAGCTCATTGTTGGATTCAAATTTCGAACCCGGGACCTTCGTAGCTGCATCCGACGGAGCTCTATCATCGCTTTGTTTTTATGGTAATTTTAAATTGATTTCAATTTAGAGAATACGGCTAAGGAGTATTACGTATGCAAGCGTAAACCCTGAACAATAAACGTTAGACTTCTTGGACCCCGTAGCAAAATTTTGTGAACACAGTATTACTATAATGTCACTGTATAAACTGAACAGGTACGTCTGTTCCCGTAAGCATACGTTTACTTTTTCAAATACTATAGTAAAAACAATAATTATAGAGGTACCGAATGTATCCTAGAAACCTTCTAAACAGTGGCACTCAAGGACATAAAAATAAAAATGTTATAAACTCACAATACCTAGTATACATATTATCTACCCTCGATATACTCGTATGTAGATACACAAAAACGTATAAACATTGTCCCCAACGTGTCCATATGGGAGTCGTGAGGCATCTTCATACCTCCAGTTAAAATTAAGTCGACACTTTATTCTGGGCATGACCAAACTGATAGTCGTCTCCAAAGTAATTGGATACCAAGCCAGCACTAAATAAAAAGGGACATTTAGGTATATGGTATCCTTTATTCCTTTTGCAAGACTAGAAAATGTCTACGAGTACGATACCTACGAGTGAGAATTTTAAATCAGTTCACGTAGTTGCTTACGTCATCAATCAATCCTAAGTATTATTTAGGTGACCTAAATATCTTTCAATATCGGCTAGCTAATAGATATTGGCTAATAGTTTCATAGATACATTATCAGTCGCTTTATCTAACTCAACGTGATGTTATTGAACATTAATGATATAGCATACAGCAAACTAAATACCAGGTTGGGTATATAAAAGTAGCAAATATAAAAATAAAATTACATTATAAATTCTTATAAAGTACATACGTTTAGGACTCTAGGCCTGTTACTGCTCCTTCCATTTACTTCTATGTCTTTAGCGCGGTTGAACCAATTAAATCCAACTGTGACTGTTCGCCTCTCACTTCGAATGGGTCAAGTTCCGAAATCCTGGAAGCTTGCTAACTTGCAACCTGTGCCTAAGTATCCTAGTAGCCGTGCCGATCCTACAAACTATCGATGGATTGCGATCACCTCAATACTCTGCAAGACTATGGAGCGTGTATTGAATCAGAGGCTCTTGACTTATCTTGAAGAAACAAACTCTTCAGCGATCGATAGTTTGGTTTCTGCCAAGAACGGTCCACTTGTGTATGGCACACATCTATGGAGTGAAGCTATTGAGAGATACGCGGAAGCAATTACCGTATCCCTCGATATCTCTAAGGCTTTCGATAGGGTCTGGCATACCAGCCTTCCAAGTAAGCTTTCTTCATATCATCATGCGATGGCTTGGATTTCTGATTTCCTGAGTGAACGCTCTATACGAGTGGTCATCGGACCTTTTGGCAATAAATGCCGGAGTTCCTCAGGGCAGTGCTGTCTGCAACCCTATTTCTGCTGCACAGCCGCCGTAGGGTACGCAGACGACAGCACTGTTGTAGAGAGATATATTTTCAACGTGCGAGCCTCCGCAGTAACGAGATCCAATTGTTGCGAGAAGCTATGGTAGAGCGTTCGAACGTGACCTTACAGGCAGTCTCCGATTGGGACAAAGGCAACCTGTGGGGCGATTAGGTAACTAAATTTCAATCATTTTCGAATTGAAATCGGTTCAATATAGCGGCTTTCTGATAACTTTTTTACGTTCTGATAACTGCAAATACAAACATTAGTGGTTCATTAGAAATGGAACCATTTCCGATTTTGTAATATTTCTACCGATTCAGAGGTTATTTCAATCAGAATTTCATTGAAATAAAGTTACGTAATCCACGTACTGGTCACTTTTGACGCCACCAAGACGCAAGATTTTCCCTTCACCGCCAAACGGAGTCCTTTCCACCAGAACATACCGTATATATACGAACACAGCGTTTTACATCCTCATTCATAACACGGACAGCAAGGGAGTGGAATTTGCTTCCGGCGTCTGCGTTTCCAGACTCTTATAATCTAGGGACTTTTAAGGCCAGAGTGAATAGGTTTCTTCTGGGTAAGCGTGCTTTGTAATATTTGTACGTAGTATATTATTAACTCTGTGGTAGTATCAAGCGACTGATCCCATTAAAAAATATTCAATTTCAGCCTCTCTCTGGTGCCACATAAAGTTTATTAAGATTAAGCATTAGAAAGTAACAATAGAAAACTTTCAAGCTACAAAAGTAGGCAAATGTTTCTCGGAATTGCCATTAGTCTTGCGGGCGCCTGCCGACTTCCTATCGATTTCATCATTTCTAACGATCCCCTTAATCTTATTGGAATACTATTCAACTGAAATATTTTTATCAAGCGATTATAACAGTACGAAATACCAAGACATATAAACATATAATACGGTATCCGAACCCGTCGGTTCTCGCGAGGGACGCGCGTCCTATTATAACAATTGATGTCATTGTTATATTTTTTCCCGCGAGTCAAGGGTGAATCTGTTGGTTGGTGATAGCGTTTAGTTAATAACACCACAGTGCAGCCTACGCGATCTTTATAAGTAGATCCGTTATTCGAGTTTTGAAAACAGTCTTTTTCCCAAAAATACATATATATCGTATACATTTGTGGGAGAAATTAGATATCTGGATTTATCTACGGAGTCATCTTATGTTGTCCATGCTACACGAACCGAGCGCGAGCCGAGCCACGAACGAATATAATTCGTTCGTTGTTCCCGTAGCGTGGACGGATTTGCGAGCCTCGAACGAGGTCGACTGCGCTCCACCGATTGTCAGTTTTTTCAGGAACACATGGATTCGCAGTTGTAGGCTCGCATTCGTCTCGCGCTTGACTGCGCTCCGCCCGATTGACAGTTTTTTTTCGAACACAGGGATTCGCATCGCGCTCGTCGTAGGCGCGTTGTATGCTCGTTCTACGCTCCTTGTAAGCTCGTTGTACGTCCATACTTGACACCGCGAGCAACGAACGAATTCTGTTAGTTCGTGACTCGGCTCGTGCTCGGTTCGCGTAGCATGGACGCACCATTAGTGACTCAAACTCCAAAAGGTCCAATTAGATCACTGAACAGCTGAAGCCGTCTTCGTTTTCGTCAGCATTCCACTAGGCGACTCGTTTTTATTCAAGGTATGAACCCTAATTTAATTATAACGGGAAGGGGGAAAAGTCGGTAACGCGTGAGCGATGCTTCTTGTGTTGCAAGCATCCATATGGCTACGGTAACCGCTTACCATCAAGCGGGCCGTATGCATGTTGAACGACTTAGTTGTATAAAAAAAATGTGGGGCATTTACATAACAATAATAATTCAATTAGAATTAAGGTGAAAATGGGATAAAAGTTAAAATGAATGCATTTATTTCATTATGAAATTATTATTACGGAAGCGATTGTTGCATAGTCTATTAAATAAAATGCTAATTTACTATAAGTACTTAGGTACAGAACTTAAGTCATTACGTAGACAACTGTGAATCTGGTAAATGAACCAGCCGAGATTATATTAATTAGAGCTTAAGTACTTCGAAGCAGAAATGAAGTATTTTACCCCCAGTTTTCATGCCAATTTAATTTCCAGCTGTTTGGGAAGCTGTTTTTCCAACTCCTTATTTTTTTATATTTGTTTTTATTTCTTAACTGATGATGTCTACCTATACATTTTTTTTTAATAGCATTGATAGCCTTTAGCTGAAAGGTCGACTAAGATGAGAATCCAAACATAAGGGTTTTTACCTGGGAATAAAGCTATAGATAGTTCAATTAATAGTTCCATAATGTTATAAAATAAGGAGCCTTTTTTATATTTTGCGAACAAATTATGAAGATACCGTCCGGATTCTCGAACAAGTGTGAGCTCACGCTATACTCTGACTGAGTCCCAATATCTCTTATATCCAGTAGTATTAAACGCTATATAAGAAAGTAGCATATATTTCATAAGTTCAAACGCATTATTCTGCAACATTATTACAGCAGTTATCTAAATACTCAAAGAGGAAATAAAGTGAAAAGTAATAGCTGAATGTTTCCTCTTTTTAAAATGTTTTTTAGATGCACTAACCCTCTATTAGCTTTCACAGGCTCACAGCTAGTCCGATGCACGGCTGAATTTTTTGAAGCTATTAAAACGGCACAGGCTAACCCTGAATGGGTTAGCCTGTGCCGTTTTAAGCTTGTGCGTCGTACTCTCTCATATTTTTCACTGCAGTTTATCAGTAAGTTGTTGAGAGATGTTAGTTTTTGTGCCTTCAATTACAATTCTCAAGACAGGATGTGACTGACTTTATTATTGATCACGAGATTACCAATTCATCAACGCTTAATGGAGATTTGCCAACTCTAAACCTTAAAAAAATACCAACTGTTATTACCATCGTACAAATTGTACGCATACCTATGCAATCATCGCATATATGATTTTGATGACTTGATAGTTCCCACCCCGGCACTCAGTACAAGGGATTATATTTTATTACCTGGCGCTACTACATGAGCGCTTATCCGCATAGTCCATGTGCGTTTACATCAGCAAGCGTTCGCAGTTCAATCAAACTATTCTATGGAGAGGGACAACGTTATACGTCAGTAGGATAAGCGCTTCTCTTTCTCACTTTGCGGGTAAAGGCGGGTAAAACATTGGATAGTTGAGGAGGGTCGCTTCTTTATGAAGTAATATTTATTATTTGCCCATACTATAGTATTTGTAGAGTACTTGGAAATAGACTACTTATTTATTTAAGTACTGTGTCGAAAGACTGGTAGGTATAATAAAGATATTTATTATCACTATATCTCTTGTATGTATGGAGAGGAAGGCTACTGCAGCAAGCAAACGACCTCGGTAAATTCCAAGCATCCTCTTTCTGGGATCCAGCCAAACAGACCCGCCGACTTTGTTAACAATATTAACGTAATAATACCCTTTGTTACCCGTGTTTTATTCCTTGAAACCTTGCGAGTGTCAAACTTTTTGATGAAAACAAGAACGTTGTAATTAAATTGGCTACATAATTTCGATTGGTAAACGAGGTGACGCCAACTGTGTGAATTGGTAAATTTAGTAACAATATTATCAACCATTTTAGGTATTTATGATCCCTGAATATTTAACAAATCTGAAAGATTTTAGTAGGTTAGTAGGTAGGCTTGTTTTTTTCTGATGGTAAAAGGTTTCTTTAGCTATACGGATGCTTGTAACACAGACACGAGGCATCACTCATGCGCTACAGACCCTTCCCCCTCCCCGATGAGCTCTGGCGACCTTACTCACACGCAGGAACACAACAAAGTTATTTGGCTGCGGTATTCTGTCAGGTAGAGGTACTTCCCCAGTCGAGTTTCTCTCTGAGCGATTAAATATCCTAACTCTATGGTTTCAATTTTAAAGCAATTTATAGGAGACTAGCTGCCCGGCACGACTTCATTCGCGAGGTGTCCTACTAACCTATACCCTATCCTACCCTACCCTACCACTACACCTATCCTACCCTACCCTACCATACCCTACTCTATCTAAACTATCCAGGGCGTCACTCAAATCAGTCCAGCCTTTTAGGAGGAATTCAGTGACATACACACGTACAGTAGAATTTTATATATAAAGAAGATATTCTTTTTATTCCAAATCTTTCCAACTTACCCTAAACATTGATACTAAAAAGGTTAAATTGACAGAAAAAATATATTTATAATTTTATAATTTATGCTTACGAGTACTATAGTGGGAAGCTAAAAGCCGACAATAACGTGTTACGGCAAGTATGAAAACGACCACAAAATTTTATTCGCGTCGCGGCTGCTGCATAAACGCTCTCACCGTGCCGTGGCTTAGGTATTATGTAAACAGAAATAACAGTAGGTATTTTAAAATAAAAGAATGTAAAAAAATGCTACCTATTATCATATTTATTTTTTATTCTAACACGAATTCTTTTAGAAATGTAAACAGAAAATTTCAAAGCACGATTGAGCTGTTATATCTCGCAAAAATAAGATTTCTTGGATTTCATTGAATGAAAATATTTTCATAGAATACAATAATTCGGTACTTATAAATATAACATATTTTCACAAAACTGAAACGAAACCGTAATCGGTAAGACTCCGATAAAAATAATGAGCTGCCATGTAGGACCCAGAGTGAAAGATCAGCATTACTTTATAGACATATCTAATCATGACATATCCGCCAATTGAACTTTATGGAAGAAGGAATATGTAAATGATACGGTATGATTCAACCAAGGGTACGGCCTCCGTCGGATTTATATCTCAATGCGACTCTCGCAGAATTTGGCAAAAAATAATTTGGAAAGGAGCCAGCATTGAGCCTGCACGCACGCCTATCAACGACAGTAAATCTCTCAATGAAACTACATCGTGCGACCTTTCCGTGCTTTATGGAAGATCGAGATTAGATAAGCACCAAAATGAGACCTTGTGAATTGAAAACATTTATGGAGTTTAATATGTTGGCAGTGCATCGGTAGTTAAAGTAAAGTATCTTGATTTTCCGGGCAGACCACCAATTCGAAGATCAGAAGATATCCCTTGGAATACGGGTAAACTATGTTTGAGATTGGACTGGTGCAGGAATGGAAGGTTATCAGAGAGCTGATGATGTTCCTTATATTTCAAATATTGTGAAGATTAAACCAAATTATGCAGTTCTCAACATAGTACTTCATAGTTGAGAGAGAACAAAATCTTATTTTAGAGAGAATAAAAAATGGACTTATTTTTAAAACCCGTAATATTCAAGAATGAAATAACTTAAAAAACGTCTAATGTTTAGAATGTCCCTGGAAATTTGGATCGGATCGAATAGTTGCACGGGAGAGGTCATCCTGCGTACGTATTTATTATGTATTGGTTTAAATGTTATAGGTATCTTAGTTTAAACACAAAATCCTGATTGAAATATCGAAGTGCTTACTAGATACAAATAAAATACATCAAGCTACGCTGTTAAATTTTCTGACTTTTCTTTCAAATGAAACGAAAAAGTTCTAATAGAGAATACAGAACGAACTCTAATGGTGTCAGGTCAAAGTCGTTCCTAAGCTGCAGTATCTTTAACTAAAATGCAAAAACTTGCTAAGAAGCAAATTGTTTTTTCTCTTTATCTGTGAGTCTTGTAATTTTTGACTAACTTAAAACAAAGGGAGTAGATAAATCAGCTATTTAATTATAGTTTATTCTTTTTATCTTGCTCTTTTTTTTGTCAAGATTCATTGTCATCAATTGAAATAGTAATTCTCGAAATAAGCTACGTAAACTACGTCACAATTCAAAATATTTAGATCATGCACAAGAGTTTACTCGACACTAGTAGAACAGCTATTAGTAATGTGACTGAAATTATAACTTAGAATCAATCAATGAACAATTAATGCGGCAAAATAAATCTGATATTTACATGTCAGGTCAAAACTATTGAGCACGCATTTGCTCCTTTAAATAAACTTTATTAATTTATTATTAAACTTCACAGGAAAAACTAACGCTAAAATTCATTTTTATTTTTTTCATTTAAAACTAAAATCAAACCGGTTTAATTATATCATACGGTGTTGAAAGAACTAAATGGTTTAGAAAAATATTAAATCCAATCTATAATTTTACCACATTACATTTACCATATATCATAACTACATTTAGAACTTGTCAATCTTCATTTTAGTTCGTCCTCTGTTAGTTATAGGCCTTTTCTAAAGAACGCATCGCAAAAACTTCTGTTGCAGCATTTGCTTTCCTCGTCTAACAGTTTCCTATTATTGTATTAAGATCATTTTAGTTACTCGAACTACAAGTAAGATATTAATATAGAAAATATATTATACCATCTGAATTCATGAAAAAGAATTCAGGATATTAAATTTTCCGGGACAATGTAATCACTTATGTATTACGGTAGAGCTTTCGGAATTCTTATAGTTACTATAACTACTAGTAAGAGATTAATCCATAAAGAAAATACGTAATACCAACTGAATTCACGAAAAAGAATTCAGGAAATTTAATTTTCCAGGACAACGTAATCTCGAATGGTGCGTCCATGCTACGCGAAGCGAGCACGAGCCGAGCCTCGAACGAACAGGATTCGTTCTTTGTTCGCGTAGCGTGGACTGACTTACGAGTCTCGAACGAGCATTCGTCTCGCGCTCGACTGCACTCCGCCCGATTGACAGTTTTTTTTCGAACACAGGGATTCGCATCGCGCTCGTTGTAGGCGCGTTGTATGCTCATTCTATGCTCCTTGTAAGCTCGTTGTACGTCCACACTTGACATCGCGAGCAACGAACGAATCCTGTTCGTTCGTGGCTCGCCTCGTGCTCGGTTCGCGTAGCATGGAAGCACCATTATGTATTACAGTGGAGCTTTCGGAATTCTTTTGTATAATAGCTCAGTTGTACTGACGGCAATGAGCTCGGGCTGTCAGTGAAGGAAAACATCATGACGAAACCGTAGCATGGTGGAAGGGTACTTTGTAGTACCCACCGAGCTAGCTACCACCCTAATGTTGGAATTAGCACCTACCCGTGTAATCTCTATCTGCATTTGTAAGCCAATTTCTTCTTAGGCTTTGTGTGCTTGCCACCTTTGGCCACATCATCCCTTACCATGATGAAATTGATGTCCAAGAAACAACACAGAAACACAGGCCCATTCATCGTTAAATATATTTCACCTCCAAAATTTATTATATTGTTTGCAGAAATCATCAATGTATGAATATCGTCATAATTTATACCATCACTCAGAGCCATCTCAGAGCAAACTGCAATCAACAATTCCTTGAGCAATTCCACTTTGGACTAATGTGAAACGCTTAAGATAGTGGCGTCAGGGTGTAAATTATCGTTTTCTAACTGCTTGATAATAGTCCGTTTAACTTGAGTTCTGAACTTTAATCATTACAACTCGGTAACTCAGATATTTTGTTCCTCTAGTTTGCCTTCAACAAGTACCGAATAACTACATCCAATGTAACTATACAAAGAGATAATTAGACTGCTGTAACTTCCTCAATAATATTTTTAAATTATCTATCATAAACAAAAAAATTTTTTTTGCATCTCTGTCGATTAATATCAATCATCTCGCTAATATTACAAATGTGAAAATTTTCATTTTTGGAAATTTGGATTATTGTGACTCAATCACGTTTACACAGTTGAATGGATTTAGATGAAACTTGATAAATAGATGCTTAATATCCAGGAATTCCTAATTGTGATAACTGACTAGATGACAAGGTCACGTGGGTGGAAGGTAGCCAAGTAATATACCGATGGATTCAAATCAGGATCTGATGTAGGCTCTGGAATTTATGGAGAGCGCCCAAAAATCAGGAAAATGCTAAATCTTGGAAAATACTACGTTCATTTGTTAAAATTATCTCTATATTCCAGACAGAAGTACACGCCATACTATTGTATGTGCGGACAATAAAGACTACGTCTGCCATACAATATATGTATGTATATGTATATCCACTCGGATAGTCAGGCAACTCTCTTAGTACTGGCTTCCGATTCAATTAACATTAAGCTTAACCACTGCTGATTCTACCGTGAGGCAGATGAAACACCAATGCACCTCATGTGCGAGTGCTGTCCTCTTATGCCTTCGAAATACTCATCAAGGGAAACACCTGTTCCACCCAGATGAAGTAAAATCCATTACTGACGAGAATATTGTGCAGTTTAATATAGCTGTAGGTCTTGGCAGTGAAATCTCATTAATGTGGTGATCACAATAGATCTAGTCTGGTCGCAGTGGTACAAGCTCTGGAAAGACTTGACACAGCCACTTAACCCAAATAATGATAATAATACCCTGGAATAACAAAAAATATACTTTTTATCCTGAAAAAATATAAGATTCTTTACGAATGCGGATAAAACCGCGTTTTGGAAGCTAGTGAATCAATAAATATAGAGCATGGCAAAATATATAGTCAATCTTGCCATTCATTGTGAATAAGTTAAATACTTTAGAGCCTTTTCTTTTGTTGTCTGAAAAGATTCATGTAAAACCACCCTTAACTTTTTTCAGTCTTAAGGGCTTTGTTCACGCTTTGTTTTTGCATAAACTGATACAGTTTTTTTTCGATTGGTAACATTCTAACTGGCAGTCGGTAACCCTATCAGGAAGGATGATATAAACATAGATTTATTACTCTAAGATATATGGTCGACATATTAATTCGAGTAATAATTCACCAGATATATTGATGCAGGCTTTGTAACGTAATACTGCTGTAATAGTTTCGCCATACAGTTGTCATTTGAAACCGATTTATTGATTTTGGATTCTCCATAAATACTATGTAGGGCTTTGAAATATGACGCTATCTGATGTTTTAGAAGCCTAATATAAAAAGGTTCTCTTTTTATTTCTCTTATTATCCTTTGGAAATGAGAGTGAACCGTTGAAAAGAACCCATTTCACAATAGTCCTAGTGCGAGATTGGTAACTTTTAAGTGAGAAACCTTATTTCCAAAAAAATGCACTTATCTCGCTTTCATTGGCATTTTTTTTTATGCGCATATTTTTCTACTCTACTTTATGATAATTGCCTTTTATCCATTTTTATATACAAATCTTATATAAATAAAAAAACATAATCAATATAATTTTATCGAAGTGTGCATTTCTAGGTTTCTGTCATTGTAGTCTCAATAAAGTTACATACAGTAGTTTTTTATGCTTTCAATACGCTTCTTATATAAACTATTGTCTACTTTCAGAGTTATGGTCTGATATATACGTTATGTAACAAAAAAAAGCTTAAGTATGCAAAGGCTTTAATAAAACTATTTCATACGATATAGTGTAAGAGGATTACTCTAATATAGATTACTAAATTGATGGATACGTCATATAGATAATAATATCGTCGGATAATAGATAGAGTTCCGCCACAAGAGCCAAATATTTTTCAATATAAAATTATACAGTAGATACATATTTTACAAAAAAAAAAAAACGAGAGTATTAGATATTGTTTTAAAATTATATGCTTATTATATGTTAAGTAATTAAAAAAGTGACCCTACACAAGATAGCAAATCGCCTCGCTTAGTACGTTAAGTGCATAGCCACGTTTTTTGTGAATTACTAACCTAAAATAAAAATTAGGTTTAAACTTACCTTCGCATCAATTCCTCGTTCTACGACACACCACCTTACTCACTATTAGTCCGAACACAAAATTCATAACATAATTTCAAACAAAGCATCTTTATAATTTTAGTTCACATTAAGTTTCCCATAACTTTTCATTATTTTCCTGACTTTTTCCTACAGTACCTTTTATTGGCTACCAACGTTTTTAATATATTTGATATTTTTCGACATTTTTAAAGTGCAGAAGACATGATTTATTTTTCACGCACTGAAGTTCAATTAATTCATATTTCGTTTAAGATGGAAGTTTTTCGCGGGAAATCGTAGCGATGGCGGCAAATTGTAGCGTGGGGACGCGTCACCCGCGCTTCCCTCGACCATACTACCGCTTGCAGCGATTACCAGCCCGCTTCGCTTATGCGCAACGCGATGCGCGGATTCACTTACACCCACATAATTATTTCATTGCATTAATTTTATTATTATATTCACCCATTTTCCAAACCCTAACACACCCTCTCTCATGCATGCACGACACTCACATGAGAGAGGGTGCCTCTCTCATACACGTCACATCCCACACACAGAGAGAATCTCATACTGACTAATTTCCTCGTTTTTACTTTTTGTTTACAAATTACAACTGTTTAAATTTTAAATTTATTATGTAATGATTTAGCCTTACATATTATTTGATTTACATACAAGGCCATCTCGCACCAGCTCCAGGTTTTTGTCAACCGATGCCTTCGCCAAATTCTCGTTATCCACTGGCCCGAGAAAATCTCGAACGTAGAGCTCCGAGAACGCTGCCACGAAGCACCGATCGACCAACAGATCAAGCGTCGCAAATGGAACTGGATTGGCCACACTCTCCGAAGGGACCCCGACCATATACCCAAGCAGGCAATGGATTGGAATCCGCAGGGGAAACGAAAGCGTGGCCGTCCCAAACAAACCTGGCGACGCACTGTGCTTGACGAAGCGAAGAAGATCGGGAAGTCTTGGAGCGAGATCAAGCGCGAAGCTCAAGACCGATCGGGTTGGAGAGTTTCTGTGGACGCCCTCTGCCCCATCTAGGGGACACAGGATCATAAGTCAAGTAAGTCATTATTTGATTTTATTTTTTTACGATCTATTTGCTCAATAATGTAGGGTGGGCGCGGTTTGCTGTAATACTGGCGTCAAGCCTAGCTCTGCAAAAGAGGTCTCAAGACGACTGTGTGCTTTATTTTAATTATACCAACATTATTTTTTTTAAGTATTATTTAATACTTATAGATTTATTGGAAATAAATAAATTTTACTTCTGTTTATTGATATATATTATATATATTCCTCATTGATACAATGAAATCTTCATAATATTCCATAATATTTATAACACATATGTTTATAAGCTTCTCGCCTCGCGGGTTTACTCGATATCCCCTATTTTACCTTAGGTAAGGGGTGGAATTTCCAAAAATCCTTTCTTAGTGGATTCTTACGTTATCAATGTACAAAACCCCAGAATTATTATGCATTGCGTTGATATGTCAGTCAGTTTGTCAAGATAAGTCGTTAAAAAATTCTGCATCATACAACTCCAATTAACCGTCCATAATGTGGTACCCATCATCAGCTTAAAGATGTTGTATCTACAAACGTATGTAGGTATACAACAGATTTCAGCACATTTTTAGGGTTCCGTAGCCAAATGGCAAAAAATGGAACCCTTTTAGATTCGTCATGTCTGTCTGTCTGTCCGGCCGTATGTCACAGCCACTTTTTTCCGAAACTACAAGAACTATAATGTTGAAACTTTCTAATACATCTACATACGGATGTATTCTGTGAACCGCTTTAAGATTTTCACACAAAAATAGAAAAAAAAAACAATAAATTTGGGGGTTCCCCATACTTAGAACTGAAATTCTTTTTTTTTTTTAATATAACCTTTTCGTGTGGGGTGTCTATGGATAGGTCTTCAAAAATGATATTGATGTTTCTAATATCATTTTTTTCTAAACTGAATAGTTTGCGCGAGAGACACTTCCAAAGTGGTAAAATGTGTGGGAGGGTGTGGGGGCCCCTGTAACTTCTAAAATAAGAGAATGATAAAACTAAAAAAAAAATGATGTACATTACGATGCAAACTTCCACTTCGAAAATTGGTTTAAACGAGAGCTAGTAAGCAGTTTTTTTTTAATACGTCATAAATTGAAATTCATATCAAATACTCAGGTATATACTACCATTTACTTATATACCTACAGGTTTGTACGGAACCCTCGGTGCGCGAGTCTGACTCGCACTTGGCCGGTTTTTTTATTAATTCATTGCCATCGATTGCACCGTAATGGCTCCGAAGACCCCTTACTTTACCCATTAGTAAGTCTCCCTTCGAATACTCAAAATTATGATAATCAAATATAAAGTTACATAAGTTTATAGGTATGTATATTTTCAGCCTCAGGTTTTCAATTTCTTTTTTAATGATCTAAATTAATTTCATTAGATGGTAGGTGTAGCAAAAAATGGTAAAAGTATACAGTTTTATTAATGCTAGCCTGTAATTACTGTCAGGTTTTGTTTTCAGGGTTCCGTATCCCAAAGAGAAAAACGGAACCCTTATATGATCACAGTGTTGTTGTAGTATTTTTCTCAGTAACGGCCAGAGACATCCAGCTTCTAAGGGGTATATGCGCGGTCACTCATCAACACCTAAATAGCGTACTTTTCGTTGACCTAAAAATCATGAAATTTGGCATGAAGCAAAGTCTTACAGCCATAGCCTATGGTATGCCATAGGCTATTTGCATGCCAAATTTCATGATGAGTGTAACAAACAAACAAAATATCAAACTCACAATCGCATTTATATTAGTTAGGATAGCTATTTATATTATGGTTTTAAGTTGTGCTGTCAATAAATCTTTTCTATTCTATTTTATAAAAGCTCAAAAAGTAGCATTCTTTCGAACCGATAACCTTCGCCACGACATTAGACGTCACTGCCACTGAGCTATCTCACCTAAATTATTAAAATCCTTTATGGGTACAATATTCCCTAGATAAGGCAAAAATAACGTTATCATGTTTTCACTCAATACTATTTTTGTGCAGGTACTATCAGATACTTCGGCTGTACATGTATGATTAAAATGTATTGACATAAGTGATAGATAACAGGGCCTTAAATGTAAACAAGGCACGTTGGTGCGTCCATGCTACGCGAAGCGAGCACGAGCCGAGCCTCGAACGAACCAGATTCGTTCGTTGCTCGCATTTTCAAGCGTGGACGTACTTAACGAGCCTTCAACAACCTACAACGAGCGCGATGCGACTCCCTGTGTTCGTGAAAAAACTGACAATCTGGCAGAGGGCAGTCGAACACGCTACGAATGCTCGTTCGAGGCTCGCAAGCCCGTCCACGCCACGCGAATCGTGCTCGCAGTGTGCTCGTTCGTGGCTCGGCTCGTGCTCGGTTCGCAAAGCATGGACGCACCATTAATCCAATGAACATAAAGTTCAGTTTACAATGTTGTTGCATACCTGTACTAATATATGTTACTAGCTGTCCCTCGTGGTTTCACCCGCGAACCCGGGATAAAAGTAGCCTATGTCCTTCTCCATACCATAGGCTATCTGCATGCCATTTCAATTTCATGATGATCCGTTGAGTAGTTGAGGCGTGAAGGCGTAACAAACAAACTCACTTTCGCATTTATAATATTAGTTAGGATAAAATAAAATTATATAATAAAGTTAGGATATATAATATATACTAGCTGTCCCCCGCGGTTTTACCCGCGTTCCCGAGATATAAAGTAGACAGTGTCCTTCTTCATATCATAGGCTATCTGTATGCCAAATTTCATGATGATCCGTTGAGTAGTTGATGCGTGAATGCGTAACAAAAACACATTCACATTTATAATATTAGTTAGGATACTATTGCCAATACCCCACAGGCTATGCAACGCCTCTTTCTATTTATAAAACTTTCATTTCTTCGCAAATCTGTCTTTGTTTTATCCTGTAATCGCCTGTTTGATTTAATCCTTCTTTGAAGCAGCAACGGACCATAATTTGCGCTATGATTATACATCGTATTTAGGTAGGAATAATAATTTTAATAACTTGCTAGCTAGCTTACTACTTTGCTGTAATTATTGTCTAGGTATAGATAAATCACTAGTGCTATAGTGGATTATGTTTACTAGATTATGGTATCTATATCTACTGCTAACTAACTTGAGAACGGCTTTTCCGATTTCATCCATCTATTTTTTGTGTGTTCTAATACGCTGGAGAGGGTTCTTACGGAAAGAAAAATTTAAGAAAGTTGCTTAGGTAATTAGAAAATTTAAGAAAAGTTATCGGTAGGGTAGGGTAGGATATGCCTGGGTACGCGGGTGAAACCGCGGGGCGCAACTAGTACCTTATAAAGTTCAAGTTATATTCAACATTCTATAGAAGAGTTCTTCTGAGTAGCTTATATTATTATCTTATTTGTTTTTATTACAAATTAAATATTTAAAAAAAATAAGAATGTGATTTACTATTACTAACATTACCTCTGACTTATGTACTTTTTTTGTGAATAAAACAGGTGGCCTTAAAAGCAATTTTATTTATCATTACATGATGGTTACCCTAACATAGGACCGTTGGCGAATTGAATACGATTAGAAGCATCATTAATTTGCCTTCGGCATTTTGCAAAACAGCGAGCGTTAAGAACTGCCGACCCCATTAAAATTTCTAAAATGACGAATCATACAATCTGCCAACGACGTATCCCCGTAAATTGTATGTTGATAAAAACATACGCAGATGTTAGAAGTTAAAATCATTCCGTACATTGAAAATCTACCTATAAAATTTACTTTAAAAGTACATTAAATAAAAATACATTATCAGTTAGGTATACAAATATAAGTGTAAAAAAATTATACGTGGGCTGAAACCTGACAGCAGTTTAGTGACGTCACAAACCTACAAAACATATTGTGCTATTTTTGATTATACACGTTGACGATGCGTGTGATGTGTGTCTACATGCCTTTCTCTTTAGTCGGACTTTTGTACTGAACCTTATTCTTAATTTCGATTTGTATTCTAAGCGGCTCGTTGGTCTAGGGGTATGATTTTCGCTTAGGGTGCGAGAGGTCCCAGGTTCAAATCCCGGACGAGCCCAATGATTTTTGTTTTTATGACATTTTTTTATACTACTTAGGTAGCAGACTAGCATACTATAGTGTCTTTGCTATATTTTATCTGTAAGTGATATTGTAAATCTTTATTTCTAATGTGCGGGTCCAGTATAATTCCACGTAGGTAGGTATACCACGGTTCAAGATGGTACAAGTACAAGGTACAAGATGGTGATCAAAAGCAAACTTTTACAAAAGCGGAAAAAAATTTGTTTGTTCAAACGAGCTAATCAACTACCAGTAGGTTTCGAAATATTCTTTCATAAAACCAACCATTTTGTAGCAGCAATTCAACTTTACTACGCTACGTTTCTACTACCAAAGTAGCATAGCAAATGCACACAAAAGCTTTGTAGGGACTCTGTAAGTGTGAAAGAGATGTGTCAGCAGTTGTATGTGTTAGCGAGATGTATGTGAGCGGTGATCGCCAGTTACTGCGCACTGACCGATCCGAGTGACTGTGTACGTAGATTCGGGTTTTTATTAATATACATTACGTTATTATAAAAATATCTTTCATTTTGAATGTGTCAAAGTACCTCTCAAGGTGATCGCGAAGGTATCCCAACAGCTTTTTTTATCGTAATAAGCTTTGGAAGCTTACTCTCCATTATCACTTAACATGGTGTCTTAAAGTGTAAACCTTAAGACTTTCTTACGTGGTTCAGTAGTAAGAAGCCTGAGATAGGTTCCATTTCCAAACCTCAAAACAATATTGAATGTGTAATGGGCCTCAATTTCTTCAACTATTGCTCTTTCCTACAAGAAGGAAATCATTCCTTGTACTCTTGTAACTGTTTCAAATCAAGTAAATTTCCTACATATCTACCCACGCTTGATCCTCAGGGCAGGGAATACCACAATTATCATTGTTTATCATCATAACAAACCCCAAACGTTACAATACTATCCACAGGTTAAAATAATATTAATAAATCATCTGAGTATATTCCTACACGTTCACTCTATTAAGTGAATTATCTAAGCAGGTGCAAAAACTAGATGTTTATTAAAATCATTGACGAAAGTATACATTCTAATATTTCAGTCAGTGCCTATATACAATGGTATGTAAAAAAAAGTTCATAGGAAAGTATATTTCACAATCTTTATTCAGAAACTGTTGCCCAAGGTCAACTAAACAGCAAAAAGGTTAAAAGTCCCTCAATAACCTACCCTTTTTCCGTGAAAAAGACGCAAAGGGGAAGTGATGGCAACATTTTACTTGATTTAACCGCCTGACGTGTATTCTCGACACGTATTTACTAACAGAGAAAAGGCGCCTGATATTTTTCAACAAGCAACGTGACGTAAAAGTATTTGTGTATTGAAAATATGTTTTTGATATGAAGGTTTGAGGAAAAATATGGTTGCAAGTTTTGGTTTGAGTTTATTGATTAAGTCCTTCAAACAATTCATGTCGCTCCCTTTGCCAAAACTTTCTCTTCCGTTTGTAAAGTTGGTAGGTACTTCCCTTCCTTCATTTTATAAAAATTAAATAACAAGCTTACAAGTTAAATATTCTTCAATGGATATCAAAAAAAAATAATTTTTTTCATACATTTTGATCGTATGAAAGGTTTGTTTTTTTTGCGATGACAGATGCTGCCCTAGGAATTGATAATAATAATGTCGAGTCTAATAATCCCTGAAAATTGGGCTACCCTTTGAAAAGCAACAATGAAGAGTAACCGTCTTCGAAAGTTAAATTAGAAAACATCTTATTAATACATACGTAAATGAAAGAACCATGATTTTTCATAATTTATTGACTTAAATTATTAAAATAAATAAATTAATCTAAAGACTATAATAATATAAGCAAGAGGCCACTCCAGCAGAGTGCCGCGAAAATTCATTAAAATTCCTCAGAAGGCGAGACGGTTCTAATTGGCTTCTGACTCGAAACAAAATTTATACAAGAAATACATTTCTACTCAATCAATTTAACGGAGTTGGCTGAATAATACAAACAAACAGTTCTAATTTACAACTAAAATGAGCAAACATTGAAACGGACTGCTATTCTATCCTTTATTGTACTCAAATACTGCATATTTTTTCCATGAAATGTAGAGCCATGAATAAAATAAAGAATAGTATAAAGACTAACTACAAAATGTACTACGAAGTCGTAAATAAAATAACAGACCGCTTTATTTTATATTCTACAAGCAATGCAGTCTTATTTGTGATTACTTTTTTCTTTATTAAACTAATGAATCTCCAATATCAAGAGTACTTTTTTTCGTTACATTTTAATGAGCATCACGTTTTTGGAAATACTAAGGCTTATAGCTAAAAAGTCTCCTTAATAACATTCTTAACTAAAGAATCAGACTTAAATATTTCCAATATGAAACAAGACTTAATTACGTATCTAAATAAAATCTCTTAAAATCAAACAGAAATGGAGACGAAATATAACATTGGCGTATTAAGTTTCATAAAAAACAAAATACGTCAATATTATTGAAATAAAGCATTCCAATTAAATTCTTGTTTAAAATAAACGTTTGACCGGTAAAGAATTTCATGAGAGATTTGACCGGATTACGACTGGCATTCCGCTCGTTTGACATTGTCAGGCCAGTCGCATACGTTTAGGTCAACATTGAATACTGTTCCTGGTTGACATGTGAACTGCACTCCTTCACCGTTGACGCATCGCCAGTACTGTCAACAAAATTTGAGGTAAACATCAACATAATATCACCTCGTCATTGTCTAATCATTATAATTCATAGCAAAATATAGGAAGTGTAATGTTCCTATACTATAGTAGAGTATGTAAATAAAATATTATACAACAACAGTTATTAACTAAATGAGGAAAATGAACTCTTCACACTACCTTCTCACACTGTTTCTTATCGGGAACGTAATCCTCTTCAGAACTGCATACGTCAGGACTGACTACTTCATTGTCCTATAAAATAAACATTCGCCATTTTAATGGTGTCATGCAAAGAAAATAAATAAAAAATTGCTTAGGTTTTTAATTTACCGTTGGTGGTTCCTCAATTTCAGAGGATTCTGGGACTGAGGTGTCGTGTGACGCTTCAGATGTGCTGCTCGGAGTTGTGGTCGTAGACGATTTGGTGGTGGTAGCTTTTGTGGTCGTAGGCTTGGCAGTGGTCGGCCTCGGTGTCGTAGTGGGAATGGGATCGCCTTCTGACGGATCCACCGGCGTCGATGGTGGACGAGCCCATTCCGGCTAAAGATTTATATCAGTTTTTTAGTAATTTATTGCCTATGTCCATTCTGACAATATAAAGAATATGGCTTTGCCAGACTCATGATTTAGTTCTTCCGGCAGTGGCAGTTTGTTGTTTAAGAAAAATAATATTGATACATTTTGGAACGTTATTTATTTAGTGGCAAGGGGTATTAACAATTCATCATAACTTTACTACCTACTTTCAAATATTGAGAAAATACCAAAGTACTCACAGTAGGTGTAGCATTTTCCGTGCGAGGAGGTGGAACGGTATATGTGCTCATGTGCTTATGTAGAAGCTTAATCAATGGGTTTTCCTCTCCGCAAAGTCCTTTGAAGTCATCCATGTCGATAGCCCAGGTCATAGCACCTAAATACCCCTTCTGTTTAATCCAATCCATCTTGATCTCTATGCTTTTAGGATCTTCATATCCCACCCATTGTGTTCCTTTGTATGCGTAGGGACATTTGCCATGATCGTCCCATTTCTTGGTCCAGCTAGAGTCATCTTTGTCTACTTCGGTACAAATCTAAAATAAATGACGTTTTAATAAATACGGGTACCAAATTCAAATAAGGTCCGAATCCAAACGCATTTGAAATTCCAAATTCAAATGTATTCGCGTAATGTATTAAAGGATTAACAAGTGCAGGTAGAAAAGTGGCTTAATTTTTATTTAATTACCTCATAGTAAGGCCCAAAGGTCCAAACGCATTTGAAATTCTAAATTCAAATATATTTCTAGCTTTAAAGGATTAGCAAGTTCAGGTAACTTGGCTTAATTTTTAATTGATTAGGTACCTCATAGTAAGCCCAAAATCCAGTAGCATTTGTGTAAGGAGCTGGATCACCACCGCCTGCCTCCTTGTTGATGTACGTTCCAAGACCGTAGTTGTTGTTACCAGCTGATAACGTAAATGAGCGTCCGTAGAATGGAATACCAACTACCAACTTATTAGATGGACATCCTTTTTCTTCCCATAGTTGCAGACCATCATTCTAAAACGGAAAAAAATACTTAAATGACATAAACATTGAAGAACTCAGTTATATTTTCTTCAGAAGATATTCCACCAAATAGTCTTTTAGTTGGTGGAATGGCTTGTTCATGTTTGTTGTTAGTACTCACCACGTTAAGTTTTTCATAAGCCCACTGATCATGTGGACGTTTGTACAAAGGTGAGTGGACATCTGCGAAACCAGCCCAGTTGCCACGAAGATCGTAAGACATCACGTGTATGGCATCTAATTCTCTGCAAAAAACAGCATTTATGGACTTAATATTAACGTATTAATCATCATAAGGTTGGGATAGGAACAATTTGACTTCTTATTTATTTTTTAATCGATCGAGTCTTCACTTGTGAACGCCACACCTGCCATGCCATATTTTTCTATATTCTTTTATCCAAAGGTTGTCTTTAAGAAATCGCTATGGCGACTGGACCGCCTATTATCAAGTCACTTCTTCTTGTGTTTATTAATACCTTAACTTCTTTTCATCTACTATTATGTATGTGGTATGCAAAAAAGTTTGGTTTTTTAGTTTTAACTCACTGGCAAAGTTCAGGTACATGGTATCCCTCCATCAATCTGAAGTTCGCTACTGGTACTGCAGCAGTCAGCTCCCATCCTTTGCCTTCTCTGATGAATGCTCTTCTCAACTCTTGAACGTAGTACAAGAAGCGATCCTTGTCCGAGAATGAACCACCTCTATCAGCCGCCCCGGGGTATTCCCAGTCAAGGTCCAAACCATCGAAGTTGTATTTTTTCATGAAGTCTGTCGACATAGATTATAAATTGATGAATGTGCCTAACATTAGGTACAGGATTTATATTGTTTAGGGAATCTTTTGGTCGTATTGTTATTTTTTGGCCTATAGGAAAATTCAATGTTTACTGAAAAGCTGTTTTTTTTTTCATTAGGCTGGCAGGCAGGCAGTATCCTGATAGTAAATGGCATTAGAAATTAGCAATACCAGGGGAAGTTCCATTATAATTCTGACCACATGCAAAGCTAAGAAGGCAACAGGTTCTCAAACGCAAATGACGGGATGCACCAGTAGATAGATAGATAGATAGATAGATAACGCTTTATTGTTACACCACTTGAAAAAATAATAAGTAGGTAGGTACTTAACCTACTAAGCGACAGATTAACAACTGGTATGGTAACAAATCGATGGGAACTACAAGGTTTCTATCTACCACCGCACCTTTTCATTTCTTTAGGATTCCAACCCATTAACTCGTCACCCCGCGTCCATTGACGTCACTACCAATGAGCTATTATCGCTTCAAAGTAGATAAATAGGTTATGTCAGGTTACCCTACAAATTCAGAAAAGCCGTAATTTTGAGGGATTCAAAGAGATTAAGCATGCTCAGCGATAGTCTCAAAATATAATAAATCATTGCTATAAAAGGCCACATATCCAACGTAAAGACTAATTCCATGTAAAAGTCATATATCTCCGAGAGATATGAACAATTATTTGCAGATTCAATGTAATGAGCCGTCTAACGGGATATAAACATTCCATGTGACACTGCGGAACGAGTGAGGGCGTGAATATTATGGGTTTATTTTGAAAAAGTACAGTGAAGTTCAATCTAGGGAACTTCACACCAAACTAGAAACGTAATTTTTAAGAGAGGAGAGTTTATTCTCTCAATGAGTAGCTCAACGTGTGAAGTACCTCCACCTACAGAATACCGCAGACAAATAACTTTATGTTGTGTTCCTGAAAAATAGGCCCCCTCGGCATTGTTCCGAAGATGTTATAGGATTATTTCGAATTAATCACTGGAAAATATTATAAAATACCTAACTATTTAAATGTAGTATGTGTTTCCAAGATATTTGTAACTAAAGAAATATGCTGCTCATTTTCAAATTCCTTTGCTAGATATCTTGTACCAAGAATACTGAGATAAAAGCCTGAGAATAAATGTTGGAGTCCCTTGATACAGTTCTGTCTCCCGCTATTTCTAATAAAGACAACTCACTAAACGTACACACGCAGGTCACAGGTGTATAGAAACCTTATACAGAGCCCTTATTTTATTACGCCCCTGTAAGGGATTTTTCGTCATAATTAATTTGTTAATCATAATTCTGTGTGTCAATAAACTAATGTCTGCGTCTTTTTATTTTCATTTATTAGGTATGATTGCATCTTAATTTTTTTACTATATTCAAACAGGAGATGCAATAAATGCATATTGACATATCGATCCAAATGCAACAGAATATTCAATTACTTACTATAAAAATTCTTTATTTTTTTGTAATAACTTAATTTGAAATTCAGAAAGTTTTTCGAGTCACCCACGAGTCACCTAATCATATTACAGAACAACCCACAAAAGGAAGTCCATGACAAAGATCACACTCTATATAGCATTCAGTTCTCTTCCGCGCGTTTGTAACAACTTGTCTCTGCCAACATGCGGAAACTGAACGTTTCCACTCCGTAACTCGAAACGTAACTCACTATTACCATTACTAAGTTTTCCGACGCGAGATTCACTTTTGTTTCCCTGATAAAGCAGAAAATCACTTGTTTATTTTTTGTCGTAACTTAACCGCTATTGGATCAAGTTATGATTTCTTCTATCGGTCCAATAGCTTTGTTAGGAGAATCCGCAAATTTTTTCGTCCTATTTATTATTTTATTTACAACGAGCTGTCACCCGCATAGTGTTTTAATTTTTTTGCGCGGGTCACTAATTCTTTTTCTA
Source organism: Achlya flavicornis (assembly GCA_947623365.1). Taxonomy (NCBI): domain Eukaryota; kingdom Metazoa; phylum Arthropoda; class Insecta; order Lepidoptera; family Drepanidae; genus Achlya; species Achlya flavicornis. The sequence continues at coordinate 6,553,882 of OX392488.1, forward strand.
AAATAAAAGTAGTCTAAGTTACAGCTATCTGCCAGTGTAGGTCCCGTCATAATTGATGCAGCCGTTTCGGAGTTTAGCCGGAACAGACAGACATTTTTTTTTTGTATATAGGTACCGTATATATTACTTTCATATGCATTTAGTTAAATGCTGCTATTTTTACATTACGAACAGACACTGCAATTTTATTTTTTCGTATAGAGATTTACAAAGGAATCTACTTTATCAGACGATCCTTCCTAATTTGGTTCTAAGAAGTTATTTATAAAGTCATCATCAATCGTCGAAGAATAAGTTAATGTAAACTAAAGTGCATATGGACCACATTTAAATGAACTATGCTAACAGTATGTAGGTACATTTTTACTCTACTAATATTCGATCCATGCTTACCAACGACGCTTCTAATGAAAGCCATCCTGGTGTTCTTCGATGCCACCATGTGGGAGTACTTGGAGCCTCCCTCAGCCCATCCACCGACAGCCACCATAAACTTGACATTGGGGTGGGTTGAGCGCAGCGCCGTAAAGTTTTTGAAGCCACTCTTCTCCACATCGAGCTGCAAAGATTAAGTAAGAAAGTTGGTCATAAATTAAGAGTTCTGTTATTATAGAAGATCTGTAACTCCTCTCCATGCAAAGGTTGCCTGGTAGAGATCACTATTAGTGATAAGGCCGCGCATTGTAACACTTTCAGTGTGACAATAAAGTATATCTATCTGTTATATTAGAAAAGGCATAAATAACTAGAAGGTACAAAAAGGTTCGAAGGGGTGGAAACAAACATTACACTCACACACAATATTAGAAGGATGTTTCTTGAAGAAGCGAAATATATTGTTTGTTTATTTGTTTTATTTTAGCAAATATTTTCGGATAATTCATAAATCTATTACTTTTTGGGTGAGAAAATTCAAAACCACGTTTAATAATTGTGAATGATGAAAACTAATAATGAACCCCGCCGCAGAAAGACGCCAGGAATCATTACATGATTCGAATTTCGTGCTGCAACTAGAAGACGGAAGGCCGTATAGCTATAATTCTCACCTCAGGATCAATGATAAGAACTTCGCTAGTTTTCTCCGTGACCCCAATGAAAGAGTAGATGATATGTGTGCACAAGTCCACTGGGATGTCTTCGATGCCGTAGCGCCCCACGCCCGGTCGGTATACCGCCCAATTACTGAAGTAACATACTATGCGCGCTCTGCTGTCCGCTGCAACATTAATTATGGCCAAGTGAAACACGATACATCTTACTACTAGACTAGAAAATAATGTATGTCTACGTTAATTAAAAAGAAATGTCAGTTTATAATTTTGAGGAAGACTACCTAAGACATACAAGCCAATTCTGAAATCTATGAGGGTTTCTAAGAGTTGTATCCAAGTTTAAAGCTTGGGTCTGAAATTCTTACTAGAATTTTGAGAACCACAGTTTTTCTTACTTCGAGAAACACTTCAACAATGCTGCATCAATGAAATAATTATCGCAGTACGCAGATGCACAGTAGTAGTAGATTGTATTTACCTTATGTATGTCACGGTTCTACGATTTTAAACATAGCAATACGCAAAATTGTTTAACAAGGCTTGTTGGTGTCGAGAATAATAATGTGTATGAATGCTAAATATAAAAACTACCCCTAACTCGACTAACTCCAACCCGATTAAATTGAAGCTCGCTATAAGTACTTTGAATAAGAATAATGTGTTTTTTTTCGTGATTCCTTTTGTAGCCTAAGAAAAGATGTTTGGAAATTTCATCCCTAAGGGGGTAAAGTAGGGGGCTAACCGCGGGGCGGAAATTTAGCTTCTAAATATAATAATACTCCGAATACTCTTTAAAATAAAAAAGTCAAGTAATATTCATGTTTTATAATGTAAACTTACATTCATATGCAGTCGTGGTGACCGCAAGGACCGCCAACGTCGCTAGTATCGCTCGCATTTTGAACCTGAAACGAATATTAAACACCTATTCAGTATACTCAGAACCACAGCTCAGAACAATGAAGGGTTCTAGAGGACTTATTTCCTTAAATATATATAAAGAGTTCATTATAATATTGTTACTTAAATACTGTTACTTTGATGTAACAATCATGCGCAAAATTAATCTTGCACAATATTCTAATCCTAACTAATATTATAAATGCGAAAGTGAGTTTGTTTGTTTGTTTGTTTGTTACGCCTTCACACATCAACTAGTCAACGGATCATCATGAAATTTGGCATGCAGATAGCCATATAGATAGATATGGAGAGGGACATATTTTTATCCCGGGATCGCGGGTGAAACCGCGGGGGACAGCTAGTTATTGAAATAAATAAAGTAATCACAATTATTAAACAGTATTTTTTCACATAATAAACAATAGTCAAAGGTTCTTGCATTATTTTTATGTGATATCAATATTTTTACATTTATGTAGGTCCGATTTGCAATCCCTAGTTAAAGGAACTTGTCTATATAAAAACTGGTCTTATTTAAAAAAAAAACTAGTTGATCTGTTAAAATAATAATTCTTAACTCTTGTTTTTCTTTTGTCTTTTTCGTACCTGAAATGAGTGTCATATCTTATTCTAAGCATTTCACGATCTAGTTGGAATGTCGAGCCCATGCAGGGGAATTAATTTACGATTTACCTTCTTAAGATACCTTTATTAAAGTCTTGTAATTTCCTAGCAACATTTCCTAACATGGGAAGAATTTTATGTGTCAGATTAAGTTTGGCATCTCTTTAAAAATTCAATTTCGTAGGCTTACCACGAGTGACTATTATTTTTCTAATTCTTTGTATTTTCCACAATTTGGTGGAACATTTTAAGCTAGTCTTCCATATTTGGTTCATATTTTTTTTAATATCTTACCCCCTTACTCAGAAAACGTTATTTAAATAATATACTGTTTAAAGGTTCAAGTAAATAACGTCACTCTATTGTCATTGTCAAATAATGTGACATTATTTACGTGACCTTTTAAACAGTATATTAGTTAAATAGCGCTTTATGAGTAAGGGGGTTAGTCTTTATATTCATATTAATACGATTTTAGTACCTATTATTATGATATATGTTGTTTCCTATTTATCAATTTAAATAGTCATGCACATGTCCCTGGGAATTCTGGTAAATTTATCAATACTTCAATAGATAGTGCAAAATAATCGTATAGAAATCATAAAAATTAAGTGTTACCTAAAGTGTTAGATATCAAGTATACTTATGTTTCGAAAACTTCGTTAGTCAGCGACTAGGTTGATTTGAAAAAAGTTATCAACGAACTATAATAGTCAAGAAATTCATTATTAAAGGTAGACTTCTTAATTATAAACCATTGCAATCACATGACAGTACCACAATATTACCATTACATTAGGAACGTCCTAGAAATAAAAGACCTACAATTCAAATATGATATGTTAGCAGTTAAGTCCGGGAACATGTTAGTATTGATCTATTAACTGCAACCAGAGCGCCGCCATTGCTCTTATCTCGTTGAAAGAACCAACATTGTATCAATAAAATCACTTTCTAAGTACAAGTAATGTCAATTAAAGTGGCATGTTGCAATGAACAAGATTTATAACGGATGTTCTGTAACGGGATGCTCTAGATGTGTCACTGGCACTCGCCTGGTGACCTGGTGCCGTGTTTACACTACACGCCTACTTTACTACATAAATACTAGCTAGATATTAGGTACTGACATTACTGACAGCCTCGACAAGTCTAGTGGATCGAGTAGTTGTAAACCTAGAGAGTGACTAAACATACCTCGTGTCGCTATATTGTTTATTGCAGTTATAATCGATTTGCGTTTATAAAACTGAATGAAAATTATATACTTTGTTGCTTTTCATTATGTTAAGAATGTCCCGGGATGTATTTTTTCTTGTTTTTTTAGAAGAAATATCTTCCAATGATCCCTGACTGACATCCAATTCTTGGCGAAATTGACAATTAGGATTAAAACCCCGAAAGAACCTGGCTACCATAGTTTTTAATTGATCATCCGTGAGCTAAAAGTTATATAGAGTTCTTAGCAAAATATCTGCGTAATTTTTCTCCAACACCGATCCATCAGTTTAATTAAAACTTCGGGAAACGTTGCCCTGTCCTTTGGCCGCTTCATCGGGTGTTTGAACTAGTATGAACTTCTCTGAATGCTTGGAGGAAATTTGAATAAATCGGCATATTAGAATTTACAATTATTATCTACTATTTGACATAGCAGTGATTTAAAAAAAAAACATAAAATAAAAAATTATGGATCAATCAAGAAACATTATTATAATATACATGAGTTAGTCTAAGATATCCCTTAGGCACCAAGGATCAATTGTAAAACGTCACACGAGCTTCTCTGAGAGTATTAATTTTTAGTTTCCACATCCCTGTATTGTATAGATAAATATTCTAGTTATAAGAATCAAAACCATGTATTGCAAAACATAAAATTGAATGTCAATACAGCCCTAAAGTGAACGTTGACATTTACAAATGGTGGATCATTACTTCCAATCGAGTTACAATATATTGAGCCTTGATATCATCTCAAAGTCGTGGCATCCAAAGTGCATGCAGCGTGAAATGAACTTTGAGTTTTGGTTTGAACGCAAAAGCACCTTTAACTTTGATATTTTAAGGCTTAAAGCTTTTAAATAAATAGTTAGTAAAGTCTATCTATGCTTTATATTTTGTCTGCAAACAATTAAATGCATGTGAGCAATCTATTCTAATGCCGCTAAACCAGTATATTGATATTTGTTGAGAGCTTCATTGCACTGTTTGCGCAAATAATTAATTCTGTTGGTGTAATTAGATAAAAGTTGTGATGGCTCAGTGGTAGTCGCACTATCCTATGATCATCAGTGTGCTGGTTCAAATTCCGTCTCTACCTCTGAGTATTAATTTTACGTATGGTCTCACCACTGGCATTTTGGTGAAGAAAAACACCATGAAGAAAAACCAACCACCAGGGAAATTCCAAGAGATATTTTTTTTGACACTGCAATGGGCCCACGTTGTGAACTATGGCTGAATCCCCTGCGATTTTAGGATGATAAAGACTAATTCATAATCGCTTTTTAACTAAATCAGTGTAATAGTGTCCTCCGTCTCACTCTTTCGATCACCAAATGTCACGTGACAGATAAAGACTTCAGAATTTTAGCTAATCAACGTTTGATAACTTCATTATGAATAAGGGGGTTATTCATCATTCATTCATTGAGAAAAACATACAATTTTATTTTTGTAGATTGAATAAAATTTTTGCTAATGCAAAGTTATATACTTTCTCTAGATGGTTTTGTCTACTACCTACTTCTTCTATCAGTGGTGTAAGATTTGTCAGATTTGTAAATTTTTGGTTGTCTACTAATTCAGTAGCGTCGATAGCCATTATGAATTTAGTAGACAACCCACATTGGCTCAATGGCAATGGAGTTTTACTGTGATTGTGTCACAATGTATTTTTTTATTTAAAATAGCAGACTAGGCGCTGTTGTATTTATTTATCTGAATGAAGTGAATCCTGTAGTTCCGTTTGATGCGGAAGAGCTTACATGTAGACTGGTATATTCTGCCTGCATATCTTTGAAACAAATTATGTACTTTAATACTAACATTATCTTTTGTATACAGGCTTTAATTTTATACTACTTCATTGACTTCAGTACCATCAGGCGGGCCGTATGCTTGTTTGCCACCTAAGTGGTATAAAAAATAAAAAAAAATTTTGATGCAAAAATTTGGCTAACTTAAGAAATACAATACAATGCAAAATTCTTTATTATTTACACAAAAAACACACAATATAAAATAAAAAGCAAACAATTAAGGCGGCCTTATCGCTGAAGCGATTTCTTCCAGGCAACCTAGGGCAATAGGATAGAAGAAATATCGTAGAGGCAGTCATAAATACTGTGTGTGAAAAATATAAATTAAGATCCTGTTGAAATCCGATTATCACCCTAATTTCCATATACAATCATAAATAGAAAACAAATTTCTCGACACAGATTTCAATCGTTATGTTTATTCTGAGAAGGACAATATAGAGAACCGGTTGAACATCTGCAGGAACGCGGAGAGACTTGAGCCCCATCTGCAATGCAAATGTGCTCACAAATCAATGCCTGATTCACTCTCTTCACAATGTTCCGGTACTTTTTTAAGTGTCACCAAAACGATTCTCATTTTATCGACGTTTGTTTTTTGCACGTCGTTAAGGTTATTTGTTTGTTGCCTGCAAACATTTAAAGAGATTTAGCTAGCTACAACATTCTCAAGTTGAAAATCTGATGCCAGGCACCTATACTCCGTTGGATATAGCGGTGTACCTACTCTAGCAACTGCACTTGAGATCCAATATTAACATTTTCTGCTTTGTGAGATTATGGTCAAACACAAGCCGGTTCTACGGTTTAAAAAAATGAGTGGTTTAAATTGAGTTCGGTTTAATGAGTTGCATCGTAATATAATTGTTTACTCAATGCTGTAAAGTTTGATGTAAAAGAAAACTTGCTACAATTGACTCACGCACTCAGAAAGCTTAAACAGCGGAAAAACCAAATAGACGAAAACAGCAGTAAGAGTTCGCAAAAAAATATTTTTGAAGGAAAAATCTAATCTTTGCTACTTTTTATTAACGCAAGTAAAACATGTTAGCAAATTGAGCGCTCAGAGTGGGTGCTTCAAATTTACTGGTGTCACTGTGTCATGCACTCAGAAAGCTTAAACAGCGAAAAAACCAAATAAACGAAAATAACAGTAAAGAGTTCGCTAAAAAATATTCTTGAAGGAAAAATCTAATCATTGATACTTTTTATTGACTCAAGTAAAGCATGTTAAATTGAGCGCTCAGAGTGGTGTCACTGTGTCACTTCACTTGCTCACCTAAATACGAGGCTCTTTGTTAGCTATATCCATCAATTTATTAAATTGTCAAAACGACATGAATTCACGGAACACATCCAAAGTTATATCATTTAAAGATTTAATATTCCCATAATGTAGATCAGGGCGTTACTACAAGGAAGTCAGACAACGCTTAGCGCAAAGTAATTTGATTATTTAACAAGGTTTACGAAATACGAATTACTTTCACACTAAATCGTGAAAGTTTATCTTTTTTAACTTTGGCCAATTAATTTGTTTGAAACATTCCTCTCGGAGGCTTCGTACTGCGGTGAACAAAGTAAAACGTAATTAATTATTAGGGCAGGATGTGAATCCCAACATTATAATCGCCAGCTTAGTGAAAAGGTAAATACGAATGTTAATTTAATCAACAGCTGTTACCTTCTAACATACAATTTATAATATATCTACGAGAGATCTACTGAGATATATTTTAATGCATTAGAATTCCAACTTTACGATACGAGTATAATTATGTTGAGTGATCATAACTTTTTACACCGTAAATAATTTGAAAGTCTTTGTTCTGAATCTTCATCTTAATTTATCAGCATTATAATTACTTAACTTTAATGAACCAATTATAAGATTAATTAGACTAAATCCAGACTAGAGGCAAATTCATCAAAAGTGCAGTGTTTAACATTTAGGCTGCTTTTCCACTAGAGATGTGCTATGCAGCTATGCACCACTAATACAAAGCTAGTAGCGGTGCAGCGGTGTGAGTAAGATGTGCTATGAATATGCGCCGCCGCAAAGTAGCTGCGCGAGGAAGATGCGCAGCTCAAGCTATGCGATGTATAACCTTTTGCTTCTACGATGGCATGTCTACTTTCAGCTAAAAACGCGGGCCTACTGTAGGTACTCTGCTCTGCATATAGCTACACCACTCGCGACCATCCATAGCACACACTTATCCTTCCATATAAAAAACATTATCTTAGTTGAATCTGTTCCCACCAGGGCTAAGCTATGTGCACCAATGAATATGATTGGTGGATATCAAACGCATCCATAGTAATGTAGTACATCTCTGGTGGAAAAGCAGCCTTATATTCCAACCGAGGCGCCTCGCCTCAATTTCTCAGTGGCCAATGAACTGTCAAGCTACTGTCCTGTAAAGTAGTCGAGCGTCCCTCCCCCACCCCTCACTACAGGCTTGTTACAAACCGAAAAACAATACAAATAAACTTACAACTAATATTTTATCATGTGAAGTTTTTTAGAAAAATCACCCGATCGTATGTGAATGTATGTAGATTTCCAATGGTTTAAATATAGAAACAGTCGAAATATTTATTCTGTGATTTCATTTGAATCAGACAGACACGTCGACCTTTACAATTTTATTTCATCCAATAAAATGTGAAAATGGCAATGCTCTGTGAAACTCTTATTGAATTTATCGTACATCGACACCGTAACGGTGACAAAAATTAGGTTTAGAATTTATCGCAGACATTTATGATTTTAATGCCACAAGGAGGGTCTGGATTACAACTTAATGACTCTGCTGCGGAATATAAACTAAGGTAAAGGTTACTAAATTAGTCTAGCTTAGGTAGACTATTAAGCGGTTATAATATTAAATGAAAACTACACTGTTTATACTAAAGAGATAAAGTCGCTACTTTGTTCGTTTCTAAATAGATTTTGTTCTTCGTACATTGGACCATTAGCAAATTGTATGACTTTCTTGATTCCTATTATTATTTTTAATAATTCACGAATTTACGAATTCGTGCATCTGCCTTGTATTGTATGTATTATTTATACAACTCAATAATGTTTTCTTTATAATAATAATAAAACGTTTATTATCGGGCTACTAGAAGCCTATATACCTTACAAACTAACATAAATATTATAATAAAACATTTACTTAAATTTACATTTACATTTATTATGTACTGTTTTATTTTTGAAATACTAGTCTCTATCCTCAACCAAAAACTTGTCAAAATTTATATTGTATGAGATTTGTTCTGTTCTAAAATATTCTCCTGGCCACATCCTTATTAGATGGTAAGGTTCCTTATTGTCATTACAATAACTCGTCACAGAAATGTCAATAGCATGGAACCAACTTGGAACGTTCCGTGCGCCTGCACGTGCATATGGGCAGTGGGCACGCCACTCAGCGTTCCAATGAGCGGTAGTGTGCACAAACTCGCGCTGAGAATACTAAGCTTCCCTGATGAGTTAACCGTGGCCAGGTGTCTTATCCTTTGTCACCTGAGGTCATCGGCCGAAAGTGAAACCCTTTGTCCTAATGTGTCGAGTTTCAAAGCCAATTGGCACATTAATGGACGCAAAATTCAAGATATCGCAACTATACTCGTAAATAATCGCAGCTCTGTGGCCACTTACAGATAGTATCAGAGTTTATAGCGCAATTTCTAAAATAACATTATATCTAGTCTTGAATCCATATAGAGTTCAGAAAAATAGGTACCTGATGCAAATATAATAGCAATAATCTATACTAATATAATAAAGCGGAAGAGTTCTTATGTTTGTTTGTTTTTTTATTGTACAAACGGACTAATCTCTGGAACTTTCAGTCGGATTCGAACATTTCTTTCACTATAATAGGAAGCTTCATTATTCCCAAGTATTATTGGCTACTTATCGTCCTGGGAACGCGGGAGAAACCGCGGGGAACAGCTAGTTCTAGATAAATGTAAATAAAATCTTTTAATTTTATATATTAGGATAATCAGACTGATTGACGACACACCTGCAGTTTGGCTAGCGTCTCTACAAGGAAAACTATTAGCAGAACAATATTTACATAAAATATTAATTGTATGTTTAAAAATATAATTTCTAGATCCGGTCAGTCACACGAATACAAATTATCGAATATATTTTCGTTTATTTTTGAGTATATGAAACGTCTGTTCATTGTTGTGAAGTCACAAAAAGTCCCATAACAGTTTTCACATTGATAACATCTTTGTTATCAATGTGAAAGTTAGAATTAGAACAAAAGCTATAAATTCCTCCATATTTATTTGGGTTGGAACTTGGAACTGTTGAAATGCAGTTGTGAGCATGTAGGTAGGTACTCATACTAGGTTTTACTGTGCATGTATGTGAATTAATGTCATTAAACGAATAATATAATCGTTTTAATAAATTAAATAATTCCTAATCAAATATTATTATGAATAACACTCTGACTTACTGGCGTCTTTATCCTATAATATTAAACGAACTGTATGTTTTGACATCGCGAAAACGGCTCTAAAGATTTAGATGAAATTTGCCTATGAGTTTTTGGGGGCGAAAACCCGATCTAGCTCATCAAAGCTTTGGGAAAAAGCGTTTTTCCGATTTTTCTTCGAGCCGAGCCTAGTTCGGTCGCCCAGCATTAATAGTTCATATAGTTTAACATTCAAATTCGTTTTTCTATAATGTAGTTTGAATATTAGCGTATGTAGCTTAAAAACTTGTTTCTTAAAAAAGGTCCTCGGAGTTTATTAAAGGCCTACAACTACATGGCGGAAAAAATATTCATAAATGCTTTGTAGTTTTATTTTGTGACAAAACTGTATTTATTCCATAATCAATATTTTCAACTTAAAATTAAGGGGTTCAAAACCTTAAGTTGATCCTGTGGTTTAAATGTGCATTGATATCAGACAGACACTTTCTCCTTTTATTCCATCTATCAGGCTGCAGGTCGTGGGTTCGATTCCCACCCAGGATATGCATTTGTGTGCATGAAAATGGCTGCATGATTTGATTCTGGATGAATAAATGAATAAAAGGTGGGTAAGTAATAATAATTCTGTGACTTTTAAAATTATCAGAAACTAATTTTTGTTTTAGGCCGATATCCCAGGCTCGCCAGACATTACTTATTTTCTGACGGACAACATGTATAGAATGAGTAGTGTCAGTACGTACTTCAAACTTATGAATTCCAGCTAACTTGTCCCGTAAGTCAATTTTCAGGTACCAGGCATGAAAGGTATATTATGCAGATAACGTACTTTTCTTAAGTTCTGCGAGCAGATTTTTATGTATGTTACTCAGGGAACTATTTCAATACGTTTTGATAGCAGCCAGACCAATCGTAGCAGCCCAACATACCCCAATCAAATTAAAATGTCGCTGGAGTTTGGCTGGAGTATTTGTGTGAAGGCATTATTATAATGAAATTAAACGATAATTGGCATTTTTAATCCATAAAATAATGGCTGGAGGTTAGAAAATACAACAGTTATCTGTTTGGTTTTCAAAGTTCAAGTTCTGCTTAATTTTGGATCAGACTACCGTGTGTAATGAAGTACCTATATAATTTTTAATCCTTAGTAAATAGCGGTGATGTAAACGTTATCCTACGTCTGTATGGCAGGGTTGGTTTGCGGTCAATAACAGACAACAGCCGATGACACGCACGCAACCGTGCACCGGTAAATACAACAATAAGCCACTATGACTAACGCGTGCTCATAGCGTATGAAAAGAAAAGCTGTTAATATAGTGTCGAGATTTTTTTGTATAGGATTCCGTTGATAAATAAATACTGTGTGTTTCTAAAATGAACTGAATAATTATATTGGGTAAAATGTAGAGATGGATTACTAAACTTAAAACAAAAACTTGCATAAAATAATTATTTGACTTTGGAACATGAATTTGAATCGAGACGTGTCCAGATCGAAGTCCTAATGGTGCGTACATGCTTGGCGAACCGAGCACGAGCCGAGCCTTGAACGAGCACACTGCGAGCACGATTCGCGTAGCGTGGACGGGCTTGCGAGCATCGAACGAGCGCCATTGTAAGTTTTTTCACAAACAAAGGGATTCGCATCGTGCTTCGTTCGTGGCTCGGCTCGTGCTCGATTCGCGTAGCATGGACGCACCATAAGAAAACGGCTACGTTTTCCCATCGACTTCTCTGAATTTTATATCTATGTAATTTTAGACTAGAATCAATTTGATGAATTTAGAGTGTTATATCATATTCGCACTACCACGGAAAAGAGAACGCACTACCGAGTAAACTCTTAAATAAATAAAGCAAAACGAAGTTTATTGTTATTAGTAGAACCAATTAGATATGATATAAAAGATGTATACAATTTAATTCAGGGAAAAGAAAAATGTATGGTAGGTACTGGCTACTGCCATTATTTACACAGTAGAGCGTTTTATTAGTTATAGGATACGAAACGCTAAGCACTGAATTCACTCTCATACCCGCATGCAATTTGTGCGTGTTGCGGAGTTTTCTTTCACCAAAGTTACCGAATCGTTTAACTCGTGTCAATACATTTGGCATAACTACTCATAATATAATCCTTCCATAAGTATGAGTAAGTATACTTGTATATTGTAGTATGTAGGCTAATAGCGATTATAGGTTAAAATAAATTTTAAAATTAAATTTTTTTATTTGTTATTTTTGCCACTGATTATTTGAATTGAATTAAATTTCACAATTTAATGTTAAACCGAGTTTTTAATATGAATAAAACAATATCGAAAGTCAATAAAATTTGCATAATCGCGACTTGTTACACTTTCACTAGCTAGTAGCTTTTAATAGCTTCGTGAAGAGTCAAGTTCAAAAGAAATAGCCATTAATTAAATCATCTATTAATTTAATTATAAAGAGCTTTGTGAAACTTATTTATTAACTTTAAAGTAATTTTGGCATTTCATCGTCTAATACGTCTAGATATTTTGTTGTGTTGATTCAAGCCTAGTATATCTAAATGTTTAAACCTTTTTAAATTTAGGTTAAAAGGTTTAGGGTTATTTTAACTACTTTTATTTCAACTACAGTAAAAAAAAATACAAAAACTGTACCCACCATTAATTGAATTTATTATTCCAAATTAAGTATATTTTTCTCACATCAAACGTAATTTATAAAACGACAACATGTTTATTTTTAGATTTAGGCGTATCATCCGAAGTAAATATCCAAATCAAGTTTATTTTTATTTTTGAATCCTGATATAGTTGATTAATGTTTGTTTATTTACCAATAAAATGTCGGTAATTATAAAATACACAGGTACTCACGGTTTACGGTGTGTATACGCGCTGCGCGGGCGCGGGCGTGCGTATGATTGTGTCGCGTCGAGCGGCACATCACGGTTATATGCGCGGGCGCACCGGCCGGCAAGCGCCGCGCCGTGCTGCCTGCATAGGGTGCGCGAAATGTGACACACATATTTAATTTTTTTCCTGTTTCATTTATAAACTATCATAAAATTTATATAGGAGAGTAGCCTACAGTTTAATTTTATATGCGGCTTTTATCTCTGTCTATGTAAAAGCAGTTTTCAGTGATATGAGATATTCGATCTGTCTTTATGTTTATGTCATGATTAAAAACACTGCAGGTGGTTAAAGTTATTATTCTACAGACGCAGTTTCATCCGCATTCCCATATAACGAAGATAACCATCCCGTACCATGGGTTATTTGCATGCCAAATTTAATTTCAATCGATTCTGAGGTTTAGTCATGAGAAGTTAAGAAACAGACAGACAGATTTAGTTGCTTTCACATCCATAATATTAGCAGAGATTCCTAGTTTATGCCACTGCTATAGAGCTTGCATAATTCTTACAGAAGTAAAGAAGTGTTGTGCTGACGCAAATTTATAATAAATCTCCAGAATTTGGATAGTAAGCTTATTAATTACCTACTGTGATAATTGAAATGGAAAATCCCTTTGATAGTGGAGTAAAAATTGACAAACACTCACTGACTGCAAAATATGCGTCAAACAGTCCAGTGTCGTAGGTGGAACGTCCTCATTTTCCTTATCGGCTACTTGTACAAATTACCCACTTCAGTTACTACAGGAAGGATCTTATTAGCCTAATTTTCCCATTTTGTATTTTACGCCAATATTGAAATTATTTGTACTGGAGGCATATGTATATTTCGAAGAGTCGTATCCCTTTATGGTAATCCATATATATTACTTTGGGAGCAATTCTACGGTAGTAGAAAATTCTGAATCGATGGGAGCAATATATTCTTGAAAAAAAGGAGGTTACGTATATTATTTCAGCAACGCCTGACCTCATTCATTTTCAGGTAGACTCAAAAATGTAAGTTATTGTTTTTATTGTATACCGAGTGAAAACAACCGTATGAACACAACCGGAGAATTCTGTATACGCACACACGTACATGTATTAACGGATATAATGAGCTCTGAATGTTGAAGAATTCTTTACTTTTGTTAGTAATTTTTGAAATATCATAAACCGTTATTTTCTGATGTTAATTAACATGATTAACTCCCTTTTGTTGTCAAAACCAAACCACATTAATTCCACTTTCAATTTCAACTTCAATTACTTAGGTACAAACTTTTTTTTATTTGAAGCAAAATTAATAGTTGAAATTTGTAAACCCTGAAAGATACTTTCGGAAAATACTACGTAACTTAGCATGATCTAGGGTACCTACCAACTTTTTATACAGTAAATCAGTTCACTCGCACACATTTTTTTTCATTTGTGACGAGTCCCATCTGCGAGCAACGGATTAAGGAAATAAGATATCTTGCACCAAAAAAAATAAGATTGCCAAAAATCATGTAAGTAGTAGGATTATAATCCTAATAAATGTTTAGTGTGTTATTCATAATAAATTAAAAGCCTAACTAATATAAATACCAACAGCCTGTATAATTTGGTGGTAATGGTGCGCAAACGACAACGCTTCCCAAAAGTGCAATGTATCAAACAATGAGATCAATGGTGGGTGCTCGGGTCGACCAACGGTTCGAGAACCAGTATACGGGGAAAGGCACTAAATACCTTAATATCTTTTAATTTATTCCAGTGGTAAAAATGTGCCGTTGAGTAGCCGATTAACTCCCGAATTTAAATGTCCTTTACAGGTTTAATTTTGCGTGAACCTGATAATGAAATACAATTAACAGCTTCTATATGTCTGTAAATGGTAAGTGTTTCGCCAAAATGTGCACTGCTGGCAATATTGAATTCAATTGTAATTTTTATGTTCTGTTTCAAGTTGTGCTGTTGAATTTGAAAATTTCTATAAACTTTTTTCCAAGAACTTTTTAAAAAAGGCCACAGAGCCTTTTAAAAATCTTTTTCGTTATTTTCATTGAGTCCCATATACCTAGATAGAGCTAAGCAGAATCATACTCTCTCAAAAATGGAAAAGAAGTAAGACAAACGTTTTTAATCTTATTAATCTATGTTTTGACAGAGGTAGAGTATAGCGTTTATTCGCTCAAAGAGCAGCTCGACTGGGGAAATGCCTCCACCTTACAGAATACCGCAGTCAAATAACTCTATGTTGTGTAAAGTTGTGTTCCTGCGCGTGAGTAAGGTCGCCAGAGCTCGTGTGTGAGAGAGTGAGTGTGTTGCAAGCGTCCATATGGCTACGGTAACCGCTTACTATCAGGCGGGCCGTATGCTTGTTTACCGACTTAGTCGTATAGACAAAAAAAAAGGTGCTCTACCTTTATAGAGTTTATTTGTTCAAGGTGCAACTCGACTCGAAAGTACCTCAAACTTACAGAATACTGCAGCCAAATATTTTTTAATAACTTATTTGCGGACATTAACTCTCCTGACACTTTTCCATATCAATCATCAGCCATCGGCATCAAAGAAATGCGCATAAAACAACTCTACGCATACTGATGCTTAGTTGATAACTATAAACTTAATAGAAGCTTTCCCTTATCAATGTAAATATAACTACATATCTTGCTTCGCTAGGTGAAAATATTTATTCGAAAAACAAGTCTCTTATTGACCCAGTGGCTGGAGATATTCAAATAGACTCATTTATTATGATTATAATCCACCTAGGTCATCTTATATCTCTTTTGGACCGTATAGTAAGGGTTAATCAATATGTATTGTTGTAATTAATTTAATAAACCTAGATCAGTATTCCTTATTGTAGTGGTAGCCTAACCCGTACTAAGTAGGGTTCAAGTATTTTTAGGGTCATCGCCTATCGCATATCAGCACCGCTCCATCGCAGCAACGGCCCGGCACCGCCTCAACTCAATTCAACCACTAGCTGCCAGCGCCTGGAGCGGTGCGGTGCTTGCTGGGGCGTCACGCAGTAAGGGAGCGGAACGCTCCCTCGATAGAAGCGTGTGGTCAGCAGGACTAGTGGCTTGTAGCGGCAAGTGCGCTGGCCGCTAGGCGTCAACTATTTTCGCATAAGATTTAAAGGCCTCACTTGCATGGCAAGGTTAATGCCGAGGCGTAGCCGTGCTGTTATAGTGAGCGGTGACCCTTAGGGTATTTTAACCTCTTTTATCACTGGACAATATTACCAGGCGTGTGTTTTGACTATTTTGATATTTTATTAACCCTAATTTACAAAATAAAAATAAATGTCAACTAAACACGACCTTAAACAAGCATAACAACATTTATTATCGAAAACTTGTTCTATGCAGTTGTTATTTTATTCAAGTTTTATGCTAAAAACTGCTTTCCTGACTAAGTCAGAGGGCACCTCAATATGCATGCCTTCTGAAATCGACGCGGTTTTTTTTCAGAATTTTACTGTAGCTTTGCTGATATTCAAGTTTTCAGTTACTTCCTAAGTGAAAAAATATTTTGACTGACGACCTAAAATACTAAATCGTTACGTCACGTCACGTCTATAGAATTATTCATATTATATTAGAAATTATTTAGTTTACTGTGATATTAGGTTAATTGTTCTCCGAGATTTGTTCGTCATTTATACATTAAATAAACATAATTAAAAAATCTTTCAAATATGTCTAATAAGAAATATGATGTATGAGTAGATGATCACTTCAGTTAATTATTTAGTTTGCATTGAAAAAAAAGCCTCCTGATTTGTGAAAAAGAATGTTGAGCTTTATACCGTTCACACATTCACATTTCAGGCCCGTAGGCAGGGGGGGTGAAATGGGTGTTCAATCACTCCCCGGAATTTAGATACCTCAGATATCATTGTGATATTTCTATAGGTGGGCCAGTACCCTGTAGTCTTTATCGTAGAATTCCATAATATTTGACCACATGACCTTAAAATTATAATAAAATACCTGTGCTTAATCTTATCTTACTTAAAACAATGTCATAGAACAATAAGTATCACAATGACTACACAAATTCATTGATCTCAAATTCTATTGATCTACAAACCTAATGACATTAAAGATCGATTGTCATTGTCACACGCAACGGCAAATGCCCATTTGTCTTCAAGATATAACGGAAGGAAGAGCTCGCGACATTGAACTGCATCCACGTCGCGTTGCGTACGCGCATCGAATGACAATCGAGACGGCTAATCACAATGGACGAGACACGACGGCATTTACTGCTAAAGTAGGAAGGTTGGATATATATCCAACCAAACAAAATCCTAAACTCAGTATGCGGAGGAAATAAAACTGAGAGATTTCAGTCGTAAATCAACTTACAAGAACCATTTTTAAGTATTAAACGAGAACCTTTGTTTAGCTCAAATATTCTGGACCGCACGAGTGATGTAGGCTAAGGTAACCGCTTACCATCACCATCAGGCGGGCCGTATTTGAGGTATAAAAAATCAAAAATTTAATTAATCAAAATATATTATAAAATGTGCTTTAACTATTTATTTAATTAAAAAATCAAAAAATAACATATTTTTTGATTTTTTTAAAAATAATATACCAAAAAAAATACGATATAGTAATTTTTTTGGTATATTATTTTTTGATTTTTTATACCTCAAATACGGCCCGCCTGATGGTGATGGTAAGCGGTTACCTTAGCCTACATCACTCGTGCGGTCCAGAATATTTGAGCTAAACAAAGGTTCTCGTTTAATACTTCAAAATGGTTCTTGTAAGTTGATTTACGAGTGAAATCTCTCAGTTTTATTTCCTCCGCATACTGAGTTTAGGATTTTGTTTGGTCTTTGTATATATGCAGCAGTCACGAAACTTATCCTTAGCTTATATTCAATTATCTATTTAAAATATGTTCCACAAACAGTCACGCTGACCGAAAGTGGCTCTTGGGTAGAAACGTAGGTATTTTACTATAGCCATTTTCTTGTGCTATGGTCCTTAACTTTTTGGATCAAGACTGATAATAAAACAGCAGTATTACATAGCATAGGTAGTATTTATTTTCAGATGTGAACAACATACGCACTATAATTACAAGAATTTGATGTATAGGATAGAATATAAAACAATATGCACAATTCCCTGTAGGTATTTACACAACAACTCATTTAAGGCATAATAAGTTAACATATTTCTAACAATGCTCTTCTGGGGCAGGTATAGGTACTACTGAAAACATATCAGATAGTACAGATTATACATTTATCGAGTTTCACATTTATCATGTACGAGCTGTCTCCCGCGTTCTCAGGATGAAAAGTAGCATATGTACTTCTCCATATAATAGACTATTTGAGTGCCAAGTTTCATCCCGATCAGTACAGAGGTTTACTCGTGAAAAAGTTACAGATAGTTACTTTCGCATTTATAATATTAAGTAGGGTTTTTGTGGTTGGTTCACACTTTTTTTTTTTTTTTTATACCACTTAGGTGGCTAACAAGCATACGGCCCGCCTGATGGTAAGCGGTTACCGTAGCCTATGGACGCTTGCAACACCAGGGGTATCACGCGCGCGTTGCCGACCCTGCAGAAATCTCTTCACACCCCTTTTGAGGAACCCCATGCTGTACTCCATTGGGAAAACCACGGCGGGGAGCTCATTCCACAGTCTGAGCGATACACTGGTAGATATTTTCTTAAAGGCTTCAGTAAAGTCGGTTAATAAAATGTGTAGTATACCTAGATAATAAATCGAGGTTACTAGGGTTTTAGCCTACTGCTTCTTGGCCATCACAAAAAAACATATTTTAATCGACAGACTAAACTCAACCTTATTTCGACATCAACCAGCCTTTAGTCTAGTTATTTTATTAAGTACTAGCTGTCCCGCGCGGTTTCACCCGCGTTCCCGGGATAAAAAGTAGCCTATGTCCTTCTCCATACCGTAGGCTATGTGTATGCCAAATTTCATGATGATCCATTGAGTAGTTGAGGCGTGAACGCGTAACCACAGGTATGTAATGGTAAAACTGTGCCAAAGGCGTAACAAACAAACTCACTTTCGCATTTATAATTAGTAAGTAAGGATACACTGCTAAGAAACTCTGAATCGACTCGGAATAGTTGTTGTAATTGTCAATAAATATCTAGGTCATAACTGACGCTACATTTTAATAAATTAATTGAAAGGTTAAGTCGCAAAAACTAAGTCAGTCTATAATATCTTCAAAGTCAGGTTTGGGAAGCTATTGGTTACTTTAACTAAAATAAAATTCTATGTAAATATTTGAAAAAGAAAAATAACGTCACATTTTCGTTTGAATTTTGATTATTCTTAACGATAGTATCATATTGTACCTATAATGTAAATATGTATGGCACGCGAGTTACAAAATGCTGATTTGTGTAGGTATGCAAAATATTAATCATTTGCTTATTACGTGTAGACCGTAAAATGTTTTTATATACCTAAGGAAACATTGGTGAGAATTTATGTTTAATCGACAGAGTGAAACGGAACGAAACAAAAAGAAAAGCAGTAGAATTTAAATCCACTGACCTAAGAACACTAATATGTAATGAGAAAATATACATTGTACACGCATGCTATCTTAGTGGATGAACACACGGTAGAGCGCTCCGCGGTGGTGCACGGTCCGTCATTATTGTGTACAGGTGTACTGCAATGATGGCAATTCGCTGAGTATTTGCAGTTTTGCACATGGTTATATGCACATCTCTCTTCCTGCTCTTCCGCGAAATCGCTGTCACCACCGTACTTCCGCGCGGATTCCGCAACCACCCACCGCCGCGGAAAGCAGTATCGGGTGTCATTTATGTTCAGAGATGTGTTCAAATTTAAGAGTACAATATTTAAAGCTTTTTATAGGCATTACATACATAAGTACATTTTTTTTTTAATTTCAAATACTATTCTAATATACATATGGGTATTGGGGTAATATTAAGGTCTAAATGACTTTGTTTTTTTTAGTATCATAACAAACATGTATATTCATTATCACAAGTTACTAATTCGTTGCTTCTACAAAAAATAGGTAAGTAGGTGAAGCACACTCAAACACAATTAGTTTTTTAGACACGTAGGTACATATATTTTTGATAAATTCATAAGATTTTCATATATAAAGGTAATTGACCAACTATATGTGCACATAACTTAAATCACTCACGATTTTTTTATAAAATCATTTTTGACAATAAACTAAAATATTATTGTAATATGTACAGTATATAAAATAAACGAAATAATACTAAAACGCATTGATATTCGTTTTTTGTTTTCATAACTTAAATCCAACTAAGTTAAGTAATCAAATTATATTATAAAATGTGCTTTTACTATTCATTTAATTGATTAACATGGCATCGTCTTAAATATTTGTTCTACTTACGTTTTTCCTATGATATTTAATCTAATTTAACAATTCAAGGCCTTTACATAGAAGACTTTATTAGGTACGAAAAATATCTATTAGAAAACGATTTATGGTACACTCCATCGTAAATAATAATATAGGTCCAATAACATTCTTGAAATATTTCTATTTCTACTAAAAAATCAATTGGAATAAATAAATTCAATGATTAAATCTTAGATTACAGAACAAAAGGCAGAGACCAAAAACACTCTCTTTTTAATAAACTTGGTTTAAACAAAGCAAAATACAAATTCAAACGCGAATACCAGCTATGTGTTTTTCAATTTGTATTTGCTTTTTTGGCCCCACTCCCGTGTTCCGCGCGCTCTATCTGCCTTTTGTTCTGTAATCTGTGGATTAAATGACCAAGAATACTTGTAAAAAATATAAGCATTTTTAGCTTATGCATACGCACGTGGTTGTACTCATAATAGACAATATTAACTAAAACTGGCCAGAGAAAGTATGTATTACTGTTTACATAATCCTTAAATAAATTATACAACATTATTTATATGTAAACTACTGAGGGAATGTTGTTAATATTGAGCAAGTTGCTAATTGGAAAACTGTTTAATAAAATTTCTATTTTACTTCCTAAGCAGTATATATAACATGTCTATAGATATGACAGTATACAGGATATGTGCAAAGTAATTAGCATATTCCAACCGACTCTTAAAAGCGACAAAGGGGACGGTAATAAAATGTATCGAAATAGCGTATTCCGAAGCCTGAATGAATTTATGCAATTCTCAGACCAATTTTGATGCAGCAGGTCAAGTTTTCCAGTTACAAGTACTATATCAGCTTTTCCATTTTCACAAGCATTGTTTTCGCATACTTTTTATTTCCAAAATTCGAGTATGTTTTTTATTTTTAAATATATGATCAATGTTTTTAGATCAAACATCACTAGTTGAAGTAGTTCAGGGAGTTGAATACAACGAGGTAACTCTAGAAATTGAACATGCTACAATTATTATAGTCCAATAATTTTACACCTCTAGATTTATTACCGCTGAATTAGTTCAGTAAGTCGTGAGTCGATAGATGCTGTTAATCACATCTTGATTGTGACAAGCATCAAAAATCCTTTTGCTCTATGAGATCCTCTTAGAAAAGAGATCTTTGCGTATTGGTGGCCTGACTAGGTCAAAGTCATTAATAAATTGTGTAATTAAGATTATGTGAAAAAATTGTCCCTTTGCTGATAAATTGGGAGTTCGACGTCTGGTGATCGGTCGTCCATGTCATCTCCGTTTACATTTTGAGGCAGCTCTTCTAACGCTTTAACTGGTAAGAGAAATATAGATGTAAGCATGATTCTATTGATAAAAAGTGTCATCAATATCAAATTAACTCTGAATAATTTCTTTCAAATGCAAAATAAATATGCAACTACAAAGATTAACAATTGAAAATAAAACTACTTACAACACAATGCAAAAAATTTAACCATGCCGCAAAACACAGGAATTGTTGTTTCTTCTAAGGACCGTCCAATTACAGCCAATTTACTTACAGATTTTGATATTGGTGAAGTTAATTTTGATGCATCGTAAGATGTTGAGAATGAATATAAATCTTAAGAGGTTCAAATGGATTTGAAATGTAGTGATAAATATAAATGTTAGCAGTATGTAAGTATGAATGTGGCCAATCAGTGGTTGGATGCAGACGGTCCTTGCTCAGTGTTGGTTCCTGCAGAAATGGGACAAACAAATATCAAGCTTACCGTTACATGCGTGGACACACGTGGAAATTAGTCACATCAAAATAATTTTAAATAAAATTGCCAGAATATTTCTATCATCAAAAATACCAAGTGACTATAACCAGACCGAAGTTAGAAAAAGCTAAGTGACTAAAATATGATAAAAATACCGTGACAATTTCAATATTAATTTACTGAATTCAACAAAACAAACATGTGCAACATTCAACAAAGTCTAAATTTATTAATCTACAAAAAAACGTGGAGTTATATTTGCAAAAAATAAGTACTAAATAGGTGAGGGTTTAATCGTCGGATACTTACAAGTAACTGCGTTCTACGTATATATTATTATGATCGGGAATCAAAATTTTTGATTAAATCTAATTATTAGTTGTTTTAATAGTAACTTTATTAATGACGATTAAACTCATCACCATGTGACAAAACATCTATAACTGTAGTGAAAATAACAATTATTATTTATTGCATATATAGATGATATTGTTCTTACCAGCGATAATTTTGCTCATCTCGGTGACCTGCTTGGCGAGTATCTGGTTCATTTGTAGCAAGTGCTCGCGCTGCCTCTTCTCGTCGCCCTCCGGACTCTAACGGTCATCATACAAGCACATACATATAGGAGTGCTGATTTACATATTTACAGCCAACATTCGAAGCTGCTATTTAAGCTGGTATTGTGTTTGTAGACAGAAAGATGTGATACATAACTAAATGATATATTTATATATAAAATAATATTTAGGCTGATAAGTTATCTTAAATTTCTGTTCTATGAGATTCGAAGCAAAAGTTGTAATAGTAAATACACATATTTTTTCTATGCACAAACACCAAACACAGTCTAATCTATTAATTTTAATGTATTACTATATTACATACATGAGATGATTTTTATGAGGATTATCAATCATGCAAAAAAGAAAGATCATCCAAGACGACAACAAAAGCAGAGCGAATGCAAAGTGTATGTGTCTTGATCGAAATTATGTAGAGTACAAGATATATAATGGCGGTGAAGATGTTTCGCTTACATCAAGTTAACATAATAGTAGGTAGGTATGTAACAAAGAATATAGGTAAGCAATGAATGACTGTATTATTAATTGTGACTCTTTTTAAGGAAATTCAGTTATAAGGTGTTACAGGTAAAATAGCATGCACAAACTTTCTGTCTATTGCAGATATACATTTTAAATGAAAATATGTAGGAAACGTTCATGGTCCATGAAACAAACATTAATTTGGTTTATGTAAAGTATAATATTATCCAAGAAACAAAGGTGTATTTAGGTAGTTGTAAAATGATGAATTTTAATCAAGGCTACATTTTTTGATTCATGGAAGATTGCACCCACCTTGGTTGGATCAGCAGAAGAGCCAGATAGCATCTTCTTGATTGACTCCACTTTCTCTTGCCTCTTTTGTTGTTCTTCAGGGGAAAGTTCTGGAGGCTGTACAAAACGTAAAGTATTTAGAAAAATAATTGTAATTATACGATGTTTTAGAAAAAAATGGTTTCGATTTGTCAAGTAGGTATATGCATTTTTAATTGTTTTTAACAACACGAAAAACTTAGGGATCTTGATCTTATGTGTTACCTTCTCTGGAATGTATCGTTCAGGAATAAGTATTTTCTGTGGTGCAGCCAACAATTGATCGATAGTGTTATCAGTCATGCGGTGTGTTTGCTGTGGTAGGGCTGATCGAACTACGTCGGGAGCAGGGGCTCCTCTTAGTGCTCTCTCCATGTCTGCATCGTCAAGGGAACGACCCAATTTCTAAAATTTAATAAAAGAATCTTTTAATTTAAGGCGATGATAGCTCAGTGGTAGCTACGTCGGATGCCGAGACGAAGGTCCCAGGCTTGAATCCTACAATGAGCTTGAGCTTTCGGTGAAGGAAAACATCGTGAGGAAATTATAGCACGTAGGTAGGATACTTTGTAATACTGTAGTGTTTGAAATTTTACCGACTATAACCAACATATTCATGAAATAAACTGAAGGTAAAATGGATTTTATATTTATGACAGAAACCTGTTGTTTTAGACGTACTTCAATATTATGTGTTTTTAAATATATATCTTAAAACTTTGTTCAAGAAAATATGAATTCTGGCTAAATGACTTACATCTTGATTGTATGAATCTTTTGGCATCTCATTGAGTGTCTTCGCACTCAGGTGATGTGGTGCTGTATAGTGTCTCCTCTTTTCCTTTGGCACTTGTCTCCTATGCAACGACCCGTTCTTAGGCACGTCACCAGACATCTCTGTTATTATTTGTTTTGCGGCTTCACTCTTGAATATTGGAGACAGTTCCATATGAGAACGAGTTAAACTTACAATACTACTCGTTTTCGATAAAGGATCATTCGTCAACGTCCTCGAGCTATCTGTAGGACTATTTAAATACTGATTTGAAACGGAAATAGTCCTATCATAACCTGCACCATCGTAGTGCTTATAGTAGTTGCTGCTATAAGTAGACGTTTCCTTGCTTCCGTAAGTTGATGTTTCTCCGGAATAATCGTAATTAGACAGAGAAAGGCTGGATGGATATTTAGGGCTGTGATCTATGTTTTTGTCGTTCAATCGCAAGTAGTTTGGTGGTTCCAATTTTGTGTAATATTCTTCATATTTATTATAGTCGGTTCGAGGTAATGAGGATGCTCGGGTGTAGTTGATCGGTTGTACTAGTTCCTCTTCAAGAAATTGATCGAGGTTGGCGGTGATGTTGTTGGAAGGCCAGTCTGACATCGGCTGGAGAGAACGGTCTCTGTCCCTTTGACGTCTTTCACTTTCACGTTTCACGATGCGAACAGTCTTTATTTCTTGTTTTTCAATGTTGGTCAAATTGCCTAGAAATAAGTACATATATTAAAAATTAGGTTTTTTATATAAAATAATATTTTTGTTTTTTTCGTGTAACATACTCTACAAGTGCGAGCATGTTCATTCAATTGGAAAAAAGGAGTCATCATCATCATCAGCCTATAATGTCCCACTGCTGAACACAGGCCTCCTTTCACAAATGAGGGTAAAAGGGACTGGGCGATACTCCACCACACGTGCTCACTGCGGATTGGTGGAGGTAGGCTCGTGGTCAACCTACTGTTGGAATTTTTCAAGCCTTCCACCCTAACTAGCTTAACGACTATCACAATTAAGTGATAACCGGGACCAACGGCTTTACGTGCCTTCCGAAGCACGGAAACGCTGGATTTGAAATACCACTAGGCGGTCACCCATCCAGGTACCGACCACGACAGACGTAGCTTAACTTTGCCGATCGATTAAGAACGGCTAATCGTGCTACACCACGAGCGCTTCAAAAAAAAGAAAAAAACATTGAAAAGATGAAACTCACCAAAACCACCGTGCTGCATGTCCTCACTTGTTAATGGAGAAGTGACATCAGCACCTGTTCCTCTAGTATCGACGTACAATGGAGTCTCCACATTAGTGTGTCCATAATGACCTGGAGGTACCATTGGTGGTGCTTCATAGTCGTAGTCTGAATGACCGTGGTCGATTGTGTGACCTGTATCCAGATTGGTTTCTTGCCATGAAGACATTGGTTGACGTTTACCTGAAATTTTTAGTGCTTCATTATAGTTTACTTATTATGTGATTCCACATTTTTAAGGGAAGTATGTTTAAAAATACATTTTATTAATTTGTTTTTATTTTTTTCTTATGGTGAGATGGCAAAAACTTATTCAGTGAAGATTCGTAAATTGATTCTTTCTTGGTTTTCTGTGATCAACCTCTTTGATAAAATTTACATGGCTCATGACGTGCATCTTTAATATTACAGAAAATAAAAATAACATTTATTTCATACTTTACCAGGCATAGAGTCGTGTGTAGTCTGCAAAGCATGCGATTGGTGAGTGAGATGTCGCACAGCCCTGCTTAGCTCTTGTCGTTGTCTCTGCAGAGCGTACACTAGCTGTTGTACTCGAGATACCTCTGCAAAAGGAGAGTAAAAAGTATTATTAAAAACTAGTTCTAAAAATGGTACAACACATAATCTCCGTAAATTTGCAAATGCAGGAAAATAGTATCAGAATGGCAGCTCAAATAAAGATGGGAGTTAAAAACCCTAGTGTTTAAATTAGGAGAGAGGGAGATAGATAAGTTTGTATAAAATAATAATAAACTTTTTTGAAATTACCATCCTCCAACAATGCAGTGGGATGCGTAGCGTGGTGCGAGTGTGCCGGCGCGGCCGCCCGTCTCGCTTGCAGAGCGCGCCGCAGTTGCTGCAGCTCACGCTCCAGCCGAGCATTGTCTGCTACTGTCTGCTCCAGTTTCTGTTCGTGCATCATTTAATGTTTATTTATTTATGTATTGGTTTGCCAACAATTGTTACATTAATACATTATCGTTAATAGTATACATAGTCTTTATCTAAATGCACAATTACTTATAGGCAACACCACTTGCGCCATAATCAACCTATTTTGTTAATCTAATTATAAAAACACAAGATATGTAATTTTAAGAGCAAATAATGTTTACTTCTATCTCTATCATCATATTTTTACAAACCCCATACAAGCTCGAGCTATATGTGTTACCCATGTCTAGCTTAATGTGGCACTGCACATACAAGATTATTTATTTAAAACATGTTAATTCTCAAGTTTAAAATCACTAGTTCCCTTATTTATGAGCGCAAAAATATCAATTTCTACATACTATACTAAGAATCTACTAATAAGTTAATCGTTTATTTAGGACGAGGAATTGCAAACGAGGAGTAAGAAAATACATTTTCTCAATTATACTACAAACACACACCATGCATATCCTTCACCTTGAGTTTCTAAATTGAATCTATGATTTATATTAAGTGGTACTTCATAAACAGTGTTCCATGCAATGCAATGTATATGTACCGTCTCTAACCAATTAATAATAGTGCTAACAACTAAAACAAGGAAGAATAATAGGTAACATAGTTACGTAAATAAAAATAATATAAGTGCATGGTATAGACGAAAACCTTATAAACCTTAGAATTGTGCGCCAGCATTGCGTGTACGCGCGCCAACTCTGCTTCCAGGCCGCTATTTGGGCCATCTCTTGAAGAGTTGTTCATATTAACACCACGACCCATGGTGTTACTACCATCGTTCAATATTTCTCCTTTGTGGACACTATCCAATTTACCCCGAACACCTGAAAATAACAGATGAGTATTATTATTTTAAATCAAATATCCTCTGTAATAGCGTAATAGGTTCCATTCCCAAAACTAGCTAAAAAATGATTCTTTCGCTATTTTCTCCCTTAGGATATTTGGAGGTCTCAGAGGGAAACTTAAGCAATATTGCTGGATGGAATTAATTTTTCAAATTCACATCAAATCACTATATTTCATGAGTTCTGTATCAGATAGTAAAAAATAATTTAAAATTACATAATAGAGCCTACTGCAAATTTGGGAAATGAATTCTTTTCGGGAAATGAATTCTTTTTAGCAATATTCCTTGTGTGTCTTTTTGAGATCCCGAGATACCCTTAATTGAAACGGTTAGTTCTATTCTATCTGACACAATCATGCTTAAATAACTCACCAGAAAGCAAAGACTCAATAGTGTCCTTATCAGTTTTTAACCCCTGTAATATTGCTGCTTCATCGGAGAGTTCTTGTTCTAGCGCCCATAATTCTGCTACTCTAGCTCTTGCTGCCTCTGTTTCTAGTGGTTTTCCTGCAGCCACGCTTTCCAACCACCTTGAATAATAAAAAGTCTATGTAAATAATCATGTTCTAATTTCATGAATATTCGTCAAAGAAATATAATTTTATTAATCAGTAAATACCTCTGTTGTTCCAATGCATGTTCAGCAAGAACCTTTTGTCGCAATCTCTGGTTTCTCTCAAGGCGCTCAAGAGTGGATCCTGGTCTATTATATAATGAACCCAACTTCACCATATTATCAACGAGCTCAACTAGTGGTTTGCTCTTTTCATACTGATGTTCCAACTCCATAAGTTGAATCTTCAACTGTTCCAGGCGTTGTAGATTTTCCTCTCGTTCCATAGCTTTTAGAGAACCTAAAGAATCCTGTGAAAAATTAAAAAATATAACATAGTGTCTTATATTTTCATATAAATGAGAAATTTATTTCGCAAGCAACTTGATTCACAAAAACAAGATATAGCATGTGATGAAAAAAGCAAAATAAAACACCTCTATGCTATTGATTTGTGCACAGCATTGTTCGATGGCGCGATGTGTAGCCGCGTGTCGTCTTCTTAGTTGTATCAATAGTAATACCAATTCTTCATACGTCCGTCCCAATAGCTCCCCGGCAGTTGGTATCTCACCCAACTGTTCGTTCAGGTTTGATTGCTGAATCCCCCTTTGCTAGTGATTTAACCAAAAACAAACGCAACACAAATAATAAAACAACACTAATGAATAATTAAAATTAAACAAAAAAAAATATCTACATAAATGTGTATCTAAAATAGTGAACAAATAAACATTACAATAACCAATACTTTCTACACGAAACCACAAAAAGCAACAACGTAGGTATATACGTACAGTTTCATTTTCAGTATTTCTTCGTACTCTAGGACTAACAGCTCTGATTGGCTGTTGTGAAGCTCTAGATGGAGATCTAGCCCATGACTCCTCAGTTGCGTTTATTGCATTTAACTGAAAAATAACGATGTTTTAATACCTCAAGTCACTTTTCAAATTAAAAAATATACGATATAATGCTTACATTTTGTTGAGATGTTGACATCTGTTGCGAATTATAATGATCATTGGGTGGTTTTTCCTCAACCCATCTCACCCTTGGACTCACTGCACGTACTGGAATATTGGCATCTCTGTTATTCCTTCCGATAGATGTGTTACTTCCGAGAAAAGCTTTCTTTGACAATACTTGTTGATTTGATGAATTTATATTCGCACCCGGTTCTATGTTCTGGCCTGACATTGTCATAGAAGCTGAAAATTAAACGTTGTTAACAGTATACATTTTACGCAACATTATAATAATATGTCAAATAATTTTCGGTAAACATGATAAAGTGTGAATCAATACGCATCATTAGTATTATGTACAGATTATTAAGTATGTGCAAGATCCATGTTAATTCTGCATGCTTGATCTTTCTATACACCTTATCGTGTTTAAGCCCTTTCAACTTAATCTGATCTTGGTATATAATTTAAGAAAAAACATAAAAATGCCAAATTATTTACAGATACTAATATGACTTTGCTTTGCTGAGTATGGTAACAGAAATAATAACTTACATAGTGTACCTTACAGGACCATAGAATGTTAGAGGATACCTTCATTGCTTGCACTGTCAGTTCCCACGTCCGTGCTACAGGCTGTATCACTTGCGCCTACACCCGGGCCCGCACTCCGCACGCACCTCATACCACTTTTCATTAAACCACTTGACATTAGATCCCACTGACGAAGCTTTTCCCTGTCTATTTCAAATTTTCTTCTTGCTGCACCCGATACACATTTCTTTGGAAAAACTGGCATCATTACTGAATTACTCGAGGACTCAGAAACAGCAAGTTGTTCATAAACTCCTTCATCTGGTTGTTCCAGAGATGTATCAGTATTTTCAGCGAGGCTAACGTACACGTCGTTGTCGTCTAACTTCTGATCATCCTCGAGAAAATTACTATGAATCGCATGGTTACTATTGTTACTCCTCAATAGCCCTCCTTGTATTTCGCAGTTTACGTACGTCACATTTCTATTTAGTTTACTCGAGCCATCTTTCTTCACTCGTTTTATGCTATTTATTCCACATGTTTCTAAGTTTATTCTATCACACATAGATGTTTCTGCAGGCATGCTATCTAAATCATCCATAGACCGAGCATGTCGATGAGAAACTCTTCTCAAATTATCTCTCCATAGAGCATCTTCATCCCAGTGTTTTTCCCCTTGACATATAACATTTTCATAGGCACTAGTTTCGGCTTCAGCGTCGTAATAAACTGTAGTTGAGGAATTCCCACTGCAGTGTGATGACATGCTTGTAGAGGAAAGTTTGATCAATGAATTTGCATTTGAATCAGGTAAGGAATTTTCTAAGTTACTATTGTTGCTTGAATTTCTTTTGCAACCAAGACCCGATATTAAATTCATTGATTCAGGAATTTTTGAATTTCTGCCACTAGTCGATTCATAAATATTCTTCAAGTCAATATCTGGGTCTTTAACTGCTACGCTCAAAAATTCAACAGAAACGCTTCGAGCTGATGCAACTAATTCAAAAGATTTATCTGTTGTAGGCATGTGATTGTTTCGAATCGGATTATGAATATGAGATATTTCAGTTTTCTTGTGTAAAGGCCCTCTACGACGCTGATTATTTAATTTACGATGAAGGTTAGTATTTTTCAAATAGTGAGAAGTTGATAACAAATTAATATGTTCTTGAGAAGATAGATCTGAGTAGTAGTACGGTGCACTGTGCTCAGTTGAACTTTCCCTGCTGTGGAAGCTTACAGATGTGGAAGAGGCATCTGTTTCATTAGCCGTCCTAAGAGGTAATTTTTCACTTTCAAATTCTTTTATTTTATCATCTAATACATCATTATTTAAGTTTTTACTCAGCAACGTCTCTTCGTCGTAATTTTTACGGTAATAAGATATTGGTGACCTTGGTAAACCCGCAGAACTGCAAGAACTCTGTGATCCCGTATAACCTGAGGTTTGTTCACTGATATTTTTGAACTGGGGAATAATAGTTTTGCATCCTAAACTATTTAATTTACCATTACAGGTTACAGGCGTACTGGAACATCGCATATGTGCCGAATTTTGAAAAGCTGCTTGGGCTACATTATTATCTTTATAAATCAAAGCATCTGTTGCAGAGGTATTTAACTGAGAGTTATGATTATTAATACTATTTGTATCGCTTGTACTTGGTTGTAAATTGTCTAAAAATCTATCTAGATCGACATTTGTAGTATTTTCAGTTTGAATTGGCGCTGCAGACTCGACTAATTCGAATAAAGATTCGTCAGAAAGTGGTCTCCTTTTCATCATCATCTCAATATCTCTATAACTACCAGAATGTCTGAAATCTATCGCCATATCGCATTCATTTAAGCTAGTTACTTCTGATGATAGATTTGATGGAGCTATATCAAATTTACTGCTTACGTCAGATTCTAATGATAATCTTGAAGATCCCCTATCAGCATTATAACTCCTTAAAGAATCTGTTTCGTTACTGCTTGTATTATTATAGTGATCAAAAAGGGTATTGGTCAATAAATTTGTTTGAGAAATCTCATTCATTTTGTTTCTTTCATTTGTCAAACTGGCTCTACTATTACGAACTTTTTCGCCTCTTGAAAGGGTATCATGAATAGATGTTCGGCTACCATAAATCATCAATGATGTTGTTTTTCTTTTTACAGTATTCATTTTTTGATTTTCACTTGTTAACATTTTTAATATTGAGTTATCATACGATATGTCAGATTTATCCAACTTTTCCAATATATATTTTGATAAAGCATCATCAGATAAATCATCACATGGTGGACATGAACTTGGTATAGGAGGAGGAGGAGGTATAATTTCACATTCCAAACTATCATGCGTCTCTATATTATTTCTGTTACCACTCAAATAATATGACGCTGGTCTAAATGTATCAGAAATACTGAACCTATTAAAAGGACTATCCAAAGACATGTCTTTTGAAGCTTCATCGTCAGCATCAGAGCAATCAGATTTTTCTTTTGTATTTTTATCATTTTTTGATGTTCTTTTTAATGTCTGCTCTTTGGTATCAGCGAAATTAGATGCTGTGTCAGACAAAAATTTTGTTTTTAAAGTTATGTCATCAGCTTTACTTTCGTTTTCACTGATATTATTAAGCTCCATATAAACTGGTTCAATTTTTCCATTATTAACACAAACTATTTCATAAGTTTGTGTATCTGCTTCTTCGTTACTTATGTTCATTTCTACATATGGGTTATCTTCGTAGCTATGCAACATAGTTTGATTAAATATATTTAAACTTTCTAATATTGTTGCATGAGCTGATTCCATAGTGGATGTTTTACGTGGACTCATTGGTAAATAATGGTCTTCACCGTGAGCGCGTACTGGTGGAGTTGCAGAATCTCTCCCAGATTCAACTTCTATTTGAGAATCATTATTGTCTTGAATCTTTTGAGCAGCTTCATTATGACCACTTTGTGTTTCTGCATCTGACGCTAGCAATACTTCATCTAAGTCATTGTCTGTATATTCTTCATGTGCCTCAGATTCTGCTTCACTTTCATGTGTCTCATAGCCTTCTTCCGGGGCATTGAGGTTATCACATGATGCCGATCGTTCGTCGATTTTCTCATTCATTTTATCTTTACAATCATCTTCGTGTTCAATATTTACTTTTGGTAGGGATACAGTGCAAAGGACATTTTCATAAGTATTATCTGGAACATCAAGATCTTTTTCTTGGTTTGTTAAGCTACTTTCTGAATCATCTATCTGAGCGGAACATGGCGCGTGCGGGGCTATAGGCCGTATAATGATAGGACTTATAAGGTTCACTTTATGAGACCTTCCTGCCTGCATATCTCTGGGTTTTTGCAGATCAGTGCCCGATGCTTCCTCTGAGGTGCAAAAGTGAAACCGATAATTACTAATAGAATAGTAATTATTTAAAATATTTATTTAACCACTATTGTGTTAGTATATTCGGCTTCAAGTGTTAGAAAGTAATGCAAACTACTCCATAAACAACACCAATTATAAGTAATATATTTAACCCACCACCGATATAAAACAAATATTATGCTAGTGGCTCAAAATCCCCGCAGGCAGGAAGGTACCTCTCCGCAAAGCGAAGTCATCGAAATGCGACTGCAGTTTTATAAGTATGGTATGATGATAAATATAAACATAATAATAAAGAAAATATGTTTGCATTATTGCTATGGCATTTTTATAATTTTGTAAAGTTTGAACATTTATATTAATTATTAATGCTGGCATGTTTTTTTTTAGTTTACACTGAAATTATTTTAGGGGAATGGTCACTGAAATTATAAAAGTAATAATATTGTTCAGAGATAAATGATTGCGACAGGTATAATTTGTACTTTAGCAATATCTTAAATATATAAATGTTAATTTAAACTGATCTTGGTTACTGCTATTATTAATTACTATAAAAACAAAGATAACTTGGTTCTGATATCATAAATCATGCAACTACAACATTACATTTTTATTAAAATTTCATGCTTTCTTCATGTTCAGGTAATTTTCTTTTCTTTTCAACATGCCCAAAACAATTTCTACTAACTCGTAGTATATCAAATAAAAAACAATATTTTCATTATAAATATACACATACCTTCATCATCAGATGAATAGCTGTTATATGAGGCATTTGCATAGGTCTTGGGCTTATATTGATCAGAACGTAATGATTGTCTACTTTGGTTCAAAGATCGAGCCAGAGATATCGTTGCAGGAGTACTCTTCCTTGTCAACGGTGATTGCAACATTCTTTGCTTCCATTCTAGTAATCTTTTCATTGATTCCTCACGCTAGACAATTAGAATATAATTATTAAGTACCTATTAACGGTAATATATATTCAAAAAATAAATGAGTAATTTATAAAATATTTAAAATACCTGTTGTACTTTCTTTTCACCGTCTTTTTCAGTTCCAGTTGAAGGCAATCTTGCACTGGCAGATCTCATAAAACCTTCTACATTTTGATCATACCTACTCATATCCTTTACATAGCCACTAACATTAGATCCATCACTCATAACACTTCCACTTCTATTTAAATAATCTTTTTGATTTTCCATGCCTTTCTCTTTGAGCGTCCAATTAGAGTTCAAACCTTCAATTTCTCCATATTTTGAACTGTTATAGCTAATGTTATCACGATTTGTTCTGCTAAATTCGGTTTCATAATTGTTATTTGTAATCTGTGAGTATGCGGAACTTAATTGTTTTTCGGCTAAACCACTTGCATATTTCGCCAAAGGAGTTTGAATATTTCGAGGGGCTACTCCTTGCTGCAGATATTGGGCTGATTTTCTCATTTTTTCGGCGTAACTTTCCTCCGAATAATATTGATCTGAACTTGGATCATAATATGAATTTATATCTAAGCTTGATTTAGGTCGCTGTGGTTGTCGCGGTGGATCACAAACTGTTCGGGCAGGCATTGTTTTGTTCAACATTTCATTCTTTGACTCGTATTCCAGAAAATCAGCACTATGCGGCCGTGGCATAGGTGGTTGAATGCCACTTGATTGCATTTTTTTTCTTCTTAGAACTGAAGGACCACTAAATGTTTTTTCCGGGGTCTGAAAAAATTATAATTTTATGATTATAACATTATCAACAAAAAAATCCAACCAATAAAATTATTCATGTGTAATTTATAATAACTTACATAATTCCCAGTATATTCTTGTTGCTGTTGATAATTAGGGACATTTGCAGCGTCTTGTAATTGAGATGGATTAGGGGACTTTACGTACGTCTTACCATACTCATTTTCAGTATTATAAATTCCATACACATCTTCATAGTCTCCAATTTTTCCCTTATTATAAGTAGACATTGTTGTTGATCGACCATAAGCATCTGGAGTTCGTCTTTCTATTAATAATCGTTCATTGATGGAACTGCCTGACCTGCTGGGTCTTGTATTCAACTCTCCGTAAGCATCCCTGTTGTATGAATTTGTGTCGATATTCTGCTTGGGAGTTCGAGATTCTGAGTATTGAGACTCATTAAGGACTGTCTGAGTTCTATCTTGTTCTGCCGGGCGAGAATTTTTGTTTTGTATTTCGCTATCTTTAGGAGGTGTCTCCAATTGGGAAATAGATTCTTGCAAGAAAGGATTCCGCTGTACATGACGATCATATATCTGCTCCTGTTTATTTTCTTGAGGCTTTTGCTGTTGTTGTTGACTTCGCGTCCTATCAATGTAAGGTGACTGAGGATTAGATCTATACATAGATGATGTGCTCGGCTGATTGTTCTCAAGTCTGTCGGTAACAGTGTTTGTCAATGGCAGAGAGAGGTGATGGGTATCATATGTTCGTTTCGTTTGGTACTGAGTCTGCTGCGGTGCTGAGGGTGGAGACTGCGGGCTCCGAGTGTAAGTAGGTTCTTGGTTTTGTCTGCTTTGATAATTCGTATTATCCTGATATGGTCGTATGTGACTAGTGCTTTGACTGTAGTGTGATGCTGGCTTTTTGAGTAAGTCGTAGTTGGGATCGTACCTGTAATTTAGTTATTATTTGGGTGTAATGGTTGTAGTTTACTGCATTCAATGAAAGAAAATGTATAGTTTTAGTGCTACAGTTAACAGTTACAAATTAAAACATATTAACTTACATATCAGGACTAGGAGAATTATATCCTTCGTTAGAACGTCTTGGTTTAGGTGGTGCATTAGCGTACGTTGGTATATCATCACCATCCTGCAAAATAAAGTACGTTTTCTATCAACAATAGTTATTGTAGAATTAAATTATAAAGTATGTTTTATAAATACAACGTTAATTATGCTATCAATTGCGGCGGCATCCAAGCCATTATCTGCAGTTATAACGACATGGTAATCGCTGTCCTTGGTTCCGCTCTGTCAAACTAATTGTCTAGCACCTGCACCGGTGCACGTTCGTGAACACAATAAATACACACCTCTGTTTTAGCAGCTGTCCGATCATTCTGCTTTTGCGGTTGATCACTGAAAATAGAATTAGATAAGTATTGTAGTAATGATTGACATGACGCTGAATTAACCGTTACAAAACATTGCCCTGAAGCCAAAACTAATCATCGAATCGAGAATTTTTATCAATGACAGGTGTCAATATTACGAATTTAACAAAATTTATTTAAGAGCAATTAACAAATAGTTATCTCAAAAGGGATCTGATCTTGAAGGTTATCTTACTTGGGGTTTTGCATGAGAGCCGCCATGGTCAGCGCCTTAACCCATTTCATCATGGCCTCTTGGTCTGGTGCTGCCAAAATGTATGTCCTCATATTCGCATGTTCTAATTTGAATGAAAATTTGCGAAGCACCCTGTCATCTGATGTACACGCAGATACTTTATATGATGGCAACAGCACCGATCCTAGAAGCTTTTGTTCATCTTGACCTGTTAAAAATTTTTTTATTTAGTAATTCGATGGAAAAAAAAAACAATCATTAAATATTTTTCAACACACTCGTAAAGTGACATTTATTGCACCGTTTGAAGCATCCTAATGCAGCTTATTACGCACTTGTGCTTTTTACTTTACATTACCGCATAGCTTTATGATAGGTATAAACCCAATTTTGATAAATTTGTACCTCATTGCAAGTGATATGTGTGTAGGTAGACCAAGCATTCTTAATTTAAACGAGTAAAATAGTTTGACAGCTTACCGCTGTCAAAAAAAAAAACTTGCGCGCCTTATTTGTTAACGTTCTCATTGTGTGGTTGATTATTATAAAATATCAGTCCTTCCTTTCCTCGCAAGTGTATTGAAATACGTCGAATGAGACGTGTGTGCATTGATTATTACTCTCAGCTCACTTAATAAATTTACCGGCAAAATTTTGCCTCGAATGTTAATTACCAACATTGCACACATGTATCATAATGTACTATTACTTGTAAACTTTAATTTTTAACAGATGTCCGGCCCACTACTTAACTTTGAAAAACTCTTACTTAGTAGATTCCTAATTTACATAAGGAACCATAATGGGCGAGTTTCCTGAAAAAAATCTATTTAGACCGTCATATACATTATAAAAAAATATTAGACACGTATTTTCTCTTTTGTGAATTAAACAAAAAAAATACGAGGATATGGTTTGTTGAAGTTCCGCGTGACGTCACGGTGTGGTACACTTTTTAGTAACAAGTAACGCTTTATCTTCGTCAATTGTTAATGATTTGGTAAAGCAAAAAATACGTGGCCAATATTTTTTGATAAACTAACTGTCGGACTAATTAGAATTAATATTTTTTTACCCAGGAAACATCCCTATTGTGTGCATAATTTCAAGTTTATAGACCCTGTGAATTTATAGAACCAGCCAGTTTCTCCCACTTAGATTTATCGATTAAGTAAAACCAGTTACCTAGTACTTACTTTTATAATAAAATAAGCAGTACTCAGACAACACGAACCACCTCTTCCTCCAAACTTTCAATCCATCAGATCCCTGCTTGTATAGTATACCAGATACAGTGACTGGAGCAGAAGGCATTCGTTGTGCTATTGGTGATCGTAGTGCTTGGTTGCCACTGCTGCTCCTTCGGCTATCGGAAGACGGGGACTTTACGCTTGGTGTACTTGATTCGCTAGACTTCATTGGTGAAAGAACACTGACGCTATTTTTTTGACTTTGATTATTATAATCTGAAGCGGGAGATTGACTGTTTCCTTTATCTCCCTCAGATGCTCGTCTATGTTCCTGCTCCCGAAAATCTGATGGCTGATTTGACTGCCACTGAGTTTCCTGATATTGGCGACTCTGCTTATCAATTTCTTTGTAGTCATTATTTTTAGCATATCTATCATCATTATGTAAATCTGTATTACTGTACTCTTTGAAGTCATTTTTACTACTATATCGATCTAAATCTCTATATGACCCATCAGAGTAAATACTATTTTGTAAATTTGGCGGTGGTTGCACTCCGTGTATCTGTTGGAGTAGAAGTTGTCTTTCAGCAAACTTCTGTTGTTGGTGCATCTGCGCTTGATTCTGATAGTGCATTTGCTGTTGCAATTTCATTTGCTGAATTTCATTATACTGCCGCCGCAAAAGCTCTGTATTACTCTGTGGTCCTATTCTATTTGAGTATGGAAGATATGGTTTTGAACCGTACTGATTAACATTAGACCTATACATAGATTGATGATTTTGGTATATTTGGTTGGTATCTTTCGGTGGGTTGCGTTTTAAGTAATCTTGGTAAACTTCCGCATTATATCCTTTGGGAATATTCTGGAGCAGTTCATGATTAACATTGTGGTCGGTGTGTACTTCTGTTCTTTCTAACTTCGGTGGTGACTGAGGGTAGTTGTAATTATCGTTAGCGCCGTAATGCCTGGCATAATCATGATTGTGTCCTGTACCATACAGCTCATGTCTATTTTCGAGCAGGGGAGATCGTGCATTCATATTTGATTGGTACTGACTTTGTAACAATTGATGCATGACACCATTTGGCTGAATTTGACCAGTTTGTGAGGAAGTTAGGTGGGTTGCCATTTGTGGATGCTGCTGGGAGTATATCTGCTCGGGGTGGACATGATGTGCAAGTAGGTGTTGTTGGGTGAGCGGCTGCTGTGTAGCTGGAACTGTCTTCTTATTCTCCATTTGGAATTGAGACTGCAATACTGGTGGGTCAATCCTGAAACAAAAATTAAAAAAGATTAGATTCTTCATATCGTTAGAGTTTATTCTCAGTAAACGTAACGTACTCGTATATTATGGGGTATTGATTGAGGTACTATGCGTCGTAGCGTGATCGATAACGCGTAGACGAAACGATAAAATTTGAGTCAGTTAATCGAAGAAGCGTTATTGTCGCTGGTTTGACAAGGTGCGTGTTTGGAGAAGTATAAAAAGGTACATTGCGTACTCTCACGTAAAGCTTTATGAATGCCGACATGTGCGTGTCAACGATGTACATAACGATGTAGCTGTGATATTATGAGTGTGATTTCTTCACAAAGAAGTTAAAAGTGGAAACACCTCATAATAATCAAGAATATTCTACATTTTACAGTTATAAGCATAAAGTGGTTCCTTGAAAGGTATACAAAGGAACATTGATAACCTAAGCTTCCGTATATCAGAGCCACTTTTTCCGTGTTTATTTGAACACTGTTTCCTTTCCGAGTCCACCAAGGTGCTTTATACAAAGTAGATTTGTAAAATACCAATTATTTTACTTTATATGGCAATGTAAGATAAATACTGTATGACATGACAGTAGGTAAGCACCTCTTACTAAGCAGCATTGTCGTATACCGGTATTCATGTCGGTATCGCAGTAGCATTCGTCAATTATATAACGTTGATACTCCAATCAAGAAAGCTGTTCTTTCTTGTTTCTTTACAGCTTACTTATTCAATAATAAGTGTAATTTTCTAAACTATGCATTATTATTAACGTTATCAACATAATCATAATATACCGTATCTACTATTTACTATGTCATCGACCTAATTCTCTTTATCGATTACGATAATCAATTACGGTTATTTTAAAGTTAATATGTGTTTCCAGAGTACCTATCAAGAAGTACTCGAGGGAACTGATAAAGGTGTCATATAGAATACAAAATCAAATGTACACTTAATTTGAAGCACAACTAGGTCTCATCATAATACTTCATCTACTATTATCGGAATCATAAATTCATCAAGATCACTCAAAACTACATTCACCACAAACAAAAGCCATAAGAAAGCCGTTTAGATAATTAACTTCCTTTAAACGTGGTATTAATAAAGTCATTAATGCTACCCTATTAGAATTTATAGTGCACAATAACATGTACTTAGTGATAATTTATCCGCGATCGATCATTCTCCGCCCGTAGCGGGCATCCGGTGTCGTGAGAGTAGTGCGCCTAATGACCGGAAGATGCACTGTTGACTGTAAAAGATCTTAGTTGACTGCCACTCCGACTCCGGGCACATTTGTAACGAGTTATGTCAATCATCTGCTAAAGTCTGCGCATTTATATTATTGACTAGCTGCCCGGCGCGACTTCGTTCGCGTGGTGCTACCCTACCCTACTCTACCCTGTGGTGCTACCCTGCCCTGCCCTGCTCTGCCCTACTATACTATACTAAGATACAAATAGAGAGCCATTTCTAGCGGCGGCATTTCAATACAATTTTTAAAATAGAATAACACTTATTGTGGCATAACTATAATAGTTAGACATATGGTATCCCGACACTTTTTGTAAATAATAATGTGTTCTGCAAAGTCGTAGTA
Source organism: Achlya flavicornis (assembly GCA_947623365.1). Taxonomy (NCBI): domain Eukaryota; kingdom Metazoa; phylum Arthropoda; class Insecta; order Lepidoptera; family Drepanidae; genus Achlya; species Achlya flavicornis. Next base: position 6,594,124 of record OX392488.1, read on the forward strand.
CATTATTTTATTCTATCATCAATAGTTTTCGCAGCGCACGCGATGTAATGAATATTTTAGGTATTTTTTACACCTTGGGTTACATTATTGGAGTTTTAGTAAGGATCCCAATTTTTTTTGAAAATATAATATAGCCTATGTCACCCGGGGATAGTGTAGTTTCCCAACAGTGAAAGAATTTTTCAAATCGGTTCAGTACTTTCGGAGCCTATTCGATGCAAACAAACAAACAAACAATCAAATCTTTCCTCTTTATAATATTAGTATAGATATAGATGACTACACTTTTATTTACGTTTTCAGTCTATAACAGAATATTTAAACAGCTGGAATAGACATGAAATGAAATTAAGGAATCATTAAAGGTCTGGACAAATCTGAGACATTTCATTTGCGATTATATTCGTAGTAGGGTGAACTTAGTTATATTTATCATAACCGACATTGGAATATTCCAATCTGGGTTATGAAATTAAGATACATTTGAAAATTAAGTACGTTAACATTGAACTATTGTGTGTATAGGCCGGATGGCCTCACTTGAACGGAACATAGTTGTGACGTGTGGAGTCTTTTCTAAACGTAGTAATAATAGATCAATGTACGATTATATTATTTGTAAAACAATTATTCATTTGGTTTGTTAACTCAAACAGGTCCAACAATTAGAATAAACACGTTCGTTTTAGCACCAATACAGTAACAATGTCATTTTACAGTTCCTAATTACTTTCATGCTTCGGAAAACTATTTCGCACCACAATAATTCCTCATATAAACACACGAAGGAACTACCGAGTTATCTGTGAAAAGATATACGGATTTTTATTAAATACGCGGTCTCCACTAGGACCTGGATTAGTTGCGTCTAGTGATCACAATCCTTCAGTCTCACGAAAAGATCGTCACCTAGTCACCTAGCCTAAGATGTGTTAATTTGATTTCTAACTTCCCAGTTGCAACTTAACATCAACAACAACTACTGTGTTGAACCATTGCGTTGTATTTGCGTACTGACCGTGACGATAAGCCGCGCATTATCTTTTAGGTCGATGCCCTGGCCTTTATCACTTTTTACACGTATAGACTTTATTTATTCATCTAAAAGTGCGTTAAAATTAATACAAATCTTTTTGCTGGAATTTTGTCAACAACGTCATGTCTGTCTGATTTATTTTAACAGAAAAGTCCCACAATTAACGCTGCCACACTGTTTAGTCTGGGTAAATATAATGTATGCATTACGGAGCGGTACTTCAGAGCTGGTGGTCCACTTGGCGAGCCGCCAAACAATGCCGAGCCCCGTTTAGACCGCGAGTCGCGTCGCCCGATTGATCCCCCTTTCAATGTCAATCTAACTGTGAAATTGACCTACATTGTTATGATGCTCTATTTAGCTATTCACATTATTATGATGTGGAATTTTCTAGTTCTTCATTTGTTATTTACATATCCTAAATTATACTATAAATATTAAACATTATTGTCTGATAATCCTGATCTTTATTCAAATTAATCAAAGATGCAATTTGGTAGATTTCAACTATATCATGAGATCCATTAACTAAAACAACCTGCTGGCAAATGATGTGAATGCAATGTATTACGCAATATAATCGACTGGCTATCAACATCGAACACATTTCAACTGTCCGCTAAATCTATTGGGGTCGGATGGATCGGATGTTCATCATTCACTCATTTCTCTAGACTGACAACTGACGCTTCATCAGATTACCAATAACTTACATAATAGCTGAGCGGTAAGAACTTCTTTATAAGCATGCTGTTGATGTAATATTTGTCTTGATTACCTAAATGTGATGACACTGAAGTGAATTGTTGAGCTTCAAGTGAGTTGATGTTTATCATTTTAATTGCAGTGATATAAACACTTTATAAAGTATTTTGAGAACATAGTATATTGATTTTTCCTGGTATTTGGGAATCAACATCTGCTATGAAGGAAATACTATCACTAGCTTTAACTAGGGTAAGTTGTATAACATTATGTGACAAGTTAAATGTTGAAAACATAATCGCGTTATATTTACGTGATTAATTAACTAATACTGCAAACAATGGTAAATTGATTTCTTGCTAATATGCATTACCTACTATGAGACCACCCGTCTTTATTCTGCAAATGCTGATGACATGTCTCTGAAACGTTTAGCTTCTAGTTACTGATAAAGTAAATAAACAATTTATTTCTGAGTATTTCATGTTTAATGAGGACAATACTTATGAGATGAAGGCAGATGATACTAAAGGGACACTGACTTTAACATGAACGGATCAAAGTGAAAGCCTTTGATTGAGGATACATCCAGACAGAGTGTCGCAGCTGTGCACGCGTCGATAAAAATAGCCCCTAACTGTTAGAGGCTAAATCAAATAAAACTAATTAAAAATGCAAATTAATGTTGAATATTTAAATTTCTCCCGATTTTAATTGTGATATTTCAACAACTACTATCATTATGAACGTCACTATGACAAGCAGAATGACGCAGAGGGAGCGTAAAACGTAGCTGTTACGCGCAGCAGCCTATAAAAGTTGGCCTGTTTTATATGTTCGTGTAGTATGGCGACGTTCTTTCTAGGTATATTTATTTTTATGGTGAACGCCATTAATTCAATTTAGGCCCTATTAGGGCACTTATGAAATCAAGGCTACTGAAGTTACTACCAGTTCGGAAGTGCTCCTCATGCTGCCTCATGAAATAAATGCAAAAATAATTAACAAGTTTGTAGAAATTCGGAAACGTTAAAAAAAATTTTAGTCTTACAAAATGTTTGATACCTTTGCTTTTCTATTTATCAACTGTACCTTAAAACGGTGATTTTAAGATGACGTCATTAAAAACCGGTCTTAGACAGCAAACTTAACTGTCACCAATGACTGTCGGTTCTTAAATAAATTGTTTTTTTTTTTTTTTTGTTTTTTTTTATACCACTTAGGTGGCAAACAAGCATACGGCCCGCCTGATGGTAAGCGGTTACCGTAGCCTATGGACGCTTGCAACACCAGGGGTATCACGCGCGCGTTGCCGACCCTATTAAAAAAAAATTAAAAGGAAAAGAAAAAAAAACACCAGCAATGTGACAAGAATATAGATAAGAAATGACGTCTTATTACGAAATGACTCAGAGCTTACTATACTAAAGATATAGTTTAATTCTGTCTATAAAAAGCCGCATTAATGTAAGCACTGTTTAAATGGAAATATCTAAAATGAGGTGCACGATATACAGCTTCAAATTCAACAATGCGTCATTAGTAACGACTAAGAAACTATTTCAAACCACGTTTTATCAATTAAATGCTCATTTCCTTACATAACATAGAAAATAACATTATAAATAGCAAGTCTTATGTTTTGGTCTGAATGAGGTCCATTATAGATAGTTGCACAGTTTGTTTACATCATTTAGCTACCGTGAGAGTAAAATATATTAAAGTACAGTCGAGGACATAAATATGTATACACTTAGTGAAATTCAACAACCGTTTCCTCTTAAACTACTGATTGAAATTATGAGATATTATAAAGGCAGAATCTTCTAACATATACTATTATGATTTGTGTAATAGTTTAACACTTAAATGTTAAACATGCGAGAAAATCGCTATTGAATTTCAAAAAGTGTATACATATTTATGTCCTCGACTGTACCTACTGTTTCTGCGACTGTGAAATTTCCCGCAATGCTGAACCTCAGCGTAAATTATATAACCAAAAGTATGATTAGGTACTCTGAGGCTAGGTCAAAATTAAGAGCTGCAGCTGATTATTAAGTTTATCTGCCACTATCGATTGTATAAAATACACCTGTATCAATATAGCTTTCAGAAACTAGACAGTAGTATCTATTTTAAAAATCAAACAAAAATTGTTCACTCCAGAATATGAACATTAAATTTCTCATATTAATTATGAATACAAAATAAATACTACGCAACGGAAAAAATTAACCAGAAACCCTCCGAAAGACAAAAATAGTAGTGACTGCAACAGGTCAGAAACCAGTAACAGTTTAACAAAATAGACCACATCCTGACCACAAGTGATGTTTCTCACTAGTATAATTGTGGAAACAGGTATATACGACAAGGTATCCAGTATCCACTTACTTGGTACTTGTAGAACCTGCACATCGTGATCTGTAAATATTTCTATGAGAAGTCAAGAGGACTGGTTATGTATCTTTACATGGCATCTCTGGCAAACCGCGTAATTTAATATTATAAAAACGTCAAGCTGCCTACCCATTCCATGTACAAATTAAACGTACTTTGATTATAACGAGGTGTATCTACAGCTCTTTGATCAAAATACTGTAGCATCTCTATGGTATGAGCAGCAAGGGCAACTAATTTGGTCCAATATGTGTCTATAGCAATACAAAGGGTTAAAAAATCAGGTGTATTTGAGCAACTTTACACGCTAAAGTTATACCTTAAAACAAATCTAAGTTATGGGATTCCTTATAATGTCATTATTAAAGTTTTTCTTAGCTAGACTTAAGATTAAAACAACTTTTAGTTTATCTATGAACTGGCCGAGCAGTTTCTGTTTTATTTTACTTCAACATACAAAGCATACCAATTTTTTCGACCCTCTTATTTATCGGATTCGTTCCGTTTGATTCGAATATTATTATAGTTATACGTTCTACGGCAGTCTTTATCAATTTGTTTCAAGATATAAAAATATTAATATAATACATAATTAATAACAGCTACTTAATAACTCGACCAATTTTCATATAGGTATTGTTCGTTTACTTCAAATAGTAAACGATATGAACGATATAATATTAATAATGAAATTCGATCTCATTATGCTGTGTCATACGATCTATTAGTGTACATTACAAATATCTTTCAACTTTCGCTCATTACGTCCCAACTCAATGATAACATAGTACCTACCTACTTCCTTCTTAAGGTTCCTTGTTTTCAAATGAGTCATACGTTATTCGTCGGTATCATTGGTCCTTGTAACTAAAGCTAAATGTAATACGAAGGGTTGTCCGGAAGTCTGCCTATTTTTAACCGACTTAAAAAAAGGAGCAGGTTCTCAATTCGGCAGTATGTTTTTTTCTTTATGTTTGTTACCTCATAACTCCGTCATTTATTAACCGATTTGAAAAATTATTTTTTTGTCTGGAAGGGTATACTTCCCGTTTGGTCCCGTTGTCATCAGATCAGGATTTGATAACTTCTTAGTGTACTTTGAAGTCGGTTTAAGTTTTTTGTAAAACAGTCCAATTATGTACCTACACTTCTTAATATAGGTATTTATTATTACGTATAGATACTTCTTTTCGTGTATAATTATGTGGAGTGCGAATAATGTATGTTGCATAAGCTTACAGCAAGTCAACTACAACTACTATCGACATCGACCTATCCTTGTAGCTTATTCAACTAACAAGTAGCATTCCAAACCAAACCACTCCGAGAAATGTGATAATCCGAATCTTCAAAATCAAACCTGTTCCAATATCTAAGCTAGGACATCAACCTTATTGGCATTATGAATAAAATGTTATCATCGTATAGTGTATAGTATAGCTAGAATACGATTCACCGCAGCGGAATGCAAAGGCTCCGATGTCGATTGGAGACTGGGTCCGGTCTGACACCGCACCGCAAGCGATCGGTTCCCGCGTAGAGTTACCATTCGACCAAGATTTGTCAGGACATTATAAGATGCGATTATGTCAGGGCTGACTTTTAGCCTCTTCTCCGATCATCGTAGTCTATTAATTTTTCCGGATTCTTTGCGTTTTAAGGAAAAATTTCAAAGTTTTTATATGATATTGTTACTGAATGGCAGGTACTTTTTTCTAAATGTCCCGCTTTTCGAATTCATAAATGGTAACCCTATTCCCTCGTCGTTCCCGCGCATTCTTGCCACCGAGGTGAACAACCCGCGGGCACGTCGTCGTCCTTGGAGCCGCGTGCTCCTTTCTACACAGCCTCCGTCAACTCTGTACCACACTAGGGCTGCCACATTTGCACCCCGGCCACCTTGTGTTTGGACAATTTTACACGTCGTAAAAACTCAGCGCATACATGTGTCGATGATTCAATGTCAAGGAAACGTACTCACGATGCACGCAGGTGTTTTGTAAACTTAGTGCCTCTATTATAATAGTAATGTTTAACATAACATTACTATTATAATAGAGGTTTTTTTTACCATTATCATATTATGACCATGGACGTAGTCAGTTTCTGATCACGTCTAATAAAACTCTTTTGAATGCTAACTTATTCTTTCAAAAACCCATAAGTAAAACCGTTAATTTACACATTTTAATTTAAAATAACTTAACTAAAAAAAAAACAATTTAAAAAATCCTCCGCTGACTATGATTTATATATATATATTTTTATTTAACCAGGCTGAACTGTATCGTTTTAGTGTCAATGAACGAAGAACGAATAACGCTGAATGTATGAAAAAAGAGATAGGTATTTGGAAGAAAACAATTCAAGTTGAATAACTATAAAAGTTGATTGAGATTATTTATGACCTCTCCCTGACACTTTGATGACCTTATTTGGTTTTATTGTATTTGAAAGCCCTAGACGCTAACCGGCCGACCCAACGTACTTGGATAATTCACATGTTAGTGGTAAACTGCAACCTAAGTACATCGAACCATGAGCAGTCGGACGTGTGATATCTTTGTGAGACCTACGATAGTAAAAAATCGTGGCTCGTCACATTTACTAGGAACACGATATCGCTCTGTTTAATCACCTAATAGAATAAACGTGTCTTGTGCTTGTAGTCATATAATTTGAACGTCTTGCAACAATTGACTTCATTGTGAATGACACACTAAGTTCGAGCATAAAATTATACCTACACAGGTTTTTGAACTGCTCTTTTTTATCAATATTTTGCAATCCATTTGAACACTAATAAAATAGGAAATAACTCAACATGACTCATTTTTACAGCAACATATTGCAACTAATATAGACTGCGTTAAAACACAAAAGTGTAGAGTTATTAATTTACACAATAAATTCTAACTTAATGGGTGTAGACAGTTGCATTCAGACAGCTGCCTTTTAAGGATGGTCGCTTCGTATCCGCCCGCCCTGTTGCAGCCGTAGGGCGGGCGAGGAGGGAACCGCTTTCAGTATGCAAAATAAACATAGACCCATTTACGCTGTCGCAATGTAATTAATTATTAAAAGCTATTGAAGGAAACATCTTTAAATAGTTAAATAAAATTACCTTTGTGAACGTTGCAGCAGCCGGCAGACCACGACAAGTTCACAAAGAGTGCACATAGAACTTCTGATTTTGTTGGAGGAAATTGTATAGTCTGCGTTATATACTTCGGCACATGTCAAAGCTACACACAAAAATGTCCATGAAAGATGTTCTCTTTAAACGGTAAATTGGTTGTAGCTTTAAGTTTCAAACATATTTCAAAATAATTTCTTAAGTAAAAGCTAACAAATCAAAGTAAATTTAAATGTAGGAAATCAATCAAATTTCTTAAATAACTTGTATTCGATTTAATATTTCCTATTTTAACGGTCAATTCATTACTTAAAATAATAACCAATCGCAAAATGTTGTGTACACAGGTACACAGTAAAGATTTATACGATATATCAAAATACAATCTATATTTACAAAATATAATCTATATATAGAAAATTTCCTCAAGCCTGCCGCTGCTTCCGATTAACGGCAAGGTTCCCAGAAGGCTGGCAGCAGTGGCAGCGTTTTCTCTTTGGATAGCCAAGCTGACGCGTTGGCGGAAAAAGCTCCCCGCCCGCTGGTCTCCGGAGGTCTCGATCAATTTTGAAGACAAGGTGCGAGCAAAACTGCGAGCTTCTGACCCCCATGGTCCCAAGGTCTCGACCGCAAAAGGCATTAAAATATATATATTCATATATCTATATGAATTTAAAGTTAACTAACTTTGCGGAATTAACTATAAGGTAACTGTAAGAGTTCATTAAATACTTTCGAATCGAACTTCCCATACATCCTTTCTTAAATATTCAAAAACGGACTAGTTCCTAGTATTGCTTCATGTTTACAATCTCAAATAAGTAGGTACCTACTACTATCAAGTCATTGAATCGATTTTAATAATTATCAACATTGGATTTTATTGTGAGTTACCAAACTGTTTGATTGGTTATTGTAATAACCTTAACATAAACTTTAATCGTGTGTATACTATATAATACGTATGTATGACGCGCGACGAGACGAAACTGTAGGTTTTATCAATGCCCATTAACATACCAGCCTGACTGTTTTAGCTGTGTTTGGTAAACTGGTTCAAATAAGAATACATTCGTCTGATTTCAAAAATAAAATCGAGAATTATATTTGTCAATCAAGGGTTTAGACATCTTACTGGTAACTTTAATTTATAAAGCGATGAATTCGCTTCGCTGCAAGCGGAGCTCTGAGGGTAACTACCCCTACCCGTATTCCGCTGGGTGCATCAATTAAGGCATTAGACATTGAATTATAGAATTGACTGGGTTTATCTTTCATTCATAATCGTTAGCAATGTGGAATTGTGGCTTTTGATATATCAATATGTTCGCGTGGGAGTCGTGCCATTATGGTCACGGTGCCACATTCCCGCCGAGCCCCCTGCCAATGTGACGTCATACTGCAGTGCCATAAATTATATTATTGAAGATATCAAAGCTTTGCATGTGATTACTGCCAGAATTAAGAACATGAATAAAATGTATTATTTATTTTATACTTATGTGCAAAATTTAACTAATACTGTACACGCGGTAAAAATCATGCATAGCCAGTAAGAGGAAACACTGAAAAATCACAGTTTGCTGACTTGAGGCCTGAGTTCACAGCATTCACTCTGCAAAAAGAGCTAGTTTGCACCTACATGCTAATTTATCAATTGAAAAACCTGCAGTGCATTCCATAATATCTGACACTACAAATTGTACCTACTCTTTGGTTGTATAATAATGTAATCAGACACCTATGTATGCGTGTACCTACAAGTAATCATAATATGCTAGCGACGAATAATTCTCAAAGGTATTTCTGTAATGTATCTATTGGTGTTAGACTGAAGGGCATTGCATATAATTAAATACTGGTATCTGTTTGTATTACAGATTTTACTCATTACTATGCTTAGATGCAACAAGTCCGTATTATCTCACAGTAAATAATATTCTACGAACAACTATTATACAATAGCACGTCAAGTCGAAATTTAAAACAATTTTATTGAGAACTTAGCTCTATGATTTAAGGTATATTTTGATAATAATATTATTATAATTATTATAAGAATATATTTTCTAAATATATTCTTGATTTTGACGTTCTACATTAGTGTCTTCAGTTTAATTAAATTAAAATTAGTAATATTTAACACAACAAATAAATTAACATAGGATTTTCTTACATCTTTCTTAATACCTTTTATCTAACTCCCTTATATCTTATTCGTTACGGAATACAAAAATAACCCTTATAGCAAATATTTGTCCTCTCCTAGAACACTATATTGTTCTGTATAATGTAGAGAAGAGATTGTATCTCGCTAACCTTTACAACTAAGTACAAAATAGATTGTATCTCGTATTTGTATTTATTATATTCACACTCCTTGATTTATCAGTATGAATAGAGAATTATTTTCGACCTTCAGTGCTGCTGTTCTAAAGCCACGTTATACCTACATAATAATGTAATCCAATTTATGTGTTCATAGAAAAATATTACGTAAGCATTGACCATTTAAAATACAAATTGAAATACATTTGACATTTTCATGTATTATTCGGAATGGCTAGACTTTTTGAGGCAGTGGTTCTTTCCTATTCTGTGCTACTAATATAATACAATAAATGAGAAAATTGTGATGAACATCTTTGCATAAAATAGCACATAGATTCACTCCCTGGAATAACAGGATATTTTTCCACGTTATGGATAAAATTTACTACACACCATACCTAGCGAAATCTTACTCAATACTCGAAACCTGTAACAATATTACTAGGTAGGTAGGTAATGATTAGACACGTATCTTATTAGTTACACAAACAATTACTTATTACAGAGAATTTACAGATTTTCTTATGAGCAATTGTATTTACATATTTAGAAGTTATTCATATCACAAATTATGTTGATTGGCAAAACTTTGTACGTAGTATTTATCTACTCTGAGGCAAAACTAATACATATCTATATAATAATAATTTATTATATACTAGCTGCCTACTAGGAGGGGAGGCGAGGGGAGGGTAGGGGAGGGTAGGGGAGGGTAGGGTAGGGTAGGGCAGGGCAGGGTAGGGTAGCACCACGCGAACGAAGTCGCGCCGGTCAGCTAGTATTAGTATAGAAAACGAGCAACTGAGTACTGACCACTGACTAATGGACAGATGCAATAACAGCACATCATGGTGTTAACTTTGCACACAGGTTGCTGATAAAGCAAAGGCACCCATGGCATCCAGACAAAAGAATTCAAAATTCAATGTAAGGGGATAGGCTGAAACAAGCGTGACGAAAAGTTAGTATGAAGTTTTTGGTAGGTATACCTATATGACAAAATTAAAGTAGATAACGGCCTAGTTGGCGCATTGCCTGCAAGTTCTAATGTCATGCTCTGGTTTTTTGGCGTATAATGGTATCCATGTCGTTAGGAAAACACTTTCATAATTTAAAACATTGGAAAAACATTATTATTTATAGCTCTTAGTGGAAAGACAAAGAGTAGGTAACTCTTAGTAAACATAAAAGCCTCCTCTTCCTCTCCTCCAGAACGCACTTAGAGCAATACAATAAATGTATCTAGTAAAATCAAATAAATTTGTTTTTTCTTTCAATACTGAATACTGGGTTACTTCATCCCGCCATCTTTGCCAAGATTGCCGCGATATTACCTACCATAGCTTAAAGCCACCTTCTTAGAGGATACATTTTAGAAACCCTTTCAAATACGACGCCTACGTTATAAAGGAACCTATGGCAAAATGGCTGTACACCCTTCAGTGCGTGCATCTGTCTACCAGTCAGTATCTCTTTTATATATACAGATTTGTACGGGACCCATTTCAACGTTAGTTTGGCCCACAGCTCGACAACAAACAGCAGACAAGGTCCAATTCTACATTTGCTTGGCAGCTGTGAGTGTGTCACAGTGGTCTACGCTTTGGACCTTCCCATTAATATCCTCTGGATATTATAGAATAAGTAGGTCGGATAAAATCATTCTCCGCCTCCCATACCGACAACAATATGAATAAGAAGAAAATAATGTTAATTCTGCTCACAATACTATACGCAGTGAAACGGAATAAATCTCAACGAAATACGAAACAATTGTAAAAGATTAACACAGTTAAGGCCTCACTAATCACACCGAACAATCGTATACATATCTACATAGGTACCTCGTACTCGTGACACAAACACACGTGCCGATGTGATTATCCTATACCATGAGCTATAGGTACGGGTTACTTATGTCTACTAATGGCCGATTCCTATAATTTACGGACCGTTATCGGTTAAAATTAAGACTCTATATCTTTACTAATAATGAAGCAAAGACCTCAAAGCTTTACATAGGTAACATACCCTCCCATATTGAAGTAGCTATCACACGTAAACTTAGCTTACGAAATGATCTATATGCCCAATAAAAAACCTACCATTGGTAAGCAATACTATTCGTTTTTGTTTATAGAAACCGGGCATTAATCTACGTTGATATGATAGCACCATAAATATTGTACAAACTTAGAGAATGATTGTAAGACTGTGGGAGAAGAAAGTCGTTGTTCGTTTCTATATATATATACCACAACTTCCCTTGAATGTCACATTCAGTATCAATGCACTGAAGATGTTATACTCGTACCTATGCTATACGTATGCATTTTGAATTATCATTTATTTCTAATTATTGGTACAGAACCAATATTTAAGTACATGACTGTTATTACGGATGTAAACCATAGTGATTCAATTTCTTTATCAGCCATTATAGACCAAAGATCACAAATCTGACCCACATTTTTATACCCAAACATTTTGTAATCTCTTGTCTGCTTTGCCCTATTTTTTTATTATCAAACCGTTTCAAGCGTCGAAACTTAACTGTAACAAATACGTGCGAACTGCCATTATCACATTAACGGAAACAACTACCTTCATTATCATTATCGTATTTACGTGAGTACTAAGTCTAATTGCTACGAAGCTGTAGCTATGCGTAAAGCAATTATGTGCTTAATAGCAATATAAGAAGCATGCGTTTCCCCGTAGATAACATCAAACGCGCCGGACTAGCGAAATGACACGGAATCGTGAGAGAAGAAAGCCATTGTCACACTAAGTAGTAGGTACTATGAGTAATAGTGCTAATGATCACTTGTATGATGGATACTCTGGTTTAGGGTTGCCACTGCACTATCATTAAGGTGTTGCTGTTGCTAAATAAAGTGTACTTATTCGAACTTCGAACAATGTAATTATTTGAAGAAATAAAACTCGTATTTTTCAGTAAGGGTTAATTTGTGGTACACTTCCCCCAGAAAATTGTGCTATTGGATTATTCTCAAAAGAAAGACAACCCTAACTCTTTCAGCATTGAGTAATAACAATATCCACAACAGATAGTGCGGGTCTTGCTGGGTTCACACTTTCAATCTGTATATATAATATAGGATACGGATCTCTATTGATCATTGCTTATGTAACACTAGATCGTTTTAATGACAAAATATTGAATGTAAACTGCCTAGCATTTTGATGAAAGTGTTTCACAAGATCAAAGTGTGACACTGGCAGACTGGCAATATTTTCATAACTAACTAAGACTACCAAGGGAACGATAAAGCAAGCTATCATACATAATAAATAATAATAGACAGATATTATTTATTTACGCAAAGTTTACAACTTAGCGACCAAATAAAATAAACCTGCCATAACTACGCACATTTGACGTATTACGACAAAATTGAACAATTCATTTGTCTGAATTCTAAACACTAATTACAAAGAACGACCATAACGATCGTGACGAATCTACGGAAAGTCACATATTCTGAAACGAACTGTTTTGTAAAGAATGCGGCAACTTGGAGATAAACTACGATCAACTAGCTACGATAATGTAAGCAGTTTGGACAGATTTTAATTATTCACGAATTAAGTGTAAAGTGCCGAGCTATAATATTATCATGGCAAATAATCTCATAACATAAACATAAGGTAGCCGGGCCACAAACGAGCTGGTTATTATTATAAGTAACGCGACCCTCGAGCCGGCTCCTTCCACGAAATACTACACCGCTGAATTACAAGTGGCTTTTCCATGACCGCGATTGACGCTTGTGGATTAAGCTCAACGGTCAAAAGTGTTTAACCTACGACATTCTTCGACATATTTGGGAATTCCCTGTTTGTACTACAACCTAGTGTGAATATTTGTTCATATATAACCTTGTGTTGTAGTGGGTGTAAAAGTAAACGCGGTAACGGTACTTTAGAGATAAACGTAGAGCCCTCCGAGGTGCAGGTGTTACGCAACGAGTGCCGCAGCCTGCAGTACCTATCGACCGGCCGCCTAACTGCACATAACTCGCCTTCCTAGCGCACTTCGCCTACCTACATGCTACTCATAATCTTGCATGCACTGCGAGCATTACACGAATGAATATTTTCTTCCTGTAAACATTTGCAACATAAATAATCCTTTTGCCTACAGAGCGTACGTTTGAGCTAACCCAGATTGCATCTCGAAGTTTAGATTGCTCGAACTTTATCGAAATGTAATTTCGTTATATTTCGAAAACCCGAGATACTCGATTCAAAAGGTAGGACGTCCGTTGCATTCCAATGTTCCTTTCACGCTTCGCAATATTCGTGCAATTTGCCAACGGTTGAATGTCGAAGTACAGGTCGCGTTTCGGGTCGACCTCATCATGATGCGTCTATAAAATTATACGGGATTCGGTTGTTTCAGCGGCCAAATTGTTCGGTACTCTACCGCTAATTAAAACAATCATGTTAATACACAAAAAGTTCAAGTATTGGCACTCCAACGCGCTCCATCGGTAAAACTTTTCATAATAAGTATCCGCTATGGAAAGACCTCGTTTCGGTGACTGGTTCAAAAGCTAGAACAAATAGATTTGGACAATTTAAATTCGCTTTCGGTGGTTCTCGGAGCTAATAATTAATAATATAAAGTATTCTATCATTTTTCATGACCTAGTATCGGATTCAGCTGGGTATTTTTACCTATGCAATGTGTTATTTACTAATTAAGGGTTTTTGTGAGATATTGGTATCGGGTCTTCACTGTTAATAATCAAGGTTAAGGGAAAACAAACCAGAATAACAACCCACACAATGCCTACGTAACAGCAAATACATAGTGGCTACCTTTCAAATTATTTATAATGAGAGTGCAGCTGCGACTTTCGAATCAGAAGAATTTCTTATTATCATTAATGGATGAAGGCGTACCTACCGGTGTGTGGCTCAGGATAAGAGAGGTATTAAACCAAATGGAACAAGACTTGAAAAGGAAGAAGTTTTTTATTGAAATGATGATCGAGGATGTCAGTGTGTGCGGGCGTGCCGCCGGGCACTCACCCTACCGGGCGAGGCAACAGAAGTGGAGGGAGGGATGCAGCTACGACCCGTAGTGCCTCAGTTGTGAACTACGGTGGTTTTTAGGGTTCCGTAGCCAAATGGCAAAAAACGGAACCCTTATAGATTCGTCATGTCTGTCTGTCCGTGTATGTCACAGCCATTTATTTCCGAAACTATAAGAACTATAATGTTGAAACTTGGTAAGTAGATGTATTCTGTGAACCGCATTAAGATTTTTACACAAAAATAGAAAAAAAACAATAAATTTTGGGGGTTCCCCATACTTAGAACTGAAACTCAATTTTTTTTTTTTCATCAAACCCATAAGTGTGGGGTGTCTATGGATAGGTCTTCAAAAATGATATTGAGGTTTCTAATATCATTTTTTTCTAAACTGAATAGTTTGCGCGAGAGACACTTCCAAAGTGGTAAAATGTGTGTCCCCCCCCCTGTAACTTCTAAAATAAGAGAATGATAAATCTATAAAAAATATATGATGTACATTACGGTGCAAACTTCCACTGAAAATTGGTTTGAACGAGATCTAGTAAGTAGTTTTTTTTTAATAGGTCATAAATTGAAATTAATATCAAATACTCAGGTCTATCCTACCATTTACTTATATACCTACAGGTTTGTACGGAACCCTCGGTGCGCGAGTCTGACTCGCACTTGGCCGGTTTTTATTAAAATATTTGATGACAAAACAAAATATCCCGCAAAATATGTAATAAGCAACGGTACTTCAACTCCATAACTCATTGTTTATGTACATGTACACCAATGCCTAAAAGTTTAAAATCCTGGATTTTGAGATTGGATTATAACTGTGTTTAGCGAGTGTTTAGTACTTACTACATATTAACGATATTATTCGGAATATAAGACAACATTCAAAAGGAAACTTTATAAATCTCCACTAGGTACTTAAAACTCGTTTTTAAAGTACTTAACCGCATTCCAAGCAGACAAAACACCAATATAGGTAGACAAGTGCATCGGCTTCGCAAACAAACCTTCGCACACTATTGAGCGACCCGCCATTCATATTCCCCACAGCGGCACAAAGGTTTGAGGACAAAAAAATCTTTGCTTGCGAAAGGCCTACAACTACCTACCTGTTTAACGACAAGACGCCACAAAAAAGGCTCCACTGAGCCTCTTGTATTCATAGTGCTTTCCGAGATGTCGATGACACATCGTCCACGCCATATTTGATGAGATGTGCAAGAAATTTCACAGTTTGCCGCTTATTTTTAGCAGCTGATCTGTCACGTGGAGTGACTAATAATTTACCTACATGAACCAAATAAATAAAATATGCACATATGGTATATGCGGCAACAAAGCTGCCAGAGGCTGCGATGTAAAAAACTAATCAATTATTACCTGACTCGCAAGTCAGTCAAGAGAGGTCAAATATCGAACCTTTTTTGTATTATGATGAAGCAAGACAGAAATATTTCATGTCCTGGCCATTTATAATCGGTGAATCTTTAACACAAAATCGTTAACTATCCTTGTGTTTTTCGAGAATTTAACAACTGATATTTGGATCTAAAAAATGTTGATAGTTTTCTTCGAATTCTTCATCGAGTGGTAAAACATCATAACGTCGATTACGTACTTTATCCTTGTAATTTAAAAGGTTTCGTTGTACAAACACTTCAAATATGGAAAAGCAGAAAATACCTATATACATTACTACTTATGGTAGGTACCTACATAACGTACAATCGCCAACAATGACAATTATAGTCGTTGTTGATATACCTTTATTCTTTTCTTTGATGACAGACAACGCTTAACTAGAGATGCAATTAAAAACTAACGTTGAGGTAAAGTGTAGTCCACCTGTTGACACCACACCTGGCAGGCACAGCACACACAACACAAGGGTAGCGTGCACCACACACCGGCCTAACCAATGTTTATCTCCTCACTACAAATATTTAAACCTCGCGTGAGTAAACCGGAGATGCAGGAGAGAAATTGAATGCTTCGGGGAAATTTTGTAGCGTTAAGGTTGAGACATAAACTGGAGATCCTTTTTCGAAAGGCTCACATACTATAATTATACTAAACTTGTCGAACGACTGTCTAGTAACTAGTACAATATCCGGTTTGCCGTACCTTATTCGCTGGCGGCATCAAATCCTCTTCTGGTTGAGAAAATAACTTGGGTCATTTAACTTTAATCTGCTGGTTGCTATCATTTGCCACACTTTTATGTTATCGTATCGTACCACTTGGAACACTTTACACAAAACACAAAAACATTGGGGTCCTCTAATTTTTTGATCATTACCCACTATAGTTATTTGTACTTTCGTAATGTAAGGTAATGCTACTCTTTCATGCTCTTGAAAAATTTTTCTGTAAAGATTTTCACTTATTTCATATAATGTATCGTCGATGAATTTTAAATGTAGTAAGTGACCGCTTGGCACTGTGAGAGAACGCTAGCGGCTGTCCGCCGTCGACTGGTGGAGTAGTAATGTTCGAGCGTCGCGGAGCTACAGCACCGAGTGGGAGAAGGGAAATGCGATAGATATATAACTTACACTCGAGTGTGAAAGAGACGACCATAAACGTCATCACTAAAACATCTACAAAGCAACAAATGAAAACTGTCCTCAAAACTGATAAAATATCGTACTAACTCAAGTGTCTTTATTTTAACAGCATAATACTGGTTTTACCTGTGCCCGACCGCGTGCCGATAAGGTAATTTGAATTCCTGCGAATGAAAAAGACGGAGGCTTCTATTGGAGGTTCTATACTACGCATAAAGGGACATACGGTTCCTACAGAAAATGTTAATAAATTAAATTTGAATACCGGGTTCGTTAACGGTCGCGGTGGGTCATCCGGATATTTACGATTTTTTTGTGAAATTATCTACAAATACCAGCCACCAAAGGTAGTTACGGTACCAGATTTGATAGATAACCTTTCAATCTGCTAACTTTAATAATATTTCTTCTTAGAATCAAGAATCATGGATCATAAGACTTTCTAATTGCAGATTACGTAAACCCCGTTAAATCAATGGTAATTAAAAAGTTAAGAGAAATAAACCATAAAAACCGTTAATTCAATAGCCACGGCTTGACCTGCGTCTATAACACAGATTCTTTAATTGTGCAAACCCTACAGAGGTGCCATAACTACCTTCGTGATTCAGAAATGTGAACGCTACTCTTCTATTTGCCTTTCTTATTGACTGTGGACAAAGAAAAGCTTCACTTTTACCAATTAGTTTGCCGGCGCATGAGCGGCAGCCGACAGACGTGGCATTGTTTCCCAAAACAAGTGAAAATCTATTCGATATCGACACACTTTCGGTACACCTGCTGCTCGTATCCATTGTTAGACGATATAGTTCTGTGAGCCATCAATAAAATGATACAGTTATTTGGCTTGATGCCTATAATATCATAGCGTTTTATGGGATACTAAAATATATAAGATGTAACTGTTTTAACTGTAGTGCTTTTAAGTTATGAAAATAGCATTATTGAGTTATTGAGGCTAATAGACGACGCAGATTACGTTAAATTAATTAAATAATATTAAAATCTTGCAATCAAATGTTTCGTAGCGAATTTACACAACTACATGTCAATATAGATAAGTTATTGCGGCTACTTATGCAATGTCGGTATCATGTACCACTCCACTCCTTTTCCTTCCATTAAAATACTCTTAATATTAAAATTTAAGAAACCGGTAGCCAAGCAATCAGTAAATATTGGTAGTGTTGCTGTAGCATAATGCTATGGACACAGAGTACTACTTACTTCATCTAAAGTCATCGAAGTAACTGTGCTTGAGTCTACAAGATCAAAAAATAAAGTCCGTTCTAGTTTTCGATAGAGTAATTTAATCTTCTCTGTTATAGCAACTATTACCTATTTACTTTCGATAAACTAGTAAATAATTACGCATCCCAAAGTTCTATGATATAAAGTGACACAAAAATGAATAGCATGGAAACAGTGACACAAAAATATACAAAAGTGTGCCAGCGGATGCCAATGGGTAGTATTCGCGAGCTTTCATTGTTTTACTGTTTGTACTTTGTAGTCATCATATGATTATCATGTTAATGGAACTTGCAAAGTAGTGTAAGATAAGTTTGCTTTTTTAATTAACTTTGTTTGATCATTTTAACATTAACTACTATGCCCTGAGCTAATGATAACCCATTGCACCTTACCCAACCAACCCAGTACCTAGTCCACCAGAGATGTGTAACGACGGATGTGTTTTAGCTGACTCTCCCTACTGAAGCGATTCTATTGGAGGGTTGAAAGTTCGAAACACATCCCTAGCTTCACATCACTGGTGGAAAGCCACCCTAAAACAAAGTACATCTTTGTGTATACCCGCAAGGACATAAAATTCTTCGGGCACATATTATTATGTTTGTTTTCAGTACTACCTCGGGGCAGGAAGTAGGTATGTAGTAGTACGTGTGTACAAAATATTATTCTACTATGTTTTTCATGTCTACATAATATGTGCCTTATTACTCATGGAAGACGTACATTTTAGGACATGTGAAAGGAGTCACCAATTTTCACCAGATGTCGCCGTGATTCGAATAAATCAACTAGTGGAAATCGAAACGACCATTATACGATGACCCCTTTACGCGATGAATAGTAATGACCCTACTTGGATTGTTCGTGATACGACTCACCACCACATGCCACCACACCACACCACACCACATCAATTATAGATGCATCAGATCGTGCTTTAGTGGGTTAAGGTGTGCCGTTGAATTTGTCATTGGTTGTCAGTACTTGATAAAATATTTAAGTACACTATCGATTAAAAATGTATGTGTAAATGGACATGTTTGTAGCTTTTCTATATTTGGACTCAAACCAGATAGCTTAACTAAAAGATAGTAAGAAGTTCTGGAATGTTGAAAATGCCTACATTTTTATATACAAGCGTATAAAGCATCATATGCAACAGAGATCTTAAAAATTTACCGCGTATCAAACATAGTGTAGCTATATCCAGTTTCATCCATCAAATATTGACGAAAATTATGTACACATCTTTGTAATATTATTGGCACGTTTATAAGAGGATATTGATACAGCATACAACATCAACGCCGATTTTACTCAAAGAAAATGCTACAGTTTCCTCAATAAATTAAAGGCCAAATTTGATCAACCGGAAGCATCCAATACTGTAGTCAAAGATGTAAGTAAGTATCGTCAATTTTGTACAAAGAGCGGCGCGGGTGTTACTAAGAGCTTGAAGGGCCCTCCAATTCATCTCCTTTCCTTGACAGCCTCTGACCTTAAGACCGAAAATCTTTAATCACACTTCTTTTTATTACCGTTTGAACCTCGTTATTTTATATTTAGAATTAAATTAGTATGAAATCATTATGAAATATAAGTAGCATTAAAGGTATCTTTGTTATGAAGTGAAACCTATAACTACAAAATAGCTATCATTATATAGCGGATTCCCGATATGAGTCGCCGACAACGGTAGTCGAAGAGATGCTCGAGGATTATCGATAATCCGGGCTACATCGAAGCTGGCTATCTCGAATCTAAACTATATCGAATTAACACGTTATACAATAATGTTCCAAATTCAGACTACATCATTGTATTCCAATTTGAGCCATATCATCTAAAACCCGATCAATCCGAAATACCAGTCGCCTTATTCCCATACAAACAAGCAGAGAGGAGGATTATAATCTGTAATGGTGAGCGATTATATCACCTTATAGTCTTGAAACACCAGGGGTATCAATCGCGCTTTGCCGACCCTGCAGTTATCTCTTCACTTATTCTAGTATCTTTTGTGTCACTAACGTTCATAATATCAAGGTGCTATTATTAATCGAAATGCAAAGCTAATCCGTAATCAGACAGCTACTGGTAACCATTTGTTGCTGGTATCGTTTAAATGCTACAAAGATAGTTGTAATGCTATAAATATAGTGTATTTTCAGAAATTCGGATTACGTTTGCCACTAACGTTTGGTAAATAGGTGCTATTCAATTCCAAATATTACTATAATTGTTTGTACCCGACATTACTTTCAAAATATATAAATTCACAAATAGACTTCCATTATTATTTCAACAGAAAGGTTTATAACCTACAGATTTCCCATGAATTGAGACCTACTTTTTTTTGCTATCCGTCCGTAGGTTAAGTATAGCTGACAAATATTTTAGGGTTTCATTAAAAAATTCTAAAGTATAAATATTTTTTTGATAACCCTTTTTTTTTCATCAGTAACTTTTAAACACTTTGTTTCGACGAGCTAGCAGAATCACATTTTTATTGAATAATAATATATACCTATGTATCATAACTTTAAACATAAACGAGCTTTCAAATTGAAGCTACATCAAACAAATTAGTTTTAAAATTGGTAAATTATACATTTGTAGACGTATCTATTCCAGTGAAACTAGCTGTCATTTTGTGATGCTATACGCGCTGAAGACGCTCCGCCCGGCGGCGGCGGCGTGTCGGTTACGAAAACGAATTGATGTGAAACCAAAATTTACTTTCCCTGCCAAAAAATCCACGTTTGATCTAAGATTAGATTAATGACGCAGATAACTACAAACACAGTTTTAACATTAGAGCAAACATAGCGCAATCAACGCTTAGAAATAAAGCGGTTTTGCAAAACAATTAGCTAATCTAAGCGGACATTTTGTTGTTATTTAACGGTATATACAAATATAAAATCAAAATATTGTTCTTTCTGTGAATCAGATCGTTAAGTTAATGGTCCGATTAATATTAAAAGTCAGTTTCTATTTGATAAAAATGTCGCGTCTATGCATACTACATATTACTTACTTATTTACGAGACATTAACGATTCATGGAACTTTCTCGTGCCTCACAATACGTCTAGACTTTTCATTAACGTACAACTTTTGCCTCCCATCACGCTTTACAGGAACCTTATGCAAAATATAGCTGTTATAACGAACTAGGGACGTTTTGAGTATGAGGCGAAGAATGAAAGAATAACCGATTAATTTACGCGATCAATAAATCGCAGTTAAGTACAATCTTAAGCTTTAAAAACCCTTTTATTAAGCATAAGTACTCTACTCGTATAAAGAATCAGGTAACGAGAAAAGTAGGTATGTCATATAACGACAAAAAGAACTCTCCACGATAAAAACGGAAACTCTGTCAACGAAGCTTTGTCCGTCCGTCCGTTGACGTCAGTTGACGGTAAAACTCTATAATTACTCAACCAAATAAGCCACGGTTTTATTTTTGTAAAAGTTGTGGGGTAAGCTACCGTAGCTTCAAACAAATCCTACCGACATGAAAACAAGCTCAGCATGAACTTTTAAAAATTAAAGGAAAAAAATCATTTAAGTATAGTAATATTCAATTAATTTAATACCAACACGAAAACAACTAGCACAAATAAAACTTTCTAAGAATTTAATTTAAATTTCTAACTTTGCTAAAAGAATGACAAAAATAGAAATAGCCATAATAAGGACTAGAGATCCGTGTATGATTACTGATATGATCACAATCTTAGCAGGCACGCGCGCACACGATAAGCATCTACGGATAAAAGTGGACCAATTTATGAGAACTTACTCTGTGTATCCGGACATCTGTCTACAGCTTGATGGAAATTAAAAAGAAAATAAGTTATTGCATGAACGTTAGTGGAGTATGGAAAAACCTTACTCTATAACATTTATAAGAAGTATACAAAAAAAAGACATAAGTATAAATTCTAGGTGTTGCATTCAAAATTGGAGAGTTCGGGATGAAGAAGTTAAAGGTCAAAATCATTCGTCTAAAACGTCACTGATGACACCGAACGACACACAAACCAGAAAACTAAATAATATATTACCACCGGCAAGGCGGTAATGGCATTCATTTATTTAGGGAGACGGTTGCCAGAACAAATGTTAAAGATACACAAGCAACTAAAACTTCTAAAGAACTTGTATGTGGATGTAAATTAGCTAGCATAAAACCAAACCTATAGGGGGAGCACTCGCAACCCTTGTTGAAGAATTACTGTAAGCCATTTTCACCCATAATCTCTAGGGATTTTTAGCAAAGGACGTATTGTGATACTACTTGAAATTTAATAATAAAGCCGCAGGGAAGTTTGTGGCGAGCTGTTGGTGAGTAGTGACGAACACGGGACCTCCCGGCACCTAAGGCTCTTTTGCAGACCCGCCTGAGTAGAGCTTTAGAGCTCATGACTGCCAGGATTATCAAGAGTAAAAAAAATGATTTAACAGTCGTCTCTTATCTCCATAAATAAATACAGTAACTAGTCCAGCAAGTTCCCTCATAGACCCATTATTATTATTATTTTTAATAGACAAGAAGTACGATAAGATAGTACTTGTTGGATCTTTATCCCAAAAGGGCCGGTCCTCGGGCCGTAAAATTACAAGGTTTTATTTCTGCAATTACGCTTCTCACAAATGAATCAATCACCGATACTCACTTGGTCCTAGACCCATGAATTTTCTTAAAATTACTTACCAAATTTGTGAGAAACTGTAAAAGGAGAGAATAAAAAATCTCAAGAATAAAAACTCTATCTGATCCCAAACTAAGCAGAGCTTATACTACTAGTACTAACCATTTTCTATTTCCATTCTAGACCTTAACTTAGAAATGTGTTAATGTAAGTGTTAGAATAAACAAATTTGGGACTGGCATTAAGAAGATCCTAAGAAATATATGTCTACAAACTTATAGCATCTTCCAAAAACGAGGTAATAGCGAAATATTGCATTATTTTATGCAATAACTCACGCCTACATATAAATGCCTATATTAACCATTGAGCTATTACTACGTATGATAATGATTTACACAAAATATTCGATTTACCTAATGAAGGCGAGCAACTATTGATATTATATTTTTTTCTACAATCAGACCACCAAGAATTTAATCCAACGCTTGGAAACTACTTAAGTGGGTACGCCTGACGGTAATCCACAGTAGAAGGATTAATTCGATCTTGATATTATTATCTTGCATCTACTCAAGCTTTGATATTACCCAGATTTACAAAAGCTACTCAATCTAATATCAAACGAACACACAAACTCGTCAAGGACCTTTTATAGATTATACATAATCCCTTAAAGGATCAAAGATTTTTGTATTTCTAAACATTAGCACCGAATTCATTAGTAATCGAACAGAAGTATAATAATAGTAAGTATAGTTAATACATTCTAACCGCATGAGAAGATATATCTTGCTCCAAGAACTAAATCTAAAACTGTTTTTTTTAATTTATGATTCTATATGACGTGAAAAGTACCACATTTACAAACCCACAAAGCCTTGAATCCTTAAGGGACCTATAGATTCAGAAATCTTTCACATGTAAAATGGAAGCTCAAGTTACCAATGGCTTCGCCATTATTGATTCAAATAGCAGGATCTTAACATTTACTTCGCGTTATTTGTTTTATCATCTTTATCTCATTATATATTCTAGAGATTCACGGCTTGGTAGCACAAACGGTTCAAATAGCAGCTTTTCCTAAGCAATATCCATCAGGGTATTATGATTGGTCATCATTACATACTCAGACTTCTAAGTAGGTATCAGCTTTTCCATATGAGAAAACATTTCATGTTGTCGTGTTTTCACTAAGTACGCGTTTTCCGTATTAACCAGCTGGCTCGTCTAAGGTCCGCATGGAGTTTTCATCATCATCATATCAGCCTATGGATGTCCACTGCTGAACATAGGCCTCCCCCATTGATTTACACTTCGAACGGTTCTGGGCCGCTTGCATCCAGCGGCGCCCAGCGGCTCTGACTAGGTCGTCGGTTCACGAGGTGGGAGGTCGTCTCGCTCGGCGCTTTCCAGTACGTGGTCGCCGCTCGAGAACCTTCCTTCCCCATCGTTTATCGGCTCTTTGAGCGATGTGGCCTGCCCATTGCCACTTCAGCTTACTAACTCTACGCGCTATGTCCGTCGTTTTTGTTCTCTTACGAATGTCCTCATTTCGGACCCTGTCACGTAGAGAAATTCCGAGCATAGCTCGTTCCATAGCTCGCTGAGTGACTCTGAGCTTATTTAAGTTTGCTGGTAAGCTGGAGTTTTATAACAATTAAAAACAATTGTTATTGATGTTCTACTATCGCTATTTTCAAGACATTAGGACAAATGTAATATAGTAGTAGTACCGAGACTGCTGAGCTAAACTTTTCCAATATTCAAAAACTTATAATCTCAAGAATTGAATTTACAACCCAATAGCAGGGACATAGCCTATATAAGCCTCCATTTGTACTTGATATTATAAAAAATAGGGCAAACATTGATGGTCTAAGGCTCTAAGCCTATTCCCCCTAATTACACCGATAGCTTTAACAAGAAAAGATAAAAGCCCCTTAAAGGGATTAAGTTCACTTTCGAATGGTTAGGTAGAAGTTAGGTACACAACGTTTGTTAACTTTAAAATAGAGAATATAATGAATAGATAATTTAGCTAGAATTTACATTGTTTTTGCCGTTTTTATTGTTTTCAAAGTACGCTACATTTATTTTAGTTAAAGGAGTTAGCTTATTGTTATAAATATAAAGGGGTCTAAGCGATTGTGATAAAGGATAGTTAGTAATATAATTATAATCACTTACCATTCCCATAGGTGCGCGAGACAGTCGAACATGACGCATCCATGCTCTGTGCTGATGCAAGACGTAGCCGGCGCCGCGGTCGCCATCTTGGTTCTTCCTTACTTCTCCACTAATTTCACTTGCATACAACAATGTCTACACTCCAAAAAAGTCACTGTAATAATCACGCCTAGCAATTTTGTGAAGGTAATCTCTGGAAAGAGAAAAGTGCCAATTAGTTTTGTCAGGGTCGTGATCATGAACATTGTGATGAAACGAGATGAAAGTGAAATTATGGATGTTGGTGTTCATAGTAACGATATAAGTAACACCAAACAATGACATCTAGACATGCTATTTTTTAATGTTAAAGGCAGGACTGATAACGGACGAGAGTGAATAAAACCAGCACACGAGTTTAATCTAAAAAACAAAAATGGGGTTTATATAGCTCGCCTTTTCGTACTACGTAAAACTTTTGTGTAGGTACGAACAAATATGGTATATTTGAATTGAAAACAATGAAGGGAGACAATCTTGTGATTTTATTAGAATTACTAGGGGCTATTATAAGCTACCGTTTACATGTTCGCCTTTCCTTTTAAATTAAATTATTTCAGACAAGAAGTTCTTAGGCTTTTCATTTAGTGTTGTCGTAGAATGATTTTTGTTCAGTGTAAAACAATCTTCGAAAGAGAAAAATTTGGTGATTGAAGATCTCACCATCAAAATTTTACTATATGAATCAAACACTTTCATCAACAGCATTCATTAATTGTAACTTTTTATTACTTTTGGATATTTACTTTCCCTTTCCATCATCGACTGCTACAATATTTACATTTCCACATAATGTATTGTGCCTCTACTATGAAGCAATAATCCCGCTTCATGGCCTCTACCAATCGAATAGTCCTTTACTATTGATTTTCATGAATAAAACACAAATATTATAATTAACCACCTGCAGGGTAAATGTGATTGTCGACGTATCAGGGGCACCTACGTGTTGCCAACCGTTACAAAACCTTCAAGTCAACTGGCTCTCAAATGCTACTGCCGCAACACACCAGCAGCAGATACTGTTGACCGATTCTAGGTACCACCATACTACCGACTACTACATCGCACCCTAGGACACTGTTAGCAGTGTGCTAGGGTGCGAGGGTGGTCAGGAAAGTATAGACTTTCCTGACCAAAAACGCAACTTCGCATATAACCCATCACTACGACTGTGCCATCATCGCTTCAAAACAAACAAACATCACCTTACAAAAAATAAAGTCGTTATTCTACTTTCTTGTGTTATTCTTCGACTGGCTCATTGATTTTCAACTTTCCCTTTTCGTTTTGTTTTTTCATTATTTTGTTGTGATCAGATCACGTCATAGCCTCGCAGTTTGGATGGAAACATTGAATGTCGCCCTACATTGAAATTTCCTAACCTTTTCATCAGCATAAAACAAAGCTATCGTTATAAAATATTGTTCTTCTCGAGAAACACACTTACCTACCAATCTGTTTTATTGTAAAATATTGAACACGTAACCTCAGGTAGACTATCGAGTTCATTTGAGATTACCTGCCCCCTGCGGCTTCATCCACGTTCCTAGGATTAAAAGGAAAATTTCACTGAAATAACTTATTTTAAATAATGAACTTTCATCTGAAACCAAATATTTTATGTTTTCGTCATTGCATTAAAATATAGTTTACCCCGTAAGACTAATCCTCTGACTAATGGCTAGGACTAAAATGATTCATTTTTGACAAAAACAAAAAAATATTGTCATTTTAGCTTGATCTTTAACTACCGTTTTACAAAAGTATGGTTCATAAGATAAGAAAATCAACATTAATGCAACATGAATCGGGTACAAGAAAAGCAATTGTGGTATAATTTACAATGGCCCGTGTACCGGTTGTCATCGGGCGTCGTGCTCCATTTCTTGTCTATCTGATGACCACCACAGCAAACAATGAAGCTAATATTATCCACAAACTACAGATTTGATAGCGGACCTGCTGATATGCACGGGTGACCTCATATACTTAACGACTTCTTGGCAGTCGCGTCAAATTGCATGCTAATCGCGAGTAAGGTCTAGCCTAGCTAGATTATTAATAGTGATACATTTATTTTTCCTATTATTCCAAAATTCTTGTACGTTTATCCATTAGCTCCCAAGATACAGGTATTCCTAGTTTGGGAGCAAGTGATCCTAATTTTGTAAAAATGGTATGTTGTAATAAAGAATTTTATTATTTTTTATTATTATATAGCTAGCTTAGACGTTTTTGATGTTGCTGAACTTGTTATTATACTCAACTATTCTACTAATGAATGTGTAACTCGGGTCTTGAGAACTTGAAATCTTTCCAATGAAATTAATAATTAAATAATTTGAGTAACATCAATTATAGAAGAGCATATTTGATAAATTGATGATAGATCTGATGCATAAGATACAGTACTAATCAATATCCGCAAAATAAGATAATTTTATGTGCTAATAAATAAAGATAAACAGGAACAATAAAACGTACCCTTGCCGATATATCGTACCCTTGTTTCAAGGGACCATCGCTATGTCACCCCACGTCACTTGAAGATGGAGTGTCGTACTAATATTATCAAATATGATGAAAATCGTTGCGAAGGGCCGTGCTCACGCAATGATAACGGTTGTTACTATTTGAATGACATGAACTGAACTACCGACCAACCTACTGAGCTCCACCCAGTTCCAGAGCCAAGCATTCGCACTTCCGTCCATTATTCAGCAATTATTTCACAACTTCTCGTCAGCATATAGGTACTTATATGAAGACAGTTATCCGATGATCGTGGTTGAACGGGCGTGTAGCGAACAGCATCAGTGAAAGTGTCCCTACCGAATAGTTAGCGGTACCGGTACTTTAAGGCAATGCCAGCCAACACGTCGTCGGTAAATCAACATTCTTATTTTTGTGGTGAAATTGCCGACTCATTGCCACAACATCCGCTCCTAATAAGAGTTATTTAAATTTGGATTCTAATAAAGAAACACCATGGAAAGGTAGGAGTGAACGATGCTTTAAAAAATACCTACACAACATTAGCAAATAAGTAAATGGACTTGAGGTCGGTATATGGCTTAGCTTCAATCTGATTGTCAAATGGTATTTTATACATTGAAGCCTAGCTGATGCAGCGGTACTCAAATTAAAAAACAAACTAATTGATATATTTATTTTATTTGTGATTGATAGGTGAAAAGATTAAACGCATAAGGCTCTTCCGTTTATTAATTTCGAAGGTAAGCCTGCTCGCAATAAGTCCGATACCTGATACCTGACAGTGATATTCGAGATTTTGCAAGATCTAGATCGATCTGCCCTAACATGGTCAGTGAAGCATTATCATCAACCGGTAATAAAGGTTAGTAGCAGCAGCCCGTGGTTTCACACGCGTACGGTTTGAATTTTTTTTGCGCCGAACAAAAATTATTTTTCAAAAATAAAAGTAGCTAAATAACTCCTTATAACATCAGCTATGAAACGGAACAGACAGACAAAAAGCAATCCGATGTTATTCAAAAAAGTTGAACTCACAAAAGCTTGGTGCAATTTGGTTTACTCTTTAAAATTGGAATGTCAAATATAAAAGAATATTTAAATCAAACGCACTAAGCAGTATTGATTTCAACTTAGATTCTACTACTTCCATCAATTCTGTTAAAAAATGTTTATGCAAAATTTGAAGTAGATTCGACCAAAGAATCACGTTGTCCCATACAAACTTTGCCCTCGTTTTTCACCCCCTTAGGGGTAAAATTTCGGAAAATCCTTTCTCATCGGATGCTTATGTCATACAAAGAACACACCCTCCAAGTTTCAGGTCTCTACGATCAGCGGTTTATGCGTTGATTCATCAGTTAGTCATTCAGGACAAAGCATTTTGTGTTACTAATTTAGCAGTGTCAATTAGTGGATATTAGCATGATTAAATATCTATAGCTTATGTATTTACTAGTTTCTACGGTTTTATCCGCCTCCCCGAGGGATCTGTTTTTCACTTGTTATATTTAAATCAATACAAATCCTTTCAGTCTTACGCGTTTTCAATATCCCGGTTATACGGACATAATGCTTTACTCCATCGTTCTTTCTGGTCCTGACTCCATACGTTATGGGTGTCTTCCATCCAGGCCAGAGGCAATAGGTATGTATTCTCTGGGTATGCGTGCTAAATCGGCTCGTCATGCATAACTCCTTCAGGGGTCAGTCAACGGCCAAACGTACACCCATTCTACATTAAACAAAAACTCAAGCGAAAACTTAACTTCAATTTAGTATTTATAATTTGTTTACGAACTGTAATTACATGTTGCATTCAACCGTGTAAACAATTAAAGCACGCTATAACTGTTTCGACAACCTTTCACTCAATGGAATAATCTTGGCAAGTAGTTAACTAAATGTCACATCATTGATGCATTTCTCCTGTAGTGGTCACACCACTCATGTTACATTGACTGGTTACCGACAGTAAGCAGCTTTCCACTATGTAAAGGGCCACATTGACTTTCGACAGTCATCTCGTTATTATTATGTACAACCAGTTTCATGTGTTCATAAATTAATCTTTGTGAGAATTGATGGAAAGCATTAAGGGCTTTAATGCACGATTCAATTATGGTTCAGCTGATTTTAATGCCAGATATCAAACACTTATCATGTATCAATTGTTACGTTTTTTTTTTTATTATTTTTTTATTGGTTTAAACTACTTACTACAGACACGTGGTCCATACTCTTTTTAGATAATATTTTTTTACAAATTTTATGGTTTTTTTCACAATTTGGACATCTTGGTCCGCGCAATAAATAAATTATTCTAATACATTTATACAATTGTTACGTTGAATCTTCCAACAGGAGCTACTTTGCTTTGTACAGCAATTCTCTATGCTATTCAAGCCCTATTGATATTCTATAGAAATTTATTTTAGTCGCCACTTTTACCAACAGCTAAAGCTATGATGCCACACTATTCCTAGCACCTAAATTATTGCCAAAGTGCCAAGGACCATCTGCGGTAGGTTTTGCCGTTGCCGCCAAAGCTTTCGCTCTGATACTTATGCGAGTAGCTCGTGAATATCTTCACTGCCATTTATCCACAATGGTACCTCAGCTATTACAATTGCTCACCACGTGCATTCCTGAGCCTAGGCTGTCCAATTATCATCTTGAGAAAGCTTGCTCCTTTGGTCTCGATTGACTTTAAATAAGTATATTACCAAAACTATTTCATGTTTCCTTTATAAAATATAAGCTACTATTATATTTTATTGTATCTTACATTTAAAGATATTAAGATCCTGATTCTTCTAAGAAGTCTTCTTCGAAGAAGAATAACCCAAACGTGAATGAATCAAAGAAAATTAATAAGCGCGCAATTATTTAACGAGCGCGAAAGATCATTTATCCTGTGACAATTGTGTATATAGTACCGTGACTGTCTGGAGCAGGCGTCCCTCAGTACCGGAGGCGGATTTGGCACGCGACTCTCGGGGTGGCACTCACTCACGGTCAATGACTCTCACCATTATAGAACCTATCGCCAGATGGGGTGAGGGTAACGTACTTGCTTTACGATAAACAGATAGCCTTCAAGTCTCCCCTCAAGAGGAGACATGTTATAACGTGGCCATCGAAATTAGATTGAGTAAATTAATTAATTAATATTATTATGCTGTTTTTTTTTAAACCAATAAGTTTTTATTAACAACAAATATGTACAAAATACAATCTATATTTACAAAATATAATCTATATATAGAAAATTTCCTCAAGCCTGCCGCTGCTTCCGATTAACGGCAAGGTTCCCAGAAGGCTGGCAGCGTTTCCTCTTTGGATAGCCAAGCTGACGCGTTGGCGGAAAAAGCTCCCCGCCCGCTGGTCTCCGGTGGTCTCGATCAATTTTGAAGACAAGGTGCGAGCAAAACGGCGAGCTTCTGACCCCCATGGTCCCAAGGTCTCGACCGCAAAAGGCATAAAAATATAATTGGGTCCAATCGATGCATATTTTTTGAATTTTGAATTTTCCGCACTTGCCGCCGCTGCCCCTGCAGCTTTACAAGTCGCCGGTAAGTGAGATGGCGCGAGTGTATCGACACATGTGGCATCCCACACCAGCGACTTGCCGACACTCCAAGGGATCAAAGACATACCATCCGGATGATGTTTTATAAAACCTAGTTAAATTCAAGCTGTAAAACTTGCCTAGAAACTAGTTAATGCATTGTAATGTTAAATCATATCTAAGTATACTAATAAAATAAAGCTGAAGACATTTTTTGTTTGATTATTTGTTTAAACGCGCTAATCTCTGGAACTTCCAGTCGGATTAGAAAACCTATTATAGGAAGCTACATAATCATTATGTTATAGGCTTCTTTTATCCCGGGAACGTGGGTGAAAACGCGGGTGACAGCTTGTCTGATATTTTCGCATTTAAGTTATATTAAGGAAACAATGCAGAAATTAGATTTAACCAGTGCTAATGCATTATAATGCTGCAGTTATAATATGCTGATGATTGGGAAAGCGAAAAGGTTACAAACAAATAGATTATTTTGGAAAAACCGACTGTACAAATAAATACACATTACATTATTTGTAAAGCAATTTCGTCGTAATTAGGTTCTAGCTACACAGACACAGAATTCTAGCTCTGAAGCGATAACTAGGTCATCACAACATGCCAATAATTATTACACTTACCTAGTCCCTCATAAAACGATTTTTGCGTCGCACTTGTTTATGGTTCGGATTAAGTTGAAAATATAGATCACTAACGTTAGACAATAAGCTAGAATAACGTAACAGTTGATTGTGAATAAATATGGTGTGGAATGTGTTATATTTAAGGGTTAAATTGTTGATTTAGTGTAGTAAAAGCGGCAATGTATCGATCGAGCGGCGCGCGGCCGCGCGCTTCACCACGGAATGAGCTAGCGACCGTCATCGCCACCCCGTCTGTCTGTATGCGCGCGTTTTCCACATTTTCCTGCCGGCACACACAGCCACCGGTACTACCGGGGGTTTGCCCGAAACTTGTTTCCAGTAACGGTATGCTGCGCATTTTATTATTTGCTTTGTAATTAAGTTCGTCATATCCGGGTTGCTAGTAATTTGCAAGTATAATACATCAAGGAATATCTTGATGTATTATACTATTTGGTTCTTTTTGATGCAACCTATGTGCAAAATATGGTATTTTTAAACAATCATTAGGATTCGTCCACTGAACCCTTGTTATTAATGTTATATTTTTTATTGGTCGATCATAACCCCTGTTTTAAACTAACAACAGAGCCTACGCTCTGAATATCTCCGAATACTACAAGACAATACATAATATATACCTGGTACCTATACCTGGTAAGTACCAGGTATAGGTACCTATTTCAACAATTGCACTTCAGAACAGTTACCTTTTAGACGTTGTGTGCTTACCATCTTCGGACACAGCATCACTATGGTTATACTTTAATATTTATATACGCAACAAATAGGTTTCTAATTGATTTCCGTTAAAAGATTACATCATTTAGATCGAGCAATGTTAATTAATTTCTCATTATCATCTCTTTATTATATTAGGTCATTGAACGCCATAGTCAAGTAGAAGATATAGTTAAACTACGGATGTCCCAGAAATCCCAGGATATCGCTTATGTAGCCAAAGCATTCTTTTTATTTACTGCTTAAATACAAGGAGTGTACAGTACAAGCCTGCATTTTCATTTCATGATCGATACGCATTTTCCATTTAATTTATTCCCCGAATTTCCAAATTGGAGATCGTGTTGCAGATATGCACAGGGGTCGAGCTCTGTATCATTGGGGTGGGTTAGGGAGTGCGCCGCCTCCCTCGCCCCGAGCATACTTGCCTCGACCCCTTCCTGGCGGAAAAGTGAGTGTTTCCACAACAAGGTACCCACTGGCGAGACTATGACGCATTAACGTGCCAAGTGCATCCTTTTAACTTTGCTTTGAGCGCCATCGTGATAATTACGACCAGTTTAAATATTAAGTCAGTATATGAAAAAGATTTGTGTTCTCACGGTTCAGTATTTTAATTTCTATGACTTGTTTACACTTTTGGTAGTAAGTAATATTGTGACCGAGAAAGTAATATTGTGACCGAGACAAGTAAGCACAAAAGAAACAACTGTGAAAGGAATGTGGTAGCCAGCCAGCCGTGCTCTGGTTTTCTCATAATGCTGAGCGTCATGGAGAGCCCAGGCCCACCAATTTCAGGTTGGCATCCCCCAAAGTAACTAATACTGAGCCATCATCAAACCCTAAAAAGAATATTAGTGAAATTAACAAAATCGATGAATAAAATCATTTTTCTTATTTTATATATTTTTATTGCACTGCTACCTGCAGCATTGCTGCAACCTATTGCTACGGTTCTCTTTCATTTTAGTTCTCGCTTTTATTCCTCTTGCACTTGCATTCCGCATACTGTATCTTTCTCACATCCATCGCCTTTCAGTACTTTAAGGGTGGGATTCCCATCTATCTATATCTTTCTTATCTAACTATTCTTGTTTTTTTTTTATAGGTTCTGTCTTAAGGTTCTGTCTAAACTCTTACCCCTTATTCATAATCGATTTTTAACTAAATCAGTGTAATAGTGTGCCCCGTCTCACTCTTTCGATCACCAAATGTCACGTGTCAGATAAAGACTTCAGAATTTTAGCTAATAACTTCATTATGAATAAGGGGGTTAGTACATACTGTACTAAAACTAAAAAAAAACTAAACTAAAAAATAAGACCTGCCTAGCTCTAAGAAATTGTTGTATTTTCTAAATTATATGTAATCGTTTTATATTAAGAATAAGATAAGATAAAAATGTTCTAAAGTAAGAAGACCACAAATGTATGTGTCGATGCAAATAACAGCCCTGGCTATATATATCATTTCCCTGTTAGCATAATATAGCGATAGGGTAGGGTTGGGTAGGGTAGAGTAGGGTAGGTTAGGGTAGCGTAGGGTAAGGTAGGGGGTAGGGTAGGGTAGGGTATTGTAAGGTAGGGGTAGGGTAGGTTAGGGTAGCACCACAAGGTAGGGTTTAATTTGATAAGTTCTAGTGATCAGTGCAATGAAATCGAATCAGTGCCAGTGCAGTGCAGTGATACCGATAAATTTCAATTTCACTTTATATTGACATTTTATACGAATATATATCCTGGGACATTCCTCACACACGGTCATCTGATCCCAAACCCAAACTAAGCAGAGCTTGTACTATGGAAACCAGATAACTGATATAATACATATACTACTTTTTGTTTGTAAATACATTCTTAATATACATAATTACACCCAGACTCAGGACATACAGACATGTTCATGCACACAAATGCATGTCCTGTGTGGGAATCGAACCCACGACCTGCAGCGCTATAGGTTAAGACTCCACGTCTTAACCAACTGCGCCAACTGGCCCGTCAAATGGAATTTACATTCTATGATAATATTTATTTTTTTTGACAAGAATCACTGTCACTGTTATGTTAATTTTTAATTCATTATTATGGTTTACATTCTTTGTTCTCTTTACCTTATCATAATTTGTTGTTGTTTTATTTTTAGTTTATACAATCTTCATGACATTTTGACATTTTACTTTATCATAATAAGTTATATTTAGTTTTAAAATCCCCGTTCTCTCTTCCTAAATATGTTAATATATAATTTGCTTTCTTGTCGAGTGGCAGTATGTACGGGCAAAACCGTACATTTACATTGTTTAGGATAACTGCTGACATCACTCATAGCAAGCGCGAACATGCGTGACCTTATTTTTAAGTTAGTTTTAATTTAGTGTATTAAACGCATTCATTGACAACAGTCGGCTTCTCAATCTTGACAATCCCTACCGACTGGACATGACATCATCATCTTCCCCCAATTGACCTTCGGACGTAGCCATCATATTTTGACCCTTCGAGCCGAACTACTAGTACTACTGAGTACTACTACCACATCAAGTTATTTTTCAAATTTGCCTCGCTTTTTCAAACTCAACTTTCGTGTGCCAGACTTATAAATAAAATTTATGCGACTAGGGCTACATTCCGAATTGAATAATATCGCTCACAGTGCTCACAGCAATAATTTGCGTAGATATCACCGTGAGCGCTGTCAAAAGTGACGGTTGTGCGGTTAATTATTGTGTTTTCGGCAAAAAGCCTAATAAGATTCTTGGTTTTCTATTTGGCAAAGATACTTTATATGATTTGATGAGAGAAAAATAATAAAAGACGCGAATATTCCTTTTTGCGAGTTAAATTATAAAAGATATGAGGAGTCCTAGCGCATTGTTAATTCAGATTTTAATTAAATTCCCAAATGTTCTGTTTTGAATACTGTGAGCGCGATAATGGGCGTTCCGAATTGTTTACAGTTCTCAGCTGTCATTAACGTGATATCTAACTCAGTAAGCAAATTATTGCTGTGAGCACTATGAGCGATACTTATTATTCAATTCGGAATTTAGCCTAGGGTATGGTCGGTGTGAGCGCAATATGGCGGATATCATGACGTCATCTATGACGTTTCACGGGACATGGTAATCTGTCATTATTCAATTCGGTACGGGTTTAAGCACGCTCAAATCGATTACAGCGATTATAGCATTAATTCGGAATGCAGCCTTTGTATCCATGGTCATGAAAAAATTAAAAAAACAAAAACAAAATTTGAATTATTTGTAACGGCTGGACGACTTTATGTTAAATGATAAATGAACTGCATCTTCCTTTTTCCAACTACCTAGTTATCATTTCAGTTTTGTTTTTCCCGACTGCCAAGGAAGGTTCAATTTTATGTTTCACGTGTAACTAATTGATTTGCATTTTGTTTGGCAACTTTAGCGAGTAGTGAAAAATCAGTGTGTTGTTCGGAGATAAGGTGTGATAGTCTTCAAAATTCAGTCAGTAATGATACTCCCAACTCCCAAAGTAATTAGGAAATAACTAACTACAAATCACAGAGACAATTCAAATTAAACAAAATATCATGGCAATGACTGCCAACATAAAAGAACTTGAAACAAAAATTGTCAGTCACGAAGCATACGGATCTTTGTAAGTACCTATATCATCAATTGAAGCTTTGAGGACATTTCCACGAGGCAGCTCCATCCATAAAAAACAAGTACTTACATGTTTCTATTCGTATTCTAGGTTTCTTCTAATAAAACCCTATGAAATTTTGTAAACACCATCAAATTTTAACTAATATTGACATCTGTCTGTGGGAACTCAGATTCCTGGTTATGCTATAAAATACAAATTGCTCAAAAAGACTCTCACGACTGATTGAATAAATTATAAATACCAAAGGTGTGCAGACTGCCTGGCGGTCATTTCCTCGTGTGCATTGACATAACTATTATACCTAACATTGCATTAAAATATTTGTATCTACAAGATCTTATAATTCCTCAGCTACAAATGGTCTCCAAGAGACTTCGAACTTGGATTGGCTCTAGGTCAAGGTAAATTTGGGCATGTTCATGTCGCAAGGGAAAAGAAAACTGGGTTTTTAGTTGCCATTAAAACACTATTCAAATCTCAGATTGTTAAGTCGAGATGTGAACGGCAAGTTATGCGGGAGATTGAAATTCAATCACATTTGAAGTAAGTACAATTTCTAATATTTAGCAAAAAAAAAAACAATTTATATATAATTTATTTATTTAAATAAATTAATAAAAAAGTGTAGTTTGTTCAGGATTAGATATTTTATTCACTTTTATTTCTTTATTAAGTTTAAGGATTACAAATCTAACCTAGAGAAGTTGGTATCTGAGATGAGTTCATTGACAAGTTCTCTTTAAAAAATATCAAAGACCAATGATTATGAACATCATTCTTGTCATCATCATCATCATCATATCAGCCCATGTATGTCCACTGCTGAACATAAGCCTCCCCCATTGATTTCCACTTCGAACGGTTCTGGGCCACTTGCATCCAGCGGCGCCCAACGACTCTGACCAGGTCGTCGGTCCACCAGGTGGGAGGTCGTCCCGCTCGGCGCTTTCCAGTATGTGGTCGAGAACCTTCCTTCCCCATCGGTTATCGGCTCTTCGAGCGATGTGGCCTGCCCATTGCCACTTCAGTTTTCTTGTCATCAGGTGATTATTAATGTATAATTATTAATTCAGGCATCCAAACATATTGCGTCTACTGACATGGTTTCATGATGAGAGGCGCATATACCTGGTTGTAGAGTTTGCAGCCGAGGGAGAGCTGTACAAACACCTCACTAGGTCACCTCATGGACGCTTCCCTGAAGCTAAAGCTGCTAGATATATTTATCAGGTAAGAAAATATTGTATTAAAGAATATTAAAGACTAGCTTGCTGCTTTCATTCACATTCCCACTAGATAGAAAAAGTGCCTGTCACTCCATCTATAATCTATCTCTATGCAAAAAATCACATATTCTGATGCTCCTTTGCTGCATGAAAGAAAGACAAACATACAGTTATAGTAAAAGCCTCTTATTCCATGTGGTGTGGATAAAACAACAAGTAGTCTGGAATTATATATTTATTATACTACTAGCTGTCCCCCACAGTTTAACCTGCATTCCCAGAATAAAAAGAAGCCTTGTCCTTCTCCAGACCATAGGCTATCTGCATGCCAAATTTCATCACAATTAGTTCAGTGGTTTAGGCGTGAAAGCATAATGAGCCTGATGAGGCTAGTCAAAGAATAATCAATAATAAATAGTCCATTCTTTTTTTTTTATACCACTTAGGTGGCAAACAAGCATACTGCCCGCCTGATGGTAAGCGTTACCGTAACCTATGGATGTTCCAAATTTGCCAATCCTAAAAACTAATGCAGATTCTTAAAACTATATTTAAAAGAAATTTCATATAAATAATAATATATGCCCATTTCTGTTTTAAGGTAGCAGATGCAGTAGAATACTGCCATCAAAACCATGTGATACATAGAGACATCAAGCCAGAAAACATTTTAGTAGCATTCACTGGGGAACTCAAACTTGCTGACTTTGGTTGGTCAGTACATGCACCATCAGAAAGGTATCTATGATTTACAAATGTATATCTTGATTTAAGCCTAAGGTTTAAGACTCACATGTCCATAGGCAGCTAGGTTACCAGCTGGTAGACCATTTGCCTGCTTGTTAACCTCTTGACCTAAACAGAAATCCTTACAAATTACATAGAAGCAAGGTCTAAGACCTTCACTATTCAAGATTCCTCCTTTGAATAGTGAATCTCTTCCCCACCAGTGTTGGTTTTTGGGCCAGTGACCATTATATTGATTGCTCTAAGAACTTTAAAAGAGTGATGTGGATTTTTCTATTGTAATTGTGGCAACTTGTGATTCTAAACTGATTTATATTTCTGCTTGATGTTGTATCACATATTTATAAAACGCAACATCTTTTTGGCAGTTTAATGTACTTATATCTTGAGAAAAACGGCATTCATTGAGGTTTTCACCATAAGGCTGAGTATTCAGAGATTTTCTAAGGGATGTTTTTTAAGCACCAATAGAATCACGTAATTTATCTAGCCTTGCTCAGCGCAGCTCTAGTGGATATGAGTGTAGCGGAGTAAGGTTTTTGTACATAAATTCGAAACAAGCGAGAAATGCGTGCGAGGAATGTGTGAATGAAAATGTGCGCCTACCAGTCAGCCAATAGATGTATATTTGGTAGAGGTCATATACTCATATCCGAAAAGAGTGCGCTACATAGGTAGGTACCTTGCACACCTTGCCCCACTTTATTACAATTTCCTCGCACATCTCCTGTGGAAAGGGTTACACCATTTTTCACAGCTTCGCTATGCATCCTCGCACCGCTCCGAGCTCCACGACCTCGCATATGTCTGGTGGATGTGCAGCCTTACCCAGTAGGTGTCTTGAAGTTTTTCTTTGGTTATTCATTTCCATGGGAGCTGAACTGTGGCCATTTTAGTAGAACAAGTCATTAGACAAAAATAACCATGCCGGTGAAACACTACTGTCAGAAAAAAATCAGTACATTTTTTTTATATTCTCTAACAATATGATATGGATATTCCTTTACAGACGGAAAACAATGTGTGGAACTCTGGACTACCTGCCACCTGAGATGATAAAACGTGAGGTTTATGATGTCTCCGTAGACCACTGGTGCATTGGTGTACTACTCTATGAGTTCTTAGTGGGAAAACCACCATTTGAAAGTGATGGCCAAGATAAAACATATGCAAAAATTCTTACCTTAGACATGGTGTTTCCCAACTATGTACCTGAAGGTGCTAAGGATCTTAT
Organism: Achlya flavicornis; assembly: GCA_947623365.1. NCBI lineage: Eukaryota > Metazoa > Arthropoda > Insecta > Lepidoptera > Drepanidae > Achlya > Achlya flavicornis. The sequence continues at coordinate 6,633,830 of OX392488.1, forward strand.
TTCCAAGGTATCTTTGTATAAATTCTATTATTTCTTTGTTGAATGTTTCTGGCAAAAAAAAAGAATTGTAATTCTATAGATGTATCCTTTTATTTCAGCTACTACGTCACTCAAGCAAAGATAGGATTTCACTAGGCGAAGTTAAGAATCATCATTGGGTGCAAGAGTTTCAGAAACACTGACCTCAATATTTGGAAGTTGTTATGTTGGTATCCGTTTTTCTTTTTGTAATGGGAAGCTAGTGGAATCACAGCCATTAGAAATAGGAAGTTAAAGTTTGGCAAAGGGCATAGGTGGCCCTACCATGTATAGTCTTGCATCTGGGGTTTTACGACCTACCACAGAATAGATAACAGCCACATCATCGCAGTGAGATTATAATATTATGTTACATACTATTATTTTCCTCTATGTGATTTATATTTACAAAATGTATTTTTTTTTTTTATTTCGTCTATCTGCGATCAGTCCTTAGACTATGAGGAAATTTTATGTAACTCATCGTCGTGACTGTGGATCGTGGACTCCATGGAGAACCATCCAGTTAATTATATTGCTAAGCTTAGCTTATATTGGTTTCCTTTTTAAGTGATTAAATGGGGTGAGATTTGTTAATTGGACTGCCAGTTGATTGGGATGATTCTGGAGCCGCCTCTTGTAGTCTTTATTTCGAGAGGATATTTCTTCTTTCACTGTTGGTACTTTTAAGTGGTAGTGTAATTCGACATTCGATGAACCAAGAAGTATTGGATAGACTTTTCAGAATAGCATTTTGAATTCTCTGTACTAAATTTATGTTGGAGTTACAGGCACAGCCCCAAAGCTCACTTCCGTATGTCCAGATAGGCTTAATAACTACCTTGTAGACCAAGAGTTTGTTTTCTAGTGACAGTTTCGAATTTCTACCAATAAGCCACTGGAGACTTTTGTATCTGAAATTGGCTTCATCTCTTTTCTTTTTTACATGCGTTTTCCAAGTCAGTCTCCGGTCCAGGTGCATTCCTAGGTATTTAACGGTGTCATTGTGAGGTAGAATGTCTTCTCCTAGTTTTACCGGTGGACAGTTTCCTTTTCTAAGAGAAAATGTTATCTGCACGGACTTTGTTGCACTTGTTTTAATTCTCCACTTCCGTAGCCACCTTTGTAGTTTGTTAAGCTGATCTTGTAATTTGTTTGAAGCTTCTTGGGGATCTTTACTGCATGCCAGTATTGCAGTATTCTCGGCAAAGGTAGCGGTTGTTATTCCTGGAGATTGTGGGAGATCAGCTGTAAATATAGTATAGAGAACTGAGGCTTGTGGTACTCCGGCATTAATTTCCGTAATTTTTGACGTACTATCTACTTCTTTGATTTGAAAAAGTCTTCCCGTCAGGTATGATTCAAACAAAGTATAGAAAGAGTGGAGTAGCATAGTTTTTATGTTGTTTAACAGTCCTTTATAGGTAGGTAGTTTTTTGGGGTCTGTTGGCGAGTGAGTAGGCTCAGTTGTAGATAGAGTGAAAGATTTGTTCTTGTCTACACACTTTTTGAGTTCCCTTCCTCTAGTTGTTATAATTCTGGAGCCCCAGTGCGTATGTTTCGCGTTCCAGTCGCCGCCTGCAATGTATCGACCACCCAGAGACAGGAGTAAATGTGTAAAGTGAAACTCGGAAATTTTGTGTTTTGGTGGGTAGTAGACCGCGGAGACACTAAAGTATCCAACCCTATCTTCTATTTATTTTGATGTGGCTTGAATATGGTCCGTTCGGTACTCAGGCAGCAGATGATGTTTGATGTTTTTTTTGACAATTACTGCTGTTCTTCCGTGAGCTGTTCCATCTGGGTGGGTTAGTGGAATAGATATTGTACTCTATATCGGTATAACTATGCAGATTTTATTAGTGAAATGTGTTTCAGATACAAGAATAATGTCCAATTTGTGAATTTTTATAAGTATTTCTATTTCGTATTTGTTAGGTGCTAGTCCATTAATGTGCCAGGCTGCAGTCCATAAATGACATGAAGTAGTATTTTGTAGGATTGTACCTATAAAGGTCAGCTTTTGGGCCTAGTTTCCTATTATCCCTCAAAGGATTTTAATTATTATCTTTTTCGAGTACCTTTTCTTCCTAGCAGTTTCTATGATTGATTTAGCCAATACAATTGCACTGATGTGTATGTTACGGAATCTCCATGCGGATCCCTAATCACACGGTCTTTTACCATTACCGATTACTCAGCATAGTATACGCTCCGTGAGAACCGCGAGTGTTACGGATTACCGTCGCTTTTTCCAAACCTAACATCGGTGAGACTAGTCGTAAGTCTATAAGTAAGTTGTATGTAAATAAGTATTGATGTTATTTTATTGTTAGTGATAATAAATGCATACATTTTAGTAACAATATAATTTTCTTTTCTTAGATAACAATTTCACAATTGGCAGGGTCTTTTAATTGTTGTGAATTAACATTAATAATGAGTATTTAAAAGTTCATCTTTGTTGAATAGATAATTAGACAGCTACAGTATAATCAAAGGCTATAGCCTAATTTGTTAATCCAGCCGAGACCTTCCCTACTGCCCTTCAATGGCTTGTACTCAAGGCCCACCCAATCGTTGTATCCACTGGTTGATAAATGCTGGAGTACATACTCGTAGTTTATCTCGCCGGAAGTGTCTGGCTCATTGCGGTGTGGCACCTGAGCAATCTGTAATTTGGTTATTAAATTATTATCTTTACATATTATGTTGGTACTAAAATCTTATTAAATAAATAATAAATATCCTGGGACATTCCTCACACACGGTCATCTGATCCCAAACTAAGCAGAGCTTTGTACTATGGAAACCAGATAACTGATATAATACATATACTACTTTTTGTTTGTAAAGACATGTTCATGCACCGAAATGCATGTCCTGTTCGAGAATCGAACCCACGACCTGCGGCGCAATAGGTGGAATCTTTACCAGACTCTTAACTTAACCAACTGCACCAACTGGCCCGTCAAAACTATTATTATTAACTATTTTCAAAAGTCTCAAGTATTTTATTGTATATTTATTTTATTTAATCATATGTTTCATTCAGTATCGACTTTTGACTTTTTCTTTAACGTTATCTTGCAACTGTAGGTAAAATAATAATACTAAGCTGGTCAGCAGGGTGATTTTGTCAGTGTGGCATGTCTTGCATGTTTTCATACAGAGAGACTCCTACATTCAATGCATCTCTGAACGAAATTCCAATATTTGGTATGTGGGGCAGTGTAAAGGAGCACAAATTGCTAGTAAGCAATAAAAACTATTTCTAAAACATAGCCATTATATTATATCTACCTAACTGTGATTAATTTGGACAGCAGGGTTCAACCACAGCTTGATAATAAATGGATAATTATAAATTGCTTTAACATTAATAGGTACATAACTTTAGGTTATAGGTGCTATAAGATTTTTTTGTGAAATTAACAGCCTGCTTGTATAAATTGATATGCAGTTAGCTCTATATCTTGTCATTAATAGATGCAATCATACCCTGGTGGCAATCATATTCACTCTTGCTGACCTTGCCCTTCACTCGCTTTCAATGTCATTATCATCTTTGAGATTGGGAGTCAAGAGGTGTCGCCAGGTGCTTAAAATGGTGCACCATTTCGCTAATTTGCGACATGTAGATGTTGTAGATCTATATGAAACTTTATTACCTCCTTAATATTTACCTGAACATGACCAACATATGGCATAAGGTTTGTGATATTATGTGATATATCTCCACATATCTGTTGTAAGTGGAAAACATCCAACATCAACTTCAGGTGGGGGCTGTTGATGCGTTTTATTATGTCAACAGCTGAAAAATAAGTTATACCAAGTTATAAAATAAGTTTACCAGTCTATAATTTTATAACATACCTACCTACTGATATTATATTTTTCAAAAACCATACAAACCTCTCTCATAGTCATTCAAGAAGTATTGAGGAATAGAGTGCTGATTAATTGGTTCAATAACTCCAAGAATATTTGCCTCCTTCAAAATATCTGCAGCATACTTCAAATTGCTCTCATAAGTTTCCCAGTTTTTTGATGTGACTGTCTCCACTTTGCCAGCCATTATGTGTATTTTTTTTGAGTTAACTGCCTTTGCATAGTCAACAGTGGTTCTAAAGTTTTCCCTGAATTCATTTTCTTTACCCGGGACAGCTGTCACTCCCAATTCACCTTTTGTAACATCTCCTGTAAAAAGATAATAATTTATTAGGTACATAAATATTCTATAATAATTAGTAGAATAGATAGTTATGAAACTATCTATAGGTACTTATAAAAATAATGATAATATTAAAATAGTTAAATCACCTGTTTTCAAATTAATGAGAACATTTTCAAGTCCAGCACTTTCCTTTGCTTGTTTAAATTGTTCTACGGTAAAACCCAACGGAAAACCAATTTCGACTCCTTTAAACCCCGCATCTTTTGCTAAAGCATATCTCTCCAGAACTGATGTTGCTTCAGTAAACATAAAAGAAAGGTTCGCACAAAACTTCATTGTTGTAAATTGTATTACTGAAAGTTTTGATATGAACAAGGATGTTATAAGATATGAATTACTTGTGTCGACGGCTATGTCTACAACTTAACTGGTTGTTGTAAAACTATGCAAAATTTTATATCAATCACGAGTAGAATACGTAAATACATTCATTATCAGCATTACACTGTTATCTAACCGCAAACAAGCCTTGTATTTATTAGGTATTTGATGTCTGTGGGTATTGGTTATCAAGTGGGTTGGTTATCAATCGTAGGCACCGTTATCCACCCGTTATCAATGTATGGATGGTTTGTTTGAAAGTTTGAAGTGTATAGGGTTGCCAGACCCTAAAATAAAAGCCGGACTCGGCGCTTAATATGGCCGGACATTTTGCCCTAAAAGCCGAACAATATTTCATACATAATAAAGAAAACTCAAGTACATATATAAATTGTTTATTATTTAGTCATGAGACGTTTTCTTTCCATGTCAAATCGTGTACTTATGGTACAAATTAGTTCTAATTATCAACAGTTTGGTATTTTCAACCAAACTAAAACCCTATGGAAAGAAAACGTCTCATTAGCACTGTCCGAAATATTGGAGCCGGAAATCCAGGTGCGTTGCGTGTGTCATCGCATCGCTCAAAACCCTACTCACTCTCAATGGTGTGAGCTTTTTGGCGGGAACTTTCAGAGTGACGCTGCGTTTTCGTTTTTTTTTTAGATATAGATTTTTTGATAATAATCAAACACAATGAGAATTTCAACAAATATGGCGCGCAAGTTTTTTTTTTGGACATCGGTGATCTGTCAAACTATTTTACCCGTTTAAATTAAGAATGCTTGGTCTACACACATCACTTGCAGTGAGGTACAAACTTATCATAATCGGGATAATAACTATCATAAAACTGTGCAGTAATTTAAAGTAAAAAGCACTAGTGCGTAATAAGCTGCAAGTGTGTTGAAATATAATAATAATAATAATAATATGCTGCGTGTGTGGAAAGATTAGTCTTGAAAATATTTTTTTTTTTTTTTTACTGTGTATAGGCCTGTGTTTGACCACAATCTCACTATGGTGAGTGATGATGTGGTCGAAGGTGGTAAGCACACAAAGCCTAGAAGGAACTGGCTCTCAAGTGCAGCTGACGGAACACACCGACAGGTGCTTGGCGACAGATTTTCAACTTGAGGGTGGTAGCCAGCCAGACGGGTACTACAAAGTACCCTACCACCGTGCTATGGTTTCCTCACGATGTTTTCCTTCACCGAAAGCTCAAGCTCATTGTAGGATTCGAACCCGGGACCTTCGTCTCGGTATCCGACGTCACTACCACTGAGCTATCATCGCCTATATATCATAATATATGCGTAATGCGTAATAAGCTGCATTAAGAAACGGTGTAATAAATGTGAATTTACGAGCGAGTGTGTTGAAATATAAATTACAGTACAAGTTGGTGAAGTAACAGAAATAAATTATTATATTATAGCTGCGTGTGTGGAAAGATTAGTATTGAAAATATATCATAATATGCTATGCTTGCTAGCCTTGCTATGATTTATATTGATATGTATTATAGCTACGTCTGTGATGGGCTTAATTAGCGGCTTCCTACTTAAATAGGATAAACGTAGTTTTAAGTTAGCTGACCAAATCCTTTTTATAAGAACTTATTTTTGATATTAATATATATTTCAAAACATCGATGTTTTGAAGAACGATGTTACATCCCTAAACGTCCTAAATCGGAGCGATGCGAAGTAGAGCGGTCGGTATCTTCCTATCTCACTACTTAGAACACTAACCGGTCTAACTGCGATTACACCTTCCTATTTCCTACTTAGGAACCTAAAAGTAGGAAGGTGTAATAGCTACTTTAGGATCCTAAAAATAGGAAGGTGTAAGTGTAAAGAGTACTTTACTTGACACTGGCAGAAATAAGTCCTAATTTGGATTTGATTGCCAAACATCAAAAAAAGAAGAAATAAAAAAAAAAACTTATTCCAAAGAGTATAAAGTGCGTTCGAATTGGGGTATGGTAGCAAAAATAACAGTCAAAAATGCCAAAAACGATCACATCTGGCGTTCGATTTGGAAACATTGCGTTTTGAACTGTTTTCGTCTTTATTCTATGGTTTTCGTTCATCGTTCGTTTTACTTGGAAACAGTTAAAAACGACATCGTGAACTGCAAATTTTGACCCACCTCCGAGGCAGGGTCGTTTGTGATCATATTTTGACATCTTTGAATCTGACAGATAAGTTTTGGAAAATTCAAACGGGAAGCGAAAATTCTAATTTTTATCGTAAAATTTGATAGAAATACTAACAGGCAAGAAAATAATTTGTCAGATTAACTGAAGGAAAAAGGTAGGTTGAGACAAGTGACAAGCAGGTGATGAGCATGCAAATATCATTTTTGTATCTAATCGTTCGATTTGGGAAATATCGTTTGCGGCAAAAGTTGCAAAATTGTTGAAATTTTCCAATTCGAACGCATAAACAAAAATGCCCATTTTGAAACTGTTAAAAACGACATCACTCCAATTCGAACGCACCTATAGTAACTTATTCTTTGACGCACAGACCACTATAGGGGATACTACGCAGCGTTGCCATTAGGATACGCACTAGTACGCATTGCGTACTATTTCGTTAGGTAGCGTTCTCGGGTACTCTCCCGCCAATTTGCGTACTATTTTACTGTCAAGCCAAAAAATAATAATAATTAAAGTCGAAATAATAAAGTTCAATAGTTTTAATTACTGTCAAGCTAGTTTCAGCATAAAATGACTACTAGCGACCCCAGTGTGTTTCTTTTTAAAACACGCTTTTATTAGCTTTACTTGTATGTTTATATGTAATGGAATCTTCAAACGTAATATTCATCAACTTTCAAACGTCAGATTAAACTGAAATTTTGCACACTTATCGTGTAATACAATAATTTGGTACCATCGAGCTGATCTGATGATGTATTCGGAAGGTAGGCACTGGAACTCTATAACGGAATTACGTATGTTAGCCGTGTTTGGACTTGTTGCAATCGTCTTGAAATGCAGTTTGACTGTATATGGTTTTCAAGGTCTGATGATGGAGATGGAGGGTAGGCACTTGAACTGCATAATGGAGCAATGTTTCTTAGCCGTGTTTGGGCTTCTGGGATTTTTTGTAAGATGCACATTAATCATAATGGTTTTCAGGGTATGATGATGGAGACAGAGGGTAGGTAATTGGGTTTGTTGCTGTCTAAATGTAAGCAATTTTTGAAATTTTGTAATTAATTTTAATATTAAAATGACAATTGTGGGGCGCTTTTCCTTAAAACCTAATAGAATTTCTTATCATTATTATGAAGAAATATCGTAATTTTTCATTAAAATATTAGACTTTATTATAAAAATTGCTTACATTTAGGGCTTTACGGGATAGACAGAGAATATAACATTATTTAACAATTTTAGTGCAGGGCTTTTTAAACCGTGTTTTTTTTTTAACTGTAATTTATTTTTATTCCATATTCCAATTCTAAGGTTCGTTCTATCATTCATCGTTTCAAATTCAAATTTTATTTACAAAATGCAATTAATAAACTTACTTTATCTGAGCAATAACGAATAATTTTTTAGTCACTGCGTAAGTGCGTACTTAAAAGTTAAGTTTCGTACTATTTTTAGGTGCTGTGCGTATCCTATTGTGAACTCACTCTGGCAACATTACTACGTATCTTATCTTAATATCTTTGACGTTTGATATTTTCTTTGCTTGTTGAATTGTTAATCTCTGCGATTTTGTTTTATAAAATTGTTTGCAATTGCTACGCACTACAAATGGAATTATTACCCGTTACCCATGTCCTTTTCGATATGGATGGTTTGATATTAAGTAAGTACATATTACAATTTTCCTCATAATAAATTAAATTGTACCTATTTGAGCACCGTAATGTATGAGTGACTACTCACTCATACATTACGGTATAATATTGTCTAATCATATCCCATCTGCATCGTAGTATCCCATAACGTGGTCTGTGCATAAAATTTTTGACGAGCCGGGCGGTTAGCTACTCTAATAACTAACCGCCGCCGCGCGGGTCGTGGGTTCGGTTCTCGCGGTTTAATAATAGTTTCCTGGGATTGGTGGCCGTGTGCTATTTATGAATGTTCAAGGATATTTATTGTCTTACTATTAAAATCTGCACATATATGGCTTTTCAGTGAAGATTTATGTACAGTCGAGGACATAAATATGTATACACTTTTTGAAATTCAAAAGCGATTTTCTCGCGTTTTTAACATTCAAGTGTTAAAATATTACAAAATTCATAATAGTATATGTTAGATAATAATATAATTATAACATAATTTCAATCAGTAGTTTTAGAGGAAACCGTTCTTGAATTTTACTAAGTGTATACATATTTATGTCCTCGACTGTACAATAAAACAGCTCAAATAAATATAGTTACCTATTGATTAAATTTATTTTTTTTGATCCTTGCTACTGGAATGTTATTTAACTTTGAATGTTTTAACATAAAGTATTGATTATTACTATATTTTGTTGCTATTTTAGCACTCATGTTATTGAGAAAGAAAGTGTTTTAAAGCTATTCGGTCTTTATTCTCTTAATTTCCTTTTTGCTCATGCATTTATTCAACAATATTTCAACTTCTTATAGATACAGAACATTTATATACTGTAGCGTTTCAAAATATTGTGTCACGCTATGGAAAAAATTACACTTTTGAGTTGAAACTTAAGCTCATGGGCACACAGGCTCAGGAAACAGCAGAAAGAATTATAAATGAGCTTGATTTACCAATGACTGTTCAAGAGTTTTATGATGAGAGTAAAAAGCTTTTTGAGGAATTATTTATTGATGCTGAACTTTTACCAGGTAAGTTATTTGATGCTGTAATGATCATTAATAAGTTAAACACCTGTTTAAGCAGACTACTCCAGGTATTGCTGTTACTTCAAATATTTTAGTGTTCCATAACAAATCAATGACAGAGGATTGATGAAACAACAGAAAATTATATTTTATGTGTGTATAATAAAAAATAACAGCTATACTCCTTTCAAATCACAAATTTGACGTAATCATCAAACTTATAAGGTATACAATTTATAATTGGCATTTTTCAGGTGCAAAAAGATTGATAGAACACTTACACAAAAATAATATACCTATTGGCTTAGCAACAAGTTCTAGCAAAGAAAGTTATGAGCTTAAGGTTAATAAACATCAGGAACTGTTTTCACTGTTCCCCTACAAGACAATGGGTTCCTCTGATCCAGAAGTAAAGAGAGGCAAACCATATCCCGATATATTTATAGTGGCTGCAAGCAGATTTCCAGACAATCCAAAACCTGAACAGGTGAAGAGAATTGTCTAAAAAATATTTCATTGATTCCAAATTTAAATTATGTTACTTTTTCTTCTTCTTAGTTTTAAGTTTGGCAACCAAATCCAAATTAGGATTTATAGTGTTGAGTCACAATAAATCTCAGCTACCTACCTCATAGATTTACTTGCTAGGAGAATACACAAATGATTTATATTTTCAAAAACCCACATGATCTTACTGTTGTTAAGATTTTAAACACAGTCTATTTTGCATTGGTTTAGGTCACTTTTAGCTTAGGTACTCGCTACTCAAATTAGAGAGGGCCCAACTATTCTTAATTAACTATTCTTTTCACCTTTATGTATTTGTTGAGTTAAATAAAGCTTATTATTATTATTTTTCTTTGACATTCTTAATAGAAAAATAAATTCATATCATGGTAATAATGCATAGCAAATTCCCACAAAGTCTGTTTTGCTCACACAAATTATAGTTACCTAACTGTAACATTGCTAGTAGCAAAGTCACAGTTGCACCATTTTGTAATGTCTTATTGTATGTTTAATTATATAATAAGACATTATATAGTAACCATGTAATACAGCAACAGCTTCTTATGTAAACAAATTAAGATAATATAATAACATTAACAAATTAAGATAATATAATAACATTTAAATAATTTTTCAGTGTTTGGTATTTGAAGATGCAGTGAATGGAGTGAAGGCCGCAAGGGCAGCAGGAATGCAAGTGGTAATGGTTCCGGATCCTCGAGTGGAAAAGAATCTTACTAGAGAGGCCACTCTTGTAATCAAGAGTTTAGAAGATTTCAAACCTGAGCTCTTTGGTTTACCATCATTTGAGGATTAATGATAATAAGCTGGTCAATTTTTTAGCATATCTTTTGTATAGTATACTGTTTTTATTAATGTTTTACTCATAAAACTACAAAATATAGTGAATTGAACCATATTAAAATATACTTTACGTATATGTGTTAATTGTTTATATGTATATACAAGAGTTAAGTTAAGGTCATGTATATAGATAAGATAATGAGATGTTACATCATTAAGATAATTCATGGGCAAATGCGTAACAAGAATAGGAAGTTATAATTAGCATGTCGGCTCGAAACAGAGAATAGCTAACTAGTATTTATTGTGTACAGCAAGCAACCCTGTGATATAAACTTAATAAAAATGTATTTCAATAGTGTAACTCATGTTTTATTTGATATGGATGGATTGCTCTTGAGTAAGTTTTAAATCCTTTTAAAAAAATGTTAATGGAATTTATGTGTGTTTTAATTTTATTTTGCAAGCTGTTTATTATTTCAGACACGGAAGACTTATATACAATAGGTTTTCAAAAAGTGGCTTCGCGTTTCGGCAAGGTCTTCACTTTTGAATTAAAAAGTAAAATAATGGGTCAACAAAGTAAAGAGTTTGCGGATAACATTATTAAAGATCTGGGATTACCAATGACTGTGGATGAGTTTTTAACTGAAACACGGGAGATTTTCGAAGAACTATTTCCTCAGTGTAAAATATTACCAGGTATGAATGTTTTGATCAGTTTTAATCTTTTAAAGACCAGGAAGTTGTATTTTTTTTTTGTTTCCAGGTGTTAAGAGACTTATTGAGCACCTTCACAAAAATAATGTACCATTGGGTTTAGCAACAAGTAGCAGTAAGGAATCATATCAAATGAAGGCTTGTAATCACCAAGAATTTTTTGATCTACTTCCATTTAAAACATGGGGATCGTCTGATCCTGATGTGAAGCGAGGAAAGCCGCACCCAGATATATTTTTAGTCGCCGCTAGTAAATTTCCGGATAAACCCTCTCCTGATAAGGTACTTAAAATATTTGATAAAATTTTTAATTTAACTGGAAATCGCGAATTCGATTCGATTCGCTTAAGAGGCTGCTAAGTTATTTGCAGACTAAAGGTCTTCACTCAGTATAACAGCACGGCTACGTAGACAGAGCATACCGTTTATTCGCTCAAAGAGCAGCTCGACTGGGGGGTACGTCCCTTACAGACCTTACATAATACCGCAGCCAAATAACATTATGTTGTGTTCCTGCGCGTGAGTAAGGTTACCAAAGGTCATTGGGCAGTGGGGAAATGGTCGGTAACGACTGAGCGGTGCTTGGTGTGTCGCAAGCGTCCATATGGCTACGGTAACCGCATACCATCAGGCGGGCCGTATGTTTGTTTATCGACTTGATTGATAGGTACTACATCGCATCCATAGAGATAAATATAACCTATAGGTACTTATCTCTATGATGGCATCGCATGGACCCGCTCATCAGTACACTCCACTCCACAGAGACACACTGAACAGACTTCGTAAAACAGCAACTTTTATTCAGTTTTAATTCTAAGGTTCTCTAACCATGTTTTTTTTTTCAGTGTCTGGTGTTTGAGGATTCTGTTAATGGAGTGAATGCAGCCCACGCGGCTGGTATGCAGGTGGTGATGGTTCCCGATACTCGCCTGGATCGTTCACTGGCGTCCAACGCTACCCTAATCTTAAATTCTGTTGAAGAGTTTCGCCCAGAACTATTTGGATTGCCGCCTTTTTTAAACTGAAGGATGGTCAGGAATCGCTATATTTTTTAATAAGTATTAGTGAATATACCACATTAGTTTCGAGGCGTGAAACGACCACGCTTATTGGTTCTTTGAGCGAGATAACTATATTAATTATACAGGTTGGCCCTTTGGGATGATTATCTGATATGTTAGATTTGGGTGCAGCGCTGACGACAGACTTTCCGCCCGCACTTTTTAGAATGTTAAAATAGAAACGATTCAATTCTAAGCAGTAACGCACACGTCGCGCAAAAAGTCTGCGAAAGAATAGGATGTACCCTTTCTTCTTTTTCTGTACAAAATAATACATCGCAATCTCTGCATGTCCATAGCATGTACCTACGTCCCTAGCTAGAGTTCCGCCGACAGAATGATCGAAGATTTAATGTACGTTGTGTTATGTGCTTTGAATCTGTGAAAAATCCGTGACTGTCATTTTTGTGTGCCGACTCCTTCGTACAGTCTGTCGTCTGCGCTGCACCTTAAAGCAGTTATTAACTACACTATATTGCATTCTAAATAGGACGCGGGACGGAAGACTCGTAGGGATTCAACATCGTTCTTAAAAACATCGATATCCTTATCCAATCGTCCTTACAAATATCGTTTTTTTTAAAACATGGTTAATATATAACGATACTTATGTCGATGTTCTTCCGATGTTTTAAATTTTTTATTCTCTCATCCGTCGATCACACGACTAAACATTTTAGTGAACATAAATGAGCTCCTTTAAACTAAAATTTTAAACTAAATCTGAACAGTTTTCAACTCAATACCTTCGCTAAATTGCATTTATTAACTTCCGATCTTAAAAAGAAAACACATTTCAAATACAAAGGTTTTCTATTATTTTAAGATCGTCAAAAGTGATGTCAAAAGTCACAAACATCAACATCGATTATTCATTCCGTTTGTGCTCTGCTAACCGACGAAATCAAGTTCTCGTTGGTTCACCGTGCTTTCTTCTTCTTCAACAGTTAAGCCGATCACAGTACCTATAACATACATTAATATGCCGAGCTATAATATAAATTACAGTAGGTACTTACAAGTTGGTGAAGTAACAGAAATATATATTACTATCTGTCCCCCGCAGTTTCACGCGCGTTCCTGGGGCAAAAAGTATTCTACGTCCTTCTCCATACCATATGCTATCTGCATGCCAAATTTCATGATGATCCGTTGAGGCGCGAAGGCGTAACATACAAACAAAGTCACTTTCGCATTTATAATATTAAGGATTAAGATAGCTGCGTTTGCGGTCACTCAAAGATTAGTATTGAAAATGTATCGTAATATGCCTTGCTATGATTTATATTAATATGTATTATAGCTACGTCTGTGATTGGCTTAATAAGCGGCTTCCTAGTTAGAGTGATCCTAATTAGGATGCTAAAAATAGGATAGTGTAATAAGTGCTTTATTATTATTTAAGTTTGGCTACCAAATACTTTTTTTATGGACTTATTTTTGTATATTATTTCAAAACATCGATGGTTTTAAAAACGATTATACATCCCTAAACGGCCTAAATCGGAGCGATGAAATTATACTTTCCTTTTCAAGGAAGTAGAGCGGTCGGGACCTTCCTATCTCACTACATAGGACAATAACGATTACACCTTCCTATTTCCTAGTAAGGAACCTAAAATTATGATGGTGTAATAAATAAGTGCTTAAAGTGAACTTCTTTGTAGGAAGTTTCCGAGATTTATAAACAGTGTTCACAAAAAAATGTGGTAATTGAAAATGTATAGGTTGTTTGTTGTGTCCAAAATAAAATATATGTATCATCAAGTTTCTTTTATTTGTATCCTCATATTTATATAGATATGCACCTAAAATAGGATGTTCAATTCATGTATGACTAAACGGGACCTTGTAGGGCACAGATTACAGAATAATTCTGTAATCTGTGATGTAAGGCTAAGTAGTAACAAGAATCTTATATAACTGATATATTCAGTAACAAACAATACTTTGTATCACAGATAAGATTCATAAATCATAGTTTTTTTAGAGCAAAAACTATTCTATTCCTGTTTATAAACCTAGATACATCTTTATTACGCATCAAAAAGCAGTTAAAAATCAAGAAATACTAAGTTCTAGAGGCAAACTGATCTGTGCGAGATGTTCTAGTTCTTGAGCGTGACAGTCGCACACTGGGCAGCTAGTATGGAACGCGTGCGCAAAAGTCGGTATCAATTTAAAACCCGCTTTCTAATATATAAAAACCTCTCTAATGATTATTTTCGATGTTAAATGCCAAAATTATAGAAGTATTAAATAAAAATATGTAAAAATAAATAAATACTTTATAAACTACTAGCTGCCCGGCGCGACTTCGTTCGCGTGGTGCTACCCTACCCTATGGTGCTACCCTACCCCACCCTACCCTACCCTACACTACCCTATCCTACCCTACCCTACCCTGACAGCAAAATCCCCATTATCAAAAATGATCCGCCATTTATTGAATCCATTTGTTACAAAAAATGTGAGAAATGAAGAACCGCTCGACGATTTTGTGCAAACTTCACATAAACCATCTACTAAATAGTCCGAACAAAGCCTAAAAATTTGGATAGGTGAGCCCGTTCTTGAGTTATAAAAATTACAACGAAAAGTGGCATTGATTTTTATATATATTTATAGATAGATAAGTTAACTGAAATAAAACTTTATTCTTATTTTTATGGGTTAAATCAAGGTAGCTTTTGTTTTGCTTTATTGTATTTTTTTATTTATCAACTATTTTTTAAGTTAGATATTAGGGAAAATGATAATACATAGGTATGTATTTAATATATATACCTACAATTTTATTCCTCCTCTAACATGTTCAGGACTTCGGGATCAAACGATTTTCTATTGTCTGTACGTCTGATACGCATTAAACTAATAAAAGGTTCTGATGATAAAAATAAGCGATTCATAATATCTGCCAGATTGTCAGACCTAGATTTTTTTCGGCTGAAGTATTAAGTCTTTATTTCGGGATTCCTGTGCCTCTTCGCTAAGCATTCCAATGGGTAATAAAGCATTAGTTACAATTTCAGGTCCATGTATCAGTAGTTTGTACATGGTAGGTGTCATGGGCATCCATGGATACAAACTTATATACAAAGAAGCAGTGTCCAAACAAAAAGTTTTGAATTTGTCAAGGTTAATCTTAAATCCACTGGAAATTGTTTGTAAAATCACGTAGAATCTTTTTATTAACTGCTGATCAATTCCAGTGATAGCTGCTGAAATTTCAGGATTTTGAAAAAAAAATCGCGCCACGTTTCCGTCATTACTATTGCCATATCCAGGCTTGGGCTTGTCTACAATTAAAGATAACCGATCATGAAACTCCTTTTGTATACGCGCTTTGTTTTCATCTACTGTTTTTTTTATTTGTTTGTTCACCCGCCAAATTTGATTAGGCATTTTATAAGAAAGATGCAATAGAGACTCAAATAGCAAATTATCCAAGCATGTAAGATTGAGATACCAAGTGATATATATTCAGTATTAAGGGGACTTTCCAGTAGGTACTTTGTTGAGATCGTTAAAATCTTTTGATGTCGCATTACACAAATAGCACCTCATAGTGGATTTCGTATCTGATAGCAAATTACATAATTTACCGTCCACCATAGTGAAAATAGTTTTATGTTCAATAATATATGTGGTGCCATCCATTTCAATTTTCGTAGGTTGTAAACGGTTTATTTGATCATCTAAATCTTGCTTAACTGACTTAACTAAAGCTTCACTTTCTTTTAAATACTGAAGGCTAATGGGCCTGCAAAGCCTTGGTGAAGAGGGCTTTGGATTTTGCCACAGTATTAAAGTTTTGTTGGCTCTCTCATACACCAGTCGCAATGGGACGAGGCAACTCAAAAACATGTATTTGTCATCAGCTGCTTCGGACACAAACTTTTGCTTGTATTGGGTATGAATAGAACTGCCATCGAAACCCCAATTTCGAATATAAAATCACTTTATCGTCATGATTTATCTCTTGAGATTTTAAAACATCATTTTGTGACTTTAATAAGCTAGTGGCAGTGTGATTTAATAAAGATTGAATGGGCACTAAGGCTTCGGTTTCGGTCACTTGGACATCTTTCGGATAGCAACGAACTTTTTCAGCTTGCACGACTTTATAAGAAGGAAATACGTCTGGTGCATAACTTCGAACAAGTTCATATTGCTTTCTCTATAGCTGTGCTTCAATTATCAAAGAAAGAGCCTCATAAGCTGACACTTTATTTGTTTTAGTTCCTGAAGTTGCATACAAACAATCTTTAGCATAACTGGAATTTCCGCAATTTTTTTTATAACTTCGAATTCTACACCTTTTCCAGATGATCGCAATTTCATTTGCGCTGCGTATGTTAAAATATCTGCATCTAATTGAGAACGTATTTCAGCTGTCTTTTTACGCTTAATACTGTCACTGGATTCTGAGAAAGAAGTTGATGGTCTCCCTTTTTTGGATGTGAATAACGCCTGAACTCCATTTAACCAAGTATTTTCAGCCGATGAAAATCTTTCTTTACATCTGTTATGACGTAACCATTTCTTGCTTAACTGGGTTTTAAAATTCCGAAGCGCTTTTTTTACTACCACTTCCCGTAATTCTTTGTCTGTGCCACCCCCTCGGGAGGTCTCGGGTACGCTACTCACCCACCAATAGCTCGCCATAAGCTGCAATGTGACTTTATAATTATGAACTTATTATTAGTCCATTTATTCATTATCATATTGGAACCCCAAGTAGATCTCTATCTAATCTTGCTTTAATTATAATGAAGCAGACAGTTTTATCTACTAAAGGGTCTTAAAATGGGGTCACCTTTGTGGCAGGCTACTTTAAAAAAAGGGTTACTCGGACATATTGGAACGTAGTTAGCGGGTTATAAATAAAAACCGGTCAAGTGCTAGTCGTACTTGCGCACGAAGGATTCTGTTCAATAAAGTGTTTATCCGGCCGCAATGTATCTAAAAGCCTTGCTCTTATTAGGCAGAGGTCGCCGAGTACGAGACTTTAAAAAAGATCCCCTAATATCGAAAAGTCAACTATTCCTTCAAAGTCAACGTCAAAGCCATTTAATTAATTAATTTTATATTTTAGTAGAGCACTAATGAAGGTCAACTACTACAGCTACTGAAGTTACCACGAGTTCATAAGTCGGCCTCCAACTTAGAAAAACAGGCAAGAAACTCATTTCAAACATCATTATTTAAACTTTAAAAAATATTGCAAGAAAATAAATGTAAAAAAAATTTTTTTTTTTTTTTACATCACCTTATTGATGTTTTTTTTTCTATATTTCGCATTTGGAAATATTCGTGCTTTCATGTAAAATGTTGAATATAAAAAGAAAATATGAAATTAGTTACAGCAAGAAAAACGTTTTTGTATAACTGTCCGGCATTAGAGGACTTTTATGTCTAAGATCAGAAGACGATATTAGAGGCCCTTCGGCACATGCAAGAAAAATCCTTATTCACATTGTGTGTTATCGTGAAAAATAGCGTAAATTAAAACAGATTCATAACATAAAAATAATTAATTAATAATAATATAATATCCCAAATACTATTTATATAGCATTGCAGAAATCAGTTATTTTAGATACCTGGGGGCCTACCCCCATCTTTTACAAAACAACCTTATTGCAATACTGTTTTGTTTCCAGCATATAATAACCTTATTTATATTCGTACCATGACCTCAACCAAACACTATTGTTATATGATTGTTATATTCCTGCTAAGAACGAATGATTTTTGAGAATTTGTCTATGGGCTCACTAAAGATGAAAAGAAATAACGCTATGGGCCTAAGCAACTTTCTCTCTTAACAATTCTCATCTCTGTCACTCATCCATACTCTCTCGCTCTTTCAAACAACCTTATTCTTCTTTTCGTACCATGATGTCCCAAAAACAAGCTTATTTTATGCATGAAAACAACCTTGTTTATTTACCATAATGGTTCATTCAATTCGTACCATGAGCTATTTTTTATAAGCTTTTGACAATTAACATTATTGTTTTAATGTCAAATTTAGCAATCTTATATACGTTGTATTTACAAGCTGGAAATAACATTGTTTTCCAAATTTATATTATAAAAATCTATTATAGTGTCATATAAAGTAATTATATCGAATTTATTTACTTATAGAATGAATATATCGGGATTGCGAGATTAGGTATCATCCCAAAATAATATAACCGATTGTTTATAAAGTTTTTAATTGCACTTGTCGTTCACTACACAACTATGCATCTACGTTAGTAATATCGATCCCTCGACCCTTAGCCTTAGATTTATTTAGATGTAACGGAGCTTTAAATAGCGTGTTTATATATTTAGTGATTTTTCATTTAGGTACCTACCCACTATTAATATCCTGTTTTCATTATAACCAACGTACATCGAATAACCCCAGATTAATCCATAAAGTTAACTTTCCTGCAGTGTTAGTACACAGAGTAGTCCCTGTGTTCCTGGAATCCAAACTACCTAGATTCTCTGGCAAATTTTCTAAAATTGGTCGTAACCTACATTAGTCTGGATGGAATATATTATTGTCAACAGACGGACAGACGACAGACTTATAATAATCTATAAAGATAATCATTTTAACCATCTAATGTAGTAAAATATCAATTAAGTATTATATATTTGTATTGAAAACTCAACTCACAACAATCTGCTATACTGTTGCAGAGCAGATGCAACCGTGCGGGAAATTCTAAAATACGCATCCATTGGACTTAACTTTCTGTAGCCTTTATGGCTGTGGATAGAACCGTGGGGGTCTGAAGCTCGCTGATTAGCTCACACATTATCATCAAAACCTCGGCAAACCGGTTGCTGGGGAGCTTTTTGTGACAACGCATTAGCTTGGCTATCCAAAGAGGAAACACTGCCAATAACGAGCTTGAACCTGGAACCTTGTCGATGATCGACAACAGCGGCAAATATTTATATACCTACATACACATAATATGTTTAATTCCAAGACCTGCAACTACAGTAGGATTCCCGTCAATAACACAATGAATAAAAACACGAAAGTATTATGTACCTACATTCTTTATTCACATAAGTTTAATGAGAGTAAGATAATTATACACAATATAAGTATGGCATTAAACAATCTTGCAGATACAGATTCAAACTTTATTTCAGCGTTTATAGGTACTTAGACTTCACTTTAGACCAGCCTCTCCATCTCTACGTACACTTTTTTGAGAGTACTCCTTCGCTTGTAGATATCGATTGAAGGCGGTATTTTTGGTCTGTTTGTATTTAACCATTTCTACCTGCTGACTGGATCTCTGGCGAACTCTTCGGCTACAACTCTACAAAATAAATTGCAACATTTCATTCACTGAATATTACTGTCGAATATACTATTAATGTATCCATATTGATTGCACTTTGTTTGTTATTAAATTACATAAACAAATATATATAATAACTAAATATCTTGGATATCTTCAAGATATCTTTATTAGACATTTGAGTATGACAAGAATGACAGGTAAATATTTTGTTCCGATTCATTTCATTTGATAATCTAGAGTCGGCAGTCTATATATTTTTTCAATTAATTTCCTTATTCTTCATAATAACATTTTAAAATATTTGTAGTATGCATTTTATAGAAATTACTCGAAAATATTTTATTCTTTTAGTTACTTATACTTTACAATTAGTTTAATTTAATACTTTGCTAAAAGATGAAGAATCTCAAATCATTTCGGTCCAACGTGTGAAAGAAATGGCACTATACACTTAATATATCGTTATTTCTTTTTATCTTTTATCAGGTTGTAGCAAGCCATAGACAAATTCTTACAAATCATTCATTCTTTCTCGGCATTTAGCAATGTTATATCAATGTTGAACGATTGAGCTCATGGTACGAATCAAAGTAATATTATTATAAGGTGAAAACAAAACAGTCTGGCAATAAGGTTATTTTGTGAGAGAAGATGATGGCCCTATAGGATGGAACGGGACAAAAAAAAATACTTGTCAATTGTGACGCACGAATTTTGAAACTCAATGTGCCCTGTTGCACTACATATTTTGAAATAATACAAATATTTATTTTATGTATATCGACTTTTATATTACTTGAATTAATATTACTTAGGTCAATATGAAAACAAGGCAAGGGGCCGCCGTTCAATAGTGATATTCAGTGAATGGAATTTTATATGGCATGGTTACAAACAGAAGTAATTCAAGTATTATTTTATTCATTTTGCAGTGAAGAATTCGCCGGAATTCAAAGTAACTACTCTAAGAAATGTGCTGGAGAGAAAAAGGTACCTAATCCTCAACTAGCAAAGCAATGGAGCACTTCTTGGTCATTACAAAAACTGAGACAAAGTTCATACATAAATATATACCTAGGTAGGTTTATATTTATGTATGGCACTTCAGTTTTAATACCTATAGTCTAGGCAGGTACCTATTGTCTTTAAATTATATGAATAAAGAATTTACCACAGGAATCAACACATATTTTTATTTATTACCTTTTGTCAGGAATGCTACTGTAGTTGCCGGTCATACAATGAAACATTATGTGTATTTAGGTAAATAAACGTTTATGAATACAGTACAATCACAGTAAAGCTTAATCTATACGATATTAAATATTTACAACAAATAAATGAAATACAATCTAGCACTCGTATATAAATTTTCCTCTAGGCTGCCGTAGATTATCGGCAAGGTTCCCAACAGGCTGGCCAAGCTAATGCGTTAGCGGAAAAAGCTCCCCGCCCGAGGCCTCGATTATTTTGGTGACAATATGCGAGCCACTCGGTGAGCTTCAAACCCATATGGTCGTATGGTTTCGATAGCAAATGGCATTTTGGTCCATTGCATGCGAAAGTGTTGATTCCTCACGTAGCATAGATGCATACCACGTCGCTTTCGTGTATCTATTATTGGCTTCTTTGGTATTTGCTTCCAAAAACACAAATAGTTCATATTCATTTGCCATCTAGAAATGCTAGATGGCAAAAGCTAGAAGGCTAGAGATACAAAATTATTTCGATAAGTTAAATAAATACGATCTACTGACTTTATATCACTATAATAATAGATATTTTTATCATAAATTTGGATAATTCGTCGCGTATATTGTGTTATATTTTGATTGATATATGCAATTGACATAAAAACCATAATGCTAGTTGTCAAAAGACACATCATGGTACGATTTGAATGAACGATTAGAGGTGACGTCATCAAACCTGCTAACAAAACAATATTGTTTTATGCCTATAATAAGCTTATTTTTAAGGATGTCATGGTACGAAAACGCAAAATAAGGTTATTTTAACCTTGTTTTAAGAGCTTGTGGTAGGCCCCCTGCTCTATTGTGAGGCGATTCCTAACTTCAACTACCCAGATACAAAATACAATAGACCAGGAACCAAGTGACTTGGCATAAGCCCGTGCTTGGTTCCTCAATACCAGCATAACGCTGAGAAACCCGAAAAGGACCGACTTAATAATATATAATATAATAATTATTAATAATATTAATAATTAACCTACCTACCTATTGAGGTATCAACCCTTATTCTGTTCACAGACTCAGACTAATGACTGCGAACAAAATTTCTAAATGTGCACTGCACTACTCTACACGACGAGGAAGCGGCACTGGCTCGCGAGCGTCAACCTCTCACTCCTCCCCTACACTTCACTTGGTAGGAGCAGGAGCTTTCTAACCGTGACACAAGTAGCAAATTGGCGCGCTTTGTTGCACCGATTCAAATCTTGCCCGGCTTCAAGAGCCGTCCGGGCTTACGGGACCTTTCCCTAATTATATCTTTTACATAATTATTAGTTGCGGTCTGCTTGCCCCTCTTGTGAGTATAGCCATATGGAAACAATGGCAAGGCTTTTTCTCTACGTAATCGGGTCGTTGCATAACAATCCATAACACCTCTTAGCCTCCGCTTAGTTAGACTCTAATTTTCTAAGTAATAGTAGGTAAAACTGCCCAAAAGTAGCATATGAATTTCAGTGGTATGTATACAGGATGATTTTATTTTCTAGCCAGTATTGGCAACTTATTTTGAAGAAAATAAAAATGCCATTAAAATTAATAATAATTAAATAAATAAGTATCTAGGTAATTCCTATATATTTTTTCTCTTCTCCATAGGCCACGTTTCCCATTTAAAAGATTTGATCTGTAGGTAATAGTCACCTCTTACAATAATTTGAACTTGGGCTACAACATTGTGAGTTCGTTCATACGTAAGTTAGGTACCTGCTGGTAACAAGTTTATTGATTTATTTATAGGGATCATTCTGATCATATCAGTAGTGACCTAACGAACATAATTAGTAAGTAGTTAGTTTAGCGAAACCTAAGTCTATGGCAAAGATTTTCATAGGGCATCGTGCCTCTACCCAGATGGATAATCCGCCTTACTAAAGCATGACATTTAATTTCACTCCGCTTGAGGGGCTCCCTGAGCAAATCGCTCTCAGTTCGTACTGCGCACGGCTGTCAAATACTGTCAATTCTGGCTTGTTTATTTCATGTTGCCATAGAGGCGACTATCCTTCTGGACGTTTTAAATTCTTTGGTCTATGGTAAGTACCTACTCGAAATGGTTGGTTCACGAGCGCGCGCATGTTTTTGAGTAGGACCTATTGGCCGGCAGAATGAGTGCGCGAAGATTTTATTACCTATAATTTCAACTCAAATCTTACTTGGTTTAGGAGTTGAATCCCTGAAATAGAAGAACGGATGGACAAAATTGCTTCAACAATACATTTCCATTCGCACATTCTGGCCACAGAACCCTAATTAGGGTGTTGAATAGAATGCTGATTTATACCTACCTACCTACTATCAAGTTACAACGCAACTTTTTTTTTATTTAGGTAAGTAGGTTGTCTTCATAATTAGTTAGTATATTTCAGTTAGTAATAGTTTATTTGTTACAATAAATACAGTGTTTTCGCTTCTGAAATCAACTTCAATGTCATTAACAGCGAACGACCTCCTTTCCTGGCCAATGTCAACGTTGCCTACAAGGCTGCATACTACGGCTTCTGGCGGACAAGAGAAGAATAACGAAGACTCCTGTGAAGTGTACACGTTTCGATTAATATGGATGGTCACTTGTTTTTGATAAAGTAAATAGTTATGTAAGTTCAATAATAGTTAATGTTTAAACTTTATTTTCATCCAGTTCAACGAACTCAATGAAAAATACGCGCTGCGTTTATAGGTAGGTATTTAAATTTTATCTACGTACAGCGACTTAGTAAATATTGGTTAGTGTTATAATTTATCTATCAACCAATATAAATTTCTAACGTTGACTGTGCACAAGGATGACGCACAGCCTTGAACTAATTCCACAATTATTTTCGCAACCATGCCCTTAAAGACTTAATTGAGTCAATCAGAGCCATCGTCGGGAAGAAAGTCGGACGAACAGATTCTTAGTCACGTGTGGTAGGTATCCACGATGCAATACATAGATGATAGTTGATATCCACGATCCATAGTTATTAATTCGTGGATGTAGAGCGTGAAATCAAGCATTCAGGCAAAGCAAGAAGTAAGTAGATAGTATACCTATATAGGGGCGCAACGTGTCGGCTACTTCTCAGTCTTGAACCGCTAGCGAAGAGCCCCGCGCGCTGTCCGGGCGAGTCTCGTCAGCGATCGTACATGAGCTACCTTATAGACACAGATAAAGGAATTCCTATGTGATGTTAGTAAACAAAAAGTGCATAAATAAAAAGCGCCGCGTGTTCCCACTGTCACTCCAGTTGTGTACTTAAGCCGGCAACCATGTCTCCTCCGGGAGATTTCCTATTTTCTCACTACATGGAAAGCTTTTGGGTAAGTTTATTATGTTGTTACTGAATCATATGTTTAAGTTTATCGATATTTTACACTACTTTTTAAAATAGTGATTAGTAATACCTTACTTATATCCTATATTTATATGTTTCGTAGGTATTATCATTCGTATAAAAAATATTGCATAATAACTATTAAATATTTTAAACATTTCATAATAAGTGTTAAAGTGGTGTCTGGTGTGGTCTACGATCACAAATCCCGGACACAAAGATCGAACCGTGGCATAAAGTGTAAGAAGTTATGACTACGAGTAGAAAATATACATTATTCAGACATTTTTCTTGCGAATTATGAAGCGCTGCACCTAGCTTGCGTGTTTTGGCGAAGTTATGTTCCAAGTAAATTTTTAATAGGTGCTTTTTTCCGATATGACTTTATGGGAACATAAAAAAGGATTTTATTTGTTGTATGTAAAAATTGACCTATACGTTGCAAACTGAATAAATAAACTAGACTCGCACCTCGTATAGGAAACCCTTTTATATTTCGAAAATTTTCAGTGTGTTATGCTAGTAGCGATGAAGAAATTAACTGTTGATCGGTAAACTCGGCGGCTATGGATGGGTTGTTATCCTAAAGTTCACAATTTCCTTCGTATGAGTGTTTACTTATTTATTTTATTGCGTCTGACCTTAACATAAGATGTAAATAATGAAGATGAACCTAAATTTTTACCTGACAGTCCCAGAAGGAGGGTTATGTTTTCCGAGTGTATGTTATGTATGTATATTTCTGCTCTGTAGCCTAACATAAATATATGAGGTGTCGTTGGATTTGTCTTACAATGGCAGTGAAATATACCTACCTATATTAAATTATATTGCGTCTATGAATAAAAAATATAAGGGGGTCATATAAATAGTTATTATACGTATTATATTACTTTTATGTATGCCACCATTTTGACATAAAATAAACATAAAAAAGTAAAGCTGTTACCGTACTTAACTCATTTAGAAGCTTGCAACATTAGGGTTGTTTGAAATAAGAATCAATAAACCCGACTGCGTAATTTAAAAAACACCGGCCAAGTCCGAGTCTAAGTCTGAATCGCGCTCCGAGGGTTCCGACCTTCTGGTATGGTTGTTTATTTCTTGGCCACAGCCCACAACTGTTGTAAAAAACCGAACCCCATAACTTTGTGTGTAAACTAATTTTGATGATTTCGAAAAAGCTGCGCTTGTTAGAAACTCGTTCTATTTTTTTCCTGTAAATATTTACATCAATGTTTAATCAGATTTTTCGCTTTGCGAACATCGGAGATACTGTTTTTTCTGTTCTGTGGATTGGATGGATTCGGGGTGGATGCTATTTTGTTTGTAATTTTTCATCATAAGTAAAAAACTATTTATTTATTTCAGAAATCAACAGCGATACAAAAATATAATAGTAGCTATAAAATTATTGATGAAAAGTAAGGCCCTTTACAAATTTGTACAGATAGGTAACAATTAAACTAAAGTAATACAGATTGCAATATAAAAGAAAATTAAAACCTGTTTTGGAATGTACAAACGAAGCCCTTTCATATGATACCCCATTTAAAGTTGTAGCCCTACTTTGTAAATTCGGTCCCTTTTGCAAAGATTTTTATTTTTCACTAGCTGTCTCGCGTGGTTTCACCCGCGTTCCCGTGATAAAAAGTAGCCTATTATAATATAGCTTCCTAGTAGTTACAGAATTTTTCTAATCCGACTGGTAGTTCCAGTGATTAGCCCGTTAAAACAAACAAAAAAATATCTCAGTTCCGCTTTATTATATTAGTATAGATTTGTTAAATGTTTGGGTAGGAAACAATGAAACCTATTTCAAATCGATAATATATAAGGGTTGCTGAAATATACCGCTTTGACAGACGGACAAACAGACGGTCGGAGTGGTACCATAAGGGTTCCTTTTTACCTTTTTGGTTCGGAACCCTAAAAACATAATTTGTTGTAATAATTCAAATAGAGTTTTACTTCAAACCTACCTAACATATTTTGTTTTGTTTGTTGGGCCTAATCCTAGATGGCTCAGGTTTCCAAAGGGTTTAAATTGGTATTGGTTTGATGCATAGAGCTGGGTGGGCTGTTATTGAGGTGAACACGCATACGAACGGGTGCAAGAGCAGTGCGTGCGATTGCTTGACCGCGACGTTGAATATTCAGAGCTTGTTCACTCATCGCGATACATTAATATTCAATCGGTCGCTTACTCCTGCCTCTGATTCAAGGTTAATTTTTTGCTTTACTGTAATTAAGAATAATTGCGACCGAACGTTATTATGAGTGATATAAGACTGTTGCTTTAGAATAGGTATCTACATTACTTAGGTACCTAACTTACCTCTCAATTGTTTTGGCAACCCGTTAGATTAATAATGGAGTTAATAATAAGTTGTTGTTAGTTTGTGTGAATAGTTGATATCACATGTCATTTGGAGTGTTTTGTTGAAGAAACTTGCGTTTTGAATGACCTTACGATTATAGTCAGCGATATGGAGCGACGTCTCGTGTTACTAAATATAGCCGCAAGATATTGTATGATTAAGTGAATTTCGATTCGGTTTTCTCGCAGTTTTAAGGGGGAGAAAGAATAATCTTTTCCATATGTTATACCTGATTATTAAAAATGAGTGATACTTTCACACAATTGGCCCATTTCCTTCGCTATCGTAAGCTCCAATGCAAGTGCAAGTTTAAGAGTAAAAAAATGAGAACAACCTGGGGCTGTTTATTTATAAGTCTCTCGAACCTCTCGAAAGACGTTTGTCAATTGGAATGATGTGTCTCTACGTCGAATGAAAATAATTGCTAATTTACATACACGCGAGAACGAACCTTGAAGTTTATATATGTTATAAGAATACTTAAGTATTAAATCGAAAATATCATACGATCGATACTATAGACAGTCTAGTGAAGGTAGAAACATGAAATTTTGGACAAATTCCAAATTTTAGTTTCTGAAGAAAAAGTTTTTAGAAATTCAATACGTTATTTATTAAGGAACTCTATTATTAAGAGTGTTGTAATAAATATTACAACACTCTTAATAATAATATATATGACATACGTTCTTTAACTTCTATATATATCTTCAGTTACAGATCACAGCATTCGTTTATAACAAATAAAAAAAACAGTAAACATAATTCCCTAACTTAGTATTTTTCCGCCAACGCGTCAGCTTGGCTATCAAAACAGGAAACGCTGCCAGCCTTCTGGGAACCTTGCCGTTAATAGAAGCAGCGGTAGACTTGAGGAAATTTTCTATATATAGATTGTATTTTGTACATATTTATTGTAAATAAAGAGTCTCTAACTTAAATCGTCCATATTATATGTTAATATGATAACTATTACTTAACTAAAATTAAAAATAATATAAAATTTTAACATAACAAAAATAGAACGTAGCTTAGCTAGCAAATATATTTAAAAATACGTACAAATTCTATTGAAAATTACTCAGATGAAGTTGTTAGTTGTGTAAAGCAGGTACCTAGTAAATCCTCCTTCTAAGTCCGCATATTGTGATAGGTAACTACGGAACTCTTTAACTGTGCGTGGCCCGACATGTACTTGAACGGTTTTATAGGAAGGAATACAAAACTTGGTGTTACTGTTATTTGAAGCAAATAAGAGGGTCGGTGACACGCTGACAGGTGGTCCACCTCATGGTAACTGACTGCCGTCACCTATACCAAAGAATATTCATTAGCCTATACATTATTACGATACCGGGAATGTAATAATAATATATAATAAATAATAAATTGTTTTATTTGCTTGAACATGGTGAAAAATGGTGACAGATACAAAAAGAGCAGATCTCATATTCAGCCAAGAACTGGCATCTGGCATCTGGTAAATGAAAAAAAGAAGAGGTTCTCTTCTTTTTTTCTTCTTTCTAGGGAAAGCAACTAGTCCTCAAATGTTACTGCCGGTAGATGTCATTATTATTTCATACAAAAGGAAAATAATCAATACTTGCAAAAAATTGTAAATAATTCTGAAAAGAAGATATAAAATAAGTAGTTTACCGTTCTGTGGGCAGAATGTCAAAAAAGTTATTGAACATATTTAATTATCGGTTGCGTCTTATTATATGCAATAAATAAATAATACTAATCTACTCTCAGCGAGCTATGCTCGGAATTTCTCTACGTGACAGGGTCCGCAATGAGGAAATTCGTAGGAGAACGAAAACGACGGACATAGCTCGTAGAGTTAGTAAACTGAAGTGGCAATGAGCAGGCTACATCGCTCGAAGAGCCGATAACCGCTGGGGAAGAAAGGTTCTCGAGTGGCGACCACGTACTGGAAAGCGCCGAGCGGGACGCCCTCCTACCGAGTCGCTGGGCACCGCCTGGATGCAAGCGGTTCGAAGTGGAAGGCAATACCTATGTTCAGCAGTGTACATCCATAGGCTGATATGAT
The DNA here is from genome assembly GCA_947623365.1 of Achlya flavicornis. Lineage (NCBI taxonomy): Eukaryota > Metazoa > Arthropoda > Insecta > Lepidoptera > Drepanidae > Achlya > Achlya flavicornis. The sequence continues at coordinate 6,662,687 of OX392488.1, forward strand.
GAATCTACTCTCGAGTGAAGTCGAAAACTTTTCGGCTAGAAAACATCTAATATTTATACAAATATTTTGTGTGAAGGCTCACCTTTACATCGATATACTGCGTAATTTTTACGTTGATTATATGTATCGGCGGCCTTCCAAAACTGGTTAGTTGGCTAAAACTACCCCATTTATATGATAATGCGGTTTGCAAGTCCGCTCGTAAACCATCGATTCGGTACATTTATATCGTGTTTATCACCTACAAAACTTGTAAGTAACTAGAGCTATATTTAGCCTTGCGCTACGTTCAAGGTATGTTTTACAACATTTGAGAAAATCTTTCACGTCGTTAATTAATACGATTTTGACGATGTTTTATGAGTTTTATTCACAGGTTTTATTAACTCTAAAAGCTGTATGTGCAGCTTGATACTCAGTGTTATTGTCAGTTTAATATGTAATTAATAATTAACAAATATTAAATTTAGATATGTTATAGGTACCCGTATATAAAATAAAGGTATAAATGAGTTTCATAAAGTTGTCATTTTTCATTTATCCATTTATTTTGTCAACCCCACGTTAGCCTCAAGTAAATTTGGCGGGCTACAATGATCATACCTACATAAAAAAAACGTATTTTTTACACCATCCACACCCAAACTGGAACAGGAATAGAACCCGGCAGCTGCTCCTTAGACAAATTACACGATTGCTGAAGATTGCGCCATTTTGCACGCTCAAATAATCAAGGGAATCTAGAATGTATACCGTGAAATCATCTCAAATCAAAATTTACAAAACAAAATATCTATTACCATTATTAGTATTATTAGTATTATTACCATTCATGATGCTTAAATATTATAGTAACAAAATAATTGGCACAATTCTTACTCTGCGCAATCAATTAGGTAAATAATTGTGACAAGAAATTAAAAATATTGGGAAATAAAAGCAGAAATATAAAATTGACAAAGGAAGGACTTTTTCACAGTATAAATTATACGACAGTGGTATTTATTACAGTGTCAATTTTCATCCTGAAAACAAATTCCGCGCGGATAATAATTTGCAGCGAAATTATTGTAGAGGAAATGACAATGATTTATGCACGGCAATTGCAAGTCCAACACTTGTTCTGAACAACTCTATGGCACTGCATAAGAACAAATGTAATATAAAAAACATAATAGTTGAGTGAGTTAAGTTCCCGTAAATGACAACTCTCAAATAAAGCCAAAATGATAATCATTATTTTAGTCCACAATATTCTGTTCAGTTACAGAATAAAATATAATAGTCAGTGTCAGTGAAGAGATTCCACGAGTTCTCAAATTGAGGAGACGGTCATAAAGTTCCTTTGAACACGTCGAATGTCCAAATTGACCTCTATCATCATTCATAGAACGACCAGGGAGAGTAGTTAAATAAAGAAGGTACAAGTTGAGGATATTCAATTAAACTAATCAGGCGAACTATCCTATTATGGCCTGGCGCGTGCGTTGAGATCTTTTAGATGCGTCATTTAGTTGCTTGTTAGTACCTATGTGTAGTAGGAAATAGTTATGACGGACCATACAAAAAAAAACCTGTTGGACTTGTGACCTAGAATGTACACAATTAAGTTATTTTAATTTTATTTTATTTACAATTGTTAAGTGTCACAATTACTCTAGTGTTATGAGTGCGCAGTGACCGTATTGTGACAATTATTTTCCCTAAGTAGCTACAATTAAAGATAATAGATTTTTTGTTTTATAAATTTAGATTTTTATGATTTCAGTGTAAACATTTTCGGGTTTCCTCAATTATTTGAGCGGGAGCGCAACCGTTCGCGCAAAGAAGAAAATTGAGAATTGTGCTGTTAATTCTGCCTCTCGCTTAGTCCCAAACCGATAAGTGTTTAAAACTATACAGTAAGTAAACCAGCGAAATGCCACCAGAGATATAAATATGACAACGTAAAAAAACAAGCAAAAAGTTTGTTATTATAGCAAATCCACCACTTTAAAAGAGGTAGAGCATAGAGTTATTTCGTTCAACGAGCGCAGCTCGACTGCCCAAGATAAGATGGTTGACGACAATCGTCATCTTTAGTAAACGATAAACTTTTGTATGGAACTGACATTTTAAATCGGTATATCATGTGATTTTTAACAATCTCTTATGTCAATCCCATACAAAGTTTAGTTTGATCATCATCTATATCGATTACGATTAACGATAACCGTCTTGTCTACTGGCCCTGGGGATGTACGATTACCTCCACCTTACAGAATACCGCAGTCAAATAACTGTTAGCTACTGTGCGTGACGCGTGAGTAAGCTTGCCAGAGCTCATTGTGGAGAGGGGAAGGGTCGGTAAAGCGTGAGTGATACCCCGTGTGTTGCACGCGACCATATGGTATGGCTACGGTAACAGCTTACCATCAAGTGGGCCGTATGCTTGTTTACCAACTTTGTCGTATAAAAAAAATAAAAAACATGTTTTATCAGAACATCAGAAATTAATGAATATCTGTAAGAAACAGAAATAAGGAAGGTATCCAAAAAACATCAGTAGTCAAAAATTCCCACTAACGTACGACTAATACTATATGCCAAGTAGAGTTTGAAAACGCATCAAACATATACCTGAAACTACACAAAGTCTAACAAAATCTAGATGAAACTTACCTAAGTAAGGACTGATACCTGCATTAGCCATTCTCGCGTATCTCTAAGATGGGGGCCAAGTCTGCTATTTTAACTAAAAATAACATTCTGACACGAACCTATTACAACTCCATTGCGAATTGAGCCAATGTGCATACTTGCATAGTATGCTAAAGTCATACAGTGTTCGACGTCATTGGACAAGAAACTTTTTTTATTTTACAAGAATATGTCTCCGAAATAACCTCCAGCTCAGAGTAGATAAATACTACGTACAACCTCCAGCGATTCCTTACAGTGATGCAAGTTTGTTTATTTTTATCCGTCTTTTGTTAAACCAAAAAGGTGTTATAAAAGTACCTACAATGAAAAAATAAGCGCGGAATTAATTAGTTTATCGTAGCGAGCACCCTGTTAAGGTCTCGGGGCTGGAACATAATACATTGTGTTGATACGTGAGCGAAACGAACAAAATATGATACGACATCGGTCTGTAGAGGCAACCTTTTTTGTTCCAATATCGAGTCTCATGCAGTCTCAGCGTGGAAGTCATACGAAGGGAAGCAGTCGTATGGCTAGTGTTATAGTGACACATATCCGATGCGCGGCGGCGCGGGCGCAGGCGCACCGGGCGGCGCGGCGGCGCGGCGGGACCGCTCTCACTCGCGCTCGACCGGGCGGCCTTCGGGGAGCAAAACGAATCGCGCCCTCCTCGGTCACCACTCTGCAGGGAAGCCAACTACATTGTCTTTGTCTGTAACTACCTACTTTCAATCTCCAATTAGATATCACTTCCACTGAAAGTTTTTAATCTCTGACGTCATTAAGGTTTCATTCAACTCATCAACGGTTAGGCTAAATCTCTCATTCAGCTGTTAGTCATGCTAAATGTTCAGTTGGGTATTGCTTTGTTTTCAGTTGAACGATCAATAACGTTTTTTTCATTTTACTCTTACGTGGTCGATAACCTTTGCATTACCATTTACCATGTAATATTAATAATATAAAATAACTAGCTTTTTGCCCGCGGCTTCGCTCGCGTAGACTATAAGATTTGTTCGCGTAATAAACGCTAAGATATTAATTTCGTGAAGATTCCTAATTGTTCTTGTGAACTCTGTGGCCAATGCGATGATGGGAGCGCGGCGCGACGACAGCTGGTGGAGGACCACGTGCTCCCATCCATCAATCATCAATCAGCCAGGACTTTGCTTTTTAAATGAGTAATTTTAATCTTTTATATAAAGCTCAAGACTTAGTCTCACTCGCGCACCGAGGGCTCTGACTTTCCTTGGACGTATATTTATTGGATTGGGCCATCACTGTTGCTTAAAACCGGACCGCATAATTATGTTTGTTTGTGAAGGAATTTGGATGATACTGAAAAAACTGTGCTAGTTAGAAACATTGTTTTATTTTTCCTATACTTTTTCCAGATTTTTCGCATTGCGAACCTCGGAGATTGGCATTATTCATGAACAGTCAAAAGTCTTAAAAAATAATAGAAACATGTTTTAAAATGTACAAATAAAGCCCTTTACCATGATACCTCACTTAAATTTGTAGCCCTGCTTTGAAATTTCAGGGCCCACTCTGTTCACCTTATCAACCATAAAAGTAAAAAAATATATATTTGCAATAAGGTTGGAATATTTAAAACTATTCCAAATTTTTAAATCATAAAATAATAATAATATGAAACTTGTAAGTTGCGGTAAAAAGTGTAGTAAGCATTTAATTATTACGCGTAGTAAGTAAGTTATATTTTGTGCCTATAATTTATTCAAGACAAAACCACTGGAAATTCTTACTCTTTTCATCGACCACACGAAGAACCTACAAACATATAGATAGTCCAGGAAATAACAAAGTAACTATGAGACTGTCAGTATACTCTAGGTACATAAACTATTACATGAGTGAATAATTGTAATTGCTAGTCCGTATAATTAAACATCCATTGAAGACATTCGGAATATAATAGATAATATGGAGGATGCAAAGAATGACGCCAGTATTAGAAGAAAATAGGTAGGAAAAGGTCCCTATCAAACCAATGGACGCTGTAAATCAGTAGGAACGCAAGTCCACTCAAAATGGTTGGATTCTTTAAAGATGGGCATCATCCGTTACAATCCATCTATACTTTAATATTATAAATTCGAAAAATGTATGTCTGTATGTCTTGAAAATTTCGCCATGTTGTACTCTACTGTTTGCGCTCTAAGGTGTAGAATATCAGTGCAGTAAGTGTGAATTAAAGTAGCCGATGAACCTCTCGTGAACCGGCCTCGATAAACACGGAAGAGCCGGTATCGGAGCACCAGCCGCAGCCGCTCTTAAGCTTTACACGATACGCGTTTATTTATCTATCTACTTGTGTGGTTTATTAATTACCACTTTTATTATATATTATAACAAACAACCAATTAAAACAGTGTTTTTATTATTAAAAGCGTAGGTAATTACAAAGTACGACACGTATTCCCATATTACTCGCGGTAGGTACATATATTGTTCGCTTCTCGATGGCACCGAGATAAAGATACCATCGAAACATAAATAAATAAATTAGAATTGTGTTCAAAGTATCTCTTAAGTGTTCTTTTTATGATTCCAACTCAGTTCCGAATTTAGCTTCGGAATTCCTTTGACTTTGTTTAAGAGAGACACGTCCTTTGAAATTCGTCGTGTGGTTGTAGTGTAAATTCCTAAACTTTTTGCATTGCCATTGTCGGCTCGTTTAAAAAAATATTGAATAAGTAAAATAATCTCCTGATAGAAAGAGCTTGGGACAGGACAAGATTTTTTTAATGTCTGTGGCATATGGACTAAAAGTAAGCAAATATTTTACAATTGATTCGTACTCAAACGGAACCCTATCGCCGCGGTCTGCCTGTCTGTCTGTTTGCCTATCTGTCACTGGGGTGTATCTTTTTAACCGTAATGACATGATATTCTCAGAAAACGTGTTACAATGGACTTAATCTTCTTTTTTTACGACCAATTCGGTAAGCAAGCACTCAGGACCGCCTGATGGTAAGCGGTTACCGTAGCCATATGGACGCTTGCAACACAAGAAGCATCGCTGACGCGTTACCGACCATTCCCCCCTCCCGTATGAGCTCTGGCCAAGCGACCTTACTCACGCGCAGGAACACAACTTTACACAACATAAAGTTATTTGGCTGTGGTATTCTCTAAGGTGGAGGTACTTCCCCAGTCGAGCTGCTCTATGAGCGAATAAAAGCTACGCTCTACCTGTCCCAAAATCATGTCTATTATAAAATCAACAAACTAACCCTCAATGGTTGTCCCCACAAAAGAAAACTGAAAAATAAATTTGTGAAAAACTTTATGCACCCGAGCATCAATTCTAGTCTAGTGCATGTTTTATAGGAGAATAATAAAAATAGGCTAACTATAATACTTTTATTACATAATCTAGCCTACCTACAAAATAAAATTTTATGCCATACATACCCCTTAGTGCGAAATGCGAGTATACGACTCAACTTGGCCGGTTTTTATCTACGTCTATGATCATCATCACGTCACTTAAGATGCAATGAAATGAGCAATTTTTTTCCATAGACCTGTGCCATAGACATTAAAATAAATCCAAAAGAACTATTACAAGGCGAAATCCTTTTAAAATCTCTACATTGTATTTAATTCAGGCATGGTATGCATGATTCATGCCACTAAATCTTTGGCAGATAAAACACACGATATATTTAACTCGTTTGAAAATTACTTTATCCTTTATTTATTTAGTCTTCGCATTATTGTGATGACATTGTATTGTATTGTATTGTAAGCAAGTAGATTGTAGATACCTGGTGAGAGCACCGACCATAAAAATTGCTTCTTATCCAATGTCAAGTGTTTGTGAATGAATGTTTGTTAGCGTAAATAAACAAAGATATAGAAAAATTGCAACAAATGTTGAAATTATAATATGGATGGATCTAGGTTGCTCAATAATACTGTGTTGACATTTCGATAGTACCTACTATATTACCTACTTAGGAACAATGAATGCCTTACCACTAAAAACATTTGACAGTAACATTGTTATGCAGTGGCCGTTTTTTTCTTCCTTTTTTATAATTCACCATGATTAAGAGCTACGGTGCCACAGGCAGCCATGAATGAAAGTCGCTCACATCCCTTCATTAACTAGAAAGAGCTGATGTTCTTGAAACGGCTGCACCGATTTTGATTAAACAAATCTATGCCCCCAAACGTGTTCCGGCTCCATGGCTTTCCTTTTAAATACGGAACCCTAGAAAGTAACACTAAGACAAATTCCGTAGACTATGAAAGCATTCCAAAGATGTTTGTTTTATAATTAAAGGATGCGTCAATAATTTTATTTATCATCATTATTAAGATAGGTAGGTATATTGTGGTATCCGCCGCAAACGGATCTCTAGAATTTTATTAGCCGTTTATCAAAGAATGGATGTCTCAGTTTCGCCGTTGAATTTTACGAGGTTTTTGACCTGAAAACAACTCTGTAAAAACACAAACGATAGCTACAGATAAAAATGACTATAAAGATATTATGTATAAAACTATTCGCTCTTTTGAGATAACCCCACGTTTTAGAGAAATTCTGGTAATATTTAATTTACTTACGTACGAGGTAATTAAATGGGAGAACTATTTAATTTACTGTTATCATAATTTCCTGTTCTTATTTCAGTACCACGAGTGTAAAGTTTACAAAGAATTAACGTAAGAATCGCGTTTGCGTTTATAGTACAAGTTACATTAATTCTTTGCAAACTTTACACTCGGGTGACTCGGGGTAGGTTAACCTAGGTAAAACTTGCTTATTGCTCATTATTTGAGAAAGGTTACATTCAGATAATTCTTGTCTACAGTAAGCTATGTAATAAGAAAACGTTTTGGTAGTGACGTCGGATACCGAGACGATGAGTTTGAGCTTTCGGTGAAGGAAAACATCGTGAGGAAATCATAGCACGGTTGTAAGGTATTTTGTAGTAACTACCCATCTGGCTGGCTACCACCCTCAAGTTGAAAATCTGTCGCCGAGCACCTATCAGTGTGTTCCGACAGCTGCACTTGAGAGCCAATTCCTTCTATGCTTTGTGTGCTTACCACCTTCGGCCACATCATCACTTACGTACCTACTTACAGTATAAGTACGAGTCGGACTCGCACACGGAGGGTACCGTACAATAATAATAATAATGTAACCTTACTCAAATTGAATGTGAACGCCTACTATTCATTAGTAGGCGCAAAATTTAAAAGTACCAAAATCTACCTTAATTTTCAACATTTTTTTATTTTCCGTAACCGTCCCTTTACTTGGACCCAAAACCTATAGGGTACTACTTCCGGATGACCTAGAATTGTAAATTTTGGTTAAAAGCAAGGTCTTACAACACAAGTAAAGGGAAAATTTCGAAAAATTTTAAAAGTTCAAAATTTTGGTACTACAAGTTTTCGTGAAAGTTTTTATAAGTTTGCCCATATCTTTTTATCTTGTTCCTTTTCTTACCTTTTGAGGTACGGAACCCTTTTGAATTTCTAGAATATATTAGCGTTCTGGGCTAAGGCTACAGCGCAATAAATTATCAATTTACTTTCATAACATAAAATAAAAAAAGCAATAGTAAGTAATCAATGCAAGTGCTTGACATAGTTTTAAAGTAAGCAATCATGGGTGTGGTATGAAATAAAAAGTACCTATTTATTTTTAAAAAGCAGTACAAACTCGCATAAGTACTTACTTGCCAATATGCAGGCGGTAACTACCTACGTATCACGTACGTACTTACGTTCCATAAATTAATACGAGTGTATCATGGGACTCTACAATTCATATTTTACATGATTTTGTTACATATAATTTAGTTCAGAATGTAAGTAGAAGGGTTTTATGATAATCTGAAAGTATGCAGTCAGTCTGAAGGTTTAATTGTTATTGTAGACGAGCAATTAAGTAATTGAAACTTGCATCGAAATGAAGCAACTCTTTATCACTAAGTAATGCAATGCGCTCAACTGTATGCGATATTATTTAGAATGATGAGGTCACAGTGCCCTTGAAAGATCGTTTACCGAATGTGGAGCAGTAGAGATGTGAATAGTACTGATAGGAAACAAGGATAACTGTTTGTTTGATTGCGTTTTATCTTATCTTTCGTCCCACTGCGCGAGCGCGCCTCTATGTTGACGCTTCTTTGTTGAACCTGATCCGTCCTTCAACCTGGCTTAGTTCATTCCATACTATCAGTTTGCCCCTGACTAGTCTCATGGAAATCGCTCACATAACTCACAAATTTGTAATTCAAATGGTATTTTGTATATGCTCCAGTAAATCAATTAAAAATCAGTAGGTAATCTAATTAAGTAAAATCGCCGTCTGGGGCTACGTTTCTTCTAAATTGTTATGGGGCAATTACTTTAATTATCATGTTGGTATTGTTTGTATAGCTGAGGTTATGAGACGGTCGGTGTCCAGGCCGTAACCAGGACCCACGTTCGGGGGGTGACGAATAGCCAGGACTCATTTTCAGGGGCTGTAGACATTTTCTGAAATTGGTTTGTTAAACATAAAACCATGTGTTCATTTTTTTACCTAAATTCAATGTTCCTTATGTAAAGGTACATATGGGTAGGTCCAACACAATATTAATGATTTAGTCAGTCAATATCTAAATATTATTCGAAAATGTCGGGGCGTGATTGAACACCCATATCACCTCGCCCTGCCCACGGGCCTGTCGGCGTCAATTATGTAGAGTATGTGTGGTATGGTGCGATGGAAGTTGAAACATTCGCCGAGTATGCGGGACTGTGCCATGGACAGGGACACGCCGATCCGGTGGTAGAGTTGTTCACTAATCTAATAATAGAGCACATATATAAATTGTCAAATTAAAAATCTCAGATACAGCCCAAGATACAAAAAATCCACAGATAGAGTATATCTGATCTGTAGTATCTGTGGTACAAACAGAGCGAGTGAGTGAAACCAATCTCTGACTTCGTTACCTTACAAAACTGGTAGATCGATATAAATTAAAAGTTTTTTTTCTCTTGTAAGTGGGCCAATAATGTCTGCGGGACTGGTATGTTTATATCACACACTGCACGGCATGGAAAAACATCCCTACGGTCCAATTACAGACAATTATCAAGTGAAGACGGATCAAGTTCACATACACAGTCGTAATAGGCTTTCTACTAACTACACTACAGCGCAGCGTTGGCTCTTGCTTGGTATACTATTGCATTCTCTTGGTATGCAATGGTATAAGTAGCTATGCATAAACTACTAGTTTATTTATATGCACAATAATCTTATTTTCAATGTGCAAGTAGGTAACTATCTCTATTTAATGGCCAACGAATATTTATAACTTTATAATTAGTGAATGTCTCGACTTATCATTGGCCGTGAACTGGATAAGACTAACTGATTAAAGTTATTATAATATTATTATACCTACTTTTTAATATTATAAATAAATCATATATATCTTGTTTTTGTTTAGTTACTTGAGATTTTAAAATAATTGTTTATATCAACTGTTGGCGTGAAATACAGGCCCTACCTAGTTTTGCCACCATTCTTCCACAGTTTTAGATATTCTATTGTATTTTGTCAGAAATAAATTAATTGTATTATTGTATATTTAATTCTGACCACACACAACATTGCACACAAAGCCACAACACATGAAATAAAATTACTTTAATGCATTAAATTTTATCTGTAAAGATTGAAAAGATTAAATAATTCAAAACTACTTGTAGTGTAGCCTAGGGCAGTTATGAAAAGCATTAGCCTTCAACTGTTGCCTCTCAGTTGAAGTTACAATTGGCATATTTTTTTTAAATGTTTTTAATTTCATAATAAAATTATATCTATGTATATTATATACCTACTTACCTACATAATGTCTTTCAACAAGTATGGGTAGGGAGTTCCAATGTCTAGAATTAATGAATTTCTTAAAAGTAGGTCTGTAGATAATAAGTGCCTACTGCCTAGCTACTTATAACTTCACATACCATTTAGGTAAGTCATGTAACTTACCTACCTGGTACGAGTTACTCAGCTGTTGAATTCATGTTTTTATAAGGGTTCTGTACCTCAAAAGAAGACGGAACCCTTATAAGATCACTGTTTTACTTAGAAACGCCTGGAGGTAACAAGTTGAAATAAATATCAAATACTCAGGTATTCAATCCATTGTAGCAGTGAAAAAATCAAACTTCTAAGTCAACGCAATCAAAAGATACGGCCGATCGCAAGGGAATCAAAACCTATAGGGTACCTACTTCCCGTTGACTTGAATCATGAAAGCAAGGTTTAGCACGATTAGCACAAGTAAAGGAATAAATCCGAAAACCGTTTTTTTTTGTCACATGTAGTTACAGAAAATCCTCGAACGATCTTCACCCTCAGTGCGCGAGTCCGACTCGCACTTGGCCGGTTTTTTTAGGACAAAACATGTACCGAGATTTCATTAAAGGAAACCACTGTCAGTTCGCGACAAGCTTGCGCAGACAATATCCCGTTAAATTCCTAGTTGAGTAGCATACCTACCTACTGTAAGATGTGGTGGAAGTATGTATTATAAAACTCCAGATTCTCAATCAAATTATTAATTATGGACTTGTTCAATATATTAAAATAGAGCTTATATAACAATGTATGATTAGGGATGATCTCTCTTATGTCAGTGTTGCCATTGCCACACCGCGCCAACTACAACAAGCTGACAGTATTAGTTACAACCGTTACAAGTGGCAATAAAAACTTGACCGCTCGACAACATGACAATACCTGGAGGTATAATTTTCTCGTAATATTATGCTATCATTGAGTGCAGTTAGGTATCTAGTGGATGGTCGGGCGTTGACGCGCGTGCGCCCGCGCCGTCGTCATCGTGCGTGGCCACCGCCGCATGGCTTTGGCCGCTTAATGTTACGTAAGAGACAGTTACGCAAAGGCAATGTCAAGTGCGCTGCGTCAAGCATCAGCTTCAAGCCTTGCTCACACACACAGGGGCGCGGCGCATGGTAGGCACGCGGGTCGATGACCGCGATACCGAACAAAATTTGAACCCGACACGCTCCACCAAAAACAGATGTAGGTACGTACGATATCAGCAAGAATTAAAATAAAATTCATCGCCTTGAACGCGGTCAATCCGTAACAAACAAATGTTTTAGGAAACTTTAAAGCTTGGGACACTTAATTTATCAAAAATTTTGGAATTACCTTCTCAAGTGCCATCATAGATCATAATGATAAGATAGATAGATAAGTCTTTCTGTTTCTGCGATGCCTATTTTATGTGACGACTGGTTGAGCGACCGACAATGCGGCTTCCGCCACGGTCGCTCGGCTGGTGACCTTCTAGTATATCTCACACACCGTTGGTCACTCGCCATCAAGGTGAGGCATTGGCAGTGAGATAGATGTGGCGAAGGCGTTCGATCGGGTCTGGCACCGGGGTCTTCTATCGAAGTTACCAGCATACGGGCTTCCCGAGGGACTATGCAAATGGGTCGCCAGCTTTCTGTCCAGCAGATGCATTAAAGCCGTCATTGACGGTAGCTGCTCCGACAGCATGGACATAAATGCCGGCGTCCCGCAAGGCTCTGTGCCTCCAACACTGTTCCTTCTGCATATCAATGATATGCTGTCTATTGACGGAGATCATTGCTATGCGGACGACAGTACAGGGGACGCCCATTACTTACACGGGCCGTGCAAATATCCCTCGTTCCATGGTGGAGGAAAGCCGCGAACGGCTAGTATCTGAAATCGAGAGTACACTTACTAGTGTCTCCGATTGGGGTCGGCTAAACCTAGTCCATTTCAACCCCACTAAGACCTCCAACACTGTTCCTTCTGCATATCAATGATATGCTGTCTATTGACGGAGATCATTGCTATGCGGACGACAGTACAGGGGACGCCCATTACTTACACGGGCCGTGCAAATATCCCTCGTTCCATGGTGGAGGAAAGCCGCGAACGGCTAGTATCTGAAATCGAGAGTACACTTACTAGTGTCTCCGATTGGGGTCGGCTAAACCTAGTCCATTTCAACCCCACTAAGACTCAAGCCTACGCGTTCACCGCTAAGAAAACCCCATGGTCTGTGGCTCCACAATTCCGGAGCACATCAGGCAAAGCATCGGGATCCTTGGCGTCGACATTTCTAGCGATATTTTGTTCCGAAGTCACTTGGAAGACAAGGTTAAGCTGGCAGCCAAAAAGCTCGGAGTGCTTAACAGAGCGAGGCAGTACTTCACATCGGGGCAAAGGCTGCAACTTTATAAGTCGTAAGTCCGGCCTCACATGGAGTACTGCTGTCATCTTTGGGCTGGAGCACCTGGATACTAGCTGGGGTCTTTAGACTCGGTTCAGCGACGTGCCATCAGAATTTTTGACGATCCCGAGCTCACAAACGGCTTAGATCCCCTCAGTCTGAGGAGAGACTTTGCCTCCTTATGTGTGTTCTACCGCTTGTACAACGGAGAGTGTTCTAAGGAATTGTTTGACTTGATGCCAACGGCTACCTTCCACTATCGCAACTCTCGCCATCGACGGGGAGTCCATCCTCACACATTGAAACCAGAATTGTTTCGAACTGAGCGGGCTAAAAGGAGTTTTCTTCCGCGGACGCTCAGACTGGAGTACAGCATGGGGTTCTTCAAAAAGTAGTAGATGTAGATTAGTACATGCTCTGCAGCTTAAAATAGGCCTGGTGAGAAGAATATCACTGAATATTTACATATTTTCATTTATAACAGTTTGTACAATTATTTATTTAAGTAAAAGCTACGAGTAGGTGCTAATCATGGTTCTAGTGTTAATATGAATAAGTAGGTATATCAATTAAAGTACTTTTTTGCTATAAAATGTTAATGATCAATGTAACATGTGGTACGGTTCAGCTCACTGCTGATTGACATGGACCTTGAAGTCCGGCTGATGGTGATTTAAGAAGTTCGTAGCACACTCGTAGCGAGGCTACAGTTCTTTGGTCTAACCATCGCCACCGGCCTAGCTATAATATGTTTAATATATTTATTTATTTATATGTATTCAGTCATCGTTTGCATTGCTTATGGTCTTTGTAGTGAGAATAAACCATCCCACCATCCCACATATTCTTTTTCTTCAGCACAATATAATTTATGTTAGTGCTCTGCATTTTGAGTGTCATTTTATTGTACCTATTGTATGAGCTTGAAGCGAATTTTAGGTTATTTTTATTTTATTTATGAGTCTGGCTGGTTGTCTTTAAGTATATACTTATAGATATTATATATTTTTAAAGTAGTATACATATATAAGTTCATCAGTTATATATCTGGTTTCCTTATTATACTAGCGGCTCGGTACGTGCATCACTACGTATAAAGTGAAAATAAAAATATGATAAATGAAGAACCGCTCGACCGATTTTGTGCAAACTTCACATAAACCATCTACTAAATAGTCCGAACAAAGCGTAAACATTTGGTTTGGATAGGTGAGCCCATTCTTGAGTTCTAAAATTACAACGAAAAGTGGCATTGATTTTTATATATATTGATTGATGTATATATACTGGCTCTGCTTTATGGAATCGTGTGTTTCAGGGACTTGTATTAATATGTATATTTTTTTATTGCACACAGAGCACGCCACCACCCCTCGTAGACTGGTCATGTGTACCAACGATGGTTCTAGCAGTGACAGCTGTTCTGATGGCAGTCACGGCGCTGGTTGCACGCGCAGTCAGTGTCGATGGCAAGCAAGCCACTCGACTGCCGGGACCACCTGCGCTGCCCTTCCTTGGCACCAGGTGGCTGTACTGGAGTCGGTATAGGATGAACAAGCTGCATGAAGCTTATGAAGGTGAGGTTCTAATAGGTATTGACGCTAATTTAAGCTTGTCAATAGGTTTTATCTACTGCAGATGGGAAAGGCCATTTGTTTGATGATTATTTTTTTATTTATTGTTTGACTCATTTCCGTATAATTTGTGAGACGGTTTCAATAAAGTTTTTTTGTATACTGCAGTAGGGCTACAAGTTTAAAGGGGGTATGTATTATATACACATAATACACACAATGGAAAGACTTCGATTATAGATCCCACAACAAATTCTTATTTGCTTTTATATTGGTTAGTTTTTAATATATGATGAAAAATGACTAAATACCTACTTTACGTATCAAAATTAACAAAATACCTAATTAAACATTGGTACTTATCTTTAATTACTGATAATTATCATTTCATTTGTCTATGCCAATATGTACATACAAATTACAATATATAGGATAGAACATTTCCTTAAAAATATAAACTTTCTAACTAGCACAGTTTTTGCGAAATCATCAAAAAAAATTCAAACAAACTTAGCTATGCGATAGCAATATACTAGTACAGGGCCCCAGGGCGGAATTACCCCAAGGGCCCAGGCGCGTCGCGAGACGATCCACATAGATTGCATACATGTCTGAGTTGACACGACTGAGCCAACTAAGCGCCCCGCGTGCATTCTGATCTGACTGACCAACTTTTCATGCAGATATGTTCAAGCGTTACGGGCCAGTGTTCATGGAGACGACCCCAGGGGGTGCAGCTATAGTATCCATAGCCGAGCGAACTGCCCTTGAGGCAGTGCTGCGGACCCCAGCCAAGAGACCATATCGCCCGCCCACTGAGATCGTGCAGGTCTACCGGAGGAGTCGGCCTGATAGATACGCCTCCACTGGACTTGTTAACGAGTAAGTATGGGTTAACCTCCCATGAGTTACTGTACAGGTGACTTCAAAGAGCTGTATCAATTTTAAAGTAGCTAAATTATGTATGTATACCGTTGTATCTGACAAATATGGTATCCATGGAACCTGTCATTAATAAATAATAATAAATTAATATCCTGGGACATTCCTCACACACGGTCATCTAATCCCAAACTAAGCAGAGCTTGTACTATGGAAACCGCCCAGACTCAGGACATAATCGAACCCAAGACCTCCAGAGTCTTAACCAACCACGCCAGCTGGCCCGTCATTGTCCTGACTTATGGTGCGTCCATGCTTGGCGAACCGAGCACGAGCCGAGCCACGAACGAGCACACTGCGAACACGATTCGCGTAGCGTGGACGGTATGCGAGCCTCGAACGAGAGCGATTGTCAGTTTTTACCACAGACATAGGTTTTTACTTATCTCAAAAGAAATTACATTTCACTTATATGAGAAAGTACATAAAAATAATTATAAATTAAGATAAAGTTAGCAGTGTGCGTTCGTAAGTCTAGACTCTAGAGTATTATTAATAGGTAGGTCTTCGTAGGTACTATGTGAAATAATTATGTATACCACAATATTTCCAATGAAAATGTAGATCAGTAATAACTATGATACAATGTAGTCCTAGTCTACCTACAGTGTTAGTTCCCGCAACTGCCCGGAGAAAGGTAACGGGAAGAGGCTGAATGCGATACAACTGGTATTGCCGTCGTGTGGTGTGGCCCAACGTTTCGAAATTATACAGAGATATAGTTACCTAGCCAACAACTTCCTGATGGCGTTACATTACTCAACTTCTACCATGTACTTTTTATCAATGCTTCTACTAAGTTTATAAATAACAGTAATATCGATCTTACCAATAAATATATTATAAATTATATATTTATTGATAGGATTTGTTTTTGGTTTGTCCTTATTTCACGCAGCAACTGATCCACGTGATTATTTGCAAAAAGATATATGATGTTGAATGGTGGTTATGAATAAGCCGGAGAGAACATTACTACTACTACTAGTACTACTACTTAGGGCTAGGTACTTTTATCCGCGGGGCGCATTGCATGCACTTTTTATGTCATGCTACTTCACGCGTTATCTAAGGCCCATTTGCTGGTGCAAGTGCTGGTCCAGGTTGGTATCTGGGTTAAAATTTCACAGGGCAGATAGGAAAAATAGTGCCATCGGCCCTGGTAGTTCCGGCGCCGACCGACGTTTTTTTTTCAAAAGTTCACAATCATTTTATTTACTACGTTTAACGGTGAGGACGGCACCGTTCAATGCTTTATATTCTACGTAAAATACTGTCTGCCGTAAGTACTACTTGCATGCAGTCTTTTGTATCTTGGGGTCACTTTTCTTGTGCGCCTTCCGATTTTCCTGCAGGAACTAAATGCCCTTAGAGGATCTCTAAGTACAGTAAATAAGGCATAATAATAAACTTAATTAAGAATGTGAATTTGTATATGTATTACACAAAAAAGTTGTTATACATATACTTAGGTATATAATATAGCTATGAATATTCAAAGCAAAAAATAAACGCGTGCAACACATACATACCTAATAGGTATTTAACAATGTCTATGATTGCCAAGTTGACGTCTAAAACAATTTTGAATTCTAAGCGTAATTTGATTATAGTTAGATAACTAGGTGTACTGATTAGGCATCTATTCATTCATAACAACGGGTGGCCTGACCTCGAGACTAAAGGAAAATGATGTATTAAGCACCCGTTTGTAGTGCCGAGTTGCCGACGTGCCATATTTTGACTAGCCTTTATTTGCCAGTCACGTACGAGTACGTTTCAGACGTAGTTACATTGGCTCCACTTGTTTTTTATCATCCAAAAATCACCATTTCCTGTCTCTATCCTAACCATGCCTTTTATGAAGGTTTATTATGTAATTGTGTCTAAACGTTTTATCACTTGTTACTGTGTAGACCATGATGTGAACATTTAAACAGTCTTAATTATCCAACGTGATAACTGGGTCAATATAGACGCATCATAATTTAATTTAACCCAGTTCTATTAATGTTAAGTGACACATTTACATGAGGTTAAGCTTTGGCATACATTAAATATAGTCAGACAGAGTCAATGAAATAACATGTTTATTAATCGGGACAAGATGGTAGGCAAGTACTTTGCGTAATATGGACAACTTTAACTTTATTTTATGACTGTCGTGAACTGATAATTTCTAGTATAAATGTGTGTGTGCGTGAATGGAGTTCACGCTATTTTTCTGCTTAGTAAAGTATGTATAATAGTTCTTATTGATGGAGGAATACTTAGGTATTGTTCGCGGAGGACTAAAATAGACCACTTATAAACTGCATCGTAGGTATAATCCACAACTCAGACAGAGCCTGAGGTACAGCCGATGTGTGTCACTCCCTCTGAGTGCGTGTTGCACCCGCTGCGCGCTGTGTGCCGCCGTCTGTGTTTAGATTATGGCTAATGCTCGGTTCCTACAAACAAAAACGACTAGTTTTGCTCAGGTACCAATGTTAGCATTTTTTGTTGGCAAACTGGGCATATATAAATAGATTCATAAGCTAAATTGACCTGTGCTTGCTACTCTACTACCATATGGGAGGGTCTACTATGCGAATCCGCCATTAGCATGGAATTCATGCTAGAAAACGCGATAGTCCATCCATGACGTGGATGGACTATCGCGTTTTCTTCGTAGATATACCTCTATATTATTCATGGACTTTTATGAGTCATATGTGCAGGCATTTAGATCATTTTAGGAAACAAAACATTTTTGTTCTGACGAACAAGGCACAAGTACAGTCGATGACATAAATATGTTTAAACCGTGAAATTCAAAAGCATTTTGCTCGCACTGTATAGGTTCAATAGTTGAAATATTACACAAATCATAATAATAGGTACCTAATTACCTATATGTTAAATGATTCTGCCTGCATAATATTTCATAATTCATAAAACAGATCAAATATTTTACAGAAATTCTTCGACGAATTTCACTATTACTGGAATACCAATAGCACCAAAAGTGACACAAGATAATAGATATCCTTACTTCCAGACAAGGCGAGAAGTGGTTCCACCTTCGCCGCCACTTGACGTCGGAGCTGACGAGTCCCAACACGATGCAGGGGTTCCTCCCTGAGTTGAACAGCATCTGCGATAACTTCCTGGAGTTGCTTCAGTCGTCTCGACGAGGGGATGGCACTGTTCATGGATTTGAGCAGCTCACTAATAGAATGGGTCTTGAATGTGAGTACCTAGTGCCATTAATCTTAATGGATGCTGAATATCTATTCAGCATCCTACTTCCTAAGTGTATTCATTGGTTTGTTCTTGAATGAAAATACAGATCGAATAGAGATTTTGTATAGAGATAGTTTATGGGCCGGAAAATGACACATCGACGATGAAGTGACTTGAACTATCATACGTAACTAATATTAATTTCCTCTAATACAAATTCCTTTAATACAAATTAGCGCCCGCCCACGTGGTGTGGGTTGTGATGTGGTGGCAGTTGTAGTGTGGTTATGGTACGTGCATCGAACAATTATGTGATGTGGTGGCAGTTGGTTGTGGTAGGTACGTGCATCGAACAATTATTGTTCCTCGATGGGTACGTGTGAATAGAGCCTAGGGCTCTAGTAGTAGAGTTTTGATTATTGGTTCATTGAGTGATTTCCAATGCTGTGCTATTATAGTAAGACCAATTAATAATCATAAAACCGATATTCTTGGAACGAAATGGCGACGTAAAATTTACATCGCAAATATTGCAGCCAGGAAATTGTCCTGACATCGGTGAGTCAGTATTAAAATAGATCGATCTAATATGCAGTAGAAACATCCGATAACAATGACGAGAAAATGACGTACTGTCGGAGATAAGGGAGAAAAGTGGGTCAGAAAACAACGTTAGGCAGCCGACGGCGACGGCGGCGCACTCACTCGGCATCGCGGTATCCTATGCGTGCGCCTGCGCCGGCGCCGAGGAATGCACGGCCACATTAGAAATGCATTATGACAGTGTAGATAGCTGCGATCGCTTACGAGTTACGAAATGGCCGGAAGTTTATGTCTGTTGATAATATTATTTACTGTGAAGTTATTACATTATCTAGATTACATAAGAACGAGAGATTAGATGAATAAGTACATAGTCATAGTCATAGTTTAGTACTTACATAGTCTTTGTACTTTTTTTTTTTAAAGGTCAATTTTATATGATATTTTTATTCTTTTTTTTTTTTCTAGTCGGCTCATGTGTTATGCCTTACTAACTGTTAGTTTAAGGGAAACCTATTATTAGCCTTACTTTATTGGTTCTGTATTATTTACTAAAATGTGTAGATAACGCTGTTGGTTTTCTTAATAAATAAATAAATAAATAAATAAATAAATAAATAAATAAATAAATAAATAAATAAATAAATAAATAGTTGTATATAAACTTCTATCCATCCTAAGGTTGCTTTTATTATGTATTCTTTTCCACCAACCATGTCAAAAAGAACACCAGAATATGGTGGTAGATAGATTCCACTAGAAATAGCCGGTGTAGCATTTCTCTATTTAGTTGAGCTCTTTCACCCTTTAACAACACTATAAAATCTCTTTCTTATCCTTATACAGCTAACTTATAATTTTTTAAGCTAAGTAAGTACATTGTGGCAGCATTTCCTTAAAAATATTTGTTATCGTGCAAATTATAGTATTTAACTGAGCGATCATGTGCGCAGATTGCGTGATCCAATAGCGAATTATCTTTGCCCATTATAAAAAGGATCGGCCGCTTATTACACAATGTGCTTTAAAATTACGGATAACAATAAGCAATTAAAATCTAATAAATATTAATTAATTGGCACGTAAGAGCTGTATTTTATAATGCTTACTTAGTCAATAATGAAGGATCGTACGCTTGTTTAACTAACAAAATGATTTCCCAGAAGGCGACCCATAAGGAGAATATGTGTGTATTTATCTATATTTCTTTGGCACGCTCTCTAGGTACTCTATTGCCCATAGAGTAAGATTATTAATAGAGTGATAGCGTTAACGATATTAACTGGTGCGAAGCGTGAGGAGTTTGCATTTCAGATGCATTCGTAGATATATAATACACGAGTGATTTACTGTCAGAAAAAAATCGACATGAGTTCCTTGTCATTTGTTCTCGGTAAAAGTATCGATAAAAGACGATAAATTGGCTTTCATTATATGAATTTAGTCGTTAAAAATATAAACGCGCTGTTCGTTTCGAGGCAGCGTTGCACATACCCGTACTCACGGCACGTACGTACTCTAATACCTAACCTACTGTCACTCTATTTATATTCTTACTGTATGGTATAGCCTTAACGGCTGGATTGATGGATTTTAACATAAAATGGGGAAATTTGTGTTTCGAAATGAAAATGCTGAGGTGGGCGGGAGGTACGTGTTACTAGGCTTTACAGAGTGCGGAATGAATACAGGCATGAGGCAGCTTCAAAGTAACACCAATTATAGATAAAATGCCCGAAAACCGCCTTAGATGGTATGAACATGTAAAACGACGCAGCGAAGACCATGTAGTACAAATTGCTCTAAATCTGCCGGAATAGAAGACAGGTAGAAGCCGCCCACCATCGACCTGGTGATCTAATATCAAGAGAGACCTCAAGCCCAATTGCCAGAGCCGACAACCCAGGACAGTGTCCTGGCGCAAAAGAGTGAGAAGACCCGACCCCAAATAAGGGAACAGAGGCGGACAAAGAAGAAAGATGAGATTTGTGTTTTGTGGATGGGAGTGACATTACCTACGAGAGCTTGAATTTGGGGTTTGCGAATCTAAAAAGTAATCAACTAATAACAGGCATCGACATAATTTGTATTATAGAATATGAGTAGGTTATGATTTTTTTAAATTACTATAATACAACCAGAAAAAAGTACCTCTACGCTATTAAACGTAAGCAACGGAGCACCTACCTACAATAATTCTTTCGTTATTTACTGTTGGTTAAAACTTAACAACCACAAACAGCAATCATCAATTTGTTACTTTCTACAACAAATCAATGATTTTTCTATCTATTTCTATGTACTGGCTGTTATTTTGAAATTAAAATAGTTAGTAGTAATAAAACTAAAAATATTTGAAATAAACCTAATTTAAAAAAAACCGACTGCGTAAAAAGAGAACCAACAAATGGTAAAAAGACTGACCAGAAAAATTTCGCGGACTTAATAAAATATGATAATAACATGCAGCCGGGGCCGCGGGGGCACCATATTCATGGTAAACTAGCGCCGCGGGGCGCTGCGAATGCTGCGATACGTATAGGCACAGATTACAGAACAAGGTTTTTGAATTTTTATTTGATTTTTTGGCTTCACTTTCGTGTTCCGCGCGTTCCATCTGCTTTTTATTCTGTAATCTATCCTTTAGGTTTTGACTCCCTTGCGAGTAGTTGCGAGTTTCAAAATATTGCGTTGACATAGAAGTTTGATATTGTTCATTAGGAAAGGGCTAGTAAAAAAATTATAAAAAATATTTTTATTCAAATTTCAAGATTCTGAGTTCACGGTAAGTACCCTGTAGGTTTTGATTCGCTTGCGAGTGTCGAAAATTTGTAGCATAAACGGCTGTATCTTTTGATTGCGTTGGCTAAGAAGTTTGTTTTTTTCACAGCTCCAAGGGACAGTAGACCTGAGTATTTGATATGAATTTCAGCTTGATACCACCACGCGTGCCTGAGAAAAAGGGTCTTGAAAGACAGACAGACGGACAACAACAAAGTGATCCTATAAGGGTTCCGTTTTTTCCTTTTGAGGTACGGAACCCTAAAAATATCTTTTCAAATCTGAGACTATGTGGCAGTCTCAGGACCGTGTCTGTTACCTTTTTACGACTAAACCAACCAACTAAGCCTCCGAACCCACCGACTGGACCCGATCGAGATACGGGCGCGGGCAGTTCAAATGTCAAAAAGATGATTTAGGGGGGGTGCCCAAATCACCCCCCATGTGCGCCTGCACTCTACAAAAGTCTACTTACCAATCATCTTCTTATTTATTTTTTCCAGCTGTTTGCGGACTGATGCTAGGTTCCCGACTAGGGTTCCTAGAGCGACGGATGTCGGGGCGGGCAGCAGCACTAGCCAGCGCAGTGAAGGCACATTTCAGAGCCCAGCGCGACTCCTATTATGGCGCACCACTATGGAAATTCGCGCCAACCACACTGTACAGAACATTCGTCAATAGCGAGGAAACTATACATACGTGAGTATCATTGATTTATCATTTTGGATAGAAAAAGTTAATTGCCATAGAGTTAGAATATTGATAGAGAGCCAACGGTGAGTGTACGGGCCAAATGCCTTGAAACGAAGCGCACACATAGTTTGAACGACTAAAACACATAAATATACCTAATGAATGCAAATTTCTCTTTTTTTTATTGATACTTTTACCGATAAATAATGATAAGGAATCCATATCGACATTTTGTCTGACTGCAAATCAACTAGTGTACGATATTTACCCATCTGAGAATTCACGTAAAAACGCAGTACTTCGCACAAGGTAACGTTGTTAACGCTATCAGTTTATAATATTCTAACTCTATGGTTAGTAGTAGGTAAAAACTATGTTTTACCGGCAGTAAGAACCAATATTGAGAAAAATTTGAAAGTTTGATTACGTTCATTTTTATAAAATGATAAAGCATTAAAAGTTTGGTAAGTATATGCTATATATATTGATATTCAAAGAACGTGGTCATTAAAATGGTTCAACGAACCAATCTGCATTGTACTCTACATTCGATGATACTCTTTATGGACCCAAAGATGAAGGATTAGGTACCTACTCTAAAAATATCACTTAATTGTATTAATTGTATCTTTGTTTATATTTTCAAGCGTTAAACAGTTGTGCTATAAAATGTTGGCAGGATAGTATCGGAGTTAATGGAAGAGGCAAAGAGTCGCACGCAGGGCTCAGCCCAGGATGACGGCATGCGGGAGATCTTCCTCAGGATTCTGGAGAACCCAGCTGTCGACATGCGCGATAAGAAAGCGGCTGTCATTGACTTCATCACCGCTGGCATTGAAACGGTAACAATCAAGAAACTATAAGACAAATTAAACAAAACTTAGGCGTAGGTACTTCATTCCACTGTAGGTAATTAAGCTACTTCTTAATGAAGCGCACACATTCATTAGATAAGAATTAAAATGCAATTTTTTTCTTTGTGAATTAAAACTTATAGAAATACAGTATTCTAAGCGTAAAATCATGTAAACCAGCGAAATCAGCTAAATTTTGCATACAGGCCGTATAAATACGTGAACGCACATCTTGAAATTTTCACACACGTCCCTTATAACTATTATTATAAGATAGACATTCAATAAGGGATTTTCAAAATTATACCTAAACCTAATGGGGGTGAAAGAGGGTGAGAAAGTTTGTATTTTCTGTTCAGAGCCTGGCATTCTCATTAGGAGCCATTTTGTTTTTTACAAGCTTTTATTTAACTTGCAATGTATGTATGTACCTATGTTTGTTCGGGTGGAGTCGAATTTCACCCACTTCCAGTGGTCGGATTGACTTGATATTTGGTATACATTAGTATATTGAAGACAATGCAAGTACAGTCAACAAAAAGTACAGACACCAAAAAAGCTTGTATATTTTTTTTTTTTTTAACAAAAACTTATTTTTTATTTGCAAAAGAATCAAAATCGGAAATATTGTATTGCATAAACTGTACAGAATAATGATGTTACAAAAAATACATTTCATGAGTCTCAACAGTCTCGTCGACATCGAACAGGCAATAGTAATATTTTTACTAAGATTATTAATTAAGCATTACCATTATACAATTTATACATATCATTATACATTTTATATCATATATATATACAAAAAAAACTATTGTAATGTCAAAGTAATCCTAAATATTTACAAATGACAAACAAATGGAATTTTAACTATCAACTTTGTTATTAAATTTAATATTGAATTGACTAGTACATTAGGTTTTATTCGGTAATATATTAATTAATTGTATAATACCTCCTAGATGTCAAAAAATCATACAAATTCCGTTTAAATGTTACGACATTATTCGATTCAAGCATCAATTTTGACAAACGGTTGTAAATTATTGGTGCCATACCAAATACACTTTTATGGAGTGGTCGAATATGCTTTAATGTATTATTATATTTCTAAACTTTTTGTTGACAGTTAGCAAACAGCCTCGTATTCCTACTTTACCTGCTAAGCGACCGACCAGATTGGCAGCGTCGGATCAGATCTGAGCTCCCATCTTGTACTCAACTTACCGTGGAGGACTTGGCAAACGCCCCTTCCGTGCGTGCGGCGACGATCGAAGCGTTCAGACTGTTGCCCACTGCGCCATTCTTAGCAAGGCTGCTCGATGCACCGATGACCATTTCTGGACATAAGCTGCCTGCTGGGGTAAGTCATGACACTTCAGCTGACTAAAGCTATATTAAAATGGTGATGTGGCTGAAGCTGTAAGTACCTAAATACACATAGCACAGTATCGAATACCTACTTAGTTGAAATTTGTTCCGCTGTAAGTGGCAATTCCGTTGCCGTTTGGTTCCCGGTTAGAATAGGGTCAACCTTTACAATCCTGAGGGTGTCCTAAAAGGCAACTAAGGGATTACACTAGGGGACGGGCAGCAGCGTCTACTGATTAACGTCATCAATACTGCGACCACCACCCCGCTTGCCAAGCGAGGAGATTCCGGCAAAGCCCCTCAGATATGTTCGTGGAAGTTAATTAGCCTAAGGATGTCCACTGCTGAACATAGGCCGTTCAGCAGTGGACATCCTTAGGCTAATATGATGAAGTGTAAATTCGAGATCTCTTCGTCCCCATCGGTTTTTCAAGCAGCTGTACGTATCTAACAATCAATAACAAACCATCATCTCATATTCAACCGAAGAGAAATTCACATCCTCCTCAACGTAGAGTGTGAGCGCTCGCGTGTCGTGATCGCAGAGTAAGAACAAAGGGGTACCTTCTATCTGTTGCAGACGTTCGTGCTAGCGCACACGGGCGCGGCGTGCCGGCGCGAGGAGAACTTCTGGCGCGCGCACGAGTACCGGCCCGAGCGGTGGGTGGAGCCGCGCGAGCCGCACGCCGCCAGCCTGGTGGCGCCCTTCGGCCGCGGCCGCAGGATGTGCCCCGGGAAAAGATTTGTCGAACTCGAGCTGCATTTGTTACTCGCTAAGGTACTTATCACAACAACTTTTTAGAAGCTGTTGGCGGCATAAAGTATACATAAAACGAATTTGTAACTTTTTTATACATTCGATTGATTTTTATAATGAAAATTAACAGAAGAATTCGCTTCTGTAAATTTTCATTGTAGTGTTGGTCTGCTATACTTACTAGGTATAATATGTGTAATAATTCAATGGTATAATACGTTTTTATTGTGCCGCCATCCACCTCAGCCGCCATACCTACTTATCAATACAGTCAACTAATATAAGTAAAACCAGTGTGTGCGGCCCAAGATGCGCACATAACCTGATCGCCCCATGTTCATTTTGTGAATCATAGCTAGATCTAACATATGCTATAAATGTAGCATAATTTTTTGTTTTACGTCAAAAAGTCGATATACAATTAGACGACCCACTTGTCGGTCAGCTGTCATCACCACCTCTAGCAATTAGAGATTGCCAATGTGTCGCCTGCCAATTTTTTTTATGAAATCGAACTTGCCCTTGAGAAAACCATAATGGGGAGGTAATTCCACATCCTAATTGTCCACAATATTAACATTAATATAGTTAACAAGAATTTAAGGGTGGTAGAAACCTGACAACGGTACCAGGTCCAGCTCATATTAGACCACACATCTATGAATAAGAAAATCTCCGACTCATTAATCAATTAACGCGCGCGCTTTTGCACTTAGTTACATTTTTTATTTTGTTGCGCAGATAATCCAAAAATGGAGAGTGGAGTTTGACGGTGACTTGGACATCCAGTTCGACTTTTTGCTATCGCCCAAATCTCCCGTGTCACTGCGTCTCAACGAGTGGTAGAAATTAATTTAACTTTATGGACCCCAATAAGGCCATACAGCATGCCAGGCACGGCAAGTTTCTACAGACCTACACGACACTACACGTCTAACATACACTAAGCAAAATCCTTTGCCATGCCGTGCCATGTTTCAGCAGAGCATGATTTGTTGCTGCGTTGACCTGCTTCAAATAGCTTACGTATGTAGAAAACGTTTACTTTTATAGGCAGGACCTTAGTGCCAAATTAGATAGGCGCTTAAACATGTGTTTAGATTAATTTTAAAGGTTCTCTCTAATAACAGTTTCACAATTCCCAGTGTCTGTTAAATGAAAGCTTTATTGACACTAAAGATCATTTTGATAATTTCTAAATCGTATTAACAACGAACGTTCTAAATGTCTTCCAACTACAGTTTGTATCCAATGAGGTAGCCTAATTTGTTTTTATGAAGAATTATGTTTATGTTAATCTGGTCCTTCGAGCCAGAAGAATGTAAGTCTAACAGTTAATTTTAAAAATGGAAGTCGGTTGCCATGGACGAGCTTGTATGGAGATTATTGCGTTACAGGGTATTGGCAAATTCTGCTCAAATTATACACACTTCTTTCTTATTTTGAAAGAACTGTCCACAAATTATTACATAAGTACGTAAAGTATATTGATATCTAGATAGTGTACTGAACTAGTTTATAGCTACATAATATTATTATAGAAATATGGCTGTGTTAATATCAAAAAACATATTTATATAAAATATTATAACCGTAAATACCTCTTGTTATAAGACTGCATATTTACTGCCAGCACATGCATTAGTTCGACGGCATTTTTATGCGACAAGTCCTGTTAAATTAAGTATGGTGCATTTGAGTGAAAGACGAAAAAATTTATACCGTCGTATGTTGATACTACCCTGATAAATTTAGTTATTTTTTTATACTTGTTACCTACTTTGATTTTAGTTTCAATTATGGAATTTCTTAATTTTGTTTTTTCAGTAAGCATACCGACCATAGGTGGTAGGTACGTTATTTAATTCATCCCTCAAAAGCATACTTAATTTAATAGCACCTTGTATAAGCATTTATAAATTGATATCATTCCATTATAATTTAGATTTAAAGCGCAGCTTCGATGTTTTTTATTTTATAGAACATATAATGAAGTGGCCATTTCCTATTATTATTTTATAAATTGTTGACATTAATTATAAATTATAACGACCATTGTTTCAGATCAAATTTAATTTATTGAAAATTACGTGTTTGAAAATTTCGATACTTTTAATAATTATGCAAACAAAAATATTGTTATAAAATATTATTACTTTGGAATAATTATCCAAATATACATACTTGAATGATTAAAAGAATAATATTGTATAAATTACGTTCTGTTTTATTTCTAATTTAGATCCTTACATAATAATATGATAAAACAAAGTTCCCCCGCCCCGCGTTCGGTCTATCTCAGCCACACTCAAACTGCGTCCCGCCACCACCCGCCACGCGCCAGGCTTTCGAAAATGGCCCACGTCATTTCGAGAGTAGCTTCAAATACTATTAACGAAGTTAGTAAACCAATTACCTATTTAAAATTCTGCGGGATTAATAGGGCACTGATTGCACAATTTGACCTTCAAAAGCCTAAATTAAATAAATGACTGACTTTGTGATTTAAGCCTGTAGCGGCACTCGGGTCACCGCTAAAATCTAGGACCCAATTCTCACGTCTTTCAGGTTCGAGGTCTATTTGATTGTATAATTTCTAGGGCCGGAGTCAATTCGAACGGTCCTTCTTTCTGTCCACCGTGGTCCCGACCAAATAATTCCTTCTAAATATTCTTCTCTCGAAATTGCCATAATAACATAACGTGATTAACACTCGTTAAAAGTTTGAATTCGTATTTTCGATTTCGATCGAGCGAAATTTCTCATAGGTGAGAGTTGGCTCACTGAAAGTGGCCCAAGAAAAATAAATGAGTAGGTATTGGCTGGTCGATCTGAATGCGATAAACTCAAAAACTACTAAGTACTGATCGGAGTTTTATACGGTTTTCATCAAGTTCTCTGTACTAGTTAGAAACATCTTGTGTGTGAAAATCTTAATGCGGTTCACAGAATACATCTACTTACCAAGTTGCAACATTATAGTTCTTATAGTTTCGGAAAAAAGTGGCTGTGACATACTGACGGACAGACATACAGATAGACATGACGAATCTATAAGGGTTCCGTTTTTTGCCATATGTCTACGGAACCCTAAAAACATGATTTGAAATATACAAATGAAGTTCTTACATATACTTTATACCGTATTTAAACTTGTAGCCCTACTTGGAAATTTCGGCCGCCCATTCCGGTCCCATTTGCAAAGAAAACAAAAATGTTACTTATACATTTTTCACTTGCAATATGTGAGGGCCTACAGAATTTATAACTATTCCAAATTTCAAATCAATAGCATCAGTGGTTGCTGACACATCGCTGTGACAGACGGACGGAGTGGCACTATAAGGGTTCCTTTTTACCATTTTGGTTCGGAACTCTAAAAGTACATGTCTCCTAATGTCTCTAACCTCTAAATAGCACTCGTGCGAAGCCAGGGCGGGTCGCTACTAGCGACCACCTTGTATATTACTAGCGACTCACTAGTAAAATACAACCTAGGTATACCTATCGAGGAAAGATCCCTTTAGAGTAGTAATAATGAACAATCAAATTCCGAAACTAGTCGGTGATTTGTCACTGAATTTGCACAGTAAGGACCAATCACTGATCACTGCATCGTGTCATTCACTTAACCACGTCATTGTGCTTCTTTGGGTTAATTGTTCGATGCCTAGGTACCTAACCTACTAACTTGCTTTATTTCGCTTGTTTTATTTTATCCAATAGTTGTTCCTTTTTTTTTAAATTAGGTCGTCCTTATTATAAAAAAAAACCGTTTACCCCTTATTAATAAATAGTTTTAAGGACTTTTTGGCGGGAACTTGCAGAGTGACGTTGGGTTTTCATATTTATTTTGAGTTTTATTGTGTATTTTTGGTGGTATTTTACCCAATAAAGATCATTCATGTGCACCAGTGAAGTGAAATTAAATGAATTATGTGTATCGTGACTTTTCAA
Organism: Achlya flavicornis; assembly: GCA_947623365.1. NCBI lineage: Eukaryota > Metazoa > Arthropoda > Insecta > Lepidoptera > Drepanidae > Achlya > Achlya flavicornis. Next base: position 6,692,358 of record OX392488.1, read on the forward strand.
GTTGTTGTTGTTGTGTATTGTTGTTGTTTTAGTACAATGATCACCATTATAGAAAAACATGACTTTTATGGATAGTGATTGACTGAGGACTACAATGTGAAAGCACAGGCATATAAGAAGAACGGGTTAGTGTTGATATTTTCTTTGTTTACGTTCTTCTATGTCATATATGGTATTAAATTGTTAATCCTTAATTGGCTATAAGATGTATTTAATAAGATAAATGTACTTATTTTCTAAGAGCTGTGGATTATGTAATAAATAAATAAAATGTCACTACCGTTTGCTATATTAATTTCCTAACAAAATGTATGGAAAAAGTTTTTTTTCATTTGTGACATTTCTAGTACCCTAACCTTACTTGGCCCCTAGTTTCTATGCTTTTTGATCCTTGTCCGAGACAGGAAAAATTAAGCTAATAAAAATATTGTTCAAAACTCGCCGTTTTATCGCTGACGGTACCTATTTTTTTTAATCTGTAAATGCCGTTTGTATTAAATCAAAAATTAAACGACAATCACTTAGACCATATCCGCGTCCGCGTGGCTTCAACCCTTAGAGCCTTTACTTACCTGTCTAAAATGTCTACCTGTATAAATCTACGAAATTAAACTAAACATATAAAATACATTAACATTTATTATTATGAGTATTAGGAATAGACTTACATTAATATAATATTAACTTAACAACTATTGCAATTGTCTCAAACATTATCTACCTAGTCAAACACAAATCAAATTACACAACTTGAAGTGTAAATAAAATACTAATACAATTGTCAACTCAAAATTCCCAGCTAAAAACTACCACTAGGAAGAGAAATCTTCTTCTTCTTCCTTCTCGACCTGGTCCCATTTACTTGGGTTCGGCCCTCCTTATCCTCATCTTCCACTTAGCACGGTTTGGCGCCATGTCTTCGTTCAATTGAGCATCTTTTAGGTCTTTTTCAACCGTCTTCAGCCAATTGGCGGGTGGTCTTCCGCGCGAGCGTTTCGTCACTGGCAGGTCGAGGGCAAGCTTCACCATATGGTCGTCTGGGCGTCTTTGTATATGGCCATACCATCGCAATCTCCTCTCTTTAACCTTTTCGTCTATCGGGGCAACCTTGAAACTTCCTCTTATGTACTCATTTCGGATTTTGTCTAATAGTGTGACAACCGCTGACCAGCGTAAGATACGCATTTCGGTTGTGTGCAATTTGCTCAGGTGTTGTTTGTTGGTAGCCCAGCATTCTGATCCATACATCACAGCGGGTCTTATAGCAGTCTTGTACAAGTGCCCTTTAACTTTAAGGGGCATTTTCCTGTCGCACATTAGGCCTGTGAGTCGTCTCCACTTCATCCATCCAGTTGTAGTTCTGTGAGTAACATCATTATCAATTTTGCCATCGTTGCTAAGTATTGAGCCAAGATATTTAAATTGGTGAGAAATGGTCTTCGGAAATGAAAATTATTATAATCGATAGGATAACTAACTGTGGAACATAACTCACTGTGGAGGTCAGTGATGTAACTGTATGGGGTAGCACACTAACTCCGGATGCAAAACTACATGACTCAGGTAAGGCCACCTATTTCTTATGCCAAAAGTCCTACTTCTAATGGCCCTGTATAAAATGGGCTAGGACCAATAATATGTAAGTGTTTCCACAATTTAATGTCCAATTACTTCAAGATACTAATATAACAACAAGGTGGACTATGTAGGTCAGTGATTCTGAAACTCTTGCACCCAATGATGATTCTTCACTTCGCCTAATGAAATCCTATCTTTGCTTGAGTGACGTAGTAGCTGAAATGAATGGGTACATTTATAGAACTATATTCCAATCATTTATTTTGCCAGAAACAAAAGAAAGAAATATTATAAAATTAATACTTAATACCTTAGAAATAAGATCCTTAGCACCTTCAGGTACATAGTTGGGATACACCATGTCTAAGGAAAGGATTTTTGCATAAGTTTTGTCTTGGCCATCACTTTCAAATGGTGGTTTTCCCACTAAGAACTCATAGAGTAGTACACCAATGCACCAGTGGTCTACGGAGACATCATAAACCTCACGTCTTATCATCTCAGGTGGCAGGTAGTCCAGGGTTCCACACATTGTGGTTCGCCTGTAAAGGAAAATCAATTAAATATTGTTAGAAAATTTTGCAAGTCCTCTGTTTAGTCTCTGTGAAAACCACATCAAAATATGTTCTGTTGGTCTTGAGTTCTAAGCATACTTTTATATATCTTATTTTTATAGCACCATCTATCCAGAGAAGTTTGGATAAGAATAGAATGACATTTATTTGTCAGCAATAAAACACATACACAAATAAATTAAAAAATACAGTGCTGTCAAATAGCTGAATCAGCATGACTTGTGGCTTGTTACATCACAATGCTGATTTTCAGCGGCACCCTCAATTAGCTCAAATTTTCTTGAAACATTTGGGTGAACCTTACCAAGTGATTTAAATATTTACCTTTCTGATGGCGCATGCACAGACCAACCAAAGTCAGCAAGCTTGAGTTCCCCAGTGAATGCTACTAAAATGTTTTCTGGCTTGATGTCTCGATGTATCACATGGTTTCGATGACAGTATTCTACTGCATCTGCTACCTAAAAACAGTAATTGTTTTGTTATTTATTCATGTTCAAATTGTTTGAAACCTTCAAACAATTTGAAACATTGGGAACAGACCTAACATCAGGATAGTGGCATAGGCATATTTTTCTGCATATGCCTTAAACATAACAATAATATTCTTTAATATTTACTCACCTGATAAATATATCTAGCAGCTCTAGCTTCAGGGAAGCGTCCATGAGGTGACCTAGTGAGGTGTTTGTACAGCTCTCCTTCAGCTGCAAACTCCACAACCAGGTATATGCGCCTCTCATCATGGAACCATGTCAGTAGACGCAATATGTTTGGATGCCTGTATTAATAATTATACATTAATGATCACTTGTTGACGGGCATTTGTCTTTGATAGTGAAATCCAAATTTTGATGTGTTAATCCAATAAAAAATTGATCTGATTGAGAATGAGAAATAATGAATTGATAATTTCAAAGTTTTTACCAAATGGCTCAGCATAACTAGAATCAAAGATTATTCAATTACAAACTGCTATATTATCTAAGCCAGCTTCAGAATTAATCAATCATAATAAATAGTAGCTGAAGATTATACTATAAGGTACTAATCCAGACTTCAATTGTAGAGATTATATTAAGGTATGAATTTAAAAAAATGTGGACCACCTTCCTATTTCGAGACTACTAGTTACATTACATTAACATAAATTGCACTTACTTCAAATGTGATTGAATCTCAATCTCTCGCATAACTTGCCGTTCACATCTCGACTTGAGGATCTGTGATTTGAACATTGTTTTTATTGCAACTAAAAACCCGGTTTTCTTCTCCCTTGCGACGTGTACGTGTCCAAATTTACCATGACCTAGAGCCGATCCAAGTTCAAAGTCTCTTGGAGACCATTTGTAACTGAGGGATAAATTATTATTAAGAAAAGTATTTACGAGGACGTCAGTCTGGTATCCTTCAAATTATCTGGTAGATGATACGAATATTACTTATAAGAGTACTTGGATGATACTTACGAAGATCCGTATGCTACGTGATTGATCATTTGTGTTTCAAGTTCTGATGCATCGCTCTTCATCTTCATTGCCATAATTTATAAAACTGTGCTCTGTTGATGTTATTTATAATATAAAACTATAAAACCAAAAGTTGCAAAACAAAGCTCCATACCTACCCACTTTTCTGCTAGCTAAGCCAAAGAGTATGTATTTATAATTAAATCACTATGTTCCAAGCGAAATAAATAATGCCTACGTTCTTCGTCACGCAATCATCGAGATCCGAAGACTTCATCAAACAAAATCCAACCGTTTGCAAAGAAATACAAATCAAGCCGTTATATTAAAATAAAATTTGAATGCTTCTTCTTAGGGATGGGTAAAAAATATCGATATATCAAAATATCGATATTTATTCAGAAAAATATCGATACTAATCCGCGATATATCAATTTTCGATATTTATTTTCAGATATCAAAATCGATATATTTTTAAAGCTCTGCTGTCTGCTCATGCGTCACATCATGATTTTGAACAATCCGATTTCTTAAATTTTTTTTTTGTTTGTTTTTTTTATGTCAAGCAATTCAAAAATTTTTTTTAAATTATACAACTTATGTTGAAACAGCCAGATGTGTATTTGCTTTAAAATTTCGATAATTTAGGCAATTTTTATAAATAATTGCAAATTGGGCAAAAAATATCGATACGTCGATATTTCTTGGGTGATATATATCGATATATTTGAAAAATATCGATACGAGAAATATCGATATTTTTTTTCCATTTGCCCATCCCTACTTCTTCTTATTTTTAAGTTTACACACAGATTACACAATACACACACACACAGGCTGCATTCCGAATTAATGATATAATCGCTGTAATCGATTTGAGCGTGCTTAAACCCGTACCGAATTGAGTAATGACAGATTACGTTGTCCCGTGAAACGTCATAGATGACGTCATGATATCCGCCATATTGCGCTCACACCGACCATGCCCTAAACTGATATCACCGTGAGCGCTGTCAAAAGTGACGGTTAATTATTGTGTTTTCGGCAGGAATTCTAATAAGATTCTTGGTTTTCTATTTGACAAAGATACTTTTTATGATTTTATGAGAGAAAAATAATAAAGAACGAGAATATTCCTTTTTGCGAGTCAAATTAAAAAAGATCTAAGGAGTCCTAGCGCATTGTTAAATCAGATTTTAATTAAATTCTCAAATGTTCTGTTTTGAATACTGTGAGCGTGATAACGGGCGTTCCGAATTGTTAACAGTTCTTAGCTGTCAATATTGTGATATCTAACTCGGTACGCAAATTATTGCTGTGAGCACTGTGAGCGATATTATTTAATTCGGAATATAGCCACAGATTACAGAATACTTTTCTGTCCTGTAATCTGTGCAAGCCACAAACTAAGTAGAGATACTACGCATGCAACCAAGCCCAAATGAGGGCTCATTTCTGTCAGTGTCGAGTTATATGTATTATAGTTGTGACTGGATCACAATAAATCACTTCACATTATAGTCCTCAGTCAGTCACCGTCTATAAAAGTCATGTTTTACTACAATGGAGGTCATTGTAATAAAACTATTCCCGGACATTTTGAGACAACTTGAAAAGTCACGATACACATAATTCATTTCATTTCACTTCACTGGTGCACATAGATGATCTTTATTGGCTAAAATACCACCAAAAATACACAATTAAAACTCAAAATACACAAATTTATGAAATTTAAAATGAAAAAGCTACGTCACTCTGCAAGCTCCCGCCAAAAAGTCAAAATTTGAATTCAATTCAAATTTAGACTTTTTGTTTTTCACTTTTAGTTTTTTTTTTTCTTCTTATTTTTAAGTTTGGCAACCAAGCTCAATGTAGGGCTCATTTCTGCCAGTGTCGAGTTATATTATAATTTCCAGCACAGAACAGAAAAACAGTTAGACACTGTTTTTTCTGTTCTGTGGTTTCCAGTCTCAATCCCATTATAGTCCTCAGTCAGTCACCGTCCATAAAAGTCATGTTTTACTACAATGGAGGTCATTCACAGAGTCACATTTTGAGACAACTTGAAAAGTCACGATACACATAATTCATTTCATTTCACTTCACTGGTGCACATGGATGACCTTTATTGGGTAAAATACCACCAAAAATACACAATAAAACTCAAAATACACAAAGAATCATGGCGAGTTCCATACATTGATTTGTACAAAAAAATAAAACATTTTAGAGGGTTTTGAATCACTTCCAATGTTGAGATTACATTACCAGCAACATATTAACATACATGAAATATTTTATAAACCCCGCAAAACAGAACAACAACATAACGGTTTTGGTCGTGAATAGTCGCGATTCGCCGGCATGCCATAGAAATTCGCATTTTCATCCCGGGGTTCTAAAAATATTTTAAATGGCTCAATTTGTTCCTTAGGCACCAAGGATCAATTATAACTTCATTGTAACGTCTCTAAAAATCTTTATTTTTTGTACAAATCTCGCCATGATCCTTTATGAAAATAAAAATGAAAACGCAACGTCACTTAGCAAGTTCCCGCCAAAAAGTTCTATCAGATTTTAGTTAGATTCTCAAATGTGCTGTTTTGAATACTGTGAGCGCGCTCACAAGCGTTTTGAATTGTTGCCACCATAGAAATATCATAAATGTTATTTCTATGGTTGCCACACACACACTATTGCCGAGTATGTGTATATATCTAGATATTGTGATACGCAGTATCGAAAGAGCCAGTAAGCGGTTTTTAGATATCTGTCGTATCGAGTTATAAAAAAGTACTCTGTGGTATCTATATACGGTTTGTATCGCCCAACCGCCCACCTCTAGTTCGCAGAGTTCGTTATATATATTACTCACCTCTATGGTTCGTTCTTTGCTTGCTTATTTTGCTTCGTTCGTAACAAAACATAGACAACTGAAATTCTGTCTCAAACAAAAGTCAAACTTGTTTTGATTTTACGAAGTTTTAGCAATGAAATTACCTACATATTGAAACGAATGTAAAAACATAAGCTTAGAGTAACAACTGTTACCACTTGTTATTGAATTGTAATATTTAAATAAAATGGAAGGACCAGGGATGAGTTTGTTTCAAGGTGCCGCCAGTATTCACATAAATAACAGTGCTCAAGATAGACTCGAAGAACAAGAAGAACTTGAGGATCAAAAACGGCGCAACGAAGAGGTAATTAAACAATTCAATAATGATAGAAACGTCTAGTATTCATATCTAACGAAAATTAAGTCCAATCTACCCTCTGGAAAGCCATAAGATGAACTAAATTCATGGCACAAATTTCATTAGACCATGATTAGATTTTTACTACTTTCCTAATAAAGACCCATCTGTAAATCTTTTCCATCCGTTTATCATATAAGGCCAATAACACTTACATAGAACCATTCAAATACCTACCTAATCTTCTACTTTACAGCTACAACATAAATTGGCAAACGCTTTTGATGATCTGATAGATGATGATGAGGCAAGTTCAGTCAACAGCAGTGGAAACTTTACTTTAGATCCTGGTCAAAATATTGGTGGTAAATATGTCCTTATTGAATTTTGTAGGTTTTATGTATTTGACTTTTGAAAATTGAGGTATGTATTATTTTTTTACTGTATGAAAACTGGTCCAAAAGAAGACAATATAGCACCTATTATAATTAGTGCATTTTGTAAATGTTTTAATTATCACTTCATGGTATAACCTAATAAAATAAAGTGGTCTTTTACTAATTTAACCCATCGGTTCTTGTGAGGGATGCGCATCCTATTATAACAATTAATGTTATTGTTATATTTTTAACCGCGAGCCAATGAGTTAAAAAGAAACCTATCCCAACAAATCTGAGACATTGAAATATATAGCAGTGAATTACTGACAAATTATTTGTTTATTAGCTCCAAAATCTAGATCTGGAATGCCTCCAACATATGTGGAATCCGTCAATCACTTGAAAGAGAGTCAGCAAACCCCAGATGTTCCAAAAGCTTATTTGGAGACTCCGAAGAACCACATAAGTCATGTACGACATCCAGAAGAACCCATAAAACTTGCTTTCAGTCCCTATGGAGCTGGAGATGGACAAAATAATTATTTTCAGCAAGAATTTAGAGGTAATAGAATAATAAAAATAAAACAAAATAGATTATCATGCATCATGAAGGATTGGTAAATATTTTGAGAATGATATATTGTAGGTTTTTCATTTCTTAATTGTAATGCCGTTTTCACCCCCATAAAGAAGAATAAAAGAGTGAGAAGAACTGACAATTCATGTAACAACTCAGAAATTGTGTTAATGGCAACATTATATAGCGTTAATAGCAATCTTAAAGCATCTTTTGCAATTTTTAACATTTACTTGTATGTCATGTGGCCGGTTTCTAGAAGCCTAATCAATGTTAATGTCTTGTTGGAAGTATACCTGTCATTGTCAATGTCGTCAGAAATGACAAAGATGGCCACAGATTTGATTAGATTAACCATGTTTGGATTTCAGTAATTGACTGACAGTAAGTTGAAACAATCCATACTAACTTAATTTATGTTTAGCAGGTCATTTAAATGGTATGAATAATTATGATGCCAGACAAGAATACATGAACACTGAGCAATTGAAAGTTATGTATGAGGTAAATACAAACAATAAATTAATAAAAATAAGTAATATAATGATATTATCTTTGCATTACAATGTGTTTTGTTATAATAGATGCGTGTAAAGGAGTGTCAACAATTAGCAACACAAATGGAGAAATTAGACTCTGAAATAGACAGTCTTCGTGCGAGATTAGCAGCTTCTATAAATGATAGGGACAAAGCTGAACTTTCACTGCAAGAAGCTCATCACTTGCTTGGTAAATATTTTTGTTTAGTTTTTTATTATTTGCAATGAACTGCATTATGCTTTTGCAAAGTAAATTCAATTTTATAGTATACTAGCTGTCCCCCGCGGTTTCACCCACGTTCCCGGGATAAAAAGTAACCAATGTCCTTATCCATACCATAGGCTATCTGCATGCCAAATTTCATGATGATTCATAGAGTAGTTGAGGCGTGAAGGCATAACAAACAAACAAACTCACTTTCGCATTTATAATATTCGAAATATAAATAAATAATAAATAGTACAGAGTATAATAGATCATCTTTATTGTACAAATAATAATTAATAAAGTATAAAAAAAAATACTTAAAGTTAAAAATTACTGTAAGTACAATAGGCGGTCTTCATCATCATCATCATCAGCCTATAATGTCCCACTGCTGAGTACAGGCCTCCTTTCACAAATTAGGTTGAAAGGGAATGGGCAGATACTCCACCACGCGTGCCCTGCGGATCGGTGGAGGTAGGCTAGTGGTCAACCTACTGTTGGAGTTTTCAAGTCTCCTAGGCCTCCAACTAGCTTAACGACTATCACAATTAAGTGATAACCGGTACCAACGGTGCCTTCCGAAGAACGAAAACGCTCTATTTGAAATACCACTAGGCGGTCACCCATCCAGGTACCGACCACGACAGTGGCAGCTTAACTTGCCGATCGATTAAGAACGGCTAATCATGCTTCACCACGAGCGCTTCTTATCGCCATTATATTACCTTTTCGTCAGACCTAGTTTTAGCTTTAACTTAATAACTCTGCAATCTGTTAAGATTACATTTACTGCACTCATTATGTAATATGCCCTTAAGATACATGACATTTTGTACATGCCTATATTTATAAAAACAAATTGTTAGCAACGTTTTTATTATTGTGGGACAAGTTTATTGCCTATTTATATTCCAAATACTATGTGGGTCCCCTCTCATAAACAGCATTCGAAGTAACAAAGTAATTTATTTTAATTTTTAGCATCAAGCAAGCACAAGTTGATAGAGTTAGAGCAACAAGTAACAAACCTTACGGAGAAACTAATAGAGAGTGACCAAGATAAGGAACAGCTGAGACTGGAGGTTAGGTCTGCTAATATCAGCCTTCAGGATGTACAACAGAGACTTCATACTATGCAGGTATTATCTTACTTAATATTCTAAAGGTGAAGAGTTTAGAATGTTCAAATTCGAATGTGCTAATCCAACTCAATCCGATTTGAATGATTATTTTCCCGTTAGATATCCTGTTTATTGAAGAAGGGGCTACTAGTACTATAGACTACTATAGACTATTATAACATACAATACACCATGGTCAATCAGCCGGCACAGCTTATTTTATATAAAAATTACATCATTATTCATAACATGTTAACATGTTTTTTAAGCTCTTGTATTATTATTTTTTCATGTGGTGTAACAATAAAGCGTTATCTATCTATCTATCTATCTATCATGTTGGCGGATGAGATGCGCATCCTTAAAGTATATATGAAACAATATTAGTTTAGGAACTGCGATTCAAATGAATAATAGTGCTAGTTTCGTGATAACACAATCATACACACATACAAACATTCGCATTTAAAATATTACTACTAATTTCTGATGTTTTTTATAGGTTGCTCATACCCATGATACTGATTCGTTGTTCAGGGAACAACAAGACAGGTAACATCTTTAATATAACATAAGTATATTCGTTCAATGTTTATAGTTCAAGTAATATTAATTTTTACCTATCATTCATTTCAGACATAGAGAGGAAATGGACAGATTGCAAAATGACTTAGTTAAAGCTAAAACTAGACTTGACGAAAAGGTAACAAAATATAAATGAGAGAGGGGTGTGAATATTTAAACATTTATAATATAATAATATCCGACATTCCTCACACGCGGTCATCTGATCCCAGACTAAGCTTGTACTATGGAAACCAGATAACTGATTTAATACATATACTACTTTTTGTTTGTAAATACATACTTAATATACATAATTACACCCAGACTCAGGACATACAGACATTTTCATGCACACAAATGCATGTCCTGTGCGGGAATCGAATCCACGACCTGCGGCGCAATAGGTGGAGTCTTAAACAACTGCGCCAACTGGCCCGTCTATATGATATCTTTTTCCATGCTTTGATAGGATAACGAAATAAAAACATTAGAAAAACGCTGTATGCAAAAAGACAGAGAGAAAGAAGAAATATTGATAGAGAAAGGGACGACAATAAATAGATTGGCGGGAGAATTGGAAGCCGCACAGAGTAGATTAGTGAGCGGGGAGACTTCGCGTTTGAAGGAGAAAGTATCGCAATTGACGACCGAGAGAAATGCGGCGAAGGAACAAGTTAAAGAATTAGGGGTAAGTGTGTGATGTCCTGCCATCCATAGTCCCCTCCTTCCCGCTGGGCACAAGTGAAGGGGCCCCTTGTTCCTGCCCTGCCACATCACCACCGCATCTATAATAATAGTAGGAAGTAACATTATTTATATATTACTAGCTGTCCCCCGCGGATCCGACTGCGTTACGGAGGGATCGCATGATTTTCCGGCATAAAAAGTATCCTATATGTTATTCCAGAGTATAATCTATCTATGTGCCAAATTTTATCCTAATCCGTTCGGTAGTGTTTGCTTGAAAGGGCAACAAACATCTTCACATCCATACAAACTTTCACATTTATAATAGTTGTAAGATTAAACCTACATTTTATTTATAAAATGGTTATTTTGTATATTTAGAATGACATTGTATATTTTGAGTATGAACTGCTTACAACATCTAACTCCCCGAGAGTTTCATTTTGCATGTATCCATGTTTTTGATAATGTAATGTGTTTCTTCGGCACAGTCAAAGTTAGAAGTGACAGCACACGAGCTAGTCCTCTGTCGGAACAAGCTGACATCTAGCCAGAAGGAGTATGAACATTGGCGAACCACGCTGCATCAAATAATGCATGAGACACTGCCTGATAATACTTATCTGGGTAAGTTACTTCTAATCTAAACACAGAGTTATATATCTATGGAATCTTAGGAAGATTCCCCCCTTATAACATGATAATTTAAATAAGTCTAGTAAAACACATGTTTTAAATAAATATCCATCACTTTATAACTTCATATAACAAAATGAGCAAAGGCTATCTTAAAAAACCTTTAACAAGACTTGCATTTAGCCTTCTCGTGCAATAAGGCAGATAAGGTTGGATGTTCTTATTAAAGTTGGCGAGATCTAATAGGCCCGTTTTGACATGTACATCAATGTGTCAAAAAGAGACAAACATATTGCGACAAGAAGAGACATCCTCTTGTCAAAACGGGCCTCTTAGATGTCGACAACTTTAATAAGAACTTCCAAAAAACTTTATGGAAAAAACCATACAAAAGTTCCAATACCTACTTATCAAAAATCTAGTGAGGCGCCATTTTGTGTTTATTTGTTCAAATGGCGTCTCACGATAAATCCTACATATTTCGATATAAAAAGCCACGTTACACAGTTATTTGCCAAAAAAGATCGAAACAATCGCCATTTTTTATGCCACTAACTTTGGAAAACAAGCGTATGGCCTGATGGTACGCGGTTATATTTGCAAAAAAAAACAGAAACAAAATAGTGGCCGACAGGTATGCCAAAAACATGTTTTTTTTTCCTGAATAGATGTACCAACTCATTAAATGATTTGCTTTCCATTTAGGTGAACCCCCATCGCCTGGCAAATTAACTACGCTCAAAGAAGTATTGAGCCGCTATAAATTACAGGTACAAAAGATGTCGTCATTGCAAGAAGAATTATCTAAAAGGTATCCAAGTTTGTACATTAGGGAACATCCTTAAGTCTATTTTCGATAAAAACCTTTAGGTACCCCAATATATCATGAGATGGTTTAAATCGAGTCTACTAAAACCATCGACTAAAACCCATGTGTAAAATATATCCGTCATATAACAAAAAGAGCCGGTATCAAAAAAACCTGGGTTTTACAAGACTATACATATTTTCAGAGATAAAAAACTTGAGCAAAATCGCAAACAAGAATCGGATCTTCGTACTAAATTAGAAGAACAAAAAGGCATTGAAATGCAACTGAACTCCCGTCTGGCGGTACTACAGAACAAACTTGAACTACTTGGCAGTAATTCTGATAGTGAACTATTGGAGAGTTATAAACAACAGAATGAGAGGTTACAGACTGAGATGGAAGAAGTCAGGACGGAATTGAAAGCGGTAATTAAATAAACTCCATCAATAAATAGTTTTCAGATTGAATGTACTTTGCTCTTTACGTATTTAAGTAATTCTTGATATCGACGATGAAGCGCTCGTGGTGTAGCATGATAAGCCGTTCTTAATCGATGGGCAAGTTAAGCTACCACCGTCGTGGTCGGTACCTGGATGGGTGCCTAGTGGTATTTCAAATCGAGCGTTTCCGTGCTTCGGAAGGCACGTAAAGCCGTTGGTTATCACTTAATTGTGATAGTCGTTAAGTTAGTTGGAGGCCTTCTAGGCGGCTTGAAATCTCCAACAGTAGGTTGACCACTAGCCTACCTCCACCGATCCGCAGTGGGCACGCGTGGTGGAGTATCTACCCATTCCCTTTCACCCTGATTGACGAAAGGAGGCCTGGGCTCAGTAGTGGGACATTATAGGCTGATGATGATGATGATATCGACATGTCAATAAATCATGTTTGTATGGAGCTGCAATTTCGTAAACCTTAATTGAATCATCTACAGAACCTTTGAAAGCTTTGGTCGAAAATTCGTAAAATCGCCTTTTCCCAGAGATGTGACCTAGCCATTGAAATCCTTAGAGCCGTTTTCTAGATCACAAATATATTGCTTGGTTAAATTTTAAAGTTAATAATGACGGGCCAGTTGGCCCAGTTGGTTACGATTCCACCTATAGCGCCGCAGGTCGTGGGTTCGATTCCCACACAGAACATGCATTTGTGTTCATGAACATGTCTGTATGTCCTGAGTCTGGGTGTAATTATGTATATTAAGTATATATTTACAAACAAAAAGTAGTATATGTATTATATCAGTCATGTAGTTTCCATAGTACAAGCTCCTTAGTTTGGAACCAAATGACCCTGTCTGAGGAATATCCCAGTATATTTATTTATTTAATATAGGATATACCTATAAAAATCAATTTATGACTGTTTATCTGTTTGTAATGTAATGTATGCGCTCCTATTTCGATTAACCTTTAGTGAGTTGTGCGCAGGCCGGCGAAGATTTATGACAGAAAAAAGGTGTGGCAAAGCATTAGCTAGTTTTGAATAAAATATTAATCTTAAACTGTAATTTATTTTCCAGTTGGACCTAAAATACACAGAATTGGAGTTAGAATACGAGAAGCTAAAAGCTGAGAAGGGAAGTCGAGCGTGCATAGTGCAGGAAGCTAATGCCGACCTGTTGCGCGAGTTGGAGCGGTACAGCTCACAACTGAAGGATACGCTCAAGGAGAATGGGGAACTTAAGAATTTGTATCTGCAGGTAAAACCATTACTCACCATACAAATATCCTGACACATGTCATGTCATACATTCCATGAACTTTTTTTCAATATTCTGCCACAGAAATATAAGATTCATTTAAAACTGAATATATATTATTATTAGCCTAGCTAAAAACTCAAAGAAACCATATATCGTGCGGAAACCATAGCACGGTGGTAGGGTATTTTGTAGTACCCGCCTGGCTGGCTACCACCCTCAAGTTGAAAACTTGTCGCCAATAACTTATCGGTGTGTTCCGACAGCTATATGTACATAGACAGTTAGTTTTTTACGGCCATTGGACCATCGGACCCATCGAACAATTAACCCAAAGAAGCGTAATGACGTTGTTTTTTTTTGCCACCACGCCAATTTGCCACAATCCACAATGCGCTCTGATTGGCTAAGACAAGGCCACATGCGCTCTGATTGGCCAAGTCAAGAACACACGATGCAGTGATTGGTTCTTACTGTTCAAAATCAGTGACAAATCACTGACTAGTTTCGGAATCGGATTGCTCGGACTACTCTAAGGGTTTTTTCCTCGATGATCGGACCTTACGGTCTCCGGTTAAACGCTTCGACGATACACATTGGAACCGCTAACTATGCCAACTTCAACTACATTTGTTGTATTACTACCCTTAGGCTTGTAGCTCCCGTGATGCAGTATCGAGAGAGTTAAAAGACGGACAATCAAGAATACAAAAAGAAAGAGAGCTGTTCAAATCACAAGAGAATGAGTTTATCAAAAAAATAAATGAACACAAAGCCCACATCGATAAGTTGACTACGGACCTCTCTGTTGCTAAAGAAGAGTTAGACAGAGCAAACAAGAGGATATCGGAATTGCAGAAAGATTTTACTGACAAACAGAAAGTTTTCACTGAGAAGCTTGATAAATATTTACAAGGTATTTTTTTTTTCATTGTTTTTCATCTAAGTGTCCGATTTTGGGTTGACTGACTTGTAATTTATTTCAGATGAGAAAACGGCAATGCGTAAGGAAATGGAACCTTGTGCGCAGTGTGAGAAGCATTTGAAAAACATCCGCCATTTAGATGAACAGCTCAGTAAATGTACTCTAAAAATAGGTTAGATTAATATTACATACGTTAACTAAGTATACAGGTATATGGTAAATCAATAACAATCTCTCAGGACTATATGATTCACATCATAAAGAACAACTTTTGTTCTACAGTTTAGTAAATTTTTTTTTTAAGAAGCAGAGTAAAACATGCGATGCGGTTTTCATGTGTATAACATCACTCAATGATTCGTACAAATATAATATTCTTTCCTTCTCCTGTAAAATTTAGAGCAATGCAATTGCGAAGTTGAGCCCGCCGCCGCCGACGATATGTAGGTAGTATATTATTATGTACTAAATCAGTTATCTGGTTTCCATTGTAAAAGCTCAGCTTAGTTTAGGATCAGATAGCCGTGTGAAAACCTGGGATATTATTATTCACATAACAAACACTATTATCACTTTTAGTGATAAGTCCGCCCATTGTAAGCCTTTAATATTTTTATGTTTTGTTTGTAATTTTTTTTTTTTTTTGGTGTAACAACAAAGTATTATCTTTCTATCTATCTATTATCACAATGAGAAGTTTTCTTACAGTTGAGTTTTGTTCAAAATACCTGTCAAACTGTTGATTGTGGAAACTGTGGATTTCACAGGTATTTTGAACAAAACTCGTATGTTAAGAAAACTCCTCATTGAAAACGAATTATTTTGTTCAGCATCACAGGAAAGTAACGAAGCTCTAATGAAGGAACTGAAAGGTAAGGCAGAGTTCTTCCAGCAGTACATAATGGAGCGGTTCCAGAAGATTCGGGAACAACGCAGCGTCGCCACCAACACCGACACCCGCACCGACACCCACACCCGCACCGACACCCACACCCGCACCGACACCCACACCGAGCCGGCGGCGCGCTCGCGGCTCGCCTCCAGCCCCGACCAACATAGTATCGAGCATCTGGTGCAGAACTGTGATGACGCCTTCGCTTCTAAAGTGAGACATGTTTTAACTAGCTTGCCCCGCGTTCCTGAGGGATTTTCTGGGATAAAAAGTATTCTTCAACGTGTAACAGAAAGGGTACAGTACCCAACTGATAAGGCGCGTCGTGAATCTTCGTTCGCAGAGAAAAGAAAGTATGGCCTGAAGATTAACGAAATAATGCTTAAAACTTACAATCAACCTTAGATTACTACTATATAGTTCATAATACAGTGCAGCTGTTAGTTCCGTCTCACTCGCAAGTTACGCCTCTCCGCACACATGGCGGCAGCTGCCGACCAATAGCATTTCCCGCGCTTTGAAAATGTATCTTCTGCGCAGGTACAGTCGAGGACATAAATATGTATACAATTAGTAAAATTCAACAACGGTTTCCTCTTAAACTACTGATTGAAATTATGAGATATTATAAAGGCAGAATCTTCTAACATATACTATTAGGATTTGTGTAATAGTTTAACACTTAAACGTTAAACATGCGAGAAAATCGCTTTTGAATTTCAAAAAGTGTATACATATTTATGTCCTCGACTGTACATCGGTAAGCCATATTAGTTGGGTACTACTGTATATCTATCCGAAAGGGGTAAAGACTAATCCCTTTATTCATAATAGCTTTTTAACTAAATCAGTGTAATAGTGTCCTCCGTCTCCCTCTTTCGTTCACCAAAGGTCAAAAATTACAGTTCAAAATAAATTAATCAGAAATTCTTATCAAATTTTTGCTTCCAAGTTTATTGAATTAACATCATAACCAACGTGTCAATGAGGGTCATTATATTTTCACGTCAGTTGCTAATATTATGATAAAATGTTCCCTTATCGATATATGCGCCAAGTACCAAAGAAGTCGTGTACTTTAATGGATGTACCCTTTTCTTTACACGTTGTATAATGCTATTCCAAGCGTGCATGCTAAATTATATCACAATTGATTGGTCCGTTTACGCCTCAAGAGGTGACAAACAAACTCCTTTTCGCGTCCCTGAAGAATTTAATGTTTATCCGAAAAAAACTCATATTTTTTTAAATGATCTATTATGGATAAAAGACAAACTTTTTCACTGAAGTCTGTAGAGATTCATATACCATATATAAAATAAAGCTTGATGTTTTAACTATAACACCTACGAATTTTCCACATAATTAGAATTATTACAAAAAAAAAAAAACCATCGGTCATATTCAAAAACCACATAGAAAAATCCAAATACTCTAAGAAAACTGGCCGAATCTAGTGGCCCTCACTTTATATTAGACCATTAAAAATGTAAATATATATTAAATCATAACAACTATGCATAACAAATACGTTTGATTGAATCAATGAATGGAATTCTATAGGTAATTTTTTATAAAAATCGTGAGGGTAGTTGCAGGTAGATGCAATCACTCTTTGAAATAATATTTATATTTGGATTATTTATACACTTTTACTTGTACCCTCATTAAACAGCCGATTTTGGACTGAATTACGGATATTTATAAAAAGAGTAACTACGGAGGAGGTAAGCATAAAAGTTTGTCACTAACTGTTACTCCGTTCCTTTCTCCGTTCATTTAAAATAAGAGCTGGGCTCTTGTCAGTGTAGCAAGCATCCTCTTAATAAAAAAAATTTTATCGCTTTCCAGACCGCTATGATGATGAAAGAAAAAGCAATAAGGGATCAAATAGCAGAAAAGTTCACCTTAGAAATGAAAACAGTTGAAATGAACTGTGCGAGGCGAATTAAGGAAATAGAAAACGATAATATAGGTGCACTCAATAAATTGAAAGACCTATTGGAAAGGAAAGCACAAGAAGTGGAGGCTCTAAAACAGTTTATTTTAGCAGAAAGAGCGAAAATAACTGAAATATTAGAAGCGAAAGAGAATGAAATATCGGAAATTATAAAGGATCATAATACATTACAGGCAGAGTGTGAGAAAGCTAAAGATATTGCGAAGGAATGGAAACTCAAAGCTGACAGATGTAAAGAGAGGCTGACCCGATTAGGTACATTGGAAAATGAGTTACAAAATGAAAGGGAAAATTTGAAACAGCAAAATAGTTTTTATCGTAAAGAATATGAACAAATGAAAGTTCGTGTTGCTCAATTGCAGGCCAATGTGACAAATCTAAACATCAAATGTGAGAACCTACAATTGGAACACCAAACGGTACAAGAAAAATATAAAAATGCTAAGAAAACCATTTTCACGTACAAGGTACATGTATATTAACTTGAGTGTGCATGCCATACTGCCAGTTTCTGAAAGCCTTATTATTAATTATTCAAAGTTAATCTATGATCAAAACTGTTGCCGTCTTTGTCATTTCAGACGAGATTTTGGCTTGCAGAAGCTGGCAGTTAGTCTCTGAGCAGTGATTCAAAGGCATATAAATTTATCAATTGTGATCTAAAACTTTATTCTTTTCCATTTAGGATTATGTGGCAAAGAAAGACGCCCATATAAACAATGAAATGAATAGAATACAAGACGAGTACAGGAAAATATTTGTAAAACTTCAGACCCAACTAAACTATCATGTCAACTGTAGAATACAGGATGAGAGAAGTAAAGGGAAACAAACGCAGGCGAAAAACTATCAGCAATCTGATGTAAGTTTATAATCGCTGTGCCCCGCGGCTTCACTCGCGTTAGCGTGACTACATAGCCTACAACTTCACTCAAGAATCGGGCTATGCAAAAATAATTTTTCACATCTGACTGTGAGTTCCAGAGATTAGCGCGTTCAAACAAACTTCGCTTTTTTTATTTATTTATTAATAAAATTAATCCTTAATCCTTTGACTGTTTGTAACCGCAAGTCAAAGGATTAATGTGGCCTTGCAATTCCTTCCGATAATTGTGGTATATGACAAAAACCATAAAAAAATATCTGCATTTTCTGATTCTTGAAATAATGTGCTAACTGAACCTTCCTGCTTGAAAAATATTCACGGGATGGTTTAAAAATTTTAACTGACTTCAAAAAAAGGGGGAGATTCTCAATTCGTCTTTTTTTATGTTTTTTTACTCAAAAATCCATTCTCAGTTTTGGAAAATACTTTTTTTGTTTTTTATAGGCACAATTTCACGGGTTGCGATTTGATGACTTTAATATGGTTGCTTTGCTATTTATGCTCGTCACAATGCATACGGTGAAGTGGAGCTGATGGTGTAGGTAGTACCAGGAGTATTCCTCAACAATTAACCTTCCTAGTCCCTGTATCGTAGTAAAAGCAGTATTTTGTAAGCAGTTGACATTAGGCTATTGTATGTAACATAGATCAATTACAAACCGATCGACTAAAAATGAGAAAAACAAAAGTGTTTCACAAACAAAAATGGGGTTCAAAGTCCCCCTTATATAAGGTTTAAGTCAGTCTTGTAAAACCCAGGTATTAAGATAGCCCCAGCCTTTTTATTATATGACATTAGAAAGTGACGAATATATTTAAAACTTAGATATTACTTGACTTGACTTACACCTTATTTATTAATAAGGGGGAAATAATTCTAATCTGACACTGTTTTGAAGAAGCATAGAAAATATTCCGCAACTTATATTAGCAATTTTTTTTTTTAAAACAGTATCTTATTCTTGTTTAACGAAATCTCAAGCTCATTGTATGATTCGAACCCGGCTTTGTCACGACATTCGAAGTCACAACCACAGAGCTATCATCGCCTTATCGTATCGTTTATTTATCTTACATAGTAAATAACTGTAGGTACCTATATTTTATTGCAGTACTCGGACAGAATAAAGAAACTTAACGAGGACATCGCCCAACTAGCCAAATCCTCATTCAAGGATGTAGCGCCCTTTAACAACCAGTGACGATGCATTCAGCGGTACTGTGGTAAGTCGAACTTTTCAGTGCCGTGTTTAAATTCAATTAGCATTCTAGTATGAGACGAATATTTCTGTTATGTTTGAGAAAATGTGAGGAAAAACTAGGGACCATTAAATGTACTTAATTTTAATTGCATAAATGTTTTAAGGAAAAACAAAACGTACAAAACATTTTCATGAAAAACTCATAAGGGTTGAGTTTATTTATATATTATGTAGTACTAGTTTATAATTTGGAAATTTTAAGACATGTGTAAACGAAAAGCAACTGTCCCAAAAGTATTAAAGTAAAATTCAGCAAAATAAATTAATAACTAATTTGTAAAACAAATCATTCCATTTAGCGGATTTTGATAGAGTTCCTGTGATATTTGAGTACATAATTAATTATGAATAATGTAATTAACAGTATTAATATAATATAACTAAAAACAAATAAAATTATAACATTCCTTTTAATTCCGTATTTGTATTTTTATATTTACTTACAATGCTATTTCGTGTATATTTTCTATTTGGATGTCTATGATATATTATTATGTTCTTTCTTGCTCACTCGTTATTATTATGTGTAATGTTTAATAAGAATTAATTTGTGTTGTTGATTGTTTAACTTTCAAATTGTAGAATAGAAAACGGAATAATTTAATTTGAAGGTGCATTATGTTATTGTAAATTTATTTGTAAATAAAACTACTATTAAATTGATCGAACTGTTTCATTTTTTTGTATAGTACCTTGAGGGCACAAAAGGCATCTTGGCAACACGACAAGGTATATCTTTTCCTCTGATATTAACTAGTAGCTCAGTGCCGGCTTTCTTCAGGGACTCGTCTACGTAGCCCATTGCTACATTACCACCGAGAGATGGTGTGGGGCAACCACTGGTTACTTTTCCAATTACTTCTGATGTTTTAATATTTTTGAGCAGTGCGTCTTTTCTCGCCGGCGGACCACTTTCCATTCTAATTCCTACACGTCTCTTACTAACACCTTCTTTAATCTGTTTCAATATTATTGATGCACCAGGAAACTTGGCATCAGCTCTCCTTCGCTTTGCGATCAGCCACGTCAAGGCGGCTTCCACTGGAGTAACATTTTCATCGATATCATTGCCGTAAAGACATAGGCCAGCTTCTAGACGCAACGAGTCTCGAGCCCCCAAGCCGGCTAGCTTCACATCATTGGACTGCAACAGAGCTTCAGTGACCACGTCTGCCTTGTGTGCCGGTATCGATATCTCTACCCCATCTTCGCCTGTGTAACCGCACCGTGTAACTCGACAATCCACTCCTGCGACTGTTCCAAGTCTTGATGTCATGAATAACAAATCATTCATTGGAATATCGGTGAGCGACTGCAAAGCGGACGCCGCTTTTGGCCCTTGAACGGCTATCAAAGCCCTCTCACTCACATCCCAAAATTCAACATTCAAGTCTTTACCCTGCTTTTTAAATATTTCCGAAGTCTCTTTCATGTGTTGCTTATCTACTTCCAACCGTCCAGCGTTGGATACTATGTACAGAGTATCATCACTTACTTTAGTCACGATCAAATCGTCGATAATTCCTCCTTTTTCGTTCAAGAAAACTGTTAGTGAACTAGATCCGTTTGCCATACCCTTCAAATCGATCGGGCAAATAGACTCGAACCACGATAAGCAATCCTTGCCTCGAACGTTTGTTTGAAGCATGTGAGAAACGTCGAAAATCGATGCACTTTCCCTCGTGAACAAGTGAGATGCAGATACGCTCATGTCAGAATATAAAACTGGTAGAAGGAAGCCAGCAAAATCTACGAGTTTTCCTCCATACTTTTTGTGCAACTCGTACAAAGGTGTCTTCTGGGCTTTGCTATCATCGCTGTATGAACGTAAATGAGATATAACGGATGTCACTTGTATTTTAGTCGTGAGTTTCGTAGCTGAGAAAACTCTATTGAAACTTAGAGAGCACATTTTCACAGGCTAATATCTTCGAAGTGAATGTGTAACTTACTAAACAATAATTGTTATCAGCCGTGCGTAATGGAAGGTCGGAGGGCAATCGAAAATAAAGTTGTGATAACGTAATGATGCCATATTGCATTAGTAGGTAGCCTAAAATTGTGTGCCCAAGTTGTTAAAATAACAATTTCGTGTCTATTACCTCAGAGTATATAAAATTACTGTTCAATACTCCTTATGAGGCATTGGAAATTTATATGCATATAGGTATTCTACTGTTAGAAGATATGTTTAATTATAGTGCCTGCTACTTTATTGATGGCAAACAGTATCACTCTTACAGAGTAAAGCTAGGTCAGGGATAGGCGCCGGCGTTACCTCATTACTTGAGATAGAACAAGGCATAATCATGACACAGCTAGTGAGTATGAGAGAGAGTAAGATTGTATGCATTAAAAACCGCTATAAATGAAGTTTGGCCACTATGTCTGTTAAATGACATTAATATTAAGTATCAATATAAGGATCAAGAAAGAAATCACAAAATAAATCCATACAATTTATTTACCATACAAAATTATGAACCTTCACCATCATTTAACTTTTTCATATACTCTTCATGAGTCCACAGTTCACTTTTAGTGGCTTCAGAAATAGCAATACTGGACAGAATTATAGCAATGAATCCATCTGCATCAGGTTGTTCTCTCAACAACTGAGGAGTCTTCACTAATTCTTCATTTGCTTCCACGAGGGTGCCCTTCATGCAACATGGCACCTCAAAACTTGTGCCATCGCTGTATTCTATTTTACATATAACTGATTTAGGTGTCAGCATCTGCCCACCTTTTTTCCCCTTACCTTTCACAGAATTACTTAATCTATCAATGTTACCTACAGAGAAATTGATAGTGTACTCTTTATTGTCCTTAAAAAAGAAATGACTCGGAGCAAGGCTCAGAAGGGCAATTCGGTTTGAATGAAACATAATCATAATGTCATTATTTGCAATGCCATCAACATTTGTTATGTATCTTTTGCTAAAGTACCTATCTGTGAATGACTTTATGTTGTTCAAGTCGGGTATTGAATCTAGGATGTAAGAAGACATGATGATAATTATTACTAGTTTAAATGCAGGTTATTGAGCGTTGCCTTCTTGCGCTAATATTCTTTTTCGGATTTCAGCGTGGCGTCTTCTTGATTCATCTAAGTTTGCCTTCTGTGTTCTGAGACGTTCACCTTTCAAACACTTCCTCATGTAATGGTCATGGTCATTACAATAACCCATAAACTTCCGAAATGGGTGCTGTAACCAAAAGCATTGATATAAACAAAACTTTGCCACACCATCTGATAATTTTCAAAGAGATTTGTTGGTCTGCTAAAAAGAAAACCAGATGTAGGTATCTAATACTTTGAATGCTTTGAAATTGCCACGATGGAGAATGAAGGTTATGAATGGTTACGGTTTAACTTCATGCATCTCAAATATTTATACTAATATTGTGTTATAGAGCTTGTAATATTTTATTGAGGTAGGTATATGTTTGTTATGCAATTCCATGTTTACCTCAGTGTGACAGTCCATCAACTTTCGTATTAACACATTACACTCGTCGGTATGTAAATGCGGTGACAAATCTGTGTGCATCACTTAGTAGTATTTTATTACTGTTATTTTAATTTAATATAATATGTTCTACAGTACTATAAACTTGTCGAAAATCTTATATTTTTCAACTCTATTTTACGATCACTGATCTCTCTGACAGTTAGAAATCAGTGACAAATCAGTGAAATGAAATGAATGAAGGAAGGAAAACGAATGAATTGTTTTCTTGGATCATGGAATGAATGAAAGAAAACTGATTGAGTTGATGTTTTTTTTTTAATTTTCATGACCGTGGATACAAAGTCCGATAAAATACCACCGATAATATGCAATAAAAAATAAAAGTAACCAAGCCCAAATTAGGGCTCATTTCTGCCAGTGTCGCGTTATATTATAGTTTCCAGTCACAATATTTCACATAATTATAGTCCTCAGTCAGTCACCTTCCATAAAAGTCATGTTTTACTACAATGGTGGTCATTTTATTAAAACTCTACATGGACTTTTTGAGACAACTTGAAAAGTCACGAATTCACGATACACATAATTCATTTCATTTTACTTCACTGGTTCACAGGGATGATCTTTATTGGGTAAAATACCACCAAAAATACAAAATCACACCACAGACATAACAAGAATCAAACTCAGATACACGAATTTTGTGTTTATGAAAATTAAAAAATTAAAACGCAACGTCACTCTGCAAGTTCCCGCCAAAAAGTCCGTAGAAGGTTCTTACTACCTACTTCTTACGGAATAAGAAAGTTGCCCAGAAAATTAGAAAATTTAAGAAAACTTAACGACTATTTCAACTTTTCTAGTGTAACCTTAGCGCGGTACGCGGTAGGATAGGGTCTATACGTTTAGGGTATAGGTTAGGAAACCACGAAAACGAAGTCGCGCCGGGCAGCTAGTTAGTAATAAAAATAGGGTCCCTTCATCTTATATTAAAGCAAAATTTTCATTATTGACATAAATAGGTACATTGTACAAAAATTAAACGAAGTCCCTGAAACAGAAGTCAGTAGGTACGAGGGTACCTACTGACTTCTGTTTCAGGCTTCCTGACTTCCTTTGCAATAGGATCAAGATAAATTTATGTAGTAATCCCTGAATTTGTAATCTGTGTAATTTGTATTGTAGAAGAATCAATATAACAAAAATCACATCTTTATGTAAGTAGCACAGAGTACTTTTTATAACTGGCGTAAGTAGTTTGCGTTTATAAGCTTACAATTTTTGTTATTATAAACAGTTTAAATTCTTGGGGTGACCAAGTGGTTTTTTCCTCACCGGGTGCCACCCATGCTAGCTATGTCAACTATATCTAACTAGCAGTTCCCTGCTGTTTCACTCGCGTTTCCGGGATACAAAGTAGCCTATAATACTCAGGGATAAATAAAGCTTCCTATTAAAGAAAGATTTTTTCGAATCCGATTTGTAATTCCAGAGATAAGCCCGTTTAAACATACAAACAAAAAACTTCCGCTTTAGTATAATTAATATTGGTATTTTATTATATTATATTATATTTTATTTTATTAAGAATAGATTTCCATAATTTGTCCAGAACATTTTATCAGCATAGTAGAGCGTATAAAGTGGAATATGGTAAGTATAGGATGTAGGTTTTGTATTGTAATGAGCAATGAAATAAAAGACGAATTCATATTTTATTTTATTATTACTTAAATAGTCACATTGTGTCTCAATAATAAAATATCTAACAAAGTATAATCATGGCAGAGACCACTTATGTAGTATGGGATTAGTCCTACGTGTAGGAAAACCTACTTCCTTCCCTAAATAGGATACAACTCTTTTACTAACAAACTTTACAATAATGACTAGATTAATTTAATTGTATTTTTGAGACTTGTATAAAAAGACAATGTTAATTAGGATATTGGAAGTTGTCTTGCATTTATTACTTTCTATCACCACCACTAATAAACGCACTAAGAAAATCACAATAAAATAACCATACTTGACCACACGACATCATTCACCCCAAAACAGGAACAAGCGAGTATTTAAGCAAAATAATTTAAATTAAATAGATATAAATACAGAAATGCGATGTAACAAAAAAATAAAAATACTTTTGACGCCCGATTAGACAAAGAAATGCAAAATGTGCCCAAAATATCCAATCTGATTGGCTACAATTAAAAAGCAGGTGTTAAGTGTGGCGCAGGGTTCGTTCGTTCGCGTAGGCATCAACTCTTGGGCATGCCCTGGGGCGTGGCGGTCTCTACCATCTTCTTGTATTTGCCCACAAGCTCGGGCAGATCATAAGCGATAGCGACGTCGAGCCGCGTGATAGGACAGCCGCGGAAGTAAGTGCACGTCGCCGACAGCTGCTGGAACTCGTACAAAGGGTTCAGCCGGAAGAAGTCCCGGTAAGTCTCCGGGTCCGGCAAGTCATACCTGAACATTCAAATATTAAATGAATTAACAATTAATCTAAGAAGTAAATCTTGAACCAGAAAAAAATTGAGATCAAATACCTGGAAATATTAGTCAGCGTGCTGAGCCCCTCGTAAATATGGTAATTCTGTGGGTTTTCAATGATGGCGTCGGCAATGAGCTTCCTATTTCCGAATATCGTCTTGTGATTGTAATATGTTGTCAGATAGCAGTCAACCATCTTTGCATGATTTCTCACGCGAACCTGCGTAAACATATAATTACATGATTACCTATATAAACTAAATAGATGTTTGGAGACCTAGAAAGCATAAACAGGCAATTGGCAGACCACCAAGTGATGCGGCAAGCAATGACCGTCAACAACGTATTCGTTTGTATTGTTCACGTGCAAGTGTGAAATAACTTTTTTTATTAGTTCTAGCCTTCTAGCTTCTGCATTTCTAGGATTCTTTTGATGTGCTGTGGACCTCTAAATTATAAATTACTAGCTGTCCGTGGTTTCACCCGCGTTCCCGGGATATAAAGTAGCCTATGTCCTTCTCCATACCATAGGCAATCTGCATGCCAAATTTCATGATGATCCGTTGAGTAATTGACGCGTGATGGCGTAACAAACAAACAAACTCACTTTCAAATTTATAATATAAGTAAAGTATATAAGTTAGGAAGTTAGAATTAGGATTGGGATAACTAGCTTTCCGCCTTGCAGTTTTACCCGCGATCCCCTATTATATCCCCTTAGATTTCCAAAATCCGTTCATATGCTGTGTATGGAAACTGTAGGTGTAGAAGGAACCTTTGTACCAAATTTAAAGTATCTTACACCAGGGGTTTATGCTGTACGCTGATAGATCAGTCAATTAGTCAGGCAGGACTAGTAAACATTTAGTTAAATAGAAGATAGATAAATAAATCATCATCATCATATCAGCCCAAATAAATACTAACAGCGAATCTCCTAGCGCTGGATATCTTATTTTCGATCCGCTTGTCGATAGCATGCCTCAGGTCGCGCAGCAGCTCCCGCTCCTGGGCCTGCAGCAGGCGCACGGGCGCGCCCGCCTCGAAGGGCATCGACCACAGCGACGCGGTGTACATCACCGGCGGCTGCGCGGAGCTCATCAGGGGAGAGATGTTCCAGATCAATGCGCTTTGTACGCGCATCAACTCCTCCGGTTTCACTGAATCTGCTTTGTTCAACACGATGCGTGTCTGAAAAAGTCAATCAATTTCTTTCTCAATTTTGGCAGTTACAAAATTCAGATTTTCAGATATACTTTTTCATTCGAATAACGTTACACATGTGTTTTAATTTTATAACTTTTTTATAATATATTGCTTTCTCTTCTCATCACCATTTATTTCAAAATTTGTTTGATCGATTATTACCTGAGATTCCCTGCCCTTGAGTTGGTCGAGTATAGCTTCTGTCTCAGGGCCGACATCAAGTTTGGAAGGATCATAAACTAGGAAGATTATGTCAGCGCGGTCTATGAACCACTGGCAAGCGTCGTTGAATGGGAACACGCGTGATACTTGTTTTCTCACTTCTAATATTCCAGGTATCTCCACAATGTTGACCTAAAAAACAATCAATTTCGATTAATATATTTCGAAAATAAACATTCGATGTTTTTATCGCAATCTTTACGATTTTTACCTTTTCCAATATTTTACTGGGATATCTGAGGCCCCGTAGCCTTTCCTCCAGACCTTGTCCAAATTTCTGTAAGCCAGAGAATGTCCAGTCAGCAGCCAGTTGTGTGCCGTCTAGAACTTGTGGCTCTTTGCCGTGCATCAAAATATTGAAGTACGCTGGTGATGGTTCAGCTCCTAAAATAACAAATTAAGTAAATCTAATTAAAGGAACAAAATGCCATACTGTCTCTCAACGTAGTTACAGACATAAAGAGGTGAATTTTTCTTTTTGTTTGTGACAATTGTTGGCTTCGAATGAAATATCGATCGATTATCTTAGAGGAACAGAGTGAACATAATTTCTGGAATAGGGTAAACAACATCGAACAATTAACCCAAAGAAGCGTAATCACGTTGATTTTGCTTGCATTCTATTCAGCCAATTTGCCACCATCCGACAATGCACTCTGATTGGCTAAGACAAGGCCAAATGCGCTCTGATTGGCCAAGTCAACATCCGATGCAGTGATTGGTCCTTACTGTTCAAAATCACTGACTAGTTTCGGAATCGGATAGCTCGGTATTACTACTCTAAGGGATTGTTCCTCGATGGTAAACAATTACTAATTTAAAGCCTGTTTAGAAGTTAAAAATAATACAAGTGATTTACCAGTTCTTAGTGACCATTCCGTAAATTCTAACCCAGTTAAATAATTAAGAATGCTAGATTTTCCACCGCTCCACGGTCCCATAAATAACACCAAAGGCTTTGAAAATATTTCGGGATCACCAAAGTGCCTATTACTCAAATCTCTGTACTTGTAAAGTCCTTCCAATGGTTTGATTGAGCCTTCGTACAACCTCTTCAAATCCCTAAGGATTATTTCGGCTGATTTCTCTACAGTTAGTTCTGCTTCGCTTGTTTCCTCATCTAATCTAAGAATTTGGTTTATGTGGTCACGAGATCTTAGGTTTTCGGGAATTTCTATAACCTGAAAATAAAATATAAATGTCATTATATTCCAAGGAATATTGTTTTTCTCATAATATTGATGAAAATGTAACAATGTTTATTACGTTCAACAACTCTTCCTCGGGTGCTCCTTCTTCATCTGAAGAGGCGCCATCGGCCTGAGCAGTGGTGTCATCAGATGCAGCTTCTTCAGAAGTTTCTCCACCATCTAGTTCTTCCGATTGATCATTAGAAGCTTCCACTGACTTGTCTTCTACCCCTCCGTCAGCTGCGACTTCAACAGAGTCATCATCCTTACTCTCGGACTTATCTTCTCCTGACTTCGCTTCTTCTGATTCAACTTTGTCTTCTTCTGACTTAACTTGTTCTACCGAATTATCAATATCTTCTGCTGTCTCATCTTTTTCTTCTCCAGTCTCAGATTTCTCTTCTTCGGACTGTGCATTAATTTCATCCTCTTTAGATTCTACGTCTTTTATCTCTTGGGAGTCTTCATTGTCTTCTTGAGATTCATCAGCCTTTTCTTGAGATCCGTCTTCTTTAGATTCTTCTGACTTGTCATCTGTTGGTTCTGCTTCTTTACTTTCATCACTGTCAGTATCATCAACCTGTTCTTTGCTGTCGTCAGCTTCATTTTCCTTTGATTCTTCGTTACTATCAGCTTCGTCTTTTACTTCTTTCTCTTCTCCACTATCTAGAAACAAGATGTAATTTTAAATATAGGTATTGAGAACTGTAAGCATAAATCTCTCCAAAAAAATATAATGAACGGTAAAGGTAGAGATTAATTATCTTTATTCTATGTCAACAAAACAATGATAGTAACCTTGCTCGGCTATATGATCATCAGCAGATGCTGTCTCTTCTTTGCTGTCTCCATCATCTTCCTGTTTGCTGTCATCTGCTTGTTGTTCGGCACTGTCCACGTCGTTTTCCTCCGCAGTAGAATCCTCTTTCGAGTAGTTATCTTCAACCCCACCTTCTAAACCTTCTACAGATGCTTGAGGCACGTATGGTTCATCAGCTACTTCCACTGATGGCGCATCGTCCTCTTCACCCGATTCGATTGTTCCACCATCACTTTCAGCTGAAGTTACTTCTTTCGTATCGTCATCAACACTTACTTCATTACTGTCGTTTTTTTCTGTGGAATCTGTAATATAAGTATACCTTCACTAGATGTGTATGTATGTGATCTGATATAAGATACTATACTTTCTAGACACTTGATCAAAGTGATTGTTTTGTTAAACGTAGTTAAACTTGTCACAGTATTTAATATGACAAATATGGCAATAGTTTTGACTTTTGACCATGAAACATTAAATTAGATTAAATATTATTGGAGTTTCAGAAAATAATTATTTTTCAATTACTCTATCAAAGAAAGGGTACTTTCAATTTTAAAGTAATTTCTGAAGGACTTGCTTTGTTAAAAATTATAGTCACCACTGGCAAGTTAAAGATAAATGCTTTATTAATGTTTCGATTGATAAATTAGTACCTATTAAAGATTAGGATAGGATGGAGTAACTTCCTCTAAATAAAAGGTCTTTTACACCATTCCAAATAACTGCTTTCACTTTTACTAGGTATTTTTTTTGGAAAACCCAGTGTACTAAAATAAAATCCCTTGACGTAACATGCGTCTTGTTTGTCGCACGTAACCTTTATAAAAAGCGTTTTTATTTTCGGTAGCATTATAATTATGCTATTTTTATTTCTATTCATTTCGCAGTGGGTGACTAGGTATTAGTGACGAGCGAGCGTTTTTAAATTATTTGGCTGTTAATGCGCTTGACTAATTGATTAATGTTCATCCAAAAATTGATAAAATAACTAATTCTGACGATTAATCATCTATGACTTAGTAAATTTTCAGTGAGGCGGCTAGTCTCTAGGCAATTAAAATAGAACATCTTAACATCAAATACTTGTAAGCTCGCACCAATCCAAGGCTAAGTATTCCCAGTTCCAATGAGGTCAGTTTTAATGGCGACTTTTACCTCATACATAAATCGTAAAATTTCACGGGAAACAACATTTTGTAATATATTCCAGCTGAAAGATTTAAAGATACTAAACAATTTAACGCGTTTGTATTTTCCGTAAGATTGTTTTTGTGCGTTACTTATACAACTTATGACAACACAACTTCTACTATAGCAATTTCAGCCTGTATATAAGTACTCTAGCTAGGTACCTACCTACGTATTATAAAAGCCTAAAGAAAACGAAATCCCATCTGAAGTGCATGCAGCAGGCATGACATTTAATTTTATAAATTTAAAATAAGATGTAGAGTAGGTACTTATCGTCCAATACAAGGAAAAACTATTGGTTAGTTGTAAAAAAGCAGGAAAATGTGAATTTTATGAGGTGATTGAGTTAGTCCTCACCTATAAAATTAGGTTCTATTTACACGTAATATGACATGAAAGTACAGTAGTACCCAACTGATAAGGCGCGTCGTGAATCTTCGTTCGCACAGAAAAGAATGTATGGCCCCGAAGATTAACGAAATAATTCTTAAACTTATGCCTTAGGTCACTACTATAAGGTTCATAATACACTGCAGCTGTTAGTTCCGTCTCATTCGCAAGTCATCGGTAAGCCATATTAGTTGGGTACAACTGTATCTAGGTGATAAGGCACAATTAATTAAAAAAATAAAAGAAACTATAAAGAAATCTGTTATTATCATTACCTGGCTCAACGTCTCCTGATTCGAGCTCTTTCAGAGCCTTTTCGATGTATGGACGGCATTGTGATTCTGATGGTACATCCTCGTCAGCTGAAACGAAATATATTACAGTCCTAATAAAGTTTACTGTGAAAAATCCCTTGTGTGTATCTAGGATATATAGGATATATAGGCCCCGGCCCTTGAAAGCTGATGTATGCGAAAGTTATTTCAATTTGAGATGTTCAGCCATATTTCGGCGGCCATAGATTTTTAGAATGTAGAATTTTGGGTTGATAACTCAACATCCTGGGGTGGTTCACCAGACCATTCTGGGTAGGCAGAGGGCACGGCCCACCCGCCCATAAATATACGCAGGAAAAAAAACTATATGCTCTGAGCACGATTTCACCATGTTCGCTGATTTAGGTATATTACCTATGTCGCCGAAGCCTAGAAGGAATTACCCACGATGTTTTCCTTCAAAGCTCAAACTCACTCAGGGATTCGAACCAGCGACCTTCGTTACGGCATTTGTCGACATAACAAATGCCTTAAAAATCGAGACCACGGATAAGCAGGCAATTTCCTAGATACACCTAAATCCTGACTGAAATAATTACATCATAACGATAAGTTAATTAATTCTTGCGACGTTGACTTCATTGTAGCCCGTGATTGTAAGCATTCGACTTTTGCTGAAAAACATGGTGGCATCTTAAAATTTTTATACATTTTGACCGCCTAGGCCGGGGGGGACCTATCGCGTTGATAGCTATATCGCTGGCGGCTGGTTATATTATATCATTGATATATATTATCTACAATACTAAATAGCAGTCAACGAGTGATTCAGTCTTAAGATTCACGGTTACCTAACGGTTTTTAGATGACCATAATGCATGTCATCGACGAATGTAAACCTATAGGATTTTTTTTAAATTATTTTATGAATAATTTTTTACATTATGTCGAAGCAGCGTATCTATACAATAAATACTCGTACAGTCAGCGTCAATCTGAAAGCTGATCACTTCAGTACCGTGTCATATTAAGAAATTTACAGTTTTAATACAATCTGACAAGAGAATGTGAATAGATTATTATGAAAGGGTACTAAAATGCCAGTCTACTTTTGAACGTGCTGACCGATACCTATTTATCAAGAACTGATTGGGGGTGGGGGTGATGTAGGGAGTTTTTTCTGTATATTGAAAACACAATTCTCTGAAATTACTGAACGGATTTTCATGGGTTTCACACAGGCTTTACTTAAGCAAATCTACAACCGAATCGGTTAAAAAGTACTGTCCCTTCAAATATTATTGCCGAGTTTCTTGCCGGAGTTACAGTGCCGGAGTCGTCTCAGTTTACCTAAATGTATTCCGAACCGATGGTGTAGATTCTACTGTAAATTTTTTGATTGTTGTTTAAAACAATAAGGAATACGGGAGTGTTCTATCTATCCTTATAATATGTACCATTTATATGATAATGTAGATTGATATATTATGTATTAGAGATGTAGTGAAGCTAAAACATTCATTACGTATCGACTTGACTGCACACACACATCTTTGTAATGTTGGTAATGTAGGTATTGATAATATGAGTATTTTCGTCTTAACGGCAACCAGCAGCTCGAAAGTTCTGGTCTTGCTGCCTGCGTAGTGATCCAGGACGTGTGTTATGAGGCTGACTGATGTGTAGTTATACAAACCGTCGACATCATAAATATTTCACTTTATTGCTTCCGAATTTACAGTTCTATTCCGACTCCGACACTAAGAATGTTAGGTAAGATTTCCTCTCTTAAAAGTTTCCATTGACAATTCTAATTTTGTAAAGCACTGCGTGTGTTTCTGTTAATCAATTAAATTGATTGCTTTTTAACTTTGCGACAAGACTGTTATTTTAGTGAGTGTTATATTATTTCCTCCCTTTTATTGTAGACTAGCAGACCCCCGCGGTTTCACCCGCGAACGGTTTGAATTTTTTTGCGCGGAACTCTAATTATTTTTACATCCAATTACACAACATTTTTTTAAGACGCGTCACGGGAAAGCAGGTGCCATTTCTGTGCAGTGGTGTCTTTATAATTTTCGATTTCTACGTCCAACAATAATTTCACCGTCGAGTAATCCTCGAAAAGCGGGAACCTGTCACGCGCGGAACATTCAATCTTGGGCTAAAAATCGGGTCGTCTGGCAACGCTGATACAAAGTCACAAATAACATACAATTTACAGTTTCACTGCTCTCATAAAAAAATATCATAATACCCAAACTTTTTTGGCCTTAACGACACTGAGGTCAAACAATAACAACCTGTACGCTAGATAGGGACAAAGAAATACGCTTAGTCTTGCTCACACACGTTTTGACATATATGCGTATCTTGGCCTGTCTACCTGTAATTCTCCGTCTACGGTGCAATGCTCTTTAAAATTGGAATGTCAAATATCAAAGAATATTTAAATCAAAAGCACTAAGGAGTATTGATATCAACTTTGATGCAAATCACCCCTAAAATAACTTTCAACCCCTTTTTTATCCCGTTTGGCGATGAGTTTCAATAAAATATGAAACACGGCTTCCATCAATTCTGTTAAAGAATGTTTATGCAAAATTTGAAGTAGATCGGACCAAGGAATCACGTTGTCCCATACAAACTTTGCCCCCGTTTTTCACCCCCTTAAGGGAAGAATTTCGGAAAATCCTTTCTTATCTGATGCCTACGTCATACAAAGAACTCACCCTCCAAGTTTCAGGTCTCTACGATCAGCGGTTTAGGCTGTGCGTTGATTGTCAGTCAGTCATTCAGGACAAAGCATACATGTATTGGCTTTGGAATGAAAATTACCGTATACTATATTATAACCTACCTATATAGTTTTTTTTTATGTAACTAGGTTAGCATCTAGGTACCATTTATCAAGCAGTGATCAATGGATGAAACAAATCATTAAAATTTATCTTTCTCTCTAAACAAAAGCAAATACAACCCGTGTTTGAGAAGATCAGTCTGTGGATAAGTGCAGAAATGTTCCATTGAAATAAAAAAAATATAATACGAGTGAGTAGGTAGGTTGCCTAGTTATTTCTCATTCTTTTGTACCTACGCTACCCTTTGGTGCCGTACACCTACCTATATATAACTGTTCGAGAATTAGTAATTTGTGTAACAACGATACATAGGTACCTACAACTTTTTTTTTACTTTGTATAGGCCTATGTTTGACCGCAATCTCACCATGGTATTGGATGATGTGGCCTGAGGTGGTAAGCACACCAAGCTTAGAAGGCACTGGCTCTCAAGTGCAACTGTTGGAACACAGCGATAAGTGCTTGGCGACAAATTTTCAACATGAGGGTGGTAGCCAGCCATGTACTATAAAATACCCTACCACCGTGCTATGGTATCCTCACGATGTTTTTCTTCACCGAAAACTCAAGCTCATTATATGTTTCGAACCTGTACATCTAAGAACCCGAAAATCTAAGCAGGCTTATGGTGCTCCTAGTGTACAGTTAGTAGGCAGATACATTTATCTACTTGTATATGAATATTCTCTCTATGTGAATATTATGTGACCTAGTTCTATGGCACATTTTTATAATGTCGTCACGATCCTATCGTTTTTCACAAGATGGCGACGCACAACGACAAATCCCTGTATTTCTATTTACGTATCTAGCTTTGCGGTGTAGTTAGGCGATCTGCCGCGCTATAAATTCATTAAACTCTGATTGACTTTCGTGAGGCGGGCGGGCAATGGGCGAATCTACACTACATCTGGGTCACTAGATCACTTTGTCATACAAAACTTCACCTAAGGTTATTGCCAAAAATAGAGCACATACGTGAGCTTTTTACATAATTTCAGCGCAAGTTACGCCGAAAATAGCAACGATGTAGTGACGCAGAGCGCGAGAGTAGATCCGCAGCTCCCACTCGGCACTCCGGCGCACGAGCAAAGCCCCGAGCCGCGCGGGCGCAGGCGACACGCAGGAAGGACTTACCTCTCGCCGTCGCGGCGAGCGCCGACACCACCAACAACATGCACATTGTAAACCTCCATAACGTTAATCTATTGGTCCACATTTTGTTCAAGTTCAGCCCGCCGAGTCGGGCTCTCAGTCATTTGCACTCACACTCGCGCACCCGGTCGGCCGATCTACAGACGTGATACACATCTACACTGAATATACGAACACACTAGATATAATAAATATATCTCAGCTCCGCACGAATCACATTCCCGAAGGAATGCAACTCGAGTCGAAACTGTCACCGTTAAATCGCAGTTCTAATAGGATTTCCAGTATGTACATAAAATTCTAAAGTTAACGGCCTGCGGTTGTCCAACTGCAATTGGTAAATATTTAAACTGATTCTATTATAAACTGCGATTTAGCGAGTTCTGGAATCGGTTGCAACGGGAGGCGGTACGCGACACTGTATGTAAAGACGTCGGACGTACTCTATTTCCGGAGACAGCACAGCATCGCTGGTCGGAGGGGTACTGGCGCGCGATCGAGGCCCTCCCCGCGCCGGAGCTTTCAGCGATATTCAGTCCGGTGCGCGTGCCAAGCGCGGCCCACGGCGACACCGGTGCGTGCGATCGACCATGGCCACTACACGGGCGCGTCGCGCTATCAAACGCCTGTCTAGTGATAACACCCCTTTCTTATAAAATACTAGCCAGCCAAGTGGGTACTATAAAGTACCCTAATCAAGCTCACTGTAGGTTGGGAAGTATTGTAAG
Source organism: Achlya flavicornis (assembly GCA_947623365.1). Taxonomy (NCBI): domain Eukaryota; kingdom Metazoa; phylum Arthropoda; class Insecta; order Lepidoptera; family Drepanidae; genus Achlya; species Achlya flavicornis. Next base: position 6,728,346 of record OX392488.1, read on the forward strand.
AACCCATTCCATTCAGGAAATACAGGCTAACTTATCCAAGCTCTACCCCGTGTCGGTACTGATAAAAGACATCCATTGGCCCAGTCACCAGATGTCAACTATGATGGGTAGTTATTTAAATTAATACAAAGCCAAGAGCATGCCAAAAGTACAAAGCACACTTCGTTCAACGTACCATTAATACCTGTCAATGTACCAATTCAAATACAAACAACAGTTGGCGCGGATGGTGGCGTTCAAAATCGTGGCCACCCGCCACGGACATAGTTTTAATAGAAACAGCTATTATAATAACTAGGTACGGCTGTATCGAATAATGTCGTATATATAGATAGATTATACTTTATTGCACACACCACATTAAAAAAGAACACAAAATAGCGAGCACAAGATAGGCGGCCAAAGCGATTTCTTCTAAAAAGGCTTTCGGTAACAGGCATCGACTAATAAATCGTATCTACTCGAAGCATAGAAATATCATATATGATATTTCTATGACTCGAAGTGTCGACAACACATTTTATACATATCGCAAACCTTCAATACGCATAGTTGCAGTTGCATGCATGCATGGAAGTCTTATTTTCATCGGAATTGTTGCACAACTTGTAGATGAAACCTTGGACGCATGACGTAGGTACGTAAACTCTTAGCTCTGCCAGAAAAATAGACAACCATGAATTGTACTTTGGCTATAGGCTTATTCTACTATGAAATTAACGTAAATCACACCATGACAACTAATGATGTGGCCAAAGGTGGAAAGCACACAACACAATGCATAGAAAGGAACTGGCTCTCAAGTAGGTACTTAACCTACTGTCGGAACACTAACAATGTACCAAAAATTGGTCGCCAGACAGCTTAGGTGGTAGAAAACTTATGCTACCATAAGTTTTCTGCCAAACTACGCAGAGCTTGTACTGGAAACCAGATAAGTCTTTAATTAAGGCGAAACTCATGAGCCTCGACCATCGAAGAAAGCTTGTTTGCTTATTGGTTTTCTACAGGATATATTTTGGAGTGTGCACAGGAATTGTTAAACCTTTTTCCACCATCCCCTTTTTTACACCGAACCCCAAGACGCCGGGAAAATTTTCACCCGTACGTTGTAGTCATACCGAAAATACGGACAAAGAGTTTTGCATCCTCTTTTATAATGCGTACAGCAAGGGAGTGGAACTTGCTTCCGGCGTCTGTTTCCCGACTCATACAATCTAGGCTTTCAAGGCCAGAGTAAATAGGTTTCTGGGTAAGCGTGCTCCATCTTAAGCTTCGTCATCAGTGGTCAAACGCAAGCCCATTGAATTTAAAAAAAAAACTTATGAGAATGATAAATAACACAACAAACATAACAAATAATTTTCAGATAAAATCTTTTATTAATTTAATTACTAGATCTTATTTTTAATTACAAAAATATGTATATGAAGTTTAGGCTGAAATTCCACTTTCAGTTCCTGGAATTCATTTTTTTTTTCATATAAGTTAAGATCCCCCTAAAAAGGAAGCTAAGCAATATTGCTAACGCATTTCATTTTTTCGAATTTAAAGCAGATCTTATGCAATTCATTCCAAATCCTTGAATTTAATATTTATATAATGACTATTTTACCAAAAAATATTGGAATCACTTAGGATCTGCCGAGAATTCGAAAAAATGAATTGCGTAACAATATTGTTTTAGCTTCCTTTTTAGCCCCCCAGGACCTATCCGCAAGCAGCAAGGTGGATGGTCCAGATTTAAAAAAATTACTATTTTGATTTGCACATGAGATGTATGGCAATGAATGATTGTAAATATAAATGCTTTGAAAAAAAATGTAAAATCTTACATAATTAAACACTTACCCCCTTACTCATAAAACGTTATTTAACTTATATACTGTTTAAAGGGTCACGTAAATAAAGTCACTTTATTGTGACATTGTTTACGTGACCCTTTAAACAGTATATTAGTTAAATAGCGCTTTATGAGTAAGGGCGTTATTAAATAAACCTTATCAATAAAAAATGGTATGGTAATTAAAGCAGTTGTCCCACCGCCGGCGATGAAGTGACTAACTGTCGGCTATTTTCTCGCTCAAGAAACGAACTATAGATATACATTCCATGTAATTAATAGTTGATCGCTGACTGTTCACTGCCGGCGAGGACTCGCTCCACTAGTTTGTCGCTGAACGACAAGAGCTACCAAAAATTATACTCGCTCAGCGATGCTCGCATGGCGGTCAGAACTCACGCCGAGAGACCAAACAGCAGTCATTTCTACTTAATCTGAGTGCACATATTATGTATTCAGAACCATTACTAGGACTAACAGTATTGCGCATGACTAACCACCCCAAGCAAGTGTTGCGAGTAATCGCCCTAAACACTCAGACACTCACTGATAATCAAGCGTCAAAACTATCAGAACTACACACACCCTTTTTTTTTTTTTTTTTAAATGAAATGGGCTTGCGTTTGGCCACTGACCCGCCCATAAGGGGCGATGACGAAGCCTAAGATGAAACACGCTTACCCAGAAGAAACCTATTCACTCTGGCCTTGAAAGTTCCTAGATTGTAGGCGTCAGGAAACACAGACGCCGGAAGCAAGTTTCACTCCCTTGCTGTCCGCATTATGAATTAGGATGCAAAACGCTGTGTCCGTATTTTCGGTATATCAACAACGTATGGGTGAAAATTTTCCCGGCGTCTTGTACACCCTGCTCGCCAACTCATTTTCAGTTGCTAACTGTACATGCGATGCGGTGGCACAACTGCCTACGGAACCAATGTATAGCCTGTACTGATTTGAATGCAAAATTAATACATGTATAACACAAATCACCAAAATTACATCACATAGGAGCGAAATAAATATTCATTACAAATTCAAAATGGGAACAATCTAAAACTTTTGTATTACGTTTTTTACAATGCATATTATTGTTGCCGATTATGTTGTAAATCACACTAAACTACTTTTAGTCACATCACATCTCTTTCTTACAATCACTATTGAAAAAGGATAGAACATAATTAGTACTTCGTCGCTTAGATAACAATACCGCGCAAGTTAAATATGACAAGTTATCAGGAGAGACAAAAAACTGATTATTTCCTTTGAAATACTTCAGACATGTTAACTGAATATGTTTAGATTAGGTTCAATTATGACGTCACATGTTAAAATATTAGTAACATTGTTCGACACGCGCTATCAATATCTATCCAAAGTATAAGACGTCACATGGCCATTTTTCGACTTACATGGTATTGTTACCTAAGCGACGACTTGCCGTCTCCTAACTGTGTTAGACGGCAACTAAAATATTGAAAACAATCATTAGACTACTTTGAAAGGACTAGATTTCTTACATCCTTTTCTTATGGTCTATGTTAGAAAGAGACATAATGAGACCAAATTAGTTTTGTTGTAAACAACAGAATATCAATATTTTTCACTTATAACTTAGTTTTCCTAAAAATTTTACTAATGATCAATGATGATGAGTTCTTCAATACTCCAGTCTTCATAGGAATGGTCAGGAAGGTATCTTCGGATGATGATTGGTATTTTACGCTGTTTTAATTCCTTCATGGCTATTTGTAAGGGGTCTGTTTCACCTTCCAACTCAACCATTACAGGGGCACACATAGCTATTTGTAAGGCTCGAGTCCCTGTAACAAAAAAATTTTATTGATCAAATACAGAACACAGGACCATACTCAATCAAATTGAACACAAACAAATATTTTTAATAGACAGATTTAGTAGTGTAATATAGAATAATTATATTTTTGATCAAGACTTCAAGAGAGATGCAATAAGTCTGTATAATTATGACCTCATGTAAAAATTAAATTAAAAACACTAGGCTACGCGGCTCTTAGGTTATCCTCACCCAGTACTCTCGCTCTTTCATATTTAGTCATGTATCGTGTTGTGATGCGTTTGGACTTCTCGACGCCGCCGCCAGCCTGGCCTGGCGCGAGCATCTGCGTGTTATAGCCTTCTTCCTCCTGTTCCTCAGTTTCCTCGATGTTTTCGTCTTCATCTGCAATATCATCGTATTCAGCTCCTCCGTCTTCACCCTCGAATTCTTCATCAGCCATACTGCCGTAGTTTATAGATTTATAACTATATATTCGGAAGATTGAAATAAATTTTATTACTCTCTCAAAATGATAGCATTTGTTGAAATAACACAACACTGAACAAACACTTCATCCCCAGGGCCAGTCTGACGCAAGTAGGAACAGATGGTTTGATGTATGGAATTGAAGCAGCAATTTATGGTGTATACTGCCATCTCTCTCTCTCAATGCTTTCCTACTCTTTGTCTTTTTTGACAATATTTGAAGCGGCGCCATTGTTGTCATTTATTGTTAATTTGTTGGAGTTTAAAAATTTCAGTTTGGTGATAATTCGTATTTTCCGTGAGTGGAAGGATAATAGTGAGTTACAAAGTCGCCAATTATCTTTGGTCACTAAATCATTTGCATTCAAAATGCCACCGGTCCGGTCTTTTAGAAAATGTGAGATATGTGGAGTACGTGGGAATGTTAAAGAAAAAAGAAAATTTACGGCACGACTTCCCTTGGATGAAACCCGGTAAGCATGTTATTTGTTAATAAAAGGTTTATAAGTTTAAACATATGTTATAAACTTAAATATACGTAATTTCAATGTTGTCTACTAGTGCTGACCGGTGATTTGTCGATAGTTTTGAGACCTGTTATCAATGTTACAGTTATTCGAAAATAGCAGTTCCAAATATCTGTTGTTTAGTAACAGCTGGTATTTTTGTGACAATGAGTATGATATTTTCATTTTTTTACTTTATTTCATAATAACTTGTACTTAAGTCTTATATTAATTTTATCTATTATAATCGCCAAACTACGAACGCAGTGTGTAGTTGTAGGTATTTGAGAGATCCTTGGACCACATAACATGAATCTTATATCCAAATTTAAAAATGTTTCCGCCATATTGAACTTTTTACTGATTTCACTGATTGCTCTCAGTAATTAAGGTTAGTACCATTACATTTTTTTTTACAATTGCAGACATTGGGTGAAAATAATTTGTAACGAGGATCTGGCCTGTGCTTCAATTGAGAAATTGCACCATTTAAAATATGTTTGTGGTGATTACTTTCAACACAAAGATTTCAACCGCAAGAAAAGTTGACTTAAGAGATGGTATGTTGATATAATGTGTAAATAATATTGTGTACAAATGTCAGGGCTATACTATCAGTGGGCATTCGTATGGAAACATTATCAGACGATTTACTTGAGTAATTTCCATATCATCATACCTATCATCTACATTTTGTACTAAATAAATAATACTTAAAAAAAACTGTGCCTCCTTATGATATAGGTATTTTTTTATTTTTAACTTATCTCACTTTCATTCACATTTATAATCACCAATTTCTTTCTTTCCCTCCGTGTGACATAGCCGTAAGTTTCTTGCCAGTCTTGTTTTAAAATTGATTTTAATTACAGTATCTTCAACATCGACTCTAATATCTGTACCAGTAAAAGAAAGTAAAACATCACCCAATCTTGGTAAGGTTCTTTTTAATTTTAATAATCACAAATATGCAGTAGCATACCTGTTATTATCCATATTTCATATGTTTCAGACGCATCAAAACTTCACCTCGGAAGAAAAAACTAGTAAAGAAATTAGAAAAAAAGTAAAATTAAAATTAATATCCTGTAGTGTTAATATCCTTCAAAAAATAGTGGCACAGATTGACAAAATAAATTCACCAGTATTATAAAACCTAATACACGCGACAATTAGAAATCAAGGCTGGAAAGCGCATGTTAAAAGGCGGACAAAATCAGACAAAAGTATAGCTCTTGCCATCTACAAAAAATCTCCAAAAGTATATAGATATTTGAACTATCTGTTCACAATGCCAAGTCAGAGATCACGACAAAAAAAAATGCAAAGCGTTGGGATGAATCCAGGTGTATACCCTTCCGTAATGGCTCATTTAAAAAAAGAAGGAGAAAAATTAATAGAAGTAAACAAAATATGCGTTCTAATGTTTAATGAAATAGCACTTAAAAGAAGACTAATTTATAATATTGTTTCCGACAAAGTTGATGGTTACGTAGATTTTGGAGATGAAGAAGGTAGGATAAACGAAACGGCTGACCATGCCTTGGTTTTTATGCTTCAAGGTATATGAAAAAAGTTCAAGCAACCAGCAAATTACTTCGAAAAAGGTACTATTTCGACAAAAAAATTCAATAGCAGTGATTATAAAAAAAAATATTCGGTCGGTAAGAATTGTTATACTGTCGGATAACCTATGTTTTTATGAACTTACTGGCGAACAAAATATTATTAGATATTGTGTGTATTATATTAGGTATATATTTACTTTTATTTACTAGTGCCAAACACAAGATCTCAAAGAATAATACATTATGTAGTCTTAAGAATATTGTGAACACAATTTAAATACTCAATAAGTGAGTCTATACTTTATATCTATATGTTGATTTTTGACATACTTTCATGTTTAATTGATAATAAATCATAAATCCATAGTGTTGGTACATACTTCAATGAAGAGTTTTCTTAGTTCCTCTATTCTCAAAATATCTATCAAACTGTTGACAATTCGTACCAATTTGAACCTTAAGAACAATATTTGTTTAAAAATATTTACTAACAATAAAATTCAGTTTTGTTTAGAAAATATATTAGATTTCTTTATACAATACAAATATTTTTTTTGTGTGTTAATGTTATTGTGTAATATGTAATAAAAGAGGTGTGATGATAAATGTATGTTTTTCATTTCAATTGCCCTTTTAAATCTAATAAAAATACTGTCAGGTGTGCAAGCATGCGCTGACGTCATACATTTTATCGATATCGATAAAACAACCCCATACTTGCCAACACCACTATTTTCTCCGTTTGCTCTGTTACGTTGGTATTAGGTACTTTTGACAGTGAAATGACTCTTGACAGTGTCGTTGCCTAAAAATGCAGCTTAAATAAATTCCATTCAGTTCATTCAGTTCTTAGGGAGTCCCGCCTCTTCTTAGCGTAGCGTTATATTCTCTTTGCCCAGGGCTATGTTCAGTAACTACCATAGATTATTATTAGGTAACTACACACCGTGTGACCGGTGCGATCGTCCGACGTCGTCCGACGATCGCACCACATACTATTGAACTGTTACTGAACGCTATCATGATCGTCGGGCGATCACACGGCGTTGTTACTGAACGCAGCCCAGATAACTGACGAAAGAGACGGGACTCCATAGAGCAAGATAAAAATTAAATATCCATTGGGAACCAAAAAAAGCCACAATGAGAACAACGTGAGAATAATAACAATCAGTACTACCAACCTTAGAACGAAATAGAGATGCGCTGCTTAGTAGATATTTAAATCTATCGATATCGATATATATATATATATACTGTTGTAAATAATATAGATATTTAAGATCCTCTGATTTTGTTTTAGCACTACCAAAACAAAACCAGTGGTACTTTGTTCAGATTATGACTTGTATAAAAATATAATATACCATACAATATATTAATACACAAGGTTACATAATAATAAAAAATATTAATATTTTTTACTGTATAAATATAATATTAAATAGGTAGGGGAATTAGATGCATTTTTTCCTGTGGATCACAGACCGGGGTATTTAAGAAAACCGTAAAATGTCGAGACAAAGAACTAACTAATACAATACACATTATATTAATATACAGTAAGGTTTGTGATTGGAGTTTAATTAAAACTACATAATATTTGCAACTAGACGTTTTATCAAAACAAAAAGTAAATCCTGTTTAGGCCCTGATAAGGTATTTTTTTGTGAATCCTAAAAAAATATGTTGTATGTAGGTACTCATAGCTTTATCCCTGCAATATAAAGCGTACGCCGTATGCGCCGCTGGCAGTCGTCACATGCAGTCGTCACACTCAGTCGCCATAGAACAGTCGCCATAGAGTCTCTCGCATCCCAGTCTCAACGTTGCCTTTTGATAAACACACGTGTCATGTTATTATTATAGTTGTGCACTCCTAATATAGCGTAATAAAATATATTCGCAAGTTGGAGTTTTGTTGACTCTGCCCACAACGTAACCTTAATAATAGGATTGGCTACATAAGAGTCCTAAACTAGGATTAGCCATAAGAAGAATCCTAAATTGTATATGTTATGTTACATATTAGATAGCACAGTCATATTATTTTGCTGAACTCGTTAATTGAGCAATTTTATTTTTGTCTGCATTAAACTGTTCTGTGTCACTAACGGAAACATTAACTTTACGACATTCATTTCTGATTAATAAAGCTGTCAATCGAGACAGCAAAGCCTCAGATACATTTTTAATGTGCTTCTCACACAACCATAATAAATTTAGGTCTGTCATCATCATTAACTGGCAATACTTGCCAATATTGATAGAGTGATGATTTTCTCTTACATTATGCTCAAATACGGAAACACATGAATCAACAGTTTTACATAGATCCAGAGTCGGGTACGTAAGAGATAGTGTATCCTTCATGGTGGAAGGCGATCCCTTAGTGCGATAATATAGTCGTATATTTTATCCTTTCCAGGTGTAGTTGCGACACGTCTCGTCGCGTCTCGTCTCGGTGTGAACTGACCCTTAAAGACCGAACCTTTCAACGCTTTACACTTAACAACATTTTCCCCAATGACCCCTTTAGCTCTACCGCTAGCAGGAACAGTATGAATATGCGGAATATCTGGAATAGAAGATGATCATTATTTTGTATCAAATTGATTTTATAAAGTCTTGTGAAATAAAATCAAAAAGTGGCTATATACCTTGCAACTCACTTGTATGGCTCACCTCTATAGTATATTCTACTGGAATATCATACTCGCTATAAATTTCATTGCAATTTACTGATAAATTATCATTTAAATTTATAGATTTTTCAATATCCAAAGAAGCATTTGGGGCCGAAGGAGTAGGTGGATAATCTAGATGAATGTGAAAATATTTAAAATTTATATAATAAATTATCGTTTTATTTGTATTGATTTTAAATATGTGTGTTACTGACCTGATGCTCACTGTTCTTTATAAAGGTAGCAGGGAAATCCCTTAAGTTTGTCTTTAGAGAGTGGCTTAGCTGAGATTCTTATGGATGGAACTGCAGTCTTCTTTAGCCGTGTTTTTTTTTTCTGAAAGTCCTTCTCAATAAAATGGTTTCCGCAAATATATTTTAATTCATTTAGTTTCTCTATTAGAATGTAAGCCAAGTCCTCGTTGCCTGTCATTTTCACCCATTTTCGGCACCTAAAAATATAAAAATATCGATATCGAATTCGATAATAAATGTTGCACAACTCTATTTTCTTATATATTATTATGGTATATTACCTTAAGATACTATATTTAGATGTTTTTATTAAAGGAATTATAGAACTCATAAATAATATGATATTTTACTTACTGAACTGCATCCAGGGGAAATTTGGCCATAAAAACACGTTTTTTACCATCTTTCCTTTCCGATCTTAATCCGCACACTTCGCATTTTCTATACTTCAATCTTAGTTAAAAAAGAAACGGTTTCGTAAGCAAAACACTTATTATTCTACTTAGCAATTAGATTAACCACTATCCTGTATAATATTCTGTAATATAATATAATATTCTCAACTTATCAAAGTGTTTTCATTTATTTAAAACTGGAGGGAAAAAACAAGTGACAGATGACGTTTAATCATAGAGCGAGACAGACTACGGAAATGAGAGGGCACCATAAAAGTTCTACCAAACTTCATTGACTTTTTTCTTCTTCTAAGTCGCGACAGACTGTAGTAACCACAGACTTAGTAGAGCATCAGACGGGGCACTCCCATAGTAAAAATTCATTCATATCAATTCTTATTTATGGCTTTTGCGGAAATGCCACCACAACTTCGCCAATGTCACGTGATATTAAAAGTTTTAATATCACGGATTGGATGATGTGTGAATTCTTTTTCATATTATTTATTTAAAATAATCTGTAAGCAATCCAAACAAACATGTACTAAACATGTGTGTCATCAGTTTTTAGTTACAGTAAAGATTGGTAAAAAAAAATTTTCACACTTCGTCTTAGACAACCATGGCTAAAAAGGGTCTAAATGATCTATACTATCATCGCCTTATAGCTTTGCACCCATCTTCCCATCACCCTATATAATTTCGAACACAAAAATTATTTTTCGATCCAACTACATATCATGCTAAAGAAGTTATTTAATACTTTATGTCGCTTGATTTAAGCTTTATTTTTAAAATACTCAAAGCTAATCAATGACCAATTTTTTTTTTTATTTGTTCATTACTATGTATACAAAGTCCTTCAGTCGCATACATTTTATTTTTAATATTCTTTATAACATGTAACAGGCTATGTCATGGACGGTAGCAGATGTGACATATGACAAACAGAATCATATTATTTATCACCTGCTACTTGTGATTTATGATATGCCTAGTTTCGGAACGTAGCCTTCTATGTTCATTGTTTATGGTCGCGAAATCTTATCTTTGGTACATTAGAAGCTTTTCCTTTTCCGGTTCTGCATCAAAGCTGTAACCATGCCGGTGTGTATTTTTATTGAAGAATAGTATTTAATCTTCCTGTGACAAGTTATTAGACTAAATTTCTATGTGTATGCAATTCTAACATTATTCTCGAATTTTCAAAACAGTGTTTACTCGTTCTTATCCCAACCTAAATTGCGCCCAAACCTAAACAACCATACACATGGCAGATTTTGACATGTCAGACGAAATTACCGAGGATTTTCTCAAACTTAGTTTCCTTAACTAGCTAAAGAACTATGTTTTTATTATATATAGATAGTGTAGTGCCCACAGGACCATCACCGAACATAATAGACTCGGATGTTACCTAGTGATGAATTAACCTCAATTTTGAACTACGGTTTTCAGCTCGCAATTGACTTATTGCATCCATCCCCCGCGTCGGAGAGGAGGAAACATAAATTGAAGAGGCTGGTGCCACATCCCAACTCGTATTTCATGGATGTGAAATGCCCAGGCTGCTACAAAATAACGACGGTATTCAGTCACGCGCAGAGGGTTGTTGTATGCGCAGGATGCTCAACGATTCTTTGCCAGCCCACTGGAGGTCGTGCTAGATTAACGGAAGGTAAGATCCTCACTCATACATTCTTTCAGAAATATTGGAATGATTTAGTGTCTGAAATTTTCATTTCAGTTGCACAACACTAATGAATCAGTTGGATTTTTTATGAATATTATATATTATTAAGGTCTAGAAATCTCATTAAATTGAATGAGAAGTAAAGATGTTAAGCTTCTTATCAATAGGGATGTGGCTAGAAATAGAAAACCTATTATATTATTTAATTTCAACTATATTGGTTAATGAAATATTGTGTAAAGTTGCTCAATATGAACAGATGATTCAAGGAAGCATGATGGGACAATCATGCGAGTTTTTTTTTTTTCTTGTACTGTGTGTCTGCAATCAGTTATTTGTCTATAATCATATTTGATGTGTGATTATGATGTTTTAGAGTGTTAAGGCCATCATCTTTAGTCTGGGAAAACTTCAGCCTGCTTAAGTCTCTTTATTTTGCCCTTTAACAACAATTCACAATTATGGTGATTTATTAAGCGCTTTTTGTGACTAATTTCTTCTGTGATAGTTGGCATAATCAAGTAATCATGGATTTCTTTTACATGAGCATACCAGGGTGAACTTGTGATGGTCCGCAGTATGCTATTTTGAACTCTTCTTAGGCAATGAACATTTGACTTGATGGCTGTGGACCATAACTGGTGATGCAAGCCAATATGGTGAAAATTTATCTAAATACCCTTACTAAAGTAGGGCCAATTTAATAGATCACATTTGACAGCCCATATATGAAAAAAGTCCAATCCATGTGTCAAAAAGAGACACATAGTGCGGCAAGGAGAGACACCCTCTTGTAAAATATGACTTCTTAGCATGGCCATAGTTGATAGCTTCTTTCTGTGTTCGGGATAAACACATAGGATTTTTATCCTGGAATAACAATATATTTTTCGGGAACATGGGTGAAATCGCGGGGCACAACTAGTTGTAAACAAGGCTAATCGGTTTTAGTGGTAGAATTCAAATAATTAAATAGAAATATTCAAGAAATATAAGTGGTGTAATGCTGCCTGCAAAAATGTTGTAATAGTACATTATGATAACTGTGTGCATAGTTGTTTACGCGTGGTATTACGCGCGTGAGCCGAGAGTGTAATCATCAATGCACACGCGTCATACGACGTTTTTCAACACACTTGCGAGGAAAAATACAGACTTTTATTTTAGTTGATTTTTTGATAATAATCAACCACACAATGAGAATGTTATCAAACATGGAGCGCAAGTTTTTTTCTTTTTTGACAGCTGTGAGCTGTCAAACTATTTTACCTGATTAAATTAAGAATGCTTGGTCTACACACTTGCAGTGAGGTACAAAATATCATAATCGGGATTATACCTATCATAAAACTGTTCAGTAATGTTAAGTAAAAAGCACTAGTGCGTAAATGTCACTTTTCCAGCAAGTGTTTTGAAAAATCACTTAAGTTCCAGTCAAACAGATTAGGTACCTATAATTTACCTTCAATAAATATAACTCACAATATAATTTTATCCCTTGTTGTTGTTGGAACTTTGCAATTCTGCTGAACTCATTGTGAAATTTACCAAATGTAGTAAATTATACAATCACAAATATCCTAATATATTTGTTTGTTACAGGATGTTCATTTAGGAGAAAACAACATTAAGATACCTGGAGATTGAGCCCTCATAATTTAAGATTTTTGTTTAATTTCCAAAAGAATGAAGGAGTGTTACAAATTCGTTAAAATGGATCCATTAAAGAATTACAAATAAAGGCTTTTTCAAAGGGATATTTTGTTTTATTTAAGCATGACCTAATAATTTGATTAATAAAAAATCAATTTTTTATTTTAATTATTAACAAATAAAACAATACAAAGTAATTTTTAATAACATTTTAATTTATCAGTAACAGTATAAAATTCATTGCACATTTTTACCCCAAGATAAATATCACATATTTGGGAATAACACAAAATAAAATTCATAAAGTAAACTTAAGTATTAAGTACCTACATATTTTATTTTTCCAGCCATCAACACCAAAAAAAATTGAAAACTTATTTTTTGTACACTAGTATGTAGTAGGTACTACTAGATGTTAATTGTTTAACACATAGGTAGGTATTTAGCCAAATACAGAAACACCTATCAAACTTTAAGTTGTGATTAAGAAGTCATTTGACAGTTCAATACAGGGGAAAAGCATGTTATCTAAGCATACCTATCAAAGTAAACATAAAAAAACAAGATTTAAGGAAATAAATTGTCTAAAAAATAATTTAAAAAAATTAAATCGCCTTCAAAATACACTAAAAAGTATAAAATAACTAATCTGACACCCGAGTTGAAGTCAGCGAAATATTTTCAATGGAATACGTCGTGCTCTTAAAGAAGCTTCTTAGCGAAAGAGCACGACATCACAGACGAGACGACGTATTCCATTGAAAATATTTCGCTGACTTCAACTCAGTGTCAGATTAGTTATTTCAGATTATTTTGAAGGCAATTTAAATTATTTTTTATTTCGTCATTTTTAGTTTTTCTTAAATGCACTAGTATTTGACCAAGATTTTGAGATGTTATTCCTTTGACACCACACCTGTAGCTCGTATCAATAAGCCAGGCTGTTGCACATATTTGTCCAAATCTTGAAAACTACTGAACCGATTTCGATGAAACTTGCAGTTCCCTAAGTTGAATTAGGTAAATGTAAACCAATAAAAAAATAATGGTTACAATCCGATTAATATCTTCGCAGAGATATGCGAGGACAACATACATACATACACCTATGAAATTTTGTATATTTGTTTGGAAGCCCTAATAAATTATAATATGTGAATATAATGCAGTTCCAATAATATTACATTACTTACGTGTCGAATTGATAATCTCCTTTTTTTTAAGTTGATTAATAAATTAAATGCCTTTGCAGCATTTAAGAATTTTGAACCAACAATTAACTAGTAATATGACAGTGAGTGATTCTAGCTTATCATTGAGGTCAGGTCCATGAACAACATAAATGCATTATTGTGCCTTTGTATCATCTACAGTTTACACAGTCATATCTTCACTCCCAAGGATTATTTATTCAAATAAAGTTCAGATGTGTTTGTGTGCATTGTCAAGTCAAATAATAAAATGAAAAAGGTTTTATATATTAAACATAGCTTAAAATCAATTGTATACTAACTGATTTCTGCAAAATAATAGCTTTCCTATTTTTTTTAACATGTCTTGTAAAACACAGTTGACAACCATTAAATAACATTGAAGGTAACTGGCTCCTGGCTCTTATGTGCAACTGTCAGAACACAGGTAGATTCTTGGTACCAAATACATTTTCAACATGACTGAAGCCAAGTGAATGAAGAATGAATATGCAAAAACTTTTAGTAGCTCCACTCTATTTATACATGTTATGGGCATGTAATGTGCCAAATAGACAAAAAGGAATATCAATTAATTTGTAATGCTTCATAATGTTTCTTATGGATGGAGTTCAAAACCTAAATAAATTAAAAAGAGCTAATCAATATCATTAAATTTTCATGATGAATCAAGGTTTATGAATGTTATTTGTGGAAGAATGTATGACTCTTTAGTGTCAGGGCATCAGGTAGTTCCAAATTCTCTTCAGCATTTTTTATGTCTTGTTTGATGGCAGAAATCAGAGCATCTAAGGAACTGAAATTTTTCTCACCTCGCAGGTAGCCAATTAAACTGATTTTCAAATGTGACCCATAGAAGTCACCATCAAATTTATGTATTATGTGGGTTTCCTGTAAGTTAAAATTCATATTTTGAATAATATGAATGTATATTTATGTTTCCATAAAAATGGACAATATTGTAACTGTTCTAACAACTACAGTAAATAAAAAGCCTTTGAAACTTTATTAGTTGACTATAGTTTGTAGATTGTGTACTGGTGCCTAGACTAGGCTCTATGTGCCAACATAAAAAGCAACTGTATTTGATTGTGTGGTGTACAATTAAATGTTATTAAGATTTCTAGCTCTACCCCATGTCCCCAGGATAATAAGTGTCCTATGTCTCCATGATTAAAGCTACCAAAAATGAAACAATTCTGAAAATGGAATAAGTACATCTTCAGTTTCCTTTACACTCAAATTATAATTTACTGTTTGCATATATTACAAGGTAAGAACAACATTTTAATAGTTGTTAAAAGGTTCAAAAGAAAAACTTTGATCTATTTAAATAAATGAACATTCAAATTAATTTGAAATGAATATCTAATACACTTACAACAGACATCTGTTTGTTCTGGTAAAATGGACACCATCCAATATTGGCCACCATTTTAAGAACTGGCCCACAGTCTACCCGTGCCCACCCATAATATACTCCTGGCTCAAGATCCTTAGGGAGGGACTGTACAACGTCCAGAGAATAGTTTGCTGTGAAGCAAATGAATATAACTTTTAATTTGAGATAACAATAAGGTTCTTGCTTTTAATGCTTTTGGATTATTATAATTCAATTTATGAGAAAACACATCATGGCCATGATTTGCCAGAGAATATATTTATTTCCTCGAGAGTCTTATGTTTCAGAGTGACAAACTCGCATTTATAATACCTAATAATTACAAATTTAACCATTTTGTTCATTCTGTAGTAATTAATTTAATATAGTGGGGCATAAAATTAAGCAGAGCTTTTAAATTGAACACCACATATCTGAACATATTACTACTTGTAAAATGATATACTTACATAGTAAACTATGTAAACACCTAGATTTAAATGTTATACAATATTGGTTGGCTTGATAGCTGATGATAAAATATTACCCTGCGCATAGTTTAGGTAGCCCCGCATATAAATTAAAATAAAAGTAACTAATGTCTTATTTATTACCTGTAGGGCAGCCTAGGTCTTTGGAGCCTCGTCCAAAACCTTTAACAACCTGTCCTTCGAGAAAAAGCGGCAAGTGCGAGGACGTCATACTCTTAACTCTTATGACAATGTACAAAAAAAGTGGACGTCTGTACGTGGCCACAATTAAAAGACAATAAAGCGTGACAACGTATCAGTTACTACAAACACAATGAATTAATTGAAGCGAAAGTTTGTATGCATGGCAAGTATTTCTTCATATCGAAATTGACCCTATAGTGAATAATAAGGTACAATATTTTTTCATAATGTTTGTAGAAATATTAATCACAGAACAATAATTATAATAATCTAAAATATGATGTAAAAACCAAAGCAAATAAATAGTATAGATAAGAATAAAATTTTAGTTAGGTACCTAGCAGCCAAAAAAAAAGCTGTCAAAAACAGCAGGGATGGGTAAAAAATATCGATATATCAAAATATCGATATTTTTTCAGAAAAATATCGATACTAATGGTGCGTTCGAATTGGGATATGGTAGTAAAAATAACAGTCCAAAATGCCAAAAACGATCACAACTGGCGTTCGATTTGGAAAGTTGTGGGCTAAATTGGCGTTTTGAACAGTTTTCGTTCACCGTTCGTTTTGCTTGGAAACAGTTAAAAACGACATCGTGAACTGCAAATTTTGACCCACCTCCGAGGCAGGGTCGTTTGTGATCATATTTTGACATCTTTGAATCTGACAGATAAGTTTCGGAAAATTCATACGGGAAGCGAAAATTCTAATTTTTATTATAAAATTTTATAGAAATACTAACAGGTAAGAGAATAATTTGTTAGATTAACTTTGTTTAATGATTAACTGAAGGAAAAAGGTAGGTTGAGACAAGTGACAAGCAGGCGATGAGCATGGAAATGTCATTTTTGTATCTAATCGTTCGATTTGGGACATATCGTTTGTGGCAAAAGTTGCAAAATTGTTGAAATTTTCCAATTCGAACGCAAATACAAAAATGCCCATTTTGAAACTGTTAAAAACGACATCACTCCAATTCGAACGCACTATAATTAGCGATATTTTTTCCCGCGATATATCAATTTTCGATATTTATTTTCAGATATCAAAATCGATATATTTTTAAAGCTCTGCTGTCTGCTCATGCGTCACATCATGATTTTGACCAATCCGATTTCTTAAATTTTTTTTTGTTTCTTTTTTTTATGTCAAGCAATTCGATTTTATTTTTTTTAAATAATAAAACTTATGTTGAAACAGCCAGATGTGTATTTGCTTTAAAATTTCGATAATTTAGGCAATTTTTATAAATAATTGCAAATTGGGCAAAAAATATCGAAATATCGATATTTCTTGGGTGATATATATCGATATATTTGAAAAATATCGATACGATAAATATCGATATTTTTTTCCATTTGCCCATCCCTAAAAAACAGTCGCAACTTAAGGTGCGTTCGAATTGGGGGGTAGCAAAAATAACAGTCAAAAATGCCAAAAACGATCACAACTGGAGTTCGATTTGGAAAGTTGTGGGCGAATTTGGCGTTTTGAACTGTTTTCGTTCACCGTTCGTTTTGCTTGGAAACAGTTAAAAACGACATCGTGAACTGCAAATTTTGACCCACCTCCGAGGCAGGGTCGTTTGTGATCATATTTTGACATCTTTAAATCTGACAGATAAGTTTCGGAAAATATATACGGGAAGCGAAAATTCTAATTTTTATTGTAAAATTTTATATAGAAATACTAACAGGCAAGAGAATAATTTGTTAGATTAACTTTGTTTAATGATTAACTGAAGGAAAAGGTAGGTTGAAACAAGTGACAAGCAGGCGATCAGCATGGAAATGTCATTTTTGTATCTAATCGTTCGATTTGGGAAATATCGTTTGTGGCAAAAGTTGCAAAATTGTTGAAATTTTCCAATTCGAACGCATAAACAAAAATGCCCATTTTGAAACTGTTAAAAACGACATCACTCCAATTCGAACGCACTATTAAGCTAAGCTACTTTGAGCAGTGTTGCCAGTGGCCGATAGTCAAAAGCAACATGAGTCAGCTCAAAAAGTAACGTTTTCAATGTGCATTTTCACAAGAAAAGTAACATTATCTTATTTTATGTAGAAAAAAACACTAACTGTAAATGGAACAAGAAATCCAAACATTCATGCTCCTGCTATTTTCTTAATTCTTCGATTGCGATAAAGAGAAAGAAAATGGAATTGAGTACAGACCCTTGTGGTACAGAAGTACTCAAAGCATGGTGGTTTTATTTAATTAAATACTTTTTGATTATCTTTACTTGTTTTTGAGCCGGTTAAAAAATACCCGTAGCTACCTCACCATATATCACCAGGGGGAGGGGTGGTCAAAAAGTGGTCTAAAAAACCTCACTTGATTAAAGAACTACCCCTAATAAGATAGCATATTTTTGTCATTTTCTGGATTCGCGTTTGACAGATTTTTTGCCTCTGTCTGACTGATTCGTCATTTTTGAGGTGGTCATCCAGTACCCCGAGTGTAAAGAATTGACGTTAATAAACGCTTACTAAAGCGTTTCCGTTAACTATAAATTTGTATGGAAGAAATTAGTACACATCACAGACATATGAATATGGGTACACATAAGTATTGTATTCGGCTAGAGGCGCTGTGCCAATTCCTATCACCCATATTCGCAGTGTCGTAAACGAAAACGCATTAGTAAGCGTTTTCTAACGTCAATTCTTTACACTCGGGGTACTGGACGTAGTAGACCTATAGGGGACTTTTTGGCGGGAACTTGCAGAGTGATGTTGCGTTTTCATTTTTATTTTCACAAATTCGTGTATTTTATTTGTATTGCGTATTATCGGTGGTATTTTATCCAATAAAGATCAATCCATGTGCACCAGTGATGTGAAATGAATTATGTGTATAGTGACTTTACAAATTGTCTCAAAAAGTCCGTGAAAAGCTTTAGTACAATGACCACCATTTTACTAAAACATGACTGGTCGGTGACCACAAACGATGACTGATAATATAACTGTTTTGCATTACAACAAAACAGGTATTAGTATAGAGAAAAAACAAAATCCATTTAAAACCGACGCTGTGCGAAAGTTTAAGACTAAAACGCTATTGTTTTATTCACTTTTTAGACTAAAAATAAGTTAATGAAATTTTTGTTGTTTAAATTCACAATTGATATGAACAACTGTCAAAAGGCTTACCTCTCACCTAGAAGAGGGCGCACGCTGGTGAGTAACAAGGATATACAACTAAACTAAACCAAAGACTAATCGGTAAGTTTAATCAATGATATCTAGATTTAAAGGCGAATTCACATCAGCTTTCTTCAACGCAACGCTGTGTGTTTTAGGATAAAGATAAAGATAAAGATAATTTATTTGTTCAACATACGTGTTACATTGGATGTTATAAAATGTATTATGATTCAGGATGTTGTACCAATCTTGGCTTACAATAATATTATTCAAAGAAGACACATAATGCGGACTATGTGCTTGTAGGTACTATTCATACGTCTGTGACTATGTGAAAGTTAATGTGCGGACTATATGAAAGTGATATTATAAATAAAATGTATGCGACTGAAGACTTTGTATCCATGGTCATGAACAAATAAACAAAAAGAAAAAAAAAAGTCCTGTAGTGGCTGTCATAGCGTTATATTCTCTTTGGTGGCTGTAGTGGTCTGTGGCACGTATGGTATAATTATCTGTGGTTCATTGTTTATCTGTGCGTCGTGAAAATAAACTCTGGTTTGCTTGCTTTATATTATAAATCATTGTAAATTTTGGTTGTTCAATTTAATAAATTCTTGAATTTTCTATCCACTTTCAACCTCAATCTTATGTACTCAATAGATAGATGGGTCAATAGATGTTGTGTACATAATTATGGTGCACTCATAATTTCGACTTTACGATCGCTGTTGACACTGGCGACTCTTTTGTGATTCGTTTGTTGTAAAACATTATGCGGTACGTAGTTTAGCTTTTATATAAAATGTCCGAGAAAGGGTACGAGAGTGAGCAATCGTCGCCATGGGATATGCCCGGGCCATCAATTTCTTTAGCGGCTATCCTCGATACAGCATTTACATCTTCAGCTTCTGAAAATCTACAAAGGAATGGTAATTATTAATTTATTATTTAAAAATATGCGTATGCATTAGGTACTTCTTAGATAATATCATTATATACAGACGGTCCCAGGATATATTTTATTTATTTATACAATAATGGACTTTTTACCAGTTGCTATATTCTACTTTTATATGAAAATCTAATATAGTGCAAATATTTGAAGGTAGTTTGAGAGGAAAACAATATATTAAGATTATATGAGGTGGTTGAATAAAAGACTATTCCCAAGGATGTTAAAAAAAGTTGGATATATTTAGCTAACAAAAACTGTGTCACTCATGTCGGCCACAATGCTATACATACAAGCCGGCACGCACACATTCACACAGTTCCCCATAGTTTCTCGTGGAATAGCCAACTAATGTGTGCATGAGAGGTGGCCGACTGCATAGACACAGTTTTTTGTTAGTAAGGATATGTCTGACGTAGTCTGTGTCTATTCCTTGTCCTTTAATAAAACGCAAACTTATGGTTAATCTTTTGAACACACTACTATAAAAGTTCAAAAAGGTGACTGACATTATGTTCATAATATTTAATATAATTTCATATTACCCAGGTAATATGAATGTCATGCAGGTGTTAAGTATTTTGTCAGCAAACTTACAGGTGTGTAAGTACTCTTCAATATGAATGACTAGATTGCAAGCATGCATGATCAGATCTGAACCAGTGGTACTTGCAAGTAGTAATGAAAACTGCCCATTATTTTCTGCCCAATTGAAACACAGATGGAAAACATTAGTTGTCACAAATACCCTTTTTACAATTTGTTTTAACTATCTTATGCATGCAAAATGAAAATTAATGTAATGGTGGTTTGACTCTCCAATATCATCCTTATTCAAGACTTACTTGCTCTGTAACAACAAGACAAAATTCAATATTCATTGTTCAAATGGATAGGAGTGTGTAAGAAACCAGAAAGACACAACTATTATTAGTTTTCTGTATGTGAAATGCATTAAGTCCTTCTTACCTACCAACCTGTTGAGATGGTAGCTACTTGTGCACACAAAATGTTGCCTTATTTATGGTGATCATGGTTGAAGCTTGTTGTTTGTGGAATAGGGTTGAGATTCAATGTATACCTAAATGTACTGGTAAAATATAAAATGTCAATAAATAAATGATTATTTAATGCCCCTAAGTATTATTTTTTTGTCAAAAAACATTTGTTCCTTAACTCCAAAAAGGCCAAACTAAATTAAGGCATATTGTATAATTACATAAAATCCAATTTCCTTTAAATAAAAAATGGACAAGAACTTTAATATTTCTTTTTAGACATATCTAAATGATTAGATTAACCTATGTGTAAAGAAAACAACATATATAAACATACAGATAAACCCCTTGAGGTTTGCATTGTGTGGTTTCTAATATATGTTGTGTTTTTTTACTGTATTTTGAATAAATAAATTAAAAATAAAAAGAAGTTAGGTTAGAGCGTGTAGAGTTACAAGCTTGACTCTACATGAGATCTGATAACATTTTGACAGTGCGAGCCATATGGTCTCGTCTTGGCAACATCTTGGCAATGTTTTTGATGGGATCATTATTTACAAAAAGTATCCCGACAGTATATATATCTAACTATTATAGTTATGCCACTATAAGTATTCTTTTATTTTAGACATTTTATATAAAATAAGCTCTTTATTTGTATCTTAGTATTAATCCTTATCAAAATAAATTACTTCATATTGAAGACTGTTTCAATACCTTTATATAACTTTTCGAATTATTCGATACATTCCAATCAAAAGAAATCACGAGTCTAAAAATGTAAGTATTAGAACATTTGAAAGATGTCACGAGTTTAATAATGTAAGTGTTTGTAAAAAAAACTCCTCCAAAGCGGCTTGACAGATTCTTATGAATTGTTGTGCGTATATTCAGTAGGTCGGAGAATAGGACGTAAACTATTTTTCATAACTATATGATAGGGTAGGTTAGCACCACGCGAACGAAGTCGCGCCGGGCAGCTAGTGTGCTAACCAGCAAGTGAATAAAAACATGGTAAAAAAACAGATTATACTACATAGATAAAATTTATTTTAAAAAAATATATTTACCAAACAAAAGGCCCTCATCTGTATATTAAGAAGTACTAATTTAGATAAATTACTTAAGAAATAAAAGCCCACCAGCCCTTTTTTTTGGGACATACAACTTTGGACTACTATGATCAGTGTCCATTGGTGTATATAGAGGGGGTCGTTTGTGTTGGCTATTTAAAACAACCAGATCTTCATAAATGTTGAAATGTATATAATATATTACAACCCAAAAAAAGGGGCATTGCAAACCTTGCTGGGCATTATTAGCAAGTTCATGATAAAAAACATAAGTTTTTATATTTCAGAGGAAATGGAGTGTGATGCACTGTTTGCAGTGAGTGATGATGATGAAGATGGAGAGCTTTCATCTACCACTGAAACTGTATCAACAGTCCACAATGAACGAACCCCAAAACCCGTGTCTTCAAACTATGTGAACTCAACTACACCTGATCAAATACTAGATATGAACATAACACCTCTCAGTCATCCTGTATCAGCACACACACCAGTGCCCGAGGAGTATCAACCATTACCTGAGGAGTATCAACCATTACCAGACAGTTCAAGTTCATTAGAATATTCCTTGGGAGGCAGTAATCCAGACAGCACTGATAGTATTGGCCATAGACGGATTCCTGATGTTAATATTCGCTACCAACCCAAACCACCAATTCCTTGCTACTACCCAAATTATGCACATTATACAGCTGGAGTGAGACCAGCAAGAGAGTACATGGTTTCACCATATCACAATAACGTTATTGTTCTTAGTGATCACAGAAACTATTTGTCACACCCATTATCCTATGCATTGCCTAATCAATCACAAATACAGGAGAATTCAAGGAATCATATTGAATATGATCGCTTACAACCAAATGCAAACCCTATTTATAATCAACCTAATAGTATCCCTATGGCTAGTGCTGTAGGAAGTAATTCCAATGGCAATCAACTGCCAAATAGTTTAGAAAGGCCTAGTCGGAAGCTTAATATCTCACCCAGAAGAAGGCAGTCAAAAGAAAATGAATCTGCCACCAATTTAATAGAAGTCAGCTCAGAAGAAGAGGATAATGCATCAGCCCCAAGAAAAAAACAATGTGACAATGGTGCAGGTCATCCAGCCACAACTGCAAATGTTGATGTCGCAAATAAACCTAGTTGTAGTAATTCCGATAAGGTTCTCAGATTGAATGTGAAAGAAGAACCTCAAGATCATGGTACTCAAACAGTAACAGAAAATGCCAATACCAACAGTCATTATAATGATAGTAATTATGATGCGATGCAGGGTAACAGTAACTATGCACATGTGCAGTCTCAACAGAACCAAGTTCGCCATGTCCCAACATTTCAAATTAAGCAGGAAAATCCTGTTTTTGCTCATAGTAATAGTCACTCATATAGAACGAATCATGCTCATAATTTCGATCACTCTCAATTTGACCAGTGTAATCAGTACAGTACCAATAATTATAATGTACAAAGTGGACCTTCTCGGAACGAACATCACAGTGAAAGAGCATGTAAACAACATAGTCATGATTCCAGTTCAGGCAATAATGTAGCAGAAATATCTGAACAACACATCAAACAAGAGCCAGGAACACAACAGATCCAAATCAAACAAGAAACTGAACGAACACATTATGTGCCAGTCCATAATATTAAAATCGAGGCAAGTGAACAGCCCAGAGTTAAAACAGAGACGGAAACTGCAAGTGCACCTACAAGTGAGGACCCCAATGAGAATGTTGTAATAAAGTTTGAAGTTGATAACCCAAGAAGATGCTGTATTGATTCTGCCGTCGACCGAAGAGTGAAGGAATCGTCACCTCAACCTGGTACTAGTTCTGGCAGGCATTTGCAATCGTCAGAAAACAGAGCAAATAGTTCATCTAACCAGGTAATTAATCAGCATAATGTTTTCTATTACAAAGCTGTATTTTTAACAATTGATTAAATTTCTTTATTTGACTCGCTAAAGTTACACAAAGCTGGTTATTTCTCAACCAAATTGAATTATTCTCCTACATTATGAAACCACTAAAAGCCTCAGTGTTTGCCGTGAAATAAAAAAATGGTTATTAAGTCTCAAACAAATTTACATCTCAAAAGCTTTTCGTCATCTTGAAGCCAATGAAATGAAAATAACAAAGTTTCCCTTGTTTGAGCACGTTGTTTTTCACCTGTTTCACAAGTTTCTCAATACAATAAGTCTATTTTAATTTCGCATTCGTTCGTTATTGCTCTGTAGATTGAGTCGTATTCATACTCATAGGCAATTTGGATTAGAAGACCTGTCAGAATTACAACATAGATATATCGTCACTCTTGTTTGTATATTCTTCAATTTGGCTCATTACTTACCAAGTAAATAATGTGGTATATTTAAATAATAGCAGGAAGTACATGTGAGCGGTGGATCAGCATCGAGCGGAGTACTGTTGGCGCCGGACTTGCAGCTCGACTGGGTCTCTGACTCCAGTTCCGACGATGACGTACAGCTTTTAGCAGATGCAAATAATCCTGTAAGTTTTTATACCTAAAATCTATTTGCCGTAATTATATAACTTCTTCAACACACTTGCTCGTAAAGTGGCTCTTATTGCACCGATTTTAGTATCATAAGATAGCTTATTACGAACTGGCGCTTTTTACTTTACATTACCGCACTAGTGTTTTATGATATTATCCTGATTATGTTAAGTTTATATACCACTGTAAGTGATATGTGTGTAGACGAAGCATTCTTAATTTAAACGGGTACAACAGTTTGACAGCGCATTGCTGTAAAAAAAAACTGCGCGCCATATTTGTTAACGCTCTCATTGTGTGGTTGATTATTATCAAAAATTCTACTTGAAAAAATACAAGTCTGCTTTTTCCTCGCAAGTGTGTTGCAAAACGTCGTATGACACGCGTGTGATGATTATTACACACTCGTTACACGAGATATAATTATTAAAAGCTATGTAGAGTCCTGAGTGAAGCGAGGAGTTCAAGTCCCCCAAGACGAAGACAGGCTTTATACTCGAGGTGAATAACCACTCTTTATAGCTTCTGCGAGACAACCAAACATCTTTTGTCTCACATTCTTTGCACACTTAACATTTTCGCGCCTTTTTTTTTTGTGTTTTGCTTATTAATTTCCAGTTCTATGCTAACAGTTTTCATCCGAATATTAACGTCCCGAAATTCAAATCACATTATGTACCTTGGGGTTTTCATATAACTTTATATAATGCCTTGCTTTACGTAGAGAACACACCGCCGGAACATTTACAACATCTACCACATTTTCATTTTTCAACTTGAGGGTAGGTAGCCAACCAGGCGGATTCAACAGAGTCCCTACTGCTATGCGAATACAAGTGCTGGGTACTTAATACTTTGTGTTTGCTGGTTACAAATAGTTTTTGCTTTGTATTCTGTGACACCTAAAAAATCGCATGACGTGTTCTGTAGAAAATATTTCGCTGACTTCAAAACAGTGTCAGATAAGAGTTATTTCTTACTTTTTAGTGTACTTTGAAGGCGGTTTATTTTTTTGTTAAAAAGTTAATTTATTTTTGAATTTTTAGTTTCATATATACTTAAATACTTTCGCGTGTAAAGAACTGCGTAAACAATGCATATTTAAGCGATAGCAATTGCGGTTGATTTGCTGTCATTTTTTAAGAGTTCCGTTGTCTGTCTCCAAAACTCATCATCAGATCTATATGAAATTTATATGGGACCATTTCGGAATAGACCCCTTTCGAACAAAAAAATAATTTTGAAAATCCGTCTATATATGACGGAGTTATGCCCGAACATACATAAAAAAAAAAAAAAAAAAATATAAACATCCGAATTGAGAACCTCCTCCTTTTTTGAAGTCGGTTAAAAAAAGAGCAGCTTGACAGTTTCGGAAGTACCTCCACAAGAATACCGCACCTAAATAACTTTATGTTGTGTTCCTGCGCATGAGTAAGGTTGTCAGAGCTCATTGGTGAGGGGGGATGGGTCGGTAACATGTGAGTGATGCCGGATGCCGCGTGTGTTGCAACCGTCCAAAAAGGCTGCGTTAATCGCTTACCATCAGTCATATACTTGTTTACCTAAAAATACCTTTAACAGTTGGTTAAACGTTTAACTTCCAGCGCGTAGTAATAGATCTGACCAACTCCCCGGGGCGCATGGGTCACACGGACAATACGCAAGCGGGGCAAGGGGCGCAGGAGAGTCCGTCCCCGCAGCAGCAGCAGCAGCAGCAGCCGCAGCAGCAGCAGCAGCAGCCGCAGCAGGAGCAGGCGGCCGCGCCCCCCGCCCAGCCGAGGGCGCCGAGTGAGCCGCGCTCCCCGGCGCGCCCCGCCTACGGCTTGCCGCACTCGCAGCCGCAGCCGCAGCGACCCCCGCCTGATAACTACCATCATCTACCTGACGTACCCCCACACGCACATCTCCTGAGAACAAGGTTGGTATTAATAGTTTTTTACAATTTCTCCCAATGTGATAGGGGTTAAAGTATGAAATTGCCGTTTTATTGTAATAGGTACTTCGAATTGACATATAACCTTCATTGTTTGAGATTTTTGAGTGAAACTTTTTTCACATTGTACCTATGAAGTTCTTCTTTAAAAAAGTGTGCAACATTCGATTATCGACTTAGACTTAGACAAGAAAGATGGATACTTCGCAAATTCGAATTTAATTTAATTACAATACCTACTGAAGCTACTAAGTATCTTGCATCTCCTCCTAAGAAAGCGGAATGTCTCCTTAAAGACAATTTCCCAAAACATATTCCAAATTTTTTATTCAAGTTTATTGATGCTAGTGAAATATTAAAAGATCTTCCATAACTAAAAAAGAATAGCCTTGCTGAGTTTCTTGCCCGAGTCTTCTCAGTTTAAGTGTATTCCGGACCGGTGGTAAATTCAACTGTATGTAACATTCATAAGTGCTATTTGATTTTCATTTCGATTTTGATTCGAGTGATTTTTGAATACGAGTTCCGACGCGGAACTAACGCGGCAGAAACAGCTCGCAATATAAATTTTGCGTTTGGAGAGGGGACTGCTAATGAACGCACCGTGCGATTTTGGTTTAAACGTTTTCATGATGGAAACTTTGATTTGAAGAACGAACCACGTGGAAAACCGCCCACACAGGTGAATAAAGATGAATTGGAAGAGATTCTTTGACAACTAGCATTATGTAAACTAATCAGTCATTATCTTTTTAATTTATTTAATTATTTTTACTTTAGTTAAATCCTGTTTACCTACTTTTTACTCAGTAGGTGTATAATCACGGTATAATAGAGCGTAACGATTATATTTATACTGTGTTAAACTTAACTTTCATCCTTACATTGCCTTTACAAAATTGTTTTTTCTTCTTTATGTTTTCAATTTCTATTGGTGAAGACCTTTAAATGTACATTGAATTTATACACATGTAATCAGCTGTTGGTTTTCCGAATAAAATAAAATAAAATATGCATCAAATAAATAAAATAAAAAAAATATGAAAAATGGGTGCCTCATGATTTGACTGATCTGCAGAAAGAAACTCGTGTTGAAACCTGTGTTGCCTTCTTGAATCAACACAGAAATGATGGAATATTGGATCGAATTGTGACATGTGATGAAAAGTGGATTCTTTACGATAACCGTAATCGAAAAATCCAAACAGCCCCGACTCATGAATGTATCTTCACCATTATTGCTCCATAATAATGCGAGACCTCATACAGCACAAGAAACCGTTTTAACTCTACAGGTGAGTTAGTTAGTTTTAACCCATACACACTTTCATCCCCTATATCATCCCTTTAAGATTCTTTTTTGGGACAAAAGATAGCCTATGTCCTTCCTCAGGATATAATCTATCTCTTTGCCACATTTCACTATGATCCGTTCAGCCGTTTAGACGTGAAATGGTAATATACCCATACTAATTTTCAACGCCTGCGATTATCAACCTCGGTATTCGCCAGACCTTGCTTTAACGGACTACCATTTGTTTCGTGATTTGGACAACTTTTTACGTGATAAAAAGTTTTCTTCTCAGTAGGCAGTACAAAATGCTTTGACACAGTTTGTCGAATCTAGATCACCAGAGTTCTATCGCATAGGCATAAATGACCTTCCTATTAGATGGCAGCAATGTATAGATAATAATGATAAATATGTTCAATTTAAAAAAAAAACGAATTCCAATTTTTCAGTACAAATCGGCAATTTCATACTGTAACCCTAATATTTATATTTTCACAAATATTTAAGTAGATAAAATAATTTTGTGCGAATAGAACAATAGTTGACTTTATTAAAAAAATAGTTTTATTACTTATGAAATTAAGTCCTAAGTTAGACTTGAAGTCTAAGTCACACTTCAAGTCTAACTTAGGACTTAATTTCTTGCAAATATGTCTCCATAGCCTAGTGCCGGCGAGGAGAGCAGTACTGATATGTGTAGAGTTAGTGTATGTGTAACCCGTGTGTGTGTGGTTGTGTGGTGTGACAGAGTGCGCGTTGGCAGGTGCATGGTGGCGTGCCGCGGGTGCTGCTGCGCGGTGCACGCGCACGCGCACGCGCACGCACACCCGCACCCGCACGCGCACGCACACCCGCACGCGCACGCGCGCATCCCGCCCGCGCACCAGACCCACCTCACGCAGCCCGCGCACGCGCATCGCGCACCACCGGCGCACAGTCAGTATCAAACAATACAATACAATGCAACATAACACAATACAATACAGTACCATAACACCTTATACTTCACATTATCTACTTATGTCATACTCGCTCAGTAGGTATAGGTAGTTAAGGACGCATATAAAAATATTGAGAAATTATCTGTTATCCGATCCATTTAGGGATTAATCCATTGAAATTTGCCAAATATTGCGGATACCAAATGATTCAATACACTTTTGCTTGTAGCTGGTATACACAGTTTTTTCAATTATCATACTTTTCATACCATAAAATTGGTTTTCTGTACCCTCCTCCCGTGAAAACTACGAAAACAGGCCGAGTTGCGATCAGTAAATCTCTTAATCAAAACCAGTCAATAAAATATCTCAATAATTTGGAGATTTTAATGACTAAAAAAAATACCCTAATAAAATAGAAATATTCATGATTAATCCTTAAAAAGGAAAATGGCATAAATATTGAACAAACCTCAAAAAAAACAACTAAGTTGGCAAACAAGCATACGGCCCGCCTGATGGTAAGCAGTTACCGTAGCCTATGGACGCTAGCAACACCAGTACCCCTAGACAAAGTACATTTCGTTGCGTTAGTGCGAATAGAAACGCTACAAAATGTATTAGATTGACATAAGTATACGCTAGCTCCTAGCGTAACCAAATAATTAACGTAACTTTGTGTAGGGGTACAGGGGTATCACTCGCGGTTTGCCGACCCTGAAGAAATCTCTTCAGACCCTTTTTGAACCCCTGTACTGTCGTCCGCATAGCAATGAATGCCGGCAATAGACAGCATATCATTGATATGCAGCAAGAACAGTGTTGGAGACAGCACAGAGCCTTGCGGGACGCCGGCATATATGTCCATGCTATCGGAGCAGCTACCGTCGACGACGGCTCTTACGCATCTGCTGGACAGAAAGCTGGCAACCCATTTGCATAATCAGCTGCTGCTGTGCCAGACCCGATCGAATGCCTTCGCCACATCTAGGCTCACTGCCAATGCCTCACCTTGACTCTCGATGGCATGTGACCAACGCTGCGTGAGATATACAAGGAGGTCACCAGCTGAGCGACCGTGGCGGAAGCTATATTGTCGGTCGCTCAACAACTCGTGATCCTCCAGGTATCTCAAAAGCTGCGTGTTGATCATGCGCTCCATGACTTTGGAGAGAAGGGAGGTGATGGCGATAGGCCTGTAATTCGTCGGGTCTGATCTGTCGCCCTTTTTGGGCACTGGGTGCACGTGGGCAGTCTTCCACGAAGACGGGACTTCCTTTTTGGTGCAGGAAAGCGCGAAAAGACGCGTCAATACTGGACACAATTCAGGAGCAACTGGACACAATTCAGGAGCACACCGCTTCAGCACCACTGCCGGTATGCCGTCTGGCCCACTCGACTTATGGATGTCCAGAGAAAGCAATTCCCGCCGGACCTCCCGTTGGGTAATGCGTATCTCCGGCATGGAGCTTGCACACTGCGGGATGGTAGGCGGTGTGGCGCCCCCATCATCCAAAGTCGAGTTAGAGGCAAAAAGAGAGCCTAAACATCAGCTTTCTCCTTAGCACTGTGGGCCAAGTTTCCGTCCGGCTTACGGAATGGTGGCAACGGCGACTGGCAAAAGTTTCCTTCAGCAGCTTTGGCAAGAAACCAACTCTCACAACGACTCCCAGAGGGAAGGCTAGTTAGCCTCTCACCAATACTGCCGACGAAATCGAACTTAGCCCTGGCAATCATTCGCTTACTGGATCTCGAGGCGGTTTGTTACTTAAACACCGTGCTTAAACTCAATGAATACAGACGAACTACCGCCAAGACTGACGGTTCACAATATGACGGTTTGACATGGATAGATTATAAACTATCGAAAATTTATACGTTATATTGTAAGCAGTATGGTACAGTTCACAATATATCGGGGAGTTTATAATCTCGCTACGTAGATATACATATACATTATTTAATCTATAAAGCAAGATTACCAAATACATATGTCGCCGTAAGTTACTAATAGCCGTGATATAATCATATCCCTAGTGATATTATTATGTACCGGCTGATAGATATTTGAAAGCGGTTCATCACTATCTCACTAGGGATATAATTATGATACGAACACGATCTAGTAAGATAATCATTTCACTAGATTACTCTAGTGAAATGATTATCTTACTAGATGAGATAGATAGAATGTCGGGGTTAGGTGCAGAGTGCGGGGCGCTTCCCGTGTCAACAAATTGACTTTGCACGCTCGCACGTCGCGGGCGTCAGTTGATATTCGGTGTTCACGATGATATAACGTTTTCCAACAACCCCAAACACGGCTATGGTACGCTGCTCCGCTATGGAGTTGTGCCTACCTTCCTACTCCATCATCAGGCCTTGAAAACCATATATTGTCAAAGTTCATCTCCCGACAAAGCAAACAACCCTAAACACGGCTAGCATACGTTGCTCCGCTATGGAGTTCCAGTGCCTACCCTCCTGCTTCATCATCAGACTCTGAATACTACATAATATGTTCAAAGTTCACTTGAAGACAAATTGAACAAGTCCAAATACGGCTAACATACTTTATTCTTTCATGCAGTTCCAGGGCCTACCTTCCGGATCCATCATCAGATCAGCTCTATGGTATCAAATTATTGTACGGTCCTCCAAACTACATACGCAAGAAAAGTTAGTTACATACACGAGAAACTAAAAAAATCATATTAAAAATGTTAACATAAAAAAATGGAAAAAAAAATGAATTAACAAGTTACGTTGATCCCAGATTTGCCAACTATCAATTTTGTTAACGCGTCCTTCAAAGAAATATAACTATTTCACTAGATTAGTCTAGTGATATAGGTAAATTGCTGGATCGTGTTCGTATCGTAATTTTATCCCTAGTCAGATAGTTATGAACTGCTTTTTAAATAACTACAATCCGGTACATAATCATATCCCTAGGGATATGATTATATTACGGCTAATACTATTTTACACATACACTGGCCCTGATTCTGTTGTTCACAACTAAACTAATTTTAATCTCGCTATGTCTCTTTCAAACAAAGAACATAAGAAAAGGATGTAAGAAATTTAGTCCTGTCAAATTAGTCCAATGCTTGTTATCAATATAAATTTAGTCGCCATCTATCGCGGTTACGCCTAAATACACGCAAAATAAGACGGCAAAGAATAATTTGACAGCTTCAAATATGTTCTATCCTTTTTCAATAATGTTCGTAAGAAAGAGATGAGATGTGACTAAAATTAGTTTAGTGCGATCTACAACAGAATCGGCACCATTATTTAACTTATCCGCTTTATTAAGTATTTATTTAATGTCGACATCGTGTCGTAATAAATAACAATGAGCCTACCTTTTCCCGTTTTTTATTGTTAGCAAATAAGTATTGGGAATCAATAAAGCATGATTACCAAATACAGTCACTATTTAACTTATCCGCTTTATTAATTATTTATTTAATGTCAACATCGTGTCCTGCATAAATGCAAAAAAAAGGGATGCGGAATGAAAAAAATTGTAACGAACGAATGCGGCGATGCAATGGTGCGTTGGAACAAATTTGTAGCCATTTTACGTAAGGTTCGCTTCTGTCGTGCGTGCGTCCTGATTGGCTAAGTCAAGGGCACGAACAATTTAGATGCAGTCATTGATCGGTACTATTATTATTCAGTGACAAAGCACTTACTAATTGCGAAATTAGATTGCTTGGTATTACTACTCTAAATGTGTTTTTCTTGATGATCTCACATTTCACTAGTTTTCTTTTACTTACAGTACATGTAACGACAGGAATAATGTGCTAGAGAGTTCATAACAAGTGCCTTATTCATAACATTAAATCGTATGGTCCGTTTTAAAGATAGGGTTAGTAACAATATTGCCTCTGTTGACATGGCACAGGACGAACCAGATATTCTTTACAGTAATCTCTTTAAATTTATAAAAACAGAATTTGATAAGGCTTTTAAACCCAGAACCTTTAGTGAAAATTATAAAATTAAGTTTAACGACTGGGCAACATCGGGTATTTACATAAGTAGAGCTAAGTTGTATGAGCTGTATGGCATGAAAAAATTCAATCAAAATATCGATTTTCTTGAGTATGTCAAAAATTATTCCAAAATTTTTAAGAAAGACTGTACTTCTGCTAAGTCCATATATTTAAAAAATAAAATTAGTCAATCAAACAATAAAGTCAAAACTACTTGGAACATTATCAACTCTGAAAGGGGAAAATACTAGAACAGTAATAAGCGTATTGAGTTAAATATTGATAATAACATTATTTCTGACGATAGTCAAATTGCACATGCTTTTAATTTATTTTTTACTAATATACCGGTAGACACAACTTGCTCCTTGAATTCGTCACCGATAGATGCTGAATTGTTATTAAAATCCAATGTGCCTGAGTGCTGTGAATTATTTAAGTTTAGGCACGTTACACCTTACGACATAGTCAAAACATTTAAAACCTTGAAAGTTAAACGCACTGGGGACTTATGGGATGTATCCGTAACTGTTTTGCAGGGTATCATTGATGACATTGCTCCGCATTTAGCTTTAGTATTTAACAAATGCGTTGATTTCGGCCAATTTCCAGATTTAATGAAATATAGCAAAGTTATACCTTTGTTCAAGGCGGGAGATCCCAGTGATCCTTCTAATTATAGACCAGTTTCCATTTTGCCAGCCTTGAGCAAAGTATTTGAAAAGATTATTTTAACGCAATTGCTCGCTCACTTTAATTTGAATAAACTATTACATAGTGAGCAGTATGGGTTTACAAAGGGTCGTTCAACTATTGATGCCGGGGTAGCACTTTTAAGAAATATTTTTAACGCTTGGGAGAAATCACAGAATGTTATTGGAGTATTCTGTGATCTATCTAAAGCCTTTGATTGTGTTGATCACCGGACACTCATACGTAAACTAAATTATTATGGGGTTAGGGGCGCAGCACTTGATCTGATGAAGTCGTATCTCGGGGATAGAATTCAAAGTGTTGATGTCAATCGTATTAAATCATCTGGTTCTCCTGTGCTTATGGGGGTGCCGCAGGGCTCTATTTTAGGTCCTTTTCTATTTTTAATTTATATTAATGATCTTCCTTTTTATGTCAAAAATAACTGTGGAATTGTACTGTTTGCTGACGATACCTCACTGATTTTTAGTGTTGATAGACTGAAATCTAATTTTGACGATGTAAACGGTGCATTATCTCGGGTATTAAACTGGTTTACTGTAAATAATCTAGTTTTAAATGCAAAGAAAACTAAATGTATTAAATTTGCACTACCAAATGTTAAAAAAGTAGGCTGTAATTTAATGATAAATAATGAACCTTTAGGTCTTGTTGAATCATCAGTATTCTTAGGGATTACTTTAGACTCGAAACTTCAATGGGGCAACCAAATATCATGTCTTTCGGGAAAGCTCAGTTCAGCTGCTTATGCAGTTCGAAAAATTAGACAGCTAACAGACGTAGACACAGCTCGATTAGTTTATTTTAGTTATTTCCATAGTGTTATGTCTTATGGCATTTTACTTTGGGATAAAGCTGCTGATATAGAAACCATTTTTATTTTGCAAAAAAAAGCAGTGCGAGCTATTTATAATATGAGTTCTCGAGCTTCCCTCAGAGATAAGTTTAAACATATAGGTATCCTCACAGTAGCATCGCAGTATATTTATGCAAATATATTATTTGTACATCAGAATATTAATATTTTTGTAAAAAAAAGTGACGTGCACTCTTTTAATACTAGAAATAAGCATAAACTTGTGACCTCTGCTTATAGACTCCAAAAAGTGCAAGGTTCATTTTTAGGACTGAGTATACAATTTTATAATAAAATCCCTAATAAAATTTTGAATTTACCGTCACATAAGTTTAAGGAATGTATTAAGGCCGCTTTAGTACAGAAGGCTTACTACAATATTACCGAATATTTAAATGATAAAAATGCTTGGGTGTAGCGCTCGCTCTACAGGAAACATCTGATGTAATAAATTTAAGTTTGATTTTGAAAAGAGTAATTGCTGAGTTTATTGCCGGCTCTTCTTAGCAAAAGCAACCTTCCGAACCGTGCATTAGAGTATTAGAGTTTGACTATTCATAAGTGCCTGTGAAGGCCTATTTGAATGAATAAATTATTTCATTTCATTTCATTTCATTCTTTTATTTAATTCTTTATTGAACTGGGCTATACTAATGTGCTCTTATCTATGTGTACTGTGCCGCCTTGCTCATGGGCAAGAGCGTGATCCTCAACGGTCTCCACCGTTTAATATGCATGCAATATGCAATTTGGCTCGCTCCAAACAATAATTCATTTGATGTACTGTGATGCTTTCTGTGGAGCGAGTTTCTGTACTTTGATATATTAAATATTATGTGATCTAACAAACTATACGTATAAGCCAACAATTTTCTTTAGTTCAAAACACCTTCCTATATTTATTGTTAAGTTATCGTTATCAATCTTTCCAACGTGAATATACATAATTCAAGTAAATAATGTATCTTATGGTATTGGAATTAGAGCTCTCTTTTATTACAGTGGGTGATCGTCGGTGCGACGGTGTGTCTGTCGCTCCTCCTTACATAGTGCACGAACAACTCTGGCAACGTCAGCATCGTATGATGGTAATATTTCAGATTTTAGTTTAGTCGATTAAATTAGCTGCCATTTTAGAAAGTCCACATAACCTATGCTGAATTAAAATTTTCCACTTTTGAGAGGATTGCTCGTATTTACCTATCTTTGTCCTGAAAGCTGCTGGAATCAAAATATTTACAGTAGAATCCCTGAATCTTCTAAAATTTTAAAAGCAGCTGTTCGTGGGTCTCCAGTACCCCAAGTGTAAAGAATTGACGTTTGTAAACGCTTTCTAATTACGACACTTCTCTATAGGAATTGGCACAGCGCCTCAAGCGGAATACTCATGGTACTAATTTCTCCCATACAAATTTGTAGTTAACGCAACCGAATTAGTAAGCGTTTATTAACGTCAATTCTTTACACTCGGGGTACAGTTAAGAACGTCATTCGTAGTAAGCAGCCGTTCAGAGCGATTGTATAATGGTGTAATGATTGATGTCGTGTGAATCAGGAGATGCAGCGACGCAGTATGATGGGCGACATGAGCGGCGGGCTGGGGCACGGGTTCGCAGTACAGTTCCCGCCCGTGCCGATACCGCCCACCACTGTACTTGCGGTATGTCTCATAGTTATACTCAATACATACAGGCATACGGCCCGCCTGATGGTAACCAGTTACCGGAGCACATCGGCGCTAGCAACACCATCTTCACACCCTTCTTGTAGAACCCCATGCTGAAACCTTCCTTAGGAGAACCAGAGCCTCCACGGTATGAAACTCCTTAAACACCACTTTTAAAAAAAGAAAACGAAATGCCATATTATTTCGGTAAAATGGAATCAGTAGGTCCACGATCTGTGAAATAGAAACGAAGGGCATAATTCAGGATTCCGCCGTTGCTAAATGTGTGAACTGCAGAATGTAGTAACTAATTGAGGAATTGCAGAATCTATCTTTAGAATCATATAATAAATCACGGCATAGGCAAGTAGAAACTTTCTTGAGAGCACATAATTAAAGAGATATAATTCAATATTTTTTTTATGAGTTCAACATGAGCTTCCCAACATTTTGATATGAAGACATCTCAAAGTTCCAGCTTGTATTAAATCTGTTTACTTTATTTCGTTTTTTTATTCTAGTTCCCCGATGAGTTAGAGCAACACGATAGGAGCGGACCCACTGGGATGCCGCCTGGTTTGCTGCCAGCACCTCTGGTCCTGTAAGTATCTATGTCCTTTTACTTTTATCACAAATAAAATGACTATATAATATAACAGGTCGAGATGGCATATTTTCGAAACCTATGTTGGGTTAGTCATGCTGAACAACTTTTACTATGGGACCAACATTGAATTCTCAATTTTTTTTTTTACTTTTCATACATTATGATCGAGCAAGTTTGACATTCTGTAAGAAAATTTAAAAGTTTTGAGAAATTTCTCTTGGTCCCTTAGTAAAAGTTGTTCAGCATGACTAACCCAACATAGGTTTCGATAATATGCCATCTCGAAATCTCCACCTAGTATATAATTTCGATAAAAATGTGCAATTATTTTGCAGCGATGGCCAACATATCCATCACCACATGCATCATTATCTACAGATGCATCCGCCGCAACTGCACATATCAATTCAGCCTTCGGTTATGGTAAGATTATAATATTAGCTATTCATTGTTAATTTAATTCCGACTAGTACCTTTTTAACATTGATTTATATATTACTGGCGTAAGGACCCTGGCCAACCGCACGACGAAATTGCACCACCAACGCGCTGGCCCTAAAAAGTCAGTTTAGACCAACGCGACTCAGTCGTCTGCGGTCCGCGGAACAGTTCGTTTGAAATAAAATAATAATACAGCACTACAGTACTAGTATACTGTTTAATATTAATCATCAATGACTCTGTTGTTTACAACTAAATTTTGTCTAACTGGTCTAACAGTCTAATATCTGGACAAAGGTCAAAAAACTTGAAAAGTGAACTATGTATAAGTGCGGAGTGACTTTCAACACTGTGTGAAATAGACACATCAGCTTACAAGCTGCTCGTCTATAAATAAAATAAATAAATAAATAACTATATCCCTTTCTAACAAAGAACATAAGAAAAGGATGTAATAAATTTAGTCCTGTCAAATTAGTCCAATGCATGTTTTCAACATAAATTTAATTACTAACTATCGCTGTTGCGGTCTGTTACGACTAATTACCCGCAGATGAAAACGGCAAAGACTAATTTGAAAGCTTTAAATATGTTCTATCATTTTACAATAATGTTTGTAAGAAAGTTTTTTTTTTTTTTTTATACCACTGATGTGGCCAACAAGCTTTTGGCCCGCCTGATGGTAAGCTCTGAGGGGCTCTAAACCGCTTGTGAGCTCGGGATCGTCAACAATTCTGGTGGCACGACGCTGAACCGAGTCTAAAGGATAAAGCTGGTATCCAGGTGCGCCCATAGATGACAGCAGTACTCCATATGAGGCCGGACCTGCGACTTATAAAGTTGCAGCCTTTGCCTTGTACTTTGTGAAGTACTGCCTCGATCTGTTGAGCACTCCAAGCTTTTTGGATGCGAGCTTAACCTTGTCTTCCAAATGACTTCGGAACAAAACTTCGCCAGAAATGTCGACGCCAAGGATCCCGATGCTTTGACTGATGTTCAAGGAAGTGTTCTGGAATTGTGGAGCCACAGACCATGGGGTTTTCTTAGCGGTGAACGCGCAGGCTTGGGCCGTGGTGGGGTTGAAATGGACTAGGTTTAGTCGACCCCAATCGGAAACACAAGTTAGTGTACTCTCGATTTCAGACACCAGCCGTTCGCGGCTTTCCTCCACCTCGGAACGAGGGATATTTGCACGGCCCGTGTAATAAGCGTCCGCTGTACTGTCGTCCGCATAGCAATGAATGCCTTCAATAGACAGAATATCATTGATATGCGGAAGGAACAGAACTGGACAGAAAGCTGGCGTTCACATAATTCCTCGGGAAGCCCGTATACTGGTAACTTCGTGAGAAGACCCCTGTGCCACACTCGATCGAACGCCTTCGTCACATCTAGGCTCACTGCCAATGCCTCACCTTGACTCTCAATGGCGATTGACCAACGGTGCGTGATCCTCCAGGTATCTCAAAAGCTTCGTGTTGATTACACGTTACATTACTTTAGAGAGAAGGGAGGTGATGGCGATAGGCCTGTAATTCGTTGGGTCTGATCTGTCGCCCTTTTTGGGCACTGGGTGCACGTGCGCAGTCTTCCACGAAGACGGGACTTCCTTTTTGGTTAGGAAAGTGCGAAAAGACGCGTCAATACTGGACACAATTTAGGAGCAACTGAACACAATTCAGGAGCAACTGGACACAATTCAGGAGCACTCCGCTTCAGCACCACTGCCGGTATGCCGTCTGGCCCACTCGACTTATGGATGTCCAGAGAAAGCAATTCCCGCCGGACCTCCCGTTGGATAATGCTTATCGCTCAGATTGACTAAATGATGATGTATTATTTGACCAAATTTAGGTTAGTTCGATTTACAACAGAATCGGCTCCATTGACATATATATTTTACTGGCCCGGCGCGACTTCGTTCGCGTGGTTTTCGCTTACCCTATTCTATTTTTTTTTGTTGTTGGGTAAATCCTCATAGGATTCCCGACCGCCTCGGGGGTAGCGGCCAGGTTATGCCGGACTTGTACCCGCTAAAACCCCACGGTGGTCGCCATCTGCACTGTAGAGAGGGGGGCGGGCTCTCGTGTTGAACGCGTACCTGCTCACCCCTCCACGTGCGGCGCTCAGGTCCCGGGGGAAGTGTGACACCTCCCCCCAGCACCCTCGCTGTGCTATCGCACGATGAGTCGTGACCAAATCGACCCATCGTCCTCTTCGGGGTCGCTTCTGGGCGCACAGAGCCCACGCTCTGATTGCCCACGACCCTAAAGGCCCCATTTAGTCGCCTTTTACGACAGGCAGGGGAACACCCTAGCTGTTATTCTAAGCCCGAGCTATAGGGCACGGGGGCGTAGCTACCGCCGTATCAGCCATATCAATGATACGGGGCCCCCGGGCTACAGAAGCCCCGGGCTACAGAAGCCCCGGGCTACAGAAGCCCCGGGCTACAGAAGCCCCGGGCTACAGAAGCTCCGGGCTATAGAAGCCCCGGGCCCGGAACGTGTGGAAGTAAAAATTTACTAAAAAAATATCTCCATTTGGTTTCGCCGCAGTCAGGTATAACCACAGACGTATTATATGTCTGTGGGTAGAACGGGCCCCCATAAGTTTTGATACAGGGCCCGTCTAGGGCAAGCTACGCCACTGTACAGGGCCTGAGGGCCACTACGAGGAACGTTTGCGCCCCGGCGGGCGTTGTCTACGTAGGGGTGGGATCGGTCCTCTCCCGATCCCGCTTAGCACCACGTCGCGAATGCGATAAGTCGCTCCTGCCGTTTGATCGCCTCTTCTGGGTCGCCTCGACCGGTCTGGTGGATGATGTGGATTCGATCATAGATCCTCGCATCCATGTCCGCTAGAATATCTAGTGGCAGAAGGCGACCCAGAATAGTTGCCGCCTCAAAAGGAACCCTACCGTACCCTTTTGTTTAATAATTATGCTGCTATTCGTGGCGGAGACAAATCCAACAATTCAAAAATCATGAAAATCGGTCCACCCGTTCTCGAGTTATAAGCTTTCGAACAAACCCGACTTTCTTTTATACATTATTAAGATAATCATTTTCCGGTATGAAGAAGTTTTTTGCAAAATGCTCCGGTGGGCCTATACTTAGTTTTGAAATCATTGCAACTAGTCACCAAGCACCAAGCGCTGTGTTTTGGCAGTTGTGCTGGAGAGCCAGTCACTCCTAGGCTTTGGTATTGCTAATTTCCATAGGCGACGGTAGCAATACATCAGGTAGACCGTCTGTCTGGTTGTCAGCCTTCTTACATTATATGAACGGCTGTTTTGTGTTGTGTTGTACAGGGCGGGACCTTAGGCGTGGCGCACCTGGCGGGCGTGGGAGTGGGCGTGGGGCTGGTGGACGAGGAGCGTCGCGGGCGCGGCCGCGGCGCCTCGCGCGCCACCATCGAGCGCAACACGTACCGACACGCGTACGCGCGCCCCGCGCCCATACACCAGGACGAGAAGTGCACCATATGCCTCTCCGTCTTCGAAGTCGACTCCGACTGCAGGTATTCACACTACACTACTACTTACTGCGCGCCACCATCGAGCGCAACACGTACCGACACGCGTACGCGCGCCCCGCGCCCATACACCAGGACGAGAAGTGCACCATATGCCTCTCCGTCTTCGAAGTCGACTCCGACTGCAGGTATTCACACTACACTACTACTTACTGCGCGCCACCATCGAGCGCAACACGTACCGACACGCGTACGCGCGCCCCGCGCCCATACACCAGGACGAGAAGTGCACCATATGCCTCTCCGTCTTCGAAGTCGACTCCGACTGCAGGTATTCACACTACACTACTACTTACTGCGCGCCACCATCGAGCGCAACACGTACCGACACGCGTACGCGCGCCCCGCGCCCATACACCAGGACGAGAAGTGCACCATATGCCTCTCCGTCTTCGAAGTCGACTCCGACTGCAGGTATTCACACTACACTACTACTTACTGCGCGCCACCATCGAGCGCAACACGTACCGACACGCGTACGCGCGCCCCGCGCCCATACACCAGGACGAGAAGTGCACCATATGCCTCTCCGTCTTCGAAGTCGACTCCGACTGCAGGTATTCACACTACACTACTACTTACTGCGCGCCACCATCGAGCGCAACACGTACCGACACGCGTACGCGCGCCCCGCGCCCATACACCAGGACGAGAAGTGCACCATATGCCTCTCCGTCTTCGAAGTCGACTCCGACTGCAGGTATTCACACTACACTACTACTTACTGCGCGCCACCATCGAGCGCAACACGTACCGACACGCGTACGCGCGCCCCGCGCCCATACACCAGGACGAGAAGTGCACCATATGCCTCTCCGTCTTCGAAGTCGACTCCGACTGCAGGTATTCACACTACACTACTACTTACTGCGCGCCACCATCGAGCGCAACACGTACCGACACGCGTACGCGCGCCCCGCGCCCATACACCAGGACGAGAAGTGCACCATATGCCTCTCCGTCTTCGAAGTCGACTCCGACTGCAGGTATTCACACTACACTACTACTTACTGCGCGCCACCATCGAGCGCAACACGTACCGACACGCGTACGCGCGCCCCGCGCCCATACACCAGGACGAGAAGTGCACCATATGCCTCTCCGTCTTCGAAGTCGACTCCGACTGCAGGTATTCACACTACACTACTACTTACTGCGCGCCACCATCGAGCGCAACACGTACCGACACGCGTACGCGCGCCCCGCGCCCATACACCAGGACGAGAAGTGCACCATATGCCTCTCCGTCTTCGAAGTCGACTCCGACTGCAGGTATTCACACTACACTACTACTTACTGCGCGCCACCATCGAGCGCAACACGTACCGACACGCGTACGCGCGCCCCGCGCCCATACACCAGGACGAGAAGTGCACCATATGCCTCTCCGTCTTCGAAGTCGACTCCGACTGCAGGTATTCACACTACACTACTACTTACTGCGCGCCACCATCGAGCGCAACACGTACCGACACGCGTACGCGCGCCCCGCGCCCATACACCAGGACGAGAAGTGCACCATATGCCTCTCCGTCTTCGAAGTCGACTCCGACTGCAGGTATTCACACTACACTACTACTTACTGCGCGCCACCATCGAGCGCAACACGTACCGACACGCGTACGCGCGCCCCGCGCCCATACACCAGGACGAGAAGTGCACCATATGCCTCTCCGTCTTCGAAGTCGACTCCGACTGCAGGTATTCACACTACACTACTACTTACTGCGCGCCACCATCGAGCGCAACACGTACCGACACGCGTACGCGCGCCCCGCGCCCATACACCAGGACGAGAAGTGCACCATATGCCTCTCCGTCTTCGAAGTCGACTCCGACTGCAGGTATTCACACTACACTACTACTTACTGCGCGCCACCATCGAGCGCAACACGTACCGACACGCGTACGCGCGCCCCGCGCCCATACACCAGGACGAGAAGTGCACCATATGCCTCTCCGTCTTCGAAGTCGACTCCGACTGCAGGTATTCACACTACACTACTACTTACTGCGCGCCACCATCGAGCGCAACACGTACCGACACGCGTACGCGCGCCCCGCGCCCATACACCAGGACGAGAAGTGCACCATATGCCTCTCCGTCTTCGAAGTCGACTCCGACTGCAGGTATTCACACTACACTACTACTTACTGCGCGCCACCATCGAGCGCAACACGTACCGACACGCGTACGCGCGCCCCGCGCCCATACACCAGGACGAGAAGTGCACCATATGCCTCTCCGTCTTCGAAGTCGACTCCGACTGCAGGTATTCACACTACACTACTACTTACTGCGCGCCACCATCGAGCGCAACACGTACCGACACGCGTACGCGCGCCCCGCGCCCATACACCAGGACGAGAAGTGCACCATATGCCTCTCCGTCTTCGAAGTCGACTCCGACTGCAGGTATTCACACTACACTACTACTTACTGCGCGCCACCATCGAGCGCAACACGTACCGACACGCGTACGCGCGCCCCGCGCCCATACACCAGGACGAGAAGTGCACCATATGCCTCTCCGTCTTCGAAGTCGACTCCGACTGCAGGTATTCACACTACACTACTACTTACTGCGCGCCACCATCGAGCGCAACACGTACCG
Organism: Achlya flavicornis; assembly: GCA_947623365.1. Lineage (NCBI taxonomy): Eukaryota > Metazoa > Arthropoda > Insecta > Lepidoptera > Drepanidae > Achlya > Achlya flavicornis. The sequence continues at coordinate 6,771,812 of OX392488.1, forward strand.
ACACGCGTACGCGCGCCCCGCGCCCATACACCAGGACGAGAAGTGCACCATATGCCTCTCCGTCTTCGAAGTCGACTCCGACTGCAGGTATTCACACTACACTACTACTTACTGCGCGCCACCATCGAGCGCAACACGTACCGACACGCGTACGCGCGCCCCGCGCCCATACACCAGGACGAGAAGTGCACCATATGCCTCTCCGTCTTCGAAGTCGACTCCGACTGCAGGTATTCACACTACACTACTACTTACTGCGCGCCACCATCGAGCGCAACACGTACCGACACGCGTACGCGCGCCCCGCGCCCATACACCAGGACGAGAAGTGCACCATATGCCTCTCCGTCTTCGAAGTCGACTCCGACTGCAGGTATTCACACTACACTACTACTTACTGCGCGCCACCATCGAGCGCAACACGTACCGACACGCGTACGCGCGCCCCGCGCCCATACACCAGGACGAGAAGTGCACCATATGCCTCTCCGTCTTCGAAGTCGACTCCGACTGCAGGTATTCACACTACACTACTACTTACTGCGCGCCACCATCGAGCGCAACACGTACCGACACGCGTACGCGCGCCCCGCGCCCATACACCAGGACGAGAAGTGCACCATATGCCTCTCCGTCTTCGAAGTCGACTCCGACTGCAGGTATTCACACTACACTACTACTTACTGCGCGCCACCATCGAGCGCAACACGTACCGACACGCGTACGCGCGCCCCGCGCCCATACACCAGGACGAGAAGTGCACCATATGCCTCTCCGTCTTCGAAGTCGACTCCGACTGCAGGTATTCACACTACACTACTACTTACTGCGCGCCACCATCGAGCGCAACACGTACCGACACGCGTACGCGCGCCCCGCGCCCATACACCAGGACGAGAAGTGCACCATATGCCTCTCCGTCTTCGAAGTCGACTCCGACTGCAGGTATTCACACTACACTACTACTTACTGCGCGCCACCATCGAGCGCAACATATGGTGGAAAAATTTTATGCAAAACACGAGGCATCACTCACGTAACCGACCCTTCTCCCTCTCCCCGATGAGCTCTGGCGACCTTACCCACAAAATTCCTGCGCTTAAACAACAACATTAAGTTATTTGGCTGTGGTATTCTGTGAGGTGGATGTACTTCCTAGTCGAGATGCTCGTTATGCAAAAAAAACGCTATGCTCTACCTCTCTTACTTACCTTGTTGTGACTATACTTGTTTTAATTTACCCACTTTGGTATTAGCCGCAAACACCAGTCCTAAAAAATATTGAACCGTTCCAGACGATTACCCTGCATGCACTTATTCCACATGGAGTGTGTGGACCAATGGCTGAGCACCAACAAGCACTGCCCCATCTGTCGGGTGGATATCGAAACACATCTCAACAAAGATGCCTCATTCTAAGGTAAACATATACTCAACACTTGGTACATTTATTATTTCTAAACCAACATAAATGATAATTTAAGGCAATGAGGGCTATCGCGGTTTAATTCGCCGCGAGAGGCGCTAGTGTAAAGTGAGGTCTCTACAAATAGCAAAAATACAAAAAATAGCAAGTGATAATGTAATATTCGCAAAGTGCATGGATCCAATAGTAGACACGAGTTATGTGTCCACTTACCTACGAACTGAGTTTCATGTACCTCAACAAATTAAATGACGAATTTAATGATAAACAAAGAGTTCTGTTACATACCTAATTAATCACCACCTTACAAATCGATAGTGTTTTGCACCTGATCACCCATCCACGGGATAAAAACGATTTCCATTTAAGCGTGTCTAATTCCGCCAAAGATGCCAGTTTTAGTCCATGTGTGTTATGGATTTCTATCTCAAGAACGAAACTAGTTAGGACATTGGAATTTCTTTATATTACATATGTATCTACTATCTTTGAAGAAACACCATAGTGAAATATGAAAAAGTTAAAAATGATGACTATGTAATAAAATTAATATTTCGTAAAATCATGGTAAACATGCATAGAACAGGAAACAGAACCACAGAATTCATGGGGTCTTACACTATCTGGAAGAACTAGATTGAAATTGCGACAACCTGCTTTATGTGTTTCACCACTTTCACCCCAATAATACCAACAATGCAGTTCCAAACAAAATTATCATGTGAACATGTTGAATTATGTATGTATGTATCTCAAACAGGTGGTATTAAATAGTCATAAATAAAATCAATTGGAATTTATTCCATGAAAATAACTTATTTGTGGCTTTATATTTACATAATTATGTTAATTTTTTGCATTGCGTAGGTATTTAATAAACGTTTTTGTTTTCTGTTTGAAAAGTTTAACCTAGTCTTATTCTTTATTTATTTGGTTGGATCACGATTTTGCCTTGGACTTGGTCTTCTTTTCATTAGATGAATCTTGGGTAAGTTTGTCTTGAAACTCTGGCGAGCTGATGATGGCTTTCTGTTGCAGCTCCAAGCTCTCCTGCTGGAGGTCATGGGTCATCTGCTTCTGAGCATTGCAAGTCCTGAGAACATAGTACTGCCACTTAATTGTACATAGTTTATTATAACCCACAATAAGAAATAAGCATAAAATATATTTGTTTACTTTTAATTTTGTTATATAATCTTCTATTATTATTACAATGTTAGCAGTCAAAAGTGGTGACTATTATTGTTGATTTTTATGATTAAGGTATATAATTAATCAAATGAGATGAATATTATATTATAATAATTTTATAAAGACAATTTGTTAATTTTGAACACAATCAAAAATAAGGTATAAATGGAAAAACTTTTTTAAACACTTCACAAACGTAACACCTAACATAATAAAGTTTTTTTTTTAATAAATATCGTTTTATTTCACTCTCGTTTTCTGGTATTTCGTTGGATATCATCAAATATCTTAGTTTCATTATTTCAACCAAAAATTATGAGAAAAGAAAAATGTGGGTAGAAAAGGAAACCCTAAAAAGTAGCCTATATCTTCTCCATAGCATAGCATAGCTATCCACGTTTAGGTGTGAAAGATTAACAAGCAGACAGATTTACTTTCGCATTTATAATATTTATAATTTTCTGGAATTCAACCCTTTTTGTGTTTTTTTTAATATGAAACTGATGCAATTATTGTTTGAAGTAAATAATTCCCTTATATATCCGTTTTTTTAACTTTCTATGCGCCCAGACCTGTGCCCCGTACATCAATACAATCACAATAAGATGTGATTAAATCAATAATAAATCATTTGATGTAATAAATTGCTAATTTTTGTGCAGTAAATGGGTGTAGGAATGATAAAGTGCTTCTCTTCTCAGTCAAGTAACAAGTAATGTGTGTATGGTTATGAGACAGTTGGTCCCTTATTTTATTGGCTTCTCTTCTTACATGTATTAAGTATGGATTACCTGCAGGCGTGGTCAATCCTCTCGCATATGGCGTCTGAAGCAGCTATGTTGCCTGACAAATATGATATTTCTGCTGCAACAGTTGCTAGTTTTTCTGCATAATCCATATAACCTAGAAAAAAATTGCAATTAATAATATTGTACTGCTATATTTTGTTTAATTTTATTTAAACCATTTATTCTATACACATAATAAGGCACACGATATATTATATTTATTATGTCTGTTTATATTCAGAAGTACTGTATTGTAAAACAATAAGATTCATATCAATTAACCATTAATGAAAAACATGATATGAAAATTAATACTTTTGTCCTGACCTTAATGTATGACTCTTTTATTATTTGCGATTTGTTTGCATTTGTAAAAGTTGTCCAGCGTGACAAACCTAACTTACATTTACCATACACTCCACGGAATTAAAAAAACAAGTGGAAGTGCGAAGTAGGCGTGACTCGTGTCGCCACTATTAAGCGTTGTTACGCTTAATCAACGCATATTTGATCCCAGTCGTATCTTAACGCTACGTCTAGTAGGAAGTCTAGTCACAATCCTTGTTTTATGTAAATATGCCGTACTGATCAATTTTGGAGTTCAAGAATGATAGTAGAAGGAAAAATCATAATAATGGAGGTGTTTCGTACCATCTATAAGTACGATTTAATATTATTTTCTATAAAAAACAAATTATTTCAATTTAATAGAAATTCAAGCTAAAATCATCCTTAATCACTTTGCAATACATTTCATTTAGGTTTAATGTCATCATCTATTTTATTCTTGAAGTTTTTGGCTACTCAATTAGTGATGTAGTCAGGTTGGTTGGATGCTGGATTTATCGACATGCATATTTATAAAAAGTATTGACATCAACGTCTTGTTTTTAAAATATGAATAGCCCTGTGTTTTACTACAATCTCACCATGGTCAGTAATGACGTAGCCAAAGCCTTGAGGGTAGTAGCCAGGCAAGCGGGTACTATAAAGTATCCTACCATCATGGTATGGTTTCCTTACAATTTTTATATTTTTTGATTACTAATGACCTATACATTCATCCCTCAAGAGGAAATTCACTAATATATTAGGACTTTATACTTCTTGTTGACTGTACTTGCATTATCATCCAATATACTAATGTATACCAAATATCAAGTCAATCTGTGAAATAAGCAAAAAATAAACCATAGTCAAAATTGGGTTTGTAAGTTCACTGGACTGATAACATATGTTAGATTGTAATTTATTACAAGTAGAATATTTACCAATTTTTTGTCAATTCACAATTCAATCTTGGTTCGGAAGTTTAATTTTTGCTAAAATATTTATGTGAATTGGGCACAAGGTATCGATAATGTTATTCAATGTGTCACTGCACTGGTTGAGTAGCAGAATATATCGAAGTATGACGCAAAATAATTATCAACCTTATTTTAAATACTGTTAAGTTGATAATTGCGTCCACTGAGAATAGCGCCATCTATTGTCGAGTGGCAGAACTTGATCGTTCAATTAAATATAGTGTGTAGATTACAAAACACAGAACAATAAAAACAGTAGAAATGCGAAGTAGGCGTGACTCGTGTCGCCACTATTAAGCGTTGTTACGCTTAATCAACGCATATTTGATCCTATTCGTATCTTAACACTACGTCTAGTCGGAAGTCTCGTCACTTTCCTTGTTTTCCGTAAATATGCCGTATTGCTCCATTTTGGAGTGCAAGAATGATAGTAGAAGGAAAAATCTTAATAATGGAGGTGTTTCATACCATCTGTAAGTACAATTTAAGACTTATTCAATTAAAATCTAATTATTTCAATTCACTATTAATTTAATAGAAATTCAAGCTAAAATCAACCTTATCACTTTGAAATAAACTTTATTTTGGTTTAATGGCATCATCTATTTTATTCTCGAAAGTTCTTCGCTACTCAATTAGTGATGTAGTCAGGTTGGTTGGATGCTGGTTGTATCGACATGCATATTTGGAACAAAATATGAGTGAACATTAATAGGCTGCATATTGTGATATTTGTGACTAGTTTTTTTATTCGGCATTTAAAATATGCATAGCGCTGTGTTTTACCATGGTAATGATGTAGCCGAAGGTGGTAAGCAAAGTCTAGAAAGGTACTGGCTCTCAAGTGCAGCTGTCAGAATCGGAACACAACGATTTTTACCTTGAGGGTAGCCAGCCAGGTGTGTAGGTACTACAAAGTATCCTACAATCATGCTATGGTTTCCTCACGATGTTTTCCTTCACCGAAAGCTCAAGCTCATTGTAGGATTCGAACCCGGGGCCTTCATCTCGGCATTCGTCGTCACTACCACTGAGCTATCATCGCCTCGAAAACAACCAATATCAGCAAGAATTAAAATAACTTTTTATTTTTTCTCCTGTTCCTAGTTGTTAACCAACAGTTTTATTTTGGTTTCAGCAACAAAATTGTAATGATGCCAGAGCGGCAGGTTCTTCAAAAAGACTAGGTGATTCCGAAACGCAACCAACTCTTCTCAGCAAATTCAACCTTCCGAACCGGTATTAGAGTATTAGTATTAGAGAGTTAGAGTATTAGAGTCTGACTCTTCATAAGTGCCTGCGAAGGTGCACCTTGCGTGCATGGAATTTGAATTGTATAAGTATCTCGAACAAAAGCTGTAACATTAAAAGATCTTAAAAAACCACATTAAAAAAGCCCTTGCTGAGTTTATTGATGGAGTCTTCTCATTTTAAATTTGTTCCTATATGATTATACTATATCTAACGTGAGTTTTATTAAATTAATAAATTTCTATTCTTTAAACTTATTCGTTTATTTTGCCTTTTTTCCCCACTTCATAATATTACCTCTTACCAAAAAATTTTACCAAGCAATAAGCGTGATGAGGCGCCCAACAGGCTAGATGACAAAAAAAATCTATTTAGTCCGTCTTTTACATCATCAAAAAATATAAGACACGTATTTTTCGGTTATTAATTAAACAAAAAATTACGAAGATATCGTGTGTTGAAGTTTCGCGTGGCATCACGTTAAAATACTCTTTTTAGTCTAAACTGACCCCCCCCCACTCCCGAACTTGGCTCGCTTTATCTTTGTAATTTTTTTAAGATTTGGTAAAGCAAAAAATACGTGTCCAATATTTTTTAATAATCTAACTGAAGGACAAATTAGAATTATTATTTTTTGACCTAGGAACATCCCTATTCAATTTTTTTTTATACCACTATGTGGCAACCAAGCATACGGCCCGACTGATGGTAAGCGGTTACCGTAGCCTATGGACGCTTGCAACACCAGGGGTATCACTCGCGCGTTGCGAAAAAAAACATAAAAAATTTGGGTTTGTAAGTTGACTGGACTGAAATCATACATGGGTTAGATTGCAATTTATTATGAGTGTACCAATTTGTTTTTGTCAATTTACATTTCAACAAGTTTCATTTTTGGTAAAATATTTAAGTGAATTGGGCCCAAGGTATCGATCAGTATCGATAATGTTATTCAATGTGTCACTGCACTGGCTGAGTAGCAGTATATATCGAAGTATGACGCAATTATCAACCTTATTTTAATTACTATTAAGGTGATAATGGCGTCCACTGAGAATAGCGCCATCTAGTGTCGAGTGGCAGAACTTGATCGTTCAATTGAATATAGTTTGTTTGTAGATTACAAAACGTTGTATATTCTTGCTACACTATTGCAAAATAAATGTTATATTTAGAGGGTGAAGATATATTTTTGAATGGACGATATGTGTGTCTTGAGCTAATATTGTCTAAACTAGAAACGACTAATCAAATGACTTGTTTATTGGTGTGCAATATATGAATATCTATTTATTTGTGTGAATTATGGCGACAGCGGTTCTGATACATATTTTGGCATTTCGCAGTTCCATTGTTTTTAATGTTCCGTGTTACAAAACGTTGCATGTTCTTGCTACACTATCGCAAAATAAATGTTATATTTAGAGATTGAAGATATATTTTTGAATGGACGATATGTGTGTCTTGAGCTAATATTGTCTAAACTAGAAACAACAAATCAAATGAATTGTTTATTGGTGAGCAATATATGAGAATCTATTTATTTGTGTGAATATAGCGACAGCGGTTCTGGTTCTGATACATATTTTGATATTTCGCACTTCCATTGTTTTTTTTTTGTTCCGTGATACACCCAAATTAATATCTTGTACAGTCGAAGTCAAAGATATGTTTACATTTGAAAGTTACAAAAATATGTATTCATTTAAATAACTAACCATATAATGTGATAAATACTTGTACACATAATATATGACAGTTTTATGTTTTCACACAATATGCCATGTATATGCTATTCCACACCATAGAAGTTGGCGTAAATTGTTACATTAAATATGTTTATAAAACACGTTACAGAATGATGTTCCCTTTTATGTATATATCATTAAGTGCACTTCAATGTTTACGTTCAAAGATATATTTATATGTTTACACTTCTTGCTACAAAAATATGTACACAGTAGAATTTAAAGCACATTCTTATTTTGAATTATGACATTCTTTGAATACTGTCATATGATCCATTTGTCTCTATCATTGGGTAAGATCGTCAATACGATAATAAAATCCATATATTATTATTGCAATTGCTCTAAATATTCGAAACTTCAATGGGGCAACCAAATATCATGTCTTTCGGGAAAGCTCAGTTCAGCTGCTTATGCAGTTCGAAAAATTAGACAGCTAACAGACGTAGACACAGCTCGATTAGTTTATTTTAGTTATTTCCATAGTGTTATGTCTTATGGCATTTTACTTTGGGGTAAAGCTGCTGATATAGAAACCATTTTTATTTTGCAAAAAAAGCAGTGCGATCTATTTATAATATGAGTTCTCGAGCTTCCCTCAGAGATAAGTTTAAACATATAGGTATCCTCACAGTAGCATCGCAGTATATTTATGCAAATATATTATTTGTACATCAGAATATTAATATTTTTGTAAAAAAAAGTGACGTGCACTCTTTTAATACTAGAAATAAGCATAAACTTGTGACCTCTGCTTATAGACTCCAAAAAGTGCAAGGTTCATTTTTAGGACTGAGTATACAATTTTATAATAAAATCCCTAATAAAATTTTGAATTTACCGTCACATAAGTTTAAGTAATGTATTAAGGCCGCTTTAGTACAGAAGGCTTACTACAATATTACCGAATATTTAAATGATAAAAATGCTTGGGTGTAGCGCTCGCTCTACAGGAAACATCTGATGTAATAAATTTAAGTTTGATTTTGAAAAGAGTAATTGCTGAGTTTATTGCCGGCTCTTCTTAGCAAAAGCAACCTTCCGAACCGTGCATTAGAGTATTAGAGTTTGACTATTCATAAGTGCCTGTGAAGGCCTATTTGAATGAATAAATTATTTCATTATTTCATTTCATTTCATTTATTATTATTGCAATTATTATCCACTAGCTGACCCCTGCGGTTTCACCCTCGTTTTTTTCTGCCCGGAACTCCTGATTCTTTTGTTGAAATAAAAGTATCGTACCTAAGTTACTCTTTATAATATCAGCTATCGGTCAGTGAAAGTCCCGTCAAAATTTTTCCAGCCGTTTCGGAATTTAGCCAGAACAAACAGACGTTCCAACCCACACGTCCGGTTTTATTTTGTTTTGAGTGGAACCCAGTTTTTTTTTTCTAATATACAAGCTATATCTATCAATTGTGTGAAAGTCCTGTCAAAATCGGTCCAGTCGTTTCGTAGATTAGCCGGAATAAACAGGCAGAAAGACAAAAAGAACTTTTTCGGTATAAGTACCCTATATACTTTCATGTAGGTTCATTTAGTAAAAATTGCTGTTATATTGACATTACAAACAGACACTTCAATTTTATTTATTTCTATATGTGTATAGTTTTTTACGACTTGCACTTTATTGACAAATCTATAGGTAGGTATAGTTACTTGAAAAGATAAATTAATACCTATTTAACGATTGAATATTGAACATATACATAATCCTGAACACAAAACTGACAAGATGATAAAGAGGCTGTTTGATTCCAGAGGAATATTTATGGCACAATTAAAAGCGAATGTATATGCAATGTGAACATTATTTTGTAGCAAGAGGTGTAGACCTATAAATGTATCTTTAAACATAAACATTAAAATGCACTTAATGACTTATGATTATTAGGACCTTATATACATAAATATGTATATTGTATTTGTATATCATGTCAACAAGTATGTCACATATGATTAGTTATTTAAATGGATACATGTTTTTGTAAGTTTCAAATGTAAACATATCTGTGACTTCTACTGTACTCCTACTAACACTATTTAAGCAAAATTGCACAGTTGAGCTGCTAAGCTACTGCCCACAGTGCGCATGTCTGACATATTTTTGTGCGCATGCTTGACTCATTGGCTCGCGGTTAAAAATATAACAATGACATCAATTGCTATAATAGGATGTGCGTCCCTCGTGAGAACCGACGGGTTTACATATTTTTGGTACATTAATTTTTTTAAATAAAAATACAGCTAGTAACTTACTGAAGAGTGTACGTAGGTTGTGTTTGAGGTCACAGAGAGATCCCCTCACAGCAACCAACTGATCCCAGTGATGTGGTGGAGTCCCATCTTCACCCCATTCCAATGCTTGTTTCACTAGACTGATTTCTTTAGATAACGCATCTCTTAACCTGTGTTTAAGATACAGATGGTGTTTTTCATTATGCAAGTAAATAATAAATTAGTAATTACTTATCAATACTATCCTAACTGGGACAAAAAAATCTGTCTGATTTATTAACAACAAATATGTACAAAATATAATCTATATATAGAAAATTTCCTCAAGCCTGCCGCTGCTTCAGATTAACGGCAAGGTTCCCCGAAGGCTGGCAGCATTTCCTCTTTGGATTGCCAAGCAGACACGTTGGCGGAAAAAGCTCCCCGCCCGTTGGTCTCCGGAGGTCTCGATCAATTTTAATCAATTTATCCTAACTAATATTATACATGTTACTTTGGTTGTTAAGCTTTCACACCTAAACAGCAGAACCAACAGTAATTAATTTTGGCATGCAGATAGCCTATTGTATGTACATGGACATAGGCAACTTTTTATACTGGGAATAAAGTCTACAAACTATGTTTTTTCTAAGAACCTTTCGCTAGTATCCTGTATGGCAACTAAAGTAACTGTAAGAAGTTGTGTAGCAGCATTCACATTCACAGTGGTTGATTGTCGGATCAAGAAATCATGTTCTAAACTTTCTTCATCCCAAGACAGGTCGAGGTCCTTATGTTTCACCTCACAGGAGGCTGTGGTTACCATCCCCACTGTAACAGGCGTAATCTGCCTTATTTTTGCGACCACTGTTCTCCTATGCACTTTGCAAGCGGATTTTACAAAATTAATTATTCTGTTCCTAAACATTTTGTCTCTGGGATGTAAGGCTATATACACGACTTTAAATTATATTCAAGCTTATATCACTCCATCATTATTAAATGAAAATTGTATCAAAAGTCTTGTTTTATAGATCGATGAACCAAAGTACCTATGTAAACATTTGAAAATTTATGAGAGAGGTTAGGAATTTTATTGTCTGTCATTGATTGATTGTCAGTTGGCCGGCTGCGGCCACAAACTACCAAGAGATAGAGATGGGTAGCTATTCATATAACTAGCCAAAAAACGGCTATACACAAAATAGCCACGGCTACGTTATCTGTCAACACGATAATTAGCTACTGGCTACTGGATGGCTACTGGCTATGGCTAGCTAAAATGAGGAGTTTTCTTAAGATACCTCTATGCTGAAAATACCTGTGTAACTATTGATAATTCGAACCAATTTGAACCTTAAGTGCATGATTTTCGGTATTTTAACCTTTTGTAACATAAACAAACCTCCTCATTACGAGAAGTTAACGTCACATCACACACAGCGGGTAGCCGCCTAGCCGCCAAAGGTTAATAGCCACTGTAGCCGCCACTAGCCGGTAGCTGGCCGGCTAGCCAAAGCCATTCTAGCCGAGTAGCCGAGTAGCCGCGTAGCCGCGTAGCCGATAGCTGTGTTTACGTGCGTTCACTGCGAAACTGAGTTGTGTAAGTTCCGAAAGAGTGAAATTCGAGTGCATGTCGTTATTATTAATTCGAATTTGAAAGGTACTAATTATACGAATTTAAACCTATTGTTTTTTAATTAAATTAAATTATTCTGTAATAATATTATTTATTAAATAAATCGTTAAAATCATCTGAAGTAGCGCGACATCTATGGTTTACTTGCCTACAACTAACGACTGAGTTGATGTACTGTGAAAGCTTTTAGTTCATATCCATAAATAGAGATGACGTTATTGTTGATTTTCGATGTTTTTTTTAGTAATACGTACGACCTATGAGGGAAAATCATTTATTTTCAAAAAGTATACAACAAAATTGTACGGGCGGCCGGGGACCTCGTGTAATAAGACGCCGCTTAGGACGAATGCGCGAATCGTGAGATCCCTTTTCCCGTACTTTATTTTATTTGCTGGATTGCCAAGGGCGTCATGAAAAGCCGTATGGTTGGTATATAAACGATTTATTTATTGAACTTTAACACTTCTGTGACAATCTGTCTGAATACAATAATTAACAAACTTTTTAAATTACATAAATGATTTACACAAATATACGTAGACAATGGGTGCCTGATGCTACACTGATAATTTACTTAGCCGCTACTATGGCATCTGCCTTACAGTTTACCGATGGGGTAACTAACTAGCCGCTACTGTGGCATCTGCCTGACGTTATACTACTTGATGGTAATCTCAACTTGGCATCTGCCTTACTTGGTACTGTCCCGGTACTGTCCTACTACTGTGACATCTGTCTGACTACTACTACTACTATACTTAGTAGATACTTGCTGTCCTGGAATCGATTAATGGAATCCGATACTAAATGAGAAAAATGTACTGATTATATGCAAATTATAAACGCTGTGTATACGACTTACACAGTGAGCGAGTCTACTTTTTAAGAGAGAAAACATATCTTTTCCTTGTCTAATTTAAGTGCATTTAAGTAACCTCTCTATCTTGCATATAGCGCTAACCTTGTCTAAAAGTTCTAGAAGAATCTAGTTCAAAAAGTGTAGTCCTGTTACTACATCTCCTAAGGTTCTCCGACACATTTTGTCTCCCTTTCGCATATATAAGGAAATTTTATTGTTGATATTTATAGTTCCGGGTAAAATCACGTAAATTTCAAAATATGATCAGGGTTTCATTCAGGGCTTGTAGTAAAACTTATTATCTAGGTCTTACGTTAGGTAATGCGAGTTTATACAGTAATTACATAGTAAATAGTTGGTGTGCACATATGGTGCTTACGAAACAATTCTAACTAGATTACTATGCCTAATCGAGTGTTTTGTTGACATGTTAACACTTTTTTGTTAACTTAGGTTTCAACATGAATACTAACTTTATCGTGTAACAAGTTTTACATTTGTAGAGGGTTATTCACGATTCTAAAAGTACATTGTAAATCTTAGTTCTACCTAGACTTTGTCTAGACTTTTACCTATGTTTAGGGTTCAAGTACTGTTTATTTACTATACAATTTATGTTGATACGTATTCTAAGGGTAATCATTGTACACTCGGGAATAAACTCTTTAATATTTCTTATTTCTAGACATTTTAATTTAACAATATAAAATATTACGTAATCATAAAAAATAACAATAAATGTCCTGAACACAACAAGTGTCCCGAACATTCTCCCGCCGTTCTTCGACTACGGTGTCGATGAAGACATTTCCGGTTGAGGGACTACTGGCTCGGTGGGTAGGATGTTCAGCTTCTTCGTGGGACGTCGTAGTGTTCCGCTTCGGGTGCGCACGTCGACTGCTCGTACGATGCCATCAGCTCCGGGGTAGATGGCTTCGACGATCCCTCTTGGCCATGTGTTGCGAGGCAAGTTGTCGTCGGCGACTAGTACGACGTCTCCAATCTTGATCTCCGCGCCTCTTCCGTGTGGCTCCCGCCGGTATTGCAAATCGGGGAGGTATTCCTTCACCCATCTTGCCCAAAATCGGTTAGCAAGATGTTGTGAAGCTCGCCAGTGTGTTCTGCCGATGAGGTCCTTTTCGTTGAAGGTGCCTGGTGCCGGAACTCGCGCTGACCCGCCAAGAAGGAAGTGGTTGGGGGTCAGCGTTTCTTCATCCTCAGGATCTGTAGACACGTGCGTAAGGGGACGACTGTTGACTGTGTACTCCGCTTCAACCAATAGAGTTGCGAGTACTTCTTCTGGTGGATGTTGCTCTTGAAGTATCACTGAGAGGGCGGTCTTAACAGATCGGACCAGCCGCTCCCAGGCTCCTCCCATGAACGGAGCTCCTGGCGGAATGAAACGCCAGGATATCATCCTCTTGGTGGCTTCGTCTTCAGTCGCTGCGTCGATGGATTGACGCAGCTCTTTGTCAGCGCCACGCAAATTTGTCCCGTTGTCTGACCAGATTTCTGTAGGACATCCTCTCCGTGCTATCATCCTTCGCAGGGCCATGACCGCAGAGTCCGTCGTCAGGGATGCTGCCAGCTCCAGGTGAACCGCCCGTGTGGTGAGGCAGGTAAATAGTGCCCCATACCTCTTCTGGCGACTACGCCCGACTGTGACTGACATCGGGCCGAAATAGTCGAGACCCGTGTATGTAAAGGGCCTGACGTGGTGAGCCAGTCTGCATGGGGGGTGGTTTCCTGTGGCTGGCTGTGACGGCATATTTCTTCGTATGCGGCATGGTATACATCGGTGGACCATCATCTTCGTGACTGGACGCAGGCGTAGAATCCAATAGTATTGGCGACATTCGTTTATTGTTGCCTCTACGCCAGCGTGCAGCAGCTGTCTGTGGGTATATTCAATCCACAGCTTCGTTGTTATGTGATTTCCGTCGAGGACAGGTGGAGACTTCTCGAGGCCGTCAACATTCTTCGTAGCTCCGATGCGAGACCTCAGCAAGATGATTCCGTCGACTAAAGCGACAGATATTGGGCGCAGACGACTGCTGGTAGATACAGCCCTGTTGTTCTTCAAGTCTTCCATCTCTGTAGGGAAGGATTCTTCTTGGCTTGCTCTTACCAGCAGTTTCTCGGCTTCTCTCAGAAGGATGGCGTCCAATGGCATGAATCTTCTTGCTGTTACATCGGGTTTGGCAGCTGTTGGCCTCGGTTTTAAGTTTTCTTCTTCTTGCGTTTCCAATCCAGATCTGCCTCTTTATTCTTCAGCGTGTGTTTGTGACGTGCACGCTGTTTGTTTCGCCTACACAGGTTGATGAACTGTAAGACTCTGGCTGTAGCGTGGAGATAGTGTTCCCACTTGTAGAAACGGGTGCCGTCAGGAACGACGTGGCTCATCTTCGGTCTCTCGCGCTTCTCGGTGATGTTGAGTGTCTTCTCTTCATCAGTCAGTTCTTTCTGTGTAGGTTTCTTGGTTGGCCAGGTACTCGGATCGTCCTTCAGGACTTCTGACTCTTCTACGTCGCGATTTGCATCATCAGCGACGTTGAGTTTCATGGGTACTTCTGGCAACGACTGCAGCAAATCAGAATCCGTCAGAAGGTGGTCGTTTAGTGAGACCCCCTTTGTTTCTGCTGCAGCATCATGGACTATTCGAATCTTCCCCGGCTTCATAGGGTTCACCACGGCGAAATGTGGTAGGTACCACGTCCTATTAATCGTTTTCGCCAGTGGAGCCGGTTCAGCGTAGTCCCTTTCCATCAGAGCTGTCATCGGCTGTTCATACCTTTCTTTCAGCTCTGGAATCTTTTCGGTGGTGATAAGCCTCTTCATCGCGTTGTCGTAATTGCATGGCATCGCGATGTTATCATTCTTCCATAGGAGCGCCGTCTTACACTGTCCGTCTTCTATTCGGGTTGTGCACTCATCGAGTTTGAGTGCACGTTGTTCCGGATCAGTCTGCGGCTTCTTCGGTATGATCGTCAACGCCTCGATCGCAAAGTGATCTTTCAACTGTCCATCCATTTCTTCGTTCATCGTAAAGTAATGAACGAAGTCGATGTGTTTTCCCAGCGACCTTGTGTGCGCACCATGGAGAACCCAACCAAGCGGAGTATGTGATGCTATTGGTTGGTTCTTCTTTCCTTTTCGTACCTCTGAGGCTAGTAGTAAGTTCCAATTATCCTGACCGACAAGTATCTTTGGTTTGGCTTCTACAAACTTCAAAGCGTCTCGTATGTCGATCAGATGTTGGCAGTCGTCCAGGTCTTCGTCGGCGACTGTCTGTGTCGATAGCCTCAGGTTTTCTATGGTGCGTGCGTAAATCTTGTGTGGCTGGGTTGCACCCTTGATGGTGATTGCGATGCGTTGAGATGTCGAAGCAGGTACTTCTGCTCCTCCTATGGCTTCGATGTGCATTGGTTGGCAGGGTCCATAAGCGCCGACTGTGTTCGCTAAGTCGGCGTCAATCAAAGTCACAGTTGACCCATCATCCAACAACGCATGTGTGTTGACTTCTCCCGCCGGTCCGGAAATCTGTACAGGCAGTACCTTCAAGTACGTCTGCGATTGTACAGGCAGCCAAGTCGACGTAACTTTTTCCGTCTTATCTGTCCTGTCACTCGTATTCCTTTGTTTCTCATAATGGAGTAAGTGGTGATGTCTGTATGGGCATTCGTTGACGCCGCATTTGGGCGGCTTGCAATTGTGCGTTTTGTTCCTGTATCGTAAACATCGGAAACAAAGGCTGTGCGTCTTTGCAAGATCCCATCTTTGGTTGATGTCGGCATCGCGGAATTTATCGCAGTCTGGTGGCGAATGTCCCTCTCGTTCACATATACAGCATCTATATGGCTTCCTGTCAACGTTCGCATTAGCGTTTAGCGTACGTTGAGTGCGCTTGTAAGGATTGCGCGAAGCTGGCTCTGTATGTGAAGTCGAGGGTATGACCTCTACTTGAGCGTAGGGTGCCCATAATTCCACTTCTCTCTCGAGGAATCGGGTGAGTTTGAGCAGGTCTGCTTCCTCTTTGGGCTGCATGGCGGAGAAATCGAACCATCTATATCGAAGTGTCGGTGTTAGCTTATCGATCGTGACCTTCGTCAGCTCTGGATTGTATAGGTACGTAGTCTTATTCAGAGCACGAAGAGTCGCCACTATATTCGTGACCTTGCTTGACAGTATGCAAAGGTCTTTAGATGAATCCGTGAACCGTGGCAGGTTCCTAAGTCGATCCATCTCTGCGAGAGCTATTGAGTCCGGTCTTCCAAAGCGGGACTCCAATATCTTCATTACTTCAGTGGGATTGGCACTATTAATGAGCAGACTCTCAACGGCCTCTTTAGCACGTCCTTTAAGTGCACGGCGTAGTCTGGTCATATTCTCGGTTTCCGAAAAGTCAGTTGCTGACTCGAAGTACGCTGTTCGGAATGACAGCCAATCCTGATGCGCGCCAGTAAAAGCAGGTAATTCGAATCGGTAACGCGACGGCATTGCGCGTTGACCTGCCTTTACAGCAATAGTGATTGCTGACGCTAACTCGCTGAAGTCTATTTTCTGTTGCGCAGAATACGGGGTGATTGCAGCTTCTATTCCCGTCGGTGTCTGCGCTTCTGGTCTCTGAGGGATTCCTTTATTACCCTGTACATAGTGCTGAGGGATTCCTTTATTACCCTCATCGTTGTCAACTTTTGACTGCTGTTGAGTCATCTGAGTCTCCGAGGTTGCGCCCAAGAGCACGACTGGATGCGTAGCTACGGATGGATATGGTGCCGCAACAGGTGCGGCGTTACAATTCGGTTCCACCTCTCGGTGCTCTGGCTGGTGTTGAGGCTCATTCGAAATAGCAAGTAGGCGCTGACTCTTGTCTAGCCCTGTGTCCACCCTCCGTTCAGTGGATTTGATGGACACGGATCTTACGTCGTCACCTTCAGACCATTCAGATGGGTCTATGACGGCGAGTCTAACTATTGCTAGCTCAAGTTTCAGTCTTGCTACCTCTTCTTTAGCCAGAGCTATGCGGCGCGCTCGTTGACTCTTTGTTGACTTATTTCCCCTGATGGTGCTGCGTTCGATTCGGTCATCAGGGGCCTGTCTTTGATCGGTTCCGGTTTCTTCGGTAGTAGTAGTCGTAAACCCTGAGGTTAGGGTAGCTTCAGTAGCAGTCACAGTACGACTCGACGATGGTGCTACTGTAGGGGCAGTACTCCCCGTTGGGGCGGCATCTGTGGCCAGATCGTCTGCAGGTGCTGGCGGCGGTGCGTCGCCATCGCGACTCTGCGATCTGCCTCTTGCGGTAGTTGATCTGGTACCAACCATGGCTGTGGCCGTTCAGTATCTTGGATAATCCGGCTCGAAGGACCAAATGTACGGGCGGCCGGGGACCTCGTGTAATAAGACGCCGCTTAGGACGAATGCGCGAATCGTGAGATCCCTTTTCCCGTACTTTATTTTATTTGCTGGATTGCCAAGGGCGTCATGAAAAGCCGTATGGTTGGTATATAAACGATTTATTTATTGAACTTTAACACTTCTGTGACAATCTGTCTGAATACAATAATTAACAAACTTTTTAAATTACATAAATGATTTACACAAATATACGTAGACAATGGGTGCCTGATGCTACACTGATAATTTACTTAGCCGCTACTATGGCATCTGCCTTACAGTTTACCGATGGGGTAACTAACTAGCCGCTACTGTGGCATCTGCCTGACGTTATACTACTTGATGGTAATCTCAACTTGGCATCTGCCTTACTTGGTACTGTCCCGGTACTGTCCTACTACTGTGACATCTGTCTGACTACTACTACTACTATACTTAGTAGATACTTGCTGTCCTGGAATCGATTAATGGAATCCGATACTAAATGAGAAAAATGTACTGATTATATGCAAATTATAAACGCTGTGTATACGACTTACACAGTGAGCGAGTCTACTTTTTAAGAGAGAAAACATATCTTTTCCTTGTCTAATTTAAGTGCATTTAAGTAACCTCTCTATCTTGCATATAGCGCTAACCTTGTCTAAAAGTTCTAGAAGAATCTAGTTCAAAAAGTGTAGTCCTGTTACTACATCTCCTAAGGTTCTCCGACACATTTTGTCTCCCTTTCGCATATATAAGGAAATTTTATTGTTGATATTTATAGTTCCGGGTAAAATCACGTAAATTTCAAAATATGATCAGGGTTTCATTCAGGGCTTGTAGTAAAACTTATTATCTAGGTCTTACGTTAGGTAATGCGAGTTTATACAGTAATTACATAGTAAATAGTTGGTGTGCACATATGGTGCTTACGAAACAATTCTAACTAGATTACTATGCCTAATCGAGTGTTTTGTTGACATGTTAACACTTTTTTGTTAACTTAGGTTTCAACATGAATACTAACTTTATCGTGTAACAAGTTTTACATTTGTAGAGGGTTATTCACGATTCTAAAAGTACATTGTAAATCTTAGTTCTACCTAGACTTTGTCTAGACTTTTACCTATGTTTAGGGTTCAAGTACTGTTTATTTACTATACAATTTATGTTGATACGTATTCTAAGGGTAATCATTGTACACTCGGGAATAAACTCTTTAATATTTCTTATTTCTAGACATTTTAATTTAACAATATAAAATATTACGTAATCATAAAAAATAACAATAAATGTCCTGAACACAACAAGTGTCCCGAACAAAAATAGAAAGTAAATGAAAAACAAAATCATTACATTAATTTATTACATTATCATCTAGGCTAGACTTGTTGCAGCGGCGAGGATCGAACTCAGATCGCAGTTGAACGTTATTCATCAAGCTGCGCCGCCGCTCAAGCCTAATAGCCAAAATAGCTGACTAGCTAGCTGGCTTTTAGACCACATATAGCTGGCTAGCTAAGCTATTGAAATTTCGGCTAGTTACCCATCGCTACCAAGAGAACTAAAGTTCAGACCGCCATCTGACGAACATTGGTGATAAACCGTATGCAGAGTTTGAAAATGACGTTTTTTTTTTTTTAATATTCCCATACTATTGTACAATGAAAAATAGTCATACAGCCTATGATATGTAGGGCCCCGGGGCTTTAGGGTAAATACAATTATTTTTTATTTCAAAGGTTCTTATGGTATAATAATAAATGAAACACAATTATTTAGTTATAAATTATTTATTTAAATTTTCATTTTTAAGTCTATCTGTAGTGACGGTCTAGATGGGTCTGGACAGCTGTTGGCATCATTAAAATATCTGCAAACAAAGTATAAAGTAACTGTAAATGAGTGCGAAGATTTTCGAACGGAGCCTAGCTTAATCTTCAGGCTCCATATTGTTTTTTTTTATTTTTTCAAATAGTGGCGTACGATGAAGCCTATATACATCGATTGGAGATACCCATGCAAACAAAAAATACTAGGGTGTCTTTGTCCTAAAACGTCACAAAAAATATCAAAAAGGTGGCCGAAAATAATGACAAAATCTTTGAAATGTTTTATTTTTTATGTACAAGATAGTCGAAGGATTTGAAGATTTTAGTATGGAGACTGGCATTCCTATCATCTGCCTTTTTTGTATATATAATTTATTGGTAAAGATTTTGGGTGTAGTAATTAATTATGCATTAAAAATATTATATTTTTATGTCAGCTATAAATTTTACATAGAAATAGCCTACACAAATGGAACACTGCTGGAGATACTGAGCCAGCACTTAATCTAATACAAAGGGGACAGGGGAACACATTACTAGATAAGATTATATTAAATGACAAAAAATTACCTGAGTTCATTTGCATTGTGTTATTCAGAGACACACATGTGGCATTACTTTGATAGCTCGCAGCTGATGGTTGGACAGAGGTATCTGAAAATTTGTATGAGCTGTTATTATTTTAAAACCTAAACGTTCATGTATCATCAATATGGACAGAATGTTAAATATTCTTGTGTAAAGTGGAAACAGCCTCATCATGCTCTAGTCCAGTGAGTAAAGATCTATAAATGGCATGTCCATTACCCATAGTAGTATTTTATAATCAAAGTAAACTTTTAATTTAATTTAATTTTACTTTTATATTATTTCTTTTAATTTATTCAAAAAGGGCTGGATGTTGTATACATACCAAAAAATTCTGTTCTTGCGACTTTCATTGGTAATATGAATGATCATTGTGGCGCTTCTTTGACTAACTATGATCACCGCATACAGTTTTCTTGTTATCTGAAAAAAATGCAATTTATCTCTGTAACTATATATAAATATCCTGGGACATTCCTCACACACAGTCATGTGATCCCAACTTAAGCAGAGCTTGTACTATGGAAACCAGATAACTGATATACTACATATTATTATACTACTTTTAGTTTGTAAATACATAATTAATCAATCTTAATATACATAATTACACCCAGACTCAGGACATGTAGACATGTTCATGCACACAAATGCATGTCCTGTGTGGGAATCAGACCCACGACCTGCGGTGCAACAGGTGGAATCTTAACCAACTGGCCCGTCAACCTATGTATAAATAAGGAATAAGGGTGAACTAACCGTATAAAACAATAGATTTCTAACTCTGGTGGAGCCATGGTTTTTAATGTGTTATATATATATCTCAATATAACTGCATTTGCCAGGCATTTATTTTGGGTTAGACTTAATATGCCTTCACAACCACAAAGGTTGGGTTATAGCTTTAAATGTTATGAGTTGACTAGGAATAATACATATAATAATAAGATATTATATTATTACAGTCAACTTGTAGATCGATAGTTGTTTACCTGCTTCAAAAAAGATATTTGTCGGGTTCCCTGAAGAAATCTCCAAGCTTCGATATGCGCCACTCTTCAGGTGACAAACATATAATTTGCGTGGATTGCTGTTAAGTTATTGTCTCACAATTAATATACTTCATCCACTGTCTCTTATTTTCCTCACTTATAGAAAACTGATGTAGTTTAACGTCTTGGCGTAAACTGTTGCACTTGGGCATACAACATTTTCGAAACTTAAAAATTGCGAAATCACTGTATTGAAATGTTGTTAAAGTGGCGGAAATTTATCAATACAACACATCTCGTCATACAAATACGGAAAACACTGAATTTATGGATTAAAAGAGGTGGAAATAAATCGACATAAGAACTTAAGTTCTCATCAAAACAAACACGTGTTTGATGACAGGTAGGTGCATATTGCCGAATGGAATTGCTAGGTAGTTATAAAAAGTACTCTGTGGAATGGAATGAAAATAAAATGGCCGGCATGGGTCATGGCGGGGGCGAAGGAAGGAAGAGAGGGGCGAGAACGTCGAGTAAGAACTTTGCACTGTCATTCGATACAGTGGGTTATTTTGATTAGAACATTGCCAGGCGTGGCTGCGGCCAAAGAGAATATAACGCTACTGCGGCTGCGTGTCAGTCAGCTGTCATTTCTCTTAAGTTTCTTCTTCTTCTTCTTAATTTTGGCAACCAAGCCCAAATTAGGGCTCATTTCTGCCAGTGTCGAGTTATATTATAGTTACCAGTCACAATAAATCACTTCACATTATAGTCCTCAGTCAGTCACCGTCCATAAAAATCATGTTTTACTACAATGGTGGTCATTGTACATACTAAAACTCTTCACGGACATTTTGAGACAACTTGAAAAGTCACGATACACATAATTCATTTCATTTCCCTTCACTGGTGCACATCGATGATCTTTATTGGGTAAAATACCACCAAAAATACACAATAAAACTCAAATTACACAAATTTATGAAAATAAAAATGAAAATGCTACGTCACTCTGCAAGTTCCCGCCAAAAAGTCCTCTTAAGTTTCTCTTCTTCTTCCTATTTTTAAGTTTGGCAACCAAGCCCAAATTAGGGCTCATTTAAACCATTTAAACCATTTATTCCACACACATAATAAGGCACACAATAGACAATAGACACATACACAATAACATATTTTAAAAATTAAAATTTAGGTACATTAAACTGTGTGTAGCTAGGTAGTCAGCTCAGTGTACGCTGTGCTTGAGGCACAGCACTGATTTTCAGCTGACTCCCGGTACTAATGTGCAACAGTTGATGTACGCGCAACGAATAAAACAAAACGTTCGTTTAACAGAGAAAAAAGAAACAACATTAAAAATAAGAACGAAACGTCATAAAATCACAAAACAGAAAGCACAATAAAAATTTAAAATAAAAAACTCAAAAAAGTGAAAAACAAAATAAAAAATAAATAAACACCAGACCACAAAAACTATAAGATACCACACAATACATACCCAGCAAAGCATACAAACAGAATAATAAAAAAAAAAAAAAAACAATACAATATACCAAAACAACAATACAATATCAGTTAAGTAAAATTCTGGAACTCCATAGCACAATTAACGATAGAGAGACTCACACACTGACTTTTGGATATTTAGAAGCTCCCTATGAATGTGACATTTCAGTGTTGATTGGGATATTTTCATACGGAGTGGCGGGGGCAGGTCATTCCAAATCTTAGATGCCGCGTATTTGAAACTTCCTTTGTAGTTCGTGGTTTTATGTAGTGGAGTTACTAAACCGCCTCCCTCTCTCCTACGTGTATTCCTTTCCTGTACATCCCTAACCCATATTAGCTTCTTGTAAAGATATCTGGGCCTTTTCTGCATTGCAATTTTGTGCACCAGACATGTTAAATGTAATTTACGACGAGCTTCCATCTTTAATATGCCATTTATGTTTAGGTATGGTGTGATGTGGGCTCGCTTCGGCAAATTGAAACAAAAGCGTGCGCATGCATTTTGTACACGTTGAATGGCTTTTTTGGTACTTTCGTAAAGTTGAGGGCCATACACAGTATCACAATAATTAAACTGAGATAAGACGATGGACTCCACGAGAGTCCTCCTAACTTGAACAGATAAGTATTTTCTAATGCCATACAGTGATTTAAGGCGATAGAAAGCGTTTCTTATTTTAATGTTCATATGTTCTTCATAACGCAGCTGACTATCCATTTTCAAGCCTAAATTAGACACACTCCGTACCATCTGCAAAATCTGGTTATCAACTTTGACAGAGGGTGACTGCGCTTCAATTTTACTGCACTGCGATTTACTTCCTAAAAGCATGTACTTTGATTTAGACGCGTTTAAATGCTATAATGCTATAAATTAAAAAATTTATGCCAGTGTCGAGATATAGTTTCCAGCAGGTTTCCAGCCACAATAAGTCACTTTCACAATAAAGTCCCAGTCAGTCACCGTCCATAAAAGTCATGTTATGAAAATAAAAATGAAAACGTGTGGCGACTTGCGCGCCACCTATTTATTTATTTGTCTACTTCATGTACTTACTGTTACTGGCCACAGTCTTTTAGTAGGTACTGGTTGTTTGTAATATTAAAAATAATATGATTAATTGTTTGGTTGAAAATGTGACAGACGTTCATTCAATCACAATGTCCTGACGCCTAACTCTTCAGTTTTAGAAGAGATTTTCTTAGATCCATAAAAAAACGAAATATTAATAAACTCGGTAGCCTACATAAAATATAATTTATTTTTATCAACGTAAATATTCAAACACATCAGAATAGTCTCGTTGAGGTGTTGTTGCTACGTTCACGTTGAAATTCAAAACTCCTACGCCCCGATCCACAGCAGCTATAAGCTTCGTTGAATCGAAATCCAAACTATAAACAGGTGAACGGTTTTTCTGTGTGAAGTACATCTGCAAAATATACCATTAGATTAGTCTGTATTTGAAACCGTGGGGGTCACCTAGTTTTAAAATAAAAACTATTAAAAAAAAACAACCTGCACATGCTGTCCACAAACGCGCCAATCGAATAACACACAGCGCGAGTATTCAGACGAGCCCAC
Organism: Achlya flavicornis; assembly: GCA_947623365.1. Classification (NCBI taxonomy): domain Eukaryota; kingdom Metazoa; phylum Arthropoda; class Insecta; order Lepidoptera; family Drepanidae; genus Achlya; species Achlya flavicornis. The sequence goes on from OX392488.1 coordinate 6,796,129, forward strand.
TACAACCGCGTTATTGCCATCCGATTTCAAACAATACAAAGTTGACTGGAAAGGGTCTATTTCATCATAAATCTGTAAAATAAAAACAAATCAGTATCTGAACACTCGTTATCCTTGAACAAGTTGAAGGTTAGGAAGTTAAAGGTTTTCTAATACTCTAAAGAAGGTTTTTACGGAAAAAAAATAAGATAGTTGGATAGAAAATTTAAGAAAAATTAACGGCATGTTTGCTTAGATTCCTCGGGTACGCGGGGCGCAACTACACTCGAGAGCAATGAATCCGGGTCACTTAAAGAAACCTATAAATCTCGGAAACTAAGAATGCTAGCTTAATGTATGTTTAATAGACAATGGCCCTGATTCTGTTGTTTACAACTAAACTAATTTTAATCTCACTAAGTCTCTTTCTAACAGAGAACATAAGAAAAGGATGTAAGAAATTTAGTCCTGTCAAATTAGTCCAATGCTTGTTTTCAATATGAATTTAGTCGCCATCTATCGTGGTTACGCCTAAATACACGCAAAATAAGACGGCAAAGATTAATTTGACAGCTTTAAATATGTTCTATCCTTTTTCAATAATGTTTGTAAGAAAGAGATGAGATGTGACTAAAATTAGTTTAGTGCGATTTACAACAGAATCGGCACCAATACCCTTTAAATGAAAGTAGTAAAATTTATGAGTCACTACATTTTATTTACAAAAAATTACATAAAGAAATAACTGCTGATCTGGCTTTAAAACAAAAATAGGAAACATGACATATTTGAACAACATAACGATTTTCTTGAATTTTAATACTTAGTATTTCCTCCTCGTGCTTCCTTTACTTTACATTACATTACTGCGTTTACGCGGTTTGGCATGCTGTACACTAAGTTCCTTATACGATTTTGAGGAATATTCTCCCATTCCTCTGTGAGAGCAATTTTGAGCTCATGAAGCGTGATTGGGGCTTTCGTTATTTTACGCATCTCCCTAGCTCGTACCAAGCATGCTCGATCGGGTTGATATATTCGGGCTGCGTGCTGGCCACTCCATACGAGTAATGTTCATCTCACAATCCATCCTATATGAGGTCGGGCATTTTCATGCATAAAAATAGAAGGATTTCTTCCACATATCTTACGCTAGTTAAAGAGTCGTTTTCTATGAACACCAGTTTTGTGCGACTCTCAGATGAAATTCCGGCCCACACAAGTAGAGATCCACCACCGTAGGCTACTCTACGATGCATGCTTGCTTGAATATTTCCCCTGGTCTTCTATACACTCCGTGTCTTCCATCATCGTGCTTGTAGAGCATAAACTTTGATTCGTCCGAGAACATAACTTTTGACCAATCTCCAATAGTCCAATTTAAGTGGTTCTGGGCATATCTTAGTCTCGACAAACTATGCCCACGCTCCAGTTTAGGGCCATTTGCAGGTCTAAGTGGTTTAAATTTAGCTTTAACAAGTCGTCGCCTTACTGTCCATGAGCTTGGGTTACTTCATCCGAGGCGTCGAAACTGATTTGTAAGTTCATTTCCTGTCAGAATAAAGCGATTACGAAGCATGGTTTTCACCAAGTATTGATCTTCTCGTGCTGTGGTAGGTTAGAGCCAGTTTCGTTGTAACTTCGGAGAACTCTTTGTACTGTTGACAGCGAAACACCGACAGTCCTGGCTGTATCGCGCGTCATTCAGCCGGTTTCCAGCATTGTGAGAATTCTGGTGTATTCTTGATGTGTAAGCGACATGATTACAGCTTGAATAATAAATATTGAACACTATCAATATGGTTGGGTATATAACCCACATAAATGACAGATTAGAAACAAAAGCAAAATCAAATGCAGTAATTTCGTAGTTACATCTTCGAAAGTCTCCCTTTTTCAAATTAGTATTTTTACTGATTTAAATTTACAATAACTAAGAAGTTTTACCTTAATTTAAGGAGTATTTAATTGTCTATTAAACACAATTTATTTCATTAAGCTAGCTTTCTTAGTTTCCGAGATTTATAGGTTTCTTTAAGTGACCAGGATTCATTGCTCTCGAGTGTAGTATACCTACACATAAGATATTTTCAGTTTTGATATTTCTCTTATTTTATGGTTTATTTATCTTTGTGTAGGAAACATAGGTACAGCTTTTTACAAAATATTTAACCAGTATATTCTAGTTATTGTATTAAAGCCAGTTGGTATGTTACCAGTTTGTATACACAGAACAAAAAAAACAATGCTTAACCACACAGGCAATTAAATAAATTATTTAGCTGTATAAAACCATAACTTTTGAAGGATATTGAGGCTATATTCCGAATTAAATAATATCGCTCACAGTGCTCACAGCAATAATTTGCGTACCGAGTTAGATATCACGATATTGACAGCTAAGAACTGTTAACAATTCGGAACGCCCGTTATCGCGCTCACAGTATTCAAAACAGAACATTTGAGAATTTAATTAAAATCTGATTTAACAATGCGCTAGGACTCCTTAGATCTTTTTTAATTTGACTCGCAAAAAGGAATATTCGCGTTCTTTATTATTTTTCTCTCATAAAATCATAAAAAGTATCTTTGCCAAATAGAAAACCAAGAATCTTATTAGAATTTCTGCCGAAAACACAATAATTAACCGTCACTTTTGACAGCGCTCACGGTGATATCAGTTTAGGGCATGGTCAGTGTTGCCAATTTAGCGACTTTGTCGCTAGATTAAGCGACATTTTGACACTCACAGCGACTTTTTATTCTCATTTAGCGACAAAAAAAACTAGCGACTTTTCTAGCGCCTTTTTGATGTGAATCGTTTCTCATTTAAATTTATTTGATTCCACATTTGTGTAACTATGACTATACAATAAATGAATTTACAATCCTTAGTTCATTCCTTAATGAACACAACTGTAGCTACAATCGATAATGGAGAAATCGAGATAATATTTAGTGCTCTTAATAATAGTAAAATCAAAGTTACGAAATCGCACGGGGTTAAAAATATTGAATTCCATTTTAATGAATTAAAAATTTATGATTATGATTTACAATTAGAGGTACTCCGGCTTATTGGCCGCAATAAAGCCACATTTACCCAGAAAAATCAACAACCATCGACCTCGATGGCGAGTGATCCTCAAGTTCCGCAACCCTCGACCTCGAGTGCGATTGTTATTGATTCGGATGATGATGAAGATTTTATATATATATTTTTTTATAATATTATTATTAAATTTGAATACTTTATTATTTTAAGTTTCACTTTTCAAGCATCATTAAAAAAGAGAGTTCTAGAAAAAAAATCTGGCGACTTCTAGCGACTTTTGAACCAGCCATCTAGCGAGATTTGATTTGGTAGAGTTGGCAACACTGGGCATGGTCGGTGTGAGCGCAATATGGCGGATATCATGACGTCATCTATGACGTTTCACGGGACAACGTAATCTGTCATTACTCAATTCGGTACGGGTTTAAGCACGCTCAAATCGATTACAGCGATTATATCATTAATTCGGAATGCAGCCTGAGTAGATCGGTAGGTACTTACAACTTCACATGTTCTAATGTCTATAAATTGCAGCAAACCAGAATGTGTAACATATATTATAGTGTTTTCGTTATGCCACTGAATGTCACGTATTGCTCTTTTAATGTTCCTTGTTTCATCAGCAGTCATTATGAATTCACCTCTGGAATATTTACTTTCTAATTAGGCAATAGGTACTTAATTGACTTATCAGAACATGGAGGTGTTTCAGAATTCAGTAATGGAGTGGACTAAACTTAATAATTCAAAAAGAAAACTTGTCATAAAATTATATAATATACCTATTTGCAATCTTGACATGGACCCATGAGAATCTATGCCCATTTCTTGTACTATATTTTTGATTTATTGTGTATATTTCTTGGTACCTACGTATTCACATCAAGCAAAAGAGGCTTACTGTTTCCATTCAGACCAATGGCCAGTTTTTCACTTGTGTTGTTTAATGCCAAACATCTCACGCCTGCATTCTCGTATGTCTGGATGTCAATTGCATCTGGATGATAAATGTATATTTGTTTTATTTTCTACATTGAATTAAATTGTTAAACAATAAGTAAAACTCATACATACATAATATTAAAAAAAAATACGAAAGACAATCAATGTTCTTATTTGGTTAAACTTACCATTTATATTAATAAAGCCATTCACATCACTTTCCTCAGAGACCCAATGCCATAATTTTATTTTTGGACAATTAATAGAAGCTGTTATAATAGGGTAAACATACCGGCTATCGACCAGTTAAGCGACTTGTTGACTTCAGAGTTGATTTCTATCATGATGCTGTACTCCAAGATATTTCATAAAATTTTCATTTCATCCTACTATAGTCTAGTTTTATAAAACCTAACGTTCATAGACGTATCAGTGATACATAATTTAAAAAAAATATAACTTCGTAAAAATAGCAAATATACCGGCTATCGGCCATTTCACTCAGTTTTCGTCCACCAGTGCACCGGTTAACGGCCACCTAATTAACAGTAGTAAAACGACTCTTATTCAATAGATCATAGGGTTCATAATAGTATGAAAGTAAAAAATGAATAAATTCACAAAAAGCGTTATATTTTCACTCTCTTCTATGAATTAAGTAACAGATTAAAATCTCGATTCAAACTAATAACTTCTTTTAGCTTTAGCATCAATAAAAATGTCTTAACAGTCACAATAATCATATAAAAATTAAATTAAAAAAATATGAATTCTATGCCCGTAAGTATACCGAGACTTTAACAGCAACTAAAATAGATACTAAGATAATTTGCCGTGTGGTTCTCGGCATAGAATAGGGCCAACCCTTCCAATCCTGAGGGTGTTGTAAAAGGCGACTAAGGGAATACACCAGGGGACGGGCAGCAGCGTCCATCTGTGATACGTCATCACTATTGCGATCACCAACCCGCCTGCCAAGCGTGGTGATTACGGCAATACCTCTCTACTTGACAACACAAACACAACTACGGCCTCCAGTCCTGGCAGCCCCGATATCCCGGGCTACGGTAGCGGTCACGGTAACGGCGGGGCAGGGGTGCTAAGAGTCTCCGGCAGAGATCCGGCTACCAACACCGACGACTGGACCTGGTAACATACAATACACGGACTCTGAGGAACGAGGAGAAGCTCATTGAGCTGGAGGAAGATGTGGACAGGTTGCGCTGGGATATAATGGGATTATCAGAAGTCCGAAGAGAGGGGGAGGACACGATTCTCCTTAAATCCGATAACCTGTTCTACTACCGGGAGGGTGATCACCTATCACAGGGTGGTGTTGGGTTTATTGTCCGCAAGCCCCTCATCAAGAATATAGTGAGGAAAGAGAGTGTCTCACCGAGAGTCGCATACTTGATACTCAGAATCACCAAACGGTATTCACTGGGGGACTTTAACGTGAATGAAGAAACTATACATTAGGAATGACGATGAACTGAGAGTGGGGCATTTTGGAATTGGGTAGAGGACCCTAGGGGGCAACGTCTGGCCGACTTCATGGAGTTGGAGGGACTATTTATGATGAACTCCTTCTTCAAAAAGCGGCCGCATAGGAAATAGACCTGGAGTAGCCCCAATGGATCCACCAAAAATGAGATAGACTTTACTTTTCGACTTTCTTGACGACAAAGCGGCAAATCTTCAGTGATGTATCTGTGATCAGGGTTAACACCGGCAGCGATCACCGATTAGTAAGAGGCACACTGAACCTGAACATCCAGGTGAAGAGATGTCTACGCTCCGACCACCATATGCATGTATGTAAGACCCTGAAAGCTTTCAGCTCGAACTTCATAATCGCTTCCAATGCCTGGATGATTGCGTGACGGTGGACGATACAAACAATAGGCTCGAGGAAACTTCCCATGCGTTACGATGTAAGTTTTTTAAAACGAATATAACCCAAAAACTCTCGGTTGCAACTCTCAAACTCATGAAGCGACTTCCGGCTTTCGCCAACTTAATTATCCAATCAACGATTTTCTTTTCTTTTCTTCACCTTAACTAATTTTAGAGTCTGGGCCAACTTTTCTCCTTTGATGAGCAACACTACCGGAAAGCCTGTCATAGTGGAGCTTGGAACTCCGTAGTGCCAGCATGCTTCTCTGATGCCGCGTATATCTGAAAGAGTGGTTTTCAGTGCTTCTTTACTATAAGCAAACCTTCGGGAAGTCAAAGCCATTTATTCAATTTAGGACCTAGTAGGGCGCTTATGAAGGTCAAAGCTACTGAAGTTACTACCGTTCGTAAGTTAGCCTTCAACTGAGAAGAACAGGCAAGAAAGTCAGCACTTAGTTAAATTTTTACCATTTATCGGCGGCTTTTAATGTCCTAGGTCGAAAACAGGTTTATTTTTTACTAATTATCGGCCGTTCTTTTTCGTAAGGCCGGAATCAGGTGTAATTTTTACTAATTTTCGGCCGCTCTTTATTTCAAACGGCCGGAGACAGGTTTTGTTTTTACTAGTTATCGGCCGCTAAACGTTCGGTATTTTTGATCGTTGATATCTTTGAAAATATGAGGTATACTAGCGGCCGGAATCTAGTTGTAAATTCACAAAATTCTAACTGTTCACAAATATAATGGAATCTATGTTGGTGAATTTAAGGTTTCCGCAATAAAGGCAAAGAGAAATGACGTGAATAAACCGGTTGTGCGACCACCCGGTCGATAAGTAGATTTTTAAATTAATTGTTAACGTATTGTCCGACCACCAAAAATATCACAAATTATGAAATTTTTGATGAGTTTGGGCACTTGAATATTGAAATTAAACATGCTAAGTATACACAAACCAAATCAATCTCCAATAAACCAACAGTAACACTAAAAAAATTACATTTGAAATTCCATCCACCTGCTATTTTTTTCGCTAAATTTTATACGCGTCAGTACACCAAATTTTGAAATAGCGACTGAGGGCTCAGTTTGCAAATTTCGAGTTCATGCCGTTGGAATATGAACCGTGAAGTTTGTCCGGAACGAATGGCGTGAAATGAGAAAGGAGTGGTCTTTAACACTGTCTATTATTTGAAATAACGTGCGAAGTGGTCGATAAGGGGTAGTGGCCGGCCAACCGGTATGTTTACCCTATAAGACTTGTTGAAATTTTCAATGACTTCAACAGCAGTAACTTCGACTTGGCCATTTTCATGGCAGTCTTCAATGTGACTCAGTAGCTGAGGTTTCCTCTTTATATCATGAAGTTTGTACACGGCTGCTGATCCATCTCTACAAAAAGAATATTCAATGTCAAAAATATTATTCATGTTCTGTAAAAAAACCGGCCAAGTGTGAGTTGGACTCGCAAACGAAGGGTTCCGTACAATACTACATACTTTTAATGGAAAGATTCGTAATAATTTTCTACTCAGGAAATGATTATTTATTTAATTTAATTTTTAATTCTAAGTAGTGCTAAGTAGTTATTATTTTCATATATATTGTCGATTTTAGTGAGAGAATTATATGTACTGTTTAGTTATTTTTTTTAAATTGATATAAACGAATGCTGTGATCTCCTGTAATTGAAGGTACATATAGAACTTATGTCATGTGTTTTATTATTAAGAGTGTAATATGTATTTCTGCTGGAGTTCCTTAATAAATAAATAAATATTAACTAACTCATTGTACTATGAAAACAAAACACCGAAATAAGACGTTTATTGTATGGGCACCCCCTTTAATTTTATTTCTTTTTTATTACTTATTTGTTGTTATAGTGGCAATAGTAAAACATATTTGCTGAATATTTCCTAAGCGCAGCTTGTGTCGCAGGAGACCAACAAACAGTTACCAAGCTTAATTATTTCTCAATATACAGTTTGATAGATGATAACAGTAAAACAAATGATGTACCCAAAATATCAAAGTACCAACTTAACTTTACTTTGTTTTGTTATTCAAAGTTGTATAGTAGTTCTTGAGCAATATGGTAACAGATCCCCAAAGACAACCACAAATGCAAATGGGTAAAATTGGTAATTTGAAATAAAGTATGAATTTATTATAATTAAGATTAGTAACATACCTATTACCACATGTAAGAAGACCATCCTTAACAACAAATCTTGATATATCATTGGTTCTTACATCATATCTTTTCACTTTTGGCACGTCTAATGACCAAAGAGAATCCCTGCAATTAAGTAACCCTTTTTTGTCAGCCAGATGACAGTGGAGCTCTGTTCCAACTGTTAATAGTAATGCTTCTGAATCATGATACTTCACCCATGGCATATAATTTGTGTGATGCTGAACTAGTTTCTGTAATGTAATATAAAAAAATGGAAAATTTGATAATGTTTTGAGTTTTAATGATTTTATCTATTTCTAGTATTTGTCTTTTTGAAAGTATGCATATTATAATAAAATGAAGATTAATCTATACTGTGGAGGTATATTTTTTTTTAAATAAAAATGTTACTTGAAATCTTGGATGCAACCCAGGAAAGTTTTAATTTGTATAAAAGTATAATTATAAGATTAAAAAAAGATATTTGTAGGTATTCATTATCTTGATAATAATCAGTAATATTACTTTATTACCTTACTTTTATAGAAGCCATAGCACCAATTTTGTGATATACGACAACGATTGTACCAGGATAGTCCTATGTATTGGCTGTCAACAATAACATCATAATATTACCTGTCATAGAAAAATAGGTAGTGTTTTCATAAATCAGGATTTTTTATATCTCTTGGTCAGAAAGTAGACTTGTGTAGAGAGGAATGTGTTTTAATCCTTTGGATTGTGGTAAAGAAAATAACAATGAAATCAATTGTTATAATATAATGCACATCCCTCACAGAACTGGGGTGTAACCAATGGGTTAACTGACAAATAGGATTGCTTTATTTTCACGTTATAGCTCTAATGAAGCAATCCTATTGGCGGGCTGAATCACATCCCTAGCTTCACATCTCTGGAGGAAAGCCACCCTTACATGAGCAATAAATATCAAGTTATTGAGCCCTACCATTTATTCGAAACAGACTACACGAAAATACAATTTATGCTTCGCAAGGGCCGTCAAGGGCTAGGACAATATGTTTAGTTTGATGCAAAAAGTTTTCAGAAATACAATCATACCTGTTACCTGAAGAGTTATGCAAAATTAATTTTTCATGGTATAAAGACCTCCATATTGTGTTATCGTTTAATATTAAATTTCTTAGAGCTTTACTAGTTAGTATAAGACTTCTGAGGTCAGATATATTTAATTTTTTGATGATATTTAGTAAAATATCTACAGGCAAATGTAAAAGGTGAATTCGAACCATGTTAAATAATAATATGAAAAACTACGCTATAATTTCTTGATAAAGATTACAACATAACAATAACAACAAACTCATAATATCAAATTGTGTTTCTTATCACTTGAATGTAGAATTATTGATAATGATAAACCACAAACTACCAAGAGAACTAAAGTTATGATTTCCTTTATGGATAGTTACTATACTCTTTGGTTATGATAAACGAAAGAAATGTTGACGAACATGAACGAACAGTATACAATAGTATTGTCAATCAGTGTTGCCAACTCTACCAAATAAAATCTCGCTAGATGGCTGGTTCAAAAGTCGCTAGAAGTCGCCAGATTTTTTTTCTAGAACTCGCTTTTTTAATGATGCATGAAAAGTGAAACTCAAAATAATAAAGTATTCAAATTTAATAATAATATTATAAAACAATATATATATAAAATCTTCATCATCATCCGAATCAATAACAATCGCACTCGAGGTCGAGGTTTGCGGAACTTGAGGATCACTCGCCATCGAGGTCGAAGGTTGTTGATATTTCTGGGTAAATGTGGCTTTATTGGTGCCAATAAGCCGGAGTAACTCTAATTGTAAATCATAATCATAATATTTTTTATTCATTAAAATGGAATTCAATATTTTTAACCCCGTGCGATTTCGTAACTTTGATTTTACTATTATTAAGAGCACTAAATATTCTCTCGATTTCTCCATTATCGATTGTAGCTACATTTGTGTTCAATATGGAATGAACTAAGGATTGTAAATTCATTTATTGTATAGTCATAGTTACACAAATGTGGAATCAAATAAATTTAAATGAGAAACGATTCACATCAAAAAGTCGCTAGAAAAGTCGCTAGTTTTTTTTGTCGCTAAATGAGAATAAAAAGTCGCTGTGAGTGTCAAAATGTCGCTTAATCTAGCGACAAAGTCGCTAAATTGGCAACACTGTTGTCAATACATACAATGAGTGTTGCCAGTGGCCGATAGTCAAAAGCAACATGAGACAGCTCAAAAAGTAACATTTTAATGAGAAAAGTAACATTACCTATCTCATATTATGTAGAAAACTGGAAATATATTATGTGAAGCGCTCGTCGTGTAGCATGATTAGCCGTTCGTAATCGATCAGCAAAGTTAAGCTACCATCGTCGTGGTCGGTACATGGATGGGTGACCGCCTAGAGGTATTTCAATTCGAGCGTTTCCGTGCTTCGGAAGGCACGTAAAGCCGTTGCTCCCGGTTATATCGGTTACGTCTGCAGCGAGGTCAGGTTCATCAGTCTCGTCATCGGGCCACGCTATCGGCAAGTCATCGTCAATGACACGTGGCGGTGGTGGCGGAGGTATTGTCGGCATCGGCGGCGAAAACTCCATCTCTGGGGAACCTTCATCGTTCCAACTGAAAGGCTTCGAGTCCTGAAACAAATAGTGGTACATCTATGATATATCATAGTGAGAAAAAGAGTGCCACAATATGATATGTGACCATGAATATGTGACCCTATAATAAGTGTGGGTTCTACGTTATACGAAAAATTCGAGAAATCGTCTTGCGCTATCGTATGCTTTTCCGACATTCGAGTAGGATAAAAAATGCTAGCATAGCATAATGGCATAGCTCAGTAAATAAAATAATTTCCTACCAAATATGACAAAAAAATTAAGTAAATATATCCTGGGACAATATTAAAATTAAAATTTTCCATGTATATTTTATAAATAATAATGGTTTCCTTGAAAACTTCTAAATATCGTCAGCTTATTCTGCCAGGAGATGGCAAAAATCTGCCTCAAATGGTCACAGTGGAGAAGGATCCATTTTTTTTCATCTTGATTATATTACTATAATTGAAAAAAATTAAAAATCTGCTAATGCCAAGAATCTTATATATTAGCAGACTTAAGCAGAATTTAGGCGAGCAACTAGCATAATGTTGAGTTTAAATCTGGTCACACTGTCTGCCTGCCTGTCAGACATTAAAATTGTTCTAAATGAAAATAAGACTAGGCTGTATGGCTCAGACCTTTGCCTGTCTTTTGGCGAATATTATAAACAACAACAACAATTAAAATTGATCTTCTATGCCTGTCAGTTAAGTTGAAGTTGACAAAAAAAAAAAGTGGCTTCAAAAAATTTTACAAAGCGAGAGCGAGCTCCATTTGGGTACTTATATTTTAATGAGATGATTAAAAAAAATAAGTAGATATGCGTCACAAATTATTGTAAATGCTTAAGAAATATTTCTGCATTTGCTGCTCAGCGTTGGTTGATTTGTTCAAAAATCAAACAAACCATTATTGGTGGCACTGCTATGGAATTTTTTAAACAGGGTATGTATCAATAGATTACTTTCTTGCACTGCAATTAATAACATTATCATTTGGGTTATCCCGTTACGCTCCCTGAGAGGAGTGATGATGTGGGTAATTAAACCGATCTGCGATTACGTCCAACCTGCGTCTAACTTGATCAAGGCCGTGCTATGTCGTACCTGGTACAACGCGATACTGACGGACTGCACTGTAGCGATGCGTATTAGTGTCCTCCCTCAGTGGGTGGATCACGATATCTTAATAATATTTTATCGCGCAGTGAGCCACAGCGCCCGCCTCGTTCGCTCGTGAGTTCAATCAATCTGTCAGTACGCCGTTTTAATTCGTTACAAACTTTGCCCTCGTCGCGGCGCATTGTTGTCGAGACTTACCGCGCGACGTCAACCGACTCGCACTAGTTCCTATTATAGGAATAAAACGGGTGCTAATCATAAGTTTTCATGATATAAAGTAAGAAATGTTTCATTGTTGACTAGCTTAGTTAACATCTTGGTTAACATGAATAAATTAATGAGTCAGTTACAGAATCTCAACAGTTTTATAGATGTTATCATCTAAATAAAAAGAATCTAGTAAAATGTTTATACCTACTATCTATTTGAATGCATATTTAGTGTGATTTATTTATTAAACCAATAACTTAACAAAATTGTATTTGTCTCCAGGTATGAAGGGTCCAACCAGACCTGCTCCAAGTGTTCCTGCACTCGGAGTAAATAGATATTCTCCAGTCACAAATTGGGACAATGACCCATTTGGTGATGTGTTTGAACCCCAAACCCAGTTTGCTCAGAAAAAGAAACCACCCCCGCGGCCACCACCCCCTAAATTCAACACTAAACAGCCTGATATTCCCGCAAAGCCATCTCATTTTATACGTAAACAAACTGTACTTTCTTCTCTCTTAACACGTAAAACTAAAACAACAGTGAATCAAAATATTCATGCCAACCAACAAAACTTGGTTATGGATTTTAATTGTGATGTGGATACTACTAGAATGTTCCCTAAGTGTGAACCAAAATGTGTTCAAATGGGTGCCTTGATTGACTTATCTTCACCACCAAGTTCCCCAACGTTCACTACCCGCTCAAGCAGTGATGGACTCAGTGTGGACAGTTTTGGTTCTGATGCCACTACATCAACTAATCACCATAATGCACACAATGGTGGAAATGCATCACAAGCTGAAAGTGGTTTTGAGGATGATTTTGATCTATTTCTAAACCCTAGGAAAATTTTGAATAAGGAAGATACATTAGATGATTTTACTGCAATAGACCCATTTTCGCCACAAGCTGTGAACAATAAGCCTTCTTTTGTAAAAAAAAATTTAAAGAATAAAGATATGTTTGATATGCCAAATTGTGTGAGCCAAACAGCAGTTACTTCTCTGAAGGGACCAACAATAATTCGAGCAAAGCCAGCCAGGCCAAAACCTCCTGAGAATTCTGCATTGCTGAAGAACACATTTGGAAATAGCTTTCCTGTGACCTCCATGAATGTCAATACAACTACTATACCAATACAGAAGGTCAACAATGGCTTTGGAGACAGTTTCGTAAGTAGACTTGATATCTATTAAGTACTGTTGCAAAATTTAACAAAACTAATTTTATTTCCTCCTGTAATTACAAAGTAATTAGCCATATAATTTTTAATAGTCAGTAATATAATGGTTGCAAAAGATAGTTAATGATTTAAATAGCAGTTCCTGGATTCATATTTCTTTTATATGTAGTAATGGGATGCATATCCTTTAAGCGAGCCAACTGGCACGTTTGAACGTAGAACATTCATGCATGAGTGACATAAGTTTGTTAAATTGAGTTTCCAAGCGGCCACTTTCACGATGTTGTCTTGTACGTAACCCTTAATCTAAACAGAAGATAATACATTGATGGGTAAATATGATATAATTAAAATGTTACCATGTTTGATTGACTGTTTGATTATTATAGTCTATTACAGATGGGTTGGGTTGTGATAAATTGACAATGCAAGGTTTTAATCTATATCTTGTGTCATTCCACTTGATTACTCAGAGATACCATACAAAGTATTTCATGAAACCTTGGTTTATTACGATATTCCCTTATATATCCACATAATTAACCTTTGAGATATATTAGAACAAAAAGCAAATTATCAAATAGACACAGGTTCAACAATAAATAATATTTTTGTATCTTAGCATCCAAGACAAGTGTGATGGGTGGCTGACTAGTTGTCCACAGTGCAAATAAAATTAATATCAGTATCACAATAAAATTGAGGTCTTTGTTCTCTTTGGTTTAACAATAAATATGTAATGCATCCTGTATGCATACATTTACCTAATTGTTTACAAGTAATAAAAAAATATAAACCTTGATTAAAGTTTTATCATTGCAGATAGATTGTGAAGGATAACCATTGAGTGACTCAGACATTTTGAATTTAATTGCCATACATTATATCTTTCAAACATTATTTTGGTGTATTTGTAATAATAATAGTGGTTAAAGCATAAAATTTCCTTCGTATGTTTGTGCCGTTTTATTATAACCGGTTAAATTGACATAGAACCTTCCTGGTTTAAGATTTTTGAGTGAAACTTTTTTCACATGGTACCTATGAAGTTCCCTCCTTTCAGTTGTTTTTTTTATTCAGCTTAGACAAGAAAGATGGATAGGTACTTCGAAAATTCGAGTTCTTAGCATAGCGTTATATTCTCTTTGATTCGAGTGATTTTTGAATACGAGTTCCGACGCGGAACTAACGCGGCAGAAACAGCTCGCAATATCAATGTTGCGTTTGGAGAGGGGACTGCTAATGAACACACCGTGCACAATTTTGGTTTAAACGCTTTCGTGATGGAAACTTTGATTTGAAGAACGAACCACGTGGAAGACCGCCCTCACAGGTGAATAACAATGAATTGTAAGAGATGGTGGAAACCGATCCGAACCAAACTACCCAGGAATTAGCGGCATGGTTTAACGTTACCTTACCAACAATATTGACTCATTTGCGTCATATCAATAAAATAAAATAAATATCAAAAATGGGTGCCTCACGATTTGTCTGATCTGCAGAAAGTAACGCGTGTTGAAAATTGTGTTGCCTTGTTGAATTGATACAGAAATGAAGGAATATTGGATCGAATTGTGACATGTGATGAAATGTGGATTCTTTACGATAACCGTAAGCGTAAAATGCAATGGCTGACCCCAGGTCAAACGCCGCAACTGTGTCCTAAAGCAAAGCTTACCAATAAAAAGGTAATGGTAACTGTTGGGTGGTCTCAGCATGGTGTTATTCACTGTAGATTTCTCCGGTCTGGTGAAGCAATAACGGCAGATGTCTACTGTGCCGAACTCCGAACAACGATAGCAAAACTAGCAGTGAAACAGCCCCGACTCCTGAATGGATCTTCACCCATGCTCCATGATAACGCGAGACCTCATACAGTAGAGAAACCGTTTTAACTCTACAGGAACTGCAATTAGAAACCATTTGTCAGATCCAACGGACTGCCATTTTTTTCGTGATTTGGACAATTTGCTACGTGATAAAAAGTTTTCTTCTCAGGAGGCAGTACAAAATGCTTTCACACAGTTTGTCGAATCTAGATCACCAGAGTTTTATCGCAAAGGCATAAATGACCTTTCTATTAGATGGCAGCAATGTATAGATGATAATCTGATGACATCTGATGTAATAAATTTAAGTTTGATTTTGAATAGAGTAGGTAATTGCTGAGTTTATTGCCGGCTCTTCTTAGCAAAAGCAACCTTCCGAAGCGTGCATTAGAGTATTAGAGTTTGACTATTCATAAGTGCCTGTGAAGGCCTATTTGAATGAATAAATTATTTAATTTCATTTCATTTCAATGGTACCTAATTATTTTGATTAAATAAATATTATAATTTAAAAAAAAAACAATTTTTCAGTATAAATCGGCAATTTCATACTTTAACCCCTAATATAATGGTGTTATTATGAGTTTCAATTAGATTTAATTTACATGCGGAAACCATATCTTATTTAAAGTATGAAATTGCCGATTTGTACTGAAAAATTGAAATTAGTTTTTTTATTTTAACATATTTATTTAATTAAAATAATTAGTTAATAAAAGGGAAAAAATATTTTTTGGAACAAAAATTAAATGTACATAATAAAGTGTGCACGAATATAGCCACATTAGTTATTAAATTTTGAGAATTCACTATTGGTCTCATAGTAAAAGTTGTTCAACATGACTAACCCAACATACGTTTCGAATATATCCCATCTCGAAATCTCCACCTGTTATATGCGAGGATGTAGATCATAATAAAAAAAAAATAAGGAGAACTTTATGTCAATAAACTTAATGCTTAGAAAATAGTTTTCACAAGAGCAATATATATTTATTTTATATTTCACTTGCGACATACATGTAGGTAGGTACAGTAGTACCACAGTCTAATAACCATACAGTCGGTCGACGAAGCCGTCTAGACAGGGCAATCGTGCGGGGTGTGAGGGACGAGACGCGGGAAAGCCGTTACCGACCTGCGAACAAAATTATGTTAGTAGCTCGGTAAACAGCATTCAGGGCTAACGCGTGTTTGTGTCTGTAATTATTTTATTTAAAATGGTGCAAACGACGTGTGCTGTGAGAGACTACAAGTCTTCATCCTATTTAAATAAAGATCTGCGGTTTCATCAGCTTCCACACACAGACGAAAGGTAAATAAATCATGGTTTGTTATCGTAGAGTGCATACAATAATAATTTTATATTTGGCATGTCGTGTCACGTTAATAACGCCAACAAAATGGCCGAATGGCGGACGGTAAAAAATATCTAATAGGTACACAGGTATAGGTAACAGGCACAGGGCATGAGTGTTTGTTATTTTTTTTTTTTTTCAATAGGTCTGATGATGGAGTAGGAGGGTAAACACTGGAACTCCATAGTGGAACATCGTATCCTAGCCGTGTTTGGGTTTGTTGGAATTGTCGTGAGATGAACTTTGACCATGTATGGTTTTCAGGGTCTGATGATGGAGTAGGAGGGTAAGCACTGGAACTCCATAGCGGAACTTCGTATCCTAGCCGTGTTTGGGGTTGTTGGAATGGTCGTGAGATGAACTTTGACCATGTATGGTTTCCAGGGTCTGATGATGGAGTAGGAGGGTAAGCACTGGAACTCCATAGCGGAACTTCGTATCCTAACCGTGTTTGGGGTTGTTGGAATGGTCGTGAGATGAACTTTGACCATGTATGGTTTCCAGGGTCTGATGATGGAGTAGGAGGGTAAGCACTGGAACTCCATAGCAGAACTTCGTATCCTAGCCGTGTTTGGGGTTGTTGGAATGGTCGTGAGATGAACTTTGACCATGTATGATTTCATGGTCTGATGATGGAGTAGGAGGGTAAGCACTAGAACTCCATAGTCGAACATCGTATTCTAGCCATGTTTGGGGTTGTTGGAATTGTCGTGAGATGAACTTTGACCATGTATGGTTTTCAGGGTCTGATGATGGAGTAGTTATTATAATATTGTTTAAAATATAATAATGCTAACAATGTTTTATTGTTATCTGCAATAAATAAATAATTTTGTAAATATTGTTTACTTGTGACAACCCTGGCCGTCGCGATACTGTCTAGACGTTGTCGGCATTTTTCACAAGATCAAAGGCGTCGGACGACTGTATGGTTATTAGACTGTGGTAGTACCCAACTAATATGGCTTACCGACACCGACCGATGTACATACCTGCGCAGAAGATACATTTTCAAAGGGCGAGAAATGCCGTTGTTTTTCCCAATGTAGTTTATACCACTTAGGTGGCAAACAAGCATACGGCCCGCCTGATGGTAAGCGGTTACCGTAGCCTATGGACGCTTGCAACACCAGGGGTATCACGCGCGCGTTGCCGACCCTGCAGAAATCTCTTCACACCCAATTCAATTCAATTCAATTCAAAATCATTTATTCAAATAGACCTTCGCAGGCACTTATGAAAAGTCTGACTCTAATACTCTAATACCGGTTCGGAAGGTTGCATTTGCTGAGAAGAGCCGGCAATAAACTCAGCAATTACTCTTTTCAAAACAGGCTTAGATTCATTACACAATATTTGCATTCTAATCGCACTGAAAACAATTGCCCCTTTTGAAGAACCCCATGCTGTACTCCATTGGGAAAACCACGGCGGGGAGCTCATTCCACAGTCTGAGCGTCCGCGGAAGGAAGCTCCTTTGAGCCCGCACAGTACGAAACAATTCAGGTTTCAATATGTGAGGATGGACTCCCCGTCGATGGGGATGGTGGCGATGGTGATGATGGTAGAAAGTAGCCGTGGGCATCATCTTAAACAATTCTTCAGAACACCGTCCGTTGTACAAGCGGTAGAACACACATAAGTTAAGCATGGGGTTCTTCAAAAGGGGTGTGAAGAGATTTCTGCAGGGTCGGTCGGCAACGCGCGCGTGATACCCCTGGTGTTGCAAGCGTCCATAGGCTACGGTAACCGCTTACCATCAGGCGGGCCGTATGCTTGTTTGCCACCTAAGTAGTATAAAAAAAAAAAAAACTATTGGTCGGCAGCTGCCGCCATGTGTGCGGAGGGGCCCTTGCGAGACTGAACATAGTATATTATTTTCTCTGTACTTCTAGGTAATACCTTATATTTACCTATTGATATAGATGGAAAGTATTATAGTTTAGAGGGGTGAGCTTTTAACATGTTAGAAATAATGATAGAAGATATTTTAAGATGTTCTCGCGAGCGATGTCGCTACCGCTACCGGAAAGCTAGTTTGCAAATTATAGGGTCACGCAGGAGTCACGACCATGGATGGGTCGGCGCGGGCATTTTTTTGCTAGGCGCGCACGTTGAGTACATAATGTATGTATTGTTTGTTTTTTTTAAACCCACACTTATAGGGTCACATATTCCCATTTGTTGCACTTGTGGCACTCTTTTTCTCACTATGATATATCATAGATGTACCACTATTTGTTTCAGGAATCGAAGCCTTTCAGTTGGAACGAGGAAGGTTCCCCAGAGAGGGAGTTTTCGCCGCCGATGCCGACAATACCTCCGCCACCACCGCCACGTGTCATTGACGATGACTTGCCGATAGCGTGGCCCGATGACGAGACTGATGAACCTGACCTCGCTGCAGACGTAACCGACAATGAAGAACCCTGTGCAGTAGCGCTTTTCGATTACTTCACCGATCATTCGGATGATTTGTGCTTCTCGGTAAGTGTTGAAGATTATTACTTAGGTATATTATCAGGTACTGTTGTTTTATAAATTAATGAGCTGTGCCCTGCAGGCATTTTCTGGGATGCAAACTTCTCCTGTAATTTGTGATAAAATTCATTAGTTAGTTTGTATATCAACCGCGAGAACGTAACCATCAGACACTTTCGGTTTTGTAATATCATTATTAATAATTTAATTTGTTATTAGTTTCCATCCGCAGTTTCACCTGCATGTAAAATAATGTAGGTAGCCATTCGCCCTATCAACTATGCTATGTGCAAAAAACAGTTGATTCTTTGCTCCTTTTTATTCGTGGGGAAAGAAACAATCAACCGAACTCATTTTCGCATTAACAAAATATACAAAACTTTGTATCTGAAAATCTAGAGTTGATCTTCTAGATTTCATAAAATTCCGCGCACCGACATTAGAATTTTAAAGTTTTTGGAGTCTATCTGATACACTAGGACTAGCTGTAAAAAAAAATGAATTTAACCTCCTTGGTTTCTCGACTGCATCGCATGTAGTTGCTGCGTTAGTCCACAGATTCATATTGGGGATTAACGAGAAGTGTGTACAATTTTAATATTTGGAAAAAAAGATAATTCCTTTTCGCATACAATCCTATTACTTGTACTGTTGTGATGTGTGCCCGTGATCATATGAGTACCAGGACAGGCACCTACATTGTGTTGCGCAAAAACTTCGAAAGTTCTCGGAAATCGCGAGATAGTAGTTCTCCTAAACAATTTGCAAAATATTAACACAGTTTGTTTTGTTTACATCTTGTGGCTTGAAGCCAAAGTATCAGTCTATTTATAGTATGAATGTTGGTGTAAGTTTTCTTTGTGCTATTTATTGATCACTCACATAAGCTATCGTTATCTTCCAATCAAACTATGTTGTGGAACCGATTAATCATTATTTTAATCTTTTACTTATACTAATACGTATTTTATTTAGTTATTTGATGACAAGGTACTGTGTGTGATCTATTGCTAGTGCAATAATTCTGGTTAAGATCATTTACTGACCTGCGGTTGCTAAATTTGGTTTGTTTTCTGTTTGCACCCAACATCGAGTCCTCGATAGTATCAAAGGAATTATTAAGTGGTTTGTAAGATGTCATTCAAAACTAAGCTTTTGATCGGGTTTGGACACTTCTGAGCACAGGCCTCCTTTCACAATCAGGGTGAAAGGGACTCGGCAGATACTCCACCACGCGTGCCCACTGCGGATCGGTGGAGGTAGGCTAGTGGTCAAGCTACTATTGGAGTTTTCAAGCCGCCTAGAAGGCCTCCAACTAGCTTAACGACTATCACAAAGTGATAACCGGGACCAACGGCTTTACGTGCCTTCCGAAGCATGGAAACGCTCGATTTGAAATACCACTAGGCGGTCACCCATCCAGGTACCGACCACGACGGTAGTAGCTTAACTTTTCGATCGATTAAGAACGGTTTATCATGCTAAACCACGAGCGCTACGATACGAATATATGCGTTGCAAAAAAAAAGTCATCTCGTTTTGCTTACGTCGATTTAGGTTTAACCGGAATGATATGCGCTGCTAACTCAAACATGCAAGCCATTCTATTAACGTCTTTTAATGTTTGTCCTCTATTAGTACCTTTGTTTTAAGGTCGAGCAAAACGTGCCTATTATAAGCTACAAACTAGCTAACACGCGAAATCGTATCTTAATATTATTTTCCTTCTTAAATGTTCGCCGAAATGTATATAATATTCGACTTATTTTTGAATGTATACAGTCATGGTGTGCTATCTAATTTGGTTTTCCAAATGGAAACTTGTTCCATTGTTTTGATCATTTCTGAAAACTCCAGTAAGTATTCATTCATACATAGTGTGGGCCGTGTCAACAACGTACTTGGGCATTATCCGCATTATATCTATTGTCTGATACCTACTAGTTTGTTTTGTAAAGTAAAATATACTTTTTTGACGTAGTCGTATAGATAGATGGTGGATAATAATATGTTTGCGTCAAAAAGGTGTATCGCTCCGCAAGCAGCCATATGGCCGGTGACGTCCGACATTATGTGTATTGTTTGGGACGTTTTGCTTGCATATCAATCTCCAGAGCCTATTGTTTTTATATTTTTCGCGCACGAAGAATCACTGTGTGACACTCTACTGTAATTTTATCGATATAAATGTTTTGCACTGAACGTGACATTATCGCAATGACAGGAACCTTGTTATCAAATGGGCACTTCCATATTTTGTAGTGGTCGGTCCGCGACACCTACGTAATTTGATCTGGTCTGTTAGGTTTTCCGCAATAAAATACTTATTGGGAATTTCAGTTGGTAACGAATGACATTCTATATTTGCAATAAAAACCCTTTAAGAGATAGAAATTGGAAATATTCATCCTCACGGTAGAACTAAGGACAATTATCAACGTTCTAACGCGGGGGTATAGCCTTAGGGTAATCGCTCACTATACCAGCACCGCTCCATCGCACATGTGAACTACAAGAATCATGGTGTCACTTTTAAGTATAAAAATTTTCACATATTTAAAGTATAAATCTTAAAAATACCTTAATGATTTTAGCTAGGTGCAACTACCAAGGTACAACTTGAACAAAGAACATGAAGCGCATACATTGCTGTTTAGTTTCACAGGAGCGTAAGGCTAACTTCGATTTGAACATGCAATGAAAGTCGTGTCTTGCGATTCGTCCATCTATCTCTATAACGCATGTGTGTTTAGATTCAAGAGCGCGGTAGTGCGTATTTTTCAAAGAATGCATTGTAGTGTAATGTAACTGTAGCTTACGAACAAGTGAGTTCTTGGGCAGTGTGCTTGAGTAAAAATTGTCTACTATTGGTCTATTGGCGTTCGTTTACGTGTAGTTGTGATATTAAGTGGGGAGTTTCGTGGGACATCAGGTATAAACTAAATCCAAGCGTCATGACCCATCTCTCGAGATCTATAGGGTAAACCCGCTTTGAAGACGATTTAATTGTTTGTAAAAAGTATTTTTTTACATAAATATCATGGTAAAAACAGAAAAGCACCAACAACGCAGGCGTAAGAAATCATTTTTTTAATAGTCTATATTACGACGTTACAACGCCGCGCTTGGGAAATATTGAGCTTACAATTTAAGACACGCTAAATATAAGACCAAAGATATATTTTACAGGTGTATCAACTACGATCGGGCTTTCCCATCGTGAACCATAAAATTTAATGTTCTGAAAAAGTTTATAAAATAGATTATAAAATAGACTCCAAAATAAGTTATAACTAAAAAAAATAAAGTTAGTAATCAATAGTTCAATCAAAATTATTTAAATTTACACCACTAACAATATCTTTTTATAATTATTAACCATTATAAGGAAAATATTAAACGTAAATAAGTGTTTTCTATTGAGAACATAATTTATCATAATATCATTGGAACATAAGTTTAAAAAAAACACGCATCCAAAAAGAGTAGGTAGGTGTATAGTACTAGGTCATGAGTTCAGTTGTAAATCTCTAAGTATATAACAACGTAGATTGCATGGACGAAATAGGGGTCATCGCTTCTATAATAGTGCGTTTGAAGGAGGTTGAGGTCCTCGAGTACAACCTCTATAATGGACTATCGACGGTTCTCTTCTCAACGAGACAGAATCATCTCATTGGTGGCACTTTATGATATTCATCAGGCCAATTCAATGTCAACTGAATTTATGTTAGCTGGAATCGCTCGATCAGAATATAACTTTTATTTATTTCGGGTTAGAAAAATTTGACAACGATTTGTTGACAAAAGATACACTATAAACCTATAATGCTATAATCTCGGACGGTTCTGATTACGTCACAAAACATTTACGTAATTGGCACCATTTCTTAATATCCCTATTTTTTGGCTCTTATTGCGCGATTCTAAACAGGTTACGACGATTATATCGCCAAGCAGAGCATAACCAAACATTTATATTGTTATCTTAGTCCAAAGCACAGATAACGTTTATGTACATTATAAAGTTTATAAATATTGTTTGTTATTGTCAACAGGCAAATTCGAAGATTAAGTTGATAAGGCGAATCGACGATGAGTGGTTATACGGCAGCCTGGGGAGCGGTACTGAGGGCATATTCCCCTCCAACTACGTAGAGATTAAGGTTCCTCTGGCTAATGAGGGCGCGCCTGCACCGGAGCAGACGGCGGCCAGGGATGCCCTCGGGGTCGGCACTGCGGTCGCGCTCTACGACTTCGAGCCGGTGCAACCCGGCGACTTACGCTTCCTCACATCCGACACCATCACAATTTTGTCTAAAATAAACGATGAGTGGTATTACGGTGAATGTAACGACAACAAAGGGCAATTCCCAATTAATTATGTTCAAATGAGTTAATAAACTGTTCTGTCCATTTTTAATGTCTTTTTGAAAATGTATCTAAAAGTAAATTGGTAGTTGGATATTTGCAAATGAGTTAACGTGCACCTACATGTTTACACATATGGTTGACGAAATTAGTCGATATACGATTGTAGCAATGTTATGAAGTGAAATACTATATCGTTTTGATTGTCTAGCTATGAAATAATAATTATCCAAATGAAAGGAAATGTTAATAATTAGTAGTTATTTCTTCCAAACGCGTCAGAAAGTCACATGATGAAGCCATTGATTATGTACAATTTATATGTTTGCGTTTTCGCACTACTGTTGCCATAATAACCTAAGTGCCCGCTCATTAGCTTTATTACTCGTTCTAAATGATGTAAAGCCACAATTGCACCGGAATAGGCGGACGGACCAATGCTTGGCAATTATATGAGCGAATATTTTGTCCGTTAGCCATGTGGTACAATATTAATCATAAGAACTGGTGAAAACGCAGCTTAAAATTTAAATATGTAATATTGCGTCAATAGGATTCGAGAACGACTGATTGTAAATATTAGAGCTTGTATAAATAAACGTCCCTAATATAGAAAATTTATATATAATATATTGTTTATATAACGGTTGTGTATAGTCTCGACTCGATCTGAACTTTAGTTATAATTTGTGTGTTAGTTTTGTACGTATTATTATAAAACAAGATGTGGTGGTATCCATATACTTTGTCAGACAAAGTGTGGCTTACTGCGTTTGTAAATTTTCCAAACGATAACGATCGTCTCTGATAATATTTAGTCGCAATTTGTTCCATTAACTTAATATCTATACCTCGTCACATATTTTCATCAACGATAATGAACGCGAATTTATTATGAAGTGTGCTGCGCGGTGTAATTTCAATTATATTCTGTGGTTATTCTGTTATCTTTACATAACTATTGTTATTTGGACATTTGTAATGTACCTACGTTTTATTCAATATATATTTTGCTTTAATGATGATTCAGATTCCAATCACTCTGTAAGTATATTTTTGTTTTATCGTTGTTTGTGATATGTTTTAACTTTAAGTGTATTATTATTATTTAGGGACCATAACGCTAAGTGCCTTGAGTATTTACTTGTATGTGTAATGTGTATATTATGATGAATTAATTTATGTAATAAAATAAAATCTTACAAATTAAAACATTCGTTTTCTTTAAGTTTATGGTGGGGACCAATGATGATTAATTGCCCATTGACGCCCATTGGGAAACAGTCTCGTAATCTGAGAAAAGTTAGGAATGTTACAGGCGTCTATATGGCTGCAGTAACCGCTTACATCAAGCGAGCCGTTATGAGCCGTATGTTTGATTACCGACTACGATGTATAAAAAAATGTACGATTACCCCGTCTTAGGCTAAGTTGCTCCAATTATTCTGAAAAGATTACTATGGCGGCACCTAATATAATTGGTGCAGTCAAGTCATGGGTACAGTATCTAAATTCAAATGTTATAATCTCGCTCGACTCGAAACATGAGAATTGCACGGTGGCAGGGTACCATGTACCTAGTACCCGTTTGTACTAAACCACCTACCAGTGTTCCTATAATGTATATATATGTGCTCATGTAAGTGACGTTGGCCGTTGAAAGCAGAAAGTTTGAACTTTTTCGAGATTTACGGGATTTTCTTTCTTTTTTTTTATACCACTAAGGTGGCAAACAAGCATACGGCCCGCCTGATGGTAAGCGGTTACCGTAGCCTATGGACGCTTGCAACACCAGGGGTATCACTGTTTTCGAGTGAACTTTCGAACTTTCCATCCACACCCCCCTTGTGAGCACACATTAACCATGCTATCTCGAGTTGATCTACTTAAGCGACTTATAAGACGTTTTAGACCCTTTCGCCCTCCTTCCGGCACCAGTACATAGCAGTATACAGTTAGATACACCTATACATATAATAAGTATTTTTTATTATAATGTAACTAAGAAAATGTAATGTGTCTGTCTATGTGCCAAACATTGAAGTGAAAAGCAAACCTATTCAGAAGCGTCATAATAAATACTTACTTATAACCTGAATAAAACAGTCATTACTATCAATACAATACAAATCTGCGCATTACAGTACTTATTTGTATCGTGAGGAAATCATAGCACGGTGGTACCTAGTGTAATTTGTAGTAGATACAGGGACGCTAGCTACCACCCTCAAGTTGAAAATCTGTCTCAACACTTAGCATTGTCTCAGCAGTTGCTCTTGAGAGCCAAATGTCTTCTGGACTTTATAAACATTGGCAATTCCCCTGGATGTTCCATAGGCGACGGGAGACATGATGCGGGCCATCTGATTGCTAGTCAGACATCTCACATAAAATAGTACATTATGATTTAATGATACGTGTGCAAAATTGATCATTACACGCGAGGCGGTATTGAGCAACTTTGTTCAAAGTCAAATTCAAAAATACAAGTCTGTTTTTTTCCTCGCAAGTGTGTTGAAAAATGTCGTATGACATGCGTGTGCATTGATAATTACACACTAAACTCCCTTATCGCTTAATACCGCCTCGAGTGTAATAACCAACTTTGCACACATGTTATCATAATGTACCTATTATTATACACCACAATTTACTTTGTGGCATAAAATGGTAGGTAGAATAAAAATCGAGCGTAATATTTCATCACATACAGTGAGTTTATTATTGGAACAAAAATAATAATCTAATTTCTTAAAATATTTACAATTCCTTATATTACAACTTAATGTCAACATACCCTGTTCGCTTTTCAACCGTTGCGTTCAAAAACAGTATCTTACTAATATAATGTTGGCAAGACAACATTCCGAGCAATCTGAAAAATGTTATGTTTGTGTTAGTGATGACAAGTTAGGACCCAATAAATATACCTCATTCACAACATGTTGAAAAGAGAAAAGAGGCTGGGTTCTCTTAACTAAGAGGCTGGGTTAAAACGTACCAATTATAGCATTAAATTTAAGCTAATTGTCTAATAAAACAGTCCCAAACATTTCCCTAGCATTAATTTTACAAATAACTTGAAACAAACTGTTGCTAAAGCACTATACAGTATAGACGCTTACACTGACACTCAGGTAGGTACATACAATAATACATATAATAAAATAAATAAACATGTACCAGTTTTTTATATGATCATAAGCTAGCAATAAAAAACGATCAGTCATAATGAACTGAATAATTACTATTATTAAAATTAATTGTGAGCATAATGCATACAGTGACCCATTTCATGAAATTGCGTCAATATAAGTGAATAAAAATAGAGCTGACACGTACGGTGTATACTTCGTTCTATGTATCGGTCGGTCGGTTCATCAATGTTACTTGATCAATTATTGATGCACGTTTCGCGAGAGTTGACGATCATGTTCAAATGTTGGATATTTTTATGATCACTGATTAAATACCCCTTAGTTAATTAATTAATGGGTAACTGAAATGAGATTAATTCCAAAATTAAATAATATAAATATGATAATAAAATATGTAGACGAGATCTAATTCCGATAAATTGTTGTGGATATGGAAATAAAATACACATCACTTCCATATAATAAAATGATTGTATGAATATGTAATGTATTATATTAATAGGTATTGCTGTTTGAATATTTACAATGAATATTTGACGGGAATATGAATATTTGTTACAATAGAAACTAATCGGAAAAAAGCAATCTCATTTCGTGCATAACGACTAGCTCACCTCTTATCATGGAATAAATTATAGGAGTAAATTACCATGTATAATATAGTTATTCAGTGTCGTCTCAGTCCCAAGATGCACATACAAAGTTGTAAAAACATGCAATATTGCAGCCTAAAGGCGTCGTATAAGTTATATTTTGTAACATGATTCGGCAAGATCCAAACTAATATTATAAATGCGAATGTTTGTTTCGTTTGTTGCGCTTTCACGACTAAAGCGCTGAACCAATCGCGATGATATTTGGCGTGCAGATAGCCTGGTGTATTGAGAAGGACAGGCTTCTTTTTTATCCCGGGAGCGCGGTTGAAACCGCGGGTGACAGCTCGTTCAAAATAAGTACGCTCAAAGCTGGATTCACATATCTCATACTATAATAAGTCAATCTGTTCTAAATCGCACTAAACTAATATTAGTCACGTAACATCTCTTTCTTACTAACATTATTGAAGAAGGATAGAACATATTTAAAGCTGTCAAATTTGTCTTTGCCGTCTTCATTTGCGGGTCATCATCATCATCATCAGCATACAACGTCCCACTGCTGAGCACAGGCCTCCTTTCACAAATCAGGGTGAAAGGGAATGGGCAGATACTCCACCACGCGTGCCCACTGCGGATCGGTGGAGGTAGGCTAGTGGTCAACCTACTGTTGGAGTTTTCAAGCCGCCTAGAAGTGCATTCCGAAGCACGGAAACGCTCGATTGGAAATACCACTAGGCGGTCACCCATCCAGATACCGACCACAACGGCGATAGCTTAACTTGCCGATCGATTAATAACGGATTATCATGCTCCACCACGAGCGCTTCGCCACATTTGAAGGTATTTAGACGTAACCGCTATAGATGGCGACTAAATTTATATTGAAAAAAGCATTGGACTAATTTGAAAGGACTAAATTTCTTACATCCTTTTCTTATGTTTTTTTTTAGAAAGTGACATGTTACTAAATTAGTTTAACTGTAAACAACAGAATCAGCACCAATGCTCATAAAAATATTGAATAAAGCATTAAAAAATTAAATATAATTTTTGTAGTTCTTAGATGCGATCAAATAGTGATAGTACGTAGTACTATTCTAGTAATTCTAACGTTGAACATTATATACAAAAAAAAAGTAAAGAGTGTAAAATCTACTCAAGATTTTTATTACAAATCTTGATGATAAAAATTTCAGATCATAAGTTATACCTAAGTATTTTTAATTACCTACTCAGGCCATAACATATTTATGAATCATACACAGTGTAGTGGTCTGGGTTGACATAAGCAATCCGATTTATTAGTACTTATCTGAAGTATCTATGTAATACTCATAGTTACAGATTCAGAGAATTTGTAAATTCGTCAATAGTGCGGCAAGTTTGAATATTCAGTATAATATATACTAGTACAAAGCGTTTAGCATTCTATTAGTTGCAATATATGTTATTAGTATATACACAACGTCAGGGGTTTATTTTAAAGATAATATATTGTGGGATAACATTTGCGTAAAGCTTGCAATTTTAATATGGTGACATCTATACACAAAAAGCAAGTAACAATATAGCTTAACTAACCATCTTTAAAATACGATTTAATATTTACAATTTACATTACATTCTAGTAACGATGACACTTAAAACGTAATTTTCAAAATGACATGTTTGTTCATACGCTAACAGTATTATTATGTTTAACAAACAATGTAGCCATATACGACCCATCCGCCTATTTTTTCATTCGGTTTTCTTCCCAATTATAATTTCTAGCTAACACAGATTCATTGGCCTGGCCATGCAAATTAAGGTGTTATTCTCGAGATGCGATGACGTAAATATTATTGTATGATTTATGCGTTATATTTATTATGTTATATTTACAAAATAGTAAGTCTAAACTGGTAACCCTTAGTCAGGCCTGTATATAGGTATTTTAGGTATGAACTCTATGAGCAGTACATACTCCATCATGGAGGATGAGTCGCAGTGTTGCTTTGTGAGTCGCCAGCGCAGTCCCAGCTTACTGTAGAGGCGACTGTTCTCCCATTCCAGTAGTTTGTTCAGTGAATGTTGGGTCTGAAATGCATTTTAATAAAATAATTGTTGGGCTTGTTTTAATAGTCGATAATAACGCAATGGTGCTCGTTCTGTTATTTACAAACGAAACTAATTTAGTCTTACTATATGTATCTCTTTCTTATAATAAAGGGCACGAGTCGTGAGCACGGTTGACAGCTGCGCAGTAGTTAATGTTCGGTCTGTTGGCGGAATGAAGCAGGGGGAGCGCCGAGCTGCACACGATTGGTTCGTCAGTCGATGCTCGTCGTCTATTGGATTCTTGCATGTCATTTGGCTACTGTGATTTGGCCAAAAGTGTACATACGCGAGCTTGCCCCCACTACTGTCTATCTGTGCTCACCATTAGTGCCTCATACTGTACTAATGCTATTGGAAATAAAAGAGAATATTTGAAGCTCTCAAAGTCTATGCAATTGACTTTACGAGTTTGTCGTGACCAATTTTGATTGAACTAATTTTAGTTTGAAAACAAGTAATTGGACTAATTTCACAGACATGAATTTCTTATTATAGTTTTTTTTAGACAGAGATATAGTGAGACCATCGAACAATAAACCTAAATAAGCGTAATGACGTTCATTATGATTGAAATGTATTCCGCCAATTCCCCACCACCGACAACGCGCTTTGATTGGCTAAGTCAAGGACACACTAATTTTTTTAATGCAGTGATTATAATAATAAATATCCTGCATCTATACTTACATACTTTATCTATACTTACATACATTATCAATAATTACATGCATTTCTTTGTACTGTATATTATTATCAGTTAGGTATAAGGACATGTCTTAAGTGCGTAATAAAATATCCTTTGTTATTCTTTGTCAATGTTGGTTATTGATACTTACCCTTTTACTTAGACATATAACAGGCCAGAGAGAGCATCCTAATGTACAGCAGCAGCATACGCAGCCGCAGAACAACCACTTGACGTTAACAGGCAATGTCTTCTTTAAAACGCTGTTAATACGGGCTACAGTTGCTTGATACTCTTCGGGGGCGACGCGTGACTGTAGCCCTGAGGGGAATTCACCACTGAAGCGGTTGCTTAAACCAAAACTGGAATAGAAAGAATTGATAATTAGATTGATGGTATCTCTGTAGTGATACATTACATGGCAAATGGCAAGTAGGTAGGTTCATTCGTGTGATGTGACAATCATTGCATATCTAAATGTTATGTTTAGGTACTATTTAAATTATTGTTTGGTTTTGGTCTCATTTTAAATAGTAAACAGTGCTAATTAAATACATTGTGATATTGCCTGCTTATCAAAAAAACAGTAAATGTATGTCAGATTCGCATACAAACGGTTCTGTACAGACATTTCTTGTACCCTTTAATTTTTAATTTAATATTTATTATTTGTTTTATTATAGTAGCAATAGAAAAACAAAGGTTGTGAAAATTTTACTGTCTACTGAATATGGTTCATGAGATACAGCCCACTGATATTTAGTATGTAATAGGGTGACAGCGGAGACTTAGTAATAGGATGATGTTGGCACACTTTGGTTACGGAACCCTAAAAAGTATACCTATTTATTTTTATTAAAAAGATAATGTTACAAGAATACAATAATAAATCTTAAAAAATAAAACTACTGTCATGAGAATTGTGAAAAGTGGGTCAAGTCTGTAGTTATTGACCCTCATAGATAGCTTTGTCAACGAAAATTTATTTATAGTGTTACTACGTACAAATTGAAATGAATATTGTAATGAGTAGGTGTGTGAATCAACTTTTAAGAGACTCCTGTCCGTGTCCGTGTCCGTGTTTCGTGTCCCTGCCATATAATAACACACAAAATCTGTATTTCTGTATAAACATTATTTTTTTGCATTATCACATACTTAATCATTCGTAACCAAATCTGTTTAAACTTTCTTTTGTTTAAATGTAAGATTCTTGAGATTTTTTGGTACTTCAGCAGAAAATAATCAGTGTTCCTACAAAAAATACTTGTCCCTAAGCCTAGGTGGCGAGACAATGTTTGAAATTTCTTGAAAAAAGTGAATGAAAGCAATCATATTTATGTAATTTTTTGGTTAAGAATTAAGGAAGCTTCCTTTTAAAAAGCATAATTACAATTATTTTAATCAAATAGTAATTATTGGACGTCCCTAAACATTTGTCCCTAACATTTTACAAAGCATCAATTATACTGCGTTACTATAAAAAATTCAAGATTCAGCAAGGGCGTATAGTGTCTAATAATTCTTTAGAGTATTTGGAAGAGCCCGATCTCGCGCGATTATAAGTTTTCGAGCATTATTATTTTTACTTTTACCATTGCAAAATGTTCTGAAAGGAGTCGCTTAAAAGTTGATTCGCCCCGGTACATTTCCCAGTTAATCTAAAGGATTTTGGTGCATGAAAACATCATATATGTTAACCATAGCATGGTAGAAGTGTGTGCTTTGTCTGGTTGGCTACCACCCCCAAGTGAAAATTTGTCACCAATATGCTACTTGTGTATTCAAACAGCTGTAGTTCCTATCATGATGCCATCGTGAAAATAAGACTTATTTTGCCTAGACAGTTATTTAATATGTTTTATGTTATTTAACACATCACATTAAAAGTTTCAATGGGCATGGCTTTTATGAGCACAACATGTATTGACATAGATAGAATTAAAAACCAGACCACAATTGATGTTCAATGACAAATTAAACGTAATTTGTCATGGTTATATTATAGTTATATTTACTGCATGTGGTATTACATATATAATGAATTATTAGTTAAATTAAATTTCAGTCATACATTCCCTGGTATAAAATACTGAAATTAATATTAGTTAAATTGTTTATTTGCAGAACACATAATTATAGTGAATTTGGTCCAAATGTACATCCCGCTTAAATATTATAAGTATGAAAATACGTCATTTGAATATAAACTATATGAATCAACAATGATGAATAATTACAGACAATGTCAATTAATAAATGAATATCTGGTACCATTGTATGAAGATAACCTACTCGTCTTTATTTACTCTGTTACTGGTCTCTAATCTCCTGTTTTGCATATAAGCAACTTTCACTAACTTCAAATTGCTGTAGTTTTGTTGTGCACTGTCTTAAATTAAAAGTAGCTCTCTAATAGCTTTTGGGATTTCATTGTCAAACTTTGAAGCAATTTTTAGCTATACTAGGCAGTACCTATGTATTTTATTTATTACTATAACTATACCTGTATTTGACCACAATCTCACCGTGGTCAGGGATAATGTGGCCAAAGGTGGTAGCCATACAAAGCATAGAAGGAAACTTGCTCTCAATTGCTTTTTTTTTATATGTAGTTATAGGATGTACATCCTATCCACAAGCCAATAGGTTAATTATAAGCTTAATGATGACGAATGTTAATAATTATCATACATAATTATTATTTCATATATCTGTTTTTGTACTTGTTTATTTATGGATTAGTAAATTGATTAACAATTAATTTATTTAGCATATTATTAATTGAATTAAGATATCCAACATGATCAAACAGTGTATGAAAGTGTACAAGCCTGACAAAGGGTTCCATAGTTTAGGTGCCAGGGCTTCATGTAACTTTCATTTATAGAACTTACATGGAAATAAATTTAATTGATTATTCATAAAACACTACTTATTATTTATGAAATTGGTACTTAAATTATATGAGTCAGTTTGGGAACTCCCATGTCTAAATCAAGAAAATATGAAAATTGGTAAAAAAGCTATAAAATGTCCTACAATTTGTTCAATATAGTTATTATCTACCTGTGTGCTATGCTCTGAGTGTCAGCAGACATATTGTTTATCTTTTGGAATACATTACATACAAATTTAGAGAAAAATAAAACTATATTTGGCGCTTGCTCAACAAGTCAATAAAGAAATACTCTTCAATGCCATTCGACCAACATGACAAAGAATGCGATTAATAAGTCCCTGTGGTTGTTGCTTGGCTTCATTATTGATGTTTGTGATTATCGATGGTACTGGGTGCAAACAGCTGATGTTATCAAACAGCTAGCTAGTCCAAAATGAAAGCTTACACTGTCATGTTACCAGCCCCGCGGACGACGATCGGATCAGGCACTAAATTCACATGTGTTTCTTCTATATGCTCCTCACTCTCAGTCTCGTCTAGATATATAGCATCGAAATCTGCCATTTTACTTAATCACTAAATAAAAACCAATACTGTATACCTATTTTAATAACATAACAAAGCACTTTGTTTGTAAGATTTTACTTTCATGGAAAAAGGAATAGCAGTCGAAGTCGAAAGTCAAAGTCAAAAGTGAGTGACGTTTGTTTGAATTTTTTTTTTTTATTTGTTCATGACCATGGATATAATGTCCTTCAGTCGCATACATTTTATTATAATAACATCACTTTCATATAGTCCTCACGTTAACTTTCACATTGTCCGCATCATCAGTCACCGTCCAGTCATGTTTTAGTAAAATGGTGGTCATTGTACTAAAACTTTTTGGGACAACTTGTAAACTAACCAATCAAAGAGTATCCGTTTCATATTTCATACAACATTGCTGGAGCGTTGTAAAGTTCAAAATTAAAAAACGCAGTAGCGTTTAATTCCATTCCTCCTGTAATGGGTTTGATTTTCTTTGTCCTTAAATTCGATACTTCGCATATTATTTTTTCGAAAATAATGACAATATTTTTATTCATGTTTGAGAAAAATGATTTAAACGATAAACAAAGAGAATATAAAGCTACGTGTCAATAAACGCTAAATACGCCAAGCCAAGAAGTGATTGATTTTGCGCAAATGGCTGCCATCACTTTGGCCATCACCAACACTGGTCAGACCATAGAGTTCCGTTTGTTATGTCTATGGTTGACCCTTGTCCATGGAACTTTTATACTACTACGTACACACGGCTACACATCAAGCTATACATTTCCAGTATAAGCTAATCTCGCATTGTATAGGATTTCCGTATAATGAGAGGTCAGCTTATATTCCTTCTATCAAGCTTTTGGGAACTAATAATAATAAGTTTGTCCGGTGGCCTGTTTCATGCCACCCGGTGGCACGTCAATAAAATACACTCAAATGTCGCAAACACACACGATTTGTGAAATGTAAACAGTTGGAGGCTTGCTGTTTTGATTTTCCGTATCATGACATTTAAACAGCTTAGCGGATAAGGTGCAGCGACGAAGGATAGCACCGCGCTGAACGTATGAGTCTGTGATAATAGAACTAAGCAGTAACGCACACGACGCGCAAAAGTCCGGCACAATCTTTTGTTGAAAACAAAAGGTTGTGCCGGACTTTTTGTGCAGGTATAAAAAAGGTACTCTTTGTTTTTGTGTGCCGCAGACTCCTTCGCACAAGAAGTCCGTTAATAGATGGCAGCAGACGTCGAATTTTGCCGTGATATTTGATAAGACTCTTGGCTATAATTTGTTATTATTACACAAATACATGAGGGGTCGCTGCTTTATTTTATATTAAGAAAAACAGAGTGTTTTAAAAATAGACATCTATTTTGTTATTTAAGGTAAAAAAAAATGGAAATTCCCTTAGCACCCTCGCTGTGCTTTGTACAGTAGTATATTATTTATCTATGTGCTCTGCTATCGCACAAAGTGTCGTGACCACATCGACCCATACAAGACCCATAGTCCGACTTGGGATCAAGGAGGCCTCCTGACAAAAGCCGGACAGGCCGGACGCGTAAATATTTGGCCGGAAACGACGTCGTAGCTGGTAACCCTGCCACAAAAAAAATGTATACTGGGCCTGTCTGTCTAGGGCTCAAGCTACGCCACTGTGCAGCATAAACTTATATAATAATACCTGTACAGGGCATGAGGGCAGCGACGAGGAAAGTTTGCGCCCGGCGGGCGTCGCACAGTTGGCTGAAAATCGTCCTTCATAGACATATAAACACTCACGCACACACACTACACACAAACATACCCAACACAAACATGCACACATATATACACAAACACACATTAGTGACTTGTTATCCTTTTTTTTTTTTTTGTAAGCACTATTCTTTTTGCTTTATCTACTATATAAAAATAAGTCGGGTTTTCCTTCCTGACGTTATAACTCCAGAACGCACGAACCGATTTCCACGGTTTTGCATTCGTTGGAAAGGTCTCGGGCTCCGTGAGGTTTAAAGCAAAGAAAGTAGGGTAGGGTAGGGTAGGGTAGGGTAGGGTAGCGTAGCGTAGCGTAGCGTAGCGTAGCGTAGGGTAGGGTAGGGTAGGGTACGGTAGGGTACGGTAGGGTACGGTAGGGTACGGTAGGGTAGGGTAGGGTACGGTAGGGTACGGTAGGGTACGGTAGGGTAGGGTAGGGTGGGGTGGGGTGGGGTAGGGTAGTACCATAGAGTAGGGTAGCACCACGCGAACGAAGTCGCGCCGGGCAGCTAGTATATTATAAATTAATCAATCAATAATACAATTGTTAATACACATATTTTAGTTTATTAGTTTTAAGGGGGAAGACACTGTCGCCTGTAACACAGTTATTATATAACTAGCACAGGCGACAGGTTAAAAAAAAAAAAATATAATACTTTTTCGCAAATGCCCACTTTTATGACTTGAAAATATTTTGGGTGACTAAATACTTGCCTAAAAACATCAACATTGTGGAATAGCATTGCAAACAACGCACACAGATTTTTTCTTTAAAAATATGTATGGTGCTGGCATGAAAAAGGCTCCGCTATCGATCAATTGGCCCTAATTCCCTTGAAGGTGATTAATCCTTGAATTTCTACTATATAAAAATAAGTCGGGTTTTCCTTCCTGACGCTATAACTCCAGAACGCACGAACCGATTTCCACGGTTTTGCATTCGTTGGAAAGGTCTCGGGCTCCGTGAGGTTTAAAGCAAAGAAAGTAGGGTAGGGTAGGGTAGGGTAGGGTAGGGTAGCGTAGCGTAGCGTAGCGTAGCGTAGGGTAGGGTAGGGTAGGGTACGGTAGGGTACGGTAGGGTACGGTAGGGTACGGTAGGGTAGGGTAGGGTACGGTAGGGTAGGGTAGGGTACGGTAGGGTACGGTAGGGTACGGTAGGGTAGGGTAGGGTAGGGTGGGGTGGGGTGGGGTAGGGTAGCACCATAGAGTAGGGTAGCACCACGCGAACGAAGTCGCGCCGGGCAGCTAGTATATTATAAATTAATCAATCAATAATACAATTGTTAATACACATATTTTAGTTTATTAGTTTTAAGGGGGAAGACACTGTCGCCTGTAACACAGTTATTATATAACTAGCACAGGCGACAGGTTAAAAAAAAAAAAATATAATACTTTTTCGCAAATGCCCACTTTTATGACTTGAAAATATTTTGGAAGACTAAATACTTGCCTAAAAACATCAACATTGTGGAATAGCATTGCAAACAACGCACACAGATTTTTTCTTTAAAAATATGTATGGTGCTGGCATGAAAAAGGCTCCGCTATCGATCAATTGGCCCTAATTCCCTTGAAGGTGATTAATCCTTGAATTATTTAGAATTTTTTGACGTACTCCTCGAAACGGCCAGTGGTGCGAACTTTTTTTAAAAATCGCTAAATATTTATTTTTTTCAAAAAGTACTTATTTTTTCGTCAACTTAACTTATTTTTTCGTTAACTATATTTAAGCTTAACATCTACACGGACTACTTAAACGATGACCCCGACCACTATTTTATATAAATACGCCACAAGCAAGCCAAAGGCAAGTATTTAATCTTCCAAAATATTTTCAAGTCATAAAAGTGGACATTTGCGAAAAAGTATTATGTCTATGAAGGAAGATTTTCAGCCCACTGTGCGTCGTCTACGGGTGGGATCGGCCCTCTCCCGATCCCGCTTAGCAGGCTTCTTGACCATTACGTCCATTACGGTCTCACAGCCAAATAATATTAACTAATCAACTTTGCTATGAAATAAATAGTAGGTAACAAAATTAAAGCAACTTTTATTCCTATAGAACAAAGTGACATGTAGGTAACGGAATTATTACAATTTATATAAGTACCTACCTCCCTACCTACCTACCTCTAGACGGCATTTCATTTTTATTATATGTTGTTATAGCGGCAATAGAAATACATATTATGTGATTTCTATTACGGTCCATGCGTAGATAGAGGATTAGGTAGATATGCTGTCAGCGAATGGCGAAGAAGAAAGCTACATACAATTAATACTGCCATATTTACACTTTTACCCCATTATGTGGGTAAACTGGTATTGGGTATTTTGGTTTTACTATACAATGGGTGTGGCAGGTGTCAATCCCATACAAAGGTTGATCGTTTACTAACGATGACGATTGTCGACAACAATCTTGTCTACTAGAGTAGACAAGATTGTCTGATAGTAGACTATCAGTTGGGTACTACTGTAACAGGGTGTTTAAAACTACGTCAAGCGTCATGTTTATTTTTATTTTTTATTTTATTTATTAAGCAAACTAACAGTCGTTACACAATTTTCATACATTAATTACCATTATTTTAGAAGCCTTAATCTATTATGTACAACTAATTATAAGTAAGCATAACATGCGAATAATAAAGACAATATCAAAAACTAAATACTCAATTTCGTGATACAGGCAGACTTATTAGTTTAGAGTTAATAATGTAATAATAATAATAATGTAATAATAACCTTATAATAATGTGATAATTGTGTAATAATAATAATGCAATATACTAACCATTTAATTTAGAATTATACTGATAAATGGTGCAATGCCCTTGCAGGGCTCATGTTGTGAACTAATTAAAATTATTACACCTATATATTTGTACCACATGAAGCAATGAATGAATAAATAAATAAATAAAAAAATATGATGACAATAATTAACGAAAGACATTTAAAAGACTAAAATTATAGGAAACATAAAAAAACAAACAAGAAATTCAAACCAAGGAAAAAGTTATCAATTAAACTCTAGAGCAACATTTATACCTCTACGATATTTTGCTATAGAATCGTTGTGTACGTCCGCAGTTGAACTGACACTGTTGTAAAGCCTGCACAATCTAGGTATGGGTGAATTAGCTCCTAACACCGTTTTACGAAAGGGTGGCACAAGCGGTGTGATGTGATGGCGCGGATAACGTGCGGGATTATTGAAATATAAAAATTCAATGAGTAGATTATGCGTGCTGCGTTTCTAATGGTGCGTCCATGCTACGCGAAGCGAGCACGAGCCGAGCCTCGAACGAACAGAATTCGTTCGTTGCTCGTGATTTCAAGCGTGGACGTACTCCTAGCAACGAGGTATTTGAAAAATAGGTATTTAAATAATCTATTGCCGTCGCGCTATGCCGCTATGCTATGCGCTATGTGCAATTGGGAAACATCTGCAGCTCAGACCGATTTATTCACAAAAAAAATTACGAAATCGAAGTTTCGTTTTCCCCATTTTCCTCCTCGAAAACTGAGCTGATTTAATTATTTTTTACATTAAAATTTACATTAAATTTAGGGGTTGTAAGGGGCTAGGTCCCTATTACTTTCTTTTATGTTAAAATCTTTTCGAATTTGTCTGGTAGTCCTTTTAATCACGGCGGAAAAAAATTGGCATTTATTTTAATTTTTGGAGGGCCATAATTTCTTAAATAATTAGTTGCTGAAAAAAAGGAAGTAACAGGGACGTGTCCAAAGCAGAACTGACTGACTGACAAAAAAAAAATGATGACTCTATCTAGAGGCATTATTCAGGAAGAAAACAGGGGAATACATTTGTATGGAATAATCGCAGTCCAACTCCCGTCTTAACGAGCCTTCAACGAGCCTACAACGCTACGCGATGGGAATCCCTGTGTTCGTGAAAAAACTGACAATCGGGCGGAGCGCAGTCGAGCACGCTACGAATGCTCGTTCGCGGCTCGCAAGCCCGTCCACGCTACGCGAATCTTGCTCGCAATGTGCTCGTTCGTGGTTCGGCTCGCGATCGGTTCGCAAAGCATGGACGCACTATAAGATGAATAAATAATATTAGTTAAAAAATAATTAAAACATTAAAACTACCACAAAACGCATTGCAGTGCATTTAAACAATGTCCAATGTCCAATAAAAAGTCAAGGAGTTGGAGTATAGAAAATTTCCTCAAGTCTGCCGCTGCTTCCGATTAACGGCAAGTTTCCGAAGAGGCTGGTAGCGTTTCCTCTTTGGACAGCCAAGCTGATGCGTCGGCGGAACAAGCTCGCCGGAGTGAGATGGTGCGAGTGTATCGACACATGTGGCATCCCACACCAGCGATCTGCCACTCTGACACTCCACGGTAAAAAATCTCCACGGTAAGAGATCTCCGCAACGGTAGTGATTAAGCTGATGGGTCCTGTCCTGTACCCAAGACCAAACTTAATGTTATACGATCTAACATTGTTCCGGTATTTGTGGATGGAATAGCTTGTAACCAGTGACCTGAGTCACTTTGAGAGACAGCTAACAAGCGCGCTCGGTCTGTATCTATAGAAAATTTACCTGGAGATGTCACAATCTCACTGATCTCATCTCACTATCTCAAATATTATAAATGGGAAAGTTTGGATGGATGTATGTATGTTTGTTACTACACCACGCTTCAAAAGTTTAACGGATTTAGATGAAATTTTGCGCGCTGATAGAATATGTTCTGGATTAACGCATAGGGTACTTTTATCCCGGGAAGCAATATATTTCACGGGTACGTTGTTGAAACTGCGAGGCGCAACTGTCATAACTTAATGATATTATAACATGTGAAAGTGAGTTTGTTTGTTACACCTTCTCGCCTCAACTACTCAACGGATCCTCATAAAATTTGGCATGCAGATAGCCTATGATATGAAGAAGGGCAAATGCTACTTTTGTCCTAGGAACGCGGGTGAAACCACGGTGGACAGCTAGTATATAGCTTCGACAACTGAACGGCAAGCAATATATCCCTCGGGTACAAGGGAGAAACCGCGGGGCGCCATAAATTCGGGGCTCCTCCGGAGATGGATATAATCCATATTAAAGACTTGCTTAGTTTTCAAATCGTTGCTTTTACCTATAAGGTACATAGGTACGTATACTAGGATTGTATGTGGTTGGAAGGTACCTATATTCTTTTGATAACAACGGCAATTTCCAAATAGTTACGATGGTTATTCTTTTAAGAATAAAAATAAGATAAAAAGAATAAATAATTTCGTAGGAATGTTGCAGCGATTGGAGTGACCGTAAATGGTGGGGCCATTATGAACTATCACACGTGTGTGGTGGTATGACCACTATCATGCACATACGCGCTCTGATAACGCGCAGCTGTGACCTAAAAAGCTAACGTCTCGTTATACAGCCTCCCTCGTGCCTTAAGCGAACTACAAATTTATTTTATGGATGTGG
The DNA here is from genome assembly GCA_947623365.1 of Achlya flavicornis. Classification (NCBI taxonomy): domain Eukaryota; kingdom Metazoa; phylum Arthropoda; class Insecta; order Lepidoptera; family Drepanidae; genus Achlya; species Achlya flavicornis. The sequence continues at coordinate 6,836,609 of OX392488.1, forward strand.
CATTAATGACTTTTCTTAAATTATTGTAAGTTATTTTTGTACAGGCCAAAAATACCAGGGGCTCTACCGCGTAACATTGGTGGTAATCGTAACGAATACCATTAATAAATTTCAACCAATCAAACCCACGAATGCCCGTCGCGTGTCATTGGATGAAATAATTAATGGTTTTCGTTATGATTACCACCAAAGTTACGCGGTAGAACCCCTGCTTCAGTTAAGTCTATACTAAATCAAATAAGTCAGGTTAAGTGCTTCATGGCTAAAGTATACCAAATAGTCGAAATACATTTTTTACCCGCAGTTTGTTTCAGAGGTTGCCTCTTGGCAGTGGGTTTTCTATATCTAGACACGCGGTAACTTATCAAGCCAAGTTCAAGATAATCTATTCCACGCCTGTTCTCAATTACAAGCTAGTGGTTACTACCGGTACTATAGAAAATACAATCCTCTATAAAAACCAATGTGAGCTCAGACACGACTAGCGACGACTTCGTGTAGCTGATATGAAGACATATACAGGCCAGCAAATGAAAAACTTCTCAGATAGAATCGAGTTGCCAGTTTACGTTTACTCGAGAAAAAGTCCGATGCACACAAGAAAATTAGTCAGTTGATTTAACAGAAGTGCCCATCGTGCGTAAATCTCTTCATACCCTTCTTGAAGAACCCCATATTGTACTCCCTTGGGAAAACCACGGTAGGAACTGCCTAGCTCCTGCTAAGAAGTGCACAATAATAAATAATAATAATAATAATTCTTTATTATCAGGCTACTTTGGCCCATGATAAATACCTTACAAACTAACATACATATCAAAATATAACATTTTTTGTTAGTATAAAAACTTAAAACTATGTTAGTAAAAAGCACTACGTCACAGTACGATCGTGTGGCACTTGTCCGCGGAAGCGACGAAATACCACTCCTTGCGGCCAAAAGTTTTCCTCCATGACGAGGTGCAGAAAACACGTTGGAACTCGCACCACGAACGCCATGAAGTTGACGTTGCGGTTCGATTCCAGCAGCTGCACCCTCGGCGTGTACTTAATCTTTTGGCGCACGTACTCCACAATGTCTTCCGCCTTAGTGGTGTAGTGTAGGCGGGAGATATACACCGGAGTGTTTGGCTTCGCGGCACGTATGGTTTGCTTGGGCTCCACAGGAGCCGTGCCGCAACGGTTCTTGTTGTTTTTCTGACGGTGCTTCCTACTTTGCACTGTCTGAAAACCATCATCATCACGAGCCCGCATAGATGCCTTGATGATCAATGCAAGACAATTTTGGTCCAATGTGTGAGGATAGCTCCCGTTGATGGCGAGACTTGCTGAGATGGTGATAGGTAGTTAACTCAGTTACCTAAGTATTATTTTCATGTTATTTGATTAAATTAGATTTGAATTCATGGAGCTCCATTTTTAGGACATGGAGGGCGTTTGTATCAAATGCATGCATACAATATTTTATGTGTAAAGGATAAAGGACCGACCATGACAAATCAAACCTTTTTCCAAGTGCGAGTGCATTAAAGCAGTGCAAATCGCATGTGCATGCGTATAAAAGCGTCGCGAGCGCACCCCTCCGCATTCATAGCCAGTCGGAGCGCCCAACGAAGGTACCCACGCAACATGAAGGTAAATTATACTTGTCAAATCGATTTTGTGAATATTCCGATAAAGCTCATCGATAGGTAAGGACCTAAAGATGATGATTTTGTAAAAAAAAAACTTACTTCTTGACATGAAATGTACGAATAGTATGGAAACAACGTTGAAGTCTGTTTGTCTGAGATTTTTAACATCCTGCTTTCTTATTTGGATTCACCATGATAGTCGATGGCAAGCTTACAAGTTCTCTCAAGTGGCTCTCAAGTGCATGCATCTGACGGAATACGTGGTAATTGCTTATCGACAGATTTTCTACTCAGAGGTAAACAACTATTTGGAGACTTGTTATTTTATACGAGTTATTCCGTTTACGTCGCGCGTAGCTCTACGTCGCGTTCCTTCTACGGTGATTCCGCCTACGTCGAGTCTTCCTACGGTGCGTGTCAAATCGCGATTTGACATAAAAGTACAGTTATTTCTAAAAAATTATATCAAAAACGAAAAAAGTGTATTTTCTTTTAATTTCTAAAACATATCATCATTATGTAGGTACCTACTTATATTTTTTTTATACTGGCTCTGCGAGAGAGTAGGCATGGCTTATCCAGCTATATATTTTTCATGTAATAATGGATTGGGTTATCAAAACCTTTGAGAGGTATCTTATGTACTTAATTTTTAGATTCTCAATTGGACCCGGTAGATGGCGCTGCAATCGGATTATAGGTTTTTTTTTGTGTGAGTTCGGATGGGTCGCTTGATCGTTTTGATTTATATTTGGACCCGGTAGGTGGCGCTGCAATCGGATTATAGGATTTTTTTATGTTTTTTTTGAGAGTTTGAGAGAGTTGAGTGGGCTCCTTGAGTTTTTAGGTTCACAATTGGTCCCGGTAGGTGGCGCTGCAATCATCCTAACTAATATTATAAACGCGAAAGTGAGTTTGTTTGTTACCCCTTCACGCCTCAACTACTCAACGGATCATCATGAAATTTGGCATAAAGGGACATAAGTGTAAATAAATCTATGTCCCTTTCCATACCATAGGCTACTTTTTATCCCCGGAACGCGGGTAAAACCGCGGGGGACAGCTAGTATTATTTAATATAATCGTATTATAATGATTTTAATGAAATTTGGTGTGCAAGTTATTATTATTATTTCTTTTATGAAAATAATATGAAACATCACTTTCTTTTTCTAAGGGCCTATTCACACGGCGATTTGTTTACGCACTATAGACACGCGCAAGATACAAAACGCACTGCGAACGTAATGCTATAATAACCTGTAGGTAGACGTATACACAGGTTCATGAATGAATTGAGTCTTGAGTTTCATCCGCACTTTAGCAGATGGCCCGTACATACAGACTGAAGAGCGTAATAGCGTTTCCTATTGTAACATTATCGATATTCGCCAGCGACTACCGGCTGGGCTTTAATCGCGTTTTTGTATTTATTATATCTAGTCTAAGGTTTTTTTTTTAAGTTTTGCAGTGCAAGTAACGCGTGTCAAAATTCAAAATCGCGCGCGCCCTCCCCCGCCATGCGCAGCGTGGATAAACCCTAAAGTCATTCATGTCAAGATTATGTACTAGACATACTTTATGTAGATTAGAAGGACAATGAGCATTCTGCTTTGCTATTCTGTAACGTTTTTGTCAGCAAATCGCGCGAACGATTGACGTCATTCGTTTGCGTGGCTAGTCCGGGAGGTAGCGTATACCGGCTGACGTTGACACGGATAGTTGATCTTATATGACTAACTAGCTGCCCGGCGCGACTTCGTTCGCGTGGTGCTACCCTACCCTGCCCTACCCCACCCTACCTTACACTACCCTACCCTAGAATTATGCGGGCACATCATCAATAGTTTTCGCAGCGCACGCGATGTAATGAATATTTTAGGTTTTTTTTTTTACACCTAGGGTTTTATTGGAGTTTTAGTAAAGATCCCTCATTTTTTTGAAAATATAATATAGCCTATGTTACCCGGGGATAGTGTAGCTTCCCAACAGTGAAAGAATTTTTAAATCGGTTCAGTACTTTCGGATCCTATTCAATGCAAACAAACAAACAATCAAATCTTTCCTCTTTATAATATTAGTATAGAGTATAGATAAGTAGTAGAAGCGCTCGTGGTGTAGCATGATTAGCCGTTCTTAATCGATCGGCAAAGTTAAGCTACGTCTGTCGTGGTCGGTACCTGGATGGGTGACCGCCTAGTGGTATTTCAAATCGAGCGTTTCCGTGCTTCGGAAGGCACGTAAAGTCGTTGGTCCCGGTTATCACTTAATTGTGATAGTCGTTAAGCTAGTTGGATGCCTCCTAGGCGGCTTGAAAAAATCCAACAGTAGGTTGACCACTAGCCTACCTCCACCAATCCGCAGTGGGCACGCGTGGTGGAGTATCGCCCAGTCCCTTTCACCCTCATTTGTGAAAGAAGTTCACAGCAGTGGGACATTATAGGCTGATGATGATGATGATGATAGATAAGTGAACCGACCGTCAGCTGCTCAAGAAGCGGCGGGCGTGGGAGTAGCTGATAACGGATGTGCTAAAAAAAAGACATAGTACGCCGACACAGTAAGCTGAAAAAAAAGTCGTCAGCTGATGGTTGATGGGGGAATATGCGTCAGTTGCTCGTTTGAACTTATAAAAATAGTTGACATCCTACTGAGCTGAAAAAAAAAACAACGGGTTGCTTGGACATGGCTATTGCCTGCTACTGAATTTAAGAGAAGTACGTAATGTACATAACATACCTTACATGCCTTACCTTTAAATTGGTCGACGGGACAAGTTAGCAAGTATTCCTTCGTTAGATGTACATACTAAGACTACTCAATTCTATACATATTGTCCGGTAGAAAATAAGTATATGGTATGGCGGCACTATAGGATCTCGGTCTACTTTGTGTTCGTGGCTCGGCTCGTGCACGGTTCGTGTAGCATGGATGCACCATTATACCCATCCGAAACCCCGGTATATATCTAGGTATTGATGCCTAACGGAAAATAAACTTTTTTGCTGCCCGCCAATAGGCCATTTGCCCATTGTCCTTTACTCAATACAATTTTTTTGTAACAATTAAAGGAGCCCGCATACGAGCGATAAACGCTGAGCGATTATTTTGAAGCTCAATATAGAACATTCAGAGTTCAATACTGAAACTCACACGAGCTACAAAAAGTCGCTCACTAGCAAAATCGCTGCCTCCCGGGCGCGGCGATTATCGCTGTAAAATGAAACGTTCGGAAATTTTAATGTACTAACTAACGCACACTACCCACTACCCAGCGACACTTACTACTTTAGACACGTTATTAGACGGTGGTGTATACTTTTATGACAAAAATAGGTAGGTAAATAAATTTACATTACATTACATATATAAATACAATTACATACATAAATAGGTACGTACGTTTAAGAAAATATCTTATCATATATTATATCAATATCTTTAAAAAATATCGATACGATATGTTTTTTTCATTTGCCCATCCCTAAGGTGCATTTCCGCGATAGCCAGCGACAAAGTTACGGTCGCCGTGAGTCGCTCACAAAATCGCTGACAAAACGCGCCGCGATTATCGCGGCTTCAAAAAGTAGCTCATGTACGTGCTCCCTTATTCCCCAGTACGCTATTCTTACCACAGATTCTTACCTATAAACACAGCCTATAAACAATACCTACGGTGCACCGACCTATTCAAAATATCATGAAGGTTTGTGAACTTACTAAAAAGACTTAATATGCTGGCCATCAATAAATAAACTATTTGTCGTGTTGACACTTAATTCTTTATCGTGACATTTTAGTGAATTCAACCGATAAGAAAATTCAGGAAATAATTATTGATTTAAATTATAGGTACTATTACTACCGATCGAGAATATTGTAAGTAGCTAACCAATATTCAAAACATTCACGATCATGATAATAGGAACTGCATTGATGATGACAAAAATAACAAAACATAGGTGATTCATCACTATATGGATGTATCCCACCCAAGGATGTAAAGAGATATTTATTATACGAATATCAGGATGGAGCATCGCCTTATAAGAAAGTGTAGCACAATATTTCTAAATGTATTTCAAGCAAACGAAATCGCAAAATATAACGGAGCGTGTACATAAGTGAAACACGACTTAAGTGCCGCAAGCGCGCCCGCAATATTTCACAATTTAAACAAAAATATTTAAAAAAATTAAAACTAGACGAAACTGGCCAAGTGCGAGTCGGACCCGCACACGAAGTGTTCCTTACAAACTTTTCTTGTATTTCATTTTTATTATTTGTTGTTTTAGCGGCAATAGAAATACTCAGTCTGCATACATTTCAACCGTATGTCTACCTTTATGAGATACAGCCAACTGACAGACGGACGGACGGACAGCGGAGGCTTAGTAATAGGATCCCTTTCGGTTCGAAACGCAAAAATGAAGAAATTTTATTTTTTATTTAGGGTTAACGTATTACTAGATTCTGCCACGCGGCTTCGTCCGTATTTCCGAGGGATTAATGTTTTTATTATTAGAAATTATAGCGCAATAGAAATACACGTGTGAAAATGTCCGACTATCTATTACTGTCATGAGATACTACAGCCCACTGACAGTTAGACAGACAGACAGACAGACAGATAGATAACGGAGGCTTAGTATCGTATAATAGGATCCCGTTGGCACCCTTTGGGAACGGAACCCAAAAATAAAGATTTTATTTTATTTAGGGTTAATGTATGACTAGATTATGTTACACGATTTCACCCGCGTTCCCGAGGTATTCATGCTTTAAACCCATTTTTTTTTCTTTAGTTAATTTAATAACTTAGAAGTATTGTTCTGAGGATTGATAATGACATTGTGGTTTTTTGTGTTTTAGGTCAACGTAAGTGTGAAATGTGTTTTCAAACTTCTGTGTACCACTTCGAAGATAATGAGCGTGAAGAAATACTTTTTTTATAAATACGGAAATGATTAAACTTTCTTTACAAATTTTAGATACTTACTACCTACTTGAAGTAATGATTATTAACAAACTCTTAACAACCTACAGTGTGGCCGCCGAGAGAATGCGTTTTTGTTATCCCTTGCTCCAACGATTTTTCCTCAGCAGTACCACTCCGCGTCATAGCTATGTTTGCAAATAACATCAGAATAATCCTACTAATAATATAAATGCGAAAGTTTGTGAGTATACATGTATGTATACTCACAAACTCTTTCACGCAAAAACTACTTAATGGATTTGGATGAAATTTGGCACATAGATAGAATATGTTCTGGATTAACACATAGGATACTTTTTCCCGGGAAATCATACGATCCCCCGAAAATGCGGGTGAAACCACGCGGGACAGCTAGTATGTAATAATAACAAGTTTATAAAATAAACTTACACAATAATTCTTCTTTCGAATTCCTGATATCCGTCATTCATACATTGGAGTCTCCAATGCAGTAAGTTTGGCTAAATTGTACGTATGTATCATGGACGATAAGATCCTGGGACATTCCTCACACACGGCTATCTGATCTCAAATTAAACAGAGCTTGTGCTATGGAAAACAGATAACTGATACTGCATATACCTACTACTTTACGTTTGTATACAATATCCATAATGACTCAGGACAAGGAGACATGTCAGTGCACACAAATGCCTTGTCCTGGGTGGGAATCGAACCAACGACCTGCGGCGTGATGGTGGAATCATCCACGCTTAACAGGCCTGGGTATCTGAATATGATTTGTTAACACAAATTGTGTAGGGCCTACTGCGTAAGTACCTATTTAAAAACTATTTATGGCATTGTTACCTAGGCCTTTTTAGTTCAGATAGGTAGGTACCTATCTTAGTGGATTTTGGTATCTCCGTAAACATCTGATATCTCCAGTAAATATTTATGAACACTAGTGGTTGCTACAAACAAATTTCGAATCAAATTATGGTTTTCATAAGAATAATAATTAATTATCACATGGCCGTGTGAAGAAATCCTAAAAAAAAACATATTTTCTTGAATAAAACTGAAAAAACGATATGTTTCGTAGGCTTACTGTACACTATGACGTCATAAGCGAGCAGACGCACCGTCGCAAGACTCGACGTAGGCGGAATCACCGTAGACGGACGCGACGTAGAGCTACGCGCGACGTAAACGGAATGAATCTTTTATACTCTGTACATCTAGCCAAGTTTAGTCTCACAAGAAACTATAGCGCTATTAACATAACTAAACGAAACTACATCCTTTACTTAAATTAGACTATAGTGTTTATATGGTACTCCAATTGCAGGTCGTATTCTTGGCTGCTGTTCTCATGGTGAGCAGAGGAGCGGCTGTCGTGGTCCCTCTCTCGGCGCCCTACTCACCGTACGCGTACGGTGGAGTGGCGGCGCCCTTCGGCGTCGCCCACGGGCATGGGCTAGCGGCACCGCTTGCCGTTGCCAAGTACGCATCCCCTGTCGAAGACTACGATCCCAACCCTCAGTATTCGTATGCTTATGATATTCAGGATGCTATTACTGGTAAGTAAGATGAAGATCTTAATGATGCATGCATTTTATGTGACCGAGATGTTTTCATAATCTAAACACCTAAACCTTCAAAACGTTGAGTTAATTACAAAGAAAAATAGATTCAAAAAAATCCTTAAACTTTAATTTAATTTATTTGTCACCTTTAAGACCTTTAAGACCAGAGGCTAGGTAAGATTTCATTGAATTTGCCTAATTTTTTAACAGTCTCTTCTAGGCCTTACTGGCCAATTAATATAACATAGTTTCAGATAATCCCAAGGCCAATCAGGTCAAATTCAAGCCTATAGAATGAATAAAAATGTAAGAACATCTTTCCGTGGTATTTTATGTATGTTAAAATTTAGAAAAAAAAAACAAGAAAGCTTCGCTAATGAAAACGACCTTCAAGTATCATACATCACTCAAGTCACCTATATTTAGACCTAACTTTGTAGGTATGTTCTACTTTTTAAAATGTAGCAATAGGTACAATTGAATTCATTCCTTTGTTACTTTGTCACCTTCAATGCGTTACCGTAACTAATTCTGCCAAAATGGTTATGTAAATGAGTCAACATACTTTATCTCATGCATCGTGTTTATTATTGCGGTACTTACTTGTAAACTGTGGACGATATTTGAGCAAATAGATTTCGTGACATTCAATTTTGGAATTTATTCTAATTAGGATATGAAGTCATTTTCATAGAATTAAATTAAATGATTAATATGAAGAATTCTTAAGATATTATGGACCTTAAATAACCTTTGCTTAGGACGTACTAAGACTTAGTGCTGTTAAATGATATAATACATTGCACCGATTAAATATTTACTCAATACACAAGTCATTACAGTAGTACCCAACTGATAAGGCGCGTCGTGAATCTTCTTTCGCACAGAAAAGCAAGTATGGTTCGAAGATTAACGAAAGAATGCTTAAAACTTACAATCAACCTTCGATCACTACTATAAGGTTCATAATATACTGCAGCTGTTCCGCACACATGGCGGCAGCTGCCGACCAATAGCATTTCCGGCGCTTTGAAAATGTATCTTCTGCGCAGGTAGATCGGTAAGCCATATCAGTTGGGTACTACTGTACACTTGTCGAATTTTTGACATTTGTCTCCTCTCTCTCTAAAAGAAAACTAAGTGAAATTCACTGGAATTGGGTCTATTGTTATCTGTACTTTCATTCTTCAGGTGACTCGAAAAGTCATCAAGAATCCCGATCAGGCGACGTGGTGCAAGGATCGTACTCCCTCGTGGAGCCTGATGGCACGCGCCGTATCGTGGACTACACCGCTGACCCACAAAACGGGTTCAACGCCGTCGTCCACAAGGAACCCCTAGGAGCCGTGAAGGCTGTCGCTCCCGCTTACTTACACTAACCCCACTTTCACTGACGCTTTTTCAGACGGACCTTCTTACTATCGTTTTAGGAATGCAGCAGTGGAATTAGTAATAAAGTTCCTGGCATATTTTGCTCCACAAAAACGAAACTTGGAATCAACGGAACATTTTTCATCACTGAATTTATAAACAATTTTCGTCAAAGTAGGACAATATTGAAGGCTTTCAACAATTAGATCCGTCCGAACGAGCGTCCGCCCATGTCGAAGTGACCTGAACCCGTTATCCGTGTTAATGTTTTATTTATGCTTATCATGTAGACTATATTTACTTTAAGTGTTAATACTAGATAATAAATAAGAGGAATCTATATACTTTTTGTTTGTTTGTTTCTTCTATACTAATTATGAAGAGAAAAAGTTGGAAACACCGGAACTACTGTGTCAGTGATAGGAAGCAACATTATCATTGAGTGCTACAGGCTAGAATTTTTATCCGGGTCTAAAACCGCAGGAAACAGCTAGTCAAATCATAAAATAAGTTTATACCATATATTTTTTGTTTAATTTAAAATCATATTACCGGGGAGAATGAGAATACAGTACTTGAGTTTTATATGGTGCTTTAAAGGCAGTTTTTTATCAACAAATAAGCCATCGGTATGTGGGCAAAATAATGGCATATGTGAATGTGTGTCAGCCACGCCCGGCTATTATTATCTGCGAGGTGCGCGGGCGCTGCCAGCCCCGCCGCGCGCCAGGAGGCAGCGCATGCGCACAACACACGACACTCAGCTGTTTCCTAATCTAGACCGGTACTGACGAAAATTTGCGGTGACCTGGACCTGCCGGCACTAAGCTGGCTGCCTCTATAAATGTCAATCTCAGAACTTGAAGCTGTTTATTTTAATAGCAAGGTTTAAACGTATAGCTTTCTTTTATATGGTTTAAATTGTTACGAAATATTAATTAGGACTATAACGATAACTTGACCAACAAATTTGCTCTTTGCATTTATTAGCTCTGGGCCAGTAGACAAGATGGTTATCGACAATCGTCATCGTTAGTAAACGATCAACTTTTGTATGGGATTGACATTGCAAATCGAAATATCACATGAATTTTAACAATCTGTTATGTCAATCCCATACAAAGGTTGATCGTTTACTAACGATGACGATTGTGGACAACCATCTTGTCTAGGGGGGCTGACTCTAAAACTATTCGATTAGGTACTCTCTTGGTCGGAGGAATATTAAAAACCACTCGTCAAAGTGTTGGATTTGCGGTGTGTAGTACTGTAGCAGGTGATTATTTTTCATTACTTTGACTCTTGACTTAACTAGTCTAGATTTATATATAATTGTAAAACTTAACTCGTACTAATTTTATGATAAGTAAGTGGTAACGTGGTAACTTACCGATCTTCCGGCAGTTAAAAGATTCTCCATCTCCACTCATAAAAAAAATAAGTAGAGAGGAAGAAGAATGTGAGAATATTTATAAAACTATCTGCTTGAAATATGAAACCTCTGTTTTTTTTCCCCAGAGATGAGACCCAGCTAGATAGATTTTTCGCCCCAAAAACCCCCATATAGCAAATTTTATCGAAATTGTTACCAGTAGTTTTCGAGATCTCAAAACATATTTATACCTATAAACAAGTATTGTTCATTTAATATTATTTTATAATAATAATAATCAATATTACGTACAACACTTGCGTATAACTGCATATTTTAGAAACGGAACGCAATAAAACCACGCGCCCCCGTTGATGTCTTTTATAGGGCGATCTTCAGATAATGCTCAAAGCGTTTCTGGCACACCCTTTTTATATAATAAATCATCCTTTTATAGTAGGTAGGTAAATTATGAACTATAAACACCCAAGTAGATATTGGATAACTAACTTACCGCCCGCGGCTTCACCCGCAATCCTCCTTTGCTTTGAATGTATAAAACCCTTTCTTAGTGCCTACGTTAAGATAAAAACCTGTGCGCAGTTTAAGTTTTCGGACCCTTTATACTAGGCAGGAAAAAATACGATCCGCCTGATGGTAAGCGGTCATTCCTATTGACGCTCGTAAGACCAGGGGTAACACTCGCGCGTTGAAAAATATCATGACACCTTTCTTGAAGAATCCTATTCTGTACTCCCTTGGGAAAACCACGGCGGTGAGGTCATTCTACAACCTGAGCGTCCGCGGTAGGATCGAGGTATATCTTCACAAATAATGCACAACCTCACATCCATAACAAAATGTCATTATAATATTAGTAGGCAGTAGGGTGTTTTACGGTAGTCGACAGCGAGTATCGATTACGTTGCAGTAGGAAACTCATGGTAGGGCTACTGGTAACCGTAGTTGTGGACTCTAGTCTGTTATCGTAGAATAAGATTCGCTAAATCACTTATTGCTAAGTAGCAATAAGTGATTTTGCTTATACGTTGTTGAACATTATTTATCTGTGACCAGTGAGTTGGGCCGGGTTACACGTTAGGCCATAATAAAAACGATGCTAAGTTTCGCAAAGATATATTATATCGTCATAAGATGGTGAGACCAGAAAAAAACAAGTTTTAAATAATTACTTTATATCAACATCCCAGGTTCTTTTACTTATTTGTGAAGAGTATGCGCAGGAATTGTTCAACCTTATTCCACGTCAGTATCCCAATTTTTACACTGAACTAAAAGATGCCGGGAAAAGTTTCACCCGTACGTTGTTGACATACTGAAAATACGGACAAAGCGTTTTGCATCCTCATTTTTAATGCGGACAGCAAAGGAGTGAACTTGCTTTCGGCGTCTGATTCTGAGTAGAGATTTTCAAGGCCAGAGTGAATAGATTTCTTCTGGGTAAGCGTGCTCTATCTTAGACGTCGTCATCGCGCTTTATGGACGTGTCAGTGGCCAAACGCAAGCCCATTTATAATAAAAAAAGTCTCTGTATGAATACATAATATTACTAATAAATAATAAAACAAAATATCATTACCTAGGTATTTTTATTGATTCAGAAACTAGCTTTCACCCCGTGGTTTTACCCGCTTTCCAAAGGGATCTAAACATATTCCGGGATAGATTTTTTCTTATATGTTGTTCCAGATGATGGTCTACCTGTGTGTCAAATATCATCCTAATCGGTTGTGAATTCGGGCGTCACGAAGTAACAAACAAACAAACTAAAAGCTTAAAGCAAAAGCTGCACTTGAGAGCCAGTTCCTTGTAGGCTGTGTGTGCGGCCACATCATCACTTATCATGGTGAGATTGTGGTAAAACAAAGGCCTATACAAAGTAACAAACAAAAAGTTACTTTAGCATTTATTATACTAGTAGGATATTATTTTAAAGTTATTAATACACATGAATAAGCAGTTTCTTGGTAATTTTAACTACTTCCATATGTACGTTATATATACTAAATAATATGTGCGCCCTTGAAACAAGATACACTCGGGTGAATTGAGTAATATCCTTTAACAAATACTTGGCCGTGACTAACGTAGGTATGTTGTATAAGTACGTAAACTAAAAACGTTTCTAGTCTCATCTGTGGAAGGTACAATAACATAAATGAAAGATAAAAAAAATCTTTATTTCAGCTGTAACTGAAACTGCCCACCGAATTATCGGGCTCAAAAACATCATTGTTGGTATTAGTTGATGATTAGTTCTTAGTTAGTTTAAGGCTATAGCATTTTATTAATGAACTACTGTAGTTAACTCCAAAGATATGAATTGTATCCAGAACCAACACCAGGTTCATAAATTCAGCTGAGTCGGATAACATTTACCCAAATTAATCATGGCCGATTTAGATACTCTATAATAAATAAATAAATCATAAATAAATAAATATCCTGGGACATTCCTCACACACGTTCATCTGATCTCAAACTAAGCAAAGCTTGTACTATGGAAACCAGATAACTGATATAATACATATACTACTTTTGTTTGTAAATACATGCTTAATATACATAATACACCCAGACTCAGGACATACAGACATGTTCATGCACACAAATGCATGTCCTGTGTGGAAATCGAACCCACGATCTGCGGCGCTATAGGTTAAGACTTCACGTCTTAACCAACTGGCCCGTCAAAATAATGATTAAGTATGTTTGAGGATTGAGATAACTTTATTTCCCATAAGAATTCAATTCACTTCATGAGAAATTACAGTAAATAAAAATGTAGGTAAATAATGTTGGGCATTTGTAGGTAAGTAATGTTGGTAGACTACTATTGAAATGTATATAAAACTAATGTGGGTATTAGGCAAAATATTTCCTTCAAAGAGTTCGTTCGACCATTTATGTTTTAATGATAAAATCTGTATGTTTACTAAGTTTGTTTTATAATTATACATTTTTATTGCCAAAAACGGAATCAACGATTACAAGAATTAACCATACGAATTGTTTAGACTATAAATTAACATTATAAATGTTAGGATTATATTTCATGATACATCTCGCCAAAAACATTACTCAAAACTCAATTCTAATTTTATTCTGAGAAGTCTCGAAGTATGATCGCGAGATGTCTTTTTCCGGGACTTTGAAACTGTCGAGATTTCCCAAACCCTAGTGTTATCTCTCACAATATTGCACAGGAACACTTCTGCTAATGCTCTAGAGTCCCAGATTATAAAAGGAAATTAATCTGTATGAAGCCGAAGGGAGAAATCTAAGGTGCAAGCCACATAAGAGCTGGCGCGGGCGCGGTCATGGCACGGACTTGCAACCATGCCAACTTGAACTACCAGTAGTACTACTATATCACTATAGCGGTACTGTAGCAGTAGGAGCCATAAAGTAACAAGTTCATTGCATTGCCAATGTTCTGTTTTTCATTTATTATATCCACTGTAGATATAAAATAGACTATAATATCGTCTCATAACTCTACAAACAGAGATAAAAATTGAGAAGTCGAGGCATACTCTACCGAAAAATATTTGTGTTTATAAATACTAAAAGATTGTATGTACTAATCACTACTCTAAAAGGATCACAATAACAAATGTGGCAACATTTAAAATGATGTCCCTAGCATGAGATGCGCCCACGCATGTCACGCACGCAAGCCGACATGAGTTGCGAGTCTGTTATCAGTGCATCTCACATAGTGCCGAACTATGAATGAATCATTGGTACTTAGACCTTTTATGTTAGTTAGTCTGGTCGGACAGTCACCCGCGTCTGTGGCCTCGTTTTATAGTCGGAAGTGTTTATGGACAGTCTTTGCTTGTGAACTTCTGATACAATTTATGTCTCCTATGTAAGCTTAAGGCAAAGACAATCTTTGGATTTAATGGTAAATGAATATAACTTTTTTGGAAGTGTTGACAAATGTCTTCCGACGATGGTAAAAGAGAGAATTTGATTAATTATACACATATTAAGAGGTATGCGTTTTAGAAGAAACTGGATATCAGATAGTTTAATATAATAATGAATTGTAAATGATCAAAGGATGAATTAAATAATGTGTCTGAACCTATAATTTATTCATCGAATATAATTAAGAATTCTATGAAATGAAAAAAAAAAAAACGGAAAAGTGCGTGGGCCAAGACTATACGGACATGAGGTGCCGTAATACCTTAAAAATACTAACCTTATTTGAAAATGTGTTTTCGATTGTAAAGGATAGCTCGTGTGCGAGAAAACTCTCACTGGGCTCGATAGTTTTTCTCGTAAAGTCTTCAGTCGGCATGTCGAAACTATAAACAACATTTCAAAATCTTCAGGTTAATCAAAATAATAATCAGCGTAAACAAAACTAAAAGGACACTCTATTTACGAAGCCTTATTAATTAGTAATTACTCGTATAAATTGTATAATAGATATACACTAATGAATAGACTTAAATTAAGATCAACAATAAAGTAATAAATTATACAGTACAATAGTAATATTAGCTAAGTAGGTATATACAGATAGAGCGCGCGCCCGGTTGGCAATAAGGAACATTCGAGTGAATGCAAGCCGCTTCTATAAATACGACCCACAATCATTCAGTTTGTACTATTTACTTCGAACCCTATTGTCGAGCGCGTTTACATCATGTATAGGGTAATTCTATACTCTATTATTTTAATCCATTATTTTACACCTCGATTT
The DNA here is from genome assembly GCA_947623365.1 of Achlya flavicornis. Classification (NCBI taxonomy): domain Eukaryota; kingdom Metazoa; phylum Arthropoda; class Insecta; order Lepidoptera; family Drepanidae; genus Achlya; species Achlya flavicornis. The sequence continues at coordinate 6,852,255 of OX392488.1, forward strand.
GAGGATCATTTACGCTGATTTTACTAACTATATTCATTTCGCCTAGGTTTTGCAATACAAGGATGTGGTGTTAAAAGATTGTGAATTGAAACTGTATGTCAAAGGATTGTTATATTATACATGCAACTGGCGTGTTGTGTAACGAACGGCTGATGCACTGACCGTACACTTTAACTTATCATACGCTCAAATTGTCACAGATTTGCTGTCCAAGTGCATTATCTCCGGCCTCATGCCTTAATTTGTGGTTTAATTCCTTCAAACTAGATAACAAGAACATACATATCAATTAAAGTGTTAATTTTAAGATGAAACCCGTGAAATAAAGTGTTGTGGGTATAATAAATTTCGATGTCTTTTTTTTTCAGATATCAATATTGGTGTGCGTCTTGCCAACAGTGATTAGTATAATAGTGAGGGATCCACCGCCATCGCCCTCAGATTACAAATACTCGTACGACATCGAGGACCCAACCACAGGTGACAAGAAGAGTCAGCACGAAGTGAGGCAAGGTGACGTCGTCTCAGGAGCTTACACCGTTCTTGGGCCAGATGGTACAAAACGAACAGTGGAGTATACAGCCGATTCAAAACATGGCTTCCAAGCTGTCATCAGCGAAGAACCTGCTGAAGTGCCCGCAGTAACTAAACCACAACCAACAGTGAGCAATGATAACTACGCACACTACTATAACAAGCCTATTGCACATCCAGTGTACTCGCCAGTGAGTCCCGCGCCTTACTATTCTAGGAATTATCAAGCACAAGTGGCCAAGGCATACTTTATTCCAGCCAATGAAATAAATCCTGAAAACCAGCATTTTGCTGAAGGTCAATATTTTATTCCTAAAAAGTAAATTAACATACGTACTGAAAAGGATGTAATGAAATGTGATATTATTATTAAGAATGGCATTGTAATAATAAATTAAGAATGTAATAGTAGGAATGGAAAAGCAGAGGTTCTGTGCCTATACTGAATAAAGTAGGTAATTGCACCCATTTACGATATGACAAAAGTGATGTTATTTAATAACTAACATAAGATAGTCAAATAGGAGTACAGATAGTTGAGCTTTTTCTTAGCTATACGACGGCCATTTAAACGCCATAAATAAATAATAAATAATATTTTAGATTGTATTTAATTGAGTGTCTATTCCAAAGCCCAGCCCCAATTTGCATATATATACATTTAACTATGCAAATAACTAAACTTTCCGTTTGACACATTCCAGAATTACCTTGAAATTAATAACAGGTTAAATAATATAAACAACTATGAGATAATAGCAATTAGTGGGTAAACAGTTCCGTAGCCAAGACACAGAGGTTCATGGTCGAAGCGCGGGAAGCGGGTCGGCGAAAGGCCAGAAAGGCTGTCGCGGCGTGGCCTTGAAGCCTTAGTATTGTCACAATGGTGAATGCAGTGTGATTTGAGTTGACTCTAGCTAAGGTCCATAGATAAAATATACAGCCTTAGGTCACAGATAAACCTTTGTGCGTTCAAGTGACTCCCACATGAATCTTGATCAGGGCTGAGTATGGATCAGTATAGTAAGCCAAGTCTGTGTACTTTTCGACATCAGTTTTATTAATACTAATAAGGTAGCACACAAGTATGCGGCTAGACTGATGGTAATAATAACTGAGAGAAAACAGATAAAAAAAAACCGGCCAAGTGCGAGTCAGACTCGCGCACCGAGGGTTCCGTACAAACCTGTAGGTATATAAGTAAATGGTAGTATAGACCTGAGTATTTGATATTAATTTCAATTTATGACCTATTAAAAAAAACTACTTACTAGATCTCGTTCAAACCAATTTTCAGTGGAAGTTTGCACCGTAATGTACATCATATATTTTTTATAGATTTATTATTCTCTTATTTTAGAAGTTACAGGGGGGGGGACACACATTTTACCACTTTGGAAGTGTCTCTCGCGCAAACTATTCAGTTTAGAAAAAAATGATATTAGAAACCTCAATATCATTTATCCATATCCTATCCATAGACCCCCACACTTATGGGTTTGATGAAAAAAAAAAATTTTAGTTTCAGTTCTAAGTATGGGGAACCCCCAAAATTTATTGTTTTTTTTCTATTTTTGTGTAAAAATCTTAATGCGGTTCACAGAATACATCTACTTACCAAGTTTCAACATTATAGTTCTTATAGTTTCGGAAATAAATGGCTGTGACATACACGGACAGACAGACAGACAGACAGACAGACAGACATGACGAATCTATAAGGGTTCCGTTTTTTGCCATTTGGCTACGGAACCCTAAAAATATCTTGTTAATTATTTCTTTTCATTTTACGCCTTATAATACTTAATTTGTTGGTATCATTAACATAATGAAAAATTTTTAAAACCTGGTAAGTAAGAGTCTGACTCGCACATGGAGGGTTCCGTACAATAATAATAATAATGTTACCTTACTCAAATTGACTGTAAAATGAAAATAGTAGGCGCAACAAAAAAAAAAACCAAAAGAAGACGTTTCTGGTATGCGGAGCCACTTAATTTTAAATTTTATTATTTGTTGTTATAGCGTCTATAGAAATAGATATTCTGTGAAAATTTCAAGTACCTATTACGGTTCATGAGATACACTGACAGACAGACGGACGGACGGACGGACTGCGGAGTTTTATGAATAGGCTCCCATTTGGTACCCTTTGGGTACGGAACCCTAAAAAAGTAAAGTGATTGCGGTAATATACCACATCTATCGAATCTAAATCACGTCTATAGCTATTCTCTGTGGACTTTTGTTTACAATTAAAGAGTTAGGTCGTCGCTGAAGATCACGTGTCTTAAAGAAATGTATATATATAAAATTCAAAGTCCTGACTGACTGACTGATATATCAACGCACCGCACAGCCTAAACCACTGGTCTTAGAGACATGAAATTTAGAGGGTATGTCCTTTGTGAATATTAGGTATCCACTATGAAAGGGTTTTTCGAAATTCCACTCCTAAACGGGTAAAATAGGGGATGGAAGTTTGAATGAAAGTCCGTCAGCAAGTAAGGATCTTCAAATATTGTGTTTAGGCTGAAGATTGAAAATTAATTTATACGTGTCTTAGCGTTTTTAATAATTCCAACCTCGGAGCGGGATGAAGTTGTTTTATTTTGTTTTATTTTATTGTTGTAGAAAAATATGTCATTTGTTTCCTGTAGGCCACGCGGGCGAAGCCGCGAGCAGGTGCTAGTAACCGTATATGCGAGCTGAGTCATTGAACCAGCTCACACACCTGAGCCGTGAGCTGTTATGCAGCTTGCGTATTTTTGATGAGTTACACACCTCTAGTTTTGTTTATTGTGATGTGACGTCACACCTGAGAAATGTCACGTGACCGGCTGTTTTTGCGCGAATTTCAAATGAAATGTTAAAAATATTTTTTTTTCCTTGTAAATAATTTTTTTTTGATAAAAAGATAATTGTAAGAGGTAAGTATAAAATACACGTATGTAAATTTTAAAATATGTTTCCGAAAACTGTCAAGTAGCCAATTATACAAAACGAAGCGTGCGTGTGCAATAACATAAAAATATGAGTGATAATACAATATTTTAATTAATCATTCACAAAGGTGCCACAGGGCAAAGTTCAAACCAGTATCCGCAACCACAGCGCTTGGGGCAACCCTGATGTAGCCACATGTACTCCAGATGGAAGGTATCTGGATGGCAGCGGCAGCCCATCAGCCGCTTGTTCAGTGCACTTGGGATCAGGTTGGGTCGCTCTCGTGTGCCCGGACCTGACAATAAATAAATAGACTTCGTATCGTATATGTATATATGAACTTTTAATAATAATATTAAGCTTTTGCTAGTGACTAAAATATTATGCTCTACATTAAAGTAGGGGTAAAGTCCACGGGGCGGCTGCTTACCATTTCATTAATAAATATATATTTTCATGCAGTAGGAGTACGTTTTTTTTTTCCTGGGTCATTCATCACTCACGGTCATCTGATCCCAAACTAAGCAGAGGCCTGTACTATGGAAACCAGATAACTGATATAATCCATATACTACTTTTTGTTTGTAAATACATAATTACACCCAGACTCAGGATATACAGACATATTCATGCACACAAATGCTTGTCCTGTGTGGGTATCGAACCCACGACCTGCGGCGCGATAAGTGGAGTCCTAACCAACCGCGCCAGCTGGCCCGTCATTAAAAATTCAATAAAGATTTATTGACATGTGATCAATTTAACCTAAAATAGTTGAAAGAGTACCTTTCTTAATAGCCAAGATGTTGAAAGGATCACAGTTGCCAGCCATGTGGGCCAGCAGTTCCCGTTTCTCGACACCGGTCACGTGGTCTAGAGGGTCGTGCATCGAACCGTAGACTCTCACAGCCGCACGTCGTAGCTGAGGTACCCTCGCTCTTAACCACCACATCGCCTACAATGTCAATGATTATTAAGAGATCAAGTCTTGCTTCGTTTCCCAGGCCAATTGGGGGCTTAAGGTTGGCCTTATCACCCTTACACGGACAAATCAGCGAGCAAGCTCTCAAACGAGGGTAGAGCACTATTAAAAAAATATTTGTTTGAGCATTGTGAATATTTAGGTAGTTCTTTAAACAGGAAGCACTCAAATATATGTACATACCTGTTTACGCTGTTCTACTCTGCCTAGGCACATTGGTAAGGCGGTTATTTTTTTGGAAAAATAAGAATTATTACCATATATATTTAATCATAAATATCTTTCGTTTAGTCTCGACCTCTGGTAAGCAAAGATAAGCTTCAGAAGATGTATCTAGTAAAATCTAGTTGTTTGTGTCAGGAAGCACAGTTCAGAAGCTAATTCCCAGCATCTTCAGTGACTCGAGTCATAAGAACATCAAACCTGAAGATGCCGGGAAAATATTCACCCATGTTTTTTTTTTATACAACTTAGTCGGTAAACAAGCTTACGGCCCACCTGATGGTAAGCGGTTACCGTAGCCATATGGACGCTTGCAACACAAGAAGCATCGCTCACGCGTTACCGACTTTTCCCCCCTCCCCTATGAGCTCTGGCGACCTTACTCACGCGCAGGAACACAACTTTACAGAACATAAAGTTATTCGGCTGCGGTATTCTGTAAGGTGGAGGTGCTTCCCCAGCTGCTCTTTGAGCGAATAAACGCTATACTCTACCTCTCTCAAAAAATGTTGTTGACATACCGAAAATACTTGCTTATTGTGTTTCCTGACTCTTACAATCTAGGGACCTTAAGTTCTTCTAAGCATGCTCTATCTTATGCTTGTCATCGTCTTTTATGGATGGGTCAGAAGCCAAACGCAAGCCTATTAATAATAAAAAAAAGCCCGAAGTATGATTTATCCATTTTTTGTTTGAATGATGAACGTTGAATCATGGACGTACAAATTGGAATGTTCTTAATGAATGGGATGTACACGGGATTATAATTTACGGCAGTTTCTAAAGGCATCTTGTCTCAACGCAAAACAGAGGAATTTATGTTACAGCATGGACGGACATAGATGGATGGGACTGGATGGGACAGCTTTGTCTTCACGACTCATTGTCGATAAGTCCTCTACCACATTATTCACTGACTTAATTCATCCAGCTAGTACCTACGTCACTACGTTACGCCTAAGTATAAATAATAACTACTTATAATAAAAAATTGCTTGTTTTTTATACATCTATGCTTACCATATTTTGATAAATGATAAACAAAATTTATTTGACGCGACATGTCAATGCTAATCAGAGTTCAGGGAATTCCTCTATGTTTTTTTTTAATACCGATTTCCAGCCAGTTTTATAAATTAATATAAGATTTTGCGTGGATTTTACATTGTAAGAGATATTTATAGAAAAAAAAGTACTTAATCAATTACTAATTCTATTCAATCTATCAATCAATCAATAAAATCTAATAAATTGTCTCACTCAAAAATGACCCAGATTTCAATAAAATTTGCTTAAACGCTTGGTGGCAAGGACATGCCGCCCAAAAAAGTCACTCGATATTACAATGCAAGTGAGCTTTGTAGTTAAGATCAATCATAGTGTCTACTTGCTCTTACCTTTGTATAACTCGAACCGATTCAGTAGGCTCTATGCTTTTTAAGAAATGATTAAGTGATGTAACCTTTTCAAAGCAACCGGTTCATATGATCTTACATACACATTAGAGCGATGGTAATGCAATGCCCGAGGCGGTCGAGAGCTGTATAAAAAGTCGGAGAGTTACAATTAAGGCACATTCAACTTGAGGTATCCTCTAAGTGAAGTCACTGTCATTCCTCTAACAATGGCTTTTAAGGTACGAGTAATTTGAGTATTTAAATTAATTTGAGTCCAAGATATTATCATGTCCAAAAAAGACACCTACGCAAAATATGATTTTATCCCCCTTTCTTCATTCATTTGTAACTTTATCTTTTAGTTCTTTTATTAATTACTATGAAAGTGTTCTTATCGTATTCTTTCTTATTGTCTCTATTTTGGGGAAGACACTTTGATCTTAATGAGTGCCATTTGTACTAGGTTCATTTCTCTATATACTTGTACGTAGTATTAATATACTCTGAGATATAACTAATACATTTATATAATTATTTTCAGCTGATAGTTCTGGTTTGCGCTATCGCCTGTGCACAGGCTGGCATCATCACCCCCGCGGCATATACCGCTCACCCCGCTCCGGTGGCATACGCAGCTGCCCCAGCTACATACACCGCTCACCCCGCTCCGGTGGCATACGCCCATGCCCCGGCTACATACGCTGCCCACCCCGCACAGTTGACATATGCCGCTGCCCCTGTGGTTCACGCTGCACCCGTAGCATATGCCGCTCCCGTCGCCAAAGTAGCTGCTGTCGCGCCCCTCGCTAAAGTTGCCGTCGAAGAATACGATCACCACCCACAATATAGCTTCGCCTACGACGTGCAGGATGGTTTAACCGGTGACTCCAAGACCCAGCACGAGACCCGCGATGGCGACGTCGTCCGTGGATCCTACTCCGTGGTCGACCCCGATGGCACCAAGCGCACTGTCGAGTACACCGCCGACGACCACAATGGTTTCAACGCTGTAGTGCACAAGGAGCCTCTGGGCCATGTCGCTAAGGTCGCTGTCGCTCCCGTCGCGTACGCCGCACCTGTGGCTAAGGTCGCCGCTCCCGTAGCCTACGCCGCCGCACCCGTGGTCCACCATGCCCCAGTGGTTCACGCTGCTCCCGTCGCCTACTCTGCCGCCCACTACCATCACTGAAAGTCACTAGTCATAGCGTTAGCCGACGAAGTATTTATTTATTTTAACATGATGAAGAATAAATTTTATAATTTTCTATGAAACATTTTGTGTTTTATTTTTTTTCGTTATAATCAAATGGTAAAATTTTACAGTAGTTAACTCGTAGTTTGTGACCACTTGACTTGCAATGTTGAAAGTCAATAAATAAGGCATTGAAACCTGACTATCGTTTACTGTCTATGAATAAAATCATTGATGATGATCACTTTTGACTTCTTTGTAACACTAAAAGCAAAAATAATAATTTCCTTTAATTTCTTAATAGCATTGGCGACCACGTAATTAAATTGGTAGTTAATCGATAAATTGCTAATATCTTGCTCAAATTAAAAAATATATATATATTTCTTTCGATACACACTTCTACATAACCTGACAGATAAATAAATGAACTGCTTCATTAATAACTAATCAACATTATATACTTTTGAATTAAAAGCATTTTTATATAAAAAAATCTTTTAATTGGCCAATACCGGGGCTCTTGCCCTAATTACCGAACCTGCTCACAAAATTTCACTAGAATCGGTTGAGAAATGCGACCTGTAGCTATAGACATCCGCTCGAACACCGAACATACGCAAGCATTTTTGCCCAAGCTGAGACTCATCGCTAAGGGGTTCAAGCCTCCCAGCCCCCCCAGGAGTGTTCTGTAATCTGAGTTAACACTAATGATACTATATTTTAATATTTAATTTATCCGTTTTATTTGTTAGCATATTTTTAATATCTAAGTTATCAGTATTATTTATTATTAAAATCGGGGCCGAAATTCCCTTGAGCATTTTTCGTTATTCTATCCCCCATAGCCTATACTTTCGGATTTAGCTTTCATTGCCCAGTTGGAATAAAACCGGCCCAGTGCGAGTCTAACTCGCTATCCGAGTGTTCCGACCTTCCTTCATATTACTTTTATTTTTGCACTTCAGGGGGCCTACCACAAGCTCTTAAAACAAGGTTAAAATAACCTTATTTGTCTTTTGTCCCTCTTTGACATCCGGCGTCAAAACAGGACAAAAGACAAATAAGGTTATTTTAACCTTGTTTTAAGAGCTTGTGGTAGGCCCCCTGGTCAAAGTTTGTTTGCTGAGAACCCTATACTTGTATAAGACTTGTATGTAACGGAGAAGGGCGTTGGTGTCTGCGAACTCAATTTTTATACTTTTGTAGATATCATCGTTTTATTTTTTTGTTGTTCAATTTGTACCAGTGGCACGATGCCCTATGTAAATCTATGTTTGTACCATAATGCTGTTCCTATACATATTTTTTTATATACAATAAGCAACTGTTGTAATAAACCGAACGGCATAGTTTTGCGCTCCTATGTTTATGTTTGTCTGTAAATGATTTCGAAAAACTGTGCTCGTTCGGAACTTAGTTCTATTTTTCCTGCAATATTTACCTTCTTATTATAGATTTTTCGCTTTGCAGACATTGTGATAATGAGGATGGATGATATTTTTTCAAATTTTTCATCAGGAAATTGTACGTCCTGGTGACAAAATTTGCTTGTTTCGGACAAACAAATTTTGTCATTAATTTAAGACCTGTGTGTAATAATATGTGCAATTTTTTACAAATAAAGTTTTGTTTTATTATTAGATTATTCCATTAAAGTTGGCCAAATAAATTGAATTGAATTGAATTGAATGTACTGTGAAATAGAAAACATCTAAACTATAAAAATAGGCATCTAAATTTTCAATACATTTGTACTTCGTATAAGTTGTAGAAACTATCGTAAATACCTAGTATAGTAAATTCTAACGTTATCAGACGTTGATTAGCTAAAATTCTGACGTCTTTATCTGACACGTGACATTTGGTGATCGAAAGAGTGAGACGGAGGACACTATTACACTGATTTAGTTAAAAAGCTATTATGAATAATAGGGTTTTCGGATAGCAGTCAAAAACACAACATGAGTGTCCACTATTTAATGTTTAAGTTTCAACTTTGATTTGATTCACCATGGTTAATTATTGGATTAATTATAAAGAAAATATAAATAAAAAATTATAGCTTAAAAAAACACCACCAAATTCAAATCACTAAGTCCTACCGCGATACATGGAACTGCAGTCACTGAGAAAATTTCGGTGAGCATGTCGACGTTAGACGTTCCTTCTGTCGAATTTTATACCAAACTACGTATTCGTACGTGGTACATACTTTCGCAAGCGTGACGTACGAATACTATGTAAGCGAGTGTCAACGATCCTACTGCCGAGTAAACCAAAAGAGCGCGATGTGTTCCGTAGAAAATATCCAATTCTCCCAATTTGTTTTTTTTTCGGTATCTGACCCTCAAACCCGTGTGGTTAGAGTTCCAACGTCGTTATTTCATACTATTTAGTTTCGAATTTCGAAGATAAGGGTAGAAGAATGGTATTTTTAGGGTTCCGTAGCCAAATGGCAAAAAACGGAACCCTTATAGATTCGTCATGTCTGTCTGTCTGTCTGTCTGTCTGTCTGTCCGTGTATGTCACAGCCATTTATTTCCGAAACTATAAGAACTATAATGTTGAAACTTGGTAAGTAGATGTATTCTGTGAACCGCATTAAGATTTTTACACAAAAATAGAAAAAAAAAAAAAATTTTGGGGGTTCCCCATACTTAGAACTGAAACTCAAATTTTTTTTTTCATCAAACCCATAAGTGTGGGGTGTCTATGGATAGGTCTTCAAAAATGATATTGAGGTTTCTAATATCATTTTTTTCTAAACTGAATAGTTTGCGCGAGAGACACTTCCAAAGTGGTAAAATGTGTGTCCCCCTGTAACTTCTAAAATAAGACAATGATAAATCTATAAAAAATATATGATGTACATTACGGTGCAAACTTCCACTGAAAATTGGTTTGAACGAGATCTAGTAAGTAGTTTTTTTTTAATAGGTCATAAATTGAAATTAATATCAAATACTCAGGTCTATACTACCATTTACTTATATACCTACAGGTTTGTACGGAACCCTCGGTGCGCGAGTCTGACTCGCACTTGGCCGGTTTTTTATAATATTTGAACTTGCTCTACTTTGAAATTTCTACATTAAAAACTAAAATTGTTTTAACATTTTTTCCATTTGCTTAAGCGATATTTAAAACTACTTCTAATTTCAAATCGATAGAATTAGTAGTTGCTGACATATAGGGCTGTGACACGCACTGACATATGCTCGGAGTCGCAACATAAGGCCTTTTTGGTTCGGAACCCTAAAAATTATAGAATTTATAAAATAATGATAATGAACAAACATCGTCCCCTTTTTTACCCCTTTGGAATGGAATTTTCAAAAATACTGAAGCATTCATTATTGCAGTTACGTATACGAGAACCCACGTTTTATGGTTCAACTTTCATAATGTCCCCTCTTACACACAAATCCAAAGTCACCCATTTTATTTATATTGATGTTGGGTTTTACTTTGAAAGACGAGCTATATTGATTTAGCCATAAATTAAGGTTTAAGTTGTAACAAACCGAACATTTTAGATATCGTCACTTTCATGAGCTAAACTTTGAAATTACAATATTATGTAGGTATTCATCCGTTTCATTTCCTGATTCACGAACTATTAGGAACTTAATTGGATAAATACAAAGCACAAGCGATACAAGCGATTTAGAGCCCCTCAGTCTGAGGAGAGACTTTGCCTCCTTACGTGTGTTCTACCGCTTGTACAACGGAGAGTGTTCTAAGGAATTGTTCGACTTGATGCCCACGGCTACCTTCTAGCATCGCAACTCTCGCCATCGACGGGGAGTCCATCCTCACACATTGAAACACGATTTGTTTCGAACTGTACGGGCTAAAAGGAGTTTTCTTCCGCGGACGCTCGGACTGTGGAATGAGCTCCCCGCCGTGGTTTTCCCAATGGAGTACAGCATGGGGTTCTTCAAAAAGGGCGTGAAGAGATTTCTTCAGTGTCGGCTACGCGCGAGTGTTACCCCTAGTGTTGCAAGCGTCCATAGGCTACGGTAACTGCTTACCATCAGGCGGGCCGTATGCTTGCTTGCCACCTTAGTGTATAAAAATAATAATTGCGGTGAACAATAAGTATTATTCTAGATTTAAAGATTTTACAGTTTCATAATAGTTGGCCAAAAGTCAAGAACGCGTCCGAATTTTCCGCCATTGACAAATTGTAGCTCATTTTCAATTGCGTGCACATCCATACTGATGCGCATACACAATGCTAAGCGCGAACTTGGGGCGGTGACACAACCACCTGCTACTATATATACCTCGCCGGACGCTCCAGGAGCATAGTCACACTTGACTTCTCTCGACATCTCACCTAAGGGATCAAAAATGGCCTTTAAGGTAATTTTCATCTTAATGAATATTCTGTTATCAACAAAAACTACATTTACTGTTGATAAGACAAAAGTTAATTTTATAATAGGTCATATTTTTTGCTAATGAATTTCCGAGTCACTTATAAAAGTAAAATCTAGTAATACAGTAAATCAAGTGTTCATCAACCATATTTTTGTTTTGGTATAATTATAACAAGATTTTTATCATGAATTCGTATTGTTTTCATTACTTTCTCATAAATTCTCTTTTTTACCGCAATACCGGAAATCCGTTTCTGTCATTTTTCAAGTTCTACTTACTGACTATACTCATCGATGTGATATAATATATTCACGTTCAGTGGCGACCACTCACCACTGTTCTAAGCTCATTAGAATGCAGGAGGCTCCGCGTGGTGTGTCCTTGACGAACGAGGTATACTCTGCTTGTTTGTAATTTCTCCGCGCATAGTCTTATGCAATAGTAGTAGTCTCGCCCTCGATAACCGTGTCACTATTTCAAGTACAATTAATGTGATGCACATGAAACAGTAGAAATCAATACTCATAGTTTTCAATGTTATATTTTTTTTTCTAGTTTGTCATCGTGTCTTGCCTTGTGGCCCTCATCCATGGTAGCGTGGCTTCAGTGTCGCGGCCGGTGGCGGCAGCTCTCGTGGCCGAGCCTGTCGTGGCAGCGGCGAGACTTGAAGAATTCGACCCTGTCCCACAGTACCAATTTGGATACGAAGTTGCTGATGCACTCACCGGTGATTACAAGACCCAAAATGAACAGCGCAATGGGGACTTGGTTCAAGGCTCATACTCTCTAGTGGAATCAGATGGCACACGCCGTATTGTTGATTACTCTGCTGACTCCATCAACGGTTTTAACGCGGTGGTTCGGAAGGAGCCTTTGGTAGTCCCGGCGCCTGCTGTTGTCGCCGAGCCTGCCGTGGTAGCTGCTAGATATGCTGCTGCCCCAGTAGTAGCCGCCCCTGTTGCTGCTCGTTTTGCTGCCGCTCCCGCCCCAGTAGTCGCTGCCCCTGCCAGGTACACCGCTGCCTACACGTCTCCCGTATACCCCGCGCCTGTGGCTAGGTACGCCGCCTATCCAGCTCCCTTTGCCGCCTACACCGCCCCCGTGGCTAGGTACTCCGCTGCGCCAGTCGTAGCTGTATAAAATCTCTGGGCACGCAAGCAAGGACTGATTTCAATATTAAATGGCAAATACATTTTTTACGACGAAATATTAACATATTTTAATTGCGTACAACCCTCATTATATTTTGATCAAATCTTATTTTTGATTCTGCAGCAAGAAAAGTACATTATGTATAGGTAAACATCAAACTGTTCATCATCATACACAATATCAGATTCTCTACCAGAGCACTTAGTGAATTAAAGTATTTAGCAATGAATTAATTTAAGTTTAAGGTTTAAAAAAATAGTCATAAACAACTTTCTAATATCACGTATTCTTCTCGATTATACTCTTATCATTATTTCATCTATGAAATAATACTAAAAAGTACGCTGCCTTTACCACCGTGCTATGGTTTCTCCACGACATTGTCAAGCTCATTGTAGGATTCGAACCTACGAACTTTACCATTGCAATCGATGTCACTACTACTGAGCTATTATCGCCTTCAATTATACTTTACCATACTTGTATTGCGAGTGTACACGGTGTAGCTACGCAAGGTATGGAGTTGGGTACAAAGTACTTTTTCTAGGTAATAGAGAGCATCGCGCATCTTGCTCGCATTTCTCAACAGTTCTTCTCGTTTCGCCGCTGTTCCGCTACACAAAAAGATATCGTTTAACAGCTTATCTACTTTTTTTTAAAGCTCAATCACACCGTTTAACCGCCTTGCACATCTCTGATAGAAATCCACCTTCAGTGCCTTCAGGGTTCACTGTCAAAAAGCTGCGGAAAGAACAAAGCTACGTTCAACCACAACGATTTACATAATCTTCGCTCTTGGCAATAAAATTAAAATCATAGATAAAATTTTCTGTCAGATATACAACAGTCAAATGTCTGCTTTGATACACATACATTAATTATTTCTTGCACTTAAATATATATTTAATTGTGATTTCGAGTCTACATAAACAATTCAGAAATGGAAGAAAAACAACTATATGGTGCACTAACAGTTTACCGCGAAAGAGGTGCTTATCTTCGTCGCCTTGAACAATTTGAAAAAGCAAAAGCATCGTACGATGAGGCTTTTACATCCACTCCTGATGATGTGAGGACACTAACTGGACGCAGTCAGGTATGCTCAGATGCCGTGCAACCCGTACAGGCGTACTCGGACGCAGAGCTAGCGCTCAAAATGGAGCCTGGCAACATGAACGCGCGCAATATGCAGGCTCGCGCAATGTACACCATGTCTGACTTCGAGCGCTCTGTCGTTATGAACTACCGAGGTGCCAGGATGCGTCGCCAACCGCCATACTTTATGGAAGGCATCAATCAGGGTGTGGAAACTATTCAAGACTGCATCGGTATAAACGCCGGAAACGTAATGCTCGATTTTCTGCCTCTAATAAAACAAATAGAAGCCTTACGTTCGGATGAAGATGAGCCACAAAGAGTTTTACATGTGTCTCGCATACCCAAACTGGAACGTAAACGCAAATTAACTCAAATGGAGGCTCGAAAGCATTTGACTCTAGCTCGCGTACTTGCCATGAAATATCTTGGACCGATGGCTTACGATAAGTTCTTCTTACAAGAACTCACTGAAGATCCCCGACTCAAGAGTGCTAATTCGGGTGGAAGTTTAGAATTACAAGCGATAGTAAAAGAAGCTTTACGGTCTCTTACTGAGAGACAAGATATGTTGCGTGCTCAACGACCCTACTATACAATTAAATTAGCCGAAAAGGCGGAATCCAAATATCAGAACAAATATAAGGATGCAATATTGATCAAGGAACGTGAGATAGGGGCGCGAACCTCTGAACGGTTGTTGAAGCAAATTGAAAAAAGTTTGCGTGATAATCGTGTCATGGACTTGATAGCGCAAGCTGAGCGAATGCAATTGTTCCTTGATGCAAAGACACCTAGAACATTGCCTGATAAGGAGGTTTATACTGACCGTTTATATAGAGCCGTCGGAGAAGCGTATTTATCACAGCACCGGCTCTCGTACACCCTCAGCGAACGTGGAAATCGACGTCGTATTGCTTTTCTTATGGGTCTACCTGTCGGTCGGCCAAAATCATTCGATTCTGTTATGGCGAATTATCCATATAAATTCATCGACATAAAAGACGCTACAGCGAAAGTAATAGCTACTCTAGATATGTGTGAAAATTCGACAATGAAATGTTGGCTTCAGTACGAACTAGCTCGACTACTTTGTACTCAGAAGAACTTCGCACTCACAAAGTTTTATGCAAAGCGATGCCAGCGAGAAGCGCAGGAATTGGGAAATGTAACCTGGTGGCTGAACGGTTGCTTTGTGCTCATGAGTGGTGACATGCAACAAGGGAACGCGAATGAGGTTCGCATCCAGGTGGAAGAAGCATTCGAGTGGTCGAAGAAGTTACAGGATCCGGAGCGAGTTCAAGCGTTCTTAGGTAAATGTGCAGAGATGGCAGCCGAAGCGGCATCCTCGGATGAGCGTAAAGCGATAGTGCAACGAGAAAGACAGATAATAGGCGTGATGGATGAACAACAACGCATCGAAACACAAGTCCTATTCAAGCGAATGTCGACTGTGCCTTCGGGCCGACACTTCGCGGTGCTGCCTCGCAAGCCGGAGCCGGGCGAGAAGCGGCCGGAGCGGCGTCGTCTCAAACAACGTGGCCTCTCCGTTATTCCTGGACCAGAGAAAGCTTTGACAGCTCCACCACGCTCTGATACACTCGGTTTCCAGATTTTTGATATCTAATTTGGCAATTTTTATAAAAGTGAAGTACTGTTATACTATGAAACATTTTTAAAGCTAACATTGTTATTATTTTGAAAAAATATATCTTATGAATATCTAAAAATCATTAATATCTTTACAGCCCGGCTACACGCTCCATCATGCATACGCAGTTAATAATTGTACAAACAAAGACTGAACACTGTACAGAGGCCACACGTGCAAGAAAGCATGTGCAAACTAGACTGTGCAAACTTCAAAGTATTTTGAGAGCTCACAAACACATCGCACATTTGAAACGTGTGTCATCGATAAACTAGACTAGTCACATGCTCAAGTCAAAGCTGTGCAAATCAAAACTGCACATGCCAATCTTCAGCATGTCAACAATTGCATATGGATTGCACAAGCCGCGCTTCTGGGCAAACCTGGGGCTACCGCCTTGCCGTCAATACGTACAGTCTTACTTGCGCAGATGGGTTTGTGCAGTCATGCTTGCATGCAAGACGGAGCGTGTAGCTGGACTATTAGGCCGACTTGCGTTAAAAGAGTTAGTTCCTGACCTGGGGTTGACCCGACTCGCGGTGTAGCATGATTAGCCGTTATTAATCGATCGGCAAAGTTAAGCTACCACTGTCGTGATCGGTAACTACCTGGATGGGTGCCCGCCTAGTGGAATTTCTAGTCGAGTATTTCCGTGCTTCGGAAGGCACGTAAAGCCGCTGGTCCCGAGTGATAGTAGTTAAGCTAGTTGGAAACCTACTAGGCGGCTTGAAAACTCCAGCAGTAGGTTGGCCACTAGCCTACCTCCACCGACCGCAGTGATACGCGTGGTGGAGTATCTGCCCAGGCCCTTTCACCCTAATTTGTGGAAAGAGCCTGTGCTCAGCAGAGGAATATTATAAGAAGCTCTTAACAATAAGATTCATTGGCTCTAACTAACTTTGTACGAGTTATAAAGATAAACCAGGTATATAAAATCGTAGTGTCGTTTATTATACCAATAATCGATAAATAAATAACATTTTCAAAATAAAATATCGGAACACGTACTGTGAAGGAATTTTCATGATTTCTAAAATACTGTGCTTACTAGTTAAGACATACATTTTATTTATGTTAACAAACATGAATTTCTAAGTCGAAATTCTATGAAGTCTATATCTAGTATTAAATTCTAGCATTTTTTTCAGACTTGTCATCAACTCATGTAATATAAATTTTGTTTATGAAAGGCTAAACCTCCCCGCGCACTAGGCAGCCAGGCTGCGGCAGCCACTCGAACATATGGCGGCGTATGGGAGCCCGCGCACTGGGCAGCCACGAATTCCTATAAATATTTCGGCTGCCGCAGCCTGCCTGCCTAGTGCGCGGGCAGTCTTATTGTCCTATGGTGGGCGGCATTTCATATTCATGTCTGTGTTGTATAGCTATGAAGTCAGTCGCTAATAAATATAAAATACAGGCCCGGTCGTCTTTTACTGTACAAATCAAAGCCCCAATCTAACTTAGACCCTATCTCCCTCAACATAGTGGTAACAACGATTAAACCTTCGAATGGTAGATATGATACTGTTATTTTACTTTCCGCTACAACCTGGCATGAGCTTTTTGAAGCTGCTCAAAATACTTTTAATGTATAAATATAATGTCTCAGAATGGCTCTCTGATAATTTTTTTACCCTAAATACTGATAAGACCAAATATATGTTTTTTTCTATTCGGAATATTAATAGACCCTCTGACAGTCATTATTTAGTAGCTCACACCAATGTGCTTGCCAAAGGCTGGAGCAAACTAATAATATTAGATACCTGGGATTAATTTTGGACTCTAATCTTAATTTTTCAAAACATATTGAAGTGCTAAGTGGAAGGGTCCGTAAACTGATAATAGTGTTCAATGAAATGAAATGAAATGAAATATGAAATGAAATGAAATGAAATAATTTATTCATTCAAATAGGCCTTCACAGGCACTTATGAATAGTCAAACTCTAATACTCTAATGCACGGTTCGGAAGGTTGCTTTTGCTAAGAAGAGCCGGCAATAAACTCAGCAATTACTCTTTTCAAAATCAAACTTAAAATTACATCAGATGTTTCCTGTAGAGCGAGAGCTACACCCAAGCATTTTTATCATTTAAATATTCGGTAATATTGTAGTAAGCCTTCTGTACTAAAGCGGCCTTAATACATTCCTTAAACTTATGTGACGGTTAATTCAAAATTTTATTAGGGATTTTATTATAAAATTGTATACTCAGTCCTAAAAATGAACCTTGCACTTTTTGGAGTCTATAAGCAGAGGTCACAAGTTTATGCTTATTTCTAGTATTAAAAGAGTGCACGTCACTTTTTTTTACAAAAATATTAATATTCTGATGTACAAATAATATATTTGCATAAATATACTGCGATGCTACTGTGAGGATACCTATATGTTTAAACTTATCTCTGAGGGAAGCTCGAGAACTCATATTATAAATAGCTCGCACTGCTTTTTTTTGCAAAATAAAAATGGTTTCTATATCAGCAGCTTTACCCCAAAGTAAAATGCCATAAGACATAAGACTATGGAAATAACTAAAATAAACTAATCGAGCTGTGTCTACGTCTGTTAGCTGTCTAATTTTTCGAACTGCATAAGCAGCTGAACTGAGCTTTCCCGAAAGACATGATATTTGGTTGCCCCATTGAAGTTTCGAGTCTAAAGTAATCCCTAAGAATACTGATGATTCAACAAGACCTAAAGGTTCATTATTTATCATTAAATTACAGCCTACTTTTTTAACATTTGGTAGTGCAAATTTAATACATTTAGTTTTCTTTGCATTTAAAACTAGATTATTTACAGTAAACCAGTTTAATACCCGAGATAATGCACCATTTACATCGTCAAAATTAGATTTCAGTCTATCAACACTAAAAATCAGTGAGGTATCGTCAGCAAACAGTACAATTCCACAGGTATTTTTGACATAAAAAGGAAGATCATTAATATAAATTAAAAATAGAAAAGGACCTAAAATAAAGCCCTGCGGCACCCCCATAAGCACAGGAGAACCAGATGATTTAATACGATTGACATCAACACTTTGAATTCTATCCCCGAGATACGACTTCATCAGATCAAGTGCTGCGCCCCTAACCCCATAATAATTTAGTTTACGTATGAGTGTCCGGTGATCAACACAATCAAAGGCTTTAGATAGATCACAGAATACTCCAATAACATTCTGTGATTTCTCCCAAGCGTTAAAAATATTTCTTAAAAGTGCTACCCCGGCATCAATAGTTGAACGACCCTTTGTAAACCCATACTGCTCACTATGTAATAGTTTATTCAAATTAAAGTGAGCGAGCAATTGCGTTAAAATAATCAAAATGGAAACTGGTCTATAATTAGAAGGATCACTGGGATCTCCCGCCTTGAACAAAGGTATAACTTTGCTATATTTCATTAAATCTGGAAATTGGCCGAAATCAACGCATTTGTTAAATACTAAAGCTAAATGCGGAGCAATGTCATCAATGATACCCTGCAAAACAGTTACGGATACATCCCATAAGTCCCCAGTGCGTTTAACTTTCAAGGTTCAAAACTCTGAAACATATCACCGAACCTAAACTACATTTTGCCCTCTGTCAGTCACTAATTACATACTGCATTACTTCGTGGGGAGGTACTACAGCTAACACAATGAAGTTCGTAGAAGTTTCCCAACGTGCCATGCTATTCTCAAAGTCAGCACCTTTAGTCCGTTATGGTTCCCACCGAAGCTTCTGTATAAAAAATGTGAAGTCCTCACAGTAAGGCAGCTATTTATTCTAGGTATAATCCTCAAGCAACATAGTGACGTAACATTTGACCCCGCTAAAAATATGAAACGTAGAACGGGCAGAGTCTGTGAAACGAGAAAACAGACACATACATCGTTCATCCGGAGGTTTTATTGTTTCTTTGGTCCCTACGTTTATAACAATGTTAATAAAATAATCCCAATTTACCCAATGAACAAACACGAATGTAAGAAGAAAGTCACAGCTTGGCAGACAGAAGAACTTCTAGCAGTTGTGTGCTCACAAAGATAAAAATATTAATAAAAATATTAGGTTTGATTGTTGCCTGTTTAGTTTTTTTTATATTTAATATGATTTTAACTAAAGAATTCTTGTAAAGTATTCATAAGTCTACATTTATTAACCAGTCACACACCCTCTCTCTCTCTCACAAACATCCACACACACCCCAATTCACACACTCATGCACACAAAAACACGTTTAAAAGAGAGAGGTTCATTTTCACACTATTTATTTTAATTTTAATTTTCATTTTAGTTTGGCAACGGATGCTGGTAATAATAATTTAGTCATGTACTCAAGCCCATATTTTTGTGAACAAATTAGTGTAATTTTTGAAAATAAATTATTATTTCGTTTCGTTTCGTTAAACAATCATGATTCGGTTACTGCTCAGCTCCGTTTAGTCATGCATGGTGCATACCTTCCTCTAGGAACCCTTAGGTACTGTGTAAACCGCATTAAAATACAAGTTGTGGTTTTCGAGTAATAAACACTTGGCCATAGAGAGATACGCTGCGTTTTATTATACCTCATCATCATTATATCAGCCTAAGGATGTCTATAGGCCTCCCCCATTAACTTCCACATCGAACTGTTTTGGGCCGCTTGCATCCAGGGGCGCCCAGTGATTCGGACCAGGGGCTCTACCGCGTATCTTTGGTGGTAATCGTAACAAACACCATGGTTACAAGGTGTATTTTATTTTTGGATGTGGTATTTTGATATAATTTTATATAATGAATATTATTATACAATAACACACAAGGATTGATATCAAGGAATAAAAAAGTTAATTTAATTTAATAATAATAATTTATTTACAGTATATGGCATTCAAGATTGTCAGTTTATGACAGACTTCACATCTTAGTGGTGGTAAAGAGGTGCGGAATAGGCGACCGGTGCAGAGTACGAGACGGGAGCAGCGGCATAGGTCAAGGGAGCGGCGTACTTGGCCACTGGAGCAGCGTGGACTACGGGAGATGCGGAGTAGGCGTACTTGGCCACGGGGGCGGCATGGACTACGGGAGCAGCGGCGTACGCCAAGGGAGCGGCGTATTTCGCCACGGGGGCAGCGTGGACTACGGGAGCTGCGGCGTAGGTCAGGGGAGCGGTGTACTTAGCAACGGGGGCGGCGTACGCGACAGGGGCGGCGAACTTAGCTACGGGAGCGACTTTAACGGCGAGGGCCTCCTTGTGCACGACAGCGTTGAAACCGTTATGGGGGTCAGCGGTGTAGTCGACAGTGCGCTTTGTGCCATCGGGGTCGACCACGGAGTAGGAGCCCTTGACGACATCACCATCGCGGGTTTCATGCTGGGATTTAGAGTCACCGGTGTGACCGTCTTGTACATCGTAGGAGAAACTGTACTGAGGGTGTGCGTCGTATTCCTCGACTGTGGCGACGGCGGCAGCCTTTGCGATGGGGGCGGCGGCGTACGCGACGGGGGCAGCGTATTTAGCCACAGGGGCTGTGGCGTACGCAAGGGGAGCTGCATGCACGGCGTGAGCTGAGTATGTAAGGGGTGCGGAGTAGGCCACAGGAGCAGGTTGGAGGTAACCGGCGCTGGCAGCAGCGACCAGGCAGCTGAAGATGAAAAACTGAAAAAAATACGTTAGTTCAGATCGTCATCAAAAATATGACCACTATACTTTTACTTATAATATAATTCAAATAATATTTGATATCAAGGGTGTACCTTGAATGCCATTTTTGGTTGTGATACTGTTCGACTGTGAGATGGAACTGCCGAATCGAGAGCATGCTCTCGTTTTATATTAGCCGTGTGTCCAGTCGTGACATTCGGCTATGTGTGACGTCATACATCTGGGGCCGGTAATCGAACCCGCACCTACGAGGAGCTTATGAAACTTTCGCTTTTAATTGAAGCTGTTAACCGTAGCAAGGTCGTGATCTTCGGCGGAATGCGGCCGCCCTGTACAGACGCCGCCCGCGCCGCGGCGCTCTGGTTTGTTCCTCACATTATTATCTCATTGTCTTATGTAAGGTCGTCCGTATACACATCCAGATAATGGTAAGCTGTTGTAGTGAAAAACTGCAAGAAGCTTGTATCTTAAAGCTAATCGTTTATTTCGTATTAATTAATTTCTTGGTAATATTTAAAAATGTATACAAAAGTTCAGTTTAACTTACCAGCTTCCGCCGCGGTTATACTGTTCTCGAGGTGTCTAATACTATATGGTATTTCAGGGTCTATCTATGTGCTAAGTTTCATCCAAACCCGTTACGGAGCTGAATGGTCCCAAAAATACACATACATACAAACTTTCGCATGTATTAAGGCCCTAGTACTTAGATAGAAGGTCAAAGCAGTTCGGCCTTCAACTGAGAAGAACAGGCAAGAAACTCATCGTGGTCAAAAGTGACGTAGATGCTATTCCAGGTTATTATCTACGCGAGTGCCAAATTTCATCCTGATTGTTTGTGCCATTGAGGCGATAAAAAAATCACTCGCATTTATTATATTACGCTAGGATAGCATCGGCAAGGGCGCCGGCTAAAGAGATGCCCATGGGGGTGTTTAGTGCTCGGTGTCATAGTGAAAAGTTTACACTGTGACGTGGCACTAAGCACTTTACAGTGAAACAGTACAGACCTACTAATAGTCGTATAATTCATTCCTAGCTCTTTGGCTCGAATCACATCTTATCTATCCATCCATAGGTACTATCCATATCCATACTAATCCATACTTTGCCAATACTAGAAAGTAACTCTATTTTTTTTTGTATGTATGTTTGTTTGTTACCTTTTCACGACTACTTTCACTGTATTTTTTTTCATAGATTAATATATCTTATTTGCCACCGCCTTCCTGGTGATAGATCTCGAGAAGGTAAAACTTTTCACTACGTTAAAGTTGCACAGTCTGTTACACTTAGTTTTGCGACAATCGTCCACATTTTTCCA
Organism: Achlya flavicornis; assembly: GCA_947623365.1. Classification (NCBI taxonomy): domain Eukaryota; kingdom Metazoa; phylum Arthropoda; class Insecta; order Lepidoptera; family Drepanidae; genus Achlya; species Achlya flavicornis. The sequence goes on from OX392488.1 coordinate 6,874,788, forward strand.
CCCACAGGATTTTCATCAAATCTTTCCTTAGTGCCTTTCTAATCTTTCTTTATCATTTTTTTTTCTTATTACTTGACTGTTCTACAGCACACTTTGATATTACACAGATTTGTTGAATTAACTATATTGCTTCGCCTAAGATGGTTGCCTTTATTTCTCACTCTAATTGAAGTCTAGTATAATTGTTTACTTAATTACCGTAAAATCATATTTTAAATAAAACATTGTGCTATGAAATGACGCCAGAATTGTGTTACTGAAGAAGAATAGTTAGTATTTTTTGATAACATTTGTATAGTTTATTTATACCAACATCATAAGAAGCTGGCGCCTATCAATATACACATAATAAAAATAACAAACATATATATTACTTTATACTTCATTTAATAACATAAATAACAATCGTATAAAAGAAGGCTTACAAATACATCGTAACAACAAAATTGTAATAATTCATCTAGAAGTAGTAGGGGCTAGGTAGTCTGGGAGCGAATAAAGGAGCCGGGGCGGGACCAAAGACTGGTGGCCTCGCGAGGAGGGGGGCGGGGGCGAGTGGGGCGGGGGCGACGACCCGTGCGGGCGCAGCCACCACCAGGGGCTCACGGCGGACCACGGCATTGAAACCGTTGAGGGGATCAGCTGTATAGTCCACAATCCTTCTTGTGCCATCGGGGTCAACCACCGAATATGAACCAGTAACTAAGTCTCCGTTTCTGTGCTCCTGGTGACCTTTGTAGTCTCCCGTGAGGGCGTCCTGTACGTCGTACCCGTACGAGTATTGAGGAAGGGGGTCCACTCGGGCCAGGGGGAGGGGGGCGATGACGCTCGCGCTGGCGAAGCCCACTAGGCAGATGAATACTACAATCTGAAATAAAATAAAAAAACATTAATTACTATTTCATAGATTTTATTTGTTTTTACTATTCCTCTGATAAATTGCAATGTTTTTTTTTTTATTGTTAAGAAAATACTATAGATTAGTTTAAAAATGTCTTTAACGATATATTAATAAATGACGCGATCTTGTGAGTGATTAATTACGTAACGCGTAATATTCTAGTCGTGCGCATTGATATGCGTCGTTTGTAAAGTGTAGCGATGCGCACGCGACCGCGCTGTGTTGCGCCTTGCGTTGCTTGCGACACACTACCGCGCTCCTGTCAACCCTTTCCCCTTATTATGTGCCGAGAATATTGAAATTATTCATATACCATTGAATCTTTCACATGATTAACCCTAAGCTATTTTTATCACCCACTAGCGTTCCCGTGATTAAAGGTAGCTTGTAATACTCTGGGATGATGTAGCTTCCTATTAGTAAAAGAATTTTTCGAATCCGACTGGTAGTTCCAGAGATTAGCCCGTTTAAACAAACAAACAAAAAAACGCTTCCGCTTTATTATATTATTATAGTATAGATATGTGCGATTTCAAATTGTATAAAAGCGTTTTATTTAAATTTCTTTTGTTAAAAATCCATTTAAAATCTTAAAAATCAAGCTCCAAATCACTCCACATATAACATTTTTAAATTACAAAGTTTTGTGATAGAGAAATAAATGCTCGAAGAATAAAAGACTTCAACGTGCGCTCCGTTGAAGTCTTTTACTGCGATTTATCATTTTACCTCTAATTCTGTTTATCTTTATAATTAAACTGCAATTACTCATAAATTAGGTTTATAATAGTGGATACAATTAGTAATAGAACCACCAATAATTAACTAGATCTTGTGATAGACTATTACTCAACGTATTTGACAAAGGTTTAAAAAATACAAGCCCAGGTAGGTACCAAAGACCAACTGTCTAATAGCTTCATATGTGGGCATGATATTTACATACAATGATCGATTTAGTTTCGGCAATAATGCTGGCAGGCGCACCAATTTCAATGATTGGAATTCAGCTCGAAGATATTTTTTGCGTGGCCAAAAGAGTTCGGAATATTGCAGTACCTATTCCTTATTTCATTAACAGATGGACAAATACTGAAAGGCCACTAAGCATTGGGAGTATCAAAAACCCTTGAGAAACCAAATTTGAATCTCAATATTGGAAAAAAAATCGGGAAAGAAACAATACGATCAAGTATTCCTTATTAAATAAATAAATAAATTAAAATTGCCTTCCAAACAGACAATAAATAGCTAGCACTAGTTTTTATTGCTTTAGCATTAACATTAGCATAAAGATAAGAATATTTTTATGGAACATGCAAAGTGCACTCATTGTTATGGGCAGTTGTAAACGAGAACGTCACATAGAAAGAAGGTGTCGCAAAGTTTCCCGATATGGATCCGCGTTGGTCAATCGCCGCACGTGCAGCCGCAGCGGCTGTCGTCGAGTCGCTTCGGACACCAAGCGGTACAGTACAAAGCTTGTCGTAGATACTATCGACAACTCAAGTTACCTGAACACATATTTTTACAGAGCTAAATTTATGCAATGTTCTTTCTCTGATGAAAAGATTATGCACAACTGTCTTTTATAAAGTGTTATCTTCAAATATATATTTGTGATAAATAATTGTAGCTTATTTATTTATTTTACATAAGTAACGATAGTTTCAAGGAATCAAAAATATTGAACTAGTAATAGTGGAGTGGTGCGGGAGGGTGTGTTATCATTTCGTCAAATGATAAAGAGAACTAAAATGAGCTCAATTGTATAGCGAGACAGTTCTGATACGTCACACACATATCACATCCTCCCGCATCGCTCCACTACCGCAAGTACATACCTACTCAATTATGCGCTATGCCTGTAGATGGTAATTTTTTTACAGTATTATATTAATTAGCATCTGTTAATAAAACAGAAGTTAGTGTTCTAATTTTGAAAAAAGTTCATGTTTTTTTTTCGACATAAGAAAATTATTGTATAAATTAAAAAGGATTGGAAACTCATTAAATGATCATAGTGTTATATGTAAAAGTTGAATTAATACAAAATTAAATATAATAACTAGTAATAGTTTCTTACCTTGGAGTACATGTTTGTGTTCTTGGGATGGGATGGTCACAGTCCTCGAAGTGGAATGTGTCAGCCCCCGGGCGCGCCCGCGTTTTATATCGTCCACTGCGTAACTCGGGACGTGAGTACAATACAACAAGGCTCATTGAAGAAAGTGATACCAATTACGCGACCGATCTGACTCTTGCGATACATGTTACGTTTCATATCTCAATGCTTTCTTTGACACTGATGGTGTGGAACACTGGTTATTCCGGGTACGATTCCTAGAACGCGAGTCTTGAAGGAAAATTCAATTTGGTCATATGAATCGCCAAATTATGATAATTTTTACATTGGAGTTTCAACTATAGATAAAGAAGGGTTTTTAATGAATTACAGTTTACAAGAAATACTTAAATTAATACAAAAATATGAGCAACTTATTTGTCCTGCGATTTCACCCCCAGACGGGGCTCCGAAGGCTCTGTACCTTATGTTCTCCCGGTGTATAATGGTGCTGATTCTGTTGTTTACAACTAAACTAATTTTCGTCTCACTATGTCTCTTTCTAACAAAGAACATAAGAAAAGGATGTAAGAAATATAGTCCTGTCAAATTAGTCCAATGCACAGACTACGTCGGACATATTCTCACTACCAAAAAACTGTGTCTATGGAGTCGGCCACCTCTCACGCACACATTTGTTGGCTATTCCGCGTAAAACTAAACTCTGTCGCGGTTTATACAGAGCCGATTACCCGCGCTCAACTAATGTGTGAATGTGTACGTGTCGGCTTGTACATACAGCGTGGTGGCCGACTTGAGTGACACAGTTTTTTGTTAGCAAGACCATATCCGACTTTTTTTAACATCGAATGGCGAAGGGCCAATAAGGTGGGTGGTAAGACCTAGGTTCCCGTATGGAACCCACTAGTCACTAGTGGATGCAAGCAGTTCGAGAGAATATCGGACAAATGCCAATCTGACTCGCGCACATATGGTTCCGTACACACTTGTATGTAGATACATCCATAAAATTCAAATTCAAAAAGTATTTATTAAATTTAGGCCCTGATAAGGCACTTGTGAACATTAACAAAATGACTCTACATCAGCGAATAATCTGCAAATGTATGTTTGTAATTGCATTTTTTCCATCTTCACATACACAGAATTACTCGCTGGAGCAGTTATTGCGAGTGGCAAAGTTCTTCGTTTTCGCTATGAAAATCAGCCAAGTCTGAGTTTGACTCGGGCACCAAGGGCTCCATACCAAGGGACCATAGAGTTAATATTCTAACTCTATGTTTCCGACCTTCCTTAGCTGTATAATTTCTTGGTTCGGGCCATAACATAGAAAAAACCGGACCGCATTACTTGTACGTAGTATATTATCTACTCTGTGGCATTCCTGCATCAGAATTTTGATGATTGAAAAAACTGTGATAGTTCAAAAGAAAATGTTAACATCTGCATCGTTTCGAGAAATATTTTTTTTATAAAATCGATCAAAATTCTATTTTTTTTCTATAGGAACTTGGGTATATTTCTAAACTGAATAGTTTGCGCGAGAGACACTTCCAAAGTGGTAAAATGTGTGTCCCCCCCCCTGTAACTTCTAAAATAAGAGAATGATAAATCTAGAAAAAATAAATGATGTACATTACGATGCAAACTTCCACCGAAAATTGGTTTGAACGAGATCTGGTCAGTAGTTTTTTTTTAATACGTCATAAATTGAAATTCATATCAAATACTTAGGTCTATACTACCATTTACTTATACACCTACAGATTTGTACGGAACCCTCAGTGCGCGAGTCTGACTCGCACTTGGCCGGTTTTATTTATGTAAAAGTTTTAATAAAACCAAATATTATTTGATTTCGATGGCGGGCAAAATAATTTGGACTTTTTGCCAACTTTACCCACGGCGGTTTTTGACACAAAAAATACCACGACTAGAATTTGAGGTATTCTTGGCCTAGGCTTCAACATTTTGTTTGTAGTATAAACATTTTCGTGATAAGATGAGTTCGCAATGTTACCTAGTGATTATTGGCATTTTCCATACAAACCTCAAAAAACAATCTTTAATGGTGCGTCCATGCTTCGTGAAGCGAGCACGAGCCGAGCCTCGAACGAATAGGATTCGTTCGTTGTTCGCGTAGCGTGGCCGGTATTGCGAGCCTCGAACGAGCATTCGTCCACAGAGTACTTTATATATACTTGAAACATTCGTCTCGCGCTCGTCTGCGCTCCGCCCGATTGTCAATTTTTTCACGAACACAGGGATAAAATTTGCATCGCGCTCGTTGAAGGCTCGTTATATACTCGTTGTAAGCTCGTTGTACGTCCACACTTGACATTGCGAGCAACGAACGAATCCTGTTCGTTCAACGCTTGGCTCGTGCTCGCTTCGCGAAGCATGGACGCACCATAAGGGTTGTCACATTCCATAGTAGGCATTATAAATATGAATTTAGTAAAATTGTAAGGAACTAAGTATTTATACTTGATTATTCTTAAATTCTTAGTCAAAAATAACGTCGTTATAACGCGAATATTTTAGCAATCACTGATGATGCTATTAATTTGAAATTTGGAATAGTTGTTAATATTGCTTACCCATATGAAAATTTTTAATAAATATTTTTAGTTTCTTTGCAAATGGGGGCGAAATGGGGGACCGAAATTTCAAATTCGGGCTACAAGTTCATTAAGTTACCTGTTAGAGTATGTCCAGTGTGGAGTGTGTTTTAGCGGGCCAAGTTTTTCAGTAAAGTATTTCTTGATCGTACATCATGGCGAAATCGCAGGTTTTTTTTTTTCTGTATATTATAGAATATTAATTGCTAAGTATTTTAATTATAGGTTCAATATTTAAGGCTTTATAAATCAAAACTTCGGACGATGGGCAAAGTAAACCTGAACTGTTCAGACCCATGCATGCCATCATTACCCATCAAAAAGTACTAAGGGTTGTCCCATATAGTGATTTTCCAACAAGTTGTAAGTTATTAAATAAATTAATTAAATAATTAAAAGTAAAATTAATAATTAACTAATTAATTAAATCTTAATAAGTTCCATTTTTATTTGGTCATGGACCAATACAGACAATGTAAGGTAGCACATTGGGCAGCATATAAATTAATTCACATTGCGTTTTCGGAATGACGGACCATCGATGGTCTAGATGCAAGCCAAACGCTATATTTTCCTTATGCGGAATTCAGGATTTAGTGTGGGTTTTGTCTCCAGCAGTCATTATGATCCTTAGCTTCATTAATTTTCTTTACAAAATATACTTAACATATGCGGAATGTTTAAGTCACGCTGACAGAAAGTAGCCTTTGTCAAATAGACAGCGGATTCCTATAATAATTGCAGCAAAACTGACGGGAAATTTGTTATTATGCAATAACAAATTTAAGTAATGCTGTACGTCTATCTATGATACGGATACGCCATTGTAAGAATCATAGTACAGTAGTTGTAGCAAAAAATTATTACATTGAAAATAAGTCGACTCATATTTACCGTACCCATAGATAGGTGAGATTCTTCTACGTGTTTAGAGCTACGAGTGACAGAAACTTTATATATATAAATAGATTTCTTATAATTACCCTACCTTTATAAGTCAGTACAGTAGTAAGTACAGTCTTGGTGAGTTTTGGAAACTGCGTTTTTTTAATAATTTGCATAAAAATAATGATATAATGTAGGAAATGATTAAAATATATGATGCAGGAACACGAATAGATCTTTAGCAAGCCTATTCTATATTTTTTAACAGTTTCGTCTACATGCAATAGAAAATTTGTTATTTATTTGGAAAAACAATGGACTAATAAGCGTAACCTCACGTCGTACCAACTCTAAACAAATAAATATACAGTAGATTTACGTACAACAACGAATATGAATATATTTAAATTTGGAGATGCGGCCAGGATGAGGCAAGCGCGACACGAACCACTATAAATGCTGTCAGAGTCTAACAAGGGGTACAGTTCACAGCTCCAAGCACCCCTGAGCACATCTCAGCAAACAGTAGAAATGGCTTTCAAGGTACGGAACTACATTGGATTTTTATTTGTGAAGTGTTACAAAGTGTGAGAGTAACAGTACATCTAAAATGATTACAGCGATAAATGTGTGCATATTGAATATCAATGAGGATATGTTACTAATCTATTTATTTTACTGTTCTAGTTTCTTGTCTTCTCTTGCATTCTGGCCGCGGCTTATGGCAGTGGCTTGGCTCCTGTAGCATTCGCACCAGGACCCGTCGCTTACTCAGCACCTGTAGCAGTAGCACCTGCTAACATTGTTGACCCTCCCCCGCAATACAAATTCGGCTATGACGTAGCGGATTCCCTCACCGGTGACTACAAGAGTCAACAAGAACAGCGTGATGGTGACCTAGTGCGGGGTAGTTACTCTCTTGTGGACCCCGACGGTACAAAACGCACCGTTGATTACACAGCTGACTCCGTCAACGGTTTCAACGCGGTGGTGCGCAGTGAGCCGCTCATAGCCGAGCCTGCCGTGGTGCCAGCCCGCTACGCCGTGGCACCTACCCTCGCTCGCTACGCCGCCGCTGCCCCCGTAGCATCTGCCCCCTACGTGACCGCTCAGTACGCATCATCTCCTATCTTCGCAGCGCGCTACACTGCTGCCGCTCCCGTGGCAGCTGCGTATAGAGCCCCATATGCGGCATACACCGCGGCTTACACCTCGCCCGTGTCTGCATACACTGCTCCAATAGCGGCTGCATACGCTGCACCCTTCGCATCACCTTATGCCAGTGCTGCATACACCACATATGCCGGGCCTTTTGGCGCCGCGTACACAGCACCTGCCTACGCCGCACCTGCCTACGCCGCCCCTGCCTACGCCGGCCCTGTAGCTGCGGCATATGCAGCCCCCGTTGCTGCGCCCGTAGTTACTGCTGCTGGATATCGCAACCCTTAAGTAGATTATTGACTTGATAACATTTTTACCTGCAAAGACTTATTCTGTATTTAGTTATAGGATTTTTTATATTTTTGTTAAATATAATAAAATAATAACAAATGATATAATTTTCTTTTTCTATGTTAAAATACACATTTCAAAAATATAGTTATTCTTGGGCAATTGGGACATTTGTCACATATTATGTTCTCCCAAACTCATCAGTCCTGGAACTAAGGAAACTAAATAATTAGTAGACATGACTTGTAAATATATTTACTAAGTAGTGATAGAGCTTATTTACATCAAACAAGCCCTAAAAATAATATCAAAAGATACATAGTAAAACTTCTGCACACACGCGGGAAACCATCTTCTTTCGATCTGTCCAAACTCTTTAGTGACGGGACACGCTGATGCGAGAGTCGAGCTACTGCTGTGACAAACTCGACTTAACAGTGTATACTATTTTAAATGGGGTTAAGGTATCATTTGTAAATTCCATAACAAGTTTTTGTTGTTATTTTACGTAGTACAGAAAAAAAAACATTCCCTCCGAAATTCGAAAAAGCAAAAATAGTTTTAATAGTCATGCACATATTACTGCCCTATTGTAGGACCACAAGTACCTGTAACGAAATTCATTGTAATCATTTTAGATCCACACGAGATGCTTCACATGATTATTTAAAAACAGGTTAAGTGTGAGTCTGACAATTAATGATTAAGGGTGTTACCCAGTCCAATGACCTTGACGATTTGACCTCTAAACGAGTATTCTGTGCTACTCACCGCTGGGCGGCATTTGAAATGCCGCCTAACGTTGAGTAGCGGTACTACAATCAACTCGATTACAGAAAAGGTAACGGCGCAGATGTGTCGTATCGTTTTTATAACTTTGCCTATTTCCATTATTTATAACTAAAAATGTTGATTGCTAGGTCCTGAGGAACAGAATTTATAGTTTACAAAATACATAAATCTGTTTAATTTTACTCACCTGCTATATGATACATACCTATCAAGGGTCTGATGATGATCAGGTTAATACATACTGGATGTCAGTAATAGAAATAGCTAAGATGTTATGGTTTTCAATAGTTATCTAATATCACATGTGTTTTACTACACGATAAATCCCCAGGGTATGATGATGAACAGGTCAATAATAACGAGATATCAGTAATAGAAATGGCTAAGATGTTCTAGATTTTCAATAGTTGACTAATATTACATGTGTTTTACTACAAGCTGAATCTTAAGGGTCTTATGATGATCAGAAAAATACATACTGGATCTTAGTAACAGAAATGGTCGGCAACGCGCGCGTGATACCCTTGGTGTTGCAAGCGTCCATAGGCTAACCATAGTCCATAGGGTAACCGCTTACCATCAGTCGTCAGATTCAATCAAGGGTCAGTTCACACCGAAACGCGATGCAACGCGGCAAGCTTAGATAGCAATAGAATATAGATCTTTAAAAAGTGTTTTCCATGTTAAACTTTTTAGACACTGGTCCCATTGCTCTCAAAATCGATATTTGTGAGTCCTTGGGGTCACAAAACATGAATCTTTTCTCAAAATGTTGAAAACGTGTCCGCCATGTTGAACTTTTTACATACTGGTCCGATTGCTCTCAAAATCGATATTTGAGAGACCTTGGGGTCTCAAAACAAGAATCTTTTCTCAAAATTTCGAAAAAGTGTCCGCCATGTTGAAATTTTTAGGTACTGGTCCCATTGCTCTCAAAATCGATATTTGTGAGTCCTTGGGGTCACAAAACATGAATCTTTTCTCAAAATGTTGAAAACGTGTCCGCCATGTTAAACTTTTTACATACTGGTCCGATTGCTCTCAAAATCGATATTTGAGAGACCTTGGGGTCACAAAACAAGAATCTTTTCTCAAAATTTCGAAAAAGTGTCCGCCATGTTGAACTTTTTAGATACTGGTCCGATCGCTCTCAAAATCGATATTTGTGAGTCCTTCGGGACACAAAACAAGAATCTTTTCTCAGAATTTTGAAAAGGTGTCCGCCATGTTGAAATTTTTAGGCACTGGTCCGATTGCTCTCAAAATCGATATTTGTGAGTCCTTGGGTAGGGAATGCAAACCGGTTTCACCGAAAACCGAAAAACCGGTTATTCGGAACGGTTTTGACCAACAAAAAAAACCGGTTTTACATGGCTCCAAAACCGGTTTTACGATTATTTTCGGTTTTTCTTTCAATGTTTGGAAAAACTAAAAAAGGAAGATTTGCCGCCTTTTTGTAAACTGAGTGCAATGCATTGAGTATTTTTGTGATGAACTGGGGTGTGTTGATGTGTATTGTGTTGAGCTGGTAAGAAAATAACTTATAATAATGATTGTTTTTATGATAGATATAAATACGTTAAACTTTTTATTACAATACTTAGGCAGCAAACAAGCGTACGACCCGCCTTATGATAACCAGTTACCGTAGCCTATGGACGCTTGCAACATAACGGTTATCACTCGCACGTTGCCAACCCTCAAACTTTTTGAAGCGGGGAGCTCATTCCTCAGCCTGAGCGTCCGCGATAGGAAGCTTCTTTGAAACCGCACAGTACGATAGTAGAAGGTAACTGGGCATCAGGTCAAACAATTCTTCAGAATACAGTCCGTTGGAAAAGAAATAGAACACACATAAGAAGGCAGTCTCTCCTCAGACTAAGGGGCTTTAAAACCCTTGTGAGCTCGGGATCGTCGAAAATTATAACACTTGGGCCGGACTTTTTTGTATACCTTGGAACAGAACGTCGCTACAAATATTAACGCGAAGGATCCCAATGCTTTTCGTGATGTTGAGGGACATGTTCTAGAAATGAGGAGCCACAGAAAGTAGACTTTTCGCAACGGTGAATGCGCAGGCTTGCGTGTGACTTAGTGGGGTTGAAATAGACTAGGTTTAGTGAACCCCAATCGGAGTCACTAGTATGGAGGTGCAAGGTGGATGACACCTCCATTTAAAAGGGAAGATCTTCCGCCAGGCTGGGACATCGTGCCTGGGGACCGCGGTCCAACTGTACATGTCGGACAGTTGTATATATGCAGATTCTCGAGAAAACTTCCCAAGCGCGATGCAGGATGTAGGCGCGCGATGCACGATAATGTGGCGCCACGCCATCTATCTTTCCGTGTGTGAACTATCTCAGTGTTACTGATAGATGGCTGATAGATGTCGCTACATCACTCCCTTCCTAGACCGGAGGTCGATCTGTTGTTGCGTCGTTGCGTTAAGCTTGCAAGTGGCAGTGCTGCTCGAAGTCTACGGTGAGTCGAGACGGAGCGCAGATGCTGCGACAGGTTGAGCCGGCTGGTCCACGTAGTGCAGAAACCGCCACGCCGGAGAGAAAATCCGGGCGTGTGCTGCAGTGGACTATGCGGGCGAGGAGCTTAGTCGCAGTGTTGCCTTGCAGGACCAGGAAGCACGGTGAGTCGGCTGCGATGGACCTGATTGAGGCGAAGTTGGCTTGCTGTGTGACTGCTTGCCGGTGGGGAGTGATGAGCTTTGGAGAATCTGCTCAGAAGTGCTACTGCATGTTCCGTGATTTTTGGAGGGTTGGAAATATTCCCATCCATCACGTCGGGGTCACCACTATGGAGGTGCAAGTTGGATGACACCTCCATTTAAAAGGGAAGATCTTCCGCCAGGCTGGGACATCGTGCCTGGGGACCGCGGTCCAACTGTACATGTCGGACAGTTGTATATATGCAGATTCTCGAGAAAACTTCCCAAGCGCGATGCAGGATGTAGGCGCGCGATGCACGATAATGTGGCGCCACGCCATCTATCTTTCCGTGTGTGAACTATCTCAGTGTTACTGATAGATGGCTGATAGATGTCGCTACACTAGTTTGTGTACTCTCGATTGAATACAAGTACTTCGCGCCTTTTCTCCAATATAGAACGAGGGATATTTGCACGGCTCGTGTAATGAGCGTCCCCTGTAATTTCATCTGCATAGCAATGAATGCTAGCAATAGAGAGTATATCATTAATATGCTGGTGGAACAGTGTTGGGGATTATCCAGAGCATTGCGGGATGCCAGCATTAATTTCATGCTATCGGAGCAACTACTGTCAACGAAGGCTCTTATGTATGCCAAACAGCAAGCTGACTGATTGGTGTTATTTTTTACCCATCTGCATGACAACAATTTATCTAAGTAAAATATTCGTATAATAATAATCACGTTTTTGTGTACACGCAAGTTGCTGTGCCGCTACAATATGACATGTTCATAATATTACGTGTGAAATTAATATTATAACGTACGAAACATAATTCAATAAATGTTTAAATAAGTACTTCTACTGATCTATTTTTTAACATAATGTCCTCATATCTCATAGCAATTAAAAACCAAGCAAACGTGATATGTTTTTATGATTTCATTCGTTTAAAAAAACAATCAAAAGGAAAGGAACATATATAAACGAGTCTCTGATGAAAAAGAGATGGATGGATTGTATAAAAGATGAATTATGGGTAAGAAAGGAGTGAATGTTGGTATAACAGATAGAAGAGACGAATGGAAGAAGCGTACATATTGCGCCGACCCCAAATTATTGGGAACAAGGCGGGCAGATGGTGATGATGAATTTGAGTTTTCTTTTATATTCACTTCATTAACTTTAACTGACTATAATTCCTCAGTTAGCGATTTTTTAATTTTACGTATTTAGGTTACATGAGTTACATCGTACGCCTATGCAACGCGGCACTACGTAGTTCAATTCGATTTTAAACAGATGGCGGTACTGTTTACTTGTATGAAGATTTTTTTTGCAAAATGTTCCGGTGACCGCATCTTGGTTATATAAGTCACTGGGTATTAGAGTCAGACTATTCATAAGTACCTGTGAAGGTCTATATGAAATAAATGATTTTGATTTGATTTACTACCATGACTTTTTATTTCAATAGAAAAAACCACGAAAGAAAAGACACGTAAATCAATGGATCAAAACCATCTGATCGCCGTACTGACCATCAATGATTCCGGACTCACGCACACACGGGACCGAGCGCTTCCGCGTGTGCGTGAACGTGTCAAATACCTAATTCAGCCCATTTCGATTTTGAAGACGGCCGCTTAACACCGAATTTATAAAAGTAAACCTTTCATTTCAATCGGACGTCTGCGATTCAGTGGTTGAAAAATAAATTGTAATTTTTTTATCGGAAAAACGTACATACAATGATTGCATGATAAATAAAAGCTTGTTATAAAAAGAATAAAGGAAACCGATATCTTGCTCTACTTCTATTCTACATAACTATTTGTACCTACCTAACACATTTCTGATTAGTCTATGACGACTATTCATGTTCTAAAAAATATTGTTTTTACTTATAACTACATTACATATATTTAGAAGCTAAAAATTATGCTCAAAATTGTATTTAAGTTATTATCAGAAGAAATCGATTTAAAAATCATTCATAAATTTAAATATTTAGTTATTTTGTCGTATAAAATTTTCGTGCGAGGTCCACTCGTGACAGCAGCCATCAAGGCACTGACGAGTCTCGGCTCCAGGCGTCCGCGGGTGGGATTTGGTGGGGAGCGAGTGATTTATGCTTCGCGATTTAGTTTTTTAATTATTATTTGAAAATGATTCACGAAATTTGAAAATTAATCAATACAAGTTGTTATAAAATGCATTACCTTTTTTTTGGTGTAAGATTCGCATAAATCTGTTGAGCCGTTATGTCAACAATTTACAATTTAGGTTTTTTTTTTTTTTTTTTTTTTTTTTTATACCACTTAGGTGGCAAACAAGCATACGGCCCGCCTGATGGTAAGCGGTTACCGTAGCCTATGGACGCTTGCAACACCAGGGGTATCACGCGCGCGTTGCCGACCCTAGGTTAAAATTATACCTGTAAGGATATGTGTTTTTACAAAATTTGAAGATATTTACAAAAAATGTAATCAATACAACTTGTGCGTGATGAACAAATGTACAACATATATTTTTTCCAGGACAAATGAATGGATAGATTCGTCAACAAAATGCGTTTAGTCCAGCGTATTTTAGAGGTTTGACCATTGTTACAGCCTTAAAGATTAAAAATATTATTTGTTGTTTTAGCGGCAATAGCAACACATTCTGTGAAATTGTCAACTATTTACCTATAATAGTTTATGAGATACATATACAGTCCACACAGAGACAGGCGGACGGACGGACAGCGGAGGCTTCCCGTCTGGCCCTGGAGGGTCCAGTTGGCACCCTTTGGTACCCTTAAAAACACAAAAATTACCCCCCCCCAACTAACGCGCCTTTCTATCTGAAGGTCTGAACGCGATAAACTCAAAAACTACTTTCATAAGATTTTCATACGGTTCACCATTGAACGGAGTGATTCATGAGGAAGGTTTAGGTCATCACTCTGCTACCCGTGGGAAGCCGGGGCGGGTTGCTAGTAGATTATAAAGAAATTAAAATTTGAAATAAACCTAATATTCACTTTATCCTGCGTAAAGTTTGACGAGGTGGTTAGCCATAAAAAATTAGCTCTTAGCATTCTGAGAAACAAAAAAGGTCAATTTTGATAACTTCTGGTAACTTGTGACTAAGATTGTATTAATTTTGGTACATCGTTTGCCGTAAGTCTTGTCCCAACCTTCTCCGTAAGTAACTCAGCAGTAAGCACGTTCCGCGCCGGTCACAGGGGGGACTGTACAATAAAATGGTTCTTAAATAGGTTCGCAATTTCCTTGGGATTGCTCATACTATCAACGCTCACTGGGAGGTCAGGCCTAGCGTTTACTATAAGGCTATTATTTTTTAAAGCGCCGTAGTGCCTGCCAGTTCTCTTGGGACCTTCTTGTATATGCCTATAGAACGAGCCTATTGAGAGATACGGTGATACGCTTACAGTTTTCCTTGATATCGATAGGGTCTGGCTGGCCTGGAACTCGAAAGCCTCTTAAACAAGCTTCCTTCGTACACAATATCTGCTAGTTTGTGTGCCTAGTTACATTACGGATTTCATGACTAGTTATCATAGACGGACTCGTTAGATCTACTAGCAATAAATGTCTGAGATCCTCAGAGATCAGTTCTCTTCGCGATATTATTATTTCTGTATATCAACGAGCTGAAACCCGATATGCAGACAACAATATATACATATACTTAGTCAGATAGTCCAAAAACATTGTAATAATAGTTGATAAAGCCTGTTCATCTTAAGACCAGGAGTCATTCTGAACCTGAATGATAACTTAAGAGGCCTTAACCTTAATAAATACCTTCCTAGGGCGTAAATTGAATAAATGGTTTTGACTTTGACTTGGAATAGAAGATAAAACTAATGATTGTTAACACCTTCAAAAACATTGTCAGCTATAGTTGCAAAGAAAAGTTTCTAAACCTGTCACAGATTAGCTACTTAATAGTTTGGTCCTGTATCTTATCGGTTGCTTGGAGTGAATTATTTAGGAGCGGTTCATCCATTAGCCGTTCAATATGTCATCTATCTATCTATACACATAAAATGCTTTGTCTTGAATGACTGACTGATGGATCAACGCATAGCCTAAACCACTGATCGTAGTGACCTGAAACTTGGAGAGTGTTTTCCTTGTACGACGTAGGCATCCGATAAGAAAGGATTTTCCGAGAGGCGGTGAAAAACAGTGGAAAAGTTTGTATGGGACAACGTGATTCCTTGATCCAATCTACTTCAAATTTTGCATAAACAGTCTTTAACAGAATTGATGGAAGACGTGTTTCGTATTTTATTGAAACTGATCGCCTATGGGGTTTAAAAAGGAATAGAAAGTTATTTTAGGGTTATTTGCATCGAAGTTGATATCAATAAGGAGTATTGTACCTAAGTGCTTTTGATTTAAATTACATTTTATTTTGACACGTGTTTGAAAACTCAATCCGATTTTATTCAAAAACTTGGTGCAATGCAATATTCTTTAAAATTGGAATCCAAACCTAACTAATATTATAAATGCGAATGTGAGTTTGTGTGTTTATTTGTTTCTTACGCATTCACGCCTACTCAACACATCACGATAAAATTTGGCAGATAGCCTATAGTTGTACGTAGTATTTATCTACTCTGAGCCTATAGTATGGAGAAGGGCATCTTTTTATCCCATGAACGCGGGATAAAAAGTGGCCTATAACCGCGGGGGACAGCCAGTCTACTTTATATTATATTATCGTCACGTGTGACGGGTGCCAATATAAGTAATATGTATTAAAAGCATATTATTAAGTCTTTATCACTTTATTCATTCATTTCATTAAATAAAAAAATCAAAAAATACCTATAACTATATACAAAATTAGTCTTTAGAGGTAAAAATGAGCCATCAAGTCGATGTTATTCTTCAAGGGTAGCGGTATCCAGCGGCAGCGGGTTCGACAATCTTAGCAGGAGCGGCGCGGACAGCTGGCACTGCTGTAGCCACGGGCGCAGCGACTGGGGCTGCGTATGCCGCAGCTACAGGGGCAGTGTAAGCAGCCGCGACTGGCGCGGAGTAGCCAGCCGCTACAGGCACGGAGTAGGCAGATAATGGTGCAGAATAGGCCGCTGTCAGAGGAGCGGAGTATGCGGCGCCAACCGGGCCAGCGTATGTGGTGTACGCAGCACTGGCATATGGAGCTGCGTAAGGTGATGTGTATGCAGCCGCTACCGGCGCTGTATATGCAGACACGGGTGAAGTGTAAGCCGCGGTATAGGCAGCATATGGAGCTCTATACGCAGCAGCTACGGGGGAGGCCGCAGTGTAGCGTGCAGCTACAGCGGGAGCGGGGGCGTACTGAGCAGTCACGTAGGGGGCGGATGCTACAGGAGCGTATCGGGCGTAAACTGGAGCCGCAGCGACAGGAGCAGGAGCGGCGTAGCGAGCGACAGTAGCAGGAGCGGCGTAGCGAGCGACTGTGGGGGCAACGGCGTAACGGGCTGCAGCCACAACAGGCTGGGCAAGAGGGGCTGCTGCTACTGGAGCAGCAGCAATGCGGGCTGAAACTACGGCATTCTCTGCTACCACGACAGGTGCAGCGGCTAAGAGCGGCTCACTGCGCACCACCGCGTTGAAACCATTGACGGAGTCAGCTGTGTAATCAACGGTGCGTTTTGTACCGTCGGGGTCCACAAGAGAGTAGCTGCCCTGCACTAAGTCACCATCACGCTGTTCTTGTTGACTCTTGTAGTCACCGGTGAGGGAATCCGCTACGTCATAGCCAAATCGGTATTGCGGGAGGGGGTCAAAGTTCTCAAGTTTAGCAGCGACCGCCACTGGCGCTGCGTAAGCAACGGGTCCTGCTGCAATGGCTGCAGGAGCCAAGCCACTGCCACACGCCGCGGCCAGAAGGCATGAGAAGACAACCAACTAGAACAATGAAAAAACTTATAAGTATCAAAACATTATTAACGGTTTTTGAAGACTTCTAAACTCTATTTCATGCACTAGTCTTAGAACCATGAGTAGCACTATTCCACGCACACTTTGTAACACTTCACAAATAACAATCCAATGTGGTTCCGTACCTTGAAAGCCATTTCTACTGTTTGCTGAGATGTGCTCAGGGGTGCTTGGAGCTGTGAACTGTACCCCTTGTTAGACTCTGACAGCATTTATAGTGGTTCGTGTCGCTCTTGCCTCATCCTGGCCGCATCTCCAAATTTAAATATATTCAAGTACGCACGTACGGGCCTAGCCGATGGGACGGCTGGACAATGCTACGTAAACAAAGCGGCTATACTTGTGCAACCACGGCGCGGGCTATGAAAAGTAGCGGTCACACCGATTCTTCACTCAAATAACCAAATCTTATTTTTTTCAGGATGTTGGACATTCGTCACGCTTGAGCCATTGAAAAATTATTCAGGGTCGACAAGTGTTTTAATATCGTTCCTACATGCATACGTTTTATAAAAGTAAATTCAAATTATTCAATTAATATTAATCAATAGTTTCCGCCTTGCGGGTTATTCCACGTTGATCCTCGATGAAAGTCAGAAAGAGTAGATACGTTATTCCACTTCCTTTTCCAGAACCTAGAATAATTTTATAAAAATCCGTTCTACCGTTCAATTTTTACTTTTTACCTCTCGTTTGAGTAACATACTTCAATTTAAAAAGGACTAGGTATGTCTCTTTTACAGAAATAGGTGTTGTGAATATAATCAACTCATGTACAGTCGAGGTCAAAGATATGTTTACATTTGAAGTTACAAAAATATGTATCGCATATGTATAGCATTATATGGTTAGTTATTTAAATGGATACATATTTTTGAAACTTCAAATGTAAAGATATCTTTGACCTCGACTGTACGTATAACTTAATAAAACAACCTATGGTATGTTATACCTATAGCAAAACGTAACGGTTTTCAATGAAAGGACAAAGAAACCAGTTTAGTTTAATTACATACATCAAGAACAGAGATAGCCGTGCTGTCCCTACAAGCCACTAGTTCTGCTGACCACACGCTTCCAGCACAAGGTAAATAAAGGGGACAGAGACCAAGCTTCATACAACCGCGCTACGGTAGGTACACTAATAGGTAGGTAGGTATTAGCTTTCTGGGGGCTTACTCCCGACAGCTTCGAGTTCTAAATCAATCGAGTTTCATTCGAATCTAATGCCTATCCGTACTCTTGAATTCAACACGACCGCACGATCGTGCGGTGGCTCTAATTGGAACTAACTTCGATCGTAATATTCGTTAGGATCGAATTGGGATCGAATAATCCTTACTCTCCACTCTCGATAACAGTTATGTATCGAGTCATAGGATCGAAACTAAACGTCAAATTACACGATAGCAAAATAGTTACTTTGTTTGGTTCGAGTGAGATTGTTTAGTTTGATTTATTGTTATATTACTTAAAATTCGTCGCTATTATGGCTCGCATTGCGATGTTTTTCAATGTTCTTGAACAAGCGAACCGAATAGACATGCGTACGACGAGGAATACGTTAGGAAATGACCAAATAATGGAGTGATATTTTTATTTAACCAAACAAGGCAATGCACTACATCTGTATTCGGTTTGCATAAGTGTTTACGTTATCACTAGTGTTCTCTGTGTTGCTCTTACCTTGGCCCATGATTTGGCGTATTTTATAATTATTATTTAGATGCACTCTGAAATATTACCAATATTATCACAAACTCACACTAAAATCATCAATTTCATTATTCACTTCAATTAAAACATGTACGTATTAACACACGTTTATCAAAATATTAAAACTAACAAAAACTTTGTACTTATAGAAGCAAGCGCACCTACTGTTATAAGTTGAAGTTAGCTATCAACATTTTGAAATTTGACACCGACCGCGCCATTCGCACGTTGTTCGTATTGTACCTATATGGTCACCAAAATATTATTGAAATATGATGATGTTTTAATTTTTAACCAGACATGTGTATTAAAACCAATAGCATATTAGTATATCATGTAAGAAAATGGCAGAATAGCAAAAATGTTCAACCGCATAAAAGAATTTAACTAAAGACAAATAGCACTTGATGATGACGTAATGTGCCGGATACAGTTAACGACGCTGATAACACTCGAACGTAAGTCGATCTCTGTTTACAATTCGAATTTGCTCGGGAGTACGATTTTGGATCAAGTCCAAATCAGAAACGAAATCGAATCAAAAACAAAATCAAATTCGAATCAGTTTCGGGAGTAAGCCTCCTGTTTTTTTTTTATATTGTCTCATTTCTCGTATATTAATGGCATGACTGGTGTTTATGATTTCAAATACGTAGGTGTACCTACCTACCTATCCTATTTAACGAGCATGTATGTTTTGAGATCTCGAAAACGGCTTTAACGATTTCGATGAAATTTGCTATATGGGGGTTTTTGGGGGCGAAAAAGTCATCTAGCTTAATTTCATCTCTGGGACAATGCGATCTGCCGAGTTTGCGAAATATTAGTCACCCAGGTATGGTCACCGGTATGGGCCGATGCTGCGATAGAGCGGTGCTGGCATAGTGAGCGATGACCCTAAAGGTGCTCTACTTCCGAATACAGACCCGAAAGCTGCTTATAATTCTTTGTCTGTTTGCTTGTTCAAGCATAACTCAAAAACGACTTGACTGAACGAGTGATATTTGGAATGCAGATAGAATATAGCCTGTGTTAACACATAAGATACTTTTTATCTCGGGAAAGCATTTGGTCCCACGGGAACGCGGGTGAAAGCGCGAGATGGGAGCTAGTTATTATTAGATAAAAATAAAATAATCACGCCACGTAATTTCAGCCAAAGGATGTCCACTGCATAAAAAAGGCCCCTCTTTTAACTTCCACTTCGAACGGTTTTAGACCGCTTAACGCGCTTGCGTCCAGCGGCGCCCAGCGACTCAGACCAGGGGTTCTACTGCGTATCTTTTGGTGGTAATCGTAAAGAACACCATTGATGAATTTGTTCCAATCAGGACCCACGAATGGTCATCGTCATACCGCGTCATTGGATGAAATCATTAATGGTGTTCGTTACGATTACCACCAAAAGATACGCAATAGCCCGGCTGCTCGTCGGTCCACTGGTGGGGGAGTAATATAAAACAAACATAAATTAAGTATCATGAATAAAATTGCATCACATAATCTGACTAAATGGTGATAGAGCTAGTGATCTAGTTGCACTACTCGTAGTTGTAGTAAACATTAGCTGATTGTCGTCGACATTTAGAACAGGCTCCACAAACGTGATGTGAATTATTTAGGTATATTATGAAATTACCAAATTAGCTTCAAGGAATACATAAATTGCTTAAAAAACTGCATAGCAATGTCTCTCAAAAACTTACGGACTGAATGCATATTGCAGATTAAATCAAATCAAATCAAAATTCTTTATTTGTAACTATGTAGGTCTCTACTAACCTAACCTAACTATAGTTTTGTATATAAAATTAAAATTAACTAAAAACTAAATCAATAATAACTATCTAAACTATTTAAATTACGTCTAAAAATATTTGTTAAGTTAAATATACGGTATGATTTTACGAATGTACATTTTGAAATTGATATTCCGAGGATGCATAGATTTGCTTTTTTCAGGTTTATATATTGATATATGTAAAAATAATTAAAATTAGGCACATTGATGAGTTTCAAAGTCTTAAATAAATATAAGACTTTGAAACTGACAAAGGCAAACTTAGGACATCTTTACTCTCGCAAAAAAAGTAAAGACCTAGAATTATCATTTCAATAGCGAACTGCTGGACTAGAATACTATATTCTTAGAACTTTCATTAGTTGTCTTGTCTTCATTGCAAGTCGACCATAAATGGCAAGTGTTACTAACATTTTTGTATTCATCTTATTTGGACGGCATGTCGTGGCATTTGCATAAGAATGAATAGCTTTTCTCTACCGAACGTATGCCAGCAAGGTCGGATCGATTGTGGACAAGTCTGGACAACAGAGATTTAAATTCTTGCTTCTTTTTGTCAAATATTTATAATGAATGTACCCTTGTTTATTTTTTACTCATTTAATTTAATCACTAGTGAGGACATATTTATTATTACATTAATAAAATCAATACAATAACTAAATTGTTGTTCATCAGAACAAGTTCAAGAACTTGACCCAAAATGCTGATACAAGAATAAAGCTCACGATTGTCCTTTTTCATCATGTTTGATGAACACCCATACATTAATCGATCGCCGACGACTACGTAGGCCACATGAAAATGCAAACGGCGCGCTTGGGGCATTTTTCCGAGTTGCGCACGCGCCGCGCGTCCTTCACAAGGTTGCCAATTATTGCGTAACCTACAACACCGCCTTTGGCATGCGATGAGTCCTCACTAATAGGTTGTAATGATTGTAACTTATCTTTGATTTCTTTTTTTAAACTCGATGATTTTCACATCAAGACATCACGACTCTACATGTCACCATTTTAGCGTTGTTCATTGCATTTTAGTATCCTTCAAAATTATTCATCATTATGTGATAAACAAATTACCTAAACTGATTTGATGATCGGCAGACTGTGATAGCAGGATTAAAAGCATCGGGAAATATATTAGTTATTAGCTCAGAGTATATAAATACTACTTGTACGTAGTGAGTGGGGAGTATACTCTGAGATACTACGTACAATATTTATCAGCGCAGCAATTCGATTCTTCAAATCGTTTCAGATCTTTAGTAAGTACTAAAGCATTCAAGTGACGGGCCGGTTGGCGCAGTTGGTTAAGAGTCTGGTAAAGATTCCACCTATTGTGCCGCAAGTCGTGGGTTCGATTCCCGCACAGGACATGCATTTGTGTGCATGAACATATCTGTATGTCCTGAGTCTGGGTGTAATTATGTATATTAAGTATGTATTTACAAACAAAAAGTAGTATATGTATTATATCAGTTATCTGGTTTCCATAGTACAAGCTCTGCTTAGTTTAGGATCAGATGACCGTGTGTGAGGAATGTCCCAGGATATTATTATTATTCAAGCAATAAATGGTATCTTTATTGATATTTTTCGATCTGAAAGAAGCCTCGGGCTTTTATCTTCTAGTGAATCAATTCGAGTTCTCTACAAATTCCGACTCATACAGCACGTGACCTTACTCAATACCTACATTTTAACCATAACCTTTCTTTCACCAGCTTTACAAATAACTACTATAATCTTCACACTTTATATTTTTTTATTAAATAACCTACTTACCAAATCAGCTATTTAATACACATACAACGTTCTTAGGTACTTATATATAATATTATGAGTTAAAATACTAATTATATCATACGGTAATAATATCAGCGTTCTATTCTATTAAAGTAAAGTTTTTGCAACTACTATCAAGTTGTGTTCGTTTCAAAATAATATTATAACAGTGTATTTGTGAAATGAGATATTGCAGATTCTGAAGCCAAAGATAAAGCAAATTGTTAACCATACAATTTGTTTCATCTTTGGCTTCAGAATAGCTTATTGCGACGTGCTTCTCTAAACATACACTGCAACAAAGTTAAGCTCAGGTTGGTATTTAGATATATGTATAATAGATATGTATATGTATAAGATAACATTCATAAGTGCCTTACCAGGGCCTAAACTGAATAAATTACTTTTTGATTTTGTATGTAAGTAGTAGCGAGAATATAGCATGCATATCCTATCCATACGTACAGTCAAATTGTCAAACAAACTATAAAAACTGGCGCTTTTTTTGAACACCTATTATTTTGGAAATTTTAAACCTTTTTTCGGCCTCCATCAAAATGCTTATATCGAGACCTTTTGTTGGTTCACAAGTGTAATTTAATATACCTATGAGGCACGCAGCGGTAAGGAGTCCTTGGCTTTACCTGGTACATCGGCTACCCACATGTCGTGTGTTCAAACATGGCAATACATCACGATACATACTTACAGTTCTCAATATGTTTGTATGTTTTTTTTTATGTTTTTTACCTCATAACTCCTTCATTTATTAACAGATTTGTTTTTTTTTTGTTTTTTTGCATGGGTACACTTTCCGTTTGGTCGCTTTGTCATCAGGGGCTCTACCGCGTAACTTTGGTGGTAATCGTAACGAACACCATTAATTATTTCATCCAATGACACGACGATGACCATTCTTGGGCCCTGATTGGATGAAATTAATTAATGGTGTTCGTTACGATTACCACCAAAGTTACGCTGTAGGCCCCAGTCAGGTTTTGATTTGAGTCAGTTTAAACTTTTTTTGTAAAACAGTTTTTTGTTATGTGGCTATACCTACTTCTCGTCAGGCTAGCAAGTAAAATATTCTATTCTATTTTTCGAGTACTCCTTGTCATCTTACTCGTGTTGCGTAAAGAAAATCATCTATCTTTGTTAGCTTTACACTAGTATACGTTTCGGTTACATTACACCTTTGTAAATTTCGACGCAAGGAATTTAAATACCCAAAAATTGATATCTATGTAAATTGCCTTGACTTGAATAACTGTCCTCATTATTGTTCAGGAATGGCACACAGCTCGGTAGACTTGCGTCAGGTGAGACGGCTGCCAGCCGCGAATAACTGTTTGATATTCAGCTCTCAACCTCCAACACCGAACCGAACGCTTTCCTCCGCCACTAGTTCCAGTTCTAAACTAGAACTCTATGGTAGTTATACTCACGAGGATAAAATCAAGAAACAGTAACGTGGCTAAGGTCATACTACTCATACGCCGCTGCCTACGCGCTACGTGATAAAGAAAGCAAGTTGCTATTTAGCAAATACGAGTATGTCGTTACATAGTTTGGCATATCTGATCTGCATCTCTTGTTTTATGTATGTTCGCTTCACTGCTACTATGGAAGAGGGATGTTTTTAGCTGTTGGTATTCTGCCAAATTCAAATTCCATGTAAATGTATTCTTGCGTTAAAATTCAATCCCACTTATACAATGAATCAACATATTATAAATGCGAAAGTGAGTTTGATTTTTTGTTTGTTTGTTTGTTACGCCTTCACGCCTCAACTACTCAATGGATCATCATGAAATTTGACATGCAGATAGCCTATGGTATGGAGAAGGACATAGGCTACTTTTTATCCCGGGAACGCGGGTGAAACCGCGGGGGACAGCTAGTAAAACAATAAATGCAATAGAGTGTTTGTTTATTTTTTATCACTTGAGAAATATCGTGATTAAAGGTGCATGGAGATCATAGGGCATAGTGCCTTTTAAATTATTTGTTACATAGTTCAAAGAAGTAAAAAAAATTCAGACGGAACGCTGCTTTTTGGCAAACTGAAGCCACTATGTCTACTACTAGTATATGGATAAATTCGCATGTGGGCAATGAAATGTGAGTGAGTGGTGTATGTATAAGGTAGTGGAGCAGAGTTTTTTGGCTTCACTTTTATCGCGGTCCATGTTCCGGCTGAACTTCTTTTACGTCTGTAGTAGTAGCTGTGTGTAGTTATGGGACGCGCGTCCTATCCGTGAGCAAACTGATTAATGATGTAAGAAGAGAAGTTCTAGCTCTTGTACATTAGTATTACAAGCACTAAGTACAGGAAGTTCTACTTAGTTATTGCTATAGAACTAACCTTACTTACCCGACTTGTTTTTTAGTACGATAGCATTGTTACAAATACATCAATTGCACCACTTGACGCGTATAGAGTACATAATAAAGATATTCATAGTATTAAATATTACAAGTGGAACGCACGGCCCGTCTATAATTGTGTCATTCGGGTATTACTCACAAGGCGAAGGCGATATGTATCACATGCTAGGAGACGCGTACTAAGTAGGTACCTAGGCATGGTGGATTTTTGAATAAGTACCTTCAGAGATCGTGTACGTTGAGACGTTTTATCACTCGGTCTGTCTTTTTTACTGACCGATTTTACCTTGGCTCGCGGTTAAAAATATAACAATTACATCGTCCCTCGCGAGAACAAACGGGACAGGTACTGTGTCTTGCAATATTATATCTATATATATAAAAATGAATCCCTATTTCCCTTAGTCACGCCATCACGCGTGAACGGCTGGAACGATTTCGCTATTTCTTTTTTTGTTGTGTTTGGTTATTGTCAGGAGAAGGTTCTTACATTAAAAAACATGAAGAAAATCGCTCAGAAACATAAAAAATTTAAGAAAACTTAATGACAACATAAACTTTTCTAATGTAACCTTAGCAGGGTAGGGTAGGGTATGGTAAAAAGTGTTTTTATTTCCAACAAATAACAAATAAAATCTGTGTATACACAATTCGGGCTGTCGCTGCTGACGCTGCGAAGGTTTCCACCCAGCAGCCCGCCAGCGTTTCCTCTTTGCCAATCTTTGGATGGCCAAGCTAATTTATTGGCGGAAAAAGCTCTCATGTGGCGTAGAGTTACGGAACCCCATCCACGGTCTCATTGCCTCGACCACAAAATGCATAAATAGATAGTAACGTACATTAAATACGTATTTCCTTTTCGTGAATGGGCGTCACATACCATTTTCACCAAAAGATACGGCCTCCCAGAGAACGGACGTTTATGTACTTATTATAAACATATATAACTTATTATAAAATCGTTAAAACAAATGTTCGGGCTGTAGGTATATTATATAAAAGCTTCTGTTTGATCTTGTGGTGTTTGGTCCACCATGATAAGTGATGATTTAGCTGCGTGTGATAAAAAGAAAGAAGGGAACTGGCTTCGAAGTTGGCCTGAATACTTAGTATAGTCGGGTGGTGGTAGGGATGTACACTTTTTGCACAGTGAAAAATGTTAACGGTGTTATTTTAACATCCCCTGTGCGAAGTTGGAGCGGGTCACCAAGCCAGCCATATGCCACACCACACATCATATTAATGACTGCACTGCATGCACATACAACATCAATCTTTCACCAAAATCGTCAGGCGCGATGAATTGATAACAGATTATTTATTACCACCGTTCAAAACAATAGTTTCGCCTTGACATTTACCTACTACTGGCGTGACTAATACCTACCGATTGTTATCCAGTAGTGGTAGTGGATTACGTATATTTGTTTCAATATGCTTCTTTTTGCAACAATAATTTATCAATATAAACTTTTAGCAATGCCACCAAACCAATGCAATGGCAGCTATCAGAGCAATTAGGTAATCGCCAAACCGACTTAGTGAATAGGTTCCTAATATAAATTAACCCAAACCAAATTGATCGACGGCCGGCAGAGTGCTATAATTATAAAGATACTAGGTGTAGACGTAGCTATCAAACCGATTACACTTAACTTCAACATATACCTACATTGAGCTTCTACTTTAGCATGTAGGCAAGTTGAATCAGAGCAAAAATAAATGCATATCTATACCTACCTATTTGTTCGGTTTTTACAAGCTTTTATTTAACTTGCAATGTATGTAATACTAGTTGCGGCCCGCGGTTTCACCCGCGTAACCGAGGGATATATTGCTTTTTGGTTTATGTCACACCTTACCTTTAAGTTTTTTGTATACTTTTAATAATAAATAAATAAACGGGATAAAAAGTACCCTATGTGCGGCGGCGGGCGTGCCAAATTCCATCCAAATCCGTTCAAATGATTGAGGTACAAACATCCAAACTTTCGCATTTATAATATTAGTGAGATAGTTAGATGAGATGATATACTTATGTTTCTATAGGTACCTGGTTATCATAGCCTATATAGATAGATATAAAATACATGCAACACCAGCGGTCTTATTACAAAACGTGGACTAAATTTCGTACCTGGATTAAACATGGTAATAAACCATGTACTAAAATATTTCGTATTACAAAACGTAGACTATCTCAAATTCGTGGATTAATTATGGTACTAAAGATAAACCAACAGCACCCCTAGTTTGTCTTTGGACTATCGCACGACAGAGGACTAAAGTCACTAGCAAACGTCAAATTGCACAGTGAGGTTAAGTTTTATTGTTTTACTTTTGTTTTCTGATTACAAGAAGAATGGATAATATTGATTTAATTTATTGATCTAGATGATATGGACGATTTAGATTTATTACGGGTGCCCCGGCGACCTTTAAGACTTCGTTATTAGCTGAACCCTTTTGTTGAGTTGTGTGACGAAGAATTTCGATATAAATACACGTTCACGAAGCGTTTCGGCTTAAAAATAGTGGACCTGGTAAAAGCTGAAATATCCCAGGATCCCCGAGAATGCCGAATACCCCCTGAAATTCAAGTGGCTTGCCCATAACGGAGCTGGGCTCGCATTGCTCGCAATGAAGTGCTTTATAAACCTTGTCTAATAATAGCAAAACAATATGCAATATAACTTTCTAATGTATTATTATTGTTTTACTCATAGATTCAAGACAACACAGCCGATTTGCACGGTGTGTCTCAGCCAGTTGTCAGCCAAATATATGTAAGAAAGTAGCAGGAACCATTGCACAGATGTCACACAGGTTCATCACGCATCAAAAAGATAGATGCTGATGGGGGCAGTTATATATTAACAGAAAAGGATATCCATCTATAAATGTGCAGGTATATAATTTGAAATTTCAACTTTCTTGAATCATTTTGTAATGTGAAATAAAACAAGCATTTGTTTTTAGGTGGTCTGTGATGCTGATCTCAGAATAATGGATGTAGTAACCAGGTGGCATGGCAGTGTATGTACATGATTCCAGAATATTCCGGGAATGTAGACTGAAACAGTGATTTGCAAATAAAAGTAGCGGCTGGTGCTTTCTCTGGAATATTACTGGGTGACAGTGGCTATCCTTGCACCCCATATTTATTTACACCAGTTCTAAACCCTACAACACCTGCAGAAGAAAGGTATAACCAGTCTCACATGCGTACAAGGAACACAGTGGAGAGATGTTACGGGTTATGGAAACAATGTTTCCGCTGCCTACTAAGAGGCATGTGTTGTGATATTTAAAGTGCCAAAAAAACTATAGTAGCATGTGCAGTTCTTCATAATATAGCCATTGACATGAGAGAGGAGATATTTTCTGGTTAAAATGATAGCAGCCTGACACCATCCGCTAGAGAAACATTTTCACAATCAAGAGTTGAAAACACAGTTCGTGGAAGGCAGTTCATTGAAACTTATATTCATTGATTATATTTATTTATTTATAAAATTAAGTTACAGTACTTAGCACTTTTATTATTTTCAATTTTGAAATTTATATACTAATATAATTTCTAACATTCTCACATTATGTTTTGTAAAATTAAGACATTTCATTGATTATTATTTATTACTGTTGTGGTTGACCTGAAAAAAAAAGAGATATTAGTTTATTTTTATGAAAGGTTTATTTAATTTGGTTTGAATTTGTTTTACTAACATTTTATTCATTAGTGTTTTTCTTGCTTTCTATTTCTAATAAATCTATTTCTAAATCCAGTTTTTTCATTCTTGATTCTGCAATTATATTATAAGAATGTTCAATCTCCAACTTTTGTAAAGTCTCCTATGTTTTATCCATACCATAGGCTGTCTGCATGCCAAATTTCATCGAGATTGGTTCATTACTTTTTGAGAGATGCTTGAACAAACAAACATCATTTTTAAAAGCAAGCTGTCTCCTGCGGTTTCATCCTGAGATTCCATACATAATTATAAAAATGAAAGTAACTTGTGTCTGTTAACTTTTCACACCTAAACTGCTGGACAGGTAAAAAGAGGGACATGGGCTACTTTTTACCCTAGGACCAGGAGAAACCATGGGGACTAGTAATTATATGTACTTACATGTGTTGAGAACCTTTTTTAGTTTTCTTTGATCGAATTCTATATCAATTTGTTCTGGCCTGCTTGTCACTAAGAATATAATATATTTTGATAATATATCCTAGAATGGTTGAAATTAGAGTTATCATAAAGAATGTTATGAGTATCGCACAGTTTTAACATCAAAACAAACTTTCTCTTCGGCGCTCCAATTTTCACCCCTTCCTTTCTTCTGATCATCTATTGTAGAGTTTTTATTATAATATAAGCACTTTTTATTGCTTAAATGTTAGTAGTAGCAGTTTCGTATTTATAATACGCGCGAGAACTTCATTTATTCCGTTACGCGCAAGAGTTGTTGCTAATATGTAATATTGACGGGTAATATTACATTATTATACGTGAAAACAACGCCAAAAACAAAATTATAGTTGATAATTTAGTTGCACCAGCAAAATCTTTTCAAAAATCAATATTTGAATTTATATCTTAATAGTATATACTATTTTAAATTTTAATAATTTATAGAATTAATCAGCTATGTAGATAAATGGAACGGTGCGAACGAATGATGTCAGATTCAATGAATGTTTTCTATAGATAATCTGTGGATATTATTTAATCATGGACTAGCTTGTGGTACTAACATATCCTCCGTTAGTCTGCGATTTGTAATAAGATCGAATTTTAGTCATAGGACCAACGTTAGTACCGTAACAATCCAAGACTTGTAAGTTATGGTTTAAACCAGGATGAAGATCGTTTTTTGTAATAAGACCGCAGAGGTTTAATACCCGTTGGCGCGTTGCTGACCCTGCTAAATTCTTTACACACTCTTCTTAATGAACCTGAATGTAGTACTCAGTATCTAAGAATAAGAATAAATTTATTGTCAAACCCATTACATACAAGAACATAAAGAAGCAAAAAAAATAAAAAACATGTCTGACAAATGGTAGCAAACTCAGCATTATGCTACGGTGCACTGTTGTCCACCCCAGCGCTGATTTTCAGTTTGCCCCAATATATAAATAAAATAAATGAAATATAAAACTAAATTATACCATATAATCTAATACCATTACCTACTCTAATTTGTGTTTCTGTATACCAACTATTTATATTGTGAATTTGATGACAAACCTTGAACGAGAAAAAGGAACCGGAACCTTTATCATTGACGCCTGTTCAAGGTTTAATCTTTTTCGGCTATCCTCATTTAAAGTAGGATGATATATGAACTTTTATTTATTTAATGTCTCCGACTGCTAATTCTGAAATAAGAATTAGCAGTCGCAGATACATTGACCCAGATCAGACAACACTGAATTTCATTATGACCCGCTGCATGGTGCATGATGTGATTTGAATATGGAACGTCAACTAAATAATTCGTATGAAACGTAGGTAGGTATGAAAACTTTTACCATGTTTAGGGTTCCGTAGCCAAATGGCAACAAAACGGAACCCTTATGTAAATAAATAAATAATAAATATCCTGTGACATTCCTCACACACGGTCTTCTGATCCCAAACTAAGCAGAGCTTGTACTATGGAAACCAGATAACTGATATAATACATATACTACTTTTGTTTGTAAATACATACTTAATATAATAATTACACCCAGACTCAGGACATACAGACATGTTCACAAATGCATGTCCTGTGTGGGAATCGAACCCACGACCTGCGGCGCGTACTGGCCCGTCAATGTATTCTTCAAGTCTGTCTGTCTGTCCGTCCGTATGTCACTGCCACTTTTTTCCGAAACTATAAGAACTATACTGTTGAAACTTGGTAAGTAGATGTATTCTGTGAACCGCATTAAGATTTTCTCACAAAAAAAAAACAATACATTTTGGGGGTTCCCCATTACTAAGAACTGAAACTCAAATTTTTTTTTTCATCAAACCCATTCGTGTGGTTGTCTATGGATAGGTCTTCAAAAATGATAGTGAGGTTTCTAATATAATTTTTTTCTAAGCTGAATAGTTTGCGCGAGAGACACTTCCAAAGTGGTAAAATGTGTGTGTAACCCCTGTAACCTCTTAAATAAGAGAATGATAAAACTAAAAAAAAAATGATGTACATTACCATGCAAACTTCCACCGAAAATTGGTTTGAACGAGATCTAGTAAGTAGTTTTTTTTCAGACGTCATAAATCGTAAACCGTAATTTACCTTTCATTCAATCAACTAAACTCGTTACTTGCTGCTACGGAACCCTTCATGGGCGAGTCCGACTCGCACTTGGCAGCTTTTTCTATTAAAGTACAGCTCGACCAAAGAGTTCTCACTTCATAGGTTTTAGTTGCCGTTGAGGAACAAAATATAAATTGATCGAAAATCTAACCAGCCACCACAAGTACCTACCTATAACACAAAAAAGAAAAAAGGCTCGCTTCACTAACGAGTCCCTCGTTACGCTCAGGGTTCAATATGCCGACCGTGACGACATTGCTTCATCCCCTTTGATAGTTCGTTTTTTCACATGACAATCGTTTATATTTATTATAATCATCAGTTGATGTAAAATAACTTATTTTATTAATATCGTTCCTACTCTACCATCTATTCATAATGTATACGAGTACTAACAAAAGTTCAAGTCAATGTTTGCCTCTATCGGTACCTAAATGATTAATGAGCCTACTTTAAGAATCTTTGTCACGCAGAAACATAGGTTATGATGTAAGCCGGTGGAGGAGTCACGTTATGTTGGCGAGTTATGTTTCTTGATTGCATGTTCCGCCGAACTCCGATTCATAACAGCCGAACTAAATTGTCTAGATTTAGATAATGCCATTTATTGCAACACTATAGAAGTAACCTACCTTGATTAGAACCCGTTAAGGAGACGCTAAAAAGAAAGCATTTCATGTATTGTACACTAGTCGAAATCTGGATCGAACCACAACGCGGTAGGCCAAGAGTCAATACTCCCACTCCCTTTCAGCGAGCTCAAGGCGTGGACGTGTAAAAAAACTTCAAAACAACACATTAGCCGATGGATAAATGACAAAAACTGCAGGCAATCGATGGCGCTGTCTACACCTATGATAATTACGAGTGACTAGAATCTCCTACATCTAAACCCGGCACCCATCCGGCATCTATCTTTTAATTATAGGATTTACCAAAAGTGCTCTGTGCAGGGTCTAACAGATTTAATAAGAAAATAGCTTAGTTCTAATTAAATTTTGTCTAAGTGATGTAGTTAATCAAATGTCAATACATTGTGTAATATTGCGGACTCATAAAAAAGATTCAAGTCATTCATGTTGGTAAGTGTAAGTAAGTAGGCAACTACGTAAACTATAGAGTTACCATATAAACTATATAATTCCTTAGTACCTAGTTACGTATCCACCTTAAAAGTGATAAGAGGTTTCTATCTACCTATTTTTTTTTTAAAGTTATATATATATTTTAAAGTTTTTTTTAGGGGTATGGTACCCCAACATTTTCAATATTTTTGTGAAGTTGATATATCATTCAATAACGATAAATCAATTTTGCATTCTATCATCCTGAATCTTACCACGGTGATTTTTTCCCACTCTTGTTGCAGATTAACCTGATCTACAAGGTAATAAAACTGGCTAACAGACAGATAACACAAGATAGACGATGGAGAGATTTGGAATTTGGAAGAAATTTTCCATTAGACTCTAGGGTTGCACTACTATCATCATGATCTTTCCTCTATGCTATCATAAAATTTATTTTTGGTTATATTGTATACCCCCCTTTTAGTTTAGTTTAACTCCTCTGCATCCAAAGGTTGCCTGGTAGGGATCACTTTTCGTGATAAGGGACTGTAAACGCTTTCTTTATTATTTTCAGTCCTTGTATTTTTTGTGGGTGTAACAATAAAGTGTTATATCTATCTACTATAAAATATGGGTCCATGGGAGAAACCGTAGGTATGAAATCATTTCTTCGAGCTTAAACTACCAGGATATCATACATTGCACCTATTATATTAACTTGCTGAGTTTCTTGCCGGTTCTTCTCAGTTGAAGCCTGACTTCCGAACCGGTGCCCGGTGGTAACTACAGTAGCTTTGACGTTCATATGTGCACTTTTGGGCCTAAATTTAATGAAGAGCTTTGACTTCGCTTAACATTTTTATGAGCGAATTTTTTAAAACTTTTTATGAAAATATGTTATGTTCAAAGTTTTCGTGGTATGCAATAAAACTGGAAAGCAGTGCAAGTTATTTGAGCCGCAGGCGCAAGCTGCGCGATCGTATTTTCGCGTTTGCGTTTGCGCAGGCCTTGATTTTGGCGACCTAAGAGGGCTGTACTGTCTGACGGGAAATTAATATTAGACACATCCGGTGTAGTAACCAGTAACCAGTTTTGTTGTTTTTTGTTGTTATAAAAACGGTTAATGGATCGCAATTATATCATGAACTAGGGAGTTCCAATAAATAATACCTGAATATTTAATTGTGGTGTACTTTTGAAGCATATCACTTCTTTTATATAACAAAAACTACCCAGAACCGAAAATACCGAAACACAAAATTCCCGGTTCCCAGAAAAGAAACAGGTTCCGGAAATCCTAAACAACACCGATATTCATTGCGTTAGTTTCCAAATATAAGCAATTTCATCACCTTTTTTACCCCTTCGGGGTCAGAATCATCAAAAACGCTGAGGCAAATATAAAATAATTTTCAATCGTCAGCCTAAACACAAAATTTGAAGAACCTACCTTCAAAACTGACGGACTTTCATACAAAATTTCATCCCCTATTTTACCCACCCTAGGAGAGAAATTTCCAAAAATCCTTCGTTACTGGATACCTAAACTGTGTAATAATAAAATTAGTGAAGTTTATCGTGGAATTGAAGGCCTTGCTTACCCAACTTCATCCCCGTTTCCCCCCTTCGGAGCTGGAATTATCACAAACGCTGAGACAACTTTACATTAATTTTCATTCGTCAGCCTATACACAAAATTTGAAGATCCTAACTTCAAAACTGACGGACTTGCATACAAATTTTCATCCCCTATTTTAACCTCTTAGGGGTGAAATTTCCAAAAATCCTTCCGTAGTGGATGCCTCCACTGTTTATGGTATCTGTTTGCAAAATTTCAAATCTCTAGGTCCAGCGGTTTGGGCTATGCGTTGATATATCAACAATCAGTTTATCATTTTATTTCTGGGACGCAAAAAACATATTTTTAGGTATGTTGTAGATGAATTATAAATACACAAAACAATGCGTATAACCCTTAATTTTGTATATCTACTAATTGATAAATTAAAATACGTTATCAAACATTTTTCCATTTTAGAGCCAAAAATAGAGAGTTTGCCCCATAACCGTGTCTCATTTTTGTTTTTTTATACTACTTAGGTAGCAAACAAGCATACGGCCCGACTGATGGTAAGTAAGCGTTTACCGTAGCCCAAGGACGCTTGCGACATCAGGATTGACACTCGTGCGTTGCCGACCCCAAGCTGTATTCCTGGGAAAACCACGGATTCCTGTCGTAATAAGAACTTAGAGAGACATATCTTATAGGATACTCATATAAGTATAGGACAGACATATTTATCCATATTGAAACCCATACATACCACAAGTACTAAGATATAAAGGTCCTATCACTGTGTGGCCCAAGAGCGCACCATTGTGACAAACGACATACACGAAGAGGTCAAGTCAAGCAAGCAACCAATGCATAAAGTAGATACCACTGAACTTTACAGTTGATGTGCGAACGTAGTGACCTGATTCAAATAAGTATAATTATTTTCTTATAGTAGGAACAATTTAATAATGGAATTACATTACCTATATGTAAATCGAATTGAGATAGAAACTAAGATATTATAAGATTCTGTAACAGGTATATTTTTAAATAGATAGTGATGTCGCTGGAAATAGATAGTTTTTAAAAATAATTTCCCGGAAAACTCGAAAAAGTATTTGAAAGGTACAATTATATATCCTCACGCCCATTATCCCTGAAGGAGCACGCAGTCCTAACGTGGCATGTGAGTATTGTTCATTTTTACCCAAAGAAACGTCAATATCCTTTGCCAGACCCGGGAATCTAACCCTGGACCTTCCGTATCCTGTCGAGTTTTAATTCGCTCGACCATCGAGGCGATGTAAATAAAATACTATTATTTCAGGGAACTTCAAAAGCGCCCCGGGGCTTGAGCTCACGGCCAAGTGACGTCGAACAAATCCAACTGAGTGAAAGGGTGCCCCCAGTATATAAGCTTCAAGCACTCCTCGTAAGTCATCATTCAACATCCTAACAATCCAATCAACACACAATGGCATTCAAGGTACTTACCGAGATAGTGAGGACATCCTATGACGTACTTAGTGAAGTGTTAAGTGTGCATCGTGGTTAATTATTAATATTTCTTTTCATTCCAGTTTGTCGTATTCACTTGCCTGGTGGCAGCTGCCAGCGCTGGTCTAGTCCCGGCTGCTTCCCTCGCATACGCCTCACCGGCCTACCACACCGCGCCGGTGGCGTACGCAGCCCCCATCGCCAAAGTTGCCGAAGCATACGACCCCCACCCTCAGTACAGCTTTGCGTACGATGTACAGGATGGACTCACCGGTGACTCTAAAAGCCAGCATGAAACCCGCGATGGCGACGTCGTCCAGGGCTCTTACTCCGTTGTCGACCCCGATGGCACCAAGCGCACTGTTGAATACACCGCTGACCCCCACAATGGTTTCAACGCTGTTGTGCACAGACAACCAATTGGCCATGTCGCCAAGGTAGCCGCTGCTCCCGTCGCCTACGCTGCCCCCGTGGCTAAGTACGCCGCTGCTCCCGTGGCCTACGCCGCTCCCGTCGCTAAGTACGCCGCACCTTTAGCGTACGCTGCTGCTCCTGTGGTCCACGCTGCCCCCATCGCTAAATACGCTGCCCCCGTGGCCTACTCGTCTCCTCTTGCCTACTCTGCCCCTCTCTACCACCACTAAACTGATGCCAAAATCTAGGAAACAAATATACGTTTCTGTTAACGCATTATCCTCGATGTGTTAATGGCTATTTGTATAATATTAGATCAAATAAATTATTTTTTATCATACTCTTGAATTTTATATGCTTCCTACTTACTGATCTATAATATCGAAACGATAATTACGTGACTAACATGAAATCAAAAGTTTACGGACTGAAAGTAAGTACATTAGCCATTTCATAAAGTGTGTGCGTTGGATAACGATATGGAAGATACAGCAATGCTGGTGGCGTTTGTTCCATACAAACGTAATCCTCAGTTTCCTCTCTGGATAATGACACTAGAGCAATGATTATTCTACCATGCAATCTTTAGGTACCACTGTATGTCCCTCGGTTGTGTTTTTCTCCATAAATTTATTATTATAAGAATTAGGAGCCTTCTAAAATCACAAAAACTTACCATTTTTAACGCCATTATCAGACGTCCAGCGATCATATTTGACGAATATAAAACAAACAAAGGAAACCCGACAGACATAGCCAAAGCCCTTTTTATTATATATATATATATATTATATACTCAGCTAGAGCTTTATATATTTGTATCAAAAGTATAGGATTCGAAATTAATCGTAGATCCTTAAACACATAAATAGTCTTACGCAAGATATGTGTTTTATCCAATTCAATCTGTCATCAATAAATACACCTGGCACTCTTTCCAGCAACGGACAAGTATACATATTAGACTAGATAAGTTAAGCTGGTGGTTGCACGGGAAAGAGTGAATTTTTTATTGAAAATCCCTTGGAAATCCAGCACTAGTTTTACTAAAGCATACGAATTATGTTTTTTCAGCATTGAGAGTAAGTAGGCTATCTTCGAGCCACGCCGTCACTGAACATAGGCCAACTTCGGACAGCTGTCATTATTATCAACATTATTCCATGTGGAGCCGTGGAACAATAGGACTGTATCGTCAGCAAACATTTGTATATCAGCACCTTGTAGTTCATATTTTCTTAAATTGTTGATATAAATTAGGAACAGCGATGGCCCGAGAGTACTGCCCTGCGGCCACTCTATATGTGCCAAAACCGTAACTGAGCGTTTTTCAAAAAAAATGACCGTCGTAAAAGTACGTTGTCCACTAACTTCAACAATAAATAACTCGCCAAATATAAACGTTTTATTGGTTATTTAAGTAATATTTATTAGAATAACTAATTGTGATTATGTTTAAAGATTAAAAAATGCGCAATCTTGGCAAATATTTAAATAAAATAGAATTAAACTAGGATAAAACACCTGATTTTACCATGTCCACCCTATACCCGGCCAACTAAAACTAACGATTACTACCACAGAATTCCATTTAATGTGTAAATTTTGCCAATTATTGCAAAGATAAATACTTAAAGGTACAAGTAAACGTATAATTTAACACTTCATAGAAGAAAATAAACGAAATAAATCAATTTAATTCTTGTCCTCTAAAATCACGGGTGGCGGAAATTCCGGCTAAGTAACGTGGATTACTGGTACTTGTGAAATAAAAACATACCATATTACTATATTTTTAGACTTCTTGCAACATTCTTAATGTAAACGTCAAAGAATATTCGAGAAATCTATTAATT
Organism: Achlya flavicornis; assembly: GCA_947623365.1. NCBI lineage: Eukaryota > Metazoa > Arthropoda > Insecta > Lepidoptera > Drepanidae > Achlya > Achlya flavicornis. Next base: position 6,912,543 of record OX392488.1, read on the forward strand.
TCTAGACGCTGTTCGTTACTTTATGTTCTCGAGGTGAGGTGTATAAAAAATAATTCCACCTAAGCAACACGTATTTTCGCGGGTCTGAATGGTTTTATTATCATTATATGCTTCTATATTTGTTTTATAATAATCAAATATTGATTAATTGTACAGTATAAGTTATTATTGAATGTATAAGTAATAAAAATGTTGGTTTGATTAGCCCTTGCCAGTAATTCGTAACGACCATTATGTAACGTTATGTATATACGGATCGTAAATTGTTACGCAATGGAATTATAAGGCTATGTTTACCTTTGAATTTGACTAGTTAGTGCCTGCATGTATGCTTGCATTATTTTTAAACAATCACGGCGTCGAATACATTGTTGTGTAAAAAAAGAATTTGGTAAGTTAGTATGTCTTTATGCTTGATCTTTGGTGCCTAATAAAAAACTGGATATTTAAAATATTTTCAAAATCCCGTACTAATAAAAAATAATTGATTTTGAAATGCCTATCTTATTGTCTTGATTAGTATGACACGTATAGAAATTAAATGTTATTTCAAATGATTTTCAGAATTATTATAATTTAGAATGTTATTATTTAATGCCGGCCGGGGTTTTAAAATTACATATTACTAATTTCGAGATTTATTCTTTAGGGCCCAAGGATCTATTCCAACTTCTCTAAAAAGTTGCGATTCCTGTAATTATTTTTTTGTTTCCAACTGCTTTTTAACTGGTTTTTTGCTTATGGTCATGTTTTTTTTTCAATTTCTCGGATACCCTACGCCGTAAGGTGAGTGGGTAAAAAGCTTTAGGGAAAATCTAAAAAAACTAGAAAAATATGCCACTTACAACAAACAGCAGTTAGAAAGAGCTAAAAATGCGTGAAGAAGATCAGTGAAGACTAGTAGGTTCTATTATTATAATGTAAAGACTATTAAGTAGAAGATTAGACTTAATAAAGACTATTAAAACTTAGTAGTTAGATTTGACATTTAATTTTGTCATATTAAACGCGCCCTAAGGAGTTCCTATACGTAACGCTTAGTTCCATTAACGTAATTGTCTCACGGTAAGCAGATTACTTTTTTTAGATTATCTTAAAAAATACAGTAGCCTAATACGTTTTAAGCAGTCTATTTAATGTTATATTTGTTACTTTATATTTCTTCAATAGATTAGATTATCAAATGTCGAACAGATATTGCGCAAAAAGATATTTTCCGGGGTCACAATTTTCCAAAAGTTATGTAATGGAGCTTTCTAGGGAAAAAACTCGCAAACGGCTAGGAAAATTCCATTTTATGTTTCATTTTTAAGTAGAATGATGTTATATTGAATAAAGGCAATTAAAGAAATGCGAAAAATAATATTTTTATTTAACCAAAATTAAGAACGATATGTTACTAAATGGATTTAAATTTCCAGCTCACTTACACAAAAAACCATTTTTTATTGATTTAATTCTTATCCCCCTACATATATTATATAAAATAACATAATTTATTAAACATACTACCCGATTCCGATTGTTTGAATGCAAATTGTTTATTATAAAAATAAGGTATTCCGCCTGCGTAACGGTCATTTTATTTGAAAACCGCTCAACTGCTAAAATTACTATCCACCCTGATAAATTGCCTTCTATGAGATAAATAATCCTGGAACCACAGAAGAGCATTTCCCATTATTCCTATGTTCTCCAGACGAGTGAGAAGTATTGGAATGGATAAGGCACTTCTCATTTCTATCAAGGTAGGTAGTAATGTCAGTAGTCAGGTGTAACACAGCATCATCTGTTGTGGATCTGTTCGAACGAAAACCATATTGGTTTGGACCTAGAAAATTATTATTTTCCAGACATGCCATTAGCCTTTTATTAGTTATTTTTTTCATAACTTTAGAAAGAGAACTTATATTAAACCTTGTGTCTTATACGTCACAGTGGCATTTGGCGTGTGTGTAAGGCTGCTTTTCCACCAGAGATGTGCTATGCAGCTATGCTGCGAGGATGTAATAGCTAAGCTGTGAAACTATGTGACCGTGTCCACTGATACTAAGCTATCTAGCGGTGCCAGTAAGATGAGCTATGAAGATGCGCCGCCGTAAAGTAGCTGCGCGAGGAAGATGCGCAGCTCGAGTTATGCGATGAATAACTTTTTGCTTCCGCGATGGCTTGTCTACTTTCAGCGACAAACGCATAGCACGCATCCTTCCATATAAAAAACATATCTTAGTTGAATCCGTTTCCACCAGTGCTAAGCTATGTGCACCAATGAATATGATTGGTGGATATCAAACGCATCCATAGCTACGTAGCATAGCACATCTCTGGTGGAAAAGCAGCCTTAGGCGCGTCGCGGGGTAATCAATGGACATCCATATTAACTGTAAAAAGGTATATTGTTAATCCTTAATTGGCTGTAATTTATATTTAATTAGATAATATATTAGGTTTTAAGAGCTGTGGATTATGTAACAAATATCAAAATCAAATCATCTTAAAGCCTTAGAAGTCGCTCCCCATTGAATTATTACACATCGCTCCCCTAACACACTATAATAATTATGAAATGAAACGGAAACGACACTTTTTTTTTTACTCAGTGGCTTCACACGGCTTGTGTATTTTGTCAATTTCCAGTTATATTGTAAGTTCTAGTCACAATAAATCACGTTCTCATAGTCCTCAGTCAGTCACCGTCAATGTACACAAACAATGGTGGTCATTGTACTAAAACTTTTCATGGACTTCTTAAGACAACTTGAAAAGTCACGATACACATAATTCATTTCATTTCACTTCACTGGTCCACATGTATTGATCTTTATTCGATAAAATACCACCGATAATATGCAATAAAACTCTAAATACAAGAATTTATGAAAATAATAATGAAAACGCAACGTCACTCTGCAAGTTCCCGCCAAAAAGTCCCGAAGCGACACTTTTCAAGTTCCCGCCAATTTGTCCTTCCGTAATTTCATAGAGTAAAGTAAGTCACACACTAAGCAGATACGATAATATTTTATCTGCGTATAAAAAAAAACTGAAAGTATCACACACTACGCAGATACGATAATGTTAAGAATTGATACATTAAATCGAAATCCTTCTAACTTACTAGACCTGTCTTTGGTGCGGATTTTTTATACAGAGTGTTACCTATAATGAGTTGGCGTATATTGCTTCTCGATTTGATAGACAGCTCGTCAGAAGAGGATTCTGATTTCAATTTGATGCACGTGTTGCATTAGCATCTACTAAAATTCAAAGTGTTTGGATAGAACTTCATATAAAGCTTAAAAAGGGCCGAGACGAATTTAATCTTTACGTGGATCTGTCAGATAACAAATTTACAATGTATTTTAGAAATCCAAGGGCAACATTTTTGATAAGTATATAAAAAAATGCGTTGATGCATTTCTACCGAAGAACGACATGCAATCCATATTTATAATTTATTTGTACATTATTCAAAAGTACACCTGTATGTATCTGCAGACCTGTCACTAATGTCCGCAGGTAAAATCCTGTGCCATATTTGTATCTGCAGATATATTGTATAAGCAGATTATCACCATCTTTCGATATTGGTCGGTGCCCATAGAATATAATTATATAATTTTATATAAATAAAAAAATCACGAGTCTGAAGGTTAACGATAAAATATATTGTTAGTTCATTGAATTACATATGGAGCGATATTGAAAGATATGCGATCTGAATGCTCCAGATACAGATATCGTATATGCATAGTGTGTGACTCTCTTTAGAATATTATAGAATGATAGCCATAGAGTTAGAATAGGTACTTTATAATATGTTTCTTACTCATGAAAACATTAAAAACCAAGCTTTTGGTTTCCCCAAAAATTCAGTCTTTACACAGACATCCCAATCAATCGGAGACCATGTAAACCTGTGATGTAAACAACCAAGGCTTTAGAAAACAGATTGCTACTACGATACTATGATTTATACTCTATCTCTATCGCACTTGCCGTAACATTTCTATGCTATCTTACTTTCATGCTACAGATGGTGGTTTTCTGACATCTCAGTATATTTTCAATATATTTACTTACTTACGTACCCGCTACTTAGGTTATACAAAGTCACAACAAACATCGGCCGACGCCCAAACAAATTATTTTTACTATAAAATAGGCGTGTCTCGGACCAACAGTTTCTCGCACAGAGTACCTTTATTATATCCGAGAGTTACTCGTTAAGGATAAAGGCTTGTAATAATTTAAATTGTTAAGTTGAAAATAATTTAAAAAAGAAGTGTTCGGGACGAGTGAAACATCGTGTTTTCACTATTTTCCCATTGAAATTCGTAATAATTGCTTTATATAATTTATCCAAAGTGGACCAGGACGTAGAAATGGTCTCTACGAGAGGCATTCGTTATAAATTCAGTGAAGGAGAACGTGTTTTGTGTTACGAACCAGACCCCACCAAAGCCAAAGTTCTTTATGACTCGAAGGTAGGCTGTGCTGTTCCATAAGGCCTTATTACTTTGGAAATCAATTGGTGTAAGGCCATATTAATGTAGGGTTCGGGCTGTACATAATGGGATCAATAAGAGCCAAACTGACAACTTTACAAAACAAAGGACAACTTCAATAATCCACCCATGGGCGTAGTCAGGGCGGGGCATTGCGGTATATTCTAGCTCAAACAAACGTAACGCAACATAATTAATATGAAGTGAAATTTGGTTAATATACAACACTGACATTGATGTTAATTTAACTAAATACCTATAATTATTCAAAAAAGTTTGGTCCATACACAGATAGGCACAAATAAAGTTGTTGGAAGGAACCACACAGGGCTCTGTCAATATAATAATTACCACAAGCTGTGATATATTTTGACTGCTTTATTTTGTCACATTTTTCTTGCCAATAATTTATTTGTAGGTAGAACAACATATCTGTTTCTATTTGCCCCGCCCTGTAAATTTTTGCTTGGGATACACCTGTGCCCCACCCATTTTTATATTCAGCTTTGATTTGAGGATACTGTTGGGAACAAATACTAGATAGAGAATTTTCAATTTTCTTTTAATAATTTTTTTACAGATACTCTCTCTACTTTACATAAACTTCTCAACCTGAAATCTTGATTTACCATAAATTAAACTTAATAACAACAATTATATGGTTGATTTTTAGGTTTTAGAGGTAATAGAAAGCAAAGATAAGCGTGGACGTCGCACTATGGAATACCTCATCCACTTCCAAGGTTGGAATTCATCTTGGGATCGCTGTGTTAGTGAAGATTTTGTTTTAAAAGACACGGAAGAGAATCGACAGCTGCAGAGAGACTTGGCTGAGAAATCACAACTTCAACTGTAAGTCACCATTACACAAATATGTTAACTGTGAAAGTTTGCCTTGATATTCATAACCCAATCATGATGTTATTCCAACCCCATGATGAGAGGGTCCGTATCATATGAGTGAGATGAGATGATGCAACTTAAGGTTTTATAGGCTGTGGAAACAGCTTACAGACAGGCATATTTGTTTGTTACCTTGTATCATAAAAAACTAGCTGAAAGTATTTTGGCAAATAAAATTTACGTGATATGCAATTTACCAACAAGCACTAGTAGTGTTAATAGTGACATTGGATACTATAGCAAAAGTCTTGCATTTCTGGCCAAAGGTTATAAACCCACAAAACCTAGTGGAGAACTGGTCTGAAGGTCAGCTGAAACTCACAACATGATGGATGAGTATGTAGTTAACCAAGCAATAAATAATATAATCACTTTTCACTTTGTCCCCAGGGGTGCATACTTGTACCGGCGCGAACGCAAAAAGGGCAGCAATACGAACTCAGGCACAGGACCCGCGAAACGCGCGCGTCATGGCTTCAGCGATGATGGATCATCTAGTAGCACACAGCCAGATGGTTTGAATATTATTCACTGATTTTGATTTAGACTATTGGCTTGCAAATATAATAAGCAAGTAACATATCCACAAAAAAAGTAATTCAAAGTTATCTCATCAATTGATTAATGAAACAAGTAATAGTTTGAGATAAAGTTTACCAGAATGTGTGCTCTATCTATACCAGAACAGGTATATATAACTCTAACAAACTTAAAGATTAATTATATAATAAGAATTCAACACAATAGTGAACTTTCATTTCATTGAAATAAGTGTTAATAATATCTGAGTGAATGGTTGGTTGGTACAGTCCGCTACGGTTGGTTGCAGAAGGCGAGACGGACTCGTCGTCGGTGTCGGGCTCGGGCTCGGCGTCCGGCGCCGCGTCGGGCTCCGGCTCCGGCTCCGGCTCGGGCTCGGGCTCGGCATCCAGCTCCGTGCCACGCTCGCCGCCGCCCAACTTGTACGTCGGCCGCGCGCATATCACGCTGCCTTCTGCTCTCAGGTATCACAACATACTTATTTATTCTTTTATGATGAGTAGGTACAGATCAGGGATGTCGCGGATGCAGTTTTATTTTATATGCGGATGTTTTAATAGATACTTCATTTAGGTATATAAATGAAAAGGATAGTAAAAATAATCTTATTTTATGATCAATTTGTTTGTAAGATAATTCAAAATGTATGCATTATTTTTTTAAAGAATTGTCTATGCGTTTTTAGGTCCCAGTCTGTTTCCTAGAATTGGAATGAAAGTCCCAGGATATTTATTGAGGAAACATTCAAATATTTGCGACAAAATCTTTTGAAACTTGCACAAAATCCGCATTCACAAAAACTTTCGATACTATTCGATTACTACAAAAAATGCGGATGTGGAAATTCGACGATTGCGGATGCAAATATCTGTAATACCAGCCAATGTACATCATGTGAAAAATCTTAGTTTTTGAAACACCTGTTTTTATTAATTTTTGCATGGCAATCTAAAATGTTTTGCATATACAAGGTGTAACGGAAAGTGTATATTGTAAGTATTCATTACTGTAATTCACTTTTTTGGTACTAGGCGCACAGATCGCAGAAGAGTAAGTTTTATATTTCATATTAGTAAGGGACTAAGGAACCCAAAATGATAATGACCCTCATGACCGGTGACATGTTGGTTTTGATTTTAATTCAATAAACTTGGATGGCAATTTGATATGAATTTTTGAGTAATAAAACTTTTAATAGATATTTCCCCTTTCGGATGTATATACCGTTTTCGTTACACCAAGGATAAGGACAAAATAGTGAGTGTAGTGAGTGTTAGGGACCGCCTAACGTTCGACTACCACCTGGTGGTGAAGCGCGGGCGGCTGTCGCGCGTGCCGGCCAGCCCGTGCGCGGCGCAGATCCTCGAGTCGTTCGTCAAGTGGTTCGCGCGCGCCGGCGCCTGGCACCCCGCGCCCGCCGCCGCCGCCGCCGCCGCCGCGCGCGCCAAGCAAGACCCGCCCGCGCCGCACAGACCGGACCTGCTCGACGTTTCATGCAGGTAATATATATATAAGGGCGGCTATCTACATACTATTTCATAGGATAATACTTTATCAACACCTCATATCGTCCTACATTTAACTTTTTTTGATAACCCAACTACCTTTAAGACTTAAGTAATTTATTATTCCCTTTCATATAAAAAATTAAACTGACAAAAATCCTTGTTCAAAAAAAACCTAAAACGCCATGTTGTCGATAGTTTGCTGTCTGGGTTAATTGTTCGATGGCTGTCGATGGCGAATTGTCCAACTTAGAAGTGCTTCATCAGATCTGATAAGTACACGCGTACTAAAACATGTTTACCACCTTACGGTCTATAATCGCTTGCACATGTCTGCTTCATAAGGACCGGAAATCAAATGACTATTGTTAGACGTGGAATGTATTTGGCATGAAAAATCTTAGGATAGGATAATCATCAAGAGGTGTTAAACTAAGTTATTGAGTTCGAGTATTGTTAAATGAGTTAAAAAACCAAAAAAAAAAAACCTTGTAAAAATTAAGAATCACAATAAATTGCGCAGGTTGAATTTGGTCCGCGAAGTGGCAGACGGTCTCCGAGTGTACTTCGACTTCATACTGAGGGGTCACTTGCTCTACAAACAGGAGCTCAATCAATACCACGAGATCTGCGGACAATTCATTGATGAGTAAGTTTCAACTAGTATATAAAAATCCTAAAAATACTTTGAAAAAATCCTTTAAATAAAAATGTTTTATAGTCAAGAAGAAATCAAAAAAGCAGAATTAGAGGATGAAGATCTGAATTCACAAGACGATTCGACAATGGCGGCCGCTGAGGAAGATCTGAAGAGTCCTAAAATACCGGAATACTCACACCTGCCGCCCGACCCCATTATTATCAAACAAGAAGGTTATTTTTATGTATTTTTAATTACAAGTTTGCTGCACCACAGACCAATGAACCTAATAGACGCCAATTTAACAAAGTTTAGCATGAGAGCACAATCGTAAAATGTAGGCGGGCTAACTACATGTTTGAAATTGGTCAGCTGGACGCCTTTTATGCATAAGCTTAATGATCTGGGGTATCCGGCTATTTGGCATCTTTTAGACCTATCGGTCTGTGACATCAAATTATTTAAGAAATTAGCTTTTCTCACGCGGATTGAAAACCCTATTTTCTTACAGTTGAAGAAGATATCCCCGAAGATTCAAAGATGGATATAGTATGCGATAAGGTAGTGAAGACTGAACCAACTGAAGATAATCAAAATCATTCCGGAGGCTCCGGAAAAATCCGCGAAGAACGTTCCGCTACACGCAGCGGCAATGTGGCTAGAAGGTAACTTTGTTCAACTGCTTTGTCCAAGCATACTTAGCTCACCAGAAGTAACGTATGTACGAAGAAATGCTGTAATGTGTATTGATCAAGAAACTAAATGCGTAAGTACGTTTCGTGTTACAGATTGCGATCGCACAAATCGGTGGTATCACAATCAGAGAATGAAGAGCCGGCGCCATCCACATCAACTGGTGAGCCGCGGACTTTCGAGACGCACTCTTCCAGGTTAGTCTCTCATTTTCAGAAATGGTAATTAGTAGCATCAGCCGTTCTGAGAATGTTTTTTTTAACTATGTATACTTGTATAGGCTTGACTTTGACCACAGTCTTAAACTTCTTTGCACAAACCCTAGAAGGGAACTATCCACACTTGACCCAGGGGGTATAGACAACAAGACTGCCCTTGTTGTCTATACCCCCTGGGAGTCTAGACAACACATTATTTAGTTATTTCATACTTTTTACCCGACTGACCCGGAAGGAGGGTTATGTTTTTCGAGTGTATGCAAGGACAGAAATAAGCGGTTACCGTACGTAACTCACAGAGTTGCGATGGTTGTTAGCTTTACTTTACCGTATCGCTCATTTATTTCCTAATACTTCACTGAACAATTCATTCATTGATAAAACTAAAAAGTCTGAAATAAATTAAATTATATTAAAGAAATAAATAACCCGACAGCGTAAAACAAAAATGAACTGAAAAGAGAAAAAAAAGCTCTTTAATCTGTAGAATTTTGAATATAACTTTTTCTCTTTTTAGTTATTTTTTTAGGGTAGTATAAGCCTCTTACAGACAGCCGCGGCCGCGGAGTCCAAACAAGCACGGCCTTGATACGGCCGTAGACGGCCAAGGGCAGCCGCGTGAACGCCTCCGCAGGCCGCGGCTGTCTGGAGAAGCTTTATGAAGTCTTATTGTTTTTTTAATGAAATATTTCTTGATGAATGTTGTGTTGTGGTTGTGTTAGCGTGTGCAGCAGCGCGTCGGCGTCGTCGCTGAGCGAGTGGTGGGCGCGGCCGGCCGGCGCCGCGTCCGCGCCGCCCGCCGCCGCCTCCACACGCACGCCGCTCTCGCTGCTCCTAGACAAGGTTACACTCCACTACCTACTTCTTCTTCAGTTTCGTTTCTATGTTGTTTTATTAATACTACTTAGGTAGCAAACAAGCATACGGCCTGTCTGATGTTAGAGGTGAACGCACACTTATTGGGTAAAATACCACCAAAAATACACAATAAAACTCAAAATACACAAATTTATGAAAATAAAATTCTTTTCGGCTCGGATAAGTGTGTAAATCCTAATTAGGGCTTATTTTTGCCAGTGTCGAGTTTAGTCACTAAAAAATCACTTTCACAGTTCTCATTGTCATTCACCGTCCTTAATGTCATGTTTAAGTAAAATGGTGCACCTTTTTGTGTAGTAAATAAAGTTCTAAATTCTACTGCTATCTAAGCTTGCCACGTCGCGTCGCGTCTCATGTGAACTGACCCTTACATACACTGAACGGGCGAGCGTTCAGTGCAACTATTCGAAATGCTATGAACTTGTCATACATTAGTACTGTGAGCGTTACTTTATTGACTACATTATGCTATTCTCGTTTAGGTGGCGAAGTGGCAGATAATTCCGCGTGAGGGTACAGAACACTTGCCGTGCCGTGTCTATGGCGCTATTCATCTTGCCCGCCTTTTTGGTATAAATTTATTTATTTTTAGACTCTTTTTCTCATGTTTAAAAAGTATAATGATGCTCAATTTATCCATACTTTTTTTTTCTAGTTAAATTGCCAGATTTCCTGAATGCAACTCAAATGCCTGATTTCAAATTGAAACTCATCTTGAAGCACATTGACATGTTTGTTCAGTAAGTTTTAACTGCCATAATTTGTTTACATACGTAAGGTTAACGTGTTTTAGGTACGGACACTATAAGCCGATTTTCACAACATAAATTATTATTACACTATTGTTCGATGGCACAGTAGTTTGAGCTCGATAAAAATGGACTCAATGTCAAGAATATAGTGCAGTTTATTATAGCTGCAGGTATTGGAAGTGAAATTCAATTAAAGTTCTGCTCGGTAACGTAGTACCTTGGAGACCGAGCATCACTCGATTTCTTTTTGGTTAATCGTTATAGATTTTTTCACAAAAGAAGGCCAGAAGTCAGTGACAAAAAGCAAGCCCATCGAATTAAAAAAAAAAGGGGAAAAAATAATCATCTGGACTCGAACTTCTGGTTTCGGCACCGCCCGATTTCCCACCTTTTGTCCCTCTTTGACATCCGGCGTCAAAACAAGACAAAAGACAAATAAGGTTATAATAATATTGTTTTAAGATCTTGTGGTGGCCCCCCTGAGCTATTATGAGCTTGTAAATGGTGGCGAAATTTACCTTCGTATTCTAATGACATTGTAGCAGTTTTTCTTTTAGTTAGATCAATTAATCGCCCCCGAAAACCCCTCCATACTAAATTTTATGAAAATCGTTGGAGCCGTTTCCGAAATTCAGATTATATAATATACTAGCTGCCCGGCGCGACTTCGTTCGCGTGGTGCTACCCTACCCTACACTACCCTATCTAAACCATCCAGGGCGTCACCCAAAACGCATACAAAAAAATTCTGCTGTGTGTTTGTCACTGAACTCCTGAACTGGACTGGACTGGCTGGACCAGGCTCGGTCCAGCCGTTTAGGAGACATTCAGTGACATACACACGTACAGTAGAATTTTATATATAAAGATATACAAGAATTGCTCGTTTAAAGGTATTAGATTGTTTGTGCGACATTATGACAATGATATTTTTTTACTGACAGGTACTTAGACGAGCACAGTGAATGGTTTGGCGAGATGTACTACGTAGCAGACAACATGTCTAGATCTCACTAAACTACTAAATACATAGTTCTAAGGTCATAACAAAAAAGAAGGCAATGGCTATGTGGAGAAAATATTTGTGAAACATTCCTAAACTAACGAGTTGTATCGAGATCGCAATTACCGTTAAAAATATTTGACCGTCCAAATTTCAACAAAAAATAAATATTAATTGATAACAATCTGAAAAGTTATTTGGCAACCATATGTTTTAACATGTTCTAAAAAATGTACGTGATACAATCACAACTTAATTTTAGCTGTATATTGTAAACGAGTGACTTGTTATGCCTTTATTAGGGACAAAACGTAGAATAATAACGTAGTTGCCGTTCTTAACGTAGACAGTACGGTTACGTACTGACACTCAATTGATATTATCAGTATTATTCACTGTTAAATTAGCACTAGTCGTAGTTTTAATTAATTTATCGGTTTTTCTCTCAAACAGTTTAGGCGACAGATGTGAAATTCTACAAATAAGACCTATTTCTACTGAGTCTACGAAAGATTGAATTGATTCTATAGTATCGTATTTCTCTAAGGGTGTAAGGAAGGAGCAACTCCAAAGGGGCGGCATTGAATTTCAGTCTGATATTGTAGATCGTGGAAAAAATCTAAGCTCGATTATCTAATCGATTTATACGTGTTTCTTTCCAATTTTGATTTTTGGATAAATATTATAAATAATCTTAGTTTCGCCCAAGTATCGAGTAAAAAACATTCATTTTTTTTTTTAAACAAAATTAAGTTAGACAGTAGACAATTTTATAATAATTAATTAGTCTTCTAAACCCTCACGTCATTAAATCATGTGTTGAATTGAAATAGATGTTCTACCATGCCACTTCTTAGGCCGGCCAAATATTATTAGAAAATTAGAATGTTGGACTCTGTCAGTGCGGTGATCAGTTAGTGAAAATATTCTGATAGTATACATTATTAGTTCATATGCAATGTATGCATGGAGTGCCTTTCTTATTCTGAATTTTCTAACAATGTTCGGCCGGCGTTATCATCACGTACTTACGCTAAACCTTCTGAAACCTATGTTAATATAATAGGTATATAATCAACGAGAATAAGGAGCTTAATTTACTAAGGAGGTTTGTTATTCATTCCTAAGTTGCATTATATTATACAGTATTGATTACAAAACGGTAGTAAACACGAATTTAATATTAACCGTAATATCACATGGAAATTAATACACGGAAAAGATACTATAATTTTATGATGCTTATAGTTGAAAAAAAAAAGTAAAAGATTTTTCTTGGAAGTGATGTTTTATTGAAAAGTTACAATCAAACCTGACGCACCCATAACAAGAATAATCACATAATTATTTAGAGTGGAGAATGTGCCACTAGATTTTCATAAGTTCAAAATTTTATTTGTTATTTTCCCCAATCATTTCAATACAAAGAGACATACATTATTTTTAAAATAACAGGTTGTTTCTAAGGCACAATAACAAAGTTAATATTTTACATTTTAAGAAAAAATAATGTTTCACAAAATAATACAAACACACATGCATTAACAAACAAAACACAATAGTTGAATAAGATATCCAGCCACCATATCACTTTTACATTTGGTTTCAGACACACATTCACGAGGCTTTACATACGAACGTTTAGAATATCTTAATTTAGTATATGATTCTAAATTAACTGAACATTCTAGCTAAACTAATTTCCAGTTTAGTAAGTAACATTGTTAAGTTAGTAAATAGTTTTTAACTGTTCAATTCACATATTTCACTTCGAAAACCACATTATTGTTCTTATTACCCCATAAACACTACCACTATATTAAATTAATACAAAACGTCATAAAAATAAAGCGTAATCGAATGCTAAATGAACATCGGCTGCTTTATAAAAGTAGTCGTTTCAACAACTGCTTGACAATAAAAAAAAATACATTATATATGATACCGAAACTTAATTAGAGAGATGGTATTGATTCTGCTTACAAGTTAAGATAATTTAGTCTGAATAAATCTCTTTCCAGCAAAATATAAGATATTTAGTTCTTTCAAATTAGTCTGTTTGACGCCATCTTTATTTACCCACGTAAATTTCCCAGTAAATAACAATATCATAGACTGATTTAACAGCTTTAGATATAATCAGTAATGTGTTAGAATGAGATGTGATTTGCAACAGAATCGGCACCAGTTTATAACTGCATCAGATTTTTGAGATCATTAATGAGTGTAAAGACTTCAAATTACACGAGACAGTGTTGTTTATGGTTCCAGCCATATTAAATACATGAATAAGTGTAGGTAGGGGAACAATAATGTGATATGTTGAGTATTTAGTTCAGTAATGGTCCATGCGATGTATGACGCGGCGGTAGTCGTGCTCGAGCGCGAGGTACTGGCTGGCGAGGCGGCCGTGCGTCTCGCTCGCGCCGCTAGCGCTCACCGTCGCCGCGTACTCCTCCGGCTTCAACACCTTCTCTAACTTCTTCATTTCAAGCTTCTTTTTCTGCAAATATAAAGCGATGATAGTGCAGTACTAGTGACATCAAAATTCAAATTCAAACATTGTTTATTCAATATAGGCCTCAATAAGGCACTTACCAACGTTACAATTGATTTTACCACCGGTTCGTAATACACTTAAACTGAGAAGACTCCCGGCAAGAAACTAAGCAAGGATATTTTTTTAAAATTATCTTATAATAAATTTGACAATATTAGATAATTAAATTAAAAAAGCCTGTAAAGCGAACACTTAATTCAAATGCGTTCTTGTCTTCTACAAAGTCGGAAACTTTATAGTACCGTTTATTACACAATTTTTGTTTAACTAACTTTTTAAATCTATACACAGATAGTTCTTGAATTGATTTGGGTACTTTGTTATAGAAGCGTATACATTGCCCCTTAAAAGAATCCCTAACTTTGCTGAGCCGTGTTACAGGTACAGCAAGTTTGTCCTTATTTCTAGTGTTTAAACTATGAGTGTCGCTATTTTTAGGAAAGTTAAGTATGTTTTTTCATCGGTCCCGGGTTAAAATGAGCTTTCGGTGAAGGAATACATCGTGAGAAAACCATAGCATAGTGTAGGGTACATTTTAGTAGCATCTGGCTGGCTACCAACCTCATGTTGAAAATCTGTCGCCAAGCACCTATTGGTGTGTTCCTTTCCGACAACTGCATTTGAGAACCAGTTCCTTCTAGACTTTGTGTGCTTACCACCTTCGGCCACATCATCACTTACCATGGTGGGATTGTAGCCAAACACAGGCCTATACCGTAAAAAAAAACTTTTCATCCTAACGGTATATATAACCCACTTGACCATTTGAAAATGTATGATTGGTTCGATTTTTTACTACTATCATATCTAGGCAGCAATTGGACGGAATCCTTTCAAAATTAAATACATACCTGGAAGGGCGCATTCAGTCTGTTCTTGACATCGAGCCTGTAGTTCAAGTACGCAGTCTTATCGGAAGTATTGGTGTTCTTCAGACGAAGTATCTCATACACGCGTCGCGCCTGTTTCTTGTTGATTTTGTATTTATTACACGCCTGACTCGCCATTTCAGAGGAGAAACTATAACCAGAAAAAGTTATATGTCTATAAGGTAAGCATATCTTTATTTCTCTCTATCCAAAGGTTTTCTAGGAGAGATCGCTTCATAACGATAAGACCGCCAATCATTTTATAGTAGCCTGAAAAAATCTTTTAAGTACGTCGTTTTATTTATGAAAAATATATAACACGTATTTTTTCTTTTGTCAATCAAACAAACAATTACAAAGATATGGTATGTTAAAGTTCCGCGTGACGTCAATCCATGGTACACTTTTCACAAACATGTGATGTAACGAGCCCCCACTCCACTCCTAACCTTTGACACGTTTTATCTTTGTAATATTTATTGATTTGAATAAAAAAAAAATGTTGATAATTTAACTGACGGAATAATAAGAATTATAATTTTGTTACTCAGGCCGCATCCCTATTCTTGCTTGTTGGTGTGCAATATAATGAGTAAAAAATATAAATCTTATATTAAAGAAAGAAAAAATGTATCCTGGCTTGTGACGGGTCGCTCACTTCCCTCCAATATGGCGAGGAGGGCGATGGCTGCCACACGCGTCATACTTGTGAACAGGTGCTGCTTGTGGGGGCTGGTCTGCTTAAGTTTGCTATTTATTTACTTATTAAATATTTTTTCAGTCTACCTTGTAATTTTGCCGGCGCGCCGGGGCACGCAATTGTTTTCAGTGCGATTAGAATGTAAATATTATGTAATTAATCTAAGCCTGTTTTGAAAAGAGTAATTGCTGAGTTTATTGCCGGCTCTTCTCAGCAAATGCAACCTTCCGAACCGGTATTAGAGTCAGACTTTTCATAAGTGCCTGTGAAGGTCTATTTGAATAAATGATTTTGAATTTTGAATTTTATAAATTATGACGGGGATATTGCGGTATTGTTGCGTCCCAGTGTATAAACTAAATAATGTACTATTTAAAACATACAAATATTTACCCTTGTAGAAGTTTTGCGGGTTGGAAAGCTGGCAGCGACTCGCAGTTCTTAGCGTCGACGTAATCCCTGATCCTTTGGAATTCCTGAGACGGGTCCTCAACTGTTATATCCACCACGTCCGACTGTATTGTAAAGTGGGAATAGATGGCCTGCAAACAAATATTTCATATTCTTTCACTGCTTTATATATATGATATATAAGCGCGGGTACCGGTAGTACCGGTACACCGTCAGTACCTAGTGCCGCCCTCGCTCGACTGGTACTAGATGATATAGGTACCTGCACGAGATGCGCACAGATGCCCAGCTTCCTGTGCGGCGGCAGCGTGAGCACCTGCGAGAGGCGCGGGTACGCGTAGTACCGGTATACCGTCAGTACCTACTGCCGCCCTCGCTCGACTGGTACACACGGCTACACATCAAGCTATACATTTCCAGTATAAGCTGATCTCGCATTGTATATATTTCCGTACAATGAGAGGTCAGCTTATACTCGAAATGTATAGCTTGATGTGTAGCCGTGTGTACTAGATGATATAGGTACCTGCACGAGATGCGCACAGATGCCCAGTTTCCTGTGCGGCGGCAGCGTGAGCACCTGCGAGAGGCGCGGCCGCGAGTGGCGCGGGTACGCGTAGTATCGGTACACTGTCGCGTACCCCGCCGCGCAGTACCTAGTGCCGCCCTCGCTTGACTGGTACTTTTCAAACCTGAAAACGTACATTTTTAATTAAGTATAGCTACTGTATTTATGTAGTATATCAGTTATCTTGTTGCCATAGTACAAGCTCTGTTTAGTTCGGGGTCAGATGGCTCTTTCACAAAGGTAAGGTAATAAATAACTAGTAATTAAGATTTATGTAAGTTAGAAAGATATAATGTTGGTTAAAGCATATTGCATAAAACTTACACTGTAAAGAATGTCCACTGATCATCATCAACGTCTATGAATGATGCGGCATCCACATACCACAGAAGGAATGTTTGCAAACGTTCGTGGAAGTCAAGGAAGCCAGGTGTGGAAGTCTCACAGTAATACACTTCGAATGTGCGCTTGGCACTGCCATCATCTGTGAAATATTTTAAAGAATTGTATGAATTAATTGGCTAAGCCTAGTTAGCAGTGATACTATATTCCTTTTGATGTTATCATATACAACATAATAACTATAAAATTAAAAAAAAAAAAAATTACTGAATATTCTTCATTTTAGATAATAAATCAATTATTAGTATTAAAAGCAAATTAGACAATTGGACAAAGACTAAAAAACTTGAAAAGTGATTTTCAATACTGTGTGATAAAGACACATCATCAACCAAGCTGCTCTAAATAAATAAATTTATTTCCAGACAACAGGGTCCATAGATTGTTAGTAAGTACACAAATGTTGAAAACAGAAAAGTACAGCCAGTATCCCACATGACATTGCTGTTGGTGCTTCCTCATCCTGTATAAAATGTGGGCCGAATTTTTGTGCATGTTTCTTGGTAATGGTTTAATCCCTTGACTTACGGTTAAAAAATAACAATTGATTTCTATTATTTTCCTCGCCCGCGCGGTTCGCCAGTCAAAGTATTAGACAAATGTGAAATTCTTTGTGTTATTGTCTAACTACATTTTTTCTCACACACATTTCTAAGGCTGCATTCCGAATTAATGATATAATCGCTGTAATCGATTTGAGCGTGCTTAAACCCGTACCGAATTGAGTAATGACAGATTACGTTGTCCCGTGAAACGTCATAGATGACGTCATGATATCCGCCATATTGCGCTCACACCGACCATGCCCTAAACTGATATCACCGTGAGCGCTGTCAAAAGTGACGGTTAATTATTGTGTTTTCGGCAGAAATTCTAATAAGATTCTTGGTTTTCTATTTGGCAAAGATACTTTTTATGATTTTATGAGAGAAAAATAATAAAGAACGCGAATATTCCTTTTTGCGAGTCAAATTAAAAAAGATCTAAGGAGTCCTAGCGCATTGTTAAATCAGATTTTAATTAAATTCTCAAATGTTCTGTTTTGAATACTGTGAGCGCGATAACGGGCGTTCCGAATTGTTAACAGTTCTTAGCTGTCAATATCGTGATATCTAACTCGGTACGCAAATTATTGCTGTGAGCACTGTGAGCGATATTATTTAATTCGGAATATAGCCTAATAGTATATTCATCATGATACATGTGTGCAAAGTTGGTTATTAACACTCGAGGCGGTATTAAGCGCGTGAGCCGAGAGTGTAATAATCAATGAACACGCGTGTCATACGACGTTTTTCAACACACTTGCGAGGAAAAAAACAGACTTGTATTTTTTTAAGTAGATTTTTTGATAATCATCAACCACACAATGAGAACTTTAACAAATATGGCTCGCAAGTTTTTTTTTTTTTTACAGTGTCAAAGTCCAAAGTCAAAGCGATTTATTCAATTTAGGCCCCAGAAGGGCACTTATGAAGGTCACATTTACTGAAGTTACCACCGGTTCGGGAACTCAGCCTTCAACTGAGAAGAAGGGTAGCTGTCAAACTATTTTACCCATTTAAATTAAGAATGCTTTGTATACACACAAATCACTTGCAGTGCAGTGATGTACAAACTTATCATAATCGGGATTATACCTGTCATAAAAATGTGCGGTAATGTAAATTAAAAAGCACTAGTGTGTAATAAGCTGCATTAAAATACTAAAAACGGTGCAATAAATGTCACTTTACAAGCGAGTGTGTTATAAATTATATAATATACTAATATTATGCCAAGTATATCTCTTCGTCATTTAAGATAGTCCACAAATGAGTTGCAACCATTTTTCATACATTTAACTTACCTGGAGTTACAGTGAATGCATGTAAGAGGCGCCCATGAGGAGTAAATGACTCATCTTTCTTCAAAATGGACACAAATTGATCTATATTTGTGACATAACCTGGTGCTAAAACTTTTTGTAATGCCCCCTCAACATCATCAGCTTTCATTCCTTCAGATTTGCTTGGTTCTATCTGTTGAAAACACATTTTTATACTAATAATATGATAAATTCAAAAGTTTGTTTGTAACCGCTTGACAACTCTACAGTACAATTAATTGTGATGAAACTTAGATCATTATCTGAAATAACTTAGGATACTTTTTATCCTGGAATAACATTTTATCCTTAGAGAACTCAAATGGAACCATGGCATGAAAAAAAATTGATAATAATTAACAAATAGCTGGAAAACATGAGCTGTAATTGGATCTTTGAAATTTGTATTATAAGGTTTTTGTGAAGTTCTTAGATATTTTTAAAAATTCAACTTATAACATCTACACTTAGATTAAGGTGACAAACCACTTACTTTGTCTGTATATTCTACTCCAAGATATGTCTGTAAGCTTCCCGCACTGTAATAAAGTCTGATGTGCAAGTCTGTGTAGCCAAATATATTTTCATTCTCACCAAATACTTGGTGGCACATCTCTGGACCAAAACTTGTCTCATCATTTTCAAGATCATCCGTTGTCCTAACTGCAGAAATAATACCAAACTATGTTTTATCAATATTGAGGTAACTTTGGATGAGTTTTACAAAAACTATTAAATGAAAATTAAAATCTTTTCGCCATTTCCCATGCTTGGTGATGAATAAAAACACTAAAATTTTGTTACTGAACTAGAAAGGACTGGGATCGGTCTTTCTTGAATGTTATAATTTATGTTAATTATAACTTTCAAGAAAGACCACAACATGAGTATTATCCAAAAAGCAAGCATAGGATATTTAGGACAACACTACACAGGTATGACAGGAGAGGGGAGATGCTCCCACACTTCACAGATGACATTTGACTGTTGTGAACATACAAGGTGGAAATTTCAGTGAGGACAGGTCAGTGAGGGCAGCTACCTTAAGGGTTGAAGCCATGCGAATATGGTCCCAGGAGACTATCACTAACTTTTTGAGTAATTGCTATTGGCATTTACAGAATTCGAAAATAGTGATGAATTTAAAAGTTGTGTTGCATTCTATTTGCAGCATTGATGAAATCTTTAGATGCTTAGTCATCTTTGCGTACCATGTGTCATACTTGTGAACAGGTGCTGCTTGTGGGGGCTAGTCTGCTTAAGTTTTCCATTTATTTATTTACTTAATAAATAAAGATTCAGTCTACTTTGTAGTTTTGCCGCAGCGCCGGGGCACGCAATTGTTGTCAGTGTGATTAGAATGTAAATATTATGTGAATAAACTAAGCTTGTTTTGAAAAGAGTAATTGCTGAGTTTATTGCCGGCTCTTCTCAGCAAATGCAACCTTCCGAACCGGTATTAGAGTCAGACTTTTCATAAGTGCCTGCAAAGGTATTTGAATAAATGATTTTTGATTTTGTTTGAGTTTTACTTGAGACAATGATACCCCTTATTCTCTATGGCACAGACCAGACCACCAATAATCTGTCACTCACACACAAATATTATTATAATGAAATATTATTCAACATACTTTTTCGGGTTCTTCTTTCTTGTTTCAGTGTAGGTAATTCATCAGCAACAGCTAATAAATTTATACTTTCGAAGTTGCGCCTTTTATCTAACGTTCCTAATTTGAATAAATGAGTTTATGATTGACTTACCTAATTTAATTTCCAATATTTCGTTACCATCTACAACTAAATGGCAAAGCGCATCGGTCATTTTCCAGTCCTAAAAATTCTCAAAATATCTAATAACCTCCGAATTCCCGCGCAAACTGACAACGAGATGAGATTTATATAGTTATTTTCGTATGTTTTGATAGGGAAATCACCAAAAACTCTCGGCTTTTTGATGAATGACTTCAAACGTTAAAATTATTGCTTTTTTGGATAAAAGTACGTTTTTTCATCGCAAATTCAAAGTTTCACAGGATAGACAGATAGGGATTTGGAATTTTATTTATATATTGACTGACGGACCACAGACTACTATAGATAGTGCTGCCAGATTTTGAAAATCCTACGAACTATGCCTACGAACGAGAGAACTAAAAAGCATCGAGGAAAAATTCCTTTAGAGTAGTATACCAAGGATATATATTATACTACGTAATTGGATAGCTAAATCGACTTTTAATATACCTACAAAGGATGCTGAACCTCACTCATCACTATAGTATAAAACAAATTCCTATTATATTATTCCACATTATATATTTTCTTCATGGCGGTAACCTCGTGGATTGAATGGAATTGAAAATGGAATTGATTGAATTGATGGCACCAAATTATTTTACTGATAGCTGAACTACATATTGCAAAGTTTTAAAATAGTGTAATTACAATACGGTCTAAATCACGGAATAAAAAAAAAAAAACTTTTTTATTTCGTTTTTTTTATTCCGTGGTTCTATCTTAATAGTTAATAATACTTTTAGTATAAAATATTGTTGCACTCACGATTATTATTTAAATCTTTCATATGAGCAAGTCTTATCTGCAACAAAAGTATTCGGATCAAGGAATTTTTACACTACGTAACTTACGTAGAATAAAAATTCCTATACAATATCCTTGATTCGGATTCAATTAATGGACCGTGAGTAGCGCGCTCGGACTGCAATGCAAGGTGTGCCAAGGTGGTCCCCGTCATTTCGACTACCTACTAGGCTGCGCGTGGTGCTAGATGTGAAACCTGTGGTCATTCGTTCCACCTAATCAGTCTGTGGCTCATTCATTTATGTGACGTCATTATGGCCTGGTTGGGTTAGGTTTGCTTGAAATTTTTGTTAATAATCTTGTATTTTTAATAGAATATATGTTGTGCTACATAATTTAGATTAGAAATATATATACCTCATAAAGTACCGTAATCTTGGTGCTTAAAAGTGATAGTTTCAACAACATTCTCTGGCGAAAATGAATCGCCATGAAGGTGGGTAATGATAATCAAAAATTTGTTCGATGCTTTTGTCACTGCGAAATTCATTGAGAAAATACTGTAAAATAGTGACATCACGACGTTATTTTGGGTTCAACTAACGTGAAATGTCGTAAAATTTGTCTGAGGACAAAGAAATTAGAGATTCTTTGATTAATTGTACGTATTGACTACTTTTCAGGAGTCAGCTGTGATTCTTGTTTGAAAAATAACTTCAGAGGACGACGATATAAATGTTTGATTTGCATCGACTACGACTTGTGCGCTGCGTGCTATGAGTCTGGCGCTACCACCAACCAACACACTACAGAGCATCCTATGCAATGCATACTTTCTAGAAGTGACTTTGGTAAGGCTGGTTACGTTGTCATACCATTTCCAATATCCGTCATGGTCGTCAATCAACAGTGTACCGAAACTGGTACCAATTTTTTAATCTTTACTTTTTTAATATTATTATCAGTAAATTTATACAGGTTACATAGATTTCTATGTAACCTTAATAACTCTTACTCATAAAATTTTTGTAATGAACTAAGTATTAGGACTTATATTAAATTACATTTCTGCACCATGGTTGCAACCCTTATCCTCTTTTTTTTTAGATTATAGTTAACATTTTGATAAATCCTACAGTATGTGTCAATTTTTGTTTGCATTAAGTGGGGTAAAAAGAAAGTCTTTTAAGAACATAGAGGGTTGTGTCATTTTTGTTTAAACTAAAGCTAAACTACTACTTATTTCAATATTTTTTTATTATCGCACCCACCTAAACCATTAATTGTTTTTTAGATTTATATTATGGAGGCGAAGCACTGACGCTAGAACAGCCACAGGCATACACTTGCCCATTCTGTAACCGTATGGGCTTCACAGACACATCTCTAATGGAACATGTCACTGCAGAACATGCAGATACTACCCTCGCAGTAAGTTTGTATACATCCAAGGTACAATTTTACATACCTACCTTAGTATTGTATTGGATCGAGATAAAAGAACTAGGCCTGATTACATTCAGTAATATTACATTCAATAAGTCCTAGTTCCGCCTGAAATACACCTGGCTATAGATGTAACATGCTTTAGGTGTATCTTAAAAGAAAGAAATTACTATGACAGAAGAGATAATTTTGATGATAAATTAATTGTTGTTTTTTTTTTTTATACAACTTAGTCGGTAAACAATTATACGGCCCACCTGATGGTAAGCGGTTACCGTAGCCATATGGACGCTTGCAACACACGAAGCAACGCTCACGCATTACCGACCTTTCCCCCCTCCCCTATGAGCTCTGGCGACCTTACTCACGTGCAGGAACACAACTTTACACAACATAAAGTTATTTGGCTGCGGTATTCTGTAAGGTGGAGGTACTTCCCCAGTCGAGCTGCTCTTTGAGCAAATAAACGCTATGCTCTACCTCTCCTAAAAATCTACTACTACTGGGAATCTTATTGTAATTAATTTATAATATATTATTTAATTGTACTGTAATAGAAGATACAATAGTGAGTCTACCATGTAAATTAATAAAATCTTTTTGAACCTATTTTAACAAATATATAATTTGAATTTGAAAAAAAAATTTGAACACTTTAAGCGTTAAAATAGGTTTTTTGTAATGTTTTATATCCATAGGTGGTGTGTCCAGTGTGTGCATCAATGCCTGGTGGAGAACCAAACTTTGTGACAGATGACTTTGCTGGACATCTCACTCTCGAGCACCGAACTGGTCCCAGGGACCTTATTTCCTTCTTGATATCCTTTTGAAAAATACTCATACAATTTACACTGAAAGTCTAATGCAGCAAGTTGAAAACAGCATACTAAACTGTTTCACAGTGGCTTCACCTGCAATCCAGAGAAATTAAACTTTCATGTCTTAAAATAATTGTATATTTTAATCCAAGGCATGGTCATAGCGAGGTACGGGAGGGAGGGGCAGCTGCCCCCCCTTAGATGAGTGGTTGTTCACTGGTAAACTGTAATTCTGACAGGCTTCATAGCTTGCGATGCTTCTTATAAGACCTAAGCAACTAACAGGCTTGAAGGGTCCACTGCTTATGTAAAACTCATATGTTAAAAACAATGTTCAAAACTATATAATCTAGGATTTTCTCTGTCTGCCCTCCCCCATATACAATCCTGCCTACGCCCTTGATCGAAGGTGTAATCTTGTCTAATCTGTGTCAAATTTCATCAAAATTCAATCACTTACTAACCAGCCACGACTACTTTGACGACAATCTAGCCCCCAAAAAAGGAAGCTAAAGAGTAATATTGCTAACAGAATTCATCTTTTCGAATTCTCTGCAGATTCTACGTAATTCCAATATTTTTTGGTAAAATCATCATTATATACAATTCAAAGCATTAAAAGATTCGGAATTGACTCATTGCATAAAATTTGCTGTGTATAAGAAGAAATTAATTCTATTTGCAATGTTTTAGGGGGCTAGATCATCACTATCATGGTGAGATTGTCGTCATACCCAAACCTGTGTTATGGACATTTGCAAACTTTGATGTGGGACCCATTTGCTAAATATGAACACTTTTAATGCAATAAAATCGAAAGCTGCAAATCAATATTAATATGCGATATCTGAGAACAGCTGCCCCTAGTATTGTCAATGCACAAGTTGTTGCAACACTACTGTATAGACTAAAAATATTACTTAAGGTTATACCATATTCAACAGGAAATTGGTCCCAAATCAAATATGATCAAACATTGTACCATTGATACCTTAACCACCTTGCACGATGAACCGAGCGGTATCAGACACGGCGGCGTTCGTCGCATGCCGCACTCCGGGCGCGGGGTCAGTCGCGCCCGACGCACTAATATGCAGTTTAGGTAAATATAAACCATATTATTATATAATACCTTATATTACCTACCATACTTTGTGCAAATAAAGAAATCTTTCTTTGTAAAAAGCTCCCGGGTTGTAGCATAATTGGCCGGTCTTAATCGATCGGCATAGTTAAGCTACCACCAGTGAGGCCGGTACCTGGATGGATGCCTGCCTAGTGGTATTTCAACTCGAGCGTTTTCCGTGCTTCAAAAAGTATTTACAGGCCAGCCTGTTTTGGTAGTGAATATTTGATTGCATGAATTCTTTAAGTACTTAATTATTTTGAGTTGAAACTTTTTATATAGTCTATCTATACATGATGTACACTTCACCCCTTTCGGATAGATATAATCTGATCTGTTGTAGGTATTTATCGTAGACTAAAATAATAATAGTATTATTAAATGATCCATAATAAAACTACATAAATAATTACCCCTGAAAGGTCCATTAACTATTGACATTACTTGTAATACGGTACACACACTTAGATGCTGCGGCAACACGCAACTTACCATCCATATGTACGTGCTTCTTATACCTCGTCATCATCATCAGCCTATAATGTCCCACTGCTGACCACAGGCCTCCTTTCACAAATTAGGGTGAAAGACGGTGTTATGTACTTATCTATAATGTGGTATATTCGGTTGCAAAAAAAAAAGAACCTGTACCCAAAAAAAATGCTTTAAAGCAAGTCTTGTAAAATCCAGGAGTTAAAACGATAGAAAGTGACGTATATAGGTATTTAAAACCTTTATTTTGATTTGAACTTTTGTAATAAGAGGTATACTATTTAATTTAGTTAAATATCCATTTGGTTGTCTTTTGCAACACTCCAATTTAATATGGACTTACTCGTGTGTCGCCCACGACACAGAACCTAATGTGGGAGAATATAAAAAAACTATTATTAATTTTTCGGTATAAATATATTTTCCTTTTTTTTTCTTTTTATCTAATATACTGATTAAATAGTCACATAAATAAAATCACACTTACAAAAATGTGATATTTTAAACGGTGTTTAATGGCCATTTTCACCAACTAATGCCTAACATGGAAACTCCTAACAAATGTCAAATTGGTGTGAAAACGTTGTGAGGCGTTAGGAGTTTCCTAAACGTTAGACATATCTTAACAGGTTGTTGAAAATGTGCATTAGTTAAATAGCGCTCTATGAGTAAAGCCCTGGTCAATTAGGAAGCGCTATAGCGCCACGGCAAGGCCTTCTAGCGCCGAACTCCAACGCCACGGCGGCATAGCGTTTCCTGTTTGAGCAAGCCTTAGGGTGGGTATCGATCGACCGACCCCAAAGGATGTAAATGTTGATCAACATACTAAACCGTATCCATTGTAATGTAGGTATAACATTCCCAGCACGGGGGGCGGCATAGCGTCGCTGTCGCCGTCGTCGCGCGACGCGGTGGTGGACCCCATCGCGGAGCTGCTGAGCCAGCTGTCGGGCGTGCGCCGCGGCACGGGCCAGGCGGGCACGCCCAGCCAGCTGCAGCAACTGCAGATGCAGCTGCAGCTAGAGAGGCAACAGGCTACTGTAATATAACATAACAACACATTTATTTATACTGCCCTGCCCACCTCCAAACATCCTCCACTCCAAACAAGCACGATGACGTTCATTTTGCTTGAAATCTGTTCCGCCAATTTCCCAACACCGACAGTGCGCTCTGATTGGCTAAGTCAAGGACATGCGCGATGATTGGCCAATTCAAGAATACACTATGTAGCGATTGGTCCTTTCTGTTCAAAATCACTGACAAGTATTGTTTTTTTTAATGAGGCCTATGTTTGACCACAATATCACTATGGTAAGTGATGATGTGGCCGAAGGTGGTAAGCACACAAAGCCTAGAAGGAACTGACTCTCAAGTGCAGCTGTCGGAACACACCGATAGGTGCTTGCATGCTCATTATAGGATTCGAAACCGGGACCTTCGTCAACTAGAAGCATTGCTCTATTTTTCCTGTAATATTTACATAAATGTTCATCAATATGACATGTCATGTAATTTGGTTGAATAAGCATATTTAATAACATTACTGTTACAGTGTGATAGACGGAGGGTTCCTTTTTATCTTTTGAACACAAAAAACCATATTATTCGACTAATATTATAAATCTGAAAGTTTAGATATTTGTGACTTCACAGCTGAACGGATATCTGATACAGATAAAATATTTTCAAAATGAACACAAAAGGATTATTGTAATCCCGGAAAAACATTAGATCCGTCTGAAACGCAGAGCGGAAACTAATTAGTTTATTAGTTTTAGAGAGGTGTGCTTGTGTCATCGAACAATTAGTTCAAAGACACGCAAGGACGTTTCGTTTGAAATCTATTCCGTCATTTTTCCACCACTGACTATGTCTCGGATTTGCTATGTCAAAGACACATGTGCCCTGATCGCCTATGTCAAGTATACATTAAACATTACGGTACTATTCATAGTGACAGTGAGCAAATCCAGTCCAGCTTGCGTGCGCGTCAGTGTGCAAGGTGGCGATCAGCTGTTGAGTACGAAATTGTAGCATCGTGTTCATATCGACGCGTCCAGATGTTGTGTATGAATTTGTAGGACGCGTCCATGTTATTATAAAACACCATGTGTCACGCGCATCATCCTACGTCGAATATATCTAGTTGCGGAAATGGATTGGTCGGTATTACTAGTGTAAGTGTTTATCGTCGCTCGTTTATGTGTCGTGTACAGGCGGCGCGGCAGCAGCTGGAGCGGCTCCCGCGGCGCGCGGGCGCGGGCGCGGGCGCGGCCGCCGGCGCCGCGCCGCCCCCCGCGCCCGCGCCCGCCGCCGCGCAGCCCTCGCCGCACGCGGACCCTGCCGACTCGCAGTACCTACTCGCTGCCTTCCTAGGTTAGTGTCTCTGTGTTGCGTGCGACTGCGACTTGCACAGACAGGTACACCCTACGTGAGCGTTTATGCGCTCAGAGAGCACCTCGACTGCGGAAGCATCTCCACCTTACAGAATACCGCAGCCAAATAACTTTATGAGGTGGTTCTGCGTCTGTGTAAGGTCGCCAGAGCTCATTGAGGAGAGGGGAAGGGTCTGTAACGCGTAATAGATGCCTCGTGTGTTGCAAGCTTCCAACTGGCTACGGTAGCCGCTTACCATCAGGCGGGCCATACGCATGCTTGTTTACGGACGTCTTTGTATTAAAAAATACATGATGCAACGTTATGTTATTAACACTAAAGGTTCGTCGAGCGTGCAAGCAGGCGCGGAAGCGGAGTCCCGTGCGGCGCTGCTACGCGGGCTGATGCTGGCGTCGCTGGGCCCCCCCGCGCCGGCGAGTTGCGCGCCCCCGCCCGCGCCGCCGGCCCCGCCCGCCGCGCCGCGCGCCCCCGCCGCGCCGCCCGCCGCCCCCGCCGCGCCCGCCGCCACCCTGCGCGTGAAGCCGCAGCCCCGCACCAAGGTACCGGAGCGAGCGCGGCCCGTGTGAGCGAGGCCCCCCGAGGCGCCCCAGTGGCCTGACCCAGTGTCGCGGTCCTCGCGCGCGCGGTCGGTAACGGCTCCCGCTCGGTGTGTGGCAGGAGGCGCGCGCGCCGCCCCCGCGCCCGCGCCCGCTGCCCGCCCCCGAGCGCCGGTAGAGGCGGCCCCTCGCGTCGGCAGCGCCTGCAGCCTCCCGAGCGCGCCCTCACCCGCGCCCTCATCCGCGCCCGCACCCACGCCCGCGCCCTGTATAGACATCGGTAGATGAAACTATTTAATGTTTACTCGTTAGATATTATGGTAGTCTATGTAATATTATTTATCCGAGAGAGTCCCGGCCGCGACCGCACAGAGGGGCGAAGTGCGCGGCCGTCGATGTTGTTAGTGTTCGTCCGTTGTAAATATGGAGTCGCGCTCGACGCGGTACACGCGGCGACGCACCTCCGACTGGACTTATTTCATTGATTTTCGCTAACGTTTATTATTAGATGCTTATGTTTGTTTTGTTGGCTTTCGAAATATCAGTGTGATTTCCTTTAAAGTAATAAATAGCGATGGATTGTTTTATTTGTTTAAATTACGATAATTTAAAAAATATACAATAACGAGCAACGTGTATGTTCATTATTGTTTGAAATTAATATAACACGAGAGGAGTCTCACTTACGAAACTGACGTAAGTCTATTTTTTAACTATGTTAACACTTAGGTCGACAACATTCAGGATCATCCAAATACATATTATAATAAATAAGTTATTTTATATATTTACACCTAGTAACATTTCCATGTACGCTATTCTAAAAATGTATAATAATATGTACACTCACAAACTCCTCTCTCATTATTTACATAATGCTGTCGAAGCTACTTTAGACAAATTATCACTAGCTACATGAAAGTGCTTGTTAGTTTGATTATTATACTCCAAAATTACAAAAAGTTTGTATGTACCCTAATTAAATTCTATGATATCAAACACTTTTTTTTTCATTTCCTTAAATATAAACAAACATACCTCGTCAAACATTTCGTCTGGCTATATTACTAAAGAACCACTGAAGTCTTGTAAAAAGCACAGAATAAATAATAGTATAATACAGAGGATAAGTTTCTTATAGAGAATTTAAACCTAGTTACAAGGTCGATAAAATTTGCACGCCTCCGATGCGAACTTCGTTATAATCACCTACAGACTGTTGCGGCGCTCAAATTAAATCAAAATGCACCCCATGTACGCGCCGCGAGAATCTATCCTAGGAGGCCTGAGGAGAGAATGAGAATGTCTTTGTTTTGGCCAGAAGGATGTAACCCCTTCAGGCGAAAACCAAGGGTACGATATCCAGGAGCAGTGAAGAAGTCAGTTGGCTCTGTAATGCAACAGACACGTTGGCATTTGAATACCTTATTATTTTGAGTTTAACTTTTCAACTATTATCACAATCTAGCTATTTCTAGAATTTAAATTTTTTTACGACATTTGAACCGGTCATCTAGCGAGAATTGATTTGGTAGAGTTGGCAACACAACACTGCCTGACTCTCACTGTCATCTGTCCCGTGAAACGTCATAGATGACGTCATGACATGCGCCATCTTGCGCTCACACCAAGAACCTTATATATTTATTAGGTTTATTATAATAATAATAAAATATATTTATTCGGACAACTGAATCCATTTTTGTTAGTACAAGTACTTAAGATTCTTGGCTCACACCGGAACTTTTTACGCGAGGAAATTTTCTATGGTTCCTAGGGGGCGGTGCGCTTTGGTGCACTTGATTTCTAGCCATCCATCGTCTTATTCTTTCTCTTTATCACCCTTGAAGAATGAAGAAGATAGCAATAGCATGATTAGATGTTTGGATTTCTTCCACTTCTTCTTTCTTTTCTTACTTAGGGAATTTATAAATTATTACGATTCTTTCGAAGATTAAAAAATGAAGTTGTTTTGTGAAATAAAGTGCCATATTACATACAGTCTAGTGTATTTTCTATATAATATGAGATAATGTTACTTTTCTCGTGAAAATGTTACTTTTTGAGCTGTCTCGTTTTGCCTTTGACTATCGGCCACTGGCAGCACTGAGCGCGAGGTATCTGTGAAGACTTTTTGGCGGGAACTTGCAGAGTGACGTTGCGTTTTCATTTTTATTTTCTTTCTCTTATTTTCACTCGCTTTACTGGTTTACTGTGTAAATAGTGTAATTGTAATTAATAAAATAAAGTTATAAAAATCATTTTCATCTACTCTCATATTATTGGTGGTATTTTATCCAATAAAGATCCATCCATGTGCACCAGTGAAGTGAAATTAAATGAATTATGTGGAGGTTTTTGCGGGAACTTGCAGAGTGACGTAGCATTTTCATTTTCATAAATTTGTGTATTTTGAGTTTTATTGGGTATTTTTGGTGGTATTTTACCCAATAAAGATCATCCATGTGCACCAGTGAAGTGAAATGAAATGAATTATGTGTATCGTGACTTTTCAAGTTGTCTCAAAATTTCCGTGTAGAGTTTTACTACAATGACCACCATTGTAGTAAAACATGACTTTTATGGACGGTGACTGACTGAGGACTATAATGTGAAGTGATTTATTGTGACTGGAAACTATAATATAACTCGACACTGGCAGAAATGAGCCCTAATTTGGGCTTGGTTGCCAAAATTAAAAATAAGAAGAAGAAGAATTATGTGTATCGTGACTTTCTTTACAAGTTGTCTCAAAAAGTCCGTGAATATTTTTAGTACAATGACCACCATTTTACTAAAACATGAATGGACTGAACTGGACTATGTGGAAGTTACTGTGCGGACTATATGAAAGTGATATTATAAATAAAATATATGCGACTGAAGGACTTTGTATCCAAGGTCATGAACAAATTAAAAAAAATAAAAAGGTATCTCTCACGGAAAAGAGAATACACTGGAAGGGCGATGCGTTAGAATTTGTATCGGAACCAGCGTCGCCAAACTCACACAAATAAAGGTTAAATCATATATTGTACTACAAATAAACAATCCTTTTGATTGGTCGTTTCTATTTTACTCAAAAATAGCTTTAATCACACAGGTCATACATATGAAAATATACCTTTTTACGTTAACATAAAATTTATTTTTCAATAGCGTACAAAGTATTTACGTCGTTTTGTAATCTACAAACTAACTAGATTCAATCGACGAAGAAGTTCTGCCACTCGGCACTAGATGGCGTTATTTTCATGGAACGCAATTTTGAACTTAAACGCATTTGACATAATGTTGATAATTGCGTAATAGCTGCGTCGACTGGCGTCGAGTAGCAACACTTATTGCTATTCGCTTAATGCAGCGAAAGTAATCGATAAAATATCAATAAAATTATCGATATTTTAATTTTGTCGATATTAAATTTAATTATTTTTAGAAATTCCGTAAGGAAATTCACGTTCGATAAGAATAATTGTTCTAAGAATACTGAACTGTAAAAAAAAACTTTTAACATGATGAAGTAAATTAAAAAAAAGTTATTTTTACACAGTTTATTGCCCTTGAAATAAAATTTATTTGTTTCGAAATTCTCGTTTTGAAAGCTTAATTTTAACAGATGAATTGATATAACTTTCAACTATTGCCTTAATCAAATCAGTGATAAAAAGATGAATTTTATCGATATTGATCGAACAAAACTATCGATGCACGTGTTTTGGGGTCACGACAGGTCACGACTCACGACGACTGTGAAAGAACGCAATACATTACGTGCGGAGTTGCGCTCGCTACCTTGCGTACAAATAAAGTGAGTACATTGCCTTCAATGTATAATTTTGCAGTAGTATCAGAGTTTATCGTTTACACCTAAAATTATCATAATCTCGAAAACATTTTTAAAAATATCACAATTAAATAAAGGTTTGTAGACTCATCGATGAAAGGAAATCCCTCCTTGAGTTACACTCCGACTCCTCACTTCGTTTCCTACAGGAAATAATAGCGCATCACGACATAATTAATATTTTTCGCGGAGCTACGCACCCCTGCTAAGTATGGCGGATACTACGAAGCGTTGACGCGTGTTTTGGCTGATATATGCCCATTTGATGTCATGTGTGGCGCGCGGGCTCCGCTAGCATAGCGTCTCTATTTATATTTCTTTTCTCTGTGGTATCTCTGCTTGTTTTCATAATAGCGTAGCTGTAGCTACTAATAACTAAACTAAGGCTGGACGCATACATTCGTTTTCCGTATACGGTTTCTTAATCAGGAAACCGTATACGGAATTCCGTGAGCCTAGCGCAGACGTTCAATTTTTTGAATTCGGAATATTATACTGCCAGTGCGTTTAGTGGTGGCATTGTGAACGCACGGCCATGGAGAACGACGATTTAATTGCGATTGCATTTAAATCGGTTATTTTATGAGGTAAAAACATAAAAAAAAAAAACAGCTGAATTGAGAACCTCCTCCTATTTTTTGAAGTCGGTTAAAAAATAATTTTACCCTTTGGTGCATGAGCTCCAATCCTGTATAACATCTTTAAAAACTTGCTCCCACGCCAAATCTTTGACATCTCTGTTATGGTAGTCCTTGTCATGGATATCACAAGCACCTTGTGGGATCACAAGCAGGGGTGTTTTTCAACAGCCAATATCAATGCTTCTGCTTCACACATTGTCGTGATGCACTCGATAAAAACACACAATACGTCCGTACGCATGGCGCGTGTCGCGGTTCTGAATGTAAATTTCCGAACGTGTGCGGCGGTACATAACAAATGTATGCCATTGCTGCGTTCCGCATGACGTCATTAGGTTTTTAAACGAACAGCTCTTCCGAACGCGCGGGCTGGCGTTCGAAACGGACGTACTGAATGTATTCCGTACGGAAAAAAAACGAACGTGTGCGGCAATCAATGTATTTTATATTCATGTTATGCATTTTGATCTCCGAATACGGAAAACGCATTCGGTAATCGAATACGGAAAACGAATGTATGCGGCCAGTCTAACCAAGGCTGGGCAAATACATTCGTTTTCCGTATACGGTTTCCTAATCAGGAATTCCGATTCGGAATTCCGTGCGCCTAGCGCAGACGTTCAATTTTTTTAATTAGGAATATTATACTGCCAGTACGTTCAGTGGTGGCGTTGTGAACGCACGGCCATGGAGAATGTCTTGAGACTTGGAATTGAGTCCATTTTATCTACAGAGATCTAAGTTACGAGCAAATCCAAATAAATTCTTCGATTTCTACAGGACTCGGGGTGCAAAACGCACAAAACGTCCGTACGCATAGCGCGTTTCGCGGTTCTGAATGTAAATTTCCGAACGTGTGCGGCGGTACATAATAAATATTTATTTATTTATTTATTTTTAAATGTATGCCATTGCTGCGTTCCGCATGACGTCATTAGGTTTTAAACGAACAGTTCTTCCGAACGCGCGGGCTGGCATTCGAAACGCACGTACGGAATGTGTTCCGTACGGAAAAACAACGAACGTGTGCGGCAATCAATGCATTTTATATCAATTTGATGCATTTGGATCTCCGAATACGGAAAACGAATTCGGAAACCACATACGGAAAACGAATGTATGCGCCCAGTCTTATAACTTAAGTTCTCTTGGTAGTTTGTGCTACTAGAGGTGCGTTCGAATTTGAGTGATGTCGTTTTTAACAGTTTCAAAATGGGCATTGTTGTTTACGCGTTCGAATTGGAAAATTTCAACAATTTTGCAACTTTTGCCACAAACGATATTTCCCAAATCGAACGATTAGATACAAAAATGACATTTGCATGCTCATCGCCTGCTTGTCACTTGTCTCAACCTACCTTTTTCCTTCAGTTAATCTTTAAACAAAGTTAATTAGACAAATTATTCTGTTGCCTGTTAGTATTTCTATCAAATTTTACAATAAAAATTAGAATTTTCGCTTCCCGTTTGAATTTTCCAAAACTTATCTGTCAGATTCAAAGATGTCAAAATATGATCACAAACGACCCTGCCTCGGAGGTGTGTCAAAATTTGCAGTTCACGATGTCGTTTTTAACTGTTTCCAAGTAAAACTAACGATGAACGAAAACAGTTCAAAACGCCAATGAGGCCAATGTTTCCAAATCGAACGCCAGATGTGAGTTTTTGGCATTTTTGACTGTTATTTTTGCTGCCATACCCCAATTCGAACGCACCTTAATATAGTGATCTGATTACAGACTGTGCGTATCCTATTGTGAAGTCACTCTGGCAACGCTGCGAACTACACAAGTTGTCAAGCATATATTATTATTATATACTAGTAGTTGTCAAGTTTATAGCAAAGAGAATATAATCACTACGTTTATAGGATGTTCATTTTATGAAAACATTCTCTTGGTAGTTTGTGTATGAAAAGGAAAAGCACTTAGAGCACGTTCTTTTATTTTCTTTCTATCTAAATTCTTAAAACAACCAGGAGATGGCTTGTGATGAACATAAGTTACTGTCACACTACATAAAAGACGTTCACCTAACATTAAGAAAATTATCTCTAAAAGTTGGACCAACAAAAGCATGGCATGAACATTGTGAAAACACAGATGTTTTGACAACATATGCTCGATATATGGAGAAATTAGCATCGACACACTGGGAAGATAATTGTGCCAGTGAGTCCAGTGCAGCCACTTCTAGAATAAAGTGGGCAGCTGATCTGTGCTGTGATTACTTCATTAAAGAAGACTACATTCGTTTTAGACAAAAGGATAAGGAAATTTCCGAAAGAAAAAACATTGTTATTATCTCTGAGGAAATATTCTCAGAACCTCTCAAATTAATAGATGTTGGAAGCTGTTACAATCCTTTCGGAATATATGATTTTTTTGATGTATGGGCAATTGATTTGTGTCCTGCAAATAATTCTGTATATCAATGTGACTTTTTGAATGTTCCAGTTGGATTTAATAATGTTGTAGAAAATGCCAAAGTATTGGAATTACAAGAAAGCTATTTTGATATTGTAACATTTTGTTTTCTATTAGAATATATTCCTAGTTCCGACCTAAGAATAAGTGCTTGTGTAAAAGCATACAATATACTGAAGCCTGGTGGATTGTTAATTATTAATACCCCAGACTCTAAACATGTTGGTGCTAATTGTAAAATAATCAAATGTTGGAGGTACAGTTTAGCATTGATGGGTTTTACTAGAATTAAGTATGAAAAATTTCGACATATGCATTGCATGGCATTCAGGAAGTCTCTGCACAAAGACATAGCAGTACGCTGGGCAACTTTACACAGAGAGCCATGCATGCAGTATGCTATAAATATACCACAAGACTTTCAAAAATATACTGATGATGGCAAAAACTTTGACGCTATTAATGATATTGTTGATTTTAAAGAATTACCATTTCATAACATATTTGATAACTAAATTGAATAAGCCAATCCTAATTTCAATCAATAATTGGCCAGCAGTTATATATTTTATCAAAGCTAGCCTACTCAGACATACCCAACACCATTCTATATATCTAAGGGTCTTGTTTAGTTTGACTTGAAAACAGCTCATGCTTTTTGAATGTTTTTTAATTTTACGTAAAAAAAATATCTATCTGAAAATCAGTATGGTGTTTGGCACAGAAACACAAGAATTATTCAGTCAGAAAACCTGTTTAAATGTTTAATAATAAAAAAACATAATACCTATAATATGATACGATGAGATTTGTCGATAATGATCCTGTCTACTGAGACAAGATGGTTATCAACAAATCTCATCGTTAGTAAACTATCAACCTTTGTATGGGTTTGACATAAGAGACTGTTAAAAATCACATGATATTTGGATTTGAAATGTCAATCCCATACAAAATTTGATTGTTTACTAACAATGACGATTGTAGACAACCATCTTGTATAGGGGGGCAGGTCAGATTTTATTTAGATGCCACAGGGAGGAAATACCACAAAAGTATCACTATTGGTTCATAGACCACTTCCCATACAAACAGTCTCTAATTTGACCATGATGTTTACTTGCTTTAACAATTTTTTACAAGCTTTTAAACTTGCAATGTATTTATATTTGGATTTATTAGGAAGTTGAATTTCACCCACTTCCAGTGGTCAGATTGACTTGATTTTTTGGTATACATTAGTATATTGGAACACAATGCAATACAGTCACCAAAAAAAGGTTGTATTAAAAATGAAATTTTTAACAAAAACTTATTTACCTATATCAGTTTTATTTTTTAACTTTTGTCTTTACCAGTACTCAATAATTTTATTATGAAAGTAGTACAATAGTTTGGGTGCAAGTACATAATATTTCTTTTGGTATAGTATTGTGGTAATCACTTGAATAGCAGCTCCAGAAATACAATTTTTGTCATATGTAGTTATAGGATGCACATCCCTTCCGTGGTTCCATGGGTTAAAGTAATAGTTTGGGTGCAAGTACATAATATTTCTTTTGGTATAGTATTGTGGTAATCACTTGAATAGCAGCTCCAGAAATAAAAATTTTGTCATATGTAGTTATAGGATGCACATCCCTTCCGTGGTTCCATGGGTTAAAGTAAATTAATCAACATATTTAAATTATGTGTTTCATTTATTACACTTAAAAATTAAATGAAATGGCCCTAACACAAATTGTTTATCATTTATACCACTGTTCCAAATTTAGCTTTACGCTTCTCCAATTTTTCTTTTTTTTCAATGTCAGTCATGATTTTCGATACTGATTGGCCAAATCTTTCAGCTCTTTGCTTGAGTTTTTCCAAATTTTCACTTAGTGTACCAGGAGTATCTGACTTAACACTAGTAATGCAACTGGTTGCAGCTACAACACTAGTGTTCTGACCAAACCTTTGCTTTCTGGCTTCTTTTCGCTCGGCATCTGACATTTTAACAGGTAGCCCAAACCTCTTTGCCCTTAACTCCATTTTGGTTTTTGGGTCAATGTCTGCAGTTATTTTAACCTTATTTGAATCTGATGACTCGGAAACAGCAGATTTACTCTCAACTTTTTCTTCAGCTGGCTCAACAGGCACTGTTATAGATATAGCTCTATTTAACACTATTTTCTTAGCTCCACCTTCTTTATTTTCATTAGACTTCACATCTTTAGATGAATCCGTTGTTATTTTTCTTTTCAGTATTCTTGTCGGCTTAACTTCAGTAGCTATTTTCTCAGGTGAGGGATGATCAGCTAACGCCAGTTCTTCATTTATAGTATCGACAGCCGAGTCATCAAGAATATCCGCTTGACTTTTGTCATCTTCATCTTCCAATACACCGTCGGAGTCAATTTCATCAGAATCCAGGTTGATATCACCATGATCGTCTTGAGACATAGCCGCTTGAAGTCTAGTCACTAGTTCTGCTTTATCTCCCGCATAGGAAAGTCCACGTGACTTTAATTCTTTGCGTAAATCAACTACCTTCATTTTAGTTATATCTGACACCGTCGAGTCAGCCATAATTGTTAGTTTTTACGATAAAACAAAATTATAATCAGTCAATAGATACCTACACAACTCGTAACGTAAAATGACGTAAATTAATTATTGATACAGAGTTGCCAGATCGCGTATACCCAATACCATTAAAATAATCGCACATATTTTCTAAGGCCGGGAATATACGTGAGATTTTTTCATCAGATAGTCGGATCCGATAATCTGATCCGGCTATCGGAATGAATTGGATGTCCGAGTCGGAAACTGGCGCGAGGCGTTTACGATTTTAGTGTCTTCATACTTCGGACAGAGTCAAAATCACAGACCACTATAGGGGATACTACGTATGTCAAAATAGACGTCCTATTCCTCCCTCCGACCAGTG
Organism: Achlya flavicornis; assembly: GCA_947623365.1. Classification (NCBI taxonomy): domain Eukaryota; kingdom Metazoa; phylum Arthropoda; class Insecta; order Lepidoptera; family Drepanidae; genus Achlya; species Achlya flavicornis. Next base: position 6,950,772 of record OX392488.1, read on the forward strand.
TTGCCAATTTAGCGACTTTGTCGCTAGATTAAGCGATATTTTGACACTCACAGCGACTTTTTATTCTCATTTAGCGACAAAAAAAACTAGCGACTTTTCTAGCGCCTTTTTGATGTGAATCGTTTCTCATTTAAATTTATTTGATTCCACATTTGTGTAACTATGACTATACAATAAATGAATTTACAATCCTTAGTTCATTCCATATTGAACACAACTGTAGCTACAATCGATAATGGAGAAATCGAGAGAATATTTAGTGCTCTTAATAATAGTAATATCAAAGTTACGAAATCGCACGGGGTTAAAAATATTGAATTCCATTTTAATGAATAAAAAATTTATGATTATGATTTACAATTATTGGCACCAATAAAGCCACATTTACCCAGAAAAATCAACAACCATCGACCTCGATGGTGAGTGATCCTCAAGTTCCGCAACCCTCACAGTGCGATTGTTATTGATTCGGATGATGATGAAGATTTTATATATATTTATTTTGATAATATTATTATTAAATTTGAATACTTTATTATTTTGAGTTTCACTTTTCAAGCATCATTAAAAAAGCGAGTTCTAGAAAAAAAAAACTGGCGACTTCTAGCGACTTTTGAACCAGCCATCTAGCGAGATTTGATTTGGTAGAGTTGGCAACACTGCCTCCGACTTGCTTGCAGTACTTGCAGTTGATTCTAGAGCATTGATACTGAACGGACGTCTCGATTTACGTAAAACTATATGAAATAAATATCGTACCATACGTTTACTAGTATGTACACACTGCTCAAGATCAAGCTATACATTTCTAGTATAAGCTGACCTCCCATTGTACAGAAATCCTATTCAATGCGAGATCAGCTTATACTGGAAATTTATAGCTTGATCTTGAGCCGTGTGTACTAGGGATAAGTCAAGCTGAATCTCTGATTTGCATATTTGGGCGCTTTTCAAAAAGTGTACTTTTGCTTACAAATAAATTGAATTGAATTGAATTAAAATGAATACAACCTATTTATTATTTCATTTTAGTGAACATGGCTCTCACAGCAGCAGAAACTAAAACAAAATCCCGAAAAATTTGAAGAGAAGAATGATGAGCAGAATTTTAATGGAAGAAGTAGTTGAAACAACTTTAGAAGGCTCGAAACAACATTGCCGACTTAACAGAAGAAAAGAAAAAAAATATAAGCATGCTTTTATACCAAACACGTGTATCATAGCAATATTCATGACAAATAATACACGGATGCCAAATGTTAATAAAAGTAGGAACAGTTTAAACTTTGCTTAATCTTTTCCAGTTAGTCAAATACAAATTTCAGATAGTAACTGTCCCACACTTTTACTTACAAAAAAACTATTATTATTATATTTTGTTTTTAATTATAATTAATATAAGAAATATTTTGTTATTAATTAAAATTTAAGGATAATTGTAGTCCAGCTTCTATGAGAAGCAGTAAAAAAGTATTTTATTTATGTCAAAAGTTCATACCGTGACGATCTCGAAAAGTTTTTTCCTCGTTATGCGATGACTAGCTTTTGCCCGAGACTTCGTCCTATATTGTAACAATATAGAGCTTGTCCTTGGCTATTGCCCGTATCTACGAGTGATATTTGACAAAAGTTCAGATAGTTTGAGATCTCACACGTGGGCATGTGCAACCACAAACATATAAGTACTTGTATGTGTGTGAAACACATAAAACTGGCCGTGGGATAAACAATCGGAACTTCCGAATTGGCTGAGATAAACATCTATAAAATTTAGTTAATTTGTACAATAACAATAAAACTAAAATATCCTTACAAGTGCATTTTTATTTTAATTAATAACAAAATGGACGAAAAGCGAAACGTAGTATTATCACACATGTATTATTTTCGACAAGTAGTATAGTTTTATTTTCCATAGACAATAATTTTCTGAGGGTCTGCATTCAACCCTGGTGAGAACCAATATTATCTATGCACAGAACATGTTGTTGAATTACAGAAAATAAAATACATTATAATTTTTGTTTGTTTATGTATTGTTTGAAATTGCGTATATTGGGCTCCTTCTTGTTAAAAAAAACTGTCTTTTCTGGTATAAATTATGTAGTTTAAACAGTACCTAACTGTTGGAATTGCAATATTATAAATTAAATGTATGCTTTAGATATCATTCGGCTTATAATTACAACGCCTACCGGTGTATCTTTGTTTTCAGTATAATTGTGTGTTTGTATGTTATTAACGATGACAAGTTATGCATCTGAAGAAAAATGGGATTCAGACATTATTGTGGATCAATTGATCGGAGAATGCGACCGAACGGTGATGCCATTACCCCATTTCGAATCCGAGCCTCATCTACTTATATCAAAAGTATTTAGATTTTCAGCTGTTTGAAACAAAATATAAAATGCAAAAATACTACTCTAAACTGTGATTATTTTCAGGTGCGTAAGCATTATATGGAATGTATTATTAAATTATTATCACAAAACTATGAGACAAATCAGAAGCTCATGAAAAAGAAATTCTATTTACCAAGTGCTATCTGGAGATGTGCGAAAAATATTGAAATGGAAGCAGCTCAGAATTGCATGGTGGTGCAACTGTACAGGAAATACATTGTGGCGGAGGTAAATGCTATCTTTTTTACTAGTAGTAATTGGAATAATTTGACATGACTAAATTTTTACATAATTTTCATTCATTTGAAAGAGGTATTAAGTGAGACTAGTTTGTACACAACAGTATCAGGACAATTAGTTGATTTCAGCGAGTGCCCTCTCAGGTTGGTATTATTGTTTGGTTTGTATAATGCAGTAGCTAAGTTTGGTACATTATAATATTATTATTGTTAATACACTATGCAGCTTAAAGCTGATGCGTGTATATCACTTCAGTGCACTTGTCCTAATATAATTATCTAGTCTATTCTTGAAACTGTTCACTGAAGGAGCACTGATCACTGTCCCTGGTAGCTTATTCCATGCACACACAACATGGTTTGGCAAAAAGTGTTTTTTGGGATTGCTTGTACAGGTATGCGTTACTATTTTCAGCGAGTGCCCTCTCAGGTTTGTATTATTGTTTGGTTTGTACAATGCAGTAGATAAGTTTGGTACATTATAGTAGTTGCTTAATATCTTGTAGGTCTATATTAGGTCACCTCTTTGCCTATGTTTTTCTAAAGTTGTTATTCCTAGCTCTTTAAGCCGGCATTCATAAGAGAGATTTTTGAGGCCAGGAATCATCTTTGTAGCTCTTCGCTGTACTCTTTCGAGCAATTCAATATCCTTCTTAAAATAAGGACTCCATATCTGAAATGCATATTCTAATAGTGGTCTCACATAGGTCTTATACAGCTTCAAGAAGAGTTCTTTATCTATGTACGAGAATGCTTTACGTATTATATAGAGAATGCTGTTTGCTGTTTTCGTAATTTTTACTATATGGGTATCCCATTTTAGATTGGAGGTAATGAAAACTCCAAGGTCTTTTTGACATTCAACAACTTCTAGTTTACTCTGGCTAATTTCATATGACATTCTTGGATTGTTTTTTCCAATGTGAAGAACAGTGCATTTTGATTCATTAAGTGTAACAAGCCAGTCTTGAGCCCACTGATATATCTGATTAAGATCTTTTTGTAAGATATCATGACTTACTAATGGGTTACCCATAATTTTGGTATCATCTGCAAAAAGAGATAGTTGTGAGTCAACAATCTGCTTCAAGTCAGTGAGGAATATTCCAAAAAGTATTGGGCCAAGCACTGATCCTTGTGGTTTTTTTTTTTTTTTATACCACTTAGGTGGCAAACAAGCATACGGCCCGCCTGATGGTAAGCGGTTACCGTAGCCTATGGACGCTTGCAACACCAGGGGTATCACGCGCGCGTTGCCGACCCTGCAGAAATCTCTTCACACCCCTTTTGAAGAACCCCATGCTGTACTCCATTGGGAAAACCACGGCGGGGAGCTCATTCCACAGTCTGAGCGTCCGCGGAAGGAAGCTCCTTTGAGCCCGCACAGTACGAAACAATTCAGGTTTCAATATGTGAGGATGGACTCCCCGTCGATGGCGAGAGTTGCGATGGTAGAAAGTAGCCGTGGGCATCATCTTAAACAATTCTTCAGAACACCGTCCGTTGTACAAGCGGTAGAACACACATAAGGAGGCAAAGTCTCTCCTCAGACTGACTGAGACTTGTGGTACCCCACTATGTACCTCATGTGGTGTTGAAATGGCTTCTCCAACCCGCACTTAAAATTTCCTATTTGTCAGAAAGTCTTCAATCCATTTTAGAAGTTTGCCTCTGATTCCGAAGTGTTCGAGTTTGAAAATTAGTCTCCTAATAGGTACTCTGTCAAAAGCTTTTTCATAGTCGAGGTATATTACATCTGTAGGGTGCTGTATATCCCAGTTCTTTGTCCAATTATCGAGGCAATATAAGAGATTAGTAACAGTTGAACGCCCGGGGATAAAGCCTCAATAATCACACTTTCCCTTAATATATGTTGTCGAAGTTCATTTGCTATAATCTTTTCCATTGTTTTGCATAATAGACTAGTTTTTTTTTTTTTTTTTTTTATACAACTAAGTCAAACAAGCATACGGCCCGCCTGATGGTAAGCGGTTACCGTAGCCATATGGACGCTTGCAACACAAAAAGCATTGCTCACGCGTTACCGACCTTTCCCCCCTCCCCTATGAGCTCTGGCGACCTTACTCACGCGCAGGAACACAACTTTACACAACATAAAGTTATTTGGCTGCGGTATTCTGTACGGTAGAGGTACTTCCCCAGTGGAGCTGCTCTTTGAGCAAATAAACGCTATGCTCTACCTCTCTCAAAAGGCCAACTAGTAAGGCTTATTGGGCCAATAGTTGCTAAATATCTTGTAGGTCTCTATTAAGTCACCAGATAACTGATATAATACATATACTACTTTTTGTTTGTAAATATGTGTTTACAAACACTGGAGCACCACAAGGATCACCTTGTGGTACCCCACTATGTACTTCATGTAGCGTTGAAATGGCTTATCCAACCCGCACCTTAAATTTTCTACTTGTCAAAAAGTATTCTATCCTTTTTAGAAGTTTGCCTCTGATGCCAAAGTGTTTGAGTTTGAAAGTTAGTCTCCTATTAGATACTTTTTTTTTTATACCACTAAGTTGGCAAACAAGCATATGGCCCGCGATGGTAAGCAGTTAGACGCCAAACACAGGCGACCCCCTCTGCCAAAGTACATTGGCCATATGGCCATATGCGTTTATAAAAACTAGTTCGAACTACATCCACTACCATTTGGTATCGTTCCGTGGCGTAAGATTGAGCTCCAAAAAAATGGTAAATTGTTCTGTTTACTCATGCAAAAGGTGATCTGCCACGTCAAATCTACGGGAACATGGCGTTTCCTATCATTTATGAGTATTATACCGAACCAATATGTTTGTATTTTAGTGTTATTTCGAAATAAAATAACATAAATTACGACAAGTAAACGACAGAAAATACGGTGGTACGGAGGTAGCTGACACGTAGTACAAGGAGCGATTTGCGTAGTGTGGGGACATAGCGGGGACCATTTGAGTGAATGATTAAGATCATAGAGTAATAACGAATATTGACGGGCCAGTTGGCGCAGTTGGTTAAGAGTCGGGTAAAGATTCCACCTATTGCGCCGCAGGTCGTGGGTTCAATTCCCGTACAGGACATACATTTGTGTGCATGAACATATCTGTATGTCCTGAGTCTGGGTGTAATTATGTATATTAAGTATGTATTTACAAACAAAAAGTAGTATATGAATTATATCAGTTATCTGGTTTCCATAGTACAAGCTCTGCTTAGTTTGGGATCAGATGACCGTGTGTGAGGAATGTCCCTGGATATTTATTATTTTTTATAAGTAGTAACTACTTCATGTGTACCTAGATAACCCTACTAAAACAAATTATTGGTTTCTTCAAATTAATATTAAAATATTCATAATTATTTCATACTTTTTAGTGTATTTTGAAGTTTTTTTTATAATTACTTTTTATTTCGTTATTTTTAGTTTTTCTTACATGCTAGAATTTGACAAAGATTTTGAGATGTTTTCCCTTTGTCACCACACTCGTAGCTCGTATCAATAAGCCAGGCCGTCACACTTACACACACATCACTTACACGTATTAGTCCATATCTTGAAAAGTACTGAACCTATTTTGATGAAACTTGCACTGTTTCCCAAGTTGAAGTAAATGTAAGAAAATAAAAAGGAATTTAATGCGATAATATTTTCAATGGAATACGTGCATCGTAAACTGTCAGATTTAAGTTATTTCACACTTTTACCCCCTTTTTCATAATGAAGTTATCAAACGTTGATAAGCTAAAATTCCGAAGTCTTTATCAGATACGTGACATTTGGTGATGGAAAGAGTGAGACGGGGCATACTATTACACTGATTTAGTTAAAAACCCATTTCACCCTCATTTGTGAAAGGAGGCCTGTGCTCAGCAGTGGGACATTATAGGCTGATGATGATGAGTTATAGAGCGATTATGAATAAGGGGGCTAGTGTATTTTGAAGTAGTTTTTTGAATTTGAATCATCTATGGGCGGGGGCACCTGGATACCAGCTTGATTCTTTAGACTCGGTCCATCGACGTGCCATCAGAATTGTCGACGATCCCGAGCTCACAAGCGGTTTAGAGCCCCTCAGTCTGAGGAGAGACTTTGCCTCCTTATGTGTGTTCTACCGCTTGTACAACGGACGGTGTTCTGAAGAATTGTAAGATGATGCCCACGGCTACTTTCTACCATCGCAACTCTCGCCATCGACGGGGAGTCCATCCTCACATATTGAAAACTGAATTTTTTCGTACTGTGCGGGCTCAAAGGAGCTTCCTTCCGCGGACGCTCAGACTTTGGAATGAGCTCCCCGCCGTGGTTTTCCCAATGGAGTACAGCATGGGGTTCTTCAAAACCTTGTTTTAAGAGCTTGTGGTAGGCCCTCTGGCCGTCCGACGATACCCTGGTCACTGCCCGCGGCACGAGGTATAGTACAGCCGCCTACCACGCCACTGCTGGAGTGGCGCAATTCGTGGGCCGGATACGACGGTTGGGCTTGGAGGTGGCCCTTAGCAAGTCTGAAGCCCTGTGTTTTCACGGGCCTCGGCACGCGCCGCCTCGGGATGCTCATATCGTCGTGAGTGGAGTCCGCATAGACGTCGGGTCGACGATGAGATACCTAGGTCTCGTCCTCGACGGTCGGTGGAATTTCACAGCCCACTTCGGGCGCCTGGTGCCAAGGGTGATGGGCGCGGCGGCTGCTCTCGGGCGGCTGCTGCCGAATACTGGCGAGCCGGGCGCCCTTTGTAGGCGGCTGTACCTGGGGATCGTGCGATCAATGGTGACGTACGGAGCTCCCGTATGGGCGGAGGCCCTAAATCGCCGCAATATCGCCCTCCTGCGGAGACCGCAGAGGGTGGTGGCGATCAGGGCAATACGGGGATATCGCACGATCTCCTGCGAAGCGGCGTGTGTGCTGGCCGGTTCCTTGCCATGGGACCTCGAGGCGAGAGCCCTCGCGTCAGTTTATTTCTGGCGCAAGGAGGCGCTGGCCCAAGGCGAGACGCCGGCACCACGCGAGGTGGAGGGGCGCAGGGCGCAGTTGCGCGCGCTTGCCATCCAGGAGTGGAAGTCCAGGCTGGAGCACCCTAGTGCGGGTCTGAGGACCATCGAGGCCATCCGTCCAGTGATGGATGAGTGGCTGGAGCGGAGGCACGGCACGTTGACCTCCCGGTTGACGCAGATCCTCTCGGGACATGGTTGTTTCGGGAGGTATCTGTGTCGGATTGCCGGGAGGGAGCCGACCGCCGAGTGCCACCACTGCGACGGGTGCCTCGAAGAGGAGGCACAGCACACATTGGAGGTGTGCCCGGCCTGGGCAAGCGAGCGCAGCGAGCTCTGCGCCGAAGTGGGGATAGATCTCTCGCTGCCGAGCGTGGTTCGTGCTGTGGTTGACAGCGAGAGATCGTGGGACGCACTCCACTCCTTTTGCGAGCGAGTTATGCTCGCGAAGGAGGCGGCGGAACGTGACAGGGAGGACACTACCACCCTGGCTATCCGCCGCAGGAGAACCGGGCGTCGGAGGGCGGCTTTTTTAAGCCACCTTCCCCCCAACATGGGCCCAAGGGTGGCGGCCTCGGGGGAGTCTGCTGCCCATCAACACCGGGCCCGAGTAGTGGAGCGTGTGTTTCCGCACGCTACTGAGGAGGAGACGGCGGAGACAAGAGCTCCGGTCTCTGCCGTCGACGAAGAGGAGGCCTCCGATCAGGCCGTCGCTGCTGGATACGCGGACGAATGCTTCGGCGCCCCCGTATATCCAGCCGGCAGCGACAGGTAGGAACACCGTGGGGTTTTAGTCAGTAGGAGTCTGACATAACCCGGCCGCTCCCCCCGGAGTGCCCGGGTATCCATGAGGATTTCCCCACGTAAAAAAAAAAAAAAAAAAAAAAGTCCCTCTGGCCGTCACACTTACACGTGTTAGTCCATATCTTGAAAAGTACTGAACCTATTTTGATGAAACTTGCACTGTTCTCAAAGTTGGAGTAAATTAAAGCCAATAAAAAAAATGGTCACAATCCGATTAATAGTTTTGGATAAATGCGTGGACAAAAATACACCTACAAAATGTTGTATATTTGTATAAAGCCCTAATAGATTATCATATGTGAGTATGTGACCCTTTATTGTATTTTATTTCATTTTTATTTTTTGTGGTTATAGCGGCAATAGAAATACACATTCTGTGGAAATGGCAACGGTCTACCTATTACGGTTCATGAGAATTGTAGAGTCCTTCCGTCAGTGGGCTGTCCACTGACAGACAGAAGTTAAAACTAGTATATTTTTAACCGACTTAAAAAAGAGGTTCTCAATTCGGTTGTATTTTTTTATATGTTTGTATCCTCATAACTCCGTCATTTATTAACCGATTTTGACAATTCTTCTTTTGTTTGGAATGGTACACTTCCCGTTTGGTCCCATTGATCCCATCCCCCATCAGATCAGGATTTTATCACTTCTCAGTGTACTTTTTTAAGTCGGTTTAAGTTTTTTGTATAACAGTTTTCAATTATAGTTGTTGTAATACTTGTTTGCCATCATAGTGGTATATACTTACTACTCCAAGACATTACATACACTACTACCATATCACTGTAAATAAACTTATTTCATTTAATTTATTTCAAGTTTTTTCTAATAAATATTTGGAGATTTTTGTATTTTACTTAATTGATAAGTGTAGTGTAGACTCCATCTAGTTTACCATTGAGTAATCATAGTCCTCTGCAGTAGCTCGCATCAAATTTACATGCACTAGAATTTGCCCAACGTTTAGAGATCACCACACCCGTAGCTCATATCAATATGCCAGGCCATATTAGTCCATATTTTGAAAACTACTCAACTGATTTTAATGAAATTTACAATGTTCCCTAAGTTGAAGTAAATGTAAGCCAATAAAAAAGAATGGTCACAATCCGATAAATAGTTACAGAAAAATGCGTGGGCTAAACCTCTGAACCGATCACGATTTAATTTGGCAAACAGATAGCTTATGGTGTGGAGAAGTACATATGCTACTTTTTACCCCGGGAACGAGAGTGAGAGCTACGTTTTCACCCGCGTTCTGGGATAACGTAGACGTAGCCTATTTAACAATCGGGGATAATGTAGCTTCCTAGTATAGAAATAATTTTTCGAATCCGACTGCTAGTTCCAGATTTAGCGCGTTTTATCAAACAAAAAAATAATAATACTGCTTTGGTTTATTAGTATAGGATTATAAGTTAATGTAGGTAGATATAAATAACATTGAACAATCTCCATTCCATTCATTTAGTATCATTCATTTTATCGGTCCTTAGCAACACCCCATCACTAGTTTTTAGAGCTAGTGTGCATTAGTGTGCAACTCAACAAAGGCTTAACCATAGCGTAGCACAGTAATTCTTTATTTGTGTGCTTGTTTTGTGTTTGTGTGTCAGCTTTTATTTGCGTGTGCGTTGATAGAGATGACTCCACTTTCTGCATGAGTGTGCGTGAGTAAGTAAATGTGTGCTGAGCGTGTTTACCTCGCCTCCCGCAAAAACTGGCAGAAAGAATTCAGTACTAGAAGTGGTGCTTGCTTACTCCATATATTAGATTCTCTAAGCCGTAGCCTATGGACGCTTGCAACACCAGGGGTATCACTCGATCGACCCTGAAGAAATCTCTTCACACCCTTTTTGAAGAACCCCATGCTGTACTCCATTGGGAAAACCACGGCGCTCATTCCACAATCTGAGTGTCCGTGGATGAAAGCTCCTTTGAGCCCGCACAGTTCGAAACAATTCTGGTTTCAATGTGTGAGGATGGATTCTCCGTCGATGGCGTGAGTTGCGATGGTGGAAGGTAGCCGTGGGCAACAAGTCGAACAATTCTTTAGAACACTCTCCGTTGTACAGTAGAACACACATAAGGAGGCAACGTGTCTCCTCAGACTAAGGGGCTCTAAACTGCTTGTGAGCTCGGGATCGTCAACAATTCTGATGGCACGTCGCTGAACCGAGTCTAAAGGCCCAAGCAGTACTCCATATGAGTCCGGACCTGCGACTTATGAAGTTGTAGTCTTTGCCCCGATTTGAAGTACTACCTCGCTCTGTTGAGCACTCCAAGCTTTTTGGATGCCAGCTTCACCTTGTCTTCCAAGTGACTTCGGAACAGCACGTCGCTGGAAATGTAGACGCCAAGGATCCCGATGCTTTGACTGAAGTTCAAGGAAGTGTTCTGGAAATGTGGAGCCTGTAGCCATGTGACCATGGGGTTTTCTTAGCGGTGAACGCGCAGGCTTGAGTTTTGGTGGGGTTGAAATGGACTAGGTTTAGTCTACCCCAATCGGAGACACTAGTTAGTGCAGTCTCGATTTCAGACACCATCCGTTCGCGGTTTCCTCTACCTCGGAACGAGGGATATTTGCACGGCCCGTGTAATAGGTGTCCCCTGTACTGTCGTCCGCATAGCAATGAATGCCGTCAATAGACAGAATATCATTGATATGCAGTAGGAACAGTGTTGGGGACATTACAGAGCCTTGCGGAACGCCAGCATTTATGTCCATGCTATCGGAGCAGCTACTCGGGAAGCCCGTATGATGGTAACTTCGTTAGAAGACCCCTGTGCCAGACCCGATCGAACGCCTTCGCCACATCTAGGCTCACTGCCAATGCCTCACCTTGACTCTCGATGGCGAGTGACAAAGGGTGCGAGAGATACACCAGGAGGTCACCAAAACTCTGTCAAAAGCTTTTTCATCGTTGAGGGGTTGAGGTATGGTATATTACAATTACATCTGTAGGGCTGTATGTATATGCCAGTTCTTTGTCCAATTATAGGAGATTAGTAACAGTTGAATGCCCGGGATAAAGCCGTGTTGTTCATCAATAATAACACTTTCCCGTAATATATGTTGTTGAAGTTCAGTATTTGCCATAATCTTTTCCATTGGCGATAGTTAGCTGCAATTAGTTTATTGCCTTTTTTTGTAAATTGGAGTCACAATTGCTTCTCTCCGATCCAGATGTACAGTACTTTGGTTAAGTGATAGGTTCATTATGTGCGAAAGGTGGAAACAAATGGTGCTTGTAGTATTTTTTTGTAGAATTGCTAGAATTTCATTTGAGCCCATTGCAGTTTCATCTTTAAATGTCATGATGGCTTTTTATACTCGGTCTGGAGTGAAATCTACAGTTTCTACATAATTTTTATTTATAATCCTGGGAGCTAGTATTGGTGTTATAGGGTCATTAAGGGGTTCTTACGATTTTTCAAATTGTTTAGCAAATAAATCTGCAACCTCATAATTATTTCTTACTATTTTATACTTATACTGAAGGTTTGGTAGGTTAAAGTCGCCCATTACAAAAATTGTATCCCTGCTATCAGCTTTTTTTATGGTGTCATAAAGTAGCCTATCAGTTTCTTCAAAAGTATAGTGAGTTGGACTATATACTCCCGCACTAAGTAATTCCAAATCACCAAATTTTATATTCAGCTATAGTGCTTCTACAACAGTGTTGGTGTTGTACCATGTATCATGAGGTGTTATATATATATCGGAATGCCTGCAAAACATCAATCACAATGAAAGGAAAATCAAATTGTCTCAGACGTATTATTGTTTTTCTTGACTTGATTTCAGATAAACAAAATGAAGAATAATACAAAAAATGGAAAATTATACAAAAAATTAAATGATTGCCTAAATCAACAACCACAGAATGAGAAAAAAACACAGACACAAAAAATTAAGGAATGCAATTGTCAGTGTACATGTGGTCAGCGTAAGCGGCGGTGTATAACTTCAATATCACCAGACAATATATTCCCAAAAACAAGTCAATCCTCTCAAGTTGCAACAAGTAATGAAACCATGAATGGAATAAATGAAATATATAGCAATAATATCAGACCAATACTTAAAAAAAAGGAAAATCCTTCAAAAGTTTGTTATCCAGAGGGTGAAGTCTTTACTGATATCAAAAGATTTTCATCTCAATTGCCCAGTGTCCAACCACTGGTTGAATCCCAAGATTCAGATGAATTAATGATGCAGCTTGAAAAAATGTTTCATGGTGATCCCTGTGATGATGACATCTTTGATGGTACCCTGTGTGAATCTATAGACACATTTGATGATATCAATAAAAAAACTCATACAGATATTGTGCAAGTTTTTGGTGATCATAATACAAGCATAATACAAGGACACGATATGAAGCAACATCAAACAGAACCACTGATCACGTCACTGGATGACAGATTGGTATCAATGGCTGGAATATTAGTTAACAATGATAGTTATCTTTCACAACATAAACCTGAGAAGCCTAAGAGTAAGAGAAACTCCACAAGCAAATGGTTATGTGAGGAATATTTCCATAAATTACATCTCTTTGAGCAACTTGACCGAATTGGTGATTGTAATAGGAAGAAACTGGCAAGGGTGAATATAGAAAACTAAGTAATAAGTACATAACTAAGTCCTCTCTGTTATAAACATTTTATTAATTTTCTAGATTAAAGAAGTGCTGATAGAATTATTTGGTGATGACAGTGATGATGAGGGTGGTGTGGTATCACCTTTAGAAGAGACCCCAGAATTCATTACTAGTTGCAAAGAGCGCATTGCACCATGGGTAGTGAAATTATTGACTCCATACTATGTTAAAGGACGTATAAGAGGAAAAACATTGTTTAAAGCTTTGGCTAAGCATTTGATTAGATTAATATACCAGTGTAGTCACTATCCAGGTTAGTTCTTTTAAATATAACATTTATTTACTCGTTGTCTTTTCACCAGTTAAACTTATAATAGTCTAGACTCAAGGGTGTACCTTCACATGAAGTAGAGATTATCAAATGTTGAAAAGACATGTACATACAATCAAACAAAACCTATTCAGCTTTATTATATACATTTTAAACCCACTCATTGCTAGAACTACCAATTGGATTTGAAAAATTCTTTAATTAATTAGATGCTACAATATCTCTGAGTATTATTATAGGCTAATTTTATCCAGGGAGCGTGGGTGAAACTGCGGGGGACAACTAGTACTTATATAATAAATCTGAAGAGATTTTTGTTTGATAGTTTGTTTGTTAAAACGCCCTAATCTCTGGAACTACCAGTAGGATTCGAAAAATCTTTCTTTAAATAGTAAGGGACATTATGCCCAAGTGTTATAAGCTACTTTTTAACCTGGGAACGCGGCTGAAACCGCGGGGACAGCTAGTATTATGTAACTGTCCTGTGAGAGCACCTAAAACTTTTTGAACCTAAGTACTATAATAACAACTTTTTTTTACTTAACTGTTTTCATTTTCTTTTCAGGTGAATATGAAGTGAACAGTTTTGTGTCAGATTTTCTGGTAAATCACAAAATGATAAGATGTGAAGCTGATTTCAAAGAATTTAAAATCGATAATATTTAGAATTTATTTATGTGACACTCTACACAATATCATACTGTTATATGATTGAAATGTAAATATGATTTGCATTAACTACTTATATACCTACTTTCTTTTATATGATAGTTTATAAGATGTCAGCTCAATACAAGGTGGTAATTTAAAATGAGTCACCTTTAGTGCGTTTTCACACGAGACGATAACGACACATTTTTGTCGCGACGATAAACGACCGACGATAATTGGCAAACGGTCATGTCGTCGTTCGTTTTCACACGAGGAACGATAACCGCACCGTAACGACAGTTACAGCTAGGTGACAAGAAGTGTCGTTATCGTTATCGTGCTGTTCGCCGTGTGAAAGTCCTGACGTTTTTCAATACATTTCGAAGGTCCGCTAAATCGCACAGTAAAATAATCGTCACGATCTAGCCGAACCAACGACATAGCCGAATTATCGTTCCTGTGTCGTGCAGTGCTGTGTCGTTATCGTTGCGTGTGAAAACGGTACATAGAAATGTATGGTCGGCTAAATCGTCACAGTTTTTTTACTGTGTGGTTACGGTGTCGTTATCGTCTCGTGTGAAAACGCACTTACACTTGTAGTTACAGGAAAACATTCACGTTTTTTATAGTAATCTGACTACTGATCAATTTCAAATTTCTATCCCGTATATTGTATTGGTGGCCAATCATTTATAATCAGGTAGGTGAACTATACTTCGCCTTTATTAGCGCCCTATCTCTGATGAAGCCTGTTGGTTCTATAGATGCAACTGCAGCAGTAGAACTAAATTGATACCGATTTGGCAAAAATTTACACCCTTCGGCACGTAACTTGGCAAGGTTTTGGTTTAGTGGGAGTAAGTTCGCGCACTTTACACTTAGTACAACAAAAAGTGACCACATTTATGTCTTGTAAATATTCTATGGTTATTACCAATATATAATTTATTCTTAAAAATGTCTGTTTAGATCAAACTAAAGAAAAATAATCTAACGACTTTCCAAGTTACGTGCTGGCGACTGTACTGTATACACAGAACGAGAATCAAACTCGGATCAAATCTCAACAACAGATCGTGCTAATCTAAAATAAACGATGTCGTAGGTGTGTGTCCCATAGTTAAAGTTGTTCACCATGACTAACCCAACATAGGTTTTGAAAATATGCCATCTCGAAATCTCCACCTGTTATTAGTATAGATAGGTAGATAGTATAGATTTGATCCTCATGATTTATGTACCCATGTAGGTACCCTATCAATTGGGTTTTTATGCCACAAATCGATTTTCTATGTTATTGCTCACCTTTGTGTCAGTTCGATTTCCGAATGAGGCAAGCGACATCTTTGAATGTAGGAAATATTTAAAAAAAAAATTAAAGTTATGTTATCTTTAGCATTAATATTCAAGGTAGGTCTTTCTTTCTTCTCTTTCTTTCTTTTCTTTAAGTACTTTCCCTACAACCCACCATTTTTACATCTCATTTAGAGCTCGTTCCCACTATGTCGTGTGTCGGATTCCGATTTTAATCGGGTATCGGTGCCTCTGTTCACACTAGTCGGCTGTCGGCCACGACCGCAGCTGGTGCCATTAGTTTGGTTGGATTCTTGTACACGATGGACGTCGACGAAGCTTTTGTTGTGATGTATTATTTGCGAAGGAAACGAAAGACAGCTAAAAATAGAAGATATTGGGTGCACCCAATTTAAGATTTACTTTGGGAATATTTCAGAACTTAATAACTGAACTAAGAAGTGACGACGTTAAGTTTTTCAATTATTTTAGAATGTCAATAACTACATTCAACGATCTATTGTAAATGTGTAAATGCCAAAATGTGTATGCGATCAGCGGCAGCGACGCGCGGCGCGGGCGGCACAGGGGGTGCGGCGCGGGTGGGGTCGGCCCGACATCCGGCAAATGTGAACAGTGCCTGCGATCATATGCGAGCGTTGATCCGACACGATTTTTTTCCGGACGGGAGGGCTGACAAAACACACGATATTTTTTGTCGGATACGACACAAAATCGTTGTCCGACGAGTGTGAATAGCTTCATATAAAATATTCTGCCACTACGACACACGATAAAAAATCGTCCCGACAGACGACATAGTGGGAACGAGCTCTTAAGGTCCTACAAAATTAAGTACAGTGCTTTTGAGGTAAGATAGAAGTAGTTAGTTATACTTTTAAAATATATCAAAACTTTTGTCGTACGCCGTTACTACATAGGTAGCGGTTCAGCGAGCATCGAACAATTAACCCAAAGCGCAATGACGTTCATTTTGCTTGAAATCAATTCCGCCAATTTCCCGCCACCGACAATAGAGTGCATTGTCGGTGGCGAAGGGCCATCGCTCACTATGGGTCACCGCTCACTATAACAGCACGGCTACGCCTCGGCATTTACCAATGTCAATTTTACAATGACTAGATAAAATAGTGAGCGATGACCCTATGTCAGCACCACTCCATCGCAGCATCGTCCCGGCACCGCCTCAACACAATCCAACCACTATCTACCAGCGCGTCGCCCCGGTGAAATTTATGGCGCGGCTTTGGCAAGATACTGCTTGCTGGCGTCACGCAGCAAGGGAGCGGACCATTCGCTGGAAGCGTGTGGTCGACAGGACTAGTGGCTACGAGAACGTTGAGAGTTGAGAACCGTTGCCGTTATGAACACACAATGCAGTGATTGGTTCTTATCGTTCAAAATCAGTGCAAAAGCACTGACTAGTTGCGGAATTTAATTGCTCGCAGATGTAGCTATAATATATATATATATAAATGATAGCAAGGCATATCACGATATATTTTCAATACTTATCTTAATATCTTTTGAGTGAACGCACACGCAGCTATAATATAATACTGTTACTTCAATACCTTTTACTGTAATTTATATTATAGCTCGGCATTCAACACACTCGCTCGTAAAGTGTCAATTATTGCAAAATTGAAGTCTTGTTTTTTTTCCTCGCAAGTGTGTTGAACAATTTCGTTTGACACTCGTGTGCATTGATTTATTACTTACTGATTTGTAAATAATCTTTGCACACATGTATCATAATAGCTACGTCAGTGATGGGCTTTATTACTCTAAAGGAATTTTTCATTAAGGCGCGGGCACAGCCGATTTTTTAGTTAATTGATTTTTCTAAAAATCATACAGCAAAATAAATATTCTTTTATTATTTAAGGAATATTTTACTTATGACCTCAGTATGACCGATACATTCATACTTCAAAAGAATTTTACTTACTGTATCTTATTTATTTATGTTGTAAAATTATTGTGCCGAAGATAGACAAATATAAAAAAGATATT
Organism: Achlya flavicornis; assembly: GCA_947623365.1. NCBI lineage: Eukaryota > Metazoa > Arthropoda > Insecta > Lepidoptera > Drepanidae > Achlya > Achlya flavicornis. The sequence goes on from OX392488.1 coordinate 6,968,126, forward strand.
CCTATAAAATTATAAGCAAGACCCTTCCTAGCAGGGCCATCGTCACCCTGAGTGGACAAGGTTTTGGATAATTTGTCACCAAGTATCAGAATATAGTTAGTACATGGTTTAAGTTTTTGATGGTCCTGCCTGATATTAGTTGTATACATGTTAAAGTAGAAATTTTAATAACTGCAAGTTTGTCGATTAAATACAACACAATTTACTGTATAATTTGCATGGTCGGACTGGTTTTATAGTTGAGGTGGAGTTTGCCAGCTTAGCCCCCCATGGGCCCTTCCATACCAGTCCGACCATGATAATTTGTAAGTCCAATACAGCATCTTACCCGCTGACTATTCTAAGATCCGCACAGGCAGCATAACATTAGAAATCGATTGTTACAGTTAATGATTTGTTGTGCAATGTATGTAATTTGATTTCAATGTTTTTTGAGATTAAGATTATTTTTTGTTCCATTCTTTGTTGTTAGTTCTATAAAGCCAACATAGTTGTGTAGTGTGTATAAGGCCTTTGTATTATTAGTTTGATGAATTTTTCAAACAACAATATTATATAATATTTCAAACACCATTGTATTATTATTTATATCATATAATTAGGTCACATTTTAAGTTTTTTTGAATCTGTTGCTAAACTATTATCTTCACAAGATTTTCTTTTGTCAACCTTTAAAAACCAAGTATTTAATGTTCTTTGTGAGCTTTTCGCTTCTTTGTCTATATCCAATCTTTTTTTGCAATCTGCTGACTTGTTCCTTGAGTTGTTTACAAGGTTTGAAACTTGATGGAAAGATAATAATTTTACTGGATTTAAATAAGCCAGAGCCATGTCAGGATCCACACCATCAATATCAAGCCATGCCTGAAAGATTTTGTAATAGGTACACACTATAACTCTAAAAGTGGTTTTAAATAATAGTTAATTCAAATCAGTATTGTTATTATGATAGATAGATTTTTTCTCTCTAAATACTTACTTGAATTTGTTCTTGTGTATCTAAGATTGCTGGCATTCTATGGTGCAGCCAGTCAAGTATACTAGTTGATTCCATAGTTATCACAGAGTATGAGTAAATAATAGTTGACTCATGTTGCCATACATTATACAATCCTGCTATATGTAGGAGGTTAACACCTCTCCAACCATCTGCCTCATTGAATTCATTGATCCATGTTTGAGGATCATCAATCTAAAATATTTCATGACATATTTCAAAGAAATTAGAAAATGCATCAAGGCACCAATCCAAATTTTGACTTTAATTAAGATACAGGCAAACAAACAATACCTTAACAGAACTTTCTTGTGGGGAATAAATATAGTATGGTTTTTTCACTTTGGATGACTTAACTGTTGTTTGCCATTCATAAAATCCTTCAACAACAATAATGCACCTACCCCCATTTCTTAATATGGGATGGTATAGTTTAGAACTCTTAATATTTTCTAGTCTGCAATTGTTTGTACTAAGATTGTGTGTCTTGTAATCACCCTGTAAAACAGATTAAATAAATGGGCCTGTTGATGAGGAAGTCAGTCAGTAACCCTGACTACCTTACCAAGCGTACAGGTTTGAATCCCAGTATATTTATTTATGTGTAATGTACTTATTTTATAATGGCTTATAATACTTGGTCGTATTTTTATATCCAGACAACAAAATAAGATTATTTATCAGTAGATATGATAAATATAAACCAGGTATCTAAGGAGACCCTGGGATAGGTCAATGTTTGAGTCATTTTCTGGAGGTCCACCCATCATGGTTTCAAAGCATGTTAAAAAGAGGAGACATAAATTGTATCAAAAATTAAAACATTTATGTCTAATGATGGTAGCATGAACATAGAATTTAGTTTTTTTCTATGTTCATGTATGGTAGGTTTTTATCTGTGTTGCCAAAAGTGGACAAGCAGTTTTATAATCACCTTATGCCATGGTGGTATGATTCCCCACATCATAGGCTTCAGTGCCCTGTCATATGGTGTGGAGTTTCTATATTTACTTGAAGAAACCAACACCGGAGTCACGTCAGTAGGAGCAATGTTGTATGAAGGCGTGAAGTCTTTTCCCGCATTATGCTCAACAAGCCAATCAGGTTTTATAAAACTATTATTTCCTTCAGGTTTATAACTACAGGCACATCGAATTTGTTCTTTGTTCAAAGACCTGAAATTGTTGCTGGTATAAATAGAAGTTAGATGAGGTTTAGTTTGAAGTAGAGGATAGATAGATACCCACAATCCAGTTCGACCACACATATTAATTGTATGGAATACAAAAATTAAAGTTATTCCGATTTGCTTCCTAGTATTCAACACATAACAAACAAATTTTCAGTATCGTAGATAGAACAACGTAGTGATTAAATATATGCTTAAAAGTCTTATATACTCTTGTCTTGAACCTATTCTTTTTTGTTAGACTTAGGCTGCATTCCGAATTAATGATATAATCGCTGTAATCGATTTGAGCGTGCTTAAACCCATTCCATATTAACCTGAGCGCGATCACGATGTCCCGTGTAACGTCATAGATGACGTCATGACATACGCCATCTTGCGCTCACACCGACCATGCCCTAAACTGATATCACTGTGAGCGCTGTCAAAAAGTGACGGTTAGTTATTGTGTTTTCGGCAACAATCTAATAAGATTTTTGGTTTTCTATATGGAAAAGATACTTTTTATGATTTTATGAGAGAAAAATAATAAAAATGCGGGTATTCCTTTTTGCGAGTCAACTAATAAAAGATATAAGGAGTTCTAGGGCATTGTTAATTCAGATTTTAATTAAATTCTCAAATGTTCTGTTTTGAATACTGTGAGCGCGATAACGGGCGTTCCGAATTGTTGACAGTTCTCAGCTGTCATTATCGTGATATCTAACTCGGTACGCAAATTATTGCTGTGAGCACTGTGAGCGATATTATTTAATTCGGAATGTAGCCCTAGTCTGTGATCACGATGTCCCGTGAAACGTCATAGATGACGTCATGACATGCGCCATCTTGCGCTCACACCGACCATGCCCTAAACTGATATCACCGTGAGCGCTGTCAAAAAGTGACGGTTAGTTATTGTGTTCTCGGCAAAAATCTAATAAGATTTTTGGTTTTCCATATGGCAAAGATACTTTTTATGATTTTATGAGTGAAAAATAATAAAAAATGCGGATATTCCTTTCTGCGACTCAACTAATAAAAGATATAATGAGTTCTAGCGCATTGCTAATTCAGGTTTTAATTAAATTCCCAAATGTTCTGTTTTGAATACGGTGAGCGCGATAACGGGCGTTCCGAATTGTTGACAGTTCTCAGCTGTCATTATCGTGATATCTAACTCGGTACGCAAATTATTGCTGTGAGCACTGTGAGCGATATTATTTAATTCGGAATGTAGCCATAGTAGGTAGCAGTGCTGCCAACTCTTCTAAGTACTTCTAGCCAAAAAGGAGCTGCCAGTCCCTTGAAAAAGCGCTAGATCGAGCTAAATACTGTTTAGACGATAAATAAATTACAAAAATGGACCGCAGGTGGGAAAAACAATAAATTCAGTACCTACCAAATTCAAACTGTAACTTAGGTGCTTAGCACCCAATAAATTGAAGTGACTACCATTTATTTTTTTATAATATTTTGCATAAGTTAGCACTTCAGAGATAAAAAAATAAACTTTTTTTTTAAAAATTCAGAAGAGGTCGTTAATGTATTTGTAATTTCATCATCTCATTTTTGGGACTTCTTCAGTAGCCAGTGATACGATTTCATTTGCTCCAAATATAGCAGATAGTCGGACTGTGTCAGTTTTAGACACAATTTTGAATTGTGGAAAAAGCGCTAGATTTAGCGCTAGGCGCTAAAAGGAGCTGTACACACAAAAAAGCGCTAGATCTGGCGCCGAAAGCGCTAAGTTGGCATCACTGGTAGGTAGGTATTTAGGGATGGCGATTCTTTCCGAAAAACATCGATTTTTAAATCGATTCGAATCGTGACCTAATGAATCGATCCAGAAAAATTCGAGGCCAATAAGATCGATTTCTGAAAAATTGATCTTTTTCTCAAGTTTTTGTTTATAATGTAATATAAATCTATTTTATTAAAAACAAGATACGTATTATAATTTAACGATCTCTTATCAGTAAAATCAGGTAATTCGATGATAAAAAATATTTTTATTACCATATCAAAACATCAGATCAGGTATAAAACATTTATTTTTTAAATGTATTGATTGTATTGCCCTTTAACCGGCAGCCGGCAGCACTCTTATAATACGGGTACATACTTTTTTGGTTTATACCGTTAATACCAAAAAATCGAATGTCGATTTTCAAGGGTGAAATATCGATTCACTGAATCGATACAGTACTACATATCGATTTAAAAAACGATCTTTTTGGCTCCAAAAATCGATTCTTCGATTAATCGATCTCAGGTTTGGTCTGTCTGTATGTTCTTGCTGTCAAAACGGGCATTAGAAATCGTGACGACTGTAGTGTAGTCTGTACGCTAATATCTACCTACCTAATACTTTTACTTCTAATAATAACGAAAACACTTCAATCATGGTGCTCCCCAAATGTCCATACCGGATATTGTAATTTCTGTAATAATTATTGACCATGGGAATCCAAAGCGATATCTTAGAACGTATGTAAATAACAATAATCATGTGGAAATATGTTTCTCGACGCATCAGGGATACTTTTGAGAGAAGCGTAAATCATTTTGATAAACGTAGTAGTGCTGGTGTAGTAAACTCTACAGGTAATTTTACTGAGGAACAAAAAAATAAGAGTGTGTCGCGAGCGGGCCCACCTTGCCGCTGGTTCTGTCCACGCAAATGTTGGGATTCGTTCAGCAACGAGAATGATACTAACAGTAACAGATGGAACTTCGAGCACCTAAATCGAACTTGGATTGGTGCCATAACATGGGTAAGCTAAGCCAATTTATTTTTACACAATTGATAGGTATATATATTTTTGTAACCATTCATTATGAAATGTTTTTTTCGTAAGTGAGAAAAGCAACAAAAAATATCTAATACAATAACTTTACTTTCTAAAATATAATCTTAAAATTATCTTCTAATTCACAGAGCAGTGCCTTAGTTTTGGGCTGGTACACAAGTCAGTTGATCCATCTGAAATTAAAATATTACTGTTCTAAAGAAGAACGAAACAGATGTCTTTCAATCTACAATTTATTTTCACCTGTACAGCCACATGTTAATAAACATGAAATTTACTTGAATTCATCATCTAAAATAGAGAAAGTTCTTGCTACTTTTTCTCCTACCATTCATTTGATATCTAATGAACAAAATGGTAGCAATGGAGAGAAGACTAGTACTGCGTCAAGTTCCACAAACCCTGACAGCTCTGATAATGATTTGGCAGATGTATTGAACTCTATTGAGAATAGATTGGGCTTGGCAGCCATTGAGAATGGCCAACATCAAGATGGATTAAATTTACTAAGGTACACACTTACATTAAAATTAATATTAACATATATTTCAGTTCATTAATTACTTTCACTTTAAATAAAGGACAATTTATTATTGCAATTACTAGCAGTGCCTTTTTTTTAACTGCTTAGGTAGCTAACAAGTATACAGCCCACCTGATGGTAAGCATAGCCTATTGACATGCACCACTAGGGGTATGAAATGTGTGTTGCTGACCCTGCAGAAATCTCTACACACTTCTTGAAGAATCCCATGCTTTACTTCCTTGGGAAAACCATGCCATAGCTCACTGACCATCTGCGGTAGAAAGCTCCTTTGAAACTGCACAGTGCAAGACCATTTTGGTTCCAATGTGTGAGGATGGACTTCCCATCGATGGAAAGGGGTGCAATGGTAAAAAAATAGGAGTTAGCATCAAGTTAATTCCTCAGAACACTTGTCCATTGTAAAAAGACTTAAGTCTCTACCTAGACTTAAGGATTGTCAAGTGCCTCCTTCCTTTTTTTAATTGTATAACTGTTAGTTTGTCATCCATATTGCAGCAACATAGTACAAAAAAAAACCAGTTAAATACACTATTTGTTTAATGTCCAGGTCAGCTGCAAATCGAAATCATGCACCAGCCCAGTACAATTTGGGATTATGTTATGAAATGGGTTTAGGAGTGACAGTTGATGAAAAGATGGTAAGTACTTAAATTATATTTATTGGATGAAATAATAATACATCTCTAATATTTAACATTATGCAGGCTATGGAGCTTTACCGATCAGCAGCAGCCTTACAGCATCCTGGAGCATTATATAATCTTGGAATTTACTATGGTAAAGGGAGAGGCGGACTTAATTGTGATATTGAGACAGCAACACGACTCCTGCGCCTGGCCGCCATTCAAGGACAGAAGGATGCAATTGATGCCTTAAAAGTACTGGATATAGAACTCACAGAACCACCACAGGAAATAGACCCATGGAGCTATCGCTATTCACCCTTCTTACCTAATCACAATGTTGTACCAATACCAACCACACTTTTTGTTGAAAATGTTCATTATTTACAGGACTATAACACTGAAGCTACTGTTTATTAAATTAAAATAGCATATTCAATTGTGGTGGTCGGTATTTTTTTAATTGTATATTTTATTACTTCGGCTCTTTCCCAAAGACGTCGGTAAAGTATTGATGGGTAATTGGTTTGCTCGATACCAGAACAATAAAGCGTCGCAACTTAATTCCCATACATTTTATGTCTTGTGTCTGTTAAGATACAAGAAATGTTCTTTTAATGTGAAATAGACCTTACTCTGCAATCAGAACTACGTACGACCGCCCTGTAAAAAAAGCTATTTTCGGCCCTTTTAAAATTAATTAGATCAAAAATAAAATTATAGATCTTTTTTGTCAATTATGTAGGTACTTACCACATTTTTTTTTATTATTGTTTAATTTTTAAGATTAAGTAATAAGATTTTAATGATTAAATTCAAAATGGTATACATTGTATGAATGTACCATTTATAGATAAAAATATCATGGGTACTTTGGCTTATAAGCTAATATAAGCGAAATGTTTAAATATTTGTGCATCAAAATGTAATTAAAAAAAATGAAAATGTATTTGTTACATTTTTTTGTTGTTTTCCTTTTTTTTAGTAATAACATAACTAACAAAGTAATGCACAACTGTTACACTAATAATAACGCTTTGCATACGAAATAAAATTTTGTATGATACCTTAATGATGTATTTGCCAGGAGCTTTTTCTTAACTTTAAATAAAGTAGTAATGAATGACACCTTAATTTTATTGATTAAAATACCATCTCAAAAATAAAACCAAACATTTAAAATTACCATTTATTAGGAGAAGTTCCTAACGTACTTATATTTGAGTCATAACTATATATTACACAAGACCAGATGATACAAAGTATTGAGAGTAAAAGATTTCAATACAACAAATAGATACGTTTGACACCCTTTACCCTTTAGAGTCAGCTCACAAAGAGAACCGACGCGGTGCGCACTTTTTAAAATAACAATAGACTATATAATTTTATTTAGTAAACAGAAAGGTACACATTTGAGGGAGAGAATTCGGAACGAGTCACTCACTTGTCACGAATACTCTCACTGAAATATGCACTTTTTTGTGTAGTAAATAAAGGTCTATATTTTATTGCTATCTAAGCTTACCGCGTCGCGTCTAGGTGTGAACTGACCCTTATGTAAGAATGTTTATTTTTATAACAGTAATAATGATATAATATCGTTTCTTTTTTACCAATTCATGTTATTGGTTACAAATGCATAATTCAACTTCATTTTCAAAATGTTAGGGGAATTACTAAATATTACGGTACATGCTAAGCAACATCATTATTAGAGTTTGTTTTCCAGCATACTACACTTTATCGACTGTTGTTGATTCGTGGGCTAGGACTGAAGCTTATAGGTAACTTAAAGAAACTTCTTACTAGACATGTAGAAATGACGCAAGTATCCATAAATTCCGAAAACAACTATTTTTACGAACGTTATCTCATCATGCATTGTTAGTCCCCTCCGGGGCTCTACCGCGTAACTTTGGTGGTAATCGTAACGAACACCATTAATGAATTTCATCCAATCAGGGCCCACGAATGGTCAAGGAGTAAGGGGGGTAATTAATAATTAGTTAAGTAGCTATTTAGTAGTTTTCAGTCAATAGGTCTACTTACCCCCTTACTCATAAAACGTTATTTAACTAATATACTGCTTAAAGGGTCACGTAAATAACTTCACTCTATTGTCATTTTCAAATAATGAGAAATTATTTACGTGACCCTTTAAACAGTATATTAGTTAAATAGCGCTTTATGAGTAAGGGGGTTAATCGATAATTTCAACATCATAGAAATGTAAATACATACAATATGTAGATTTAATAGCTTTTCTATGCTTAAACCAACAAAACTGTTGGATAATTAAAACAATTATTGTAAGCTGGAACACTATGTGCTATTTCTCAATATTTGGAAAACTCATAAGAATGATGCATATCATTCAATTTGGTTTGGATTTGTTTTTCATACCGTAACATTTACAAAAAGCCTTTTGATATATCACAATTATCGAGATAGATGCTATCTCTTTACACAATTGAAAATATCTTTATTTGTCAAAATGAAACACACATTGGACTGTACCTGTAAAATGGAAAAATAACAGTTACTTTAACATAGTGGAGATCCCAGCACAACAGTTAAATAACTAAAATCCAAGTCTTTATTTGTATGTATAGCTTTTCTATGCTTTTGCTCATGTTTCCAGGATTTTAAAATATCGTATGATGTCCCTTCCCATCTACGGGATCTAAAGATATATAGACGAGTTTCTCGTAAATATGAACTACTAGCTGCCCGTTGCGACTTCGTTGGCGTGGTCCACTAGTCCACTACCCTACATTTTTAAACCTTCCTGGACTTCCACAAATATTTTAAAACCAAAATTAACCAAATAAATCCAGCCATTCAAGAGCTTTAGCGAACTAACCAACAGCGATTCATTTTTATATACAGGCTTTCCTGTAAGTAGTGGTCCAAATGATTACCACCAAAAGCTGAGATTATGCCCTATGACAAACAAAAAGTAAATATTTTGCAAAAAAATATGTGAAATTATTATAAATTTAGGAAATAGCATAAAAAAACAATCACAAAAAAATCTAAATTACAAATATTTCTAAAACCATGAGACTTTTATTGGAATTATTTTTCATTTTCTGATAGGGCACAATCTCAGCTTTCTAGGGTTATCGTTTGGACCACTATTTACGGGACAGCCTGTATATTTAAATCACAAATACAGAATAAAGGGGCCATCCATAAATTACGTCACACGAATTTCATGTTTTTTTTTCTCTTGCGTGTGTAGCTGCAATTATTTGAGGACGAATCTTCGCGATGGGCTAAAGTTCATGTCGTATTTTATGTGATTGCTTGTGTTGGTTAGTCGCCCTGTATGATGCAAAATGAAAGCGAGTGTGAAATCACCAATAAAACAATTTAAACCTTATGCTCATACAGATAGTGTTCGTTAACAGTTCTTTCACGTTTGAATACTTAGATATTAAATGAATATGAAAGTAGATGGAGATACGGGAAGAGGAAGACCGAAATATAGATGGATGGATTGTGTGACAGATGAGATGGGTTAGAAAGGAGTGACGGCTGTGATGACAGATAGAAGAGACAAATAGAAGTGTACGTATTGCGCTGACCCCAAATTATTGGGAACAGGGCAGGCAGATGAGGCAGATGATATTTTTAATTTTAAAATGTGACTACTCGAAAATTAGAAACCCTCCCACCACTTGTCACACTTCATCGACCCCGCCCTCTGGATGGCCCCAAATAACAGAAAAAACAGCACCAAAATGAAGTAGATTATATTACCGGGTAGGTTTGCATGGATGTGGTGGTGTGGTGCGGGAGTTAGTACTTGCGCGCATAGTCGCGCGGCGGCACGTATCGGTCGGGGTAGGTGGCGCCGGGCGGTGGCGGCTGGTACTGCGCCGGCGGGTAGCGCTCGTACCCGCCCGCGCCCCCGCCGCCGCCACCCGCGCCGCCGCCGCCCCCGCCCCCGCCCGTGTACCGCGACTCGCCCGACGACCACGCTTCGCCGCCTGCACCCCCGCCCCCGCCACCTGACAAACAAATATATAAATAAACCACAATTACATTATAAATATATATGCTCAACAGATGGAGCATGTATTGGCAGAGTAGTATTTGACAATGAGAAAAATAATGAGCATTTTTTTTCTTTTTACTGTGTATGTATATTATAGGCCTGTGTTTGATCACAATCTCGACAAGGTAAGTGATGAGGTGGCCGAAGGTGGTAAGCACACAAAGGAACTCGCTCTCCAGTGCAGCTGACGGAACTCACCAATAGGTGCTTGGCGACAGATTTTCAAATTAAGGGTGGTAGCCACTGGCTGGCTACTAGCCAGCCAAATGGGTTTTATGTTATGGGTGTAAATTATGATTTACTCACGATGATATAGATCATAATATTTTACTATTGGTGAAGGACATACTACATTTCATTTCATTTTCATATTCATAACAAAATAGTAGTTACTCTTAGAGGGAGGTGCAGCATCGGGATAACGACTTGACGTGTTCCAGCTGCGCTGCTCCGGCTTGCTCGGCGGCGATGGTCTGTACGAGCGGTTGTCTCGGGTCTCATATGAACGACTGAAATATACAATTAAATTACTATACAATATACCCACACTTTCGTTTTTTTTTTATATACTTGCGGAAAACAAATTCAAAAGTATTATGTTGACAACTGCAGTCGTCACAGAAGTCAATGCTAGAAATTCTTTCTAATCTTGGCATGGGCTGTAAGCTATAATTTAATCAGAAAAAATCCCAGCTCTATGATCCGTAAAAAACCTGCTAATATATAGGTAGTGTTTACAACATACCCAGGTTCTTTTGGTCTAGTACCAGGCGGCATCGGTTGCCGCGTGTCTTCACTAGCACCACCGTTGCTCGAGTACTTCATGTTTGCAGCTGGAAATAAAACAAATATAATAATAACATTTTACCTCACCTCTAATTGGGACACCATTTATGATTTATATTTGTTGTACCTTTACTTTTTATGTATTTGTGTGCCTTGTTTAAAAAAATTTTTTTTTGATGTTGAAAGGCTTACTGGTACTCACATGAGACATGTCTCGGGTAGTCTCGTTTGTAGTCTCGATCGCGGTCGCGCTTGTCAGCGCCGCGGTCGTAGCTCGCCGGCAAGTCGAACCGAGGCGGCGGGGGCGCCTCGAACTGTCCACGGCTGGACGACTGTATCAACAACATTACTAATGTTACACAAATAATATTAAATAAGTGAGACATGTAGTTATAATGTAACATATCATTACCTAGAGAAGAAAAGAGTTGTTGAAATAATAATAATAATCAGTCAATTCTAATAGACGAATGCAAAAAATACCACTCTATATTTATGAGCAGTAGCCACAGCAAAACAATAATTACTGCTTCATACTCATAATATTGACCGCGCGAGAGACAGACATACTTTTCACGATGCACATGCCGAGCGCTTATGCACAAGCGCAACGTGTAAATGTGTTGAAAGTGCCATTTTTAGTTAACCGATGTGTACACAAGACAACAGTTACCATGGGCGGATGCGGCGCGCGCTTGTGTCGCTCCCGCTCCCGCTCGCGCTCGCGCTCGTAGGCGGCGTCGGGCGGCGAGGCGGCCGGCTTGCGGTACGCGCCCTCGTAACCGCGCTTGCGGCGCTCCTCCTCCAACCTGACATACACAACACAACACAATACAATATGATACAACACCTTCATTAACTACTGAAATGGTAACCTATTATGTGGTGGTCACCGTATCTTGTAATTACCAGAACACACTTTTAGGGGCTTAGTGATGAATTTTTAACTTGTGCAGATGGTGGGTTTAAGTAAATGGCTCAAGAACTCCTGTTGTGTTTCCAAAGGAGGTCTAGAGTACACCTAGTGGAAGGTACGTGAAGTGATCCGCTTGGCTGCTTAACTGCCTTTTAAGGTTTATATTTTAGTTTTCAATTCACAATATTCTTGGGCGAGGAATAGTGGTCTTTTTTATTCGACGACGTCGTTAAACAAGCTTACGGCCCGCCTGATGGTAAGCAGTTAACGTAGCCTATGGACGCTTATAGCACACGGAATATCACTCACGCGTTACCCACCCTTTGCCCCTGCCAAATAAGCTATCTAAACTCACCTCAGTTGTGCTCTCTTGAGTTCCAATCTTTCCAATTCAAGTTTCTCCCGTTCCAGTCTATGTCTCTCGCGTTCTAAACGAAGTAGCTCGTTCTTTTCACGTTCAATCTTTTCTCTGCAAGGACGATACGCAATTTAATACAAAACTATATTTTAAAAAATATACTGAATTATGCTGCATGAAAAAGAATTAATGAGAAAAAAAGTAACTGACGAATCTATTTATAAGCTCAGTTTGGCAATAAAAAATGCTACCATTAGTAAGTAAAACGATTCCAATATATTTCAAGCATAATGAACATCATTGCGCTTGTTTGAGTTAATTTGTTGGATGGCCACAGGTTTAGGTTAGGTATATTTTGTGTGTAGTGTACCTCTCCTGTCTTAATTTCTCCCGCTCGAGCGCGAGGCGGTGCTTCTCCTGGCGCTGGCGGCGTTCGCGCTCGCGCAGCGCCTCCTCGGCGGCGCGCCGGCGGCGCTCCTCCTCGCGCGCCGCGCGCGACCGCTCGCGCACCCGCGCCACGTCGCGCTCCTTCTGCAACGATATACAACCAACATGTACCAACGCAATACAGTTAGGGTATGCACTCCGATACTACATTTCTTTGGAATTTTAAGAAAAAAAAAACGATATCTCATTTCCGGAATCGTAATTCTGATATTTATGTATTTGGCTTACAATTAATAATCTAAATCACATATTTTATCCAAAACTGTACTGTAATTAAAAATAGACATACTTAGTCTGCCTCAAGATTTGAAATTGAAGTGACAAAAACTTAGCTTAATATAATAAACATAATCATCCAAAGAAAAATGCTTGATAATGAGACAAAACCGCTTAGTAAATCTTTGTTAGCGGGATAGTAATAGAACCTCACAGGACAGGCGCAGCCTAGTGTGAGATTCACAAGAAAATGTTCAACGGTTTGTGCTTTTTATCCATAACATTATAAAAAATAAACTTATTACATATCTGATGTGGCTTAATTTGATCAAAAGTTACGTAATACAAACTTTTCATTATACTAGAAACGAAAACCTGTTAAGTTCTTGCCATTTCCGGAACCGCTTTCGTAATTCGGGAATTAAGTCTAGTATTGGATATCAGTTTCGGAATTAAAAACCTATTACATGTCCTAATACACTAGCACACTCAGAAAATCTTTAACCAATGAGATATTGAAAAAGGTTTTCAAATCAGTACTGAATTACTCACCCATATCTTAGAAAACGAGAGTATTTCTTTGGGTGACCTCCTATGTTCACGACTCCTAGTACTGCGTTTCGCCTTATCCTGTAAAAAAGAAAATGAAGAGTTTTCAGAATTATCAAAAACATAAAAATTGGAAATTCTACTAATTTTAATAATAAATTAATATTACTTATGTTTTTTAGTTTGTCTAAATAATAACAAAAATTTGGATGAAACATGGCAAACAGATAGATCATAGTCGGAATTAACATATTGCAAGTAATACTGCGAGACTGACACTAGTTAATAGTAATCTATGGACCATACCACCTATTACATATTACCTGAGCCTTATCTGATCGACTGGACTTCTCCCGCGTGCGCGATGTTGACCGGTTGCTCTCGCCTCCCGATGCATCCCCATCAGTCTTCACTTTCGTCTCAGTTCCTTTTTCTGCTCCTTCTTTTGCTTCCTAAATGTTGAATTTAATTTTCAATAACTAAATATGATTATCCACAAAGTTAACAAGGCTTATGTCAGGGCTACTTCACTCACTCAAGGACGCTCGATAAGTGCCTACCGCTTGGTGGACTGCCCGCAGTGCAAGTAACAGAGGGCAGCGGTAAGCCATTGCCGAGAACTTGTACGCAATTACGCATGGCCCAATTTACTTTTATATAGTTTTGACCTACTTTTACATTTTTTGGTTTGCTTTATTCATAATATAACATATTATTGAAATTATTCACGCGATTTAATTATTTTCAATAATAATGTTATCTTAACAGTGATTTTAGAGTAGGGAAAAGAAAAATATTCATCTATATATATAAAAATCAATGCCACTTTTCGTTGTAATTTTATAACTCAAGAACGGGCTCACCTATCCAAACCAAATGTTTAGGCTTTGTTCGGACTATTTAGTAGATGGTTTATGTTTGCACAAAATCGGTCTAGCGGTTCTTCATTTATCACATTTTTACTATTTCACTTTATACGTAGCGAAGCACGTACCGGACCGCTAGTCATTATATAATAATTATATACTTTTTATTCCTAATATGAATAAACAAATAATTGTAATCATACAAAAATATTGAAATTCAGTCTTTGTATTTATATTTTATAATCTTCGTTCGACCATGACAGCGTTTTCTTAGGAGACAGCGCGTCTTGAAATACTCGCGGTAGGCTAATATATTGGTAGATTGTTAGATGTAGGCAGGTATCCAGCTAAGAACATCAGAATCTATACAACCTTATCCCTACAAGTGCCGCGTTCAAGGGCGAGCGGCGCGGGTGCGTTTGATCTAACCAACTCGCCGGTACAGAGCAAAGCAATATGAATTTTAGGGTCACGGCAATTGACCTCAAAATAGCGTAACTTTGATGAAGAAAGAGAGGTATCTGTTACAACTTTAATCTGGGCTTATGTACTCATTGTTGATGTATCATACAGATTAATAAATGTGGACAAAAGCTGGGACATGAAAAGCGCGAAACACCAAGAGTTTCGGGCTCTTTATCATGACAGTATATGCCTAGCTGAACATTTACTTCAACCACTAACTTAAAGTCTGCATGCAGAAACATACATAATATAAAGAAGGCATAATGTTATGTTCTTGCTGAAGCTTAGATTATAATCTTTTGATTGGGCTAACGGTTTATAATTCTGTTACCTCGTTTTCCTTTGGATCATCTTTGCGCTCTTTGCTGGGTCGACGGTCAGACCTAACGGACGGTTGTCGGCGTGATGATGACTCTGACTCGGACTTCGCTTTCTCGACAGATATCATGCGTCCATGTAGTTCTGGAATAGAATTTATGCGAAATATTGATAATATAAAAAGCATGTTGATGACGTTTGTGTCCTGAGAACACAAGGAAAAACGAAAATGAAATTTAATGTGATAATATCAAGTAAACGAGCTCAATAAAACATTTTATTTTTCAACATCTTTTATTTTAGTTTCAAGATGATTTGACTTAAAAAAAAAGAATTTTTCATTATAATGAATTATTAATTAAGAGTTAATTATTACAGTATTTTTTTTTAACTGACAGAAGGTAAAATTCAGAGAATTTTTACCTTTTCGATTTTCTGATTGATATACAGGATGTTTTTTTTTTAAATTCTTCAAAATTCAGCTTGGGGTTCCTTTCAGCGTTTTTCTCTAAGACCTGTAGTTAAGAAGTTGCCTTCACTGGCTGGAAAAAAAATTGCCTGTATAGCATACCTGTTCTATGTAAATTCTTGATACAGCTCTCTGCATCTTGAGCGCTAGCCATAGTCACATATCCATAGCAACGCGACCCAGGTGTCCTAGCGTTAGTCACCACTTTAGCTCCAATTACCTATAAAATATACACTTATTGTTGTCTTAGTCATTTTAACAAAGTTTTCCTCGTGTGGAAAAGAGATAATTATCACTTATCACACTAACAACAATTATTTTATTTATTTCTTTAATTATTGCATCCCAGTTGCATCGTTATAGTTGCTGTTTACTGGCCTAAATTCTTACTTATTATAGACTTAGAAATAACTTGTAATATTTTAGTGTTGTACCTTTCCATGCTTACTGCAAAGCTGTTTTAAGTCCTTAGCGCGAGTGTCACCAGATAAACCACTGACCCACAGATTTCGGGCGCCACCTTCTTTATTATCATCTTTCTTTTCCTTTTTCTCACTATCTCCTTCCTTGTCTTTCTCATCTAAGAATTCGAAAAGTATGGGTTGAATAATAATAGAAGTAAGTACAAATTCACTTTAATTGTAAAACTTAAATTTACCTTTTTGATCTTTATCCTTACTGCTTTCATTGCTGAAACATTAAAATAATGATTAATTTGAATTCCAATTTTAAACAGGATTCATTTATACATAGCATGTTTTCTTTTTTATATATTTTTGGTTATTTATTTTATATGGCACTGATTACACATGTGGTTGCTGTTTTCAAGCAGAAAACTAAAGTTGTTGTGTTGTCAGAAAGCAAACAGTGAATTGTTTGTTTAAAAATGCTACAAAGTTTTGCACCAGTACTCCTCTGCATTCAACTTGATACAGGACGTAGAGATAGTCACGATGTCGACACTCGGTGCTGCAGCGTCGGCGATGGAAGCAGGTGTAACGTCGTCAAGCCGCTCGAAGGGTATCTTGAGAAATGGAGAATGTTCCTGCTACCGATGTACCGCAAGCGCGCTCCGACGACAGGTTCACATTCTTTCACCGACGGGAAGTAGATGATCTCCGAAGCGGGGCGACGAAGATATGGTGCAAAACTTTGTAGCGTAAACGAGAATCAAGTAGTTGTAAATCGTAGTAGACAATAGATGCGCGTGGACGGCGTCGCGACGGCCGTTGGGCGTTCACCAACCTAGTGGCGGCGGCTTCGACGTTTTGTTCCTGTTCGTCGGCAACAGCGGCGTCGGTCGCAGGCGCGGCGTCGGGCGGCGCGGGCTCGTCGCTCGCCGGCTCGACCGCTTCCTCGCGCTCCGCCTCATCTATGTCAGGGTCACTTATCAGCCGAGCCAGTGCAGGTCGCTCGCCGAGACCCGGGAGCGGCCCACCCTGCCTCTCCTCACTCTTCCTACACCTCCATGACTCACTACACTTCTTCATCAATTTCCCACTTGATTGTTGTTAACATAAAATATCCTGACCTGAAAACTTGATTCGACATTAGCACCACTGCCTGGATATGGAGCACCATAGCAGCTTTAAGCAGCCATGTATGTTTGACTTACAAATAAACATAATTGATGAGCTCCCGAGACTGCCTGTAATGCCTTATGATGTACTGCAGTTCAAGTAACACAGATGTCAATGAATTGGAAGTCAGTTCTATATAAAGTGAACTTGACATTCTCCAATGATTCCAAGGTTTGCAATCATCCAATTTATATAGAAGTTTTGAAGTTTATTCTGTGCAGTGCATCATCATATGATGAGGTGCTTGTGTCATACCATTCATGTTTCTTCTGGTATCCTGCAGTTTCCATTCCTGTATATGCAGCAATACTCTTCTTTGGTTGACTTTCATTTATATTTGCATAATAGTAATTCCAGTAGATACAACTCTCTCAATATAGTTGATAAACCATTTGGTTATGTGGATGATATGAAATACTAACATATTTTCATAGAACACAAAGATTTCTGCATTTTATAATTTCTCATAAGACATTCCATATCACTGCTGTTTCACTGATTTTATTATTTACTTATAAGGTACATAATGTAAATAAACACAAAATTACATGATCACAAATCAAATTACTAGCTAAAACTTACCTTTTTTGTTACTTTTAGTAGTGTTGTCAGTCTGAAAGAACAAAAACAAAATATAAACATGCATATAGAAGCTATATCATACTTGGCATAACTCCAGCCAGTCTTACTATGCCCGTAGTTCAAATGAATTTAGATAATTTATCACTAAATTATCTAAATTCACATGTCACATCACAGCACTACTGTAGGTAATAGTGCCTAGAAATCCAACATTACTGAATTATGTTAGTCCACAGTGACTATTAAAGAAATAAAAATAATACATAACGAGAATTATATTTTGTAACACACAATATAAACCAATAAGTGATTTATTTATAAATAATGATAACATTATTTCATGTCTTCTAATCTATATCCATCATGTATCCATTGGATATTTTAGCACTAACAGGAGGTAGTTTAACGGTTACACTGAAGAAATAAAAACGTACCTCCTCATTCAGCAGTTCATCATCACCAAGATCTAAATTGATACTATCTTCAGCATCAGTGTTGTTTTCAACCTTGTGATCATCCTCATTATTAACTTCTTTATCGAGGCAAGGTTTCTTGGGCTCTGTAGCCTCTGATTCATCTTTGATATCTCTCTTCCTACTAGCCTTTTCATCTAAATCCATTTTAACTTTCTCTTCTGTTTCAGCAGATTTATTGTTTTGTTTTGAGTCGGATTGCTCAGTTTCTTCCTCTTCGCCGGCGTCATCTTGTACTATCATATCTTCCATAGCTGGCGCCTCTTCGTCTACCGTACTCTCAGAACGACGTGTTCTTTTTGATGGCGTCTTAGCTTCTGCTGTCGTCAACTCAAACTTGAAAGTAGCTGGATCATGCCCTTCTTCTTCCAAATGCTGGAAAGATACAACCTAATAAAATCTCCGTTCTGTTAAATCTATTAATTATTCTACTTACTCTTCATGCTTACCTTGGATAGACGCAAGATGAGCACACCCCTAACACCGCTTTTATCTAGGTTACGTTTCTCTAGTTCTGCACGTAAGTCAATTACTCTTAGATCATTTAGTAAACGCTTTTTGTCCGACATCGTCAGATGTTATTTTGAGAACGTATCTATTATTAAACTGCGATCTTTAGGTTTATATTTCAGTAATACAACTAATATTTCCTACACGCATCGAAGGCGTTACAAAATGGCGTCAATTCCACACAGTGAGCAGTGCTGCCAACTCTTCTAACCAAAAAGGAGCTGCCAGTCCCTTGAAAAAGCGCTAGATCGAGCTAAATACTGTTTAGACGATAAATAAATGACAAAAATAGACCCACAAACTAAGTAGAGATACTACGTAGTTTGAATAGACCGCAGTTGGGAAAAACCTTAAATTAAGCACCAAATTTACTTTTTGGCGGGAACTTGCAGAGTGACGTAGCATTTTCATTTTTATTTTCATAAATTTGTGTATTTTGAGTTTTATTGTGTATTTTTGGTGGTATTTTACCCAATAAAGATCATCCATGTACACCAGTGAAGTGAAATGAAATGAATTATGTGTATCGTGACTTTTCAAGTTGTCTCAAAATGTCCGTGAAGAGTTTTAGTACAATGACCACCATTGTAGTAAACATGACTTTTATGGACGGTGACTGACTGAGGACTATAATGTGAAGTGATTTATTGTGACTGGAAACTATAATATAACTCGACACTGGCAGAAATGAGCCCTAATTTGGGCTTGGTTGCCAAAATTAAAAATAAGAAGAAGAAGAAGCACCAAATTCAAACTGTAACTTAGCACTCAATACCATGCATTTTTACAGGCCAAAGCTAGCACTAGTATAGTACATTATTGTATATGTATAGTGTATTATTGATTGAGCTAGCAGTTGGCAACACTGATCACGAGTTTTATGATACAGACAGAGCGCAATTTATTTGGTTTTGCGCCCCATATTATTAATTTATAAACTATTTGTTTCGGGCTTCGGTTTCGGTGAGAAGAAAAGGAAATCAAAATAAAGCATATATCGAATATTTGTACAAACTTGCAACAATCATGACACTGAGTGACGAAGGTAATTTCAAAATATACTACTTACATTCTTGTTTTTCAATGCTCAATACTAGACCAGCGTGCGTGCATGCGTTTTCATATGTTGTCTATTTATTTTCACTAATTATATCATATACCTATCACCGAAAAACCTTTTCAAAATTATGTAAGTTTGTATTTTTCAAACTTCAAGAAATGTTTGAAAACAATTAATTGTACTGCTGTAGGTACTTTGAGGCAGATGTAATTATTGTAGCGACATATTATGTACATAGGTAAATTTATTTTAATTTCCTTTGGAATTTTTTCAGGTGTTGATACTGATACTATGTGTGAGCTTCTGGATAAATTAGTTTTGAGGCAACTTCATCTCATGGAAGAGAAGCTGCAGTGTGAACTAAATATTGAATCAAGTATCAATAGTGGAAGTATTCACCTGGCAAAGTCTCGCTATATAATGGGACAGAGTTCAGTGAGCACTGCCAGGCTGCCTGTTGAAAATAGTCCAGAATTCTCAGCCTCAACGAAATGTGAGACTTTGGAGGAAGATGGTGTAAAACAATTGAAAGTGGTTGAAAACAATGCAGAGAATACTGTCAACCCCTTACGCTGGTTTGGTGTTCTTGTCCCACAAAATTTGCACAAGGCACAAAGTATCTTTCAAAACACCATCAATTTTGTTGTTGAGTGTGTGAATGTCCAGCTACAATTGGATACTAATTTAAGAAATATTGATGCACTGAAGAGGTATAAAAATATGATGGAATAAGATGCTATGTTGTTTGTTGCTCTTTATTTACTCTGAGGTACACATTGGAGTACCAACTTAATTCTTATTTGAAAAATATATGTAAAGTTTACATAATTGTACAGCATAAAAGAATATTTGTACCCATGTTATGTTTAGTATTATAAAAAATAGGGTTTGAAGTAGTAACACCAAAAAGCATGCTCACCAGCAGTGCCACTACTACCTACCTACTACCTCATAACTGAGGAACTAGATATGATAATGACGATGTGTACTTTGAAGCTTTACACCTAAATGGCACCAGGTCTAATGGTCACATTTTCAACAGTACTGCAAAGTACCTTACTCATCACACTCATTTAAGATTCAAACACAAGACCTTTGTTAGCACTACTATATCACTACCTTGGATTGGAAGGTTTTATTCTTTTAATGCCAGTTCAGGCTTTACTTTGAGATAATCCTAATCAATACCTTGAATAGGTAAGCAATATTTGTTTATAATTTAAAGTTGTATTGTAAAATACATAGGTCACAAAATTTATTGATTCCTAAAAGATAAGTCCCAAAATAAAAGGAAAATACTGAATTTGTCATCATTTATTTATTTTCGAACAATTGGTAGGTGATCACTTGGTGTAGTTAGTACCTATATAACTTAACAGTGGTAGTTAAATGCATCAGCATGATCTTTTTTAAATAAATTTTGAGCCTCAAATATCATCAATGGCTAATAATTTTAACTCATGGCCACTGTTGTAGGTCAGTGCAAATGGCACGTTTATTCCACACTGTTATACATACATATGTAATTATGTAGTTAGAACATTGGCATTACATTAGCTAAAAAAATATAATTTCCACAGTAATAACCTTTTTTATTAAATTATAATCACATTTACGGCAATGGAAAAGGATAATATTGCGTCCATGCTAGGCGAAGCGAGCACGAGCCGAGCCTCGAACGAACCTACAACGAGCACGATGCGAATCCTTTTGTTCGTAAATAAAGTGTCATTGATCGCGCTCGTTCGAGCCTCGCGAGCCCGTCCACGCTACGCGAATCGTGCTCGCAGTGTGCTCGTTCGTGGCTTGGCTCGTGCTCGGTTCGCCAAGCATGGACGCACCGTAAGAATTGAGTGGCCACAAGTAAATATATCATTATACACACAGAATCTTTGGGCGATGTTATGCAAAAATCATTTGTATAGGAAATTTTGTTATTTATTATGCCTACTTTTTCATTTTACACTTATAAACTATGAAACAAAATGCACCGTTTTGGATATAAACTAGCAAATAACAATAAATTAACAAGGTCTGGAATAAAATTGTCTTTGGGCATAAACATATTCAGGTAAGTATATATTAGTAGGTAGTTTATATCTGAAATCTTAGTTGAGACTTTAATTTTAATGCAAAATACACAGTTGAATGATTAGTAAGTACATACTAACTTTTCAAAGCCATGTTTTATAGGCTAGTATAATGTCATTTTCATGTCAGTCATTCTATAACTTGTCTCCCAAAACAAGCGAGTCTCGTCCTCATTATATTATAGTATTGTATACATCACCTATTGTAATACCCTGATAAATAAAATAAATAAGTATACTAGGGATTAGTACATGCTACGAATGGGTACGAAATACGTTGAAGGGTAATAATCCTCTCTTTACATTGAGGTTGGTAGTTCATTTATAGGCATATTGAGGTACATAATACAATAATATTAAGTAATTTATTATGTATCTATGTTTATCATAACCAAACGCGTATTTACAAAACTATATAGTTACAGGTCGTTAGTACAAATTAAATGCCACCATTACTATATATAACAATAATTTATAACAAAACATATATATAGAAAAACATCTCACAATATTAATTCATAGATTCAACAGAATAAAAATCTACAACATAAAAAAATAATTATAAATATACACACAGTAAATATAAATTTATCGAAATGTAAACTGAATTTAAATTACTTTGTGCATATTGTGCATTAATTTAACATTTAATAATAAATATATTGTGCTTTTAAATGGCGTCATGACTAGAGTTATCTTTCCCTTGAGCTAAGTTTTAATCCAGTCAGCTTCCTTACCTACCTACCAACGTTACGCCAGTAGGTAATATTGTGTAGACCGCACAACATAATAATTCAATGATTTTGCATCGCCCACGTTTTTTCTATTATTGACTTGGGTCCACGATACTTTTGAGCGATGTTTAAAAAAGAAACCCTTTTTTAGCAACAATAATTTTACAAAATACCTAAGTCTTTTCGACGCTACAAAGTTGTGGTAGTAAAGTAACTTAAGGCTAACTTAAAATTTATCAGTTTTAAATTAAGTACATTGACTTTACTATATACCTACTAGATACGAGGTCCAACATGTAAAAACTTAAAATTATAAAAATTGCAAATGAAATATTTTGAAATGCAATTATTTTCCACTCGATTTTTAATTTCTAATGAGCTACCTATGAAAACATTTAAATATGTACCATGTTTTTGTTTAAGTAGTAAATGGACATTAGGAGAGTTATTTCTCAAATAAAGTGCGAATTCAGTAACACGTTGGGCGCCAACATATCCAACCATAAGTATAATAGATAATATAGGTACTAAAGTGTAGTAGCGAAATTCCTTTCAACTCACACAAAGCTGAAAATGATGACACTAGTACGTACTAATATGGTTGAACCATTGACTTAGGATTTCGCTTGGGTTGAACCACAGACATGGTTGAACCAAGGATATTGTATACTACGGGTTGAGCCGACACGAACCTAGTTATTTATTATACTTTGCGGCATGAATTTTTATTTACAACATAGCTGCCGTGGTTAATTTGACTAAATAATTATTGAAAACAAAGTGGAAACATAAACATTGGACAGCGGTAGGTAATCTAAAACAGCAAGTACCACTAACACTTACAAGTAAGTGCCTACAATTTACTAATAATGGATGCGAGTACCCGTAACAAATTCTCTGACGCGAACGCTGTTTTGATTGATTTATGAAGCGGGTGAAGTGTCTAGTATCTAATCGCGTTCTATCGATGACTGGTTTAGACGCCAAGGCTGATTGCAGCTTGTGGTCGTCTTATCAGTCCCCCTAAAATGGAAGCTAAAGCAACATGGCATTCATTTTTTCGAATTTTCAGCAAAACAAAAAAAATGGAATTACGTAGGACCTGCCGAGAATTAAAAACAAAACCGTTTGCACTATTGCTTTAGTTGCCATTTCAGCCCCCCCTCCAGGTTACGGGTATAGGTGGCTAGCAACATGGCATTAAGTGTGGTGTAGTCGTGTGACTAGCCGTTGTCCGTGTTGTGTTGCGGGCGCGGTGCGGGGGAGGTGCGCCACTCGCTGCGCGTGCAGGTGTCGTCGCGCCACCACGCCTGCACGTCGCGGTAGTGCGCGGTGCGCTCGCGCCGCTCGTTCGCGTGCACCATCGCGCACACGCGGCAGAAGAAGTACGTGTTGATGAACTCGCCTGTACCCTGGATTTTATTTCGATCAGTATTTTATAAAGATGATTTTTAAGTCGTTACAAGTATGTATAACCCAGTGATTCCCAAAGTGGTGAGGTGGACCCCTAGGGATCCAACAGCAGATACCTACCTTCCATTTGAAGTAGGAGTTATACAAATTGTCGTCCTCATCGAGCCGGCGAAGGTAGGCGCCGAGCTCCTCCGCGCCCCCAAACTCTTCCACGTGCACGTATGAGTTGTGCGGCGCCACCGCTGCGTAGTCCTCCGCGCGCGCGCCCATCACTATTGGCAGCACGCTGTGTCTACAATAATTATAATGCGTCAATTCGAGATTACAACCTAGGTATTATAAATATTTTTGCAAACTTAGAGCGTTGCATGCAAATTAGCGCTAAGCGATAATAGCTATTAGCTCAGTGGTAGTGACGTCGGCTACCGAGACGAAGGTCCCGGGTTCGAATCCTACAATGAGCTTGAGCTTTCGGTGGAGCAAAACATCGTGAGGAAACCATAGCACGGTGGTAGGGTACTTTGTAGTACCCATCTGGCTGGCTACCACCCTCAATTTGAAAATCTATCGCCAAGCATTTATCTGTGTTCCCACAGCTGCACTTGAGAGCCAGTTTCTTCTAGGCTTTGTGTGCTTACCTCCTTTGGCCACACCATCACTTACCATGGTGAGATTGTGGTCAAACATGGCCTATAACACAGTAAAAAAAAAAGCACTAGGTATAGCTAGTTAATAAATATAATAAACAGAGACGGATTAGTCCGCCCTATGCGTGCCTATGCCGTGTGGTACCAACCGCCCGCTTCTCAACTCATATCGTTTATTGATACTGGTACCTAATAGCTTTATAGCTTTACGTTAACAAAATTGTAATTCATTCGGTCGTATACTTTATGTGCTTCAATTAAGAGTCGTTACATGTTCGCATTAGGTTATTTTTTGCCACGATTACCCGCCCCTAAAAAACTGACCGCCCTAGGCCTGGGTCTAGTCGGCCTGCCACTGGTAATAAAACTGATAAAACGTCTCTACTTACTGCAGCCCATTGACAAAGAACTTTTCGGTGACATAGTCCTGGCAATTAGAGTTCTCGAACGCGAGGTAGAATTTGTAGTCCTTGTCCAACATCTCGAGACAGTTCGGGTCAGTGCGAGGACAGTGGTGGGAGCCGCAAGCGCCGTAGATGTCTACCGGTATGTACTTGGCCAGCTGACGAGCGTATTGCAGTCGTCTGTTGCGGGCGTGGCAATTTGATACAAACCACGCTACCTGGTATCAAAAACTGAATTAATTTTGTAGAAGGGATTAGAAACTCATGGCTATATCTGCATTTAGTAGCGCAGTCTACCGTTTGGCCACGTTTGGCTCCTGATTAGGGTTTCGTTTTTCCCGACGTTTTTCCATTCCCGGGACCCGGGAATGGAAAAAATGACTTCCCGGGAATTCCCGATTCCCGGGAAATTTTTAAAAGTTGTTAGTTTTGTTATTTTAACGTATATAAAGTCAAGTAAACTACGTAATTTAATTAAATTAGCAATTTATTTGTCTCAGAAGTAAATAGTAGTGCATTATGAGACGTGTGCAAAGTTGGTAATCACACACGAGACGGTACCTATTAAGCAAAGGATCCCGAGAGTGTAATGATCAATGCACTCGCGTGTCAAACGACGTTTTTCAACACACTTGTGAGGAAAAATACAAACTCGTATTTTTTTAACTAGGTTTTTTGATAATAGTTCATGAAAAATATGGCGCGCAAGTTTTTTGACAGCAAAACTGTTTTAACCGTTTAAATTAAGAATGCTTCGTCTACGCACAATAGCATTGAGTTACAAACTTAACATAATCGGGATTATACGTCTAATAAAACTGTGCGGTAATGTAAATTAAAAAGCACTAGTACGTCATAAGCTACATTATGATACTAAAAACGGTGCAATAAATGTCAAAATACGAGCATGTGTTGAAAAAAGAATTGACTAATTCACAGGGAGCGAACTATGCTCGGAATTTCTCTACGAGACAGGGAAACGACGACATTCGTAGGAGAACAAAAATTACCGATATAGCTCGTAGTGATAGTAAGCTGATGTGATAGCTATGGGCAGGCCACATCGCTCGAAGACGACGCGAGTGGCGACCGACCACGTACAGGAAAGCGCCGCACAGTGGAACGAATGTATGGGAGAGGTTGGACATAGGCATTTCTGAGAAAAAAAAGTCTAATTTTGAAAAACTAGTAATGCTATCATATTAGGTTATCAAAGTTCTTCAAAACTTGTTCTGACAAATTTCTTTCTATCTCTCGTACTTTGGGAGTTATTTGAGAAAATGTGAAATTTTTGTATGAAAATGACAGTATCTAACTCTCTGACGCCTGATTCCGGCCTCGTTTCAAGTTGTGGTTATTACTATCGTATTACGCGTAGTAAAAGCTACATTTTCTGCTAAGACACATGGTGCGCCAAACGTGCACCTTCTGATATATAGGATCTGGTCCTGTTTTAAGTTGTGGTCTATCTTAATACACATACCAAGAGCTGCATTTACTGCTAAAATACATGGCACCCCATATATGCTCCTTCTGACATACATATTGATTTATATATTTTTACAAAAAGCACATTTTCTCTTTATCATTTTATGTATACTGTTTTTTTTAGACTTATAATAACATGATTCACACATGGACTATATTGTGGTATAGATATTAACCCCCTTATTCATAATGGTTTTTTAACTAAATCAGTGTAATAGTGTCCTCCGTCTCACTCTTTAGATCACCAAAAGTCACTTGTCAGATAAAGACGTCAGAATTTTAGCTATCAACGTTTGATAACTTCATTATGAATAAGGGGGTAAGAGTATAAATATAAAATATAACTTTTAGAGAACCCGAGAACCTAATTAAAGGAGATATAGGTTATTAAGAAAACAAAATTGCTAAATGGACACAAACTGGAAGTAGCACGGATAAGTTCCGCAAGAAATACGAAGAGTGGCTGCAAGATGTAATTCAGTGGCCAGAATGTCCAACGAAACAAAACGAAAATGTAGTCCCTTCTACAGAAAATGTAAGGGAGTTAGAACCTTTGAGAATCTAAGTAACCGGCAAAAAAGAAGACGATCTGAAGATGCTATTGGATGAAGTGGTAGCAGCATCAGCAGCAGCAGCGCTGAAATCGTGTTTTCGGCTGAAAGGGCGGCGCTTAGAAAAAGCAGGAGAAATCGACACAGCTGATGTAATGAAATACATAATGGAAAATCCAGAAGAGGCCTCCAAAATTAAGGCTTTTATTCATGGAAATACAATTAAGGTTAGGGAAATTACACCTTTGAAAGCATTGGCTCTGTATGTCTCGATTAATGTATCAAAATGGCCCTACAAAATACTTCGAGATTTTAACAATTAAGAATTAATTTTAAAATACCCCAGTTACTATATGCTAGTTCAAGAAAAAGTGAAGTGTTATTCAGGCAAAGAAGATCTAACAGTTACAGAAAACTCTGCAAAAATAAAATTGCAAGTTTTGTTGGACGTGACCACGAGAAGACTTATAAGATGTTTAAAAACTTCTGTTGATTCCAATCAACAGCTCGTTTTGACCAGCAAATGGGGATTTGATGGATCATCCAGCCAAAGCGTGTATCATCAAAAGACAAGTAGAAGTGAGCTAAGTAGCCTGGATAGTAACTTCATGATAAGTCTTGTGCCTCTGCGACTCGATTTTATAATTTGGGAAAACGACCGACCATCCTCAATGTCATTTTGCCGCCCCATAATGTTTAAATTTATGCAAGAATCCAAAGAAAATGTACAGACAGAGTTGGCTGCAATTGAAGCTGAAATTAAGGCCTTATTTCCATCTACCTTTACTGATGGAATTAGTGTTACACACCAGCTGCTATTGACAATGATTGATGGTAAAATTCATTCTATTATATCAGATACAGCAGCTTCAGTGTGTGACATATGCAAGGCTTGTCCCAAAGAAATAAATAATTTGGAGTTAGTAAAAGGGAAACCAGTAAACGAGGATATGTACAAATACGGCTTAAGCTCTCTTCACGCTTGGACTCGATCAATGGAATGTTTTCTACACATTTCCTTTAAATTAGACATAAAGTCGTGGCAAGCGAAGGTTGATGTAGCAAAAAGGGAAGTTGATGAGAGGAAAAGAAGGATCCAAGAGGCTGTAAGAAGAGAAACGGGCTTACTTCTCGATGTTGTGAAACAAGGTAGTGGATCTACCAACAATGGCAACTCGGCAAGAAGATTTTTTGAAAACTACGCTAAATCTGCTGAACTTACGGGAATAGACGCAGAGCTGTTGAGAAAAACCTGTGTGATCTTGCAGTGTATTTCATCAGGGCGGAAGATAAATTATATTAAATTCAGAGATTTCTGCGTTGATACTGCTAACTTTACGTAGATTTGTACCCATGGTATTACATGCCTTCTTCTCTTCATAAACTTCTTATACACGGGCCAGACATAGTTCAAAATTTGTCAATTATGCCCATTGGATTTCTATTTGAAGAGGCATCTGAGGCTAGAAACAAAGATTTTCGAAAATATAGAGAGGGGCAGTCTTGAAAATGCAGCAGTATCTCATGCAATGAAGATATTATGCACAATCTTTTATTATCGTCGGATCCACTGCTTACAAGCATTCGTCCAATAATAAATAAGTCCGTAAAAGCATCTTCTTTTAAGGAATTTTATGATCTAACGGATTCCGAAAATAATGACACCGAATTTGTTGATGTCAATGATTTAACAAATATAGATTCCGAATCTGAATCGAATAAGGATGACGAAGATGATGATGAGGATGATGATTAAAATTTAAATGTTCTTAGGTTGTAGTTACTATAATAATATTTCTATGTGTACATAAAGTTAATAAATAAGCAAAACTGGAGATTTTTTTATTATATTATATATCACCCTACATATCAGGTGTGCGTTTATCGCAACATGTGTCTTATCACTAAATGCAACTCTTGGTATGTGTATTAAGATAGTAAAGACCACAACTTAAAACAGGACCAGATTCAGGAGGCAAAGAGCTCGATTAAGTAAAAAAATACATCAGCCTATATATCCGAAGGTGCACGTTTGGCGCACCATGTGTCTTAGCAGAAAATGTAGCTTTTACTACGCGTAATACGATAGTAATACCCACAACTTGAAACGAGGCCGGAATCAGGCGTCAGAGAGCTAGATACTGTCATTTTCATACAAAAATTTCACATTTTCTCAAATAACTCCCAAAATACAAGAGATATAAAGAAATTTGTCAGAACCAGTTTTGAAGAATTTTGAAAACCTAATATGATAGCATTACTAGTTTTTCAAAATTAGAAATTTTTTCTCAGAAATGCCTATGTCCAACCTCTCCCATACATTCGTTCCACTGTGCGCCGTTAGGGACGACCTCCCACCAGACGGATCGACGACCAAGTCAGAGTCGCTGCCTCGCTGGGCGCCGCTGAATGCAAGCGGCCCAAAATCGTTCGAAGTTAATAGGGGAGAGCTTTGTTCAGCAGCTGACATCCTTAGGCTGATATGATGATGTGTTTTACTTGACTTTTGGTCGGTAAATATAATAATACTTATTATTTAAAAATATATGCGAAAATGCATATATTTTTGATACAATTGGCAATATTGAATTTTTTTAATACAAAAGCGCTGATAAGATTTATCTCCAAAAATATATATTTAAAAAATTATTAATGTAACTTTCCTTTTCTTCAAAATTACGCGCTTTCAGAGATTTTCTCTACAATCGGCAGTTTAGAAACTACCCATAGTAACTATGTATGACCTGTAGTCTGATATGATTATTTTTAATTTTCTACTTTTGTTTGTGTGTGAGACAGAAATAGGTAATTAAATTAAATTACGTATTTTACTTGACTTTTGATAGGTTACAAACAAACATGTTTTTATGTGTATTTTCGGAGAACTTGAAATATTTCTAAGAAAAAAACGTTATGTCCACAAATACACACTTCCTACAGTTCCTTTCAGTGATTTCTCATAAGCTTGTAGTTCAGTTCGTTCGATTTCGGTGGATATCGACATTTGTTTTAAGAACGTATGCAACATCTTTGTGTTTCAAAGGTTTTTCGTTATTTTTGACCAATATTTGCAGTGTTTTAGAGCATTCAATCTCATAAAGAAATTCCCGGGAATTCCCGGGAAATCGCAAAAAAAAACCCGACTTCGGGAACGACGTATTTCCCGGGAATTCCCGATTCCCGGGACCCGGGAACGAAACCCTACTCCTGATATTCGATGCAATGCGTGATTTGTTTTAGGGTTCCGTACCTCAAAAGGTAAAAAAGGAACCCTTATAAGATCACTCTCTTGTCCGTCTGTCTGTTTGTCCGTGTGTCACCAACGATTTTCTCAAGAACGGGTTGACCTAACAAGTTGAAATTTATACCAGATACTGAGGTCTATAGTCCCTATTAGGTGTATAAAAATCAAAGTCCTGAGTTAAAACGATAAAGAGATATGGGCAAATTTATATTTTCGCGAAAACTTGTAAGTACAAAAATTTTCCCTTTATTTGTGCTATAAGACCTTGCTTTTAACCATAATTGACAATTCTAGGTCAACCGGTAGTACTCTTTTTTTTTTTTTTTTTTTTTTAATTTATTTACTCACACTTAATTACATAGTTTACAAAAAATAATATTCTGTCAAATCGCAGAACGATTTGTCGACAGAACAGCCCTCGTTCGTTTAAGCTAAAAATAACATAACATTGGTACCTAAATTTATAATAATCCCGCTAATATTGTTGCAACAAAAACATTTTAATTCTACGTTTAATTTGAATCCTACATTTAACACCATCAAATAAATCATGTGGCAATTGATTAAACAGTGTTGGAGTTATCCAACGTCTCGTTCGCCTACCATAATAATTGCATACTCTGGGTATTACATACCTTGGTCTATTTGACCCACGGGCTTGAAAGCTATATTCTTTTTCCTTCTTGTTATCCTCTATGTCATATTGTTCTAATAATATTGAAGATTTAACTTTTTCATGTACACTTAATATTTTACATAATCCAAACAATTTATTGTAGTTTTTATTTAATGACTTTTTAACTTTTTTATCAACTAAATATTTTAAGAATCTTATCTGCAGACTTTTTATTTTATCTAAATGAGTATTGAAAGTCAATCCATAGCTTCCTAGTCCGTAGCTCAGCGTTGAGTCAACCATTGCATAGTACAGTATATACATGATGTTCCTACTAAGTACATGTTTAAGATGGTAAAATTTGCCGAGCATTGATCTTAATCTATTGCATACATTTTCTATATGAAGATTCCAATTGAAATTATTATCTATGAGTAGCCCGAGATATCTATAGGATGTAACTATTTCTAAATTTCTGCATTTACAATCATTCTTTTTATTATGGAAGCACTCATAAGTATGACCTTTTATACATATGTTGGAGTCTTTAAATTTACTATAAGGTGAACAAATTTTCATATATTTAGTCTTATTTATATTTATGATTATGCCATTATCATGAGCCCACGTTACAATATTATCAAAATCCTCCTGCATTTTTTCCTCTATAATGCCCACATCAGTACCACTATATAAGAGACAAGTGTCATCAGCATACATATACATCCGACAATGTTTAATAACGTTTTGCATGCTGTTCACATGCATAATATATCCTAATGGACCATATACTGAACCGGTCGGTACGCCATATTTTATCTTTCTGCACTCGCTTTCTACTCCACTTACATATACTTTCAAAAATCTATTTTCTAAATACGCTTTGAACCAATTGTTAATGGTTAAATTGTTAATGTGTAACTCTATAGGTTTTGGATCGAAAACTTATATAGTAGGTAGTTCCCATTGACCTAGAATCACAAAATTTGCCAAAAAGCAAGGTCTTACAGCACAAGTAAAGGGAAAATTCCGAAAAATAAAAAAAGTTTAAAAATTAAGGTAAATTCTGGTACTTTTAAATTTTGCGCCTACTATTCATTTCACAGTCAATTTGTTACATTATTATTATTGTACGGAACCCTACGTGTGCGAGTCCGACTCGTACTTGTCTTTTTCTCGTTAGTTTTTTTATTAGGGGCCAGTATTATAATAGGAGGTAACTAGGGATAGGTCTCACCTTCTTTGTTTTGTTGGCGGCATAATTTCTATCTAGGTCCTTCTCGCTGGCTAACTCATCGTGGTACACCCATTTCTCGTAGGGCGCTACTATGTCAGAGTCGCGGCGGTATGTGGACGTCCAGTTAAACACATCCAGCGAGGAAGGACGCAGAGACGCTGTATGGTACGGGCACTCTAGGTAGTAAAGGATCCATATCTGTAATATATCAGTAGGTAACAATGTATCGTTAGTTAAATGTTATTGCTTTCATTCCAATGCGGCCGTAGAGAGCTCCGCACTCATTATCTTCTCACGCACGCAGCGCCTCTATTGGACAGTGGTTGAATCATAATTTTTCATTCAAAATATTTTACCGTCGTTGGTAACGGGTATCGATTATGTTACTTACGGTTTTGTTTGCTGTTTGTTATATACTAGAGATAACCAAGGCACAACAGGTGAAGAAACGTCTCTATCTTATACCTAATCATAATCATTATAGATTGCAATATTATGTTATGCTCTTATCTAATCAACTAACCTGGTTAATAGGGCGTTTAACATTAAATGGCGTGTGATGGTCTTTGAATAGAATGGCATCAGCAGTGGCTGCATCCCGAGCGTCCGCCGTTAACGTACACCGGTCTACCGGGCATTTGTTACGTAGGAATTCAGTTCGGCCGGCAGGCACGTTCCAGGCACTCAGGCCGTTGGCAAGAAGTATTTTCTTAATCGGCACATCTTCGTCTTTAGGCAGCGTATACATCAGTTGTTGGACGATTCTGCGAGGTGATATTATCTATAGATACCCACCTAGCTCGGGTTTTTGTATAATATGTATAGAATAGATTTCATAACAATACATTACCAAACTTTTACGACTTAGTGAGTGCGTGCCCCGATCGTAAAAAATACGATCGTACGATCATGTCATAAAATGCACGATAATGTAATAAAATAGTGGAATTTCATGAAATAATACACCAGGCTGCCTATTGTCTATTGCCTATATCATGATGTACCTTGGACCGATAAGTGATAAGAAATCCTTTTTCGATATGACTAACTAAACGCACGCCCTACTACAAAATTTGATCGAACATAAACAATCATTATGTTACTTTACCCACCGATAGACGCTCATTGTTTATGGCATCCATTAAGGCGGTTGTAAACAATGTCGATTCTCTTGCTTTAAAGGCAAATAATAATGTGTTAATCGGAGAAGTACATATGTGCAGTCAAACGAAGTAACAATACGAAGCTATATTATATTATACAAGTCACAGAAAAACCGAGTGCAACATTAAAAAAACATGGCGTTCATTCAATATGCCCTCTATCTATGGCAATCCAAACGTTGAAAATTTAATTATATGGCCAGTAAAAGTTGGCCACATTTTATCGTGATTAATTATACGATCGGGCCACACACATTGAGTTAATGTTACTACGTGTAGAGAAGCCATTACCATTTTTTTAGTCAACTAAAGTCCTCTTTAGCGCTGAAACAATAAGTAACTAGTCGTCTAAGCAGACAGTAGCGCTATCAGAATGCATTTAGGAGTATTTTTCTCGCAAACACCGTGATTTTCACGGCGCTTACGCGTTTCGTTCAACGTTCTACAACAACAACTATGGCCGGATGGCCTCACTTGAACGGAACATAGTTCTGATGTGTGTGTGGCGTCTTCTCTATAAGTAGTAATAATAGCTTAATGGCCACACGACATTTTACCTAGAAATACAACGTGGGTACTTATGTAGGTACTCTTGGGCTACCTATATGATATCTCATTTTATCCATTGATAATCTGTGCCCTGTAAGGGTGTGTCCAGAATCCAGACACAACGAATGCGGCGCGCGGCGCTATGTTTGGACGACTGCCGCGAAAGTTCGTCTTGAGCTCGCGCAAACATTTTCTGGGTATGTCCAAACAAAAGACTACAATAGAATATATCCAAACAATCGCGTGGCAGATTTGTGTCCTGCGAATACCGCGCGCGGCATTAATCCTAAGGGTATCAATTTGGATTACCTATCATTTCCTGGTGCATCTTCTGGGAATATCATGGGGTCACTCTTTGTAGGACGCTGCTCACCGCCACGCATGAACCACGGTCGGCGCGAAACCTCATCTTCGTCGCTGTTCAATATTACTTCTTCGGAATCGGTGATGATGTTTTGATTCTGAAATTAAATAAAGGGTGTAGGTAGGTACTGTTTTGTCAAATTCAAAAATTGTTTATTCAAGACAGGCCTTAACCCTAGAAAGATAACCTACGTCGAATCGACGTACTCAATTTTTAAAAATCATTCTAACTCGTTTGAATTTCACTTCACTGCATCGGCCGTTTCAGCCAACTCAGTTGGCATACGAAGCTTGCAGAGAAAACCTGTGTCGCTCAGGTAATTGCAATACTTTCGTCAATATTTACCTACCGTACGTCGAAGTGACGTATGGTTATCTTTAGTGTGAGTTTTTTTAACTTTAGTAAATATGGGTTTATCTGACTTTTGTAAGAATAAATGCACATTTATTTATTAGTTTTTTAATGGGTTTTAGGCTATGATAAAACAACATAATTATGTCACAAAGACGTGCCGAAAATGCAGAAATCTATCGATTATTGTAAGAAACAAGTGATGAAGATCCTCAGAGTTTGGACAGCGAATCTGAAGATAATTTACTAGAGGATGAAGTTCGAATGACGTCAAGAACTATGAGATGAGTGTTCCACTATTGGAAAACACCGTGCTGGATACTGAAAACGTCCTTGAAAGCCCTCCGCACAGTGTTCCAAATAATGTTGTCATGCCACAGCGTCCAAATCTCTGAGGCAAAGACAATCTTCGTTGGATGGCTACTATAGGAAGAAAAATTAGAAGGGTATCATCTTTTATCATCTAGACGTAAAGATTTTATGAAAAAACTAAACAATAGTTTGAGATCTCCGTGGGCGGAGACAAGGCAGCAAATGCCTACTTTACCGACCAATATAAAAGAAAAAATAGTGTTTTATTGGCAAAAAAGACAGGCTGAACCTTCCGGACGAGATGAACCTGCACCTAAGCAAAAGAAAATAACGTATTGTCTTTCAAAAATTAGAAGGACGACAAGGGATATGTGCGACAACTGCAAAAGTCCTATTTGTGGAGAGAACAAATTGAGCTCCTGCCCTAAGTACCAAAAAGGTCAAAAAGAACAAAAAATATTTTTACCTCGATTTCTTATATTCTTACGAATACAAAAAGTTAATTTAAAAATTTTTTTTTTGCAAATAATAAGACTTACGGAGAGATTCCGTAATGTATGAGTTTTGTAAGGTAGGAAGTACCGCGTTTTATAAAATCAAGTTTTTTGATAATAAATATATAAATAAAACCAGATATTTTTAATTCATTCTCACCATAATTATGTATACTAAACAAATATTCACTTTTATAAATCTTATTATTTACAAAATCCAAAATATACCCACTAAAACATGCACACGTCGAATCGACGTATGGTTATCTTTAGTGTACAGTGAAATATGGTTATCTTTCTAGGGTTAATAAGGCACTTGCGAACATAACAATTGATTTTACCACCGGTTCGTAATACACTTAAACTGAGAAGACTCCCGGCAAGCAACTCTTAACCTACTTTAAAAACATAATCCTGATAAGACAAGACGCCAATCTATCGTAAGTACCTACTTAATTAAGTAAGTACCTATATATGAAATGAAAAGTGTTTATTATTTACCAATTGTTTATCAAGCGGGTATGGCTCTTCATGTGGCAGCGGTAAAGTAGGCGAGGGTATCCGCGCGGCCGGCGCAGGCGCGAGGGGCGGCGGGCGAGGCAGCAGCATCAGCACCAGCGCGGTCAGCGCCAGCGGCAGTAGCAGCGCCGCGCGCCGCAACGCTCGGAGGCCCCGCGCCGCTCGCACCCACATGGCTGCCCTCTCACACTAAGCTGGCCGCGTGCACACCTTCGGGCCCGCCCGTACCCATCTCTCGCTACTATCGTAACTTTATTGACGTTGACATCTGTAAAAAAAAAAAGTCTCTACTTTGGATAGGCTCTATGAATTCATTCTCACTGTGCGTAGTGTGATCTATGATTTATTGTGTGTGTGGCCAAAGGTGATATATATAAAGCCTTATAGGGAACAAGCTCTCCAGTGCCGCTTCAGAAGTAGCTTAGCGATATATTTCGATATAAGTAGGTACCAAGTCGCAAAGAAAAAGTTGACCAGTTTCATTTACTAACTAAGTGGCTGCGCAACCGTGTGTCTTGTATCGGACACATTTTGTTACCGACACTGGACACCTCATAGGAAACCCTAGTTTCTGTGTCCTGGAGCGGCGATCGGACACAGTTTACGTCTGCGCAGGGGGTGGCTGATTTCATACTGGTTCTATAGAAATCAAATATGCGTTGGTAGCTTCTATCCGACACAAAACACACCAAAGTAAGGTAGTTATACTTCCACTATCTTGTACAAATTCATATAGGTAAGTAGTTGTGTTACCTACAACCATATTCTAATTAGCACAAAAATATTTTCAAACGTATTTCTTGTAACTATAAATATAATATAATCCTGTACATGCACATGGTGTAATAGATTTATTACACCACGTTCCTATCAAAAGTTACTGTAGTTGTAAAACTTATTTGACATTGTCAAACCAAGGCATAGATCAAGCATAGATGGGGGGTGGCCCATAGATCTCTAGGGCCTATGAGTCTATCTCTACGGAGTTCTATAGTTCAGGCACAGAGGATTATTTATAGTAATCTGCGGTTCAGGTCTCCATAATAGGTACCTGACCTACGATTCCTGAGATCAAGAAGAATTATTTTCTAGTGATTCTTTCAAGAAAATCCAAAGTCCATCCAAATCTTTGAGGGCAGGCACGGAGGAATACTGCATAGTATAAACCATAGTTTAGACCTCAGTCTTCAATAAAGAAATCGGCAGATTATGATTATGGGCTTGCAGCTATCAGCAGTAGAGATGGTGTAATTAAATACTTAGATAAAATGTAAAAATACTTTGCTACCGACAAGCCATAATTTAAAAACTGTGATCAAAGCCTGCAGCGATTATACTCTTTGAAAACATTATGGTGCATCCATGCTTGGCGAACCGAGCACGAGCCGAGCCATGAACGAGCACACTGCGTGCACGATTCGCGTAGCGTGGACGGGCTTGCGAGCCTCGAACGAGCGCAATTGTCAGATTTTTCACGAACAAAGGGATTCGCATCGTGCTCGTTGTAGGCTCGTTCGTGGCTCGGCTCGTGCTCGATTCTCGTAGCATGGACGCACCATTAGTATTTTTTTGGTACGCGCATTTAGTAGTCACTTACTTCAAATAGAATGCATAGGAACTTTTGTAAGCGCGTGACTTGAGTTAGGCAAGCCTGCAGCGTTATTTGGTAGATGCCATGTCGTGTTTAATCAAAGTTTGTCGAACTTTACTCTATTTATTGCTGGGTTGCGGTTCTTTAAGGATGCTAATTTAGTACCGTTTTGTCGCATTGCGCATAGAAGTGTTAAAATCTAACGTTCATTGACAGTGAAATGTATTTACTTTGGTAGGTACGATAACTAGGCTATTATTAGACTTTACATAATATTCAACTCAATCAATATGGTCATCCATCATAATATATATTCTTTAAATTATATTACCTTCATCGAGTAACAACTGAAGTTTCGATGTCTATGATTCAAAGGTCATAAAGGCCATAGGGAAAAC
Source organism: Achlya flavicornis (assembly GCA_947623365.1). Taxonomy (NCBI): domain Eukaryota; kingdom Metazoa; phylum Arthropoda; class Insecta; order Lepidoptera; family Drepanidae; genus Achlya; species Achlya flavicornis. The sequence goes on from OX392488.1 coordinate 7,006,100, forward strand.
ATAGATATTGGGACGTAAATATCTACATAACTAAATATTTAGCCCCTTATATTACTCAAATTATATGTACCCTTTTTTTTATTGTTTATAGGCCTGTGTTTGACTACAATCTCACCATGGTAAGTGATGGTGTGGCCGAAGGTGGTAAGCACACAAAGCCTAGTGGAACTGGCTCTCAAGTGCAGCTGTCGGAATACACGATAGGTGCTTGGCGACAGATTTTCAAGTTGAGGGTGGTAGCCAGCCAGCCAGGTAGGTGCTACAAATGTACCCTACCACTGTGCTCTGGTTTCCTCACGATGTTCACCGAAAGCTCAAGCTCATTGTAGGATTCGAACCCGGGACCTTCGTCTCGGTATCTGACGTCACTACCAGTGAGCTATCATCGCCTTAAAATCTCTTCGATTTATAGACAACAAACTTCTATAATATATGGTAAAACATAGAGTTCGGCCCGTTCGGCCCCCAACGAGGAATCGGTCTCTATAACACTTTATATGAGTGAGACGAGTGCGAATTTGCAAATTATATAGGTGAGAAGCTTTTCTTGTCTAAAAAGTCGTTCAAATAGTAAAAATAAAAATAGGGAGGTAGAGCCTATGCTCTTTTTATTCGACGAAGTCGGTATACTAAATAATCTATATATATAAAAATGAATCCCTATTTCCCTTGGTCACGCCATCACGAGTGAACGGCTGGACCGATTTCGCTAATTCTTTTTTTGTTGTGTTGGTTATTGTCTGGAGAAGGTTCTTATGAAAGAAAATATTAAGAAAGTTGCGAGGGTAGGGTAGGGTAGGCTAGCGGTAGGGGTAGGCTAGGTTAGGGCTGTGGTTAGGGTATAGGTTAGTAGAGGTGCGTTCGAATTGGAGTGATGTCGTTTTTAACAGTTTCAAAATGGGCATTTTTGTTTATGCGTTCGAATTGGAAAATTTCAACAATTTTGCAACTTTTGCCACAAACGATATTTCCCAAATCGAACGATTAGATACAAAAATGACATTTGCATGCTCATCGCCTGCTTGTCACTTGTCTCAACCTTCCTTTTTCCTTCAGTTAATCTTTAAACAAAGTTAATCTGACAAATTCTCTTGCCTGTAAGTATTTCTATCAAATTTTACAATAAAAATTAGAATTTTCGCTTCCAGTTTGAATTTTCCAAAACTTATCTGTCAGATTCAAAGATGTCAAAATATCATCACAAACGACCCTGCCTCGGAGGTGGGTCAAAATTTCACAGCAGTTCACGATGTCGTTTTTAACTGTTTCCAAGTAAAACGAACGGTGAACGAAAACAGTTCAAAACGCCAATTTCGCCCACAACTTTCCAAATCGAACGCCAGATGTGATAGTTTTTGGCATTTTTGACTGTTATTTTTGCTACCATACCCCGATTCGAACGCACCTTTAGACACCACGCGAACGAAGTCGTGCCGGGCAGCTAGTATATAATAAATTTCAATTACTCGTTTACTATCATGCTTTTACCGAGAACAATATGACATGGAATTTCATGGAATCCATATCGACATTTTGTCTGACTGTAAGTCAACTAGTGTACGATATATCTGTGAATGCATCTACATATCTGGAAACTGCAAACGCTTCGCACTCAATAATATTGTAACTCTATGGCTGCGGTATTCCGTAAGATGGAGATAATTCCCCAGTCGAGTTGCTCTTTGAGCGAATAAACGCTGTGCTCTACCTCTCATAAAAAACTGAAAGCCTCTACTTGGGAAAAGTGTGATCAGAGGTTAGAAAGCAGACAAGGCTTAGAAAGACATGCTCCTACGTTCAGCTGCCGGAATACACTGTTAGGTGTTTGGGGACAGATAAACATGAGGCAACCAGCAGCCAGGGAGTACTACAAAGTACCCTACCACCTATTGTGATATAGAAACTTAAGAAGCGCAATGACGTTCATTTTGTTTGAAATATATTCCTCCATTTTCCCACCACCGCCAATGCGCTCTGATTGGCTTGGATTAGATGTACTTAGTGATTGGTCGGTACTGTTATTAAACAGTGCAAAAACACTTATTACCAGTTGTGGAATTGGATTGCTCGGTGTGACCACTCTAAAGGGATTTTTCCTCGATGCATTGCGGTAACATTTCTCTATTTTATTTGACACAGCGCCTCTCGCGGAAAACTAGTGGAACTTTTTTTTTGTCAATAACGCTATTCTTGTTATCGTCAATACTTTACGCTCTGTCTCAGCTTATCAACGTATTAGCGCAGCAATGTACTAAGTGTATCCATAAGTGTGTCTATCTTCATAATTTTACCTAATAGCTAAGTAGCCCAGTTGAAGAAATACATTTAAAGGTTGTATTCAGTCCTTGAAATGGTGCGGGTCGCGGCGCTAGGGCGCGGGCGCGGGCGCGGGCGCTATGTAGGTGTAGGTTATAATGTATCCTTTTTAGGGTTCCGTAGCCAAATGGCAAAAAACGGAACCCTTATAGATTCGTCATGTCTGTCTGTCTGTCTGTCTGTCCGTATGTCACAGCCATTTATTTCCGAAACTATAAGAACTATAATGTTGAAACTTGGTAAGTAGATGTATTCTGTGAACCGCATTAAGATTTTCACACAAAAATAGAAAAAAAACAATAAATTTTGGGGGTTCCCCATACTTAGAACTGAAACTCATTTTTTTTTTTTCATCTAACCCATAAGTGTGGGGTGTCTATGGATAGGTCTTCAAAAATGATATTGAGGTTTCTAATATCATTTTTTTCTAAACTGAATAGTTTGCGCGAGAGACACTTCCAAAGTGGTAAAATGTGTGCCCCCCCCCCCTGTAACTTCTAAAATAAGAGAATGATAAATCTATAAAAAATATATGATGTACATTACGGTGCAAACTTCCACCGAAAATTGGTTTGAACGAGATCTAGTAAGTAGTTTTTTTTTAATACGTCATAAATTGAAATTAATATCAAATACTCAGGTCTATACTACCATTTACTTATATACCTACAGGTTTGTACGGAACCCTCGGTGCGTGAGTCTGACTCGCACTTGGCCGGTTTTTTCTGATATCACTAGTGAATATTTCGACATTAATTGTTTTTTTTTTTATACCACTGTGGTGGCAAACAAGCATACGGCCCGCCTGATGGTAAGCAGTTACCGTAGCCTATGGACGCTTGCAACACCAGGGGTATCACTCGCGCGTTGCCGACCCTGAAGAAACCTTTTCACACCCTTTTTGAAGAACCCCATGCTGTACTCCATTGGGAAAACCACGGCGGGGAGCTCATTCCACAGCCCGAGCGTCCGCGGAAGAAAACTCCTTTTAGCCCGCACAGTTCGAAACAGTTCTGGTTTCAATGTGTGTGGATGGATTCCCCGTCGATGGCGAGAGTTGCGATGGTGGAAGGTAGCCGTAATTGTTGAAATCTTCTTCATTACGCTAGAACACTTGAAGGTTGGGATATATTTTCAAACTACATATCAATATAACAAAACATATATAAAAACTTAATGATTTAACTTAACTTTTATCCAGTAAACGATATAATACATAAATAATCATGACTTTCTTATAGCTATAAATACTATCCAACTTCTATTTGTAATTTTTTCATTACGCTTGAAATCTAAAGATTCTATCGCATATTCTGTTTTCAATAATGTGCCTTATTAAAAGTAGAAAAATGTTGTTATTTAAGTATCTTGCAGTTATTCATAGATAAGTAAATATTAAAGGTCGAAGTTAGCTATAGGCCCGCGCAATGCACCTATGCAGCTGAAAACACATAAAGAAGTATAACATGACACATTTATAAGTTATTGAAGCTTTGTTTTGATCCTATTGTGTGTAAGCATAACCTTGCAGTGATAAAAATGCTATTACTTCGTTATGTTATCACTATATTCAGAACACATAATGTTACAGTAGTTTTTGGGTTAGTAACTCCACCAAGACTCAAGCCCGCGCGTGGCTACCCTATGTGGCTCCACAATTCCAGAACACATCCTTGAACATCAGTCAAAGCTTCGGGTTTCTTGGCGTCGGTTTTCCCAATAGAGTACAGTATGGGGTTCTTCAAAAATGGCGTGAAGAGGCTTTTTAATTAGAGGATTATTAATGGGGCAACGCGTAAGTAACACCCTTGGTGTTGCAAGCGTCCATAGGTTAAGGTAACTGCTTACCATCAGGCAGGCCGTATGCTTGTTTGCCACCATGTGGTATAAAAAAAAACCGGCCAAGTGCGAGTCAGACTCACGCACCGAGGGTTCCGTACAAACCTGTAGGTATATAAGTAAATGGTAGTATAGACCTGAGTATTTGATATTAATTTCAATTTATGACGTATTAAAAAAAAACTACTTACTAGATCTCGTTCAAACCAATTTTCGGTGGAAGTTTGCACCGTAATGTACATCATATATTTTTTATAGATTTATCATTCTCTTATTTTAGAAGTTACAGGGGGGGGGACACACATTTTACCACTTTGGAAGTGTCTCTCGCGCAAACTATTCAGTTTAGAAAAAAAATATATTAGAAACCTCAATATCATTTTTGAAGACCTATCCATAGACAACCAACACTTATGGGTTAGATGAAAAAAAAAATTTGAGTTTCAGTTCTAAGTATGGGGAACCCCCAAAATTTATTGTTTTTTTTCTATTTTTGTGTGAAAATCTTAATGCGGTTCACAGAATACATCTACTTACCAAGTTTCAACATTATAGTTCTTATAGTTTCGGAAATAAATGGCTGTGACATACGGACAGACAGACAGACAGACAGACATGACGAATCTATAAGGGTTCCGTTTTTTGCCATTTGGCTACGGAACCCTAAAAACTGAAAGCCTCTACTTGGGAAAAGTGTGATCAGAGGTTAGAAAGCAGACAAGGCTTAGAAAGACATGCTCCTACGTTCAGCTGCCGGAATACACTGTTAGGTGTTTGGGGACAGATAAACATGAGGCAACCAGCAGCCAGGGAGTACTACAAAGTACCCTACCACCTATTGTGATATAGAAACTTAAGAAGCGCAATGACGTTCATTTTGTTTGAAATATATTCCTCCATTTTCCCACCACCGCCAATGCGCTCTGGGGGCCTACCACAAGCTCTTAAAACAAGGTTAAAATAACCTTATTTGTGTTTTGTCTTGTTTTGACGCCGGATGTCAAAGAGGGACAAAAGACAAATAAGGTTATTTTAACCTTGTTTTAAGAGCTTGTGGTAGGCCCCCTGATTGGCTTGGATTAGATGTACTTAGTGATTGGTCGGTACTGTTATTAAACAGTGCAAAAACACTTATTACCAGTTGTGGAATTGGATTGCTCGGTGTGACCACTCTAAAGGGATTTTTCCTCGATGCATTGCGGTAACATTTCTCTATTTTATTTGACACAGCGCCTCTCGCGGAAAACTAGTGGAACTTTTTTTTTGTCAATAACGCTATTCTTGTTATCGTCAATACTTTACGCTCTGTCTCAGCTTATCAACGTATTAGCGCAGCAATGTACTAAGTGTATCCATAAGTGTGTCTATCTTCATAATTTTACAATCAGACATCTAACTTTTACGATTTCGATGGAAATATCATGCTCATAGAAGATAATGTTTATGTTCCGGCTTACACGTGAAATAAACGCTTATCTGTAAATGAGAACGATTCCACAATTTTATTGGATAATTAGGCACGATTGAGGTAAGTAACGTTTTAACAAAAAGTAGTATATGTATTATATCCGTTAATTGGTTTCCAATAGTACAAGCTCTGCTTAGTTTGGGATATGACCGTGTGTGAGGAATGTCCCTGATGTTTTTTTTTAATAACGCAAGAAAAATATGGCTTGAATCTGAATATGCTTCTTATATCGACATGTCGATCCGCTCGCATTCATGCATTAGAGTGTTAGAGTGTGACTATTCCTAAGTGCGTGTGACGGGCTTTTTGTTTTTTTTTTTTTTTTTTTAATACCTCTTGGGTGGCAAACAAGCATACGGCCCGCCTGATGGTAAGCGGTTACCGTAGCCTATGGACGCTTGCAACACCAGGTGTATCACGCGCGCGTTGCCGACCCTGCAGAAATCTCTTCACACTAATAATAATAAGTTATGTCATTTCATTTCTTGTTTTATTTATTAGGTATACGAGTTGAGCCCCGCGGTTTCACCGGCATTCGGTTATTTTTTAGGAATCCTAATTATTGTTCTCATAAAAGAGAAGCCTAAATTACACCTACTTATAAGCCGTCAATAGGTTCAGACGTTTCGGAGATAAGCCGGCACAAACAATTCCGAACGGAACCCTATTGTTGTGTACTAGCAAAATCTTTTTTTTTCAAACCTATGATTATGGTATGGAGATATTTTTTATCCCGGTAGCGCGGAAAACCGCGGGGGACAGCTACTGTTAACATAATTAATATTGCTCCCACTACCAAAGTCAATTTCATAGATGAAACTGACCGTTCGTGCGCGAAAGCTATGTAAGTACCTCTATAAAAACTGCCTTCTGGGTCAGTTTTGTAAAAATAGGTACATTCATAATGATAGTCTTTCAAGTCTCTTTACCATACATTTATATTGTTTGGCTATAATTTTATGGGAGCAGGTGGCTGTAATGTGTCATATTAAATATGTACCTACTTACAATAAACCCTGAAAATTATGCATATCAAACATTTGTTACGGATGGCAGCCAATTTAAAGAAATAAATGCTCCGTATCTTACCTATTGTGTTGGAAGAAATACATTTAGGTACCTACTCACATTGTTTATACATCTTTAATCTACTATATAAAAATAAGTCGGGTTTTCCTTCCTGACGCTATAACTCCAGAACGCACGAACCGATTTCCACGGTTTTGCATTCGTTGGAAAGGTCTCGGGCTCCGTGAGGTTTATAGCAAAGAAAATTCAGGTAGGGTAGGGTAGGGTAGGGTAGGGTAGGGTAGGGTAGGGTAGGGTAGGGTAGGGTAGGGTAGGGTAGGGTAGGGTAGGGTAGAGTAGAGTAGGGTAGGGTAGGGTAGGGTAGGGTAGGGTGGGGTAGCACCATAGGGTAGGGTAGCACCACGCGAACGAAGTCGCGCCGGGCAGCTAGTAGTATCATAAAAAAGACAGGAAAGAAAATGAATTTATTCATCAAAAATGTATGTAGGTACATTACTTAGTACTTTGTGTCACATTACGAAAGGTTGTCTGGAAGAGATCGCTTCTTAGCGATAAGACTGCCCATCGTACATTAATTAATTAAAAGTACTTTTGTTCACTTTTTTTTGCTTGTTTTTGTGAACGTATCTATCTACGTAATTCGCGGTTTTCATACAAATTGGGTAGATATTGCATAGACGTAAAAAAATCAATACATTATTATGAAAGGGTACTAAACAGATTATCTACTTTTCATACATATTTAATTCTAAGAGGAACACTTCGGTATTTTTGAGAGATTCGGCGGATTGCTGCTGGATTCAAGACAACAGATATAAATACTTTGTTTTGAAGATTATGCCTGGAAAATGGACTGAAAATGAATTGGTGATGATCATGGTTTATATGCAATTTGCTTTTCTAGGTGTATTTTTTTGCATTTATATGCAATTTGCTTTTCTAGGTGTATTGTGTATAGGCCTGTGTTTGACCGCAAATTCACAATATGTAAGTGATGATGTGGCCGAAGGTGGCAAGCATATAAATCCTTGAAGGAATTAGCTCTCAAGTGAAGCTGTCGGAACACACCCATTTTTCAATTTGAGGGTGGTAGCCAGCCAGGTGGGTACTACAAAGTACCCTACGACCGTGCTGTGGTTTCCTCGCGATGTTTTCTTTCACCGAAAGCTCAAGCTCATGGTAGGATTCGAACCCGGGACCTTCGTCTCTGCATCCGATCTCACAACCACTGAGCTACCATCGCCAATGAATCATCAAATCATCCCAGGCTTTTTAGCTAGTTCGGCCATATTAGAGTTAAATGTTAATTCTTGGAGATGTTGTTTCTTTCTTCAATCTTTGGTATCATTCCCGAAATTCTCCTTTCAGCTTGGCAATTTAAACATATTTTTCTTTGAACTCGGGGTTTCGTTTAAAACTACATGACTATGTTTAATTTGGGGAGCCAGATTTTTCATGGAGATATGGCATTTGAAATAAAGGCTGAAGATAATTAAATTCGGAAAATTCTTGCCGAGGTAGCGAAAGGCATGTTTAGAGCATATTTTTGACAGATACCTTTTACTAGGGACCAACTTGGAAATCGCATATTTTTTTTAAACTTTTCATACATTTCTGCCGACGAGACATGTACTTTTTTTTACGATTTCGAAGTTGGTATCGTAGTAAAAGTTGATCGTATTTATGAGCACTTTAAGTTTTTTCATGTAATGTCGTATTGTCGTATCCACCCCGTATATTGTATATACCTACCAATCAAAATAATATTAAGCAAGACCTATTTTTACGCCGGGTCTAGATGAATACTCTTAACCGTTAATTCCGGGATTTTACCTACTATTATCTTTAATGATACATTTTAATCAACAACATATATAAAACTTACGGGAGGCCTACGCAATCGAAGCCTATTATTAACACCATCTGTAAATAATAGCTGGAACAAATTGCTCTATCTATTATAATAACGTTTGCAATGAAAACATTTGTACATGGTAGCATTTTGTAAAGCAATTCAAAAAATTGTAACGATTTAACGAGCAATTACTGTGATTGCTGGGAATGGCCACTTAATTGCCGTCGGCACTTAGGATTTCATGCTTTTGTAGCAGTACACAATAATTTGAGAATATCATTTGTTTGATTTTAGTTAGTAGAAGTAAGTAATGTCTTGTAGGTAAACAAACATGGAATGTATATGGATCATCTGCATATTCTGGAAATAAATTCTATTATTCATACTACAAATCTAATAAAGCTGAAAAAATCTTTGTTTGTCTAAACATTCTGATCTCTGGAAATACCCAGCAGTCGGATTCGAAAAACTCTTTAACTATTAGGAAACTACATTATCCCCGAGTTTTATAGGTTACTTTTTATCCCGGGTACGCGCGGGTGAAACCGCTTTTTCAATATTTTGATTATTAGGTCTGTACAAATAGGTACATATCGAAAGGCAAGCAGATAGTCCATCTGTTGAATTTACGAGCTACTTTATCTTTTGATCCTAATGCTTTCCAAACTGTATTTTGATGTTTACTATGCGTATCACGCGTGGATGTGTCAATGTAGGTGCACACAGCCACAGACATAACTAGTTGAAGAGCGGCACGGTGCGCGGTGCATTCAGCGTTGGAAAGCCGCGAGGCCGAGCGGTGATAGACAATGCGACTGTTCCCAAAATGTAGGTATACGGGTCGCAGTGGGGCAGAAAGATCGCAGCTCGCTACTGTTTTTAGTACACATTGGCATAAAGAGGGGAAACTAGAGCAAATCCGTGTTGGAATTGCACGCGCGGCTATTGTCTGTCATTTCCTACTCACTCACTAAGCGTTTGGTACATTATTATATTGTACGACGAGACTATGGCTTCGATGGATCACGAACAGAATCATCGTTGCGATCATTTCTTTGACATTTAGGATAATTGTATTGTTCTAGACAAAGATTTTCATAGGGCATCGTCTATCCAGATGGATAATCCGCCTTACTAAAGCATGACATTTAATTTCACTCCGCTTGAGGGGCTCCCTGAGCAAATCGCTCTCAGTTCGTACTGCGCACGGCTGTCAAATACTGTCAATTCTGGCTTGTTTATTTCATGTTGCCATAGAGGCGACTATCCTTCTGGACGTTTTAAATTCTTTGGTTCTAGAGTTGTCCCAGTATTAAATGACTTTTTTTATAAAGTGGATAAGTACACATTTATGGAACATCTTACGGAGTAACTGTTTCCTAATCTGAGAGATCCCCTGTTATAGATGGAATAAGTATAACAACACAAATGTTAGTTTATTTTCGGATAATAACACACTTAAAGATATTCATGAATTTATTTATCAGGGATGAAAGCCCCGTGACTATCAGAGTTACTGATACTACTGAATTAGTATACGGGAAGAGGAAGGAAGATATAAAAAGAGAAAGATGAGTTGTGTGAAAGATGATATATGAGTAAGAAAGGAGTAAATGCCGATATGAGGTGCAAATAATTGGAAACATAGCAGGTAGTTGACGATGTTATGAAATTAGTACTAATTTCATACCAATTTCATAACATTATTTCCGGCCCGTGGTTTATTTAACCCCGTTCCCGGGATGATTTTGTTGTAGAACGCATTTTAATGAAGAGTTCGCTCCATTATATTATATCATCATTATATTTTTTTAAATATAATAATCTTTGTAAAAGTGAAAAATATCCCACCAAAAACATTTTTATGTAAAATGTTGCCAAAAGATATGGCTCGCACTGTGAAGAAGTTATCAGATCTCTGGTAGAGCCAAGCTTATAACTCTACATGCCCTAACTCTACAAGCTCTAACTTCACAAACTCTACATATTTTGACTACGGCGTGTAGTTTGTGAAGTTGTAGCTTTCGTATTTAGGTATATGTTATTTAGTAGGAAGTAAGAAATAATTTGTTTTTTCTCCAGGGAAATTATTTACACGGCCATCGGATCTCCAAGTCAGATTACCAACCTTTTGCGAAGTTTCAAGATCTCATTGCAGGTATACCTACTTACTAAGACGTCTAAAAACAAGAGAGATGTGATGGATTTTTGTTGTACCTTATCTGCATTGGATTATTATCGTTCTCATCATAATCTGACTTGATATTGCCCCGTCTCTTTATTAAGAAAGAAAGAAAGAAAATTATTTTATTTTTCCAAAAACACAAATGAATACTTAGTAAATATAAAAATAAAACAGTAAAATAAAGTATAAATAAATATCGAATCTGTGTGTTCGGAAAGAAAAGGCGGCCGACTCAGCCTAATGTTGAGGTACCCCCCAACGCTGATATTCTGCCGGCGCCTCGTGAGTGTGCGTCACGAAAATCAGTAGGAAGAGATCAACGAGTGTTTTTTCTTATAAAATTAAAATAACCGAACAAATAATAAAACCTTATTACCTATTATTACCTACTAAGTATGTACATGGCAGACCGCACCACGTACGTAATCGTATTGTATTTACATTTTCACAACCAATTGTCGTTGTATGTTTAGGTGGCCAATTATATGCTTAAGATATTTAAAATTAATTATGAGACCAATATATAGCAGCAGCTTATCAAACACAAATTATCATTATAGGTAATTACGTTGGCCTTGAGTCGTAACACTGCCAGCTGCCATTGCCGTAGTCAGGGCCCATGTTCGGGGGCTGACGAAGCTTTCATTTCATTTTCATTTAGTTTTTTTCATGTATTGTATTACCTCAGAGTATATCAATACTATGTACATACTATTGCAATGTAATTAAATATTGTTGCTCTATGTTGTTAATATCTGAAACAGTTTTTAACAGTCTTATACTGTATTGTTTGTATTTATATTTTATTTTTAATGTGCTAAATAGATAAATATATTTTGCCACTATACTATATAAACTACCTACTATTAAAAACAGTAGGGCCATTTGCAAATTCAAATTTGTGGCGCCCAACGTGGGGCCGTAAGAGCAATATTTTTTAGTTTTTTTAGTAGGTCTGGATATTATGGTCAAGTTTGTGTTTGAACTCAATCTCACAATGGTAAGTGATGATGTGACCAAAGGTGGTAAGCACATAACGTTGTGTAAATTTCAGTTTTCATTTATTTGCTGCTATTCATTTAATTCATATAACATGGAATTTACATTTGTGAACAGTGCTAGCACTCGATTCTGCCAGTCTATCTGGATCTGTGGCGTGCAGTTGGCATAATGAATGACATTATCTGGAAGTTTGTTCATCATCGTGTCAACATTTTTCACTAAACATCCGATTAACTATAGTGAATTTTCCGAGAGAAATGCAAACAAATTATATTAGCTGTAAAGAGACTTCATCAGAAGACACAGGTGTCTTAAATTCACACAAATATACAGGCGTTTTATATAGCCAATACAATATTACCTACAGACACTACAAATAAGGTAGTATTTTGTTATACAATCTTGAATAGTGTAGGTACATTATTTAGAAAGTGAAACAATGGATTTAAAATCATTGATTATTATGCTCATTAACCGTTTTATATTTTATCATGATGTATGATGGATTATTCAACAACAGCGATAGGACCCAGTTAGTGGTTCGGTGTAAAAATGGGGATGGTGGGATAGGGTTGAACAATTCCTGCGCACACTCTCCAAAATATATCCTGTCCAAATCCGATAGGCAAACAACCTTCTTCGATGGTCAAGGCTCGTGTGAGACTCATTTCCGATGAGTCTCCTGCCTCAGTGGTCTATTGAGTCACGTGCTTCAAGCTGGTGCTGAGCGGATCCATCCCAGATATGGTAGCAGTACTCAATGACTGGACTTGTGCTTTATAAAGTTGAAGCAACTGTCCAGGTGTGGAGTAGGTACCGTTAGATCTTAGAGAGGATACCCAGCTTTCTAGCAGCTGTGTTTGCCTTCGACTCAATAGAAGAGTTTATTTTGACTTTAAGGTCATGCCGAGGAAATTAAGCCGATCGCATATTGGCAAGGATATATTTTTAAAAGTAAAAGTCTGTTAGAAAGGATCTGGTTTGACGCTGAAAACACAAGGCTGCGTCTTGGTGGCATTAAAAGTGACCCGATAGACTTTGCCCCAATTCGGTGACTCCTTTAATATCACGTTCAAACGCTCTAGCATTCCCTAACACAACAATTGGATCGCTTCACTGTGGCTCGCACGCTGGAAATATATCTCTCCGCCACAGTGCTGCCATCAAAGATACCAGGCTTCATCAGATCGCAGAAATAAGGTTGCAGAGAGAAACTGAGCCCTGAGTAACTCCGATAATGATTTCCAAAAGGTAACAAAAATCCAAGCGATGTGGATAGAGACGATAGAAAAATACCAAACATAAAAATATTCCCTCTTTCTCAGTGAAATATGCACTTAGATATTTTATCGGTTTCTTATCTTTAAACGAACATTTGCTCAGTTCATACCTAGTAAAATTCAAATTAGCTTCGCTGGTGATATGTACCTATTGTCTAGCATTTTTAGCACGACATAATTTAAGTCCCGAACCATTTTCTCTGCCTGTAAATCAAATAGTGTACGATATATCTGTGAATTCATCTATATGGAAACTGCTTACACTTCGCGCCAGGTAACGTTGTTAACGCTCACTCTATATAATCATCAACATTCTAACTCTATGGACATAACCATCGAGGATAAATGTCTTTAGAGTAGTAATACCGAGCAATACAACTCAGCAACTGGTTAGTGATTTTGAACAGTATAAGCAGCAATCATTGCATCGTGTGTTCTTGACTTGACTAATCAGAGCGCATGTGTCCTGACTTAGCCAATCAGAGCACATTCTATGGAAAATTAGCGGAATAGATTTCAAGTAAAATGATCGTCACCCAAAGAAGCGCAGGATTAATTGTTCCATGGGCATAACACATGCGTCTTTACTACCTAGAGAAAAAATCTATAGGAATGAAGGACTTTTCAGGGCTCACCCAACATTCTCTCGCGTCCTATACTTTGGGAACCACTGTTCCCAAAGTTACTGTACTATTAAGGTATGCTTAATTAAATTCAATTGATTATAATATTTTTCTCATAAAAGTAGGATTGAGAAAATTCCCCTTAAAATTGGTTAACTTAATAGCATATTATTTTCTGGTTACGCAGTGAAATTCAATCTTGACTGATAGAAAACTAACTTCACAACATAATAAAACCAATGTTCATATAAAAAACTTATGAGAAACTGTACCTAATTTCACAGTCAGATAAGAGTTACTACATAGGTATATCGATGTTCTACATCGTTATTGTTGTTTTATACTTTTTAGTGCATACTTAATTTGAAGGCGGTTTTTAACAATCATAATACAGTGCAGCCGCTGAGAAAATGCGTTTCTGACACCTATAATATTGGCCAAATGACGGAAACAGCTATGATTATGGTGAGACTTTCACTAAGCTATGCTTAAGAATATACTGAACCTTCCTCAGAAAGTCCCATCGTTATAGGATTAGCCGTACCCGTGGTTTTGCCGACATAAAGGTGTCAGAAACGCATTTTCTCGGCAGCCGCGCTGTAGCTTCTTAGTTTTAAGTTACCGAGTCACCGAGTTATCAATGAACGAACTGAATCTGGGTTAAATAGGCGGCATTGGCTGATACACGGTGCACTTACCTACAATCTATAGGCGATTTAGTTATCGATTGAGTTTAGCCTCGCCCGTCTGATAGTATACCGAAGGCTATCGATAATTCAATGATATCTCACACATTATTTCACTATTATATTACTATTTTCCGTTTTACACATTCTAAAGGGGGCTTAACAGGAAGCTAAAGCAATATTGCTAATGGAGTATTTTTTTTGGTGAAATTGTCACAATTCAATTAATTGTAAAATTCGGAAATGATTAATAAATAGTGAACATAATTTTTTTTCGTCAGAGCGGGACGAGACTGCGGAATTGTGTAAAAAAAAGTTTTTGGTATGTTATGTACCAGTTTTTATTTGGAAACGAAGAACAATAATAAAAAATAAGTAGTTTGTATTATATTTTAGCTGAGTTACAAAGCCTTAGTGAATTTACTTCTAACGACTTTGCATTGCGCCATTAAATTTGTCGGTGGAACAAAGTGGTTTCAAAATATCGGCTCTATTTTCCAGTAGGAATGGAGCTCATTATATGATTTATTGATGTTAGTTGTCACTTGTCCATATTTTATTGATTACAGAAATAACTCTTTCGACGCGCTTCCTGCTGTTTACTTGCGAAAGCGGGATATTTTTGCCATTACTGGGGACAGACAGCCTGAAAGCAGGACATAATGCGTTGCGTACGTTTAGATCTGCTGTGTGCGACTATTCATCAAGGTTTCAACTGAAGAGGATACTTGAAATATGATACATACATACATATGATACAGAGCAGATACTATACTAATAGATAGATGAGTGGAGTACTCACTCATACGCATAACATGCACTATGATATAATTTTCTTTCAAGGAGTTTCAACTCCTTTCAACATAGGAAATGACCATTTCCGCCAGGCTCCCGATTCTCACGCTTTCGACTTCGATTTCGCAACTCGCATTTAAGATTTGGGGAAAAACATGGCGAACTACTGTCTAAAATTGTATAGAATGTACGATCCGATTGATGTCGTCCAAGACGGGAGAGCGGCGCTCGTTTATTATTATTGTTGCTATCACAATCAGTCGCGTGAGGTGAGCGGGCGCTTAGGTGTGGTGGTGATAGTTTTTAGGCATTTATGTATATTATTCGTTTATAGATAATTAAGTCACTCTCAGAGAGCGTGGGAAAAGCCAAAACAAAAACAGAACAGTTTTGTGAAAAAACTTGGCAACATTTATTTTCAAATTTTTCAATAGATACAGACCGCGCGAGTGACTCAGGTCAATGGCTACAAGCCATTCCATCCACAAATACCGGGACAATGTTAGACCGTTTAACATTAAGTCTTCGTCTTGGTTGCAGGATCAATCAGCCTCATCGCTGCCGCTGCGGAGACCTCGTCAATGAGCTCGGCCACCATGGGCTTTCGTGCTCCCTAAGTGCTGGTCGAATATCACGACACTAATGACACGCTATTAATGACATTATCCGCAGGGCTCTTGTTGTTGCTAACGTGCCTTCCGTACTGGAACTAGTCGGTATTGCGCGGGGCGATGGCAAAAGACCGGATGGTATGTCTTTGATCCCTTGGAGTATCGGCAAGTCGCTGGTGTGGGATGCCACATGTGTCGATACACTCGCGCCATCTCACTTACCGTAAAGCTGCAGGGGGAGCTGCGGTCAATTGCGCCGGAAAATTCAAAATTCAAAAAATATGCATCGATTGGACCCAATTATATTGTTATGCCTTTTGCGGTCGAGACCTTGGGACCGTGGGGGTCCGAAGCTCGCCGTTTTGCTCGCACCTTGTCTTCAACATTGATCGAGACCTCCGGAGACCAGCGGGCGGGGAGCTTTTTCCGCCAACGCGTCAGCTTGGCTATCCAAAGAGGGAAAGCTGCCAGCCTTCTGGGAACCTTGCCGTTAATCGGAAGCAGCGGCAGGCTTGAGGAAATTTTCTATATTATATAGATTGTATTTTGTACATATTTGTTGTAAATGTAGCTTTACTAAAAATAAATAAATTACAACGTCAATAAAATTAAGTCAGTTGTATATTTATGTAATTCTTAAATCCCTGGCAAGTAAAATTCCACAATAATCTTATTTATGAAAACAAAAAAAGCCTAGGATCCTTTTTAATCGTCAAAAATGTATGTGATTACTTTTTTATTAGGTTCTTTCGCCGATTTCTTCGAATGGTTGTTAATTCTTTATTACATTAAGGTAGATTCCGTGTACATTTTATAATGATCTGACTATGGAATTTGAAGATATGATGTACTTCCTGAATGGAAAACAGCAGAAATAAATAAAAAAAAAAATTTTGCTCACAGATGTTGTCGATTATGGAGAAACATAAGTAATAAGCCACTCAAAATTGTAAAATAGTATTGGCTTCAAAACAATACATGGATATGGACAATAGGTTACTAATAAGACAATCCGATTATAGTTTCTAAATTAATACTTTTATCGCAAACCCACTTTGAAGTCGTTGTTTTGCAAAATAAATAGAGAAAAAATTGCGGGTTTTGAGCCCTCGTACTTGATTTTCCACGGCTCTAGTATAAGTTACTGGATGGCATTTACAAAATTGTATAGAGTTTTTATATGTCGATATCAAAAATAAGACAGGTAATTCGTTTTGTATGGTGCTAGCTTCCGGTAATGTCCTCATAGAGTCGCATCGCTAACACAAAATACGCGTTGTTTACAAGCATGTACAGTTGTTTTTATCTGTTGTTCATTCTAATGAACAACAGATAAAAACAACTGTACATTTTTTATGGGATCTATCCCATAAAAAACATTCCTGCATGTAAGTATGCCAATTTCCGTAGCACTTTCGTCGTACAATATTTTGAGATCCTGAGGAGAGCCAAGTAAATTCTTGTTTTACTATGAACTTAGCAAAATTTTATGGCTGTTTTAAAACTACACAGCTAGTATAAATAATATTTTAAATTCAGGTTACTACTTAATTATTTTTATGGATATATAGGTAGGTAGATAAGTACATTAGCACTAGAGACTAATAGGTAGATAACAAGTTGGTACACACTATCTAAAGTAGGTACCTATGTCAATTATTAAGTAGTTTTCTATTCTAGGTATAGTAGCCAACATAAGTATTATTTACTGATACAAAGAAAACATCCTTATATATCGGTATGCAAGGTACCTATATGTACTTAAGTACCTACTTACAATGGAATTGATTTTTATAAAGCTTACCTACTGCCTATAGTATCTACCTACTCAGGTAGGACGTAGATAAACCAACATTAAATTTCTACGATCAAAATGTTCCACCTAGTTACACTTGCCTACCTAGGTATGCAGTTATTGACTCCTATCTGAATTTAAATAAATACAACATAGCGATGTTATGGTTAAACACTTACATGAATAATTTGATGTTCTGCTCACTGATAAACTGATAAGGGCCACCGATCAACCAGCATAGCACCAGCATCAATCGATCGCGTTCTGTATGATATCCACTGAAGAAATAACAATGAAATTACGACACAGTTTTCTTTCAGTTATGACTTAATCGGGTGTGTGCACGTTTTCCCATGCGCGTCGATATTTCGCTTTGGGTGAGAGTGGCGCGCGCTCGACGACTTGTGGCGGTTTATTGGCGGGCGAGGGCCGAGCCTGCGTGCGCATCGCAGCACGCCGCACTGCCGCCGCACCACCGCCACCGCACCGCGCCGGCGAGTTGGCGGCCCGCCTCTCAGCAGTAGCACTGTTTCTGCCGAGCCACGCCACGCTGCCTGCCCAGCAAGCAATGACTACGGACACCTCTTGTATCAATGCATTGTTACTAGAGGAGGGTGTGTAACCTTACACATTATTGACACCGTCATTGCACACTATTGTTTCTAAAACATCCAGATTGTACCTACCTAGATGTTGCAGTGCTTCCGATTATTTTTCTGGTTGGATGAAGATATTATAAAATGTAGATAGATTACAAATTATTCTTAGGTTCCTAATTTTATGTAGGTACTTATCTCGGTACTAAGGTAGGTATGTAATGCTCGTTTGTGGCTCGATCGTAGAATTGATCACATCTCGTCCACATCGTGCACAATAATTTGATGAAATGGTGACCTCAGATTACAGAAATCTGTGATGGTGACATTTAATTTTCAATGGATATTTTTAAGAGAGGTAGGGAATAACGCGTATAGTTACTACACTCTTTGGAATAACTTCGTCAGCACCTATTATGTATTCTGTGATAATGTGTTCTCCTGTTCAAAATTCGGAGCAGCCCGCCTGGCGTAGGTAATTCTCAAAGTGCCTCCATCGGTGGATAATTTACGGAATGATGTTTGACCACATCGTAAAGCCTACCTGTGCGTTTAGTTAGCCTAGATTTCTATTCACTGATCGGACCAAGGTATATCAGTAGTATGTAGATAGTAGACAATTATTTAAAAAAATATCGTGCATTTCATGATGTGATCAATTCTGCGACCCAGACACGACACCTAGAAATAAGTTAGGTATAGCGTGGATTAAAAGTAAGTAGGTAGAGACCTACGAAATACGTACTTATCAAAATGATTATTATTATCATCTCGGTACGTACCTATTTCAGAAACACAATAGACTCTATATACGAAAACCTGTATGGCTCTATAATAAACTCTTCTGATCCCATCTCTCCGATCCCAAATACGAGCCCTCAACCTTTGAACTATAGGTCGTCTTAATAATAACAAGATCAGATAATAAGGAAGGAGTTGGTTCAGATTTAATTAAGTCCTGTCTAGCGCTATATTTTTAAATTTGGTTTTATATCGAATTTAGATGAACAATTTACTTGCATATTTTTCTGCACGTACAAAAAACGATGTAGAAATGAAAAAAGTAACAAAGTACCTACTCAATGATAGTAAAAGTGAAGCAAGTCGAGCAAAAACATTCATTTCGCCTTTGTATGAGAGAATTGGCCATAAAAAGCTTTGTTATAAAGGATATTGGTACACGTAGTAAGCTATAATGAAAGCTCTAGTTTTTTCTACACTCTCTCGCTCTAGCACTATATTTTTTTATTATGTGGTAGGTTCCAGATTTTAAATTACTATCGATGAATAAAAATTAATTGCCACATGTATGACGGAGCATCACTTCAGATTGGCTCGACTGATTTGGCTGTTTAGGGTTCCGAACGAAAAAGGTAAAAAGGAACCCTTATATGCTGTCACTCCGTCCGACTGTCACAGCCACGGAAAAGAGAATATTTCTTTTCTCTGTGGTCACAGCATTATATTTCAGCAACCACTGATCTGTTACTAGAAGCGATTCGTCGTTTTTTTGAACCCTCATAACTTGGGTTTGGATTATACCAGATAAACAAAATTCTCGGGACATGATGTCAATAGTGAACTTATAAATCTTTAATTTTTATTCAAATTAACATGTAATATTAGGTACTATTAGTTAAAATTACAAAAGAGTTTAAAATAAATTTATAAAATTAGGCCCCCTCGGCATTGTTCCGAAGATGCTGGCAGCATTTCCTCGCTGTATCGCAATGCTGTTGATGCGTTGTGCGAAGAAGCTGCCAGCTCTTCGGTCCCCAGTGGTGACCACTAATCTTTTCGCCAGCTCTAAACTAAATTGAAGTGAACTTATTAAATAACTAATTTCAATAACATAGCTCTTATACTTACATACTTTAGATTTTATTGATATCTAAAAAACCCCGATTTCGTCACTGATGATCATCAAAACTCTTAGGTCCTTCCTGAAGAATGCTGAAATTTGGTATGTAAGCATGTACTAGTACACAATCAACAAAAAAATTATAAAAATGGAAATTTCAAACTCAAAAAACGTTATAAAAAAAACCTAAGCAACTTACAAAAAGAAGTGCAATCCACCAAAAACATTTTTATGTAAAATTTTGCCAAGACATATGGCTCGCACTGTCAAAAAGTTATGAGATCTCATGTAGAGCCAAGCTTATAACACTACATGCCCTTACTCTAAAAGCCCTAACTTCACAATCTCTACACGCCGTAGTCAAAATATGTGGCGTGGCCGTTTATACACTACTACAAGAACTATTGTATAACAAAAGTAATGAAAGGTGAATACATTTTTCACCTTACTCCCATGTGACGGTAGCAAAACGGCCAAGCTACGAATAATATACTTTTATTATTCGTAGCGGCCAAGCCACAAGAGTATTTGACTAAGGTGTAGTTTGTGAAGTTAGAGCTTGTAGAGTAATGGCATGAAGAGTTATAAGCTGGCTCTACATGAGATCTCATAAATTTTTGTCAGTGCGAGCCATAATATGTCTTGGCAAAATTTTACATAAAAATGTTTTTGGTAGGATGCTATTGATTTGAAATCCTTTACTAATATTATAAACGCGATAGTTTTATGGATGGATATTCATTATCATCATCATCAGCCTATAATGTCCCACTGCTGAGCACAGGCCTCCTTTCACAAATCAGGGTGAAAGGGAATGGGCAGATACTCCACCACGCGTGCCCACTGCGGATTGGTGGAGGTAGGCTAGTGGCCAACCTACTGTTGGAATTTTTCAAGCCGCCTAGGAGGCATCCAACTAGCTTAACGACTATCACAATTAAGTGATAACCGGGACCAACGGCTTTACGTGCCTTCCGAAGCACGGAAACGCTCGATTTGAAATACCACTAGGCGGTCACCCATCCAGGTACCGACCAAGACAGACGTAGCTTAACTTTGCCGATCGATTAAGAACGGCTAATCATGCTACACCACGAGCGCTACTATGGATACTACGGATGGATATTACTGAACGGTATTGGATAAAATTGGCGGGCCAGCTGGCGTGGTCGGTTAAGAGTCTGGTTAAGATTCCACCTATCACACCGCAGGTCGTGGGCTCGATTCCCATACAGGACATGCATTTAACACAGACAAGGTGGCATATGAAATAACTTCGTTGATACATTCCATAAGAGGTTATTTTTTTTTTTACAATGCGTAGTTTTTGACTTACTTACTCGCCGTATGATGAAAAATGAAAAAAAATACCATCCCCCTGAAATCTGTCGTAATCAAATCTGAAATAATTTTCTTCCTTATTTTCTGACGGACACAATGTACAGAATTTAGTAGTGTTAGTATACGTACTTCAAACGGATGAATACCTGCTAACTTGTCCCGTGTCGGCCCATTTTCAGGTAGCAGGCATGAAAGTTATGTTAGGTATGTAAATTACGCTATTATTCTATAAAAATCCAATTTTCATGGCTCAAACATCGATCTCTATGGTCAGACTCAAAGTCTTGGCCGGTTTAAATTTTTTTGTTGGTATGAAAGATATTTTTTGGCCAGATCTGCCGGAAAAATCACCCGGGTGACGCCGGGCACGAACAGCTACTTAGTTTAATATAGGTACTTAATTGTTCTAGTACACACCTAGTTCGCCAAGTTTTTAATAAGTACTAATTTTATGCATGCCCTAACGTTATCTAGATAGGCATATTAGCTAATATTGTAACTAGTAGGTATAAAAACGATCTTTATGAATAAATGCTATAGGAATTTTACAAGAGTGCGGATGGACTACTTCCATGGATTTGGCTTTGGTTATTTTTAACGCGACATAATTATTCTCAACCAGCGCTTGTCATTCATTGCGACATAAGACAGCCAACACAAAACTATCCTTTTATTCCGATCATTTTATGTAATTATGCAAACACAAATCACTTTGAGGTATTTTACTATCGTCAACATAGCTAAAGGAGATATGCTCAATTCCTTTTAATATAATAAATGCGAAAGTGAGTTTGTTACCTTTTATACTTCGATCGAGCAAGGTTTTCATTTTGTAAGAAAAGTAAAAAATATTTTTTGGGAATTCACTATTGGTCCCTTAGTAAAAGTTGTTCAGCATGACTAACCCAACATAGGTTTTGAAAATATGCCATCTCGAAATCTCCACCTGTTATACCTAGCTCTTGACGCCTCATCCGCACAGCCACGGCACAACCTTTGCACAAAAGTGGAGAGCAAAATTTGGCACTACAGTAGATTATAACCTGGAATAACATATTTTTTTTTTTTTTTTATACCACTTAGGTGGCAAACAAGCATACGGCCCGCCTGATGGTAAGCGGTTACCGTAGCCTATGGGCGCTTGCAACACCAGGGGTATCACGCGCGCGTTGCCGACCCTATACGATACTTTCTATCCCGGAAGAAATATCTTTAGATAAGTGTGTTAAATCTAGTATTTTATATCTGCCTAAGGGTCGTCCATTAATCACGCGAGAATTTTTAGACCACTTTTTGACCGCCGCTCCCACCTGGTGATATATGGTGAGGTTTTAGGATACCATCACGTGTATTTTTTAACCGGCCTCAATAATAAGTAATTATAGTACTGTCTTCAATGGTGAGAAGTGGACAAGCATCATGTTACTCAGCAGTTAGCACCACTTAATGCTAAGAGATTTAATTAATTCTCATTCAGTCACTTGGCATCATCTTTGTCTCGCACCACGCAAAGAACTTCCCTATATTTATGTAGTACATGAGCGCCTCGTAATAATTCGTGCAAGTTGGATATCGTGATTAATCGTGATATTATCCGAACCCCCTCCCCCCTATTCGGATCTCACGTGATTAATGAACGACCCCCTAGACTCTAGCTAAGTAGGTACTTATCAAAGAGTGAAGTGACAGACATCTGCAGCTTTGTGGATAAAAGGATAAAACTGACTGCCCCGTGATTTTACCAGCAACAAAAAATAGTTTTTTTTTATAAAAGTCAAGAAGATGCCCGCGGACAAATCGGCGAACTCTCAATCGGGGACAAAAAAAAAAATTCTCTTTCGTAGTAGGTACTACCAGTACTACTTGTACTTGTACGCAGTATTTATATACTCTGAGGTACCTACTACTAATTGCCAACACTTTTAGATAAGTATCTAGATTGACTATACGTTATTTGTCAGCCTACTGACTGACAAATAAAGTAACCTAAGCTATAAGTACCATCAATAATCTCGGTCCATTATAAGAAAATAAATGTCGTGTGATAGTTGATGAAAAAGAAATAATTAAAATTCATTTAACAAATCTATATTTATCTATACCTACTCTAAAGAGAACACAACACCATTGGGAAATTGGGTTAACAAAGCTATGTTTATTTGATTGAATGTAGGTTGGTGGGTATCATATTGTGTGGTTTATTATACTATCGATATTATTCCATGTAGATTATTAAGTAGAATCGAGGATTTTGTGATAGTGGCTGATACTTAATGAAATAAAAATTAATTACTCGCAAGATGTGTCCTGAGTAGTTCCATGTTAAGACTGTTGGAATATTTTTCTACTCTGTGGTAGGAACATCGAAAGGGATTGTTTCTCGATGGGTAGGAAAGGAATTAACGATATGCTTGCTATCGTATTTATTCAGGTGCTTGTAATTTTTAATTAATAAATTATTCCGTGATAGCTTTCATGTTAGATGACTGAAATGCAGGCAGGCGGTCCACCTGATGGTAAGGACTTAGCAATATCAGGGGGATTCTTATATTGTTGACCTTTACAAAGCCGAGAAATCAACTGGTTCTCAAAATGGTACAACCATTATGGGTACAACTGTAGCGACATCTATCTGTAACACTAAGATAGCTCACACCAGGGGAAGGAAGGGGTGGGCGCCGGCCTTTAGAAAATCCCGTGGGTGCTCACTGCTCATGCCCATTTGATGACTCGTTTAAAAGAACAGACAACCAGTAGGACAAAAAGGTGATACATTTTATGACTGTAGGAAAGATAGGTAAAAAAAGTATTTGGAAAATCCAAAAGTGCACACTTCAAACGCTGATGTAAAATTATGAATTACTTTTCTTTTTATTTTAATGAATAAAACGAACCGCGATTTCTTTTCGAAATCAGTCTGGGCATACAGTTTGCGGGATACATAAGTAGTAGGTAGGTAAGTACTATGACAGAAGCCCCACGAGCGATAAAGGTTTTAGAGATATTGCTCAAAACTGATTACCTAATTGATAAATTTTAATGTATACCCTTTGATTAAGGATACATCCAGATTGAGTGTTGAAGCCGTGCACGCGTCGATAAAAATAGGCCCTAACTGTTAGAGGCTAAATCAAATAAAAATAAATAAAATTGCTAAATAATGTTTAATATTTAAATTTCTCCCGATTTTAATGGGAATATTTCAACAACTGCTATCATTATGAACGTCACTATGACAAGCAGAATGACGCAGAGGGAGCGTAAAACGTAGCTATTACGCGCAGCAGCCTGTAAAAGTTGGCCTGTTTTATATATTCGTGTAGTATGGCGACGTTCTTTCTAGGTATATTTATTTCTATGTGTATGCCATAGATATTATTTACTCATCACTAACATAGCTCAAAAAAGTATTTTTTACTAACATAATATGAATATGTCTATACTTAATAATATTTCTAATACCGGTTCGGAAGGTCGCATTTGCTGAGAAGAGCCGGCTAGAAACTCTGCAATTACTCTTTTCAAAACAAGCTTAGATTCATTACATAATATTTATTCATCGCCCTCCCCTTATTGGAGGGAAGTGAGCGACTTGTCACACGACGCCGCCGCCGCAAGCAAAGGCCTGACTTACTTACGTCTGCCTTAGAAATAAAAAATTAAACTAAAGTGAAACTACTAAACCCACAATTTTTTATCACTGTGATTTTTGACAATTTTAGACTAAATATCATTTATAACAATAAAAAATAAATCAATATAAATATCAAAATATAACAATTAGACAAACATAATATATCGATGCATTTATATCAAAATAAATAAATGAAGAGAAGAACATTGAATTGAATTAATTGTAGTTCGTTGTTGCCTTCGACATCTCTACCACTTACTCATCTGTGATTCAGCTATCATCGCTCATTCGACAACTTACAAGATATCTTGTCTGCGTCCAAACAAGGGCTCACGCCTACCAATCATACATGGCTCGAGCCTTCGGTGAAGGAAAACATCGTGAGGAAACCATAGCACGGTGGTGTGGTGGTAGGGTACTTTATAGTACCCAGTACCCATCTGGCTGGCTACCACCCTCAAGTTGAAAATCTATCGACAAGCACCTCTCTGTGTGTTCCGAGCAGCACTTGAGAGCTAGTTTCTTCTAGGCTTTGTATGCTTACCACCTTCGGCCACATGATGTGGCCAAATACAGTAAAAAAACACCACCCGGTTTAGTTTGAGTAGGTGATGTTTTCCTTTATGAAAAGCCACCATGCAGGTATTTGTCGCAGAGTATTTTTCAGTAGGTAATGATAAAAAAAAACAATACGGTGACCAGTGACCACTAGTGTATAAATAACTCATAATACAAATTCAGTGGTGATTTCAGAAATAATTCCTTCTATCAAGCATAATGAGATTTTAAACATGTGAAATGAATTATAGAATACAATATATTTTTCTTATAAATTTTATTAATCCCCACAAATGCTACCATCACAAATGAAGCCTTGATAAAATTGCGACTGTCATGATTCCATACACTTTAAAAGAAAAACTTACGTATAGACTTTGTTTATTTAGGTACAAGATAGTAATTAAATACAAAGTGACATGTCATAAATTATTAACCTTATACAAATACAACCCATAAATATATGCCTAATATATTGAAACATGGTGATTTTATTTTTGAACTGGAATTAACGTTACACACTACTAAACACTTCATAAATGTTGGCACCAAGCAGTTTCAACTTGTCATTGAGAGTGAGTTGTTGTGTCAACAAATCTGGAATGTTTGTATTGCCCCTGCATGTGTTTTTAGAGATCAGTTCATTTACGACAGGCAACAACTTGACAAAGTGCAATTCAACTTTATTCACATCTACAAAAGGTTCAGCAGCTGTTGCTCCTAACTTCAATGCTCCGTTAGTTATGATGTGATCATCTCCTATCTCCAAGTGATTTTTAGATGTTGTTGGAGCCTTTGCCACAAACAAGTTGGCTACCTCATCAATAACATTTGAGAAACTTCTGCTAACAGATGACATGGCTATTGATGTCACTTCATCACTTTCCAAAATATCCATAGTCTCCTTAACAATTGTGTCAAGTTTTGCATCATTTATTTCAGTATGATCAACCATATAGTGCACCATTTTTTTCACAGGATCACCTTCTATGGTATCCGTGCACAAAATTGTTTGTATAGACCAAAACATCTGCTCTACTTCCTGAAGGGTTATTTTTTTTTTGAGTGAAACATTTTCAACTACCCTTTTAACAGCCTTTTCAATTTGTTTGATCAAGTCTTCCACTCCTTTACCCACAAAGTGGTGACACAGAGATAAATATTTAGATTGCAATTCACTGTCTACTAGAGGGTCTTCTTCATGCACAGAATCCCTATAGAGGTAGCCACCAATAATATTCAGCTGTGCACGCAATGTCACTTGTAGTATGCACAATGCATACACAAGAACACATATTCTTGTGAATATCATAATTTTCAGTTGTTCCCATAATTCAAGTTTGTTTTCAGGGTTCTGTTTTAGTTTTTCAACTATGTCCTCAGTATTTAACATACTTAAAATGCTCTCAGACACAATTTTCGATAATGAAAGAATTGTTTGATTACATGTCCGTTCTGTACTTTCAAAGTGCTGTTTTTTACGAGTCATTTCAAAGAACTTTTTCGCCTCCTTCTCCTGCCATTCCCGTAGCTTCCTTTGGGCATAGCTGGACAACAAGTAAAGTCCACCAAACAAAGCCCCTGTCACAATAAACTTCCTTCTGTGACGGTGCAAAAAGTTCCTGATGCTTGAAAACATCTTGGGTTCTAGAAAATATATGCTTAAATTACTGGAATTCGAGAGGTGCCTCTGAGCGATACTTCGTTGTGTTCATAAGACGCTTGGTTATAAATGTAGTGGCGTCAATAAACCTTTCAACACAGTTCATGATGCAAACCTCAGTTTTAGAGTCTAGCCTGTTGGACGGACAGCCCATGCAAGTGTCCCAGCATGTGTCTGTCAGACCATGGACAAGTACCTGAAAAAAAAGATTTTGCATTATTTAGAACTAACATGAGTATCTACTTCAAGGGTTCATGCATACACGCCAGTTACGTCAACTTCTAGATTTCTGTGTTTCTGTAATTTACGCAGTGCCTATAAAAGTAAAAAAAAATTATGACGTGTGATCGGTAGCGAAAATTGCAGAACTCTAGACTGCTTGCTGTGTGCACAATAGTGAATGCAGAATGTAGAACTCTAGAAGTCTCTGTGTGGGATCGGCGCCTTACATATTACAAACAAATTATTTCTTACAATGCTTGGTTAAGTCAAAGGTCGGCTACCTGAATAAATAACTGGCTTCAACTGACCGAGTCGATCTGTGATATAAAAATGTAGGTTACGATGGTATTATGTTGAAACCCATATGTAACATAAGTAAATTTAATTTACCTGAAAACGTTGCTTCTGCGTTTCAGCGAGTATGAAGTCTTGCAACTGTGGATCAACACTTTCTTTTTCGGTCATAATCAGTATAAATGTCGATTAATTATTGCCTTTCTACAACAAAGAATATACATACAGTTAAGGTGACAGATTAGCATGAAATTTGATATCTGGATTTATAACATGAAATTATTGAATCAGAGAAACAAATGCGGTTATGATTGCAATTTGCAAAGACATTTTAAAAAATTATATTGTGTTGAGTGAGTTTTATGAATTGTACAATTTGACATTTGCTAACAGTGTGACCATAGTGTGAGTGAACATCATAGATAATACACTATACTAGAGAACATACCATTTGTGGCAGACTTTGGTGGCAGATGTTTGCATAGAGTACCTTTTTTATATCTGCATTTAGGCAGATTTGAATTTTAATTCTAGCAGAATAAGCTGACCGTAGATTGAGGATTAGGTAGATATGCTGTCAGCGAATGGCGAAGAAGAAAGCTACATACAATTAATACTGCCATATTTACACTTTTACCCCATTATGTGGGTAAACTGGTATTGGGTATTTTGGTTTTACTATACAATGGGTGTGGCAGGTGTCAATCCCATACAAAGGTTGATCGTTTACTAACGATGACGATTGTCGACAACCATCTTGTCTAGGGGGGCAGATGATACTGTTATAACTTCATAGAAGTCAAAATAAAACACGGGATTGATGAAGTATACTTTAATTAAGACCTTAAGAGACATAAGGACTAGAAGACTTTTTTTATGAGTTGTTGTGACGTTGTGACTTATCACGTTTTGACCGCAACCTGCTCAGGTATTGATTGTATAAGATTAAATATTCGGCCGGGGCGTGGTTAATAAATAGTTAATTTAATACTTTATATGTTAATGTTAATAATGTCTTCGTACACACGGCTACAGATCAAGCTATACATTTCTAGTATAAGCTGACCTCCCATTGTACGGAAATCGTATACAATGCGAGTTCAGCTTATACTGGAAATGTATAGCTTGATCGGTAGCCGTGTGTACGTACAATAGCTTTTATTTTTTACGTACAATGGCATTGCCGAAAGTTGACGCCTATTGAAAGGACTCAATAATCATATCATATACATATCTACCTAAAGCTGACGATTTCAAAAATGTGGCTGAATTTGGCAGATTTTAAGGAAACTCCTATTATTTTTGAAATATATTATATAGAAAACTTATAATTTTCTGTCTTATTAAGTATTTACTTAATTTCTTTAAGACTTTTTTTTTTTAATTAAATGAGCTTGCGTTTTTTCACTGACCCGCCCATAAGAGGCGATGACGAAGCCTAAGATGAAACACGCTTACCCAGAAGAAACCTATTCACTCTGGCCTTGAAAGTTCCTAGATTGTATTTGGAAGGAAATTATTTTACTTACTGAGTACCTAGGCAACTTTTGTCGCAACCTAGATAGTACATACGGGGAGATCCCGTTTATTTTATGTTTGAGTAGGTACGCCATATGAATCAAATTAAGAACGGTAATGAATTAGCAATTATACAGTTTAGTTTCTTATTAACATAACGGATCGAGGTTCCAATAGTTTTTTTTTTGTCTGTCCTGTGTGATCCTGTCACCTTATTCTCTTTTAAGATGCGCGTCCACTTGGAGTGACCTAAGTGGGAACAAGATCCTTTGCTTTCTTCTTGGATTTCCAGAGATAAGGAGGTTCCTGATGTTGCATTTTGCAATATTTATTACTAGCTGCCCGGCGCGACTTCGTTCGCGTGGTGCTACTCTACCCTGTGGTGCTAGCTTAATACTTGCTGCAAAAAAAAAAAACCCTACCCTACCCTACCCTGCTACGCTAGAATTATGCGGGCACTTCATTTCTTGACATCGAGTCCCGTACGGCGCGTACCTCAGTGACGTGTTTTTTCTGCCACTTACATTTTGAAACTCGTGATATCTTTCGAATGGAATGTCCGAATTCTGAGCACTCTCGCGATGTCTCGTAAAACTACATAGATAACTTAACATGCGGCATAACTTTGCTCTAAACTGTCACAATTTAAGTGACGGTTAAATATTGTGTTTTCGGCAAAAATCTATTAAGATTCTTAGTTTTCTATTTGACAAAGATACTTTTAATGATTTTATGAAAGAAAAATAATAAAAAACGCGATATTACTTTTTGCGAGTCAACTTATTTAAGATATAAGGAGTCCCAGCGCATTGTTAATTCAGATTTTAATTAAATTCTCAAATGTCCTGTTTTGAATACTGTGAGCGCGTTCACGAGCGTTACGAATTGTTGGCAATTCTTAGCTATTCATAAACGTGATTTCTAAATCGGTACGCAAAATTGATGTGAGCGCTATGAGCGATTTTAACCAATTCAGTAGATATTAGGCACTTATAAATGCGCTTATTGAAAATATCTGTAGGACAGGGTCAAGCTCCAAACGTGGTATTTTTTCACAATTTTGGGGAAAAATATGTTGGTATGTTGCGATTTTTTGAGAAACCAAAAGCTTGGGGAAAGGAATACTAAGGAATACTGTTATGGAATATGAAGGACAATGGGATAGGTACTTATTATTTTGAGCTAGACTTAGGCAAAATTTATAATTGACACAATGAATTATTACACAAATTTACACTTTACAGATGATAGCGCAGTCTTCAAGCTATTTTATTTTTGAAACGATATCAAGTTCAGTGCTATATAAGCTAAAAAGAGAAAATCTTTGCTAAAATTGTGGCTAAAATCACCTCTTTTGTATGAAAATTCGTGCTACATTCAATGCCAGTGAATCACCAAAATGATTTTTATGATTTTTAGCTACAATATAAAAAAAAAATATGGTCTCCTCTATGGTCAAAATATCTGTCAAACTATGTGCACGATTTGACATTGACAGGTATTTTAACCATATAGGTATCATAAGAAAACTCCTCGTTTACGAGATTATAGTTTTAGGATATTTAGGAAAAAGTTACGGTCTGTCATGTCATGGACTTTTTGGCGGGAACTTGTAGAGTGACGTTGCGTTTTCATTATAGTTTTCATAAATTCGTGTATTTTGAGTTTTATTGCGTATTATCGATGGTATTTTATCCAATAAAGATCAATCCATTTTCACCAGATAAGTGAAATGAAATGAATTATGTGTATCGTGCGTGACATTTCGAGTTGTTTCAAGAAGCCCGTGAAAAGTTTTTGTACAATTTAACACCATTGTACTAAAACATGACTTTTGTGGACGGTGACTGACAGTGCGGACTATATGAAAGTAATTTATTATGTGACTATAAAAAATACAACTCGATAAAACCGAAATAAGACAAAGGTTGTATTATTTAGACCTTTGCCTGCCTTTTGATGAATAGAATATGAAAAACAACAACAACAACAACTGTCATGTCATCCTGCCTGTCTCCCTCCTCTCCCCCCTCTCCCCCCTCAACCAATAACCAAACCAAACCTCAATAAAATTATCCCATTCATTTCTCATAGCGGCGTTATTAGTTTTTGGTAGAATTTCCTAAATTGTTTTGTAAATAGAATAAATGGCTCAAATTAACCATTGGAAGTTTCTTAAGGATACTGATATAAGTGATTATTCCGTAATTATTCCCAGTGTCGCAGTTGGAAATGTTGGTCAACTGGCTTGTGACTTGCTGATCTCCTCTTTGGACATGAAGAAAATTGCAACAGTTTACAGTCCTGCATTTATTCCAATATTAGGTTATGATCCATATGATTTACGTTCGAACGACCTGTCGAGTTGTTGCGAGCTTTACCAATGTGCATCCAAGAGTATACTCGTTTTGCAGATAAGGGCTCCACTTGTATTCAAATATGCTCGAATATTTTTGGAAGATGTGGTACACAAATTGAAGGAGAGAAAGATAAAAGACGTAATTATATTAACTAGCAGCTTTGCACATGAGAAAAAACATATATTGACTTCACCATATCGATATTTGGCAAATGAATTCTGTCCTCATAATGATAAAATAGCAATCAGGAATTGGGTTGCGCATGAATCACTTGACCACACAGTGAAGATATTTGGAGGCGGGTATGCATCATTATTGTATGAAATTAGTAATGAAAATTCACTTCCATGCTTAGTCCTGTATAAATACTGTTCTGAAGGGGACAACATACCAGATGCATATGAAACGGTTCAGTATTTGGCTAATGTATTGAATATATTTAATAAAACTACTGATATTTTACCGCAGCTTGTTGAACCAGTGTCATGGAAGCTTTTATTTGGAAGACCACCACCTAAGGATATTTATTAATTAAAAATTATTTTAAAACTAAACAATTGTTTTATTATGTTTGCCCTCATTTCTTCTCATTTATATAAAGATGCCAATTTTTATTTTTTAAATAAAATAAAATTGTTACTTATACATTATATAAAAATGCCAAAGTGAGTATGACACACAGCTGAATACCTAACTAAACAAACTTGCTGTGTCATTTCAAGCAGTAGGTACCTTTTTCAAAAATTAAAAGTGATTGCCAAATTAAGGTTTATTATCTACCAATTTAAACAAACAAAAATAGAAGAAGTTTTATATGAAACTTGTTGTTTTTAGGGAAAATAGATCTTGCATAAGCAGAGCTATTCTGAAAATTTCGTTTGCAAAATCATATTGTAATCTGTAATGAGATTATCCTTAGTAATAATGTAAATCTGAGTTAGGTCAACCAATCATGATGAAATTTGGCACCCAGGTAGCCTATGGTATGGAGAAGAAAATAGGTTACTTTTATCCGCTAGCTAGATCAGCAGGGCTATTTTAAAACGTCGAATTCGATATCGGAAACGTACGTGTCACCGTAGTCGCTAGCTAGTGTAGATTACGTCAGTGTAGAAAACTCATGGTAGATGTACTGATCTGAATTTACAAAACTAACTATCCGTGATATAAACAATTAAGTTTATAGGTATTTTGTAAATTTGTCTAGAAAAACGCTCAGATTGTGGAATGAGCTCCCCGGCGTGGTTTTCCCAATGGAGTACAGCATGGGGTTCTTCAAAAAGGGTTTGAAGAGATTTCTGCAGGGTCGGCAACGAACCGACAATAAACCTTAATTTGGCAATCACTTTTAATTTTTGAAAAAGGTACCTACTGCTTGAAATGACACAGCAAGTTTGTTTAGTAACACCCCTGGTGTTGCAAGCGTCCATAGGCTGCGCTAACCGCTTACAATCAGGCGGGCCGTATGCTTGTTTGCTAGCTAAATAGTATTAAAAAAAAAACCTGTCTATAAATTTCTTCATCATGGATAGTTTTGTGTACAGGCGATTTGAAAATTTGAATCTTTTCAGCTGATTATGTTGCTTGCTGACTGTTCTTAGTGCTGTCATCTGTGGGTTGCGTTGCGTTGCGTGCCATTCGAATTGTCGACGATACCGAGCTCGTGGTTCTTTAACAAAACTTTGCTATTAAATTAATTGTAGGCGTAACATAATTTTAATACATAACAAATTTTATTTATTACTAGCTGTTCCCCGCGGTTTCAACCACGGGATAAGGATTTAGTGAAAGATCCTATTAGTGAAAGAATTTTTCAAATCCGACTGTTAGTTTCATAGATTAGCCTGTTTAAACAAACAATAAAACTCTTCTGCTTGTATTACTAGCTGTCTCGCGCGGTTTCACCCACGTTCCCGTGATAAAAAGTAGCCTATAATACTCGGGGATAATGTAGCTTCCTATTAGTGAAAGATTTTTTTGAATCCGACTGGTAGTTCAAGAGATAACAAAAAAAGAAACAAACCAAACATCTCTTCCGCTTGATTGGTCGTTTTTGTACCTACCGTTAGGTGATATTTATCTCTGTACCATTATCAAAACAAGTTTAACGTTTCTGTGTACTATGGTTTTTAAGATTAAGCGGGAACAAAAACGTGGAAAGAATGCAATTATTTATTTCTTATACTTACTCAGTTTTGTAGCAAGGGGATATCGCCCCGATAGTACATAAAGGTTCGTAGCCCGTTACGAGCTTTTTAACATCTGGGTACCTACAGATATGGATAAGTACTTATACTTACTCTCCAAGGGTCTGGGGCATTCTGGTTTTTATGAGGTATCTGACAGTCCACATACCTACTGAAAGCCACTCCTGAATGAAATTGATTGACTTCTACTGTACCTCAACCCTGGTTTGGGTAGGTAGTAGGTAGCAATTTCATAGAAAAATTCTCGTAGGTTTCCTAATAAAACTAGGTTTTAGTTTCGTGGAACCTGCATAATAGGTCTACCGGGATGGAAACAGCAGGCTTCAGTGCCGGTGGAAATGCATACCTAGATGCCACTGGACTCAGCAGCAGTATGAGTGAGTAGGTAGGAACCCATCATTTCTTTTAAAACTTCTTTTATTTAAATTAGGTAAAAGCTTCGTATCTTTCAGTATTAAGATTCAGATGTTTGTTTTATTTTTTTATTATAAATCGATACTTTCAAACCGTATATTAAGTACCTATAGGTATGATTAGTTTCTTTTTATTAGGCTTACCATCGATTGTTACATTAATTTGAAGTTGAACAATAATAAACTTAAACTTAAATTACTAAATGCACAATCACTTTATAGATAAACACAGCATGCAACAATATTTAATAACTTAAAACTAGACATACATACATAATTAAGAATATGGAAAAACAAAAAAAATAGCAAATTCACTAATAATTTCAACCAACACTTGAAACCAATAAAACGTAAACAAAAGAGAAAACCAAAATCAAAAATTAAAAAATAAGATAAGTAACAGAATGGGCTACTTTCCTGAAAAAATCTATTTAGTCCGACATAATTATACATTATCAAAAAATATTAGACACGTATTTTTTCTTTTGGATATTAAACAAAAAATTTACAAAAATACGAGGATATGGTTTCTTGAAGTTCCGCGTGACGTTACGGTGTGGTACAGTTTTTAGTAACAAGTGACGTCACGAGCCCCCACTCCCGAACTTAGTCGCGCTTTATCTTCGTCAATTGTTAATGATTTGGTAAAACATAAAATACATGTCCAATATTTTATGATAATCTAACTGACGGACTAATTAGAATTATTATTTTTTTACCCAGGAAACATCCCCATTATGATATTTTACATATTAAACAGGAAAAACTAAAGAAAGTAAGTTTTTTAATTTTATTTAAAGTAGATAGTATGAACATTGGCACTCTTTCATTGAGTCGTACGTATCGTGATAGAAGCTACCAAAAAGTAGGCACTTTTTATATAAATTCAAGGCTTTTATTTCCATGACAACCTATAAGAAGCTTCAACCATAGGTACTTGACTATTGATTAGGTACCTAGTAGGTAACATGTGTTCGCAGTTTCGCACACAAATTTCCCTTGGGGTTGTGAAGAACAAAGGTATCTAGGTGAAACAAAACTGTGTACAGTAGAAAATAGAGCATGGATTTCGAAATTAACTTACCAATTTTATTTTAATTAATATGTTAAGCCAACCTTCTGTCTGTGTATTACCTGAGGTATTACCTACTAGGTATTATAAACAATTAACAAAACAATAGTTGACACTCAAAGTCTACAATTTTAAGATATACCTAATATAAAGATATGATATATTTTGATATAGGTAATATACTTTTAAAAAATTTAACTTAATGACTGTATGCTGTCAGAATAAAATAAATAAGTACCTAAATAAATTTCCTTATAATTTAAATATTCTCTATGGGATCAAAGTTGCAAAAATAAACCTTTATTCCTATGGGAAATCTCCATCAAGATAAAATTATCCACAAACATGCTGTAATTAATTAGATCTCGACAGGGATCACTGCTATGGGTGGGCTATAAATGCTATAATATAATCTACATAGCTGATTTAGAATTCATAACATGTCGATACCTTTGCTAAAAGGTTGAAACTGTATCTACTGTTGCTACACCTTATCCATAAAGATTACATTGCAATCATCACGGCCTAGGTAAAACTAACAATTCACTTTTTGCATAGAAAGTCTAGTTTCCTTAATATGTATTTCCAATATAAGCAGATCTCTCACGGTAATCTTATGCAATGCGAGATCAGCTTTTACTGGGTGTGTATAGCTTGATGTGTAGCCATGTGTACTAACGATAGTTAGTACCTAAAAGTAAAGTAAAATGTAACCTTGCTGAGTTTCATGCCTGTTCTTCTCAGTTGAAGGCCGACTTCCGAACTGGTGGTAACTTCAGTAGCTTTGACCTTCACAAGTG
This sequence comes from Achlya flavicornis, assembly GCA_947623365.1. Taxonomy (NCBI): domain Eukaryota; kingdom Metazoa; phylum Arthropoda; class Insecta; order Lepidoptera; family Drepanidae; genus Achlya; species Achlya flavicornis. The sequence continues at coordinate 7,042,123 of OX392488.1, forward strand.
CCCTACCATCATGGCCAGTAAATTGAATAAATGGCTTTGACTTTGACATGATTTATTCCCGTTTCTTCTTTTTCGGACGCATTAAGTAGGTAACTCACCCATACATCAATGAAGTCGGAAGCAGACTTATTAATCCTATTGTGGCAACACTCTAATAAAGTGGATCGTTCACTTCGATTACAGGATTATGCTAGATTACTTATGTTACGCTGTCCGTGTGGGGCTATCTTCAATATGTAAGCCATTACGGAGGCATCCCTCGGGACATGGCCACTACACAACTGCAATCTACAATAAATATGGAACTATTTGCGGTAGATGAGATGCGGGCTACCGAAGCCGTACGTATAATGATAACAATTAAAATGAGATATGAAACATTGTTAGTAATATTACAACAATTAACCGAAGGCAGTACTTTAAATATAGAGCACCCTGAGTTAATGAGTGAGAAGGATGACTGTATCTAGGCTAGCTATAAAATACATAATCTATCCGAGTGAAATCTAAACGGGAAAAATTAAAAGTTAACTAAGTATTTTAGAGCGGATAGTATAAACCTTAGAAATAACTTATTTGCTATCCTCCGCGGTTTCACCCGCGTCTTGTATGTGAAAGAATTTTTGAATCTGACTGGTAGAGATTATCGCTTAAACAATCAAACAAAAAAATAGTTGTAGTGTGTGTGTAGATATATGCTATGGTAGAAACCACAGAAATCGGAATAAATAAATATATATAAATATATATATACCTTAGTAAAAACGGTTCTATATACAAGGTTACAGGGAAAAGTGAACTGAATATTAAATGACGTTATTATTGAGGTCATTTCCGATGGATTTGATTCTGTAATATGGTGTCCCAAACTTAACCGTTATGGAGATATTGAATTTTAAGTACACCGTAATTCAGTAGGTACACCTTTCCTGTAACCCTGTATATAGCTATCTAGCTAAACTTAGATACCTTCTACTTATCTAAGTAGAAGGTAGGTATCTAAGTTTCATATTAATGGTTTGAAACAGTAGTAATTTCTGGTACCTACAATACAATATAATTAATTTCGTGACTCTCTGTGGCGTATGTCAACGCCATGAAAACTCGTATATTTCAGAACCATTTAGGTAGGTACCTAAATTAAAGTCGGACAGGCCGGCACCGCAGTAAAATTTAACTTTATAGTCAGCACCAGCGCGGTAGCGTTCATAATTTTTACCATTTGTCACAGGCACGGATCCAGTCCTCAAAAAAGGCCACTCGAAAATCAGCTAAGTGCGAGTTGGAGTACATTGCAGTCCTACAAAGGAGACGTTTATCATGTAGGCATGTACAGTTATTATCAGTAGGTACTACTATTCAAATTCACTAATGTTTCCATAGGATATTTCACAAATTGCTATTATCTCAGAGTAGCTATTATTATCTTACTATTACTTATATTACCTACTGACATAGAGGTATGACTTTATTTTTCTACTAGTGTATGAATCGATTGGCGTATAGACAGGTGTAATATATTACAGATTGCTCTTAGTATACTAGGCCTTCATATACTTCCTTATTTAAAAAGAAAATTATAACTGAAGCGTAGATTCAGTGTCCAGATTCAATTTTCGTTACTCAAGTAATGATAGCAAGTAAAATAAATGCTGCACCCCAATTCTCTTTACTTGTCTTGAACTTGGCTTGACACACTGCCGCGTGGCTAGATGTTATAGATTTAAAAGAGAAAAACTTTATTTACAATACTTAACTATTATTAGCTTGGTAGTACCTGCCTAAATCCATCACACAATTCAGAGCTAGTTTTTACCATATAAAATAGATAATATATAGTTGCGTAGTATGTAGCAACCAACCATTCTAACGTATCTGCTACTCGTGATTCTGGAGTTAAATGGCAGTAAAATTCATGTAATCGTGTACTGAACCGCTTTTTTTGGAAGCGCTAGATTTATATCTGTGGAAGCGCTATACAAGCAAGAGCGTACATATATAATCAAATGTAGGTACTTATGTGAGAATAAAGTGTAGTGTAGGTAGTGAATAGAGAACCTTCACAACGGGCCGCGCGGCCTCCCAGCGAGCGCTTAAGTGTTATAAATCGCCTGTTATCGCCCCCGAGCAATAACTACTTTATGGCGCTATAAAGAAAACGTTACGTTATCTATCAGAAAATAGAGCGAGTCGACGGGATTTTATAAACGATCTCACACTTTGTACGGACCTGACGGAGAAAACATGAAAAAAGAGTCCAGTAATCTTTCTAGTTAACTTAATCTTGGGTAGTCTAATTTTTTCTTTTATTTGTTTATTACCTACAAATTATTTATTTATTTATTTAGGGCAACCAAAAAAACATACACTATAGGTACTATTACATAAAAAAAAACACGACATAGAATAATTTAAATTAATTCAAAATAATACTAAAATTATATTCAAAATTAGGTATACTTACTAAAACCTCAGAGTATATAAATACTACGTCTAAAACTATGTACCAATTTTCAATTTACTTAAGTATATTATATTATTATTGATTACATTCTTATTCGCAATGAGATTCGTAATTTCGTATGAGAACGAAAACGGCGGACATAGCACGCAATGGGCGTCGAAGAGCCGAGAACCGCTGGGGAAGAAAGGTTCTTGAGTGGCGACCACGTACCTACTGGAAAGCACCGAGCGGGACGCCCTCCCACCAGATGGACCGACGACCTGGTCAGAGTCGCTGTCGATTCAGTTTTTTGGACCGAATTGAAACCGAATCTGCGAAAAAAACCCACATAATTACCAAATCTGCTCACAAAATTTCACCAGAACCGGTTGAGAAATACGACTTAGGTATACAGGAGTACAATCGGACATCTAGACATCCTTCGGACATCTGGACATACGACAGCATTTTTGTCCAAGCTGAAACGGGGAAGCTTCGCTTGCGCTTCGCGCTTTCTAGTTTTTAAAATGGTCTGTGAAGCGAACACTTCATTGAAAGAGAGCTTGAGATGAAGGTACATCTCAAGTTTAGCAAATTAGTAGGTATAGTAGGTAGGATTAATTATTCTTATTAGTAGCCTATTTATAAGTTTGTTATAATATTATTCTTTTTATTTTTCTTAAGTTTTAGCTTTAGTTATTAGTACTTTATTTTTTAGTTTAAGTTAGTTTTGTTTTAGTATGTACTTAATCATAATAAAAGATTTAAGTGAAAATAAAAAAATATTCTTATTGAGAGGTATTTTGATTATATAAATAAAGATCTAACTCATAGCCATAGGTAGCCGAAATTAATAAAATATTTACTTAGTAAAGCTATGCTTCACCAATTCAAATAAAGGTACCGGTTGAGTACCGAAATAAATACTTGCACTCGTGAAAAAAACCCTTCAATTTCCGGCGTGAGCAAAATATTTACAATAATTCTAAAGCTTCGTTGGTATAAAAAGGGTCGCCTGTTTACGGAGTACAAGTAAACCGGGTAAAATCTTCATTTTTTAAACAAAGGGTCCGGTTGAAAATACTCGCTTATCTCCCAGGCTAGCGCGGGCAGGCGGAGCAATCTCGTGCCGAATCAATTAAAGGACCTTCCAGGATCCTACTCCAATTTAGATCCGCTCGCCATCCGTTCTCACCCATTGGTTGGTCCGCTTCAAATTGTATCGCGTCAAAACTTGCTTACATTTATTAATGTAATTTACCGTGTAAATGTATTGTTGTTGTAAATGTAAATGTTAATGTAATTTTACAATGTAACTAGCTGCCCGGCGCGACTTCGTTCGCGTGGTACTACCCTACCCTATGGTGCTACCCTACCCTACCCAACCCCACCCTACCCTACCCTACACTACCCTACACTACCCTACCCTACCCTACCCTACCCTACCCTACCCTACCCTACCCTACCCTACCCTACCCTACCCTACCCTACCCTACCCTACCCTACCCTACCCTACCCTACCCTACCCTACCCTACCCTACCCTACCCTACCCTACCCTACCCTACCCTACCCTACCCTACCCTACCCTACCCTACCCTACCCTACCCTACCCTACCATACCCTACCCTACCCTACCCTACCCTACCCTACCCTGACAGCAAAATCCCCATTAACAAAATGATCCGCCATTTATTGAATTCATTTGTTACAAGAAATGTGAAGAACCGCTCGACCGATTTTGTACAAACTTCACATAAACCATCTACTAAATAGTCCGAATAAAGCCTAAACATTTGGTTTGGATAGATGAGCCCGTTCTTGAGTTATAAAATTACAACGAAAGGTGGCATTGATTTTTATATATATAGATTTGTCGTGGTCCATTCAACGGTATGTACCAATTTAACGTTCATATGTGCCTTACCTAACAATAGGCTTTCAGTGAGAAAATGTAGGACGTAGGTTTTGATTAGTAATTTATTTTATAATAAGTCAGATGATGAATAATGATGATGATAAGTAAGATTAACATGATCTTTTAATGTGCCACATTTTAATAATGTTTTAGTCACAAGGCGCCTATTAAGATGAAGAACTATAAGGTAAAAAATCATCGAAGTAGGTAAATAGATATAGTTAAGTACCTAATATTTTTTTTAGTTTTATTTTGGTTAGCTATCTCTCGGAATAGGTTCGACTATTAAAATTCCTGAGAATACTTCGATCATTTATCTTCGGTAAGGGATCGCAGCAACCTCCTGAACCGCCTCAACTTTCGAGAATCATACTAATTATTAAGATAAATAAATCTGGTAGGTAATGGTTTTAGTTCACGCGTTCTCTTTCAGCCGTATTAACAGACCTATTGCGATCTCACTTTACGATAATTAAGACGTCAGGATATAATTTCAGTCGATTGTTTGTCGCCTGAAACTTCGATAAAGTTTAGGGAAGTTAAAATCACTTAGCTATGGCATCGGTTCTCAGGAAACAAATTTCGTTGTGTTACCGACATTAAAATAATTATGAAACTCAAAACAATCGAATAAAAAAACCAGCCCTCTTTATTAGTACTTTAATTGATAAAAATATAACACCAACAAATTCCACTTAGCCGATTTATGAGTTGTTGGTGACGAACGTACGATGAGATGAGCGACATTAAAGTGCTCGGAGCGATTCGACCGACGCGATCCGGCGACAACGTGCGAATTTAGCACGTTCAATCGAGTGATAAATTTGGGCAATTTATCGTGAAATGACTCGCTATCGCAACTAACTTTTACATCTCTCTCCCGTTCTACGGCCAATATATTGACGTGTTGAAACCTTGCGCTCGGGACTCAAGCACGTATTATGATACTTATATTACTATTGCCAGAATGTGCTACTAATGTTAGCAACAACGCAGTGATAATACCTATGATAGTTATGTGATATGACGACTAGAGTGTTCCATGATGCTGAACTGGAGGGTTGAGGAAATGATATTATGATATAACTACCTATCGAGAACAAAGCATCTGTGTACTTCAATGTCTTTAATAGTACCGACAATCGGCTTCGCATGGTTGTAATAAAATTATATGTTGCGATTTTCAACTATAAAAATAATTTGATCAACGTTTAGGTATTGCTTGATATAACTAACGTTGTATATCCTCTTTATCCAAAGAGGAAACGCTGCCAGCCTTCTGGACTTGAAGAAATTTTCTATATATAGATTGTATTTTGTACATATTTGTTGTAAATAAAGAATAGATTGTGTTAATTCAAAATAAACCTTAAAACTAACGTATACAGATTAATACCATGTCGGCCAACCAATTTGTATAGCTTCACAAAGCACTTGTTATCTTTGGGCAAATGTCCCTTCCCCCCTCCATTTATTAGATGCTTTTGGTAGGGAGGTAGGTACCTTCTTTTTTACGAAGACCCAGCGCCTCGCTCTCTCAGATCTTGCTTGATTTTTAACCGACGAAAAAACGGAGGAGGTTTACAAGTCGACGCGTATATTTTTTTTTTTTTATGTATGATCACGCATAACTTTTGACAGTGTAGTCCGATTTTGATAATTCTTTTTTTATTGGATAGGGTATACCTCGAAGGTGGTCCCATATAAATTTGGATAAAAAATACCAACCCTAAGGATGGGAAAATAGGGATGATTTATTGTTCACACACAGATTTTAATGCTGAGTTGTGTATTACATCAAAAGAAATCAAAAATTAAGCATTTAGAAATTAGTAGAGTATAGCCACAAAAAATTATAAAATAAAAACTTTTTAACAAAAAATAAACCACCGAAAAAACTGAAAAGCAAAAAATAATTTTGAATATAACTTGAATTTTATAAGGTTTTGCAGTCGGGGACAAACCAATAACCTACGTAGATATTCAACAAATTTGTAGTCAAAAACGTAGTTTTATTTTCTAAAATAAAAGGTCATCCAAATACTCCATGGTCCCCATGACACTGGCGGCGTTACCACGCTGAATGGTTAGGCTTAACCTCTGGGCAAAAAAGTCACTAGCTCTCAATTCCCCAGAGGCCAAGACGTAGATATGTATTTTTTTTGTAATAATTGCTAAATGTAATGTTTGTCTAAAAAGGAAGCTAAGCAATATTGCTAACGCAATTCATTTTTTCGAATTTAAAGCTTGGGCTCTACCGCGTAACTTTGGTGGTAACCGTAACGAACACCATTAATTATTTCATCCAATGTTACGCACGCGGTATGTCGCGACGATGACCATTCGTGGGCCCTAATTGGATGAAATTCATTAATGGTGTTCGTTACGATTATTTGAAGGTATACGAATATTTGAAGGTATCATGAAAATACCACTTCAATTAAAAATTAAATAAACAATTGTATTAATCGCATGACCTCGTTTCTGGGAGCTTCGACCTCGTATCTTCAGACACAGAGCTGGCACAAGTTGGTCAGGCAGGCGACATAAAAACACTGACCGACTAACAGTGTGATCGTAAAACCGCCTGCAGAATAATAGCAGTCCGTGTACAGTATATAAAACAATATGTGGTTGATGCTACTGCAATATTTACTATTGTCTTTTGATTACAAATACTATGTAGAGACCTAAAAGTAGATTTTTAATTATTGGGAGGAAAGATTTCCAATTTAAATATATTTACTAGTTATGCATGAAATTAAATATTGGCTTTCGTGAACACCGTGCTGTCGGACGTGAAGTCCAGTTACCTACTCTCCAACTGACCGGTTAAAGCTTACCCCAAAGAAATTGGACTAAAGCAGTCCAATTTCTTTGGCTTACCCTATGTACAATTGGTTTGAAAGGAAATAAAGCACACGAGGTTCTATATTTAAATATTTATGGCAAGTAATATTTCAAGAAAATAAGATGGAGATTTCGTCGTGAGTAGTATTTTTTACAACATCAAATATGTGACCTTGGCGGAAGACAACGATAATAAAAATGTTTATGGTGAAATTATCCAAGACTTCCTGCAGACGTACCCACTAAACAGCAAACACGTGTACATATTTGAACAAAGAGAGTATATTAAAATTTAAAATGGATACATTTTGTCTTTACGAGACAATGAGGTTAAACGCTTTATATGATAGCTGTATACCTACTACGTCTGAAATGCGGATGTCTCAGGTACGCTATACGGCTACAGTGGTATAATGAAGTGGTTGCGTCATTTTGTGCAAAATTCCCAACCTCTAGACTAAAACGCTTATGTATGTAGTTCTAGAAATGCGTACCGTTTTTTTTTAATAAGTATAATTTTCATTTATACAGTAACTGTATGGCATCTTAATTTGTAGCAACAAAATATTTAAACGTCCCATTTCTTTGTAGTTTTACCCTTAGAATATGATAGATTTGTCAAAACTAGAGCAAGCACAAGATAGTGTTTATTTTGCAGCAGTGGGTCGGTAATTGGGTTAGTTTACAGAAATGGCGCCGCCCGCGCCGCGCCGAGCCGCCCTGTGCCACCGCGCCTTCTGATTAAACAGTTTTCGCCCTAATTGCTACTCTATTAAGTTTTAAACTCACAATTTCTACCCATAGCATATACTTATATGCGCTAATTTAGATTTGGTGCCGTACACCTCCCGTGCGAGTAAGGAATACCTTTATGCATTATCGCAAGGTACGAGTACACTAGCTACTGCTTTGAGTTCTAGCTTATGAAGCAGAATGACATATTTCATTATAACTATGCCGAATTCGTAACAATATTACGTATTTATATACTCTGAGATATTACTGTGTAAATACGAGTCCATTTTTGGCGTAGGTTGACCAATATTAACAAATGTCAGCAACAATAATGACAAAGCAAATGTCTCGGCGGTCGCACTGTAGATATGCTTCTGGAACAATCTATTAACTGAGACTATTTGATACAATTGAAGCATCTGTGTATACAATAGCGATGTATTTCCAGCCGACGCGCGACATAAAAAAGAGGGCTTTTAAAACCATTTCTAAAAATTATTGTTGACGAAAATGAAATGATTTTAGATCAACAACAAAATTCGTTGACGGTAAGGTTGACAGATGTCTATAACCTTGACCAACAATGACCGACGAGTTACTCGATTGGAGTCCAGTCATTGGTTTTTACAAGATGATATTATTGATTTTTAGAAGTAATATATCAACTTGTGTTACAGTAGGGGCTAGCCAGTTCTTTGTAATAAGCACAGTAATAAGGTAGTCAACCATCGTTCATCGGGAAACCAACCGCCGATGCAGACTGAATATGAGTGACACTCCTAATTACGTTGGTAACCGCCACCCGCTCTCGAGAGAAACTTTTAATTGAACAAATGAAACAATTTTAGCCTCCGCTTTACAGATTTCCTGGCATTTTATATTTTGGGTGAATATTTTATGATATTGATCACCGACTATAACAGTTTTTTTTTAAATACAATATGCCTCCAATACTCTATGGCACTACTTTTGCTATGCTATGAGTGTTGCGATATTTTATGAACAACTTATTACCTAGTAAGTGTGTGTACTCTAGCAAAATGTCACAGACATATGAACAAGATGTACAACTTTGCCAATAAGAGCCAATACGTTGCGAAACCCAAGGACATGCTCAACCCGGCAAGCTCAAGAATGCACTTATGTGTTCTGATCGGGCTACTTATCTTATGTTACATATGTATATCGAAATCCTAAGTCTATGGGTATACTGATATATCAGTCTGAATTATATATTTATCAAGCAGCATTCTAAATCTTACAACTCATGTTCAAAATGATATAACGGGTATCTATATCTATCTATTATATATTATGACGCTGATGAAAAATACACAATAAATATTTATGAAGGGAGACAAGTATAATGTTCGTACAATTCAATCATGACGACCTTCCGTCGTGTCCTCGAGATATGTAAATTGTTTATTCTTTCGGTGGAAAACACACGATTCCGTTTTCTGCGGAATATGTTATCTGTGCCATCTGCGAAGAGAGGAGGAGCGCGACCGCGGCGTGCTTCATTATTCAATTTGAATTTTGTAGAAAGCAACGATAAAAATGTCCGCAAATGATTTAAAATTACCGCGATCATCGCATCATTAATTTTGGGTATTCATTTTATTAGTTTTAATCTGCCTCATTATCAATACTTTGATGCGTAGGTACGTACGGCAGTAGTTACTTGCTAGGTTGGGTTATGGTGTGTCAGACACAGCGAATGCCGCGGTCGTCGAGAGCTCACGTGGTAGATATGACCAAACAGTCGCGCGGCAAAGAATCATGGCGAGATTTGTACATTTTTAGAGATTTTATTATTGATCCTTGGTGCCTAAGGAATAACTTGAGGCATTTAAAATATTTTTAGATCCTCGGGATAAAAATGCGACATTCTATGCCATATCGCCGAATCGCGACCATTATGTTGTTGTTATTTTTTGCGGGGTTTATAATGATATAATATATTTCAAGTATATTAATATGTTGCTGGTATTGTAATCTCAACATAGGAAGTTATTCGAAACTCTGTAAAATGTTTTTTTTTTGTACAAATCAATGGATCTCGCCATGATTCTTTGTGTCCTGCGATCGCGGCATTCTGGACACACCCTCAGAGATATAATTCTATGGGTTGTGTGTGCTATATACCTTCTGCTATTATCATTTACTATGGTGATATTGTGGTCAAACCATAAACTTTATATTAATAGCGTTTATGGGTCAAACAACTATTTGTCTTTGAATAGTCAAATGGGTAAGTCCGTAAATTCATCCTCATATCATCACACATTCATTATTTCTACCATAAAAAGTTTAGGCTATAATATCACTAAACGAACATAAACTTGGCTATAAAATATTTAGTGTCCTACGACAAAATGTATGAATAGCAACAAAGTAACGTGGCGTTTTATGCTGAATGAAAGCAATTTGAACTCTTGCAGACCAATATCTTGCGGTATTTCGCATAATATAATGCCTTATAGTGATTAACCGTTGTGTAAGGTTTTCGTGTCTTCATAGTATCGAGGGTAAGGCTCTTTTTGGAAACATTCCAAATAACAAGCTCCCGACACTTTGACAAAAATAACCTTATATCATAGTTTGTGCTGCAAACTAAGAAAATACGACTAGTCGAGTCTTTAATTTTGTTTGACTAAAGTAGATCGGGGGAGTAGTTACTATTTTTCAAAAGTGTTCAAAACAAGAGGATATAGACGTACTACAAAGCTTTGGGAAATAAGTCCCCTACTTGTGTTTGTGAATTGTGCATTTGAGTTTTTATTTACTTACTTATACTTTTGCAACGTTATATTTACTACTGTACTGTACTAGATAACTGATACACCCTAAAAATACTATATGGCAGAAATATTTTATAATTACGAATATATGGTCCATTAAAATTACTTTTTTCATGTAAAAAAATCGCAAATAACACGGCGACTCACGTTTTGTAAAAACAATTAATCCCTTGACTTGCGGTGTTTTCCTCGCCCTCGCGGGTCACCAAACAGTCAAAGGATAATTCTATATACTAATACTTACTGAAACTTACACCTTGAATATAAAATGTTTCCTTTAAATAACAAAATGTAAATAAAGCGGAAAAATTGTTCTATAAATAGACATAATTTTTCACCGAACAATATTCCGAGCATCAACAAACTCGAGCCTCAAGGGGCGAATATGTATGAAGTTGCCCGGAAAATGTCATTATATTGTGCAATGGGAGGCAAAAACCAATAGTGGCATACCAACATGGTTCTGTCTGTGTCGACAACAAATCGACATTGGCCCTGATTCTGTTGTTTACAACTAAACTAATTTTAATCTCATAAGTCTCTTTATAACAGAGAACATAAGAAAAGGATGTAAGAAATTTAGTCCTGTCAAATTAGTCCAATGCTTGTTTTCAATATGAATTTAGTCGCCATCTATCGTGGTTACGCCTAAATACACGCAAAATAAGACGGCAAAGATTAATTTGACAGCTTTAAATATGTTCTATCCTTTTTCAATAATGTTTGTAAGAGAGAGATGAGATGTGACTAAAATTAGTTTAGTGCGATTTACAACAGAATCGGCACCATTGTCCCCCCGACGATGAATTAGTCAGCGTACTGTGCTAATGATGGTGATTATCTTATTATACTCGTATATACGGATGAGTAACGTACGGTGGATTGGCCAGTAGTGGGCTGGGGAAATTGGCAATTAATGTATCCGCCGGCTCCCCCCTCTGCCCCCCGTTCCCCCACCCCACCGCGTACACCTTCTTAGGTTTAGTACACACAGCTGCAGTCATCGCAACTCGCCAGTGTACTAGTGTTTATACCCCCCCGACCAATAAGGGATCGACTGCAGGTGCTTAGAGCGTTACTCATGCATATAAAAATTTTGATCAACGACTCTTTTCCGCTCTACTTCCCCTGATATTCGCACTGGAAATGCATTTTTATCTAAAGCTATATGAGCGTGTCTGAGGCTGTTATATCCGGATAGCTCGCCAGGGAGGCGAGATTTATTCCATTCTTCCTCTCCTCAGAATACATTATTCTTTCTTATTTGTATACATAATTATAATACTTTTCTCGCCATTTCATCCTCTTGAGATTAGGGTCGTGACTGCCTTACGCCATGTGAATACACAAGTTGCATTGTTTGTTGTTTTTTTTTTTTTTTTTAAGTCAACAGTTTGACAAGCAGGCAGACGGGCCACGATGGTAAGTGGTCACCGCCGCCTATGGACATTTGCAATACCAGGCGGATTGCCAATGTGTTGTCTACCTTGTAGAGCTCTTTTTACGCCTTTTTTGAAGAATCCCATATCGTAGCGCTGAGGGAAAATCGTAATGGGGAGGTCATTCCACATCCTAATGGTCCGCAGTAAGAACGTCCGACTAAAACGTTGTGCGGACGATCGAGGCGGCTCGAGGATGTGAGGATGAACTCCACATCTCCGGCGAGCAGTGCGATGGTAGAAAGGTGATGGTGGCACCAGATCAAAAAGTTCAAGAGAACACTCCCCATTATACAGGCGGTAGAATACACAGAGAGAGCCTATATCTCTCCGAAGGCTAAGAGGTTCTAAATTGTTGTCAAAAATAAATACTTAACCCCACACTCATAATCTATTTATAACTAAATCAGTGTTGTATTGTCGTCCATTCACTCTTTCGATCATCATACGTCACGTGTCAGATAAAGATTTCGGAATTTTAACTTAAAACGTTTCATAACTTTATTATGAATAAAGGGGTTAGTTTTTGTCACGTAACCTATGGAATACTTGATATTAGGCTATTTATTTTATTTATATAGTACACAAAATAGTAAAAGAGACAAATCTTCACGATATAACCATTATGTATGATGCTTTATGTAGACTCAAACGATAAGTATAATGTACACGTTCATAATAATGAGCTCGATAATAATAATTATAGTTAATTTCCCTTATAGGTATAATGTTGAGATAAGTGATATAATTAAATAGGCAACCATGAAACATGAAGAAATAGAAAAATGTATCTACCTACACAATAGCCAGGTGATACACTAATTGACAACACGGTTTCATTAGCAATATATTGCACCGTTAATAAATATAGCATTGTTCAAGTTTTGCAATACATTGCGTGGCTTGAAAACATATTTTATTCATATAGTCTTTTACATATATTTTTCTATTTTTTTTTATTGAGTAACTAACAGCTGTAAAAATACATTAAATTAATGTAAAAATATTAAACTCATAAGCCAATAAAGTTTCAACATTCAGCTAAGTACAACACATTGTATCCTTTTCTAAACTAAAAATATATAATCTGTATTAGTTTTACAAAGAAAAAAAAGTCAATTGATGACTATACAACATTACTTTTAGTAAACTTAAATATATACTAAATTTATTAGTAATTAAAATTATTTATAAACTTACAATAAAACTGCAAATTAAGTTTTTAAGAATATCAAATTTTACAAAAAAAAATCGTTCTGTTGAAAGAAATGGTTGTGTGCGTCTACTATTACGAGTAGTAGTTACGTTAGTTTTACTATTACGAGTTTTAAGGTAAATAACAATGGAAACTGGACAAATTATTATTAATATCAATCCATGGAACACTCTGTCATCTCATCTCATTGCTGCCGCCAGGGGATGCGCGAATCTGCCCGCTACGGCAGTTTGCTACGAGCCGTAGTAGCGGTCGCTACGCCGTAGTCCCGATCGCTACGATCGTAGCGTAGTGAATGCGGCGCGTTTCACTAAACACTACGGAATCGTGAATCGCTTATATCCATTTTATAGTATGGAATTAATTAATTTCTGTATTTTAATGTTGGATGTAAAAAGGGATTTTAACTTTTGATTTCGTTTTGCTTTATGATAAAAGACGCAGTTCTAATTTTTTTTTGCATATTTAACAAATTAATAACTCAGTATTTATGGTAAAATGTAATAGTGATAAATTAAAGCGATTGGGAGTAGGTACTACCACATAGAGACCTATAAATTTTTTATGTGCAGTATTTTATCAGAGTTTTGAACTTTGACTGTTGGTGAAATTTGTTTGTTTCCAGGAATCAACCCCCTTTCCAGTCATAACAATAATTAATTTTACTATCAAATCAAAAGTTATGTGAATCACCTTTTGGCGAGTGGATTTTTTGAGTTTACATTGATAACTAGACCTTTTAAATTAAATCATTTAATTAATTCCACTCGCGTAAGGTAGCAAATTAAATTGACCTAAATAAAACATTCTGAAGGTTAGCTTTTGTTTAAAATAAGAAAGTGAAGTTTGGAATAACAACTATATGGTATCTATATGAGTAAATAAGGTTCAAAATATAAAAATTTAACATGTTTTCGTGGAAGTGGTTCATGAGTATAATAGCTCTTTTGGTAGTGGACGTGAGAACGCGCGCTTTGCAACAAGGTGAGTGCACCACTAGTACGTTGTGAAACAAAAAATAGTGTAATATTTAATATAAAACCTCCTTTGTAATGTTTGTTGCAATCCTGTAGAGAATCTTCTTTATAAAAGTTTACTTCAAGAATATTTAATTATTCTTGGGACTGTCAGCGTCAAAAGTAGTCGATCCTTTCATAGAAAGCCATGATACTAAAGTTATCAAGTGGTGATCAACTACTTTTGACACTGACTGTATTACTACAGTAAATTAAATTATAATTTTATATAGCAAAAAACCGATACACCCCCATTCTACTGGTAATACTGAAAAAACTAATGTCTTGAATATGGTATTAATGAACCCTGATTGATTATGCAATAACAAACGTTTGTGCATATTATTTGAGAAGGCACTATTTATAAGATTACTAAACAAGTACCAATAACAGTCTAAAGGGTGTAATGGGAATTATTCGACAAAATATAATAGAATTACACTATTAATATCTCTAATATAAAAATAAATCTCTATTTCCCTTGGTCACGCCATACCTTGAGAACGACTTAACCAATTTCATCCATCATTTTTTTAAATGTTTTCTAATACTCATGAGAAGTTTCTTACGTTGCGTAGAAAATTAGAATATTTAAGAAAACTTAACGGTAGGGCAGGGTAGCATATCCCTCGGGTACCCGGGTGAAACCGCAAGGCGCAACTAGTAGATTAATAAAAAGTTGGTCTCACTGTCATAATGTATAAAAAAGCCGCTCTTTTTGTCGGTGCGGGATTACATAACAGGCTAGTACGTAGTATTTATTTCCTTTAATAATAAATACCGATCCAAATTAATTATGTGAGGTTAGCTGCAATTTATTTGGTTTTTCTCTAATAATAAATTGCAGCTTGATGTTTCAACAAAAGTGTTTTTTTTTGTTATACCACAAATGTGGCAAACAAGTATACGGCCCGCCTGATGGTAAGCAGTTACCGTAGCCTATGGACGCTTGCAACACCAGGGGTATCACTCGCGCGTTGCCGACCCTGAAGAAATCTCTTCACACCCTTATTGAAGAACCCCATGCTGTACTCCATTGGGAAAACCACGGCGGGGAGCTCATTCCACAGTCCGAGCGCGTGTTATGGGATTATTAATAATTTAATATCATTAGATTTGATTAGACCGGTGATTAAAGCTATTACAAGAAGGGCTAAAGAGGAAATATATTTGTATACACGTTTCCGATATTTTTTTAACTCACATAATTAATTTGTATCCGTAATAGAACCCATTAATTAGTCAAATGTTTTCGATTTCACCCTGTTGTGGACATGCTATAAGGATAAAGGAACATTTTTGACGAAACAACAAAACATCCTCATGAAAACATAGCATGGTAACACTACCAAAGCTCTACAAACACACATTGTAGAGCGCAGTTTGGCTAGCTACCATACCATACCACTGTAAAGTGTAAAACCTGTTGCCAACAAGTATTCCAGCAGCTGCACTGCACCTTGGACCTCGTTTGCTTCTAGGCTTTGCATGCTTCCTTCGTTTGGCACTATACCATAAACCTGATTTCATTTTATTTTTCCATTTTCGAGATCTGCTCAGACGGTAGGTACTAATGGATTAACAGCAAAGAACATTGAAGAAAGAACAAAGAACTGAGAACATAAGTGCATGAACATGTCTGCATGTCCTGAGTCTCGGTTTAATTATGTCTCTTAAGTATGTACAAACAAAAAGTAGTATATTATGTAGTAATCAGTTATCTGGGTTCCATAGAAAAAGCTCTGCTTAGTTTGGGATCCCAGGATATCTTAGTTTTCAAAATAAACCTGCATCTACAAAGCATACATATGAAAAACAGAGTTTATAATATTTGCAAATCAACTGATTGAATACTATCAACTGAATTCACTGCTTGAAAATACCTACTCAAACAACAAACGGACTTCAATATTCAAAGAACAAATTCTGAACATAAATGTTTGAATTATTAATAGGTCAGAGAGCTCTATTTGGAATAATTTCATATTGTATTTTCATTTTCATCACATTTTAATAACCACATTGCAAAATGCTGGGGAATAAAATGGCAGCGCGTTTGTAAATGTGGAGCAACCTACCCACATCAAAGGACAATACTTGCTCAACAGTTTCTGATTTGGAAAAATAAATTAGCACAAAGAGGCGTTTTACGACACTTTCAAACATTCCCTTCCGTTTATTACCTAATTAGGATGTGGACCATACTTTCACTCGGAATAGTACGTGTTCCTGAGATTTATGGATCTTATGGCTTTAATCAATTTTCTGGGTACCGCCTTATCACACATTTCACGTTTAACTTCCATAGAGGAAGTAATTTCTTGCTCGAATCTTGCGATAACTCTAACCAATATAATGAATTTATTTTTGTTTATTTTGTAATATTAGTACCTATTTTTGGAACACTGGCTATATGTTCACAATATTTTATTCATGTTTTTGTGTATTAATATAATTTTGGATTTATCTAAAACTAGTGGACCCGTGGTCGACATTCGACCGTTTTTTTAGGTTTGCATAAATTCTCTTCACGTGTTTATATATAGGGTGATGGGAAGATGGGTGCAAAGCTGTAAGGCGATGATAGTTTAGATCATTTAGACCCTTTTTAGCCATGGTTGTCTAAGACGAAGTGTGAATTTTTTTTTTACCAATCTTTTCTGGTTTTTGGCTCAAAACTCCGAAACTTATCCGTTAATTGATAATTATAGCCAGTTTGGATGATGTGTGAATTCTTTTTCATATTATTTATTTAAAATAATCTGTAAGCAATCCAAACAAACATGTACTAAACATGTGTGTCATCAGTTTTTAGTTACAGTAAAGATTGGTAAAAAAAAAAAATCACACTTCGTCTTAGACAACCATGGCTAAAAAGGGTCTAAATGATCTATACTATCATCGCCTTACAGCTTTGCACCCATCTTCCAATCACCCTGTATATAAATATAATAAACAAACTATGACTATGATATGATTATGTTTGATTCTTCTCACATTCTTTTGACAGGCCAGATGGCGCAGTTGGTTAAGACTCTGGTAAAGATTCCACCTATTGCGCCGCAGGTCGTGGGTTCGATTCCCGCACAGGACATGCATTTGTGTGCATGAACATGTCTGTATGTCCTGAGTCTGGGTGTAATTATGTATATTAAGTATGTATTTACAAACAAAACATGGGAAGAGACCAGACGGCGTGACGCTGGTGCCTTGGAGCATGGGCCGTGCCCTGGTGTGGGACGTTACCTGTGTGGACACATTGGCAGCGTCCCACATCTCTGGTACGCGCGTCAGGGCAGGAGCGGCAGCGGAAAGTGCGCAGACCCTCAAGCGCCGCAAATACTCTCGTCTAACTGACGAATATGTTTTTGCGGCGCTTGCGGTGGAAACACTGGGCCCTTGGTCATCTGACACGAAATTATTTGTGCAAGACGTGGGCAAACGGTTGGTCTTGGCCTCTGGGGAACTGAGAGCTAGTGACTTTTTTGCCCAGAGGTTAAGCCTAACCATTCAGCGAGGAAACGCCGCCAGTGTCATGGGGACCATGGAGTATTTGGATGACCTTTTATTTTAGGAAATAGTATTGCATTTGATATAAAAAAAAAATATAGTTTAATTAGATCGCCAAGATACTTTGTAGTAGGATAGTTTCATATAAATAAATAAAAGTTTAGATCACAATTAAAAAAAAAAAAAAAAAAAAAAAAAAAAAAACAAAAAGTAGTATATGAATTATATCAGTTATCTGTTTTCCATAGTACAAGCAACAAGTACAATGTTCCAGGATATTTATTTATTTATTTCTCAGTTCGGCATGACATGTGTATGTGTGTATGTGGCAAACGTATGGTATAATATATGTAATGTTAATTTTATGGTTTTTTTATGCATTATTATATAAAATATTAAAAAAAAATATTAATGCCGGCGTCCCGTAAGGCTCTGTGCTGTCCCCAACACTGTTCCTTCTGCATGTCAATGATATGCTGTCTATTGACGGCGTTCATTGCTATGCGGACGACAGTACAGGGGACACTCATTACACGGGCCGTGCGAATATCCCTCGTTCCGAGGTGGAGGAAAGCCGCGAACGGCTGGTGTCTGAAATCGAGAGTACACTAACTTCTGTCTCCGATTGGGGTCGACTAAACCTAGTCCATTTCAACCCCACCAAGACTCCAGCCTGCGCGTTCACCGCTAAGAAAACCACATGGTCTGTGGCTCCACAATTCCAGAACACTTCCTAGAACATCAGTCAAAGCATCGGGATCCTTGGCATCGACATCTCCAGCTACGTTATGTTCCGAAGTCATTTGGAAGACAAGGTTAAGCTGGCATCCAAAAAACTTGGAGTGCTCAACAGAGTGACGCAGTACTTCACATCCGGGCAAAGGCTGCATCTTTTAAAGTCGCAAGTCCGGCCTCATGTGGAGTACTGCTGTCATCTATGGGCAGGAGCACCTGGATACCAGCTTGGGCCTTTAGACTCGGTTCAGCGACTTGCCATCAGAATTGTTGACGATCCCGAGCTCACAAGCGGTTTAGTTAGAGCCCCTCAGTCTGAGGAGAGACCTTGCCTCCTTATGTGTGTTCTACCGCTTGTACAACGGAGAGTGTTCTAAGGAATTGTTAGACTTGATGCCCACGGCTACCTTCCACCATCGTAACTCTCGCCATGGACGGGGAGTCCATCCACACACACATTGAAACCAGAAATGTTTTGAACTGTCCGGGCTAAAAGGAATTTTGAATAAATAATAAAGAATGTTCACTAATTTAGATTTTTAGGTCTCCTTATTTTCTATAGAAAATAAAAAATATGTGTGAAAGAATTATTTCGATACGTCAATTAGTTTCCGAGATATGGAATTTTAAAATAGGCGCCTCGTTGGATTCCACCGGCCCGTACTCGATGCGTGTGACGTCATGTTACATCGCTCGCTCAGTCAATCGCGCTCACAGAACAAATACCCTGACGGGGTCGCGCGTTTCCGTACGTTTCCCCAGTTGATTATGACTTTTTTGGTTTTTAAATTTCCAATATAAATACTAGGAAATCATGTGTTATGCCAAAATGTATATACAACCACCAGTCCACCGGAAAAGTTGATTTTACTCGTTCCAATGGATGTCCAAATACGAGAGAAATGGATAAAAACTCTATTCTATTTAAAGATAAAAGCAAAGTTTATTGCTGTAAAGATCGTTTTGACGTAAGAATGGTGACAGTCTACTATGTACCTAAATATTTATACACATTTGTAGTGTGCAGTTATTTGATACCTCAGCGCAGCCCCGGTTTCACCCGCGCGTAGCGTTTTAATTATTTTGCGCGGAACCCCTTATAAATTATCTGAAGTAAAAGAAGCATAAGTTATTCCTTATAACATCCGCTATCTACCAGTGAAAGTCTCGTCTATATCGGTCCAGCCGTTTTGGAAATCAGCCGGAACAAACTAACGTAAGACGATGATTTTTTTGCGTGGAAAAATTGTTATTCTTAAATAAATGAAACATACGTTACTTCTTATAACATAAGCTTATCTGAGAATAAAATCCAGTCTAAATCGGTTCAGCCGTTACGGAGATTAGCCGAAAAATTAATAAAAAAATGTGTTTTTTTATAAGAAGGTACCTAAATTTTTTTTATTAGCGTGGGGAAATCCTCTTAGGATACCCGACCATCTTGGGGGGAGCGCGATCAGATTATGCCGAACTTTTAGCGGCTTAAACCCCAACGGGTGTCGCCAACCGTATATAGGTACTTTCATGTGCATTAAATAAAAAGTTGTTATTTTGATATTACATAACAGACACTTCAATTTTATTTATTTGGATATATAAAGTAGATTGTGTTCCTGCGCGTGAGTAAGGTAGCCAGAGCTCATTGGGGAGGGGGGAAAGGTCGGTAACGCGTGAGCGATGCTTCATGTGTTGCAACCGTCCATATGGCTACGGTAACCGCTTACCGTCAGGTGGGCCGTACGTGTATGCTTGTGGTAAACAACTTAGTTAGGACTTAGTCGTATAAAAAAATATAAGACATAAAAAAGGTTAAGTACCTACATCTATTCAACTCGCTGCATTTGCAATATATCAATTTATTTAGTTAAATTTACTAAGAAGAGTATAAATAGGTATAGACAGACATTACTAATTTATTGTCTATAACATGAAACTGAAAAGGGAAATAAGTACCTACTTGCTTTGCAGCTATAAAATAATTATTTTAGGTTTATTAGGCAGACAGGAGTAACCATTTGCATTCTTTCTTCTTGCTTTTCGGCGGCAACGGAATAACTATTCGTCGATAAATAATAAAACTTGTAAAATAATTATATATGATTTGGACATGTTATTTAATTATATTACATTAATTATTAGATTCAATTTAAAATAGTTTTGCATCCTATTCTGTAGCGAAATGTGTAGACCTTATTTTATGATTCCACCTAAATTGTACGACATTTCTGACGAAATAATCATTTAATTTCAACCATAAGTCCATATATTTTCAAATCCATAAATCAAATCCAAAATACTTTCCACTAATAGCGCAAGATACCTACGTACCACCGCTAGCGACTAATATGAGTGAACGGAGCGATGGAACATGACGTCACCTGCGGTCACGTGACCGTTAGCGGGCCTCGATATTTAGGGGAATTTTAAATGTCTGTAGAATCATAACTACTTGGTTTTTTTGAACGAAACAAAAACTAATGTATTTGTATACATAATTGCTCTACTGATACAAACTTTCAAGCGGTTTTGCATACCTATAATATTAACATTCCTCATTCTTACAATATGATATAGTACCTTCTCTCCTTACTTGTACTCGTATGCAGCCTCGTTTTGAATAAACTCAGAGACATAAACTACAGTAAGAATGTTTAAGTTTAATATAATGTAGTTACGAACATATGATCACAATAAGATTATCGTGTATACATGAGAACTTCTTGTTCACAAGTTTGAGAGGGTTGAGTTGACTCTTCAGTTCAATCCCGACATGTTTGTTGTAATAGGCGTTTGTGAAGTTCTGACTTCTGAGCCGTCGCCGTTGTTGCCGCCGTTGATACCGTCTCTACACTTCTGAACAAATGTACATTATAGCCATAATCTATACATATAAAATCCTGAATATAGAGTCCTGAATGACTGAGAATCAAAGCAAAGCTTAAACCGCTGATCGTAGAGACCTGAAACTTGTGTTCTTTGTATGACGTAGACATCCGATAAGAAAGGATTTTCCGAAATTCTACCCCTAAGGCGGTGAAAAACGGGGGCAAAGTTTGTATGGGACAACAACGTGATTCCTTGGTCCGATCTATTTACAAATTTGGCGTAAACATTCTTTAACAGGATTTATGGAAGACGTGTTTCATATTTTATTGAAACTCATCACCTAACTGGTTAAAAAGGGGTAGAAAGTTATTTTAGGGATGATTTGAATCGAAATTGATATCAATACTCCTCAGTGCTTTTGATTTAAATATTCTTTGATAGGTATTTGACATTCCAATTTTAAAGAGTATTGCCACAAGTATTGCATTGCACCGTAGACGGAGAATTATAGTTAGACAAGCCAAGATACGCATATGTCAAAACGTGTATGTTTGAACAGGACTAAGCGTATTTTTGTGTCCCTATTTCGCGTAGGTATAGGTTTTTATTGTTTGACCTCAGTGTCGATATTTGTTGATGAGAGCAGTGAAACTGTGAAACCCTAATTGTATATTATTTGTGACTTTGTATCAACGTTGTCAGACGTCGTCGTTTTTAGGGTTCCGTAGCCAAATGGCAAAAAACGGAACCCTTATTGATTCGTCATGTCTGTCTGTCTGTCTGTCTGTCCGTATGTCACAGCCATTTATTTCCGAAACTATAAGAACTATAATGTTGAAACTTGGTAAGTAGATATATTCTGTGAACGCAATTAAGATTTTCACACAAAAATAGAAAAAAAACATTAAATTTTGGGGGTTCCCCATACTTAGAACTGAAACTCAAATTTTTTTTTTTCATCAAACCCATAAGTGTGGGGTGTCTATGTATAGGTCTTCAAAAATGATATTGAGGTTTCTCATATCATTTTTTTCTAAACTGAATAGTTTGAACGAGATACACTTCCAAAGTGGTAAAATGTGGGTCCCCCCCCCTGTAACTTCTAAAATAAGAGAATGATAAATCTATAAAAAATATATGATGTACATTACGATGCAAACTACCAACGAAAATTGGTTTGAACGAGATCTAGTAAGTAGTTTTTTTTTAATACGTCATAAATTGAAATTCATATCAAATACTCAGGTCTATACTACCATTTACTTATATACCTATAGGTTTGTACGGAATCCTCGGTGCGCGTGTCTGACTCGCACTTGGCCGGTTTTTTTTTTAACTGATACAGTAAGTAAATCAAAGGATTACTATACTCAAGCATATTTTCTGTATATATCATACCGCTGACAGCCTACCTACCTACTAATTCATTTCATATCTACGCATTGCACCAAGCTTTCAACTCACATAGAGTTCAACTGTTTTATAAAATCGGATTGAGTTTTTAAACATTTTTGTCTGTCTGTTCCGGTTAATTAGTATTCCGCGCAAAAAAAATTTAACCGTTCGCGGGTGAAACCGCGGGGGTCTGCTAGTTTACAAAAACTAGTTTAACAACTAGTTTAAAAAGCAATGGTGTTTTATAAATCTCAAATATATTTTTATGATTGATTTCTTCTGTTTATAAAGCTGATGTATAGAATCTGAGTATGAAAAATTACTTCGTAGATTGTTCTGAAGCTGAAATCCGCCAGCAACCCCGAACCGATTCCCTTCTAGGCTTTATTATTATTATCGCTTACCACCCAAAGAATTTAATGCCCTATGAAAATCTTTGTTACCACCTTGAAATGTTGGGCAATTGTAGGCTTGTAATATAAACATAATTGTGCACATATCAGTGGTTGCATTTGGCACATGCTCTTTTCAAATTCAATTCAAAAATTGTTTATTCAATATAGGCCTTAATAAGGCATTTACGAACGTTACAATTGATTTTACCACCGGTTCGTTTTTCTTTGGTTTACTAAATGACTAAACGTAGATCGAAGTATTTGGAATTCCGCAGACCTTTGTATATAGCTTTTATAGGTTATAAAAAGGCTTTTGATTCTATATCACATGTTGGCATCTGGGAAGCATTGCGGTCACAAAATATAAAAGAAAAATATATAAATATCCTCAAAAATATTTATGCCAACAGTACAAGTAGAGTTAAACTAGATAGAGTAGGGGAAAAAGTCAACATAAAAAGAGGTGTGAGACAAGGCGACCCGATCTCTCCAAAAATTTTTATAGCTATTTTACAATACATAATGAAAAACTTACCATGGTCTAAGCAAGGCATCAACATAAATGGAAATTATCTGAGCCATCTCAGGTTCGCCGATGACATTATTCTGTTCTCAGAATCTTCACACAAATTAAACAGCATGATAAATGACCTAAACCAGGCTAGTACAAGAGTTGGATTAGAAATGAATCTTGACAAAACTAAAGTCTTGACTAACCACCATACGACACCCATCTCGGTTAACAACATTCCTCTCGAGTTCGTAGAAAAATACGTGTACCTAGGCAAACAGATATCTTTTGGCAAAGAAAGAGGTACTGCAGAAATAGACAGAAGAGTAGCGATCACCTGGAAGAAGTACTGGGCTCATAAGGAAATATTTAAATCGCAACTTCCGTTGCCTACCAAGAAGATAGTTATGGATACTGAAATTCTACCATGCCTCACGTACGGTTGCCAAACCTGGACGTTCGATCTCAAGACCAGAAATAAAATCGAAACTACTCAAAGAAGAATGGAGAGAAGTTGCCTAGGTATAAAACTAAAAGACAAAGTGAGAAATTCAGTAATCCGCAAGAAAACAAAAGTAACCGATGCGCTAACTTTCTCCCTTCAACGAAAGTGGAAATGGGCCGGTCACTTGGCTAGGTACACCGATGACAGATGGACCCGGAGAATAATAAAATGGTCGGGCCCACGTGGCACTAGAGCGAGAGGCCGGCCTTGTGCTAGATGGACAGATGAAATAACGGCGGTGGCAGGCCGAAGACGGCTGCTGACTGCAGAGGACAGAGAAAAGTGGAAATCCTTGGAGGAGGCTTTTACCCGAAAGGGGTCCATACAACCTTAAAGAATAGCAATCAAATCTTTATTTATATAAATTCTTATTATAATATAACAAAAAAAAAAACCTCAAATTATTGCTAAATTAATTATACATAATTTATTTTTAATTGTAATTGTATTGCATGGAATTAAATAAAGCTTTATTATTATTATTATTCACTTTATTTCTTTTTCTTCTTAAAATTATTTTTTTATAACATTAATAAAAATAAAATTCAAAAATATTATAAAAAACCTAATCCTATGTATATATGATTATTTTTTTTACAATATCTTTACAAAATCTAAAAATGTTATAAAAAACCTAATTCTAGAGTCCCGCCGGTATTATTATTAGGGAACTAATTGTTTGAGCTGTTATTTAAATATTCGAGATGTTATTATGATCAGTTGAAAAACATATTGAGCAGTTATTTAATTTAATGGCGGTTGATTAATTATTGCGACAGTAAAACATGGACAGTAATAAAATATCAATTAGTCGGTTATTTTATCATACAATGTCAATTCTAAAAATAATTGAGCAGTCCAATAACTGAATGAGCGGTAAAAATGATGGAATGAGCGGTTAGATAAATCAATTCGGCAGATCATAGCGAGCGGTGACACCCGAACTCAAATTCATTGAAAAGAGAGGTAAATGTTCGTTAGTTGGGCGGAGCTTATTAGCGCGGGTGGCGGAAGCGACCAATCACGTAATCGTTTAAATTACGAATAAAAGTTCCTATTATTATACAATTTGTTTTATTTAATTCCTTCAGTCAAAGCAAAAGTAATTTAATTTTTCATTACTATTTAAGTACTGTTTTTAGGGTTCCGTACCAAAAAGGTAAAAAGGAACCCATAGGGTGCGACTTCGTCCGTCTGTCCGTCCGTCCGTCACACCGCTATATCTCGAAAACTACTTTACCACCTCATTGTTTATAGAATTGCTTAGAATGAGATTTCTTACCGACAAATTCCGATTTATTACTGCCCACACGTAACCGCTCGTTCAATATTTTTTACCGCTCAATTTAATTATTTCCTGCTCAATTATATATTCACTGATCCATTTCATTATTTTTTATTACTCATTTTTGTTTACTTTACTGCTTAGTTTTAACTGCTGAACTAGTTATTAAACGTGCCATTTATAATTTTTAACTTACCAAAACCGCTATTTACAACTGCCTCTTTAAATCAGTGCCTTATTATTATTATTATTAGATCGAAGTTTTAAATATGCTGAATTTTAGGGCGGATGCTGATATAAGAGAAGTATATGAGTAGTCTGCCCTGTAGCTGGGGCTTAGAATAACAGCTACGGTGTTCCCCTGCCTGTCGTAAAAGGCGACTTAACGGGGCCTTTGGGGTCGTGGGCAATCAGGGCGGGGGCTCTGTGCGCTCAGAAGCGACCCCAAGGAGGACGATGGGTCGACATGGACGACTCATCGTGCGATAGCACAGCGAGGGTGCTGGGGGGAGGTGTCAGACTTCCCCCGGGATGAGCTATCAAAGCGCCGCGCTTCGAGGGGTGAGCATGTACGCGTTCAACACGAGAGTCCGCCCCCCTCTACAGCGCAGATGGTGACCACCGTGGGGTTTTAGCCGGTACAAGTCCGGCATAACCTGGCCGCTACCCCCGGGGCGGTCGGGTATCCTATGAGGATTTCCCCAAGAAAAAAAAAAAAAAAGTATATGAGTAGTAGGTATTGAGGAAATATTATTTAATTTTGAGGTGTTTCTTATAGATTTCTTCGTGATCAATATAATAATAATAAATATCCTGGGAGATTCCTCACGCACGGTTATCTGATTTCAAACTAAGCAGAGAGAGTATAAAAGTTATCTGTTTTCCCTAGTACACTATGGAAACTATAACTGACTAGATAAATGTTATACTACATAATACTACGCTTTGTTTTATACATACATACTTAATATATGTACAAGAACATACAGACATGTTCTTGTTCATGCGCATGTACGTCCTGTGTGTGGGAATCGAACCCACAACCTGCAGCGCGATAAGTGGAGACTTACCAACCGCGCACACTGGCCCATAAAATTGCTCAATATCTTACCTAAAAATCTGAATTATTTCCTCACAAACTAAATGTCTTTATTAATTGTCACCAGCAAGTAGCCAGCCTCACCGATGCTACAGTTGCTCCACGAACAGCACGTCCGAGCCGTGCGACCAGCGAGCTGGATGGACGACCGTCGAGTGCCCGGCTAAACGATCTCTTTGTGCCACCACCATCGTTTCTCCTGGTAATATATGTGAATTTTCAATTAAGTAAATTTCTGAAAAGAAAAATATTCTATTAACATACCAGATCAATTAATATTCAGAATCGTTCCCACAAATAAGGTTATACAGATTTGAACATAGGTACGTCTTGTTAAAAAGAAGCATATAGAAATTAATATTCATTCAGTTTAAGCAATTGTGTACATATATAATTTAAATAATTCAAAATTCAAGAAATACGCATCGATTGGACCCAATTATATTTTTATGCCTTTTGCGGTCGAGACTATTGGACCGTGGAGGTCACTGGAGGTCCGAAGCTCACCGTTTTGCTCTCACTTTGTCATCAAAATTGATCGAGACCTCCGGAGACTAGCGGGCGGGGATCTTTTTCCGCCAACGCGTCAGCTTGGCTATCCAAATAAACGCTGCCAGCTTTCTGGGAACCTTGCCGTTAATGGGAAGCAGCGGCAAGCTTGAGGAAGTGTTTTATATAATAGATTGTATTTTGTACATATTGGTTTATACCTAATAAAAAAATATACAAATATAAAATAAGTGAGAATGAGATAGCTTGGTATCCATATACAAACAGGAAATTGCCAGCCTGCTAGGAACAGCAGTAGTAGCACGGTAAAGTAATCTATAACTTTACCATGGCGATAGACTCGAGAACAATTTCTGGAGTAATTCTAGAGGTACCATAGTTTGTAAAATATGTACAATAGTACTTATTTTTTGTGAATATATAATCTAAATAAATAAAGAATATAATATCTGTTTAATCTACCACCACTCAACAGTTAAAAGCATTCATTTTGAGGTTGAATTTTGTTTTCTAAAGTAATAATTAAAAATATAAACAAACCTATTCTGAGCCAGACGGTGAAATAATTCACTTTCAAAATGTATAAAGGTCAACATTGACGGACAGGCCGAACCCGCACATTAGGTAAAGGGTACTGCGTTATTCTTACACAATTTGTTTTTAAAATAAATTAACCATAACCACTGGCGAATGGCTTATATTTCGTCGACAAAAGCCCAATTGGACACAAAATATATATAAAAATTACAAGCACATAAAAATTGTGTAAGCATAGGTACCATCTATTGCTTTTGACAAAGAAATAGATGGTACCTCATTCGTATATTTCAATATAGATAGCAACCAATTTTTTCATACAAAAACATCACCAATAAAAATTAATCTGTTACTAATAATTGTACAGCTAATAATAAATTAAAAGCTTTTTGTTTCTATCCACAGATTACAAAGAATATCTGTCCTGCGCTTCCGCTACCGAGAACCCGTGCTCGTTAATATATAGTGCACAGCAAACATACAAGCTGACTTGCATCTGCAATGGTCAGCTCTGTAATGCACCATTTTCCAAGAAACTTCAAAATGAGCTACAAAATTTTTCATCTTCTTACACGGGCGAGCACAACGATAGTGCAAACATTACAGAAATGTTCTTTAGCGTGTCCAAGTTTGCTAACATCACAAAATCTAGTCTTTACAGATCGATAACTGATGAAATAATAGCAGCGACTGAAACGCCGTTACGGAACTCTTCAGAAGTGACGAAGCATACACCTGTTCCAGTGGTTCAAAATTCCCAAATAGTTTTAAAACAGGTGGACAATGTGATACCTCGTGCCGAGGCTCTGAAGCAGGAAGCCACAGTGCCCTCTGATGATGATGAAGACGAGAGTGAAGGCAGCGGGTCATATGAGGAAGCGAGGCATATTCCACCTGCCTCCGCCCCAGCAGCGCCGAGCTCATTCCTGCCTGCCGAAAATAGTGCATCTTCTTTACTATATTCTCTTTTTACAACGTTACTATTAACAGGCTTCGTTGTCTCGAAATAAAATATTGTGAAAATATCTCAACCATAGGTGTACTTATTTTAAATTTTTCCACGTAAGTACAATAAAATAATAGAGTAATTTACAATTAAATACTCAGAGAATTTAAATTAATTAGATTACCTATCGGGAACAAATTCGAACGTTTTGTAATTTTCATTACAATAACTCGTACGTAGGTGCATATAAAAATGTACTTTCTCTATATATTATATATTGCTTATGAAATCCTTTTCTCATCTAGATCAAGGTGTCGATTATCATGAATAGGTGATTAGGCTTTAATGACTAAATAAAAATTAGTACCCAGTCCACAATACTTACCGTACCGAACACAATGTTCACCGAATTTCATTTGGCATACATACATAGGTACATTGCATATTTGTTTAGTTTTTTTCCTTGACAATTATCTGAATTTCGATTCATTATTTGAATTTATTTACCGAATAAACGAATCGAAATTTTAATATTTTCTCTGACATAGCTGAATATAGCCGGATCCATACCATTTTACATTTGAATAAAAATATTAAAAAACTATTAATAGAAAAAATATGAACAATTTTTTCAAATGAAATTCGGTGAATAATATTGCGGTGATTCACATGTGATTCAACAAAATAGCTGAATTTATTATTATTATATTATTAATTTTTTTAACCTTAAAATAACGTTTTCATTTAATTGTCTCGTTTTAATGGTAGGTAAATATGCAGATAGAAATCTAAGATTGTCTCCTTTGTATTGGATATTATATTCATTTCGTTTCATATCAATGATATTACCACGTTATATGTGATAAAGTAGAACCATAAGAATAATAAATAATCTTCTTTAATCTTGGTAGAACCTACGTGCCAAAAATACGTACATTTTAACTGTAAATATACATTTATATATTTTTCTTTAGCAAAGATATTTGTCATAATAGACTCGTGTTCAAGAATGAACGACAAAGTCCTTATTATACCACGGCGTATTAGTTAATAAAGTTTATTAGACATATAATATTATCCTTTATGCATTGTCGATACTTAAATAAAAATAGTTTCCATAATAATATCAGAGGGTTTAAAATTTCATAGAGAATTTAAACTATATATTATTTTTCAGCACAATGTCATCATATAATACCTAATACATGAACATTTTTATTATTATAAGAGTCAATTAATGTCACCATCGATATATTATTTAAATAATGTTGTTGTGAATTATTAAATAAAATATAGTAAAACTTCAATATCATTTTTTTCTTTACCACTTTCGAATGTGTTAGCCATGTTTTAGCTAAGCAAACTAAAAAATGTCTGTGTCGCTGAGTTAGTCAGTGAGTGAATAGAAGCTATCCCATTATACTTTTTTTTGTATTGTGTATAGGCCTGTGTTTTGACCACAATCTCACCATACTAAGTGATGGCCGAAGGTGGTAAGCAAACACAGCCTAGAAGGAGCCAGCTGTCGGAAAACCCCGATAGATGCTTGGCGACGAATTTTCAACTTGAGTGTGGTAGCCAGCCAGATGGGTACGCTACCATGCTATGGTTTCCTCGCGATGTTTTCCTTCACCGAAAGCTCAAGCTCATTGTAGGATTCGAACCTGGGACCTTCATCTCGGTATCCGATGTCACTAACACTGAGCCATCATCGCCTTAAACCTTAAGGCTTTCTACTAATACTCCATCCTAGGCTTCGTGATTATTCTGTCAGTGGCCAAATGTTCATTTTATGAGAAAAAAGGTGGATCATAAAACATCTTTTGTTATACCTCTATTGTGCGGGTAAAACCGTGAGGCGGGAGCTAGTTTCACATTCATAAAGTATTGAAAGGAATATAGTGCTTACATGAAAATATTGCATTTGCATCCGTAATTTAAAACCATCAGCAAAGTATCCAACACATGTCTACTTGCCAAGAAAATTCTAATACGTTTTCCAAACTGCACGATTCAAACTGTGAGTTCTTGACTTAGAAAAACATTACCCTAGATGCGTATCTAAAAATAAAGTTACGGAAGTGCACTACTGCTTGACTCAAAATAGATATCTCACAACAAACTTTTTACAAGTCTGGATTATGAGTACCCCTTGATAGCGAAGCTTGACTCTTATATAAGTACTGCGGTACATACAAGTATGGCATCAAGATTTTTAGGTGCTACTTTTATGTTTTTTTTTAAAGAATCTACGTAGCTTTGATGATGATGAAGTTTATCAGATTTGATAGGCACATCTTCTAAACTAGCGACAACTTGTCTGGCTATGCGTCTGTCTTTTGGCTCAGGTAGATATGGGCTTTCATAAATGCCAGCATACTGCCAGGACTGTCTTTATTTGCGGATGATACTAAAATAATGGGGAACCCACTTATTTCTCACAACACAATTCAAGATGATCTGAACCGCATAACTCAGTGGACAAAAAACTGGCTATCATCTTTGAATTCCGGGAAATGCACTGTTTTGCATATTGTGAAAAACAATCCATATTTGTCATATTCAATTGACTTAGAACCCCTGAAATCAGTTGAAACACAGCGAGATCTAGGAGTTATAATGACAAATAACTTGAAATGGGATGTTCACATTTTGCAAATAACCAAAAGGGCTAACTCCATAACGTACATGATCAGGAAAACATTCAAATTCATTGACAAGCTATATTTTTGAAAATCTATAAGGCATATCTCCGCCCACTATTGGAATATGCTTTTCAAATTTGGAGCCCATACTTTCAAAGGACATTAACATGCTAGAAAAAGTTCAAAGGAAGGCTACCAAAATGGTTGTCGGTTTAAAAGACAAACCATATGATCAACGTCTTAAGGAAATTAGTTTAACGACCCTGAAGGAACGAAGACAACGCGGAGACCTCATAGAGACATATAAGATACTAACTAGGCACTATAATGTGCAAGAATATGACAATTTATATACAATGAATAAAAATTACAATCTCAGAGGGCACTCCCTTAAAATCACAAGATCAATTAGCAAAAGTAACCCCCGCCAACACTTTATGCCTAACCGTGTCGTTTGCGAGTGGAATCAATTACCAGAGAGAGTTATCAGAGCAAAAACAGTGAACTCTTTTAAAAATAGACTCGACAAGTACTTAAAGACTAAAGTGCAGTGAAATAAAAAAATTGTTTTAGTGATATACACGAAATCAGCTAAAAGCTAAAAGCTGATTTCGTGTATATCACTAAAACAAATATTTTTTTGTACTGATTTTTTTTGTATCATAAATAAATAAATAAAAAATACGGTGAAGCAATATAACATCTACTTAAAAAAAGTAGGTAATTAACCATATGAGTAACAATATTCCCCAAGAATTGCAAATATAAGGAAAAAAATATTCTTTAGAAATAAGAGAAAAACAGGAATGTGGTTTACTATACCTTCGTTCTTGATCTTACAACTTTGATCGACTTTATAAATATAAACAAATATTGCTCACAATATGTTCCAATTAAAATTAAGGGGCTGGACAATAATGTATTATCACATAGTCATATGCCAATCGTAAAATCATTCGGATTACGATTTGCCTTGCGTAAGGTAAGATGCATAATAATGCGAGCGAAGCGGGAGTAGACCCCCTAACAATAGATATGCATAGAAATTACGTTTGAGTAAAATGTGTCTTATTTAACAGAAAAATTGGTCGCCCTACAAAACGCAACATAATCATGGCCAATCGGCCACTGACAAAATCGTGAATGAATGTCCATGCATGCCTAATTTCATAGGAACATCATGAAAGGGCGGCACTTCACGATGTGCCCGATTTTAAGATCGTACTAAGACATAGGTAGGTACCAATCTATCAAGTGGACTGGAGACGGGCTAATACTTGATAACCCTTCAGCATACTCGTAGCGGAGGGCACTCGGTTTGAAATCTGAACAGCGCCGTCGTCGCACACAGGAATAATATACTTACGACCTAGAAGACAGATATTTGTTGTAAGTATGACAATAATTTGATGTGTTTTTTTTAAATTGTTCCGCATCAAGTTGGCCGTTGTTATATTTATTGATTAAATGTGTATCGCCCTCGGCATGGCTCGCGCAATTTAATTTCTGTTAGCTTTATTTCTGGTAAGTAAATCCATTCAGTTGTGTCAGTGATTAGTGTATTCAAACAGACAAACTGAAAAAAATAATAAAAATGGTCTCTACATTCTTACTCTTACATTACCTCCAATCCGTTTTTAGTAAATAATATATTCAACTGGTGATTATGATTTTTATGCTGTTGAGGCATCAAGCTTGAAATTTTAAATCGTTAGTTGTCCCACGCGGTATCACCCGCGTTCCCGGTATAACAATACCTAGAATAGAATAACTTTTTACCTAGCCTTTAACAGTTGGGGATACTGTAGCTTTCTATAAGTGAGAGAATTCAAACAAACAAACAAAATATTCAGCTTTATTATGTTAGGGTAGAGTAGTGTGACGGGTCGCTCACTTCCCTTCAATATGGCGAGGAGGGCGATGGCTTCCACACGCGTCATACTTGTGAACAGATGCTGCTTGTGGGGGCTGATCTGCTTAAGTTTCCTATTTATTTACTTATTAAATATCGAGTCAGTCTACTTTGTAGTTTTGCCCCCGCGCCGGAGCACGCAATTATTGTCAGTGCGATTAGAATGTAAATATTATGTAATGAATCTAAGCTTGTCTTGAAAAGAGTAATTGCTGAGTTTTTTGCCGGCTCTTCTCAGCAAATTCAACCTTCCAAACCGGTATTAGAGTATTAGAAGAGTCAGAAGTGCCTGCGAAGATCTATTTGAATAAATGATTTTGAATTGAGATAGATTGTGATAAAGTTCTTCAACATTCCATGCTCAGACCGCGATTACTTAGAAATTATTCAGTCTTTGTACTAACTTATACTATTTGCCACCACATCGCTCCTCCTGACATCGATGTAGAGTATAGCCTCACACATTGGATCCAAAACGGTTTTTCACCGAGAGTTTTTCTCAACGGTTTTGTCATCTTACGGATTTGGCCGCACAAGGCATTAATTTGGGATTCCCATGTTAACTGATGGTCTATAGTGAGTGACACCAAGGTATCTGAGACTTAGAGATTATTAATTTTAAATTGTATTGTTTACTAATATAGGTATTAGGATCTTACAGCAAATATAAAACGAGACAAGATTCCCAGGAGACTGGCGCGGCGGCGGTATCTCTTTTATAATAAATATAAATCGAGGTTATCTTTAAATTGCGCAAAATCTGCAATCACAAATAAAGCATGGAACCTGTTAAAGTTGGGTGCAGAAAGTCATATGATTTTAGAATCTCTCTCCGTCACTAAAATCCCTTTTATAAATATGGCTCATAAAAGCAGCTTTATCTTCAAATTAAATTTCCGAATAAAGTATTTTCGTAGTACCTACGTTTACAATATAATAGGTACGCATCGTTACTTTATTGTTAGACGTTTTGTTTTTAACAAAGGTATCGTTTTGGCTTCGCTAATATTGTATGCTTTCGTTTTTTATTACGAGTAGTTGTTGCATATTTTTGTTGGTTCTCTCTTTGTACGAGCTTAGAGAGGCTCCCAGTGTTTCAAAGAGAACAAATTTTAAAGTCCATGATTAAAAACGATGTTCATTTTGTTTTGAGTCACTTGTCCGGATCAACGTGCTTGTCTCGAAATAGTAATTTAGAATAAGGCCCTCTCTACAAAGGACCGCTTTTAAGAAGATACCTGATACTTATTCAGAGGTAGGTACTCCAGGTAATAAAATACGAGCTTAGAGAAATTTACCGACAGGAATTTTGGGAGTTCCTCAATTAATCTTCTTAATAATCTGGGAATAAGTAAATACTCGTAGTTTTCCTTCTTTTATGTCGACATTTATTAAAAGCTCTAGTTCGTCTCAATTGTGTGTGATAATAAGGCACTATTTTGTAATAAAGATCTCATTCTAATCAAAGATTTACTAAACAAGGTTAAAATTGTTGAGTCAGATGAACATTAAACATTTAGTAGCTCTAAACATTTTCTTCTCCAATTCAAAATTATTGTATAGGCATAGGTAATTGCTATGTGTGCTTTATGTTATTTACTATGTCAATAAGTGGCGGAATGTTGTTAAACTATGGATCCATTATAATTGATTGATATGCAAATAGGAATTTGCACTACTGTACATTGCTAATCTGCTTAGGTATTTGGGTAGTGTATGTTTGTTTCAGTGTCAGTTTTAATGTTACACAATTCACTGTTGTAGTTAATTATGGATTTCGAGTGATGTTAGTGTGCATGTACTATTGTATCATTCTTCTTCTTCTTATTTTTAATTTTGGCAACCAAGCCCTAATTAGGGCTCATTTCTGCCAGTGTCGAGTTATATTATAGTTTCCAGTCACAATAAATCACTTCACATTATAGTCCTCAGTCAGTCACCGTCCATAAAAGTCATGTTTTACTACAATGGTGGTCATTGTAGTAAAACTCTACACGGACATTTTGAGACAACTTGAAAAGTCCCGATACACATAATACATTTATTTTCACTTCACTGGTGCACATGGATGATCTTTATTGGGTAAAATACCACCAAAAATACACAATAAAACTCAAAATACACAAATTTATGAAAATAAAAATGAAAATGCTACGTCACTCTGCAAGTTCCCGCCAAAAAGTCTATTGTATCATTTTAGTACCAGCAAAACCCTTACCACAGATACTAAATAGTTACTACGCAACCTTACCTCCTTATTAATAAATAAGAGGATTAAAATATATCCATCACTTTCTAATTTCATATAACAAAAAAGGCTGGGGCTATCTTATATGGGTACAAGACTGACATACACCTAAATTTATTCGAAACAGTGTGTAATTTTTGGTAATAATAGGTTTTTATAATTATCAATTATCTTCACCGTGCATAGGCCATATTTGGACCATCGTTAGGGATGATGTGGCCGAAGGTGGTAAGCACACAAAACCTAGAAAGGAACTGGCTCTCAAATGCAGCGGCCGCGCTAAAGATGGTAACCCGTCAGGCGGGTACTACCTGTCCTATATGTTTTTTTTTTTGTAGTAGGTATGTTCAAGTGGAAAGTAGAGAATTTTCTTATTGGTATAATTATGGTAGGTACTAGCCAAAGCGTATTGTATACCTAAAAGCTTGCGGTAGGATTATTATAATTGTCTCGCAACGACAGCCTTCTGGTGCGGCGTCATCGGTAAGTGGACGATACAACGCGAGCATTATAGCCTCAACTTAAGCATGTTTGTCTGAGTAGCTACCTAATTGCTGATAACAAAGGTTTTCGATCTTAAATACAATTTAAACTAATTTAAGCTATACGTTTAATTAATTAAGTATCAAATTGTTTTGTTTTCAATATGATTCATGATAGTTAAGTAGTTACTTCAAGGCGAATGAAACAGAATATCCCTGTGTCAAATAATAGATGCATAAGTTTGAAGAAGGACTATACCTTCAATGCGAGAACTTGTTTTTTGCATGTCAAGTATATTATAGTTAGGATAAGTATATTTTATAAATTTCCAGGTCGCATAACAATCGAGTTTCAATGGTTGTCTATATATAACATTAACCCAGCGGGCCGCGGGGAGGAACAATGCGGTGAAAACTTCTTTCATCGCTTCGCTGAACGCTTTATATCTTGTCTGTTCGCACCACTGTACTCATACTTGAGCATTTCATAATAATTTTCAGTAAAAACTTGTTTGTGGTCTTTGTTATCGATAATGGGACCTAATTGGAATTAAAGCTATGAAAAACTTTAGTTCAATCCCAAACAATAAGACGAAATAAAAATATTGTGACCGTGTGCGCTGTTCTCAGAATATGTTTTTTTTACTACTATGTCGGAAAACAAACATACGGCCCGCCTGATGGTAAGCGGTTTCCGTAGCCATATGGACGCTTGCAACACGAGAAGCATCGCTCACGCGTTACCGACCTTTCCCCCTCCCCTATGACCTCTGGCGACCTTACTCACGCGCAGGAACACAGCTTTACACAACATAAAGTTATTTGGCTGCGGTATTCTGTAAGGTGGAGGTACTTCCCCAGTCGAGCTGCTCTTTGAGCAAATAAACACTATGCTCTACCTCTCTCAAAATTATTATTAACAACTTATACGTCCTCCATCCCAGTAAGAGTGTGCTATTCTCCCTTAACCACGGAGATTAAGGCTGTCAGTGTACCGTACCGTACTGTTCTTTATTGTACTGTATTTGATACCACATGAGAGACTACTACGACTAATTATAGAAAGACAATTCAAACAAGTTAGAGGTACTTACTGCAAACAATGTAGGTGGCCTAATGCTTAAGCTAATCTCCACCACCACATTATAACTTAACCTTACCTTCTAGGCAACCTATTGGGTAATTTTCTGAATTCCATCGACTATCACAACCCGAAAGACGTTTTCAAAGCGAAAACTAAACCAAAAATGTAAATAGCGCGAAATTCTAGTCAGATATTCGGGGCTTTTTATTTAATTTTCAAAGGAACTAAAATATTAAAGTGTCCAGCGACACAGTAAAAAATGCAATGTAGCATTTTCACTTGTACAAAGCGTCCTCATAACATTACATTACTTTTGTTTCAAACAGATGGTACGGTAGTGTAGGTATATACAGAGAGACCTAACATGTGTACGTTGCATTTCATTGAAGCTCTAAATTCCTGCTGAAATATTCCTCCTGAAATATGTTTAGTGCTGTCCTTCATTATGGTAACATTTGAAGCCAAAAAATAATTATAGTTAGCAATTTATTAATAGGTAAATTATTAAAGAACAATAATACAACGGTGTTTTCACTCATTTAGGAACATTCTAATGTTATGACTAAGATATGTATATACCTACAGGAAATGTTGATCAAAATACATGTACCCTTGCATTTAACATGATACATAATGTGTTTATAATTTAATTCCTCTGACGTGACTTCAAAGCAAAACAAACAAATACAACTAAAACCAATAAATCTATATAAAATGATTCGCACAAATACAATTACGAGGGTCAACGGAGAACATTTGCACTTGTACCGAACAGCCCGGGGTGGCAGGGGGGGCTTGGGGTGTTTGCTATCAGTCTGTCTGCAATAAAACCGTAACAAGCCGTAGACAGATTTTGTGCCCCTCGGCCGTCTGCGAATGAAACTGACTGATGTAATAATTCCCTCGTAAACGAACTCTTCTCGTCAAGATATCGTTAAGTCAACGGGCGTAAGTGTTCATAAATGTAGCACCCTACATCAAGTTCATATTATTGACATTTCCTTACGACCCGTGCTCAATCTTCGCAAGCAAACTCTGCTGTGTCGCTGTGATAGTTATACCTAAGTCTATTAGAAAACGTAATAAAGAAGCAAACTATAACGTACCTAAGAGGCTTTTTTAAGAGTTTGGCAAATCGCATGCATTATGTTTAATTTTGTATCATTCATCTGTCATCAGACATCCAATTTATTCTGGAAACAAAATCGATTCCGTATTATAGGGCCCCAAAGCTATTTTAAAAATTGCAGGCCGAGCTCTTTCCCTTAACGAAGGATCTACTCGTACAAATTACAATTTTTTCAGTAGATTGGATTGGCTCATCATGTAAATTAGATTCAGAATTGTTACACATATTATGCTCATGGGGTGATTATACATTACATCAATTCATGAGAGTTCGCGTTGGTGGGTGTACTTTGCAAATGCAAATTACGGTAGGCATTCTCTTTTCATTGATATTTTTGCCATTTTCATATGGAACGCGGTGGGCCTAGCGGGTGGCGGCGGCGGCGCCTGGCGGGTAATTTTATTGGGCGGTATGAAACGAACTTTACTCACAACTGTAAGCCCGCTCCGGTGCCCGCGCCCGCGCTTACACGTTTCAAATAAAATATTCACTCCGCAACTCAGTTACCTCTATGAACTTTTGAATTTTTAGATCGGATTTGCATTACACGTGCAGACGGGCTACCTCCACGCCATATTTTCATACACATTCAAAATTTTGTTTTTTAATCCCTTGGAGTCCTCAGTTGTTTTCAAAGATTTAATTATTTTTTAATGGAAAATAATATTCTTAAGTTAAATTTAGATTATGTATTACGCTCAAAAACTGTAGAGTAATTTGTATCTTATATAAGAAACAGACAATTCATGTCATACCACATCGCTATGCGAGAGAGATCATCCTATCTATTATATAATGAGACAAATAACAATGGAACCATAAAACAATTACATCAATAAGAGTTATATTTATATATTAATTTATACCTTCATAAGGGCCTTTCTGCAGGGGCCTAGATTGAAGAAATTACTTTGACTTTGACACACAAATGGGCGGGAATTATTAGGTAATGCTAAATTGTTGCCAACTCTTTATATTGTTTCATCTTACAATGCTTTTCTCTCTCTCTCTTTCTAAAACCTTACCGAGTGGCCAGTAAAATTATACCTCTTATTTATCTATAACACTTTTAAGGGAAAAATACTTTTCGGAATGTTTAAAAGTGCCTTATTAAAGGGCTAAACTGCTTCTGAAAATGTCTGAAGTTCCTGAAATTTTAGATGACGAAGTTTGTAACCTGGAACAGTAGTTGCTAGGTCGACTCGCCAAGTCACTGCCAAGTATCAAAAAAATCCATGATATCCAACGAGTAGTAGTCCATAGCATATATAAATCTCTCATAGCTCGAACCTAACGATCCAGCATTTATTAATTAAATCAACTTGCTATATTTTAATAAATATAGAATATAATTATATTTACTTTAACTCCTTTTACTTGGGGTAATCATAAACCGCTGCCTTGTTATTACACCTACCCGAGCATACATTAACGTTAAGTTATTACCTACTTCTTTATTTTTATAAAACATTCATAAAGGCCATGTTATATATGGCTGCAGTAATTTTCTTTTGTAAATAAGAATATCTACATACTTATATTAAAAGGACAGAGCCTTCGTATAAGTTCTTTGTTGAAATCTTTCCATAATGGACTAAAACTAGCCATGTGCTAGCACTTTAGATGTCCATGAACTTCCTAGCTCCTATTTAGATAGATCTAATTTTAATCTAGATAGAAGGACGGACCTATTTGCGCCTAAATAATGTATGCTAAGTGTTTCTATGTTTCGTGAGTTTCCAACTGTTAGAATAGATACGTTCCCGAATATTTGTTTAGGGGCTACTTGAAAAGGGGTCTAAGTTTACCCAATCACGTTTACCGACTCCCGGGAAGTGTATTACTCAATCTCCGAAGTTAAAACCCAAGAAGATGTACTGGATCTTTTTGTATTAAATCAATAAATACTTATATTATGTTAGCTCGTTATTTTAATTAAATTGGTCGCTCGAAAAGTAACTATTCCGACGGTAAAAATATTATAGCTCTACTCGTACCGTGATTTAACTGGAGCCCTCCGAAGAATATTTAATATAATATTAGTGAGATACGTCGGTTTCTCTTCCATGCTGAAATGGCTGAAGAAGTTTGAATGTCAAAGGTATGAAATATATTCTATAAACATATCCTCGTGTTTTTCTAAACCCTCGTTAAAACTCTCAAACGACACCCATTATACCTATGTAAGCAAATTACGAGAATCGTACGTACCTACTAAATAAAATCATTAACTATATTAGTGTTATACGATCTACGGAAACTTGGTTCAGTTCACCAAGAGTAATTTGGGTACCTAACCACTTTCAGATTAGGCACATTTGCAGTCTCTACGGTAGAGTTTCCAACTGCCTTACCTTACGTGTGTGACCAAAGTTGAGTCCTTTATCAAATTATCAACGGTAAGTATGTGTCGCTGAGCTAAGCTTCACAACAAAGAAAGAATACATGATGCTAAATAAAGTAACCAATAAAATATAGATGCACTATTAGGTTAAACTGTAAATTATAGAAATTTATCGTGAAATCCCTAAGCTCAAGTAAACTACGTCTTATACGAACATCAACTGTAGTCCCATCACGAAATACTTCAATTTATCAAAATATAGGTGTGAAATAATTTCTCAGCGTGAAATGTTCGCACAACACAAGTGGCATGCCACTATTGTGTTCTCGGAGAAATAAAAAGAAACCGCTACCAAGTCCCCGAGCCACATCAAGCCGCGCAGTACTATGTACAACAGTATACAAGTTGTAACATGCCACACCAAAACTGTTATTAACTTTACTATACTGTGCTTTAAAATGTTCTTTGGACTTACAATTTTGAAACTGATTAAATGAGATATATGAAGCAAGCGAATACAAAACTTAATTCATATTTTAGAATCTATCAGTTATAAACAATGCGCAGCCTATAAGCCGATAGGTCGAAAAGCTTGTAATTTTGCACAAGAGTTTCTTATGGTGCGTCCATGCTACGCGAAGCGAGCACGAGCCGAGCCTTCAACGAACAGGATTCGTTCGTTGCTCGCGATTTCAAGCGTGGATGTACTTAACGAGCCTTCCACGAGCCTACAACGAGCGCGATGCGAAACCCTGTGTTCGTGAAAAAACTGACAATCGGGCGGAGCGCAGTCGAGCACGCTACGAATGCTCGTTCGAGGCTCGCAAGCCCGTCCACGCTACGCGAATCGTGCTCGCAGTGTACTCGTTCGTGGCTCGGCTCGTGCTCGTTTAGCCAAGCATGAACGCACCATTTTATTTCCCGGAATTGAATTGAAACCCTTAAGAGGGCGAAATAGGGGATGGCGGAGTGTTACACAATTTCCGTAAACAAATGAAGACGATCATAACGATAAATATTCACTCTGAGAGTAATAATAACTTTAAAAGTTTACATATATTAAGTCCGTTTCCAGTTTGTGTTCAAGAAGTTAAAACCTAGTTGTATTTATGGAGACAGGTGCAGCGCGGGTCAATCTCACGTCGTAGAACATACAACCGTAGCACTCAATCCTCTGTGACCGTAGGACGCAGTCACCGTTCTCTACTACGCTACTGCATTGCAGAACGACACGGAATTACGCCATAGCTCTAGCTCTACGAAATCCCTTTACAAATAAAATTTTCATTTAGAATTTACCTTCATATTAATATTAATACTTTGGACACGATCGACTAATTAAGAAAGTTAGTAGCTGCTGGTTTTTGTAAAGATAAATCAAATAATTCTTATTATGAATCAAATTCGAAACATTTTATTGAAAGCTTTCAATTTCACAGAACTTTTAATCATCTGAAGACTTACAATATTCTATTTCAGGGAAAATATTCAATTAGGTGCGTACTATTGAAAAACCTTTTAGTTCAATTAAGTACTTCGATCGAACTTCATTACGTATGTACGACAGTTTGTACCAGTAATGCTATGTTGAACTACTTACGTATATGTTAGATAACATTATTTATTATATTTATATAAGTGTATCCATAATTGATGATAGTGTCAATAACCATGCAAACAAAATTATTACTTTATTTTCATAAAAAAATATTTTGAATCGGTGACTAATAGGAATTTGAGAGGTTTGATATATTCAAAAAGATACGAAAAATAATAAATAAGATGTAAACAAACACATACATTAGGAAACGACAGGAAGACAAACGTGCCGGCTTATAAATGACGCTGGCATAGAGGTATGTGCACAAATTATACCTTAAAACTCAATTTCCTGTTACAAAACAGTGTTGACACATTTCACGAGCGTGTGGCGTGTTGCCGTTTAAACTGCATTTTCACGACAAGATGCTTTGCTAAGTAGATGGAAGACGTCGACACAACTTTGCGATACTTCTTTGGGCTATCGTTTGCGAAAGAGACGTAATGCGGGCCGATGATAGATGTTTGTACTACAGTTTCGGGACGTAGCGAGCTGAATAAACAAAGCGTGTAAAGTGAGAAAGGCACGTACCATTTTATTTATGTAGGCCATACCTACTTCTATTAGGTTATTTCACGTTTCCATCATATAAAATTAAAATTATTATTTTCTGTCATTTCGAGGGTCTATTTATTTTAAAATGTATGAAGCTGTTGGCCAAGTGTTTATATACATTATGAATATATGCAGTATAATAAATATGACTATATCACAACAAAAAAAATTTTTTTTTCTTTTAAACCAATTTCTAAACCATTGCTAAATCTGTAAATTTTCCATACCTTGTAGATAAATCCCTTCCCTTACCTATATTTGTTTTGTCTTCAACAATTCAACCTGTATATAAATGCGAAGGGACAAATACGTTTCTCGACACCGCATCATCCAATCACCAGCTTAGCGGTCTCAGTAAACACATTACGCGTGATGTGTCCCATCCTCAGAAATCTGCCTTGAGGCAATCGTCGCGTCGGGCGGAGCCCCTCTGATTGCCTTTTTTATTGCCTCGCCTTCCCGCCGCGTCGCACCGTATTTCATTTTTACCCCCGCTTTTTGCTTTTTTCTAATTTGCACCTAATAATTGCTCTTATTGATAAATGTCTTCGTATGACTTACGATCTTATTGGTAAAATAAATTTAGAAGAGTGACATAAGGAATATTG
This sequence comes from Achlya flavicornis, assembly GCA_947623365.1. NCBI lineage: Eukaryota > Metazoa > Arthropoda > Insecta > Lepidoptera > Drepanidae > Achlya > Achlya flavicornis. The sequence continues at coordinate 7,085,403 of OX392488.1, forward strand.
AAAAGTATATGTAAGCTATTCTACAATTCTACGCTAGCCCTGCGGAATGGGCAACTAATAAGCAACTCAACTTCACGTTCGAGTGTATGTACAAATATATAAAATTCTTACTCTAGTCTAGCGGAGTAAAATAATGATAATATTTTTGGGGTACAGTCGAGGACATAAATATGTATACACTTTTTGAAATTCAAAAGCGATTTTCTCGCATGTTTAACATTTAAGTGTTAAGCTATTACACAAATCATAATAGTATATGTTAGAAGATTCTGCCTTTATAATATCTCATAATTTCAATCAGTAGTTTAAGGGGAAACCGTTGTTGAATTTTACTAATTGTATACATATTTATGTCCTCGACTGTACATACTTTGGATTGCGGTGAAAAAAATAACAATAACACCAATAAAATAGATTTTTATTATAGGACGCGCGTCCCTCGCGCACCAGAACTAACGGGATCAAGTTGATTTTATTGAAACATAGTATAAAATTATTGCTTTTTCAAACACTATCGTAATAGCTTAAAATATTAAAACATAAGAATGGTTATAAGTAGGCCACGCGAGCGAAACCACGATCGGAAAGTAAATAAATGTATAGTGTATGTGAACATACAAATAGCTATATACCATATAGTGGTAGAGGAGCAGGTGCGGCCGTTTCATGATATCCGTCTACTCTCGGAAACTGGCTCCCAACTGCGGGGATCCGCATCGCACTGCAAACTTACAACTCCCACCATCTTATGTCATATATTTCCCCATAAGGTATGCATAAAAATGTGATCATTTTTAGGGTTCCGTAGCCAAATGGCAAAAAACGGAACCCTTATAGATTCGTCATGTCTGTCTGTCTGTCTGTCCGTCCGTATGTCACAGCCATTTATTTCCGAAACTATAAGCACTATAATGTTGAAACTTGGTAAGTAGATATATGCTTTGAACCGCATTAAGATTTTCACACAAAAATGGAAAAAACAATAAATTTTGGGGGTTCCCCATACATAGAACTAAAACTCATTTTTTTTTAACATAACCCTTAAGTGTGGGGGTCTATGGATAGGTCTTCAAAAATGATATCGAGGTTTCTAATATCATTTTTTTTTAAACTGAATAGTTTGCGCGAGACACACTTCCAAAATGGTAAAATGTGTGTCCCCCTGTAACTTCTAAAATAAGAGAATGATAAATCTATAAAAAATATATGATATACATTACGATGCAAACTTCCACCGAAAATTGGTTTGAACGAGATCTAGTAAGTAGTTTTTTTTTAATACGTCATAAATTGAAATTCATATCAAATACTCAGGTCTATACTACCATTCACTTATATACCTAGAGGTTTGTACGGAACCCTCGGTGCGCGAGTCTGACTCGAACTTGGCCGGTTTTTTTTAACTAACACGGGACTTCGGTTTTCTAAACACCGATTGACCATTGTGCGAATGTCCACGAGTTCGAAATACGTTTTTCGAATATATGCTATTACGAAAAACTCTAGTTCAAATGTTTTTTTCACGATGTTAACTGTTATGTTAAAAATATATGAAACTGTTATGGTGCGTCTATGCTATGCGAAGCGAGCCGAGTCTCGAACGAACAGGATTCGTTCGTTGCTCGCGAATTCAAGCACAACGAGCGCCATGCGAATCCCTGTGTTCGTGAAAAAGCTGACAATCGGGCGGAGCGCATTCGAGCACGCTACGAATGCTCGTTCGAGGCTCGCAAGCCCGTCCACGCCACACGAATCGTGCTCGCAGTGTGCTCGTTCGTGGTTCGCCAAGCATGGACGCACCATTAGAATCTTATTATGTACTTCGAACTTATGAACATTCCAACTAGTCTTTTTATACTACGAAGTCGGTAAACAAGCTTACGACCCGCTTGATAGTAAGCGGATCGTGGCAACATGGATGCTTGCGCACACACATCATTCACGCGTTACCGACCCTTCATCCCTCTCCATTGAGCAATGGCGTATTTCGCTGCTGTATTCTGTAAGGTGGAGGTACATCCTCAGTCGAGTTGCTCTTTGAGCTAATAAACGCAACGCTCTACCTCTCGTTATAATATAACTACTTAATCTTCGCAATAGCAAACATTCGAACAAACGTATTTCGAACTCATGAACACCAGCTTTTATATTTAGTTTAAGAGCAACTATAATATTTTCCTTATTTGCGTTTTTTATAACCATCTACGTACATTCATCCATTCAAATGATAAAAGTTATTAACTAGGTAGGTACTGTGAGTTTATAAGAAATCTTTCGTTTTAGTAGGGGAGCCCAAGTGGGGATTTCGGGATTTACTAAAGCGCGGCAGATTAATATACAGGGGGATACCTTGTACCCGGTTAAGTACCTCCACCAAATATCAGCCCCATATATAAGGCCCTATATTTAAAAAAAATATGACAGATTAAGCGAATCCCTCTAGATAATCGTCAGATTATGAGAAAGCACGTCTAGGAAATAAAGATGAACCATATGTACCATATATATCTTAATCAAACGCGCTTGAGTTTTAAAAAAAGGCGAATATTGTTTGCACATTATGTAATGGCCGCGAGTCTGCGTCACATCGAAATCGTCAGATTATTGAATGAGAGCATTTTTTTAGGTTCACTTAACACCCCCTTTTAATATATATATATATATACCATACCCCAATGATACCCCCCCAACGATGAAAAGGTATAGATTATATAAAAAAAAAAACTTCTTATCATCTGAACCTTGCAACCCGATAGGTCTCCATGACGCTCGAGTAAATCCCGATTTAGCATCGTGGGCTCCCCTACTATTTGTATGGCACCACTGTGAGTCATAATATAGTACATACAATTTATGATTATTTTTTACATAGAAACAAATATACCTAGAAAGAACGTCGCCATACTACACGAATATATAAAACAGGCCAACTTTTATAGGCTGCGCGTAACAGCTACGTTTTACGCTCCCTCTGCGTCATTCTGCTTGTCATAGTGACGTTCATAATGATAGCAGTTGTTGAAATATTCCAATTAAAATCTGGAGAAAAAATATTAAACATTATTTTGCAATATTAAATATTTTTATTTGATTTAGCCCCTAACAGTTAGGGGCAATTTTTTTCGACGCTCAATCTGGATGTTACCTTAATCAAAGATTTTTACATGATTCATTCGCTACTATAATCATAATTGCCTATTTGTAGCTTATCTTGTTCCCTTTTCTAACATATAATTATTGTCTCTCATTTGAATTAATTACACGCGTTGTAATCGTGTCGTTTATGTTAATTATTATGTATTGTCCAGCTACTCAAACAAAGTAAACTGTTCAGTTTGGAGTGCATAGGCATTAATTACACAAGCTATCAAAATTCATGTCGGCGCCAGACAACGAGCCGTCCGCTAACAAAGACAAATCGACGGAATTTTCAATCTCATTAAGCTTTCATTTGATTGCTTTCGCTTGTGGAGTCGTTATTTCAGTGAAAACCGATCTTGTAACCAATTCTTGTTAGCGTGTTATATCCAGCTTTGATGTTGCCATTGTAATTTTAGAAAAGTTCTTACAAAGAAACAAAGTTGATGTAAAAGGATGCCTATCAATATTGATATTGTTGGGTGTTTTATTTTTGATGTTGGTAGTTTATTAACACGGGTTATAACTCCATCAATCTAAGCTAGAAGTAGGGAAATTTAATAAGTGAATGCGTGAATGAAAAGTCATCTCATGGCATCAATCATGGTACCGCATCGCCGCCGCCGAACGCCCGCGCGCCGCCGCGCAGTCGTCGCCCCGGGCCACCGCATACCCTTCGCTGTAGGAACATGGCCCCAGATATTAAATTATATTAAACCACTCCGGTCTTATTACAAAAAACGATCTTCATCCTGGTTTAAACCATAACTTACAAGTCTTGGATTGTTACGGTACTAACGTTGGTCCTATGACTAAAATTCGATCTTATTACAAATCGCAGACTAACGGAGGATGTGTTAGTACCACAAGCTAGTCCATGATTAAATAATATCCACAGATTATCTATAGAAAACATTCATTGAATCTGACATCATTCGTTCGCACCGTTCCATTTATCTACATAGCTGATTTATTATATAAATTATTAAAATTTAAAATAGTATATACTAATAAGATATAAATTCAAATATTGATTTTTGAAAAGATTTTGCTGGTGCAACTAAATTATCAACTATAATTTTGTTTTTGGCGTTGTTTTCACGTATAATAATGTTATATTACCCGTGAATATTACATATTAGCAACAACTCTTGCGCGTAACGGAATAAATGAAGTTCTCGCGCGTATTATAAATACGAAACTGCTACTACTAACATTAAGCAACAAAAAGTTAAATAAAAAGTGCTTATTTTATAATAAAAACTCTACAATAGATGATCAGAAGAAAGGAAGGGGTGAAAATTGGAGTGCCGAAGAGAAAGTTTGTTTTGATGTTAAAACTGTGCGATACACATAACATTCTTTATAACTCTAATTTCAACCATTCTAGGATATATTATATTCTTAGTGACAAGCAGGCCAGAACAAATTGATATAGAATTCGATCAAAGAAAACTAAAAAAGGTTCTCAACACATGTAAGTACATATAATTACTAGTCCCCATGGTTTCTCCTGGTCCTAGGGTAAAAAGTAGCCCATGTCCCTCTCTATACCTGTCCAGCAGTCAGACACAAGTTACTTTCATGTTTATAATTATGTATGGAATCTCAGGGTGAAACCGAAGGGGACAGCTTGCTTTTAAAAATGATGTTTGTTTGTTCAAGCATCTCTCAAAAAGTAATGAACCAATCTCGATGAAATTTGGCATGCAGACAGCCTATGGTATGGATAAAACATAGGAGACTTTACAAAAGTTGGAGATTGAACATTCTTATAATATAATTGCAGAATCAAGAATGAAAAAACTGGATTTAGAAATAGATTTATTAGAAATAGAAAGCAAGAAACACACTAATGAATAAAATGTTAGTAAAACAAATTCAAACCAAATTAAATAAACCTATGCAAAACAAGAGCAGCTTTCATAAAAATAAACTAATATCTCTTTTTTTTTCAGGTCAACCACAACAGTAATAAATTTTACAAAACATAATGTGAGAATGTTAGAAATTATATTAGTATATAAATTTCAAAATTGAAAATAATAAAAGTGCTAAGTACTGTAACTAAACTTTATAAATAAATAAATATAATCAATGAATATAAGTTTCAATGAACTGCCTTCCATGAACTGTGTTTTCAACTCTTGATTGTGAAAATGTTTCTCTAGCGGATGGTGTCAGGCTGCTATCATTTTAACCAGAAAATATCTCCTCTCTCATGTCAATGGCTATATTATGAAGAACTGCACATGCTACTATAGTTTTTTTGGCACTTTAAATATCACAACACATGCCTCTTAGTAGGCAGCGGAAACATTGTTTCCATAACCCGTAACATCTCTCCACTGTGTTCCTTGTACACATGTGAGACTGGTTATACCTTTCTTCTGCAGGTGTTGTAGGGTTCAGAACTGGTGTAAATAAATATGGGGTGCAAGGATAGCCACTGTCACCCAGTAATATTCCATAGAAAGCACCAGCCGCTACTTTTATTTGCAAATCACTGTTTCAGTCTACATTCCCGGAATATTCTGGAATCATGTACATACACTGCCATGCCACCTGGTTACTACATCCATTATTCTGAGATCAGCATCACAGACCACCTAAAAACAAATGCTTGTTTTATTTCACATTACAAAATGATTCAAGAAAGTTGAAATTTCAAATTATATACCTGCACATTTATAGATGGATATCCTTTTCTGTTAATATATAACTGCCCCCATCAGCACATATCTTTTTGATGCGTGATGAACCTGTGTGACATCTGTGCAATGGTTCCTGCTACTTTCTTACATATATTTGGCTGACAACTGGCTGAGACACACCGTGCAAATCGGCTGTGTTGTCTTGAATCTATGAGTAAAACAATAATAATACATTAGAAAGTTATATTGCACATTGTTTTGCTATTATTAGACAAGGTTTATAAGGCACTTACTTCATTGCGAGCAATGCGAGCCCAGCTCCGTTATGGGCAAGCCACTTGAATTTCAGGGGGTATTCGGCATCCTCGGGGATCCTGGGATATTTCAGCTTTTACCAGGTCCACTATTTTTAAGCCGAAACGCTTCGTGAACGTGTATTTATATTATTCTTCGTCACACAACTCAACAAAAGGGTTCAGCCAATAACGAAGTCTTAAAGGTCGCCGGGGCACCCGTAATAAATCTAAATCGTCCATATCCTCTAGATCAATAAATTAAATCAATATTATCCATTCTTCTTGTAATCAGAAAACAAAAGTAAAACAATAAAACTTAACCTCACTGTGCAATTTGACGTTTGCTAGTGACTTTAGTCCTCTGTCGTGCGATAGTCCAAAGACAAACTAGGGGTGCTGTTGGTTTATCTTTAGTACCATAATTGATCCACGAATATGAGATAATCTACGTTTTGTAATACGAAATATTTTAGTACATGGTTTATTACCATGTTTAATCCAGGTACGAAATTTAGTCCACGTTTTGTAATAAGACCGCTCAAGTCAAGCACCGACAACTGTAGCGGTTTGCATACGATGTGACTCATTATTTTTACACTGCATGTTACTGGGTATTTTATCCCACCACAAATGATTCCTTTGTCTTAATAAACTTTAGGTAGATACTATTAAGTAAGTATTCTGTAGTTTACCTTGATCAACATCATGTTTAGATTTTTCCATTTGTCATAATTTCAACATCACTTTGGTTGTAAGTACCTACCTACTAATAGCTTAGCATTTTATGTTTTTATTTTAATTTGTATTAATACAGTTCCGCTTTTAACAATAATAACTCCACTTCCAACTGAACACCAGCAATGGTATTCTACGAGACATAAACTCGCCTACTCGACGTTGATTTCGCCAAGCGAGTTTCGGTGTGGTTTTGGTATTCTCGAACACCTCATATGTCTGAGTGAAGTATCTGAGTATAAATATACTGGGTCATAAACATAAGGGAACATTCCTCACACACGGTCATCTGATCCCAAACTAAGCAGAGCTTATACTATGGAAACCAGATAACTGATGTAATACATATACTACTTTTTTTTGTAAATACATACTTAATATACATAATTACACCCAGACTCAGGACATACAGACATGTTCATGCATGTCCTGTGTGGGAATCGAACCCACGACCTGCGGCGCGATTGGTGGAATCTTAACCAGAGTCGCCAGCTGGCCCGTTACAACATCACAACATCAGCGTGATGTTGGCAATAAACTAGAGATTGACGCAATGACATGTCTTTATGAAGCGATATTTGTCTTTCTTTCTTTTGATATACAACTATTGTTCATTATTAAAAATATATAACATTACTGATTACTTACATATTTATGTATTTCAAAGTGCCGACGACAGCTTCCGCGAAGAGCTGAGAGTATTCCTGACATGAAGAATTATGTCACTGGTGAATTCAACAAGTCACAGTTCAATTCCTAGCCGTATTCCAAGTGATATTTTTGGGTACACTGGCACAGACACTTGAAGAGTGTGATATAGGTATTAAAAATATATTCAGTATTTATTTATTACCATATCATCATCATCATCAGCCTACAATGTCCTACTGCTGGAAACAGGGCAAAAGACAAATAAGGTTATTTTAAACTTGTTTTGTAAAAACTAGGTTAAAATAACCTTATTTGTCTTTTGTCCCTCTTTGACATCCGGCGTCAAAACAGGACAAAAGACAAATAAGGTTATTTTAACCTTGTTTTAAGAGCTTGTGTTAGGCCCCCAGGCATTCACAAATCAGGGTGAAAGGGAATGGGATCGGTGGAGGTAGGCTAGTGGTCAACCTACTGTTGGAGTTTTTTTATGTTTGTGTACGTAACGGGCATCTATTATTACGACACACATTTAGGTACATGTTTATTTGTTTATAAATCGTGGGCGATATTTGTATGACTACCTTCTTTTCATTTTGGATTTTCCAAGAAAGAAATACGTGACACCGGTTTCCTTATTATTATGCAGGCATAGTATAAATACCCGTGATCGATTCATTTCTAAATCACAGTAAGACATCGCTCCAAGACAAACCTACAAGATTTTCTTCTAAGCAATAATAATGGCTGCATTCAACAAAACTGCTCTTCTGCTCATCGTGGCTGCAATAATTTTGACCGTTGACGTTATTGGCAGTGATAGTGCCAGAGTTGTACCATGCGATTTAGTGTGCTCCCGAACCCAACCTGAGAGGGATGAATGCTGCAGGGCTCATGGATATAGAGGAGGCAGTTGTAGTGGTGGCCGTATGAATTGTCGTTAACGATAATGTGCAACACCAATGAGTATCAAGCAATCAAGTATCTCTATATCTTTACGAATGTATACTCGATATGCAAATAATATACTGGATTTTTGGTTTATTTATTGATTATTTATAACATTGGGACATTCATAATAAATATAATATAAATTATACTTGTTTTAGTTAACCTTTAATATTTTATTTTTTTAACTGACTTAAAAAAAAATTGGCGCGTTTTTTTCCGTTTGATAGGTATATCAAATGAAAGGGCTAGTTGTGAGGATTTTTTTTATAATCTTGATATAAATAGTTTTAAATTCATTTAAGAAAATACATAAAAATTTAAAACCACCGAGATATTTTTTAAGAAAAATACAGAAAGTAATTAAGTATTTACTTATAGCGAAAGTCTAGTATTACTACTAGTATTTTTTTTACCTTCGTAGATCAATATGGATAGATGTTTCAGTGAATAGCAACAGAAGATGTTCATTTGGCACAAATTGTCGCACCAAACCATAAGGGTTCCTCTTTTACCTTTTTGGTTCGGAACCCTAAAACTGGTTAGGTACTTAATATTATTCTATGGGTTCTTGAGTCAACCAGAAAATAGCTGGACATTTCTATAGGTATTTTTAAGAACTACATTATTTCGATGTCTCGCATAGTTGGGATTCGGCCATGTTAGCGCCCGAATAGTATTTCTTAATTGATTTTTCCGTAACTCAAAAGAAAAAAACGGAACACTTATAGGATCTATACTTTGCTGTCCGTCCGTCTGTCCGTCTGTACGTCTGACCGTCTGACAGTCTGTCAAGACCCTTTTTCTAAAGAACGAGTGGAGATATCAAGCTGAAATTTTTTTCGTGGTTTTCCCAATGGAGTACAGCATGGGGTTCTTTAAAAGGGATGTGAAGAGATTTCTGCAGGGTCGGCAACGCGCGCGTGATATCCCTGGTGTTGCAAGCGTCCATAGGCTACGGTAACCGCTTACCATCAGGCGGGCCGTATGCTTGTTTGCCACCTAAGTGGTATAAAAAAAAAAAAAACAATTAATATCAAATACGAATCTGTAATCCCTTGTACGAACCTGTAATCCCTTGGAGCAGTGAAAAACTCAATTCTAAGTCAACGCAATAAAAATATGCGTTTATGCCGCATAATGGCCGCATAATTTGACGCTCGCAAGGGAATCAAAACCTACAGGGTACTTCAAGGTAACTAAGAATTATGAAATTTCGCAAGAAGCAATGCCATGTAGCACAAGAAAAGGAAGAAATACAAAAACCGTAAATGTGTAGTTACAAAAAAAATTACATAATCGGAAAAAGGGGAAAAATCTTCGACTTCGTTTCCCTGTAAATTTGTACAGATCCTTCGGTGCGCGAGTCTAACTCGCACTTGGCCCCAGTTCAACATAATTTCAGTTTGTGATTTGGATTTTCCCAGACATAAATATGTGGCACCATTTTCCTTATTAAGTATGTACATAGCTGCGTAGTATAAAAATACGTGCTCTATCCATTTCTAAATCATAATTAAACATCGTTTCAAGACGAAAGTACCTCCTAACAACAATAATGGCTGCATTTAACAAGTCAGCTCTTCTGCTCATCGTGGCTGCAACAATTCTGGCGGTTGGCGTTATTGGCAGTGACAGTGCCAGAGTTACACCGTGCGATGAAGTGTGCTACCGAACACAACCTGAAAAGGATCAATGTTGCAGAGCTCATGGACATTCACGTGGATCTTGTTATGATTGGCGAATGTACTGTAGTTAGATAAGTTGCAACGCCTGCCCGATGAGTTGATGACCTATGCGGTTCTTTGATACTCTATGGTCATCAACTGATATAACACCTCATGTACAGTTGGAATGTAAATAAATTCAATGGATTTTTACGGTTAAAGAATTTATTTTTCTCAAAAGAATTTACAAAATTCACTTATAGAGTAAAACATAAAATTAAGTAATTTTAAAATTAGTATATTATATCTAAAGGGTGGAAATTTGGGACGGGTCAGTGAGGGCTTGGTCTAAGGAGACTAACTTTTACTTTTTGAGTTGTTGCCATCGGCATTTACAGATTTCGAAAAAAAAATGGTCAGTGAGAAAATGGTAATTTTGGAAAAAATAAATAAAAATAATATGCTTAATTACTCACAAAGATCAAAAGGTTCTTCATAGAATCTTTGTCAGAAACACATATGTACCCTATACAGGTATCTTATACTAGAAATATCACAAATCGAAAAATCTTTTCCCATACTTACCTACCTATTTTTTTTTTCGAAATCTTCTTTACCATATTTGTGTGACTGGTGGTTTGTCCTTAATAACCCGTCTCAAAATTCTACATATCTTTCTTTCTTCTCGAGTTTGATGATATCTATATGCATAAACCAAATAACCACACTGCCGTAACTAGACGTATGGTTATTTGTTTTGGGTTATACGCTGCACTTTACATTTCTTTGGAATTTTGTAACGAATCCAAATAAAAAAACACAAATCTATTGCCACATGCTTCAGGCGAAAATCACGAAATTTCGTATCTTAGGCTAAAAGGCGTAATTTTGTGACTTTTTTATTTTATTTTAGAATTGTCGTTATAAATTGAAATGCAAGAAATATTCGTTAAAAATGGTGTGCTCGAGACCGAAAACGAATCGGCGAGCTTCGCACGCCCACGCTCCCATGTTCAAAAGAGATTAAAAAAATAGCTGGTTGTTATGGATTACCCATCCATTTAATACTCAAAGCGTCCATTATCCATTAGACGTAGCCTTTTGTTTTTAAATTTCCCGCCCCGGTCGCAGCCGCGCAAGTGTATCAACACATTATGTGGCATGGCATCACACAGCAGCGACCTGCCGACGAAGTCTAAGGCAAGGACCACTCCATTTCCTGTAATGTATGTAGGTCATTGTAGGTATAAGGTGTATTTAATTAATTATTCTTAATTTTATTCACCACAAAACAAGGAAGACGAGTTATTGGTTTGTGGTGCTTCATAAAGATTAACTATTCCATTCATTATTTATATTCATATATGTTTATACTTATATAATAGTTCAAAAATATTAAACATCGTTACATTCTGTTTTAATGGGATCGAGTATCCTAACTAAGTATAAGTATTCAATATATAAAAAAAATTGAAATCTCCCGGGTTTTTAATAATGGCCTTAGTCATTTGTTTAAAACCCACCAAATTAATAAAATTACCTCGCCTTTGGTAGGCAGGTCAAGTTGTGGCTAACTTATCTACGAAGTTGTCTAGTCCTACTAACATAATAGATGTGAAAGCGGGTTTGTTTTACGCCTAATAGGATGTTTTTTATACCGGGAAAAAAAACCTCGGGAACACGAGTGAAACCGGTGTGCTAAAACTAGTTTACTATATTACTATGTACGACTTTGGAATAGAATGGAATATAGTTTACTATAAAATGAGGTCGTAGGTCTAAAGTGATTGATTTACACAAATGGTGCAGAACTACGATGAATTAATTATTCCAACCAAAATAAAATGATCAGTAACACATAACTGGATATTTATGTATTACTAGCTGTCCTGTCATAAAAAGTAGCCATAACACTTGGGGATATTGTAGCTTCCTCTCAGTGAAAGAATTCTTCATATCCAACTGGTGGTTCCAGAGATTAGCGCGTTTAAACAAACAAACAATCAAATATATATAGTATATACCTATATAGATTTCAGATGTAAAGGGGTTTCGTCAGTATACGCCATCGAGGAAAAATCTTGTTCGATGGTATACACATATAAAATAATAATTATATACAACTTTTCTAGCAATATATAACATTTCGTTACAATACAATGTTATATTAAACTTTGTTTAGATGTACATAGTGTTTAGATTACAAAATTTCCTGCAACGTACTAAAAATACCAGTAAAAGTTTAAATTGGTATCCATATAATCCTTGCCCGTAATAAATTACATAATAGACATTCAAATACATAGTAATACTATTAAAGTAAGTATACACATTTGCATACCATATACTAGTATTTACTTACAAGTAAATAGGTACGTATTTATCATATTGCATCTCACCCATTGACCTTTAATATTTCACGTTTATCTAGCATTTATATTTTAGACATAATAACATATAGTACTTATATATTAATGGTTTAGATAATATTTGCCCTTTATAGCAAGTGATTAGATCGTATAGTTTAAGAGATAATATAAAGTGAAGGAAATACATACCTAACTTCTTATAATCTTTCCTATACTATCCTATGTGATTCTATACTATTAAAAGTTTAATATTTTTAATTTATGTTTTGAGACCTTGAAAACAGATTTTTGAAAACGATATATCTCTCTCTAGCTGCCTTATCTCTGGGAAAACGCGTTTTCCGAGTTTTAGAGCTGAGCTCGGTCACCCAGCTACTAGGTAGTCTAGGTACTATACAAAGCTTCTTGGGTTATCAAAGGGTTCTCTGGGTGTGTGAAAAATGCCCCCGGCAGGATATTTACTACGTGTAATACTCGTTTATCAATAGATAAGAAAAACAAAGTTTCTTGTATAAACAGTTTATGCGTTGTTTATTAGGCATATTTCCCACAACCGGCGAGTAATCGACATGCTATGGCCTATTTTGTCGTTCAAGAATTTTATATACCTTTATTATAATTACCTATAATTTTATTTTACGTACGTGATAGTTGACTGTTTGTATTGCTGGCGAAAACTGTTGCTGTCTGTTGGCGGCCAGAATACTCGCCAAGTGACACTCTCTTACAACAAGTGATTGGGTAGTCTTCCTAGAAGTATTCACCCGCGTCACACTTCACACTCGCTTTTAGTTGCTCGCTTAGTTGCTAGAACTCGCAACTCGTTAATCATCGCCGCCGGTGAGGCAAGCACCTTATGCTTTTACATGCGAACTAATTGCGTGATAAAGTATGGAAAAACCGGCGCGTGAGCTAGATTCACATTTATCCTATGTGGTCTGTTTATGTGGTCAATTTACTTAGTAGGGTAAATTTGCTTTCATAAATGCATGCACCAATGCAAGTGTTGAGCTAATTTAGAATATTTTTCACACATTTTCATACATTTTAAAAATGTGTGAATAAGGCGGCTTCCTCACGAAATACCATTGGTGTATTTTGCGAATTGTCCAAGGCGTTTGATTGTGTAGGTACATCATGAATTAATGATCAGGAAATTACACCACTATGGTATTAAAAAAAAGTGCCAAGCTAAGAAGTCATATTTGACAAGAGGGTGTCTCTTCTTGCCGCACTATGTTTGTCTCTTTTTGACATATGGATGTATATGGGCTGTCAAAAGTGACCTATTAGGAAGGCCCTAGCTTAGAGACGTTGCACTTAGTCATATTTGAGTGATAGAATTCAGAGGGTTGTTGTTAAAGGTATAAATAAGTTCGTGCAACTGCACTAAATATGCGTTCTCTTGACTGACGGATCTACGGCAAGATTAGTTTATATTAGTTATTTTCACAGCTTAACATAATTTTTAGTTTTGCAGAAGTGTAGGCTATTCGCGCAATTTAAAGCTCAAGTCCTAGAGCTCTCTTAGAGATAAGTTCAAGTCCATAAATGTTATGTTATGGCTAAGAAGGTTGGACGGAACCCACGCGCCTCTTTCCGCGAGTCAAACTCGAACTCGCACTTTGCCGGTTTCTATTTCAGTATGCGTCGAATGCTTGAGTCGTTCAAACTTTTAACCAATTTTGCAGCACTTTGGCAGAAATTTCGTTGAATTCCAAACTATTGGTCGCGATATTGCTGTTTTAGGATGGCCACCTCCATGCCGATTAGCAATGCTCCCAGTATTTTTTTATAACGCATAATGAATCGCTGAATCTATAGACTCTATAGATTCAGCCTGAAATAAATTACTCTCTATAGTATAGAGAGTCTATACCAGATGTAGTTTTCACCCGTTTCGGATAGATATACTCCTTCCGTTACACGTTGTATATTAATTATAAATTATTTGTTTGTAAATATCTCGGAAACCTTACGTCTATACAACTTACATTTCTGGGAGAATTTTAAATTTGTAATGAATTACAGAAATCCTATTTTTTAAGAAAAGCTAGAGTCGTGGGCGATAATTGTTTAGATTACCGTAATTTCATTTTGTATCTTGGGTTTTCCTAAACGTCTTTTTGATAAACAAGTTTCCTTATTATGACGGGGCTGCGTAGTATAAATATACGTGATAGATTCAATTCTAATTCACAGTAAGACATCGCTTCAAAGCAAACCTACAAGCTCTTATTCTAAGCAACAATAATGGCTGCATTCAACAAAACTGCTCTTCTGCTCATCGTGGCTGCAATCATTCTGACCGTAGCTGTTATTGGCAGTGAAAGTGTTCGAGTTACACCATGCGATGAAGTGTGCTACCGAACACAACCTGAAAAGGATCAATGCTGCAGAGCTCATGGGTATTCAGGTGGAAGCTGCAATGATTGGCGAATGTATTGTAGATAGTGAATCAAAATTTATATCGTCTACAGGATGGCCACCGAGTTACAAGAACCTGTCAATAATTAAGAACTTATGTACACTTGGTATGGAAGTAAATGTTTTGCATTTTTTTAATAATGACTTGATTAATTGAAATATACATGTATGATATATAATTTGTTTTTTAAATTAACCTCTAATTCTGTGTATAAATATAGCACTCGGGGACTAGTACCTAGGTACCTAGATCTCTTTTAGTGAAAGAATTATCAGTATCGGATCAGTAAGTAGTTCCGGAGATTACTTCATACATCCAATAACTAACACATAAATACCTCTTATAATATTAATTTATTCTCCTAAATTCTCCAAGTCTAAGAAGGTAACACATAATTAACGCCGTGCAGTAAACTATTTCGCCACACGTATCGTAATATACCATTTAAACCTCTTATAATTTATAACGATTAAATTTTAAAGGGAAAGCGCGACGTAAAGATACAAAACGTCCTCATTGAGCTTTTCAATCGCAAGTTAGGGTTAGGGTATTGATGACCCAAATATTTCGGATTCCACTCGCAAACTGATCGTCACTTTGTGCTGATATATTGTGCATTTACGAACCCTTTTTTGTGATCGGTCCTCGTTCCCTCATCAGGGCTCGAGACAGACGAGGGGCCCGAAACAATTCAGCCACTGAATTCGCTCATTACGATCAACTGTGATAACGTATCTATACTCACTGATAACTGGCCTAAGCTTTGGATTTGTCACCCATAATGTAGGTATGTCGTTTTTGTTGCGTATACGCTATGCGAGTAGGAGGGTACGTAGAGTAGAGGCTACTGATATTTGGGAGCGCTATTACATACTATGGTCCCAGCAATGGTGCCACACAGATAAACCTACCTATATCTAAAGTGGTATACAGATAAAATGACAATGATATCTTTGTTATCAAATATTGGATTCAATTCATAAAATTTTTGTCTCTTTATATTTTCTGTAGCATTATTCTCCTGACAACAATTTGTAATATTAAAAAACCACTACAATTATTTCTGTCCCCGGTTTAAAAGGTACGAGAGCTCACCAATGGGGAGGGACAGGCAAAGCTAATCTCAGATGGCGCCACCCTCACTGGTAACTGTCATTGATATTGAATTGATGTATTTTCATGAGTTTCAATTAATTAAACCAACCAGTAACCGGCTTTTATAATAAAATCGTTAGGTTTGAAGTGATAACTGCATAATCTTCCTATGAGCTTGGTGTCCATTTTTTTTTTATAATTCACGGCTTTTTTCTTTTCAATTGGTGTAAACCTTTATTAATGCATTAAAATTCACTACAGAAAGGTATTATAATTATTGAATAACTTATTTGATAACGAATACGTAAAAAATGTATGGTATTTGACAGATAGACGGCACCAGCGACTATACGACACCTAGCGGGATAAATTGTCAGTGTGCCTCCTCATTGGTGCCTTCGACGCACAAAAAGAGGGCCTCAAGTGCCCCACGAAATTGACAAATATCTTTGGTATAATTACTTTTATAGCTCAGTGGTAGCGACGCCGAATGCCGAGACAAAGTTCCCGGGTTCGAATCTTACAATGAGCATTGTTTCGGTGAAGGAACACATCGTGAAGAAACCATAGCACGGTGGTAGGGTATGTTATAGTACCCACCTGGCTGGCTACCATACCCAAAATGAGATTCTGTCGCCAAGCACCTATCGATGTGTTCCGACAGCTGCACTCGTGAGCCAGTTCCTTCTAGGCTTTGTGTGCTACCTTTGGCCACATCATCACTGACCATGTTGAGATAGTGGTCAAATACGGGCCTACACATAGTAAAAAAAAGCCTTCTTGGCACGCTTCAGCTGTTCAGAAATTTGGCGCATTTAATTGAATGAATTCTAATTTAATTAACTAGCGGCCCAGTACGTGCTTCGCTACGTATAAAGTGAAATATAAAAAATGTGATAAATGAAGAACTGCTCGACCGATTTTGTGCAAACTTCACATAAACCATCTACTAAATAGTCCGAATAAAGCCTAAACATTTGGTTTGGATAGGTGAGCCCGTTCTTGAGTTATAAAATTACAACGAAAAGTAGCATTGATTTTTATATATATAGATATTTAGCTTGAAGATTAGTTCAAAAATCGTTAATATGCTTAAACTTAAAACTGTTATACGAGTGGCTGAGTAATCTTGACTATGATGAAGGTGAAACCTTCTCAATGAATTTTAATAATGATATATGTACAGTCAAGGACATAAATATGTATACACATTTTGAAATTCAAAAGCAATTTTCTCGCATGTTTAACATTTAAGTGTTAAACTATTACACAAATCATAATAGTATATGTTAGAAGATTCTGCCTTTATAATATCTCATAATTTCAATCAGTAGTTTAAGAGGAAACCGTTGTTGAATTTTACTAAGTGTATACATATTTATGTCCTCGACTGTACTAAACACTCATCCACATACATACACAAGAATAAACACAGACTCACACACAAACACGCATACATTAATTAAAAAAGTACCTATGCTGTAGGGTCGGCAACGCGCGCGTGATACCCCTGGTGTTGCAAGCGTTCATAGGCTACGGTAACCGCTTACCATCAGGCGGGCCGTATGCTTGTTTGCCACCTAAGTGGTATAAAAAAAAAAAAAAACTTATTAAAAAGTGTTTATTATCCAGCAGTGGTGTTATAAGTACACCTGATACATCTGATCTGTATACTGTATATACCAAAACCACTCTCGACGAGCATTCAAGGGTAATGAACAGGAGACAGCGAATATTTCATTAATCTGGCGACACCACGTTATTATAGTTACATACATGTAATGTTATCTCTATTATGACTCTATATTGTTCTGGAAATGTGGTTTTGGTGGGCGCCGGCTTTTCGAACACCGTGGTTGCCCATAAACATTGATGACTCATTTAAAAGAACAGACCAGCTGTAGGTATAGGACAAAAAGGTGACGCATTTTACAAATTTAGAAAAATAGGTTAAAAAAAAAGTATTTGGAAAATTCAAACGCTCATGTGATATTTTGAATAATATTAGTTTTTATTAATTGTCGAACCGCTTTTTCTTTTGGAAGTCAGTCTGGGTATTCAGTTTTGCGTGATAGTAGACGTCTTGTCCCACGAGCGAGGCTGTAGAGATATTGCTCAAAACCGATTACTGATCAATTTTAATGCCTGTGGTCATGGCTGCTCTGCAGTACTCTGCACCCAGTGTTTGGCTATCATGGGTACCTACTGGAGCCCCCGAGCACCCACCGAGTCCACGCGGACTCCAGAGACGCCCCTGGTTTTGAAGATAACAGCTGCATATTTGTCACTCTATACCTAATATATTGTTTAGTATTCACTAAGCTTTTCATTCTTGCAGACAAAGAGAAAGATGAATCAATTAAATCTACCATTTTAAAATTTATATGAAAAAACCCAATACAACCACATTAAAAATTGTCTTTTAAATGATTGTAATTGGCTGATTGAGCTATACTGACGAGTAATGAACAAAAATAATAGTTCTCGCTATTTTGCGATCGATTTGAGGACACATTTTATATAGGTACCTACTTCCGTCGCTCCTCGTGATCTGCTAAGCTACGTCGATAAATCAACCCCAGCAGGATCCATTCGTTGAGATTTTATCTGAAACTGCATCTGATATAGGTACCTCTTGCCACATTTCGCTCAGTAAATAAGAATCTGTGACCTAATCCTGCAGCCAGGTAGACACTATTCTTTATAGCGTTGCCTAGTCACATAATTTAACTTGATTGGTAACTTAGAGCTTAGGTTCTATCTCAGATAATAAACTGGTAATTCTACTTTGCGCGATACTTAATATTTTATATTTTACATATTTTATTGCTCATGAAATTAACAAATTTTTATTAATGATACCATATTTTATCATGAAGTTGTTTTTCCCCGTTATCTTAAATACTTGTTAAGAACATTAAATTGATTGTCTTCCCCTTTTCCTTGTTTCCTTCCTGTCCAGGAATTAAAATCGTGACTTTATGAAAATTCGCATTTAAGTAAGCTTCTTATTATGCTATTCCATTATTTTCCTCAGTTTTATAAGCTGTCGACAGGGTCGTAGGTACGTTTTATATTTCACTTATTGTCAAAGTAAAATATTTTTTCGACAAAATTTTATACATATAAAATATCAATATATCGGTCCGTCTTCCTTTAATACCTCATCATCATCATCATCATCAGCCTATAATGTCCCACTGCTGAGCACAGGCCTCCTTTCACAAATCAGGGTGAAAGGGAATGGGCAGATACTCCACCACGCGTGCCCACTGCGGATCGGTGGAGGTAGGCTAGTGGCCAACCTACTGTTGGAATTTTTCAAGCCGCCTAGGAGGCATCCAACTAGCTTAACGACTATCACAATTAAGTGATAACCGGGACCAACGGCTTTACGTGCCTTCCGAAGCACGGAAACGCTCGATTTGAAATACCACTAGGCGGTCACCCATCCAGGTACCGACCAAGACAGACGTAGCTTAACTTTGCCGATCGATTAAGAACGGCTAATCATGCTACACCACGAGCGCTTCTTACACCACGAGCGCTTTAATACCTAGACTGCCTATATTATTTGATGACAAGATAAATTTACACAAAATCTGTATGTACCTACAAATTATTATTTGATTGAATTCTATTATAATTGCTATCTCAATATCTCATGTTACTTAAAATTATTTTCACATTAGCTTAGATAATAATAATAATATTTTAACTTCAACTTTGATGACATGTAATTTTCATTCATGAATCAGAATTATACGTCAAAGGATGAAGATTTACTGGTTGATAGAAATTGTAATTTTTCTTGAATTTTCCTCGTTTCTCTTGAGGTACGCGGGCAAAACAGATATGGCCGCCATTATTGAAAACAAACAAGAAGCGCGCGCGGCTAGCTGAATAAGTCATGTGCACGGTGCCGGCGCACGATCGCAATAATACCTAATACCATATACCTAAACACGCTGCAATAATAATGTATACCGTGAGACAATAGTTTAAAAATTGGAAATAATCTGTAAATCTTTTAAATAACTTGTACCTACAACTTCGACTGTACTTTATCACACAATTGACTTGTAATTGGCATACCGCTCTATCACGGTAAAGAATATCTATCCTTTACCGTGGCTCTATCAACCACAGCATTGTTTTTTTATATAGATTTATTTTATGACCTACCTATCTGTGATATAAACTAAGAAAAGATTTTTAGAAATGTAACCCCTAAAATAGGGGTTGACAATGAAAAAATTAAAGTTGACTATTTGTTTTCAGAATATGGAGTAAGGAATTAAGTTCACTTTGTACAGATCGGGGATTCTTATAGGTATAAGGGGTTGAATTTAGAAGGATAGAAAATGGCGGAGTGAAGCCGCGGGGCAGAAATCAAATAAATAATGATGTTTTGCAGTATGTTTAAGCTATGAAAGTTGATATGAACAAAGTACAATAAACATTGCAATGATTTATTAATTGTTTTACAAGCGTAGCGAAAAAATCCTACGTATTCTCCTGTTGACAAGTGCTACGAGTTGCAAAGTTTCCGTTTGCCTATATTCTCATTGTGGTAATGTGGTAAGAGATGATTTGTCTGAAGATGGGTTTTACGCAAAACTCAGAACAGTATTTTTTTGTCTTTTGGTATTAATTCTACTATAAGCCATGAGCATGACTAGTTATAAAGGTACTTACCTGGTCAACATTTTCTATCTAAGCAAAAATAATTAACCGAAGTGTTTGTAACCGCTTTGATATAATGGAAGCGTCGTGTGCCACACAATCTCAGATTTACTTCCGCAAGAAAATATTTTTCTCTTTGTAGCTAAATCCTGGCGTGTCGTGAAGAGAATAAATTTACTTGATCGCAAAGGAAAATAACGCAATATACTCGTAGTTAAATTATAATATCCTAGGTAAGTAAAATGAAAAGGGGCAGGTAATTGGTACTTATGGTATTGAAATGGGACAACCTCATTGATTAAATACATAGCAAACTAGCTCTCGACTCTCGGCCCACTCACATGGCTGTCATTTACTAATTTGGCGTTATTTGGGCCTAAACTAATTATAAATACAGAATTGAGATATAGGTAAATTAAAAAAAAACGGCCAAGTGCGTCTGACTCGCTCACCGAGGGTTCCGACCTTCCTTCGACGCATCGAATAAAAACCCATTTATAATAATAATCATTTTGTTAATTTTGATACCATGAGTTACACAACACTACATATTTAGTATATTTGTTGTTTAAGTTCATTAGGTTAATTGAACTATTTGGCTACGAATATTTCATATTATATACTACCAAGAACTCAGCATTTTGCACAATAAGTTTTCCCAGAGCCGCTGGACTGCGAATAGCTCGGCTGCAATACCGCAAAAAGCCTGACTGAATAAGTGAAGGCGGCGGCGAACGAAGCGCATTCGTTGAAACGTGAAATATGACTCTGCGTTCTATTCTATTCTGCTGAGCCGATGGTCCGCCGCCGCCGGCTGCGCCCCCACCTGCAATATACCGTACCCGCCCGCCAGGTGTCCCGCGCAACGATTAATCTGTCGACAAACAATAATCTCTGCCAATAACTGTTCGACAAGCTTATCCACTAGCCAGACGACAGCACCAGGTTTCAATCGAAGATAATCTCATTTGAAATTTGAGTTCGATGCCTCACAATAATAAACTGAGCTTTAGAAACCATTGAATGATTTTATGTAATCTTGGGATTCATTTAACCCTTTAGAACATTATATTCTACCATAGATCCTTAGTTTTGTTGTTCCTTTAGTTACATACCTATAGGATTTTAGAAAATGTTTTCAATTCGTTATCTCATGTGTATGAATGGGATGACAGTGTGTGTGCTGTGTGTTACACTACACACCATATACAGCGTGTAACAGCTGATCCCTGTATGTTTGTTTCCCAGAGTCCCTGTTTTCTGTCTGAGCCTCAAGGCCGCCATATCTTTAGTTCGATATTTGTTTCATTTTTCAATAGTTATACCCAGATACTTTTTTATACTACCTAAAGACCAACGCTGAACGATCAAAATTAATGAAACCAAGTATTTTTTTTTAGATTTCATAGTAAAATTTGATTATTGTGGTGCGTCGATGCTACGCGAATCGAACACGAGACGAGCCACGAACGCACCTACAACGAGCACGATGCGAATCCTTTTGTTCGTGAAAAAACTGTCAATCGCGCTCGTTCGAGGCTCGCAAGCCCGTCCACGCTACGCGAATCGTGCTCGCAGTGTGCTCGTTCGATACTCGGCTCGTGCTCGGTTCGCCAAGCATGGACGCACCATTACGGACAACAGCCCTTAAAAATTGGCCTCGACTTCGACCGCGGATTAATATACGCAAGAATAATATACTATCTCAAAAATTTACGTAAAGAAAGATAATAATAAAATTAAGATTGTTTCAAACGAATGCTGTACTTAAAGATTAGACGAAGGCATAACGACTCGGCACGTTGTTATTAGACATTAGGTGAAGATGTCGTCTAGAGTTATGGGTCAATTCTGGCGACGATACTAGGTCGGCGGCA
Organism: Achlya flavicornis; assembly: GCA_947623365.1. Taxonomy (NCBI): domain Eukaryota; kingdom Metazoa; phylum Arthropoda; class Insecta; order Lepidoptera; family Drepanidae; genus Achlya; species Achlya flavicornis. The sequence goes on from OX392488.1 coordinate 7,107,944, forward strand.
GATGTTTGCGGCGCCCGCGGCCGTGTCTCGTCCTTATTAAAGTTTGACCCCTGTAATACATTAACCGTAGCGTTGGAGCGACGCAAACACCCTTAATTTAAAGGCTCGACTCGGCTCCCCTCTCGCGTGTCGAGATGCCTCACTAATCCTGCATAACATAGTAGCTGAAACATTTTCGAGATTTATTGAGCGACCTCTCCATGTCGAGATAATGAATGGCTAAATGTCCGCCAGCGGCTTTGCGACGACGCGAGGTGTTTCATATTTCAATAATACAAGCGATGTTTAGTGGGGTCGCTCCTCAGCGCTATTGTATTTCCCAAGCTGTAATGAAACATAGTGCGGTTTCAATATGCGGAGAGAGCGTTGAATAATTTGTAATGTGATAAATGTGAGTTTTCGCTTCGGCGGTAATCGATACGCAGCAGGCGTAGTGTGACGAGCACGTCGCGTCGCTACACTGCGTCATTTATTTATACATCTCTTCGACTACGTTTACTCGACTCGGTCTTGTCAATTTATTTTGTAGCCAAGAGACCTTTTTGAATAGGCAACGTGGCGTATAAATTTCTCTCGCCCCTCGAGGACCGTAGGCTCCGGTGACTCTCCGTTAAAAGGTGCTACGAATTAATTTTACCTGACATCAAGGACGGTGACGACGGAATAAGTTAGCTCATAATGAGATAGCTCTGTAAACATGTTTGGGCCTCAACAAAGTGAGTGCCTGCTTAAATATGCATATAGCTACCGTCTATGAAGTGAGTGCCGGCCGATTCATTCTTTTCTATATAAAATCGGTTAGTATCGCTAAGAATAATTAGAAAAGCTTTATGCTCGTGCTTTTTCATTTCATGGAAATCTATTTAGGAAAAACCAATAAAATCTATTTGGTCACACGGCAACGTGATCCGCGGTCCATCGTTAATTTTGTAGAGGACGAAGCCTACACTATCCGTTGAGTCTTTACATGGCAAAAGTGCAGAGGCACAGCTTCAGGTTGCAGCGTCAGGTGCTTGGCATACGGCGCTTCGCAGTTTTAAGAGATGCTGACAATGATATTATGGAGATGCAAGGTGGATGACACCTCCATTTAAAAGGGAAGATCGACTAGGCTTGGTCATCGTGCCATGCGGACCGCGGTCCAACAACACTTGTAATATACTGCTCGCCGAATTATCTTCGTCAGCGTGATGTAGGATGTAGGGGTGCCATCTATTATTCTGCTTGTAAACTGCCTTATATAGTTGGTCACTACAATATCATTATCAATAGCATCTCTAGGCGCCACCGTTCCGCGCGGTTGCTGCCACTGCACTTTTTGGCGATGCGTCCGCCTCCCTGCGCGGATTCAGCCAGGCGCGCTGCCTCGCCTGAAATTGTTTCAACATCGGGTGCTTTGCCGAGGCGAATAAGTGTTTCTGAAATAACTAAAGCCAGTCTCGGTCGTGAATACATTTATATGCAAAACTAAATTCACTCGTTACAACCAATACATTGAGTACGTACAGTCGAGGACATAAATATGTATACACTTTTTAAAATTCAAAAGCGATTTTCTCGCATGTTTAACGTTTAAGTGTTAAACTATTACACAAATCATAATAGTATATGTTAGAAGATTCTGCCTTTATAATATCTCATAATTTCAATCAGTAGTTTAAGAGGAAACCGTTGTTGAATTTTACTAATTGTATACATATTTATGTCCTGGACTGTACATACTATGTAGACTCCATCAGACAGAGCTTTGGGAACGGAACACTTACGGACTTACGAACTGGCTCAATGTTAAAAATTGGAAACTAACCTGTCTATAATATTAGAAATAAAAGGTCGAGTAAATTATACTATTATAGAGATTGTTTTCACAGGAATATTACACCATACAAAGTATTCAAAATGATATCTTTAGTAAAAAGACATTTCTTTTTCAGCAACACGACACTCACATATTTTGTCAAAACTGTCTCCATTTTTAAATGTTAGACTGTCACAATGGTTTGTTGCTCAGTGGTTGTGACATCGTAGCGAAGGTCGTAGGTAGTAGGTGCAAATGCTACAATGAACTTTCAGTGAAGGTAAATATCGTGACGAAACGAAACTATGCACTTTATAGAACCCGTCAGCCGCCTGACCACCTCCCTCCAGTTGAAAATCATATGTTTTGGGAGCTGCACTTGAGAGCCAGTTCCCTATAAGCTTTGTCTGCAACCACATCATTTTAGTGGTGTAGTTACATAAAACACATTTAAATAGAAAATAATTTTGACCCAAGTACAGTCACCAAAAAAAGCTTTTATTATTATTATTTTTAACCAAAACTTATTATTATATATTCACGGCTTTGTCGATGAGCGACCATATCACCTTATAAAGGTACAAAATTAGATAGCCAAACAAATGAAATAAAATGTAACAGTTATGAACTTAATCCTAATTTAAGTATATTTCATTAAAATAATTGGACTGTTTTACAAACAAAAAACTTAAACCGACTTCAAAGTACACTAAGAAGTAATCAAATCCTGATCTGATGACAATGGGACCAAACGGGAAGTGTACCCTTCCAGTCAAAAAAAGAATTTTCCAAATCGGATAAATGACTTAACAAAAAAAAAAAAAACATACAACCGAATTGAGAAACTCCTCCTTTTTTGAAGTCGGTTAAAAAATACCGATAAATGTAATTCTAAACAAAAGAAACCTCAGAGTTGGATAGGCCAAGTTATTTTTCATGTCTCAATATAAGAGAATAAAACTTGGAAAATCTACTTTTCCAAGAGCCAGCCATGTAATCCCCCTGGTGCCATTAATTCCTTAACTGTAACTTCTCGCTCAGGTGGTAATGTCTGTCACTAATTAAATGAAACGTCGGTGAACATCCTCTGCGGCTGCTTAAAAATACCTTTTGTCAAAGTTAGTTAAAAATACAGTGGCAGCGTTCCTAATTAAAAATCTTTCTTTGGTAAAGGCGCTGGCGAAAATTACCTACCCACATTTATTTTTACACGACTGCCCGAAAATTAGGTGTGTGGCTGCCAGAAAAAAAGTGTAATGGTTTCAGTGTTCATGTATATGTTCGTTCATTCGTTTCGTTATTCCAACATCCTTCCATAAGAAGTGATGGCATATTTCCGAAATATATGTTGGGTTAGTCATGCTTAACAATTTTGGAAAAAATAGCCAATACAGTAAAAAAAAATATTAAAAAAATGTTACCTTGCTGAGTTTCTTGTCTGTTCTTCTCAGTTGAAGGCCAACTCACGAACTTACGAACGTACTGGTGGTAACTTCAGTAGCTTTTACCTTCATAAGTGCCTTACTAGGCCTAAATCAAATAAATGGCTTTGTCTTTGACTTTAAAGAACTTTTACTATTGGACCAACAAAGAATTTAAAAAAATCTTTTCATAAGTACTAATTCACCTCAATTTTTTTTTACAAAAAATATTATGAACTTTTCAGTTCATTATCGTAATAGCAGTTGTGTTTATATTTTTTTATTATATTTCTTAATTTTCAAACTACATCATCTACAAGTATGTAGACACGATTACCTAGAATGTGACCAGTAACCCCATTTTGTATGAACATTGGGTCTATTTCAATCAAAACTAATCAGAAGTTCCATCTCTATTAGGTGTTCAAGTTTAAACACTATTATGGCGCCGCTCGCTTTGTTCCGGTAACTGATTATGAGAATAGCTATACGCGGGAACTCCCACCGACTTCATAAATATCTTAACATTCATCATACTCACTTTAACTTAGTTTAAACTTAGCCACAATTTAAATTACGCTGGAGTTACCGTCCCCCGAGTTATTCCATATACGTCGTTTCCTCAAACAAATCTAATCAAAAGTCGCATCAAAATCACTTTATACATGGTGTACAAGATAGATAAATATCACATCACTTTCTGCATGTCACAGTTTGAATTATTTAAGGTTTATTTAACATGGAAACGGGTGTTGACGCCGATAGGGTAACGTTCTCATAAAATTTTGACTTCATATAACTAAGACTGGATACAAAAACCTCGCTTATCTCGTTATGACTGTTACACTATGATAGAGAAATAGTAGAGTAGGTACAACAAAAATGTAGGTATGTGTAACGGTTTCTTATGTTTAAATACAATAAGGAAATAGTTATTTGTTATACAACAGTGCAAAGTTACTTTTTAACCGCGTGCTCAATTTTGATGACTGAGCAAGCAAAGGATTGTAAAATTGAATCACGAGCGAGTTATTAAAAAATTAGAATCCTGAGCGTTAGCGATGGAATCAAAAGAGCACGAGGTGAAAAATCTTTGCACTCGAGTGCAATACGTAATTTTTCATTCCACCATAGTGTATTATCTATGATCCCACCTTAGCGAGGAAATGACTAAATGCAAAAAAAAAACATTTACAGTCACAAGATACTTTCATTTCAGTTTAGGTATTAACTACTACATTATGATAGGTTAGTATTACATAATAATCTTTAAATTATAACAAATAATACTTAGATAAATGCCACTAATTTAGTATAGGTGTCGATGAAATCTGTGGTGTCGAAATGTATGTCTTTCTTCATCTTTATTGTTGCTTTTAGCAATGAATACGCACTTCATAGAGTGCTTAATTTCTTGGTCTCGGATTATTCAATAAAATATGCCAGCAAAACGTTTTCTGAGAAAGTTTTGGCTCTTTAACTAGTCGCATGGTGTTAAACATATCGTAGTGTTTCAAATACTTCTCGCGTGATTGTTGAGGGAGAAAGCTCATTTCCGCATTATTAACAGCTTCAGTCAATTCTGTTGGCGTCAAATAAACTTCCTTGTCGCTAGAATCGTTTTAGGTTTTTCACTGGTTTTCAACTTTTTGTTTTTAACCTAAGGTTTTAACAATATGACGTGAAAAGAAAACGGCGCGCGCTAAGCAAATAAAAAAAAGTAGGTACACCAAGATGGTGTATAATTAATTCGGCATAAAGGAGGTAGAAGTTTAATGATGTTTTGAATTCACAAACTTAGTGCACACCACAGGCATATACTTGTTCTTATATGCCTGTGGTGTGCCTGTGTGCACACGATGTTCTAAACTCAATTTACTTTATCCTCTAGCGGATAAAAACGGATTTTGCACTCACATATCGAAGAGCAAAAATACTCTTTCCGAGATGGGGGGATGAAAAATTATGTTCCAAAGTGCGAGACGTGAAACAACGAGCGCTTGAATCATATAAATAGAGACATACCACTAATCAAAGACTTGATTTATTTATTTAACATGACCTATTTGAATTGAATTGAATTAAGAATACTTGAATTAAGATAATATGTTGATACAAGTTTTTTTTTAAAGTTCCATGTTTTATTTTGTTCTGCTTGCACCTTTGATCACTGACCAAGAGTGGAATTCTTCTGTAGTTTCACTTTTTCACTTCATACAAGGATTTTTCATTACTTCAATATTTTTTAAGTTATTTATAAATATTTTTTTTACATTTATTTTATTCAAGAATACTAATAATACCTCCATAGTCCTAAACCTTTGCTAAAGACTGACCCGGAAATTAATTGAAGATCATTCATGAATTAGATGAAAAACCATTGCACATAACATGTTATGAATAAGGCAGGTATAAGATATATGATATTTACTCTAATAGGTGTAGTTATTAGTAACTTAAAGCTAGCATCTAGCCAATTGACCTAGTATATCAAATGTGTACTTAGTTGATTCTAGCGATCGAGACTTCAAAGTTGATGTAGCGCAAATAATAATTTAGTAGGTACTCAAAAGCCTCCTCGATTGAAAATTATGTTAAAGTAGGCGAATATTGTAAATAAAATCTCAACTTTGGAAGATATTTAAAAACCCTGTAAAAAATCATAGGTATATAGATAGATAGATTATACTTTACTGTACACAACGTGGTACACCCCGCATGAAGGACAACATTTACTAACAAAGAACATAAAATGGCGAACATGACATAGGCGGCCTTATTATCGCTAAAGCGAATCATATATTCTTTGGCTGCATTCCGAATTAATGATATAATCGCTGTAATCGATTTGAGCGTGCTTAAACCCGTACCGAATTGAATAATGACAGATTACGATGTACCGTGAAACGTCATAGATGACGTCATGATATCGGCCATATCACGGAAAAGAGAATACACTTATATTTCTTTTCTCTGTGGGCCATATTGCGCTCAACCCGACCATGCCCTAAACTGATATCACCGTGAGCGCTGTCAAAAGTGTCGGTTATTTATTGTGTTTTCGGCAGAAAGTCTAATAAGATTCTTGGTTTTCTATTTGGCAAAGATACTTTTTATGATTTATGAGAGAAAAATAATAAAGAACGCGAATATTCCTTTTTGCGAGTCAAATTAAAAAATATATAAGGAGTCCTAGCGCATTGTTAAATCAGATTTTAATTAAATTCGCAAATGTTATGTTTTGAATACTGTGAGCGCGATAACGGGCGTTCCGAATTGTTAACAGTTCTCAGCTGTCAATATCGTGATATCTAACTCGGTACGCAAATTATTGCTGTGAGCACTGTGAGCGATATTATTTAATTCGGAATATAGCCTTTATCAATGTATGGTCTCGCCATTTATTTATTTATTAATGCATTTTACATTACCCATCGCTTTTAAATAACTAGATTTGAAGGTGGCGCAATCAGCGACATTGATTCCACTTGACGCTGTGAAATCCAGGGAAGCTACATTGAGTTGTCGCGATGGATGTCACCGCCACCCCTCACTAATACGTTTACCTCTGCTTTAGTATTAGTATAGAGGGTTTATTCAACCGTATTATATTATTATTTTACTAACATTTTCCCCGTACTTAGTAAAACAACATGTAACTTGGGTAACTTGAATGTGAGGAAAGGAAAACAATGAGTGCGAAATTAGCACTTTCGTTAATCTTTTTTTAAGTTAGATATATGGTGGTAACAAAAATAATAGATTTTATTTATACCAAATATATTGGAGTAAAATAAAAATTATAAGTCCCTAATAATCTCGTAAAAATACGAAACCCTTATAGGATCACTTTGTTTTCCGCCTGTCTGTCCGTCCGTCTGTCAAGACCCTTTTTCTCAGGAATGCGTTGCAGTATCAATCAAGCTGAAATTAATATCAAATACTCAGGTCCGCAATCACTTGGAGCAGTGAAAATATCAAACATCTAAGTCAACGCAAAAAAAGATACAGTCGTTTATGCCGCATATTTTGACAATCGCAAGGGAATCAAAAACTAAAGGGTACTTCCCGTTGACCTAGAACAGCGGTCGGCAACACGCGGCCCCACGTCTTACTTGCGGCCCGTGAAAGTTTTGTAAATAAGTTATAAATATCAAAATAAATGCATGACCGAACCGCGATCGACCGTATAGTGTAGAATCTAGTATTTTACAACAGATTTTTGATCTACAGTGTAGATCTAGCAAAATCGGATTTTCAGCGACAAATTTTAACACATTACTAACAAACTATACAAGTTAGCAGATCTTCGCAAGGTGTTCTAGTTATTGTGATATAACGAATTTGCAGGACTAGCCTTGTCTAACAGAGCCATCTAAGAACCGTCACATTTTTTGAACGTACAACCTCAGAGTAGATAAATACTAGTACAACCAACTACATTTGTTATTTTATTGCTATAATCTGATATTTAACGACAAAATTTGACAAATAATAGTGATATTCTGGGAATAACCACCTGCACTAGGTGTTCGAGTTCTAGAGATTCAAAAGGAACCCGGACAAGAAGAGTCTTTATGACAAAATAGTGACAGATATAGTGACGGGGGGAGGGCTGCCAGGTGTGTTGAGGTAAAAATATAACCTCTGGTTAACCTAGACGGCCTAGGCTCAAGGGGGATCATGACCCCATGACCCCCCCCCCCTGGATCCGCGTCTGCGTAGGTATCAAGTAGAATCTAGGGTTAATATCACAAGTGCGGCCCGCCTTTAGTTTATTTTGCCACCTTGTGGCCCTTGCCTGCGAAAAGGTTGCCGACCGCTGACCTAGAATATTGAAATTTGGCACATGTAGCACAAGTAAAGGAAGAAATACGAAGACCGTTAATTTATAGTTACATCAAAAAAAATAACATAATCGGAAAAAAGGAGAAAAATCTTCGAGGCTCGATTCCCGTGATGAACGAACTATTTACATACCTACTACTAAGTATGTACGGAAACCTCGGTTCGAGAGTCCGATTCGCACTTGGGCGGTTTTTTTTAAGGTATGTTCAATATATTCGTTGATTACTCTGAAACGGATTATGCGATTTGGATAGTTTAAACTAATCACGGTAGATCCCGACGGATTTTTCTAATGTATGTTCAATATATTCGTTGATTACTCTGAAACGGATTATGCGATTTGGATAGTTTAAACTAATCACGGTAGATCCCGACGGATTTTTCTAATGTATGTTAAATATATTCGTCGATTACTCTGAAACGGATTATGCGATTTGGATAGTTTAAATTAATCACGGTAGATCCCGAGGTGGGGCACATACATTTTATCATTATCTGACCATGAACATTGAAGATATGATGGAATTCCTCAACAGAAAAGAGCAAAAACATCGCGGTTGAAGCATTTTATTCCATATTGTCGACAATTTATCAATGACTGACCTGCACCCGCCCCGGCTTCGCACGGGTGCAATACCCAATGTCATAATACTTATGTCAGTGGAGCGAATTGCGCGCCCGCGCCCGTTCACGGTATTGTGAATACTGTTTCTTGCTAATTTTACATATGTGATATCTTTTAAAATATAAATGATAATGATTTTCTGTAAAGACTGACTTTTTTATTATGTTCTGTATACATAACATGGATGTATTATATACATATAAACCTTCCTCATAGAGAAAACCGCATCAAAATCCGTTGCAAACCACGCAACGGATTTTGATGCGGTTTTCACTATCAAAGAAGTTAGCGACTTCATTTTATACGATGTAGTGATGATATGCACAGCACATCCTCGGTCAGAGTGAAATCTTGAGAGGTAAGTACCTATTGAAAATATACAACTATAGAACTACACATATAAAACTAAAATTGAATATAATAATAATCTGACACAGTTGAAAGTTTGCTCGCCGATTTGTCCGCGTAGGGGTGCTAAGGCCAAATCTTCTTATCAATTTAAAAAAAACTGTTTTGAAGTCAGCTAAAGAGAACGATGTGTAAATAGAAAATATTTCGCTGACTTTCAGATTAGAGTTATTTCGTACTTTTTAGTGTACTTAGAAAGCGTTTTTTTTTAAATAAAAAGTTAATTTACAATATAGATTTATCTAACCTGAACTGCAAGCAGAACAGAATAGTTAGCTATTTATAGGTATCAATAATCAGTGGAATCTTTGAATTTTGATTTTGTTTCGTTAGGTCGAGCACAACTTCGCTAGTTATTATTTCAAAACAAGTTTGTTTGCGAGTCTCCGAAGTTCGTAACAAGCTTACCTCGTGGCTATTCCAAACACTGAACATGTGATAACGGGCGAGTATCTATATGTTTGTTTCATACACAGAGAAAAGAAATATAAAAGATATTTGTATAGCAACACAAATTACTACGTCAAATAAATATTTTATCACGTAAATAGCTCTTGATATAAAAGGTTGTTTAATTTCAACCAAAGCAATGAGGTCATAAAAGTAGATTTCAAATAATTTACTAAAATTAAAAAGTTATCAGTGTTTTTTTTTTTGTAATTGCTTATTGATTTCAGGTATACCGAAACACATAATTATATTGTGGTACAGCCAGCCCATACTAACAATATCATGTAAATTATGTTGTTTAGGTATATCGTATATCCTTTTTTCTTTTCCCATATATGCTGCCAATAAAAAGTTATTTACTTATACCTACCTTATACAAGATAGCTTCAACAAAATCATGAAAGCTTAAAATTAACCAAAGAGTCTTGAGACAAATATTTTCAAATACTTAACATTCATTGATTAGATTTCTAAGTTGGATTGTCCAATACAATACAAACACACGACAAACGATTTGTTTATGTAAGAGGAAGCTTCGATAAATCGGATTACGGGTTCTCAAAGTACCTATATAAGCTTACAAAGAAACATAAAGGATAGGAAAAAGCTTAAGTTCGCTTTGAGGCATTCTTGGTAGCGCATTACAAATAAAAATGTGAGCATAATTAATGCAATCCTCTTTGGTGGACTTTACATTGTAATTTTTGTTTCAGATGTACAAATACCAATATACAAATTGCAATCTATGTAGAAAATTTCCCGTTCCATTTTCCACCATGGCATGGTGGGCCTGGAGGACATGGGCATTTCTTTATTCCACAAATGGGTTTCTATTTATTAAGCTCACAAATAAATGGCTCTAATAAGTATAAATCTGTGTTGTCTATTCCATAGTGTATTTTTATACATACATTATGTTTCAAGATGTAGGATGTAATTGCTTTAAATGCTTCGGCACATTATCTAAAAGAGTTTATTGTGTACATAAATTCAAGTTGCATCAACAAAAACTATAAAAGTAATAAGATGTTCTTGAGAGAACTATAACATGACAGTGTTTCTTACCTTAAGCTGGGGTCAACGCCGAGTAAGTACCAGGAGACCAGTGCGGTACAGGAAGTTCGCTACGCCAACCCTGGCGCCCTGCCAGCTAACATGCATACAGATCGGTGCGGTGCCTAATGTAAATGTTACCAACATTCATCTAATTGCCAGCTAAAAAATAAAAATAATAAGTCTTTTATTTCTTGCAAATTAAGTTACATAATATTCTTATAAACATGTAAATAAATTCTTAACATCATTATAAAGTAAACATGCATAATCAATTACAATTATTATCATCATTTTAATCAGATTAGTATAAATTATATTGATAGGATTTATATTATTGCATACATAGAAATATAATTAGTATGTTGTATTACAATTTTGTTATGCAAGTGCAAAAACCACACTCAGGTAAAGGCTTCCTCCAGAGAGTGCCTGTATCGCTTGCTACTTTTACAATATGTTACAACATAATCATTATTTCACATCGCGGTGAGAGAAAAACACGTAGTAAACTTTGAGATACTATGTAAGGCGAAGCGGTACTTTACGCCGGATCAGTTATTGCAACTGTACAAAGCACAAGTCCGTTCGTGCATCGACCACTGCTGTCACCTCTGGGATGGATCTGCCAAATACCAGCTGGAGGCCCTTGACTCAATAGACCGTCGTGCTAGGAGACTAGTCGGCGATGTTTCGCTAATTGAGGCGAAATTAACGAGCCTTGAACATCGGCGTAAGGTTTCGTGTTTGTCGGTCTTCTATAGGATATATTTTGGAGAGTGTGCCACAGTATTGTTCAATCTAATTCCTCCATCCCCATTTCTCCATCGAAACACAAGACGCCAGGAGAATTTCCACCCATACGTTGTCGACATCCCGCGTACCCGGACACAACGCTTCGCTTCATCGTTTCTTATACGAACAGCAAAGGAGTGGAACCACAGAATATTTAATAGTACTACGTAGTGGAACTCCGGGATCTGTGTTTCCCAACACCTACAACCCAGATGTATTCAAGGCCAGAGTGAATAGGTTTTTTCTCGGTAAGCGTGCTACACCCTCGGCCTCGTCATAACTCCTCATGGGGTAAAAAAAAAAACCGTAAGTTGAAGTTGGTAAATTCTTACAATCGATTTGTTAGTATATTATTTACCCTGAGCTAATCACCACATGATCACGTTTGCTTTTTGACATTTCCATATACCTATATGTATAGAATTGATATAATACTACTTTTAGCATACTCAAGGAACTAACTTTTCTATAGGCTTTCCCTAACGCCAATTCTTATGAACTATGATCATCTATATACGATTTTACAAACGGTCTATACAAAAACTGTTCTCATTTCAAATTAACTGCCAGATAGCTTTTCTGTCCTATAAAAAATCTGCCGTTAATATATCACATTAACATTAATGTTGTGTACCAGCTAATTAATTAATTATATACCATTAAACGACCATAAGCAATCAATTAATTATAGAGTCCGCAACACTGGGTAATATGACATTTACTTACAGCACTCCGGGTGCTGAATTCAATTTACCCATTCATCAAGGCTGTTATATCGTGATTTATATATTTGTTTATTACACCACCATCCAGTTTTACTACCGCGCTCATTTTCAGCTGTTATTTATGATATCTTTTAATTATTGTGGTATTGCCAGCAGAATTATTATTATTATTATTTCAATCTGTTCTATACAGTCATTTCTTGGTTTAATAATTGCATCGCTATTCTATATATGATGCATGGATTTTATACTTATAAGTTAAATATTAGGTAGCTAGGTATTAGGATATCATGTTTTTGTTTTATAAGGTAATTTAAACTTTGTGCAGAATTACTAATGTATTCAATTATATTTTGGATCAATGTGAGTAAAAACTAATGTAGGATAATGATATTACGAGGAAAAGCTGTAACTTGGCGAAAATCTTTGAAATACTTTTGTATACCTACTAATAAACCTGTAAATATAATAGCAGTTATACACCATGTTATATTTGACCAAAAAATATGTAAATGAGTTTGTAGAAATAGTGAAGCGTGAAACATTGCCAATGTTATAATGACATTACAACAGGGTAAGGAAATAGCAAAACTTTTAAGTGAACGTCGCCTCAGATTTGTCGGTTAATTTCATCGCACGGTAAATTACCCTTATCGCAAAAGTTAACAGAATATTGGGAAGTTATCCTCTCTTCCGACTAAACAGTAATTTCATACTGTGAGGCTTCTAATAGAATAAATTGAAATACCTACGTGATATAAATATTTTCCTCACAATGTTTTCCGTCTCCGAAAGCACAATGTTTTCTTATTATAATTATGAATAGACCCCCCTAGACAAGATAGTTGTCGACAATCTTCATCGTTAGTAAACGACCTTTGTATGGGATTAACATAAGAGATTGTTAAAAATCGCGTGATATTTCGATTTGAAATGTCAATCGCATACAAAGGTTGATCGTTTACTAACGACGAAGATTGTCGATAACCATCTTGTCTACTGACCCTGTTTGACTTCAATCTCACCATGGTAAGTAATGATGTAGCCGAAGGTGGTAAGCACACTAAGGCTAGAAAGGAACTGGCTCTCATCTACAGCTATCGCAACACCGGAGGTGCTTGGCGACAGATCTTCAACTTGAGGGTGGTAGTGGTAGCCAGCCAGGTGGTTACAAAGTACCCTACCACCGTGCTATGGTTTCCTCACGATGATTTCCTTTACCGAAAGCTCAACCTTCGTGTCAGCATTCGACGTCACTACCACTGAGCTATTATCGCCATAAAACGTTTATACATAACGTTTTAAACACACACACCTACACACTTACCCACACACCCCCACACCACACACACGCACATTAATTATCGTTTTTAGGGTTCCGTAGCCAAATGGCAAAAAACGGAACCCGTTATAGATTCGTCATGTCTGTCTGTCTGTCTGTCTGTCTGTCTGTCTGTCTGTCTGTCCGTGTATGTCACAGCCATTTATTTCCGAAACTATAAGAACTATAATGTTGAAACTTGGTAAGTAGATGTATTCTGTGAACCGCATTAAGATTTTTACACAAAAATAGAAAAAAAACAATAAATTTTGGGGGTTCATACTTAGAACTGAAACTCAATTTTTTTTTTTTCATCAAACCCATAATTATGGGGTGTCTATGGATAGGTCTTCAAAAATTATATTGAGGTTTCTAATATCATTTTTTTCTAAACTGAATAGTTTGCGCGAGAGACACTTCCAAAGTGGTAAAATGTGTGTCCCCCCCCCTTTAACTTCTAAAATAAGAGAATGACAAATCTATAAAAAATATATGATGTACATTACGGTGCAAACTTCCACTGAAAATTGGTTTGAACGAGATCTAGTAAGTAGTTTTTTTTTAATAGGTCATAAATTGAAATTAATATCAAATACTCAGGTCTATACTACCATTTACTTATATACCTACAGGTTTGTACGGAACCCTCGGTGCGCGAGTCTGACTCGCACTTGGCCGGTTTTTCTTATTTTTATTCTGTTGTTTTCTCAAGTAAAATGTTTAATTCAAACTGTAACTATACCCTACCAAGAGGGGGAGACAGGAGACTCATAGCACAGGGAAACCTAGTTTGAGCTCCTGTCTCCCACAGTTAAATGTACTTACCTATTATAATTTTAAAATTTGTTCTTTTGTCTATATGTGGGAGAAAATAAATGATTTTTATTTTATTTTATTTATTTAAAAGCTCAAGTCATGGTAGGATTCAAACCTATGCTATGACATAAGACGATCACCGACTTTAACATCACCTAGACTTAGTCAATAGTAGAGGTTTTATTTCATAAATAAAATAGTAGGTATAACTATATTTTTTTTTCGTTAAATACTCATTTATTCATCTTGTCTCAAGAAAAACCATTTTCAGAAAAGAAAACGAAACTTAAAGAAAAATCACCTTAAACATTGAGCCTCCAAAGAATGATGATAATGAAGATGAATGTGCTCTGCCGTTGTTATGTTGTTTCCTTGAAGGTTCAACCCTTAGCTTTTTCTCTTAACTAAAATTTCCAATATAACCAATCAATTTATCTTCTGTCAATGCGGAATGACTTAACTACAAAAACTTTTTGTCATTTGGAAGATGAAATGAAAACAACCTTTGACGGAAGATATCTTATCGGTATTTCATTTATGTAGATATATATATTATGTTTAAAAAAATCTAGAGTTCTTTAGAGAAAAGGTAAATTCAACTAGCTAGTAATGAGGCAGGCTTTCGGAAGAAATGGTGAGGGATAGATAAAAAGAAAAGAAGCTTCTTATAAGCTTATCTCGAGATAAGGAATAAAACTTGAAAGATTATTCTTAGTAGGTACCTACCCAAACACGAAATGGTTACGTTTATGTTTTTGAGGCTATATATTTTTGTATAGAGAAAATTCCTAATTTTTTAGCATCTCGGTCCTCAGTCATATTTGAATTTGATACAAAATGCTCTGAATTTGGCGATAAAAGACAGTCTTCTCAGTTTAATCACTTGAAGCGAATGGTTCCTGCATAGAGTTAGAATAGTGTGGTTTAATAGTGTTAACAACGCCTTACCAGGTAAGTGCCTTACCAGGGCCAATTTTTATTTATTTTTAAAACCAACAGCATATCTTACATAGAAGGTAACAGGTATAACATAAGCCAATTACAGGTTTTTCTAGGTTAATTAAATGTTAAATTAAGTAATAGGAGTGGATACATTTAATCAAAATAAATAAATATAAATGGTTTTTCGGCGGGAACTTGCAGAGTAACGTAGCATTTTCATTTTTATTTTCATAAATTTGTGTATTTTGAGTTTTATTGTCTATTATTGGTGGTATTTTAACCAATAAAGATCATCCATGTGCACCAGTGAAGTGAAATGAAATGAATTATGTGTATCGTTACTTTTCAAGTTGTCTCAAAATGTCCGTGAAGAGTACAATCTAGTACAATGACCACCATTGTAGTAAAACATGACTTTTATGGACGGTGACTGACTGAGGACTATAATGTGAAGTGATTTTGTGACTGGATACTATAATATAACTTGACACTGGCAGAAATGAGCCCTAATTTGGGCTTGGTTACCAAAATTAAAAATAAGAAGAAGAAGAAATAAATATAAATATATATTTACGTATAAACGTAGATGTTATATCTTTGGATGATATAATGGTGCCAAAATAAAACGATAAACTTATATGAATTCGTTATAATTAAATAAAATAGATGCAGCGCGTTTGAGGTTTGATGCGTGAATGAATTAGGTACATTTTACTCCATACAATAAAATAAATATAAGCGCCTGATGCAAGTTGAAGCAACAATGCGCGTTCTCTGAACAGGAAGGCGTTTAAGGTAGCGCCTGAACATATTCCCGGCCGTTGAAAGGTTGCTTCTTTCAACTCTTCAGCTCTTCTTCTGTTGGAAGTGGACAGAGGCGCACCAAGGAGCGGCGCACACAGCCCTTAGTAGTGTAGACATCCGCGACACGTGCAGTCTGATCTGGTCCATAGATGAGGCGCAGAACCCGTCCAAGTCTCCATTGTAATGGTGACGTATTGTCTTCTGCCAGCAGCGCCATGTCCCCGACGTTTAGTTTAGCAGTATTGGCCCGCCATTTTGTTCTTTGCTGCAGCTCGGAAAAATATTCTTTTTGCCACCTTTGCCAAAAGTGTTGCCGTATCTTTTCGAGGCGTTCATAGCGTTTAAGTTGGCTGTCCTTGCATTGGCTGAGGTCCGGAGCAGGTAGTGCAGTCAACGGTCTCCCGATGATGAAGTGTCCTGGAGAGAGGGAGAGGAGATCGTTAGGACAGGATGATAGAGGGCACAAGGGACGACTATTCAGAATCGCCTCCACTTGTGCAAATAACGTAGAAATTTCCTCGTAGGTAAGATGGCTGTTGCCAATAACATGTTTTATGTGATGTTTAGCAGACTTTACCCCGGCTTCCCATATGCCACCGAAATGAGGAGAGTAAGCAGGAATGAATTTATAGTTACGTTACATACATTGTTGAATTGCAAAATCAAATAAAAGTTCCTGGGTTTGTTTTATAAAATCTCCTATTTATTCGCGGTGGCCACGAAATTAGTTCCATTGTCGCTAAATATTTCCGTTAGTTCATATTAATCAAATTACATACAAACATATGACCTAATCCAGCACATTTATTGATAAATTTTGAGTATTTTATTTTTAACATTGAATTTAGTTTTAATTTCTGTTCTAAAATATTAAATCTTTTTAACTAATTGATATGTGTCATCCCAGGCAACCAAGGGTGTCATTTTAAATTTAATATAAGTTTAAATTTAATATAAATAAGTTTTAATTGATTTTAAATGTAATAATAACATTTTCTATTTTTGAATTGTACATAATACTACCTTAAATTGTCTTGATTAGATTTTAGCTTTAGCGAGTCAATGAGGTTCAATTTAATGACAATCTGGTCATTAGGGACTCAGATATACAAGATGATTGGCCGCCACAATATAAAAGGCACGAACTTTAATCTTTAGCTGATTAACTGGCTTCGTAACCTCAATCATGGCAGCAGCTACGAACTTTAATCTTTAGCTGATTAACTGGCTCCGTAACTTCAATCATGGCAGCAGCTACGAACTTTAATCTTTTAGATGATTAACTGGCTCCGTAACTTTAAACATGGCAGCAGCTACGAACTTTAATCTTTAGCTGATTAACTGGCTTCGTAACTTCAATCATGGTCTGCCATGATTGACTACAATGTTCTAATAGCTACTTATCTATTAGAACTTGAATTGATTTTTGTATTGAACAATTAGTAGTAGGTGGTAGTCGTACCTACATTACATCTATCTCATTGGTTTGACTTTAGTGACAATCTGGTCTTTAGGGACTCAGATATAAAAGATGATTGGCTATCACAATCCAAAAAGGCACGAACTTTAATCTTTAGCTGATTAACTGGCTTCGTAACTTCATGGTAGCAGCAGCCAATAGAACATCATTTGTGAAAATTAATTTGTGTATATACCTATTGAATAATTGGAATTAGTACCTCTATTTCATTTTGCAAGTCATCAACCCTAAATTGATAATGCCTCAACTTTACTAGCTTTAAATTCAAGTCAGGTGATTGAATATTAGTTAATTCCTTCTGACCAGAAATACCATTTAAATAATTTTTGAATTTAGTGATTTGTCCTTTGGCGGACACCCATTTTGTCATCAACTCTTTGTAACGTTGTTTATCTGACGACATTTTGACTTTAAGACTATGAATTAACGATTCAAATAAAACTATTATTCTAGCAAACTACTAAAATACTGAATTGAATGGCTCACGCTCCTCGTTTCGGTGACACTTGCCGCACAGGAAAACGGCGTTGCACTCACAACTGCAACCAGCCGGTACCCGTGGAATGTAGCAGGTACAATCTGGAAATTGTGGCGAAGTACTGTGAATATTGGATAATGGCTTTTATACGACTTCGAAGAAGGTAGACAAAATGAGAACAAAGAACTTTTAAAAGAACAAAGGAAAAATTAAAAAGGTCAAATTTTGGCACAATTTCAGAAATATTATTTTAAATATGATAAAAGAAAACTTAATAGAATATAATTAGCTTAATTTTGAGTTAAATTATTGATTTGGACCGATTTTAAGAATTTTATTTTATTAATGTGGGTAGAAAAAATCGAAAATCATGATGCAATTTCGATCTTGTTACAAGAATTTTGCTACAAATTGCAAAGAAATACGTTCATTTACACAAATAGATTAGTATTCTGAATAGTTATAAAGGATTTATTAGGTATAAAGGAGCTTTGGATGATTTTTATGATGAAGGAAGGACACTTATCTTTGGGTGAAAGTCGTTGCACGATGTGATACTTTAGCTGTATCACTGCTCGAATCCTGGATCCTTAGGCAATCCTGGCTTGCAACGCTTCGTACACTGGAACTCTGTGGCTTTAGAACGTCCACTGGAAGGCTCCTCCGGTCCGCACGGCTTAGGCGACGTGGCTTTTCTTCATCAAAATTCTTCACCTTTATACTTAATTTTCGCGGTTTCTTGATTTCCCCTCATGGGCCACCATGTTATATCTTTGGATGATATAATGGTGCCAAAATAAAACGATAAACTTATATGAATTCGTTATAATTAAATAAAATAGATGCAGCGCGTTTGAGGTTTGATGCGTGAATGAATTAGGTACATTTTACTCCATACAATAAAATAAATATAAGCGCCTGATGCAAGTTGAAGCAACAATGCGCGTTCTCTGAACAGGAAGGCGTTTAAGGTAGCGCCTGAACAGTAGATGTGTGTACATTGTGTGAAAGGTGAGAGTAAGAGTGTGTAGGGGCACATAGGGGTGGGTAGTGGATGTAGTGTTTATGAGCGAATGTGCATGTGGAGGGTGTATGTGTATTTGTATAGTATGTCAAAGTACCTACCTATGCATGCATAAAATTATTAAAAAGTCTATCAAAAACTTGTCGGAGAAGAGTTGGTTATGAGTGGAGCAAATGCGATTGATTGGAGAGTAAATAATTGGTACGTTGGAGTGCAATATAAAATAATTTCGTGTGTCTGGTACGAGAAGGTGGTGCTGACAAATTTACTTCTGCGAGTAAGTTAGGGTTATCTAAATGACCGTTGATGATTATGAAAATAATAAATGACTTTGAAAATGAATAAATGACTTTTTGAATTTGAATTTGACTAGTTTATTTACAGTCAGACAAAATATTGATATGGATTCCTTTGTCATTTGTTCTTAGTAAAAGTATCGATAAAAACGATAAATTGGCATTCATTATATGTACCTATTTTAATCGTTGAAACTATGTAGGTAGGTACGCGCACTTCGTTTCAAGGCATTTAGACCGTCCTCGTGCTCACCTGACCGTACTTTAGTACAGTCACTCTAAAATCTATCGGTTCCTGTATTTATTTTATGTGTTGTGTTTCATATTTTATGTTATAGGACGCTCGTCCTATCCGCGAGGCAACGGTTTGTAGTGTCACCTGTATACATGTAACGTTCATTACCTAAACTGAATAAATGAGTTTTTGATTTTTGATTTTTAATTTGAAATAAAGAAAGTAAACGATTGAGTTTTATTTCATTAACAATTTATTTGATTGAAACCCATGTTGCCAAAATTGAATGCATGCATGTGTGTTTAATTTGACAACGGCCGCGAGCTACAGACGATATGCCATGTCAACAGAACTTGTTTTTATTCCCCGATGGCTAAATATAAATGTTTCTAAATAATACTCACTCTACCAATAGGTAGGTCGGTAGTATCGACGAGTTCTTTTAAAATGCTGTTTTCATGCATATCTCTAACATTGTTCGATATAATTTATACAGAGTGTGGTTTCGCATTCCTACCATTCTATATGAATTCGTAAATATCACTTTCAATTTTCAATGTGCTTTCACCATACCTGTATTGTATATTTATTTGATTTTTCATTGGAGTTAGACTTGTGATTGACCATAATCTCCTGATCTCTCTCCCGTGGAATGTGTTGGTGTGGCCGAAGGTGGTAAGCACACAAAGCTTAGAAACCCTCTCAAGTGCAACAGTCGGATTACATCGGGGGTTATTTGGCGACAGATTGACAACTTGAGGATGGTATCAAGTCAGGCGAGTACTACAAAATATACACCACCACCGTGCTATGTTTGCCTCACGATGTTTTGCTCAAGCTCAAGCTTTTTGTCAGATTCGAACCCACGACCATCTCCACGTTCGTCGTTACTACCTCAGTAGCTATCATCGCCTTAAATGTCAAACAAAAAATGACACAGTTGTTGCCATCCTGCGCGTGAGTAAGTCGCCAGAGGTCATCGGAGAGGGGGAAGGGTCTCTCGGGGTGGCCCGGGTGTTACAAATGTCCATATGGCAACGGCAATTGCTTACCCCCAGGTGGATCGGATGCTTGTTTGCCAACCTCGTAGTATAAAACATTCATAAATTCAGTAGGGGTTAAAAATACACCTCGAGTATAAAATATGATAGACACTTAGAGCTCGTTCCCGCTATGTCGTGTGTCGGATTCCGATTTTAATCGGGTATCGGCGCCTCTGTTCACACTAGTCGGCTGTCGGCCACGACCGCAGCTGGTGCCATTAGTTTGGTTGGATTCTTGTACACGATGGACGTTCGACGAAGCTTTTGTTGTGATGTATTATTTGCGAAGGAAACGAAAGACAGCTAAAAATAGAAGATATTGGGTGCACCCAATTCTGAGGGAATGATTTACTTTGGGAATATTTCAGAAGTTAATAACTGAACTAAGAAGTGACGACGTTAAGTTTTTCAATTATTTTAGAATATTATAATTAAATTATAGAATATTAAATATTATAATATTTATATTTAGTACAGCCATTATTACGAAGAAAAATACAACAACTCTGCTTGCGCGCCAAAATGTGTATGCGATCAGCGGCAGCGACGCGCGGCGCGGGCGGCACAGGTTTCGGCCCGACATCCGGCAAATGTGAACAGTGCCATATGCGAGCGTTGATCCGACACGATTTTTTTCCGGACGGGAGGGCTGACAAAACACACGTAATTTTTTGTCGGATACGACGCAAAATCGTTGTCCGACGAGTGTGAATAGCTTCATATAAAATGTTCTGCCGCTACGACACACGATAAAAAATCGTCCCGACAGACGACATAGTGGGAACGAGCTCTTACATTAAACTTAGCTGTCAGAGTTTATAAGATGAAATCGGAGTGAGGGACGATAAACAATCACCAAAGTAAATATACGTTGTTTTGCTTATTTTCCGCTCCCTAGAGACTACTTTGTACGGCAACAGACAACCCAACGCGAGCGGCTGGCAGGTGTCAGTCGAGCCGACAACGAGATCAGACAACAAAAACGATAAATATTTTATTGTTCCTTTTCATGAAACATGAACAACTTAAGTAAATACGTAGGTTATGGTAAAATGCTATTGATAAAAATTGGAGGCATCCTTCTAAGTTATTTTTAGATTAGTAAAGGTCTCGATGGTCGGTCACAGAGTCTTCTATGTCTTTTATAATAGATTTATTTAAAAGAAGAACCCAAGTAAAGCTAACAAAATGACTCAAAACAACATAATAGTCAGAAAAACACATCGTTCTCAGCGTTCAACAAGATTTTTGTTTCCAACGTTGGAAATTCAAAACATAATTGATCGGAAAAGCTGTCACAACGGGAACGCGGTTCGTGAGCGCACCCCTGCCTTCAGACTCATTTGTATTTATTAAATTTTTCTCCTTTCACAAAACGCAGTCAGGCGTGATTATAATCGTTTCCATCGAATTTTAGAATTAATGGAAGTTTAATGGCTAACAAAGAGAAAGGAAAGCTAAATCGTAATACGTAGTCAATTACCTAATATGATGTAAAGTTACCTAATAAATGAGCATTAGTATGAAGAACTTTTTTAAGTTATACAACTATAATACTTTTGAAAACGGCTCGTCGACTCCACCGGAGACCAAAGGGCTGGCAGCTTCCTCGCCCAGCGTATTAGTATCGCTATTCAGCGAGGAAATGCTGGCAGCATCTTTGGGGGCCATTTTTCGACGTAATTTAAATAGTTTAGATAGTTATTATTAATTTAATTTTAGTTACTTTTGAAAATTTGCAATATTGTTTTCCTTTTCGTCATTACGTAATAAGACCCCTGAAAGATCGCCATACTGGTACAAATGACCAGGAAATTTGTGCCAGTGTCTCCCGCCCGGTCTACATTTTCCATGTTACACGTACGTATTAACACCTGTATTAATTCTATTATACGGATATGGGAGGGGGAAACATCATATAATATTCATGATTTAATTCGGTAGTGGACTGTGTTGTGCTGGACAGGTAAAAAAAAATAGTAATTCACAAGCAACCATTTATGTATGTATAATTAATTCTAAATATACTTACTTAGCACTAATTCATCGACGAAAACCTACCATCTTTCGTTTATATAGTATATTTTGAACTATCATGGCATTAGCGGAATTATACTAGTAACTGGCTCGTCGCCATCTAACCAAATAAAAAGACGAACACTAACATTCTCCTATATCTCAATGAAAGTTTTTTATTACAACAGCTAAATAAAATTAACTTTAAGCCTTCTAATTGTCTGTATAATATTCCATCCATTATACTGCATATACCTGTCCTGGATTCCGTAGATAAGCTTAAACGGCTTTAATTCTTAGCTACCAATGAAACATCAACACCGGCCCATGCCGCGAGCGATGTGTAATCCCTCTGTCGATGTCGTCGACAGACGGATTAAACTGATAACATATTCTGTCTCTGACCATTGGTCATACATCTCTCCTATACTGTTGCCGAGGTAAATAATGGCTCGAAACATTCATACGACTATATTGGTGCCCCGTGATTTGCGTGTTTGGTCATTTTAATTGGGTTTTCAATAGGTGTTTACCATATCAATAAATATGCAAAAATACGGTATAAAATAGCTGTCATTTTGTGATTTTTCTAATTGTTGAATACCCAAGTAAACTATACGCAAAATTAAGTTCTATGGGATTTTTTAATTCAAATCCGGTTGTTGTAGGGGTACCCTGATCACCAAGCTACGCGTCGCTAGGTCGATTCCCACCCATGACTGATTGTTTCAAGTAGTAAGTAACTAAGGTATATCTAGAACAAATAATCGGAGCTGTACGGTTGTGGCGTCAATTCGGATGACGAACCGATTGTGTAGTCTACTGAATAAAACGGCATCTCTTTTCCAATTTCAGACGACTAATGCGCGATCGCCATACATTTAATGAAATAAAATACTAATAAAAAGAGGGATTCTTCTTTGTTTATCCTTTTGCGTTTTTTGAGCTTATATTGTTTCGCAATTGCAGCCGAGATGAAAATGTTGAGATGGATGTGTGGAATAACAAAAAAGAATAATATTAGGAATGAAGAAGAAGGTTCCAAAAGTAGCGCCAGTAACTGAAAAATTGAGCGGCATCCGTTTGTCATTGTATGGACGCGTGTTATGAGGAGGGATGATTATGAATTAATTCGGAAGTCTTTTAGTCACACACTCAGGTCACATACTTATAAAATAGGAATACCAAAAAGAGATCTATTATGGATTGTGTAAACAACTTTTTAGTTACCATAGTTATAGATAAGGTAACAATACAAGGCACTGCCTTCATCAAGAAACGTGACGTCAATAAAGTCAGTCAGTCAGTGATAGCTCCTCCTAACGAGCATCCTCTAGTGTCTGCCTAGGCGACAGTAACAAGGTCGAGAGCACGGGTCCCTCGGACGTCGTGCGCCTGCGCTCCGTCCTGCAGTTACTGCATCCGAGGCGGATGTTAGTCCTTTATTGTGTCACGTTTTAGTTACTGGACTGGTTCTTAGGGCACGACACTTTTATATGATCGTCGAAAGATAGAGCTTTAAGAGAGGTAGAGAGAGTTTAAGACAAGAAGAGCGTAGCTTTTCTCCGCTCAAAGAGCAGCTCGAATGGGAGAGTGATACCCCTGGTGTTGCAAGCGTTCATAGGCTACGGTAACCGCTTACCATCAGGCGGGCCGTATGCTTGTTTGCCAACTAAATGGTATAAAAAAAAAAAAAAGAGTACCAGAAACCACATTTTTTTACTGTGTACAGCCCTGTGTTTGGTCGCTAGGGCTCATTGGGGACGGGGGGAAAGGTAACGCGTGAGTGATGCCTCGTGTGTTGCATGCGTTCATATGGCTATGGTAACCGGTTACCGTCAGGCGGACCGTACGCTTGTTTACCGACTTCGTAGTATAAAAACCGGCCAAGTGCGAGTCAGATACGCGCACCGAGGGTTCCGGAAGTACAAACATGTAGGTATATAAGTAAATGGTAGTATAGACCTGAGTATTTAATATGGATTTCAATTTATGACGTATTAAAAAAGAACTACTTACTAGATCTCGTTCAAACCAATTTTCGTTGGTAGTTTGCCTCGTAATGTACATCATATATTTTTTATAGATTTATCATTCTCTTATTTTAGAAGTTACAGGGGGGGGACACACATTTTACCACTTTGGAAGATTCTCTCGCGCAAACTATTCAGTTTAGAAAAAAATTATATTAGAAACCTCAATATCATTTTTGAAGACCTATCCATAGATAGACCACACTTATGGGTTTTATTAAAAAAAAAAAATGAGTTTCAGTTCTAAGTATGGGGACCCCCAAAATTTATTGTTTTTTTTCTATTTTTGTGTGAAAATCTTAATGCGGTTCACAGAATACATCTACTTACTAAGTTTCAACATTATAGTTCTTATAGATTCGGAAAAAAGTGGCTGTGACATACGGACGGACAGACAGACAGTCAGACAGACAGACATGACGAATCTATAAGGGTTCCGTTTTTTGCCATTTGGCTACGGAACCCTAAAAAGGTACTGTAAGAGGATATTCGTTGAAATCCTCCGGTGCCTTCCGTAGGTGTACCATCGATATAGACTTAAAATATTTTTTTTATATTACTACCTACCTGTCCACTGTCTACCTACAGATTCGATTACATCTATATCCTTTAAATAGTATAGAACTCAAGTTCGGACTCTGAATACAAGCGGGCCCTGGACTATTGAAGGTATATCCAATTCCAATGGCTTCCTCGAATCGCAACAATTATGAAGCTCGAAATTAAGTATATGAGTTATTCCGCCCCATTCAACCAAGTTTCTTGGTATATTTGTTAAAATGAGTTGAGTATAAATTAACAAGACTTTATTTACATCAAATATGTACAAATTATAATCTATAATATAGAAAATTTCCTCAAGTCTGCCGCTGCTTCCGATTAACGGCAAGGTTCCCAGAAGGCTGGTAGCGTTTCTTCTTTGGATAGCCAAGCTGATGCATTGGCGGAAAAAGCTCACCGCCCGCTTGAACAGTAAAAATTTTATGTAAAAGTTAAATGTAATAAATAAAAAGGTTAAATGTAGTTTCAAACTGACATTATTGAAGAGCATGAGATGATGAGTTTCGGACTTACAAAATTGTTGCGTACGCTCTCGCTTGATTTTCAATGGCAAGAGGCAATACTAAAACTACTTTAATACTAAAAGAACTGAATTTCAATAATTCATATTGAATAGGATCTACGCATATTACTCCTCTCATGGGAATTTAAACTGATCCGTAGATATTTATCTCATGTAGGTATCTCAAATAAGTGCGGCCGCCATAGAATGCATTTCTGACACCTGTTAATATAGGCCAAATCATGGAAACGGCTCATTTGTCAATGAAAATTCTGAACCATCCTGTGAATTTCACAAAAAGATTAGCCATTTGCGAGATTACCCGAATATTAACAGGTTTCTGAAACGCATTCTCTCGCCGCACTGTAATGTAGAATTTTAAATTCCTGCCCTTCACGAGGTCTACAGATTAGATATTCGATATGCAATTAAACGGTGTGTAAATAATTTATTTTTCCCTCAAGTATACGGTTGGAGAAGGCCGCAATACACAAATCAGCTTGACGTTTGAGCCCCACTGTGCTCGGCACTGTAACGGATGTGGGACGGGTACGGTCACAAATGTCCGGGCAAACATGCCACTCGAAATATTCCTAACAAATATAATGTGGATGTATGCCCAAGGGTAAATACCCCAACACAAAGATCCAGTAAGAACTCAGTGTTCCGGACAGCTGCCTGTAATTTGTTTCTTAGAATGTCTCAAATGTATTTCAATAGAAGGTAATTCACGAAGTTATTAGATAAATATATTTATCCATAGAAAAGCTGGAAGTAGAATACATTTACATTGCGCTGGCCCAAAATATTGGGAACAGAGCAGGGAGACGATAATGATTTTTCCATTATCATGTAAGCTCTGTGTTGTCTCGCAAACGTTTGCAATCGATGATTATTTATTTATATACCTATTTGATGCTCTGTGTATCATATTATAATTAAATTATATTCAGTTTATTACTCAACAATATTACTGAACAAAAGGTTTTCCCAATTATATGTATAACAGTTATAATCAAGTTGTCAAAGGAAAAGCTGAATTTACAGGTTTCGACACACAAACGCACGTCCATCATAATTGAATTATGTTGTTCACTATGTAGGTTATCATATTTATTTATTATTCGGATATGATTTTATATTAGGTACAAACACTATGTAGATAACCTAGATGTATTCAAGGCCAGAGTGAATAGGCTTTTTCTGGGTAAGCGTGCTAAATCCTCGGCCTCGTCATAGCTCCTCATGGGGTCAGTCGAAGGTCAAACGCAAGCTCATTTAACATTTAAAAAAATGTAGGTTATCATATTTATTTATTATTCGGATATGATTTTATATTAGGTACAAACACTATCTTCTCTAGGTTAAATTATATGTATACATACTTGACGTAATGTCTCGTCACGTCTCTTCTATAAGCAATATTCGAAAAATCATGAATGAAAGTGATTTTGATCTAGGTTGATATCGGTCGGTATAAAACCTACTACGCATTTAATATGCTTTTATTATAAATGCAAAAGTGTGTTTGTTGGTTTGCCCTTCTTTTACGCAGCAACGTATCGACGGGATTTTTGTATAGAGATAAGTTATGGGACGTAGAGTAACATAGGCTACTTGTTATCCCGGGAACTGCGGGGTGAAATCTAGTATCTAGATAACAATATATTTCCGTCACACAAAGATTTAGAGTATGCTAGATACGGCAAACCTTCCGTTCAAGCGTACGTGCTCCTACTTTATTTATTCGCGCGCGCCGCCCCATCGCGCCAGCGCAGCGGCAGTTGCGGCGATGAAAACATAAAAATACTAAATTGTGCCACTGTCAACTATAAAAACCCTTCAAGGTTTCCTTCCATATCATCGAAGTTGGGAAAAAAAGCACATATACTCTGTCTATGCGGTATCTAGCCTGCCTTTATCTGTGGTCACACTCACCTGCGGTGGGGAAACAATTGGAGCGGAATGTATGACATATCCAGCGAGGCGTATACAGGATATGATACCTACACAAAGTTCATAAATATTTTTTCACCTATATCAAAACGTTAATGAATATCATTAAAATGAACAGAACAGTAAACCATAACGACGACACTTGGGTCAGTAGACATCTACATATAACAAACAAAGATTTAAATTCAAATTCTCTTGCCAGAGTCTTCTCAGTTCAAGTGTATTCCAAACCGGTGGTAAATTCAACTGTATGTACCAACTTAACGTTCATTCATGCCTTACCAGGGCCTAAACTGAATAAATGACTTTTTGACGAATAAATAACTAAATAGGTACTAATAAGGCAATTTCGAAATTTACAATTTACCAACCGATTCGTAATACACTTGAACTGAAAAGACTTCCGGCAAGAAACCCAGCAAGGGTTTTTTTAAAACCTAAATTTTACAATATTAAACAAGCAATCATGTTGAAATAGCATTGCCTTATTGAACTCGATGTGTGTGTCACTTATTGTAAGTATTTCCTAGGTGCCACAAACTTTGTGGACATACGGACCCTTTTCAATGCCGAGACTGTGAACGAATGTTTACAAATAACGTAAAAAGAAAATGCTGATAGTTTCTTCATAGTCTCTACATATCAGGTAGGATGATCAATGCAGTGTAAATTCACTTGTGAAATGTGCGTGTATATCCGTGAAACCATGCATGGTAATACACGTGCACGCTACGTCGCTTAACGAGTTTATTGCCGGCTCTTCTCAGCAAATGCAACCTTCCAAATCGGTATTAGAGCCTGACCATTCATCCGCCTGCGAAGGTGTATCTGAATAAAATCCTTTTGATTTTGACTTTGCATATAGACATATGAATTGGCCTACGTTTATACGTTTTGAAGTCTCACATCCTTTACGAAAGCACTTCATGCACGTTGCAATGCGTCGAAGGCCGCAGTTTATATTTACACCGGCTAGTTGGTGACAGGGTCAGGAGGGGACTATGTGGGCCAGTGCAATAATACGCGTGAATCGGACGCATGACCGACACTAAGTTCATGGCCATTATAATCTGCTACACACACCCTCGATACAAGCTTTCTTTTCGAGAAATCAAACGCTGGTTGGTAAAACTTGACATCTAACACAGCATCATGCCTAGAATGAAGGCAAGGTTTTTGACTCAATCGCGTCGTTGCAAAACACTTAATAGCAGAATTGATTTAGATGAAACTTGCCATACAAATAGAACTTACCTTTGACTAAAATATAGGATATTTTATACCGAGTAGACAGAAGTTCCCTGGGGAATGCCAGTAGACCCGCAGGAAACTAGTAATCGAATATTCAAAGTATTGAAAGTTACAGGAAGCGTGAGATGAAACTTTTTGAATATTTCTAAGAAGTCCGCCCTGAAGGATTACTTACCGAAGACTTAAACAGAATTGCAACTTGACAGTTAGCTTCAACCTGACCAGCTAGTACCTACCTAATAAGAATTTTAAAAACTCTACTGCGAAATTAGAGTCAATATCTTTAAATATCCATCTTCATACTGTTATGGAGGAGGGTGCCATAAGTTGATAAGAATCTGAAATAAATAATAGAATATGCAAATGAGTGATGAAACTATGTAGTTTTAGTTAGTAACTACTCTACCAGACTAACTTGCTCTACCAGAGCTTTGTGTGGTGCATTACGAGCAAAACTTTCTTAACATATGATTTTCAGCACTCTTGATTCAAATATTTTGAGTCCCATACAATTACGACGTAACCAAATTCAAATTATGTTTTTTTAGCCTTGTGTACGTTAAATAGGTCTAATACCTAACTAATATAACGCAATCTAATAGGTTCTAATAACCTATCAAACAATTCAGGTAGCAAATCGGTTACACGTTGTTTCGAATGTAAATTGCGTTACGTTTTAAGAGAATATTTTTAAAGGTAGAAAATGTTCGGGAAGATTTATTTCAGAGGTTAGAAAGTCGTCGTTCCATCTTCATTTGACGACGAAGTGTCCCCGTTGCTCGAGGAGGAATCGATAAACGCTTCCATTTGTATAAGTTTGCGACCCTTCTGGGAACGACGTGTATAAGTCCATGATTAGCCATAATTATTTAATTATTTATCAAACGAAACTAAATAACTTTACATATTCTATTTAAATAGTGAATATCAGGATGCCTTTCCCTCCGGAGAGGTAAAGCCAGATTAGATTACTCAGTAGATTTTCTAGTTAATAAATAAGAATGAGAGTTTCAACATAATTTGTACCAATTATTTAGAACCTGCAACTCGATTAGATGCCGGACCGATAACAAAGTTGATGTAAATATAAAAACGCCAATCGATGAAGTTGAAACTAAGTAGCCTACGCTCTAGACATGACGATAGAGTTACTGGGAGTTCGTTTGTGTGCAAATATCTCAAGCCCGTGCGTTGCGGAAATCCATTCGTAGCATTTCTGACTATAAAATTGATGGATTTAGGCGGTTTTCCTGAAATTATAGAAAATTAATTTAGTAATACCAATTTATTTTTAGTAGCATTAAAGGGAAATAAAATTAAATAGCTAATCTTAGTTTATAATAATACTATAAGTAACGGCGCAGATCTATTCGTCTCTTTTCTAGTGAATTCTATGTATGTTCTCTAAACTTATATAAGTTTAGAGAACATAACAAACTAAAAAGCGAAAATAAACCCATTATCGAAGTTTTAATGAGGCACAGACGAGACGCGAGAGCGGGACGCAAGTTACATTTTGTTCGTTGGTAAGTTCAATAGTAGAACTGCACTGCATAGTATATTCTGTTTCATTTTCTTAATTCTTAGCTACTGTTTTCGTTTTATATAGGAAATCACGCTCGCTATTGCCGATAGCAACATTATAAGTTCCTGGAAAATCGTTTAAAATATGTGTCACTAAATTTTATTACAACTAAAATGTTTAAATAAGTCCCTTCAAGGAAAATCATTTCGTGTTGTGGTATGCACATTTACTTCAAAGAATATAAAAGTACTTAATATTTTTATACATTTTATACTAAGTAAATAAGCTTTCACATAAGCGAAAGTTTATCAGAAATCTAATAACAACTTATTTCAATAACTAAAACAACATCAATATGTAAGTACATATATTTACATGCCTACAAAATCAAATGCTATAAGCTATAAGGTAAACATAATATAAGCTCAGAGTAGATAAATACTGTACAAATATAAGTTATGTCTCAATTCTCCAAAGCTTATTCAATTTCTTATTCACTTCACAATAGTGAGGTCGCGTTAAAAATTCAGTTTGTTATGATGGGCGTCGCATTGCAGGCACCACCGCCGATGCGCCCGATGACCTACATCTGCACAAAGCTCCCCAACCTACGCGTTCACAATACGTTACTGTTAATTAAAAAACCAGTTAACTTGAAACACCGCTGTTCTGTTTTCCCCTTGTCTTATTAACGCCGAGACGCATGGTGACCTCGGATTCCGAGGCGATGGTCCCGGGTTCGAATCCTACAATGAGCTTGAGCTTTCGGTAAAGGAAAACATAGTGAGGAAACCATAGCACGGTGGTAGGGCTAAATTTAAATTGAAAATTTGTCGCCAAGCACCTTTCGGTGTGTTCCGACAGCTGCACTTGAGAGCCAGTTCCTTTAGGCTTTGTGTGCTTACCACCTTCGGTCACATGCGAGATTGCGGTCAAATACAGGCCTATACAAAGTAAAAAAAGACGATACATATTATAAATGTGAAATCATTGTGTATGTTTTTTACTCGATCATGCAGAACGGATTTTGATGTAACGTGGCACTTAGAATAAAATATAGGATATTTTATCCTGAAAAAACATAGAATCCCACGGGAGCGATGTTAAAACCACTGTACTGAAGCTATTCAATAAAAAAAACAAACGGCAATAACAAAAAAATTTTGTTAACTTTCATAGATACTACATGGAAAATCACTTCAAAATAGTCTAGGCTCCATTGCAAATTATTGAAGTATTGGGATTAAAACCCAATAAATATATAAAACACTATAATTAACAAAAACGTGTAAGTAGTCACATATTTATCGATCACCTTACTGTTATTGTGAAACAACGTGAGTTTATTTACTTGACCATATAATATAGCGATTCAAGAGTAGGAAATGTTTTAGATTCGATTTGTATTCCAATTGTGTTTGCCGATCAATTTGGCATCGGCGATCACTTCCGTTCCGTTCTTTACATAGATTCTCCAGTAGGTACTGAATGTAGTGAATTCCGTGCCAATTCACCTTATAGCCCATATTTGCAGTGTGGTACTTGAGGTACAATTGGAAATCACCTGTTTTGTATATTATACAATTACCAGAATGAATAGATTTATACTTTTGGAATGTATTTAGGATAAGCGAAACCTATTTAAATAATCCAACTCTTTCAGACTAAGTATGTTCGTATGAATTTATGCAATGTGCACTGTGCACAATTGCAACGGATTATATGACTAGCATGCATATTTCGTATGTTTTCTCTGTTCACAAGTTAATAAAGTTTATCCGTTTGCCAATTTCATAAAATTGTGATCCAATTAACTCTTTATTTCATTTAATTATGAATTACATATAATCTCTGTTTGTATTCAGGGCCAATCTACATATATTTCTAGTCAATCAATAAAACTAAGATACTTTATATTCAAATCATGAATGTTTTGTA
Organism: Achlya flavicornis; assembly: GCA_947623365.1. Taxonomy (NCBI): domain Eukaryota; kingdom Metazoa; phylum Arthropoda; class Insecta; order Lepidoptera; family Drepanidae; genus Achlya; species Achlya flavicornis. The sequence goes on from OX392488.1 coordinate 7,140,288, forward strand.
CCTACATGCATATGGATCGTTAGCCTTTATCCAAAGTAAGGAAAATTAATTTTGGAATACATAAAATGATGTCCCAAATTAATAATAAAAATGGTGCGCGGTGAGAGAAAGGTTAACCTATTTACAGTTAACGAACAGTTAACGACCCTCACATTATGTATTTACCGAGCAAAAATAAACAGCCGGCCCCGAAGGGTTTTGTAGTCTATTTTGTGGGTAATCTATTTTCTTGAGTGTTTATTCATGCTTCAATTTATTGTCCCTGCACGATCGTATTTTCTAAAGAGCGACCTTATTTTCTTAGAAGCTACTTTATGCGAGGGAAAACAACCGAGAAAATGGCGATGTCTAAGAATAATATACGGGTTTTACACGTTTAGATAAAATATGACTTTTATCACTCGACTATTGCGCAAACTATTGAGCAAAAAGTTATATAGTTAGAGGTATACTACAAAAGAAAGAAATCAATAACTCCTAATAATTATACGTTTCATATACTCGAATTCACATCAATCAAATAAAACCTACCTTCTGGAAAATATTACAGCGTCAAGATACTGAGAAGTGGATATTAATGCTAGCAATATATTTAATATCGTCTGGAACTTGAAACTAAAGACGTACAAGTAAATATCATCGATTTTCAAGATAATTGTGGCAACTACATTCATCATCACTACATTTGTCATACAAAACGGAGGACACATACAAAACGGTGGCTTGTAAGCGGTCGTCACTAAGTATGTATGTGATGTGTCGTGTATTCGAAGCTTTACCTACGAAGGTCTACGAAGAGCGGGTGCTACGGTGCGGGCTACGAAGCGGCCGCCTCGGTGAATAGTCGGCGCTTAGACATCGGCGTATACGCGGCCCTGCCCCGTACATACTTAAACACAAACCGAATTATTAATAAACAAAGGTACATGTATCGAGTTTGTTTAGAATTTAAAAATCCCATGAAATATTGACCAAGCTGTGCGTTTGATATCAGATGGCGTCAACTGAGCCAAAGTTCTGCCTCGCAACTTCTGGGATACTTGTCTTGAGCGCTGCGGTTTTCATCTTGCTAAGTGGTGAGTAGCTTCTTGAGATTATTTCACTAACTTTTACGTGACTGAGCAGTAAACTTCTGTGATAAACGTTCTTGGAATACAAGATGATCCGACTTGTACTTTGATTTCAAACAATATAATGGGGTATTGTTTTTAATTTGTAGCCCGAAAGAACAAGACACGCACCTCTTAAAACAAGTTTTTTTAAACAATTTATGTAATGTAATGTAATATACATATTAAGGTACGTTTTATCACAATAATAGTTATTTTAATTGCCTATAAAAAAATTTTTTTATACCACTTAGGTGGCAAACAAGCATACGGTCCGCCTGATGGTAAGCGGTTACCTTAGCCTATGGACGCTTGCAACACCAGGGGTATCACGCGCGCGTTGCCGACCCTAAAACACATTTTGTATTTCATAATAACTTGTTTTTTTTATTCATGCAAAAAAGGTAGCCACATTTATTTTATCTATAAAATTTAGTTTATAAAGATTATTGTTATTTTTTATGGCAGGACATAAAAGCATCCATATTTTTTTTTGTGAAATAATTGATGGACTGGATCGAGATGAGGATATTGAGGATTGGCCATTTATATCAACATTCAGAATCATCTATCGTTAATTAAAAATACCGTATTTTTGAAAGACTGGAATTATTTGTTTCAGTAAGATCTTCAGAAAAATCTGCAATATCATTGTCCGGTCTTCTATAATGATTACCAAAACAATCTTACTTTCTTTCAAAACCAAAAATTAAACTAATCTTAATCCTTATTGGCATTCTAATCAATAAAACATGTTAGTTACGCAATAAATGTAGATCAAAATATCGTAGACGATATCATAATTAGAAAAAACAAACACAACTCGTAATTAGAACGGCACGGGTAGCGTACATAATAAATCGTATAATTTGCACGAAGACGATAACGACGTAGCATAATCTAGTTATAGTTAGCACACAACAGTAAAGCATACACGTCATGTGACAGTCCGTTACAAATTTAACTTGGCCGGCCATGTCCCGCTTGATTAAAAATTCATACAGCGTCAGTGCGACCTTCGGGTCATATGTGCGGGCCATCTAGGTCTCACAACAAACCGAGGGTTGGCTTTAAACATTAATTTTACATCATATTCATTATAAGTTATACATTTAGTTTTATTGTTAGTGTAGGGTCTCCTCTCCTCACACACGGTCATCTGATTCCAAACTAAGCTGAGCTTGTACAATGGAAACCAGATAACTGATACAATACATATACTACTTTTTGTTGATATGGAATACATACTTGATATGGAATCATTCTGGCAATCGCGATTTTTCCCCGCCCACGCTTGGCGCTAGCGTGCAAGACGTGCGCTCCAAGCGGGCGGCACGTTCAGAAGGGAGGGTGGCAATTGCAACGATTCACGCCTAATGAGAGTTTTCTAGTTTAAATAAGTAATTAAAGACAAATCATTTTAGAAAACTAGCTTGCTTCTCAAGGCATCTTCTTTTGTTTTAATTAATTAATATTAAAACTTTAAGTAGTCAACAATGTTTTAAAAATAACAAAAATTGCTATTGATTTTGACATATAAGAATTAGATGAATGGTATAGCACGCATAAGTTAAAAATAAAGAGAAAAACAATAATTTTTATAAAAATAAATACCATACTTTTATCATGAAATTGACTCGATGTAGGCATCGAAAGCCTACGTTATTGTTAGGTACGTTACATAGATACTATCTATAAAAACAATTTGTAAGGTAATTTTTAAGAGTCATTTATCTGTGTCATGGAAAAACAAATGGACGTTTTCAATCAATCAATGAATACAAGTATGTAATATTATGTACATTTTTGTAAATTAACTCTACATGGTGTATTATGGACATTCTTTTTACATCAAGCGTAAGGATATTTTAAATAATAAATTCTAATTCTTATTTTTGACTGTTATGTAATATACAATCACAACTTAATGTTAAATTGTTTTTTGACTGTTATGTAATATACAATCACAACTTAATGTTAAATTGTCTGCCATCAATTTTTGCACCTGTATGCAATATAAATAAATTATTATTACCAAAACAAAACATAGTAGTGTTTTCAAACGTTCGTGTCGGTTTTAATTTATAAAAAATATGGTACAAATGTTTAATGCAATTTCTTCGATATATAAAAAAGTCATCTACTGTCGATGATCTACAACAAGGATTCCCAAAGTGGTGCTGTCGACGATCTACAACAGGAATTCCCAAACCGATATACCCAGGGGTCGACATAAAAGAAATCTGATTATGGGGGTCGACGAGGTCTAAAAATCGATCCCTATAAATTAACACAAGTTCTTATTTGAAACTTTCAAGATAACGTATAAAATATTGTGTTACGTGTACCACTAGTTATAAGAATGACTAATAGTTTAGTAGGAAGAATCATTTATGTACTTTAAAAAAAAGTTTTTAAATTGGTAAGTATTTTGTATAAATTTGGCATTTTGGAAAAAGGGTCTCTCGCCCAAAATAGTTTGGGGATCCCCGATCTACAATATACTAAAATGTCACGAATCAATATCACGTTGTCACGTTAGATCTATCCTAGTTATTTTAAGCGTCCCGATATTTTTGCGACCCAATGTATTTGCAGATAATTTTATCACACTTTGCAACGTGTCACAGGCTCACAGCAAAATAGAAGAAAGCATACCTTTCTTTGGAATCGTAAACTGTTTTTTTTATTGTTTGAATTCAAATTCAAATACAAAAAGTACCTGATAAGGCACTTATTAACGTTAACAAATGACTCTACACCGGTTCCAATTACAACTTGAACTGAGAAGACTCCGGCAAGAAACTCAGCAAGTATTTTTTTTATGTGTTCTTAGAAGTATTACAATTTACTAAATATAACAAGAGCCTTCGAAGCGAACAATTCATTCAAATGCATTCTTGTCATCTACAAAATCAGAAACTTCATAGTACCCTTTCTTGCATAAACTTCTGTTTTACTATCTTTTTGAATCTATGTATAGGTAGCTCTTGGATTTCTTTGGATACTTTATTATAGAAACGTATACATTGCCCCTTGAAAGAGTTGCCGTGCATCTGGCATTTTGGATTAAACACTTGTTACACAAGTTGATACGATTGGAATTTTACGTAACGTGCGCAATTAAGCGCATTACTACTACTAAGAGAAAACACGCTTTGTGTTTGTTATTCGAAATAGCACAGATTGTAAAAAGTTTTATTTGTTCGTTGTTTTGAAGCAAAGCTTCCGAAGGCACCTTCGCTTCGGTGCAACACAATGAAGTGCATTGTAATTCGAAACAGGGGAAACGGATATTATGTAACAATTTACTGTAATTATTTAGCTATAAAAAAGCACAAAGGTACCTATATCTCTAGTGCTTTTATTGAGTCTAAGGCGTTTAGCTCAACTAAATAATTAACATTTCCTAAAACTATATACCCAACTGCTATAGTTATTCGTAATAAACTCAAGTAAAGTAGCAGAGCAGAAACTAGTTAGAATGTAAAAAAAAAACTATTATAGCAGTAAACATTAATGCTTATTATAAAACCGAGAGTTGTCTCTCTATTATTGTCTATTTATTACTAGCTATACTACTATATACTACCTACCTACCAAATTTTTTGACAGTTTTGGCGTAGATAAGCTTTCTGGATCATTATTGTAGTGTACCTAATAGAATAGTAGTATTTTTGGTAAATATATAAATCTATGTGTAAAATCACGCTTAAGCCGTAAAAGTACAACAATAAAAAACGTAGGCCCTTTATCGTCTCTACCAAGCTTCTATTTTAAATCAGGGGTCTACCACAAGCTCTTAAAACAAGGTTAAAATAACCTTATTTGTCTTTTGTCCCTTTTTGACATCCGGCGTCAAAACAGGACAAAAGACAAATAAGGTTATAATAATATTGTTTTAAGAGCTTGTGGTTGGCCCCCTGGACTTTCTTCACCGATAAAACTTTGGTAAATTAATTGAATTACAAAATAACGCCCCACCGACGCGAGGTAAAGTGTAGAAAATAAACTTATATTCCCTAAGCTTACACGTCTAAGCTTCCTAACTCGGAAATGAATCTCGGCTACTTTAATTGCGGTTCAGAATGCAGCTATTTAGACTTTAAAGTACCCTACTTGCGAAATGGTCATAAGATAATATTTTGAAGCAAGAAGATAAGCAATTAAGACGGGCCAGTTGGCGCAGTTGGTTAAGTGACGGGCCAGTTGGCGCAGTTGGTTAAGTCGTGGAGTAAGAGTAAGACCTATAGCGCCGCAGGTCGTGGGTTCGATTCCCACACAGGACATGCATTTGTGTGCATGAACATGTCTGTATGTCCTGAGTCTGGGTGTAATTATGTATATTAAGTATGTATTTACAAACAAAAAAGTAGTATATGTATTATATCAGTTATCTGGTTTCCATAGTACAAGCTCTGCTTAGTTTGGGATCAGATGACCGTGTGTGAGGAATGTCCCAGGATATTTTTATTTTAAAAAAATTATATCGTTGCCAACTGCTGCTGCTTACTAATTCACTCGCTTTCCCGATATAAAACAAAACCCTTATTTACATCGCGGCCAAAGCAACCTTTGCTCATTTTCATTGCATCGATAGATAGGATAGTAGTAATTGTACGTAGTATTTATATACTCTGAGCTAAAATGTAAAGCGTGGTAATAAAGTAGGCATGTACCATTGAATTATTACACATAGAAACAAAGTACCTACACGCGCGAAAAATAATCCAAATGAAGCCATATATGGCTTCAAGTACTTACCTAACGTAAACACACGTAAACAACACAAAGTTCTTACACCATTTAAAACGGCAGCAGCATGTCATTCCCCCGGATTTGCACTAATTTAAAAGTAATGAGAATTGGAATGAGCATTAAATGGAGGGCTCACCAAATTACGCAATTAGGTACCAATGTTCTTGTAACAAGGTGATAAAGACCACGTAAAGTAATAAATAATTTGGTGGATTTTTTTAAGGTATATTCAGTGATAGGTATAACCTGTCACTTAATTACCTATTGGATAACAGACCCCCTTGACAAGATGGTTGTCGACAATCGTTATCGACAACCATCATGTTGATGATGATGTGGACCCTTCTTCGCAGGCAGGCAGGGTGAGGTGATGGTTGTAAACGATCAACCTTTGTATGGGATTGATATACTGGTGCGTCCATGCTTGGCGAACCGAGCACGAGCAATGATATGCACATCCTCGGTCAATGACTAATCTGAAGTATTGAAAACGCTGATACGAAACTCAAAATTGAAAAATAAAAACTTTTTAACAAAGAAAAAACCGCCTTCAAAGTACTGTACACTAAAAATAATGAAATAAAAAATACACAAGTCGTGTGACGCCATTGAAGAAAAATAAAAATAAAAACTCTTATCTGACAATGTTTTGAAGTCAGCGAAATATTTTGTTATAGCACACGTCATGCTCTTACGCCGACTTAAAAACAGTGTCAGATAAGAGTTATTTCATACTTTTTAGTGTACTTTGAAGGCAGTAAATTTTTTTTGTTAAACAGATTTTTACATGCTGGGTCTAAAATGAATTTGACCAAAATTGCCCGAAGTATTTGGCCGAAGCCGATCGTTTCCAGCATACCCCCCCAAACTGTTAGGAATTCGCGAGTGTTATTATTATTTTTGAGAAGTTGCAAGTTAATTTTATTCATCTCGATAATTTGTTTATACCACAGGTTTATACCTACTTACACCCTACTTAACACAGTCTAAAAAAACATTATTTTGTTCACTTTTAGCCAATCTTGAACTGAATTTCTTATGGTGTTAATCCTTCGGCTTCTGCTAAAGGCTGTGGTGACTGCCGATTGCTGCCGATTAATCGGCTTCGACTTCAGCCAGAAATCGACCTTCGGACAGGAACAGTGGTCCAACAAGATGAGAATTCCGGGTGTTTGTGTAGATACCAATATTTGCGTTGGCCACACTCGTCGACAGCCAGAGTAATCAGCGATAGGTAGGCACGGAGCGAGGCGAGGCGGGATAGGAGCGCGGTGGCACGGCACGGTAGCGCACCTGAATAAATGATCGTATGCTAGCCACACTGTTCATTGCTGAATGAATTATGACGATGTTAGTTAAACGATACATTTCCTGCCAGAGCCATGAACTATTCATAACTAATATAATATAAAGAAAAATTGCTTTAAACTAGAAGTAACACTACGTTAAGTTAGAATTAAAACTTCCGCAACTTAATAGCTTGTTTCAATAGCTAAACTAAATACGACATAGGTACTATATACTTATAGTACTTATATTATAGCTACTTATAGTAGGTATACCTACCGCACTGATTTATTCGTTTATTTTGGAACGATTCCATTCGGCTGTCTTTTGAAGCGTTAATACCTCCTCTTTAAAAAAATTGATAACAAATTCCAGAAGTAAAAATTCAAAAAAGTAAAGAAAATTTAAATTCCAGAAGTACCAGTGAATGGGCTTCAGTGCTACTGGTGCGGTCCGCTAGCGGAGCAGGTGCACCGCAGTGAGCGGGCCCCCTCCTGCGACGCCGCTCTCGATCAAGTCACCGCCTGCGAAGAAGGGTTCACGCATTGCGCTGTCGTCGCCACATACCCACGTAACAAAGCATTTTCTTTCTTACTTTCCAAACAATTAAATTTTATGATATACGTTATTGTTGTTATTAAGGTAGTACCAAAAACAAAAGACCAGAGAAAATCCAGAAATCCAGTATTTCAGCCAATCAATAAAAATAGACTTGTTATTTATTTCTATTTTTCAGCATACATCGAGTCCAGATACTGTGTGAAACTGTACCAAGACGAATGCTACTCGTTATTGTGCAACTCCACCAAAACCTGGCGCATGACCTGCCCCTGCCGTGGAGACCTCTGTAACGGACAAAACACGCCTCGTGAAATAGACGCATTCGCAACCCTTAACAAGCTCGTCTACACATCACAGTCGCGCATCAAACGGAGTATGATCACCTCTCATAACTTTATAAGTAGCCGGAGAAATAAAATCGAAAATATTACTGAGGAAATTAAACCTGCAAACGTTGAAATGATTGCAAATGAGGAAATGCAATCTGATCAACCCGTTAATAACATTTTAAACGATATCAATAGTGATAATGCTACAATGGACGATGGTGAAAAAGTTCCGAAGACAAACACTGTAAATCCTGTGCAAATTGATAAACAAGATGACATTAGTAACAACAATGAAGATAACAAGATAGACCATCAAATAACCACACCAGATTCCGTTAAAAAGATATTAGAGGAAAAAGATACACTAATGGAAATACAAAATACCAATAAAGATATTGAAATAATGAAGGACACGGTAAAAACAGAAATACAAATACTTAATTCAACTCTGGACACTTTTAAAGAAATAAAAAACGAAGAAAAGACAGAAATATATATTCTTAACACAACACCAACTACTGCTAAAGCGATGAGAGATGAAGAAAACACTGAAACGAATGTTCACAACACGACTCCTGGAATGATTAAAGAAATAAAGCATGAACAAAAGAACGAAATAATGAAAGCTGATAAAGATGACAAAACTGTTGCGCATCAATTTACCATGAAGCCCAGTGAAAATCTTCCGACAGCAGAAGCACTGCAACACACTGTAAGTCCAGTTGAAAAGGCTACTGAACGAACTACTTTAGAATCAAAAATGACCACACGTGCAACCAAAATGATGGATGTTACACTCAAACCCACCATGCCAGGCAAAAATAATAGCGTACGAACACAAAAACTCGCAGTTTTAACACAAATAATAATTGTCTCATTACAAGTATTTATCATATAATATGAAAAATTATTCACCATCAATTAGTCTCACAAAAAATTGATCTCTTTAAATCAAGCTTTAAATATTTTTTAATAAATGTTGCGGAAAATTGTAAACATGTCAGTAGTGTTCATCATTTGTGATATTAGAATTAAGACAATGAAATTTTCGCACCTATGATTTAATATGTACATTGGCACCAGAATTAAAGAAATTTACATTTATAACAATATTTTTATTTGTATCAATCAAACGTAAAATCATAATGCTGCGGTAGTTTCCTATTACTTGATTTAGGTTCCAAGCTCTTAGCTCCTTGCGCATAAGCTTCCCTTATATTAGACTCAAAAGGTTTTTGAGCTCTTGCTTGTTTAGGTACAGGACCATAATAATCGTAGGTAGGGGGAGGCGCTATTTCGGAGTGATTAGAATCATGTTTCCTTTTATCAGTAACTCGATAATCATCGACTGGTTCCTCATCACTTATTTCATTATCTATAGGAATAGGATCTTGGGTTTTAACAAAATTCCTATACTTGATAGTGGCTTCACTTGTTGCTGCAGTTGAGAAATATAAACCTTTTTGTTCTGTAAATTCAGATAGATCGCCTATTTCTGGAGGGGGTGGTGTTTTCACTTTCGGTCTAACGTCTGCCCAAGTCTTATTTGGTACGGGCCCTTTCGGGTTTACCATTCTACCTGTATCATCAAATGAATTATTAGATTTTTCACTTGTGGATGTTTGCGGCGGAGCAAACTCACGTATCCTCTTATCTCTTTGCTGATCAACATATTCTTCTTGGGTCATTTCTCTGAATTTCTTCACTTTGTCCTCAACACCCTCCTTTCCAAGGTCCCATTCACGAACGTATGCCTCGCGTAATTTCTGCCTCTCTTTCTCCATTTCTTCCTTAGCTCTTTTTTCTTCTTCAGTTGCTTTGGCGTCCGCCTCATTTTTCTGCTTCGTCAAGAACTCTAATAATCGTTTCGTGAAGTCATCTTGATTTTCTGGAACAATAATAAATAACCTTGGTTTTGCATCTTGTTTTTATAAATAAGCCTAAGCTTAAAAAGAAGGAGGAGGTTCTCAATTCGTCTGTATATATATGTCTATAAAAGCCCGTATACCGGTAAATCCTAGAGATTAAATTAGATTTAAGAGTACATCTTAGGATTTACCAACATAAGCTGGTAAATGTAAGGTTTGATATGAAATGAGAAGATTTATTATATGTTGGCAAGCGGAGAGAAGTGACATGGCTAGCTAGGAGCGGCATAGTGCCCGTGAATACGATAAAAGGCTAAACAAGTTTAGTTAGAGAATTGATTATCAATATTTACCGATTCTTTGAGGTAAAACCTAAGATTTACTGAGTCAATGATAGTACACGTCCGAAATTATTAATTCTGACAGAATAGTTCGCACTTATCCCATTAAGACTAGGTAAATCCTAAGTTTTACAGGTAAATCTTAGGAGTTACCGTCGTTCGAGCTCTTACAGTAACATACACATATATTTATTAACATAACATTGTTGCAGACAATTAATAAATGCAATGTTGTAAAAAATTGTTGAATGTCGACCCAATTAACGAATGATAAAAATTACGCCAAGTGTTTTAAAAATGGATTCTCTTCCAACAACATAAACATTTTCCATAGAATCTTTAAATAAACATTTATGTCCATATTGTAGAACGTCAATCAAAGCTTACTGAAGAAGAGGCAAAACTCGAAGAAAGCGGTAGGAAGACTTCAGTATGGAGCCTGGTATTCCTATCATTCCGTCATTTTGTTTTTATTTCAAAATGGCGTCCAAGGATTAATCAAATAAAAATTATTATCAATGTTTCAGTTAGGCGTTTCCTAAGTCATAAGTAAGTTCATTGTGTGGTATAAACATTGAACAATTAACCCAAAGAAGCGCAATGACGTTCACTTTGCTTGAAATCTACACTGGACAGCAAATAAACCGGGCCACCCGCTACCTTGGAACTTTAATCCAATTTTCTCAAAAAGTATAAAACTTACAACTTACAAAGTTATACCTACAGAAAGTGTGTTTCATGATGAACAAAATGAATGGAAACACATTAGGCTTAATCAATTTATTAAATGTTTATTAAGGATTTTACAAAGAAGAGTTGTTTTCCAATCGTGTTAATCGTTCGTAATCACCAAAGGAAAATTTTTTTTTTGCCTGAAAACAACGAAAAAATTGAAAAAATGTTTTTGGACAGTATTCAGTGTTCCTTCCCCTTGCTCGGGTAACTGCTAGCATCTTTGTATTCAAAGACTTCACGAGCCTGACGATGAAATCTTGGGGGATTGCATTCCACTCCTCTTCATTTGCGATTCGGAGCTCTGAAAGCCTTGTTGGAGCAGGTACCGGGCTCGAACTCGACGTTTCAGCTCATCTCATAAGTGTTCTATCGGATTCAAGTCCGGACTTTGAGCTGACCAGTCCATCGTATGAATGCCGACGTCGTGTAGATACTGGTTCACCACATGAGCGACATGAGGCCGTACATTATCATGCATCAACTGCATATCCTGCCCGATATATCCTACGTAAGGTACCATATGGTCCGCGAGGATTTCAGTGATGTAGCGATGAGAAGTCAATCCACGTGTACGCCCCGTCGGTTTGATGAAAACTATCGCTGTATGTGCTGTTATCGAGATGCCGCCCCAGACCATTACCGACCCTCCTCCATAAGCAACAGTTTACTCGATAAACACTGAGAACAACGTTCTCCAGGGTGACGATATAGTCTCTGACGTCGATTGCTTCCATGTAGACTCACCCTGGTCACATCAGGGCAGAGTAAATTACCCCACTGCTCTAACCTCAAATTCCTATGCTCTCGAGCAAATTCAAGTCATGCTCGACGGTGGGCTACCGTGAATTCTGGGTCTGTTGCAGCTCTTTTTGGAGTCAGGTTCCTTTCAGCAAGACTCCTGCTGACGGTATGTGAACTTATGACCACTTGGCGTTCGTCACGCTGACTTTGTTGGACTTGAACTGTGTTCAGGCAGTGATTTCGCAGATTAGTAAGTTGGATATAACGATCATCTGCTGCTGATGTAGCCCTAGGTTTGCCCGTACCTGGACGGCGGTCGATTGCTCCAGTCTCTAAGTATCGTATGTAAAGTCGTTGCACTAAATATCTGCTGATTCGAAGTCTTCGAGCGACCTCACGTTGCCCAACAACTGCTTGAAGTAGTGCTACAGCTTGAGCTTCTTCCTGAGGAGTCGTATCCATTATTGTCCGTAAAAAATTGGCAAAAATACACGCGCTTGAGCAAACGATGGATAATAACTAAAGAAATGATAAGAAATATCACTGTAGAAAAAAAAAACGCTAAGCGCGAACTCTAGAGAAAACAGTGCAAATCGTTAGGCATTGTGTTTGTGACATGATAACAATGTGAGTTGACGGTGCTGTCGATTACATTTATACTCATTTTAATCATCATGAAACGTACTTTCTTTAGGTACAAGTTTGATAGTTGTAAGTTGTATACTTTTTGAGAAAATCGGATTAGAGCTACAAGAGAGCGGGTGGCCCGGTTTATTTGCTGTCCAGTGTATTTCGCCAATTTCCCACTTCCGACAATGCGCTCTTATTGGCCAAATCACGATGCAGTGATTGGTCCTTATTGTTCAAAATAACTGACTAGTTGCGGAATTTGATTGCTCGGCATTACTTACTACTCTAAAGGGATTTTTCTTCGATGAGTGAAAATGAGCATTAGTAACAGATTAAATTCCACTATCAATAAGCAAAAGTGGAGGTAGATAGAGCCAAAAATGTAAAAGTGGAACAAAATTATCACTAATTGGTACTCTAGAGACAGTATAAGAAACAGGGGAAGGCGATAAATGAGATTGGAAGACGAGTTCAAGTTGACTGTGGGGCCTAACTGAAGAAGAGTGGCTCGTCAAAGAGGACAATGGAACATGCTAGAGGAGGCCTTTGCCAAGAGGCATGCTGAATTGCGATATATTATGAAACACTCAAATAAAATGCAATACAAACACAATCCTACCTAATATTATAAATGCGAAAGTGAGTTTGTTTGTTACACGTTCATGGCTCAACTACTCAACGGATCATCATTAAAAAAAATATGTTATGGAGAACACAGGCTTTTTATCCCGGGAACGCGGGTGAAACCGCGGGGGACAACTAGTTAAAAATAAAGCTAAAATAAATAAACCGATTAGGTTGAAGTAAGCTTGTTTTATAGATACCTTGTGGTTGTTCGGGTGGCAGGCCGAGGCGCGCCCTCTGGCGGGCGCGCGCGGCGGCCACCCGCGCGCCCAGCGCCGCGTCTCGCTGCGCGCGCGCGCGCTGCGCCGCCTCCTGCGCGCGGACCGTCTCCTGCCGCTGCTTCACCAGCTCCTCCATCTGCTTCTGACGCACGCTCTCCTCAGTGCTGAACGCGTAGTAGCCCACGCCGTGCATTCGCGCCTCTGTTGTTTACATTACAATTAATAATACTACCTACGGTCACTCTCTGCTCTGGCCCAGTAGACAAGATGGTTATCGACAATCGTCATCGACAGAAAACGATCAACCTTTGTATTGGATTGACATTTCAAATCGAAATATCACGTGATTTTTAACAATCTCTTATGTCAATACCATACAAAGGTTGATCGTTTACTAACGATATCGATTGTCGACAGCCATCTTGTCTAGGGGGGCTGGTCACACCGATTGTTGCAGCGCCGCGTCAAATTAGAAGTGTACAATTAAAAAGTGCGCCCAGCGTCGTGTGTCGGTGTGAATTACCCTCTGGATGATTTATGTTTATAAATAAATAATTATCTTGTGGCATTTATTCTCAATCGGCAATCTGAACCCATTGTAAGCAGGCTGTTATAGAAGTCTACACCCTGCTAATACTATAAAATTTTGTGAGGATGAACGTACGGATGTTTCTTTCCCTTTCACGCAAAAACTACTAAACAGATTGTTTCATTGCTTTTTTTCTGTTCTGGATTAACACACAGAATACTTTTTATCCCGACAAAAAATTTGGTTCCCCGGTAACGCGGGTGAAACCGCGGGGCGGAAACTAGTATTTATTTAAAATTCAACCCCTAATGGGATAAAGTAGAAAATTGCAGAAACGGTGTAGCAAAAAAAGCTAAACAAGTCTATTATATACAAGATCTGACAGATTCATAAACGCAGCTCAGGGGGCCTACCACAAGCTCTTAAAACAAGGTTAAAATAACCTTATTTGTGTTTTGTCTTGTTTTGACGCCGGATGTCAAAGAGGGACAAAAGACAAATAAGGTTATTTTAACCTTGTTTTAAGAGCTTGTGGTAGGCCCCCTTATTATCTCAATGACCATTTGGTTTTGAATCAGTGACAATGGCGACATCAGTCAGTTTTACTGACTTAATGCACCTGTTTTAACTAAAATGCTCAAAGCAGTACAAACCATCAAACAGTAAGTCTTGGTAATGTATGTCTTTGTCTTTAGCAAGTAATTCCTTTTCTTTTTCTTCCCATTTCTCACGCAAAGACTGGAGGTAATCATTTGTTGTCTGTACTAATAAAGGCTTCTCAACCATCTTTGGAGTTTCCTGAAATTAGATTTGTAATAGATATTATTATTGATAATGATATTATATAATATTGTATATTGTTACTTTTTATTCATATTAGCATTTTCTCAAATCTTTATATGGTTACCTAAGATATAAATTTGTATCATTGATGGGAAGAATCTGGCTCCTAAAATACAGGACTCCTAGTTTAGGAGCCAGCACTTATAAGTGTTTATGTACATGTATTTTGATGAATAAAGATTTATTATAATGAATATACACAGGCAGCCATTCAAAGTGATGTTGCAAGACCAATATTATAGTGTGGCACACTGTCATATGAAATAAACTTATACATAAACAAAGTACAAGCAGAAAAATAAAACGCCATTTCGCCGAAAAAGAATCATGTCGTTCTCGACATGATTCTTTTTCATACATTGATTTGTACAAAAAATAAAACATTTTTGAGAGTTTTGAATCACTTCCAATGTTGATATTACATTACTAGTAACATATTAATATACTTGAAATATTTTATAAACCCCGCAAAACATAACTACAACATAATGTTTTTGGTCGCGATTCGCCGGCATGGCATAGAAAGTCGCATTTTTATCCCGGATCTAAAAATATTTAAACCGAGTTATTCCTTAGTCAACAAGGATCAATAATAAAGTCATTTCAACTTCTCTAAAAATCTTTATTTATTTGTACAAATCTCGCCATGATTCTTTGGAACTAAAACTTTTGCTAACTCAGCTTGAGCTGTCGTTAAAATCGATGAGTGGCGCCCTCATTTCAAGTATTATATTAAAAAATTTCACAACCGTGAAAATGGCACAACCAAGTGCTTGCAGTCAGTCTAATATCGAAACTTTCTTTACCACAGCACTATGTATCAACAGTACTAAATGATAAGACAATACATGTCATCTGTATGTTTCTAAATTTGAAATTCTAACGTAATTTTTGTAAATGAATGAACTGTATCAATAAGGAAGGTGGTTCCCAAGATACAGGTTTTACCTAGTTTGGGAACCAACGATACATGCACTGTAATCTGTTATTTTATCCAATAAACGTTATTATTATTATTTGTATCTTTCCTTTTGGAATTTCACGGTCCGAGGACCGGTCCTTTTGGAAGGAGTGCATGGGGATACAGATCCAACACGTAGAGGCCCCTTTAAGATACTTTACTGTGTTGGGATATGCACACTAAGCGGATTCTATCTCTGCCCATACTAGATATTATTATTATTATTATCTGTAGGTAAAATGGTACCGCCCACTGACACGCATGAATATTATGGAAATATGGAATCTGTTGAGCAAGGCGGCTCTAAGAGGGGGTGAGTTTTTTTTTTCATTTCAATTCACTGTTGGATTTACCAACAAACAATGTACGAATGACAGACTAGGGCAAAACCATGGGCCGAAAACTATGATAGGGCCACATTATGATTCTCCTTTTCCCACAATGTGCTTTTTTTTTGGATTAGGTCATAGATGTTGGCTGTCAAAACGGCCATGGGATGCATGACTGTTGGGTAGATCAGTCGTAAGCGCCAACCTCGGCGAACCAGGTGAAACGTCGTTGTATGTAGCCTTCTAAAGGGAATGGGCGTTACCCTTTTAGTGACATTTTTATCGACCCTACTCGTGGGAACAAAAATGAGCGAAAATTCTTTAAAACCAAATCAACCAAATCAAAATGTGAAAAATACTTTGATACAACAAACATTTCACAAAAGTATGTTTAACAGAACTCGAAGCAACTCTCTTGGTTCTGTACCAAAGGATGTAAGGACTGAAAATGAAGTAAATGTTCAGTCTACAAATGATGAGCTAAATAAATGGCAAAAAGATCAAGTGCCAGAATACAGGAAGCGAAAAAGGGATAAATATAGTCCTGAAAAGAACGACAACTTCAATAAAATTAACAAAAATAAGACAACTTATTCAATACCAACGCACAACCAATTTGAAATATTAGAAGACAATCTAATTGAAAAAGAAACTAAACTTCTTGTGCCAAAGCCAGAACCAATATTTGTGACTGGAGTCATGAACATAATGCTACTAAAAGAAACATTGCGTTCTTTTGTTGATAGTACCTTATACACAATGACAACACTTAGATCAGGCCATATTGTCAAAATTATGCCAAACGATGTTGACACATACAAGATAATTAGAGACAACTTTATAACAAAAAATATAAATCACTATACTTACAAACTCAAAAGTGAAAGAGCCTACAGAGTCGTTTTAAGAGGATTACACTCTTCTGAAGACACTACAGAAATAAAACAAGAACTGAATTCTCTGGGACATGATGTCAGACAAATAGTTAATGCTCTACATAGAACTACAAAAGAACGACTGCCAGTTTTTTATGTAGATCTAGAACCAAAGCCGAATAATAAAGAAATATTTAATGTTAAACATCTAAACTACACTAAAGTTACTTTCGAAGCTCCCTATAAGAAAAAAGAAATATTACAGTGTAAGCGATGCCAACGATTTGGTCACACAAAAAACCAATGCTTTAGACCTTTCAGGTGTGTCAAATGTGGTAAAGATCATCCAACAACAACCTGTTCAAAAACTCCGGACACTGACGCGACATGTGTTAACTGCCAGGAGAAACATCCTGCTAGCTACAAAGGTTGTATTAAATATAAACAGTACAAAGAAAAAATACTGAAAACAAAACAGACAAACGGTCACAACAAACAACAACTAAAAGACGTCACAACTACCAAGCAAATACCGAAGGTCATGGAAAATTATAACAGAAGTCGATCTTCCACATCATATGCTCAGGCTGTGCATAACAGGCAGGGGTCGAGCTCGAATATGAATAATATACAAGACAAGCATCCAATGGAAGCAAACAACATAACGGAGTTGCTGGACACAATGTTTACCAAATTCCAACACATGATCAGTACAATGATCGACAACATGATGGATCGCATGATTCAATTAATATCAAATATAGTATCAAAATGACTCCTAACTTAAGAGTACTCACGTGGAATGCCAATGGTCTGACCGACAGGCGCCAAGAATTGCAATTGTTTCTAAGTACCGAAAAAATTGACATTGCTTTAATATCAGAAACTAGATTCACTGAGAAAACTCATTTTGCCATCAAGAATTACAAAGTATACAACACAAATCATCCCTCCGGAAATGCCCATGCTGGGACTGCGATAATAATTAAAGAGAACATCAAACATTATCAACTTGAATCATACCGTACCGAAAAAATTCAAGCTACAACAATTAAAGTTCATGACACAAGGTCTGAATTAGCGTTCTCTGCTGTATATTGCCCACCTAGACATACAACAACCTTAAATGACTTTTCAGACTTTTTTGGTACACTAGGAACGCGGTTCATTTGTGGTGGCGACTGGAACGCAAAACATACCTTCTGGGGTTCCAGATTAATTACACCCAGAGGAAGACAGTTATTTAAAACACTCCAGGGGCTAAATCTAGATTTTATGTCCCATAAACAACCGACGTACTGGCCGACGGATAGGAATAAAATCCCAGACCTACTAGACTTTTTCATAGTCAAAAGCTTCAATCGAAACTACATGAGCATTAATTCATGCACAGATCTCTCATCGGATCACACTCCTGTCATATTAAACATTAGTAGAGAAATACTTTTGACTGAACTGCCTTTCAAACTGTATAATAAAAACACTGACTGGGATGTCTTCCAAAAAATAATTACTGACGAAATCAACTTGAGAACCCCACTTAAAACAATAGACGATATTGAATGGAACATTGAACAACTAAATAAAATGGTTCATAAAGCGGCTACTAAATCGACACCTTATAATAAAAAAAATGTCCCTAATTGTACCAATTATCCGAAATTTATCAAAGATAAAGTCAGGGAACGCCGATATCTTCGCAAAATCTGGCAAACCTCAAGATACCCCAGTGACAAAACAGCCTTCAATAACGCTTCGAAAGAGTTAAAAGAACTTATTGAAACAATAAACAATGACAACCTCCAAGCTTACTTGGCAAATTTATCTCCTACCAAGGATACAAATTATTCTCTCTGGAAAGCTACGAAGAAATTAAAACGACCCAATATCCAGGTGCCACCCATTAAAACAACGAATGGCAATTGGGCGAGATCAAATTTAGAAAAAGCATCTGCATTCGCTGAACATCTATACTCAGTTTTCGAGCCTTTTCCTAGTACAGATGAAGAGCACGACCACACTATCCGCACTTATCTCGAGTCTCCATCACAAATGTGCCTACCAATGAAATGTACCAGTCCAAAAGAAATAACCTTAGAAATAGCAAAATTGAAAGATGGTAAATCACCTGGATATGACATGATTGATGCTACTTTATTGAAACACTTTCCCAAGAAGGCAATTATGCTGCTGGTAGCAATAATAAATGCATGTTTACGACTTTCTCACTTTCCAAGCCAATGGAAAATAGCACAGGTTGTGATGATTCCTAAACCCGGAAAGCCATCCCATGAAGTGGCTTCGTATAGACCCATCAGCCTTTTACCAGTGGTGGGAAAAATACTCGAAAAGCTATTGCTAAACCGAATGAGGGAACATTTATTCAAAGTCATACCTTCACACCAGTTTGGTTTTAGAGAAAAACACGGGACCATTGAACAGGTCCATAGACTTGTAGACATAATCAGCAGAGCCTTCGAAAATAAAGAGTATTGCTCAGCTGTGTTCCTGGACATTAGTCAAGCCTTCGATAAAGTGTGGCATGAAGGCCTACTCTACAAATTAAAGAAACTTTTACCTCACGCCTTCCTCCATATAATCAAGTCGTACTTAAATAACAGGTGCTTCGAAGTGAAGTATGGAAATGAATGTTCAGAACTATACCATATTAGGTCCGGTGTCCCACAAGGGAGCATACTGGGTCCGACGCTCTACCTGATTTTCACCTCAGATTTGCCTTTAAACGATAATACTATAACAGCAACCTATGCCGATGACACGGCCCTTTTATCGGTCCATGATAATCCAGTCATTGCGTCAACTTACGTTCAAACACACATTACTGCAGTTGAAAAATGGATGAATCTTTGGCGAATCAAGGCAAATCAAAGCAAATCTACTCATGTTACCTTTACTTTAAGGAAACAGACATGTCCTCCAGTAAAAATAAATAACAAACAGATCCCCCAAGCAGACAATGCAAAATACTTGGGCATGCATCTAGACAGAAGGCTTACCTGGCGAAAACATGTCTGGTCCAAAAGAAAGCAATTAGACATAAAATTGAGAAGCATGTTTTGGCTGGTTGGACATAATTCTCAATTGAATAATAACAGCAAAATGAGTATATACAAATCGATTATCAAGCCTATATGGACATACGGGATCCAACTATGGGGAACTACTAGCAACAGTAACATAGAGATCCTTGAAAGGTTTCAAAACAAAACAATGAGAACCATGTTTAACATACCTTGGTACGTGAGCAACAGTCTCATTCAGAAAGATCTTAACATCAAAACCGTCAAACAGGAAGTAGCAGGATATAGCAAGAAGTACCAGAAGCGATTATCTACCCATATCAATGAGCTCGCCTGTCAACTGCGAGGGATTGGTAGTCTTCAATTTAGAAGACTAAAGAGACATAGCGTCCCGAATCTGACCTCAAGATTCAACCAAGAGTGAGAGTTTAGTCGCTGGACATAATCTCTCTTTAACCCAGACTATATCCAGAAAATTAAATCGGACAAAAGAGTGGCTTATTGTTGAAAAACAGATTGCCATGAAGCAGCAATAACAGAAAAAAAAAAAAAAAAAAAAACGGCCATCATCATGTATTGACGGTTTAGTGCAAAACATTAAAACTTACAATATTTTCCGAAGGTTCGTCTATATTGCCTGTAGTATCTTTATACATGATCCTCATCAAATCTTTGTCCCTCTTTTTGTACATTTCCAAGTCTGAGATGTGACATTTGCGTGTTCTTCCTAAGCAATCTGTGAACTCACTCCTGAAAGTGCAACAGTTTTTTTTTACTGATGACGATGTCTTTTATACAACAAGGATACGGCCCGCCTGATGGTAAGCGGTAACCATAGCCATATCGACGCTTGCAACACACGAGGCATCAACTCAAGCGTTACCGACCCTTTCCCCCTCCCCAATGAGCTCTGGTGACCTTACTTACGCCCATGAACACAACATAAAGTTATTTGGCTGTGGTATTCTGTATGGCTGTCTGTACTTCCCTAGTCGAGCTGCTCTTGGAGCGAATAAATGCTATGATCTACCTCTCTTTAATTGTTTATAGAACTCAAGTAAAATCATGATATAAAATTTTGATTTAAATGTAGTATTATGTAAGTAGCTGATACATGTCATGTGGGTTGGCATTGTCCCTGGTGTACCCGCTTACCATCAGGCAGGCCATATGGTTGTTTGTTACCTTACTTGTATAATAAAATGATACACTTACACTGTGGATTTAATAAAAAGGTAATTAATCATAACATACCATTCATTATCAACATCTTTATATTCGTCATCCTGGCCAACATCAGGCACATCACTCGGAAAATCTTGCACATGTTTCATAGCCCCTTCTTGTTTTTTAGTATTGAAGTCTACCAGAAATCTTTCAGCAAGTTGCGAGTTGCCTACACCATCTGATAGGTGCTCATAAAGTTCTGCTTTCTTTTCTAATGCTAACCTGGATATTATGACAGGATGAATTTGTGAATGCAAGATTGTATTTCCTAAGGTCTATTTTTTTTAAAACCTTGGATACCTCTAGATAGCCTCTTGCATAGTCTACAAAAACTGTTATATTTTCAAATGAATAGCCATTATACTGTTTATCTTGACAGTTATAAATACAAAGAAAAGTTGTTCTTATTTCTTTATCATAAGGTTCATCCATATTATAATATTAATGACCACAAATTTAACAGATAAACCTTATTTTGACACAATAAGGTTACTTTCGCTATGACATTCTTAAATGTCAAAAGGTATTTCTTAGATTTGTCACAATTCCAGCACAGTCTATAAAACCATACAGTCGTTCGATGAAGACGTCAAGACAGGGCAATTGTGCAGGGTGTGAGGGGCGAGATGTGGGAAAGCCGAGACCAACCTGCGAACAAAACAATGTTCGTAGCTCAGGACACAGCATATTTAATATGGCCATCATGATACTATCTAGACATTGTCTGCATTTTCCACATGATCAAAGGCATTGGATGACTATGGTTTTATAGACTGTGCTTTTAGTATACATATAAAGTAAGTTACAATGTTGTATGCTATAATGTCAATAGTTTACTGAAAAGTAAATGTTGACATCACTCACTTGGCCTTCCTACATGCTTCCAATTCCTCAGTATCAACAGCTTTAAGGTTGTCCTTCAATGTCCTCTTAGTTACTTTAGTTGTTTTGTCAACATCTGTAACTTTAGCTGGCTTGAAATTCTCCACCTTGTGTTGAGACTTCTGTTTCTTTTCATATACTTCATCTTGTTTCTTTAAAAGTTCTGCTTTTAAACTTAGAAGCTGTAATATTTAAGCGATTAATTGAAATGTCTCTGTAATCACTAAAGTCAGAATCGTTGATAGGCTGTTTAGCACATCAAGTGCAAAAAGGGTCTTAGTTCGCATTAAAATCTCTTTGATACATTAAATTAATGACAGATAATATTAAACATTATGTCTTGTATGCCGCAGTGGCATATATAGTGCACTCTAGCTGTATTTCTCCTTAAATGCCACAATGGCAAGTAGGATGCTACACTGGTTAAAATGTATAGACATCTAATTAAATTCAAACATATCTAATCGAGTTGCACTCTATGGTGGCTGTTTTGACAGCCCATATCTATAGAGACAAGGAGATATATCCTCATGAAAAATTTTGATCATAGCATGCTGCTAGTTTAATATAAATAGAATACAAATACATTTTGGGACATAAACTGTTAAATGTAAATCAAACAATAACGAAAACAGGTAGATATTCTTATAAAAATACTATTCTGATAAAAACACTTGTTGCAAAAAAAACGCTCACAAATGTTTGTTCTGAGTGAGAATCCAATTTTTGGTGTATAATTAGGACAGGTTTTTAAAAAAGAGATAGATTATGCACTAGCCTACTATAAACGAGAAAGTATGAAGGGATATTACAATACAGTTCCTAAGGCTATTCTCAAACTTATGTCTTATACTTACTGTTGATTTATTAAAGAGAATTTTCTTTGATGTTTGTTCATTCATTATATCCAGTTGATTTTTATTTCCAATAAAAAAAAACTTATATAAAGTATTCAGAGCTGATGTTTATTCTTCAAGCACCCACTTTTTTCCTGACTAATCACAAAGATTTCTTGCAGTTGAGGGACTGAATCATGTTCTGTGAGCCAAGAACACTATTACTATTCCTAGCGGAGGACTGCCTTGTTACCCATTATATTGGGACACCAACCCAACTGCATAATAAAATTATTTTCTCAGTTGTTTGTGTCAAAAATTAATAGCTGCTAGTACTTTAGTAGCTACTAGATAGTAATATAAATAAAAACAAATAAAAACCTCAGTAAAAACCGTAGATTAGGGTAAAAACCAAAGAGTATAGTAATATATCGGCAAGTAAAAACCCAACTCCTTTGACAGATAGGTAAGGATATGACAAAGGCTGCTTTCCGAATTAATGATAATCGCTGTAATCGATTTGAGCGTGCTTAAACCCGTACCGAATTGACTAATGACAGATTACGTTGTCCCGTGAAACGTCATAGATGACGTCATGATATCCGCCATATTGCGCTCACACCGACCATGCCCTAAACTGATATCACCGTGAGCGCTGTCAAAAGTGACGGTTAATTATTGTGTTTTCGGCAAAAATCTAATAAGATTCTTGGTTTTCTATTTGGCAAAGATACTTTTTATGATTTTATGAGAGAAAAATAATAAAGAACGCGAATATTCCTTTCTGCGAGTCAAATTAAAAAAGATCTAAGGAGTCCTAGCGCATTGTTAAATCAGATTTTAATTAAATTCTCAAATGCGATATTATTTAATTCGGAATATAGCCAAAGAGTATAGGCTACATTCCGAATTAAATAATATCTCTCACAGTGCTCACAGCAATAATTTGCGTACCGAGTTAGATATCACGATAATGACAGCTGAGAACTGTCAACAATTCGGAACGCCCGTTATCGCGCTCACCGTATTCAAAACAGAACATTTGGGAATTTAATTAAAACATGAATTAACAATGCGCTAGAACTCATTATATCTTTTATTAGTTGAGTCGCAGAAAGGAATATCCGCATTTTTTATTATTTTTCACTCATAAAATCATAAAAAGTATCTTTGCCATATGGAAAACCAAAAATCTTATTAGATTTTTGCCGAGAACACAAAAACTAACCGTCACTTTTTGACAGCGCTCACGGTGGTATCAGTTTAGGGCATGGTCGGTGTGAGCGCAAGATGGCGCATGTCATGACGTCATCTATGACGTTTCACGGGACATCGTGATCGCGCTCACACTAATATGGAAGGGGTTTAAGCACGCTCAAATCGATTACAGCGATTATATCATTAATTCGGAATGCAGCCATAGTAATATATGGATATGACCACATACCACTATTAGTGCGTTCGAATTGGAGTGATGTCGTTTTTAACTGTTTCCAAGTAAAACGAACAATGAACGAAAACAGTTCAAAACGCCAATTACGCCCACAACTTTCCAAATCGTTCGATTTGGAAAGTTAGTCCAGATATTTGACCCACCTCCGAGGCAGGGTCGTTTTGAATCTGACAGATAAGTTTGAAAAATTCAAACGGGAAGCGAAAATTCTATTTTTTACCGTAAAATTTGATAGAAATACTAACAGGCAAGAGAATAATTTGTCAGATTAACTTTGTTTAAAGATTAATTGAAGGAAAAAGGTAGGTTGAGACAAGTGACAAGCAGGCGATGAGCATGCAAATGTCATTTTTGTATCTAATCGTTCGATTTGGGAAATATCGTTTGTGGCAAAAGTTGCAAAATTGTTGAAATTTTCCAATTCGAACGCATAAACAAAAATGCCCATTTTGAAACTGTTAAAAACGACATCACTCCAATTCGAACGCACCTTACGTATGATATGACACACACATAAGGTGCGTTCGAATTGGGTTATTGTAGCAAAAATAACAGTCAAAAATGCCAAAAACGATCACATCTGGCGTTCGATTTGGAAAGTTGTGGCCGAAATCGGCGTTTTGAACTGAAGAAAGAAGAAAGAAAGAAAAGAAAGAAAAATATTTTTATTTAACTGTTAACTGTTTTCGTTCTTTTTTTTTTAAATGCTTTCTAATACTTTCTTCCTAGAAGGTCCTTAGATTAAAAAAAAGAGGGCAGGAAAAAGCCCCAGGGTACTGCACTGCCCACAGCGCGAGAGCCGATGCAGAAGTGAATTTATGCCAAAAAAACCTCATGCTCATACCTCATCGATGAATATTACGGAAACCATGAGCTTGCTTCAAGTTTGGGGATACCGGGGGGAAGGGTATCCCCCCTCCACACCCCCCTTATCCCGCGTCCCACCTGAGTCGATGAATTTATGTCAAAAAACCTCAAATATAACCTCAAACTTCAACCCTGAATATCTCGGAAACCATGAGCTTGCTTAAAGTTTGGGGGGTACCGGGGGAAGGGAATTCCCTCCCGCACCCCCTCGCACACCCCTCTTCCCCCAGCCCGGTGTGCTGTCTCCGAAAGTTTTACCCAAAATAAATTTAATTTACCGAATCCGTCCCCTCGATACATTATATGTAAACAATATATAAATCTTTAGATTTCTTAAATTATGTGCAGTTTCCTTTATATAAAACGTATGGAAAGTAATTTTAACATAATTATTTATCATATTTTCAAATTATCGCCTACGAATGGTAATTAATTATTTATAAAAACACCATAATAAATATATCGAATTTCTAATGAAATCAAAACTAACCGATGAAACGTTATTCCTGGTGATTCCTTATGACTTGAACTATCACACTTATAGGCACTACACTTAATAATATTTAATCTTAAATTTTCGCCCTATTTACAAAAACAGTTCGCAATAAAACCAAATAAAAACAATGTTGACCACATGGATTATCATGACGGATCAGATGACGGAAAATGACTTCAATTTATCTTTTTAATACTAGTATAATACTACGTAGTATTTATCTACTCTGAGATAATACGTAAAATAGGTTTAGTCTGCTTGTTCATATGTCTGTGGTATTGACTTAGAATATGGGTGTAAGTTTGGCAACCAAAGCCTAATAATGACATATTTCTGCCAGTGACGAGTTATATTAAAATTTCAAGTCACAATAATTATCACTTTCACAGTCCTCACCTCAGTCAGTCACCGTCCATAAAAGTCATGTTTTACTACAATGGTGGTGATTGTCTTCATGGACTTTTCGAGACAACATGAAAAGTCACGATACACATAATTCATTTCTTCTTCTTCTTATTTTTAATTTTGGCAACCAAGCCCAAATTAGGGCTCATTTCTGCCAGTGTCGAGTTATATTATAGTATCCAGTCACAAAATCACTTCACATTATAGTCCTCAGTCAGTCACCGTCCATAAAAGTCATGTTTTACTACAATGGTGGTCATTGTACTAGAACTCTTCACGGACATTTTGAGACAACTTGAAAAGTAACGATACACATAATTCATTTCATTTCACTTCACTGGTGCACATGGATGATCTTTATTGGGTAAAATACCACCAATAATACACAATAAAACTCAAAATACACAAATTTATGAAAATAAAAATGAAAATGCTACGTCACTCTGCAAGTTCCCGCCAAAAGTCACATAATTCATTTCATTTCACTTCTCATGTTTGCGACACCTCGTTCCTCACATCACACCTAGAAGCGAACAGTTCGGGTTCAGGGCCGAACACTCCACCACACTACAGCTGGCCAGAGTACTGCACTTCTTCACTGTATCCCTGAACAAAAGGGAGGATTCAGTTGCAGTATTTCTGGACATGGAGAAGGCGTTCGACCGTGTATGGCACAGCGGTCTGCTGTACAAAGTGTCGACATCAACCGCTCCACGCCGCCTAGTGAAGATCCTAGCATCTTTCCTACACAAAAGGAGATTTTTCGTTGCAGTCGGGGACGCAGTATCCGACGAGCGACGCATTGAAGCGGGAGTACCGCAGGGAAGTTGCATCTCCCCTGTGTGTTACGCACGTTACACTGACGACATCCCTGTCGTCGATGGGACGTCCCTTGCCCTGTACGCCGATGACGCGGCGTATTACACGGGCTCGATAACGCTCAAACACGCCGTGGCAAAGATGCAGAGGGCATTAGACGCCCTCCCACAGTGGCTGTCCAAATGGAGGCTGTCAGTTAACGTTGCGAAAACGCAAGCGTTGCCCGTCACCCCCCGCATAAAACCGCCTCCTAGACTAAAGATGCTAGGCCAGGAGATCGAGTGATCGAACTCCGCCAAATACCTAGGGGTCACAATCGACCGTCGTCTGACTATGTCAAAGCACGTGGCAAACGTGACCAATCAGGTACGTGCAGCCCGCGCATTACTTCGCCCAGTGCTCTCCTCTCGCCTCTTGCCCCTACGTACCAAAGTGGGGGTATACAAAACATACGTGCGGTCACGCCTCACGTACGCAGCCCCGGCTTGGTTTTCACTTACCTCGCTGACGAACAAGAAAAAGCTGAACGTCCAGCAAAACCAAGCCTTGCGTACAATCGTCGCCGCTCCTCGCTACGTGAGGAACGATGTGATCGTACGCGACTTAAAAGTCGAGAGCCTAAGCGACTTTATTGCCAAATTAACCACCAGCATGTTCCGGCGCGCCGACAGATCGAGTCTTGCACACTTTAGAGACTTGGCGCCGTTGCACTCCCGGCCGCCGGAAGGCAAACCGTATGCGCGGGAGCTAATTACTCAAGACTAAGCTGCCTGCAACAATTCGACACCCATACTTTAACGTGTTTTGACATAAAGAGCCGCCATTCGATCGCTGAGCGCCGACTGGGCAAGCCCAAGACGGCAAGACTCGCGCTCTGAGTGGTGCCGCTCTCTCCCTACTGACGTAGAGGTCAGATGTACTACCATACGGCCAGTGAGCCAAGCACAAAGACACACTTGTTTTCACAAGTGGTGATTTTGCTACCGCAATCAAGGGGTTTATACGACCCCGGTTTTGCTTCCCCACCCCCCCTTTTGGGAATAGGGTGTGCGATGACCACAAGTAGATCATTTCACTGCACCTTCAATGAACCTTGCACTTTTTGGAGTCTAGAATACTAGAAATAAGCATAAACTTGTGACCTCTGCTTATAGACTCCAAAAAGTGCAAGGTTCATTTTTAGGACTGAGTATACAATTTTATAATAAAATCCCTAATAAAATTTTGAATTTACCGTCACATAAGTTTAAGGAATGTATTAAGGCCGCTTTAGTACAGAAGGCTTACTACAATATTACCGAATATTTAAATGATAAAAATGCTTGGGTGTAGCGCTCGCTCTACAGGAAACATCTGATGTAATAAATTTAAGTTTGATTTTGAAAAGAGTAATTGCTGAGTTTATTGCCGGCTCTTCTTAGCAAAAGCAACCTTCCGAACCGTGCATTAGAGTATTAGAGTTTGACTATTCATAAGTGCCTGTGAAGGCCTATTTGAATGAATAAATTATTTCATTTCATTTCATTTCATTTCATTTCACTTCACTGGTGCACTATAACCAAACTATAACCATACTATAACTTCTTCTTATTTTTAAGTTTGGCAACCAAGGCCAAATTAAGGCTAATTTCTGCCAGTGTCGAGTTATATATAAGATTCTTGGCACAGACATATGAATTCTTCGTATGTTTGTGAGTTTCAGGTTTCCAGCCACTCACAAAAAATCACTTTCACAATAGTCCTCACCTCAGTCAGTCACCGTTCATAAGTCATGTTTTACTACAATGGTGGTCATAGTACTAAAACTCTTCAAGGACTTTTTGAGACAACTTGAAAAGTCAAGATACACATAATTCATTTCAATTCACTTGTGCACATGGATGATCTGTATTGGGTAAAATACCACCAAAAATACACAATATAACTCAAAAGTGCTCAAAGTAACATCATCATGGCGAGATTTGTACAAAAAAATAAAGATTTTTAGAGACGTTGGAATTACGTTATAATTGATCCTTGGTGCCTAAGGAACAACATGAGCCATTTAAAATATTTTTAGAACCCGGGATAAAAATGCGAATTCCTATGGCATGCCGGCAAATCGCGACTAATCGCGACCAAAACCATTATGTTTTTGTTATGTTTTGCTGGGTTTATAAAATATTTCATGTAGGTTGCTGGTAATGTAATCTCAACATTGGAACTTTGGAAGTGATTCAATACCCTCTAAAGTATTTTATTTTTTTGTACAAATCAATGTATGGAGCTCGCCATGATTCTTTATGAAAATAAAAATGCAACGTCACTCTCCAAGTTCCCGCCAAAAAGTTTATTAGTTCGTCAAAAAATAAAATAAAACAGAATTGAGAACCTCCTACTTTTTTTAAGTCGGTTATAAAAGGCAGGCAAGCAATATTATAGATCCATAATATACTGTAGTCTTTGGATCCATACAGAATGCATACAGCCATGGTTTTATCCGTAGGTTTTATCTGTGTTAGTGTTAAGAAACCTACTTCAGAGGGTTAAATAAAAGCAGTCCAACATAAAACAAATAAATTTGAATGTTGATGTTGGCACATTACATTGCAAGACACGATAATTACTAATTTCATGGTTATCCGAACAATCATCTCACTGGCCGTGACGGACGACAAAACATTTTTATACAACGACAAAGGAAATAACTGTTGTGTTATAGCAAAACTGGTTCAAAATAGTTAGGTGCTGCTCATATGAATAGATCCAACAAGAAATACGAGTCATAACATTATTCAGTATAGCTAAGTGATTTAGGTGCGTGAAATCAAAATGTCAACTCCTGCCAGAAGACGCTTGATGAGAGATTTCAAGCGGTACGTATCATTATTTTAATTCCCTCTTAGTCCGAATATTGTCAAAACTTGATAAGAAACACGTCATATTTTTTTTACAATATTTCTTTGTGTTACACTAGTGCTGATTCATCAAATTACATCACAGTCATTTAATCGATTTCTATTTTATATATACCCATTTTCTAATTTGTAAACAAGTAAGGAAGTTGGAGGCCTTGTCTACTGTTAACAAGTCCTGAAGAGGACACGCTATAAGTAGACATGTACGTCATTCGCTATGTAGGTATACACATATTTTGTAAATGTACCAAATATCTAGGTTATACAAATACATTGAATTTTTTAATGGTTCATTTTATCTGTTTTGTATGACGCAGCACTAAAAACAAATGTTTCTACATAAGGGACACACTAGTCTATAAAAATTCAATATGATGAATCAGTAGTAATTTCCTATAGAAAACAATGACCTTGATTTAGCACCATTGCATGAGAAAATTACATTCTTTCTTTGTATGCTAAGCATTAAAATAATATCTGTGAATCAGTTTATTCTAGTGCCAATGTCTGTCCCATAAGAATAGAATGTGTAGTAAATATTTTATCCATTTCCAGTTTACAAGAGGACCCACCCACTGGTGTGTCTGGTGCTCCCACTGATAATAACATCATGATCTGGAATGCTGTGATATTTGGACCCCATGATACTCCATTTGAAGATGGCACATTCAAACTAACAATAGAATTTACAGAGGAATACCCTAACAAACCTCCCACAGTGAGATTTGTATCTAAAATGTTTCACCCAAATGTGTACGCTGATGGGGGCATCTGTTTAGACATTTTGCAAAACAGATGGAGTCCTACTTATGATGTTTCAGCCATCTTAACCTCCATACAGGTAAATGCTTTCTTAGTATTCAATTATTTCTTTAGCTTTTAAAAAAACACTCCTTTTAAATTTAATATAATATATGTAAAGTAATAATTTTTTCTTGTTAAAATACTCTGTTATTTTACATCAGGCACTATAAAATGCCAACTTCTATCCAGCTCTGTTCAGCCAATACAATCTGTGGCACATATTATTCATATTAATAATTAAAACTTAACATCCACCACCAATTCAAACATTCAGTGCCAGTTTGCTCACCAATCTGTAATATTTTTGATATATCCCAAAAAATCTACATGATGTTTTACAAGTATGAAGAATTTAAAGCTGTTGATAATTAACTCATAATATTCTACTTTGTTATTTTCAGTCATTATTAAGTGATCCTAATCCCAACTCTCCTGCAAATTCAATGGCAGCACAACTATACAAGGAAAACCGACGAGAATATGAAAAACGGGTGAAAGCATGTGTAGAACAATCATTTATTGACTAGCAGGGGATAGACAGGAGCTCGCACCTCAGCGATGTATGCATGAACTGGGCGGCCTACCGGCCAATATCTCCATGTAAATTCATTGGGACACATGTGTAAATTATAATTGTTGCATACACTATATTGATACTGCAACACTATCTTTGGCAGTTTTTTTAAAGTGGGTTTCGGTAAATAATTTTATTAAGAATAAGAAGGCCAAAATTTATGTTATCAGGATATTACTGAAGTAAAAGCTAACTGCATTGTAAGCAAATCATTCTTATTGACAATATAGAAGCATTACCATGTACCATTATTTATAAGAATAGTATCAGCATTAGAAATAATAACAGCAAAGTTGTCAAGTTAGTGTGAACTACTTATTTTGATAAATAGATAGCAGTCCTCCTTCTTTTCTAGGTATAGATATTCCGTAGTATTTGTATCAAATTCAGCAAAAGGTTAGCAAATTAGGTTATGAGTTTTTTTTTTGTTTCCACAGAAAGCTAACAAGGTTTCTATGAAGGTTTCTTCTTATGCACATTAGATAAATAACTTGCCTGTGCTTTATCATCTGTAGCTACTAATAATCATAAAACATTTCAGGGATTTTGATGAACATTAGTTTTTAAGACCAATCTAACCAGAGTCTGATTGTAATTAAATATACTATCAATGTTAAACATACTTTATTAAAAATACAATATTATGTTCATCTTTACAAACAATATTTCATCTCTTCATAATTATCTTATATTAATATCAACAATGTTTACCTAACATAGTACAAGTTTTTTTTTTTTCAAAAATCTATTGACTCTTGGGTATTGTATTGATTCTGCTGCACAAAATTTGTTAGTCTTATCTCATATAAATTACTGTACTGTCCCAATGGATATTTTTGAAAATAATTGTGTAGCAGTTTTCTTGTTTATTAATATAACATTGCTAAAAGTCAAAATGTCATGTGTTCTAAGGACGTTGTATGTATGTGTAATATTTTGTCTTCTAGTAAAATATTATTTTCGGTTTTATATATGTCTTTTCATTATTATCTATTTACACAAAACCTGAAAAAACTATGTTATGACTTATATTGCCACATAAGTAACTGCAAATATGATGGAATATGAAAATTATTAGGTATCTATTGCCTGTTTCTGTGCCTATAAAATAAATTAATTATTTATTCAAATAGCTATATGTAATAAAATTTATTGAAAATATTTATTCACATGGCTGCTTACGTTATACTAACTACCTAATATTATAAATGCGAATGTAAGTGTGTTACGCTTTCAATAGCTGAACCAAGCGTGATGAAATTTGGCATGCAGATAGCCTATGGCATGGAGAAGGACATACCTAAGCTACTTTTTATCACGAGAACGCGGGAGACAGACTACTAGCAGTATTTATCTACTCTGAGCTACTAGTAATAAATAATATAATTAGGTGCAAGAGCACAATTCTATTCTGGCAGCCTCTAAATATCTCTCAAGATAATAAGAATGTAATGGTCAGCCAACGAGAGGAGATAAAATATGTAAACAACCCACCTCTTCCGTGTTACATTACGATAGCGAGCGATCATTATCTCTCGCATGCAATAATGACGTCAGTCGGACGACGATAGCTGTCGTGGTGTCATTCGTGGTACAGGAAACCGGTCGGTAAAGCAGCTGTCAACACTATAAAAATTGAAGGTTTGTTTACATTCTTTATCTGGTCTCGTTGGCTTACCTTTTGGGTAGGTACCTACGTGTTATGGCAGATGTATGTCTACTGGGTTCCTCGCAAAATTATACTGTGCACAATAACAATAATTTCGTGAATATAGTTTTCTTTTGGGTAAGCGTGCTCCATCTTATTTTTGACAGGCCATTTGATTCCACCTATCACGCCGCAGGTCGTGGTGGGTTCGATTCCCACCCACCCAGAACATGCATTTGAGTGCATGAACATGTCTGCATGTCCCGAGTCTGGGTGTAATTATGTAATAACACAATTAACGCTATTTTAAAACTATATCGGAAACGGATTCAAAAACGACTGAGGAGATTCTCCGCAATTGCTATTTTAATTTCCGAATTCGAATATTTTTCATGTTTCTTTATGGAAATATCAATTCGATTCATTGAAAAGTTTTCGGAAATTAAAATGGCAATTACTGAAATTCGCCTCGGCTTTTTTAAAATCCATTTCCGATATTGAATCAGACGTTTTTAAATAGCCCTGCGGGTTCCCATACTACCTACTACATAAATTATACCTAAATATGAGGTACATACAAGGATATGTTTAAACAATGAGGAGGCACACTGACAATTTATCCCGCTAGGTGTCGTATAGTCGCTGGTGCCGTCTATCTGTCAAACACCATACATCTTTTACGTATTCGTTATCAAATAAGTTATTCAATAATTATAATGCCTTTCTATAGTGAATTTTAATGCAATAATAAAGGTTTACACCAATTGACAAGAAAAAAGCCGTGGATTATTAAAAAAAAATGGACACCTAGCTCATAGGAAGATTATGCAGTTATCACTTCAAACCTAACGATTTTATTATAAAAGCCGGTTACTGGTTGGTTTAATTAATTGAAATTCATGAAAATCCATCAATTCAATATCAATGACAGTTACCAGTGAGGGTGGCGCCATCTGAGATTAGCTTTGCCTGTCCCTCCCCATTAGTGCATCAAGCATGTTAATAAATATAGGAAGTGTGCATAAAGGAAATAATACGATTATTTAAATAAGAAAAATACTTTATAGAAATTTACATTAACTTATACCTAATGTAGATACATCTTAAAATACACCATTAGAACAATATTGCTATAATACCATCAACATAATTAGGTAACTACACATAAATAATTACTAATTAATAAATTATATTTTTGTCGCTATTCACTCCCAAGGACAATTAGTGTTTTCTGTATGTATTAAACGAAAATCTCTTGTTTGAGTTAGGTATAGGTACCTACATAACATACCTACTTTTTTAGGCTAGTTCAGGGCTTCCCAAACTGTGCGTCGCCACGCCCTGGGGCGCCGCGGTATTATCCCAAGGGCGTCGTGAGGCGATCTAAATAGGTTGGCTGTCTGCATCGAGCTAATTTAAGTTAATTGTCAATGATTTTGAACAGTAAGGCAGTAAGACTTGGCCAATCAGAGCGCATGTGTCCTTGACTTAACCAATCAGCCCCCTAGACAAGATGGTTGTCAGACCATGGCTGAGCGTATTGTCAGCGGTGGGAAATTGGAGGAATATATATAAATAAACGTCATTGCGCTTCTTTGGGTTAATTGTTCGATGGCTGTCTGTGTCGATGCGACCGAGTCGAGTGAGCGCCACGCGCATTGTGATGTGAGGCGGCCAGTGCTTTTTCTTTTTCAAAAATTTAGTTGCAATTTGGAGTTTTCTGACAAATTGTTATTAGGCTAGAACTACAACTAGTAGGTAAATGTACGGCAAGAAGGCCAGGGCGTAGCAAAAATATGGCAACTTCCCAAGGGCGACACAGTTAAAATAAGTTTGGGAAGCCCTGGGCTAGTTAGTACCTATTCATATATTTTCCGCATATTATTGAAGCCTGCTTCCTCCCGAACTACAGTTGCTGCAGCTGTGATTGCACTACGTTTGTTGAGAAGTATAAGAAGGCAAATTTTATACATCACCTCGTCTTTAATTCTTCTTTTAATTTATAATGTATCAGTTCCATGCAAACTGTTGCATCCTCAGCACTGTCATGACCATCAACTGAATTCTGAATTATTTTCTTCAGATATTCTGATGATAAATTACGTAGCGCTCTTTTATATGGAGGACCCATTTTATGCGGGAATATGATACTTGTATCAACCACAGTGTCGTGAATTAATTTAAGAGCTTTGAAATCAGATTCTAAACTATGTCCTATCAATATTGTCTTACTATTAAACATAGCAAGCAAAGTTGCTTGAACTTCCAAAAGAGTTGTTTTAACATCCAACATTTGCTCTTCCGTAATACCAGAGTATCTAGTATTATAATCTATAATAGGATGTAAAGGCTTTATTAGTGTTTCATAAACTACTTTACAGGAAGAATTTATGACAGTCACTCTAGTTAAGTCTAATCCTTGCGTGGTATAACACATTTCACAATCTAATGAATATACCCCATAATCATCTATGACATTTTCAGGAGGAAGTGTTTTGACATAGCCATTTAAGTTTTCAAAATCAATATACTCATAAACATGGCTTGGAGCTACACAACAACCGTCAGAAGTTGCATCTTGGCTGCAGCACTGGTATCGAGCTTCACCTCTTACTCTGTATTTATTGTTAGGATGATAAATACATTCTTCAGTAATGGCAGGAAAACCTTTCTTATTCACAGTGTAATCTTTTTTACATCGGCAACAAGTTCTTATATAGCCTTTAGGTGGTTTTTGCCTATTTTGTCCATAAATAATAGCCTTACCCTTAACACCACTAGTATGAGGTCTAGGGAAACCATTATCTTTTAATTGTTCTTCTGTTAGAACCCATCTAGTTATATTGATATAAAACTTAGCCCCTGTAAATTCTTTCGAGCCATCAAAATTTTTCCTATTTTTACTTTCTATACTCCACGACCCAGCATTATTAGTTTTACCAGACAAAGTTCCTGGGATTTTCTGTAGTGTAGAACAGTCAGACCCAGATTTCTTCACGCCATTACATTCCAGCAACTCTTTTCGTAATCGACTCACTGCTAAAACAGCCGAATTTTTGTATATTGACACAGTGGAACATTTTTTGCTAGTAGAAAGTTCTTCATGTTGTGCTCTTGCATAAGCATCTGTTGCTGTAAGGTATAGCTTTAAACATTCATCTATCATCATATTTAAGTATGTTGATCTAATGTTAGCAGGAATCTTTGATGCAAGTGGCTCTAGAACTCCTGGTCTATCTATAAATTTTTCATTTGGCATATGAGCAACACGCTGGGTACCTTTCTTAACAGTTTGTGTTATGGTAGAACTAGTAGAAGGTTCACTTTTTGATTTTTCATTTTGAGCAGGTGTCATAGATTTTTTTGCGTTGAGTAAAGTTGATACATATGACACATGGGCAATCCGAATTTTAGAATTTCCAATTATTTGATTGCTATTTGGATTTTTTAGTACATCCTGCTTTTGTATTTTATTTTCATTATTAGAATTACAATCAGATATTTTTGTTGAATGATATTCCCTAACTTTTGCTAATCTCTCAGCCATTGTTTGGGCTGCACTTACCTTGTAATCTTTTTTCAATGGTGGTTTAGGCATCACCTTAATATTTTTATCAATTGTTCTTGAAATTCTCTTTTTCCCTGGAACATATTTTTCTTCACAAGTTTCCTCTACTTTAGAAGGTACTTCCTCAATTTTTGTTTTAACTGTAGGTACATACTCTTCAAATATCTTTTTGCATTCTAAAGCTATAGATTCCTCATCTGACTCTGAAAAATAAATATCATTATCACCATTGCACAAATCTTCAACAATATTGTCTTCATGATCAGATAATTTTTGGGAATCTCTTTCTTTTCTTTTATGTTTGTCTTTTTCTTTGGAAGTCTTATGACTTTTTTTATGATTATGTTTTTCATCTCTTTTTGAACTACTGGAAACAGAACGGCTTTCTGTTTTTTTTGATGAACTGCTCTTTGAATGTTTCATACTATTTTCAGAACTTTTAGAATTTGAAAGATTTTTACTGCTAGAAGAATGTTTATCTTTCTTTTCTTTTCGCTCTTTGTTTTTGTCACTTGAACTTTTGTGGCTGGATTTCTTTACAGAATCAATTTTTTTATCCCCATGTTTTGTTTCAACCTTGGATGTACTTTGTTCTTTTTTATCAGACTTTGTCTTATCATGTGATTTATTACTAGGATTCTTATTGCTTTTACTATTTTCTTTAATATGTTTGGTACTTTCATCTTTCTTTAATATACTTTTAGGAATATCTTGAGGTGGTTTTTCTTCATCTAGTATTTGGTCTAAAATATCAAACTCTGGTCCTAAGTCATCTAATCCTTTAAGGTCATTTGCTATTTTCCTTTTCTTATTATCTGGCTCATCTTCATCACTAGAAAAACATGGTACAAGCGATCTTGGGGTAGGTTGATATGTGACACAAGTTACTTCACTTTTTGTGTTTACCTTTGTAGGTTTATACTCCAGGATTTTCTTTTTACTTTGATTTTTGTCAGATGGAACATAATTGCGTCTATTAACAGCATCTTTTGGGTTTTCATCAGGTGTGTATTCTTGCCTTTCTGCTTCAGTTCCAGGTAAATATTGCTCAGTTGATTCTTTAGAGCCTATTGGTGTGTATGTATCAAGTTGTATAGTTTCTGCGCAACCAGGTTTATATTTCACAGGAGGAGGGTTATAAATGAATGGTTTTGATGAACCATTTGTTTCTATGGGTCTCTTAATAGAAAAACTGGCAGGTTTTCTTGGTGTATACGGAACTGGAATGTG
Organism: Achlya flavicornis; assembly: GCA_947623365.1. Lineage (NCBI taxonomy): Eukaryota > Metazoa > Arthropoda > Insecta > Lepidoptera > Drepanidae > Achlya > Achlya flavicornis. The sequence goes on from OX392488.1 coordinate 7,177,776, forward strand.
CCTTTTCTTTTGCTCATTAATCTCTACATTATTTTCAGTGTCAGTGCTATTAATTTTCTTCAATTCTGATATTGGAGTTGGATTGTAAGTGACTTTAGACGTTGACTGAACTACAGCTAACTTGTTTATATCTTCAACACTGTCGGTAACCGTAGGTTGTGTAGTAGTTGCAGAGCCCGACACCTCGGATTGTTGAAGTACTTTTTGTACTGCTGCCGATACTAACTTTTGTAGGATCGCTCCACTTTCAATACCATCGTTAGCAGTGCTTTGAGATTCTTTCTTTACATGTCGAAAATGACAATAAGGTCGCTCACACAAGCCACTATCGTAAAACGGGCAATTTATTCCTTTAAAGTAACCAGTCGACGGGAGCATTTCTCAACTTTACTTAGCACAAATCTACAAAAATCAAAATAAATGATGAAGAAAGAGTGAATAGAATAGGTACAATAAAATAGCTCATTCCGTCCGACCGAAGAATCCCTTATCTCTAGTGATGGGGTGATAGGCGATTATGATATATACTTATAAAATCATTCGATTATGAAGATTACTCGATCGTAATGCCTCGTCCACACGTTTGCCGTAAACTTCAAACTCCTACAAACGTTTGGACAAATTATGGGAGACAAACATAGCCATCTACACGCTTGTGCACGCTAGCGAGTGCGTTGGTATATTTTAACAAGCAAGCATGACGGTCATGACGGACGTCTGGCAGGTTTCTGCAATAACGTTTCTTCTTTGTGGAATGTAACCATAAGTATTTATTTCTTGTATTTTATTTCCTTAACATGCTTATTTAAAATTTTACTGACATGATTCCATGCATTAGTATCTTGTTTCTGATTAATCCTTTACGTCCAAAATGCAGGGTAATGCACGAAATTCGAGGAATTGTAAAATTACTGGATATATTAACTCATTTTTTTTTGTACGTAGCAGATTTATGAATTACTACTTGCTTAATTTTTGATTACGTTTAATGTAATACAAAACTCAGCATCAAAATCTGTGACTGAACAATAAATCACCCCTATTTTCCCACCCTCAGGGTAGGTATTTTTTCGTTGGTTAAAATTGCAGGTTAGCATACGAGGAATTGTAAAATTACTGGATAGACCATTAACTCATTTGTTTTTTTACGCAGCTGGTTTATTTTTAGGCATTGAATAGTTTAAACAGTAGGTACGCAGGCACACACCGCCAGTGCGCGGCAAACTTCCCTTGATTTGGGCATTAAAAAGCGACACAACTCGGTTCGGTGGCAAGCGCTTGCAAATCTTTGGCAAGCCAAGCCAAACCGCCAAACCGCTGTCGAGGTTTGCCAAACGTGTGGATGGCAAGGGCGGATCCAGGGGGAGGTGATTATGGGGGTCATGACCCCCTCCCTGAGCCTAGGCCGTCACCCAGAGGTTTATTTTTTATAAATCGCGGATTCGAATTCAATGTCTGTCACTATTTTGTCATAAAGACAATTTGTCACCAAATATATTTCGTTGGTCCCTAGTTATTATGGATTTTTGTTACCATGACAGGCTCTTCCTGTCAGTCACTTTTGAATCTCTAGAACTAGAACACTTATTCCCAGAATTTGTCACTATTATTGTCAAATTTTGTCGTCGTATGTCAGATTGTAGCAATAAAAAGGTTCTTAGATGGCCCTGTCAGAACAGGCTCATCCTGGCAAATCTGTCGCAAACACTAGAGCACTTTGCGAAGATTGACTTAAGTCAAAGCATCGGGATCCTTGGCGTCGATATTTCCAGCGACGCGTTGTTCCGAAGTCACGTGGAAGACAAGGTGAAGCTGGCATCCAAGAAGCTTGGAGTGCTCAAAAGAGCGAGGCAGTACTTCACATCGGGGCAGCAATCGGGCTGCAACTTTATAAGTCGCAGGTCCGGCCTCATATGGAGTACTGTTATCATCTATGGGCGCGAGCACATGGATACCAGCTTGGGCCTTTAAACTCGGTTCAGCGACGTACCTATCAGAATTGTTGACGATCCCGAGCTTACAAAGTGGTTTAGAGCCCCTTAGTCAGATGAGAGACTTTGCCTCCTTATGTTTGTTCTACCGCTTGTAGACGTGTGTACAACGGAGTGTTCTAAAAAATTCATCGACTAGTTGCCCACGGCTACCTTCCACCATCGCAACTCTCGCCATCGACGGGGAGTCCATCCTCACACATTGGAACCTGTGCGGGATCAAAGGAGCTTTCTTCCGCGGACGCTCAGATTGTGGAAAGAGCTCCCCGCTGTGGTTTTCCCAATGGAATACAGCATGGGGTTCTTCAAAAAGGGCGTGAAGAGATTTTTTCAGGGTCGGCAACGTGCACGGCAGAGTGAAACCCCTGGTGTGCAAGCGTCCATAGGCTACGGTAACTGCTTACCATCAGGCGGACGGCTTCTTAGTGGAGTGGTATAAAGAAAAACGATTACTATACCTTGTAAAAGATAGAGACCATAGAAATATCATAGGAAAACTCCTCATTCGATATTAGTAAGGATTTTATTGTATTTAAAGTAAGTACACAAAAATTACGATTATTCGGGGTAAAGTCACCATTGAGAGGGTATCCCTAATGTATTTCGATTTTCCGTTGTGTGGTGCCAGAACTTTAGTGATTATTTATCTTGTAAGGATGTGACATTCTACAAAAAAAACGATTATGTTTTTAGCATGAAAAATCTCGATTTTGTTATATTAATCGATGGAATCTGTGAGCACTATGAGCGATATTATCCAATTCGGAATGTAGCCATAGTATTATCGTATTATCTATGGTGGTGACGTTCGCCGAGATCTATTATTTCTGTGCTCTTTATATGTAGTCAGCGGTAGTCAGTGATGCCAACTTAGCTACTTTATAGCTTTCAAAAAGGGCGTGAAGAGATTTCTTCATGGTCGGCAACGCGCGAGTGATACCCCTGGTGTTGCAAGGGGCTACGGTAACTGCTTAACATCAGTGGTATAAAAAATAAATAGATCTAGTTATTTTTGGTGTTAAGCAGCTACAATTCAATGAAACTTGTAGTTAAATTTATTGAGCTACTTTTTCTAGCAACTTCTCAATAATATCGGGAGTTGGGTCTCTAAAAAAAAACTAAGCACTACGCTATGGGCCGGGGTATTATGGGTATAGGTGCCTATGCCGGGGCCTGGAATTCCCCGTTTCATTTCTACATTAAAATTAAAACCGTATATTACTTCTATAGTAGTCTGTATTTCCTGTATTCTGCCACTTCTTATCACTTCTGTCTTGTTTCGTTTTATCAATTTAAAACTAATGCTCGCTGTTTTAATATATACATGTCGGAGTCAGCGACAGCCAAGCGATACAAAGACCACGATCAGGGTTCAGTGGTATCAGGATTCGGTGGGCGCAGTGCAGGCAATAAAACAACCTTATACCATCGCTTCGTAAAAGTCCCGTATGAGGAGAAGAAGCGACGCAACAAACTCCTCACGGGCCCAATGTGTTTATTGTCGTAATATAACAATTAAATAATCATTTCACTTCTCACATGTGAAGTCTTAAATAAGTATAGGCTTAAGAACCAGGTGTAACAACGATTGCACTGAGATGTGTACAGCTCGAGAGCTTGTGATAAACTAATTGTCCCAAAAGCAATACGCATCCCCTAACTTTGTTATTCACGTTATAGTCAGATCAGTATTCTTACTTTTTACAAATACCCTCATTAAGTCTGTTCTTCTTCTTCTTATTTTTAATTTTGGCAACCAAGCCCAAATTAGGGCTCATTTCTGCCAGTGTCGAGTTATATTATAGCAGGCCTGTCCCACTCCCATGTTTAGGTACGATCGCGCGCACGCGGACTACCGGAACAACGCTAGTCGGTTGCAACGCGCACGCAGCGCAAGACGCGTGTGGGTATAAATACCTACGTACTACCTAAATAAAGTGTTTATTGTTCTTTTTTTAACACTATCTTGTTTAGATATCGTTGTTTTTATAGTACTAGATATTTTGTTGTTGTTTCATTGTATTGTCCTAAAGTCCTTATTATAATAATAGGCCCGTTTTGATAACATACCAGTGTGTTAAAAAGAGACAAAGATAGAGCGACCAGAAGAGACCCTCTTGTATAAACGGGCCTCTTAGACCTCGAAAACTCATGTGAATGATTTTTAACCCACTTCAAAAAAAGGAGGAGGTTTCTCAATTCCACCGTATATATTTTAACCGACTTCAAAAAAAGGAGGAGGTTCTCAATTCGGTTGTATGTTTTTTTTTTTTTTTTGTATGTTTGTTACCTCATAACTCCGTCGTTTATTAACCGATTTGGAAAATTCTTTGTTTGTCTGGAAGGGTACACTTCCCGTTTGGTCCCATTGTCATCAGATCAGGATTTGATTACTTCTTAGTGTACTTTGAAGTCGGTTTATGTTTTTTGTAAAACAGTCCAATTATTTTTATGTGTGTTCGCGGATAACTTCGTCGTTTATGAACCGATTTTGATGATTCTTTTTTTAGAAACTGTTAGTAGTTCCAGAATAGAGAGAGTTCCCTCTTTAAATATACAGTAATTCTACCTTACAACTCTTAGAATAACTAAGATTTAACATACCACTATTTCAAAAATCAGTAGAACAATGTTCAGAAAAATTTAACAATTCTTATTGTTATGTAGGTAAGTAACTCAATATATCCTTTTTTTGGTTAATTCTTTATTAATTTTTATATAACAAACTTCTTTAATCAACATGAAGATTATTAAGAACAAATATTGTGAATTTCGGCTGACGGCTACTGTACGATGCTTGAGGTCGATGATGGGGAAAAGAGATGAGATAAATAAATAAAACTTAGTTTTACGTAAATTCAGTTTGCTGTATTGTTCCACCATTCACACGATATTACAAAACTATTATAACCAACAAAAAAACCAGTGTTGCCACTATAAAAATATTTCTTATTTCCAACATGCTGGGGGCCTCGACAAACAAAAACAAAATTATTAACTTAACAAAAGTTCATTCTGAAACAAAATAAAGGTGATTCTAAGAAGCCACAGCATAATTGGAATAGATTTTGTTACATAACTTAATTTGGATTGACCATATCATTTCTTTAGCTATTTAAGTTTACAATTTTCAATGTTAATTCTTGTAATAAATCAGAAATAAAAAATGATCTATATTTAATGGCCAAACCTTATGCTTATATATTTTTTACAACCAAATAACTTACATAATAATTTCTTACTAAATTAACTATTAAATATTATCTTGCAATAATTTTTAATAATTAATAGTTTTCTTTAACAATTATTTGTTTTTTTTATTAGACTTAACTACATCAATATTACATAAAATAGTACAGGTAGTAAGTAATACACATTTGCTATAAGTAAGCTTAATCTAAAGCATTAAACGATATTAATCTAAAGGTAAGACACACACTTTAGTGATAGATCTGATATGGGTTCTATGATTAGGAGTCATAACTTCAAATGCCCTAACATTATTGTCTTTACCTGGAAAAACACGTGTTACACGAGCCATTGGCCACGTTAGTGGTGAATTATTTTGTTCCACCAAAAGAACAAGAGATCCCACAGTTATATTATTTTGTTTGCCTTGCCACTTCGGCCTGGACTGTAAAACATTCAAGTAATGCCGATACCAAAGCTTCCAAAATGATTGAACCATGTTATGACATATATTCCACATTCTTAATTTGCCTATAGGAATGTCACTGACATCCTGCTCTGGGTATGCTGTCAAGGAAGTTCCTATTAAAAAGTGACCAGGTGTCAAGTACATAAAGTCATCACAATTTGAAGTCATAGGTACTAATGGCCGTGAATTAAGCACAGCTTCAATTTGCACTAGAACAGTATTAAGTTCTTCATATGTTAGTAATGCCCTTTGAATGGTACGTTTCAAATGGTTCTTGGTACTTTTAACAGCCGCTTCCCAAAGACCACCAAACACAGGAGAATAGCTGGGTATAAAATGAAACTTTATCTGATTTTGTGTTGCATAGCTATTAACCTGTACCTGATGCTCCTTAGAGCGGAAAAGTTTATACAATTCAATTAATTGAGAACTTGCGCAATGAAAAGTACTAGCGTTATCACAATAGCAGTCACTTGGTAAGCCTCTACGTGAAACAAATCTTTTGAAACAAGCAAGAAAGGTAGATGTGCAAAGGTCAGAGGCTAGCTCTAAATGAATAGCCTTTGTACTGAAACAAACAAAGACACAAATATAACCTTTCCCTATTACTGCACGTCTAATGCGAGACTGTTTTACATCAACCGGCCCTGCAAAGTCTATACCTACTTTTTGAAATGCTCTTATTGGTTTGGTGACCCTATCACTTGGTAACGAACCCATCAATTGCTTAGCCGCGCTTGCCTTCATTCTAAAGCACGTGATACACTTGTGAGTAACCTTTTTTATTTCCCTAATAGCATTAATTACCCAAAACCTTTGATTTAGACTTGACAGTATCAATTTAGGACCAGCATGTAGTAACCTAGCATGTTCATGGCGAATAATTAAACTTGTAATCTGCGATCCTTTGACAAGAATGATAGGATGTTTCTGAGAGTAATTAACATTTGAGTTCTGCAGCCTACCACCTACTCTTAATATGTTTTCCTTATCTAGGAAAGGATGCAATGGTTTCAGGGAACCACTAACCTCTCTACCCAATTGCAGTGACTGAATGTCACTAGAAAAGTGTTCAGCTTGATCACATTTTATTATAAACATTAATGATGCATGTAATTCTTTTGCAGAGAGTGGTTTATCACATATTTTAATATTTTTATCTATAATTTTAAGTCTTAGGTTATCCCTATACCTACATATATAAGCTAGAATACGGGACATTTTGTTTATGTCTGAATATCTCTCAATAAATGACTTCATAAAACTATTACCTTTTTGTGCAAGAAGTACTACATTTTTTTTGGAATCTGTTGGAATAGACAATGGTGATAATTTCAACTCAGGTAAGCTATCCTCAGATAATAATGGCTTGTTATATTCGAAGTCGAACTCTCTATCTGCTAGGAAAGCCGGACCACTCCACCAGAGTTCACAACTGGGAAACCTTTGGGGTTCCATTCCTCTGCTGATGAGGTCAGCAGGGTTTTGCTGTGACGCTACATATCTCCACATACAGTCACCAGTCAGCTCCTTGATTATTTTAACCCTATTTGAGACATAAACTTGGAGCTTAGCCACCTCTGTATCAATCCAGGCAAGCACAATTTGTGAGTCACTAAATAAAATTGTATTATTTATGTTTATTTTTACTGTGAGAGTGTCATGCACCTTATGAACTAGTTTTGCTAATAACAGTGCTGCGTTTAATTCAAGCCTTGGCACAGTCAGAGGATTTGAGCGTGGATTAACTCTAGATTTTGAACAGAGTAAGAAAAGCTTAGCATTACCTGTTGTGTCGATCACACGCAAATATATGCAACACCCATAGCCAGTAGCAGATGACGCGTCTGAGAAGCCTATGAGCTGTATAGCAGTAGCAGCAGTTATTGATATATTCCTGTCCACGTGAACGGGTTGCATGCAAGCTAGGCCATTCAAGAATGTTAACCAATCATGAGTGATTTCGTTGGATGGCCTATCATTCCAGTCCATCTTCTCAGCCCATAAGCGTTGCATAATTGCCTTAGCCTTAACTATAATAGGTGAAGCAAGTCCTAATGGATCATAAAATCGGGATATGCAGCTTAAAATACTACTCTTTGTTATGGGTTTAGATTCAGAAGTATTAGGGCTAGATATTATGAAACAATCTTCCTTCAAGTTAAATGTGAGACCTAAGGTTTTTATATTATAGTTAAAATCTTGTTGAAAATCAAAGCTTTCCAATTGCTGTTTGTTTACAGGAATGTCTGATAGCACATCAGCATTATTTGATGACCACTTGTGAGTTAGAAAACCGCCAAGCTTAAGTAATTCGCACAATTGTCGTTTCGCTTCTATTAAAGTACATAAATCAGAATTACTGTATAATATATCATCAATGTACGTACAGTTTTTTATTATGAATGATGCCAAAGGATATATTTGTTCATATTTATTTGCTAATTCTAACAGACAACGTGTTGTAAGATAACTTGAACATTTAAGACCATAAGTTACTGTATCTAAGCGTATACATCTAATAGGTTGATGAGGATCATTGCGCCATAGAATATTTTGCAGTGAAGTATGATCGGGATTTAAGCTAATGTTCCTAAACATCCGCCGTATGTCTGTAGAAAATATATATTTACCAAAACGGAATAATAATAAAATATCGAACAAATCCTTTTGAACTTTAGGACCATTAAGTAATATGTCATTTAGTGAAACCTTTTTATTTGTTGACATAGAACCGTCAAACACTACCCGCAGGGGTGTGCTCGTGCTTGCCTCATTGACCACTCCATGGTGGGGCAAGAAATAAACGGGATCGTTTGAAAAATCGTAGGAATTGATATCAACATAGTGGCCATGACCAAGCTCAACATATTCGTCAATGAATTTTTTATATTGAGACAACAAATTCTCATTTTTATGCAATCTTTTTTCAAGAGCTAAAAACCTAAACAGGGCTAATTCAAAGGAGTTACCTAATGTGTTATTAATTTCATTTAATTCTATTTTTAATGGCAAATCTACTTGGAATTTATTATTTTCTAACATAACTGATTTTGAAAAAGTAGTTTCTGCAAGATCAAGGTCACTCTGCTTGTCATCTCCTACTATATGAGGAATGCTTTCAGCTTCCCAAAAGCCTTTTAGTAATTCACTATCATCATTAAGACATGTTTGACAAAACAAAGATACCTGTTTACCAGTTATGGGTGCGGGTATTTTACCAGCAACAACATATCCAAACTGGGTGTTTATAATAGCAGGCGCATTAGTGGGCAGCTGCTGCTCCTTCTTCGTGGACTGTAGGTTTGCAGTTGCAGAGCTTATTATCATCACCTGGAAAAACACATCAGCCCCCATTAACATGTTAATTTCAGATGGGGTGTTGAAATTGGTGTCGGCTAATTCTAGGCCTTGAGGAATCTTAAGTTTAGATATATCAATTGCCTGCTGTGGTAACTTGCAGGTGATTGTGTCAACCACATGAAAATTTATGCAAGTTTTGAAGTTTGTTGTCAACGAATGAACTTCAAGAGGAATAGAATATTTAACAATATTGCTTGTGTTAGTTATCCCTATGATGTGGGAATTGGATCGCATAGGGGTCATTCCAAGGGCATCTATTACCTTGGTTGTTACCAGAGACACTTGAGACCCTGAGTCAAGTATTGCCTTGACATGTACCTCCTTGTTGTCTTTAGTGTATAACTTGATGCGAGCTGTAGGAAGCAAAACATTATTATTGAAATTGGAAAGGAAACTTACAGGTTTATTTGTTTCCTCAGGATGCATCAATGAGTTATGTTGCCTTTTGCAATGAGTACATCTGAAGTGGAACCTACATTTACCTTTATGACTGTTAAGACAAACTTCACACAGTTTTTTGTCTTTAACTAATTTAATTCTCTCTGAAGAAGGAAGTAATTGAAAACTTTTACATGAAAATAATTTATGAGATGTAGACTTACAGTGTGCACAGGCTCCTTGAGTAGTTAAATGCAGAGCCATCCTCTTCATAGCTTGACCTGGAGCTGCCGTACCAGTGTTCTCAAGTGCTAAAGCCCTCTTCTCCAGAAACTCCAGAAAATCCTTTACCGTAGGCTCAAGCTTGATGTCCCAGTCAAGTTGGTAAGCTCTAGCCATGTAACCATCTAGTTTACGAGTAAAAATTACAATTAGGATAGGGTCCCAACCGCCTATGTCAATATCTAAGTTTTTTAATGACACTAATGCTTGTTTAATTTGGGAAATAAATGCCCTAATATTTGCACCTGTATTTTTTGAGAGAGTTTGTAAGTCTAGAAGCGATGTTACATGCTCAGTTATTATTGTGTGTTTGTTATAATACCTTTGTTTCAATAAATTTATTGCTTCCAAGTAGCTGCTATTAGTGAGTGGTAAATCTTTAATAAGATCATATGCTTCACCCTTGACAAATGATCTTAAATAATGCAGCTTTTGAATACAATCTAGCTTGTTATCATTATGAACTAATGAAGTATACATATTTATAAAGGTAACATATTCTGCCGATGACTTACCATCAAAAGAGGTTATATTAATTGCTGGCAGCTTAAGTTTAGGCTGCTGTATATTATGCTTTTCATCACTAATGGAATCCCCAGAAAAAACAGTCTTTCTTTTTTCTATGATGGCATCTTGTATTACGCCGAAAGCCGAGTAATAACGATTTTCTACCTTGTACACATCTTCGGTATCTTTGGAATCTAAAGAGACAATTTTTTTGTTTAAGTTTTCATACTCCACGAAAGCAGATTTTAAATGCAATTGCTTAGCTTCTAGGTAACTATAACTTTCTTGTACTAGCAAATCTATAGATGTTTTGTCTGTGAAGTTAAATAATCGTGTTATCGTACCTTTCACGTAACCGCGCTCGGCTACAAGATCCCCCAATGCCTTGTCTGAAGATGCCATGTTTTAGAGGTTTTACTATTATCAGCACGTAATACAATAAGCACAATATGTTGAATACACCTTATTAGTCGTTTGCAATTCTCTACAAACGTTATTATTATGTTTTTTATAACTAAACAAACAATTATAAGAAATATACACGTGCACACAATTGTAAACGCATACGCAGTACACAAAATGGCGTCAACCCGACAAGAACACGTAGACAATGGCGTCCGTCCACAGGGCGTCGTCGAATCGGCGTACAGCTGCGCGGTGAGCGATAGCGCGCGGCTTTTCAAATTTCCGTGTCGCGTCGTGATACTTCGTTCCGATTGGCTCTCAGCAACCCAGACGGAACACTTGACGGGAAACGATACGTGCACTTTTTTTTTTTTAGTATCCGTGTACCGGATATGATAAAATCTCGATGATGAAATCTTGTATGTTTTGATGATGAAAATAAACACGTCGAATACTTCGAAATTCGTTGAATATTGAGTATCTTCTGTGGATTTATATTCAAATAGCTTGTAAATATAATCTTGAGTGCAATACCGTTTGCACTAAAAACACGTGGAAATTGTTCACAAAATCCTTTTAACTTGCGTGTCTCCAGATTATTCGGCAGATAAGCACTAATCGTGTCGAAGCCGGGAAATATATATTGCAGCTCGACAATTGAATTATGATATAATTGGTAAAAACTTGCGTGCGTGGTATTTTCTCACTGCTTGCTCCAATCCAATATTGCATCACCTTTTGCTGATTCGTATTTTCGTAATCTTGCTGCTCGTTAAGGACCAATGTACGATGCTTGAGGTCGATGATGGGGAAAAGAGATGAGATAAATAAATAACACTTAGTGCGTTTTCACACGAGACGATAACGACACATTTTTGTCGCGACGATAAACGACCGACGATAATTGGCAAACGGTCATGTCGTCGTTCGTTTTCACACGAGGAACGATAACCGCACCGTAACGACAGTTCACGAGGAACGATAACCGCACCGTAACGACAGTTACGAGGTGACAAGAAGTGTCGTTATCGTTATCGTGCTGTTCGCCGTGTGAAAGTCCTGACGTTTTTCAATACATTTCGAAGGTCCGCTAAATCGCACAGTAAAAAAATCGTCACGATCTAGCCGAACCAACGACATAGCCGAATTATCGTTCCTGTGTCGTGCAGTGCTGTGTCGTTATCGTTGCGTGTGAAAACGGTACATAGAAATGTATGGTCGGCTAAATCGTCACAGTTTTTTTACTGTGTGGTTACGGTGTCGTTATCGTCTCGTGTGAAAACGCACTTAGTTTTACGTAAATTCAGTTTGCTGTATTGTTCCACCATTCACACAGGGTTGCCAACCGTAGAAAAAAATCCCTCGTACATATGCAGCTAAAAATCTCGTATTTTGACTTTCAAACCTCGTACATTTATTATGCATTGAAAACGTGCTAAAATCAAAATTGAGGCTTATATAAGGTCTTATTAAATTAGTGAACTTCCTCTTGAGGGATGAATGTATATTTTTTTTTTTGGATTATTTTTCTAATATTATTTTTTGATTACTAATGACCTATACATTCATCCCTCAAGAGGAAGTTCACTAATTTATTAGGACCTTATATACTGGATTATACACATAACTACTGGTTTTAGGACTTTTTACTCAATGAAATATATATAAATAAAATATTGCAAGCATCAAGTTTCATAGTAAATAAAACAAAAAAAATTGTTGTACTTATTTCAATAAATCTATAATATATTTTTGGGTAATTTTCTAGGCGGAGTCAAAGTAGGCGAACGGTCACTGTTTTCGTCGTTATCACTCATAACGATACTTTTATTACACCACTAAACAATAGACGAAACAACGAAAAGACTAGCCAGGAATTTAACAATAAAAATCTTCTTTTTTACAAAAACTTCAATTAGCTACACGTACTAACGTAGTACAATTAAACACGGCCGGCCTGCAGCGAATGGAACACGTAAGGAACATAGAAAGTAGAAATTTGCGCTATGTTGTGACGTGTGTGATAGAGACGACTAATGCGAAGAACGAAATGTTTTATTAGTCGGGGATTACCCGGTTGACGGGATAGCTACCTACCATAGACAATCATCGTGTAAATGCGGCAATGAAATTTTTGGTGTAAGTAATTTCCGACAAGTTCTGATAGATGGCACTAGTTTTTACTATTATATAATGGTGATGCAAAATGTTCGAATGGCCATTATCAAAATCTCGTATATAATTGTACGAGATTGATAGTGTCCTCGTACCTCGTACGGAAGACCACAAATCTCGTATTTGTACGAGGAACCTCGTACGGTTGGCAACGCTGCATTCACACGATATTACAAAACTATTATAACCAACAAAAAAACCAGTGTTGCCACTATAAAAATATTTCTTATTTCCAACAGCTACTGGACTAGGTAATCGTGCCGTTTCTTGTCGCGTCGTCAGTCATTCCAGATTTGATAAGCATGTATGTTACTAAAACCCTTCCCCAAAATAGTTGTATTCAGTTTCGTAGACAGAATACACATTCAGTAGGTATACAAAGTACTTATAGGTCTAACAACTTAGATTAAAGTATGTAGACATTTTAAAATAACTTTCTGATCTAATACTAGTTAGCTAGGATATTTTAAATGTCATTGTTCACGAAAGTAGAATAGCATAGAAATAAAATAAACAGAGAATAGTAATAGGACATACATAGGCGATAAGGAAATATTGAAGATTCATAATACGTCATTAGACAACCCTACCGTAACACGTGCCGCGTCATACAGGATAGAGTTATACGATAGAAAGAGAGGGAAGTTGTAGGTGAATATAATTTTAGGCGCGCAGCGCTGCGCGAACTGGATTGCGCTTTATTCTGTCGTTCCAAGAGTCGATTTTTGTTTAAATGTCGTTTTCGAAGTGGGTTTTCTGTACGTAGTACTATTAAATATTCTGTGATTATAGTTTCCAGTCACAATAAATCACTTCACATTATAGTCCTCAGTCAGTCACCGTCCATAAAAGTCATGTTTTACTACAATGGTGGTTTGTTTTTTCATTGTTTGTTCATTGTACTAAAACTCTTCACGGACATTTTGCGACAACTTGAAAAGTCACGATACACATAATTCATTTCATTTCCTTTCACTGGTGCACATCGATGATCTTTATTGGGTAAAATACCACCAAAAATACACAATAAAACTCAAATTACACAAATTTATGAAAATAAAAATGAAAATGCTTCGTCACTCTGCAAGTTCCCGCCAAAAAGTCGGTCGAAATATTCTTCTTCTTATTTTTAATTTTGGCAACCAAGCCCAAATTAGGGCTCATTTCTGCCAGTGTCGCGTTATATTATAATTTCCAGTCACAAAATCACTTCACATTATAGTCCTCATTCAGTCACCGTCCATAACAGTCATGTTTTACTACAATGGTGGTCATTGTACTAAAACTCTTCACGGACATTTTGAGACAACTTGAAAAGTAACGATACACATAATTCATTTCATTTCACTTCACTGGTGCACATGGATGATCTACCACCAATAATACACAATAAAACTCAAAATACACAAATTATTGAAAATAAAAATGAAAATGCTACGTCACTCTGCAAGTTCCCGCCAAAAAGTCATTAAGTCTGTTCTTCTTCTTCTTATTTTTAATTTTGGCAACCAAGCCCAAATTAGGGCTCATTTCTGCCAGTGTCGAGTTATATTATAGTTTCCAGTCACAATAAATCACTTCACATTATAGTCCTCAGTCAGTCACTGTCCATAAAAGTCATGTTTTACTACAATGGTGGTCATTGTAGTAAAACTCTACACGGAAATTTTGAGACAACTTGAAAAGTCACGATACACATAATTCATTTCATTTCACTTCACTGGTGCACATGGATGATCTTTATTGGGTAAAATACCACCAAAAATACACAATAAAACTCAAAATACACAAATTTATGAAAATAAAAATGAAAATGCTACGTCACTCTGCAAGTTCCCGCCAAAACCTCATTAAGTCTGTTATTTACGTTAAAGTCAAATCAGTGTTGCTACTATTTCACCCAACCCTTGTACCACGATAATATCATAATCCAACCGACTAACTATCTCATTCTCCGACATATATATTGTGAAAATGGAATTAATTACCTGTAAAAAAAGAATGTCATTTACGGCTTTTTAATTCTCTTGTGTTTGATAGTTTGATGACCTATTAAGTAACATTTAGCTACTTCTAGCACCTTTTTTACGTAGCAATATTTGGCAATCTAGCAACTTTTTGCAATTTAGCAGTTGGCAACACTGTGCGTAGTATCTCTCTTTGTTTGATCACATCTTTGATCTCTATAATATCTCTAAGGCTGCATTCCGAATTAATGCTATAATCGCTGTAATCGATTTGAGCGTGCTTAAACCCGTTCCATATTAGTTTGAGCGCCATCACGATGTACCGTGAAACGTCATAGATGACGTCATGACATGCGCCATCTTGCGCTCACACCGACCATGCCCTAAACTGATATCACCGTGAGCGCTGTCAAAAAGTGACAGTTAATTATTGTTTTCGGCAAAAATCTAATAAGATTTTTGGTTTTCCATATGGCAAAGATACTTTTTATGATTTTATGACAGAAAAATAATAAAAAATGCGGATATACCTTTTTGCGAGTCAAATTAAAAAAGGTATAAGGAGTCCTATCGCATTGTTAAATCAGATTTTAATTAAATTCGCAAATGTTCTGTTTTGAATACTGTGAGCGCGATGACAGTTCTCAGCTGTCAATATCGTGATATCTAACTCGGAACGCAAATTATTGCTGTGAGCGATATTATTTAATTCGGAATATAGCCTAAGTGTATATACTGTCTTTGATAATGGCTGCATTCCGAATTAATGATATAATCGCTGTAATCGATTTGAGCGTGCTTAAACCCGTACCGAATTGAAATAATGACAGTTAAGATGTCCCGTGAAACGTCATAGATGACGTCATAATATCCGCCATCTTGCGCTCACACCGACCATGCCCTAAACTGATATCACCGTGAGCGCTGTCAAAAAGTGACGGTTAGTTATTGTGCTTTCGGCAAAAATCTAATAAGATTTTTGGTTTTCCATATGGCAAAGATACTTTTTATGATTTTATGAGAGAAAAATAATAAAGAAAGCGAATATTCCTTTTTGCGAGCCAAATTAAAAAAGATCTAAGGAGTCCTGGCGCATTGTTAAATCAGATTTTAATTAAATTCTCAAATGTTCTGTTTTGAATACTGTGAGCGCGCTAACGGGCGTTCCGAATTGTTAACAGTTCTTAGCTGTCAATATCGTGATATCTAACTCGGTACGCAAATTATTGCTGTGAGCACTGTGAGCGATATTATTTAATTCGGAATATAGCCAATATCTCTACTTTTGTGCTCTTTTGCCGATATATTACTATACCTACTCTTTGCTCTTTCCACTGGCCGAAATAAATTATGTCATGGTTACTCGCTATTGCAAGACAGCAGAGGTTTCACAATAACTAAGATGGAGGTTTTATTTTACATGGCTAAATGTTACAAAACAAGAACTACTTCTGGGTCTCACCATGGAGCTATTTGTTAAAGTTTTCAGCTCGTTCCCTATTTCGATTAGGCAGTTGTCAAAATCAGTGACAGATTTGCTGAATCAGTTAGTAAGTTTCCTTGAATATTTATATCCAGACTTTGAAGGCCCTTTTGAATCTTTATGATTTTCAAAATGCTAGAAGACCTTGCTAGAGATTATTCTGCATTCTTTAAACTAGATGTTTTAGATGGATTTCAAACAGTACAAGATGTTGTTGATAATATGCTAACCCGACTTGAAGAATTAACTAGTGTCCTTCAAATGATAAAATTAAAAAATAGTGAATGCAGTTCTGCCGTTTCGGAGGACATTAGTAAATACCGCAGTGAAATAACAGTTCTTTCAAAGAAAATAGTTACAATAAGTACTGTTATCATGAAACTTAATAACAATGTGGATTTCATTGAAAAACAAGTGGAGAAAGCAGAAATAGATTTTTGTGTAAATAATGATAACAAGATAAAAAGTTTTTTGAAACCTTTTCTCAAAAGAAATAAGGATCCTGTATCACCAAGTACTGCAACATTCCAAAAAGTTGATTTTGAAAGTGTGATGAAGAGTTTTGATAATAACATTGGGTGATGTGCATTAAGAATTACTTTAAATAAAAATATGTTATATCTAGTAATTAAAGAAATATTATTTTATTAACATAACCAGTCCCTTACATTCAAAATACTTACACAACAGTTTTACCTAGTATTCTTAGTTCAAAAGAAAACTCTAAAAAGCCATTTTAGATGGTGGTAATATATGATTTAAGTGTTTCCAAGTAAAACGAAAGGTGAATGAAAACAGTTCAAAACATCAATTTTGCCCACAACTTTCCAAATCGAACACTGTGATAGTTTTTAGCATTTTTGACTGTTATTTTTGCTACCGTATCCCAATTCGAACGCACCTATAGTTTGTTTCTGTACTCAAGTTAAATGATGCAATTTTTTTGGGTATTTTAATTGAACTGACTAATACACAATTACAACACAAAACACTTTCAGTTGATTTGGGATGAGATGAAGTTTACTTTTAAATGATTGACATTATTAGAAAAGGTTCATGAAATTCAGTAACTGTAATTAAAAATGGATAGATTTCTAGAGATTTCATGCAAAGGTTTGATAAAAGTATTTTTGCTATGTATGTGTGGCGCAAATCAATTTCACCCTTGTTGTTGCCAAACGCCACACAAACAAAGGTCATTTAGTTAGACCACCAAAATAAAAGTGACAAGACATTTACTATCATAGGCAGAATAGTCTCAAATACTATTTGACCTCCTAGCACATCAATGTAAAAAATATGCTTAAAATAAAGAACTAAAGATAATTATTTTGTGCCTGTTGATCCAAAACCACCATCTGCCCTCTTTGTCTCGGTGAGATTAGTTACTTCTTTCAGTACTGGATAGTAAATTCTCTCACAAATAAGTTGGGCGATCCTATCTCCTTTTTTTACAACAAAATCATCATCAGAATGATTAAATAGTACCACACCTACATTTCCTCTATAATCCTCATCTATAACACCCGCTGTAACAAAAGAGTAAATTTGGTTATAAACAGTCCAATTAATGTCTATTATATAAAAATGAATCCCTATTTCCCTTGGTCACGCCAGCCATCATGCGTGAACGGCTGGACCAATTTCACTAATTCTTTTTTGGTTGTTTGTTATTGTCAGGAGAAGGTTCTTATGAAAGAAAAAATTAAGAATGTTGCGAGGGTAGGGTAGTAATGTAGGATAGGGTAGGTTGGGGTATAGGTTAGTAGAACACCACGCGAAGCGAATGAAGTTGTGCCGGGCAGCTAGTTATGCAATAAGTAGAAATCACCATTTTTAATTGCTGGGATTTTAGTGCTGTTTTCAGCACTATTGTATTTCAGAATTTTAAACATGTTACTGTTTTACGCATTTTGAAGTTAATCTAATGCTGATACTGTAGAGGCTCATTATGAATAGAAACAAAAACCAGAAAGTTAACTTAAAAATAACTTAAAAGAGAAAAACAAGCTGTTTAACTAAAATTTTGAATATAGCTTGAATATTTTTTTTATACCACTAAGGTGGCAACCAACCACAGTAATAAGGTAATAATAATAATTTCATAAAGTTTTGCAGGCAGGGACATAAAAATTGATAGGACCCTACTGAATGGTAAAAGGCATGGAATGAAGAAGTATAAAAATTGGTTTGAATTAACCCATTGGCTTGTGGATGGGATTCCTATAATATTTTAAATGACTTCATAACAGTGTTCCTAATTACGACACAAAAAGATGGGAGGGCAAATCTGTCAAACCACCTTTCTGGATGATAGTGGTTGGTAGGTAAGGTTCACAAAAAACAACATGTGATTCATGGGTGCACCCCATTATAGATTTAATGTATGTACAAAAGAAACACCTATAAAGATGGAATGCATTTTTTTTTTTTTTTAATGTTAAATGGGCTTGCGTTTGACCTTCGACTGACCCCAAGAGGAGTTAATGAATATCATCATCCATGCATCCATGAATATTTTTTTTAACCTTTAATTAACTACGTAATCATCATTAACAGCCTATAATGTCCCACTGCTGAGCACAGGCCTCCTTTCACAAATGAGGGTGAAAGGGACTGGGCGATACTCCACCACGTGTGCCGACTGCAGATTGGAGGTAGGTTAGTGGTCAACCTACTGTTGGAATTTTTCAAGCTGCCTAGGAGGCATCCAACTAGCTTAATGACTATCACAATTAAGTGATAACCGGGACCAACGGCTTTACATGCCTTACGAAGCACAGAAACGCTCAATTTGAAATACTTCTAGGTACTGACCATGACAGATGTAGCTTAACTTTGATTAAGAATGGCTAATCATGCTACACCACGAGTGCTTCAACTACGTAATGGAGATAGATAATTATTTTATCTTTTCTGCAAGGAATTCGAATTCACATTGGCATTAGTGGTTGTAGTATTCACTGATAAGAAATTAAAAGTAGGAAAACAACATGATAGGTAGAAGATTCTCACCTCCAACATCAATGAAGTTCTTCACTGCTAATCCAGAGCGGGGCGCTACTCGTCCGTAACATTCAGAAGGGAGCTCTATTTGAAGATCCGTTTTTATCAGTTCTTTGCCGCGGCTTGGTACCACGTAATCATAGGCACTGGAAAACAAAACTGGATCAGTTAACGCACAGTAATATAAGAAAATATTGTATCAAATTATGTTGGTTAGGTACCTTTTCAGATCAAAACCAGCTGCTTTATCAGACCCCTTAACCGGTGGATACGCGTGTTCACTTAGCCGAGTGAATTTCAATTCGAATTGCGAGTTAGAAGGCATTATTGATTTGAGTATTATACTCTGCAAATATCGAAAAATCTTGATAAAATACACAAACTACAATGTGGAAAGGCCGGTGAAAGCTATGAACTGCTTATGAATATGAAGGAGACAAGGAGAGGAGACGGACGGACGCCCGAAAAATATCTAAAATCTTAAAAAAAATAGTTAATATGCCAAAATCTGGCGCCAAATGCAATGGTATTGCCAGCCAGTGTTGCCAGTGGCCGATAGTCGAAAGTTACATACGACAGCTCACAAAGTAACATTTTCTTAATTTATGTAGAAAACTTGGTAGAAAACGACACAAATCCCAACTTTTAATATTATAAATGCGAATGTGAGTTTATATATTTTTACGTTTTCACGCCTTAACTACTCAACCGTTCATTATATGGCATGCAGATAGCCTGTATGTTATGAAGATATAGGCTAATTTCTCATCAAGAACGCGAGTGAAACCGCGGGGAACAGATACTGAAATATGGCACTTAATTTCTAAAAAAAAACTTCACTTCTACTTTTTAAGCCTTGAAAGAATCGTAACAATTAATCGAATAATTAACGAAAAGTTGTATTTGTTTTTGATACCTCTAGCTCTATGCTCAAAATACCCGTCAAACTGTTGACAATATGCTAACCCCCTTACTCATAAAGCGCTATTTAACTAATATACTGTTTAAAGGGCCACGTAAATAACGTCACTCTATTGTCATTGTCAAATAATGTGACATTATTTACGTGACCATTTAATCAGTATATTAGTTAAATATCTTCAAATTTCGTAACTGATGTTTTTTAACCTTAATTCCACGATGTAACAGGTATTTTGAGCATATAGGTATAATAAGAAAACTCCTCATTGGTTGTTGAATTCGACGATTAAATGAAACAAGTTGCAAAAAATGTTGATTTGACTCCCCATCCGTGAATTCGACTAACAACCAAAAGAAAGTTCTTTCTGCCCAATAAACAAAACAATTTTATCTCTGGTTCAATGGTTTAGTACAGTTAGAGCGTTTTCACACGAGACGATAACGACACAATTTTGTATGACGATAAACGACCGACGATAATTGGCAAACGGTCGTGTCGTCGTTCGTTTTCACACGAGGAACGATACCGCACCGTAACGACAGTTACGAATATTAATTTTAGCGACTAAACGTCCATCATGTGGCCAAAATTTCAATCGCCGGCAACTGAACTTAGCTTTTTTAGAATTGTCAATTTTTTTTTCCATGATAAAACGACTAGAAAACTCTTAACTAGTAAACAAATACCATTCAAAACAAACAGCGAGGTGACAAGAAGTATCGTTATCGTTATCGTGCAGTTCGCCGTGTGAAAGTGCTCACGTTTTTCAATACATTTCGAAGGTCCGCTAAATCGCCACAGTAAAAAAATCGTCACGATCTAGCCGAACCAACGACATAGCCGAATTATCGTTCCTGTGATACGTATCGTTGCGTGTGAAAACGGTACATAGAAATGTATGGTCGGCTAAATGGTCACAGTTTTTTTACTGTGTGGTTACGGTGGCGTTATCGTCTCGGGTGAAAACGCACTTACCTTCGAAGAGTGATTTTTATTCTCGGTAGGATTTCTATGTTATGTAAGTCCTTTGAGTCCAATTTCTTTGGTCCTTTGCCACATTGTTAGCAACACTCACCGGCAAGCGCGCGGATTACCGCGCTGTCACTGTCAAGTGTCATAGCGTCTTCACCACCAGCAAGTTTTACACTGCAACGCTGTATGTTTTATTGTTTTATTCAACACATAATACATGTTTTGTTGTAATGCAAAACATCTATATTATGTGCCTTTCTAAAACATACAGCGTTTAGGTGAAGACTTGTTTGATATCTGCTCGTAGATTGAGGATTAGGTAGATTTGCTGTCAGCGAATGGCGAAGAAGAAAGCAACATACAATTAATACTGCCATATTTACACTTTTACCCCATTATGTGGGTAAACTGGTATTGGGTATTTTGGTTTTACTATACAATGGGTGTGGCAGGTGTCAATCCCATACAAAGTTAATTTAATACTTTATATGTTAATGTTAATAATGTCTTCGTACGTACAATAGTTTTTATTTTTTACGTACAATAGCATTGCCGACAGATGACATGACAGATGACATGATGACAGTGAAAAAGAAATGCTAGATATATTATGTATGAACAAAAAGTTAAAAACTGAGATGGCAGATATGCATGTCCGGCACACAGAAGTAGCCGATCAACGGGATCAGCTTCAGAGCATTGTCGACGGGTTCAACCAATGCAGCTATGAGTTTGAAGAGGCCCTCAGGCGAGTGACTACTCTTGAGAAAGAATTATGTGAGGCCCGTAACTACATCACTCGCTTAGAAAATAGTAACCGTGAAGCAGAGGTAGCAGAAACCAATACACTTTTCGATGAGTTGGTCGGACCAGCTCCGGGTTTGGTTTCTGGTCCCTCAGCCCTATGCTCAAAACCCACTGTCACAATAGATTTAACATGTGAAGATCCAATTGTTTCTAATGGTGCAGTGCGGATAATCAAATGTAGTAAAAATAAGCTAAAGAAATACATAAAAATCAAAAATTTTATCAAAAAAACACAAAATCTTATTAAGAAAAATAAGATTGTATGTAATAACATTAAATTAAGGAAGGAACGTTTAAACTTAATAACAGAAGTAAATATGTGCCATGTAGACTTCGAAAATGGCATCCTTAAATATAACTCGGATACAATGCAACTCCAGACTGAAATTATTGGTTTAAATGATAGGTTAAAGTTTATCTCAACTAATTATGAAACTTGTAAGAAAGAGATGAACTCCTACGTTCTGGCCATGAATGAGTTGGTGGAGGTTTCTAAAAGAAATTCTGATAGATTTGATTCCCTTGTAAACAATTATAATTATGATTGTTTAAAATCTCCATCAAGCTCCTCCAGGACAGATTGTCCAACTCCCTTGGTAAATATTACAATAAATAAATGTAATACACCAAATCCTACAGAATGCAAACAGGATTTAAATAATTTAAAGAATATTGTAATGTTTAGTGATGAAATAGGAAAACATATGGGAATGTTACTTAGTCACTGCTTGGGCCAGTCTATAACTAATATGTGTATGCCCGGTGCTTCTTATAGTCAGATATTAGATAGAATTAGTAGCAGTACATTTAATAATAATACTACATTGATAATATTTATAGGAAGAAGGGGAAATGTAGACAAACAAAGTCTAATAAAATACTTTAGTACACTTGCACAATTAAATGTAAAAAATATAGTTTTGTTTTCATTCCCGTTTCTTCAAAGTTTGCCACAGACTGAAAATATTTATAGACACAATTTAAATATGACATTACACACTTTGACATGTCGTCATAGTGATAAGTTTCACTTGATTGATATTAATAGTTATTTAAGTAATTTGAATTATTATTATTATTTAACAGAAGATAATTTTTATCTTCCAAAATACCACAAACGACAAGTAGCAGAATCGCTATCATATTATATTAACTCAGCCAATTGTTTGGCTACTCGGACGGCTGCTTCTATTGAGCAGCATAGCTATTTACAACCATTGGAAGCTATTCCAAATAGATTGGATTCATTGGAAGCTATTCCAAGTACTAGTAGTAATTTAAATTAGAACAAGTGACAATAGAGGCAACCTCTAGCATTAGTCATAAGAATATTAACTATGAAATTATAAATGTATCCTGCCCATTATCATTAGAAATAAACAGTAATAAAATGTATAATAATAAATATAACAAAAGTAATATTAACCTGGTACACCAGAATATACAAGGAATTAAGGGCAAGGAATTAGAACTGGAGTTATTTCTGAACTGTGATAATATTGACATTTTATGTATCACTGAACATTGGCTAAAGGCCCACCAGTTCATTTTTAACTTTAGTAAGCACCAGGTTGCTAGTTCATTCCATAGAAAAGATTCTATACATGGTGGCTCACTAATAATAATTCATAACAATTTGAAATTTAAGGAACGTAAAGATATTCAGAGCCTATCTATTGAGCGAACTATAGAAATAGCATGTGTAGAGCTTGAGCAATTCATTGTCATGAGCGTATACAGACCCCCTACTGCAGTATTCAAATTGTTTGAAAAATGTATGGATGAAGCTTTGTGTAAACTAAATAGTGTGAATAAAAATATAATAATCTGTGGAGATTTTAATATAAACTTGTTGGAGGATAACACAATAGGTAATAAACTCAAATCACTTTTTCTATGCTACAATCTAGTAAATCTTTTTTTAGAACCGACTAGAATCACTGCCACTTCAGCAACTTGCATTGATAATATTTTTACTAACTTAGAGCCAGTAACAAAGTCAATAATAAGTAAATTAAGTTCTGATCACTGTGGCCAGTTGGTCTCATTTAATATGCCTAGAAAAAAAGTGATAAAAAAAGATATTAAGTGTCTTCCTATGAGTATAAGTCGCCTTGAAAAATTTAGAAATAACATTGTCAATAAATTACCAGACGTACCTTACGATAATAATAATGTTAATGAACTGTATAACTCAATTTTTAATTTAACTAAAAATGAGTATAATTCAATTTTTTCTTCAAAAACTGTTAATCGGAAATCTAATACGGTCTTCAATGACTGGGCGACGGTGGGAATTTATATAAGTAGGCGAAAATTGTATGAATTATATAGGGAAAAACAGTATAATCATGATTTTGTTTTTTTAAATTATGTAAGGAATTACTCAAAAACATTTAAATGCGTTTGTGCTGCGGCTAAATCAATACATATAAGAAATAAAATTAAAAATAGTCATGATAAGATCAAGATGACTTGGAAAATTATAAATAGTGAAACTGGAAAGTTCAAAGTACGTAATCATGAGTTTCGACTTATTATAAATGATAAATCAATAAAATCTGATCAAGATGTTGCTGCCGCTTTTGAGACTTTCTTCACCAATATTCCAGTTTCGACTACCAAGTCTCTTAATTCTTCTCCCACCCTCGCTGTATCTTTACTTAGGAAAAATGTAAAAGAGTGTACTGTTGACTTTAAATTCTCAACTGTTACTTCTAGCGATATAATTAAAGCGTTCAAATCTCTAAATTTGAAAAACACTGTTGATCTATGGGGGCTTTCAGTTAAACTTATTAATTCTATAATTGATTGTATTGCACCTCATTTAGCTGTTATTTTTAATAAATGTATTGATTGTGGTGAGTTTCCTGATCTTATGAAACATAGTAAAGTAGTGCCTTTATTTAAAACCGGTAGTACATCTGACCCCACAAATTTTAGACCGATTTCCATATTACCGACATTCAGTAAAGTATTCGAGAAAATTATACTTAATCAATTGATGGTACATTTCAATAGTAATAGACTGCTTCACAGTAAACAATTTGGTTTCACTAGGGGTCGCTCAACAACCGATGCTGGTGTTGAGCTTATTCAACATATTTTTGACGCCTGGGAAAATTCACGAGACACCATTGGTGTTTTTTGTGACTTATCCAAGGCTTTTGATTGTGTCCATCATAAAATACTGATCAGCAAATTACATCACTACGGCGTTAGAGACACTGCACTAGATCTTTTGATTTCTTACTTATGTGACAGAATTCAAAAGGTTGATGTTAATGGTAAAGTATCCCCTGGGTCATCAGTAACTATGGGTGTACCACAAGGTTCTATCCTTGGGCCTTTTCTTTTTCTCATTTACATCAACGACTTACCATATCTTGTAGAAAAAAAACATGAGATAGTATTGTTTGCTGATGACACTTCACTTCTTTACAAAGTGAATAGACATGATTTTAATTCTGACGATGTGAACAATGCTCTTTCTGTAGTCGTTGATTGGTTTACTATAAATAATTTATTGCTAAATGAGAAAAAAACAAAATGTATCAGATTCAGTCTACCCAATGTGAGACATTCGGACACAAATATTGTAATTAAAGGCGAAAAACTGGATCTTGTTGAAACAACTGTATTTTTAGGGATCACTTTAGATAATAAGTTACAATGGAGCCCTCACATTTGTAAATTGGTGGATAGACTTAGTTCTGCAGCTTATGCAGTGAGAAAAATTCGCGCTCTCACTGACGAATCTACGGCAAAATTAGTTTATTTCAGTTACTTTCACAGTTTGATGTCTTACGGTATCCTCCTCTGGGGTAGTGGTGCCGAAATCAATAGAATTTTTATACTGCAGAAAAAGGCTATCCGCGCAATATATAAAATAAGGCCTAGAGATTCTTTGAGAGACAAGTTTAAATCTATTAATATAATGACAGTGTCGTCACAGTACATATATGAAAATCTTATTCATGTGAGGAAAAACATAAATAACTTACCTAAGAATAGCGACACTCATAGTTTGAACACTAGAAATAAGCACAAACTTGCTGTACCTTTAACTCGGCTCAGCAAAGTCCTTAACTCTTTCAAGGGGCAATGTATACGTTTCTATAATAAAGTACCCAAAGAAATCCAAGAGCTACCTATACATAGATTCAAAAAGATAGTAAAACAGAAGTTATGCAAGAAGGGGTACTATAAAGTTTCTGATTTTGTAGATGACAAGAATGCATTTGAATGAATTGTTCGCTTCGCACGCTATTGTTATATATATTTTGTAAATTGTAATATTTATAAGTACACATTAAAAAAAAAAAGAACACTTGCTGAGTTTCTTGCCGGAGTCTTCTCAGTTCAAGTTGTATTTGGAACCGGTGTAGAGTCATTTGTTAACCTTCACAAGTGCCCTATAAGGGCCAAAATTGAATAAATGAATTTTGATTTTGATTTTTTGCCGAAAGTTGACGCCTATTGAAAGGACTCAATAATCAACGATGTTAACGCTCTACTGTGGTTTTGCGTAAAATTACGTCTGAATTACGGATTTGGGTTGAAGGTAGTGCGAAAAGCAATATCCGAATTCGGTCCGGACAGGCGGAACCGCTCTAAGGCCTGTTAAATATTATAGAAAATCGTAGTTTAGAAGGAGTTAGTGGACAAACAGACGGAAAGCAACTTCATTTTATAATATGTGGTGAAGACTGATTAGACAACTGATAGGTGAGACAATTATACCAAACTATCCTTTGCTTCCATATAAACTCCCGAAGTTTCTTTAGAGTTACTAGATTGAGCCTGTCGGATCTGAAAGAGAAAAAATATTTATTTACCTATATATCTGTTTTCTATTTATTTTATCTGAAATAGAAAATATGTATGCATATTATTATCCTCTTTATTATGTTTGGTGGTTTAAAAATTAGGCACATGCCTACATAAATTGCTTCCATGTATCATCGTCGTTATTTATAAGTTATTATTTCCAAAGTAATTATTTTTAATGTTTGTATCAAACTTACGTATAAATATATAAAACAAATTACTAATGTAAGTTACGTGGATTAAAACTACAAAAAATAAAACACGCTATTTAAAGTGGTAAAAATAATAAAATGCTGGTATCCCCATCAACTTATAATCCGACTATTTACGAATGACAAGTAGTACCATAGTTAACCACCCACAATAATAAGCCTCACACTTTGGTCGGTTAGAAAATTGCTTGCCATCAACGAGTTCAACGACACTGATTTTGACACTGATGTCAAGAATAGAAACCTATACGCGAGATAGGGACAACAAAATATGTTTAGTCCTGCTCACACATACACGTTTTGACATATACGTATCTCGCTTTCGTAATTATTATTATTTTAGTGGCAAATCTAGGTATCCTCAATCTACGTATCTGCTGGTGAAATGTAAACACAAACGCTATGTGATATTTTTTCTGAAATTAATTAATAATTTTAGAATCAGACAGAAATTTAAGATGACAACATTCTTCTGAAAGGTCTAATGAATTCAAGAAAAGTAATTGTTAAAATTTTTTTATTTTTCTGTAATCTTGAACATAAAGATAAAAGGCTACAACATAAAGCTTAAAAACAAAAAGTATTTTAATTCTTAAAAACTTAACATCACTTCTAATAATCTTATTACTTAGATATTTACATATTATTTAATCAAATAGGACAAAAGTTAGAAGATAGATCTGATTTTTCCTTATATATACTAAGTAAATTGGTCTGCAATACAACTTTTCAAATGTTCTTCACTGCACCAGTTTCCTCTTTTTAGGATTACATTTCTGGCGGGTTTTGTTCAGAAGTCATTTGGAAGAACAAGGTTAAGCTCGCATCCAAAAAGCTTGGAGTGCTCAACAGAGCGAGGCAGTACTTCACATCGAGGCAAAGGCTGCAACTTTATAAGTCGCAGGTCCAGCCTCATGTGGAGTACTGCTGTAATTTATGGGTGGGAGCACCTGGATACCAGCTTGGGCCTTTAGACTCGGTCCAGCGACGTGCCACCAGAATTGTTGACGATCCCGAGCTCACAAGCGGTTTAGAGCCCCTCAGTCTGAGGAGAGACTTTGCCTCCTTATATGTGTTCTACCGCTTGTACAACAGACAGTGTTCTAAGGAATTGTTTGACTTGATGCCCACGGCTACCTTCCACCATCGCAACTCTCGCCATCGACGGGGAATCCATCCACACTCATTGAAACCAGAACTGTTTCGAACTGTGCGGGCTAAAAGGAGTTTTCTTCCGCGGACGTTCGGACTGTGGAATGAGCTCCCCGCCGTGGTTTTCCCAATGGTGTACAGCACGGGGTTCTTCAAAAAGGGTGTGAAGCGGTTTCTTCAGGGGCAGCAACGCGCGAGTGATACCCCCGGTATTGCAAGCATCCATAGGCTACGGTAGGTAACTGCTTACCATCAGGCAGGCCGTATGATTATTAAATAAAAACTTTTTAACAAAAAAATTAAACCAACGAAAAAACTGAAAAACAAAAAATAGGTTATTGGTTTATCCCCGACTGCAAAACCTTATACAATTCAAGTTATATTCAAAATTCTATACATATTTAAAAGGTTCATTATTTTTTGTTCTTCAGTTTTTCCGTGGTTTTTTTTTTGTTCAAAAGTTTTTATTTAATATTTTTTTTGTGGCTTTAATCTACTAATTACTACATGCTTAATGTCTGAATACTTTTATAATGTGTATTTATAATAAGAGTTATTTCTTACGTTTTAGTGTACTTTGATGGCGGCTTATTTTTTTTTGTTAAAAAGTTAATTTATTTTTGAATTTTTAGTTTCATATTACTTCAATGCTTTAGCGTGTAAAGGCCTGCGCAAACAATGCATATTGAAGCGATAGCACCAATTGCGGTTGTTTTGCTGTCATTTTTTAAGAGTTCCGTTGTCTGTCTCCGAACGAAACTCATCATCAGGTCTATATAAAATTTATATGGGACCACTTCGGATTAAACCCCTTTCGAACAAAAAAAGAATTTTGAAAATCCGTCTACATATGACGGAGTTATACCCCAACATACATAAATCCTCCTCATTTTTAGAAGTCGGTTAAAAAAAAAACGCGTCGACTTGTAAACCTCCTCCGTTTTTTCGTCGGTTAAAAATTGCTTTTAGGGCCTTACAAGATAGACAGAGAATATACCTACTTAGTTTCAATTTTATTAATATAACTACTTATTGGTAAAAAATTCGTACAGGAAAATGTTAAGATTAATGCAATATAAATGCAACACTTTTTAGTGCAGGGCTTTTTAAAGTTTTATAAACTGTAATTTCATTTTTTTTTATAACATTTAGTTTAGGGTGTAGATATGTTGTTACTTATATAAATAAATACAAATTACATTACCTAGGTTATTAGGTCACTGATACAACATTTAAACTTTATATTTTATTTTAACAATCGGCTAAATGCGAGTCGGACTAGACTAAGTGGGGCCGACTTTAATCTTAAATTTTATTTATTTTTTATTATTTACTAGCAGCCCGGTACGTGCTTCGCTACGTATAAAGTGAAATAATAATAATTGGACTGTTTTACAAAAACCTTAAACCGACTTCAAAGTTCACTAAGACGTAATCAAATCCTGATCTGATGACAATGGGACCAAACGGGAAGTGTACCCTTCCAGACAAAAAAAGAATTTTCCAAATCGGTTAATAAATGACGGAGTAATGAGGTAACAAACATAAAAAAAAAAAAAAAAACATACAACCGAATTGAGAACCTCCTCCTTTTTTTGAAGTCGGTTAAAAATGTTATAAATGAAGAACCGCTCTACCGATTGTGTGCAAACTTCACATAAACCATCCACTAAATAGTCCGAACAAAGCCTAAACATTTGGTTTGGATAGGTGAGCCCGTTGTTGAGTTATAAAATGACAACGAAAAGTGGCATTGATTTTTATATATATTGATGATTGTTATAGCGGTAACAGAAATACACATTCGGTGAAAATTTCAATTACTGTCTACTTATTACGGTTCATGAGATACAGCCTTTGAGTATTTTTAAATACTCAAAGAGATAGGTACAGCCCACTGACAGACCGACGGATGGACGGACAGACAGCGGAGGCTTAGTAATAGTCGTACGTAGTATTTATATACTCTGAGGTAAAGAATAAAAAAGAAAAAAAAAGAATAAGAATCATTAAACATAATTATAATAAACTGAAATAATCTACACTATCTTTAAAATAAAGCTAAGTCACCTTATTACAAAACATGGTTTAAAGGAAAAACAGGTTTTAAAATAGCCTCGTCCCTTTTTATTATATGACGTTAGAAAGTGACCAAATGACAGTAAAACCTGGCTTTACTTTAAACCATGTTTTGTAATAAGGGGGTACGAGTTTTTATTTTTACGGTAAAAATAATAAATATAATTATATCCCGTGATTACTTTCGAATTTTTATCAATTCGATCTTACTTATGCGTAGGTGAATCCAGAAAAAGAGTGAATATCGATGTTTTTCAGAAAAATAATATGAAATAAGGCTCAACAGGGTGAACTTCGGATTCGGGCCAGTTGGCGCTGGTCGTAGATTCGATTCCCACACAGGACATGCATTTTTGTGCATGAACATGTCTGTATGTCCTGAGTCTGGGTGTAATTATGTATAATTAGCATTTAATAAGTATGTATTTACACACAAAAAGTAGTATGTATATTGTATCAGTTATGTAGGTTATGTGCTTAGTCCCATGATATTTATTTTATTTATATTTATTTATTCACCCTTGTAGTCATTGAATTATTACGCTCTTTTAGTACATTATTTACTTTGTGGTAGAAAGATGAAAATGGATTAAATACATTGTTCTATATCAATTAAAATAATGACATTAATTCGCAAATGATTAGTATCAGGTACGTAGTATTTATCTACTCTGAGGTATCAGTAACCACAATAAATTGGCCCACGTTCTAAGGGGCAATTTCAAGAATATGGTTAATGTAGTTATGAGTCATTTTTGTACCTATACCTACTTAATTCCGTAGTATGACCGAGCAATACATAAAAAATCTCTACCTGCTACAGAAAGGGTCTTAAGATTTGGCATCCGGTACAATGAAGTTAGTAACCGACTGATCTACCATGCGATTATCCTCCTTCTTAAAACCCCATTGAAACATGTCCACAGAGATGACGACGATGAACGGGAGTCGCGACGTATCGATCAATTTTTTTTTTTACACGGAAGTTTGCACTAATGCTATACCGCTTAAATTTGAATATTATGGTGAACTGTTTAAATTATAAATCGTGATTGCGGAAAATTTACATTCCGTTTAAAGTTTAATTTCGAGTAAAAATAGTTTCGGTTCCGCTATATAGTTGGATGTATACTGTGATTCATTTGGGTGAGCCCCCAAGAAGGGGAGTTTGTCCATTTTTATATTTACACCGTGTCCCTCGCGGCATGCGCGGCGTCTCTCCCAACGCCAGTCTCGCTACTACAGTTTCACGCACCAACACCAGCGCAACAAAACTCATGTAAATATTACTCCTACCATAATATTTACATGCGGATTGTTATTTTCAAAATATCAACAATTATTACAAGTGAAGTGGATGTGAATTTGTGAAAAAAAGATACGTATTATGTGAAACTTACTCTAAATTGTGACTGTGAATCGTTTCGCTTCGATCCGAGGCAAGGAAATGCCGCCCGTTCTCAATGTGCCTATTTCAGGAAGCATTTCAGCAAGGAACTTTTCTTTCACATAATTTACGCTAGAGGTCAGTATCAACAAATGTGCTTACTAACATAACAGTTTTATATCTAACTCGGTTTTATAGACCCAAGTTTATATATATAATTATAAGTGTGTCGCCTAGCTATAGGGTTCAAACACCGACAAGCTCTTCCCTCTTTATCATCCCTTCTCCGCCCTTTACGCATGATCGACCGGTACGGTAGAGTTTTGGGGTTCACTGTGTAGGGTAGGGTGCGGTGTGGATAGGTAGGTACCTACTATACGTATAGGTAGGTAAGTATTGTTCGCCTGATGAATATTATTACGATCGTAGATGATTATTATACTAGCGTAATTACGATAGAGTCGCTTGAAACACAATTCAGCTGATTCAAAAAGCTAGGGTTTATTCTTCTACTTTAAATAAATATCACTTGCACGATAAGTAGGTAACATACTAATAATCATTTATCATATTAACTTTTATTTCTTTCATTGATTATATCCTTATAATAAATATTATGCAAAATTGACACGGAACAAAAAAATACTTCATGAAAATCGAGTTGGTTTGTCCCTCCTTCTCGACGTAAGCATAGGTAACGATTAACGGAGCAATGAATTTTGCATGAGGATTAATTTTATTCTTAGGTAGTAGGTACTTATTATCCTGAAAGCGCGTGAAACCGCTGGAAATAACTAAGTATTATTTATAATATAAAATAAATATTGTTACAAAAAATGTGATAAATGAAGAACCGCTCGACCGATTTTGTGCAAACTTAACATAAACCATCTACTAAATAGTCCGAACAAAGCCTAAACATTTGGTTTGGATAGGTGAGCCCGTTCTTGAGTTATAAAATTACAACGAAAAGTGGCATTGATTTTTATATATATTGATATATACATTAAATTGAATAAGTGTCCGGTTAACATTCTAATATAATTCTGTATCTAATATATTCTTAAAAATAAAATTGTTGTCATCGCGAAAAATACGGAGAATTTCGACGCGAAAGATTTTTTTGTGACTTAACTTACGAAATTTTTAATGGGAATATCAAAGCACTTTTTAATATTCTATTCCGTTAACATTTTTCTCAAAACTCTTCAGTCCACATTATTTTTTGTGTAAGGTATTTTCATTGCGTTACATCATACTCGACTCTCAAAGAAACCGATTTTTGTGAATTTGAGGTAAGAAAGTCTTAAAGTGTATCATGAGAAAAACGCTTATTTTCAACGCGTGAACAGAATGTTCAATCTGGATACATCATTAATCAAAGCTTATTCGAGAAATACCGGAATATTATCAGAAGAAATAATGTTTAAATCATGTAATGAAATGAAATGAAATAAATTTATTTACAAGAATATGGTAGTATTGTACATGTCTTGGAGTAGTAAGTTTTGGCTCATATTCTACCTATACGGTGTGTAAATATTATGCTATTTTATATTTAATTTAATTTAATTCTGTATCTTAATTATAATCTATTTTTTTTAAAAAGAATAATAATTCAAATCTAATACCATTGTGTCAATACATTAAAAGATACAATTATAAAAATTAAGCAAAAAACAAATATACAAATTCTAGTCAAAATTATTTACAATCAATTTAATTTATTCGTTACGTCACAAATCTATGTACGTATTACAATTTATCATTTAAATATTCCGATGTCGAATAGTAGCATTTTGATATAAGTACTTTAAATAATTGCTTTTTGAATTGTGAAAAGTTTAGGTCATGCATATATTCTGGCAGATTATTATAAATCTGAATGCACATACAGAATGCATTTTTTTTAAAGAGGACAAGTCTTTGCTTTGGAAGAAATAAACGCCTCTTGTGTCGAGATCTGCTCAATAATTCTCCATAAGTTTTAAACAATTCGCTATGTTTCCTAACAAACAGACATATTTCAAATATATAAAGACATGGGAGAGGCAATATATTTAGATTTATGAAATGGGGTTTACATGTATCTAGGGGACCAATCTCGCATAAAGCTCTTATACACTTTTTCTGGGCTATAAAAGCCCTACCTGAATCAACAGAATTTCCCCACATAACTATTCCATACCGAAGTATGGACGAGACATAGCCATGGTACGCTTGTATGGCAGCTTTCAAATTTGTTATCTGCCTCAGTCTTCTTAAGGCATAGACGAACCTATCTATTTTATTAATTAATTTTTGAATGTGTGGCTTCCAGTTACAAAATTTATCAATAGTTATACCTAAGAAGGTATATTCATCAACTTCCTCTACTTTGCAATTATTAATGTTAATGTCAATTTTTATGGGGGTCATTTTATATGTCTGGAATTGTATGATTTTAGTTTTATTTATATTTATGTTAAGATTATTAGTCTCTAGCCATTTTATGACCGACCTAAGTGCTTCATTGACATCATTTTCGAGGGAGACCTTGTCTGTACCCTTTATCACTAATGTAATCATTTAATTAATTTGACTATTTTACTGATTGATAAATTGATAATAGCGGAATTTTACATAGTCTCGTGAATAGTGACTGTGTTTCAAATAAAAAAAGCCAATGTATTTTTTTAACTAAGGATTTATTAAATTGGTAAACTTCTTACTCAATGCGACTGATAAAAATTATATGTGGCGACAGGCGCGCGGCGCCGGCTTCGAAAAGTATTGTATCTGTCACGAGTCCTGTCAAAATCGTAGTCAGTCTGCGCCTTAAGGTGCAAATCATAGTTCAAATTGGTTCGAATTATCAACAGTTTGACAGGTATTTTCAGCATACAGGCTTCATACAGGTATAGAAATAGAAATAGAAATAGAAATGCTTTTATTTCTACAATTTACTACTAACATAACATATTTATAATAAGGTTAAACATCGAAAAAAATAATAATAATAATATTGCAGCAAGGGACACAAGCTCAGCTTTATGCTGAAGACGAACTCGTGTTACAAGTCCGACGTCCAGCGCTGGTTTTCATGCTGGTATCATGAGAAAAACGCTAATTGGAATAGTTGATTATGAAAGTCGCTACGATAAGCAGAATGACGCAGAGCGAGCATAGAGAGCGAGCGTAAAACGTAGCCACAGCTTTACTATGTGACGTAGCTGACACGCACACCAGCCTATAAGCACAGAATATTTAATAGTACATACTATAAGTTGGCCTGTCTTATTAACCGACGAAAAAACTAAGGAGGTTTACAAGTCGACGCGCATATATTACTATAATAGTCGTGTCTATATAAAACAGGCCAATATTTTAATCATTCGGACGATTCGACACGGGCGAGTGTGCGAGCTTTCATAAGATTTCATATACAGAATAGGCTACTTTCCTGAAAAAAACTATTTAGTCCATCATCATATACCTACATTATCAAAAAATATTTGACACGTATTTTTTCTTTTGTCATTTTTAACAAAAAAATACGAGGATATGGTTTGTTGAAGTTCCGCGTGACGTCACGATGTGGTACGTAATAAGAACAAGTGACGTCACGAGCCCCCACTCCCGAACTTAGTCGCGCTTTATCTTCGTCAATTATTAATGATTTGGTAAAGCAAAAAATACGTGTCCAATATTTTTTGATAATGTACCTAAGTAACTGACGGACTAATTAGAATTATTATTTTATTACCCAGGAAACATCCCTAATCGCTATTCTAAAATTCGTTTCGTTCGACGCGTTCGGCTCGGATAAGTGCGTTCAGCTTTCCTATTCCTTTTCGGAACGATCTACTCACAGGATCTACTCTACAAAATTCGGAAAAAAATGCTACCTACTCTTATCTCTTATTTACCAGTGATTTTGAAAAAAATATGAGGTAGGATCTATCACTAAATTTCCAAACTGAAATAATTTATGAATAGCAATTAAACAATTGTCAATCAACATGACATTAATCTTTAGTTAATTAGTTAAAAACCAAGATCTTCGATTAGTAAAAGGTACCTACTGTGTTAAATATGGATTATGCACTGATTTAAAGAGGCAGTTGTAAATAGAGGTTTTGGTAAGTTAAAAATTATAAATGGCACGTTTAATAACTAGTTCAGCAGTTAAAACTAAGCAGTAAACAAAAATTAGTAATAAAAAATAATGAAATGGATCATTGAATATATAATTGAGCAGGAAATAATTAAATGGGCGGTAAAAATTATTGAACGAGCGGTTACGTGTGGGCAGTAATAAATCGGAATTTGTCGGTAAGAAATCTCATTCTAAGCAATTCTATAAACAATGAGGTGGTAAAGTAGTTTTCGAGATATAGCGGTGTGACGGACGGACGGACAGACGGACGAAGTCGCACCATAAGGGTTCCTTTTTACCTTTTTGGTACGGAACCCTAAAACAGTACTTAAATAGTAATGAAAAATTAAATTACTTTTGCTTTGACTGAAGGAATTACATAAAACAAATTCTATAATAATAATAGGAACTTTTACTCGTAATTCGAAACATACTTAGGTAATTAAAATGACATAGAATTTGCTTAGTAGCAGCTAAATTAAACTTATTGTATAATAAGAGGCTTTGGTTTGGCTTTCGACGGTCTGCCTCCCTTCCTTTTTTGTCCGAGTGGAATGTTTTTAGCTATCAAACCGCTAATTCCATCATTTTTACCGCTCATTCAGTTATTGGACTGCTCAATTATTTTTAGAACTGACATTGTATGATAAAATAACCGACTAATTGTTTTTTTTTTATTGTCCATGTTTTACTCTCGCAATAATTAATCAACCGCCATTAAATTAAATAACTGCTCAATAT
This sequence comes from Achlya flavicornis, assembly GCA_947623365.1. Classification (NCBI taxonomy): domain Eukaryota; kingdom Metazoa; phylum Arthropoda; class Insecta; order Lepidoptera; family Drepanidae; genus Achlya; species Achlya flavicornis. Next base: position 7,214,231 of record OX392488.1, read on the forward strand.
GTTTTTCAACTGATCATAATAACATCTCGAATATTTATATAACAGCTCAAAAAATTAGTTCCCGTTAAATATTCGTAAAATTGATGGAGCAGAGCAGTATAGGCAGTACCTATAGGTAACGTCTAGACTAGTCATCGTTATGGCTAGGGCTAGCGCTATTTCTAATATCTCTAATAATCTATATGGCTGTCGGCTATCTACATAACGTAACGAGAATTATATTAAGAGAAAAAAAAAAAAAACTTGAATAGCGCTCTGTCTGTGTAGTAAAAGCAAGCGACACGTACTAGTGAAGTGGTGAATAGCAACGGCAACATGTTTGTTTTCATACCGGTCGGAATTTAACGTTGCGATTGGTTCAAAATCCATAACTGGCCTCTGAGAGCCAGGTGTCGTTCACACCGCGGCCTCGCGCCTCGTCTCGTTAATCACTCGTGTACGCTATTGTTAAAGCGCGGCGAACAGCCATCTTTGTCAAATTACGGAATTCAATGTTCAATAATTCGGTTTGTTTGGTGATAAGTAATCAAATGGAACAAAACGTAATGCTACAGATGCATAGTGTGGTGGATTCGAGTACATCGCTACATTCTCTTTTGTTTCAATAATAGCTGACGCTTCGTTGAATGGAAGCATTATACGAAGGCGCTACATACAACCAGTCGACCATTAAAAATGATGGATGATGTCTTTTGCAAAAACAGTGCATAGTGATGTTTTTAGTGAATAATGTGAAGGGTGTCGCTCGTGTTTATATACGAGCGTGCATGTGATGAGAACTGCGTCGTAATTTGTTAAACACATTGCATAGGTAAATGAGTGAAATGGCGTTGCGGAGCGCGCGGGCCCGAGCATGCGCGCTAGTTTCCTCGCTATCGCTGGAAACGCACTGAGTGTCTTTCGTTTACGTGCACATCAAGATGGGAAGGTCGAGATTCCCGGGAAAGCCATTAAAATTCCAGAACAGAAAACGTATAAGTGTTTTATCAGGGGCTGTTTACCATGAGACTGCTCCAGAGAATCACCCGCCCGCCCGCGGCGCTGCTTCTAATGATTTTGCTGGGGACCAAGAGGTAAAGCTTATTTTGATACGATTTGGTGTCCTTTGTGGATTAGTTCCACACAATGTTTGTGGTACATATGGATATGTTGTGTTTACGTAATAACTACGAGCGTTACGAAGCGCTAATCGTACATAGCATCGGGTACATTATGTACCTTCTTTGACATTTGAGTTTTCCATTTGATGTCAACAAATTTACGACGGAGACGGAATGAGCGTTTTACATATGGCATTATTATAGGTGTATGTCAGTATCTATACCTACATTACATTATCGACGTTAGAATTTTCCAAGGCCATATGTCTTGCAGCAAACATGCTATCCAAGAGCAACCATACTACACCCATATAACCTTCAAAGCATGTACATAAACTATTGTACTTTTCTATATTCAATGTTTCAGATAAACAATCCTAATCCTAATACAAAGAATCTTTTCAATATGTTACAGCAATTTGTGTGAAGATGATATTGAAAGTGTCATATTGATAGACAATGTTGCTGATTCTGTTGTTTGCAACTAAACTAAAATTAATCTAACTAGGTACCTATATAGGTATTTCTAACGAACAACATAAGAAAAGATGTAAGAAATTTAGTCCTGTCAAATTAGTCCAATGCTTGTTTTCAATGTAAGGTGCGTTCGAATTGGGGTATGGTAGCTAAAATAACAGTCAAAAATGCTAAAAACTTACTTGGAAACAGTTAAAAACAACATAGTGAACTGCAAATTTTGACCCACCTCCTAGGCAGGGTCATTTGTGATCATATTTTGACATATTTGAATCTGACAGAGATAAGTCTTGACTGAAAATTCAAATGGTAAGCGAAAATTATAGTTTTTATCCTAAAACTTGATAGAAATACTAACACGCAAGAGAAGAATTTGTCAGATTAACTTTGTTTATATATTAACTGAAAGAAAAAGGTAGATTGAGACAAGTGACAAGCAGGCAATGAGCATAAAAAAGTCATTTTTGTATATCTAATAATTCAATTAGGAAAAAATCGTATGTATCAAAAGTTGCAAAATTGTCAAAATTTCCCAATTCGAACGCATAAACAAAAATGCCCATTCTGAAACTGTTAGAAACGACATCACTCCAATTCGAACGCACCTTTAAATGTAGTCTATCTCTGTTACCTCTAAATACATGCAAATTAAAATGGCAACAACTTATTTCACAGCTTTAAATATGTTCAATCCTTTTTCAATAATGTTTGCAAGAAAGAGATGTGATGTGACTAAAATTAGTTTAGTGCGATTTACAACAGAATCGGCACCAATGTCTATTCTTATATAAAATTAAGTTTGATTGGTTTCTATTCTTTCGGTGAAGCTATAAACAAGAATTGAATTGAATTGGAGAAGCATTTGACTAAATTGACTTACACTCTTTTGTGTTATAAATTGGGCTCACATCACTGAATCCCAATTGTTATCTTATAAATATAATTGGGAGTTTGTGGTTCTTTACATGCACAGACATGAAAGAAGGACAGATCATGAAAGAAGGACAGATCCCTGCTATTAGCAAACTGAAGTCTAATGAGAAATGTGCAAGTGTGCAATGAAATGTTAGGGCTGAGCAGATTTTTTATGCATGTGTGTGAGTGAGCATCAGAAATACATGTGTTACATACATTTTCATACTATTTATAGGTTCTGTTTTGCAAATTATTCTGGATTAAGCTTTTCTCATAGTATAGAAAACAGTTGCATATCTGTGTCTGACTGGTACTTGTTTAGTACTTGTAAGTATTGGATTTTGATGTAGTTCTCGCTATCATTTAGAGTTCTAACAAGAGAGAGGTAAAGTTACACCATAAGTGTTTTTTATAACTCTCTGAAGTTCGCCTTCATATGTATAGATTGACCTTTTGTCATACATTGATGTTATATTGTTCATTTGAATACTTGGTTTTGTTTTGTTTCAGGAGGAAGAAAAGAAAGAAAATAATGAGACTGAGACAGTTAAAACAAATGATAGCAAAGAAGCTAGCAACTCAGCAAGCAATAAGATAGAAAATCAAGACAAAAATCCCTGTGATTTATCAAAATCTCCCGTGCGTACAAGATCACAGAACAAAATGGAGCCAATAAAAGCTGACAAGCCAAAGCCTGTGAAAAAAACAGTAACATTTGGTACAGTCGAAAGCTGTGAAGACATTTTCTTTCCATTGAAAAAGGTACCAATTAAACACCATGCTCCCTTGGTGCCTATCATCAAAAAAAAGTCTTCTCTGAGACAAACTGAATACTCAACATTCAACAGTATCCTCAAACCAGCTAAGCTGACTGATTTAAGCTCTAAATCATCTTCAGAACACCAGGAGGGATATTTTAGGAAGAATCTTAACCCTTTGTCTAAACCTATGAACAAATTCTCACAGTTTAGTGAAAGTCGTTGCATGTCACCTCCACCACGGAATTCATCACCCATTGAGAAAGACAGCTTAAGTTCTACTAAATTCATATTGCCAGTCAGAAGTGCACATTCATCACGTGTTATAAAACCAAATAAAAGATTTATTGATGGCGAGGAGCAGACTACACCCATAGTCAGCATAGCTTCTGGTAAAGTACTCAAGAAACCTAAATTAAAAAGGATAGTATTCAACAACATACATGATGATGATACACCAGAGGAGGAGGAAGCTGATAAGACAAATGATGCAGAAAAAGTTAAGGACAAAAGAATCATCAAGTCCTCAAACTTATTTAAAGATAAGACAACTAATTCATTTTCAAGTCTTAGTACTGGCACAAGAAAACCCTTGTACTCACAGGATGAAAATTCAAATTTGGAAGGATTGGAGAAAGTTAAACCAACAGAACCAAGCAAAGAGGATAGATCTGGGCATGCAATGAGGAAATTAATGGACATTTCAGATGCCAGTAGCTCAAGCAGCACTAGCAGTGGTTCCGAATCAGAAGAAAGTTGGGATAGTGAAAGTCCAGGAGAAAGTGGAGATGATGAAGAGAAAGCTTCCCAACCCAGTCCTGAGAAAGAGAAAGCATCATCAGCTTCTCAACTCCTAAGAGGAAAAGTTATAATAAGGGAAGCAAGGTTGCAGTTAAATTCCCCGTCTCAAACAACATCAGGGTTAGATGGCCCTTTTTCTACACTGACATCAGCATCATGTAAGTTGAAATTGTTATTTTTCTTTCCACTTAATCTTCTGTTGTAATCTGTAGCCTCTACTACATTGAACAACAATAACAACTGCTTATGCTGCATAATTAAACACAAACATAACTTTATTTGGGTATAAAAAAAGGAGTGTGCTCACATGACTTATTTATGTAGATACAATAAGGGTTTTATTTATCTGGCTCACAGTAGAATCGGCACACTTTATGTTTACTTACTGGTTTTAAACCAAGGGATTTTGATAGTTATGATGTGGCCAAAGGTAGTAAGCATACAAAGCCTAGTAGCATGTACAGCTGCTGGTTGCTGGAACTATGTTCTGAGAGCAGTTTCAATACAATTGGTCTAATTTTAGTTAATTGAAAATAAATGTGTTTATTTGAAAGTTCATGATTAGTTCATAATAAAAAGAATGTGTGGATTTGGTGTTAAAATGTATCAAGGCCAATATTTTTTTTATCTTTCTAATATTATAAATGTGCAAGTTTGTGTGTATTGTGCTGAATGGATTTGCATGAAACATGATATAAACTACCAGCATTATATTGTGCTGATATCAACCATAGTAAAACAAGGAATAACACACTCAGTTCATCTTGGTATAACATATAGGATACTTGGGAAAGCGAGTAAAACTGTGGAGTGGAATCTAGTACCTAATATATATTTATTTTGTTAATATAAATAAAATTATGTGTTTTTCTTTCAGCTGCAAATCCACCTACAACAGTAACTTGTGGTGTTTGCGGTGCCGTGCGCTTCTACAGATTTGTCAAACAAGCGCGAAAATTTGGAATATACTCATGCGAGTCCTGCCGAAAATTCATATCTAAGATGCTCAAGAAAGAGAAAATGTCACAAAGGACAGGATCTGTAGTCATACAGTGTCTGAAAGGAGATGGTTTGTATACTTTATTTGTTTGATTTCAATAATTGTATCAAAAGTAAAGAAACATCACTCTACTTACTTTGAGCTGAATAAACTTTTTGTCCTATTTCTATAGCTTAATTTTCCTTTCAAACTAGGGCCTGATATAGTAAGCAAAGCAGATAGGGTGCGGGCCTTGTTGTATGTCACTATGCTACTATTATAGTGCTCAATAAATTATATCAACTATAGCTAGCTGGCGCCCTATATGCTTGCAGTATCAAGGACCTAATAATCAATTACTTAACCTTATATTCTCTGATTTATAGGTACATGTCATGTTCCACCAATAGTTCGATCGCAACAATGGAAGCTACTTCGGTGCACAAACAAAGCACGTTGCCCAGCTTGTTGGCTAAAGATGTGCCTCAAGGCCTTCCAAGTACCACCAAGTATTAGAGCTGGCCTTGCAGCCATGCTACCTGTTTGCATGAGATCAGCAGTGAAACCCAACAATGCTCTACCTCCAGCAAACCCATTGAGGATAACAACTAGCACTACACCAACACCCCAGCCTGTGTTTGGTGTCACAAATAATGAAAATGATAACAAGATCTTCGGAACATTAAAACCAAACAAGAAAACTATTGAGGAGGTTGAAAAAATTGAGGTATGTAAACAGCAAGCTGTTACAAATTTCTTTTCAAGATTAATCAATAATTTAGACTAATAAAGGATGTTGAATTAATCAAATTAAACTGTTGAAAGACTTAAGTGCTATCAGATTTATCCAGCCTTTAGCTTTTGCCTCAAGATTCTATGGCAATAGTAGTTATGTTCTACAAACTTGAATGTAACTTCAAATAATATAATGATGAGTAAAGAGTATTTTCGTTTGTTTACAGGAGAAGACATCGAAAGATCGTCCAATAGTAGCTGAAGAAGTAAAGGAAGATTTCAGCACAAATAGAAAGCGTCAATTGACAAAGATAAAAGTCAGGAAAAAGGATAAAAGTGAATCCAAACAGACTGAGGATCCAAAACGACAGAAAGTTGAACTCAAAGGTCCTAGAGTTAAACATGTATGTCGAAGTGCATCTATTGTCTTGGGTCAACCAATTGCTACATTCCCTACACAAGAAGAGAAAGAAAAGCAGGAGAAACCGTCGCTTGACGATGAGAATATTACTTTACCTGTTGTCGAAAAGGACAGAGACACTCCCGAATTATCTAGCTGTGAATCAGAAGTCGATTCTGAGAACAAAGCTCCTCAGGTTGTTCTGGAACCTGTTTCCATCACAAAGGAAGTAGAACCTGAAGTCCCGGTTGAAACTAAGAAGAGGAAGATAGATCCACCTGTCTCGATTAAACCACAGAAAATGGAGTCCAGTGAAGACGAGACTGTTATGGATCTCGTACCTAAGAAGACTATTATGAAGCCTTTGACTAATATCACAAATGTAAGAACAGCTGTTTGCTGTATCCATCTTAGAGCATGTTTGTGTTTTGTATATATTTTAACATTAATCCTTTCATTCAAACAGGTGCGTGGGCGTTCCCAGAAATGCGGTCAGAATCGTCCAGAGTTGATCTGTGTAGACTTCTGGGAGAGTTACGACCCAGATGAGGTGTGCAACTCTGGTTTTGGTCTTATCGGAACTGGCCCATTCACTGTTGCAAGGTTATGCTTTCTCTGCGGAAGTGCTGGGAGAGAAAAGGTAAAGATGCTTGCATAATCTTCATTAATACAATTAACCTTATTTGTAATAAAATTTTAGAGAAGAATACACAAAATAAAAAATCGTGAGGAAAACATAGCACAGTGGTAGGGTACTTTGTAGTACCTACCTGGCTGGCTACCACCCTCAAGTTGAAAATCTGTCGCCTTGCAACTATCGGTGTATTCCGACAGCTGCACTTGAGAGCCAATTCCTTCTAGGCTTTGTGTGCTTACTATCTTCGGCCGCATCATCACTCACCATGATGTGATTACTCACCGGCATAGAATTTGTTCGAGCTTGGGCCAAATTCAATGTTGGTGAGTATAATTACAAAAAAGTGTTGTAAAACATGTTTAATATATTAGTATTGAATAGAATGTGAATGTGTGTCAGATGCTGGTATGTTCGTCGTGCTGCGAGTGGTACCACCGGTGGTGCGCGGAGGACGCGGCGGGCGGCGGCGGGTGGGAGTGCGCGCGCTGCGTGGCGTGCGCCGCGTGCGCCCGCGCCGCCGCGCGCCTGCGCTGCCGCACCTGCGCCCGCCACTACCACGCCGCCTGTCTGCCCGCCCCGCCGCCCGACCACCGCAGTGACTGGCCACAGGTTACCGTCTACACTCATTCACTAGTTCATCATCGCCTATCCTATATACAATCACCCCACTAGCATTCCGCCCGCGGCCCCTTCTTTACCCCTTACGAATGATATTTCCAAAAATCCTTTCATATGGGCTGTAAAAAAGAAATTAAATCCTCCTCTTAAAACATAAGTACCCCTTTTTGTCCCGTTAGGGGTAGATTTTCGAGAAACCCAAAAATATTTGTTTCTTTATTTTCTATCCGAAGTATTAATGCCGAGTTTCAAGTTAATGGGACCGCGCGGTAGGATTCTTCTATACAAACTTTAACACCCTCTAAACCCCCCTTGTTGAGGTAGTTTTGAGAAACTAATGATGAGGTAAGTAACCATGCCAAGTTTCAAGTTCATAAACCCAAGGAATTAGATCTTTCATACAAACAAAATTCCCCTTTTCACCCTCTTGAGATTGAATTTCCAAAAGTTATAAGTGGAAGTTGTGTGCAAAATTTCGAAGTTTTGGTTCTGTGTTAGTGAATCAGTTGGTCAGGACAATTAATTATACTACATATATGTATAGATAACTCATTGAAATGTGCCTATAATATTCGTAGAATATGCTACTAGCAGGCAACCGCATTCTTGGGATTAAAAGTAGCCTATAGCCCTTGGAGACAATGTAACTTCCCATTTTTGACAGAATATTCCTTCCTGCATTCAAACTTTATAATATAAATATAGATTAGAGAGAGATTTGAGATTTATAATATTATTATGGTGCTTTTAACTTTAAATTAGCATTTTTTTTAATTTGTTAATTGTGTTTATTTACAGATATGCAGTGCATGTCTTAAGTGCAAGAGTTGTGACAGCAGCAGAGTGAGCAAGTTTGTGGGCAGCCTACCATTCTGTGGCCCATGCTTCAAACTGCGACAAAAAGGCAACTACTGTCCACTATGCCAAGCTTGTTACAGGGATAATGACTTTGATAGCAAGGTGAATAACAGCTCATATGATTTTACCATCAAAATGGAAAATATTTCTAAGCATAAAATCTATAATTTTGTTTCATTAATGACTAACAATAATTTTGTGACTTTCAGATGATGGAATGTGGTTGGTGCGCCAGATGGGTACACGCCAGCTGTGAAGGCCTATCCGGTGAAGGATATCAACTACTTTCAGCCTTGCCACCGTCTATTGAATACATTTGTTGCAAGTGTATGCCTCATGACCCACCATGGAGAAAGATGCTTACAGAGCACCTCAAAGGAAGACTGTTGCATCTCCTCAAGTTGCTGGCCAAAAATAAAAAGGCTTGTGCTCTATTGAAATTGACGCCCCATAAGAACACTCCAGTGCCGAATAAGCCATACCGACTTATGTCGCCACAAGCTATCAGAAAACTGCACTTTGACGTCGCTGATGACACTATGAAGAATACGACAGAGACCAAAGTCTACAGAAATACGTCAAGAGGACGGCGCAACAACCTCGTCCAGAATAAATTCGATGATCCCAGCACGTCACAAGTGTGGCAATGTTCGCCATTACTCAACAATGTCCAGATGACTGAAAAAGAAGAGGTTCCACACACAACACATAAAGTTGTGAACCTACAGGAGCCATTGATGCAAAACAAAGAAATATGTTTCTCAACTGGTCTCTATGGAATCAAGACTGAGTTTGATGCTCCATGTATTGAAGTACATGAGAATTATCCTCCAATAAATAAAACTGAAAAAGCGACAACAATGTTGCCAACTACGATACATGACGATAAATATGAGCCAATCTCTGATGATGACGAACCAGTAAAGAGCTTTCCACAAGCTCGTAGTGAACAAGACTTGAGTCCAGCGCTAATACGGCAGCCTGGACTTAATATTGATGACGATATAAGTAGAATAATATCACCATCATTATTAGATATAAAGAAAAGAGTAAACAGTGATGAATATGTCTCTTTAAAAGACTTTAATCAGGAGATGAAAGATGTTATTGAAAGAACTACCAGTGAGGATTTGAAATCAATTTACAAGGACTTATTCTCTGAGACATTCCCATGGTTTGACTGTGAAAACAACTGCCTTCAACCTAACCTAGAGGTTGAAGGAGAACAAGATGAAACTGAATCACTAAAAGACTGTGAGATGTCAGACAACAAAGGCATTAAAGCAGCAATACAATCTGTTGAACGGCCTTTGGACCAAATAGTACCAAAATTAGAAGCTGATGGTCATAAACTGGAAGAAGAGCTGCTGGAATTCTATCCTGTTGCTGATTCGAGAATTTGTGTGCTGTGCAAAGCCCTAGGTGATGGCTCACCGGCAATGGAAGGCCGTCTACTTTATTGTGGCCAAAATGATTGGATTCACGCAAATTGCGCCCTTTGGTCAGCTGAAGTATTCGAAGAAATAGATGGCTCACTTCAGAACGTCCACTCTGCAATATCGAGAGGGAAAATGATTAAATGTGCAGCCTGTGAAGTCAAAGGTGCTAGTGTCGGCTGCTGTGCTAAAAACTGCAGCGAGACCTATCACTATGCTTGTGCTATTAAAGAAAGTTGCGCCTTTTTGGATGATAAAAGAGTATTCTGTCCAACTCATGGCAAAGATGTTCCTCTAAAAAGTTTGCAAAAGGACGCCGACTTTGAATTGACAAGACCTGTTTATGTAGAGCTGGATAAAAAGAAGAAACGGTACAGTGAAATTGATAAAGTAGAATTCATTCTTGGTTCACTTACTGTCAATACCCTCGGAAAGATTGTGCCTTCAGTGTCAGATTATGAAGAATTCCTGATGCCAGTTGACTTCTCTTGTACCCGCTTGTTCTGGTCATGTAAAAAACCCTCGAAAATGGTGAGGTACACTATAAAAACAAAGTTATTATTAGCTGAACCTCTCCCTGGATTTGACTTTGGTGTCAATATAACAGTTGATCATACTTTGGATGTTCAAGTGGTTGAGAGAGTCATGGCTGAGATAGGAGCATGGCATGATAGTATAGAGACTGGTTCTAGTAAAACAGTGCTACTACTGAAAAGTGATAAATCTCCAATTAAATTCGGCAATACGGTGACATTGGAGGATCTGGCTGTAAAACAAGTTGTAGAATACTTACTAGATAATGTTTGCAAACAAGAACAGCAAGACGAAGAGGAGCCACAAAATACGGCAGACTTACTACCACCAGAAGTCAAAGACGCCATATTCGAAGATCTCAACCACGATCTCCTTGATGGAATATCCATGCAAGACATATTCCAAGATTTAAAAAACGAATTCTACTGTGCTATAAGTCAATCTGATGATAAAAGTAATGATAAGTCTGATTTTCGATCAACAGATTTTATTGATGAATTGCTCAATGCCAGGTTTGAATCGGGTAGTAAAGAACTAAAGAGAAGTAAATCAGAAATGCTCTTACAAAGCCATAGTTTAAAGACATTAACTACAGGACGTGGCCAACAAAGATCCAGTAGTTGGAACAACAAATTCGATACAAGTTTGTTATCATCTACAATAAAAAGATGTAAAATGGGAAAAACTTCCACAGTTACTGGTAAACTGAGCCCAGTCCAAAGACTTACGTTACTTGAAAACCCATTAGATGCAATCAAAGAAGAAGTTGATAAAAAGTTTAAAGTTGAAACCAGTACTAGTAGTTCCATATGTGATGAGGACCCACATACATCGGGGATTAATTATCGTACAACATCGCCTAAACAAAAAGATGAGAGCGGAAATGACAAGCAAGATAAAACTGAGGGATATTATACTGATGTTATTGATTTCTACACCAAAATACAATGTAGTCCAATATCACAACTGGATGGTGCCGCTGACTGGTCGGGATCTGAAAGTACTTGTAGCTCCCGTCCGAATAGCCCCCGAGATAACGACAATGATTTTTCGCCTATACAACAATTAGATGGTGCAGAAGATAACCATCCAAATGATAATGCACTAAGAGGCCAAACTAACCAATTTTTATATAGAGCCAGTGGAACGGAGAGTTTCACCGTTACCTTTACTGGAAATGCTATGAATGGACAGCCCGAATTAGTAATGAGACCTTTAGATGATGGTTCTGGGTCGTCCAACCAAATGGAGCAACCTGTAAGGTGTGACAGATGTCAATGTACATATAGAAATAAAGAGTCCTATGATAGACACGTTCCTTCTTGTGATATGATGTCAACGAGTGAAAGTGAGAGTGAGAATCCCAAGTCTCCAGAGAATAGGACATTGACAACTCTACAGAACGCTTTTCAAGGCGCATTCGCCCAACCCATGATTATTCACGCCGGTGTCGTTAGTGGCTCCGAGAATACTGTGAAAGCTGAGGGAATCTCGGCTAGGAGGACTTCAATTAATACGAGGCAGATTACTATTAATGGCACTATTGTCGAAACACCATCCCCTGGACCAAATAACGAAATGACTATGACTATCACTGAACAGATGAAGTCAGGTACTGTGATTTTTGACCAGAGCAAAATGACCAATGTTCAAGTTTCCTCAAACCAACAAATGATGTCTTCGCCACAAATAGTTGTCACGCCGCAGATGCTTCTGCCTTCTAAAACAAGCTCAACAGGTGGTCAGAAAATCATTACGCCACAACTTATTACCCAACCAGGTATTCTACCCTACAATATCTGTGTTAAATCAGGAAACGGAGGCAATATACAGCAGATCCAAGGTGGTACAGATATGGCACAACTTTTATCAGGGTCTGGAGGTATCCAAGTTATTTCCTCCAATTCAAACCAAGTTTTGACTATACCATCAAATCAGCAGGGAATGATGCAAAACAAAAATCAGGTCACGAATTTCCCGAACATGGCTAGTGCAACGTCAATTGCTTTACCTGTTAATTCGATTCAGGGAATGCCTAATACTTCAATAATACAAAATATTCAACCAATGATTCGACCGCAGATACAAGGAAATCAAACTATAGTGATGCCTGCTATGACGGCACAAAGATTAAATTCTCCTAACGCACATAATAAGCACCAAATATTAATGTCCGGAGCTTCACAAAAGTCACCTAAAAAACACCCTGCGCCCGTTCAGCCGAAGCCTATCTTCCAAGCTGCAAACCGAGGTAGAGGGCGGCCGATGCCAAAGCCTACGACAATCAAAAGACAAACTAAAATGGAAAAGACATATACTACCATTAATCAGTCACCTCTTGGACATGGCAATACAGTCATACAGTTGCAGACTAACAATCAGACCGGTCAGCCGTCAATTATTGTTCAACCGGTTCAAAATCAGAATATTATGTCTGCATATGTAGAAGCATTGTCTCAGCAGCAGAACCAAAACATGCAGTATATTGCTACTATTGGCCATCAGGGAGATTTCAAGACTGGACCCACCCAATTTATATCCCAAGGTGGTCTTGTACCTCAAACATTCCAAATACAACAGACAGAGTCAGGAGGATTAGTAGCAGTCCCAAGCGGTGGAATCCCCGTTTTGTTACCACAAGGAAATGTTGGCATTTTACCACAAGCCCTTCAACAAGGAGCAACCATTTTGCCACAAGGGACAATACAGACTCAAGGAATCATTTCTCAAGGACCTAATGGACCAACAATTTTACCACAAGCAATACATACACAAAATGGTACTACGATAATCCCGCAAGGAACCATCCAAGGACTGGCTCCCGGTAGTATAACGTCACAAACTGCGACGCTCATACCTAGTAACACATTACAGACAGCTGGAACTGTTGTACCACAGAGTGGTATTGGAAATGGGCAAACTACGATTATTCCAAATGGGTTGCAATCTCAAGGCAATACATTGATATCGTCTGGTCCAGGTGGTACTACTATATTGCCTCAAGGTACCTTATTACCACAATTTTGTAATGAACAAGTATTACTTGGATCAGCACCGACGCTGGAAATGGTGACGGATCCATCTGGCTGCATGTACTTGACTACGACTCAACCGGTCTACTATGGATTAGAAACGATCGTGCAAAACACTGTAATGTCATCCCAACAGTTTGTATCTACGGCGATGCAGGGAGTGCTCGCTCAGAATAGTAGTTTCTCAGCAACAACCACACAAGTGTTCCAAGCTAGCAAGATAGAACCGATTGTGGAAGTACCGACAGGTTATGTAGTCGTTAATAACGTCGGCGATGGCGTGGCGTCATCAACGCCCAATGTTGTTACAGCACAATCAGTACAATCATCACCGCAATCGATGAAGACCGTTAAAACGTCTGTACCTAACCTGACATTGCAACCTTTACCGGATAAATCGTCAAATAATCATCGACAAACACCAAAAGTAATACAAATGAATCCGACGCCAATCGCAGTTGGATCACAATCTGGCCCAGGTTCTATGATGACGGGAAGACAACACATAAATCCGATTACGTCTCAGATACACAGCATGTCATTGTCTAACTCACAGAACTTTCAGAGAGGAAATATGGCGAAAACGATCAATGTATCGATGAACCCGAATGTCACCCTTGTTTCGTCAATCGGACAGCCCGTAATGGCTATATCTCAGTCTATTCCCAACTCTGCAGCCTTTACGATGCAATCTATACCTTTGTCTCAACCTATAGTTTCGAGTTCTATTGCACCATCATCCAACAAAAATATAAAGATAGAGAATCACAATGTTATCGAAATAAGTGGAAATTTACACGATAACTCGAACTCCTCAAGTTTACCGACTATAAGCGTTACTCAAAGCATCAAGTCACCAACACCATGGAGACAAATAAGTACATCAAACATCAGCAATAACCAAGAGAACAAGTTGGAATTCCAAAACATTACAATGAAGCCTGCCAACATGAACACTTCTTCAATAAATATACAGAATAACATGGTTTCCCGAAATCATACTCATAATGAAGCTGATAAAATGAATCAGAACTGTCTGATGAATATGAGTAACAATGGAAATTCGTTATCTGGTGTCAATTTGCATTCTCACCAGTTTGAATCAAGCCTGAATGTAAGTCATCATTCGACGTCTCATTCTACTTCAAACAATGTGATTCAAATTACAGCTGGGAACATTTATCCGCCTTCATCAGTAATGAACAGCAACTTTGATGCTGATACTACTTTGAAATTAAGCAAAATCAATGCTCTGTCGAAAGCTGAAGGAGGCCACTTAAATTTCTCTCAAGAAATAATGGCATCACATTCACAACAACATGCTCAGAATGAGAAGAGTTTCCAGAACATGGGAAATAATGACAACAAACATAACGCAGACGGCTTAAATAGTCAGATGAACATCCACAAATTGAACAGCTGTCAAATGGCTGGAAACGCCAGCAACTCACCAGCTATCAGCATTATACCTCACAATATGATGCGACCACAGTTACAAAATAATCAAAACACGATTTCGGTCTCCAATAACCAAAACCAAATGTGTTCTATTTCAAACAGTTCATCACATGGACAAGTCCAGATTTTGAATTCAGGAAATAATTCGATGCAAAACGTAAACTTATCGTGCCAAGAAGCCTCGAATAGTAGGCTAAACATTACAGTATCCAGTGATAATAACATACAGCAAAATCAACACCACGATAACATGTCAAATACTTCGAATATGCCGCATGGAAATATGCAAATAATGTCGCACGATAATAATCAAATGTCGTCGCCGAATCAAATCCACATTATGAATGGGCAAATTCAACATAATCGTCAAGTCGATAACAACAACCAACTGCAGCAGCTTCAAGGAACATCTAACCGATCATTCCATGAAAATATGTTGGGCAGTCAACAGAATCACAACCAAGCGAACGTGCTTTCTAATCGGAATACTCCTGACACTAGTCACATGAACCAGTCCATGAATATTCATAATTTAGGCAACAATAATCATAATAATCACAATATAAACCGATCAGAACTAAATGAACTTAATCATATACATATGCAGCAATCGATGCCTAACATAAATATGCAGAGTAATAGAATGCTAATAGATAATATGCAATCTCACAATATAAATAATTTGAATCATAACATGCATTCCAACAGATCTATGGATAATATGCATAATACACAGTTACATAACATGCAGCATATAAGTCATCATATGAATAATAATAATAGACCACAGATGGAAAATAACATGCATGTTAATCAGCAGATGTCCATGCCACAAAATAGACAGATGGACAATCTTCATCACCAACATCAAATGTCAAATGTTATGCAAATTCAAAATAATCGTCAACATGTCGATAATAACCTTCTGGGAATGCATCACAATCTTCCGAACCAAATGCACAATAGACAGCAGATGGATAATAGTAGTATGCATATGCATCATATGCAAGGCAATAATTCGAATATGAGTTTGGGTAGTCAAATGGATAACTCTGGATCCATGCCCTTACACGGAAATAGATATGAAAATAATTCCATGACCATGCAAAACATGAACACTATGAATCAAATACAAAATAATAGGAATTCTTTGGAGCATACATCATTGATGCAGCACTCAATGAATAACATGAACAGTAATATAAATAATATGGGCATGCACAACAACTTGAATAATACCATGCAGATCTCCAATTCAAACCATCAATCTATGAATAATTCATTGATGCATGTCCCAAATATTCCTGACATTAAAAATGAAATCCAGAATTCATGTAGCGGTAGTTGCACTAATAATAGCTCACAATATTCTAACAATCAATCGTCTTTGGAAATCTGTTCGAATATGAATTCAAATAACATAAATATGGGCGCCGGAAATATCATGCACAATATCAGCGGAAACAACTCTAATTTGTCAAATAACATGATGATGAACTCTGTAAATAGCAATGCCATGTACGGAGCGACAGCACAAAATAACATACCTGGTCATGACATGTTAATGAATTGCAACAACTCGTCGGACCATAGCGTTAACAACCTGATATCAGGACCATCTAATCACATGATGATGAATAATTCACAGCCTCATGCTACCAATAACCAAAACCAGATGATGAGTGGACAGGTTACTAATAATACCCAGATCAATATAAGTAGCTGCAGTTTGAATAGTAATAACGCAACTCAGAATCAAAACATACCTAATATGGACAATCAAATTAATCGAGGTAATATGACTGTAAATGACCCACCTAAATTCACACCGGAACCTTTGCGTGGCAAGAATATTATGGGTCCTTCGACTAACACCAATATACCCATACCAAACATACCCAATAACGACTGTGCTAAAGTTAATATTGCGGGCAATGAAAAACAAAATCATACTATATCTGTTAATAACCAGCTCGGATATATGCAAATGAATTCACAGAATAGAGTTATCAATCTTCCAGAAAGGAGTAGGATCAATAATGCTAATATAGAAAATAATATGAACCAACATGTACCGCAGCAGCATAATATTCGCGTGGTCACCAACAACAGTAACAACAATGTGTCTGGTATCACTGCAGACCCTCTCACCTTCCAACAAAAGAGTGAGAATAGTGGCACAATGATAAATGTGCCATTCCAGGCCATACCAAATAGTGCACCGATGAATATTAATGTCAACTCAAGTAACAACACAGTCAATATTACAGTTCAAAATAACCTTGTAGATCCGAAAATCGCATCAAAAGCTGCTGCTGATATTAACTTTCCTCTTCAACCAAATACAAATTTACTACAAAATCAAAACAACGCCAGTAATATGATATGCATACCAGTTCAGAACAGCACTATTAGTTTGCCTACACAAAATACTTCTACCAGTATAACGTTGCCCAAAGCTCCGCCGACCCAGCAATCTGGTATTCCAACCAACGTTGTAAATCCCATGTCTATGAGACCTATGAATCGGGTATTACCATTACACAGAGATGGACAGAGTAAAACTACCAAAACTTCAAGTACTTCAAAAACAGTGACAGTGCCTAAGCAGCGACCTGTCAGTCATGATATGCCAGATTTAAATATAAAGGAAGAGAACATCGACAGTGATCTTGAAAAAGCAATTGAAGAGTCGAAAAGGATGATGGAAATTGAAAGGGCTAAAAAAGAAAAAGAGGAAAGGGAAGCTACCCAAGCACTACAACTATCAGCAGAAATTCACCAAGCTAATACGAGTACCGCTCCAAATAGTGTAGAAATTATAAGAATGAATACTCCCATTGAAACGACTTCTAAAATGAATTCATTGCCTAATTTGGATGTTGAGATGATTGAAGTTGAGCCGCCTAAAGTGCTGACTGAAAAAGACACAAACAGAGTTGCAGCAACCGCAAAATTATCAAATGCAGTTCCGAAAGTAATGAAAAGACCTCTAGGTGACAAGGAAACAGATAGCAAGCCAGTGGTCACTAAGAAGCAGAACAAAGTATCGAAAGGCCAAGAGAACAAGTCGTCGTTGCCTAAACCAGCACCCGATCCACCCAAAGACGACGGGCCAAAGTTAATATACGAAGTGACTTCAGAAGATGGATTTAACTATACTTCTTCATCGTTGACAGATTTGTGGGCGAAAGTCATAGATGCCGTACAGAATGCGAGGAAACAATCTGGTCTACCGTTGATACAGTATAATTTACCATCTTCTTTATCTGGAGCTCATTTACTGGGTCTCAATAATAACGCTTTACGATATCTCATCGAGCAACTACCAGGGGTAAGTTTTCAAAATATCCTTATATATTCTTCTCCATAACCTTCAAATATGTGTGAAACGTATTTTTTATAAATTTTGAAGGCAAAGATAGCTCGAGTGTTACAGGCATAGCGTAAACTGAGTAGGTTCCTGCGGTAGTGTAGCGGTGCGCGAGGGGTGTGTTTTCATTACGTCAAATGACAAAAGTGAACTAAAAATGTATCATATGTATAACGAGACAGTTCTGATACGTCAATATCACCCCCTCCCGCACCGCTCCACTACTGCAGGAATCTACCTACTCAGTTATTCGCTATGTCAGTAGTTGATGACCTTCCGGTGAAAGAAAACTTCTTGAGGAAAGAAACTGTATCACGGGTGGTTGGGTACTTTGTAGTATCCGCCTTCCAGGCTACAATCCTTTCTAAATCTATCGCTAACCATCTACCACCATTTTAGGAACTGCATGAGACAATTCCCGCTTAGCTTTGTACGCTTACCTTCGGCCACATCATCACTTCGTCATGATGATCTTTGGGCCAAAAAATACCATCCTATAAAAAACAAATATACTTACGTTTACTAATATTTTTATCAGGCGAGTCGCTGCACAAAATACAAGATACGCCAAGGTCGTCAATTGAATAGCTGGGATAACGATTTGGATCTCAGCGAAGGTTTCAAGGAAAGTCCATGGGGCAGTGCTCGCACGGGCCCTGTTATTCGGAAACCAAATCACGACATGTTTAGTTGGATGGCGTCGCCTTTTAGAGAAGAACCGCCTCCATTCGGCGGGCAAGAGGGAGAGAGCTCTATTTCAAGGTACTTACTTACGTTACAAATTGTAATTTTAACATATTTTAGAAGCATTGAACTAGTTTTAAATAAGCACTTTATTCTCAGGCGATTGGCAACTTTACCACCGGCCATGAGATTCAGACAATTGAAGGAGACATCTAAAGCGTCTGTAGGCGTATACAGATCGCATATTCACGGACGCGGCTTATTCTGCAAACGAGATATTGAAGAAGGTAATTACTACTTACTACTATTGTTTTAGATATTGCTGTTGTTTACAAACAAAACTAATTTAGTCTCACTTCTCTTTTCTCGCAAAGAACATAAGGAATGTAGTCTTGTCAAATTAGTTCTATTGCATGGTACAATAATACAATAGGACTAATTTGAAAATAATGCATTTCTTTCCTATTTCATGTTTTCAACGTATATGTCGCCATCATAGACTTATTATTCATAGATAAAGATCAATGCCACTTTTCGTTGTAATTTTATAACTCAAAAACAGGCTCACCTATCCAAACCAAATGTTTAGGCTTTGTTCGGACTATTTAGTAGATGGTTTATGTGAAGTTTACACAAAATCGGTCGAGTGGTTCTTCATTTATCAATTTTTTTGTAAAAAATGAATTCAATAAATGGCGGATCATTTTGTTAATGGGGATTTTGCTGTCAGGGTAGGGTAGGGTAGGGTAGCACCATAGGGTAGGGTAGCACCACGCGAACGAAGTCGCGCCGGGCAGCTAGTTATTCATAGATTTAGGATTTCGCTACGCTATATTATTCACATCTCTTTACCCTTCAATAAAAATTGGCATAGACTAATTCGACAGCTTCAAATACTTTCTATCCTTTTTCTATGTTTGTAAGTGCAAAGTTATTAATATTATTTTTTGCGATTTACAAGAGAATTAGGATCAATATTTTTTTGCCTTGTTTGCATGCTCTACCCAACTGTAGAGGTAGAACCCACAGGAATAATACTTTTTGTTTGTAACAGGTGACATGGTAATAGAATACGCTGGCGAAGTGATTCGGGCGGTATTGGCGGACCAGCGCGAGAAGAAATACGAAGCGATGAGCGGCCGGCGCGGCGTCGGCGGCTGCTACATGTTCCGCATCGACGACAACCTCGTCGTGGACGCCACACTCAAGGGCAACGCGGCGAGATTTATCAACCATTCATGTGATGTGAGTTGTATTTAATAATATACTATAACATAACCCTCATACAGTTAGATAATTTTAGAGTGTCTGTATGAGAATTCGGTCTGTGAGCACGGGTACAGTCTAAATGACTTGAAACGAAGTTCGACTAAAATACGTATAATGACTGCCAATTTCTCGTTTTTTATCGATACTTTTACCAACAACAAATGACAAAGAATCCATATCGACATTTTGTTTGACTGTAAATCACCTAGTGTAAGATATATCTGTGAATGCATGTTTTTGGAAACTGCCCACGCTTCGCGCATGGTAACGTTGTTAACGCTATCATTCTATAATATTCTAACTCTATGATAACCCCCTTATTAGGTGAGAGAGATGGTACACCACCACAGACATCAATCTAAATAGATAACGCAAGTACCTCCATCTGTATGAAAGCGTGACACTTTTTTCTACCTGCCATACATTCACAAGGGCGCTTTAGTAAGGCTGGCATTAAGCTATAACGTGAAAATGAAGCGATCCTATTTGTCAGCACAAACACATCCCTCGCTTCGCTACACATCTCTGGTGGACATGCAGCCTTATGAGAGTTCCCTTTCCGCCGCGAAACAGCGGCAAAAGAAGAGCATTACTCTGCCTTTTGGCACACATAGTACATACACTCGCGTCATCTGTTAAGATTGATATCTGTGATAACCCCCCTTTTTGCATGAGATGGATTGAAGTAAAACTAGTCTAGCAAAACCAGATGAACCTTTGTGTTTTTGGTAATTCTGCGATCATTCCAGATTTTTGTGAACTTCTCAAGGGCTGATCTAGTTACAATGCAGCGTTCTTTATCTCTTCTTCACAGCCTCCACTGTTAGTGATAGTGGAGCAAACATAACTTTAAGATACTAGGCAGTTTGCATCATTTCATTTATGATTTCGGGCTTGTTGTTATTAGCATGATCATATCATCATACATATCATCATTTTGGTATTCTCGCGGTTTATAGTAAGTCCAAAACCTAAACTAGTTCATGCCAAAAGTTGGAGGTCTTTTATATCTTCTTCAGTTATGGCAAAAAGAGTAGTATCATCAGCATATCTTAAGTTTGATATCAACTGCCCCCCTGCTTCTTTGTCCCATCTCTCCAGAACAATCCGCGTCTAATAGTATAGGATAGTTTATAGTAGGTAGTAGTAGGGGTGTTATAATAGTTTCCGTGTTTTTTCAGCCGAATTGCTACTCGCGCGTGGTAGACATCCACGGCCACAAGCATATCCTGATATTCGCCTTGAGACGTATCACCATTGGCGAGGAACTCACCTACGATTACAAGTTTCCATTCGAGGAGGTCAAGATTCCATGCACTTGCGGTGCGAAGAAGTGTCGCAAGTACCTCAATTAATATACGAGTGAGTGATTTGATTGTGTCAATTATGCTTGTCTTGTTACGTGATCAAACCGTATTAGACCGGGAGATACTGGCACAAATTTTCTGGTTATTTGTACCAGTATGGCGATCCTTCAGAGGTCTAATTACGTAATGACGAAAAGGAAAATGATAGTCATAGCGCTGGTACCGGCGGACCAATCGCGTGGGCGTTAATCGGCCCTTTGCGGTGGTATGGCGGCCATTTGGAATCGTCGGAAAAGTATGGCATGGTCATTCATGAAAATCACCATGCCATACTTTTCCGACGATTATATATATATGCGATTATAGATACGCAAAGGGCCGATTAACGCCCACGCGATTGGGCTGCCGGTACCAGCGCTATGACCATCATTTTCCTTTTCGTCATTACGTAATAAGACCTCTGAAGGATCGCCATACTGGTACAAATAACCAGGAAATTTGTGCCAGTATCTCCCGGTCTATATGTAGATAGTCTGCATTAACAGCAGAACTTTGTGGGTGTAAATACATGTTTTGTAATATTTTTAAACGGTGATTTATATTCAAAGCCATATGGGCTATACTTATTGAATAGCATAATATAAAAGTACATAAGTGAATTAGACATTAATCTAGGAATATGTGACTTTAAGTGCATCGTTGTCATTCGAAAGAGCTGATGTTTGCGCGCTGGAAATGTAACTCGATGGATCTCCTGACAATTTCTAAGTGATCTTATTTGGAATTTAGTGTGGGGAAGTATGTATGAGGTTGAAATACTGGGTCGAGCACAATTTTTTGTGTATATAATTAATTATGTATCTAAGACAATAAGTCAAATTCACATATCGCGTTATTCCCACCTCGTATGGACACACGTTTATGACCACTGGAAAGTATTTTGACACATTAACTTGACACGTTTTAAATGAATCTTGTTATGATCTCTTTCTTGAATCTGCCCAGTGTTGAAGTTGTTGGATTGTACATTAATTTGGAATTAGTTTTAAAATATTCTTACTTTGGGATAAGTTTATACATGTTGTAAATATTTTAAGTTGCATTGTTTTTATAGATCAATTAGAGGGTTCGCGAACGGCTTAAGTGTCAACCTAAGGTATCTACACTTAATTACGATGTGATATGAGTTTAGTCCCGAATTCGGGTATTGAGTATGGTTAGTGCGTAGATAGTGTATATTTGTTCCTCATTTGTTCTTATTTTTCTTTACTTGTGATCAGTTAAGTCTCGACTAACATAGCGCGTACGTGTACATATACTGAAGGACTTTAGACATTAATAATTATAAAATTAGTACATTCGAAAGAAGGGTAGAAAAAGTTACAAGTACAATGTTACTTTTTAGTAATTATAATGTTTAATTGTATAGTGAATTTGTAAATAAGAGGAATTATCTGTCATAATAATGAGTTTAAACGACAAATCGTTTTATTTTAGTCATAGTGGTAGGTTGTACTTTATAGAGTATATTTTACTGTGTAAATATTAATAAGTTATTGGGTGTGCGGGAAGTGGGAGGGGTAGTCCCGAGGGGAGGGGGCCCGAGCCCGCTGGAGCGGGCGAGAAGGTTGTTCAACAACTCCCAGTTACATAATATGGTTTAGCATAAAAATGCACACATTTGTTAGCTTTAACACTATGTCAGCACAGCACAGCTTGGGTTTTTAAATATACTTTTAATGAATTAAAAATAATTTTATTATTGATTGATTGCCTGAGCGCAGACTTTAATTGGCAAATATATTTTTTGTAGCATTTTTGGTTATCTAAGCATTTATAGACTGAATTTATACATCACACCAAACAGTCATCACATGAAACAGTCAACTTGCTAGGGCAAACAGCTTCAAATATTCACAATTATTATTTTAGTAATAGATTTAGATGCAGAAACAATTACAATAAAATGTATTTAAATTGATTTAATGGAACGTCATAGTAATCGGCTATCATTTTCTGAGGATATTTGTTACTGCATCTAATAATAGCAGTATTAACTTTATACTATGTGTCCCAGTGTATTTCATAAAATCCATAGAACAGAATAAAGTAGGATCAAATGTATAGTATTAGTACATTTTCAAGATACTTTATCTATTCTATATCAACTGACGTAATTACCTTGCACTATAATCCAAAGTAAATGTGGTTATGAATCGGCGCTTAAAAATATTTCGAGATTTTTTATATGAATTTTATTATTTGTCTTTTTCTAAGATATGCTATTGTGTGCATTACCCAATTATAAAAAAATGTTTCATTTTTAAACGCTAATCAATCACATACATGTCGGTGGTAATAATTAGTACTAATGTCATAATTATTCGATTGCAATTGATAATCTTAGCTCATGTTTTGTTAACGACCATTTGTCTATCATATAACCGTATTCGTCAGCAATTGCTGACAAAACTGTAAAAAGGTATTAACAACATAATAGATACATTTTAGGATGATTTCATAAGTAAACTTCAGTTTTATTAAATAAGTATTGTTGATAGGCAAATGGAATATCAATAGTGAAAAAAAAATATAGTGATATAATTATTGTTATGTCACAATGCTGCAATGAGTGTGTTCCCATAATATTTAGAGAGGCATCATCCAGGTACTTTGGAAGTGTGCATCGAGTTAGAATAGCCCTGTTCGGTAACAAGTGTGGGAACCCAGCCATAGCAGCGAGGAGCCATTCTTTTTTAATAAATAAAAGGTTGTTATATTTTGTTTACATTTGATACGAGTGTTAGACGAGGTTATAGCTTACATCGAGTTATGATAATAAATACAAAGTACAGGTAATTTTAATCGCTATTCGATTTATAATTAACATCTATTTTTTAAATATTAGTTTTTATATTGACATAAGATTAACATGAGTTTCCTTTTCCTCTGTCCTCCTCAATATATATCTCGGGTATAGTGTTATTTTCAGTCGATACTGTAACAGGTATATCAATTTACAATCGATTGTTTAAGGAGTTAACGGCGTTAAAGTTATTTTTGTCTGTAGGCACGAAGATAAATTATATGCTTTAAAATTATGTAGGTACATGTGCATTTTGTTAGTCCTAAAACAATCATAATTTAATTAGAAAAATCAAAAGACCAAATCACCAAGTGATGAATAATGTTTCGTTAATTATTAAGTGTATGCATCTGCTCTTGATATTATTTGTGTTAAAATAATGCTTTTATTTTTAATGTACACAATGCCATTTTGCCTAATGTTATTATAAATTATATGAAATTGCTTTAAAAGCACCAATTTTACAATGCATAGTTCTATGACCTGTCTATACATTTTATTACTTTATTTATTTCTATCATTATTTTGTATGTGGTAAAATTTACCAAAAATAAAAATACTAAAATGTGCTTTATATATTGTTTCATTTAGTGTCAATTGTTGTTATTTTTCAATTAAACAAGTTTTGCAATAAATCTATTTATTCAAATCTGAATAGCAAGTCCCCATACATTAACAATGCAGTACATGAATTTGTTCTCCCAACGCACAGTACAAGTACTGTCAGTTGCAGTGTCCCAGTAGTACGCCACTGCAGTGTGCAAACCTGAACCGTTCCTCTGTGTTATTGTGATTCTCACTGTCGAAAATTGAATAGGTACTTTATCAAATTGAACAACTTAATTTACCAACAGGAACCTACATAAAATTCTTCTCGAGTTCACTGAATAAGAATAATTTATAGATACCTAGGGCCCGCGCCCAACCGACACTTTCTGCAGCATAGCGACTGAATCAGGGGAAGGGTAGCGATTAAGCGCGATAGCACCGCAGCCTATTAGGTTGTGTAGCCTATAGTAATGTATGTAGCCTATAATCCCTATTCGGTACAATGCAGCTTCCTATCAGTGAAAGAATTTTCAGATAGGTACGGTCTATTAGCTCCGCCGATTAGCGCGTTCAAACTTAACTCTTCCGTTTTATTATATTAATTTATATAGGGTAGTGGAACCAAAAGATAAACGACCCCAAATAGATGAACGATTGACCGAAAATTAATAAAATATAACATAATCCCCAAACTTATCTGTTTGCAATATTTTTTTCCACATCAGACAATATTTTTTCTTCCATATTCCTTAACAACATTGATAATTTTTTTTTCAAGGCGATGATAGCTCAGTGGTAGTGACGTCGGATACCGAGACGAAGGTCCCGGGTTCGAATCCTACAATGAGCTTGAGCTTTCGGTGAAGGAAAACATCGTGAGGAAACCATAGCACGGTGGTAGGGTACTTTGTAGTACCCATCTGGCTGGCTACCACCCTCAAGTTGAAAATCTGTCGCCAAGCACCTATCGGTGTGTTCCGTCAGCTGCACTTGAGAGCCAGTTCCTTCTAGGCTTTGTGTGCTTACCACCTTCGACCACATCATCACTTACCATAGTGAGATTGTGGTCAAACACAGGCCTATACACAGTAAAAAAAAAAAAAAAAAAAAGATAATGACAGCCCAGATGCGCTTGCGGTGAATTTTTATGTCTACGTTACCCGCCAAAAAACGGTTTTATATGAAAACTTACTTAAGGTAAGTGCCATCCAAATTTAAGAACTTTGTCAGCGTATAGAAAGAATGTGATATTTGAGCAGTTTTGGTTGAAATAAAATCTTGATATATTTTGCTTTAAATAACTTAATTTATATTATTACATTATTTACCGATTTTTAGAGAAATTTACTGTTCAAGTAATGGATAAAATTTTGTTCACTTGATCCAATAAATGAACGGCGTTCAACTAATAAGGTCTAATTTTTATACCTATTAAAATCGATATTCTAACGATTAAAGACCAAAACTACTCAAATGAATTTTATTACATTTATGAACTTAGTTACCAAAAGTTGAACAAATTATTTCAGAGTTTTTGATTATTTTAAACTTAACTTTTCTATAGAATCACCTTTACGATCGGTGGACAAAATATGAACGGTTCACATTTTATTCGTTCAACCTTTGGGTATTTTTGCCTCAAGATGAACGAATAATAGTCACCTTAGAATATAATTCGTTCATTTAATGGTTCCTTAATCCATTAAATGAACGAACTACTATGGAACTAGTACTATTCTTTATTTATTTTATTTTTATTTTATTTTATTCAGGATAACAAACAGAATGACAATAATTGGTTATACAGGTTTCAAAGGTTAGTTCAACTTTTGGGTACAAAACGTTCATAATTTAGGGCTCAGTGTTCAACTATAGGGGTAAAAGTCATATATTCTTACATTAACATTTTTATAAAAAATAAATGAAGATGTAGCATATAATTACTTTAATTCTTCAATTAATAAGGATATAAGGTATTATTAAAATAAAACAACAAGCGCCTATGCCATGAAATAACTGAGTTATAGCTTTTTAAAGATGGACAAAACGCTTAAACATTCATTTATTGGTTTCTCTACCCTATTATAGATTATATGCAGTGGTTTATAGGCTACAAGCGCTTGTCTCGGTGGAGATGACAGATTTAAAATATATTTAAATACGAACCAATATACTTGAATGGCTTATTAAGTTTATTCAGTCGAGCCAATGTCTTTTCAGTAATAATAGAGATCCATTGCGGCGTTCGTGAGTGGCTATACGTATTTCCGCCGAGACAAAGTTCTATGTTGTCTCTTACAATTTTCTGTACGTCTTCCACATTAAATACAATATCCTTAAAAATATAATAGTCATTATTTCGAACAATTCGTTTACTCTTAGCTTGGTAAAGAGGCCAATGTTTGGCACACTGTTATTGTGAATAATAAATAGCCTGGGACATTCCTCACACACGGCTAACTAAGCAGAGCTCGTCCGTTAGCTAGTATAGTGTATCATCTATGGCTGAGCTACTAACTAGCAGAGAGGCTATGGAAACCAGACAACTGATATAGGTACCTACCTACTAAATACATATACTACTTTTTGTTTGTAAATACATACTTCATATACATAATTACACCCAGACATGTTAATGCACACAAATACATGTCCTGTGTGGGAATCGAACCCACGACCTGCGGCGCGATAGGTAGAATCTTAACCAGTACCTACATCTACCATGAGTTTTCTACGTTAACGTAATCTACACACGATAGCGATTACGGTGAATATTTTGTAAGACGAGCACCGCCTCTAGTGGACACTAGCGATAGCGCTAGCGACTGTAGTTTAAGGCGGCGTAGAAAACTCATGACAGGCGGACAGTGCCTCTACCATGAGTTTTCTACACTAACGTAATCTACAGTCGCTAGCGACTACGGTGAAACATTTTGTATGAAATACTTACAAAAGTATCCACTAGAGGAGATTAAGTTAGTGTAGAAAACTCATGGTAGAGGTACTGTACCTCTACCATGAGTTTTCTACACTAACTTAATCTACACACGCTAGCGACTACGGTGAATATTTTGTATTACGAGCACCGCCTCTACTTATTGGATACTTTTAGAAGCATTTGATACAAAATGTTTCACCGTAGTCGCTAGCGACTGTAGATTACGTTAGTGTAGAAAATTCATGGTAGAGGTACAGAGTCTTAACCAACCGCGCTAACTGGCCCTTTGAATGGAAATATCTTTATACCTACAGTGTTTTTTTTTTACCCTGAAACATTTCCTCAGCTATGACACGAGGCTGAGAGAGCGATGATGCGATAAAATCGACCGATATCAATATTCCAAATAGTTCCTACTAACCTACACCTACCGTCTTGTAGGGATCAAGTCTTAGCCTGGCCGCGCAATAGGCAGCCAGGCTGCGGCAGCCGAGAAATTGATAGGATTTCGTGGCTGCCTAGTACGCGGACTCCCATACGCCGTCATTATGTTCGGGTGGCTGCAGCAGCCTGGTTATATTCTCTTTCGAAAGAAGAGTGGTAAATTTTTTTGGTCACCCATCCGATGTCGAACCATTGCAAACGTTACTTAATATCAACCATCTCATCGCGTGTGCGTTACCTACAGCAATTAAAACCTCTAACTACCTACTGAAAAATCTTACTTAAAAAGTAAATTATAATGTAAATCTTACTAGGTACAGGTACTACCATTTATTACTCTCACAATCATTTCATAATAATATTTCGTCTAATTCAATAATATAATTATGTAAATAGCTAAGTAGGTAGGTACATACTTAAGTAGTAAGTAGAAAGCCTAGCCTAGGAACTACCTACTACTTTTTTTTAACCTGACCGTAGGTAGTCACTTTTTTCACCCATGCCAGCAATCCACTTATTTATTTATGAATCCAGGTAGGTATTATGTGGGTATTATGTTATTGACGCAGTCAAGCAACCAAAAACAGCACAATATAGTCTACTATAATTTCTCTTTGTCATATAAGTACCTAATTGTACTTACTTGTAATTATTTTAATTATTTCAATGAATATTTGTCATAAATCGCACGCTTACTGCTTACAAACCCATCACACCGTTCGTTCGTCACTGCAGCTTTCAAGTATATATAAAGTACTCTGTGACTGCAGCGCATTCGCGACTATTTGCGAACTGAGTGCGAACCGAAATCGTGGCGCGTAGGTATGACTCGCGTTCCGGCCGTTTGTATGAAGAGCTAGTACTAGATATATGTACCGTGCATGTGGCCTACCCACTAGGTAGGTACAGTCGAGGACATAAATATGTATACACTTTTTGAAATTCAAAAGCGATTTTCTCGCATGTTTAACATTTAAGTGTTAAACTATTACAAAAATCATAATAGTATATGTTAGAAGATTCTGCCTTTATAATATCTCATAATTTCAATCAGTAGTTTAAGAGGAAACGGTGTTGAATTTTACTAATTGTATACATATTTATGTCCTCGACTGTACATAGCTTCGCAGGTATTCCACAAAGGATTGACTCTGTGGGTATTCGCAGCGCTACTTAGGTAGGTACTACCCGTGCGCGATAAGTTGAGGCCTGGCGCGGTTACGTTACAGTCGAGTGCTTGTATACTAGACGTAATGAAGCATGGCTCCCGTATCACAGAGCCCGTATTGTAGGTACGTGTAGCTGGATTATTATTATTCATGCAATAAGTGCAAATACGGGCCCGGGCGCCATCAGGGAAGTGCAGGGGAAGCAGGCGAGGGAGTCGCGTTGCACTCGGGTCCTCGGGTCTCAAGTTATCGCGCATGGGTAGTCGATACCTACCTCTTCATCTTCTTCTTGTGCCATTGTAGTTTAAAATAGTGAAAGTATTAGTAGTTGATTAAAATAAAACCCCTTTCATAAAATTTTCCTTGCTAATTAAAGATAGTTTGCAATAAAATTATGAAGTTAAATTCGCAACTTTTTTACGAACAACTGTGACAGAAAATTACACTTTTCCATTATTATTTTTATTAGAAAGTCAATTATTTCCAGTCAGTAACTTGTTAGAATCTGTCAACTACCACTGTCTACTATAAGGTTTTTCACAAAAGACTTTTTGGCGGAAACTTGCAGTGTGACGTTGCATTTTCTTTTTTATTTTCATTAATTCGTATATTTTGAGATTAATTGCATATTATCGGTGGTATTTTATCCAAAAAAGATCAATCCATGTGTACCAGTGTAGTGAAATGAAATGAATTACTTACCTAAGTGTATCGTGACTTTTCAATTTGTCTCAAAAAGTCCGTGAAGAGTTTTAGTACAATGACTTGACAATGAGCACCATTATGCCACCATTGTAGTAAAACATGACTTTTATGGACGGTGACTGACTGAGGACTGTGAAAGTGATAATTATTGTGACTGGAAATTATAATATAACTCGACACTAGCAGAAATAAGTCCTAATTTGGATTTGGTTGCCAAACTTAAAAATAAGAAGAAGGTTTTTCACGTGTTCTTCCAGTCCAGATTTTGAGACATGTCTCCATATCTCCTTAATTATTTTTCACTTCAATCAAAATCTCCTGGATTTTTATGATGTGAGCCAAGTGTACACAGACGTATGAGTAGTACCTACAAACAGACTAAGCAAAAAAATTTGAAGCCAATTACACCTACAAAGAAAGTGTAGCTGTTACAGAGCCGAACTAAGGCCGGTAAAGATTTTTACGTCTATGAATGAGGGGCGGCGGTGGCGGGCGGAGATAATCCATACTAATATTATAAATGCCAAAGTAGCTCCGTTTGTTTGTTTGTTACGGTTTCACGCCTCAACTACTCAACCGATCATCATGAAATTTGGTATACAGATAGCCTGGTATGGAGAAGGACGGTTTCAAGGTCAACCCGCGGGGGACATCTAGTAGTCTGTTTTGCACATATTTTCACGAAAATGAAAGAAAAGTATAATTTAGTAAAGGTTTTATTGAAAGAAAATCAATTCACTCAAAAAATTCAATTCACAATCATTTATTCAAATAGACCTTCGCAGGCAGTTATGAAAAGTCTGACTCTAATTCTCTAATACCGGTTCAGAAGGTTACATTTGCTGAGAAGAGCCGACAATAAGCTCAGCAATAACTCATTTAAGAGCACTCAGCTCACCATACTTTTCAAACAAAAGCTCTGTACTTATGATGGCGTTTTAAACATTTTTCGTTAGATGTTTTAAACAAATTGGTATCTTGTGAACTATATCTAAAGTGTGACAAACATACAAACATAAAAAAAAGTGTGAAACAAATTCAGTAAAAGCCTCCGAAAAACAGCGTTTTTTCACAAATTTTACCTGAACTTTAATATAATCGATTTATCGCCCCCGAAACCCCCTGCATACTAAATTTCATGAAAATCGTTGGAGCCGTTTCCAACATTCAGATTATATAATACCTTCGTATTCTAATGATTTTGAGCAGTTTTTCATTGCTTGAAAATATGGATAAAACGCCGTTTTCTAAAAATATAATTTTCTAAATCGATTTATCGCCCCCGAAACCCCCCCCTGCATACTAAATTAAATGAAAATCGTTGGAGCCGTTTCCAACATTCAGATTATATATATCACAAACTACCAAGAGAACTAAAGTTATATATATATAGGTATATACAAGAATTGCTCATGGTATTAGATAGATTATAAATACATCGCCTCTATTCATCGAGGCTGATGTATAAATGGGGGCTATATACAACCGAGGGCTCTGGCGCTATCTCTCTTTTTTCGCAGTGCATCTTTATCAAACATTATGTTGTATGAAACAACAAGCTTTTAGACTGTGCTTGCGTTGAAGTTGCGTTGGCCATGCTGAGCCGCCTTAAAACAAGCTTAGATTCATTACATAACATTTACGTTCTAATCGCACTGACAACAATTGCGAGCCCCGGCGCGGCGGCAAAACTAAAAAGTAAACTAAATGAATTTAATAAGTAAATAAATAGTAAACTTAAGCAGACTAGCCCCCACAAACACCAGCAGTTCACAAGTATGACGCGTATGGCAGCCATAGCCCTCCTCGCTGTATTGGAGGGAAGTGAGCGACCCGTCACATGATGCCGCCGCAAGCAAAGGCCTTAAAGTGAGAATGACTTACATAGGTCTGCCTTAGAAATAAAAAAATAAACTAAAGGGAAACTACTAATCACACAATTTGTTATCACTGTGAGTACTGTGACTATTGACAAGTTTAGACTAAATATCATTTAAATAGAAAATATAAAAATTAGCCAGACATAATATATCAATGCATTTATCTATTTATATAAAAATTAACCCCTATTTCTTCTGGTCACGCTATAACCTGAGAACGGCTATACCGTTTTTTTTTTTAAATACTTTCTAATACTTGCTTCCTAGAAGGTACGTAGATTAAAAAATTAAGAAAGTTGAAAATAACAATGAGGGCAGGAGGAAGCATGGGTGCCTGCTCTTCGTTACGCAAGGGCGAAGGGGCTGCACTGCCCGCAGCGCCAGAACTGATGCAGAAGTGAATTTATGGCAAAAAAACCTCATCCTCATACCTCAACGATGAATATCACGGAAACCATGAGCTTGCTTCAAGTTTGGGAATACCGGGGAGAAGGGTATCCCCACTCCACTCCCCGCTTACCCCGCGTCCCACCTGAGTCGATGCAGAAGTGAAATTATGTCAAAAAACCTCATATATAACCTCAAACTTCAACCATGAATATCTCGGAAACCATGAGCTTGCTTCAAGTTTGGGGGGTACCGGGGGGAAGGGAATTCCCTCCCGCACCCCTCGCACACCCCTCTTCCCCTGCCCTGTGTTACGTCTCCGAGAGTTTTACACAAAATAAAGGAGACGGATAAAAGTGGTATAATATTCAGAAGAAATTTGAACAGCAATATGATATACCTTATTTGAAAGGTTATTAATAAAGCTACTAGATTAAGAGAAAAAAAATTTTTTTGAGCCATCCGTTTTTGTAAAAAAGTGAAAACGTTTCAGCAAAATTAAAACGCAAAGTGTCTTTTATATATTTGTCTCCCGAGCAATAATATACTATAATTTAACTAAAATTGCCGTTTCTATTGAGGTCCTTGAGTTTTTATTTTAATTTGACCTGTATATAGCTCCATGTTAATAAATTGAAAAACTATTGAATAATTTAAATGAATTGCAATATCAAAACGTGTCGTTATAAGTTCAAATCTGTAATATCATAATGATAGACAGACATGACATGACGTTTATAATTTGTTTGTTTGTAATTATACGTAGATAGAGGATTAGGTTACCTCTATCCTCTATATACGTATAATTAATCTTTCTGACTGAGTGTCATTCCACATGGCTGCCAACCTTTAGATAATATTTTTAATGATGCCAACTCATCTTTTTTTTTCCGAGACTCGAAATTCATTTTCAGTTTAAAAAAAACGGAGAGCTCTAAAATCTTTTTAAATACTCAAAAAAATCTAAAAAATTACGTTCCTTCTGCCTATATAGCTCAGATTGTGGTTCAAATTATGAATTATTTTAGTACCAAGCCCCATACATTTTTTGGACGTCTCCTTTAATTTACCGAATCCGTCCCCTCGATACATTATATGTAAACAATATATAAATCTTTAGATTTCTTAAATTTTGTGTAGATTCCTTTAGATACAACGTATGGCACGTAATTTTAACATAATTGTTGATCATACTTTCAAATTATCGGCTACGAATGGTAATTATTTCTTAATAAAAACACCAGAATAAATATATTGAATTTGTAATGAAATCAAAACTAACCGATGAAACGTTATTCCTGGTAATTCCTTATGACTTGAACTATCACACTTATAGGCACTACACTTAACCATATTTAATCCAAGATTTTCGCCCTATTTCTACAAAAACAATTAATATTTCGCAATAAAACCAAATAAAAAGATTCAGTTGTTGACCCGTCACACGGATTATCATGACAGATCAGATGACGGAAAATGACTTCAATTTATCTTTTTAATATTAGTATAATACGTAAAATAGGTTTATTTTGTTAGTACTACTCATACGTCTGTGTATAGGCCAAACTTAAAACATTGGAGAAGATTTTTTTTTTTTATTTCTCCTTTTTTTCCTTTCTTTCCCTGGATTTTTGGCATAAATATACCTCTTTCTTGCAAGTTGGGGTTTGCTTGGCTTGCAGCACTGGCAAAGAGTATAATTATGTTATGTGGTATGGTAATGGTAACCCAAAGAAATTGGACTAACTTTATTCTATGTGGTAACCCACGACCAGCGTTGCCAACTCTACGTCTTTTTACGTAGATCTACGTACGAACTTCAGTCCAAAAATTTACGTATTTTTATTAAATTTTACAAATATGCAAAATTACGTCACTGATTAGGCTGAATGATCAGAATTTCCCAGTACTATCGCGATAAAAGTTAATAACCTCAACTCGCCACACAACAACACAAAGTGTGCAGTCCATAAAGCAGTGACTCTCTCATCGCATCTCATGTGAGTGTATAGACCGAAACGTCCCATTGCGCCGTAACACAAATAAAACTTTACCTAAAATATAATACGCTATTAAATATTTATTTTTTTATACAGGCTTACTTTACACGAAAAGCGGCTTAAAAATAAACCGCGAGCCTACACAGGAACACATTCAGCTATTTAATAAAAATATTAATAAATTTAATTTGCCTGGAAAATTCGTTTTATTCAGTTTCACCTACCATAACCTCTTCATTTCATTAAAAAAAAAGTACCAACTTTCCATAAGCAAGTTTTACTAATTCTACGTAATTTTCAAATATGGCCTACGCCTTTTTTTAAATCTGAGTTGGCAACACTGCCCACGACCCACTTCGGTCCACTTCGGTCGGAGGAGCTTTATTTTCTTTTATTGTGATTTGATGTTTGTGCCGTATTAGAGTTCATATAGTGTGAGAAAAAAGACACTGGCACGCTGAATACCACTCGATAATATGAAGTCTTATTAAGTGAACATGTGTATTTTATACCGAGTGTGAAACAGTGAATTGTTTAAAATTCATGGAGCTGAAGGTCTGGGTCGAGGGAATACAAAGGATTGTATGTGGGGTCACTGAGACCACAACTTGCCAGGTCAGTATAGAAATTCTTATAATTTAAGTTGTTGACGCATCACAAACAGCGGGGATGCAATTTCCCCCTAATTTTACCTATTTCTATTGTATGTTTGTATGATAGTCACTTTTTTCACACAGGATGTAGTATTTGCATTAGCTCATGCCACTGGCAAAGTTGGTAGATTCACACTGATAGAGCGCTGGCGAAATAATGAACGACTTCTCGCACCCCAGGAATATCCACTCAAGGTACTGACTGAATAATCTTATTTATTTAAATTGTTCCGGAACTGAAGAACAGTTTTTATATTGCTGTTTGATTTGTTACTTAGAATAGGAAGGTGGGGTATTGTTTAGTATAATATATTGTAGAGAAATATCTTATCCTAGGAAAACATAAGAACACTGGAATGTGGATAGTCTTTTTTCATACTACTGAGGTATTAAAAAAGCACACAGTGTGTCTGATGGTAAGCAGTTACCGTAACTAATAGACACATGCAACACCATTCATATCACACCCTTTTTGGAAGTCCTCATACTGTATTTAGCTATTATTACATTATTTTTATTACTTTTAGATCCTAATGAAATGGGGTGAATATTCCAATGATATACAGTTTATATTAAGGCGCTCTGATTCCGGCAACAACCAGAAACCATCTCAAGATAACAACTCAAGATCTCCAATTGGAAATGGGTT
This sequence comes from Achlya flavicornis, assembly GCA_947623365.1. Taxonomy (NCBI): domain Eukaryota; kingdom Metazoa; phylum Arthropoda; class Insecta; order Lepidoptera; family Drepanidae; genus Achlya; species Achlya flavicornis. The sequence goes on from OX392488.1 coordinate 7,249,842, forward strand.
TGTATTAATTAACACAATATTCACTGCTTAGAGACTCAATTTAAATTAAAATAAGGCTTGTATTTAATGGAGCAGCATATTAACTGTAATTTAGGATTAAGAAAAATAAAAAAAAAATTGATAGGTTTGCAACTAATGACTTGCTTGCTCTATTGCACCTATTTTTGCATCAACTCTGAAAGATATGAGCTGGCTTGGTTGAACCCAAGGACTACTTTCACATAAGGAAAGTTGTCTTCTGCCATTTTCATAAGCTATTCCAAGTATCATAACTAGAAAGCACCCCACATTTTACTACCAATCAGTCAAGTAGTAATTATTTTTCAGTTTGTTTTAATAAATATTTGAGTGTATTCCGAACCGTAAATTCAAATGTATGTAGGTACTAATTTAAGGCACTGATTTAAAGAGGCAGTTTTAAATAGCGGTTTTGGTAAGTTAAAAATTATAAATGACAAGTTTAATAACTAGTTCAGCAGTTAAAACTAAGCAGTAAAGTAAACAAAAATGAGTTTAAAAAAATAATGAAATGGATCAGTGAATATATAATTGAGCAGGAAATAATTAAATGAGCGGTAAAAATTATTGAACGAGCGGTTACGTGTGGGCAGTAATAAATCGGAATTTGTCGGTAAGAAATCTCCTTCTAAGAAATTCTATAAACAATGAGGTGGTAAAGTAGTTTTCGAGAAATAGCGGTGTGACGGACGGACGGACAGACGGACGAAGTCGCACCATAAGGGTTCCTTTTTAACCGACTTCAAAAAAAGGAGGAGGTTCTCAATTCGGTTGTATGTTTTTAACCGACTTCAAAAAAAGGAGGAGGTTCTCAATTAGGTTTTCTTTTTTTTTTTTTTATGTTTGTTACCTCATAACTCCGTCATTTATTACTTAACCGATTTGGAAAATTCTTTTTTTGTCTGGAAGGGTACACTTCCCGTTTGGTCACATTGTCATCAGATCAGGATTTGATTACTTCTTAGTGTACTTTGAAGTCGGTTTAAGTTTTTTGTAAAACAGTCCAATTATTACCTTTTTGGTACGGAACCCTAAAAACAGTACTTAAATAGTAATGAAAAATTTAATTACTTTTGCTTTGACTGAAGGAATTAAATAAAACAAATTGTATAATAATAATAGGAACTTTTATTCGTAATTTAAACGATTACGTGATTGGTCGCATCCGCCACCCGCGCTAATAAGCTCCGCCCAACTAACGAACATTTACCTCTCTTTTCAATGAATTTGAGTTCGAGTGTCACCGCTCGCTATGATCTGCCGAACTATTTATCGAACCGCTCATTCCATCATTTTTACCGCTCATTCAGTTATTGGACTGCTCAATTATTTTTAGAATTGACATTGTATGATAAAATAACCGACTAATTGTTTTTTTATTACTGTCCATGTTTTACTGTCGCAATAATTAATCAACCGCCATTAAATTAAATAACTGCTCAATATGTTTTTCAACCGATCATAATAACATCTCGAATATTTAAATAACAGCTCAAAAAATTAGTTCCCCTAATTTAACATTTATAAGTGCCTTACTAGGGCCTCAACTGAATAAATGATTTTTTATATCATTTATTCAGTTGAGTTTGTTGATTCATAATATATAATATAAATATATTTTATAAAAATAAATAATTATTAATTAATAATTATTATTTATAAAAGTAAATATTTTATATTATAAAAACTTATCAGGGCACATCTTAAAGATTTAATATTTTAACTTGATTACACTGATAAAATAATCTCCACTGTAATAATTTTAAAAGAATTTCAACTTTGGCCTTAACCTGTTGGATCTCGAGAGGGACGCATCCAATAATAACAATTGAAGTCATTGTTATTATTTTAACCAAAAGCCAAGTATTAAATAGGTGCTGAATAAAGTTGGATATAGAGCTATGTAGTGTTTAAAAGATGCTTATTAGAACGAACCATATTACCTCGAAACTTAACAAACATTATGTAATTAAAAAGCTCTTAAAATGCATTCTAACTTAAATCTGACAGAACAATTTTAGTAACCTCTTCCTACTTTAAGAATATAGATAAGAATAAAAAAAACATATTAACAATATAATATTTTTAAGGAGCCATAATACATCAAATCCCAATATATTGGAGAGTCAGAACTCACCAAATCGCATGGGCGCGACACCAACCTATAACAATAACAATGTGAATAACACCTCCCCGGGGAATCCAGTTGGAGTGGTTAAGGGAGTACAACAAGCCAAAGCACCTGAATCTGATAGTCCTGTATTAAAAGATGTCCCACCTTATAGGTAAGTTGATGATTTATTTCAGTAGTTAATAAAGTTTTAAGGAGTTTTTAAGTAATATACATAACTATTTTGAACTAATTAACTATAATTATAATTTCCGTACCTACCTTAGCTTCTAAGAATAATAAAAAGATATCATTTATTGTTTGTATGGCATCAAATATCCAACTACAATATACTGCACACAAAAAAAAAATGGTGTAAGTAATAGATCTTTTAATTCTTTTAGGACTATTATATACTATTTACAGAACATGCATTTCCTTTAATATACATTAAGTGAGATCTCAAGGGACCTCGGATTTTTTATCTCTTAAAGAGGATTTTAATTTACACAGTTTGCCAAATAGCCAGGTTTGAAATATCAGTTGCCTTATTTACAGAGGTTCTCACTAAGAGAGGTCGAAATGTACTGTTTTTCATGTATGGAGAAGGAAATTTTAAGTAAAAATGATAAAATACAGAGAGTATGTAGTTATTTACTTACATAAGTACTAATTGTCTCACGTTAAGTGGCTATTGAACTAAAAAGACCGAACTATAGAGTTAAAAATCTATAAAATGACATAACAGTTGTAAAGATTTATCCCAAATACAAATTCGGGCAAACAATACATATCCATTTGCTTTTTTTTTAAATGAAGAGAGCCCCCACCTCCTTACCGTTCTCCACCGCCACCGTCTCAAGCCCTCCGCAAGTCCCCCAACCGCAACCGAGGCCCCCGGCCCGCGCACATGTCCCCCGTGAACCTGCCCGACGAGCCAGACACAAGGAACCCCGAAGCTGTCAGTTACAACAGCCAGTACAGAGAGCTTGTGTCTCTTGTCAACTATCAGAGAGAGAAGCTTTCTAGTCAGCAAGTTGATCTTATTAAGGTGGGTTTGAAGTTGTTTCATGTTTGTTATAAGGTACAGCTGATGGTAAGGCTCAAGCCACATAGAAGCTGGCGCGGATATTGCACGGGAGTGTGTGTTCAAATTGCGACTTTATTTCCATGCGTTTTGTACGAAATTTGAATGGAATGGAAATGCGCCCGTGTCATGTCCACGCCCGCGCCACTGTCTGCGTGCGTATAGACATTACCACGGGGATTGCCAGTTGTTCCCAGGTGTCAAAAGGTATTTTTGAAAAACTCGGTTATTGTTTAGATTGGGAATACCACTTGGTATTCATTACATAGCCGCCCGCACGGCAGGGCATCAGGTTTTTAGTGTAGGTTTAGTCCTCTGCAACTTGGGAAGTTCAATATTTCTTTTTATTCATTTATACCATTGAGGAAAAATCCCTTTAGAGCCATTCCACAACTAGTCAGTGATTTTGCTAGGATTTTGAACATTAAGGACCAATCACTGCATCGTGTGGTCTTGACTTGGCCAATCAAAGTGCATGTGTGACTTAAACAATTAGAGCGCATTGTTGGTGGTGGGAAATTGGCGGAATATATTTCAAGCAACAACATAGCGCTTCTTTGGGTTAATTGTTCGATGATTTATACTTTCTTTTTTTATTCGGAACTGACTGATGCATGAAGCTCTTATCTGGTTTGTACACCCTTCCGTGGTCAAAAGATATTCTGGAACCATGTGAAGGGTGCGGACTAATAATGGTCACATTAAGAAATATTCATAATGGTCCATAAGGATTTTCAAGGGGTGATATTTGTAATATTATATGTGAGATATACTAGCTCTAATAATGGTGGGAAATATAAACAAAGTCGCGACGCGGCGGCGTGAGAAATATTACGAACACAATACGAAACATAGAACCTCAGCGCTTAGCGGTTTTCTAGATATCCTGGGAATAATCTGAGATGTATCGTAACTATATTAACTCGAATCTGATTACTATGTACCATTTGCGAGTTTGCATTATATAGTTCTATTTACTTTATATCAAAATTTCGTCGTGGTGTAGCATGAGTAGCCGTTCTTAATCGATCGGCAAAGCTAAGCCACCGTCGAAGTCGGTAGGTACCTGGATGGGTGACCGGCTAGTGGTATTTCATATCGAGCGTTTCTGTGCTTCGGAAGGCACGTAAAGCCGTTGATCCCGGTTATTACTTAATTGTGATAGTCGTTAAGCTATAGTTGGATCGCTCCTAAGCGGCTTGAAAAATTCCAGCAGTAGTTGACCACTAGCCTACGTCCACCGATCCGCAGTGGGCACGCGTGGTGGAGCATTGCCCATTCCCTTACACCCTCATTTGTGAAAGGAGGCCTGTGCTCAGCCGTGGGACAATAAAGACTGATGATGATGATATCAAAATTTAAGTGGTGCATAGAAAAAAATAACCGAACATTAATCTGTATTTTGACATTACAAACAGACAGTTCAATTTTATTTATTTGTATAGATTGCGATTTAAGGTTGTAGAACAAAGGTAGTTTATCGTCTCACAACTTTCTATATAATAATATACTTATGGTTTATTTCTGTGATTATCTTGGGCTTACTAACCCTTTTTAAATAACTTTGTGTTTTGTAAATAAAAATGAGTTTTTCAATGATGTTTAGTATGATGCGGAGATCGGGTACTGGGAGACCAAAGGTCGGGAGCAGGAGCGACAGGTTGAGTTGCTGCAGCAGCAAGTCAGCTCCGCAGATAATCAGCTTCGAATTAGTACTGAACAGGTAAAAATACCATATACACATAAAAAAACATGGAACATTCTTTACAAACGTCTGATTCCAAACTAAGCAGAGCTTGTACTATGAACCAGGGATGTTACGGATGCAGATTTTTCCTCATCCGCGGATGGGAATATTTGAAGGCTCAAATCCGCGGATGCATATGCGGATCTTAAGATATTTTATAAGAAACTATATGGGTGGAGAAATAAAATAATAAAAATTCTTCTGGGTATATCGATTTTAGATAATTTTTCAATGACGTGGTGTTACGGCCCTAGCCAGAGTAGTTTTTATGCATATTTTACAGCCTTATCCTTGTTATGTTCATTTGGTTTTAAATAATTACAAATCGCACTTTGCGTCGGTGGTGACATTGTAAATTCAGTCAACTACAGAAGTCTCGCTTAGCACGCAATGCTCACTGTATATTCACAATTAAACTCGAAAACTGAAATGTTTATACGGTAAAAGCAACTTAACACGGTATGACTGATTTACGAGAAACAAAAGATACACAATAACAAACGCTTCGGATCTTGCCACCGAACGAAATGTTCGCTCCTATTGGTCATTGCGTTCGGTACGTGCCAGTCGCCGGCCCCTCCTATTTTGTTTCTTATCACGACCTGTCCTACATCTGCATCCGCAATAATTATTGCGGATGTTCATGCGGATGCAGATGCCCAAATCGATGCGGAAGCTCCGCAATTGTTGCGGATGCGAATAATCGGAACATACCTGCTATGAACACCAGATATACTGCAAATTGTTATCTTTTCTTTTGATACATATAATATTGTTTAGTTATTAAATCCAGATTCATTCCCACAAAATGAATGTTTGTCCTGGGTGGAATTCTAACCACGACAACAGGCCCGTCAAAAACTTATCTAAGCTTGATACGAAAATATTTATTGACATTGACCATGACCTTGCTAAAGAGTGTTGACAAGAGGTATATGGAAATAAAAGAGATTAATTTACATATTTAATCATACAGAAACATTTATATTTAAATGAAATTAAAAAAAGTATTAGCATTAACAAACCACTTTCTAAAACAGGTACAAGCATTAACCTACATAGAAGAAGAGAGTGAAATAGTCAAACAGAACGAGAAGACACTCAAGTCTGAGATAGTGTTAGTGAGGTCGAAGCTGGCCAACTGTGAGACCGAACTGTTACAGTGCAAGAATAAAATAAGAAAGCTGATGGAAGACATTCAACAGGAAAACAGGTTTGTATTCGTAAAATAATCTTAACAAAACCAAAAAGGAACGTGATTATGGAAATTATTACAACAATAATGTACACAATGCTACACATCAAGCTATACATTTCAAGTATAATCCTGATCCTCCTGAAACAGGAGGGCTAAAAAGGAAGCTAAAGCAATATTGCTACGGAATTATTTTTTTCGAATTCTCGGCAGAACCTACGTAATTCCAATATTTTTTGGTAAAGTAATTACTCATTATATACAATTAAATTCATTAACGGAGTCGGAATTGATGAATTGCATAAGATCTGCTGTAAATTCGAAAAAAATAATTCCGTAGCAATATTGCTTTAGCTTCCTTTTTAGGGGGCCTGATCTCTCATTGTATAGGATTTCTGTACAATGAGAGGTCAGCTTATATTGGAAATGTATAGCTTGATCTGTAATCGTGCGTACTCCTTGAATGGTATCTTCTATATTGAATAAACATACATCAATTATTAAGCGAAGCTTCTTAATATTTGGTCCAACCACCCCATATGAAAATAAATTTGTAGAGGCAATTTTAAATCAAAGACCGGCAAATTCTATAATTAGGTACTACTAATTTTGACATATTCTCTAGTTCTTGAGATACAGACTGACGAACTTCAACATTAATCATCAATATTTTTTCCGATTTTTATCAGAATTTAAATAACATACAGCAGTTTAAGCATTTTCCTGACAAATATTATACAAAGAAACTTAGTTTTAAATAAATTAAATTGACTTAAGTTTTTTCTAATACTTATCCTGTGATCCTTTTCATTGCCGTTGTCAAAGTGCTGTAAAATACATGGTCATAATAATAACGTAACAATTCCAGACAAGCATTGGAGCGGTCAATGCTCGCCGAAATGGAGAACCTGCAGAGTCAAATACAACAAGCTAAACATGCCACTGAAATTAACCATCTCACCGCTGAGAACCTGAAACGTGAGGTACGACCAAACAAATTATACAATCTATGCAAACCGTTTCCGGGAATAGCCCAATATTAACTGTCAATATTGGGCTATTCCCGGAAATGGTTAATCCTAGGTCCAGCATATTCTTAGGCATAGCTTACTGAAATTACCATCATAATCAAATCAGCTGTTTACCATGTTGTGGCCAATATTAACGTATCAGAAACGCATTCTCACACCGGCCGCACTGTATTATCATAGGAAGCTACATAATCCCCGATTATTATAAGCTACTTTTTATCCCGGGAACGTGGGAAGACGAAGAAGAACAGCGAAGAGATAGTTTGTATGTTTTGATGAAAATTCGTTCACAATAGCGGCCAAGCGGAGCTTGTACTATGGAAACCAGACAACTGATATACAGTTACATATACTACTTTTTGTATGTAAATATATATTTATTATACATTACACCCAGACTCAGGACATGTTTATGTAGAAAATACTTGTCCTGAGTGGGAATCGAACCACAATCTGCGGCGTGATAGGTGGGATCTTAACCAACCACACCAACTGGCCAGTTAAATCGCAAAGCAATTCATAGATGGCGCTCCCAAGACACGCCGTTAACTAAAAAAAACAATAGTTTGAGGGTGTAATAGAATGACTCGTTATTTCAGCACTTCAAGGCTGTTTTTTTTTTATTATTGCATATACCCATGGTGTTTCTTCTTGTGAAACATAAAAATGATTTTAAATATCTTCGAACAATCTTCACACATGCATGACTATCTGCCTTGAAACTAAGTAGGTACAGTTTGTATTATGGAGACCAAGGGATCTAATTCGTTCACTTTACGTGTTATATACAGGGTGGATACGACAATACGATATATATACCCCGTATATAATATACATTGACTGGTAGACTAGCCCAAACATCCACTTCGCTTTACTAATATGGCCGCTACTCAACTGGGCTATTTTTATTTTGTTGAAAATGTCAATCAAGAAATATTTAGATTATAGTTTTTTTTCGAGACTTTGCTTGCATTCTCCTTTCAATATAAAACACATAGTTACTAGAGTAATCTAGGAAAATTATAGGAAGTAAATAGTGTTTGTAGTCGGGCAAGCTGCAAGTCGAAACTTTGTTCACAAATATTCATTTGTATGTGCTCGAAAGATAACGTCTAGGATTTAAAAATCGTCGATGAAAAGTAGTTATTACTAACTCGGACTTGTATTAATAATTATTCTGTGCTCGGAATACAGATTCGAGGCGTGAGAATATTATTCTACAATTCTTATATTAAATAAAATATTTGACGGTAAGGTTATAAAATCATATACGCGCGCACGCGTGAAAGCAGTAGTGATGCTCGGTCCATATAATGTATTTTTTTAATATTTTCAATTGATAACAGGTTGGAGTTCTAGAAAGTGCGATAATGGAGAAGAAACGGCAAGTGGAGCGATTAGTTCAGGAGATGAAAGAAGCCAACCTTCAAAGCTTGACGGGGAGTGTTGATGAGCTGCGACATCCTTTAGATGGTATGTTTACCGTGCAACAAATCTAAGAAATACCTTTATACATCCTTGAAAACAAAGAAAAGTAGTCCTTGTATCTTTACAATAAGGTTCATCTATATATTATATAATTAACCATATATTTAACAAATAAACCTTATTGTGACGCTATAAGATTAATTTTGCTTTAACATTCTTCAACGTCAAAAAGTATTTATTAGATTTGTCAACTAGTATAAGAAAAATACCTATATTCTTGGATTTTTCTAGTGACGTCATTAGTTACATTATTATATTTTTTTTTACAGGATTATGTAAAGCTGGCAGTGCACGAAGAATCATCGGATCGCCGCGTCAACTAGAAAACGCAGCACCCACTAATAAGAATCCACACGGAGTATGGGTATAACAACCCCCTTCAGATGATTTGATTTGGTAACGGCCATTGTATGATCCCCCTATTAAGAATTCGACGACAAGTAAGATTCACATGAAATCGAACAAAACGCAATTGTATTTAAGTAGGTACTGATATATATTGCGCGTGTATGTATATGCTATACAAAAATGCAGTACATTTATTTTATGCTTAGTGAATAATTTATTAGTTTGTGTTCAAATTAGTGTCATATTTTAAAATAATGTCACAGAGTGTTTTATGCGTTTTATAAATTGAGTTTTTTTTTACAAAATGTACGTGTGTAGTTTGTGTAATATTTTGAATTAATATTTTTATAGAAAAAGTATTATTATGTCTTGCCGTAAAAAACTTTATATTTTATTATTATTAGGTACATAGTGATTGGATTGTTCAGAAAATACAAAAAGTATCGTAATGTTGTATGTACAAAGGTAGTTCACATTTGAGGACACACACAACCCTTAGCAATCTTTAGCCTATTTAGCGGCCTACAGAACTATCTGTACTAAGTAGTACTGCCCTATAATGTAATAGACAAATTAAATATTTAGGAGCAAGATAGACTATTTTGTATCATTACCATTTCTTACTCATTTCATTATACTTAGGTACTAGGTTTGGTACTGATAAGTCTTAGAAACAATTTGGTACTATATCAGCGTTTTATTCTTTTATTTGTAGATACGATGTCATTTGATATCTGACGAAGTATACTATACCTAATTACGTGTTATTATTTGCAATATAGAAGTAATTTTAATTATAATAATTATCTAGTCGGAAATATAAGCCATTGCAATATTTTATAAACCATACTAACATTCATATTTATTAGAATTTGAATTGTATCATGCATTTATGAGAAATCGATCTTTATCGGAAATAGACTAGCATAATAGATGTTACAAAGCTATACATAATTTCTATAAGACTTGAATTGTATTTAAATTTATAATGCATGGTTACTAGTAGTAATTAGACGATTTGTGTATAATTCATGTATGGAATAAAGTTCATTTAAATATACGTAATGTTGTTTAATATAACCCAATACATTTTAATGGTATTATGATGAAAACACGGTTGTTAATTAATTCTTATATTCAATAAAACTTATTCATAGTATGAAATTAAATCTTCTTGCAACAACTATCATAAAGAATAAAACTTTCTATACAATAGATGCCATAAATGCGCAACGTGACGTTGTACTTCCAAGTGTTTTAATATTTTTATCTCTCGAGCAGAATTATTATATTAATATTTACAATATAGGTTCATAAATGAATATTCTCATTAATAAATAAATCATCAGTACCCAATATTGGAATTCTACGAAAATAATTACACATTTTATGGGAGAGATTCTACCATGAAGCACAAATTGATCTTCATAATGAGAACTTCATGTTTTACAAATAAATATAAATCGAATTATAATTTCCATAAAGTAAAAATCACATTTCAATACTTGAAATTTTATTGTTCAAGGCAATTTTCGTTTGCCATTTTCAGACCGAAATGAGTAGACACTTCACACATTTACATCATCAAATGAAAGAGGCATCTTGAGTCATTCGAATGGGGCAATTATTCTTCAAGAGGTTGTTTAAGTCAATGTTTGTCACCATAATGTTGTCTCCATTATTTTAAAGGACACTCATTTCAAGCCCATTGCATCCTTAAATCTAATGTGACAGTATATACTATGCTTTCTCTTCTTTCTCCCTGTTATATCGTTCTAGCTCTTTTAGGAATTGTCCTTTAGGTTTCATGACATTGGGCCTGTCACCGCGGCACTTAGGGCAAAACCATTTCCCTTTGGGTTTAGTTGTGAGTGAGACACAGGAGAAATGGAACCACTCTATGGGGCAGAGGTCGTTGTCACAGAGGATCATTTCACCAAATGAGATCTGGTCACAGAGACAGTAGCGCGGCTCGTCGGGATCAATGGCGTCGGTTTCTTCTGGTGGAGTCTCTGAACGCTGTGCGACTTGGCGCGCTTTACGCTTTTTCTTCTTGCCTATACCTGTAAAATAGTTGAGTATTATAAAATTTGCAGAAACTGGATATCAGGTGATAGATAGATGACAGTAGAATGATGAGATTATAATACCTTTCTTATGTGTAGTATTGTGTGCATGTCGCTCACTATCTCTTTCACTGGAGTCAGCACCATCGGTAGCAGCGCCTGCTGTCGTCCTCGATCGACGAGCACGTTTAGACCACCTCTCACCTAAAAAGACAAGATTATCTATGTTAGTAACATTTTATTTATTAATATAATCAGCTTTCTGCACTCCAATATAAACTTTAACAATGATACCAAAGCTCACTGTGAGCACAATATACATATAAAGGGTTACAAAGACTGTTATATTATGCTGCTACTATGTATTTTGTGCCTTGTGGTGGAAATGTAAGTTTTTCTTTATTTCTATCTTCTGATACAAAATTCTTAATGTTGTTAACAGATCTTTATTATTAGCAGATTATGATATTTTATACAAAAAGTTGATTTTAGTTTTCTGTTATGAAATATCATGTAAAGTATTTTTAGCAATATCATTATGGATAGGAAGAAAAAGTGAAGCATACCGCCAGTTTTATCCCTTTCAACTTTTTCCTTCTCCTTCTCATTAGTACGTTCTGGTGGGGGTGGTGGCGGCACATGCTGTTGTGGTGCCTGTTGTGTGCTTGCTTCCTTCTCTCCTGTGCGAATTGTCTCTGGGACCGGTGCTGCCTCTTCTTTAGATGTGCCATTTGTGTTAACTTCGAGGCAGGAAACTTGAGGGTTGAAATAAATATTTTTAATATTACATAAGTGTTATAAATTATTTATTATAAATAGCCATAGGTAAGTTAAACTGCACTATGTTAATGCCTCTGAATCATTGTAACAATTTAAATATTATTTTTAATCAATTTAGGTAGGAACTTATGTTTAGTGTCTAACTCACTACAAAATAGTGAAGACCATGTAGACAAAGATGTAGCATGTTAGACCATAACAAGTAAAACAGAAAAATAGCTTGTAACTTACTTAGTTTTTTATGATCAGCATCTAGTGAGCGTTGTTTATTGTCAATAAGATCCTGCAATAATTGTACAACTTGAAGTTTCTCATCGCCTATTTCTTGTGCTGCTGCTAATGCTGACTGTAGGCGCCGAGCAGCCCTGTTGCGCCGAAGCTCTTCGGTGTTTGGTCCTATGCATACTGCTAGATGTTTTTCTGCCTCTCTTACACATTCTGTAAAATAAACTGACTTTAACTACAACCCAATGCGTTATCATGCGGTTAGGACTCACTAGCATACAAACAAGCAAACAATACAAATCATTGATTAGGTTACCAAGGTAATGTAAATGTACAATTCTTTACAGACTCTAATTACCAGTATTGTGTTAAGGGGTTTCTGTATACAGCGACAGTTCGATGCTGCAACAAACTAGTGAAATATTGTGTGTTATTTTGGTCCATTCCCACATAGTCGTAAAAATATTGGTAGGTATGCATACGTAATTAGGTTGAAAGGCAAACGTCAACATAACATTTACAATACTATTGGATGAATTATTTATAACTTACAATGTTGTAAAAGGTTTATTATAGACACGGTAACATAAAAACAAATAAGAAATACAAGTTTTACCTCTGTATGTTACGTCAAGCTCTCGCATACGCGATAAATGTCTTTGTAGATCATTCGGAAGATTTTCTACGCAATCTAAGTAATTCTCAACGTATGTTGCTGAAAGCAACGCTTCTGTGGAAGTTTGATTCAGCATAATTAAAGATTGAATATGGTTTTCACTATCATAACGCGAGATAATTTAGGAAATCACTTTGAAAGCGAATAACAAGTCCGCTACATTCAACAGCCGTCCCGTCAAAGCATCATGATCGTTCGGAAAACTAACAGTCGCTAACAAACGTCATTTATAATTTTTCTTCGTTTATTTTTTTATATTAAATCAACCGTTCAATATATTTCACAACTTTCAAGTTTGTCTTGTTATAATTTTTAAAGGATATGTACCTAATAAAATCTTAAATAATCTATACAATTAATAAAAAAAAAAGTAGAGGTATTTCTGAACGAAGTCGGTTGCATTCCGAATCACGCTACAGTCGACTTGAGCGTGCAAAAGTGAACAATAGGCGTAGATAGAGAATTTTAGATAGATAGGCTGTCAGCGTATAGCGAACAAGATAGCGATAGTTCGACTTATTTACATATATTTGGATTTTTATCGTATTTAGACGAAATTATCTATTAAATTTGCATGATATTGACAGAAAATACACTTGAGTATAGTAATCCTTTGATTTACTTATTATCATTTAAAAAAAAACTACTGAACGATGAATGGTTATGTTTGGTTCGTTTCGTTCACTACGGCTTTTACAGCCAATTACACAACAATTCACCATCACTGCACACTATACAATATCTTTGAGAATATATACAAAGTCCCAAATAACATACAATTAGGGTTTCACAGTTCTCATCATACAAACAATATCTTTTGCGTACACAAACTTGTTTGGCCTCAACGACACTGAGGTCAAACCTTGGTCAAACAATAAAAACCTATACGCGAGATAGGTTATTATATATTTATAATTATAATATAATATAATGAATAAATATTTCATTTCATATATTAATAAAGAACCACAGAACTACAGCTGATATTCGGTCAATAGGTAAGTTTTACTTGCCAAAATTACATTAAGTTACACTATTAATTTAAACAAAACTATTTTATGTAAACATTGGTGCTGATTCTGTTGTTTACAACTAAACTAATTTACTCACACGTCTTTTATGTCTCTTTCTAACAAAGAACATCCTAGTTCTGTCAAATTAGTCCAATGCTTGTTTTCAATATAATTTAGTCGCCATTTATCGCGGTTACGTGTTACGTCTAAATACCCGCAAATTAAGACAGCAAAGACTAATTTGACAGCTTTCAATATGTTTTATCCTTTTTCAATAATGTTTGTAAGAAAGATTATTACGATTGATTACGATTTACAACAGAATCGGCATTATCGAGTTAGCAATTTATTACCATAATAAATGGAATGCTTATACTTGTTTATGCCAGCTATAAACATATATAAACCAAAGATTATTCTATGATATAAACCATAGAATAAAGACTAGCGAAGAAACCCCGCTAATAAATGAAGCGACTTCTGAATAGCTGTACTCATTACTCTTATTGGGATTCGTTGTGCCATAAAGAGACAGTTATATATTTACTATATCTTAAAATAGTAAGGTTGTACACTGTTGCAAGACTTTATTGATCAAGTAAAGGAGATGGCATTTTTTGGCATTACAAATTATGGAAAGGTACAGAATTCGGAGCTATTTAAAAAAAAAGCGCTTATTTTATAATATAGATAGCCAGATTAACTTTATTATTGACAATGGGGATAAAATGTCGTTAAAAATTAGTAATTTGATTTGATTAGTAACAGTCCGGTACCAGTGTTTGTTTCTAAGGCCGTGGATACAAGGCTTTTTGCCTTGTCATATTTATTATGATAGTGTTGTCATTGAAAAATATAAAATAAATTATTAATAAATTGATTTACATAATGTTTTGATTGCTAGTGTATAAAAATAAAAATAAAAAACAGTTTACGACGATGAGATATAGCTAAGAAATGGAATACAATTTGTTTATTTATTTCTTTTCAACTTAAAATGTTTCGATTTTGTTTAGAAATAGAAACTAGCAACACTAAAACCCATGAATATGTTTAGTTCAAGATGTCTCAAAAAGTCCATGAGGAGTTTTAGTACAATGACAACCATTGTAGTAAAACATGACTGGGAACTATAATGTAACTTGACATTGGCAGAAATAAGTACTAATTTGGATGTGGTTGGACGAGCTGATTTTGTAAGTGTAACCGTAAAATGATAACTTAACATTTTCCCCGGCTATCATATAGTGTATTTTAGACCGGGGCAGAATTAAATCTAGACATGAAGGAAGAAAAATATACTTTGTTTGTTTTTTGATTGACAGCTCTCTAAGTGGCCGGGAAGCTATAAAGCAATACCTACTGTTGCAATTGCATTGTTAGACGTAGGACAGTAGGATGCTGTGCTCATATCATGTCAATCATCTGGTACTTGGTATGGGCACGGCATCAAGACAGCCTGTCTCCCCCTGCACCTTTCTTTGATGATATTTTACTAATATATGATGATGATGAGCATGAATAAAATATTATGATTAACTAAATACTGATTTTTTATTGTAGCTACAATAATCCTGTCATCCTTAATTACCTACTTATCCTTAATAATATTATAAGTTTCGATTGTCGATAAGTAAGTTTGTAACTTTCCTGTGTAGTAGACTTAACCTATATGATAAGCGAGAACATCATTGAGCAAAACAAACTTCAACAAGTACCTAGTTATCCTTTTTCAAGTATAAAAGCATCATTTTACAAAGCATAATTGGTAATATGTTATGCATAAAATAAATATTTATGCATTAAAATAGTCAAAGAGGTAAAAAACCGATTAAAGTTAAAGCATTGATGCACTTAACCTCACTTTTACAAAAAATAAGATTTCTCTTTAACCCCATTGTATTTTTTTTTTATTTTTTTTTAAATAGAACCTCATAATATTCGCTATCAAACCACGCCACTTTTATTTCTGTACAAATTAAAAAAGTTTAATGCCAGCGTTCTATGGACTTCTGCCAATCTCCTTTACAATAGGGTTCTGAATACAATAATATCGATATCGACAAAATTTGGTTTAAATAAAAAATAGAAATGGTAAAACTTTCCTGGACGAGACGCGGGGAAGGGAAGCTTTTACGCCGTTTTTGCACGATATTCTTTGTTTTACTTTGATTAACACACTTCAATAATTAAAATCTCAAAAACTATGAAGTTGCTTCTTGAAAAGACTTCGCTGAAAGACTCCTTAGATCAACTACCATCTGTAAAAAACAATGAGCACCAAGACCAGCGTCCCGTCCCAGAAAGTTTATCCTTGCTTCTTGGTTTTACTCTACTCTAATAAATATTTAAACCAACCACGTAATAAATTAATCCTCAAATATTATAAATGCGAAAGTAAGTTTGTTTGTTACGCCTTCACGCCTCAACTTCTCAACGGATCATCATGAAATTTGGCATGCAGATAGCCTATGGTACGGAGAAGGACACATGCTACTTTTTATCCCGGGAACGCGGGTTAAACCGAGGGGGACAGCTAGTTTATAAAAAATATTAAAATCTAAATGGCGGTGGGTGGCTATGCCAGCTCCCATACAAAAATGAATAGGTACATACTTTCTTCAAGTAGGTACTTATACTATAGACAGTTTACAGATAAGGTTTTAAAATAAAATTAAAATCATTTACGCGTTTATTATTAAATTAATCATAAAACAATATTTTTGTGTACCGTTTAGGCAAGTAATCGTTTAAATAAATTATCAATAAAATTATAAATTTATATTTAAATAAAAATGTCGAAAACACAAACAACGAAAAAGGCCTAAAAACTAAAAAAAACTTTTTATTTCTTTTTCTGTTTTGGTATAATTCGTATGCCCTCTTCTTTTAGCTATGCACTTCTGAAGACTGGAATGCATGCTCTCGATCATAATGCCTCACGTTTTCAGCTGGAATCTCTTCCCAAGCAATTTTCAAAGCGTCGCTAACCCACCGTCGTCGGGGAATCTAAAATAAACAATATAATCTTATAATTTTGACACTTTAATCATTTATGGTACTTTCATTGACGGGACGCAACGTAAGGGATGCGGGGGGAAGGCCTTCAACCTGGATCCCCCAAAGCTTTAAGCAAACTCATGGTTTTCGAGATATTAATGGTTGATGTTGAGGTTAAGTATGAGTTTTTTTGATATAAATTCATTTATGCGCCGACTCTGGCTCTGCAGGAATTACCGCAGCCTAGCTGTCGCCAGCCATTTCATAACGAAACGACGCAAAATAGTGATTTTATTAACAATCTTCTTTTATTTAACTATTATATCTAAAATTATGAAAAAAGTCTAAAAAATACGAAATCCCTGACCAGCGTTTCGTGAAGGAAAGTTTATCCTCATTGATTTGTCGATAAGAAATGTACGGCACTATTCGAGCTTATACCAAAATATTTAAAATATAGCAATATTTTGGTAATCCAATTTGTTTTAACCATATAATACGCATAATACTATAATACATAAATGTTAGTCTACAATTCTACAAATTATCAAAGCAATCTTACGAATAAAATCCGAAATATGTTCAAAATGCCGTCTTACCGATGAAAGCTAATAATTTCAGATTCATTTTCCTTTCGGTAGGAATGATATTTGCACTCGATTACAACACACACCATTTTTGTGTTTATCACAGATCACAATTTAATACATTAAGTTTTGCTTGAATCTAAATAAACAATATTAATTTTAAATTTTCGCGTAGTCGTCGTCCGTCTGCTGTATGTCAACAAACTACGACTAAAATAAAAACAACATCTGAGGGCCAACACCATAGTTCACTTTTAGACCTATTCAATTTGGTAGTACAATTAAACCAAACGTAACCACTGACAACTCAAAATGTGTTACAGGCGGTATGAACAGAAACACACAACTATATCTCATTCCTTTTTTATCTTATGGAGTAATCGTATGAAAATTATCGAGACAGATATAAATATAAAGTTTGCGCCTTTGACATTACTTCTACTGCTTTAGTCCAATTTCTTTGATATAAACATACTACGTAAACATGAGAGGACCAATATTTGAGGACCAATCATAACACAGATAAAACAATGTTCTTTTTTTTTCTTTCTTTAATGGCATCACACGGCTTGTGTATTTTGTCAATTTCTAGTTATATTATAAGTTCTAGTCACAATAAATCACTTTCAAATAGTCCTCAGTCAGTCATCGTCCATAAAAGTCATGTTTTATTACAATGGTAGTCATTGTACTAAAAAAATTCACGGACTACTTGAGACAACTTGAAAAGTCACGATACACATAATTCATTTCATTTCACTTTACTGGTGCACATGTATTGATCTTTATTGGATAAAACACCACCGATAATATGCAACAAAACTCAAAACACACGAATTTATGAAAATAAAAATGAAAACGCAACGTCACTCTGCAAGTTTCCGCCAAAAAGTCCTAAAACAATGTTGTGAGCATACAAAAATAAAAATAGTTCCGTTTCTAATCTTTTTATGCCAAGCTGTAAGACTATAGGTAGACCTGTTAGGTAGACAAATAATATTAAGGTGGATGCTCAGCATGAGGCGGGAAATTTGATTTTGTTCAAGTTTTTATTGATTTTTACCCGACTGACCCGGAAGGAGGTTTTTCGAGTGTATGTTTGTTTGTATATATGTATGTCTCTTTCATTGGCACGCTCTGCAGCTTGGCTTGACGGCTTGATGGATTTAAACGTATGAGGTGTCGTTAGATTCGTCTTAACTGTGGGAGTGTCATAGGGTATATTATTTTTATATGGCGTCTTCGAATAAAAAAGAGGGGGGGGGGGGGTATTAAAAACAAAAATGTCTTTATTATAAACTTAAACCTTAAAAATAAGGATTTCCGGTCAAAATTAAACAGTTAAAAGTATATATTTTCTGATAAGTACATTGGGGTGACGTTTGGACCTTTGAATCCAGATTGAGTGACAAGGCTGTGCACGCGTAGAAAAAAATAGCCCCTAACTGTTAAGGGGCTAAATCAAATAAAAATAAATAAAATTACAGAATAATGTTTAATATTTAAATTTACGCAGACGGAGCGTAAAACGTAGCTGTTACGCGCAGCAGCCCATAAAAGTTGGCCTGTTTTATATATTCGTGTAGTATGGCGACGTTCTTTCTAGGCATATTTATTTCTATGGTTTTTTCAAAATTCAAAATTCAAAATTCAAAATCATTTATTCAAATAGACCTTCGCAGGCACTTATGAAAAGTCTGACTCTAATACTCTAATACCGGTTCGGAAGGTTGCATTTGCTGAGAAGAGCCGGCAATAAACTCAGCAATTACTCTTTTCAAAACAGGCTTAGATTAATTACATAATATTTACATTCTAATCGCACTGAAAACAATTGCGTGCCCCGGCGCGGCGGCAAAATTACAAAGTAGACTGAAAAAATATTTAATAAGTAAATAAATAGCAAACTTAAACAGACCAGCCCCCACAAGCAGCACCTGTTCACAAGTATGACGCGTGTGGCAGCCATCGCCCTCCTCGCCATATTGGACTTTAGGAATCTGTAGAGATCTAGATAGATTTTGACACAGATTAATTCTGAGGGTTTTGAGTAAATATTAGACGAACAATTAGTTTATTAGTCTTAAATATATAATAGTATATTAGCAAGGGTAGAAAATAATAGGCAAAATTATTTCCAATTGTTTTTATGATTTGAATGTAGTTTAAGTCTAGTTTAATTTTTTCATCTTTACTATAATGCTTGTAATGTCATTAATGAAAAACTGTTCAGTGGTATAGGACATTATTGTGTTCAAACACCTCTCCTAAACAACTCAACAGACAAAAATATTAAAAATGGTCTCTACCATTGAATTATAATAACCATTTTTAATATTTTCTCTCTATATTAGGTCTCTACATTCCTGGGAATGCCTAACCAAAGCGTCCATCCTGCGTCCTTGTTGGCGTGCAAATATGCGTTGCAAACCGTCCATACCACCAAGAGGTGGCCATGTAATGTTTGCGGTATTATTCAGCCGTTTTGTCTCTAGAATCCAGTCCGGCTTTTTACGTCAGAAAGCTGAAGAGCAGGCATGCTGTCCACCTGAAGTTATGTCACCTGTCGACATTAGTACTAGCAGGGGATATCCATCCAATGTGTTGCCGACTTTTACAAAGTCAAGAAGGCAAAACTTGCAAGTGCTGCTGTCGCAATATACCAGTAGGTGCTTGACGAGTACTAGAAAGTATACTAGGACCCTTGCTATGGTTTCCTCACGATGTTTTCCTGCTCATTGTAAGATTCGAACTCACGACTACTCACTCTGCTCACTATCACAGATCTATCATCTCTACCAAGTGTCTTCCTCGTATAGACGTAAAAGTAATGGTACCTGTATATGGAATGATGCAAGCCAATTCTTGGTTAGTAGGTATAATGAGTAGGAATTGGAATGTCATAATAAATCTCAGTCGTTGAGTTCAATTTTGAGAAAGGAAATTGTAATTCAACGTAATAATTATTATATTCAGGAGTCGAGGTCGTTTAGAACACCTAAAAACATCACCCACGCCTACTTTGTCATAAAACTTAAATGTGAATCGGCAGTGTGGCATACAAACTCAAACTCTACTGTACTGACACCAAATACAATTAAACTTTTTATTTCTTTCGTATTTGACAGGATTATTTTTTGGCAACTCAGTTTGATTGATCGAGTTTTGGTTTTCATTTATAAAACGCTTGTAATTTCTAAATTCTCTTAAAATTTTAGTGTTTTTGTGAAGCGTTTATACCAATGTCATCTACACTTATATTCGTCGGGCTGCCGGAGGATTCAAAAAGCTCTATTACCAAGTATGTATTCGACTAAGTATTTAATAAGTTGGCCATGGTCTCTATCGTTTTAAGATTTTCTGTTATAAACACTAACATGGCAGGTCTATTTATTTTACTTTTCTTTATCTGAATCAGAACAAGCAAAATTATTCAATTCTGTTAATTGGCTTTTCTTAGAGACTAGGAGTCCTCTCATGGTCTCTTCAACAACGTACCTACCTACAAGCAAAACGGTAGCTACTAGGTATATGTCAAGGCAATTTGTCATGACATTTATATAATAAGGAGTATCTACCTACATCATATTTATACACATATGTCTGTGTATTTATATCACTCATCTGGTTTCAATGCTACGTAGGCTTTGCTATGTTTGTGATCTGAAGAAATCCCACTCAGGATATACTCGTTCTCAGTTCTACTCGTCTCTTGAATAAGGTAAGAACCAGCTGGAGTATTGCGTATTTTTGGTGAATGAATTTCATCTAATTAGAGCAATGAATGGTCTTCGTCGTACTGCGTCATTGGATGAAATCATTCATTTTGTTCGTTACGATTACCACCAAAGATACGCGGTAGAGCCCCAGATGATCGTATATTTCAACGACGATTAACTGCTTTTCCTTACATATTAAGGAACAAAACTGCTGTGAACAAAATGTATCCATTTAATTTGATGGTTCAAAAATGTATAAAGAGTAGGACATATCTGGAAGTAACTATACATTAATCGACCTAGTGAGCGTCATACATTATGATGAAAATGAGATTTTTTCATTTACGGTTAGATACATACTAATGTTTTAATTTCAATGTGCAGGCACCCAACCCAGGTTAATTCGCCTAAGTGCATTAAGTCTACTGATATAAACATAACTATAATAACGTAACTAAACTAAGCAAGTATAATTATCCTCGTAGTTGCTGGCATAGAATTGACGAGTGAAAATAACTTTCAAAAATATAAGAATTATGCGCGCACACTTCGGCGCTCATGCATAGCAACATTTCATAACAATAACATTCAGGCGCTTAATTTATTACATAGGCACATAGATATGCTCAGTTCTTCAGCAGGATGATTTATTATGTTATGATTACTTTAGGAACAATATTTATATCCTATACTAATAAACGACCAATATTTACCTATATAAATATGTTTTGAGATCTCGAAAACGGTTCTAACGATTACGTTGAAATTCGCTGAGGTTTTTGGGGGTGAAAATTCGGTCTGGCTAGATCTGATCTCAGAGAAAACACGTTTTTCCGTGTTTCACGTTTCACGCAGATAGTATAAGATCGTTGATTTCATTGTAGCATTTAATAAGCGATAGCCCAGTCAGTGGTCATAGTTAGAATTCGGTCTCGTTGGTCGTGAGTTCGATCCCCGATTCGGTCAAATATTTTTTGTACACCGAACAAAGCTCGGTCAACCAAGTATTATAGTTTAGAAACACTGAAGTATGCCATAACCATATCTGGTAGTAACGAAGTTTCTAGATAATTAGGTACAAACAGAACAGTGACAATTTTAACAGCTAGCATTTTATATGTGAAAATGAACAGGTCATAAAAGATGGCAAGAATGACAGACTTTTAGCATTGCAGATTGCGGAGACAGGCGAAAATACGGCCTCTGATAAATTAACTGCCAACGTCTAGCATGATGTATCGATGGCCGAGACCAAATGTTTTAGTTGTAAACACACGCCATTAGTAACTGGTTGAAGTTTTATCGTAGAAGGGACTGGAGCACAAATATACGCCAACGTACCGGTTAGCTACTACCCTCAAATCAATATCTATCGCCAAACACCAGTTCGTAAGCAGTTACAATTGAAAGCCTTGAAAAGGCACCTGGAATTGTTTTTTCTTCTATACGAACAAATCGGTAAATAAGCCTGCAGCCCGCCTGGTGGTAAGCGGTTACCGTAGCACCTGGAACCGTGTAACACAAGGGGCATCACTCACGCGCAGGAACACTACTTAAAGTTATTTTAAGGTAAGTATTTTTAAGTTTTCTAAGTTATTTTGTAAGTTCTATTTGGCTGCGGTATTCTGTAATGTTTATACATCCCACATAAATGTTGTTTTATTTTGTAATAAGTGATGTTTTATTAACTTTTGAGAACTTTTTAATTTTTGAGAGAGGTAGAGCATAGCGTTTATTCGCTCAAAGAGCAGCTCGACTGGGGAAGTACCTCCACCTTACAGAATACCGCAGCCAAATAACTTTATGTCGTGTAAAGTTGTGTTCCTGCGCGTGAGTAAGGTCGCCAGAGCTCATAGGGGAGGGGGGAAAGGTCGGTAACGCGTGAGCGATGCTTCTTGTGTTGCAAGCGTCCATATGGCTACGGTAACCGCTTATCATCAGGTGGGCCGTATGCTTGTTTACCGACATGGTTGAATAAAAAAAAAAAAAAAAACTTTTAAATAGTGAGTAAACAGTAAAGTATTGGCGCCAGTGTCTGGTCGTATTTGTTTGTAGTGTAGGTATACGGTACTTCAGTGTAATTGAAGGTGTAGGTTGATCCAGATTTATTCCAGTTCAGCCGTGGGCGGCGCTTGCGCATTTTGCCTTGAGTCTCCCAATTAAGGCAAACTACAATCTTGTTTATGTTTTAATGGTTTAGTTTGCTCAAATTAGGAATCACTGTGTAATGTTTTGTTATTTGCAACCGGCGATATATCAAACATACTTTGAACTTGCACTTTTCTTAAAATTCCATGTTTAGATATGTTATGAGATTGAATTGCATACTGTGTGATACTGCGTTGTGCATTGTGTAGACACTCGAGACCGTATAAAGGCTTAGCGCCAGGTGTTTCCAGTGTGTCATTAAAGGTTACGCCATAACACGATAGTGTTGCAACATTCGGTCTTTTCTTGGTTAATTCGACTCGCTTATTCGCAATTGCGAGAAGGAACAACGGACCGAGACAATAGAATTGTCCTTTGAAACGCGTGCGCACAGAATTTATCCCTCTCCATTCATGCAGAGATTTTCGTCATTATTTACAGTTATTTGTAACTACTCTGTTGTAATTACGCCGGAATCAAGATTGGAGTAAGATAAAATAAGTGCAATATGGGTAGGTTTTGTCTTTAAGTGAAATCTGTAGTCAATTGAGTTAATAAATAATTGATCAGTGCGTATATAATGGTGTTACGACAGGGTAATTGCATTAGAGCCAGTTGTGACGGGAGTGCGGTAACAGGATATCATGGGTCGGGTTCCGTGAAGCCTTACTGGGCCGTCTGCGGAGGGCTTATGAAATGCAACATAAAGGGGTGGCATTAGGATCAATATCATCGTTTCATATTTATTAGTCATAAGTATTCTGTCTGCACCAGATACTGACCATTACGGAACGATTTTACGTTTCGTTTTCCGCTATATGTACTTACAATTGGAGTTAATTGGACTCATAATTATTCTGAACAAGATTTCCGCCCCTTTAACCCGCGATTCCCTATTTTACCCCTTTAGACCCAATTTCACCAACATCATAACTGAGTTAGTGACTATGTAACTTTTATCTATACTATAAATATGACAGTTTGTCGGATTCTCAATACAATTATGTCACACACAGTCGTTTATACTATGTATCATAAGTGCTATCCGATGTTGGTAAAATGAGGAGTTTTCTTATGATACCTCTATGGTTAAAATACCTGTGAAATCATATATCAAAGGTTCGAATTATCAACAGTTTGACAGGTATTTTGACCATAGAGGTATCATAAGAAAACTCCTCATTGGGACATAGGCGTTTCATTTCCGGTAATTGTTTCTGAGTGCTAGGAATTTTTTCTCCATTTCCAATATTCCATAGCTTAAGGCATTTGTGCATTGTCTTTCAGTCTTTAGTCAGTTTTATTGGGTAGAGCTCTATTTTTCCTGTTTGCAATTCAAGTGTAAAAGTATATACGTCATTGGAAGCTTCCCGAAGCTGTGAGTGGAGGCGTAGAGTTGAGCCCCGACGACAGTCACGCACGAGCTGTCCGCCGCCGCTGCCGCCCGGCGTCGAACAATGGTGGCACACCCTCGCGGAAGCTGCTCGCTATTACATGCCTCGCTACTCTTTGCGCTGTCTGAGAGCCTGGTGGATTTTTATTTTGCATCAAACTTTTATAACCTTTTGCTTTTGGAGATCTTTCGTTTGTCACATCATCATGAATTGATTATTGGTTTTGTTGTGATTCAGCTTAGCTTAAAAACAGTCGGGGTAAATAAGGACTTTTCAATAGAAAAGAAATTTAAGGTCGGCAACGCGCGAGTGTAGCATGCGTCCATCTATAGGCTACGGTAACCGCTTACCATCGAGCGAGCCGTATGCTTATTTGCTAACTCATTGGTATAAAAGAGAGAGAGCTCTAAGAGAGATAGAGCCGTAGAGCGTAGCGTTTATTCACTCAAAGAGCAACTCGAGTGGGGAAGTACCTCCTCTTTACAGAATACCGCAGCCAAATAACTTTATGTTGTGTTCCTGCGCGTGAGTAAGGTCGCTAGATATCATCGGGGATAAAGGAAGGGTCGGTAACACGTGAGTAGTGTGATTCCCCGTGTGTTGCAAACGTCCATATGACTGCAATAACCGCTTACCATCACGGGCGGGCCGTAAGTTGTTAACTGACTTGGACGTTTAAAAATAACTGAATTTGATGTATTTCAGGTATCATCAAAGTTGGCATAACAACGTAATAACTTTAACTTTATGAGTAATCTATCGATTCACATCATTTTTAACCGACGAAAAAACGGAGGAGGTTTACAAGTCGAGGCGTATATTTTTTTTTTTTTTTTTTTTTTATGTATGATCACGCATAACTTTTGACAGAGTAGTCCGATTTTGATAATTCTTTTTTTATTGGATAGGGTATAGCTCGAAGGTGGTCCCATATAAATATGGATAAAAAATACCTACCCTAAGGATGGGAAAATAGGGATGATTTATTGTTCACTCACAGATTTTAATGCTGAGTTGTGTATTACATCAAAAGAAATCAAAAATTAAGCATGTAGTAATTAGTAGAGTATAGCCACAAAAAAATATAAAATAAAAACTTTTTAACAAAAAAAAATAAACCACCGAAAAAACTGAAAAGCATAAAATAATTATGAATATAACTTGAATTTTATAAGGTTTTGCAGTCGGGGACAAACCAATAACATAAGCTATTACGACAATACGACATTAAATGAAACAACGTAAAATACTCATGTATACGATCAACTTTTACTATGGGACCGGGGGCTCTACCGCGTAACTTTGGTGTTAATCGTAACGAACACCATTAATGAATTTCATCCAATCAGGGCCCACGAATGGTCATCGTCGCGACATACCGCGTGCGCATCATTGGATGGTATAATTAATGGTGTTCGTTACGATTACCACCAAAGTGACGCGGTAGAGCCCTAGCTTTAAATTCGAAAAAATGAATTGCGTTAGCAATATTGCTTAGCTTCCTTTTTAGACAAACATTACATTTAACAAATATTACAAAAAAATACATATCTACGTAGGTTATTGGTTTGTCCCCGACTGCAAAACCTTATAAAATTCAAGTTAAATTCATAATTATTTTATGCTTTTCAGTTTTTTCGGTGGTTTATTTTTTTTTGTTAAAAAGTTTTTTTACTAAATGATGTGGGCAGTGGGAGTAATCTGGATCGATCAATCATACCTAGGTAGGTACATGAGTTAGAAACTAAACGGTATTTAATTTGACAAACTGATGCACTTGAGTTACCGATTATGGTGTTGGGAGCGTCTACAAGTTGTCCAACTGTCGCTGTTAGTATTGACACTTGTCGGTTAATTCAATACTTTCCTATACATTTCTAGATTTTGAAGGAACTAAGCGGATCTCGGATCGTCTGAACATAAAATAATAAGATAATCTGAAGTTCTGTACGACTTTACATTGGTTTGATTTAACACTTCACCTGCATTTTAGGGCTCCGTATAAGATCACTCTGGTGTCCGTCCGTCCCTCTGTCACAGAGGTTTTATTTTATGATGAAATCACCTTCGTTGCCTTCGGGGTTCTGTTTTTCCTGACATCCATCACCCTCGGTCAGTATAAATAGGGGATCATTATCTAGGTAAGCTTGCTCTTCGGCCTAATGGGTTCAGTCGCCGGGCAAACGTAAGCCTATTTTACAAGCTTTTATTTATGTTGCAATGTATGTATGTATGTTTGTTCGGGTGGAATCTTGCATGTCGAATTTCACCCACTTCCAGTGGTCGGATTGACTTGATATTTGGTATACATTAGTATATTGAAAGACAATGCAAGTACAGTCAACAAAAAGTAAAGTCACCAAAAAAGCTTGTATTAAGAATAAATTTTTAACAAAAACTTATTACATTAAAATATCTACTTATACCTAATAATGTTAGGCAGGTTACCTTCGAAATTTGTCAGCGATAGTAGCAAGTTGTCACATGGTTCTTGTTTTCAATAAAATGTTTATCCACATTGTTGTGATCCAACAAAGATTACAAATGTAAACAGAATATACAAAACACTGTAACATAGAAATGTAAAAGCGCATCGCCTCTTCGGGGGAATGCTTTGATTGTGTGTTATTTGCTCCATCTCCGTTAGGATATCTGTTAATTAGAGCCTTCGATACAATGGTTATAAAGGCAGATAGTGTCAATTAGTGGGCCGCACGTCCGTCTGATAGGAGGCCTTTGTGTTTATTTCGGCCCAAAGGGAACAAATTGATGTGTGCAGCTATAAAATTAAGGAACCCTTTATTTACGGCGTACAAATTGTTTTTTAATTGCTATGTTTGTGTGTGATGCACTATTCATGCACTGTGGTGGCCTGAACGTTCACGGAGGAATCGTTCAAAATTATTTTTACGTTTATTTCTACTTTACGCTCGTGATTCGAGTCCCTAACGCGTTTTCTGCACATGGGACTTTTGGACGATCGCACGGTGACGTCACAGTTTTACTGACATACTTTTAAGCATTTATACCAACATAAATTGTTTTATTATATCTATGTTCACACTAATTATCAAGAGTTTAAGTTTGTTTGTTAGTTTGCATGTAGGAAATAATCTCCGGAACTACTCATATGATTCTGAATGGTCTTTCACTAAGTAATAGAAACCTGCATCATCGATCCCCAAGTGCAAGGCTACTTTTATAACTAGTAGATATAATAAATAAAATTATGAGACTTAACCTTCTAAATGGTTGTCCTATCGATTATTAAGTTACTTAATTAAGATATGGCGTATAATAAACGATAACTTGGATTTCCACTGGGCTTTCAACTTTCCCAACAATCACAAGTGGTTTGCGAGGACGTAAACAATTAGGCGCCTGTCTCGTTTGCAATGAATACCGATTATGTAGGCTGCTGTATGTAGGTACACTTAATAACATATTTTTTTGCACATATTGTTAGATATTAATTAAATTTATCATCTTAATCTTCTAATTACTTCTTTACGTACTCTTTTTATTTTTATTAGACATCAATCAAATAATAGTACCTACCTAACTATGTATTGTGATCTGTGACTCCAAATACTCTATAAGACATGGTTTATCATTACGCTCAATATTGATTCCATCCAATACTTTTTGCATTACAAATTAGTTTTCTTTATTATTTGGTTATATTTTTTATTTTAAATTATAATAATATAATATAATCATTTATTCTCTCTTCACAAATTATATGTAAATAAAAATAATAATGAACATTTTAGTATGGCAAAAGATACAATTTGTGAGAGACCTGGTGTTCTGAAAAGTTCAGATTTTTAAACAACCCCAAAATTTGGTAAGGAAACTTAATTCTAGCATTAGTATTAAGACATTAAAATTTAGTTATACATCTAACCTTGCTATAAATACAGTTTTTGAGGTTGTATTTTGTAAGATTTTTTTATAATTAATAATACAATTCCTTAAGTCGGAAAGTAACAACATAAACATACCCCAGTTTAGGGCAAGTTGTTAAAAGGGTGGGGCAAGTTGTTACGAGATCTATGGAAGGTGTAAAATAATAAAAAAAGCAATATTTGATTTAACTAAGTATGTATTTAAGGACTCATAAACAATATCTTACGGATAGTTAGTTGTTTTTCGAAAATTGACTTATTATTAACTAAACATTTTTACGTTTTAACATTTATAATTTGTACTTAAAGATTGAAATATTAAGTATCACAAATCTAGTCAATATAACTAATATAATAGCTTAAGTAGCTAATCAGGTTTGAAATTATCTATTCTTCAATCATATCAGAAATATTATACTTGTAAATCATCACAAGATTCATCAGAACCGCAAGTGAGACAAAGATATGTTAACATCTGGAACGGTTCTAGTTCTTACATCTTTGAAAATGGACCCATTCTTCGTTAGAACGTGAGCTAGAGTAACACACAAGGGTCACAGCAGACTAAAACAATATATGTAACGTTAAATTATCCTCTTCTCAGAACTCTCACTACTCATTTGTAGAACTAGTCATTTAATGAATTATCCCTTTTGCCTTTAAGCGTTCCCTTTCATTTTATCACCGTAATTTCCTCTACCATTCCCTTCTCCTTTATTTTTTCTTTATTTCTTCATTATCAATGCTTACTATTCATGCTTTATTCTTGCTTTTTTACCAAGGCTTGTATCTCAGGCTTGTGTCTGTTAAAATTGCGGATTTGCTATGAAGTTTTACTCCGTGATGGTGCCTTTAGAAAGGAACGAATTGCTTTTGGGGAAAAAGGATCAACTTTTACAAGTTCTTGTATAACACCAGTAGATGCAGGCAAATTAACTTATGATGGCTCTGGCTAACCCTAGATTTGCCGTACTTCAGTAATGCTTACAGTTTTATGTGCATTGTTGGATTTGTCTATTCTAGTTTCCATCTCTGAAACTTCAATATCAGTTATATCAGTATCTTTACAATATCATACAGATGAACTGGGGTAAGTTGTTCCGAGGTCACAACTTGCCCCCAAAGAAGGGAACATCTAGCCCCAAAAACACATGTGTTCAAAATTACAACATCTAGGTAATAATAATAATAATAATAATATAATAATAATAATAATCATTTATTTTCTCCCACATATAGATAAAAGAACAAATTTTAAAATTATAACAGGTAAAGGTTACGAGACATACACAGTTTTAGCACAGTACATAATGATATTCGATATATTTTTGAATAACAATACCAAAGAACTAATCGAAAATTATTTAAATTCGCTAGATATACCAAAAATATCAAACACGAAAATATTTACTTACGTGGATCAGCGACGTACATGCTCAGTTTTCAATGTACCGAATGTCACTGGCCCGACAAAGTTGGATAACGTCGATGCGCAGCAACGGCCCAATTAACGACGTATTAACTAAATATATTTATTTCTTTTCCTTGTGGAGTTATTTCAATCGGAACAACATACCCTGGTAACTTTTAGCCCCGCTCTCCCCTACTAAGATCACCAGGCTCCTAACCCCGCGACAGTGATGTAGTAGCTCTTTGAGTATGAATGAATGAAGAGAAAGAAGTACAAAAAGTGCAAAAGCATTGATATATATTTATTTATCTATCATGTCACCATTTGATATAATATAACTATCTGAAACGACATAGTATATATAACTGACTGTACACGGATTTGTATTGATGGTAGCCCGAGGCGCAGTGCACGTGCGTAGGCGCAGAAAGATGCATCACTCGTAGCGTAGCTCTATACAAGGTTATTCTTTGTATACCTACCATATTCCAGAGTTGCTGAGTATCGATGCATGAATTTTATACCATATTATTTTGTCGCAAAACTGATCAGAAACAGTGTGTAATTTTTGTATTACTCAAACGATCTCTTCCAGACAACCTTTTTTATTATGATATCCTGTTAACAGGATATTTACATTCCCTAAGTAACTCCTCCAGCTCACAATCTCTACATATTAGCTATCTGACGATTATTTTTATAATGTTATGAGCTGGTTTTTGCAGCTAGCAGACCTGCTCCCGGATTTGCTAAGCGAACCAAACATAACTATTGAGGTTAACACTGAAAATACAAACTCAATTATATCACCATTTGTATTCGCTAAGCGGTGGTGTATTTGGAAGTTACAAGACATGACTTAAACATTGTGGATTGGATGAGAAGGACTATCCTAAATACCTATTAGGTGGTTTCACCTACATTTACAATTGAGCATTAGTTTTTTTATAGCA
This sequence comes from Achlya flavicornis, assembly GCA_947623365.1. Classification (NCBI taxonomy): domain Eukaryota; kingdom Metazoa; phylum Arthropoda; class Insecta; order Lepidoptera; family Drepanidae; genus Achlya; species Achlya flavicornis. The sequence continues at coordinate 7,280,746 of OX392488.1, forward strand.
ATTTGGAGATTGCAATCTGCGCTGTTTTTTTTATCAAGCTCTAGTTGTAGACTCTTTCCATAAGCTGTGATATGACAGTTATTCTTTTGTTCTCTGACATCTGAAAACGACATCGCATCGCGATTACCGTGACGCGACAACTTTAATGGATAAATAATAAGAGGAGAAAAGCGCTTTCTTGATTGAAATGTGTTTCTAAATAGTAAAAGGGCTTGGGTCAAGTCATTTAAACTAAGTTTTAATTTGGCCTACATCCCCCTTATTAATAAATAAGGTGAAAGTCGAGTTTAGTAATACCTAGTTTTTAAATTTATCCGTCACTTTCTAATGTCATATAAACAAAAAGGGCTGGGGCTATCTTAATACCTGGGTGTTACAAGACTGACTTAAACCTTATTTATTAATAAGGGGGCATAGGTATACACTTAAATACCTAATTATACATAAGTTAATATAAAGATAAGATATACTTTAATTACACACCACATAAGACTACATCAAATACAGACTCTATAAAAAGTTTCAGATTAAAATAAATTACTCAAAAATTCATACCAAATTTAGCTTTCAAGTCTATTCAATTAAAATCCAAAGTGTCACCATCCAGAGGGTCAGTATCTTTTCACGTCACTTGCTAATTTTATTTCAAAATGTTCTCATTCGCGATCTGTGCAAAGAATTCGTGTACTTTTATGCATAATATACTCATTCCGTCACACGCTTTCTTCCAGACAATCTTTGGGTAGGTACTGCTCAGTCTATAGGTATTTTGTAGTTGAGTTACAATGTTATAAACTTTGTATGAAAATAATATAGGTAACACAGGTGGTTACCACAACTATCTTACATAAGTATATGGAAAATAACAAAAACAATTAAATAGTATTTACTTTTTTACTGTCGGTTAAAGCCCGCCGCAAGACAGTGGTTAGGCCGGGAAACGGCCAGGTTTCACCAGCACTAATGAGCTGTAATAACTTGTGGTGGACTACGCCCCGGGGGAGTCCCGCCCTGCTGCTCCCGGTACACCTTTTTTATAGACGAGTGCAACTGCCACATTAAATTCTAACTCAAGCATATAAGGCTCAAAGTGGTATTGTTTGCAGTTGACTGTGCTGAACAATTTGCTTGTAGTTACCGATGATTGAAATACGTTGAATCTTACGGCTTTCAGTAGCTCTGTTATGATAAAGATTAGGTACTAACTGCAAGTTGTTTGTTTAATGTTATATAATTGAATGAACAGTTTGTTCAAAGCTAAATATGTTTTAGATAATGTTACATAGAACAATGGTACAATGTTACATAGATGCGATGATAGCTCTATGGTAGTGACGTCGGATACCGAGACGAAGGTCCCGGGTTCGAATCCTACAATGTGCTTGAGCTTTCGGTGAAGGAAAACATCGTGAGGAAACCATAGCACGGTGGTAGGGTACATTGTAGTACCCGTCTGGCTGGCTACCACCCTCAAGTTGAATATCTGTCGCCAAGCACCTATCGGTGTGTTCCGACAGCTGCACTTGAGAGCCAGTTCCTTCTAAGCTTTGTGTGCTTACCACCTTAGACCACATCATCTTACCATGGTGAGATTGTGGTCAAACACAGGCCTATAAATAGTAAAAAAAAAAACACGAATTAAAAACTTGCATGTTTCTCTTGAATTTCATGGTATTGATTATCTTCTAACGTCCGTCCATTATTTTATGGTCTATAAATGCCATTCTCAGCCGGTTGTAACTTCAGTAAATGTGACATTCATGAGTGCCCTTCTGGGGCCTGAATTGAATAAATAGCTTTGTCGTTGACTATTAAAAAATCTATGGTCTCACAAATTGGATAGAATTTAGTATAAATCATCTTGAAAATAACATGTAATTAATGTATACAAACTTAGTCTTTATTGGAATCGATTACAGTATACAACGATCACCTTATCACGTTATACAAATGGTGAATCGCATTCAGTTACTTTTATGTGACTTTAAAGACTTACCCTGTTATTTCATAATAAAGTTATCAGACGTTGATTAGCTAAAATTCTGAAGTTTTTATCTGACACGTGACATTTGGTGATCGAAAGAGTGAGACGGAGGACACTATTAGACTGAGTTAGTTAAAAATGGATAAGGGGGTTAAAGTAAATCAGTATTTTGTGGCGAACATAAACCTTTTTATAGCCAAACAAATGCACAAAGTCACGGGAACTCTATTTAATCTACTTAGGTTTTTTTTTTTTTTTTTTTTTTTTTTTTACTGTGTATAGGCCTGTATTTGACCACAATCTCACTATGGTAAGTGATGATGTGGTCGAAGGTGGTAAGCACACAAAGCCTAGAAGGAACTGGCTCTCAAGTGCAGCTGACGGAACACACCGATAGGTGCTTGGCGACAGATTTTCAACTTGAGGGTGGTAGCCAGCCAGACGGGTACTACAAAGTACCCTACCACCGTGCTATGGTTTCCTCACGATGTTTTCCTTCACCGAAAGCTCAAGCTCATTGTAGGATTCGAACCCGGGACCTTCGTCTCGGTATCCGACGTCACTACCACTGAGCTATCATCGCCTTAAAATTCTGATACACCAAAATTATAATTGCAAATTAAGAGATACACAATAAGCTCTATTGTAAGAGATAGTCTTGTATCAATATCTGCTATCAAAACTATTGCCATCTTTGTAATCGATTTAAACAGGTTTAATATTTGATCAGGTCTCAGAAACAAATAAGATAACAGCAAACTGAGCAAATTAAAATGCCTTATTCATACAGTTGAAGATATATGTTTACCTGCCTTTACTACCCTAAAGCTCTCTCCGTCACAACATTTCCTGATTCCTTACCCTAAAATCCCTGATTCCTCTCATTGTATTGTACCTAGGTCGCTGTCAGTCACTGAGTCAAATTTCACCGCAACCAGTGAGCTTATCGGCATTGAATTGGAACAGTCAGCTGTCATCACGAGCGCGATACTTACTGAGCTCAGGTGAGCATATTTGACTTAAAATTATACTGCTGCGGTGAGCTTGAAGTAGGGCGGAACTGAGTTCAATTTGGCTGGAGCTTCCCGACTTGGGAAGTGCCTTACTGAAGATCACAGCTGTGGTGTTGTGTTCCTGCGGTGAATATGGTCACCATAAGGGCTGTGCGGGCACTGTGCGGGGTACCAGCGCGGTTTAAGTATATAATACCAAATGACACTCCGCTGTGTCCCTTCCGCTGACTGCACTACCTCTTCAAGCAGGAAATTGTTGCATTGTTAGCAAACCGCGACATACCCCTGGTGCTGCAAGCGTCAAAGTTAAAGTCAAGTCATAGTAGTAAAAAGTAATAATATTCAGTAATTAGTTATGAATGTGGGTTATATACTTCAACTGCATGTTATTAGCAAACCCACGCTTCATTAGACGAGGAAGTTACGGTGTACGACTAAACGGTATAGAAAATAAAAGCAATTAACCCCCTTATAAACTGTTTAAAGGGTCACATAAATAAAGTCACTCTATTGTCATTTTCAAATAATGTGACATTATTTACGTGACCCTTTAAACAGTATATTAGTTAAATAGCACTTTATGAGTAAGGGGGTAAATGTTTTAACATAACAAGATGTATGCGCATACGCGTCTGTCATTAGCATAGTTATTGTGCAAGCTGCAATCCGCGTATATGCTATGGTGTCGTGGTCAATCCACGGTTCACTCAGTACAATTAAATGTTAAATAATCGCAAAACCACACTAAATATTCAATAAAAGCAAATAAGGTGCATTTCACTCGTATTCCAGGATTGTTACAATATTTTTATTGTCAGCTGTAAAACAGAAAGCGTTTATGGTTTTATTTTACTGTACTCTGTACTCCACAAATTGTTGTGCAGTTAGCGGCTACATATAATTTATAATCTAGCATTATAATAACAGTTGAAGGTACTGGAATGGCTTGGAAGCTTTGAACACTAAATTTTGCGGTAACGGTACACCACTGCATGCCTTAATGCGGCTAAAATTTGTTCCCAGGCTCTTGAAGCAGTTCTCAAACTGTATACAAAAAATAATTGTTGTAGTATGTTTAATTCATTATTCAAAAGATTAGCGAGTGATTAATATATTACGTGACATTACAATTTCGTTACACACACCTTTATTTTTTAAAGTGGGTACCTTTTGTATATGTTGTTTAACATGTCATCATCATCATCATCATCATCAGCCTATAATGTCCCACTGCTGAGAACAGGCCTCCTTTCACAAATGAGGGGTGAAAGGGACTGGGCGATACTCCACCACGCGTGCCCACTGCGGATTGGTGGAGGTAGGCTAGTGGTCAACCTACTGTTGGAATTTTTCAAGCCGCCTAGGAGGCATCCAACTAGCTTAACGACTATCACAATTAAGTGATAACCGGGACCAACGACTTTATGTGCCTTCCGAAGCACGGAAACGCTCGATTTGAAATACCACTAGGCGGTCACCCATCCAGGTACCGACCACGACAGACGTAGCTTAACTTTGCCGATCGATTAAGAACGGCTAATCATGCTACGCCACGAGCGCTTCGTTTTAACATGTAATATAGTGAAATTGCAAGTGAAGTTCTGATAGTGTTTGTTATACTATCTAAAAACCTATGACATTTGTCCCATAGGTGTTACATGGAAAGTTACTATAGCATAAGTGTCGATAAGAGATGGATTGTTCATCGAAATAGGACAATAATTTAATCAATGATGTTACATAAGAAATGTAGTTTAGATATAAAGGTATGTGACATTGTTGAAAAGGCCACAAAGTACACGATACCAAGTGGTCCCATCCCCGAATGGTACCCGCCCTTATTTTATGCTGAAGCCGAACTGATTTCGATGCCGATCGATACAATAAATAAAGTCTGCGTGATTGATGGACGCCGACTACACTGAACGCAAACTATACTATTGTTAGCGAATCCAATCGCACTCGATTGTTCACTCTTTTCGCGTTGTATTAGAAACCCACTTTTAATTTGGGGCATTTTGTTAGGTAATGAAAGTTGTATAGTTTATTTTTGCAACAATCAAAGTATTTATCATGACAAATCGATCACACAGCTTTGCTCTTATATTTTCATTCGGAAAAACTGGAATACTTACCGTATTTGGGGTAATTTTAGATTTCAATATGTTGAAATGAGCTCTCTGATTTTTTTTTAACAGTTTATCGTGAATCTAAATATTTTACGTAATCTACTTCTAGAAATTACATCAATAAATGTTTTATGTGTGTTACGGATACCATTAAATACATCCTTATAATAACGCGAAGTATGAAATGGTTCTCGCTGTAAAAGCGGATTGAATAATTCCTTCCTGTTCAATTATAAAGACGTTTTTAATTGTGGAGAGTAAAAGTCAATTAGACAGTAGATATGACAGCATCGAGGGCAACAGTTTAATGCAGAGGATGTTCGATTAGTTTTATTGACGAATTTTCCGCTTTTTTTTTACGTTTTACCTTAAGTTAGGTGAGTAGATAGGTAGAGTTTCAAGTAACAACTTTTGAAATAAATTCGAAAATAAACCGTTTTCACTCAATAATAACATCAATATTACTCATTCACTAAAGTTAAGATATTTTTTTTATCCTAGGTATGTATAAATTATACAGTTCCCTTATAGGGCACTTATGAATGTTAACAAATGACTCTACACATGATGATTGGGGTACCTCTAAAGATGCTCTACCTCTGGACTTCTGATTGACTCTACTTGTTGGGACATCCTGTATACCTAAACGAAAGATTTATGCTATAATGATAAATTTATAATCGAAGGTTGCTTTTCTGATTTTCGCTACATATTATTCCCTGCAAAATAAAATATGTAAGTTTTGATCTGTTCATGAATGTGTGGTAGAAGATGTCGGACTCTATTTTTCTAAAAAAAGCTGTGAACCTGTTCATAGTACTTCGTATTCAGATCGCCAGTAGTCGTGACTGGTCCCCGCACATGCTGGTCAACCATACTATCGCCTGTGGCCGTACGCGATCTGTCCACTATCGACCTTTGCAATTGCATGTGGTACATATTCCGTTTATTATACATTGCCGCTTCCAAACCACGATAATTTATCGCTTTTGAAGCGTAACACGCATTGTATGTCATGCATAAGTAAATTGAGGTTGTTTACATTGCCTCGGGGGATGATTTAGGAACTGTTTAGTGTTGTTCGTCGCGGGCGCACTTGTTTCATGCTGCGAGCGTGACGTCACGACTGCCTGCCTAGAGATGAATATTGATGCAGCGAATGTACCTAACCATTTAGGTTTAATAATTTGTTCAAAATGATATTATGTGTTATTTTATTCTTAGGTATGCTTGTTTGCTACTCGAGTAGTATAAAAAAAACTGCTAATCAAGTGGTTTATTTGAACTTACACATAATGTAATTATCAGGATTTGCCAATAATCAGTAGAATAAAAAGCAAACAAAATTAATAGGATGATAATAAAAATAATAAACGCCTACCTACTTGAATCACTAAAGTATGGGTAATAAAAACTTTAGACAAAGTTACCTAATAAAAAGTTAGTTACTTTATCAAAAAGAGTAGCGGCAAAGCCAATCAATCTAATAATAAGTAATTAATTTTAGTTTGTTCATTCAGTTTATTTTATTTAAGAACATTTTCTAACATAAACCATGAGTAACATTTAGTTCAGTCAAATTCGACAATTGCTTGTTTTCAACGTGAATTTTTTGTCGCCATCAAAATTTATCACGGCTGATTTTAAACATTTTCTATCCTTTTTCAATAATTATTGTAAGAAAGAGACGAATCATCAACTATATGTATGAAATACAGCGGAACACATCTTCTTGATAACTTGTTTCGTTATAATGTTGTATATCTCATGATTAGACGACATTGTATCAATGAGCCAATCAGGAGAAGCAATTAAGATCCCTACACCTATTTTATCGGTCGTTAGGAATGATAATAATGATTGTATTTCTAATTGCAATTTTAATTGCATTTGAGATTATTAAGTTATAATTATGTGGTAAGGTAAGACTCAATCCAAAGTGGAGCTTTGGTTATATAACTTTTAGAAGATTAATGATGGCGGCGATTTCATCAATTTATTATTGTTCTCTACTCTACTCGATCAAAACGATATTTTATTACCGCTATTTTTGAATTGTTTCTATAGTAAAAGTTGTTCAGCATGAAAAACCCATCATAGTTTTCGGACAGATCCCATCTAAAACAATCCACCCAGTATTATAAGTATATGGAATAGATTTAAGCCGGACTACAGACAGAAGAGCACAACACCTACAAGAACCTGATTCTCGTGCGTTTGACATCTAGACGGTAATCATATTACGATTACTGTTTAGGCTCAAAGATATTGAATTAAAATAATTCACACAACATATAGAGCTGGTGTAGGTCATGTCCGCCATGTTTTTCGGCAAATGTCGTATGTAAAATTGATGTCAAAAGCACGAGAATCAGGACCTTGTGGTGTAGTGCTCTTCTGTCTGTGATCTGGCTTAAATTACTTATAAGCTGTGATCGGCATCCATGTTCCCTAGATGAATCTACGGGTTCCATCTCATCCAAGCTTAGTTTACAACGAAATTGACAGGGTCGTAATACTTAGCAGACAGACAAACTCGCTTCGTAATAATAGTATTAATAAAGATTTTGTTTACGATCAAGATGACTCAGAAGTTCTATAAACGTTTACTTTATTAGACTTCTGAGTAACTAAACAATATTAGAATTTCTAGTAAACCGTTTAACTACTGCATAAATTTCGCCCTGCCTTTTCCTAATGACTTCCGGAAAAGCGCGTTACAGTTTCAGCAATGGGTGGTCATTTTGACAGACAGAGGTGATGATGTGTAGATATTAATAGTACCTAAAAATAAGATGATGATTATGAGCTGATGACCTGATGATGTAAGCTTATCTTAGATATACGATCATTTTGAAAGGAATTTGTCCGAGTAAGGGTATAACTTAAGACAACTGTTACAGTTAATATTAAATTCTGATAATTAATAAGGTACCTAACTAATGAAATTGTAAATGATGATAGGTTTTATTGATATACCGTGGTAAGTAGCAATTTATTTGAAAGATTTACTTATTTACGATGTCACGCGTATTCTGCTTTTACTTAAATTATGTGCGCGGGCGCACCACCTGCGGATTCCTACTACGTACTCTTGCGATCATAATGTTTCTTGATATTTTATTTTAACGTACGTACCTACTACGTAACATTCAAATCCACCTTATTGGAATACATTTTAATTACTGACCAAAACTTATTTTATTAGATTCTGTGAAAGTATTGCTTTTGCTATTGTATGCCTGTATTATTATGCTACAGTGGGTACATTGCAGCCGATTAGTGAACATTAACTTGCCTAGCTTGCGTTATCGACCGAGCTGCCTGTATGTACTTGTGTCTACGATCTTATTAAATTTATTTCTTCACGTTTTAGTATTGCTTAGCTATTTACCACGGCTTTGCTTGCCCTTTGAATTTTTTTGTGTTACTGTGTACTTATGGATGGGTATACTATGGCTACTAATAGTTATAATTATTATATCAAACTGTAATACATTGAGTTCAGTTATTAGCCTGCAACGGTTTTTGCTATTATTTTTTTATGATGATGTTCTGCTGGATTTAAAATATTCCTTGAATATTAAATTCGTAGGCAATGTAGTAAAATTTGATTTCATCAGTTTTTCCCTTAATTATTCGAAGTGTAAATCTCAATATTCACGTGTATATTGCGATTATTGCTGGTCTATTTTATCTTTAATAAATATTACCTCGTTCAAGCACTTTATACAAAATTATAGATTTTCTATTGTGTTATTAAAAATATCGACTACAAATGGCTTCTTTTAAGGTATACTACCAAAACGTACGGGGCTTACGCACCAAAACCAATGAGTTTCGTAGAAACATACTGCTGCATTCTTATGATATAGTATCTTTAACTGAGACGTGGCTTTTGAATGGCATTAACAGTGAAGAACTCTTTGATGACCGATATTTAATATGGCGCAGAGACAGAGATTACTCGGGGACGGGCCAAACCCTTGGTGGTGGGGTTCTTCTAGCAATTCGTAAAGATTTTATAGCCGAAGAAAGAATTGACTGGAAATCCAGTGCCGAGGACCTCTGGATAACAATTACTATTCGTGATCAAAATAACATATCCTACAAAATTCATATTGCAACTGTTTATCTAAGCCCAGGACAAAAATTTCATCCTCATCTTGAGTGCTTTACTCACAAACTATTTGACATTGTTTCATCCCTTTCAGATCAAAACGATGGTTTCTTAATCTTAGGTGATTTTAATATGCCCAACGTATGCTGGACTAAGGTTGATGACAGCACTGCCCTAGTTCCTGGTAATGTATTAGGTAAATATCAAATCAACTTTTTGGATATTTGCACTACTTTTAACCTTTTGCAATATAATTGTATTCCAAATTCTAATAATAAAATTTTAGATTTGGTCATCTCAAACAAATCTTTATTAGTGAAACCCTGTGACCAGCCCTTAGTGCCTGAAGACAAACACCATAAATCACTGTACATCACAGTATGTGATTTAGATTTTAGCCTGCAACCATTACCACCTAGGCTTAAGTTTAAATTTAGTAAAGGTGACTTTACTTCCATATCACAACATCTCTCGGAGTTTGACTGGTCACAAATACTGTCAGCTGGTACTTTAGAGGTGGCTGTGACGCAATTTTATAATATCCTGAACAATTTGATACATAAATTTGTACCTAAAACTAAAATATTTCCGAATAAATATCCACCGTGGTATACTAAACCACTGATAAAAATTGCTTTAGAAAAATATAAGTTCCATAAGAAATTTAAAATTTATAAAAATCAATCAGACTATATAACGTTTAGATTACTCAGGCAGCGATTTAAAAATCTTGAAAGTAAATGCTATCAAGATTATATTACTAATATTGAGGCATCCATTCTCAGTAACCCTAAAGTCTTCTGGTCCTATATTAAAGGGAAATGTAAATCTAGTACCCTGCCCTCTCGCATGCACCTTGATGATGCTATTGGTGATTCTGGTGAAACCATCAGTGAGATGTTTGCGGAGTACTTTTATTCAACATTTTTGGATGTGAGTACTACTGGTGTCCCACTTGTTGACAATTTCGATGTCATTGATGAGGGCGAGGTTCCATGTTTCTTAAGTGATATCTCCGTATTCCCCAAATACGTGGAAAAACTTTTGTCATCACTTGACATAAGTAAATCCGCAGGGCCTGATGGCATTCCTCCGCTGTTCATAGTCAAGTGCTCGCGCGAATTAGCAAACCCCCTAACATTACTGTTTAGACGAGGTCTAAGTGAAGGTACTATGCCAAGTATATGGAAATCGGCATTTGTAAGTCCTATACACAAAAAAGGGCCTAAAAACCATGTTAATAACTATAGGCCAATCTCAAAGTTGTGCATGTTTGCTAAAATTTTTGAGAGTATTGTTTACAAAGAACTGTATGCCACCTATAAACAACATTTCAATCCGTGCCAGCATGGTTTTCTTAAGAGTAAGTCAACAGTCACTAACCTGGTTCTTTCAAACGATTTTATTACTGAGACCATGGACAACGGAAGTGACGTTGACGTAGTGTTCACGGACTATAGCAAGGCATTTGATAGACTGGACCATGTTATCTTACTTCAGAAACTTTACAAGGCTGGTATTCGTGGTAACTTGTTGAGATGGTTTGCTTCATATATTGATCGAAGGTGCCAAGCTGTAGTTATCAATGGCTCTAAATCTAACTGGCGGTACATCCCCTCAGGCGTACCTCAAGGCTCACTTCTAGGTCCCTTACTCTTTACTTTCTTCATTAATGATGTCGGTGATTGCTTCAAAAACTCGAAATACCTCCTATTTGCTGATGACATGAAGGTTCTCAAAACTATTGAATCGATTTCTGACATCTCAGCTTTACAAGAAGATTTGGACAGACTGACTGACTACTGTGTAAGTAATAAATTAGATCTTAATGTTTCCAAGTGTGCTGTAATAACTTTCTCGCGTAAAAAAAAAGTCCTGAATTCTGTTTACTATCTTAACGGTCAAATTGTTCCACGAGTAAGTTCTTTCAAAGATTTGGGTGTTACTCATGATAGTAAAATGCTCTTTGATATGCATCTAGAACAAGTTGTTGCTAAGGCCTCAAGAGCTTTAGGTTTTATTATCAGATGCTCGAAAGAATTTCGATCTATTAAAACCATCAAAATCTTATATTGTGCATATGTTAGAAGCCATCTCGAGTATGCCAGCCAAATTTGGAACCCTCAGTACATAATTTATAGAGATCGTATAGAAGCGATTCAAAAACGATTCCTACGTTATATTTCCTTCAAGAGTAATGTAAAAGAGAATAACTATGAATCTCAATGTCGTAGGTTTCATATCCTACCCTTATATTTTCGACGTAACGTAGCTGATATTCTCTTACTCTCAAGAATAGTCCAAGGCGATATCAACTGTCCTGATATCCTATGTAAGTTTTCATTGTCTGTTCCAGCTCGGTCCCGGCGTAAATGGCCTCTCTTGTGTGCTCCCAAGGTCTCCACTAAGTATCGACAAAACTCTTATATCGTCAGAGTGTGCAATTTCTACAATGGCTTAAATGAGGATATTGACATTGACATATTTCACGATAGCTTAAATAAAATTAAGATTTCGTTTTCTAGTTTGTTTTTTCGACCCTAAATAACTGTATCCATTTGTACTTTACTTCAACTATTACGAACATGGCTCTTGAGAATTTAGATTTTAAGTTTTGTTTTTATAATTATAGTACTCTGCACCGTTACTAGCAAGTTCTAAATTAATATAAAATTAACTAAGCTATCGGAGGAAACTTTTAAATGGCTTATGTATAACCATATGTATCTGACTATTGTAATATTAGCTGTAAGTTTTCCTTAAAAATCATAAAATAAATAAAATAAATAAATAAATAAAGTAACTATATGTATTTACCTACTACCTACTACTACCTTGTTAGATTATAACTGGACATTTGGATGAGCATTCAATCTTTTATCGAAAACAAACTTTGAATAATTAAGTGTTGAATAGTTTTTACGATACATGTATTATTTACTGTGACTAGTGTGTTTGTTGGTTAGTCCTTCTTTCTCGCATTGATTTTTTTCATAGGGATAGTTTATGGACCGGAGAGTGATGCGGAGCCCCAAATAAAAGTTAGATTTTTCTGAATTCAAATTCAAATGTTTATTGCATTATTCATGTGTAGCAAGATGACAAATATTATTATAATAAGGCACAACATGAAACCCTGTTAGGGCACAGCAAATAAATAGGTACAATATAATATAAACTTATTCAAATTAAAACTATGGTTATAAGTTACTTATTTTCTACATTACTAACATTATTAATATCAACAATAACTAATTAACTACTTACTACGTTTCATATTTTTTTACTATTATTTATTATATTGTTGTTATTTACAGTCACATAATTTGGTACATTTAATACTACTAGGTTCGTTTTATACGTGTACACCTAATGATTTATGAATGGAGGAATATTTAATAAATTCCCCCCTCAACTGAACTCTAAAATTTACTAACGATTACATTGCATTGCATTTGCACTTACTATAATTTTGAACTATGGAGAATAGTCGTTTCCGTAACTGTACCTGCTTACTAACAACCATTCTTTACACTCAGAATACTGAAAATGGCTATTCGGGATTGTCCTGCAAACATTAACCCGCCATTAATTTCGTGTCATAACCCAAGTATTGACATTCATGGACGCAACGGAGAGATTTACTCACGAAATGTCACCGTGCTCTGATAATAGTGGTCAATAAATACGGCTATTAACCATAAGCATGGGGATGCAATTTGCTCAGTTTAATTTAAAACCAATTATTCACTCAATTTCATGATCTTGGCAAGGAAATTTATTTAACTACTAATATTTAGATTTAATTTATATTCGGATATAAATTAAATTCGGGCCCGTTGGCGCAGTTGGTTAAGACGTGGAGTCTTAAACTATAGCGCCGCAGGTCGTGGGTTCGATTCCCACACAGGACATACATTTGTGTGCATGAAAATGTCTGTATGTCCTGAGTCTGGGTGTAATTATGTATATTAAGTATGTATTTACAAACAAAAAGTAGTATATGTATTATATCAGTCATCTGGTTTCCATAGTACAAGCTCTGCTTAGTTTGGGATCAGATGACCGTGTGTGAGGAATGTCCCAGGATATTTATTTATTTTATTTATTTATAAATATTGTGTTGCTAAGTTTGGATTTACGTTGTCAGAACATTATTATAATTACTTAGGTGTAGTAAGGGGCACGAGTCGTGCTGCGCAGTAGTTAATTTTTCGGTCTGTTTGGCAGAATGAAGAAGGGGGGAGCGCCGAGCTGCACACGATTGGTTCGTCAGTCGATGCTCGTCGTCTATTGGATTCTCGCGTGTCATTTGGCTACTGTGATTTGGCCAAAAGTGTACATCGCGAACTTGCCCCCACTACTGCCTCTGTGCTCACCATTCGTGCCTCGTACTGTATGCAAACACGCTCCACGCTTTCACTATTGTAAGCAGTGAAAAAGATGATACAAGTATTTTTCAAAATCGCAGCCTCTTTGACTTTACCCGATATTTTATTATATAGTTTTGATTTTCATTGTTCTTTACAACTGGCCAGCATTTCTAGGGCCAGCCATCCATAGGATCTTTAGAATTTAAAGTATCTCAGAATCCTGCGGCTTTTACATCGAATGTGTCTACCGTTAGGTATACCAACCAAATAATGTAGAGTCAGTAACCTATTGGTACTTCATCAATTTCATATTGTAATGACATTAAGTATATCGAATTGAGTTGCTTTGTGTGTGATCAATGTCACTTGCTTGAATGCTTTCTTTGATGCTCCAGTTAAGGTAGATGCAGGTACTCTAAACATATATTTTAATAAACACATATTTTTAATTGTTTACCTGGGCTTATATTTAAACAACAATTTATATGAATTGATTGTTTTTCGAATTAAGGATATAGGTTCAGATAAGCGTAGCGTAGCAGGCGTAGTCTAGGATATCTTATAGTTTCCTTTCCGAGCTTCATTGCTCAGTATCAATTTGTAGTTACGACGATAGATCTTCACATTGACGAGTTATAGCGGCGCGAGTGTGTCGTGGTTCAATTATTTATGATTGTACTGTATTTATATCTAGAAGTAATGTTTATGCCCATAGTGGAAAGCAATAAAATAGGGAGTTGAGTAGCCATTTAGATGACAGTAACGTGAATACTGACGTCGTAGTTTGTGTAGAAGAAGTCAAGATATTCATGGCTCGTCGGTGATAGTTTTCGATCGCGATGCGATATCGAATGTCCCGTCGCGTCGTTACATTTCGCTTCGCCTTTCTTATCTCCACAATATTATTGTCATAATTTTGTAACTCATACTTTGGATGACGTAAAGGCGCTTTGTTACGGGTGTAAGCTTTCAGTGTAACATTAAAAGTTATTTTTAACAGTTATGTAATGTTAACAGTTTTGAATAATCGAGAAGTTTTGTTTTATTTTTCTTGCTTTTATAATGAGCCATAACAAATTAATATCATTTGAGATTTCTATTTTTGATTTGAACGATCATTGATGTTTTATTCTTTGGTTCGTTGGTTTATTGTAAATATTTGATTTAGTAATATTTATAAATATTAAGAGATTCTTTCAATCTAAATCTGATTGCAACAAATTTACGTAATCCACGTGCAGCTGTAAAGCAAAATTAAATTCACAACACACACTGCTACAAATTAAAGCTCAGTTACTATTCATATTGCAAATTATGTAAATTGCGCTCAGGTAAATTAAGTTGGTAATTTAATAAGTACACAATAAATGCATTAAATAATAACAATAGTACCTACATTGCCTTCTTTAATATAATAATAGTAACTTTAAATGCCTCTTAGATAAAACGATTTAATTCAGTAGACAGTAATATCTAGTGCAGTGCAGTAAATCCTTGGCACAGTATACTGTTACCAAAAACAGTAAGTAAGTTTTAGCAATTACAAACAATACGTTACTGTCTGCGTAAAGAAATTTTCAATGAAAAAGTCAGTGAAGACTTCTTTATGATTATGCTTCTTGACCATTAGGTCGAGTTTCACATGGGCCGAGTTGCCTAAGCCGCCAATATCAGAGCTAAATAGAAATACACTAAATAATAAACTGTCTGCCCGTTCGGGGTGGAATCATCATCTGCTTGCCCTGTTCCCAATCGTTCGGGGCGGAAAGTGATATCACATTAAACAATTTCGAGTAAATTTATGAGTCTTATGATGACAATCCAATATTACAGTAGCACGATAGATCTGAGGATGGAGCCAAAAGGTTATAGGTTCGAGTTCGTTTTATTTCGATGAATGTTTTGACTGACCCTCCAATTTTTCCTTCAGCGTTTGATGATGTTAAATATTAATACCTAGAGGGTCAGTTGACATACTGAATTACCTTATTTGTACTGTCTACTTCCGTTCAATGTCTAGGAGCTATGAGTGCAGCATTAATCTATTCGGCTGGATGGGAGATTAGATAATAAATTGACAGATTACGATCTTCAGCTAATGCGATGAGTTATTGCGTACCTATCTGACAACATGGAGCTACTATTAACTGTGACTGTACGCGTTTGAATAAATCAATTGGAGCTTAAGAGTATAATTAATTAACATATGATATGTGTGCGCAATTTCTTGGAAATAGTGTGCGCTTTTATAATAAACTAACACGTTTCAATACCTGACTGATTTTAAATTCAAATCACATTTTGACTGTTACGAAACATTACTGTCATTAAACTGAAAATAAATAATAATATGTAGGTATTTGCAAAGTTCAGGAAGTTAAATCTTCTTTACAGGAAAACATCTTACTTTGTCCTTATTCATTTTACTTTGTCTAGATGTTAGATACATACCAACGTACCCTTTTTATCAATAAAGGATCAAGAGATACGTAGATACATAATTTTTATTTCTTAACAGACATTAAAATGATTTTGTTGAACGGTCTCCGTTCGAAAGACTCCTGACAGTCTTGACCCAAGCTCGGTCAATTCAATTTGCGACAGTCGAAGTCGCGTCGTTCACAATCAATCGCTTTAAATTACTTTCTTTGTTGACTCTCAAACCTAATATTATTGTATGAATACCTATTTATATGTAGATACAGTATCAGTAAGCACCACGACATATAATCATTATATCCAGGAGGTAGGTATAATAATATTATTTGAAATTATGAGAAAAACGTAAGTTATAAGTTCGTTTATTCTCGCCATTATAGCAGTCTTTTTTTTAAGAAGAAAAAAAAGTATACGATTTATCGACAGATACAACGATATTAATGCGGAGCCTGAACGGTTGGTCATAGACCATAAATTTAAAGCTTTCAGAAGCTACCCTGTACTGTAAGCTACTGTAACCGGATTTTCCGCAATTCATCCCATCCGTTTTGAGAGAGGTAGAGCATAGCGTTTATTTGCTCAAGAGCAGTTCGACTGGGGAACTACCTCCACCTTACAGAATACCGGAGCCAAATAACTTTATGTTGTGTAAAGTTGTGTTCCTGCGCGTGAGTAAGGTCGCCAGAGCTCATAGGGGAGGGGGGAAAGGTCGGTAACGCGTGAGCGATTCTTCGTGTGTTGCAAGCGCCCATATGACAACGGTACCATCAGGTGGGCCGTATGCTTGTTTACCGACTAAGTAAAAAAAAACCCCTATCGGTGAAACCACAGGACCGTAAGATTCCTGAAACAATCTACACAAGAACCTAATGTTATCAGCCTAAAGCCTATTAAGTATAATAAATTCATGTTACAGTAAGTAGGCTGTTACGACACCTTGTCTACATCCGGGTATTTACAACTAAGTACGAAACGAAATAATTTGGCCCATGGAATGTAGTACTGTTAATGAAAGGTTGTCATTCGATAATCGTACGTGTACAAATTATAGGGCTATTTACAATAGTACCTTTAACAGGAAATGTTGAATGCACTCAACAAAGACGCGTGCGTGCTTGTGTTGACCAATTACATGCCTGTCGATTTTTTTGGGTTATATCCTGACAGTTTGTTTAATAGTGCTTAGAATGTGTTTTAAAATAAGTCGTGTATGGTTTATAATTGCTCGAACCGTATACTTAAATACCGGGATTGATATTGTACCCTTGAGTACCAATGCGATGGCCAAAGGTTCATCGTTTTGGGACTTTGGGTTGGGACTAAAGGATGGTGTACGTGTAATAGAGAATGAAGAAAATCTTGACAAATGCATATCATGGTGATAGCACCACTAGGCTTTGAAAGGATACGCTTTGGCCATCTCCCATCCCCATCTTGAAAAAAATTAAAAGTAAAAAAGTACACTACTGTTATTCCCTCTTCTCCAGCCAAATCTGTGAAGAATTATCTTCAGTTTTCTTGCCCGCCATCGAATTATGTCCTCTGTATATCAAGTTTCTGTTTTACCTTGTTTTGCTTTGGTTCTTAGTCATTACTCAGAAAGTAATTCTTGGTCCTAACCTAATCCACTTGAAATTGCGGACCCACAGTTTTGCTTTTCCAAACCAGTAACTCAACTAACTTTTCAGTGTGCTTTGGCGTTGTTTGATATTTCAATAACAATTTTGAAAATAATCACAGATTATATCAAAAGAGTAGTTTCGTGTAAGACAGCCGCGTGCGCTAGTTTTGTTTGTGCCACTAATAGCCGCCTTCGACAGATGTGGAAATACCAGGGAATAGATATCATTTGGATTGGTTTGACAATAGGGTATTTGACGATAGTTCAAACCAGCAACTTTTAATTAAATGTCAATAACGATAGTTTGTATGGAGGTTTGTATGAAATACAAGCAGGTGACGTCACAATTTTACTCGTCAACTGACCTACTGTTATTGGATTAACTGGTAAAAAAAACATTAAAAGCTTAAAATGTACAACATATATGACGTTTCGGTGTATTTTTAGTGTTGAATAGTGTTTTATGATTTATTTTTCACACTGTCAAATACCCTATTGTTCCTAATTGTTAAAGATTTAAATAGTTTATGTTTGTAAGTAACAATTTTAACTGGAATGGAGGAGGTGGTTTTAGATATAATTAAAGTCAACAGCTTTGGGAATATAAGTTACATATTACAACATGCGGTCTGGATAAGACATTAATCGGGGATATATGATTATTATTCATATAAATTGCCATTATTGCAGATTGATAAATTTCACTGAACCAATAAATATTAATTAGGTATTTCAAGTAAATACCACCTTCCAATTAATCGTCACCCGCAGCGTAATAGCCTGAAAGTACCTTCTGATGAAAGTATTGCCCTGCCCATAAACCAATGGCTCGCTGAATGTGCGTGTGTGTGATTCAAAACGTACCCAGGTAATTAAATTACTTCGCTTGTAGTATCAATCTTAAATCCAATACAAACAATAACATAACTGATCCATTATTTTGCTGTATCTATGTATTCCTTGTTTCCGTGAGTCGGACTACGGATGCATTCGCGGAACAATGCGCTGGCGCAACCAGGTCACTGCCCCCGCGGACATCCCTCGCGAACCCCCCTACCTCACCCTGCACCTCCCCCCCCCCACGCCTGCCGTCTGCTGATTGACCGATGAAGACAATCGGACATTGTTATGTTAGCGGCTGAAACACTGCATTTATGCATTAAACTAGCTACTAAGAAAGTGCCTTTGTCTCAATCTTGACACGTAAATTACTACTGCGTCGGTACTTTCACTATCGATTTTTGCACTTTCAATTTTCTTTTTTTATGTGTATTTCTATTCCTAATATAATATGACATGTAATAAATGCTGTGAATATTGTATTGTTGTTTATTCACACTAGAGACACCCATATTTAGAAATTTGAGATGAATTTGATTTTTTTCCAATGGTTAGGTATGTGACAGTTTTTCAATTTTGATATCCATATTTGAATTCTCAATTTCAAATTTGAAGCACTTCTAATGAAGTTGCCAATGTGGCGAAATTATATCCCGCTGCGGGTAGGGCCACTCAAGTTATATTTCTGAATGGAACTGTTTTCCCGAATTCCTAGCAGATCATATCTAAATCCAATATTTTTTGTCAAAATTGTCTAAATCGATTGTGATGAATTTCATATAGGATTCAGGATAGGTTCCAGTAGGTAAATCTCGTCTAGCACTAACGCTCGAGTGCCTTTCTTAGATCCCAATAAAGTTTTCTTTCACGGTTTCAAGCAAGTGAAATATTTAGATATCTGGGCTTTGAAAATGCATACTTAAAGCAGTAATGTGTTATAAATGTTACAATACGTGTATTACAATAGTTGCAGCTCGTGATTACGTCTAATTTGATACAGTAGTCAGCCTCGGCCGCGCGCGCAATCAATCACACGCGGTTTCGAAACTCGAACGGTATGCGATGGCGATCGATTTCCATGAGTTATCGTCTTCATATACATGAGAAGAATAGTCCCATCCATATCTATATGGGACTATTCTTCTAAACCCCATACTTCGCTTGACTGACTTTGCCCTTGCCTTTAACTACCCTCTTTATACTTTTCAAATTATCATTTGTTATGTGCTACCTTTGATGTGTGTGCTAAAACCGAATTAATGTTATATAAATAAATAATATTTTGATATTATTTATTTATATAACATTAATTCGTAGTGAAATCGAGGATATACCGCTGAGCTCAGTAAATTATAGCTACTCGATACAAATCACAATAATCTATAGGTCTTCTGTCTTGAAGCATCATAGACGAAAAGTGGCCACAGGCTAATGTCCTTCCGTAACGAACCATATTGATTTATAAATCAGAGAATATTGGAGGCTATTTCACTTCTATAGGTAGGTATCTACTATTTACCTCCATACTAGTAGGTTATGATGTATCTCATCAAATTTAATAAATAGAGCTGACTTTAATACCGCTTCGAAAGGTTGTATTTGCTGAGAATAGCCGGCAATAATCTCAAAAAAATTTTTAAACAATTTATCCATGCAATCTCACCATGGTTACACATTTTCATCTTGATGTGATAGTAGCTAGCCAATCAGGCACTACACAGTAGCAACAGTAGTCTATCTACCACCGTACTATACCTATGTGAGTGTGTGTAAATTTTTCCCTTTAGGTACTGAGAGATCAAGCCAACAATAGGATTCGAACCCACACCCTTAGCTACCGCATTCGACTTCAGTAACTGAAAGCTATCATCAGTCACCATAGAGTCGGTTTTGTTAGATATTATGTAGTTTTCATTTCTTCCCTTTAAATCCTCATTCACACCACACTCTCATATTCTCATTAACACAGTCAAC
The DNA here is from genome assembly GCA_947623365.1 of Achlya flavicornis. NCBI lineage: Eukaryota > Metazoa > Arthropoda > Insecta > Lepidoptera > Drepanidae > Achlya > Achlya flavicornis. The sequence goes on from OX392488.1 coordinate 7,301,239, forward strand.
CCATACTTTATATGGCTTTCTTAATTTTCTGTTGCCTACATGTCTTAAGTGCAGTATCATCGGTTTTCTCTCCTCTTCACAGACCAACACTCGTGAGGCTTTCAGGATATTCTGTGATAGAGAATTTTATATATGTAGTTAGTTAATAAATAACCGGAATCCCTTAATTCCTCCCTTATAGGTTGAGTTTCGGGAAATCCATTCTTAGAGCATCAAGAGCGTACTCAAGAAGTGTTTCCTCAAAATATAAATCTGTAGGTTCACTGGTTAATGCTTTGCGAATTCAGTTACTTGCCAAGTTATTCACATTTAAGAGATAATACAAACAGCATAAACAATAAATGGCAGAACACAATGAATATACCGAGTTTGTAATAGCATCTGTGAAAGTACGGAATTATTATAATTTTATCTATTCTGTATTTTGCGTTTCATAGATATTCGTTTAAATGCTTTTCATATACATTTTTATTAGCATAATGTTGTGTAGGGAATGTATTACAGTAAAACTATCAGAAATAGGTCAACTATAGGTTTATGATTTGCAATAAAACTAGAGAATACAGGGACTAAACACCCGGATTTCAGTTCGCAATATTTCCGACCTTTGCTTTGGAACTGCAAAGCTGCAAATGCGGCAACATTACTTGACTTTTTGAGTTTTTATCTAGTGACTCAATGAATTCCAATATTACTAGTTTTAGACACGGAACTAGGTGCTGTAACGTGTAGGTATAGGGTTCGGTCTTAGTGTATGTGGATAATAGCTACGGCAATTGCTATAATTTTGTGAAGTTAATTAATTTTTAAACCTATGTAACGTTGCACTTGCAAGTTACATCAATAAATATAAATATAGTAAGAAAATCTTTAGCCGTGTGGCTCCCGGCATAGAATAGGGCCAACCCGTCTAATCCTGTGGGTGTCGTAAAAGGCGACTAAGGGAATACACCAGGGGACGGGCAGCAGCGTCCATCTGTGATACGTCATCAATACTGCGATCACCAACCCGCCTGCCAAGCGTGGTGATTACGGCAATACCCCTCTAATGATGAGTACACAAACACAGCCACGGCCCCCAGTCCCCGGCGGCCCCGCTATCCCGGGCTACGGTAGCGGTCACGGTAACGGCGGGGCAGGGGGTGCTAAGAGTCTCCGGCAGAGATCCGGCTACCAACAACGACGACTGGACCTGGTAACATATAATGCACGGACTCTGAGGACCGACGAGAAGCTCATTGAGCTGGAGGAAGAAGTGGACAGGTTGCGCTGGGATATTATGGGTTTATCAGAGGTCCGAAGAGAGGGGGAGGACACGATAATCCTTAAATCCGGTAACCTGTTCTACTACCGAGAGGGTGATCACCTGTCACAGGGTGGTGTCGGGTTTATTGTCCGCAGGCCCCTCATCAAGAATATAGTGAGGATAGAGAGTGTCTCACCGAGAGTCGCATACCTGATACTCAGAATTACCAAACGGTATTCGCTGAAGGTCATCCAGGTATACGCTCCGACCTCATCACACCCAGATGACGAGATAGAGACATTGTATGAGGATATCTCACGAGCCATACATGCCTCTAAAACTCACTATATGGTATTGATGGGGGACTTTAACGCGAAGCTAGGCATTAGGAATAGCGATGAGCTGAGAGTGGGGCAGTTTGGAATTGGGCAGAGGAACCCTAGGGGGCAACGGTTGGCCGACTTCATGGAGTTGGAGGGACTCTTTATGATGAACTCCTTCTTCAAAAAGCGGCCGCACAGGAAATGGACCTGGAGTAGCCCCGATGGTTCCACCAAAAACGAGATAGACTTTATCTTGACGACAAAGCGGCAAATCTTCAGTGATGTCTCTGTGATCAACAGGGTTAAGACCGGCAGCGATCACCGGTTAGTAAGAGGCACACTGAACCTGAACATCCAGGTGGAGAGATGTCGTCTGGTAAAGTCTACGCTCCGACCCCAATCTGCATATATCCAAGATCCTGAAAGCTTTCAGCTCGAGCTTCATAATGGCTTCCAATGCCTAGATGATTGCGCGACGGTGGACGATACAAACAACAGGCTCGTGGAAACTGTCCATGCGGTAGGATCAAAGTTCTTTAAGACCCACCGCACGAATAGAACCCAAAAACTCTCGGATGAGACTCTCAAACTCATGAAGCAACGACGTGAAATGAAGTTGCAGTCTTCAGCTGATACAGCCGAATATCGGCAGCTAAATAGGCAGATCTCAAACGCAATGCGACACGATGTACGCCTCTTTAATACTTCATGTATTGAAGAGGCAATAAAACAGAACAAAGGTTCTAAAGTGTTCGCAAGAGATTTGTCTATTGGTCAAAGCCAACTGACCAAGCTGAAGACCGATACCGGCAACATCATTACGTCAAAGCATAAGATCTTGAGAGAAATCGAGAAGTTCTATGGACAGCTGTACACCTCGTCACAGAAACCAGATGCATTACCGGTAAGTGACGTAAGAGCCAAGTTGACCCGACATTACACCGAAGATATCCCGGATGTCAGCCTGTACGAGATTAGAATGGCTCTGAAACAGCTTAAAAACAACAAGGCGGCGGGTGAAGACGGAATTACAACAGAGCTTCTGAAAGCGGGTGGTAAACCGGTACTTGTAGTCCTTCAGAAGCTATTTAATTCCGTCATACACGAAGGTACAACGCCAGAAGTATGGAGTGGAAGCGTGGTGGTGCTCTTCTTCAAGAAAGGCGATAAGGCCCTATTGAAGAATTACCGCCCGATCTCCCTCCTAAGCCACGTTTATAAGCTGTTTTCGAGAGTCATTACGAATCGTCTCGCGCGTAGGTTTGACGACTTCCAGCCTCCCGAACAAGCCGGTTTCCGTAAAGGCTTTAGTACCATAGACCACATACATACACTCTAGCGATGGGTAACTAGCCGAAATTTCAATAGCTTAGCTAGCCAGCTATATGTGGTCTAAAAGCCAGCTAGCTAGTCAGCTATTTTGGCTATTTGGCTATTAGGCTTGAGCGGCGGCGCAGCTTCATGAATAACGTTCAACTGCGATCTGAGTTCGATCCTCGCCGCTGCAACAAGTCTAGTCTAGATGATAATGTAATAAATTAATGTAATGATTTTGTTTTTCATTTACTTTTTATTTTGTTGTATACTTTTTGAAAATAAATGACTTTCTCTCATAGGTCGTACGTATTACTAAAAAAAACATCGAAAATCAACAATAACGTCATCTCTATTTATGGATATGAACTAAAAGCTTTCACAGTACATCAACTCAGTCGTTAGTTGTAGGCAAGTAAACCATAGATGTCGCGCTACTTCAGATGATTTTAACGATTTATTTAATAAATAATAATATTACAGAATAATTTAATTTAATTAAAAAACAATAGGTTTAAATTCGTATAATTAGTACCTTTCAAATTCGAATTAATAATAACGAAATGCTCTCGAATTTCACTCTTTCGGAACTAACACAACTCAGTTTCGCAGTGAACGCACGCACACACAGCTATCGGCTACGCGGCTACGCGGTTACGCGGCTACGCGGCTACTCGGCTACTCGGCTAGAATGGCTTTGGCTAGCCGGCCAGCTACCGGCTAGTGGCGGCTACAGTGGCTATTAACCTTTGGCGGCTAGGCGGCTACCCGCTGTGTGTGACGTTAACTTCTCGTAATGAGGAGGATTGTTTATGTTACAAAAGGTTAAAATACCTGAAAATCGTGCACTTAAGGTTCAAATTGGTTCGAATTATCAATAGTTACACAGGTATTTTCAGCATAGAGGTATCTTAAGAAAACTCCTCATTTTAGCTAGCCATAGCCAGTAGCCATCCAGTAGCCAGTAGCTAATTATCGTGTTGACAGATAACGTAGCCGTGGCTATTTTGTGTATAGCCGTTTTTTGGCTAGTTATATGAATAGCTACCCATCTCTAATACACTCCGCCAGATTATACAGAAGACTGAGGAGTATAATCGGCCATTATGTCTGGCGTATGTGGACTATGAGAAAGCCTTTGATTCAGTCGAGACATGGGCGGTGTTACAGAGTCTACAGCGATGCCAAATTGACTATCGCTATATCGAAGTGTTGAAGTGTTTGTACAGCAAAGCCACCATGTCAATCCGAGTCCAGGACGAGAGTACGGTACCAATCCAGTTGCAGAAGGGTGTAAGACAGGGTGACGTAATTTCCCCGAAACTCTTCACCACTGTAATGGAGGATGTATTCAAGCTCTTGGACTGGAAGGGATATGGCATCAACATCAATGGCGAACATATCACTCACCTTCGATTTGCCGATGATATAGTTATAATGGCGGAATCGCTGGAGGCTTTGAACATCATGCTCAATGACCTCAACAGAGTTTCCCAACAGGTAGGCCTAAAAATGAATATGGACAAGACAAAAATTATGTCAAATGTTCATATTCCGCCAATGCCGGTGATTGTTGGGAGCACTGTTCTCGAAGTTGTAGACGAGTATGTTTACCTCGGACAAATTGTCCAATTAGGTAGGTCCAACTTTGACAAAGATGTCAATCGAAGAATCCAACTCGGCTGGGCAGCGTTCGGGAAGCTACGGCATATCTTCACGTCCAAAATACCTCAGAGTCTGAAGACAAAGGTCTTCAATCAGTGCGTGTTACCAGTGATGACATACGGGACAGAGACGTGGTCTTTCACTGCTGGCCGCATAAATAAGCTCAGAGTCACTCAGCGAGCTATGGAACGAGCTATGCTCGGAATTTCTCTACGTGACAGGGTCCGAAATGAGGACATTCGTAGGAGAACAAAAACGACGGACATAGCTCGTAGAGTTAGTAAGCTGAAGTTGCAATGGGCAGGCCACATCGCTCGAAGAGCCGATAACCGATGGGGAAGGAAGGTTCTCGAGTGGCGACCACGTACTGGAAAGCGCCGAGCGGGACGACCTCCCACCAGGTGGACGGACGACCTGGTCAGAGTCGCTGGGCGCCGCTGGATGCAAGCGGCCCAGAACCGTTCGAAGTGGAAATCAATGGGGGAGGCCTATGTTCAGCAGTGGACATCCATGGGCTGATATGATGAAGAAAATCTTTAATAAAACTTAATTACACTTCATTTAAGCGAACCCTACCTATGTATCTGTCGGCACCCCCCTAAGGGAATTGCCACACCTACCTTAAAATACTAAAAAGCCATTAACTTTATTTTCTTATGGGTAATAAATAAATATTTTTATTTCGTTTTTTTGTGAATGATTAGCTGTGTGAGATGTTTAGCTGTTGGTTGGTACACACGGCAACAGATCAAGCTATACATTTCTAGTATAAGCTGACCTCCCATTGTACCGAAATCCTATACAATGCGAGATCAGCTTTTACTGGAAATGTATAGCTTGATCTGTAGCCGTGTGTACAACCCTAGCAATAAATACTACAATTGAAATCGACTCTTACCAAACGATGCATGCAATAGGCAAAAATAAAAGATCCCAATTAGCATTTTAGATTCTGCTCTCGAGTTTTTACGACCAATAATGATCGGGGAAGATGAAGCGCACCCGGATGCACCTCGATGGGTTTTAATCTTTTTTTTCTCAATGCAAAAGTCGGTCAAGTGTGCTATCTATGTAGTTTCACGGAACAGTGATTAATTATAATCGTATGCACGTATCTGAAACCCATGCGCAATGAAATTGCTCTTGTACGCATATGCGTATATTAATCACTATTTATTAATGCTCAGTTTTTTCTTTCAGGTAAGTACAATTTTGAATAAACAGATGCCAGATTGCTCAGGTAAGTGGAGTCAATAAATTATACAATTGAGAATTATTGCAAAAATCATATGAAAATAAGTTCTGTATTATTTAGATCAAGCCTCGTGAGTTGGACGGAATATTCGCTTATAATTAGCTAATATTGGACTAGGTTCCAATTCCAATGTTAGCGTCTTGATAAAAGCGACCCCAATTAAACTGGGAAGAGTTAAGATTGAACACGTTTTCAGGAACGAATTTTATATTTTACAGGATAATCAATTAAGTATCTCTCGGAGATGCTCTGCATGTTGTCCGCGCATGGCCGTCGCAAATTCCCATGAGCTATGGACGGCTAATTTTAGGGCGGTCGTCGCGATCTCGTATTCACTAGGAAGTGTAAGTGTACCGGCCTATTTCAGGCCAGGCCCTTTGTTGCTCGGTTTATTTCTGTTTACGTCTCGTTTCGTAACTTTACGACCGACTCTCGGATGCGATGCGTTCGCGCACGCTCTGTTGCAACAGTCAAGTTATTAACGGCTGCCCGGAGCGATCCCAATAAGAAACGCCTGTTTAGTATTGTAATGGTATAATCGTATATTCTTCAAAGAACATTTTCGACGACTAATGGCTTTTCACGGAAATGTTTATCAGTTTGGCAAAAGGTTGAATGTTATCTTTTAATTGATATTAATTGTCTCTTCATTTATATTCGTAGGAGTTGTCTCCGGTTCAGGACCCTGGTGATGTATGGCTTACAAATGGCGTGTGTTATTGGAAGCCATGTGTCAAGCAAGTCAAGATGTGTTATTTTGCTTTAATTTTATGCCGTTTTCATTTAAAGCATCACAATTTTACGATCAAGGTTTTACTGCTTGTGTATGATTATCAAATGTCATACTCCGGGAAATCTTGTGATGTTCAGGGAAACAGTTGTAAAATTAGGGCAGATGTGATTTTATCGATTTTTGTTAAAATTATTTTAGTCAAGTCTTTTAGATAGATATGGTTTACCGTGCTTTTACTTACTACATAGATAATCATGTTCATATTTCGGATAGGTTTAATTTTGGAGGAGTTATGAGGTTGTATCTAATATACGATCACATGTTACAATATACATTTTTCAAATTACAGGCTTTTAGGTGCCTATCCAAATCTATGAGCCTAGCGTCCAGTCTTACTCGCGAGCAAAAGCCATCTGATTTATAGCCCAATAATAGATGTTTCTCTCGATACAGTCCCTACGATTTGCTTATTAGTTTCTAATGATTATACATCAATAAGTAAAACCCACTCGGCCAGCACGGGAGCAAATTATTGACCTATGCCTTATTCCCACATTTGAAGTGAGTACATCGTGAGGCGTTAGAAAGCGCTTATCCGTAGTAGGTGCAGGTGCAACTACTGTTTCAAACGTGTCGTGATTTTTATCGATAAAGTCTATACGAAGATTAATTGATGGATGCGTGATTTGTGGTGGGACATCACACTATTTTGATTTGTCTGTTGTTTCTGCAATTTAGCTAACGTAATGCTTCTTAGTAATTTTGGTCTCCTTTAAATAATATAACTAGGTCACTGCTGATGCGTTCTCCCGCCCAATATAATATGCCGGGTGGGCAACACGCGTGATACTCCTGGTGTTGCAAGCGTCCATAGGCTACGGTAACTGCTTACCATCAGGCGGGCCGTATGCATGTTTGCCACCTTAGTGGTATAAAAAAAATATATTTTCAGGTTATACGAAAAACTCGCCAAGTGCGAGTCGGACTCGCACACGAAGTCTTCCGTAAAGGCTTTTCTTCTATGCCTCTAATTTATTTTTATTTTTATTTGTTGTTATATCGCCAATAAAAATAATACACATTCTGTGAAAATTTCATGTGATACAGCTCACTGACAGACAAACGGATTAAGGAACAAACCCTTATCAAAACTACTGAGATTTTATATAGTGGCCACCTTGCCCACCCTTAGGTGTAAAAGACAGCACACTATTTGTGGTAACGAGGCGTCAGAGACCATCTGCGGTAGGTGTGTAGGATTAAGGAACAGCGGAGGCTTAGTAATAGGGATCCGATGGCACCCTTTGGGTACGGGACCATAAATAGCAAGAGTTCTAAGTCCTAATAATTTGCAGCGGAGAAACTGCACTATAGGTTAAACTATTTTAGAATAAATGTACTTTACCTAGTTATTAATTTATAAAGTCCATACCCAGTACCTTTTGCAACACGTCACGAGATATTTGATTACCTTTCTATTCCCATGCAATTGGTATGAAATGAAAGGCGGCATTATCTTTTGCGAAGGTAATGAAAGCAAATCCACTGGTAATTCGATGTGACTTACACCGGTCAACTTTAATAGCTCTCAAATTCACATTAAATCCTATGATTTACGCCTCCATTCGGTCGGTGAAATTGGTTTCTGACTTATTATTATACCGTTGCGTAACGTGACTGTTGCCTATTCATAAATAATGATGTAAAAACGCGTCCTGCTATGAAAGTTCCATTAAAGTGACAGTGGTTGCCGCTATAAGAATCTCTTTGTTGATAATATTTTGATGATGTTCTAATTTGTAGATTAGTTTTATTAGTCACAAAAGTATTAGCAGAATGATTCAGATGATTTGATAATTCGATCTTGACATGGTTGCGTTTATCAAAAGTGTTAAAATCCATATTTTTATGAACATGACACGAGTTTTTGCTTCAAGTTTCAGAAACAAATTTCTAAAATATAAATGTTTTGAACAATGAGTTGAAAGTTCAATGGTTTCCCGCTAAGAATCTGTAAAATAGGGTTATTGTTGCAAGTAATCGCTTAACCGTTAAATTGCGATAGCCTTTGTGACACGAATCCAAGGTGGTGTAAAACGCAGCCTTTCAATAATTTAGATAAGCACACCACCGCAAAATTGTGACATTTATTCATACCTAAACAATTTTACAGTGAAAAGCTTTTATATGCATGTCCGATGGAGACTGAGATCGGTTAGATCAACAGTTAAGCGAAAATAGCAATCACGGCAAGTGGTGGATTGAGAAATCCATTTTGTTTAAGCATATGCTCACCGTGATTTGAGCGAAGCGGAGATATTGGTAATCTCCAGTGGTTCAATCTTTACTGATTGTTAGCGCTAGTGAATCTACGAATATGAGATAAGCTATAAACATAACATTAAAAAAGCGGATATAAAGTAAACCATTCTTCCATAAAGTGTTTCATTGATCTATTGAGTATGTGTACGAAGACATTTGTATTTCTCCAAGGAAACGCTTGGTCGATCCTTTAGCTAGAAGTCGTATACGAGGTATATATCCAACAAGTAGGTATAAGACGATTTAAAGTATTCGTTTTCTGAAAACCTGAACGGTATAATAAAACAATAAGGTCATTCTAGTTATTTACTATAACTGCCACTAGATGTCAGTGACAGCCGACAGGAATTATCAACCACTAGCTTTCCAGTTTCCACCCCTTGGGTTCATCCACGATCCTCTATTTGATCCCTTATAAGATGAATTTCGGGAAATCCGTTCTTAGTGCTGATCTATGTCATATAAGGAATTTCTTCATGCATCTAGCCCAACGGGTCAAGCTGTGTGTTGTCAATCAAAACTTATCTAAAAATCTCTTTCCTCAAAGGTTTGCCTGAGGCTTCCCGCCTCGTGTTGACAATGTTGTATTACCCTAACTTGCAACCATCTTGCAACTGAAGTCATTTGATTGATGTGCCACAATGGCATTCCTATGACATAACTGTGATGTATCGCACACTCTCCGTTACTTTATAGCTCAATCATCTGGTGTATGTTACCGGGGAATAGCTCATGGAATAGAATATGAAAATGTTATTTGCATACTGACGATACGATAGTGTAAGGAAAGTTTTTATGACTAGGAATAAGCAGATTGTATGACTTATCGAACAAATAGCTTTTCTCTTAGCCGGTTCTTCTTCGATTCCATATTTAAGGAGTTAGGATTTCAGAATACTTCTTCTTTTTTTTACAAGGAATATTTCCACCAAATGTTGATCTAGGTGCATCGGTTTAGGCTATGCAGGAAATATAAGTCCAGTGTAAGTTTATTCAATACTAGCTTTTCGTGCCCGCCTTCATCCGGGTGAATTTTATTTATAATATATAGCCTATGTTACTCCGTGATAATTAAGCTTTCTCCAGGTGAAGTAATTTTCTAAATTGGGCCTGTAGTTAATGAGTTTATTCATTACAAACAAAAATACAAAAATCCAAATCTTCTCTCTTTATTATTAGTGTAGATGTAGATATCTAGCTTTGATTATTTTAAATTTCGAATTGATTGAAGTTACATAAACATATTTTGGTCTCAGGTTTTAATCTCATCTCGCAGGTTTCAGTTTCACTTTGTAGAGTCTATGGTATTTTATATATTCTCCATCTTTTTTTAATTACTCATATTATTCCTGTTATAGCAATTTAATCGATATCAACTAAAATTCACACTAAAAAAGCTTTTCGTTAGGTTCGAAAATATTTTGTAACCTACATACTTTGATTAAGGATACATCCAGATAGAGAGTCGAAGTTGTGCACGCGTCGAAAAAAATAGCCCCTAACTGTTAGGGGCTAAATCAAATAAAAATAAATAAAATTGCAAAACAATGTTTAATATCTAACTAGCGGCACGAACCAGCAGGTAGGTAGTTCTAATTTCGAAATTGACGCCGCATCGAATGGATCTACTCTACTATTTTACGTTTAGGTATCTAGTTACTACATTTACGTTAATGCTACATTATTTTATTACTACATTGTTTTATGTTTTTGAATTTATGCAATTTCGTTTAATTTTGGCTCTTCACCTCTAGGGACAAATATAAAAAATAACGTTATTTTCATCCTGAATTAAACTGCACATGAAAAATTTTCAGTTACTTACAAGGTAGTTTCGAATAAATTTTACACAAGAAAATATTACCAACAAGCAGACAAAAACACGGAGCTCAACGCGATTTCCAGTCCAGTTAATGGTGGCCAGTAATATTGGTAAGTAAAGTAACAATGGTGGTTTTTTATGTGCGCACGCGCGCCTCGCCCGGTGCAGTCGTGCTTTGGGCGCGTGATGGACGCTGATGGCGGCCATTAAGCCACTGATAGCGAGACGTATGATCCCCGTACAAAAGATCTACGTTCTCGTAGAGCTTAGTGCTCGAAACTTGAAAGTGCTGCACGTTGCCCAGCTTTGTTAATGGTTTGCTGTTCTTTCAACGGTTTATGAGGTTTAGTTTATGGTGATACGTAGAGGACATCCGTAGATTTATATCAAATAAATACCAAAATTCAATTGAATACCCTGATGAGCACTGATTGTGGCAACGAAACCCAAGTCTATCCATAGAAACGGTACTTTCAAAAACAATATAAAAATTAATAATATTCCTAGTTACTTAATAAATTTCCTACCTTATAAATAGGAAAACAAAAAAAAATAATCTATCGAATCATCTTCACATCGAATACCGTGGTGAAAGTCTTGGTTTCGAATCCTGAAATGAGTTTGACTTTCAATACAGAAAAACATGGTAGAAAACCATATCAAATTCAAGTGTATCCCAAGTAAGATAAAGCAAATAAAGATAAGAAATGCTGTTAAAAGTAGGTACGAGTCGAGTGCTAAATGTATCGATATTTTATACCTACACACATTCACGTCTCTAGATGAATCAATATTTACATAATAGACGAGATCATGAAAGTAACAATCGAGATAATTTAAAAAATCATGTCTCCCATTAAGCATCAGATATATTTTATTTACAGCGAGATCGGTATCTTTTCAAAGGCGTTTGACCCGAATAAATTTTTCATCGAATGTTTAAACGAGTACAATCAATCGATCTCGGGCAATTGCGTCTTATCGATGTTATCTAATCGCGTAAACATTTGGACGTTCCTCGCAGCGCGGGCGCAGGCGCGGTGTCCGCTCACGAACTTCTATTGTGTCGCATTTCACGCCTGCGCTTGCGCCGCGCGCCGCCTTTCGAAAGTAGGGCCCTTGCCGAGAGAATGCGATAAAAAAAACTATTCCAACTGATTACGACTTGTAGAAATATTTGTTTCGATTGGCAATGTCCGTGTGATGAGAGGTATTCGAAAATACTACTTATTGTTTTCTATTGTTATGCAATGTTGATTTTAGATGAAGCTGAGTGCTAGGTCTTTCTAAATGCCAATGGAGTTACAATATGCCGACATAACGACTAATAGCTTTAGGTACTGTGAGAGTTACTTGCATTGACAATTTATTAACTTCAAGAATTTAACCATTATTGGGTTTTCCGTTTCCAACTTAATTGATTTGGCATGTTTACGATGCATTGCGTTGCGAGTTCTTTATTACCTCATTATATATTAATTATTTCAATTGACAGCAATGCCTATAAATAAACTAACGGCAAGTGTTTCAGTAGGTAGTGTAAGAAATTACAGCATTTCATGTTAATATTTTAATAATTATCTAGGTATAGTGAATATTGTAAATTGTAATCATGTGATTTATTATCAACTTCCGGAATTATTATGGACTTCCGTCCGATATTGTTTTTTCGGTTCGATATATATTTTATAGTAGGTCCACTATAAAATCTATGTACATATTTGAAATATAATAATAACTAGATTAAGATTAATTAAACATTATGAGAATATGTAAAATTATTGTTAGGTGCTATTTCCGGCATTACCGCCAACCTCGTATTTTACCAACTTCCGATATAAAATGGAGGGTTGGCGAGAGGCGGCAAGTGTGCTAAAAGTTAGTTGTGATTTTGTTCTTTGAGGAGTTAATACGAAAGTGTCAATAAATATTGTGATACAAGTGGCTTTGTGTTTTTATTCGTCAAACTCTTATAGTAGGTAAAGGAGACGCCTTATAAGGTTTTCATATAATTGTGTTACTTCGCCTACTGTAGGCACCTATATTCTATCTGATTCGTAACGACTGCTAATTTTATCGGAGAAGGTTGACGCTTAGTTAGGACAAACCCTTATCAATCTACTGAGATTTTCTATAGTGGCCACCTCTACCATCCTGTCGGTCATAAAAGACTGCACACTATACCTGGCAACCCCTTACGAAGCGTCAGAGACCCTCTGCGGTAGGTCACGCCGCCAGAGTACTCGCCCCTGGTACTCTTGAGAAAATGTGAGTCTCACCGTAATCGCTCACTACCATTTGTCCAGAATGGTACCGGAGTTGTTAAAAGTCGCTCACCACGCGCACCCCACTAGCTGCGTCTGTGCCAGTATTTACGCAAGCGCAAGCACTAGCACAAACACACCCTAGGGTGCTCGCGGATTCAATCCCCGCTGGGGACGCCAGAGAAGCCGAATTCCATTTCTCCATGAATAGTACCGGAGCTGTCATGCGTATCCCAATACGTATCCACGTATCTACCCAATTCCTACTGCTGGGTTGCCGGAAAACTAATCCGACGGGTAGCCCTCTTTTTTTTTTTTTTTTAATACCACTAAGGTGGCAAACAAGCATACGGCCCGCCTGATGGTAAGCGGTTACCGTAGCCTATGGACGCTTGCAACACCAGGGGTATCAATCGCGCGTTGCCGACCCTGAAGAAATCTCTTCACGCCCTTTTTGAAGAACCCCATGCTGTACTCCATTGGGAAAACCACGGCCTACCTCTACTTTCTATCCAGGAAAGGACAGCCAAGCGATACAAGGACCACGATTAGGGTTCAGTGGTATCAGGATTCGGTAGGCGCAGTGCAGGCAATAAAACAACGGTATACCTTCGCTTCGTAAAAGTCCCGTATGAGGAGAAGAAGCGACGCAACAAACTCCTAACGGGCCCAATGTGTTTATTGTCGTAATATTACAATTAAATAATCACTTAACTTCACTTCACACATGTACAGTCTTAAATAATTATAGGCTTCAGAACCTCGTGTAACAACGATTGCACTGAGATGTGTACAGCTCGAGCGCTTGTGATAAACTAACTAACCCAAAAGCAATACGAATCTCCTTATTAACTCTGTTAATCGCTTAGTTAGGACACTTAAAAATTTGTATAGGGCAAAGAATGAAGTGCGAAATTAGATCAGGTCAGGTATTCTTAGAACTGGATAAAAAAGGAGTACTGTAGAGTAGGTACTCAAAGGAGCTTCCTTCCGCGGACGCTCAGACTGTGGAATGAGCTCCCCGCCGTGGTTTTCCCAATGGAGTACAGCATGGGGTTCTTCAAAAGGGGTGTGAAGAGATTTCTGCAGGGTCGGCAACGCGCGCGTGATACCCCTGGTGTTGCAAGCGTCTATAGGCTACGGTAACCGCTTACCATCAGGAGGGCCGTATGCTTGTTTGCCACCTAGGGTTTCGTTTTTCCCGACCTTTTTCCATTCCCGAGACCCGGGAATGAAAAAAATTACTTCCCGGGAATTCCCGATTCCCGGGAATTTTTTAAAAGTTGTTAGTTTTATTATTATAACGTATATAAAGTCAAGTAAAACACGTAATTTAATTAAATTATCAATTTATTTGTCTCAGAAGTAAATAATAGTACATTATGAGACGTGTGCAGAGTTGGTAGTCACACACGAGACGGTACCTATTAAGCAAAGGAACCCGAGAGTGTAATGATCAATGCACACGCGTGTCATACGACGTTTTTACACTTGTGAGGAAATAAACAAACTTGTATTTTTTTTAACTAGATTTTTTGATAATAGTCAATAAGAATGTCAACAAATTTGGCACGCAAGTTTTGACAGCAAAACTGTTTTAACCCTTTAAATTAAGAATGCTTCGTCTACGCACATATCAATAGCATTGAGTTACAAACTTAACATAATCGGGATTATACCTATCATAAAACTATGCGGTAATGTAAATGAAAAAGCACTAGTGCGTCATAAGCTACATTATGATACTAAAAACGGTGCAATAAATGTCAAATTACGAGCAAGTGTTGAAAAATAAATTTACTAATTCACAAGGAACGAACTATGCTCGGAATTTCTCGACGAGACAGGGAAACGACGACATTCGTAGGAGAACAAAAATTACCGATATAGCTCGTAGAGATAGTAAGCTGAAGTGATAGCAATAGGCAGGCCACATCTCTCGAAGACGACGCGAGTGGCGACCACGTACAGGAAAGCGCCGTTAGGGACTACCTCCCACCAGGCGGATCGACGACCTGGTCAGAGTCGCTGGGCGCCGCTGGATGCAAGCGGCCCAATCGTTCGAAGTGGAAGTTAATGGGGGAGGTCTTTGTTCAGCAGCGGACATCCTTAGGCTGATATGATAATGATGATGATGTGTTTTACTTGATTTTGGTCGGTAAAAATAATAATACTTATTATTTAAAAAAATATGCTTTTTCGGCAATATTGACAGTTTTCAATACAGAAACGCTGATAAGCTGATAAGATAAAATATATATCTAAAAAAATATTTTAAATAATAATCTAAATAAATGTAACTTTCATTTTCTTCAAAATTACGCGCATTCAGAGATTTTCTAAAATCGGCAGTTTAGAAACTACCCATAGTAACTATGTACAGTCGAGGACATAAATATGTATACACTTAGTAAAATTCAACAACGGTTTCCTCTTAAACTACTGATTGAAATTATGAGATATTATAAAGGCAGAATCTTCTAACATATACTATTATAATTTGTGTAATAGTTTAACACTTAAATGTTAAACATGCGAGAAAATTGCTTTTGAATTTCAAAAAGTGTATACATATTTATGTCCTCGACTGTACTAGTAACCTGTAGTTTGATATGATTATTTTTAATTTTCTACTTATGTTTGTGTGTGAGACACAAATAGGTAATATAATTAAATTACGTATTTTACTTGACTTTTGATAGGTTACAAACAAACATGTAAGAAAAAACGCTATCTCCACAAATACACACTTCCTACAGTTCCTTTCAGCGATTTCTCATAAGCTTGTAGTTCAGTTCGTTCGATTTCGGTGGATTTGTTGCAACATCATTGTGTTTCAAAGGTTTTTCGTTAGTTTTGACCAATATTTGCAGTGTTTTAGATTTAGAGCATTCAATCTCATAAATAAATTCCCGGGAATTCCCGGGAAATCGCAAAAAAAATCCCGACTTCGGGAACGACGTATTTCCCGGGAATTCCCGATTCCCGGGACCCGGGAACGAAACCCTATTGCCAACTAAGTGGTATAAAAAAAAAATTAAATAAAAAAAAAAAAGTCTTGCCGAGTTTCTTGCCAGAGTCTTTTCACTTTAAGAGTATTCTGAACTGGTGGTAAACTCAACTGTATGAACAACTTAACGTTCATAAAGTATCTTACCAGGTCCTAAACTGAATAAATAACTTTTTGATTTCGATTTCGATGGTTTTTCATATTTATTTTGTAGTCATAGTTAATAGGTATATATCTATACTTTTAATATTATAAAGCTGAAGAGTTTGTATGTTTGAACGCGCTAATCTCAGGAACTAATTGATACCTAGTCCGATTTGACAAAATCTTTTTCCACTTGATAGCTCGTTTATTGACAAAGGTTATAAGTACTGTACTGGTACAGGTTATACTGTACCTACTGGCTGACCCCCGCGGTTTCAACCGCGTATTGTTTTATTTTTTATCTTTCTTTTTCTAAAATAAATCTAGCCTCAGACACTCCTTATACTTATACCTTATACTGCCAGTGAAAGTCCCGTCAAAATCGGTTCAGTCGCTTCGGAGTTTAGCCGGACTGAACAAACAGACAGACTGACACAAATAAAAAAAATTGTATTTTAGTTTAAGTACCGTACCTATATACCTTCTTTCATATGCATTTCGTAAAAAAGCTGTTTTATTAAAGACAATTAAATTTGATTTATTTGCATAAAAGATGAAACCGTGGGGCACAACAAGTCTTACAATAAAACAATTGATGCATACAAGTATTTTTTGTCCCTGGGCCTTTCACCAAGAAGCTCGGTCGGCATGGTTGTCCAATCCTCATGTTACTGCATGTCATATGTGATTAATGTTGTGATACACCGGCGACGGCGCGTGGCGTCTCATTGACAAGTGGTACTACTGCATGTATTGTTAGAAAGGCTCACACGTTCCGAATTCGGTCATTGATACTGTATCGTTTAAATTGTAAGCGAACAGCGATTACGAGAATCGGTGTGAGTATCCTTCACTAATCCTGATGTATAAATACTGTAAACTAGCTGACTCCGCGGTCTCACCCGTACGGTTTTATTTTTTGCGCGGTAACCTAATTATTTAAAAAAAAATTAAAGTAGCTAAGCTACTCCTTACAAAATCAGCTATCTGTCAGTGAAAGTCACGGCAAAATCAGTCCAGCCGTTTCGGAGATAAGCCGAAACAAACATACATACAGATAAAATATTATAAAATTGGTTTTTTACTGTGACCATATATTATTTTCGTATGCCGTTAGTAAAAAGCTTAAAAGT
This sequence comes from Achlya flavicornis, assembly GCA_947623365.1. NCBI lineage: Eukaryota > Metazoa > Arthropoda > Insecta > Lepidoptera > Drepanidae > Achlya > Achlya flavicornis. The sequence continues at coordinate 7,318,470 of OX392488.1, forward strand.
TAGTTGACATTACAAACAGTTACTTCAATTTTATTTATTTTTATAGTTGCGAAAGTTTGTGTGTGTGTTTAAACATTCGTAACCACTCAGCTCCGCAGCGCTTTTGGCATCGGGTTCGGAAAAATCTTGGATTATATGTATCTATGGTATCTTTAAACACTTACAAATATTTTCTATAGAACACGTCATGTGATTTCGCTCACTTCAAAACAGTTTCAGATAAAAGTTATTTCATACTTTTTAGTACACTTTGAAGGCGGTTTTTTTTTGTTTAAAAGTTAAATTATGGTTGGTATACGCTTCTTTCTTTTGATTTTTTCAGTTTAAGGCTGTCTTCTAAACATGAAGAAAAATGATTCCATAAAAAAATATAAATGTTAGCTTTATAATCGCTGGTAGTTAATGATATGGACGGTATTGTTCTGGTATTATTGTATCCGTACCACAACTCTTCAACTGTCAATCACTATCCATGACTGTGGCAAATGATCTGCCAGGGTTGAACTCCATCGTTTCCGCGTACGTTTGTCATGAGCTTTGCAACTTCTCACAGTACTAAACATTATGTTTTGTTAACAATAAATTATAATACGAAAGCTAAATGAATGGCCAATGTTTGCTATCTTAGACGGCCATCAGATAATAGTCGCCTCCACAAAAATGTGTAGTGATAAGAAGTTATTCATTTCGCCTGAAGCCGTAGTAAATCATCCCGTGAAATGATATAAATATTAATTAATTTAAACCACGCAAGTGGTATTTTGAAGGGGCAGAGGTATAAGAATAAAAAAAATAAGAATAATTTATTTAGACACGTAATACAAGAAATGGTATAGAATATAACAAAGTAAATATTTAAATTAAGGTGTGTCGTAAAAAGGTAATAACTCAGCATGAAGTTGCGACGACAAGCGCCACAACGCTGGTTTTCAGCGAAACCTTCCTATAGGTAGGTATTTCACAACTTTCACTCGCAATAAAATTATTAGCAAGGAATCTTCCAATGTAGTGGCAAAATATCTAAGCTTACAAGGACGCGCGTATACAGGAGGCAGATGCAGAGTTCAATGCCTGTGGCACTTTTCTTGTCAAGATTGGCTATAACAGCGACAGATCAGCGGGACCTCTGAGAAGGTAGTAAAAATTAGCAATCACTAGCCGAAATTAGCCAGTAGGACATTATCACGGTGGGTATAGCTTCATTTGAATCAAAATTAAATTTTCGGTAATCAGAATACACACTCTGGTAGATTTCAGGAAAAATTACTTTGGGAATATATAATGAATATACTCCGTACAGTTACAGCTCGTTCGCTACAGTTATTTCAATGAAATTCCTCAACAGGTTTTAATTATAAGAAATGTGCAAGTTAACGCTATAACATAAACAATCAATTAAAACTGCTCTGAGCGAGGATGTGGTTCCGGCTAAGTTTTATATCATTGCGATAATAACAGGAAGGCGGGAAATTGCTCTAGTGCACCGACGACATGATACGATATCGAAACAATCAGTTTCAATATCCGTGTCTTCCATTTTAGATAGTTCGATTTCAACAGCAGGAAAAAGAGTAAGTATGTAGTAGTATGAATAAGCATAATATTTATATAGTATATTGTATATTTGGAAAAAAAACTGTAATAAGAAAAGATCATCCACGTCAAAAAAAAAAGCCTTACTGAGTTTCTTGCCGGAGTCTTCTCAGTTTAAGTGTATTTCGAACCGGTGGTAAATTCAACTGTATGTACCAATTTAACGCTCATAATTGCCTTACCAGGGCCTAAATTGAATAAAAAACTTTTTGATTTTGAGTAATTAAAGATATTCCCATTACTTAAAACTAGAATCAGTTAAATTCAATCCAGCAGATAACTTATTCCGCTAGAAAATTTTAAGGTTGCATCAGTGCCTCACGTATATATATAGGAAAGGTGGAAGATATTCTACTGGACAAAAGTTTCAGAATGAAAACAGACCTCAGGTTCAGATAGTTTCTTTCTGATTCCGGAAAGAGAGACCTTCTCTCCCCCAAAATATATTTTATTGAGTCAACTGGAAATAAGGATGACAGCCTTCTCATCCTAATGAGATTTTACGAATTAATTAAAATATTTCATCATTTTGAATAGTTTGGTGATTGTTGATTTGGTGTTACGGGTTTTTTCATATTGCTGAAATAAGTTTTCGCACAGGAAGTTAAGAATTTTGGAGATAGACCTGTAGAAAACATAGCTTCAACTTGACATATAGAGCTTTAGACTCTTGGCTCCTTTACTTATTTATGACTGCATGCTTTAGTTATTATCAATTACACCTTGCTTTCATGGTTTGAATTCTATGAGCTGATAGCAAAAATATGGATATACCAAGCGTAATCTTGTTATCTTTACTTTTTTTCCATTGATTTAATCTTTCAAATAATTAAATCTTTATCTGGATCATATATTATAGGTTCGACATTTCGAATTTGATGGTTTGCAACTTTGCATGCGTAAAAAGGAATGCAGACTAATTCGATCTTACCGTTCAATTTGAAAAGTTGTCATTGAGATGTTTGAGAGAGAAGTTTGTACCAATGTATTTCTTTTGGAGTTTTGTTGTTAAGTCAAAATTTCCAAGAGAGTGCTTAAGTTTCTGCAAATAAGTATCTAAAGATGATCCACATTAACCACATGAGCTAGAAATTCTTCACAATTAAGATCAACAAAGTACAAGAAGGATGTGAGCATTAAATAAGTTTTATTTGAAATGTCGTTTCCCTTCTCCGCTAATTAAAGCACTTGGACTAATTAAAGTTAGATATTAGTTCGTTGAAGTAGAGTTTCTTGCGTGATTTTATAGCATCCTTCAAGTGCAATTTGTGTCTTAGTTATAATAGAATAGAGTTTACGGTGCCTACTATTTAAAAAGCTTATATAAAATCTAGATCTGATTGTATTCCATGCTATAAACTGACGCTAGATTTTGGTTCAATTCATGTCACCCAATTAACAGTTACTTAGAAAAAATCTAAGCTCAAACTAAAAGGTTGCAGTTGCCAAGAAGAATGATCGTCTAGATTACAATCTACAATTTTATTGAGCGCAGTCTCTTGAGGCATGTTTTCACTTAATCCATTTAGATAAAAATCTGTACAACAATCCGCTTAATGGTTTTCGAAAACTCGATTAATAAACAACGGAACGACCATAAAGGAAGAAACGGTGTAATGATATTACCATATACGTACAGCCTGCACCGCAGGTCCTTGCGGTAAGTCATCAACTATACATAAAAAAAAGTGTACGTAATGTGCTGCCATGTGTACTAACAAGTTAATTGTTGCTCATTTGTTGTAAAGTCATGTATGTTTTTTAATAACATGCTTAATCGTACTTTACGTAATTGGGCCATTTGTAAGTAATTGCCTGAATCTTTGGGTGTTAAAAATTTGATTAAGTAATTAATTTGTTCACTTGCACTTTCTAACAATTTATGAAACTTTGTTCATATTTAATTTAACTAGCTGTCCCCGTGATTTCACACTTAACTTTTTATTGAAATGAATGAATTATAACTAATTTCCTATTCCAGAACCTTAATTGATTAGGATCATTTATAACTAGTAGTACTTCGGAAGGCACGTAAAGCCGTCGGTCCCGGTTAACACTTAATTGAGATAGTCGTAAAGCTAGTCGGAGAGCTAGCTCCTAGCTAGGCGGCTTGAAGACTCCAACAGTAGGCTGACCACTAGCCTACCTACAACGATCCGGCGTAGGCATGCATGGTGGAGTATTTACCTATTCCCTGGCACCCTCATTTATGAATGGAGGCCCGTTCTTAGCATACTTTAGGGCTGATGATTATAACAAAAGGTTATCAATGTCGTCAAGGAACTACTGTTATGCTATTGTAGATGCACGTGCGTCCCCAGTTGCCTCCTAGGCTTTATAGAGGTCGGTACCACATCGGTTATCTCTCTGATAATGCGATTGTCCATAGGTGACGGTGATCACTTACCATCAGATGAAGCGCCTGCTTGTTTGACTTCTTGAATGTTAAAACGAGTAACAATTTCTTATGCAATGAAAAATAAACAGTAATTTCAGATTGAATATAAAACAAGTTACGCAAGACAACAATAGTTCGTTTTCTATTACAAATATAATAAAGGGCACGACAGTAGAGTAGAGATGACAAGCAACCAAAATGTCGATAAGATATACGACAACGTACCTGAGAATGTATCTAGTTGTAAATATCAGAAAGTCTACTCAAAGCGGCAAAAGGTTAGGCTTGCGACACACAACGTGGTTTTACCTTATCTTATGGCCTGAACTAAGAAAGTAGCAAGTGCTTATCTTTTATATTGCATAGTTTTATGCTAATGTTTTGCTTATCGATAGTGTTTTGTTGTGACAGCCAATTGATATAATGTCTTGCCATCCCTGCGGGCTAATTGTTTGAACTAGAGCTTTGTGGTGCTGCAGATATTGTAGTTTTTGAGAGAGACTCGAAGATTCTGATTTACTATTACTTTAATCATTTATTCCTCAAGTTATTGCCTACATAAAGTCTTTGTTTAGATGTCAGAATTGGATTGGAGTTAAAGGCTGAGATGTTTGTTCTTTTAGATAGAATATTAGAGATAATGTTTACTATTCAAGCATACTTGTCAGCGATACATTAAACATATTATTACACCTACATACCTAAATAATTAATTAAAGTTACGTCCAAGAAACAATTTCCCACAATACCTACACCCATTAGTCGATACACGTCGTGAGAGAACATTCTTGATCCATAGTCATCCATTATTTTATCATATAAAATCTGATAATTCAATTCAGATTGTTCGACATTTGGAGTTGTTCACACGACGCAACTTCTATTATGACGGGGGAGAAATGCGTTACGCAATTTTTTACATTTGCCGGCGAACGTGAAAAAAGTGGTGCATAGGTATTAGCTTTGCTTCCATGTACCCGTTCACTTTGAATAATATCTTATTGCGGATCGAACGAATAGAAAATTATATAAATTGCTTCTCGTAGTACGCCGCCGGACCACTCGCTCCACATTTATAGTTCGTTCGTGAACAATTATTGCTGCCAATAAGAAAATATGCTCTTTCTTATGATTGTTTATCATCAACGTGCAGTGATAGCTGTTGCATCAATCACGATGTACATTTTATTGTTTACATTCAATATTTATTGAGGGGCATCACGATTCATCTACAGTTTTTACGACCGGCCATAAACATTTTTAATATTAATGTTTGTTTCTTTCACATCAAAAGCTACAATATTTTGACGTGAAAATATAACTTATGTGTAATTGTGGACAACTTACTTTACGTTTATGAGGCGGTGAGAATATATCGTGTTGTTTATGTCTATAAAATTTTAATCTTAATTGCCACGATTGCTAGCCACACGGGAAGGTTCATTTCTTTATATTATTATAAGGAGCCTTTGAGTTTTAGTAGTTAGAAACTCATCTTCTAGGAAATCAGGTAGGTACACATTTCATATTTGTTTTGATTGGTTTGATAGACTTATTAATGTTGCGATGACTCATGTGATGTAATTATACTCTAAGTCTAATCAACATGAATGGAAGACACTTGTAATTTCGCTCATGCACGTTCAGTCTTTGTAGTCTTGTCCAAGCCTGTTGCCTCATTAATCACAAACAAATGGATACAGCTAATAATGTTATTAACATCTAATACTTCCGGAAATAGCGCATTCGTGTTCAAATCTCATTATTACCCTATACGTGTTTGGAATAAATCCTTCCACCTGCTATACTGGTTAGCTTCGGCTATTCTGCTTCTTACATAGATCTTCGTATTTTTTGTCTCTCGTAGATGTTCGACGTTCGATGAGATGGCAATAGATGAGACGGTTTTGATGAATTTGTTTTGGTATAGAATACAAGAGGTTCTACCCTCGGGGCAGTCTCTCGCGCACATTAATCACATGCTCAATAGCCATGTTATAGACAATTAACGTACGATAAGTGATCGGTGACTCTGTGGCCATTGAACGATAACTTACACACCTATCGTTAGATTTCGCTTCGTTTTCACATGTGCAAGTTGGAAAGCGTGATTTAATAAGGCATATTTAATCGGGAGCGGTTAAGAGATCTCTATGCAAACTACGACGTACTTATCGTCTCGAGAATATAAATCGGTTAACGTTTGCGTATTGTTAGGAATATTATTGAGTTGCTTGATTTTCTTCAAATACATCATAGAGTAATCTTGGCTAAAACTATTTATTTCTTTTAAATGAGTCTTAACAATTCATAGCGGAAATGGTTATTTAGTTGTTCAGAGGCTGCAATACGAGTTATCATACGTTTAAACAAATTATTGATGAGAATATACACGAGAAAACAGTTAAGTCGTTTGTTGAAACACTAAACGTTAAGTAAACCTTTTGCAGTAGGCAGGTAATATTTCCATATTGTAAACCTTGTTTAATCTCTTCTTCAATTGTTATATTTATGTTGGACCATGACTGTACCAAGTTTTCCACAGTTTTGTCTGTAGTTTCTGAAAGGCGATAGATGATAGATAGTAGTAGTGGACTCGAATCCTACAATGACGTTAAGCTTTCGGTGAAGGAAAATTTCACGAGGAAACCATAGCATGGTAGTAAGTACTTAGAAGTACCTGCCTGGCTAACTACTACCATCTCGATACAGATCTCTCGCCAAACGCAACACTAAAAGTACTGACCGGTATTCCAGCAGCTGTACACACGGCTACAGATCAAGCTATACATTTCTAGTATAAGCTAAGCATTGTATGGAAATCCTATACAATGCGAGATCAGCTTATACTGGATATGTATAGCTTGATGTGTAGTCGTGTGTACCTAAGAGCCAAATCACTTTTCGGTTTTGTGTGCTTACCAGACTCGGCCGCATTATCACAAGTGTAGTAAGATGTAGAAAAATAGGACAATACTTACCTATGTTAATTCAAACAGCTCATAAATAAATAGCTTACAATACTGTTTCTTCATCTTTTAAATCAACATTCACTATAGTCTTATTACGGACAGGTTTATTAATTGAGATCAAATCGCATTAATTGTGTTAGAAAGGTTCTTTGATAAACAAACTGACAGTAGGTTATGAGGAGTTTAAATAAGAAAGAAAAAAAACTTGTGATATAACTAATCGGGCGGCATTTCAATACCTTTGTCTGATGAACGCTTAAAATTACTCTCTTGCTTTAATAAACCGTATTAATTTGATGTTTTTGGGGTACCATTTTTTATTTTATTTGAACAATATATGGACTTTGAACATAGAGTTCAAAGTAAAAAGATAGTATTGATCGATCGATTCCACTCAGATAACCAACGGAGAAAAGAACTTCTTATTCTAAAGCACAGACAAGTTCTAAAGCATATTTGTTTATATAACCACGGTATAACCCACCAGCAAATTGGGACCTTAGATGAATGAGTATTAGATTGGATATAGAATGCTCCAGCAATTAGTTCCCATACCAGTTAAGCATAGTACCTAGTTAATTTAATAAATAAACTTTAATTTGATTTTTAAGCAATACGAATCATGCACGTATATGAATATTATTATTTTTCTTTTCCCCATACGGAATCCAAACATGTTTTGTCGATCGTTTCCAATATGTAGGTACAGGACCTGCGTGTCCGATTCGACAGTCGGCGTGGACATTGGAACTAATCCGATTACCTGTAGAAGTATAATAATGTACAAGAAGCCTTATTTAGATGAATTCAGTATGATTAATGAAGTGATGGTGAAAGTTAGATGTAACCAACCATGCGCCACTGCGTCACGGTATCTCTTTGTTTAACATTATTTTTTGGGATTAGCTTATGTTACTTTCAGTTTCTCCTCTTCATAGGTATTATGTAACCGCAATATTCAGTGATTTATGCTGTCTAAGAAATTATATACAATAATTACTCTATAATTTGTGAGGTACGTTTTAATGAGAATGAGTTTATTAATCATAATTATAGTTAGGTAATTTTAATTCACTCAAAGAGAGATTTATAATCTAGATGTAAGCGCCATTAATAACTGTGGGATGTAGCCTGCACTCAGTGTTGTAAGAAGATTAAAATATCAAGTAATTTTATTGAAATAGCATAGGTATAGCTCGGCGCTAGTTAGTTTTCAAGATCGGCATCATATTGGCTATCTCCGTGGTATTGCAAATGGCAATAGGCTTTGACCACTTAACATCCGGTGGATCGCCTGCTTGCTTGTCAACCAGTTGACATTTTTTTTTACAAAACTCATTATTAAATAAATATCTTGGATTCCTTACACATGGCTTATCAGTAAGCCATGTGTAAGGAATCCAAGATATATAGTACAAGTTCTTGCTTACCGTGGGATCAGTCCCACGGTAAGCAAGAACTTGTACTATGGAAACAAAATGACAAAAGTAGTAGGTATATGTAGTATATCAGTTTGTAAAATATACATTATTACACTAAGACAGTTCATGCACACATATCCATGTCCTGGGTGGGAATCAAACCTCCTGCGGCTAGATAGGAGGAATCTAAACCAACTGGCCCGTCTTAACATGGGTAATTAAATTAAAAAAAAAACCTTATGATATTTCTTTATGACTCTACATATTTTATTAATTTTGCGCATCTTATTTCAACGTTCAGAAGCAGACGTGATTCGATTAGGATTGAGTATGCATCAGGAAGAGACTTCGCCCGGCTGCGGGTGTAACTAAGCTGATCACAATAAAGATAATGTATATGATGTACAGACTATATCGGAACACAATAATAAAATGTGTAATTTATACTAGCATTGGAAAGTAGCGGCGATTTGTGGCAAGTGGGCCACTATACCGCACATTATTACCGTTTATGAAAAGTATGTATAAAAATAATCATGGACAAGTGCCGGTAGGCCTTGTGAGACGAGGATTCTGTTTATGTTTTTGTTTTATGTGTATAGCGAGTGACAAAATTTCAATATGTATATAATATGTATATTGTCAATTGAATCAAAGTTGTAGGTATCTGGTGTACTCTGCAGATTGCAGAGAGACAACATGGATTTTTTTAAATATTACAATCTATCAATTTTAAATTGAGCTTGTGGAATAGCTAATATGTGAACCTATTACTAGGGTACAAGTAAAGGGTACAAGCTTCTTCATCATTCACGTACATAAATCCATTTCCAATAAGTCTAATGGGCTAATCAAAAATTACGCCTTATAGGCTTAAATAAAATTGATGTAATAAATTAAAACCGAATACATATCTGGTAAAATATCAAAATTGCGACCATACGCCATAAGTCATAGTCCATAAGATTCAGTGCGAGTTTGGAAACAGTTCAGAAGTATCAACGGATCTCCAAATAAGTGACAGTAATGAGATGTCGTTAAATGCACCACAATAGAGCACGTCGACAATCATTAGTAATGGCGACTCGACGCGACGGGCAATTTCATCATTATTTGCTGGATTAAAAAAAAACACTTGTCATTAACTGTCATTTCGGGACATTTCACGAACCGTTAGATTAAGTTAGGTGCTGGTAGTGCGTACTATAAACTTAGTTGCGATTTTTATTGCCATAATATACCACCCGGAGAGTAAGTACCTATTTCAATAAAAGAGAAAGCTGAGTTTTAGTACTGAAATTATAAATTTACTTAGTTGTTCATTTAGGCCGGGCGCATATTATAAGAATTTTATTTTCTATTAGAAAATTTCAGCGAAAATTTTCAGAAATATTGCTCCGGCGGCGGCAAGTCTGAGTTTAGGTCTCGTCTCACACGGTAGCAGTCGGCGTCCGCTCGACAACTAATGCTAATTTCTGATAGGTGTGCGGGGTCTAACTCAGGTCAGAATCCATAGAGAGCGCGGCTTCCGACGACGTTCTGAATATTACTACCAGAAAAAATATCTCTCTGCTCACTTAATTTTATTTTTACAGCATCTTCTGCTGCTGGCAGCCAGATTCATACAAGATTGCAGATGTCATATTTCAAAACCATCGACATATGGGTTCAGCATACAATAAATATGCTTTGGGTCTAATTTTATTATCGCGATGGTTTTTAGTTCTCTTCATTATTAGTGGTAGGGTTGCATGGCCAGGCCTTTAAGATTTGGTACATAACATTTATGGTTTTTGTCGCACTATAGATTATCATACAAACAACCGGGATTCCACTTTTACCGCCCAAATCGTTGTCATTGTCTGTCAGCGAGCCAGTGTCATGGCCGCCGCTCGGCCTCAATGCGATTTTGTTTTGATGAATCCGCGCAATTAGAGTAAAACGCTACTAAACAGTAATTTGAGAGTTTCCCGTGTTTAACGCACCATGTTACTTTCTTTTTGGTGAACATCGGCCAAGAGGTTAAATAGACTGTAAACACCAACTTTTTCCAAAGAAAATAGTTTTTTTTTCTTGGATAGAATCAGTGGGTTTCTGAGCTTTCAGTCTTATTGCTTTTAAATAAGTAATTACGTAAAGCGTTACCTCCGAAAGGTTGTTTCCATCGTGATGTATGTCCATATATACTTACTAATATAAGTTTTTTTGCTTGTTTGTTTGAACGGGCTAATCACTGGAACTACCAGTCGGTTTCGAAAAATTCTTTCACTAAAAGGAAGCTACATTATCCCCGAGTATTATAGGCTACTTTTTATCACGGGAACGCGGGTGAAACCGCGCGAGACAGCTAGTCTTTTATATTTAGAATTTTTTACCGATAGCCGTTAGCAATTTTGTTTTCTTTTTTTGCTTATGTCCAGCAGTGGTCTAAAAAAAAGGCTGATGATGATGTTAGCAATATTGTTGATGAAAGTGTATGTAATGTAGGTAGTGCAACATTATGTATCGTCATTTGATTGCATATCAAAATGCATTGTTGCGATCGATTGGCGCAGCTTTCCCTCCGTTCATATGAATACTTAGCTCAAACATAGGTTATTGACTGGATAGCGTGATTTGCATTACTTGACAGTATCTGCATCGAGGCTTTAGAGCTGGCATGTTACATTGAAAGTGACTGCATGCTAGTGATGCGATACGAATGTGTTCGTGTTTTACTTGAGTCTATTTATTAGTTTTTTTTAATTATACTAGAGAGTAAGGAACACTAGCTGTAGTACTTAAAAACATCAAATTACTGCCTACCGTTTGTCTGTGACTTTTTGTCTATCATAGATAAGCGGTTGGTTTAATTAAATTATAATCAAAAATTTACAAATACAATGCTATGTTTAATGTATGTTATGTGAAATGTTATGTTTATGTCACATTAAACGAAACTCTGTTTACACTAATATGAATTTTACTTATCTTGATTTTATTTATTCTTAGGTTTAGTAAGGTTTTTGTGTGCCAGTATAGGCCAGCCAAAATCCCTAACCATTATAGAAGTCTTAAATTGATTCCTAGCAGCTAGCAGTAAATGTTTGATTAGAAAAAAATATGTTTTGACGTAAATGTGTCAAATACAAAATCAATATAACGCAATTGAATGATTTGATTTGTGTTTGCCTTACTATCACAGGAATAATTATGTTTGCAAATTTATGTAAAAATATTTTTTTATTCAACTCCAATCATAATGTTATCGGTACCAAATAAATAACTTGAGATGGGAACATTCAATAAAAGTGTAGTGTAGCCACATTACTAAGCGTGAGTTATTATATTCGCGTCACTTACGTCAACTAATAAGCAGAACCATCAGAACCATGTTGAGTCATCGCGTCAAAGATAGGTTCTGTTTGCTTATAGTTTACTAGTGTTCCGCCCGAGGTTTCACCCGTGATCACCAAATTTTTTTAATGAATTGATGACTTTGGGATCACCAATTAGTTTAATTTGGTGACTCCTGTCTTAGGGGTTGAATATCGGAAAATCTTTTCCTAATAAAACAAAAAAAATCAAACTAAGCTTTAAGCACAAGCTACCCTGCAAGTTTAATTGTTGCCTCGGCGCCGGCGTTGATATTTATTTATGAATTTTTCAGTATTTTTTAAAGGAAACTATTCGGTGAGCTCTATATAAATGCTACAATTAACGTTACAATTACAGATACATACAAGCTTTACTAGCATTTATATAGTATAGTATATAGTATAGTAGATATAATGGTGCTCGGGTTTCTATAAAAGAATAATTCTAATCTATCTGCGAGCTGAGTTTTATCACTGCTAACCTATATCACTGTAACATCTTATTTTATGTGGCAAGAATGATTTAAATGACATCTTAATATTGAATGTGCTCTTCATTACGGTTTTTCCTTAGTACTACGATATATAGTTCTTCAAAAGAGGATGCAATCCACTGGTATTGCTAATATCCATAGCCTACTGTTAACATTAAAAAAAAATGGCCATAATATAATTTTACATGATAATTGCACAGAAACGATGGATAAGCTCTTTTATTCTATGTAGGAATTAGCTGAGAAAGGTAACATAATGACTGCGATGACTTGCCCGATTTATGATTGCAGAGCAAGAATGGATTTACATCTCGTTTCTCTATACCATAATCTATGGTAACTGATAAAGGTGCACAATGCCTGATGCCTGACTGGCTACTTTCTGACAACCATTCACGCTGTGATGTGCTGTGCGTTTCATGCATATTTTTTGGTGCTTCCTTTTAGAGCCTCTTTGTTGATGTTTATTTTATGTTTTTTTTGATGAAATGTGAAGGAAGACATTTTTTTTTTACTCAAATTATATGGAACCTCCATGAGAATATTGGCCACTTTGCAATTCTTATCAAATAACTATATAATGTATTTGATATCGATTTGACGATACGCTCTATCTCTCTTAAATAGGTCTAAAAGTTTTGCTGAACCATTAACTAATAATTCCATTATTAAACAATAAGTGAATGTTTAACTGGGAGTCTAATTAAACTTTAACATTTTCGAATACGAAATTAGCGTTAACTACAAATCAGAAGCACCCATTTATGCGGCATGCGGGTACAGTCGCATACAAAACGCTAACGGCATCAATAAGTAATGCGGTATGTACATACATCTAGATATAAGTCGCGTGTGTTCGGTCCATTCGTTGTACCTGTATTCCCGACGCGCTATCTCCACTGGTCGCCGTTGTTCAGTTGTTTTCTTGGACACTCGGCCACGTAAATTATTGGCTACTTTTGGAAATAGGTGAATTATACGAACTGCAATGCAGTGTATAGCTGTTATTTGTAAAAAATAGAGACGATAACGGACTGGGGTGAAAGAATATGTACGATACACCGCATTTCGCAGAGATATTTGGTAAATGACCTGTAAGTATAGGTACAGGGTATGAAATAAAATGATGTAATCAAGGGATGTAATGTATAATTCAATCTTTATAACAGGTGGAGATTTCGAGATGGCATATTTTCGAAACCTATGTTGGATTAGTCCGGCTGAACAACTTTTACTATGGGACCAACACTGAAATATTTTAACTTTACTATATTTTTTTTGAGAATTCACTATTGGTCCCATCCCTTGATTACATCCTTTTATTTCATGTAAAATTAAACTGCAGTTTATGAAAATAAATAATAAAATACTCTGCATATTTTAATATATGAATTCAAGCTGAATAGATATAAGATAAATATATAAACGAGTAATTATTTAAATGTGTATATGTTTCATTTACATATATAAATTATTAATATTATTTCATTCAGATTAAAATCTTTATGTTAATTTTATAAATGCTTAATTTGTCAATACCTTAATAATCAATCCCAATTGATCTTGATTCAGAAGACTGTCATTGTATTCCGATGTAGTCTGATGATATAAATAAATCGCTGCAAAGTATTTCGCAATCGATTGTACATAGTGAACACTTTCCGTTGTTATTGCGGTCCCTTGTTAGGTTCGATTATTGTTGTTAATTTGTATCGGCTCTCTTTTATCAGTTAACTGGTAGTTTACTAGAATTTAGGACGTGCCCGCTCCCACCTGACCAGCGACTGTTTCTTGCCAGGTATCGTTTGACAAGTTGTTTTTTTTCCAACATAGCGCGACCTGTGCGAAGTTTTACGGACATTTAGGTTTTATAATCTAATTGAAATAAACTATCTATCCCCCGCGGTTTCACCCACGTTCCAGGTATGCCTATAAACCTCGGGGATAACGTAGTTTCCTATTAGGAAAGAATTTTCAGAATCCGATGAGTACCTAGTTCTGGAGTTTTTTTTTTATACAACTTAGTCGGTAACCAAGCAATCGGCTCACCTGATGGTAAGCGGTTACCTTTCCCCCCTCCCCTATGAGCTCTGGCGACCTTACTCACGCGCAGGAACACAACTTTACACAACATAAAGTTATTTGGCTGCGGTATTCTGTAAGGTACTTCGCCAGTCGAGCTGCTCTTTGAGCGAATAAACACTATGCTCTAACTCTCTCAAAACCTACCTAGAATACCTTCTAATTAGTTATTTAGACAAAGACTGCAACTTTATAAGTCGCAAGACCGGCCTCATATGGAGTACTGCTGTCATCTATGGGCGGGGGCACCTGGATACCAGCTTGATCCTTTAGACTCGGTTCAACGACGTGCCATCAGAATTGTTGACGATCCCGAGCTCAGAAGCGGTTTAGAGCCCCTAAGTCTGAGGAGAGACTTTGCCTCCTTATGTGTGTTCTACCGCTTGTACAACGGACGCTGTTCTGAAGAATTGTTTAAGATGATGCCCACGGCTACTTTCCACCATCACAACTCTCGCCATCGACGGGGAGTCCATCCTCACATATTGAAACCTGAATTGTTTCGTACTGTGCGGGCTCAAAGGAGCTTCCTTCCGCGGACGCTCAGACTGTGGAATGAGCTTCCTGCCGTCCTTTTCCCAATGGAGTACAGCATGGGGTTCTTCAAAAGGGGTGTGAAGAGATTTCTGCAGGGTCGGCAACGCGCGCGTGATACCTCTGGTGTTGCAAGCGTCCATAGGCTACGGGAACCGCTTACCATCAGGCGGGCCGTATGCTTGTTTGCCACCTAAGTGGTATAAAAAAAATATAGTTACTTTGTTTGACGGGCCAGTTGGCGTGGTTGTTTATAAGATATTCCCCCATGATTCCACCTATCACGCCGCAAGTCGTGGGTTCGGTTCCCACCCTGGACATGCATTTGTGTGCATGAACTGTATATATATCTTGAGTCTGGGTGTAATTATGTATCATCATCATCAGCCTTTAATGTCCAACTGCTGAGCACAGGCCTCCTTTCACAAATTAGGGTGAAAGGTAATGGGCAGATACTCCACCATGCGTGCCCACTGCGGATCGGTGGAGGATTTTGCACGTAAAAACTACCGAACGGATTTGAATGAAATTTGGCACACAGAATTATATTCTGAATTAACACATAGGCTAATTTTTATCCTGGAAATACCGCGGGAGACAGGTACAGGTCGCGTCATCTAAAAAGAACGCTGGAAGAAAGTGGAGGGGGAGTTTTTGCGCATGGGTACACTCGCGCACGAAAGTACTAGGCCTAATGTTTTATTTTTGAATTAGCCTTTCGCTCGCGCTTCGTATATTGGTAGGTTCACTGTAGACTCGGAAATACTCGGAATATTTTGTTGCCTCTGCGGTCCTTTTCATACATTGTTTTAAATTCTTAACTGTATTATTATCAGCCTCTCTCTTCATGAAACAATATACATCATAAATCATTTTTCTACGTAAAACCATTTCGTAATTAAAAACTTTTGTGCGCAATGGTATTTCTAGAACGAACGTAGCGTGTAGCGTGGACACAACACGGAAAGCAAAGGTCAACTGACGAACCAATAGGGCACCGGCAAGCATTCGGCGCGTAACCCGCCCGCCCCGCGCCTCACCTCATACCACCAAATAGACCGATAAATCGCATAATGCGCAGCTTGATCGCCAGCGTTCTTTTTACATGACGCGACCTGTAGTATCATATAATCTCAAATTACGCCTTCATTTTAATTTCTATCGCACAAACTACCTAGTTCCTAAGTTTCACTGTACAACAGTTAAAAAGCAGCTAATGGTTAGCGAACCGATAATGGTAATAAATCGTAAAGACGATAATTATCTGCACAATTACAAGGGCGTAGAAATGGAACGCCTGTGCTGGGCGCCCGCGTGTTGTATCGCGTTGGGCGGCGCATACGCATTCCACTAGGTATTACAATTTTAGTTAGCAGCCGTTTTTCAATCTTTCATACATCGTGTTTCTATTATTATCTTATTTATATTTTAATTTAAAATAAGTGGATGACAATTTTTAATGAAGTCATCCACCATAGGCTTTCTGCGTGACTTTCTTCAGGATTGGTTAAGATCCGTCAAGATGTTACAAACAGACAAATACAGTCGTTTTCGGATAGAATTGTTTATTATATTAGATATAAGAAATATACTTATATGAAGATATATAGGTATGTATATCATACAAGAAAGTTTGGATACTTAAGATTCCTCTAATAATTTACCAAATACTAAGCTATTGTAGCAAGTATTTCACGCACAGTGTTGCATTGTTTAAGGTCTTGTAATATTTGAGACTGCATAATGTAGATTGATAATAGCTTTGAAAGTTTGAAGCCTTGGTGTTATTTTGTTTTAACGAAATATTAATTAAAATTATTCCGATTTGAACAAATACAGCTAAACAAATTGCTACGAAAGAAAAGTAATTAATTAAATTATGCTAGAAAGTCGATGGCACACTCATAGCTTGTTTAACATTATATCCACTTTTCAACAATATATTATTAACATAATTGAGATAATAAATACATCTCTATACCATAGTAATAACAAGTAACCGCACTAAGTATTGTTAGGTTGTTATACAGTTTTTACCTCACTATCTGTCAATCGTTTGCGGTTTCGCGGTCCAGTGCGCGAGCTACCGGTGGAAAATAGGCACACAGACAGACAGACGGAAAGATGAGGGTTTCACTATAGATAGGGGAGAGGTAAATTGAATATGAACATTCGATTGCGGTGAAATGTGCGAGTAATCTGAGCTTTGGTCGGTTGGAAAGCGTTGGTATTGTTTTGTGAGAAATTATAGTTTAGATCAGACTTGAGTTAGGTTGAGCGAGATGATGGAATTGATCAATATCTAATATTGAAGATGCGTGCAGAATCAAAATTATGTTATTCATAATATCTGAAGATAATAATGGTAGTGTGTGGGGCGTTTACCTGATACTAAAATGTGCTGTTGGTTTCAGCTTTTTAGTTAAAATAATGGCTCGATAAGCTTGTCTCCATGAGATTTTTTAACTCTAGATAATGGTGTTAACCTGTTTTGTGATTTTAAATTAGCTTTAGAGTAACTTTAGCTTTGATTTGAACGAGTCTGAATAAATTAACTTTGAAGAAGGTCCAGAAGAAGGACTATCAATATATAGACAAAAACCATCGATGTCCCATATAAAAAATTATGTTGACAATTACGAAGCTGTAGTTTACGATGAATCATTGCTTGGATTTATGTGCTTGTAAAAAGTGCACAACTTTCTAAAAACTTTTGGCAATATCTAGGTTGAAGTTGTCAAGATATCTTCCTTGTTTTAATGCACATTCCGTGCTGACATTTCCAAAGTAAGTAGATTAAACGATTAGGGTTGTGCCGATATCAATATTATTTTTATCAGATTCGAGATGGGCGTATGTTTTTTAATGCTACTATACTGTAAAGGCAATCGTGGATGCACGTAACTACTAAAGATCATTTTGTTCACAATTCTCTTTTGGTTGACTACGTTGCTCATGATGTATAGGATACCAAGGTTTCGTCCGTACCGACCAGTCCGTAAACAGAATTGTTTTTTTTTATCCTGGGGAAATCCTCATAGGTTACTCTTGCTCGTCATGGTAGTCTTCTCCTGGCGGGTTCTGTCCACTCCCTCATCAGCCTCCGTCTGGATCATTACGGTCTGGCAGAATGAGGCTTCGTCCCTCCCCGCTAATTATCGCCGACACGCCAGCTTACTTAAGCTTAAGCTATCCATCTGTCTGTCAGAGGGCGTTATCCAGTAGAGTAGGAAAATAAAAAGGCTGTGACATCCCTAAAATGAAACAAACTAATTACAGAAATCACGTCTTAGCTAATTTATTGTTCTTAAATCACGATAAAAAATGTAATGAGAAAACTAATTTAAACGACAGTTTTACTGCAGTCGCATCGGTTCGCACTGTCAATCGTACCTTTCACCTGGATACTGTCGAGAAAAGTAGCTCTCAATGTTTTTGTAAGTATAGTTTTAATTAGATCACTCATAATCGATTAATTCGGAGCGAATTTAGTACCTATAGCACTGAGCAACTTCTGAAACATAGAAAGCGTGGCGTATTTATATTTCTATATGGACAAATAATTTTCTATTTCATTCATTATTAATTAATCGCGATTGATGTGATTAAAATATGAACCCTCTTGCAATGGCCGTTCGTTGTAAGATTAGATAACATTTTTTTCTTGTTTGATTGATTGTACACTTAGCCAATTATTATTCTCTTTAAAAGTAAATGAACAAGAGAGAAAACAAAATTACTTACATAAGTTTGGTTAAGTATTATCAATGGAGCAGAATGAGTCTGTTCAATGGGCCCGGGACGCATGAATAGATGGTGCCTTCTTTTAATAGCTTCAACTATTAAAGTGTCTTTATTTATTATTATATTCGTGAAACCCAGTCGACGGATACGTGTCAGCTTCTCAGCGCTGCGGCTCCGTAAAGTACACACTTAACAAAGCAAAGTATTGTTGATTGAATCCGAGTGAGAGCACCATTCAAATTCCGCCATTGTTTCTTCTCCGTGTTTAAAAATGGAACTCCTTTCAAGACGTCCACTCGTTGGGAGCGCCGCCGTGTGTTGTCATGGGAACAAGAGCTGTCAGGTTGACAGCAGACGGCGGTGACTGTCACACTGATGTGTTGGTAATGTAGCTTTCACGTTGATGCGTGAATATTTTCATTCAGAAAGGATTTTTGTTATTAGAACAGCTTCATCAAAAAATATGGACCTTCCCATCCACTTAGATGACTCGTATTTCAACCTTAAATCCATGCCTGAAATGTATCTTGCTGAATATGAGATTTTTTTCTCGCATGTTTCTTATAATTATTTTCAAATAATTCTATATTAAAATTCATTCTCTGTAGTAGAACCCCGACATGAGGTACCACATTATGCCATTTAAGTAAAGGGCATTAGCTTTTTCTGTGTATAGGCCTGTGTTTGACTGCATTATCACCATACTAAGCGATGATGGCCAAAGGTGGTAACACACGAACTTAGAAGGAACTGGCTCTCAAATGCAGCTGTCGAAACACCTATGCCAGAGACAGATTTTCATCTTAAGGGTGGTCACCAGCTAGATGGTACAACAAAGTATTCTTCCACCGAGGTGTAGTGTTCTTCTATAGTTCATCCAACCACAGAGCTATCATCGCCTAAACTTTGT
Source organism: Achlya flavicornis (assembly GCA_947623365.1). Lineage (NCBI taxonomy): Eukaryota > Metazoa > Arthropoda > Insecta > Lepidoptera > Drepanidae > Achlya > Achlya flavicornis. Next base: position 7,337,974 of record OX392488.1, read on the forward strand.
AGTAATCAAGTTGAAAATCAAAAGCCAAGCCATTATTGGTGTATTCTGGCAACATCCCATAAAAGCCAGTTCCCTTACTATGGTGCTTTCCACCTGCGTCCACATAATTGAGATTGATGACAAACACACGCCTAGCTATAAAAAAAAGTTATGGTTCAAACCTAAAAGTAGGGAAGGATACTAGTATAACGTGTACTCATAGCTTATAATTAAGAAAAGACGTAATAGCACTGATAGCACGTAGATTTATTCATCTAGCTAGGATATTGTATGTGTCTAGTAAAGTCGATTATGCGGTCTATGGCGTAGGGCGGTTGTCAAGGTAGCCGTTATGGGGTCGCAGGGTCGGCTAGGTCGAGTCTAGGGCGTCGGTCATGGAAACTGAACGTGGGTAGCTGACGTAGATGGATGGTGAGGTCTATTCAAAGGATTTTCGTGTGTCGACTTTGAAGAACGAAAGAACTTTTGAGACTTAAATAGTGTTTAATAGGGAAAATAAAGATGTATACATCATGGGCAAAGTTCCTACGTTAAAATGCATGGCGAATAAATTGTTTGTCGGCAAAGGTTTAAGTACGTAATTAAGTTCCATTCATATTTAAACTGACTGTTGTACTTAAAACTAAAGTTTTTGTTATTACCTACTTGCATAACTTGAAACGGCAAGTGAGAGTTTAAAATGAGTAAATCTGCGTTGACAGCTGCGTAGATGTATGACAGACAATCATTGTAACCAGTGTAGTGCCAATGCCAAACTTTGAGAATCGTCAGTATTTCGAAACCTACGGAAACAAAATATTTTATTAGATAAAGAAATTGAGCTTTTTCTTTGAATAGAGAAAAATATAAATACATATTCTGGGACATTCCTCATACACGGTTATCCTATACTTGTACCATGGAAACCAGACAACCATCGAACAATTAACCCGAAGAGGCGAAATTAAGTTTAAAGTGACTAGTTGCGGAATTGGATTGCTCGGTATTACTCTAAAATGCTACAGATAACTTATATACAAAGATTTTCATAGGGCATCGTGCCTCTTAAATTCTTTGCTTATATACTACATAATATATAGTACATGTATATACCACTTTTTATTTGTAAATACACACTTAATATACACTATTATACCCAGACTCAGGACATACAGACATGTTCATGCACACAATGCATGTCCTGTGTGGGAATCGAAACCACGACCTTCGGCGCGATAGATTGAATCTTATACTCATCGAGGAACAATCCCTTAGACTGGTAATACCGAGCAATTCGATTCCGACACTAGTCAGTGATTTGTCACTGATTTTGAACAGTAAGGACCAATCACTGCATCATGTGTCGTTGACTTGGTAAATCAGAGCGCATGTATCCTTGTCTTAGCCAATCAGAACGCATGGTCGATAGCGAAATAGATTGCAAGCAAAATCGACGTCATTACGCTTCTTGTTAGATGCTTATACTATAACCAAATGCGCCAACTGGCCCGTCTATATAATATGAAGTTTCTTTTTATTAATTTCTAAAGTCAACGATTACTGTTATGTTCTATGGATGTGTCAGTCAGTCATAACGGCCTATTTGAAATAGAGTTTAATCGGAATTCCAAAAATTGGAGCATTTCAAGCTTGTGCATTACAACATCTATGCGTTTGATCTCAGTAGTTGCGGAAGATTGACCCAATATTCACGTGCAGCCTACCATTTGTTAACTATGTCATAGCATAGTCGCAATGTGGTGATAATGGTTCGTGTAATGAATGCTTGTCATCGGAAGTCTGAAGGCATGCTACAGGTTGATATTAAGCGTCGTGCGCACGCGTCCACGATAACGTCTACAAGTGCTATAGCGCCCTACAACGTGCGTGGGAAAATGTATGCGTTTAATGGACCAAAGTGCGTACCATTACCGAGAAGATACTATTACATATACTGTTGTTCAGACGAAATGGTCTTTACTCACAAAGAGATAATGTTTTATTATGTTTTTCTGCGAAACCTTATTTACCAGTTTTGTGTAATTAATATATAGTAGGTACTTTCTGATAGAAAATTGTATAACGCTATAGCTAGAGGATATGTCTTGAAGCTTTCAAAGAAACCGGTGGTGATTGCTCAATTGCTTATGAGATCTTAAACAAGATTAACATCTGTTTACTTTTAAATGTTTTAAACTTGCCTGTTTTACCTCCAAATATAGACATGTTCCACGATCACGCTCGTGTTATCTATACAAGCAAAGGAAGCATCGTGTAAACACAAACTTCTGTGAAAGTAGAGGTAGGAACTTTGATTGGGCGAACGTTTTTAGATTATATTTGTAAACGCACGTCTTCTTACTGCTGCGGAAAAGGGCACGAACCACTTAAAAAGTTTAGGAATTTTTCCTGGAACATTTACGAACGCAATGATCTATCAGGTCTTTTGTAGAATAACAAAATTTTGCACCCGTCGGCAGTTATGAATGTTTTACAATTTTATTCGGCATAGGAAGTAATCAGAACAACTTTTCAATTCATCTAAACATCTATCAGCTGCACAGCGTATTTTTTTGCATTTTTAACAACGTCTTTTAAACATAGTGAAGTGTTGTTGTAACTTATGAAAGCAACAAGGCAATGACGGAGTCTGCTCATTGTTTAGATGTAACTGAGGCCCTTTTTAATGTACCTACGTCAGTATTGTAATAGGGTAGTGTTGAAACAGTGAAGCTCTCGATTGTTTGACGTTTACCGCTTACAAGATGGATGGCTGCGTGTGCGTCGCTGGCCAACATTAGCTCGTGTTTACGGTTCAACACTTAAATCACAGTATAAGCATCCGCAGTAAATAGTTAAAGCAGTAATTCAACACCCTATATGACAAATTTTGCTATTTAGAATGTCGAAGTAAACGTAACGTAACTGCTGTCAAATAATATTATGGGTTTTGTTTCTCATAAATTCTGATGAAGCGTTGAAACTGATGATGAAGCGCTCGTGGTATAGCATAATTAGCCGTTCTTAATCGATCGGCAAAGTTAAGCTACCACCGTCGTGGTCGGTACCTGGACGGGTGACCGCCTAGTGGTATTTCAGATAGAGTGTTTCCGTGCTTCGGAAAGCACGTAAAGCCGTTGGTCCCGGTTATCACTTAATTGTGATAGTCGTTAAGCTAGTTAGGCCTCCGGGCGGCTTGAAAACTCCAACAGTAGGTTGACCACTAGCCTAACTCCACCGATCCGCAGTGGGCACGCGTGGTGGAATATCTGCCCATTCTCATTCACCCTCATTTGTGAAAGGAGGCCTGTACTCAGCATTGGGACATTATAGGCTGATGATGATGATGATTTTATTCTGATGTGGTTATTTGCTTTAGGGATTAAAATTTATTTTAAATTGCTTGTAATATTGGGAAATTCGACACGTTTTTCCCTTTATAAGAAGTAAACACATACAAGGATTTTTGAAATATTATTTCTGTTTCCATTATCTAAATCAATCATAATATTTATAAAAATTAATTATGAAGCGCTCGTGGCGTAGAATGATTAGTCGATCGGAAGTTAATCTACCACTGGTGAGGCCGGTACCTGGATGGGAGACCGCCTGCCTGTGGTATATCAACTCGACCGTTTTCCGTGCTTCGGAAGGCACGTAAAGCCGTTGGTCCTTTAATTGGGATAGTCGTTAAGCTATTTGTAGACCTCCAAGGCGGCTTGAAAACTCCATCAGCAGGCTACTCACTAGCCTACAGCGGACTACAGTGAGTATGCGTGGTGGACTAAATATTTTTCCATTCCCTTTCACCCTCATTTGTGAGGCCTGTGCTCACCAGAGTGACCAGTGGGACATTATAGGCTAATGATAATGACGATGATTTATAAGAAGCTTAAATAGACGTTAGGGATCCCTAATTTTACCCTCTTAGGGGTTAAATTTAGAAACTCCCTTCCTAAGTGGCTGCGCAAACGTGTGTCTTGTGTCGGACACTTTTTGTTACCGACACTGGACAACATCATTGAAAACCGTAGTTGCTGTGTCCTGTAGCGGCGATCGGACACAGTTTACGTCTGCGCAGGGAGTGGCTGATTTCATACTATTTCTATAGAAATCAAATATTCGTCGGTAGCTTAAATCCGACAAAAGACACACGTTTGCGCAGCGGATTAGTGAATTTGTACGTTATTTATGGAATCCATGTAGAAAATATCAGAGCTGTGCATTAATATGTTAGTCAGTCAATTTATCCATTTATTTATAAAATTCAAAAAAGATAAATATCAGCTACTGCTTAATTGATGTACTATGGTTAAGTGAACTGCATGCGATTATGAGCAAATAGTGTTTGTTTATTTGGAGATATATATGTATTTGTGTATCTTCAGTGCTTTCTTTGATGATGGTACCTAGATTGTACCTTAGACACAATCAGACATTGTAGTTAAGTGTGTGGTATATCCTTAATACAAACTACTACTCCTAAGTTAAATGAATATTTAAATATATTTTCTGCTTCATTTACAATAACAATAGTATTATTTAATTAAGTGTAGGGTAATTATTTCATAATTTCAATATCTTTATGTTTTTATAAGTTTCTTGTTCCAGTTTTTACTTATAGTTTTTTGGAAGCGAAAGGGAGAGAAATAATATTAGTACTTAAATGATCCAACATTCACCTTTCATCGTGACATGAATATAGGTCCTCAATTAAAGACAATGCTCATCGTCGCCTGTCAATGTATGAAATACAGCCCAGCCGACGACCACGATAGGGATGAATCATCCGCGTTCGTGCCCCGTTACGTCCTACTTCTGTATCCGAAGCGACCGGTTTGGCATCATCCGCGATTCCCAACCAAAACCACCTTTGTTATCATCGACCTGTACCCTCCGTCTGTTGTCACTGTCCATGTGGCAACCAGCATATGGCACGGAAACCTTAATAAAAAATAACAAAACAAGAGGTGCGGAAGTGGCGGGTGCGCATGCGCGGTTCAGTTTTCACGGCGCGGGCGGAGGGTGGCAGCATCGACTTAAGCCAGGGTACTAGCCCGCGCGCGTTCAGTCAGCTGACAACAGCCGTAGCGTTTGCACGCCAACTTAACTATACCGACGCGTCGTGTTCGTAGTGACCGCACTCGTGTGTTATATCTTCGTGTTAGAACAAAAATAACATATACCCTACAATGGCCACCTACGCCCAATTCAAGCACGTCGAGCTCTACAAAATCGGTCACGGAAAGAACAGGTATGTTTTCCAGTTGAAGTTCTTGTAGGGATGCTGCTTTTGAACGATTTTCAGTGAATACCTACCGCACATCTTTGTTTTGGGAAAGGTCAAGGGTTATGCTGTTTTTTATTAATACATTTTAACGTTTATGATTTTATATTTTTAAGATTTACAAAGTTTTTGTTAAGCATTACTTAATTTTACGCCAATTTGCCAGTTTTTCGTGATCGTCAGATCTAGGTATTTGGAAAAATATATTTTACTGATACATAATTTCAATTTCTATAAATTAACACAATTTTAGGACAAACTACTAAAATGTTTTTATTTCTTCACTTTTTGTTTAATTACCGTTCCTAAAATAAAAAAAAACTATTTTAAACTATATATTTGACTTATAAGAAGTAACTAGCCATAAAAATAATTTAATATTTTCTGGCACAAGAAAAAAGAGTTTTCATGAAAAGTGCAATGAACTCTGCGTCGTTATAATGCGGAGGTCACGGGGCTTTTATCGCCAACATTAAGCTTTCAGTTTCAGTAGATTTGGGCATAGATTTCTATATTATAGAAACATATTTGGTCACCTTATTATAAAAAAAACGATGTAATGAGAGCTTTAATTAAATATACTTTTTTGTAAATGTCAAAGATGCATGCAAGTATAACATAATAGACATAATCCTAAATATGACGTAGACGCAGTTGAAAATTCGTATATCTCATAACAATATGCTAACTGGTATTGATGTTTTTTAAAAGCGCGTCGCCGCATTGCTACACTGTCTTCGCACATTTCCTAAAAACATCTAAAATGTTACTTTATTAATAATTGTCAGTATTAATAATTGGTTTATTGATGAATCGATCGAAACAAGATGGATAATTAATTGTACCAATTCATTATGTATTTTATCACTATACTGCGCTTAATTACAATAATTATAATATAAATTACTATATTCATACGATCAGCGCATAAAATATGACAATTTACATTACTCCTTCATATTAATGGCGTAGTAACATTTTATAGAGATATTTAATTTTAGAGAGTTTAATAAGATACGCAACATATCGGTCGTGGGAAATGGACGTTTAATTTGCATGTATATTTAAGTTATTATTCTTTCTGACCTTTTCTTTATGACCTTTTGCATAAACCTATAATTGAAAACAGTTTTACAAGAAACTTAAACCGAATTGAAAACCTCCTCTTTTTTTGAAGTTGGTATAAATTTAAAAATATTTGTCTTTCGTAGAGCCTTTATGGTTGTCATAGATGTGTCACTGCCTATCAGTGATATTCCCGTGAGGGCCAGGTTCTGAGACTCCTTCCCCCTTATTACAAAACATGGTTTAAAGGAAAACCAGGTTTTAAAATAGCCTCGTCTCTTTTTATTATATGACGTTAGAAAGTGACCGAATGACAGTAAAACCTGGGTTTGCTTTAAACCATGTTTTGTAATAAGAGGGGTTAAGTCTATGTTCGATCTCATGAACTACTAACAATGACAATTGTAATTCTAATCATAATGTAAGTCTATCAAATGCGGGAAAAAACTTTGTAGCATTCAAATTTTACCTCCTGGTTGTATCTCAATATAGGCTGTTCCCATTATTTCTTTTGTAAAAGCATAACATTTTTTTTTAACACGCATTTTACTTGGCTGGGATGTTGTTCACATGCAAATAAGTTCCTCATATTGATCGTTGTCTTATGATAGAACTTGCGTCACAAAAATAACCTTATCGTAACTAAAATATCGCATTGCAAACTGACATAGCTCACTTCTAAAATGTTGTAACACGGACACTGCTCTACATAAGCTTCAAATTGTCTGAATCACGCTTATATTACGTTTATCACCATACAATGCTGGGTGTTATGAGGATAAATTGTAATGGTTACGGTGATACATGTGTGTAAATCTGAACATGCCATGTAATCGTGCGATTCGAAACGAAAACACGCGAATGTAACCACCCGTGACTGGACGGTGTTATAGAAATTATTTTTCGAGCTAAACTTCAAGCCTATTTCATTTTGACACCGACGGACGGGTTGAATATTATAATAGGAGTTTAGGAATTTAAACAATAATATACACAGGAGAAACATTTAAATTTACTGGTAGGACTGATTTTTAAAACCTACAAAACACTGTTACAATGTAAATATTTAAATGTGAAATGAAATCTAGTTTCCATTTTTTGTGGCAATTAAAAATAAACCTTATAATAATTACACTTTAACATTTTTTATTTAGTTACAGATGATGATTTAAAAAGTAACTTTTAACTCGAAAGTAATCGTGCCGTATTGCTTTCATCGAGAATATTCGCTAGAATAGAAAACCGAGGTTAATTAAAAGTTTTCATAATTACGTACATATAGCAACTAACGGGAATATACGTTTTTTAAATCTTCGCGGTTTCATTGTCAATTTTAATTAATAAGGCCGCATCATGTCTCTATACTTATAATGATGATATTGGTGATCATTCGGAAGCCTGTGTAAGCGCAAATTTTGAATTTTAAGGTCGAATAAATTCTGCTGAGTTTGTTTTTGTACACGATTATGTGTGTTTCTTTATGTTTTTTATTAACCACAGATGGCGTTTACTATTCGGTGAACACTGAGGTCTGTCAACCGGATATTATTTAAAATATGTAGTAAATTTGAAACAATTATTTACTAAAACTAATCTATATCAACGTTTTCTTTGTGTGCTCGCTACAAGAACCTTTCGCCATCGCTCTTCAGTTATTGTAATGCGGTACAAATCAAAATTTTGTGATAACTCAAGTTGACTACCAAATATATGTGCCGCTATGTAGGCGAAGGCTACAGGGTGGTCCGCCGGTCGCGTGCCAACTGCCCACATTAGCATATCCATAGGAAGTGTGTGATTACTCGCTACGGACAGACAGACGCACACCGACGCCTTTACGACGTCCCTTTGCCCAGTATTTAGCTATATATAAAACTGGGGTTGAGCCGCGACCTTGGTTCGCCCCATAAATAATGTTATTAGGATTAGCCTCATTTGAATCTGCGATGAGGGAGGTTGACGTATAAAGCCTTTCTAATACTGGTGTAATGAAAATGTACCTATAGCTCGTTCATGTACATTCTGAATTCATAAATGTAACCATCGAAAATATAACATTTCACATATATTTAATAATGAAATTGTCTCCAGTGATAATCAACCAGTGGTGCGGATTCTGCTGTTTAAAACTAATCTAATTTTAGTCTCACTATGTCTCTTTCTAACAAAGAACATAAGAAAAGGATGTAAAATATGTAGTCCTGTCAAATTAGTCCAAAGACGGCAAAGACTAATTTGACAGCTTTAAATATGTTCTCTCCTTTTTCAATAATGTTCATAAGAAAGAGAGACTAAAATTAGTTTAGTGCGATTTACAACAAAATCGGCACCATTGTCAGTTTTCATTAATTGCCCATAAAGCTCTGGTGATTTTTGTATTGGGTTTTCGAGATAATTGATGACCATTTCAACTATTTAAACCTCTAATGAGCTCATTTAAGAAGTAGAGTCAGTGAAATTATTGCTAATGAATCGGGTTTGAGAAAAAGTACAGGGCTTTCTCTCTCTTCTGTCTGCCTATATCCCATGACTCCATCATTCGTTTGTACAACAAGAACAAGCTCCATAATTTGTCCGCCTTCTCAAAAGGTTCTCCTTTATTTTTACTATTATTCTGATGTTATTATTGTACTTAGAAAATCTATTTCAGGCAATTTTCTTCCCTTATACGGAACATGCGGATCCGTTTATTTGTCTACAAAACATTACTTAGACGTATTTTAATAGCGATAAAGGTGCTTATAAAATGTACAAGTATTTATGAGGTCTCACACTACACTGTTGCTAATGTAAAGCTTAATAGCTCCTGAGGAGGTGACGTTTATTTATTGAGCTGTTCTCTTAACGGCGTGTGTCATTAATCAAGCTATAGTTAAGATTATAGTGCATAGATGTTATCAAAACAGATTAATCTTTCAGAAATCAGTATAAAATCAAGTAGCACTATGGTGGAATGTAGTTTTATTCATCTTCTTCGTCTCTTAAGTACCAGTAATATCTATAAATTAAATATGACTTGACAATTTTAAATAAATTTCTTGACATAAATGCTTTTTCGCATACAAATAAAAATACGTTCTCGCTCTTCCACTTGAGGTTTAAAAAGCGAATAAATCACGTGGTAATCTGAATGTATGCCAAGTTTTCCGGGTAAAACCTATTTTGTAGATATTTTTCATCCCCAAAAGAGAGGCCATTGGTCTCTGTGACCGCTATATGACGTCATACCATTTCTAGAACTATCTGCTGGGAAATTCTGTTTTGTGTTTCCGTTCTAGTGCTTAGGTCATCACTTCTGTGGCTCATTACTGTGAAATGGATTTATCAAATAAATATACACAAAATAAAGTAAAAAGGTTGGGTAGTTTGACCTGATTGTTGAGTAATAATCGCGAAATCGATTATTAGTTTTAAACATATTTTGTCCCAGTTTCACTGTAAACACTTAAAAGTGCATTGACCTGATTATCGAGGATTATCTTGTCATCATTGTGTCGCGATAGCACATTTTTGCGAGGGGTGTGTCGTTGCTACGTGCTTATGATAAATCGTAGAACGCGTTCCGTAGCACCGCTGAATGCATTATGTTGAATCGATATCAACGCGCGCGTTTTTGTAAACGACTTCTCTAGCTTGGAAAAAGTCAATTGAGTAGTACGATCGTATTATAATGGTAATCGATGCATCGGAAAAAACTTCGTCGACTCGATTCCGCGAGTATATCGAGAGCATTCGACACCCGACTCAGGTGAATCACGGCAAGCTAATTATAATTTAATAAGGACAAAAAGAAGGGATTTTCTCAGAAATAAATCACTCTCAACCACATGGAAAGTGGGTTATCACTATCACCCTATTTTGGGTTTATTTCTTAATTGACGGAAGCGCTCTCTTTTGCCTTTTACAGTTCAATGGACGCCTCCGTTACGATATCATTATGTTTATTGACTGAATTAAGCTGTTCGTACCTTTGGAACTGTCAATTCATACCTAATTCGATTCTATTAGCATTTTAAATAAGATGTCGTGACTCTATCTAACTTAAGCTAAACATATACTTGTAATTTTTCATGTATTTCTTACCGTTACTGACATAATTAAATTCAACAAAAGAATAAAAGTTGACCGGTACTTTATAATGTAGTTGAAGAGAATTACGCACTATATAACAGTGGTTTATTACCCTTTTAGTCAGATAAGTACCTACTTTGTTAGGTGAAACTGTATATATGCATGTAGGTACTTTGAGCAACAAGGTCGTACATTGCGTGCCTTCGCAAAATTTATTCGGAAGCAGCCAGATTTGCCGCATTGCCCTTCTGTCGTGATATTCCACCGAGTTACAAAAAATAACGCAAATGAAAAATTTAAGCGTTTACATTTAATAGACAAATAAATTGAGTAGATAGTTTTGTTATAACTTATACTTATGTAATTGTGAGACTATGAGTAGGCACTACAGCAAAAATAGAAGTGGAATTTCTTAAGTCAAATTTAAATCTATTTAATTAATTGAGGCCCCAGCAGGGTAGTTATGAAAGGCTTTACTGACCTTCAACTAAGAAGAATCCGACAACGCGCCGTCGCGCCGCGCGCGGGTCGGCAACGCGCGCGTGATACCCCTGGTGTTGCAAGCGTCCATAGGCTACGGTAACCGCTTACCATCAGGCGGGCCGTATGCTTGTTTGCCACCTAAGTGGTATAAAAAAAATTAAAAGAATCCGCCAGGAAACTAAGCAACGCGTGGTTCATCAACAAGACTTAAGTGATACGAAAAACCTGTTTTTATTAAAAACTCTGAAACAGCATAAAAACGCTATTGCACAGTTGTAACATACTGTCACGAGAAAAGGTAATGTTAATCACATAAGGTTGTAAATAATTATTTTTTAATAATCATCACACTGTGAGGCCTCTTTGGTCATAAATGATAGATGCTGGACTTTCTCCCAGCATCAATCATATTAACGTGTTAGTGGTACATACAAAGGGCCTTTACAAGTTCCCGTCATAAAGAAGCTACTAAGTAGGCTCTAAGCTGTTAAGCCATTAGAAGGCCATGTAAGGGAATTTGTTACGCTTCGACTAGTCGATGTCGCACCTCGATGTGGTTAATGAGGTTATTGAATTTATCAATTGTGGCTTTGCGGAACTTGTGTTTTTATCCATGTCTTGATGAAATTATCTGAATATATTAACTCAGGTTTGTACATAGGATTTACACTTCTCATGGTGGTTTTAATTCATCCTAAAATATTCTACCACAGCTTAAAATACGATTTTTCAACCGAGTGTAAGCAGGAGGAAAAAAAAAATTAAAAGTCTATGCGTGAACAGTAAAAATCAAGTCCGGCCTATCAAATGAATGGTTGATGAAGGCATGGTAGGTGCCTCTTGTTGTTGGAGGTTCATCTCCCAATAATGGCGACGTATTTTGAATGTAGTGAATAGCTCTTCGTGTAGATGAAGTGGATGAGAATGAGGTGAATGAATAATTATACATTAGCTTTTTCTAATCTCGTCTAAGTATATTTTTTTCCGTACATCTAAACTCAATACCTATCTATTACACTAATTTAAACCCATATTTATATCCATTAACTTCCAAAATACATCTCAATCACCTACATATTCATTAGCCTCGAATTGAATATAATAGATAAATAATAAACTATTATTAACACTAATTATACAATTATCGCAGCTTTGAAGACCTGTATAATAAATCATTTGCTTTAAAATATGACGGCTCTTTTGCATAAACGCTTTTAAATAACTTATATCTAACTGTTACTTAATTTTCTGCACTTATATATATTTTTACGACCGTTATTATGTCGATTGGTAACTAATCATCCAGTAGCTATCTCGTAAAAGTTAATCGAGTCTAAGCGGCGTTTAAACTGTGTTTAAGGATCGATAAATTAGTTTATATCAGCGGAGATATCGTCAAGATAAAGTTCAACTCAACACATGATAATAACATCTGTTTTACTTTATACATCGTGAAAGTTTATTAGCTCTCTTTTTGAAAGTTTGTTGCAGTAACAGATTCCGTGTTGTTCCTCAAATATCTCAAAGATTAGATATTTCACAAGCACGTATACAAAGTAACGTTTTTAATTAAAGAATTATAGTTATTTCCACTGGACAGATGCGCGGGCGCAGGCGCGATCGCGATGACGGGCGAAGCGCATCGTATAATCCGTTATGCGGCTGTGTTGTGTCGATGATTTTTTTATCTTGTCGCGATTACAGTCGGTCCGTTAGACCACCGCACGCGCACAATCTGAGCACTCGCTAGGTGGAAATCACTGGAATCTATTCGAGATGAATTACCCTGTCTGTGTGATTATGAACGAGCAATTAAACGTGCCGTAACTGCCTTTCTGCACATTGTTTATTATGTAGGTATAAGTTGGTTGGTACCTGGAGTTTTGTCCGGGAAATCTTTGTAATGGACATTTTCTTGTTCACCACAATATTCATGATTACTCTATCAGATATTTCCATTATGGACATGTATTTTCTAGGAAAGTAAAAATATATGTAAGCATTAAATTTCATAATAGCTAAAGCTCATAAAGCTTTTGAGATTGTGTCCACAACAAGTTTAGTTTAAAAGATACCGTCTCCTTTTAAGGATTGTGGTCTCGAAATAGATACGTCATGTTTATTTGACAAATGACAAAATATTAACGAGATACCTAAGTTATTCCTTTGACGTCTCATGCATCACTAATCCTCACTTATCCACTTCCCACATAAAATAAATTGCGATTTAGTCGAATGTTCGCAGATTCCCACTTTCTAATTGCAAAAATATGAGATGGGGAACCGGTCTTCGGCAGCTTCACTGCGGTATGTAATAATGAGAATATATTTGATTGATATTATGTATTGATGCAGCAACATGCCTCAGGCTGGAAGCAGGATGTGTCGTAGCTTTTCAAAAGCAGGAAAAGCTAATAATTATATGGAAAATGAATTCAATTGAATAACAGATGTTGGATACAGATTGTATGTAATAAGATAATTAAAGGTTTAGCGATAGGGCTTGGTTGAATAAACTGTAGGTTTACATTGAGGAACCGTTTAGTGGAGTCAGTAGCATGTCTGATTGCTTCCACAAATTCAGGGTTTGTTTCAAGCTCAGTTAATTTATGTTTGAAAGAAATTCTAATAGAATTTTAGATCTAAGAATTGATTTCACATGAAAACACTGAACGACAGTCCAAATTAAATAATTTTTAAATCTGAAAAACGATTTCTTAAGATTGTTGATTATCTTAACAAAAATAAACTATTTGTAGTTTAGATAAGCAAAACATTGAAATAAAACCCGTCATTACTATCGTTAACAATAAAGGTCATGGAACTATTTTCAAGTTGAACCATGTTTTAGGCTAATTATACAAGTATAGCTAACAATTAATTTATAGACCGAAGGTTGCATGGTGCCCACAATTTTAGTGGTTTATCTTTGACCTTTTCTTCTTTTTATAAACTACTACGATAGCAAACAAGCATACTGACTAGGGCATGCATTACGGGATTCCGGAATCCCGTAACTCCGGAATCTCGGAACAAATATCCGATATTTCAGTTCCGGAATTGGGACTAGTTAATATCGTAATTCCGGTATTCATAAATTTTACAAATCGAGTGATATTTTAATTTTTCTGTACGTACCAATCTAACTACAGCTACAGCGGAACTATACAACCATACTCCCGGGTGACACATACTCCAGTCCCGTTCCCCCTGCATGCCTCGCCTCTCACTCCGCATCGTTATTATTATATTCGCGTATTCTTAAAGCTCTAATAGACTGGAAATCAACAATATCCTTTTCCGAATATGAAATTCAAACATTGAGAGACATTCATTATAGCTTAGATGTTATAAAATTGGCTGTACTCTCATTATGCCATCGTGAATCGTGATGCGACGCTTTACACAGATGCTGAGATTACCTCAACGACTCTGCGAACTTGCGTGCTTTACACCTGCAGTGTCCTCCGACCCAGATTTTTCAGATAACGACATTGAAGTTATTGTACCAACTCTACAAGAGCAATTAAATAATGAAAGGGATAAGTGTAAAAAAGTCTGCAAGAATCTGTCTGCCAATTTTGACTTTTCAGGGTTTGTAGAATTAAAAAAGGCTATGTACGATAACGGAGGAGATCGACGCGTGTATCTCACAGAACCTTATAATTATATTTTGTGCGTTCTGCCAACAAGAGAAGAGAGCGAGGGAGTGTTTTCGTGTGCTGGGGTACTTTTGTAACCGATTACGAAGCTCGCTGTCTGACACAATGTTAGATGTATTATTGGTCTAGAGAACAAATTATCAAGAACAACGTTTCATCTCAAAAAAGTAATTATTGTATAAGTTAGTTGTTACAAATACATGTTGATTTGATCTAAGTTTATTGCCAATTATTAATCTTCTGATGTTGTTTATTATGCTAAATGTATTATATGGAGGTCTACGTACCTAAGTTAGTTGTTGATTTAATCTCATTTTATTGCTAAATATTATTTTTCTGATTTTATTTATTATGCTAAGTTTATCTCAATTCTTTCATTATGAAAATTTTACGATTTTACGAAAAAAATACCAATATTCTATATTAACTGAGAACTAATGTAAAACTTATTTAATTTTAGATGTCACGTACTTTAAATGAACACCGCTAAAAAGCTCAAATGATTAAAAGTCAAAGGTGGCTTAAATTGATTAAAAGGCTGATCAATAAAACTTTTTTGATTCGAAACTATTCCCAGAAAAGAAAAACCATTAAATAGTTGTCAGTTCCGGAACCAGTTCCGGAATTCCGGAATTGAGTGCCCAATATCGGAACTTAGTTCCGGAACTGAAAACCCTCCGGTATTGCATGCCCTAATACTGACCGCCTAATGATAAGCGTTTACCGTAGCCTAAAGGCACTTAAACACCAGGGCCGCAGGTACATTATTGTACGTTGCTGACCATACAAAATATCTAGAAGAACATACCTCTTGAAAGCTCACAGACGGGTTGACAGGGTTCGCGACAAAGGCCAGTGTCATTTGTTTCTACACTAATGGAATTTTATAATAAAAATTTAATACAAACAAACCTATTAATATGAATGATAGTGTAGTGACACTCATTACAGAATAAATGCTGCTAATAGTAGAAGCAGTTTTTATTTTCTCATGCATACTAATATTTTGACGCTTCGGTTCCCTTAGACCGGTTTTATTCGATGAAGTGATAAAAACACTATATCCTTAACATTCTTGTAAACTCCTTTAAGTTCAAGTTGGTGTTAAACAAGGCGAAAACGAGTGGAACTCGTTTGCAATGTGGATGTACTGACATTTTCAGTTTAATGAGCCATTGTGGACGAAATGATACGAATACTTGGATGCGATGGTGTTATGCACCTTCAATCTTGATTTTGTCTCATATTGTGTTAATTAGTCTTCTACTACATACCTATCTCCTGCTAGGCTCGGTTGGAAGGTACTTGTCAGGATTCATAAAATTAAAATTGAACGATCTGTGGTTGTTATACTGTGGTTGTTTTTTGGACACTTCAGGTTCCATTTATATATTCCATAGAGCAGATCATAAGGTAGGTTTGTCATTTAAGTAAGGCTTGGAACTTTTGCTCATTACGACTATATGGGTCCCTTTGTACTACGCTTTCACCCGCGATAACCTATTTTACAAGCTACCTACCACCAACCTATTTTATTTAGTTTCACCTGTCTGGTGTCTGTATCGAGTCTTGCAAATTAAAATTGACCCACTACCCATTGTCCGATTGAGCTGAAATTTGGTATTCATTAGTATTTTGGATGACAGTGCAAGTACAGACACCATAAAAAGCTCGTATTAAAAATGATTTTTTAATGTTAGTACTTGTTCCATCATGTGTCCAAGGGGGAACTCGTAGGAGGCGCAGGGTACTTACACATGAAATCTTTCCTCTATATGTCCAATCCTTAGGTCCACCGATTTAGGATTTGCGTTGTTTTTCAGCCACAGTACTATTTTATTAGCTATAAGTTTTAAGTGGCACATTTTAATCTTATAATTTTTAAAGCTATCTGCGGACAATGTAGTGGGCTGTAATAAAATATTGAAACATTAATAACCCCCTTATTAATAAATAAGGTGTAAGTCAGTGGTGTAATACCCATGTATTAACATAGCCTCATCCCTTTTTGTTTATATGACATTAGAAAGTGATGGATATATTTTAAACCTACGTATTACTGTAATACTTGACTTAAAGCTTATTTATTAATAATAAAAAAAATAAAAAAATATTTTTCATCCCTTCAGTTCATTATATGTCTAATTCATACAATAAACATAGACCTAATAACGCATATATAATTAATATTGGATGAGATTGACGTATGGTTACAGTAGATATGCGACTTATGACTGTGCATCTTAAAATTATATTGTGCGCAGTAAAACTTTCGAGATTTTATTTTACTAAGTTTACGGCCATCTCACTTCACGCAGATTGATGATAGAGCACGATTGCCTAGGAAATGCTTATTTCTAGATTTATAGCTTAAGCTGTATTTTGTGTTAATTTTCACCTGAATGATGTAAAATGAAAGCGTATAATAATTTTGCAAGTGTCAAGAGAACTATTATTGTGTGCATTTATTTTTCCATTTGTTGGCTATTGTAAACTTTTCACTGCATTTAGCGTTACATTGTTGTGCACAGTGCATTTCAATTTGTTTGAAATCTCTTTTCAATTGCCAACACGCTGTTATTTCAAATGTTTTTATGATGTTATCTGACGACGTCTTTGTCGCCTTTGTTCTTTTAACTAGTTGCTGTAATTATAAAATGATTTATATAGTTTTACTTCCAATGTGCTTTCTGCCATTGAGATTTAGTTTTATTACAATTCATACGAGACGCCCACAAATTACAGAATAATTCAGATGGAGCGCGCGGAACACGAAAGTGAAGCCAAAAAAGCAAATACAAATTGAAAATCTGATACCTGGTATTCATTTTCCAGTTTGTATTTGCATTGTTTAACCACAGTTTATTAATAAAGAAGTGTTTTTTGTTACATAAAGTTTGTTAAACAAAGCAAATACACATTCAAAAGCGAATACCAGGTACGTGTTTTTCAATTTGTATTTGCTTTTTTGGCCTCACTCCCGTGTTCCGCGCGCTCCATCTGCCTTATTCTGTAATCTGTGGAGACGCCAAACTCTTTGACTTTCAAATAGAAAATTGTCTGTTTGATGTGACTAGAAACTAAATCACTATTTTATGTTTTATCTATTAATGTAGGAGTAGGTGAAACCTTTATTCTAATTTCAATGCGAAAGTTGTTTCAATTGATTTGTTACTTTAGTTAGTTATAAAGGGTTTGATTATTTGAATTAGAATCGCCATACAAGTGGTAAAAGAAATAAGGGCTCTATAGAATGGTTTATTTCCTGATGCTATTGCTTTCATTTACAATGACACAATACTTTTCGAAGTATAAAAGGGCATCAGAATGTATCGATCGTAAGTGAATCATATTTAGATACCTACACTACAGTACAATAAGACCTCAGAAAAACTAGCTTTATTTGGTTATATTTTACTTTTAGTTTATTTTATCGGGTTACTCATAGTTCTAAAATTAAGGCTGTTGGTCATTGCTTCCAAATATAAAAACTTTATTTGTTCTTTATTTGTGTCTGATTCTTTGTCAAGTTTTTTTGTAATTCTGTCAATACACTAATATTATAATAAGAGGTAAAGTTTGTAAGTTTGGATACAGAAGGTAATCTCCGGAACAACTGATCTGAATCTGAACATTCTATAAACTTCTATATCCTAGGCTTCGTCTTCGTCCCTTGAGGCCGGGTCAGTGGCAAACGCAAACAAACCATTTAATTAAAAAAAATGTTTCCCTGGAACAAAAGTAAAGCTCGGGGCACGGTGAATTTGTTATAAAGAGTTATAATATTTTAGAACAATTTTAGATCGAAGTTGCTTCACCACGCATTCCATCGATTAAAAAGCACCAAAAATGATGAAACTGGATGATGATCCAGGGAAAGTGATCGTGGCCGTGTAAATTGACTCTAACGGGTCGGTTGCGTCGTGAGAGGCGCGTGCGCATACACCGAACGTCTACATTTACAGGTGCGCCCGGGCACGATGCGATGATCATTCGGGAGATAAAGCGTGCTTATTACAACTGTGAGTTATGTACGTATCTGTCACGTACATCACTAGTGACAGTTATATTGCATTTCGCTAAAGGAACGTAAACACGATCATATGACATGTTGTTGTTTTTTAATGCAGTGTGAAATGAAAGTTAGATGAAATGTTGATGGGATGTGATAGACAGATGTGTTGAGTTGGTTATCTGCAGGTATTAAAAACAACTTTAATGTTTAAGTCACACGGAATAATAATATAGCGTGAGATAGCATGTTTAGTAAGGATGTACTTATATGTAATTTATAATCTGAATTGTTGACTATTTCAGCACCGCCCATTTCATTTTTAATAACAGCATAGTTATGCAGTTAATTTCAAAGAAAGATTCATAGAATTAACACAACATAAATTTAAAATTACGGTGATTCATGTTGCTCTCAAATGTTACCTATTAATTAATTGAAATAAAATAAACAAACTAATTCTGTTGATCGTTTCTTACGAGGCGACCCTATAATTATATGTGCTTAAAATTAGGGTCAAACAAAACTAACGTTGTCCGAAATAGTGCTGTGGAAAAAGTATAAATTGTTTAATCGCCGGCGATTGTTAAATTGCCCAACTTCCTACTACGCAGTGTTCGTCTTTTCGACGAATTGCCGTGAGTAACACTTGCTACGATAATGATAATAAAGGCTTTGTTGCTTCCGTGAAAAGAACAATCCACTTTTATGTGTCACATGTAACTGTAAAATGAATATAATAACCTTTTATGAGCTATTTCCTTAAAATTGTCAAGAAAGTAAATGTAAGTAGCCGAGATCAGTGGCTTCATCTGTCATCTTGGATTGTTCGTTTAACATTTTTCATCCTTTGTGTCGTATACATTTTTTGCACGATCATTAATCACCAGTGAGTGACAATGTTTAGAGACAATATTCGTTTTTGTCCTAAATTCTTTTGTTTGAACGGAACTGTTTTATAAAAAGCTGAAAAATAATTTATATATTTTAAAAATTAATGCAGGTCTAACTGTTTTCTAAATAAATATGTATAATAGCAGCATTTAGGTGCCTATGTTCCTATTTTGTACGCTAGCATAATTATATTTCATTCAATAGCTTCTCAGTCGCGGTCCGTTTATCTCATAACGGATATGACAACATGAGATCAAATAATCTCAGTAAGATACACCCGCCCACGCAGAATGGATATCTGCAGTAGTATTGGATATATTTCATGAAAATATGTGTTGTACGGTGTACGATCAAGCGCGTAAATTCACGGCCATATATTGATAACAAAGCCTTTGGCCATTAAATAGGAACATTTTGTTTAGTTATTGTACCGCACCTTTTTCAAATATTGATGTTGCAACATACGGGGATTGATTTAAAAATAGTTTCCATTGTCTATGGTTCATTGAGAATTTAATGAGATGTGAAAAATGCGATGCGATTCCTTTTGTCTGATGATATTGATGCGATGTATTTGTCCCTAAATATATATGTACGTATTGAAAGATGGATGAAATCAATTTTAAATAGTAAAGAGAGTGGGAGAGAAAGAGAGCTCTTCAATAAAAGCTTAATTTATTTGCTCCCGTGTCGACTCTACATTTATTGGACATATATGTAAACTGTATTGTTTGTTTTATAATAAAATGAAACATAAACATTTAGAACTGATTAAAATTCGAACAAATTAATCTAATGTATTCATAATTGAATGTCGTAAACAAATAAAAATCCTACCAATAAAATTACGACAGTTTAACATTTATTAAATGATAGTAATAAAACACAAGTTCAGGTTGTTCGAAGCACGTGTTAACTAATTGATCCACTTCATTGTGTTTAAACGGAGCTTTGTGTGTTAATTTATACACTTTGTTACAAATAGACGTTTATTTTATAGCACTTTTATTTTCACACTACTTACTTACTTTGTTACGTGATGGCAATGAATAATTAGGATGTAAATGGGGTGTTATTAGGTTTTTGGGATATTTCACATTCTTTCTCTCTCTTTTTGTCGCGCTATGTGTGTCTCTTTATGGCACATGGATATAAATATATGTTTTTTTTTATATCACTAAGTTGGCAAACAAGCATAGGGCCCGCCTGATGGTACCTAAGCGGTTCCCGTAGCCTATGGACACTAGCTACACCAGGGGTATCACTCGTGCGATGCCGACCCTGCAGAAATCTCTTCAAACCCTTTTTGAAGAACCCCATGCTTTAATTGGGAAAACCACGACCGGAGTTGCTGTCAAAACAGGCCTATTAGATTGTAACGTCATTAAGTACAATTTAAACCTAGTATCGTTTTTTTTTTTAATTTCTTTGTCACAAGCCCATCATTGGATAACGTCAAACGTAACCAAATCCTCGTGAAATGTGATATGAGAACAGGTCGAGTAAATTTCGCGTGCTCATATATTTGCTTCAACTATTTGTACGCATGTCATTCAAGTATTTGAAAACATAAAAAGCATATTAGCTTACGCAAAACATTTACACGTATTATTACCGTTAGGTGAAAAGAAAAAGAAACTATTATTTTATAGTGGTTTGTTCGGCTGTGCGCCGATTCCATTGACAATTTAAAACTCACTGGATATTCTAGTATAATTTTGCACCTCAAACTTCGGGAGTGGGGGCTCGTGACGTGACGTCACTTGTTTGTGATAAGTGTACCATGGTGTGACGTCACGCACGCGGTACTTCACATTCCATATTGTCGTAATTTTTTGTTTGATTGACAAAAGAAAAAAAACACGTATCTAATATTTTTTAATAATGTAAATGACATCTCATCATCATCATCATCATCATATCAGCCTAAGGATGTCCACTGTTGAACTGGCCCTGAACTGAATAGAATAGGCCTCTCCCATTAGCTTCCACTTGGAACGGTTTTGGGCCACTTGCATCCAACGGAGCCCAGCGACTCTGACCAAGTCATCGGTCCACCTGGCCTGCCAAGCGTGGTGATTATGGCATTAACCCTCACAATATGAGTATATATATAGTGACATCTATACTAATATAACGTCGTGTAATATGAAGCGCTCGTGGTGTAGCATGATTAGCCGTTCTTAATCGATCGGCAAAGTTAAGCTACGTCTGTCTTGGTCGGTACCTGGATGGGTGACCGCCTAGTGGTATTTCAAATCGAGCGTCTCCGTGCTTCGGAAGGCACGTAAAGCCGTTGGTCCCGGTTATCACTTAATTGTGATAGTCGTTAAGCTAGTTGGATGCCTCCTAGGCGGCTTGAAAAATTCCAACAGTAGGTTGACCACTAGCCTACCTCCACCGATCCGCAGTGGGCACGCGTGGTGGAGTATCTGCCCATTCCCTTTCACCCTGATTTGTGAAAGGAGGCCTGTGCTCAGCAGTGGGACATTATAGGCTGATGATGATGATGATGATGATGATACTAATATAATAAAGCGCAAGTTTTTTTGTTTGTTTGTTTAAACTGGTTAATCACTGGAACTACCAGTCGGATTCGAAAAATTCTTTCACTACATTATCCCCGAGTATTATAGGCAACTTTTTTATCACGGGAACGCGGGTGAATCCGCGCACTAACTATAATTTTTCAAGACACTAGCCTATTGTGAAGGTATTATATTAGCTTAATATTTGTTTTTTTTTAAAGCGACTGATTTATATTAAACAAAAACATACATTTTACATTATTTTAATAATGTAAAATGGTATTCAGTATCGAAGAACGCAGTATCATATCCTCTCCTCAATCGCATGTTCCTGAATATAAAATGATTATGAAAATATGATCGGAAAACCGGAACGGTGTGATCGCTTACCTAATATGCGTATCGTATATCGTACACATTAAAAACTTACGTTTTAAAGTTTTTATGATTCACAATATCACCGGGGAAAGTGGGTTTAATAAACAGTTGTTTTTTATCCAACGAAATACGAGTACATACTTAGCTCTGAACAGAAAAGTAAAGGTAATGTTTTTTTGAAAGTCCATGAAATAATAATTATTAAAAGTAATTTTGCCATGTCAGTACTTCATAGATGCCAATCAAATACTTTCTCTTGTAAAAATGTCATTTTCATTGAAATTTATCTGTAAATAGCTGGGTCTGGTGATGTGACGTTTTTGCGTGGTCATTGATTGCCAATTGAGATGCAGACGCGTGTTTTTTGTAAATCTAGCTTTCACAAATTCACATTTTGTTTTAGTCATGCTATTTAGTCGCCTGTCTGTGTATTTTGAATGAGGATCGATAATTGTCGTTAACTATCGGTTAGCATTTTTACATGCATAGATTATGTTCGTTACCTAAGAGTTATAAGTAAATTCAATCAATAAAATGGGTTTGGGGTGCAATGAAAGTGAGACAGAAGATTTATAAAAGGAGCATTGGCCTCATCATTAGACGTCAAAGTGATTGAGAAAGCAGTAATATTCGTTATTTTTTTATATGAAAAAATATTACATGCCTATTCAACAGAATCAGTTTTATAGTCAAGATGTAAACTCATTGGCAACGGCTATTTCATAATGCAATAAATGCTTACAATATCTAATAAACTGAAAGTAAAAATTATTGAAGATGGAACTTGTAATCTTTATTATAACATCAAATGATCGTCGGATTTGTTTTTACGGATTACCGGATTAGTTCCGGCATTACAAACTATTAGTAGAATTATAGTTTTCACATAAACGTTTCTTTTGTAAAGCTGTTAATGCTCTCGGAACATTTTGTTTTATTTGTTTATTTTTCTGTTTATATACAATACATTATTTTGAAGCACCGAAATAAATGATCTATTACCTACGAGGATAAATCTATCAATTTTAAATTAGTTCAGGATTTTAGTAACTACATATTTACTAGAAAACAGTAAAGATCTGGATGTAAATTTTAATACAAATAATATTCATTCTTTTTAAACTACGACGTGATTATTTAACTCCATATTAAGAAGACAACTTTATAGTTTATGATTGTCATTATAAATAACTGTAACAATAATGACACAGTCATGATGACATACCAAGGCGATGATAGAAAATTATTGCCATAAAATATAAGCAATCTAGCAGATGGATAATTCCTATACCTATAATACGCCTGCGCCTGCGCCGAGCGCAGACTGTGCCTGTGTAGGCTGTGCGCTGCGGTAAAGGGTAAGTTTATTGATAGTAATTTTGTGGTTGAATGAAAATTATTCCATCTATACCCCGCTATTTAATAGTTGCAGTGGAAATAACTTCATGTTTTTAATGTAGTAACATTAAGTTGACTTCTGTTTTTAAAACGTAAAGATGTTTTATACCTTAACTAGCTAGTCTAATAGCTAATAAGCATGGCCCGCCATAGTAAGCGGTTAAACCAGGTGTATCACTGCTTAAAGATCTTTACACCCTTTTTGATGATCTCCATGCTATTAGCTAGGAAAACCACGGCAGGGTGCTCATTCCACAATTTGACCGTCCGCGGCAGGAAGCTCCGTTGAAGGCGCACAGTGCGAAACCTTTGACCTAGTGAAGAAGATGATATTTATTTATTCTTATAACTTAATTGGACACTTATTTAAGTATGAGGTAAAGCATAGCGCTTTTTCGTTTGAGACGGTACCTGTGCCAGAATACCGTAGAAACTGCGCATGAGTGAGGTCGCTCATTGGGGAGGAGAAAGGATCGGTAATGGTGCTCCGGGTTGCAAGCGTCCATAGGCTACGGTAACCGCTTTCCACCAGGCAGACAGTATGTTTGTTTGCTGATTTTGTAGCATTATAAAAAGTATTAATAGGTGGCACTAATTAAAAGATACGCTCTTTCTACACGTAATTTAATCAGCAGTTTGAATCGCTGCATCTCAACGGGGCACCTTTGCGTGCAACTACTTATTTCTATTTTCAGCTTTCCGCGAGCGGTGTTGTAGCCCTGCAATTTGCTTTTATGGGCCATTGAGCCGCCTCTATGAATGGAGATGCACTCCCCCCGCGCCACTTCTCAATCCGCCCCCTCTCTCGCCCTGTAACATAATAGGGTTGAACGTTGAGTGTTATATTATTTTCTGCCCACGGTGAATAATTTTCTCATACAATAATGAGCACTTTAATATTTGTTATGGTAAAGGTACGAACCATATTGCTTTATACAGAAATAAAGCTTAATTTATTGATGAGAAACGATTACTTTCCTTTTTTATATTGTACAGTGAAATTGAATAAGCTTATAATATGTTGTACTTATAATGATCGAATGATTGGACTGCAAAATCAATACCACTGATACCATTGATCAAATTAACTATCAATCTACGAGCATGCATACTCATCGTTCACCACTTGAGTCTATCAAAATAGAATACAAACTAAGATACAATTCAAATGTATTCAAACTATTTTGAATGCATTAATGTGTGTGGTTCTTGGTATGTTGTCACTTGTCATCTACATAGTAATTTTCTTAATTAAGTTTTAACCTGAATTTAGAACCATTTTCAAATAAAATAAAAATAACCTTTCTAAAGTAGAACATAAACTTTTATGAACTTTCATTAAAGTATTTATTAAGTTTTGTTTTATATAGAGCTGTCACTAGGTTATAGGCTTGCTCCCTTTTTTCCATTCTTTCCTATCGATTGCATTAACTATCCAACTGATGCCAAGCTGGTTTGATTTTAGTACCTCATTTGTAAAATTGTTGACTCGTATTTTTTTTTTCTCAAGACTGTTGAAATTACTGTATCCCAAATATAACTAACAGAATCTCGAATCTATATAACGATATGAAATGTTAATGCTACGGAAACTAAACTCGCAACAAGTTCCGCTATTTAACCAATACAATACTTCTCAGAGAAAGAACGTGTTTATAATGATCGATGTATTTCCAAAACACGGTCTGATGACCCTCAATATTATAGGCCCAAATTACGCTCACCAGTCCGTTGTTAGGGCATGTTCAGACACCCGTCAATCAAACAGATCTCGCCAGATAAGCATCTTGACGGAAAAAGACTATTACCTATGGCAAATATCGCATTAAATCAACGTTGGATCTGGCATTAATCAATGAATACAAGGGTCTTCCGTTCATTGTTCTAGGTTATTGTGAAACGGGGTATTGTTTCTCAAACGAGGGTTTGGTATTTGAATGAAAGAGTATGATGCTATTTATGTATTAAAGCTCTTTTGTTTTATTTTTATTAAATGCCATAATAGTTTGTCAAATGCATGCGTGTTGAGATACTATGTTACAAAAAAATATTCTCATTGAATATCAAATTATCTGTAATAATAATCTTTTATTTTTATTAATTGAAAACATTAATAACTAAGACTGAGTAGTTTTTAATAGTCGGACACGACGGGTTATGTACAAATGATTATGTTTATAATTAAATCATTAGACAGATTTCATCTAGTTTAATTAATTTACGTTTTTGCGAATTTCATGAGTTATCATTTCAATGATCGGAAACGTTATTTTAATTTTATATGTTTTTTGAAACATTGTAGCTTTTTATTCTAATTTCATGCCCGTATTATGTTCCGCATTTCCCCTGTGTAAACTTCCCCTATATTATTCTAGTTTTAACTTTTTATTTTTAATCTATGTTATTTCAGGGGTGTGAACACCGCGTTTAACAGTTTACGCTTTGTTAGTCGTACGCCTTTCAGCAGGAAATTATCGTTCCGCTATGTTTATAAAACAAACTCATTATTCGGTTCGTTCCATCTTTGGTTTTATATACAACTTGTCTAATTTCATTTCAATGGTGTGACTTCGACAACTTTTCCTCGCCGTGTCTAAAAATTTGCATCAAGTTTTATTCACAGTTGTAAATTGCATGAATAGTCGGTCAAGACCTTTCAACCTGTGTTGTGAAATCAATAAGTAAATAAATGCTATTGGCGTGAATGTATATTTTTAATCAAATGTATTTTCTCTTTACAGGTAAGTTGATTTCATAGAATAAAGATGTCTTGAATGCAGCACAAGTAAGTGCCTAGGTATATAGCGATAGAGTTGAGAGGTAGAATTTTATTTTCCGAGCCAATATTCATTAGTCTTTTAATCATAAACGAATACAAAGTGCTATAACTGTTCTCAATATACTAATACATATTTTTCTGATAATTCGTTAACTAAGACTAGGATTCAATTATGTTTACTTTTCCATCATCAGTTAACTTTATTCGAGGATTAATTTTGATTTTTTAGTAGTTTTTCTATACCTATAAAATCTGTCAAACGAAATTATAAAGATAGTGACGATGACGATGTAAAAACCCTTTAGTCGAAAATACCGTTGCAAAGAAAAGTCTGAACAGTTATTGTTTGGGTCCGCTTACTAGTTTTCCAGCATGTAATGTCAATGTAAGTGAATTATGTAGAGTTTAGCACGTACTGGTGCATTAAATTTGCCATTAGACACCGTGTCATGCTTTCTCCTGATGAGACGTCTGCAGCATGCATGCGTGGGCGCAGCTTCTAATTCATACCCTAGTTATCTAGACAGACATTACTGCCGACACGTGCATCTATTCATTTTAACGGTATTATCGCTTGTATATTATGTTGTAGAGTCGTCAAATTAGCTTCAAGTCTTAGATTATAATGAGAGGTAACAAGATTTATGTCTATAATCTTAATAATTATTGCAGCATTATTATTTCTGTTGTAATAGAAACAAAATGATATAATAATTATTAATAATTATTTCTGTTATAATAGAAACCTAATAATTATTGCAGCATTATTATTTCTGTTATAATAGAAACAAAAAATGAAAATCAGTCAGTCAATCAGTTACAGTTTCTATAATCGTTTAGATTTCATCTAAAACAAACATTCGATTAGTCAATCAAATGTTACTATCTAATCGAATGTTTATATCGATGATATATTCATTTAATCGAATGACAGCGTGAAAATACAATTACACATTTTCACTTCCACATGTCCGATTCGATATCGATGACTATCGATTTAATACAACACGTCGAGCACAGAGATATTATCGATGCATCTGTGTGGAGAAACTAATTTAATTATGCATAAATAATATTGTATTCCATGTCGTGTTTCTTAATACGAGATTGACGTTTAATCTGATATGGCATATGATACGCACGTGGTCATTCGGATTTGTTTGCTTGTGATGAATGAGACATATGCTTAAAACTTTCTCCATGTTTATTAATACCAGTAGTTTGATATATTTTGATCTTCTTGTTGTTCTTTCTCTATTGTTCAATACACGATGTTTATATAATAGCTCATACATTTTGCAATATAATCTGAGCCACAGACTATTTCAGTAAATCTTTGTAAATTAGTTTATAAACAACTAGCCTATGCCCATCTATGTACTAATCTATACTATAATATTATATAATAAAGCGGAAGAGTTTCTTTGTTCGTTTGTTTAAACGGGCTAATCTCTGGAACTACTAGTCGGATTTGAAATTTTATTTCACTAATAGGCTATAGCTACATTATCCCCGAGTATTATAAGTTACTTTTTTTATTCTGGGAGCGCGGGTGAAACCGCGGGGGATAGCTAGTACTTAAAACGGTCACTGCTCTTATTCCCTTAGTCACAAAACCACATCAAAATCCGTGCAGTATTTATCATATTAACAGATACAAGCAGGGAGTCCATGCGTTTTATGATAATGTATGAAATATCTCTCGCGGTATATTTTACAATTCATAACAGCTACTTTGTTAATATCGTGCCAACATAAACCACCACTCACATTGGCGATTCAGCTATTGAATGCTGTTGACACTTTCACCAGAAAATACACTTGTCCATTACAAAGACTGTAAACTGTAAAAGCTATGGGTGGTAGAGATGTGGTACATATAAATATGTATGTGCATTAGCAGTTTCCTGCTGGGCTCTGCGGTTTGTGATTAGAGACTGCGATATTTATACTCTTGACAATTTCAATTGATTGAAAATGGAAACAGATTATAATGTTAATCGTTTTATCTGCGACACGGCATGTTAAGATGTTAATGTATCCAGTACTGTATTGAAGTACGCTGAGTTGTTAATATTCATTTTGTTAGTTGATTATGTTCTAGTATAAGTGAAGTTATATTCATAGCTGCTATTTTAATTTAACTAAAAAAGTCAATAAGTATAAATTCAGTTTTAGATGTTGGTAGTAACTATACCTATTTGACAAAATTAAACGTAGGTTTATTTTAGTTAGGTTATTATTGTATTCATGTCACAATTTACCCAGTTTACTAAACAAGGTGGTAATTAATTGAATACCTACATGGGTTTTTATTTTACCCGACACAATGGATGGAATTTACTCAATTTGCATTGAAATTATCGTATCAGTTTTCAGTTTATTAGGATAATTCGTAACGGAAAATAGTGATTGATGGGATATTTCAAAGCAAAACATTTAATTTGAGTATAAATTGGTATAAATGAAACATTCATCACCACATTATAACTAGAAAACAGCATATTATTTTATTTATACGTTCATGAAAGTGCAGTCACAACACTTTACACGTGTAGTGAGTAGTCACTTACGAACATTTCATATGCTATCACGTTTCTATGAGTTTTATAGAACCCCTTTCTATGCATCGTGCAATGGAGTCAAGCTTCCAACATTGAAATTCACATTTGCATCGTTCTAAATCACTGCACTTTCGAACGGTTAAATAATCACAACCTATTGGGAATATAAACTTGGTGCATACAATAGATAGTTGTTTCTATATTAATAGCTGGAAAGAGGCTCATATTCAATTCGGTCACGTATGAATTGCATCCTTTACACGAACTAACGGGATGTCAATGCCAGTTTTATTTATGTTGTGGGCTGTAAATATTTAGGTCAGCATTTGGAAATTCATATATTGTTCTCTTGATATTAGCTCAGTAGGTCCTTAGATGGCAAATTTGGGACGATTCTGGTAACCTTTCACTAAAGTATTGTTGATTTCGTGGAAGTGTTTCGATTGTGTTTAATAAATCTATAAGTAGTCTTCATTGCGTGCTTAGTTCGTTTAGTACCTATTACGATTCACCTTGTTTGAGTTTATTGGGTATTGTTTATGCCTGATAATAATGTGCTTGAATGTATGTTTTGAAAGATTAAAGCCGGCTTTTCACTATTGGATATAATATAATATATATTACATTTTGAAATATAATATTTTATCGCTCGTCATACATTTTGTCGAAAAAATATTTGTGGTTTGGGATGTAATATACAAAAATGTATGACGAGCGCTAAAATAGTATATCTTAAGATGTAATTTATATTATTAGTATAGCTCAAGCTCCCATAGTGAAAAGCCGGTTTCAATGTAATGTCACTATTGATAAAATATTTTCAAACATACATTAGCTGACCTACAGTTGGATACGTTACCTACCGGGTTGCTTGCATTGACAATGACTTTATAACATTTGATGAATGATAGCTCATAATAGCGTGTTGTGAAATAGTACGTTGACTTTGAGCTTATCAATGATTCATAGTTCTTTGTTCCCCACCCTCATCGGTTTTACTCCATTGATTAGTTGAGAATTCCAAAATGCATCCATTATTTTGGGCTATTCACGTTTGCATTGAATACGACCGGTGTTATTGACCCCATCTATTTTAAAGTCAAGTGCACGTAATTTATTACGTTTGGATTGGATTCGAGACTACTCCCTTACTATGTTATACAAGAGATTCCATTAAAATAAATAAAAAAGGTCTTTCGTTGGCATTGCATTGCAGTGACCGCAAATTGACTTTTAGCCGCAGAGCTAGAGTTTTCAATGGGATTTAGATAATAAATAAGTATCCTGGGACATTCCTCACACACGGTCATCTAATCCCAAACTAAGCAGAGCTTGTACTATGAAAATCAGATAACTGATATAATACATACACTACTTTTTGTTTGTAAATACATACTTAATGTACATAATTAAACCCAGACCCAGGATATACTGACATGTTCATGCACACAAATGCATGTCCTGTGTCGGAATCGAACCCACGACCTGCGGCGCGATAGGTGAAATCTTAACCAGACCAGTTTGAAATGTCAGTCTGCCTGCCATTCGCCATTGGTGTTTTGCTCTGCCAAATGCGATACCAGCGCCTCTGGTCGGGCCAGATAAGTTTGTGGGACTATATACACATGATTTTATAAAAAAAAAAGTAATTTTTGATTTGCGCCAGCTGGCCCGTCAAACATTACCATGGAATACCCAACGTATTGATAACAATAGAAAACTGAGGAGCTGAGAGTAAAAGCATTTTGATAACTTAATACGTAGAAGATAAGAATTAGATTGTTAGATTATTAATGTTAATTAAGTCTAGTTAATAAATAAATAAAAATTAAAAAATAATTAGTCCGTAGCTTGGCACATAGCTTGAAATTGAAATTGTGGAGTGGGATCAACTACGGACAAACCGTGTCTCAATTTGGCAAAGAACCTTTGTAAACGTAGTGAATTTATGAAAAAAGAAATTAAAATAAAAAAAACCGGCCAAGTGCGAGTCAGACTCGCGCACCGAGGGTTCCGTACAAACCTGTAGGTATATAAGTAAATGGTAGTATAGACCTGAGTATTTGATATTAATTTCAATTTATGACCTATTAAAAAAAAACTACTTACTAGATCTCGTTCAAACCAATTTTCAGTGGAAGTTTGCACCGTAATGTACATCATATATTTTTTATAGATTTATCATTCTCTTATTTTAGAAGTTACAGGGGGGGGGGACACACATTTTACCACTTTGGAAGTGTCTCTCGCGCAAACTATTCAGTTTAGAAAAAAATGATATTAGAAACCTCAGTATCATTTTTGAAGACCTATCCATAGACACCCCACACTTATGGGTTTGATGAAAAAAAAAAATTTGAGTTTCAGTTCTAAGTATGGGGAACCCCCAAAATTTATTGTTTTTTTTCTATTTTTGTGTAAAAATCTTAATGCGGTTCACAGAATACATCTACTTACCAAGTTTCAACATTATAGTTCTTATAGTTTCGGAAATAAATGGCTGTGACATACACGGACAGACAGACAGACAGACAGACATGACGAATCTATAAGGGTTCCGTTTTTTGCCATTTGGCTACGGAACCCTAAAAAGTTCCACTTAGCTTAGTCTGGCTGTACTTTTACATTATCAATGTCAAAAGATATTCGTTGATGTAAAGAAAAGCGTAAGATGATGATTACGGTGAAAGATACAAAAGGTGAATTGGAATGAGTTAACATTTCCTATTTTTTTATGTTCAACTGTGGAGTCTGTTTTATTTCTTTTGTACATTTGTTTCATTATATTTCTCGCAATTGAATGAACTACGTTTTATTTATAATCATTAACTATGTATGTTCTATAAATGATTAATCCTCATGTTAATGATACATGCGTACGTTGACCGCACTCTACGTGCAAACTTGTAGATATGTAAATTGCTCATATGTATGGGCGTTTTCCTGAAGCTGCGGCAAAATTAATTTCCTGCGTCTATCGGCGCTGATGTTCACTCATATTTAATACTGCAGAGTCTGCTGTGATCGGGAAATGAAATAAATATATGTGTGTGTATTCTACGTATAAAAATAGATGTTTATTTTCAGTTATCCTTTTGTTCAATGTCATTGCTATTATCTATTTATACAGGGTAACAGGGTACAGTAAGGATTGAAGCCATACGATTGTGGTCTTAGAGACTATCCCTTACTTATTGAATAATACTATCGGCATTTACAAAATTTACAGACAGCGATGAAAACGGCGATTTTCGAAAATCATATAATGAGTTGAATCGATCCGTTTGATCTTTGTCAGAGAGTTAAATTAAGTGAAGCCTACTAGAAATGTCACAAATAAAAATAAAAAACTTTTTCCATTTTTTTTTGTAGGATAATGAGTACACAGTAATGTAAACTAAATATTGGGTGCCAAGAATGAACTCTGCAACTAAATAAACTTTGGTAGCCTGATCATTATATTTTTTTTGTTATTTATTTATTAGTTTATTCGAAATTCGCGATCAGGTTCGATTTCTTCCGCGGGGGACAGCTAGTTTACTCTAAATGGAGAAATTGATAGATGCACCCACAGCTCAAAAATGAAGAGAAACTTAGAAACTAAAAATTTGTTACACAGGTGCATTAGTGTAGGCGTCCACGAAAGAATGGTAAAATAGCAAATCACGGGTGAAACAGCGAGGCGCAATGCTAGCTAATTAATATAATAGAGTTATTTATGGAAGTGTTTCATCATGGAAATCAGTATCACTACCGAACAGTTTTCACTTTTAAATGTTTTTCACATAAACACCAGTATTTCTAGTATCACATTGACGTATTTAATTACAGTATATATACGAGGATGTCAACATCGTTAGCGGATTATAAATGCATTTGTTTTAATGAGCTACTGATTTATTTAAACTGTTTATTTATATATGCGTTATATTTCGAAATACTTAGTTGGCAAAATTTTTAATCATAGGTATTGAGTGGGTTTTCTTGGAGTACCTAACCTGAAACTAGTATAAATCAGTTCAATTGTGGTTGAGGAATCAGAACGTATTAATGACATGTTTATAAGTTTTCTTAGGTGCTTTTTTAGAAAATGTATGTAATTTTCGATTAATTTAAATAATCTTCAGCTCTCGGCTAAGCTCTTCCCATTTCCTGCCATAAATAGTGTTACATCGGTTAGTACATTCGCACCATGCCGCTTCTAGTTAGTGAACCTATAATTTTAACATTATCGCGTAAATGGATACTGCTTATTCTATATTCGACGCGAGTTCACATGATGCGGTGCGTTGGCGCCGTTTGACATCGATACATAAATTCAATCTCACGATTCGAACCGATCACTGTAATTACGTCGTAACATCGACGTGTACTTAATTCGTCGACTTCCGATGACGTCTATTGCCATACACCGCCGCTTGTTATTATCAGAATTGATTTTATTGAGACACACCAGCCGATACTGCTACGGGCTCTAGACATTTCCTATCTGAACATCACAATTACGCCACAAATTGAATAAGGTACGGGCAATCTATGAAATAATGACGACAAATGTTCAGTCGTGGAGAATTTCAATTGAGCGTTTGAATTTTACAATTAAACCATTTTCCCATGTCAGAATAAATTGCGGAAGATTGTTAGTTACCCATAATAACTAGTTACAAAACTATTATTTCATGACATGTGATGAAGTCTAAATAAGCGAGCTAAAAAAATATCTACTTGAATACGGGGATGGTTCAATCTCGAATGTCAATCCGACATCCAATTAGGGTGCGCGCGGACGCAAGTTGGTGCAATCGGAAAATCTTCGCGGTCCGCCATTACCCACTACACTAGTTCACAGCTCATCCCATTACTCTCTCGCTGCGATTGCATGTTCCAGAATCAATGATAAATAAGCCCCAGTCATGAAGAGAGTCGTCCTTAACGGAGTGCAATCCGCTGACAAGGAACGTGACGTTTCAAGCCAGATATCGCAACGAAAGCAGCGGTTCGCGTCGTCTCGCCGGTTATCGTGATCAGTCGACGTACCGCTTCGCTTATTGGCAATCACGCTTCGCCATTAGTCGAGCTTCTAATAAAGATATAAATTACGAAAAGTTAATTAAAACGCTTATCTTGTCGCGAGCGTGTGCGCGATCTGGAACGCAGGGCGGTAGATTATTTAGAAAATTCAACGATTTATTATTGAAATAGTTGTTAAGTAAACATTAGTTTGGCACTGATTGATTTACTATCACCATTCGATATTATATATTCCTATTGATATTTCTTTGACAACTCCACAGCTGCGCACGCGGCGAGCACTTGAGAAAGGAGCATTAATTTATCGATCACTCTTGTTTGATTTGACTTTTCCTTGGGTTTATTTACGAATGTCAGTCAGTTCTCGGAGACAAGGAAGTGCATTAGCACAATAACTGTCACTTGGACCATTAGAGTATACAATATGACGTGGACACGGTCGGCGGGCGTGATGCGCGTGCGCTACCAAATGGGTGCGATTCTCACGGGGCCCACCGAGCCCGCCGGTGTCATATCGCATTGGATGCCCATGCGATCGTGGCACCGCGTGACCACAGTACATTTAACTTTCAGGAATAAAGAAAAATGCACTGTGAATAATAATAAATCTATCTTGGATCCAAGATTTATTTTAATGCGGAAGTACCTAAAGATCTTCAATCATCTACATAATTAAATCTCTAATACTGACCTACAATGTAGAGTCTAAACCGATAGACCTATATCACTATAGAGATTTGAAATTTGGAAGAAATACTTCTTGAGTACCCTAGGGCTGCACTAAGAAGGGATTTTTATAAAGTCAATCAGTAATATAATAAAACAACATTAGCCTGTAACATTTGTCTACAATACCAACAGCGTTGAAAGCCATTAACCATCTGTCTACAATAATGATGAGATAACGAGGTATAAATCAAACTGATAGAGTTCCCAGGTCAGATCATTTATCGATAAGACACTGAGTAGACGAAGCCGAAGGTGTATTCTCGTGATGCTATTTCCCTTCACTTGCACCACAACACATTTATAATTGTCATGGAGGCATCATGCACCACTGATCGCTGCATAAGTACCTCTGATGCAACGGAGCAACCGAGGTGAAAGGCGCAAGGGATGTCTTACACAATCGAAGGGATCTTGAGCTGTAATTAATTGTGTTCGTGATTGGTAGGACTTGGTTGTTTAGCAACTTGATATTTTGTGAGCCAGGCTAATTTTATGGTAATGTAGTCAAGTGCTGGGAGTCGTTTATGCAAAAACATGATGTTTGCAACCAGATATTGGAGATCATAAACTTAGTTCATTTTCTTTTGGTGTCATTTTATCGTTGTTTGCTATAGTCAAATTTATTCAAAGCAAAGGGGATTTAAGTTGCTGTTTCAAATAATGGTTTTTACATTATGAAGTACGAATCTAATAGATCATGGCTTATAAAGAAAGTTACTGTGTGTCCAATGAGATTGAATGAGCCCAACGAGAGTAGATGAATGGCGGAGACATCTCGTCAGTTCGTCACATATGAGTGATCCGTTCCCGTATTGACAGCTTGCCCATTAGTACCTACAATACTTATGATATACGGCCGGTGATCGTTTTCATTGTGGAATCACTTTTTTTGCGCTTTCGTCTGCGGTTTCACTGCAAATGTAAATAATTATCTATTTCACGGAGTCTCTACATTTGTTTAACAACCAAAATTATGGGTGTTGTATCTTCTATATCTCTTTTTGAGCTGTTTTAATAGTAAAAGTGATCTTTGTTTTTGTTTTTTTGTAAGAGATAATACAGATTTAATAATCGTTTGTTGTTGGTACGTGTGATAAATAGCACTAAAAGAATATTAAATAAATCATTTTTTTTTATTCATAACTGTTCATAGGAAGAGCGTGTCTTCTATGACACAGGATGATCTAATATAACACATATTAGCAGCAAAAATATGTATGTTTTTTTTTTCAGAATAAATATAGTGAGGTATATTTTCATCTTATACTTACCTAATGCATCCTAATTTTAATATAAGCGGTGAAAAACACACTCAGGTTTTTTTAAACATTTTATCAATAAATCTGTCTACAGACACTTCAAGTGTCACTCCACAGTTCATGTGTTTTCTATGAGTGGTTCAAGACGGTTGTGTACTATGGACTATTTCTTGCATAGCTTCGTAGATGAAGTGGCGATACGTCAATTTGTTTTAAAACTAGTCTGGTTATAAATTATGTCATTTACTTATGGTTAGCCGCTCCCGGCGTAAACGTAGCTATCATAAACATTATTTAATATGCATGTGTAAACTGTCAGACTACATTTCCTGATTATTAAGCGTACTTTATAATAATAATTGATATTAAATAGAGTGTAAGAGTTCTAGAGTAAGAGAAACCGTTGATTATCTAAACCGTGTACTTAGGTGTATTATCTGCAATCAGGCACGGACGTAATTGCAGACTCTCGTAGAAGAATGCAACCGTGTTCTAAATTATTGTTGTAATGTTATATCGATATTAAGCCGGCGACTATTACACCGAAGCAAATGAAGGCGGTAGGCGCACACTGAGAATTTCAAATTGACTCGCATCTTTGTAATGAACAAGTGTAATGCAGATCAATTATTTATAATAGTTAGGGTGATAATATAGAAAAATGTTGATGAACGCTCCGCCGTTCTTAGAGAATGCCAGATGAGTCTAACTAGTTAGCGATAGCGTGAAAATAAGTTAAATAGAGAACGAGAATTTATTTAAAATTTCATTAAATAAATTTTATTTATTATTTTCTTATTAGACAAAAATATGAAGACATTCTGATGGAATTGATACCTATCCTTTAAAATTAGATCTATTTATTTTTCTTTAATTTATACTCTTACATTAAATATTCCTTTAAAATTATTAAACTCAAATTTTCCTTGCCACTATTTGATACAGATATTGCGCCGCTCCCAAATGATCGGGAACAGAACATTGATTATTTTACTATTTAATACATTTGTTAGAGGTGAGAGTGACTACGCTACGGTGTAATAGAATGCCATGTTCTTCTATAACGGATGAATTGCACAATCTAAAATTATTGAAACGTGAATTCGCTTTAATGCCATGAAATTAATATTCATGAGGCCTCTCGAGCAGGTCGACAGCCACTCAAGATCGTATACCGCTTTTTTCGCTCGAATAAGAGGCCTAATTCTGTGCACTATTGTAAAATGAGATAATGTGAAAGTTCTCAACTTGCAAGTGAGGTCGGCGGGTTACCTGTCAGATAGATTTGGTTATTTTTTTATCGACAAGGTTTACCCGATGGTTTTTGTTCGTTTGATGAATTGGCGGGTTTATTCGATATTGTATAGAAAGAAAGTTTTATACTGGAAAGGTTTGATGACTATGGGTGCTTTTATATTTAGAAACTTACTTACGTACTTATTCGTTTCCATTAAGTATCATAATATACTTCAAGGCATCTGATCAGAAACAAACCACACCATTGATTCCATATTTAATATACTCCAGATCCAATATTTATGATTCTGACGGCATAATATTACCATAAACGGTAAATAGAAGCTGTCTTGGAGCGGAAGAGCAAACTGCCATATGCTATGCGCCCGCGCAGGGGTCGACAACACGATCAGAAATAGACGTCGAACTAGACGCGCTCATGTTAT
Organism: Achlya flavicornis; assembly: GCA_947623365.1. NCBI lineage: Eukaryota > Metazoa > Arthropoda > Insecta > Lepidoptera > Drepanidae > Achlya > Achlya flavicornis. The sequence continues at coordinate 7,375,775 of OX392488.1, forward strand.
TGGGCTCTAATTATAGTGACGACATGTGGAATCAACAAGACATGATACCAGTGGCTTGCGGCATCTATGGAAGTCTTGTTATTGGATTATATATTTTATGGCCACACAACTATGAGTTAAAATTGGAACGCAGGGCGTCAATGTTTACAATTTCTGTGGTTTTAGTTTTAATGGTAATTAAGAAATTTCAAAACTAATATTAAACAGGTATTCTATAGAATTTTCGTAGACAAATTGTAGTGTCCGACCGTTTTGTTTTCGTTTCAGAAGAATAGTTTATGATTTTCTTGCTTATATTTGAATCGTCTGATTTGCCCAGTTTAGGCTTTTTATGTAATGTCGTTTTCAGGTAAGGTATAAATGATTAGATTCAAATTAAAATCATAGTTCTCTCCTAAAAACAGTAATCGTATTCAGCTCTGACAGATCCAACTTCAGAAACTTGTAAGATAGTTATATTAATGAGTTGGTACGTGGAACTGGTGGTTATATGGTGTAATTTAATTTGGGATGAGCAGGAACTTGCGAGAGTACGCCTCGCGAACCGCATGTGTGAGCCAGATGTTGTTAATGCGAAGTTCTTAGGTAGGTACATGTTAGCAGTAAGTAGAGGCGATTTTATAATATGTTTACTTAGAATAGATACAGGGAATATTCATTAAAATTTAGAAACATAGCTATATTCGTAAAATAAACTAATAAAAATCTAACGAATAGAAAAGTAAATAAGATTACAGCAATAAAAAACTAAGAAAATACATTATTTTTTCTGTTAGTTTATTTATTATTGCAAAACATAATCCAAAAGCGATTGCTTGATCTTTTTTCGCTAATCCGCAACAAAATTGAATGAAATTGTAAATCGTGATCAACTGGAAACGTGCTGTCATAGTCAATTATTATTGTCATTGTGACATAACCTCGAATTTCCTTTTATTTATTTATGTCTGCTTCGATGGACGTAATGCTTTCTATGACAAACATAATAGATTGTATAACGAGCGACAAAACGATGTAAAACTTGGCTAAACGAAAGCAAACGGCAAAAGTACACGGGGAAAAATTTTAAAATCGGTTTCTGTCATGTACAAAATAGGCAAAGAATAGACGGGTCTTTGAATGTTATTGTCGTTACGTAGTTAAATATTTTAACCACTTGAATTCCTTTTATATGTTGTGTTTGAAGGAAATTGAATTCAAAAGAGTGAATTTTTGTGACATATATGTATAATAATGTCGTTTGGGCACATGCTCAACATAGCAAGTTCCACTTTTACTGTATTTAGGTAAAATGAATCAGTCAGTTTCTTGTACAATTTTAGATAAAGGAATTTATAGCTACGTATTGTGATGGCATTTGAAGTTGCTGGTAGCACCAAGGTCGTATCCAAGATCGATCTTAGAGATCTTTTCACGTCACTTGCTAATTTAATTATAAAATTTTGTCTTTCGCGATCTGCATGCGCCTATAGTTTCAAAGAAGTCGTGTACTGTTATGAATATATTCTTTCCGTTACATGTTGCCGCGTTGTATAAATCGACTTTTATCTTTAGATAATAATTAATCATTATCTAAATGCTGCTAAGGACAGTTATGAGTCATATTCCATGCAGTATTTACTTCGAACATGCCTTCAAGTTAATCATGTATGTTCCAAAAATCGTATAAGCTTTCACGAGTGCGTTTCGTTTGCATGAAAGTTTTGATGATGTCTCGTTGAATATCGACAAAACGTGAGTAGCGAGGGGCGCGGGCGGGTCGTGCCTGGCCCGGTTATCACCAACACTGAAAAATGCTGTAAAAAATCACGAACCCTTTGCATGTGAAAAGCCGTCACGAGATATATTTCACCGGCGAAATGTCTACTAAACTAGTTTTATGTGAAACGGAATGAGCATACTGCTAGCTGGCGAAAATATGTTGCTCTACGTGTTCTGTATGTTATTAGCTTTAGCTTTTGGCCAATTTGAATGCTACGAATACGAGTTAGCTTAGTGTAGACGCACCTTTAGAGCTAGGTAGGTACAGTCGAGGTCTAAGATATGTTTACATTTGAAGTTACAAAAATATGTATCCATTTAAATAACTAACCATATAATGCTATACAGAAGGTTAGGTATTTAAATGGACTAACCTAACCTTATCTTAAATGTAAACATATCTTTGACCTCGACTGTACAATACTATTATACGTAACGGTGATGAAACAAATTTCAGGTCTTTCCAATTTAAAACATATTTTTGTTTTACTGTCTCATTATTTCCTCAAATGTATAAAAACAACTGTTCAATTAAAGTATTAATTAACTTAAGTATTCTGAGGGACACAACTCTCCGCGTAAATGAATAAAGTCATCAAAAGAGGTTGTTACAGCTGGTTACGATTGTCAATTTTGTTTGATAAATGTTTCAAAACTATTATAAAATGTCCATTCAAAGGCAATGGAGCGAAGCTTTTGCGTAATATTACTTATTTGTTTTTATTTTTAGTTTTGTCTATATGAAGTGAAGTCAGTTTTTTCCTTGAGGAAAGTAGTTGTTAGATTAAGTTTGATATCTATTTGAAATAAATACAATAAAAACTCTAAAGCTATCTAGTTATCTAGATTTTATTGTTAAGTATATTCGTAATTTTAAATGTGGGACAATATTAAAATTGAGGTATTATTTATAACATTCTATCCGTGAATTTGTTGATATATTGTAAATGAAACTTGTGACCTGAAATCTGCTTAGTATTACCACCAGTGCCAACATCCTTCATCAAAGCGATCTGGAAGTAGAATAAATAATCAAGCGATGCGGCGACGAAGACGTAGTGCAGATTTGCGCTCGCGGCGGAAAATCACGCCTGTCACTTGGTGAATGTGACATTTGCCTACCACTGCACTGTGATTCTAACCAGATGTAAATCGAAACTGGGTCACTGTTAATTTGTATCACGTTTACTTTAGATTTATGATGGGAAATGATACATTTCTATTGAAAGTTGAATTAAATTTGGTTTATATTTAAATATTACTTGTAGACATTATTTTCGAGTCGTAGTAAGTAATTAATATATAAATAGTCATTATTCATACCAACTGATGATTTATCCAGCTACTTTTTTAAATCGTGACGATGACTAGAAAGTTATATTTTATATTTTAACCACTACGGAAAAGGACCACAAACAATCTTCCCGTGATGTGATTAATGATATGACCACAGTTAATGCAAACGAGTAGGCAATGCCTACTCGTTTGAATGCACGATTGAAGTGACATGAGACGATTATATTGTAACTTTAACATACGGATGCTCACGAAGTATACCACGGTGTTTGAGATCATCCTCTCGACGAACTAAGGGTGTAATTGGACATTTCCGAGCACGCGCGACCGCGCGACTCATTTCTGCTGCACCGCGACACGGATCCCTTTGATAAAGCCGCGAGAACGTGACACATTTATGCAACTGCTATGTTTGACGCGCGAACAGGAACAGAATTAAATGCTTGCTTATGTCCGGCGCCACTTTTTTTCTATGTCATAATAGATTTTACCCTTCCTAGGCACTGCGACACACTAAAGTTTCATTATAATAAATAATAAAAAAAAGTCTCATGAGATTTTTGCAGTTTGAAGTTACATCGCCATTTGTCCTATATAAATATGTATAAGCGATACAAACAACCAGTCACGCTCATTAGCTCAAGTCGATCCAATAATTATTTCACACTTTCCCATAAAAAAAAATCGGAGCGTTGTAATCAACGACAATATCGGCTACCGTTGTTCGCGGCGATCGATCGGATCATCCGATCATGCTATTCGCACTTGGATGCACTCGGTTTGCTTTTGTCGATTAGGTACTATACTAACAATTTCAATATCTCGCTTCAAACAATGGTACATCGCCAATTATGTTAGCATTTTACAACGCTAGATTCTCTATCGGGATCTGTCATTTTCGTTTATCGCAGAATTCGCAGACAAATCTCGACGGTGTGATAGGTACGATACGTTTTGGTAACGATATTATATTTCTCAAATAGTCTCAATTTAGCTTTTGTTGCGTAATAATTTTCTCACATAAAAGCAAATTTACATGACAATTGGCTTATTTTCGAAAAGTTTTTTTCGTGTTCAACTTGGGCCATGACCGAAATTCGGCAGCTTAATAATTTATTCCAATTAGCTGTTGTTTTAACTGGTTCTTATTGGCACTTGCGAGTTTAGGCGGAAAAATTGAGAAGTCCCGGTCATCGGCATTGTTTCTTACCGTCCGATAGTTTTTAGAGCGAGACGTGTTGTACCGTTTCTTACTTATGTCGTGCTCAGTAGCGGCGCGGGCGCAGCCGGCGATTAGTCGACTGCGAGCGACCGGAACGTTGTATAATGAGTTTTGATTATAATTGTGCACTTCCACTGTACGATATTATCTTGTAGATACATGCGCCTGCGCTTTGTCGTGTCTGTATAATTATTATTGTTTGATGATATTGTGATAATAAGCGGTAGCATATTACAGCGATGTTGGGCAATAGCGGGCTTAAGACGAAATAATTACAAACTTTATGAACTTTACTTAATAATGTAGTCTAACTTTTGTTCTATAAATTGTTTTATTTTTGTTTCAGGTATGAACATCATGCATATCAAGACTGATATACGAAAAGCCCAGTCGGTTTGTAGTGACATAATGTACCTAGCATCAATGAGAAATAGAAAATGTTACGTGGGAGGTGTTTCTAACCATGTGCATCTTCAGGGGTCTATTCTCACGTAGCCCGCGGCGATTACGACTACTCGTAAATTAGTTGGTGGCGTTTAATTTGCGATAACACAGTAGTAGGTCTCACTTTAACTCGTAAATAACTAGCGGCCGTAGGCTGTCGCATCCGACTCACGAATACATGGTATTATTGCTTTTGTTCAATATGTATCATGATCATCAATCGATTTGGTAAAGTTATTGTAGCTGTTTAGGTCTTCAGAGGGAATTCAAATTCATCGCTAATATAAATTGATATTTAAAGGAGCATCAATGCAATATGAATGCTCGTTCAACCTTACTCTAAGATTGTAGGTTGAAGAATTAGGTAGGTTTTAATGATATTTTTATCCCATTTATTAGGAAACTAGTGACTTGGATTTTACACGCAATAAAAGCTTTTTACCCTGCCTGTTTCTATGAATTATGTTAGATGTATATTCTATTTGAAATATATCATTCAAAACTTCAGCATTTGTCAAAGACTTGACATCTGCAATAATCTGCATTAACCTTCACAATCTATTTATAAACAGAAAATATCAAATAGAACTAGAATAAAATCACCAAGATACTCTTCATGTTGACTCAGTGCAGCAACAAATCATAAAATTGTCGATGTAACAACTTTTTCATGAAAAATGTTATGACTTGGTATCACGCAACGATGGTTTGACATGCCAATATGATAGGGCTCCGAGTATAGCATAGTTTTGCGTGTGTAGTGCAATATGACGAGCACGCTAATTATGTAGTGATACGCATGATATAGATACGCCAATTAGCGGTGACACTGATTAATGCGGGCATCGTAATCGAGAACAAGAGTTAAAGGATTCTAAAACTTGTCCGCCAAGTGCAATTAAGCGGATTCTAATTGCATCAAATTAAATATTGTTAGTCTATACATATGTAAAAGCACAACTGAAACCGCAGCTCTAGAAACTTGCAATTTTGCACACGGGGTAAATAAATAAAATAAATCAATATCCTGGGACAAACTAAGCAGAGCTTGTACTTTGGATACCAGATAACTGATATACTGCATAATGCTACATTTTGTTGTTGAATATACATAATTACACCCAGACTCAGGACATGCAGTTATATGCATGCACACAAATGCATGTCCTAGGGCCCAAGTCTGCCATTACAAATTGTGTTCCAATGAACTAATTAGTACATATCTTCTAACATAATGGCGCCATAATAGCTTCCCGATGATTTTCCACTGAAACCACAATCGACCACAATGATCTTTTAGTTGTCAGTTTTAACAGTTGATGGACTAACTTTTAATTCATTATGAGACTATTATGAATTATCTGTTTCACCCGTGTTACCGGGATACAAACCATAGGCTATCTGCATGCCAAATTTCATGATGATCCGTTTAGTAGTTGAGGCGTGAAGGCGTAAGCATCTAGCAAACTCACTTTCGCATTTATAATATTAGTTAGGATAGGATTAGGATTAGTAGACTGCGCACATCGGCTCAATGATACTGGAATTGCAATAGTATCGTGTCAGTATGACATTTAAGCAGACTTTGCCCCTGGATGGGAATTGAACCCACGACCTGCGGCGTGATCGGTGGTACATATGACTTTGCTTGTAACTTTCAGTGCCAAGTTAGGTCATATTAAGCTCAAATGACAGTTCTTTTCGAACCATTGACAGATGGTATAGTTAAGTGAGACTTTCTACCTACACGCGCTTGGCTGCGGTCACTCATAGGTCAGACACGTCTGCGAATATTCAGACATCTTCTTAGCTTACATTTTGCACTTAGCGTACAATTTGCAAGTAATTCAGCCAGTCAACATATCTACGCGTTCCCACGTTGCATGTACAGATGGTTACACAAAGTTAGCTGTTGTTGCTTGGTGTGCGGAGGTGTAGTAATTGGCTTTCGTTGCCGGGTGTACAGCCGCAACATGTTAATCATGATCCGGGGCAGAGGTGATGCACTGACGGACGTGCCAACTGTGAAACTACACAAAATTGGGTTTCTGTTATTACAATTTGCAGTAAACGTGACTGTAGTTAAAATTTCTGTTACCTACAGTTTTTACTTCAAATCCTCAAATCAGACATAGTGTTCTTTCATTTTGTAGCTTTCACATTATTAGAAATGGCAAGTACCTTTCTTGGCCTGATTGACAAATTTATTAAGTCATAATAGGGTTAGGAGCCTAGGTCAGCTAATGCGCAATTTTGTTATTCAGGCCTGAAATGTAAAAGGTCGATTAAGACATTTTGATAAGTTATTTGGCCCGGACAAGGTCAGCTAAATAATTCGATCTAAACGAAGGGTTATCCAAGGAAATAATTTTCAATCGGTCAAGGTTAGAACAAGTGGACTTAATATTATGAGTGAAATTACAAATAGTAAGGCGAATAGAATGGTATATTACGCCTCTCACCTTTCACGCTACAAATACACGGAATTTGGGGCCAACAAAAGATTTCCTTGGCGATAGAGTAGGTATGCCCCAGATAAGGTTGCTAATATAACAATTTATTCAAATAAAATTCATGTTAATTCGAAATAGAATACAAATTCGGATTTGAATAGATCATGAGAAAGATTTTTGAAGTACGATATTTTAACTGCATTTACTAGAACAATAACATTATACCAGGCAAAATTGATAACTGTTGTTAATAATATTAAGGTGTCTTCCCAAAGCACTGCACCCGGGCATGCACACTACATGCATCCACAATAGCATCTATGTTCATATATCTTATTATTATTAACATGTTTTCATAATTTTTTGTGCAATCGTTTACTAGTTATAGCACAGTCAAAATTTCGTATATTTTGTATATTCGACAAAGTCATTCAACAAGTGTGCGGTCCGCCTGATGGTAAGCGGTCACCGTAGCCATAAGATGAACGCTTGCAACACAGGGGGCATCCCTCTCACGTTACCAACCCTTGGGCAGGGGGCCCAATGATCGAAATAACGTTATGGTCTACATCTACCTGGCGACTTTACTCACGCGCGGGAATACATTAATTTGGCTGCGGTATTCTCTAAGGTGGAGGTGCATCCCCAGTCGAGCAGCTTTGAGCAAATAAACGCTATGCTCTACTCTTACTTAAAGAAAGACATCTATTTATTTTGTTCTTCATTTCATTTGTAGCTAGACATTCTAGTTACTCATAAAAGCTCCAATTACAATTCTTACAATAATATTACGAAACACATTCCTACAAGTTATTGAACCAAAACACATTTTTTTTTTTTTTTATACCACTTAGATGGCAAACAAGCATACGGCCCGCCTGATGGTAAGCGGTTACCGTAGCCTATGGACGCTTGCAACACCAGGGGTATCACGCGCGCGTTGCCGACCCTAAAACATACATACAACATTAACACATATTGAAATAAAAAGACGCCTCTACATTGCGTTTTTTATGTGTACGGTTGACTGTCACTTCATCAACAACAATCTTTTTGTAAAATAAATTGTGTCGGGGGTCTATCATGAATTAATTGAATGAAAACGAACTAATTAACAACAACTCTTAATTGACGAGTGATTTATAATAGTTTATCGATTATGTTACTTGGTTAAATCGATTCTTAATTATTTTATTACCGCTCATTTCGTGGGATGTTTCGTTTCTAGAAAATAATTTTGAAGTGTTGAATGAGAGACGAAAAAATGTATGGTATACATTTGAAATTTATTGCATGTGTTATGTGACTAATTGTGTCATAAATATTGAGTCAAGTTGTTTTTTTGCATTCCCCGAAATTCAGCGAATTAAGTCTAAATGGGACACTACAAGCCTCTTCGCCTGATTCTCGTACGTGCGTCGTAATATTGGCAGCGAATTCGTCCTTTCTGGACAACGTCTAAGCACAAGCAGTAATTTATGTATGTCACCAATATGATTATCACGCGAATTGTTTCGATCAATCAATAAACCTACATATTATACAGCGCATATCTACCGACCGACACACATAACTTCAAAGCAATGTATTACCTATAAGTAGGTACATTACACGACGGGAACCAGGCAAACATTGGCTTCTTCAAAAATCAACACCACCGACCGTACCCTCGTACAAATTAGAAGCTTTCTCTGTACGTCACGATTCCACACAACACAGTTGCATAAGGAAATTAAAATGGCGATTAATCAGCCACAACACAAACACGAATTAGGTTAATTAGTAAAGTTAATAAATACGTTCAATCATCCTTTGTTACTTTCGAACACGAATCTGAACGTTCGACTCGCCGCATCATAAATCTTTGGCTATCTCGATCCGAGTGTAGCCTCTCAGCACAAGCACCAGGGAACTAGTACCTAGTAGCGGATTGTCAGCGGAAGCTATTGATAAAATATCGTCTAATTAAGGCGGACGTGGAGTCAGCCTTTCTTAATATATAGCTTTGACACCGCGAGGTGCCCGTCACTTTTTATGAACATCGCCTGTCCAAATACGGGCGAGCATTAAGGTCGTTTAATGATACAACCGTATCAATTAGTGTCACTATCGAGCGGCGATCGGATAAAATCGATTCTCGATCATTCGGACGGTTACGATTATTAGTCGTCCCACGCGATCGTTACGTTCGAAATGTGAGACAATAAAATAAGTAATTACACGTTATTTACATTGAATAAAGTTTAATTTGGAGCGGTTTGCTACAATATCATGAAGGATTAAATCGACTTTAGGAAGATAAATTGAACTGTTTGAATCCTTTTTGTAAATCATTCCTTGGCCTCGATTGTGCGGAACAAAGAGTACTCGATTACCTATTTGAATCAACAAATTGGCTTTGTAGTAAACTTATATAAATTGTTGTCAGACTCAAAGCCTTGTGTAAGGTAAGCCTTCTTTATTCTTTTTCGTCAATTCTTAATCTGGCTTATTAATTAAAATGTGTTTAGTTATAAAGTTCATAAACAGGAAACAAGCTTCATTATAATAATGTTAAGAAACACATTTATTAATTGATTTACACATCTAGTGCGAATCATATCCGTTGTTTTTGAAAAACTTTCTCTATTTTTACAGATGAACAATAATTATTATAATTTATTTACATACTTAATTAATTTAACTTTTAAAATTAATCTAATTAAGGAAGTAGTCGAACATGAACATTGAAGTTTTCCTGTTACATTACCAGAGAGAGAACTTTCGACATTATAGTATAGACTAGTACATTATTATATTGATTACGTTGAAATTAATATGCGAATTAATCGGCTTATGACTGGTTGTACAGTTATCCTCGAGCAAGTACCTGGCATTGGATATTTTGCCAGAAACCATCATGCTAAAAACAAATATATAAAACAGCATTATAGTACGGTTTGTATCCATGTACATTTTACAACGTCGCATACATCATCTGTTGGAGGCTCGATACAGTTGGCAGATAGCCAATGAAACTCGGCGGGTTATTGATTGATGACGGATCGACCTAACCGCAACTACATATATATAAATAATAAACGTAGGTAGATAGGTAAATATACACGTTAACAAGCCCTTTGACATTATAATAACTGTACTTCACTGTGAGCAGGCAATGGTTTACGTTCCTGAATTAAGTATTTAAATTGTATAGTCGTACAACTGATGTTCTTTTGCCAATGCCATAGAAGGTTGAGAAAATGGAATTAGGCCTATAGAGCTGTGAGTTTTTAGAGCTGTGTTTAAACCATAAAACATACATAGAAATAAATATACCTAGAAAGAACGTCACCATACTACACGAATATATAAAACAGGCCAATTTTTTTTCGTTCCCTCTGCGTCATTCTGCTTGTCATAGTGACGTTCATAATGGTAGCAGTTGTTGAAATATTCCGATTAAAATCGGGAGAAATTTAAATATTAAACATTATTTTGCAATTTTATTTATTTTTGTTTTTTTACCCCTAACAGTTAGGGGCTATTTTTTCGACGCGTGCATAGCTTCGACACACAATCTTGATGTATCCTTAATCAAAGAAAACATATATAAGTTATATATTATAGTCTTTGTTCGGAAAGACAAAGACAAGCTATTACAAAAACAATCCGATATAAACAGACAAGTGCGAGCAATTTTGAAAGACAAAACTCTTGTGCACGGCTGCATAAATCAGAGATAGCATTTTATTCACAGTAAATTCTCCAAAGCAATAAATGACTATATCGTTATTTTTTATCTTGCATCTTCGGTGAGATTTAAGAGGGTCACAAATGTCACAGACTCATAAGATCTCGACAGCTGGTAACGTTATTAAAGCAGTAAAACAGAGTTGTTTTTGATGAATGAACGCTCCATCAAATGTTGAGTGTTAGGGGTCACACCATTAACCTCGGAACTCGTAATCACTTCAACGTGTAGATAAGAGCATTGCTTAGATCTTGATCAAAGTAGGTACACGAGAGATCAAATCTTACCTCTATCTATGAATGTAGATGATTTGTGAGTTAGAGTGGTCATCAAAGTTATCAATGATTTGTTGTGTGTAGTCTTGGCGAATTTGGGACGAATTTAGTCTTTCTCTGGTCTGTCTTATTTTCTTTTTCGAGGTAGAAGTGTGTAGTGATTTGAAATAGTAAAATATGGAGATGCCTGGAGTTTCTTGTTGAACTACTTTAAACACTATGTAGTTTTTTATTAAGTATCTAATACCTAATTATAATACAAATATCTACTAATATAGTGTACCAAGAAAATTTTATAACACCATCTTGAATGTGTCACTGAACCGTGTCACAATCGCAAGTGAATCGGTCGGTACCGATTTAACCGTTTCTAATTTAATAACAGATTAGCTTCAATAGTCATAGAAAAAATATATGGTTGATGTCCCACACAATGCCTGCCCTAGTTTAGCATCGGACATTGATTGATTTGTCTTTATACTGAATTATTATCATAATTAAATTTAAAAATACTTTGAACCTAATTTCTAATACCGATGAGGGAAGTAGGTACCTAAGGAATAAATTATTTTATTTCCTTGTTTATTCATACCAAAAAACAGTGATTTTCCAAAAAAAATAAAACATGTGTGTTAGTCCTCCAACAAATTCCAACCAAATCGCTGAATACAAATTGTCTTTTCAAAATTACAGATTTTCACACAAACTTACATTTACTATTTATTGCATATGTTCATGTTTATGGATCTGCTAATCACTCTCAGTCAATCAATCAGTCAGGATTTTATCTTTTAGATACATAGATAGAAGGTAAATATTTCCTCTTTTATGCTCGTATTAGGGAAGTTACTTATGTTTAATTGTAGTATATTATAAACTACCTAACTACATATATCTTATATTACATTAAACTAACAACAGTACTATTTTTCATCATAAGTCATATTAATAAATCGATAACATCGCTTAATATATCGAAGCAATACATTATTGGGCATACTTTACTACACAAGGCAAACAAATGTAGCCCATTAACGATACGCACTCATGTAACACCTCCTATAAGAACAAAACGTATCGTATCGCAAACGTTCATGTACATTACTCTTTATGTATATATCTTCTTAACAACAAAGCGTGTCAAGGAGTCAATGGAAATGAACAATGTGTCAAAGTCGATTGTTTTTAGCGCTCTGGTACAAGGTAAGGTCGTAGACGCCTACCAGACGGCGGCTATGGGGTTAACGACCTCTTTTCGTGCCTGACGTATATCTAGATCTAGATGTTTGATTGAATTTAAGGGCGTAGCCACATGGAGCGTTTTTTTAAGGGGCGTGTTGACGCGTTTATGTCTTTTATGAGCGCGTAGCTTTATTTTACCTGTAAAGCTTAAGATCATTACTTTATGACTGTCAGATTGTTTAAAAATAATCAAAAAATGTAGCTTATCTGAGTTTCTTTCCGGATTCTTCTCAGTTGAATGCCGGCTTCCGAACCGGTGGTAAATTCAGAAATGACCATAAGTGCCCGCCCTTCTGGGACTAAAATTGATTGTTTTTGACTTTATAAACTAATTCATATATTTACAAATAGTTGCACCCCGTGGTTTCACGCGCGTACCCAGGGGAGATATTGCTTTCCCGGGATAAAAAGTAAGTACCCTATGTGTTAATGCAGAATATATTCTATCAGCTAGCCAAATTTCATTAAAATCCATTCAGTAGTTTTTGCGTGAAAGAGTTACATACATACTAACTTTCGCGTTTATAATATTAGTAAAAGGATAATCCTTGGGGATAACTGTTCGTCCTCAACAACCCTCATTGGTAATTTTCTGCATCCTCATATTCATCAAACTGATCTGCTAATAAATGTCTACAATAATAACTGGAAATCTGCTCGGTTTTGGAAACAGCTACATCTAATTTCAGCCTTACTCTTAAGGTAGTAGTACAATGATCGTGAATCATGGGAATATATTATCCTAACTAATATTATAAATGCGAAAGTGAGTTTGTTTGTTACACTTTCAGGCTCCAACTGCTTAACCGACCATGATGAAATTTGGCATGCAGATAGACTATGGTATGGAGAAGGACATAGGCAACTTTTTATCTGTCGCCGCTTTATAAATAGTAAAAAAAAAACAAAACATCTTGGAGTAATGTTAACCCATTTATTTTTTGTGAGTAACTCAACGTGTAGTTAGAATTTTATTTTCACAGCAGTAAAGTTTACTTCACTGCTGTGAATTGTTACGGTTCTTTGATATCAAAGTTTGGTCACACGTTTTATCCTAATGTTTCGGATAATTGAACATTTTTAAGATCATCAAATATAGTTGTTTTTATCTTGCCAGTTAAATTTGACCCAATTTCTGGTAAAGGACAGAGAATACCTTGAATTAATAAAAGATGAGTAATCTATCTTACTTAGCAAAGATATCTGCACTGCGTATTAAGAATGCAAATTCAGATTTCTTGCCTATTTTGATATAAATTATGACATTCAAAAAGGGTTTGAAGAGATTTCTGCAGGATCGGCAACGCGCGAGTGATACCCCTCGTGTTGCAAGTGTCCATAGGCTAAGGCAACCGCTTACCATCAGGCGGGCCGTATGCTTGTTTGCCACCTTAGTGGTATAAAAAAAAACAAATATAACGTTTTTCAGAAAATAACACACGTAATACCTAACATGACTATTGGTAGTAATATCTAAGTCAAAAGCGGAAATTAGACAGGGTCCTTGAACTCGCTACATTTTGGGGCTAAATATTGTCGTGAATAAGCTTGTGTTAAGGCTGCAAACACACTAGCGACTTTAATAGTTACGTTTATGTTAACTTGTGATTTTGGTAGGTTTATGTGGAGTTTTTCTAATTGGGTAATCGTTGCTATTGAAATATGATTACCATTATCACACGTCATAATCTTCAGTATTACGTAGTTTAAATATAAACAATAGTTTAAGATTTTACTGAATTAATTAATCAACGAAATGACGGCTACCTTTCTTATGCCCAGTTTCAATAATTTACGGACCGTTATCAGTGAAGATTTATTAAAATTAAGACTTTTATAGGTATCTTTACTAATACTGAAGCAAAGACCTCAAAGCTTTGCATAGTAGACCTTCCCATGAAGTAGCTATCGCAGGTAAAATTAGCTTACGAAATACGATTATCTATATGGGCATCATTTCGTAAGCAAATTTTTTTTTTTTAATTTTTTTAAACTGGGTAGTTTGGCAATAAAAAACCTACCAATGGTAAGCAAAACGATTCGTTTTTGTTTATTGAAACCGGGCATTACTCCCCCAAACTAAAATCTAATCAATATAATATTTGCCTCTACGTCAACTTTTTATCGTATTTCATGTGTCGACAGCCCTAGCATATTACGTAGGTATAGTGTAATTGCTTGTACAAAAATTTCCTGCCTTTCGTCGAGAAAAGCGTGAATGACGTCATAGGGAAATTTCTAGAGAGGTGCTTACACGGAGGAAATATAAATGAAAGACGAGGCTCTTTGAAAATACTGAAATGGTTTTTCTCGCTTGTTCCATTTTTAAAAGAAACTTAACCATTTTTAATTTTGCTTTCTAGTGAACGTTTTATGTTTTATACATAGAAATAAATATACGTAGAAAGAACTTCACCATACTACACGAATATATAAAACAGGCCAACTTTTATAGGCTGCTGTGCGTAACAGCTACGTTTTACGCTCCCTCTGCGTCATTTTGCTTGTCTTAGTGACGTTCATAATGATAGCAGTTGTTGAAATATTCCAATTAAAATCGGGAGAAATTTAAATATTAAACATTATGTTGCAATTTTATTCATTTTTATTTCATTTAGCCCCTAACAGTTAGGGGCTATTTTTTTCGACGCGTGCACAGCTTCGACACTCAATCTAGATGTATCCTTAATCAAAGGTTTTATATTTGTACTTTTTTATCATTGGCAATGCTGAAAAGCCAATATTTTTAAATGTTATTATTATAACTGTTAAACATTTATTCCTCATATATACTCAATCTCCATTACGATTTTTTTTTTTTTATTTTAACGAATTAATTTATTACAAAACTAGCTGTGTACCGCGGTTCCACCCGCGTTCCCGGGATAACAATATACCTATAGTAGCCTATGTCCTAAATTTCATGATGATCCGTTGTGTAGTTGAGGCGTGAAGGCGCAACAAACAAACAAAAAAACTCACTTTCGCATTAATAATATTAGTTAGGATTAGAGGCATAAAAACCTATACCAATAGTTTAAAAATTCCCTTTATGACTTTTTATCTTACGACACCTCCTAACTAATAGTTTTACTGTTTTTATTTTTGAAATACATAATGGTACCTATGCTACAAAGTTTAGTAAAATGGTAGGTACACTGCGTTATCACATGAAAACATCATATTATGTTAATATTTGAAATTGTAAATTCTATTATATGCAGATGAAGGCCTATTATTCGATTAATATCTCGTTTATAAACATTCGAGCTAACTTTTTGTTCGTTTTGACCCGTTATTAACTAATGTAGGTGTTATATGCAAGATACTTTGTAAGAATGCGTGTACCTAACATGTCAGTACATTTCACATCTGCGAAAAACACAATTTACTATTATGAACCCTAATCTGTAAGGAATAGGATAGAAACAGTAGTTTTTGAGCCGCATATGTATTGTCAAGGTCTGAAGCAGGTGCAAAATGAGAGAAATATGCAGGTACGTACACGGCTCGGAACAAAGAAAAAACGGAATGGTTACTTAGCACCTGGTTTTCTATATGAGAAGGGTAAACGTAGAGTTGTGTTGTGTGTTTTTCTTTGTGTAGGTTAGGTTGGGGGTTCACCGCATTTAATTCGACCTTGTGGAGATGAATGACCTCTTTTATGACAAAAATGTGTGAAAATCTTTATGGTGCGTCCATGCTACACGAGCCGAGCCACGAACGAACAGAATTCGTTAATTGCTCGCGATGTCAAGTGTGGACGTTACAACGAGCCTACAACGAGCGCGATACGAATCCCTGTGTTTGTAAAAAAACTGATAATCAGGTGGTGCGCAGTCGAGCGCGAGCCAAACGCTCGTTCGAGGTTCGCAAGTCCGTCCACGCTACGCGAACAACGAACGAATCCTGTTCGTTCGTGGCTCGGCTCGTGCTCGGTTCGCGTAGCATGGACGGACCATAAAGATTTTCACAAAACAAGAAATTGGGTAATGATTGTTGAAAGTTTTATATAGATAGATAACTTATAAAACAAAAAGTACTTATATAAATAAATGCTTAAAGTTAAAAATTACTGTAAGTACAATAGGCGGTCTTATCGCTAAGAAGCGATCTCTTCCAGACAACCTTAGGATGGAGAGGAATTTAGACACGTTATTAGACGTACCCAGACCCAGAACCTCATACTCTCAGGTAATCAAAACACTATTGTAATATGATACGTTATTGTCACGACATATCATTTTCAGTTCAGTTTACACTCGTTAGTATAATTTCATAACACACATATCTGCTACTTAATTGTTAAAGCTACCAGTCCATGGCTACGCGACGGCATGAGTACTGCATATGATAATAATCAGATGGTTGTGACTCGTTTGTATTCAGAGACATAAATTAATTTATACTCAAACCTACTATGAATAGAGTCTAAAATCGAACATGATGCTGAAATCAATGAATACCAGCCTTAGATTTTCGCGCTCTCGTATGCGACATTATGCCGCAGAATCATTGTGACGTAACAAACCGTAGACAGTTGCAGCGTAGCTCGAGTTCGTAGCGTGTCGGAGTGTTGGCTTTACACACAGATGCAATAACGAGGTACATAAAAGAGTAGCCGAATGCCGTATGTAATTTGAACCTCTCTGGACATAATGTGTAATTTCATCCAATTTGTTTCTTTTTTTACAATTTCAGAGACGCTCCGATGGAGTACCGACAAATGAAAGGTGAAGGCCTTTGATGTTTTCACTTGTAAAATGACTAGGCATACACTGCTTTACGTTTCGTTTTCTAATTTTCTTAGAAGTGTGAGGTATGAAAAGCAATTTGGTTAATTATGGTAAGAGTAAACTAGACGCTAATTGGTCACCAGTGTCTACAATTCAGTAAATGCTTGGATAAAAAAAAAAGAAAAAGTGTTTTCTTCTTCTTCTTATTTTTAATTTTGGCAACTAAGCCCAAATTAGGGCTCATTTCTGCCAGTGTCGAGTTATATTATAGTTTCCAGTCACAATAAATCACTTCACATTAAAGTCCTCAGTCAGTCACCGTCCATAAAAGTCATGTTTTACTACAATGGTGGTCATTGTACTAAAACTCTTCACAGACATTTTGAGACAACTTGAAAAGTCACGATACACATAATTCATTTCATTTCACTTCACTGGTGCACATGGATGATCTTTATTGGGTAAAATACCACCAAAAATACACAATAAAACTCAAAATACACAAATTTATGAAAATAAAAATGAAAATGCTACGTCACTCTGCAAGTTCCCGCCAAAAAGTCCAAGTGTTTTTTTTTAAACCTTTATTTTACCTTTTAGTTTATGTTTCCGTCAACCACAGACAATGGATGACTCATGTAAGTACTTGCCGTTTTATTGTAAAGCACAACAGTGAGGTTGCGATTTAATTAATTGTTTATTAGTTATAATTTTCCTCGAGTTCATTGTGGTAGGCAGATATGAATATTGAAGGTCACACAAACAATACGCATCATACTGCAATTAATATTTTGTGTCGACTTTGTAGAACATTATGATCGGTAACCCAACGCATCTACTCATCAAGACTTAGTCCTTAGATAGGTGAGGAGATTATAATATAAGTAACACATCATCTACTCCACAGAGATCTCTTTTCCGTGATCTACTCTCATCTCTACATTCACACCTAATAATGTATGACATATCGTAATGCAGCGACTGTGAGCGAGCATGTCCCGGAAAACGCATATGTACCAGAAACGTTGGACATTCGAACAACAGCGAGCAATTGATAAGGACCAGTTGTAAATTCTACCAAACACGCTTTAACGCCAGTTTTGGCTCTCATTATTCTGGCTTTACGTTCCCATATTGTTATCAGTACAGTGCTGGTACAAGGAGATCGATGTTCGATAACCTCCTATCTGATCGCGATTAATACCTACGTTAATCCACCATGCAAATTACCTTATTGATTATTCAAAGCGCACTGTCTTTGTGGAGAACAAAGCTTGTTATTTAATATTTTTTTATAAAAAATTGCAATATATTAATGAGTACTTTATTAATAATGATAAAATTGATTGGTGAATCCTGTAAGCCTGCTTAAATTGATGAAATATCTTCTATCTATATATTCACATAAAAAATACGTATCTAGTCTGACTAATCTACGAACTTACAGCTCAAACTGTTAGGTTAGAAATTTGAAATTTTGTACATAGAGGTTCCTAAATAGAGTAGGCATAGGATTAAAGAAGGGTTTTCAAAATTAAAGGTTAAAATAGGGGATGAACAGGGCGAAAAGTTAGTTAAATAATAAGCCGTCGTGAAAGTTACAACCGTTGATATCTATAACGACGCAATGTATTGCCTTTCGTTTGAAAACGAAGAGCGTTTTCTCCTGTCGTTCTGCGTATGATAAAGTTACGCAGTCTCTCATTACCGTAGATATCATTAACGTGCTCTCATTACTTCTGGCATTTGTGGAGCAAAACCGCACGCTGCAGAGGCGTAAAGCCATTAGCTACCCGACTACATTTGATATCTTACACCATGAGTTAAGACCGTTCCCGCCTCATGGGGTACTTCGTCTCACAATCTGACACTATCCGACTTAGCATCTTACGTTCATGTCAATTATTCTACCATATATCGAAGTTAATTACAACTATAGCATTACTTGCTAATTTAGTTATGCTTACAGCTACCCTGTGCTTACTGCACTCACGTAAATAAACATTTTCGACTTATTTAATAGAATTAGTATAACTCGAAACGCATTTTGTGTTATCTACAAAGGGAATTCCAAACGCTATTAGCATTGAAACCAAACCTTCCCTGTCATAATATTTCCTTTCAGAATATAGGGAATTTATTATTACTTTCCGGTGACTGTTTTCTCCATCGGTCCCCCTTTGACAGCTGTTTATTTTAGTAACCGTACCTTGTCAGGCGCCATGTTTCTATTCTACGCGTTGCGTTGCGTGTGGCGCAAGCGCAGCGTCCGCTACGCATATCACAATTAAACAATTTACTCTCACACACTTTCCACTCGCGCCTAATTATAGTTATGGCGAGGTACTAGGTTTGTTTTAAATATTCATAATTACATGTGTTTACGCGCTGATACAAGACGTCTATTATTTATAATCTTACGTCGAGGTCGGCGACCACGCAAATGAAAACAACAATTTTCTCGTGGTTTCAATCGAATTTGTTTCTGCAGCACGGAAAAGGTTGCATAGCGATGCTGATGATGACTGAAGACGCATACCTAAATTACAAAATTTGACCACCGGTTGCTGATGCGATCTATCCGCCGCGCGCGCACCACACGCGGCGCCCCCTAGGCTAGGCTAGGCACATGCAGTGTTAATGCACACCCAGATTACAGTTGCCATGACACGTAAATACATACATGTGCAACATTATAAACTAGTAGTTTGGATAGAAATATAATAGCATCTGCACATTGAATTCAGGTTTTACGACCATGTCGAGGTCTGGGAGTCATTACGTGCTTTCAATTTAGCATTGGATTGATGGAATTATATTGAAGATTGCCAACCACTTATCTCTGAGAACCGAGATGCAGATGTTCTTGCTTTTACTTTGACTCTTGCCTTCATTAGATTAGTATTGAATATATGGGCTTGAATCACTTTAGTATAGGATACTTGGTAAAAGTTGTCGATATAACCTATATCGAAAATTTTTAATAAGTAAGTATCGTTAGGCTTCGATGCTGGAATGTAGGTACCTAGTAGTTGCATCGGAACAAGTTCTATACTGTTGTCAGATACCTTAATATCTGACTTGTCTTGACCACAATTCTACAAGCAGTCTCGGCGGATAACACTTGTCTACATTATGTTAACATCGGCGCTGGGAAGTTTCGCCGGAAGCCGCTGCGCGGTATCGATTCATTTATCTGCGATGCGGACTCTTTGTATAGCATTTGAATGAAATACTAGAACCTAATGTAGGTATCTATTTCTATGTGTGTTATGGATTTTGCGTATCGTATTTCTACTTATAATTAAAAAGACAAGGAAAAAAATGTTATATGTACCTACTTCCCATTTGCTATTTGACCCGATACCTAATTCAAGCTTAGGTATGTAATTTTGCACCAAATCAATCGTAGAAAACCAAGTTTGACTTTGAATTACGAGATGTAATACCTATATCCATTACGTCTTGCTCTGCAATTAATTACGTGTCCAATTTGACGTGTCTGCATTAACATGAGCGCAGGTACATTGCACAGGCTGCTCGGCTCGTTGGTGGCACTTACTCCATTTGCAACTGATTGCAGGCTACGATAAGGGTTTCCACTTATAAACTGAGTATTTGCGCTTCGGAACCTTGCGTTATCTTGCCATCATGTTGAATTAACCGCCACGATTTGCCAGCGCACGTAAATGCTTATGACCAGGTGCTTATTACGAGACTTTAAGTGAATGCCATTCAGTGATTACTTGAGCATTTACAAGCGAACTATCTTAGAAAGTGCCGCTTTGCAATGGAAAAAATATGCTTACGATATTCTGATTTATGACAGTTTCCGTCGTAGGTATTATATCGACTTTATATGATTCAAACCCTATTCATCTAGGTAATACCTACTCATGAAAGGAGCATTCAAGCATTCGCCGCAATCGTTTAGTGTAATCGATCATCCTCACTTGTTATTTATATAGTTGTTAGTTATATACTTTTCAGTAGGTGTAAGTACCTAGTTTGAATAAGTTTAATGCTAAAAAATTTAATCGAATACGATACCCTGTTCATACATAAATGATTGTTCATTAGGTATGTACATACAAACACGGTTTGGAAATTGAGCCGATTTCGGTACTTTAAAAAGTTTAAGTAAAGTAGGTACAGTTTCAAAATAAAGACCCAACTTCCCATAGATTAAATTTCACAATCGCTTTTTGTTTGATCTATGGGCAATGAACGAAATTCGATACAGTCCATGTGATCACAAAGTTTTATGGCTTTTTTACCATTGTAATATTGATTTGCTTTTTGGTTTGTCCAGGGAAATGACCCTTTCCCCTTACAGCGGAAACGGTGTCGCTCCCCTGCGCTGTGATGACCGTGCGTGTCCAGTACGGGGCAGGGTAATGATATTCCTGCATTTAATGTTAATGCTCGGTGTATCAAATTTCTTTTAATATTTTAAAAGAGATTGGGCGACTTAATTGATGGATTATACGCACGTGATGTGTGATTTGAAGTGATAATTTATTGATACAGTTCCTTTTTTGTGATTAAGAAGTTATTTCATTTTTTTATGCTAAGTAGGCAAATAGATTTTCAATTTTCTCAGGGATTTTTCAAATACTGTAAATCAAGATGATAATAATAAGGTACATTGGAAAATAAAATAAATATTATCTCTTAAAAATATTCTTCTCTTAGTTAAGGCACGGCGATATAGGCGAAATACAACCTACTCATACCTTACATACATTACCATACATTATGGCTAAATATACAGCCACATTAATGTTAGTCATACAGCCGCCTTAGTCTTAATTCCCTCATATAACATCACTGTTTGTTTTTCTTCCAGGGTGCCGAACGCACCCAAGAGCTGCATCGGCGAGATCTTCAGTTCAGATGTGACTGATGGCAGCCCAGTCAAGAATGGCTCGAGCCGCCCGCGCGCCTTGCGTGATACCCCCACGCGCCCGCGTGACACGCACTCCCGGCTTTTTGGACAGGTACGTGATATGATATGTTCATCTATAACCTGATAAGTGATCTATATTTAATGATACACTTCGTAACATACTGATACTGGGGACTTGGAATGCCGTGGCGAAGGTGTTGCACGAGTTCGAATCCTATAACGAGCTTTGGGTGAAGGAAAACATCGTGAAGAACCAAAGCACGGTGGTAGTACTTTGAAGTACTCGCCTGATTGGCTACCAGCCACCACCCTTAAGTTGAAAATCTGTCACCAGCAGCTGCACTTGAGAGCAAGTTCTAGGTGTTGTGCGCCTACTACCTTCGTTTGGCCACATTATCACTTATATGTTCAAACGGTCTGTGTTCTTCAAAAAAACCTACAACCTAATTCAAATAGATGGAGCGAATATATCAAAGTATTTGAGCAGATTTCTAAGCATTTAGCCGATTAGGTACCTATATATACTAGCTTTATGGCTGCAACAATGTAAGTCTTTGTTTTAAACGTAGGTACCTAGTATTCGCTTTACAAAGCTAATCAACATTCTTGAAACATTTCCAGGGAGGTAAATCGTCGGTAGCCCCAATGATGACGGACACGATCCGCAGTAACATCCAGTTCGGCGACTCTGAGATGAACGGCGGCAGTCCCGCGCACTCGCCCTCCAAGATGGTGAACGGAAGCGCTTCGTCGACCCCCAGCCGAGGTGAGAGGGAAGCCGCGGAACACTGTGAGTCGAACCAGTTGTAGGCACGAACAAAAAGCACGCCAATAGCAACGCTCAGAGACAGACGAACGGTTGACTTTTGAATGTGGAATGGTGTAGGTAGATTTTTATATACAGAATATTTTGGGAACTCTTTGCAAGCTCTATAATCCTGGTAATTTAGTCATTGTAACAACTCTTTTGGGTAGGTAAAAAATGGTGCTGATTCTGTTGTTTACAAGCTAAACTTTAGTCTCACTAAGTATATCCTTTTCTAACAAAGAACATAAGAAAAGGAAATAACATTAATAAGATAGTTTATTTTTTTAAGAAAGGAATTTAATGTGATTATTAGTTAAGCGATTTGCAACAGAATGAGCACCAATATTGCCCTTACAAGCCACCAATGCTTATTTGAACATATCTAGGACATTCTCTTACTACCTTTGTAATCGCTACGTTGTTAAGATTAAATTCCGATTTCATTGAAACAATTTTGAGAGTTCGGAATCTATGAAACTTTCCTGTCTCCCATTCCACGTTCCAAACATTGTGAGCCGGACGTATAAATTGCAACAATTCTGGTGTATTTTTTTTGCAACCAGTTTTGTTGGTGCGTGACGGTTGTCACGCTGGCGCTCGACGTTCGTCTCGTCTCCACATATTTGGCACTCGTGCACGCTACGAGGTTTTCGCTTCTACATACTATACATAATACAACTCATTTACGCTCTGTTAATCTCTTTCATCTGTCAACTTAAGAACTCAACAAGAATATTAAAAAATATAACTGACACGACTCATGTAATTACCATTATTAAATATCTAATAAGAAATTTATAAGCCGTGCTTTGCTTAAAATATGATAACGAATACTAAAAGAACTGAACTTTATTGTATAACAATATAACACACTAAGTAACAATTGACAATGAATGTGATTGCACGTGAAATCATATAATTTTGGACCTAATAGGAAGACCCAACTATAACCAAAGAATAAGAAATAGTAGACTACTACTAATAGGGTAACTAATATACCTAGTTGCCGATAAGTCGAGTTTGTCGCTACACTAGCTCGACTCTAACATCAGCGTGTCACGGCAACGGCACTATTGCACTTGACTAGTTTTGACAGTTCTAAAAAAGATGGTCCCGCGTCTTTTGGAAAAGTTTAAATATAGGTAATTGTCAAATTAATGTTTCGTATAATTAATCCAAATATTGCCAACTGCTTTGATTAAGGATACATCTTCTAGGTATATTTATTTCTATGGCCAACTGATAGGAAAACTATAGATGTAGTAAGTTTGAAAAAGAAAGACTGAGATCAATGAGAGCATAATGTAGGAACCTTGGTCTTGCCAGTAGAGCATAAGTAGTTCGAATGAAAACCGTTTATTCTGTGAATGGTCAGCGTCATACATGCCACCGAAGAGGAACCCGGTGACTGGCGATGGCGTGACAGTGCCGCCGCAGCGCCGCCGCCACCCCGCCGCCAGCCTGCGAGGTGCCGACCCTACCCCACAATATCCCGACCTTTACAACCCTGAACATGACCTCTACAGCCCACAACCCACGCATAGATACTTCACCCGTGATTGGCCACCAAGACCCGCACAATACTACGTCGAGTCCACCTCCAAGCCCAGCCTTAACATTCGTAAAACCCCCTACACACTTATCGGATTGAAAACCGACGATCCAGAAATTGCTCATCCCGTAATAGATCCCGATTCGCTGTCTCCGCAACCGGTTCTCGATAGGCACTGGCCTCCATTTCCTGCTCAGCATTACTTAGAGCCCAAGGAGCATAAGGTTCCGTACCATCCTTTACCTCCGTACGCTTTTGTTGGCATGACATCCGCTCTAGGCGACAGGCCCCTACCTGATTATAAATATGACGACAGGCCCCTACCTGATTATAAATATGATCCCGTCCCAGCTTTGGACGGACCGATAGATCCGTTCCTGATATCTAATTCGTATCCTCCACCTACTTTGTTTAAATACGATCGAGATGGCCCTATACCCGATTTGACGCCTTTACAAACCCCGTCAGCTCCCGGGCCATTCACATTGACCGGCTTCCCTCCTATATTCCACAAACACGTTCCCGGATACCTATTTGATATCAGTCGGCATGCAGAGGACTTCAAACCTAAGACGTACTATGTAGACTATGTTCGCCGAAGAGAAATGGGTGGGTGTTCAATTTAGACTGAAGGAATGCCAAGTTCCAGCACTTGCTCGATGAAATATAAGCGATTATTTCGTCAGACCTCAAGCTTCACGCAACTTTCATTTGCTGTTTACGAAAGAACATTAAACGATTCCTTCAAGTCCTCGAATTAAGCACTCATTGCCATTTTATTATTTGCTTCCATGTAACCAGTAGGAATATTTAGTTTGATTAAATCTATTATTACTTATATTAGAGAAACAGTAATTTGTATCTAAGTTTGTACTCGAAATTATATTGCTTCAGGATTGATGCTTGTTGTTGTCGTCAGTATTGTTGTATAAATATATTTGCTTTATGTTGTACAAATATGTTATACTTGTCTCTATACTTTTCTTCGATCGCACGTATCTTCTTTCTATGGAATTACATTGCTCTATTAGATATGAATTCGGTATTAAAGTAATTTTAGTGGTATCTTATTAGATAGTAGTTTGTTATAATTGTATCAAAATTCGTAGATAATGACTATAAAAATGGACAATTACATTTTATATAGACAGGATGATAAATTATTCATTTCGATTTATATCGTATCTTAGAGAGATAATTTTGCATGTTAAAAGTAATTAATAAAACTATTCCGTAATGAAAACGTAGCTGTACCTAATCGTATCTTAGGAATCATTGAACTTTAGAGATAAATCCTACACTTTATTCCCTTATAAATTGATTGGTAGTTAATTAATAAAAGTTCATTACACAGTATAGAACCATTAAAAATATTTTACGCCAGTCATCGCCTCTTGGCTGGCATCAACCGAACTGTTTGATATTTTTTCATGAATGTATTAAATATTTCCAGAAGGCAACCCGATCACCGGCGACGGCTACAAGTCGATGAACGGCCAGATTAACACGGTGACGTCAGTAAATGGCACGAGCCACATGATCCACCATAGCCGCGTGCCACCGGGCGGGTTCTCCTCCGGCCTCTGGTAGACTACCCCCCTCCACATCGTCAACCCCCACCACTATAGCTCACCGGACAAACAGACCGCGGCAAACCACCACTAACTTCAGTAGCCGCCCAGCTCTCTGCGCGCGCACCGCGCTAACACTTTACACTGTATTTAATTTGACATTGTAAAGTATTACCGCGGTATATTTAACGAAAATGCATTTATTTCCACTATCATATTATTTCGTTAATCGACTAAATTATAACGTAGCATTGGCATATTATTTTCCTAACGCAATATGCACGTTAAAATTGTATTTAATAACGTCCAATTAAATCTGAAAAAGGTATATGTTGTTAATTAAATCCTTAGCCTTTCCCAGTAACATTTTCATTCGAATAATTTAGAATAGATTTATAGATATTTTTGTAATAGTAATATTCGATAGTTATTGTAAAGATGATAGATAGACACTGTGGCACTTGATACCATAACATTATGTGTTGTCAAAATGGTACACATAATATAAATTATAGCGTTCAACAAGTGGTGGTGTTATGGTTTCAAAATACCACATTGTATTTATTATAAGATCTTGAAAATTGTACTCTTTCACACGTTTAAGAATTATGTTAACCCATTGATATTGTGAATTAGGAGTGAGGAAACGTATCAGCAATATACCAAAACGAATAGTGCCTTGATCGGTGATGAGATGAAAATTCTATAAGAAACGGTGAACATTCGTGTAGGTATTCTGTGTAAATGTGATGGATGATGAATGATTATATGTCTATATTTCACCGTATAGAAATAGTAATCATGCGGCACTCTGGCTAATTGATACATAATATTAAATTATATACTAACATAATAATAATATATCGACACTATTTAAGACATCTCGTTTGTTGTTTCATTATCGTATTTAATAAAATAGAGGGTTTATAGAATGCATTTATTTTGTCTTTTTTATACAAGGTTTTTTTTTCTACTCGTTTAGAATGTAATGATGGATTTGAATTTTGGTAGATTATCTGTTAACAAAATATAATTGTATGACCGTATTGTATTGTTTTATTGTAGAGTACTGACTGACATAACAGACGATGGATCTATTCGTAGTATTTACTCGTACGTAACAATCGTTTAGTCTTAGCGTAGGCATATCATCTTTGTAAAAAATGTTTTTTAATAATCTAACATGGGTATCGCATAATCACAGGCCTAACTGTCATAAAAATGTTAATAGATAATAACCACTATTTCAAAATAAAGTTTTTTTTTATTAAATAATGTAGTTATCATTTACACATTCCACAAATATGTACACAATAGTAATTTTTAATTCAGATTTATTGTACATTTACAAGCAAAATTCTGTTAAAGTTAATCTCTACAACTTGCAATATTGTAAGTTTCTAAAAAAGGTAACATCTTATAAATAAATAGCATTATTTTAGAGTCAATGACTTGACTGTATATTTGACAATTAAAAGTGTAAAATACAATGGAAACTACTTAAAAACATAAGTAAATAAATAATAATTTTACCTATGTCCAATCCTATAATGTCAATCCGCTTATATCTTCTTCTATTTTTTTACTAGAGTCGCCTTGAACCGTTTCTTTGCCATTCTTAGCTTTCTTGCTGTCCTTAGTTTCTGTGCTGGGTAAAAATTCTATCTCAAATGTTACTGGACCGTCGTTTTGGATGCTTACTTGCATATTCGCACCAAATTTGCCATCTAAAAAATAATATACTATGAACGTGGACGTATAAATAAAAAACAGGACGGAGCGTCTCCTTATACGAAATGAAGTACCCGGTTTATGCCAGATCGTCTGGTAAATACATGCCTCACGCACACATACACCATAGTATCATGGTATACCAATAGGCTGTCATTCCACATTGAGACGTCGAGAGTGACAATAAGGCTCAATATCATTTGTGCCTGCTTGGGTATGCGTGAGTTAAATCAGTATTGACTGATTTAACTCACGCATACGTAAATAATAGTATTCTTTGAGGCAATGCTCCGTCCTGAAACTTTGTACAATATGTTTCACAATATAAGAATAATAGACGATATTTTTTCTAGAAAATCCATTTTTCCAGTTCTATCTGGAATTATTGATTCTGTGAGGATCCATACTATGTGCATAGTCTATAAAACCATACAGTCGTTCGACGAAGACGTCTAGACAAGGCAATCATGCGGGGTGTGAGGGGCGAGACGCGGGAAAGCCGAGCCCGACCTGCGAACAAAACGATGCTAGAAGCTCGGGACACAGCATACTTTATATGGCCGTTGCGATACTGTGTAGACATTGTCGGCATTTTCCACGAGATCAAACTGTATGGTTTTATAGACTGTGCTATGTGTATGTAGCTGATTGCATTACTTTTCCAAGACGCAAACTATTCAAAAAGATGATTAAAAATTTTAATCTTACTTTTTACTTTTTCTGGTCTATAAGCATCTTTTAACATTTGAATAAAAATATCATAGAATTCCTTGGATTGGTCCCCGGGCATGGCATTGTGGAAGTCTGGTTTAGTACCCTACAATTAGTAAAATAATTTACTTCAGTTAATACAAAAGGTATTTTTAGGGTTCCGTAGCCAAATGGCAAAAAACGGAACCCTTATAGATTCGTCATGTCTGTCTGTCTGTCTGTCTGTCTGTCTGTCTGTCCGTGTATGTCACAGCCATTTATTTCCGAAACTATAAGAACTATAATATTGAAACTTGGTAAGTAGATGTATTCTGTGAACCGCATTAAGATTTTTACACAAAAATAGAAAAAAAACAATAAATTTTGGGGGTTCCCCATACATAGAACTGAAACTCAATTTTTTTTTTTTCATCAAACCCATAAGTGTGGGGTGTCTATGGATAGGTCTTCAAAAATGATATTGAGGTTTCTAATATCATTTTTTTCTAAACTGAATAGTTTGCGCGAGAGACACTTCCAAAGTGGTAAAATGTGTGTCCCCCCCCCTGTAACTTCTAAAATAAGAGAATGATAAATCTATAAAAAATATATGATGTACATTACGGTGCAAACTTCCACTGAAAATTGGTTTGAACGAGATCTAGTAAGTAGTTTTTTTTTAATAGGTCATAATTTGAAATTAATATCAAATACTCAGGTCTATACTACCATTTACTTATATACCTACAGGTTTGTATGGAACCCTCGGTGCGCGAGTCTGACTCGCACTTGGCCGGTTTTTTTTTCATTTCTCACACTGTAAAATATTATTCATTACAATTCCAAATAAAAGAACTTACCTTCCATGTGTTGTATAGAGTGAATTGACTGACACACAAAATTTCCAACTGATTATCTACAATACTCCTCTTCCATCTCTTATTAGATTCATCATCAAATAATTTTATACTTAAGATCTTTCTTACTCTGAAAAAAGATAAAATTATAGTTGCTCTGCAATAAATTGCCTACATTACACACATATTGTACTTTGCTTAACCCAGTCAAATAGCCAAGTCTATTGACTTTTGAGTAAATTACTTGGCATTAATACAACACCTTTCTATACCATGCAGCTGTCTCATGGACTAAGTTTTTGACAGGCTGGTTAGTGAAGAAGTCATAGCACAACAAACTTATCTGGCCAGGTGGCCAAAGGAGGAACAAGCAATGGCAGTTTGAAATGTCAATCTGCCTGCCATTTGCCATTGGTTGTTTGCTCCACCAAATACAATAACAGTGTCTCTCTCACTGGGCCAGATATGTTTGTGGGACTGTAAATACCTTGATTTGATTCAAGAGTGTATGAACATTTATCTGTTCTGAGTCTGGGTATAAGTAGATAGATTTACAAGTAGCCATTTTATAATTATGTAGTGTAAAAGCTCAGCTTAGTTTGGGATCAAATATAATAACTCTAAACTAAGACAAATCCAGGAAAACCCAGGCAGATGGCTACACAAAATTTTGAATTTTTGAATTTATGGTTAAGTTTCAAAAGTTTAAAGATACACCATTATTTACTTACATATGTTCCATTTCCTTTTTGGTATCATTTTTAGAAATTCCTATGAAGACACAGACTCCCTGTTCAATACTGCTAATGACTTCTTCATTTACTAAAACAAAAATAACATGAAGATGTAGGTACAAAATGTTGGGAGTAGTTTCTTCATCGTTGATTGATTTGCCAGGGAAGTGAACATGATCATCAAATACTAGCTTACATGATGAAGACGTATGCACATCTTGAGGGAGGTTAAAGAACGAGCGCTAAGATGCGGAGAGGATCTCATCTCAGGACATAATGGAACACAGGTACAAAATTAACTTACCGGTAACTTTTGCGTTCATTACACGCTGTATTAATGCCTTCATTGTTTCAGACAGTTGTCACTGTATTTGACCTTCTTAATACAATGTATTTGAAGAGGATTTTAGTCAACTTTAGACATAAAGTTTGTTTTGTTTCGTTTAGATTTTTAGGTTAGTTAATGTGTTGTTGACAAAAACTGACAGTAGGTTGACAGTTGACTTGACGTAGCAATTTATGGCTGCATTCCGAATTAAAGCTATAATCGCTGTATTCTCGATATGATTCTTGGTTTTCTATTTGACAAAAATACTTTTTATGTTTTTACGAGAGAAAAATAATAAAAAAAGGAATATTCTTTTTGCGAGTCAAATTATAAAAGATATAAGGAGCCCTAGCGCATGGTTAGTTCAGATTTTAATTAAATTCTCAAATGTTCTGTTTTGAATACTAGGAGCGCGATAACGGGCGTTCTCAGCTGTCAATTATTAACGTGATATCTAATGATCTAACTCGATACGCAAATTATTGCTGTGAGCACTGTAAGCGATATTATTCAATTCGGAATGTAGCCAATGTCACACGGCGATTTTCACACCCGGTGTGTAGTAACCAAGAATCTTATAAGATTCTTGGTAGTAACTGAACCAATGGATAGTTACTATACTCTTTGAACTGAACACACCCAGGAATAAACTGAAGACAAATTGAAACATTTTTATTATGAATACTAAAAATACCTACTTGAGTTTATTTTGCTACCGTAAACACTAAACCTAGATGAGTAGAAACTAGATGGCGCTTTTTACTTTGCGGTATGTAACGTGATATTTGTACGTAGTATTTAAGTAACGTTATAAAAATGTTGTGGCTAATGATACTTCTTGGTGTTAGATTGTAAGGCATAATGAGGTTGTAAAGTGAGGCTGTTAATGTTTAAGGTAGAACTTCGTACCATACAATGGAAAACAAAATGAAACATTGTGTTGAAAAGTGCCATTGGTTTTTGAAACAAAATGTGATTTTTGAGTAGGTTAATGTCTAATTGTTCACTTTCATTAGAAAATATTCTGTCTATGATTCGTTTTAAATTTTGTTACTTGTTTTCTGAAGACATAAAAGGTTAGGTGACATAAAATCTTATATGTTCAGAAATTTAATAAATCATTATCTCTATCGATGATTTCCATTCACTAACATTCAATGTTATTTTTACTCATGTTGAGGTAAATTATAACTTTTTGTGGTACGAAGAAAAGAAAAGGCGGTTTTAAAAATACTCTTAGCTCATAAAATAAGTTACTAAAATGTTTAATTAAGATTTAAAGTACTATACATTCTGTACACTTTATATGCTGAGCTGAGTCTACACGAATAATCAATCAAATTATAAAAAATAACTATTTTAATAAAGATTTTCAAGTATCAAGATTTATAGTAAATAGGTACATTAAGACCAGTGAAATTTATGTATGGTCAGATTATTTAAAAAAACAATTTCTTCCAGTCTTCTTTGTCAGTAATCTAGCTAATTTTTGTGAGAAATTACGAGTATTTTCTTTGTTTTACTCTATTGGAATTGTAACTAATTTTTTTTTTAACCCATTAATGGCCAAATCAAAATGAAAAACGTTAATCTTTCAAATTATATATTTTTATAGTGTTAGAAGGAGTATAAAACACAAAATAGAAAAATATTATAAAAAAAGTTTTTTTTTATGGGATTTTAGGGGGTGTACTCGTTTGAGTACACTGGCCACTTAAAGGTGACATTTTTTGAAGCACGACTTTTCTTCGCAATGTGTTCTTAGACATTTCTTGTACTCCCAGTGGACTCTTGAGTGGCAAAATTACACAACGTAGCTATGTCTCCATTTTTTGGGTAGTGTTCTGAGGCATCTTGGCGCAAACCCTCGACTAACGAAGAAGACAGCCGAGCTTTTTTCGGCATTTCTTGCCGTAAATAGTACCTATCAAGAAATACTGTGCCGAAATAGAGTTGATCCATAGTGATTGTCTTTGATGAGCACGCGCAGGTGTCAAACATTTGCAACAGCCATATCCAACATGTATGTAAATAATACCCACCCCATTTTTTTGGCATGAATCGCAATCCTGTATAACGATATAGACTGACCTAAATCATCAACTCAACCCATACCTCTATTGTATAATTTTGAAATAACAGGAATTTTCAATTCTCATGGGTCCAATAGCTTCTTAGTTAGTTCATCATCAGCCTATAATGTCCCACTGCTGAACACAGGCCTCCTTTCACAAATCAGAGTGAAAGGGAATGGGCAGATACTCCACCACTAAGTTGCTATGGTATAAACGCTGTTATATTTCCGTCTATCCATTAGCAGCTCATTGGTTTTGTCAAACCTGTTATCAAATGCAACTCTTTTTATTTATGTAATTTGTACTTATTAGGGGATATTTCTTGGTGCAATTCTCACGAGATGTACTGACTGTAGAGTATCCTAAAATATATCACAAGCCAACTAAAATACTGTAGCTGGTCAAAAACTTATGAAAGAAGACCTTGTGGTTTGATGGATTGGTAGGTATGCAGTTTTTGAAGTAAAAACTTATACTCTAGAACCCAAAGATTCAGTGGTGGTATCAAGTGATTTTTCGCAAAAAAGTCAAAAGTTAAACCTCTATATCTTCCGGTATATCTCGTGACGATGCATGAGTTTTCATTTCTTCATCTCCAGCTTCTTCTTTACGCGTGACTGTGCTAGGATCAGGCGGTATCATCGCCAAGTCATATTCACCATCACTGTCTCCTAAAATAGCTAGAATAGCTTGATCAAGTCTACCATAATTTTATTAGCGATGTTAGAACGTTTCCAACCCATTGCCACTGGAACAATCTAAAAATTTATATGACATTTATTTATATATCAATGTGGCCATTGTACTCAACCGAGTACAGTCGTAGAAATCATCATAAAAGCCAGCCAATGTAATTACTATGTTGTAATATGATTACTTTTATTATAAACAAGTATATTTCCTATCTTATATAATAGTTGACATAATATTTGCTTACTGAATTTAAAAAAATATGACCATGCAAAACTTCTTACCTGTGTTATCTTTTGAACTGCGACTTTGAGTGCATCAAAATGACACAAAATGTAACACAACCCACATTTTTTTAAATATGTAAATGTAAGCAATATTACCCTCTAATTAATTGAATAAAACATAAATCTTCATCCATAATATTTTTTTGTGTATATGTAAAAAAATGACTGTACTCAATCGAGTACAGCGACCGTTAATGGGTTAATCAAATCTTAATCTCAAATGTGTTTCTTAAGCAAGTATCAAAAACGATCGTGTAGACCAGGCTATAATTTAGATTGCATTTAATAGACAGTAGTTATTGTTGTTATCAGTAAAATTATTGCACAGATCTACCAATCAGTGTGTTCATTTTAAACTTATGTAATTTATATTAATTTCACAGGTATGTTTATTACAAAACATTACTATTTCGAGTATTACGACGCCTATAATTTTTAAGAATCTGTCATCAAAAATTTAAGGGAGCTCTGAATTATTTATTGTGAAATTTATTTAACGAGAGTATTAAAGATTAGGGTTTTATATTTTTATAATTGGTTCAGTTACTACCTAGAATCTTATAAGATTCTTGGTAGTAAAGAGTATAGTAACCAATGGATAGTTACTATACTCTTTGAACTGAACACACCCAGGAATAAACTGAAGACAAATTGAAACATTTTTATTATGAATACTAAAAATACCTACTTGAGTTTATTTTGCTACCGTAAACACTAAACCTAGATGAGTAGAAACTAGATGGCGCTTTTTACTTTGCGGTATGTAACGTGATATTTGTACGTAGTATTTATATATACTCTGAGGTGATATTATATAAAATAATAATTATACTCAACAATAGATGGCAACTTAGCAAAGATTACTCGTTGGTTTCTACTTACCAATAGATGACGCTAGTTACTTAACAAAATTCAAACAAAGGAGTGCATAAAAGTGATGGTTGTCAGGATATCTCCAGGGGAGTATTTGATTCCAGGATCCCAAATCTCTTTTAAGAAAATTTAATTAATTTATCAATAAAAACAAGTAAAATGCTGAATTTTATATAGTACCTACCTACTCTGACTTTTCATTACTGTCTACAATCATAGGTTTGTCCCGGAATCCCGAAATTATCAGGAGTCAATCTCGACATTTCGGGATAAGTAAAAAGAGTCTGCATCGAATTTACTACGCCCGGAGGACAGGTAAAAAAGTTTGCTAATACAAATGCTGATACCATATCCTACAATTTAAATAAATAAATGAACGTTTATTTGTCTCTAACTTTAAAATAACATAATAAAACAAATAAAAAAAGAAGTAAACAAAAGCAGAGACAAAAAGGTCTAGTGCTCAGCCATGGCTGTGGATAGGCATATCGCACAACCGCTGATATTCTGCACTAGCCTGACATTGAAATGATGAGTCTGCATTATATTATACGATATATAAGATTAAAATAAATTTAATATAGAAATAAAAGTAATAATAAAACACAAGTAATGAAGTCCTAAACTAGCCCATAGATTGCTTTGAGATAAGCCAATTTCAGTACCGAAGGATGAAATTGTTATAATTTTATTTCTATTTTCTAAATATTATTCTTTATTATCTTAGTGAGCCATTAACTATTCTCTTTGCTAAATAAAATACTGAGGTATAATAGCCGCCGACCAGTTAGGTACAATTACAAAGAATGTCGCTGAAAGAGGTTCGCACCCCGATAGATTTTATCAGCCGTTTGATATCAATTATCAAGTATGTAATCTGAATCATTAAAGCTGTTTTCAGTTATATTTCAGAACCCTTACATGAGCTAGCTACGGTAACGTAATCGAAACTCGCTTACGGGCGTAGCGGCCACTGTGACCAGCCTCCTTACAAAAGATGGTTATCGGCAATCGTTAGTAAACGATCGACCTTTGTAAGGTACCTATTGACATAAGAGATTTTTAAAAATCACGTGATATTTCGATTTTAAACGTCAATCCTATACAAAGGTTGATCCTTGATCGTTTACTAACGATGAAGATTGTCGATAACCAACTTGTCTACTGGCCTAGGCGGGTACTGTGCGGGTACCATGCAAATATCATCGCATTTTTTTTTATTCTCTCGGCCTGTTAGTCAACGTAAAATTTAATATAGACGTTTTTACGATACCTACTCGGTTTTATAATTTATTTAGGTATTCAAGGAGGTGGAAAAAAACGAGTTAAGTTCAAGAAAGACTAGTGTATTTTCTGAAAAGTGACTTAAAACTATTAAACCACATAAGTAAACTAATAACTAAGCGTAACAATTAAACATCATAGTTAAATTATGGGGAGTCTTGTGCATTAAATTATAAAAATATAAAACCCTAATCTTTAATACTCTCGTTAAATAAATTTCACAATAAATAATTCAGAGCTCCCTTAAATTTTTGATGACAGATTCTTAAAAATTATAGGCGTCGTAATACTCGAAATAGTAATGTTTTGTAATAAACATACCTGTGAAATTAATATAAATTACATAAGTTTAAAATGAACACACTGATTGGTAGATCTGTGCAATAATTTTACTGATAACAACAATAACTACTGTCTATTAAATGCAATCTAAATTATAGCCTGGTCTACACGATCGTTTTTGATACTTGCTTAAGAAACACATTTGCGATTAAGATTTGATTAAAAAAAAAATTAGTTACAATTCCAATAGAGTAAAACAAAGAAAATACTCGTAATTTCTCACAAAAATTAGCTAGATTACTGACAAAGAAGACTGGAAGAAATTGTTTTTTTAAATAATCTGACCATACATAAATTTCACTGGTCTTAATGTACCTATTTACTATAAATCTTGATACTTGAAAATCTTTATTAAAATAGTTATTTTTTATAATTTGATTGATTATTCGTGTAGACTCAGCTCAGCATATAAAGTGTACAGAATGTATAGTACTTTAAATCTTAATTAAACATTTTAGTAACTTATTTTATGAGCTAAGAGTATTTTTAAAACCGCCTTTTCTTTTCTTCGTACCACAAAAAGTTATAATTTACCTCAACATGAGTAAAAATAACATTGAATGTTAGTGAATGGAAATCATCGATAGAGATAATGATTTATTAAATTTCTGAACATATAAGATTTTATGTCACCTAACCTTTTATGTCTTCAGAAAACAAGTAACAAAATTTAAAACGAATCATAGACAGAATATTTTCTAATGAAAGTGAACAATTAGACATTAACCTACTCAAAAATCACATTTTGTTTCAAAAACCAATGGCACTTTTCAACACAATGTTTCATTTTGTTTTCCATTGTATGGTACGAAGTTCTACCTTAAACATTAACAGCCTCACTTTACAACCTCATTATGCCTTACAATCTAACACCAAGAAGTATCATTAGCCACAACATTTTTACTTAAGACACTGCATTTTAAACAATTTTATTATTGCTGGTAGGTATGGTAAGAAATGGTGATCAAGTATCAAAATTATTCAATCGTTCTAGTTTCATGAAAACATCTATGTCAATGGACTTATGAAGGTATGAAGCTACCTATTATAAAAATATATAGGGTTTTTTTTTAAATAATTGGAACTCTTCAAAAATGTTATTTCAATAATTAATTATTAAGTATTGTAGTAATGTACAATCAGTTGAATAGAACCTTTTGGATACACACAAGCTAATGTAAATCACAATATATTTTTCAGGCCCTATTATAACGAACCAATTGAGTGTAAAGGCAGAAAAATCGCGCAACACCTATACATTATACAGAATCATAAGTAAATACATCAAAGCTTATAAGTCAACAACCGTTC
Organism: Achlya flavicornis; assembly: GCA_947623365.1. NCBI lineage: Eukaryota > Metazoa > Arthropoda > Insecta > Lepidoptera > Drepanidae > Achlya > Achlya flavicornis. The sequence continues at coordinate 7,412,979 of OX392488.1, forward strand.
AGTTTAATTAGGTGTACAACATAAACTTACAAATTAAATAAACGGGATGTGACCGAAACAACGTGAGGCACAATTCACAATACGTGCCAAATTAATTAACTCAGGTCACCATTCATTAATTCATTCGCTCACTAATTAACGCGTTCCAAAATTGAAATATCCCGCTTACATGTCGGGCTCTAATTTCAGCGGAGTATTGTTGTTTGGTTCCTCAGCCTGTTGGAAATGTATTGACTGGGGTACTCCATACATGCGAACATGTTGTAAGTACCGTTTCTTATTCTCGGGGTTGTTCATTACTGATGAGACGAATTCCGCCGTTTCTTTTTGTAGTGCTATAATTTTCTGTTGGATTAATTTGTTCTTGTGCATGAGCGCAATAGTCTTCCATGCGAGTTCTAGAATGACCCTGTTTTGGGCAGCTTTGTCCACGACTGGGGGGCATGGCTGTGTGTTGGAGTCTTCAATGGTAACTGGTGCTCCGAGTCTTTGCAGTCTCTGTAGCCGTCTCGCTTCACGCAGACGGGTTATTTGGGAACCTGGAAAGATAGAAAATGTTTTTGAGTACATTTGATTAGGTAATAATGTAAGAGAGCATTTGCTCTCTCTCTATTTTACTTATTTAAGTATTCGATGGGCTCTTCAACTGTGATAAATTCCGAAGCAGTCAGATATTTTATATTATCATTCATCATCGCAGTTTGTTTTCTGTGATCATTCCTAATCCTCCTAAATATTATAAATGTGTAATTTTGGATATTTGTGACTGAAAATTGGATTTGTATGAAACTGGGCACAGAGATGGATCATGTCCCAGTATAAATAGAATAAGTACGGAAAAAACGGCGGCGCGGCGTGGCGGAAGTTTGTGAAATATAAATAAACTTTTAGCCGTTCGCCGACTGAAATGTTATTTTTAACTCCAGTTGCATAGGAAGCCCTTTACCGACTTATGAATGTTCGAAACATTTTTAGTCAATAAAGAAGTATTCAACTTTATCTTTCCGTTCGTTGTTCGAGGAAGGGTAAAAGATTCAAGTCACCTTCCCTTTTACTTTCCGACTTTGACCTTGCCAAGTAAAGTATATAGCTGTGTTTGTTGATATAGGTTGGTATTAGTAGGTACCTACTTGGTTTGGTCCATTTACCGTCTAGTAAATATCACCTTGCTACTTGAATTGAATACTGATCAGTATAATGTAACAAAGGGAATAAAACCTTATTTCTGAACGTCTACTTACAATATTCAACAGCGGGTTAACTAAATATGTATTAAATTAAAGTCAGATCAATATATTAAGGTCACGACTTATGTACTATTTATATAAATGGACATGTTATTCAAAAGAGGTATACAAAATATAACGCATGGCCTTTGATTAATGATAGGTACATCCAGATTGAGCGTGTCGAAAAAAATAGCCCCTAAATTTTAGGGGCTAAATCAAATACGAATGCAACATAATGTTTCATATGTTTTCTCCAGATTTTAATTGGAATATTTCAACAACTGCTATCATTATGAACGTCACTATGACAAGCAGAATGACGCAGAGCGAGCGTAAAACGTAGCGGTTAGGCACACCGGCCTTAAAAAGTTGCCCTGTTCTATATATTCGTGAAATATGGTGACGCTATTCTAGGTATATCTATTGTCTTGCGTACGGCCTGAATCATTGTTTTTTTTATATTATGTTACTTTATGCGGAACGGAAAGATGTAGATAACTTAACTATAGAACTATATTCACTAGTAGAAAAAAAGTATTCTATAGGTCGATCGCTCGCTCCAACATTGCGTGTCGGCGGTTCGTGAAAGCCGCAAACATTATGTCGGAAGTAGACGCCTTGACCTAGTAAGCGAAGTGAGACAAACAGATTAGATACTGCTGTCGGATATTACTAACGGTTATACCAAGCAGTAGGTATTAATTTTCCAGTGTTTTTCAAAGTGTATAACATACAATACCATATATTTGGGCAAACTCAGGCAAAATTCAATATTCACTTAAAAATAAGGGATTAATGTTTTTTTTAATGTTTATATTTATTAGGACAAAGTTCATTGTCTCACGCTGATAAGTCAGCAGGGCTACGTCATCATCGCTATTTATAAGGCTATCATAATTAATTAAGTGATGATAATGTTCGTAATTGTGTTATGTAGGTACTTATGTATAATATGGTATAACTTGAATAATAAAACCTGCTATTATTGGGCAGTAGTACATAGCAATAGTAGTTCATAAAATCACTACTATCATAATATCATAGGTACATATATTGTTAAATTTATCAAACATTGTATTGATTAAAAAAACAACAAATCGTGACTACAGATACGAGTACATGCTCAAAATTTAATTTATATGATCAATATTTTCAAAATCGAATAACTATTTCATCTGCAATTTTAACGTATTGTAATTATGTCAGTTTCACACATTTGATGATTCTAACTAGAAAAATAATTCAGGCAAACGAAAGAAAATAAACTACAACGAGCAAAAAAAAAACACGTGATGGCCATATTCCATCCCCAACTCTTTAGCATAAACGAATGCATTTATATACCTAATTAAAGTAAAGCAAATGGAAAACGTTAACGAACAATGATTATGACTAGTGTACAGTCACGTTACAGTACAGTCGTGAGCGGTGCGTTCACAAACCAGCCAACGAAAACAACTATGCGTGGTACGCCACGTGAGAGCGCTCGAGCGGTGAGGCGCAACGTGGACTTGTACCGAGAATTTCACTGCATTGAACTATAGAGCTTCTCAATAAGATGATACAGTGCATTTTCCATCAGCACTTTTGTAGTTTCGTTGGCGAGAATTTTTATATACCGAAAAAACATATAAGTAAATAAGGTGCATAATCCTATGTTTTTATTTTGTATGTTTGTTGGTTCTCGTTTAATAAATACCAATGAGTACATTTGGCGATGGAATTTTATTTTTTGGCGAATACGGTTAATGTCTGCTCATTTTTGTAGTCCATGAGATTCATCAAAAGTAGAAATAGTATGTAAATAAAAGGATTATGCAACTATACATGTTAATAAAACCTCCTAACTAATAGTTTTCACGAAAAATTCTATGGAGCACCGAAAGGGATTTTCATCTACATTATGAAATTTCAATGACAAGTTAACATTCGATTTTTATTATGTATAAATCATAAAAATACAGTAGGATATAGTTCAAATGTAACTTTATGTTTTCATTTTTTGCTGAATTACGTAAGGTTTCAGCTTCCAGCAATTTCATGCTTTTTGTGATAAAGAAAAAATGGTGTTAGTTATTGAATTAAAAAAAAAACAAGAAATTAATGGCTGACGTAACTAATAGACACATTATTAAGTCCCAAAATCTCGTAGCAGTGCTACGAAATTTAATCTTTCGTAGCAAGACTTTTCTTGATAGTTCTTTGCTCGTCAAAAATAAATTATTTCTAAAACGCCTTTAGTATCATAGCTTTTATCCGGCAAAGATTATTCTAAAAATAAAACAAGCCATATAAATGCCTCGTGATATATTTTATAACTATCTGAGAAATTTAACAACAAACGACTTACTGTACTCAATAATATTTAATAGTACGCGTATTGAATCTTACGTTTTACGTTGAATACAATCTTTTGTTATGATATGAATTGTTGAACTATAAAATCGTAACCTGAAAATGTTAATATGACATTGAGATTCCGTGTAGTAATTTTAAAACGTATGAAATACATTATGGGTAGTTTCTGTTAGAAACACAACAGTGTGCGTGCACTTGTCAATCAATTCCTCATTTTACATAGGTACAATACGTAGACAGATAAAGTAGGTAGGTACCTACCGATTGCGAATCATCAGCTATAGGTACGTCATTGATAAAAATAAATCATATACCTACCTACGTTGTAAAATTCTTACAATTCCATAGTACTTATAAGTAAGGAGATAATTTAGTAGGTATGTTTTTCATTTGTTATTTACTCAGTAACGGTGATTGCAGTCTGCGGCGAACAAAGCGCGCTCCGCGAGCCCGCGTGACGTAATATCAGAGGTTAATGAACTTATGCTGGCTCCATGCATATCGCATAACAGTGCGAGCGAATATTTTATACAATGAGAAAACTTATTGCACTGCAGTGTGTCACTTTCGTATTTTAAACAACTTTTGTTTATAAATTAGATTATATGTGATGTGAGTAGGGTTGCCATCCGTCCGGGTTTCCCCGGATTTGTCCTAGTTTAGAGGGCGTCCGGGGAGCGTCCGGGCGGGGTTTCATTTGGAGTCCGGGTTTTTTCAAATTTCAATTCTGAAGATTCTGTTTTGTAACATTTAAAATGATGATAAGATATGACTAAATTAATTTTAGTGTCTTTTAAAATAAATATAATGTTGATCTATGACATTTTGAACTGTTTTTTTATTATTCTGATTAAATTTTTTTTTGTAAACCTGTTGGTTGACATGTCCGGGTTCTAGGCTCCAAAATCAGGGGTTTTCACACGTCTTGTCCTGGTTGCTAAATTTAGAGATTGCAACCCTAGATGTGAGTGAACTCTATACGTACAAGCTCTGCCCCGCAGATCCCGGATATTATGGGTCCTAGCCGTGAACGCGTTGGATATTTTCAGACCCAACATTTTCTAGACTCAATTGCTATGGTTGTATTTTATTTAGAATTCACCTGACTTATATATGAGGAAAAATCCTCTAGATACCTATGATTCACAATGTATAAATATGTCACACGCATTTGTTATTTTATCTATAAACTATGCTAATGCCTTTGCTTTGCATTGCATTGCAATGCATCATTCCGTCTGAAAACTTCCCTAGACCCCATTAAGAATTGAATGGAATATAACTAATACTAACTCGTATTCTCTAACAGCTTAAGTTTATAATAGATTAGCACCGCAAAGTCGACAATGGGACCGTAGAAAATCTCTACTTTCTAAAGTCAATCACTTGCACAGTTACCGAGGAAAAGTCTACATTAGAAACATTTGATTCCTATTTTTCACTCAGCAATGGAGTATGACAAATTATTTAACTACGAATTTGATTCAAACATTACATTTTAAAGTCTTAGAAGCAATTATAATTGTATTTTACACGTGAACAAAGCAACATCCGACCCGAGGTTTCACCCGTGACCCCAGATATAAAATGGCTAACTTAGACCCGTGTAAAATTCAATTTGATCCATTACCATTTCTAAGAGAAGGCAAACAAACGAATTGTCTTTCCCATTTATTGATCGAAAGATCATGGTCACGTGACATTGAAAAACCAATTTAATATTAATAAGTTTACGGTTCAAATTGTTTATGCACCAAACACCTCATAATGTAGCATAATGAAGTGTGTAAAGGTGGTTCCCCTCAACTATCATTTCCATATATCGCACCGTTATCTCATAAGGAGTTAGGAATTTTCGGCGAATTGGAAAGTAGGTCGACTGTCAATGAGATACTGAACTTATTCATACAAGTTGAATGGATTACTTCATCTTACTAACTTTATTTACTAGACGGGCCAGTTGGCGCAGTTGGTTAAGAGTCTGGTAAAGATTCCACCTATTGCGCCGCAGGTCGTGGGTTCGATTCCCACTCAGGACATGCATTTGTGTGCATGAACATGTCTGTATGTCCTGAGTCTGGGTGTAATTATGTATATTAAGTATGTATTTACAAACAAAAAGTAGTATATGTATTATATCAGTTATCTGGTTTCCATAGTACAAGCTCTGCTTAGTTTGGGATCAGATGACCGTGTGTGAGGAATGTCCCAGGATATTTAAAAAAAAAATGTCCCAGGATATTTATTTTATTAATAAGAAAGTGTGTATGGATGCTTGTTACATAACCACGCTAAAATAAGTAAACGGATTTTGATGACAATGACGTCATCATCATCAGCCCATAATGTCTGACTGCTGAGTACGGGCCCCCTTTCACAATGAGTGTGAATGGTGGTGCAGATATAATATATATTGTATAAGTATTTGGAAAAAAGCTGTAATATGAAAAGATCTTCAACAAAAAAAAAGAGCCGTGCTGAGTTTCTTGCCGGAGTCTTCTCTGTTTAAGTGTATTCCGAACCGGTGGTAAATTCAACTGTATGTACCAATATAACGTTCATAAGTGCCTTACCAGGGCCTAAACTGCCTTTTTGATTTTGATACTTCACCACGCGTGCACACTGCGGGTTGGTGAAGGTAGCCTACAGTTGGAGTTTTCAAGCCGCCTCTAACTAGGTTAACGACTATCATGATTAAGTGATAGCCTGGCCGGGACCAACGAGGCGTGCCTTCCGAAGGACGGAAAACGCTTGAGTTGAAATACCACTAGAAGGTCAAAGAGAATAAAATCACTACGTTAGAAGGTGATTGTTTAACTTTGCCGATCGATTAAGAACGCGTAATCCTACTAATACCTACCTACCACGAGCGTTTCTGCGAAACTTACATACTATGGAATAAAATACAGTAAACAACAATTCATCGGATACCGAGGCTAGTATAAATCTATGAATCAATAAGTTTTTATTAATTAAACAATTTTTAATAAGTACAAGCGCTTTTTTTGGTGACTGTACTTGCATTATCTTCCAATATACTAATATACTTATACCAAATATCAAGTTAATCCAACCACAGGAAGTGGGTAAAATTCGACTTGCAAGATTCAACCCGAACAAGTCTTTACATACATACTTAAATTGCAAGTTAAATAAAAGCTTGTTTTCAATACGTTTACATTATATTTACAATAAATAAATATAACACAATCTATATAAAGCATTGACTTATAACGTACTGGTTACAAGTCACTGATATAAAGATTTCCTCGAGCCTGCCCCTGCTGGTAGGTTATCCCATCCGTAAACAAATTATTAATTTCATAATTAGCAGCTACTTACGTTGAATTGAATATGATAGTAGCGTAAGTAGTAAGGGGGTGTCAAGTGGGGTAAAATCCCTTGCTCCAGACCACATGTCAAATCAGACATCATTATTTAAAAATATAATGCACTGTTATTGATTGTTTATCTACGCATTATGCCAGCGGCGCGTATTGTATTTTTATTTCGCTAAATTACCATTCGCAGTAGGAATCATTCACTTATAATCAAGATTATTAGAAGTGTTAGAAACCAGTGATAAGACGGCCCGCATTCTCTAGATACAAGAAAGTATTTCAGGTATCATAGATACCCGAACAATCAGCCATCTGCCAGTTGCAGAAAACATTCTGTTATATCCATAGATGATTATGATTTTGACGCAATTTGCCTATGACTCAACTATACCTAATATATTTCATCTATTGTTATGATAAAAAGTGTACTTGCTGAATATAATATTATTAATTGATAAACGTAGTTTATGATGACATAAAATGAGTAAATAATATACGACTAAAACGAATGTCTCTTGAGGTAGGTCATGATTTTTTTGCGAATAGGTAATTAGTATTTTATGTATACTATGTCGGAAAAGTATTTATGACCATTAATACAAAATTACCTAATCTGAAAATTTCAAAAAAGAACCTTATCATGAATGAAAATACGCACCCTTCTTAATTTTTCTCGCTCGCTTTTCACACATCTTCGCAAAATTACACAGCTTGGTATCACAACAAAACACTGGTAGTTTATGAAACTTAATTCGATTCCTTTTTCAAACGAATTAAAATTAACACGTCAATGTATTTCAGGTGCGTACAGCTCGAATAACTAACGTGGAATGGTTTGTTTGAGAATCGAATGCGCCAACTCGAAGCGACGCCTTAGCGCCGGTCACGTAGAGCGAGATGGGAAGATGTGTTGTCATGATACAATTCCCATTTACCACTATTAAAAGGACCTTTAGTAATTGTTTGGTTAATAAGATGAAAATTAAAACAGTTTTGTGGTTAAGATTGAATGGAAGATTGGTTCTATTCATTATTGTGCTTGCATATTGACATTTGTAAATATTATGCGATCTATACAGGATACCTAAATCACTGAGTGCCTCGCACTCAGAGACAGGACAACCAAACCAAAATAAAAGTTAAGTATGTATTCCATAATTATTTGTCCTGTTTTAATTTCTAGCTGGCTTGAAGCACACACGGTTATGTAGAGTTATATAGTAGAAGATAGCACGTCGTTTTATTACTACTCGACTCCTATTAGTATATAAAAAGCTATAAATTTCCTCAAAATGACAATCGAAGATAGCCTTTTCTCCCGTAGATAAGGGTAATATTTTTCAGTGTAATATGGCAACATTACGTGCGGCATACTCGCGGTCTGACTGAGCTTACCTCGCATGGGCCTACACGTGTTGAAGCTGGCAATTGTTCAGGCTCACTATCTGTCGCACGTGGAGTTATAATTAATTGGAGATGTCGTTACTGCGATGTTGCCAAAATTTGTCACCGCACGTTAATGTGAATTAAATTAATACATTTATGTTTTATGAGTGAGCATTAGTTAAGAAACATCAGGTAATATATTTTTCAACATACTCGATCGTAAAGTGACATTTATTGCACCGTTTTTAGTATCTTAATGCAGCTTATTACGTACTAGTGCTTTTTAGTTTACATGACCGCACAGTTTTATGATAGATATAATCCCGATTATAAGTTTGTACCTCACTGCTTGTGATATGTGTGTAGACCAATCATTCTTAATTTAAACGGCTAAAATAGTTTGACAGCTCACGGGTGACAATAAAAAACGTGTGGTTGATTATTATCAAAAAATCTACTTAAAAAAATACTCTAAAAAGTCTGTTTTTTTCCTCGCAAGTGTGTTAAAAAACGTCGTATGACACGCGTGTGTATTGATTATTACACTCGGCTCACGCGCTTAATACCGCCTCGAGTGTTGATAACCAACTTTGCACACATGTATCATAATGGACTCTTTTATAATTTGGAATGAAGTATACTTAAAATTCAAATACATGGCTGCTCTGTATTTAGAACTGCGTAAAAAATTGGAAATTTTACAGTTTCTATTGATTTGTACTGTAGCTGTATCAAGTCAAAATGAAAACAGGAAGGAAGTAAAATTACCGCTTCCAAACATTTTCAACTCTATGGCATATGGGCACGTTACAGTGACGTATGAGTTGGTAGCAACGCGCAACGTGGCTATTGACTTGACTCATGCACGTTGCACGCACACATGCTTACACACAGATAGTCATTAGCACACGTTGAACAAATACTACGACACGCCTATTCCTATTAGACAGAATAGGTTGCCAGTATGTACACACCTTTATAATTTAATGTACGGATGTAGGCGATCGTCTATTGTTATTTTTAATTTAAGAATCCGAAAATAGGCTCGTTTGTCGGTTACTTCTTGGCAATTTAACGACACAAATAGCCGTATTGCCACATTGTCAAAAAAAAAAACACACCACTGTTCATTGGAACACTTGTAATAGCAGACTTGGGTCCCTGTTCTACACTTCAGATAAAATATTATTAGTTTTTGCAATCGAAATATACGTAATTAGTTACTTTTGTAAAAATAATGGTAGTTAGGTATGTAGGTACCTACTTATAACAATACAGTCACGTTGGTACGGTGGCGGCGTTCCTTTCATAATTATGATGAAATGGTGTTCAACTGTTTACACAAGAGGAAAACGGGAGCGTTTAACAAAAGGAACAACATAATATCAATGTTATAATGGTTATTATACTAATTTGACTTTGGGGTAACTATTACTAGTAATTATATCAGTTTTATAGGCTGCACAGTACTAACTCTACATTTTGGAATTAGATTTATATGTTTGAAGGATGTCCTAATATATTTATATGTACTTATGTAAGAATATTTCAAGACAAAGATATCTATTGCCATTAAAAAAAAGCCTTTTTCTTTTGTTGTTTTAAAGTATTTGAAAGTATTTAATTAATTAATGTATGTATATGTAATGCCCGGTAATTTTAATGCACATATTCCGTTGCTATTACATACCTAACTGTACGTATCATAACTTTCAGCTACAAACTAAAGACTAACGTAAGTTCATATTTACAATCCGAATCTAAATTGGAGAAATTACTAATTCACTTCAGTAGCGAAAAATTGGCTCTATCGATGTAAAAGATGGTAACGAAAGTCCATTCAGACAAAAATATTTCTTAACAATTATGCTAAAATTATTTCTGACCACGTTTTTTTACAAAAATATTGTTATTCAGCTTTTTTTTGTATTTAGCTTGGCTGTGCTTTTCTGAACCAGTCGCTGCCGTATCTAACCTTATACCGAATTTTACTAGCGCGTTTCTTATATATTGTTAAGTGCACTAAGGAAAGGAAAGTATGTCCTAGTAGGCTAAAGCACCAACTTACCTAGTAAGGTATGTATGTTGAGCAAGTGTGTTACTACCCTACCCAAACTATAGACTACGTATTAATAGAACATACACTCATATAATCGTAACCTTCTGCAACATACCCTAATTCCAAAGTACTCATACATGCTCATAAATTAGGTACAGTATTTGCAGTAGGTACAGCCATAATAGACGTTGGATATATTATGACACGAGATTGCGGCAGGTCATGGCGGCACGTTGGCCTGTGCACACGTTGTGGCAAATGTGCAGTGCTGTCGCGTCGATGCACATTGCACCGGTGCGTAGGCGATCGGCTGGCGACTGCACGGCCACTCGTCACATTGAATGACGAAGAAATTTACGTTATCTAGGTATGATGATTTATGGCAAAACGTGGCGTACAGTGGAGGCACGTTGGTTTTAAGTTTGAAGGATTATACTCTGAGACGCATGCAAGATGATGGGGTTCATGTATGACGTAACTGAGATATTATGAGTGAAAATATGCAGTAGGCACCTAGATTAAAATGTTGTCTAATATTTTTATCACCACTGCAATAGCTATTTACAACTAATAAATAATAAAGTCAATAAATTCTAGTAATATAGTCGATTTGATTTAATTAGCCAGATACCATTTTTTTTCTTATTCCTTTGTCGTAGCTTCGTAGACTTTTCGTAGCAAACATCGGCTCTAAGGTCCGCGCGGACTTTTATAAAAAAAAAACTATTGTTATTTTACCGTGACTCAAATGATTAAAAACCACAAAAACATATGTTTTATCAGAGTAATATTTGAAATCACAAACAAAAATAATAAAAAGATTAAAGAGCGTGTCATAAAGTAGGTATTGTTTGTTAGCATAAACAATGGCATATCTCGTCGATGAACGGCCGCTTAGTCTACGTACACTTTACATAAATACGTGGTCACGTTTTATACCATGCTATGCCGCCAACGTGCTTCGCGTTCAACAACTAAGTAATAACAATACCAAACTAATTAGACCTTTTTTTGTTGAAAACGTTATGTAATAATCAAGAGATTTAACAAATATGGATCAACGTGAGGTATCCATATTAAATGGTTGTTTAAAATAAAACAGTGTTGGCTGGCACATGCACACATGTGCATTTGACCACAGTACAGATAAGAAACAGTTGTTCAATTTCCTGAATAACTCCCCATTTTTTACTGTAATAATAATAATGGTCAGTGATAAAATTAACAATCTAACAGAGATACATATTACATCATAAAATATGATCATATAGTTATAAAATAAATACTTGATGAAACTTGGAATGGCTGCTGTTGCCTGGATTCAGTAACAATTAATTGTTTCACTGTAAGTTACTAATTTCATTGTTATGCTAATTACAATAAATTTCATTAGATGCAACTTATTTTTTTTTGCGCAATAAGTGAAGTATTTAAAATTTTGAATTTATGGTGTATAAACACGACAAAAAAATAGGTGATGTTGTGTGGTTGATGTTTGTAGACCTCTATAGTATTGTCTTATTTTTTTAATGTTTGATTTGTATGCCAATTCCAATATTTACGATAATTAAACCTTTTAATTGATAAATATTTAACTTTTTCTCATAGGGCATAATCTCAGCTTTGGAGGGTATCATTTGGGCCTTTAAATACAGTACACTGTATATTAATAAAATAGAATATCCTGGGACATTCCTCACACACGGTCATCTGATCCCAAACTAAGCAGAGCTTGTACTATGGAAACCAGATAACTGATATAATACATATACTACTTTTTTGTTTGTAAATACATACTAAATATACATAATTACACCCAGACTCAGGACATACAGACATGTTCATCAGGGAATCGAACCAACGACCTGCGGCGCTATAGGTTAAAACTCCACGTCTTAAGTCTTAACCAATTGCCTCAACTGGCCCGTCCAAACGAAAAATAAAAACGTTGTTGTCGTAATAATAAATGTGGATTTTAGGTAAGTAAGTATCTAATTTTGTTTCTGTGAATAATTATACTGTATAAAAAAATCATGCAGTGTTGGCACTTTAAAATAAATGTAGGTACCTAACCTACACACAGGCCGCACGTTTCACGCCATTCTTCCAAACACATGTTTGACATGTGCTGCATTATGTAAGCTCTATAAAGCCACTTGCTACATAACGCCTTCAAATAACAATTGGAAATAAGTAAAATGTCATTACATCACGTTGTTTAACCTGCTCCGAGTTATAAATGTAACTTAAAAAAAGTTAAAAATAACAAGCGTTACTTTTCTTCGAAACAACACGTGGGTTTTATTTAAATACTTTCAAAGATCTTGCAGAAAAGAACGAAAAAAACTTTCGAGACTTCTGAAAGAGCAAGTAGGTATAATACTAATAATACAAATATAATAGGTACTTCTTAGATGTATTTTATTTTATGATATTCTTGTCTTAGGTCTTATTTTGTACCTACTACTCTGTACCACTTAAAACTGTTGGAACATTAAATTTCTCTGAGTAAAGGTTGGGTTTTATGCTTCTAGCCAACGAAGTAGATAGCCCGGTGGAGTGCGCGTCGGCAGGTTTTTTTACAAATGCAAGCCCATTGAATAAAAAAAACACGATGCCTGTTACGGTGGGGGAGTGAGTTACCTGGGAAATAGGGTTATGGTTTATTTATTTTTTGTGAACGTTTTCGATAAAAATGTTGACTAAAAAATAACAGCAACGTGACATAGGATTGGTCAAGTCAATCGGATCCATCCAAAACAGTTCAGCCGTTTACGAAGCTGAGTGGTACAAATTTAAAGACAAACACACATCTACACGCACATACAACTTCCGCATAGAATTAGTAGCATAAGGCTTGTAGATAAAGGTTTTTAATTTATTTATTGTGGCAATGGTAAATAGAAAATAGGATTGATGAAATGAATAAAATCCGTTTGATGTATAATTATGTAGAAATGCTTCAAAGAAATTGGGATACCAGCATATTTTTTCTCCGCGTAGTGTTAACGCCTGCCAAATGCCAAAATATATCGTTTTTGATGGCAAATAAATACGATGCACGTGGGTCGACACGCGCACTTTATTATTGTAAGTTTACGTTGCCAGCCAAATCAGAATTTAGGATAAACTAGTTATTCCCAAACTAGTTGGTCCAATCATAGAATAAAACAGTTTCTAATCTCAGCCACAGATGACTAAATAGTTACTACCTCAGCGCCTAAGCGGGCTATTACTTACGTAACTTTGTTGTATGCAGTTTCGATCGCACTTTGTGACGTCAATAGTTCGAACGTTTCAGTTTTTTCAAAAAACATTTGAAAGTTATGTGATTTTATTATGAACGAGTTTCTCCGGCTAGATCGGCTTTGGGCAAGGTATAATAATTAAAGTTTATTTCAGTGTTGACAAATGTTTAGCTACAGTCCGGGCGGAGTTACCGCGTAATTAAATGACAATGACTCTTTACTCGTTCATGGATTTAGCTCTTATTTTCTATGGCATATTTTCAAAATCTATTATATATCATGCTTAAATTTTACAATGGGCCAACTTTTTTTTTACTACTTAGTTAGCAAAAAAGCATACCGCAGCCTATGGACGCTTGCATCAGTTATATATTTTCGGTAAAATGTGAGACTCCCTGGGGTGATACAGCTTTTTTGGTACTGTGCTCATATCAAATCAAATATTTGTAGATAAACACAATAACAGTTTGTATTTACCATAGATCTCGAGAGATTTAGCTTAGACCTGATGTCTCACGAAACTCCCCACTTAATGGTGCGTAGGCTTTGATTTTTGCAGTCGATCACTGAGAATACGGCATTTAAATAAATATCGTCCGCTCGCGCACATTCCTCGAATATACATAGAATACGACTGACGCAATTTTTGCGGTGTATGCCATGAACACTGCATATAACTGTCTCGCGTGCCGCGTTAAACAACCTCTCTATCGGTGTCTATGGTTAAATATCACAAACCAACCTGTCCCGACGTAGGTATACTAGCTAATTACAAAAATGATTACGGAATCATGTAAAACTGCTGAAGTTTACGTAAATTTATCAATTGTATGTTTTGCTTGGAAAAATTTGCAAAAGCGCTCGTTGCAATGATAGGGTTGACACGATTTTTTTCATTATTATTAATAATAGTTTTTATGACTTTTTATTGCTAAGTTTTTTGCCGGTTCTTCTCAGTTGAAGGCCGACTTCCGAAGGTGGTAACTTCAGTAGCTGTGACCTTAATAAGTGCAATGCTAGGGCCTAATTTGAATAAATGAATTAGATTTTGACTTTATTTATTAGTTTTTATTTTAAATAATATAAACGTTTACATTAGGCAACGATTATAGTATAGCTGCTAGTTTATATTGGTTTCCTAGATTGAGTGATTCTATGACACCACAGACGAGCACGTACTGAGGTCTGTGGCGATGCTAGGAAATGTGTTGCTTGGAATAAAAATAATAGTAAATTAGTGACATCACAAACTTGGAAAAGCACTTTTATGAACAGTTACCATGGACTGTATATTTAAAGAATAATATTACTATTAGAAGGTTACACTGCAGTGATAAAAAATACGATTCAAATACTGGTTTCGTAGGTGAGTCAGATCTGTCTGAATTATGTTTAGAACAAAGGCCAATTGAGGTATCAATAAAGATGTCAGGATTAGGGAATGCAAAACCGTGGCAAAATGAAAACCGGTTTTTTTTTCGGTTATGGAGAGGTAAAACCGGTTAACCGGTTTTAAAGCCGGTTTTTTTAATGTTCGCTCGTTTTTTTTTCACGTTATTTCTATAGCTCGAATTATAGGTAATAACCGTGTCTAAGATTTAAAAATCGCAAACTGAGGAATTATAGTCGGTTAAAGTTAATGAAGAGAGTATAAAAGAAAACTCAAATTCATCATCACCATCTGCCTGCCCTGTTCCCAACCATTTGTGGTCGGCGCAATATGTACGCTTCTTCCATTCGTCTATTCTATCCGTTATACCAACTTTCACTCCTTTCTTAATAATATCATCTTTCACACAATCCATCCATCTCTTTTTCATCAAATTGATGGAAATAATAGTTTATTTAACTCTGTAAATTCATCTTCATCAGATACTCGTTTATATAGACTACACGGTTCCTTTCCTTTTGATTATATTTTACAACGAATGAAATCATAAAAACATATCACGTTTGCTTGGTTTTTAATTTCTATAATATATGATGACTTTATGTTAAAAAATAGATCAGTAGAAGTACTTATATAAACATTTATTGAATTATATTTCGTATGTTATAGTATTAATTTCACACGTAATATTATGAACATGTCATATAGTAGCGCCACAGCAACTTTCGTGTACACAAAAACGTGATTATGATTATACGAATGTTTTACTTAGATAAATTGTTGTCGCGAAGATGGTTAAAAAATAACACCAATCAGTCAGCTTGCTGTATGGCATACATAAGAGCCTTCGTTGACAGTAGTTGCTCCGATAGCATGAAATTAATGCTGGCATCCCGCAAGGCTCTGGATAATCCCCAACACTGTTCCACCAGCATATTAATGATATACTCTCTATTGCTAGCATTCATTGCTATGCAGATGAAATTACAGGGGACGCTCATTACACGAGCCGTCCAAATATCCCTCGTTCTATATTGGAGAAAAGGCGCGAAGTACTTGTATTCAATCGAGAGTACACAAACTAGTGACTCCGATTGGGGTTGACTAAACCTAGTCTATTTCAACCCCACTAAGTCACACGCAAGCCTGCGCATTCACCGTTGCGAAAAGTCTACTTTCTGTGGCTCCTCATTTCTAGAACATGTCCCTCAAAATCACGAAAAGCATTGGGATCCTTCGCGTTAATATTTGTAGCAACGTTCTGTTCCAAGGTATACAAAAAAGTCCGGCCCAAGTGGAGTAATGCTGTCTTCTGTGGGCACCTGGATACCAGCTTTGGTATTTAGACTCAGTTCAGCGACGTGCTGTTATAATTGTCGACGATCCCGAGCTCACAAGGGTTTTAAAGCCCCTTAGTCTGAGGAGAGACTGCCTTCTTATGTGTGTTCTATTTCTTTTCCAACGGACTGTATTCTGAAGAATTGTTTGACCTGATGCCCAGTTACCTTCTACTATCGTACTGTGCGGTTTCAAAGAAGCTTCATATCGCGGACGCTCAGGCTGAGGAATGAGCTCCCCGCTTCAAAAAGTTTGAGGGTTGGCAACGTGCGAGTGATAACCGTTATGTTGCAAGCGTCCATAGGCTACGGTAACTGGTTATCATAAGGCGGGTCGTACGCTTGTTTGCTGCCTAAATATTGTAAAAAAAAGTTTAACGTATTTTATATCTATCATAAAAAACATCATTATTATAAGTTATTTTCTTACCAGCTCAACACAATACACATCAACACACTTCAGTTCATAACAAAAATACTCAATGCATTGCACTCAGTTTACAAAAAGGCGGCACATCTTCCTTTTTTAGTTTTTCCAAACATTGAAAGAAAAACCGAAAATAATCGAAAAACCGGTTTTGGTGCCATGTAAAACCGGTTTTTTTGGTTGGTCAAAACCTTACCGAATAACCGGTTTTTCGGTTTTCGGTGAAACCGGTTTGCATTCCCTAGTCAGGATGCATTTCAGCCCATGTCCGCTCCTGGGAGACATGGGTGTCGCTACATGCACTTAGTGCGCCACGAGCTAGTGCGTTTAGTTAAATGATCATATTAAAATTAATACGATTTATTATTTAATACCTTAAAATATTATGCTTACTGATATAGTATATTGACTAACATAAAATATGTACTAATTGTAATGATTATTAGTTTGTTGAAACAATGGGAGATAATTTATCTGATCTGACATTATTCAATTCGATTGATGTAAATTTATTTCTCACATATACAAAATATTGTCAAAGACTTCATTGTTATTTGATTCAGAATGAAAAACCTTTTTATCATTTATTCTCAAACGTGACGTCGTGCTTATAATTAAAAACTAAAAATAGAAAATAAATAGAACTAGAAAATGAGAGACAATAAAATCATATTTATTAATTCTTATAATTATTTCTGATCAGAATAGTTTCTACCATGAAAAAAACTGTTTTAAATTTTAAAATAATATATACGAAATGTAAATTCGAAAACGCGTAAACCTAAAACATTAGAACGGGCGTCGTGAATCCAGTGGTCAAAATCATCAAATGGATCTTGAATAATTTATTTTACTGTAGGTATATTTTCCTTTAATTTATTCCCAGTTTTCCATCACAACAAGTAAACACGAGTTTGTACAAAAAGTTTCAGACTTAAATCTCATAAAGTAAATATTTGAATAGCGACAACCCTAGGTCACGTTGTGACCACGATTCGGAACTGCACATGGCGGCCCACGAATCACGTTGTCACAGCACACACCATAGGTTAACATAACTAACCTACTAGTATTGTGCTTACATTGCCGGGTGCTGCGATCTTCGGAATATCGGCATAATATTTGTCGTACAGACAACACGTGGCTGTCACAACCGAATATTAATACATTATTGAACAGTGTCACGTGGGGCTGCCACAGAACTGGCAATTATTTTCCGTGGATGATTTACATTGCGTCTTTGAATTATGTCAACTTTTCGATTTGTATAAATAAAGGCTTTTTAAATTTTTGTGTAAAGTTTATTTCCAGCGGTTTATTTGTAGCCTGGGAAAGTTGGAGAATTAACATTTTTTCTCTTGACTAACTTATTGGACTTACTTATATGTTTTTATGGAAAGTTTAGGAGGAAGACTTTTTTTTATTCTTGGATCTTGTCGTGGGCGGAAAAGTGTGCAGATAAACGTGAAAAAGCTTCTGCGTGATTTATGAACTTTTGCTGTTAATTTGTGATTTTTAAATGTGTAATTTTATTGCTAGAATTATAAACAATTCACGTGCGTTGAATAAGATTTCCATTAGATTTTCAGTTGAATAAGTCAGCTGCAGTTTGAGTAAAACCAGCCAGTAATTCTCAAAAGGGGCATTTTGTGTAGTTATTATTTAGTCTACTTAAACTACATTTTATCATAAAGCTTTTATAGGGTAAGCTTTTATTGGTTATGGGCAATTTAAGGAATATTTAATCGACTTAAAATAAAAGGAGATTATCAATTCGACACGTATGTATGTAATATTATTGTAACTGCATTATATTCACATATTCTATTAGGGCTTCCAAACAAATATACAAAATTTCGTAGGTGTTTGTATGTATGCTTGTCCACGCATATCTCCGAAGATATTAACCGGATTATAAACATTCTTAAAATGTTACTTAAAAAATTACTTTTTTATTTATATAAAAAAATTCACCTATAATTCTAAAATGGATATGGTTTTGATGAGTTACATTAATAAAGTAGGCCATTTATTTAGCTTTCAGGTTTTGTAGTGTGTATCGAGAGGCAATGCGCGAGTGATACCCCTGGTGTTGCAAGCGTCCATAGGCTACGGTAACCGCTTACCATCAGGTGGGCCGTATGCTTGTTTACCTAATTCGTCGTATAAAAATAAACTAGTATTTACTCTCATTACGTATACATTTCTGCCGTCTCTATGGAAGATAATTTTATGTCTTTGCGATAGAATTCTGGGGATGACTCTATTAAGCCTATGAAGGCATTTAGTACTGCTTCATAAAATCAATTTACCATCGGGATATGGAACTTCGGGAGCTGGAAGTGGTTAAAATTTTAGCTCAGGTTGGCGCAAGTTGGATAAAAACAATTATCTAACTGATTTTGTTACCTCTTAATGCCTGAACAGCACAACCAATCTTATTGGCTTTAACCGATTTTAACACTGCAGTTCTATTCATAGAGGGCTCTATTGATTTCTACAACCGCGTAAGCCACTAAAAGCATTAGGGATGTCAATATTGTTGGAGGCTGTATAGCTTTGATACTGGCACAGTGTTAATCTGAATTTCCATCAAATATATTTTCATTATTATCGAAAATTAGATATTAGTATTATGATAATAGTATTTCTTATTTATGAGATAGGTTTTATGTTTGACCACATCATGGTTAGTGATGATGAAGTGAAGTGGTTCTGAAGTGCAGCTACTGGAATAACAGTAGACCCTTGGTGACAGATATTCAATTGTAGTGTGGTAGCCAGCTTCGTCACAATGTATTCCTTCACAGAAAAGCTCATCGAAGGATTCGATCTTCGCTAGAGCTAGAGCATTGAATGTTACTACCACGTGCTACCACTAACCTATTATCGATTGAAAGTTATAGAATACACTGGGCCCTGTCACACTGCCACAACAGCGGGTCATACACAGCATCATAATAATAAAATGAGCGTTCCTATTTAAAAAAATATTACAACCTCAATTTTAAACATCATTCTATTTTTAATTTTAATTTTCTCGCCAGCCGGCACTAATTTGCAATGTTTGCAGCCAGCTCGGGCGGCGACCCGGGGAAGTAGGTCGCAACGGCACGTGGCCGAGCCGAGCCACACACGTGCTCTCAGGCCATGACACCAAAATAGTGTGAATGCATGTTGCACCGTCGCGCGTCGTTCCTTTTACCTGTCTCTGTGTCTTGAATCGTGTTATGTTCACTTGTTCAGTCTAAAGACTAACCCCCTTATTCATAATGGCCTTTTAACTAAATCAGTGTAATAGTGTCCTCCGTCTCACTCTTTCGATCACCAAATGTCACGTGTCAGATAAAGACGTCAGAATTTTAGCTAATCAACGTTTGATAACTTCATTATGAATAAGGGGGATAGCCTACAACTTAGCTCTATTTGAATGAGGAATGTATATCGGCATTCCTACTTCCTTCATACTCTACAAAGCATAAGAAAAAAAAAACTTTGGAATTATCTTTGTTCAGATGGAGGATCGGACAGATAGTATTGAATGGTTTGATCAGTGTAACTTGTACGTAGTACTCCATGGTGTAACGTAACCTCGACATAGCGTTCCGTGATTGACGCACAACCAAACAAATAAACAAACTGGCCTTCGCATACATATCTGTAAATAGATTTCAATATAAATAATGATTTTATATCAGTATGACAGGCTGTAGCTAATATTAACATAGGCTGATAATAATTTGTTGTTATTATGTAGCGTTTACTTTGAGGTGTATTGATATATCGATTAAACTGATCACTTTTGTACGGACCTAACGTAAGAAATTTTAACTTAGACTCGTTAATCACTGAGTTATTATAGACTTTCTGTCTGGGGTTCCTCAACTGGCTGAGCTTCACAAAATCTAAACTCGAATTTTTAATTAGAGTCCAAAAAGGTAAACAAAGGTGTTACCATCGTAGAAAAACTATTGTTAAACTGTCGATTAACGATTTTAGTGAAAAAAAATTGTTAGAATTTATTTTTATCTCTATTCTAAAACTTTTCAAACGACTAAATACACTGAATCAAAAAGATTTGTAAATAGCTGTAACATACACTTTATTTTAAAGAAAGCAATTTTTTCTGCCGAAAAATATTTATGGTACTCGCAACACCAACGAGGTCCATAACATTTTGATCCATTTTTATGCCAACATTTTGCCGACTTCATTATTTGGTTTGAGCTGTTATGAAACTTATCTGCCATTGGCATTTCATTGTTGAATTTTTGTTTTCTGTTATTGTTAAGTTCAGTGGTGAAGATTTCTCTTGCAACCCGCATGAAATACTTTTTTTTCGTCAAGACCAATGTCACGTCACGTGTATTCCTTTTTTAACATAGGTGCCTACAAAAATATTAGAACCCCAGAGATCGTCTATAATGATTTATGGGATAAACATGCAGCAAAAAAAAATCTACTCAGACTTATAATGTCAAAAATTTTTTTCAACACCTGGAATCTCACTTTGACAGTGACTGACAGTGACGTTTCTTTGTTTACCTTTTTGGACTCTAATTAAAAATTCGAGTATAATTTAGGGAGTCACGCGATCCTATACCGTATGAACTTCGAGGCTTGGTGCAGTTTGTCACGCTATTATACAATTCGTATATTTTGTACTTCGATCAATTTTGTGAAATTCCACCCTTCCTTTTTTAAATAAAAATATTGCCAGCACTTCGTCTGTGACGTGATGTGATATTTAAAAAAAAACCGTATATTTTTATCTAAAGTCCCCGTCATGAGAAGCTATAAATTTTGTAGACAAGTGTTCAGGAGTTCACAACATTTGGACCAACAAAAAAAATGAATTTGTTTAAGATTTAATAAATTATTAAGTAACAAATATTAATTAACATATATTATTTAACAAACAACTCTTTCTTTTTACTTATTATATATTTTAGATAAATTGTATTACGCACCTTTTGACGTTTTTTTCGTGGCGAATTTATTTCCTTAGATGTACTGGCTACTGGCTCCATTATACGTAATAACAAATAAAATTAACGCAACAATTAAAGTAACAACAATAAAAAAGTGATAACGAAACAATAACAAAATTAACAATAACAACCAGATCCGCGATATATGCAAAGCAATGAAACAAACTCGTACGCATTCGAAACTCGAATGACGCGTTTATTTCAAAATGGCGTCCCGATAGTTTACAATCCCTGCGACGGACGCGTTCCGGTACCAAGAAACACAAACGATAGCGCTTTGCGTCGTTAAAATATGATCCGACTAAATTAAATAGGTTGTTACTTTCATATAACCCGTCTATATTTCATGTCGATTGAATATGGTCAATTTATTATTATCTCGCAGTATAAAATGTTTACTTAGTAAAAGATGTTTGTTTACATAATTTATAGCTTCTCATGACGGGGACTTTATGTTGCAGAATTACGACTAATAGCCCGGCTACACGCTCTGCCTTGCATTGCATATTACTGCACACACCAGGGTCAATAGACAAGATGGTTATCGACAATCGTCATCGTTATAAAACGATCAACCTTTCGAAAAGTCACGTGATTTTTAACAAGCTCTTATGTCAATCCCATACAAAGGTTGATCGTTTACTAACGATGACGATTGTCGACAATCATCTTGTCTAGGGGCGCTGTTTGCGCAGGTAAGACTGCGTGTGGACGAAAAGACGGTAGCCTGTGCATTACTAGAAGTGTGGCTGTATAATCGTTGACTTGTTGAAGATTGGACTTGTGTAGTTTTGGTTTGCACAGTTTTGATTTGAGCGTGTCAACGATCATTCAAGCCGTGGACAGTCCGGCAAAATTCGACTACACACGTATCAAATTGTGTGATATGAGTGTGAGGAGGTTTGCACAGTCTAGTTTGGACGTTACTTACACGTGTGGCCACTGTTCCGTGTTCCGTCTTTTTTGCACAGTCATGTCTACAGTTTTGAACTGCGCATCCGAGACGGAGCGTATAGTTGAACAGCGGAACCACGGTACAGACATTAACAAAAACAGTGGTGCTGATTCTATTAGAAAATGCACTAAATTTTATAAGCATTATTGAAAAAGGAAAGAAAGAAAATTTTAAAAATGTCAAACCCACTGCCAATCTCATTTACAGGTGACCAGTTGGAATTGGACTCAATTTAGGTAGGTATATTAAAAGTATATATGAGTAAACTAATATAGTTTAGTTTGTAAACAACATAATCAGCATGAAACCATACAGTAAGGTGCAATTATGATTGAAGTATTGATGCTTTGACGGTAGGATGACGTGATGCGGGATTAATATCTGTGTCAGGGCTCTATCGCGAGACGTATCGTCGGAACTCGCTCCACGGCACGTGACAGCGCGGACACGTGACGTACAACGGTTAGCTGCTGTGCACTTGCTCGTTCCGCTCGTTTGAACCGGAGTTTCTATTCCATGTGATCCACACGGGAGTTGGAACTTGTATTTGAGGATCATAGTTTGATTGGCGCTATAATTTTTGTGGCTGTCAATAGTTCAAACATGAAAATTCATACTTTTGCTCACTAGGTGATAAAATATAAAAAAAAAATTGCTGCTTACCTACATTATAGAAATATAAATGTACTACATTCATTAGATAACTTTCGCCGTTCCATTCGATCCATGAATCAACTATATGTTACCTTGTGTTCTCATGTAAGTGAATTATATATTCAGTTTTGAGAAATAAATGTCTTAAACCATAATTTATGATATATAATATTAATGGTATCTCAAGTAGAAGAAATTTTTTCAGCGATATGGCCATTTGACTCTATTTTTTAGATAGTGTTATTTTGTTTTATGACTACCTACAGGAAATGTTTAGCAGATATACCTACGCTGAAGTTACAAAATGTAAACGCCACTTGAAAAGAGTCAAAGTTGTGTTCATGAAATATCTTGGATCAATGAACCAAGAGTTTCAAAGGGTTTTACGGAAACTAATAAAGGTATCGTAGACCTGTTGGTGTTCCCAGGATAATGATATCGTATTTCCACCTTCAGGCTACAAAGATTTCATAAAATCGCTTCAGTAGGCATAATTCAGAAAACGTTTGATATCAAAAACTACGTAATACTTGCAATGCGTATTTTGGCCAATTACCAAATGTTTAAGAATTGTTTAAAAAAATGGCTCAAAGAAAATGTTCATTTTTTTTTTATGTACAATATTTAAATTGTTTCTGTTACTAATTGACTTCTTCAACAACCGTTTTAGGTCTCATATTTTCTCGGGTCTTATTTTTATAGTACCCGAGCTTTGCTCGAAAACGCGTGTTCCCAGTTCTCTAATTCTCGTGCTTTCGACATCGATGTCGAATAAACAATTGGCGAAAATCTTGGCAGTCTTTTGTCAAAATGTATATTTTTTTTTAGATATCCGCCATGTTTTTTGGTAAATGCCTAAGACATGCCTTATGCGACATCGAGGTCCCGTACTCCGAGTGCACGAGAGTAAAGATTTGACGTAAGTGCCTGTCAAGGGGCGAGCCTATGTTTTATTATTATGGTGCGTCCATGCTACGCGAAGCAAGCACGAGCCGAGCCTCGAACGAACAGGATTCGTTCGTTGCTCGCGATTTCAAGGGTGGAGGAATCCTTGGGTTCGTGAAAAAACTGACAATCGGGCGGAGCGCAGTCGAGCACGCTACGAATGCTCGTTCGAGACTCGCAAGCCCGTCCACGCTACGCGAATCGTGCTCGCAGTGTGCTCGTTCGTAGCTCGGTCTAATGGTGCGTCCATGCTTGGCGAACCGAGCACGGACGCACCATTAGACTTTAGATATTAGATTGTAGAGTTTCTTTTTTAATTCATCATCGAGTTTAAGAATAAATAATATAAAATAAACAATAAATGCCCTTATAATAAAATAAAATATAAAACAATTATTTAGATACCTGATAAGGACCGACCTAATAAAAAGTTGATCACCTGTTACGATTCAATACACAAAACTACTTATATCGTATAATTATTATGAAGTGAACTTTATCTAGTCCACGTGCGTAGGAGTCGGGGACACAGATAGCAACCACGTGTTTACTATGAGCCACTGAATAAAAAGACATTTTTGAATTTATCACAATGTTTGTCATGATGGTCATATGTCCTAAGCACGTGGCCTCAAGGTGCACTGGTGCACAGGCACTGTTTGAATTTACATCATATTAATAAATTGACAGTAATATTGTTTATTTGTCACCTCTTGACGCCTCAACAGCACGGTAACATAATTATGGAGAAAACATTGGATACTTTTTACCCCGGGGGATGAAAGCGGGTGAAACCGCGGGCGGAATACAATCTGTTATTAATTATCCCACCAAAAACATAAATGTGAAAATGGGATCCAAGCTCAATATTATGATAATTATGGTGTAGTTGTCGATTTCACCGACAAAAGCCTTGAGATCTAAATGGGTGCCAAGTTCTGTTGACAACCTTGAAATTGATTTTTAAGAACGTATAACATTCTTAAGTAAATTTAAAACACGTGTTCATTCTATTGTTGATCCGTCTTTGATCCGTCTTCTTTCCTTTGAGTATCGTACATCCGATTTAGTTGACACTTTGTACAGTTGTCGACAAATTAGTGAAAAAGCTCATAAAACTAGTAAAAACACCTTAATACTTCATGTCAGTTACCGAATACCATAAAACGTGTGACAATCACGTTGGCCAACACGAGAGGATATGAAATTCAATATTCGACGTTATTGGTCGCAAGCGAATTATTTCATATTTTAATAACGTATTCATATATTTTGTGATTTATTTACGTAAATGTTTTGCTTAAAATTGTTGTATGCTAATGTTTCTGGAGTTTAAATAAACACTGTTGCCGTGATAAGTCTCCTTGCTCTGAGGTTCAAATGGTGATTGGACGCTATGAGCTATGGCTCTCTGATAAGATTGATGATGTTAACTTTTAATTTTACGCCTAAATTATAGGGTAACTTATCATAAAGCTGGCATCCAAAAAATCGTTGTGCTCAATAGAGCGAAGCAATATTCTTTATATCTACATTAAAATCGAAATATCACGTGATTTTTTACAATCTCTTATGTTAATCCCATACAAAGGTTGATCGTTTACTGACGATGACGATTGTCGACAAGCATCTTGTGTAGGGGTCCAGGGTAAAGACTACATATATTAGAAGACGCAAGCTGGGCCCCGTATGGAGTATGCTATCTAAGTACTATTATCTCGGTTAATTGTTTGTAGTTAGGTGTTGAGTTAGTTATAGTTTTCTACCCTTGATGGAGGACAAATAAATTTTACTTCCTACTTTCTTTCATAAAGTGATTATTTTCTCTCTCATCGTTCCGTAACATACATATCCCTAATCGTGACAAATTTAATTGATTTCCAAGAAAAAATACGTATTACTATGTGACTATAACAAAAAGAATAATGGAATATTAAATTAATACCTTCAATGTAACAAAGCGAATTAACTTTTAAGTGACACGAGTTTTTACACGTGCGTATGCGCATCGATATGTCCCATGATCGAATACAAGCAGTTAACGAGTGTTTTGTCTACCGGCATACCTATTACATGTAGGTACGTGAATATCCGGCTAAATTAGATTGATAGTATGATATTTTTCACATGGTGTGATTAAACTGAAAGCGAAAGTGTAACCAACCTCTTTGTTATTCCTGAAAGACATTTTTTCAGTACAACCAATGTTCAACTTCACGTCATCATCATCAGCCTATAATGTCCCACTGCTGAGCACAGGCCTCCTTTCACAAATCAGGGTGAAAGGGAATGGGAAGTGAATACTGCACCCACCGCGTGCCAACTGCGGATCGGTGGAGGTAGGCTAGTGGTCAACCTACTGTTGGAGTTTCAAAGCCGTCAAGTAGCTCTCAAACTGGCACGGCCAACGGCTTTGCCTTCCGAAGCACGGGAACACTCGATTTGAAATACCACTAGGCGGTGACCCATCCATGCAGGTACCAACAAGTATAATGAATTAAGAACAATAAATAATTTTATATCAGACAATTTTAAGACCTAAATTTATCTTCTTAAATTCGATATTTTCTACGTTTAAAACATGTGCGTCTGTTTACTGCCATTGTTTCCGTTCCACTTCTCACGTTTCATGTTTTATTTTATTATTATTCACTAAAGTCGTTCGTTTATTCATTTCTGGAAGAGAAAACGTTGGAAAGTAGATAGCTCTAAATCTAAATGCCTAGCATATTTTAAATTGGGTTAGCTCTACTGACTGTACTGTACATAGTTCAAATCAAAAGTAACGCGCGTATTAGCCACGTGATTTTGTGAATGAATAAAATGATGACAACCGAAACGTGAGACATGTTGCGGCGTCATTACGCCGACAAATAAACATATTTTGGATATCATTTAGATTCATAGTAGAAAAATATTATTGCTTTATAGATTGGAGTGAGACACGTGACACGTGATAGCCATCTCGCTCAAACCTCAAGTAACAAAGACGTAACAAAGCTATCAAGAATGGCGCTGCGTGCGGTACTCTCTGATCATGAAAATTAAAGAGTCGTTAAAATATATT
Organism: Achlya flavicornis; assembly: GCA_947623365.1. Taxonomy (NCBI): domain Eukaryota; kingdom Metazoa; phylum Arthropoda; class Insecta; order Lepidoptera; family Drepanidae; genus Achlya; species Achlya flavicornis. The sequence continues at coordinate 7,440,366 of OX392488.1, forward strand.
TCAATGTCCCAGTTTCAGCTCCTCGACCAAATGAAACGTGGAGCGTCTCTAATAGAGCAGTTTCCACGTGTATGTACAAAGCTAATGTTTATTTAATACTAAATGGGCTTGAGTATGGCCATTGAGTCGACCATAAAAGACAACGAAGTTGAAATATACTTTCCCAGTGACACAGATTTTCACAAGATTAGATTGCTCATTCATCTTACTAATAAGCAGTCTAAGTCGATACGCTACTCATTTAATCCACTGATTAGATAATTACGCCCTATCTGATCGAGTCGTCCTTATAAATATTGTGAGTTAGGTTAAAGATATTCCATGCTCTCAATCTAACACTGAAAACCTACTTACCGCAAAAATAAGTGACGTAGATTAGAGCTTAGCGTTATTTTATTCAAAGAGCAGCTCTTGGGTCCATAGGACCATAGGATATAATAATTGTAGAGGCATAAAATAACATAGGTACATACGTAATGGTGCATCCATGCTTAGCGAACCGAGCCGAGCCACGAACGAACACACTGCGAGCACTATTCGCGTAGCGTGGACGGGCTTGCGAGCCTCGATAGAGCGCGATTGTCAGTTTTTTCACGAACAAAGGAATTCGCATCGTGCTCATTTTAAGCTCGTTGTACGCTCGTTCGGTTCTGGCTCGGCTCGTGCTCGATTCGCGTACCATGGACGCACCATAACGTTTCATGTGAATAAGCGACGTGTGAATGAGTGCTATGTCAACTAACGTGACACACGTGGACATTTGTCACGTGTGTCACGTATAAAGAAAACGCAGTGGTTATTACTAAGCGTTATGCATTTTCGTCTGTTTAGAATACACGTTTTTCAGTGAAGTAGTCCATATTTCAACGTAGCTATTTAAATATTTACAAAACCAAATGCCGGTGGTTTTTGTTTTATTTATTTGACCTAATAAGAGGAAAATCTTTTGTTTTTCTGCTTTTATGATTTTATAGTATGGACCCCCAGAACATACGTATTCACTCTGGCCAGTGAGGTCCACTTCTTTGCGGTTAGCATAAAAAAGTCGAAGCAAAGTCCGTAAGCGGGTTGTCGACAAGGTGTTGGTGGAAGTTATGGGCTGGCTCTCGATCTCGTAGGTACTAGTCATTGAGGAACAATGGTAAGTAATATTCAATATTTTTTTTACTCTTTAAGGCACGTGTCAACTTCCGGAGACAGGGCAGGTGACCGGGGTGCCGGCTTGTGCCAATCAGATGATAGGGACATTTTACAAAGTTGGGAAATAAGGCAAAGCCTCGAAAGTTTTTCGGGCACATGTTTTTGTTTTTGCTACTAATTGAAGTTAAAATACTTATTTTCCTATAATTATCACAATTTTCCACTGTTTTTACATTCAAAAGACAAATTAAAAATGGCTGTTTCTCGTAATAATTGAAGGTTAGCAATTGCCTTGATATTGCAAATGCTCACGGGCCGTGATCAGGTGTACCATCTACCAATTTATCAATATGTTAACAAAAATTTATCCAATAGAAAATATCACACAATTTTAAAGTGACAACCCTTGCTGAAGTATAATTTATAATAGGCGAGATAAAGTTGAAAATTGGTATTTACTATCGTATAGTGTATTTTATTAATAACTTAGCTACGGGTACATTACATAATTATTAGGATGTAGCATACACAGGGCCGCCGACTCCGTGGTGCTCGGGGGCTGCAGCACCCATGAAAGCCAAATACTGGGTACACAGCACCCATGACCACAGACATTAAAATTTATTACTAATCGGTTTTGAGCTATATCTCTACAACCTCACCCGTTCGTGGGGTAAGACGTCTACTACTTCTAAGATTATCCATCCATTGTCTTAAGTCTTATTTAGTCACGCAAAACTGAATGCCCAGAGTGAGACTTCGAAAAGCAAACGCGGATCAATCATTTAATTTGCATTAAAAGAAATCGTTGCCACTTGCTACGGGTGCTGTCACGTGTTTGCTTTATAACAGTAACATGGTTTGCATACACAATGGCTGATATTCCATTTTATAAGTCGCCCCAAATATAGGTCTAGTGAATGTTTTTGCAAATGTCTTTATCGTAGCACATTTGTTGTATCACTAAAAGACATTTCACTTCTCAGGTACAAGGTGGGCCAAAATAAATCACCCTATTGGAAGATGCTCTCATTTTTGCAAATGTCAAATCTGTTTTGACATTTGTGGACTAGACAGATACAAAATACAAGTGAACAAGCCATGGAGCGATACACTCCCCAAGAACGCGGAATAATCTTGTATATGCGTGAGTCGCAGCGTTCCCGGGTCGCCTCATCTCTCGTTCTGACGATTTGCACTGGGCCGCAAGATCGCCCGATTTAAGCGTTCCAGACATTTTTTTGTGGGGTTTTTTGAAGTCCCTTGTTTACGTGAACAAGCCTGAGACTCAGGAAGCCCTCAAGGATAACATTCGACACGAGTGCGAGAATCTGTCACTTCTCGCCGAAGTGATGATAATAGTGATAATAAAAATCCATAAAACGAACCCGTATGGCAATCAATTGTGACGGCGCCCATATGGCCGATATAATCTTCTCGACTTAACCAATAAAATTCTAAAGGTTCAAATAAACATAATCACAAAAGAGAATCGAAGTCTTTCATTTAGAAAAAAAAGAGAGCCAAACAACATCGGATGACTTCTTTTGGACCACCTTGTACAAAGTAATAGTAAAGTGTAGCACAGCCATCGTACAAACGTAGCACAGCCGTTGTACTGTACAGTCGTAGCATAGGTGTACTGCCTACTCTAGGTCTTCGCTCAGTATGGGTCATCGCTCAGTATATCAGCACCCCTCCATCGCAGCAACGGCCCGGCACCGCCCCAACTCAATCCAAACATAAATGCCGAGGCGTAGCCGCTCAATATAATATCATCAATATCATTTTTCGGCACTCGTTGTCTATATTCTGTGTAATATGAGATTATGTAAAAAATCTTTGTAATGACTGTTTGTTGCCAAAATAAAGAGAAAAAAAAAAAAAAAAATATAGTTGACGCCTCGCGGCAAGCATGCTTGCCGCTACAAACCAACCAATAGTTCTGCTGACCACACGCTTCCAGCGAGCGGCCGGCTCCCTTGCTGCCTCCCTTGACGACAGCAAGCGGTATCTTGCCAAGGCTGCGCCACCAATTTCACCAGTGCCGCGCCGCCCGCGAGCTGTCACCTCGCAGGCGGCGCGCTGGCAGCTAGTGGTTGGTTTGGGTTGAGGCTGAGCTGAGTTTAATGGAGCGGTGCTGATATAGTGAGCGATGACCCTTAGCGTCAGCTGCTTCTCGCAGGGCTCTATGTCACTTTGTCACTCTCACGTGTTAGCAACCCTAGCAATCTTTATGCATAACTTTGTTGACCGGGAACTTTATTATAAATGCCCATTAACAAAGCATGTTGCATACAATATTGTCATACACAGATCCCATAACCTTCTAGGCTTTGTATGTCTCGATAAGCACACAAACACACATTTTCTTTCTTTCTACACTTCGGCCATAGTGGGGTTGAAGACAAATACATGCGAATCCTTAGTAAATAAACCTCACCGAATGTTCCGATCCGCTCTTCCTTGGACGTATATTTCTTGGTATATTGGACGACGACGTATTTTGGAATATTGGACGACGTACTTATTTTCTTGGTATATGTCTAACACCCATAACTATGTTCATGAGACACAACACACTGATAGACAGATGGACGGACGGACAGTGGAGTAGGGTACGGAATCCTAATAAAAACAATAGGCTTTAACACTTGCGTAATAAATAGAGCGGAAGAACCTTGCAAACTCCAATAACCTCAGACGTTGCACTTCCGTAACACGTTGGTATCATCGTGCCAGACAAACATACACAACCTATTACATTAATAACTATAGATAGGTACTATGTATAATTAAAAACGTATTTTTAGCTTAGGTTGTTTGTAGTACATGAACAAGTTTTCATACCTAGGTTAATTTGCCTACTTGTTCACACATGTCACGAACATCGTGTTAATGCAAAAATAACACGTACTTTACTTTTTTCTTGATTTAGGAGTATTGCTGATTTTAAATCGCAAGATAAACCCGGGATACCTATTATTTTGATAAGTCTACAGGAAACTATTCTACTTTTAGCCGGTTGGATGGCACGTGCGACCTATAACTAAATATGAAAACAAAACAGATAACTGCATGCATACCATCAGCGGGCGGTACGCTTGTATAACGACATAGTCGTAATATTTGTTGTTCAATTCTGATTTCCATCACATAATGACAGTCACAACCGATCTAGGTGAAAAGTTAACATAAATGCAAATTAATAAAGCCCAAACACCAGGTAATTACTGTACATCGTTGAGGAGTATGTCTTTCGGCTTTCATCAAAATCAGTTCATAAACGAAGAAGTTATCCACGAACAGACATAAAAAAAATATACGGTCGAATTGAGAAACCTCCTCCTTTTATTAAGTTGTTGTGATAAATAATGCATTCTACCGTCTCGTCTGTAATTACAACTTTGCACACATGTATCACAAACGGTACGATGCATTTTTATAGATTCTGCACCTACAGTAGGTATGTAACATGTATGTAACTTGTCGATAATCTTGTTTAGCATGCAAGGTAAGTTGTTGACTCTAGACTAGGACTAGCGTTTGTAGGCTAATGGCCGATTAATAACGATAATTTACGGACCGTTATCGGTTAAAACAGACTCTTATATCTTTACTAATAATGAAGCAAAGACCCCAAAGCTTTGCATAGCAGACCCTCCCATATGGACGCAACTATGACAGGTAAAATTAGCTTACGAAATGAATTATATGCCCAGTTTGGCAATAAAATAACCTAACATTGGTACCTAAGCAAAACGATTCGTTTTTGTTTATAGAAACCGGGCATTAGTTAATATTATTGTATTTGCGTTTTTTTTTTTTTTGAGGACGAGTTTACCGATTAAGCCATCTTTTTTTAAAGGTTTTCTAATACTTTGGAGAAGGTTCTTACGGAAAAAAAATAAGAAAGTTGCGTAGAAAATTTAACGGGAGGGTTGAATAGGGTAGGATATCACTCGAGTACACGGGTGAAACCATGGGGCGCAACTAATACAGTATAAATATTTCAACAACTGTTGAAAATTATTTTTGTGGAAATTAAATTATTCTAAGCTACAACCTGGCCCTCAATTTTCGCGCTTTCGACATCGATGTATTTACCAAAAAACTTACATTCCTATGAAATGAATGTGACTATATAACATTCATTCAGAATACTGTCATATGTAGGTATGTATGCAGTTATGCAGTGTATGCGGTCTAAACTAAGTTCTTACTCGAAAAAAAACTTTTTGTTTTTTTTTATTAGGTAGCAATCAGGCATACGACCCTCCTGATGGTAAGCGGCTACCGCAACCAATGGACACTTGCAACACCAGGGTTATCACTTGCGCTTTGCCGACTCTGCAGAAATCTCTTCACACCCTGTTTAAAGAACCCCATGCTGTACTCCAAATTGATTTCAAGATTTTTTGTCTGACTGAACTCTTTCAAACGTAATGCTCCTACGGACGCAGCGTGCTACGCGGACGCACCGATGGCGACCACGTGCACGTAGAAGCACAAGTATAGTTGGGTGTATGGTGTATTACCATAGTGATCGATGTGTATTATTACCATTACCACCTATGTGTAGATGCAATAATTTCAAAACCTATAACTCTTTTCAGATCTTAAAGTTGTCGAGACCTAATAGGTCAATTTTGACAAGACTGTGTCTCTTCTTGTCGCATTATGTTTCTCTCATTTTGACACATTGATGTATTATGTGCTGTCAAAACAGGCCTTTTTGATCTTGCCGACTTTAGGGAGGTAGGTACTAAAAATCTTTTCATACATGTATCAAAGTATTGATATGTACTTACTTGTCATATGAATTTGTATGAAGTTTTATGAGAGTTTGGAAATTAATATTTTCTTGTGGTTTCCGAGTAGATAACTAGGTACTTATATTTATAACCCGGCGGCTTGCAGCTAGGATAGTTTTAGTAGTTTTTTGCGTTGCTCCAAGAGATTACGGACCTGAGTACCTATTTGATATTATTTTCAGCTTGGTATCTCCACGCGTTCCTGAGAAAAAGGGTCTTGACAGACGGACAGACAAACAGACGGTCAACAAAGTCCTAAAAGGGATCCGTTTTTTTTCTTGTGTTGTACGGAACTCTATAAACACATGAAGGTAGCCCAACCCATGTTTTGAATAGATAAATATCAACCTATATAATAGTCGAGCCACGTGCGTGTCCCACGTGACCGACGCGCACACGCAGCACGCACACATCAATGACTTGCCCACACAGACAAGTGGCTACCAAGGTCCAAGGCAAAGACTACAGTAGGTATATACTTAGAGAGTCCAAGGCGCTATCAAAAAATGGGACTCATTTAGGGCCATCAGTCAGTCAAGCGTGCAATTCAAGGTTTGTTAACGTCACGTTGCGCCGCGGCCCTCGCGTGTCGTCGGTCGCGAGCTTGGGTCAATGATTCAATGAAATCTTTCTACTAGGTTACTAGTCTACTGCTGGGGCTTAGAATAACAGCTACGGTGTTCCCCTGCCTGTCGTAAAAGGCGACTAAACGGGGCCTTTGGGGTCGTGGGCAATCAGAGCGGGGGCTCTGTGCGCCCAGAAGCGACCCCAAAGAGGACGATGAGTCGATGTGGTCAGACTCATCGTGCGATAGCACAGCGAGGGTGCTGGGGGGAGGTATCACACTTCCCCCGGGACGAGCTATCTTAGCGCCGCGCGTGGAGGGGCGAGCAGGTACGCGTTCAACTCGAGAGCCCGCCCCCCTCTACAGCGCAGATGGCGACCACCGTGGGGTTTTAGCCGGTACAAGTCCGGCATAACCTGGCCGCTACCCCCGGGGCGGACGGGTATCCTATGAGGATTTCCCCACGAAAAAAAAAAAAAAAAAAAAAGGTTACTAGTCTACTAGGTACCTGCTAAATTACATTAAAAAAATGATTATTATGTTTTATTATCATTCTCTTACGAAGCTCTCTAAATGGGTTATTAGAAAAGAGTAGGTAGGTATCATATTTTATGAGGATAAACAAATAACCTGATATTATTTATTTAACTAAATGTTGGGTGGTTCGGAAGTTTGACAAAAAATGCAATAAGTAGATATCGATTTACCTATTGTTTAACGTAGAAATGGATTATTATTTTTTACCCCGATATACGTGGAACTATCATGGGCGGTAAAAATGGAACCTAAAGCAATATTGCTAACGGAATTAATTTATTCGAATTCTCCACAGATCCTAACGTAGGTGTAAGTCCAATATTTAAAATAGTCACTAATATACTTACAATTCAATTCATTAAAACATTAAGGATTGATGAAATGCAAAATTGATGTCCTGTAAAATTGTGATAATGACAAAACAAAAAAAAATGCCTCAATAAACACAAGTATGAAAACAGGAAAGTCAATATTAGTCTTTATGATTTCGAGATGCCCTTCGATTTAAATTGTTTTGTTGTTTATCTCGTTACGTGCTATGCTCTTAAGTTTGTTTACAACATGACTAGCTTTAAGCGGCGGTTCCACCCGTTTGAGAGAAACTAATAAAATGAACCGACTCCCAAGTGTGTCTTTAGTACAGTCGCATTGTCAACCACGAAACAGTTTTATATTTTATTTATTTCCTATCAATAAAATAAAAAGAGCTGATGAAGAGAAATTTAAGAGAGGTAGAACATAGCGTTTATTCGCTCAAAGAGCAGCTCTACTGGGGAAGTAGGTGGAGCACCTTATAGAATACCGCAGCCAAATAATGTTATGCTGTGTAAAGTTGTGTTCCTGCGCGTGAGTAAGGTCGCCAGAGCTCATAGGGGTGGGGGGAAAGATCGGTAACGCGTGACGCGTGAGCAATGCTTTTTGTGTTGCAAGCGTCCATATGGCTACGGTAACCGCTTACCATCAGGCGGGCCGTATCCTTGTTTACCGACTTAGTTGTATAAAAAAAAAAGTAATACCTACCACTGAAACGTTATAGATACCAGTATTTATCTACTCTGAGTAGATACGTTTACCGCGGTAATACCGCAGCCAAACAACTTTGTTTGTTGTGGTCCTGTGCGTAAGGTAGCCGGAGCTCATTGGGGAAAGGTCGGTAACGCGTGAGTAATGCTTCGTGTGTAGCAAACGTCCATATGGCAACGGTAACCGCTTACCATCAGAGGGGCCGTATGCTTGTTTACCGACTTCGTAGAATAAAAAAAAACTTCGAAAAATTTCAACATAACATTTACTCTTATTGTTATTTAAATATTAGGTGCATTACTACTACCTCAGCTACCACTACTACTTCGAAATAATTCTCATTTTAATATTGTATGCCCTGCCATCTAGTATCGAATAGAGAAACTAATAAGTAAACAATTGTAAAGTGACATCTACTGTGGAATAGCAATATTACTTCATAAAAATGCAATTAGCATTCAATGCTGCCTTATTTATAAATAGTTACGTATAATTAGGTAGATGGCGTTGCAATAAAAAAAATCTATTGTTAAAACCAATTAGGAAGTAAGTTAAGACCAATGTGAAACTAACGGGTTTTACTTTAAAATAACCTATGTTAAAAATATTTTTTATATGTCCCGCTGCGGAGACCTCTTCAATAAGCTCGGCCACCATGGGCTTTCGTGCTCCTTTGAATTTTATTTTTACTATTGTTATAAAAAAAGTAATTTTAAGGACATAAAGAAATAAAGAGAATAATAATAATAATTAATTTATTGGCATATAACATTACAGCTTATTTTTGAATCCATAGGCTCCCGAACTAGTAAAACTGTGTTTCAGGAGCCAGTGGCTTCTCCCATAACATAGTGTAAATAAAATGTTTATATTCCGACTTGACAATAGTACGAAAGTCCAAAAAACGAAAGTCATGCCGCTAATAGCTAATCTTTGAGGGCAACTTTTGGTTAGCGGCAGACATCATAAAATAAAATATAACAATTGATTGAACTTTTTTTCTTTAATTTCCTAGTTATCTTTTTTCGTAGTTGGGTTTAGGTTTTTGCTATTTCTTATAATTTTATTGATAACATGTTTTTTTCTGTAAAATTGATTTTTCAATAAAATCTCAGCATGTCAAGTGGCTGAAAGTGGCACATTATAGGAAATAAAATGTCCCATACATGTCTGATCCGACATTTCCTGTAATATGTATGGTCTCATAATAACAACCAATGCATAAAGATTTTTTTCTTATAATGTGTAGTAAGACTAAGGCTATGTCAGGTGCTTTATAATCTGGAGTGGGCGCGGTTTGCTGTAATACAGGCGTCAAGCCTAGCTCAGCAACTGAGGTCTCAAGACGACTGTGTGCTTTATTTTAATTATATCAAGAAAAATATGTAATACTTATGGATATTATTGGAAATAAAATTATTATTATTATTATTTATATATTTTTTTTCCACAAAAGTACCTATTGGAAAACTATCAACACCCATAGGTTTGAAATTTAACATAGTAATTTAAATTGTCGTGAATCCGTATGTGGAATATAAAATATTACTGGAAATTATTTAATGAGTAAGCGATTCAAGGAAAATGTGAAACAAGATCATTTGACTGTTTGATAACCCGCGCGGGCGAGGAAAACAATAGAAATCAATTGTTATTCTATAACCGCTAGTCAAGGGAATATTAGTTGAGATCATTTTGTTATAAAACGTTACTCGCAACTTTAATGTGTTTTTCAGTATATAAAGATAACACTATACGTTTATTATCATAGCTAATAAAGCTGAAGAGATGGTTGTTTGTTTAAATGCGCTGCTAATCTCGGACGGGGACGGCTAGTACTATAATCATTACTAAAACAAACATACACATATTAAACAACATGAAATAAACAGATTTATCGGTAGGTGCAATGCACTAAACTAGTCAAATCAAAATAAGAGCCACTTGTTATTTGTACATGTCAGTGTAGTTTAGAACTTTAACGAATTGCTAAGTAGCATAAAATTGATTGAAGATGGGTCTAACCGCGACACCCATGTGCAGGTTGTGTGGGGAGCATACGGAACCATCTGTGCACATGCGATGCACTGGCTGGTAAGCGAATGAGTCTCCTAGGAATCGGATATCCAAAACCAGAAGACTATAGGCTCATTCTCCTAGCCTCGTTGTAAAACTCATGAAAGGAGTTTTCTAAGAGACTGGGGAGGAGTAAGTTATCTAGGGGACCACAATAGATCCCAATGGGTCGAAGTGTCCGAGTTATTTCTCGGCCCCTGCACAAGATAAGATAAGATACACATAGAAATAAACAGATTTATCGGTAGGTGCAATGCACTAAACTAGTCAAATCAAAATAAGGGCCACTTGTTATTTGTACATGTCAGTGTAGTTTAGAACTTTAACGAATTTCTAAGTAGCAAAAAATGTATGTTACGAACTCTTCGATATCTCTCTGATACCTCTTTGATGTTATGCTTTAGATTAAATGAAGGCCGTAAATTAAATAAAATTGAATTTTCAAATGCTTGTAATTTTGTTTCAATTTTTCGATCAGTTTTGTTTTCATTAGCGGCTTGGTATTCTTAAAATTATCATAACTTTGCCTAGTTTAGTTATCTTGCTGAAAACATCTTGACATAACACACAACTACTGCAGAGCTAATTACAATGATCCAAGTAAGAAGTTGGCAGCTTTTTGTGGGTTTGCAACTGTTTTTTTTTTCTCTCAGATACTTGCTATCCAAAATGCTTGGAATCGCTTCCAAGATCGACAGTGTTGCAAGAAGATCAGGTTTGGGTAGAGTTCACATTACAACTTTTCACAAGGATCACTACATCCGGCTAAGTGCCGCCGAGAACGCACAGTGACGGCTCGTAAAGTAAGCCATACACGCTACGGTCTACCGGAGAGGTTACCTGTGCACGTCGATAGCGTGTATGGGGACGGTCCGGTATACCGGAGTGCTCTTCAGTTCATTTATAAATAACATAAAAAACATTGGTAAATAGGTAGATATTATTTACGTCGTGAACAACCACTTTGAACAGACACTAGAAAACAACTAACGCGACCTGCGCAGGCGCACAGGTCCACCGTACGGTGTCAATCGAAAGAATTGATTTTCGATACTGCACCGGTTACCTGCGCAGGTTAAAAAAAACTGCACAGTTCTATTGCCACACACGCTCAGCAGGGCTATTTTAAAACGCTCGGATTCGATATCGGAAACGGATTCAAAAACTAATGAAGCGAGTTTCCGCAATTGCTATTTTAATTACCGAATTCGAATATTTTTGATGTTTCTTTACGGAAATATCAATTCGATTCATCGAAAAGTTTTCGGAAATTAAAATAGCAATTGCTGAAATTCGCCTCAGAATTTTTCGAATCCATTTCCGATATCGAATCCAACGTTTCAAAATAGCCCTGCAGGTCTACCTGCGCACGTTATCCTGCACAGGTAACCTCTCCGGTAGGCCGTAGCGTGTATGGCTTACATTAGACGATATTACAAGACCCCAGGGCCGCCAGTACTTCCTTTTTTCTGATAGCAAAAAAAATATATTCTATAGATTGAGTAGTGCTAGTAGGTACGCTAGTAGGTACCTGCTAGCTTGTCGCGACGGCCAATTTATGAACGGTATTATATGTAAATTACATACTTTTCATAAATTCTGAGAGCTGATATTTTATACTGGGTGGAGATTTCGAGATGGCATATTTTCGAAACCTATGTTGGGTTAGTCATCTGAACAACTTTTACTATGGGACGAAAACTGAATTCACAAAAAAAAAAATTTTTTATTCAAGCAAATAGACCAATGGTAGGAGCCAAACATCCTCTAAACACAATTAAAATGTCGCTGTGAGTATAATGGATGGACGTAAGATGTATACCAAAACCTGTAAGGCCGTCGGGACAAGCTCAGGTACGCATACGATTGTAGTACGTATTAACACTACTCAATTCTATACATTTCGTCCATCAGAAAATAAGGAAGATCTGGCAGCTCTGAGATCTCGGACAATGAAGGATTTAGTAGAAAATTCCATATCTATGGCTGTGTCTATGGTCAGGAAAAAATTGACAATAATTTAATAAAGTAAACAAAATCAGATATGAACTTGATACCGACCTATATTATTGAATAATGCATAACATAGTGATATTATTTTCCGGTGTAACATAACTCCTGCGCCGTACACAGCCGTGTCTCGTAACGCTATGTGATATCTTGACATGACACCGAGCCAAGGTTTCATAAAACACGTTAAATGCCTTTGATATTAACCTTTAGGGCCATCGCCGACAAAGACTTTTCCGGTGTAGTTAGGCAACTTATGGGCAACTTAAATATGACTACATTGATATTGCTACAGGGCTTACTGCCATGTAGGTTTTCATTTCATTCAGACGGGCCAGTTGGCGCAGTTGGTTAAGACGTGGAGTCTTAACCTATAGCGCCGCAGGTCGTGGGTTCGATTCCCACACAGGACATGCATTTGTGTGCATGAACATGTCTGTATGTCCTGAGTCTGGGTGTAATTATGTATTTTAAGTATGTATTTACAAACAAAAAGTAGTATATGTATTATATCAGTTATCTGGTTTCCATAGTACAAGGTCTGCTTAGTTTGGGATCAGATGACCGTGTGTGAGGAATGTCCCAGGATATTTATTTATTTATTTATTATTTATTTGACCACAATCTCACTGTGGTCAGGTGGTAAGTATACAAAGCCTAGAAGGAACTGGCTCTCACATGCAGCTATCGCAACACACTTCTCGGTGCTTGGCGACAGATTTTCAACTGAGGCCAGCAGTCAGTGGTTACCTCACGATGTTTCCCTTTGTAAGCTCAAGCTCATTGTAGGATTCTAACCCGCGACCTCGGCATTCGCCGTCACTAACACAGCGGAAATATGACAATCTGGGAGACAGTAATTTATGGTAAGTGCTCTACCGTCCATATCAGGATTGCCAATATTTTAGCTGCAAAGAACTGCCAATATACACCACTAGGTGCGGAGACAGATTTTCAACTTAAGGGTGACCAAAACTACTATCTGGGTGTCGATATTGCATCGCGGCTCTATCGGCACTGCATTGCGGGCGTGCGATCAAAATTCAAAATTCAAAATCATTTATTCAAATAGACCTTCGCAGGCTCTTATGAAAAGTTTGACTGTAATACTCTAATATCGGTTCGGAAGGCATTTGCTGAGAAGATCCGGCAATAAACTCAGCAATCACTCCTTTCAAAACAAGCATAGATTCATTACATAATATTTACATTCTAATCGCACTGAAAACAATCGCCTTTAGGTGTATACAAAAAATGCAGAAAAGCGCATATGTGCATCTTTCGTATAGGTGTCACGCATGACGAGAACGTACATTTACTGTTTCTGACCTCAGCGAAATATATGGTGTAGTGGTGAAATATGTTTACATTAGGTACTAGGTAACGTTACTTAGTATTTTTTATACAAAATATCTAAATCAATGCAATATCACTGTGTATATAGGTTCATTAAATTTAGTACGTTCTTTTGTTACTAATGAACGCCTAAACGGTATAACCAATAATACATATTTATTTTACTATCTTATCTATATTTTGAAGCATTTAAAGATATTGCTAGTGTTTTACTATCATGAAAACAACAGCACTCAATAGTTAAGGCATAGTTTGAAGCTATTAAATTTATTACAAGTACTAGCGTTATAAAAGCGAAAGTTATCTTCGGAACACTCCAGTCAATAGTCAAAAGTAGCTTATCAATAGTCAAAAGTAGCTTGTCATTAGTCAAAAGTAGCTTGTCAATAGTCAAAAGTAGCTTATCCAATTTCCACACCAGGGGGCCAACCACTAGCTCTTAAAACAATATTATTATAACCTTATTTGTCTTTTGTCCTGTTTTGATGCCGGATGTCAAAGAGGGACAAAAGACAAATAAGGTTATTTTAACCTTGATTTAAGAGCTTGTGGTAGGTCCCCAGCTCTCTTGCGAACGAAATTAATTTTCGACCTATCTTTTAGGTGGAGCGCAAACGACAGACTTTTTGTGCGAAGAAATCTGCGGCACGCAAAACGTCCACCGCGGATTTTTCACAGATTCAAAGCACACAACGTATCTTCGATCGATCATTCTATCGGCAGAACTCTAGCTAGGGACGGACAAGCTATGTAAATGCAGAGATTGCGATGTATTATTTTGTACTTTAAATTAGAAGAAGAAATAGAGATTTGGGTACATACGATCACTTTTAGTGATAAGGCCGCCCATTGTAATACTTTCTTTTTTAAGTTCTTATTTTTTTTTTCATGTGGTGTAATAAAGCGTTATCTATCTATCTATCCTATTCTTGCGCAGACTTTTTGTACGTCATGTGCGTTACAGCTTAGAATTGTATAGGTTTTATTTTCATAGACTGAAAAGTGCGGCGCGGATAGTCTGTCATACGCGCTGCACCTTATTGATATTTGACATTACATTTCATATAAATAGTGTCTAAATATTCCACAATCTCAAAATCAAGGTAATAATATTAACAAACAATAAGAAGGTATACTTATCCTTATCGGCTTTTCAACTTCCAGCGGGATATTAAAAAAAATACCCCCTGTGATACTCTTCGGCTCATAACCCATCTCTCTGCAAAAAATCCCGCCGATCCGTCGCTCCGTTGCTGAGTGAACCTACAAACGCATTATATCACCCATAATATAAGAAAGATATAAATAACACATTCATGACAATATTACGTTTCGTTTGAGCTGAGGAACTCTATCGATCACAAAACCGGTACAATTCTTTTTTCTTTTTTGTTCCCGACAATGAACCTCCGAAGGTTTTTTCCTAACGTGAACCTGTCTCAGTCTCCAATTAATTAATACTTAGTTACTAGACTGTGTGGCTGTAAATATGTGATTTGTTTTACGCGTTTAGTGCATCGGTTCAATTTATAATTCTACTAATATTAATAAATGGGAATGTTTGTGAGGGAGGGTTTGTTTTTCAATCACGAAATTGATGGACAAATTTAAATTAAACACGGCACATATTAAATAGATTAGCATTAAAATATAGGATCCTCTAACCGAGAACGCGGATTAAACCAGTAAAAAAAAGTACATAATGTTTTTAGTCAAATTTATTTAGGGTAGTTCGAGTACCTATTCTAAACGTATTAACGAATAACCATTTTCTTCAAACATTAAAAAAAAACCCGTATACTATTTTAATATATCTACACATACTTATCCATCATTTTTATGAAGCAACCGAATATTGGCTGACATACCAATTCGTAAAATGTTTTGTTTCCATGCAATCGGCTGAAAATCTAAAACAATAGGTAACAAATAATTACGATACATGTTACTATCTTAAAAAACTATTCACCGCTACAAAGCTCCGAATGAACGTATAAGAGCGCGTTAAACAATTCTCCTCATAAACATCACATAGATTAGAAGCTCTACAGTTTTGTGGTGAAGTTAAAGAATCAGTGCCATAGAGTCAGCTCTGTCAATCGACCGCATGACAGACCTTCGACTGAAACGCGATCGTATCGTGATGGAATCGATTGTTTCTTAACAGGACATTATTTATTGCCCGTGAAAAAAAGTGCAATGGAATTGATTTCAATTTAAATTTAGAACGCATTGTTGGATTGAGATGCGATTTGGTTGAGATAATTTTATTATTATTTTAGGGTATTTCTAAATATATGGTATGTATTTTTTTTTATTAATGTAAACATAGTAAATTATCACCAATCAGTAAAAGGTTCGTTTTGGGGACGCAGTGCCGGATACAGCTAGCGCGGGGTCTATAATAAATTTTAATATAATCAAGGGCTCTTGATGCAGGGGCAGGCAGATTCGGATTGAGATATTTTCACGATTATACCTATTACATTTATTTAATTATATTAAAGACATTCTTTATTTTGTATCAAAAACTGACCACGCAGCGTAATTTATCTCAAGACGAATACTTGTGATGTTGTGATTTTTTGTTTATGATAGCTTCTCTATCATCAAAGGTTATGTCCCATTTTTTGAGTCAACTAAAGTTCTCTTTAGAGCTGAAACAATAATTAGTCGTCTAATCAGACAGTAAAAACACGTAGAGCTATCAGAACGCTTTAAGGAGTATTTTTCTCGCAAACACCGTGATTTTCACGGCGCTTACCCGTTTCGTGTATCGTTCTACAACAACAAGTGTGGCCGATTGCCCTCACTAGAACAGAACATAGATGTGATGTGTGGCGTCTTCTCTATACGTAGTAATAATAGCTCAATGGTTTTGAAAACATTTTATAAAACTCCTAAGACTTACCTACATTATTCCAGCGCTTTATTTGGGCCGTGCAGTGAAATTTCCCACGACCTGTATATAAAGGTCATTTGTTTGCACAGCAAAATTTACCGCCATTTTATGACTACATGTAATTATGTTTTAATGCGCGAAAACGGCCCCTTGAGTCACCCGTAGCCCTGCTACATTATGGCTAATCCGGCACTGAGGTTCCGTAAAAGAAATCTGTCTAAAACGAATTTGTACTGATATGTTGGTATACTTAAATCACATTGCATTCTCGGTTCTTCTCAGTGATAAACATAATTTATGTGAAAGATATAAAAATATATCAAAATTACTTCGGAAGCATAAAATTCTGTCATTTAAGTTTATCGTCCAACCAAAGAAAGTATACATTTTTAAGATTGAATTAAAAACTAATTGAAATTAAGGATTGCAACGAGAGATAGGCTTTTCCAAAAAAAAATCGCTTTATCTAAAACCACATAACGGATGCAACAACATGAAACATTAGCTATGTCCGGTCCATTATAAGCATATTATAAGATTTTATTTTCAACATTTAATCCAAGAATGTTATAGAAATTTTTACTTATTGCTACAGTAAATTACGTTGGAAAAACCACGTAGGAA
Organism: Achlya flavicornis; assembly: GCA_947623365.1. Lineage (NCBI taxonomy): Eukaryota > Metazoa > Arthropoda > Insecta > Lepidoptera > Drepanidae > Achlya > Achlya flavicornis. The sequence continues at coordinate 7,457,413 of OX392488.1, forward strand.
GCTATTTTATTTAATATTACAATAGTCTTCCTCCAACTAAGGAGCTGAAATCTGACTTCAATCCTACAACTTCCTCGTTGCTTTGTTACTTATCTTGTAGTCGATGCCAATGTAACATTTTTAACCGACTTCAAAAAAAGGAGGAGGTTCTCAATTCGGTTGTGTTATTTTTTTTTTTTTTAATGTTTGTTACCTCATAACTCCGTCATTTATGAACCGATTTGGAAAATTCTTTTTTTACACTTTTTTTTTTTATATATATACCTACGACTATGTCGGTAAACAAGCATACGGCCCGCCTGATGGTAAGCGGTTAGCCATATTAACGCTTGCAACACACGAAGCATCGCTCACGCGTTACCGAACTTTCCCCCCTCCCCAATGAGCTCTAGCGACCTTACTCACGTGCAGGAACACAACTTTACACAACATAAAGTAGCTGCGGTATTCAGTAAGGTGGAGGTACTTCCCCGGTCGAGCTGCTCTTTTAGCGAATAAACGCTATGCTCTACCTCTCTGAAAAACCCCTCCTTTTATAAAGGTACCGACAATTTTCGATATAGTAATCCCGGTATAGATAAATACACAAATCTTAGTGTGCTCACAACCTTCGGCCACATCATCACTTATCATTGTGTAATTGTGATCAAAACAGATAACTAGGAAAACTAAAACAACTTGTAAGATTTTTTTCTCGTTAGAGTTAGGAAATAGATGAATGATCAATAGCTAATAAACTCTTTATAGATACTTGACCTCAAATAATTACGATCGAGGTCTCTTATTAAGGCACTATATGCCATAGTTACGTTCTTTGAAATAAAATGGACCTAATGTATTATGTGGTCTTAGCATTTAATTAGCTTTAATGTAACTTCTAAGATTTATTTGTAGAGATGAGTTTTATACGGCTAAGTCAGCAAAAGCAACTACGGCCCGCCTGTGCCTCGATTCTCGTAACAAAACGTCAGCGGTGTCGTAGCGACATCAACTATTTAAATTGTGTTTCGTGAAATATTTTGTATAAAAAACATTCGAACGAGTATATGCCTCAATAATTTGTCTCTAGGATCGTTTTTCAATCGTTCATTTGACATTAAAAAAGTAAAAAAACTCAGTTTAATCGTTTATGTCGCTACGACGACGTTGAAGTTTTGTTACGAGAATCAAGCCACTGGTGAATTTTGTTTTTTTTTTTATACTTTTTGTTTTCTTCTTTTAGTAAGATATCTATACCATCCTGTTATTTAAAAAAATTGTATTGAACACACGATAACGTTTCCTTAATTTATGGATTTATTAGGTAGGCATATTCAAATGATAAAGTTTTAACTCATAAAGATAAAACATCAATATACGATACCTAAAAGGACCATTCCTAAAAATTCATATTTGTATAAAAGACAAAACAACTTCAATAAAATCATTTCTTCTATATAAATGTCACCATATTTTTGTGAAAACCGTTGGTTTCCAATCTACCTAGCGAGATTATAAACTGTCGATAAATTGTGAACTGTTCCGTACTGCTTACAATATAACGTTTTAATTTTCGATAGTTTATAATCTATCCGATTCAAACCATATTGTGAACCGTCCCTGATTGGTCAGTCTTATTGGCAGTAGTTCGTTCTGTGTCCATAGAGTTAGAAGAAAAACAGCACATTTTATTGTTTGTGATCAAAATTACATATAATCATTTTTTTTAAGAAACAATAAAAACAATTAAGTACTACGTTACGTATGGCCAAAGATGGCGGCGCGAGACACATGACGTTCAACCAATCAGCGCGCAAGGTGCATTCCGACGCATTCAAGTATGATGCCAGTTCACAATATGACGGTTTGTCATGGATAGATTATAAACTATCGAAATGTAGGTAATACGTTATATTGTAAGCAGTATGATACAGTTCACAATTTATCAGCAGTTTATAATCTTGCTAGTTAGATTATAAACTAACGGTGTTCACATTATTACGGTGACAGAAACATAATTTATATTATCTTCGAATGCTTTTGAAAACTGACTACAAATGTGTTTATTTGAATCATTTCATCATTAGGTGGGTATATAATATATGTAAAGATGTTTCCCACACTTCCCATTTCATCACTTAATAAGAACATTTAAAAAATGCTATTTAATTAACATACACTTTAACATTTATTTTTGGACTATTGTTCGACTTAAATATTGATTCGTGAGGTTTTAATCTTAGAAATCAATTTCATCTTTTCGTCACAGTGACTGCTAAGCTATTTTAAAAATAAAGTAGGTTTCAAAATAGGTATCATAACAGCTGAATGTGGAATTATTGTAATTCGATTTAGACGAGTTAGGTACATACTTAGTTTTTTATTGAGAGGAATTTTGGGGTCGTGGAAGTAAGTAAATTAGATAGGATGTGACAATAGACTTTGAAGTTATTGATGAATTAAAATAAGGTGTAGGTATGTTTCGAGTTGAATATTTTACAAAACTTGCTTTAAACTATCTCATGAATGAACCTAATAAAATGTATGTTCTCTGTACAAGCCACTCTTTACATCAATCTAATGCATAAAACACACAATAATAATCATATCGTGTAAGCTGATAGTGAACAGAAGGCAATGGCTGATTTGTAGCAGTTCTGATTATTTATATAAATCTTTATTATGGTAGATAGATAGATAGATAACTCTTTATTGTACACCAACAAGTATAAAAATCACAATAACAATAAATTCTTAATATTAAAAATACTGTACAATGGGTGGTCTTATCGCTGAGAAGCGATTTCTTCCAGACACATATGGTGTACAATATTAATAAGAAAAGGAGAGGAGATAATACGCTACCCTGGGGTACTCCGGTCCCCCGATCGTGATTCGCTATGACATTTTCATTGGGTTACTAAGCTTCCTTCATATCTCAATATAATATAATAATTCAATTCAATAATCACAATTCATATTACCTACTGTAGCATTAGGTAATTAATTCATTATAATATTCATACTTCAATTAATGTTGCTCAATTACTGAGTTACCTCTCAGTAGGTATATGTGTATGTACAAAATATACTAGATTTCAGTATCCAATACAATTTTGAACTGAACAAAACTGAGACATTGGCCGAAGGTACGGTTTCGGTTGCGGCTGAAAATCCTGTTTCGGTCGGACTCTAGAATAAAACCTTTCATTTATCATACAAATACCTACCATAAAATCCAAAAATATTATATAGGGCGGTATGGCAATATGGTTACTAGCTTTCCCTACTGCGGATTCACCCGCGCCCCCTTATTTACCCTCTTAGAAAAAAAAAAACCTTTGTTATAGGCTATAAAAGGTTAGTACCATTAACAACTTTTGAGTTAATCGAGATACGCAGTAAAATACTCCTTTATAAACGGGATATTTTAGGCTGTTAATTTTAAAATATTAAATTACCACGCATAGGTCCTCACATTAGATAACTAGTAACCAAACACTTGTGTTGAAGCGTCGCTAGGCCTTTTTTTTTTAAGTTCCATCTAAAGTTCATTTCTTGTTTGCAATTGTCCATTTTATATCAGTCTAATGATTGAAATAAGTACCTACCCTTCTTTCCCCTAATGTCCACAAAGGTCTAAACCATGCCCAAACCAGAAAAAAAAACATATTTGACGTTTGACTTCTTTGTGAAACAAATGATTTTATGAAGCAAAAATCTTCTAGCTTTGTCAGCCATGTTTGTGATTTATCATGTACTTATTGTTTTTTAATATTATAATGCCATCAACATCCACAATAAAACCTACTATGCTTTCTATATCCCGTGGTTTAGTTGAGTATGGATTACCTACCTAATCAAAAGTGGTGGAAGGTTATTGGAAAAGGATGGCTATGAATATACTTCAAAACGTACTAACAAGGATAAAACCGAGTTTTAGAGGTGAATCAAGAGGGATTCTGTACTGTGCAACCACAGACGAATAGTGTGCAACTATCAAAATTTATTTCACTACATAGATGACATCCACGTGACCAGACACTGACACTCAAAACAAGAAGCAGATATTGAAATAGAGCAACGACTGAAGTCGTGTAGGTACCTACTCAGGCAGTGCACAATGATATTAACAAACCAGTCAAATTTGTGAACACAAATGCAAATATTAGCTGATTAGGGGCTAAATTTACTGAGTCCGTTGCAAGAATTTGATACGAGAAAAAAAATGCACAAGTATCGCAATCGCAATCCTGTCGGTGCGTAACAATAACATGTAATTAAGAAGTAATGTAAGAGAAATACCAAGAAAACTTTGATGATTTCCTTTTAGCTGACTACGGAACCGGTAATTGTCTTTGACCATAAAAGTAAATGCGGCCACTGCTTAGAACATGCACACAATTTTTACGGATGGCACTACTTCTACCAGTTACACACCATCCATATTGATGTCGGAAGCAACTACGAATACGTTGTTCCTGAAATTTACGCGTTTATGAGGCCTTTTATTCAAACTTATAAAGCGTCAAGACTCAAGAGCCAGAGTGGAAACTAAAATAAGTGTCAATAGACTTCGAGGCGTCTGCTATATTGGCTATTCGAAGGGCATTTCCAGAAGTGAAAGTAGGGTTGCTATTTTCTTTTTTGATGATTTTTGTGGCATAAAGCTAAAGAATTAGGGGTACGTAAATCACGACATGGTAAAATTATATATAGCTCTAGCAGGAAAGTGCACAAGGTAGTGAGACGTAACCAAGTCCAATGATTATTTTTAACCGACTTCAAAAAAAGGAGGAGGTTCTCAATTTGACTATGTTTTTTTTTTTTTTGTTTGTTACCGTCATTTATTAACCGATTTGGAAAATTATTTTTTTGACTGGAAGGGTACACTTTCCGTTTGGTCCCATTGTCAACAGATCCGGATTTGATTACTTCTTAGTATACTTTGAAGTCGATTTAAGTTTTTTGTAAAACAGTCCTATTATTCAAAATATGGCTCGAATACGTGGTGCAGATTTAATGAATACCGCAAAACAAATAACATCGTCTTGAAACAGCGGGATAAGAAAAGATCCATCCCAAAACATTACTCAGTTGTTAAAATGGTCGTCATAATAAGCGTTATTTTAATCTAGGCAGTCGAAAACACCTGTAAGCCTAGCCTGTACCAAAGGTAAGCCAATGAGACGAGATAAAGAATGTAAAGAAACTTTCAATTTTTATTTAAAGTAATTATGTTGACAGCATTGAGTTATTATTACTACTTATAGAGCAGCTATCATAAGCAAAGGTTATGTCCCATTTTTTTTAGAGGTAACTAGATTTCTCTTGTAGGTACTTAGTAGAAATACGTAGCGCTATCGGAACGCTTTTAGGAGTATTTTTCTTTAAAAACCTCTCAGTTTCAAAAAGTTTTTTTTTGTCCTCTCTTTGGCTTACGTTAGTAAGAAGCACAATTAAAAGTTTTAAAACGCGTAATTTATTCGAAGGCATGTTTAAAACTAGCTTATTCTAATAATACAATTAATATAATCACCAAACTAGAGAGCTAGACTAAACATCCGGTCCTGACGACGCGCGACGATGGACACAGGATGAGCACGTACGGGGTCTAGCCTAATTAATATATATTCAATATATATTAATTAGGCTAGACCCCATACCCCATTTAAAAAAAGTTGTTGCAATATATTATAAATAATAATACGTAAATAATCTACATTAATATAGAAACAGTATTCTTATTATATAAATATGATTGTAGTTAAGTTATTTATTACTGGTAGTGATTAAATAATAAATATCTGACAAATTACGTGGGCAATTTGTGGTTATATTATTTGAATACATTAACGATAATTTGATGTTAGTAAAAAGGTTGGCATGCGGTTTACCTTAAAAAATGATAGGCATGCGTATACAACACGTTTTTAAATAAATGCGTTGTTGAAAATACCTTTGCTAAGTTAATTGTCAGATATATGGATAGGTGACATTGGCGATAGATCAACTAATGAAATCTAATCTATTAATTGTATGTCGGCGTGATTATTCATGAATATTTTAATGCTTATAATAATAAAATGAAAATAGTAGGTACAGTTAGGTTCAGTTTACGTAGCGGAAACTGAAACCGTACTCCAAATGTATGTAAAGTCGGAAAGAAAACGGTTACATTGCACTACCTACCTTTTCTCGAAACGTCTTTTTTGAACCCTCATAACTTGGGTTTGGATTATACCAGATAAACAAAATTCTCGAGATATGATGCCAATAGTAAAAACTGTAAGGGTGAGGGTCCTGAAGCTGAAATGTGGTACGTAAGCTTGTATTAGTATACAATCACCAAAAAAAAACAAAATAAAAAAATGTCATAAGCAAACTAATGAAAGTGAAATAAAGTGAAATCGCACCAAATACATTTTCATGTACACCCTACATGTATAACCATACACACCCTAACTCTGCAAGCCCTAACTTCACAAACTACACATCGTAGTCAAAATATGTGGCTTGGCCGTTTCGCTACAACAAGAACTATTGTATTACAGAAAAGTAATTAACAGTGAATACATTTTTCAACTTACGCCCATGTGACGGTAGCGAAAGGGCCAAGCCACATATTTTGACTAAGGTGTAGAGTTTGTGAAGTTAGGGCTTGTAGAGTTAGGGCGTGTAGAGTTATAAGCTCAAGTCAAAAATTATTAATCATAACAGTTTTTTTTTAGAATGATGGTTGCTGAATATACTGCTATGACAGACGGACAGAGAGATGGACGGAAATACACCATAAGGGGATACCTTTTTTGTTCCGAACCCTAATAAGCAAAAAAAAATAACAAAACACTTTTCATTTTGCTCAACGTTCTACAATTTAGTGCCTATTACTAATTAAATTCAATTAATTTTGATGTTGTATTTAACAACACACCTCCACACACTCCTTCATATTGTTTTTCACATAAACAAAATAAAGGATTTATCCAGCCACTCCACCTGTATAACAATGAAATATAAAAAATTTACATAATTATATAGTACATCAATAATAATGAACCAAATCTCGCAATCCCTACAATATAATATTGTAAACACTGTTTTAAATATTTGGACGGGATAAGTGATATATTTCTATCGGTCGTAATATGATTAAAAAAACATTTATTATAATTTTATGATCGACCTACACTAAGTTTACCTTGAAAGTATTTTATATTAATGCTTTAAAAAAGGAAGGTTGTACTTTGAAGGGACATTTCCATAATACATCTATTTAGGGAAAATGTTAACCAGTTTTTATTTTGATTCTTAATTGAATAGCGGTAAGGTACCTATCAATAATAATGTTGACTTCAATTAAGAGTCCATGCCTTTTAAGATACCAAACAACCCCTTTGAGCGTCTCAAAAAAGCTTGAGGTTCTCGATTCGAATATTGAATAACCCGTTCAGCGGGGTTATTTTAAAACGATCGAATTCGGATTCGGGAGCGGAATCGGAAACCTTCATCGAAAAGATCCGATAGCGGAAAGTTGGAGTGCGTTTACAAAGTTTGTTTTTAATAATGGTAGGAAATGGTATACCTAAACTAAAATTTAAACTAAAATCGAAATGCTTACGGATTTTTATTGTTGAAAGCCCTCATTTAAACACTCATATCAAATGCATAAAGACAGATACTTGTTATTTTCCATATTTTGGATTTTAGGTCTACATTGTGTTAATAAACATAAAAATGGTTTCTAGTTTTATCGAACTTCGAAAACTGACTGATAGGTCGAAGTAACTGTTGTTTATAACATTAGCAAAAGTCAGGCAAAGGTTTGAGCCATACAGCCTAATCGTATTTGAGTTATACCTAAGTTCTAGTCACAAAATAAATCACTTTCATATTGTACGCACTGTCAGTCACAGTCCATAAACGTCATGTGTTAGTAAAATAGTGGTCAATAAACTAAAACTTCTCACGGACTTTTTGAGACTAGTTGAAGTCACGATACACATAATTCATTTAATTTCCCTTCATTGGTGCGCGTGGATTTATATTTATAGGATAAAACATCACAGATAATACGCAATAAAACTCAAAATACATGATTTTTTGAAAATTAAACGAAAACGCAACGTCACTTTGCAAGTTCCCGCCAAAAAGCCCTCTGTGTCAAAGTAGTTTTTTTTTTTCAGTACATTCATGGAGAGTATAATAAAACAAATATTTTATGTTTTTCTTTTTTTCTTTTGAGTCTAATAAAATATTTTAACTTTTATTTGCAAATAGATAATTTGCAATAGATTTTATGGTTACGTAGATTTTTTAGTGGTAGTGAATCTAGCATCCAACATGAGTAACGGTATTGAGTAGTGACCAATATGTTTTAGTCCCTACGAAGTTTGAGTATGTAGCTATTACTTTTACCGCAGACCTTTCTTATTCATTATTTACTTAAAATAGGGGCAAACACACTCAGTTTAGTACCAACTAACCATTATATAAGTTTAAATAATGCGTTTATATTAAATAATAGTTAAAAACGAACATTAAATAAAATTCGGAAAGAATTCCGCCATCTAAAAGCTATCGGAAACTTTTCGATGATTCGGATTGATATTTCCGTCGAGAAACGTCAAACTATTCGATTCGGAAATTAAAATAGCAATGGCCGCTTTAACCTATCATGCAGAATATATTTATTTTAGTTTAGGTATTATTTTGTAACACTTAAATTGTACTATTATCATACTATGTTAAATAAATATTGATGTTCTTACAGTTTTGATTGTATTTTAATGTGCAAATATACATTTTCATTATTATTTTATCATGTCGGAAACTCATCTCGGAAGTTTCCGATTCCGCTCCCGAATCCGAATTCGATCGTTTTAAAATAACCCCGCTGGAGTCGATTTTATTTTTTGTTAAAATTCGGCTCTTCTGAGTCTCCTCTGGTTTTTTTATTGCATTTTTTTAAGATATTCATCTTCACTGATAAATCGTTCTATCTCATACCTTTTTTAAACAGTTATTATTATTGCCTATATAGCATGACTGGTAATTAGTAAACGATACTTAGACACATGATTGTACTCGTGATAACAAACAACTTTCCCGAAGAAACTTTCCAGAAGAAAAAGTTTTTTTTTATTTACTTAGCACATGAGCCCATTATATTTATTACCTAATAATAATTAGAATACACCATCAGCTTTTATTTAATTAAGTTATTTATCCCTATTTGTTTCTTTGGGAAAGTTTTTTGTTATTATGAGTACAATCATGTGTCTAAGTAACGTTTACTAATTACCACTCACCCTATATACAAATATCCTCGAAAATTGTATTATTTGTCTATTTGCCTACCGAACCCTTCTATAGGACATTGCACATTGTTATTTTATATCCTGCGAACAAAGCTCATACCACGGGGTTTACTTTACTGTATTATAAACAACTATAAACGTATTTATGAATATAATAAATATATATACAGATATCCGTGAATAAAGAGATTGTGTGAGAATTATAACACATAATTTATATGCGTCCGTATAACGTAATGGGAATCTCAAGTATATCAGTTTTGTGACAAGATACCTCACCATACCATAAAAAGTAAAATAACCGGTTCACGGGACTGGTACTTTTATGTTAAAAAACAACAAGCTCTTCGGTCTCCGCCTCCAAAAAGTTAGTTTGAATTTAATTGATTAAATCATTATCGTGTGACGAAAGGGTTCCGTATGTTCCTACCTCAATAATTATATTTGACTAGAAAATATAATTTATATAATGGCACAGTGACGATGAATTTAAGAATGTAAAATATCTTCACTCCCTGAAAATTGTATTGTTCTTGAGATATTTATTTATCCAATTAACCAACTAAATTACAATGTGTTTCTGTAACAATTTCACTATAATATATTATAGAACTTCAACTTTCGTCATCTTCGTTGAAAAGATGCACCAGCTCTCTGGTCACCCGTCTCCAAGACAAGCATATTTCCTTAATTAGTGCTTTCCGCGGCGTCTGGCTACGACAGTCAGATCCTAGCACGTTATCTAGAAATACGCATACCTGTCCACCTTCCATCCATCGGGTTGACAGTTTTCCGATCAGCACTTTCCAGCAACTGCCCATGCCGAGGTTTGTGTCTTCATGGAGTTGCCTTTGAGCTAGATGCCTCCTCGTTCACTCGCCTTAACGCCCTCGCCCCTCTCTCCCAGTCTGGCAAGATGGCACAGCTTGTGTTCCATACGAGCTACATCATACGACTTCTGGTAACCGAGGTTATATTGATGATAGATGTTATGTTAGCTATTAATAGGTTAACATTAACGGATTTTCCGTTTTTGAACACAAGTTTGTTTGGAATAGATAGCAATCAGTTTTAAAACAAGATTATGCGGAATTAATGATCACTTTGCGTTTTATTTTAAATAAATATAAATAAATAAATAATAATAATTTAAGGAGATCGTGGTGATTTAAAATATTTAATATTTCGTTTATTTGTGATTTTGTTATACTTCTAAAAATAAATATAAACTATTGTAATTTCAAGAGAGGTAGAGCATAGTGTTTATTCGCTCAAAGAACAAATCGACCAGGGAAGTCCCTCCACCTTAAAGAATACCACAGCCACATAACTTTATGCTGTGTTCCTGCGCGTGAGTAGGGTCGCCAGAGCTCATTGGGGAGGGGACAAAGGTCGTTAAAGCGTAAATGATGCTTCGTGTATTGCCATATGGTTACAATAACCCCTTACCATCAGGTGGACCATGTGCTTGATTTTGATTGTAATTTTAACGACAATGTTGGTACATTTTCGTATAAAAAAATTACAGTAAAAAAATTACAAAGTTCAAATATGGATACGGATGCGAATTATGCAGTTTTTATTCTGTATTTACAGCAAATAGGCATTTTTTTGATCCGCAATTATGTAAATTGCAAAAAAATAGGACCGATTTAAACTCTACCTAATAATGAAATCAGCGATCAATCAATACGGCCCACGCGATGCGTAGCGTTAGTGCAAAGGCTTCGATAATTATAGAAAAAGAAAACTCTGTCATTAAAACAATAAATACAACATTTTTTATAATATTTTTTAAACTATACAGCCTGTTGTAATTTTTTGAAACTGATGAATATATCGTAAACATTCCGTTTTTACATTCAAATACTGTGCCCTAATGTTTCAAATAGACAACCGACCCCGTAATGATGTCGAGTTATCTCTTGGTAGAGTTGTGTAACCCCTTCAGGGGCTTTATTTTAACATTACGATCGTAACATTCACTGTCTAATTAGAATTAATAAAAACTCGTATAGGACTATGGGTGTCAATAATTATGCACAAGTATACATATATTTATAATAATTGATGTAGTCGTTTCTCTATGTACCTAATGCTACGATTCAATAAGCATTTTGTTTTATGATACAAAAAAATAGTTGCGGTTTTAAAAAAAAGCGAAAAGTTAAACTAAGAGAATTTCATAATAAAGTTACACAGTTCTGTTATTATTTTATTGTTTTGTTTAGCCAACAATAATTTAAACAATGCATTTGCTGTTCTTGCAAATTTTTGCTTTTTTTGAGTTTCGGATTTCTTATAGGCTAACACTTCACGGACAGTGTACTTACGGTAATTTACCTATTACATTAGTACCTTTATCAGAAATAATAATACAATCAAAAAATTCTGAACAATAACTAAATAAATTTACTATACAAAAATCCGACATGTTCAACCATACAATATTCAATTGAGCTTTATTTGTTTTGTGAATATTGTTTAGTTTTATACGACTAAGTCGGTAAACAAGCACACGGCCCGCCTGATGGTAAGCGGTTACCGTAGCCATATGGACGCTTGCAACACACGAAAAATCGCTCACGCGTTAGTAATTATTTGACTCTATTCATGTATATTGACTTTATTATATATATTAAAATATTGTTACAATACAATTATATAACATTTATAAATAGCTATTAGGAAGTGTTTTGGGATATTATTATTATTATATATATATAAAAATGTAATCAAGGACAGTTCCTAGGAAGTTTCTACCTGTATATTTTAGTGAATATATATTTACTTAACTATTTAAATGAATACTGTACCATTATCGTATGCAATCGTAATTAGAATAACGAGATAAATTAGCTAATAGTTCTATTGACACACCTAATGACGACTATTAAATACATTTGACTACAATAACACATAAAGATGTTTATCTAGTACCTGTTGTAGTAGGTAAAGGTAGGTATGTATATTATATAAATTAATTTATGAAGTGAATTTTAAATATAGCATTTGTTCTTACATAAATTTATTTTAAATAGCTGTTCTTTATCAATGTGTTTTATAATTTGTGTGTATAAGTATTATTTAAATTTATTTATTATTAAACCATAAAGAGAAATAAATCACAATATAATACTTAATTGTTGATATTACATTACATTAAATGAAAGTCTAATTTGCGTATTGATTCTATTTTCATGGTTTCAACGTTGAAAATTCTTTGAGAAGAAACGGATTGCAATTGGTAAATAGATAAATAATTTGTACCTTGATAATAAATTTAAAATTAAAATCTCTACAGTGTGTTACCAACCGAAGAATTAATATCTAAATAAATAGTGCATTTGCTACATAAATTAAACCTACAAATGAGATTAAAATGTTTTCTACAAGTGTGAGTGATATTTAATAAACTTTGACTCAGTGAAAAGTGGGTGTCACAACGTAAGCTACATACAGTGTTATTGTTATATTAAAAATGACGCGAAACCTTCAGAAATCATCTTCAGTTAGTCGCACGAGAGTTATTTTATCACAGGTATGTACTTACTACTGTTTTTTTTTAATATATTCTATAATTTAAATGCGAGGTCGTAAATAATGATCTATTGATTTTAAGATCAAACACGTTTTATGGTTGAATTATTTTTAACGTATATCCATAATATGTTTTTGTAGGAAATTTAAATATTATTAGAATGTTTTATGTTTCCGTATTAGCGACATTTAGGTATACGAAACAGTGTTGAGCATTAGATTAAATGAGTGATAGTAACTTTATTAAAACAATAATTTAGTAGATATATAGATCCAATCATATAATTATTATTTAGGTACGTTTAGCCGTTTGAGCTTTTATTATCCTTTCACATGGCTCTATCTTTTATTGATTTTTGACGGGCCAGTTGGCGCAGTTGGATTGCGCTGCAGGTCGTGGGTTCGATTCCCGCACAGGACACGCATGTGTGTGCATGAACATGTCTGTATGTCCTGAGTTTGGGTGTAATTATGTATATTAATTATGTATTTACAAACAAAAAGTAGTATATGTATTATATCAGTTATATGGTTTCCATAGTACAAGCTCTGCTTAGTTTGGGATCAGATGACCGTGTGTGAGGAATGTCCCAGGATATTTTATTATTATTATTCTGAATAGGTAGAAATTATTCAATAATTATTATAACTTACCAATTCTATTATGACAAAATACTACATAAAATAAAACCAAAGGGTGGGCCCCTAAACAAGTATTCTCGAGAAAATGCATTTTTTCAACGTTTTTTTGTTTCCGCTCTATCTTAAAAACAGTTAGTTTAATTGTACATACCTACTTGTACATTGTAAAAGATTAAATAAATAATAAAAAATACTTGACTACATACCTACTAAATAAAATAAAATCTATTGAAATCGCCCGTGCAGTAGAGTTCAATTACAGAGCCACATTTTATAGACTCTTAGTTAGCCGTTTCAACGCAAAGAATCACAGACATATGAATATGGCAAAGAATATAAATTAGTTGATTAAAATCTTTTGAAAGCATAGATTAAAAAACAACAGAAGGTAATATTGTCTAATAATATAATGCATTATCAGAATACATTTAAATAGGTTGGTAAAAAATAAGCAATTTGGTGAAACCTATCCCCAAATAAACATTATTTTTATCGGTTATTGTAAAAAATCTGGTGCCCCTAATAAAATAGGCTCATCCTGGCACTCTAGAGCACCTAGCGGAGATTACCGAAAATAGTTGCAAAATCTAAATTAATCCCAAATATCAATATTTATATGTATCGATTTGCATTAGAATGGTTAATTTACATTTTGTTTGATTGACAATAGCTGAGATACGTGTCTAGTATTTTTTGATACTTAATGTAAAGACGGACTAATTATATTTTTTCAGGACACTAGCCTATTCCATATATAGTATACTATTCAATGAGTACCGTTTTCCAGTATTATGTCATATTATTTTGTGAAAAATCTGATAAAAAATAAGTGCACTTTTATGTATGGAGAAAGTAATTTTGACATTATACATATCTGTCCCTTAAAATATTGTTGTTTATTTATTAAGACTCGATAAATTAGTACACCAATGCCAAATTATAGTAATAACTTTGGTTAAGAATACGTATATTTATTGTCATACTAGCTGACTCCCGCGGTTTCATGCACATGTGTTTTTCAATTTGTATTTGCTTTTCTGGCCTCACTCCCGTGTTTCGCGCGCTCTATTTGCCTTTTGTTCTGTAATCTGTGATTAGTAGTGTGTTTTTATTTTACAATGTAATTTTCCTGTGGCCCCAAACTAAGCAAGCTTGACTCATGGGTACCACTTTAATCAGTTTTCCAAAATTTAGTTTTACATTAAGCAATGGTAAGACAGAACAATCCTAATATTAAATACAATTTTTTTTATTTTGATTTTAAACACAATATAAAAATTAAATCAAAATAATAATTAAAAATCAAAATCAAAACAAATCATAACTATCAAAACTACTCTATGTTGCATCCGTGTTCTTCCTTATTATATTTCTCGATTAAAATTATGCAAATATAACTTTGAATATTCAATTTTGATCCTGAACTTTTGTAATTATCGGAACCGTTAGAACTATTGAATAAGGGATCGAAAAAAACTGATATTTGGTGACAAATTAGCGTCTTTATTTCTCTTTTCATTTTCTTCATATTGTAAATGTAATATAGTATTTTTCATGTGTATTCCATTAAAGAGCTTTATAGCCGAAGTGGGTTTTGAATGACGATGAAATACGTTTAATTTAAGTAAAGGAATATTTAAGGCTCAAATAATAAAACATATTAATAATATACATATAAGGTCTTTCTAAAGTCTTGGCGCATATTTTAAGAAATGAATGTATAGGTCATTAGTAATCAAAAAAAATATTGGAAAAATAATGAATGTACGGATTATTTTTCTATTATTGTTTTTTCATTACTAATGACTTATACATTCATCCCTCAAAATATACGCCAAGACTTTGGAAGGACCTTATATAATATGTATATTGTATATATAAAATATATTATATAATAGCGTCAGCGACTGCAAAGCGATACGAACATGTATCAGGATTCGGTGGGCGCAAGTAGGCAATGAAACAACGCAATACCATCGCTTCGGAAAGTCCCGTATGAGGAGAAGAAGCGACGCAACAAACTCCTCATGGGCCTCGATAGGTTTATTGTTATAATTAGATAATCACTTCACTTCACAGACATAGCAGACTTAAATTATGATAAGCTACAGAACCGGGTAAAACAATGATCACACTGAGCTGTGTACAGCTCGAGAGCTTGTGATAAACTAAACTCTTACAAATACAAATACCCACACTTTTACTAGCTTTGCTATTTGCGTTATGGTCAGTGTTGCCACTTCACTCAATCCTTCTACCATAATAATATGATCCAACCAATATGAATAAATATCTAACACCAATGAACATACAAAACCAAGGCAAGCTAACGTGTTTGTTATTGTAAAGGTCGGTGACACTTGCCCCGGCAATTTGTTCCAATTTACATCAATATTGATAGATGTTCCTTATATTGTAGATTTGCAGGGCAGCGCCATCAGTCGTACTCACAGAGAAGTAACTGTTTTATAACTGGAATGTAATCAAAATTATTTATGTTTAGGTCACAGATCAAATAATGATGTAAATCTAATATATAGTTTCACTGAGTTGCCTAAATAGGCGTACAAAATAAAATCACAAAATTAAACTAAATTCAATTAGACAAATAATATATTTTAGTTTTTGTACTCTACTGTATTTTGATTAGAATAAAAATTATATTAGAATCGACAGGTAGGAGGTAGGTATATAGTAAGCATAAAGCAATTCATGAAAATATAATTATATGACGTGAACTTTCTAATGCTCTTAATACTTATACTTACATACTAATGTGTATGTATGGACAAATCATCAAAAAATCTACAACTAAATACATTTTAAGACGGTATTATTTGTAAAACACAAACTTTTTTTTTATAACTCATTTAGTGACTATACATAACTAATTTATTTAAAACTAGCAGACCCCCGCGGTGTCACCCGCGAACGGCTAGAATTTTTTTGCGCGGAACACTAATTATTTTCAAAAATAAAAGTAGCTAAGTTACTCCTTATAACATCAGCTATGAACCGGAACAGGCAGACAAAAATGTTTAAAAACTCAATCCGATTTTATAAAATAGTTGAACTCTATGTGAGTTGAAAGCTTGGTGCAATGCGTAGATAGAGAATTGTAGGTAGATAGGCTGTCAGCTTATAGCGAAGAAGATAGCGATAGTTCGACATAATTACATATATATTTGGATTTTTATCGAATTTAGACGAAATTATCGATACAATTTGCATGATATTGACAGAAAATACACTTGAGTATAGTAATACTTTGATTTACTCACTGTAACAGTTAAAAAAAACGACGACGTCTGGCAACGCAGATACAAAGTCACAAATAACATACAATTAGGGTTTCAGAGTTTCACTGCTCTCATCAACAAATATCGACACTGAGGTCAAACAATAAAAACCTATACCTACACGAGATAGGGACACAAAAATACGCTTAGTCCTGCTCAAACATACACGTTTTGACATATGCGTATCTTGGCTTGTCTAACTATAATTCTCCGTCTACGGTGCAATGCAATACTTGTGGCAATACTCTTTAAAATTGGAATGTCAAATACCTATCAAAGAATATTTAAATCAAAAGCACTTTGATTTAAATATTCTTTGAAATTGATATCAATACTCCTTATTGATATCAATTTCGATGCAAATCATCCCTAAAATAACTTTCTACCCCTTTTTAACCAGTTAGGCGATGAGTTTCAATAAATTATGAAACACGTCTTCCATAAATCCTGTTAAAGACTGTTTATGCAAAATTTGAAGTAGATCGGACCAAGGAATCACGTTCTCTCATACAAACTTTGCCCCCCTTTTCACCCCCTTAGGGGTAGAATTTCGGAAAATCCTTTCTTATCTGATGCCTACGTCATACAAAGAACACACCATCTAAGTTTCAGGTCTCTACGATCAGCGGTTTAGGCTGTGCGTTGATTCTCAGTCATTCAGGACAAATCATTTTATATGTATAGATAGATAATGTTAATTTGAAATCTTAAATTTCAATTTACAACAATATTTTAAATTCGAACACACGACACACGATTCGCGTAGCATGGACGCACCATTACATTACGTGACAGACAAATTACGAGTGTTATAGTTAAATAAAAATGTTTCATTATAGGATTCAATCTCCGAAATTAACAAAAAGATTGTTGATTTGCTTACCAACACCGCCGAATGCAGTTGAATGGCAGTCCAAGTGTTGTGACCTAATAATTCGACGTTTATCTGGATTTTTCATATCACAAAATCGAAGGCCCAGTACCCACCTGATGGTAAGCGGTTGCCGTAGTCTATGGACGTTTGCAACACGCGTTACCGACCCTTCTCGCTTCCCCATGACCTCTTGTGACCTTACCAACGCTATTTAGCTGCGGTACTTATACTATAAGGTGGAGGTACTTCTCGAGTCAAGCTGCTCCTTGAGCGAATAAAATGCTTTAAAATAATTTGTAAATATTTCCTTACCAGGTATTAGCATGTGTGGCCTTGGATTTCCTGCTCATCGGTCTGGGCATGTCAGTGAGCTTCGTCACGATGGTGCTACCTGAGGTGCTGAACGCCAAAGAAGGACTGTCCATCGATGAGAACCAGGCCTCATGGTTTGGTAAGAATACTTCATTATTAAAAACCTAAACTATAATTTCGTTTCTAATATTATGTAGGGTGAAGATGCCTATTATGAGATAGGCGCCAAATTTGAGATAGCAACATATTAGCTGAAGTCACAGAATATGTCGTGAATACCAAGGAGGCCCAATGTCTGAAAATCCGTGCCAACCAGAGGCGCTATTAGGACGTGAACATGCGGATTTTTGCGGACAAAGAAACTTAATTTTGAATTTTTGTAAGACAAGTCTTTTGGTATTAGAAATTCCTGTTTTAGACCCATTGAAGTCTTTTGGCATTTTCACATTATTATTCAATTCAAATACCGCATGCCGTGCGTATTTAGTCATTAATTTTTAATCATATTGACGGCATCTCCATTATTTTGATATGTCATCCAATTAGAATCTTTGCTTAATTTAGTTGACAATCTTCGATTTGACAGTGCACGACCACGGCATTTGAATTGAATTATAACGTTATTAATGTGAAAATGCCATAAGACTTCAATGGAACTTAAACAGGAATTTCTAATATCAAAAGACTTGTCTTACTCTACAAGACAAATGCCGTCATGGCAATTTTACCGCAATCCAAAGGATTAGATAGGTAATTATTAACAGACTTCAAAGAAGGAGGAGGTTCTCAATTCGGTTGAATGTTTTTTTTAATGTTTGCTACCTCATAACTGTAGACGTAGTTCAGAAGACGCAGAAGACGAAGTTCGTAAGACCAGTTCTGAAGTTGCCCTAACTGGCTGGAAAAATAAAACATTCTGTATATAACTGTTACTTAATGCTCGAAAAAATAAACAAATTCTGTTCATTGATTTATTAAGTCAAGGAAACGATTCAATACTCTTTTCCAAATCCAATATTATCCAAATCCTTAGTGGTATAGTCGATGGAGTAAAAACTGCGCACTAGGCTTATCTTATCCTTACAAAGTTACAAGTTGGATTGAGCTCCAAACGCGTCATATGTGATCGACTTGTTTATTTGAAAGATTAGGTTTAATCAAGATACTTGGGCAAAGTAAACCCACCACTTCGCTACTACTTATTTCGTACGTAGTAGGTCTGCCTGGAAATATTAGCCTTCGTATATCTCAACGGTAAAAAAAACATATTCCTAACCGTATAAGAAGGACTGTGAGCGTCATTTGTTTACAGACCCCAAGTCCTGCTATTTTGATCTTTATTATGTTGGCAAATCAGTGTGATTTCAGACGTGCGTTTATAGGATGATTTATGCTACGAGCCGTGGCCCGTACGCGCCGACGAGGTCGACGGATTCATAACTTCATGAACATTTTACAGGAAGCTGTTCTTGCATGTCATGCTCGGCACGGCCTAGCATAAATCGTCCTTAAATGAGTGTGTGCGTTTGCAAAACTACGCACATTTTGCATTTTCTGTAAGTAGGTTTATCTTAATTTTCAGGCAGTATGGCGTTCCTCTGCCAGCCCCTCGGCAGCATATTCTCCGGTCCAATCCTGGATTACTTCGGGCGAAAGAAAGCCTTATTCCTAGTGAATATACCGCACTTAATCGCGTGGTTGTTAATGTACTACGCCTGGGATATACCCACGCTGTTCATCGGGAATGCATTATTAGGAATTGGTACAGGAATTATGGAAGCACCATCTGTTACTTATATAGGCGAAGTAAGGTAATTATACTTTTAAATCTTTTATTTGGTATGATTTCGGAAAATATTAGATAAATCAATCAATCAATTTCATGCTCGACAAGGCCTTGCTAAAAGTAAGAAATAAATTTAAATATAAAATTAGTTACTAAGTAGAAAAAAATCATATAAAGTTATGCATATCATCGTATTGCTGATTAACGCAAATATTATATGTTACAAGAACGTAGTAAGTATCTGTTTACTTAGTTTGCAAAAATGTAACTGAATCATATACCTAACTCAATGGCATTGAATTTAGCCCAAGCTCGAAATTTTATACAAAAGAGGTGTTTTTAGCAACGATTGTCTCTGCTTCAATGTTGATTTAAGGCACTATATTAGGTATAATTTGGAAACTTCAATTGAATTTACCGTGCCCATTCTCGTATGTATACGGCAAAAAATTTAATGAACTAGTATAGACAGTGCAAATTTGTTAATTTTTATTTGAAGATTGAAATTAAATTTTATAATGCCTCAAATGGCTCAAATGAACGGTTCCATATTACAACACTGTCTGCAAGCTGGCTCTTTTAAAATATATCAAATGCAGTAAAAAAAGTAGACAATCAGGCTTTTTTAGGCATTTGACTTTAGCTTTATATTTTATTTATATGTGTAGATATTGGGGCAGACTGAAAATCAGCACTTGTGTGTACGACAATGACATGTTTTTTATTTGTTTTTTTTTTTTTTGTATACTTTATGGGTTTTTTATTCATATTCTTATTATGTGTCTCTATTCCAGTGACCCATCGATTCGCGGGATCCTGACAACCCTAACCAACGGGTTCACATCTACTGGCATGTTCGTGGCTTACCTCCTGGGTTCAGTGCTGCCTTGGCGACAAGCTGCACTTGTGGCACTCACTATACCTCTCACTACGATGGTGCTTGTGTTATTGGTAAGCTCTTTATCTTCTTTATTGAAATGGGTTTACGGGCGGAATTATTACGCGTTGATGTAGCACGCGTGGCCAAAAATTGCCCATTCTTAACTTCAATCCAAAATGACTAAAACCAATGATTGTGCGGTATAAGATAAGCTACGGTGCGGCCGCCGATAGTATGCATTTCTGGCATCTGATAATATTAGGCTATTCTCTGAAACGTTTAATCCAATTGCGATGGGACTTTCACGGAATGGTGAAAGTGAATGGTTCAGTATTTTCTGAGACATGGCTTAGTGAAAGTCCGTCAGATTATCCGTTTCCGTGATACCAGAAAACTGATACACCCCAATTAGATTTTTAAGTCTAAGTGCTGTACGAAAAACTTTATAACGACAAAAAATGGGCGTCTTTAAATTATTATTTTTACAATATCTATTAATTATTCTTTGAAATAGTACCTACCTACTGTTTCCTATTAGTAATTTTACAAAATCATGGTATACAAATCTTTTGATTCTACTGGTGATACACCTGGGGTCGGCGCCTTTGTACACCTTCTCCATTCGGCTGTTCTATCCGTCAGGCAATATCGTTTAGGCCCCTAGTTGAACGGGGCGCAGTTTAGGAAAAAGGCTAGGCTGTTAATTGAACGGCTTATTAAGCTAGTTGGCCGCGACATGGACAACCATTTATGTATTCATATTTTATACATAAATTGTATGTATTTATATTTTATTGGGTAGGCGTAGCACCTTCGGCCTATTATGTGGCACCTAATATTTATTATCTATTTATCATATTTTATTGATATAATATTGCTACCGTATTGTTTGTAAAATCATCACATTTGCCAGTTCATCAATCACCCATTCCATTATTATTATTTTTTATATCCATAACGGTTATTTAGAAATACCTTTATTTAATAATACGATATCACACATCACGAAATACTCACCTACAAAAACAACGGCCTTGAAGTAGTTCCCTTACCTGGTACAAGCTTTTTTTGTCGTGTCTACCACTTAAAGTTTTTATGGAATTTAAGAATTCCATTTGAACCATTAGTGCCCATAATATAGATAGTTCTCCGATGAGCTCTGGCAATCTTACCAGTGGAGGTACCTACTTATTAGTACCTACTTCCCTAGTCGAGCTGCTCTTTGTGCGAAATAATAATACGACCCTAGACTAGAAACATGTTCTGATAATAACCTTTCATAACACCCGAAATAACAAGACTACTTTTCTTAAAAATTTACTTACGAGGTATCAAAAATATTTTTCAGGTTCCTGAAACTCCAATATGGCTACTTTCCAAAGGACGCCAAAAAGAAGCTTTACAATCCCTCTGCAGGCTAAGAGGCTGGGCAAAGCCAGAAGACGTGAAAGAAGAGTTCGAACAATTAATTCAGTACAATGACGTCATACTACAATGTGTGATGTGCGCCAAAGAAGGAAAATCTAGTTTATATCCTTGCAAACATTCCAGCGGCAATATATTCAAGAAGACTATCCAAAAATTCAGACACGTATTCCTTGTTAAAGAGACCTTAAGGCCGTTCACATTAGTAATGGCTTATTTCCTATTTCACACCATGAGTGGTTTAATTCCCGTCAGACCAAATATGGTTAACGTGTGCAAAGCTCTCGGAATGATGTACGATCCTAAGACAATAGTTGTAAGTGTTAATTTTGATTGATTATAATGTAATTTATGCTCTCATGGACATTATAAAGGGCACACCGTAGTTGACCTTTGTAGGACTGGTTTTATTGAGCAATAGTATATGATTTAGTGGAAGAATTAAGTAGGTATACGTAGTTTCACGGTAAAATGCTGGTTTTGAACCATATCTGATCGTTTGAGTTTTATTGAAGTTAGTAGTTTTAAAATCTTAAATGGACAGCAAGAGCGTGCCGATTTTTTGCAAAATTATGTTGTAGCACGTCTTATATGAATAGTAAAAAGTCAAACAATATGTTACCTGACTTACTGAATACCTACTGTTAACGCGACCCTGAGTTACAAACAAACAAAATAGATCTCTTTGATTGAACTGTGGATAATTCCTGCCTTATGTCACAGAGGTATAGTTATAGTAATCTGTGCCTATTCAAGCCCGCTTTGGCTTTCACACTGCGATTCAACCACACCGTGAGTTGTCATTTGTATAATAAGGCACAATCCGGCCTCAACAGAAGACCGTGAAGGCACACATTAAGTAATAGTTACTACGTAAGAGGGCCGATCGTATAACCAATTATAATAATATATCCTACATTCCGACGTTTAACCAACATCACGCATTGAGTTAGAGGACCGATATGTGGGATCTTTTTCTTTAAACACATGTAAAGTGTTTTTAGATTTTGTTCGTTTGTCACCAACAAATTATCTTTCTTTTCTGTCTCTCTGTCCATAGTTAATTCAGATTGATTTTATTTATTACTAGATGTCCCGCGCGGTTCCACCCGCATTCCCGAGGGATTGTATAATTTCCCGGGATAAAAAGTATGATATGTGTTAATCCAGAACATATTCTATCTGTGTGCCAAAATCCGTTCAGTAGTTTTTGCGTGAAAGAGTAAAAAACATACCTCCATACTCACAAAATTTCGCATTTATAATGTAGTAGGATTTTGTAGTCAGAAAATACAGCGTTCCTCTCTGAATAACTAGCCCAGAGAGCGTATAAAGCAAAATAACATATCTTAGAATTGAAATAAACATCTCATGTTTTTTATATTAAAATTTCAGGTCGTCGTCGGCGCTGTCTTCATATTAATGAACATACTATCAGCCGTAATAGTCAAAGCTATTGGCAAACGGAAACTAGTCCTGAGTTCGCTCTTAGCCACAGCTACCTGCAGCCTTGCCATCAGTATCTTCGCTAAAAGCAACCTATCACTAAGTGTAAACTCGTATGATCCAGACACGTTTCCTGAATCGAAGGAGCTGTTGCCAGTTGTTCTTTTCATGATGCTGGTCTGTTTCAGCAGCTTGGGTATACCATGGGTGTTGCTGTCGGAGGTGTTCCCTTTTAGGTAAATAAATGTTGGAAATCCTCCCTAATTAAAATACTTATTAAGTACATACATAATTGAGTCTATATAGTAAATTATTTTTAAATGTCTTTCATTTGACTTATTTTGTTACATGTATCCCTACTTTTTTGACCACTAGCCTACCTCCACCAATCCGCAGTGGGCACGCGTGGTGGAGTATCGCCTAGTCCCTTTCACCCTCATTTGTGAAAGGAGGCCTGTGCTCAGCAGTGGCACATTATATTATATGATGATGATCATCCTTCCTACTTTTATGTTCATGTAAATCAAAAACTATGTGTCTACTTTCAGGAGCAGAGGAACTGCTACAGGCATATCTGCTGCCTTCAGCTACGTAATATTCTTCATTGCAAGCAAAAGTAATTACAATTTAGAAGTATCATTCCATCTTAGTGGGGCATTCGCTATCTATGCAACCTTTGGCTTCATAGGCACTGTTTACCTATATTTCTTCTTACCAGAAACAGAAAATAAGACTTTAGTTGAAATTGAAGGTTTTTATAGTGGTGAATCTAGAATATTTGCAGATGATTTTTTGATAAACGCCTTTAGGAAAAAAAGTAGCATCAATGTGGAGGCAAACAAACCAATGCTAGTCAAATGAGATAATGTGTTTAAAACTACTCAAAAATGAATGAATGTATACGGACTCATCTTGTTTATATTTTTTGTAATAAGTTGAATTAAACATGTCT
Organism: Achlya flavicornis; assembly: GCA_947623365.1. Taxonomy (NCBI): domain Eukaryota; kingdom Metazoa; phylum Arthropoda; class Insecta; order Lepidoptera; family Drepanidae; genus Achlya; species Achlya flavicornis. The sequence goes on from OX392488.1 coordinate 7,481,868, forward strand.
TTAATAACTTATCAATTCAAGGAGTACCTACTTATTTTATATTCTAGTAATTTACAATCGATCGACCTAAAACATTCCAAAATAGAACATTTTGCATATTTTTAAAAGAACATCCTCTAATGGTGCGTCCATGCTACGCGAATCGAGCACGAGCCGAGCCACGAACGAACGTACAACGAGCACGATGCGAATCCCTTTGTTCGTAAAAAAACTGACAATCGCGCTCGTTCGATGCTCGCAAGCCCGTCCACGCTACGCGAATCGTGCTCGCAGTATGCTCGTTCCAGTCTCGGCTCGTTCTCGGTTCGCCAAGCATGGACGCACCATAATATGATGAGGTTTTATGAAGTGAAGTAGGTTATTTAAGTTAGTTTTGTAACATATTATGTGCTAAAAATGTTACAATCACATTGTGTTCTTTCTTTATTTGTTTTATGATATTAAATATTGTTTTTTTTTTATCTTTTTCATTCCTGCATTTTTCCTTATGACGAATAAAAGATTTTGTTTTTCCGTAGAACTTTGAGGAAATCTCTAGTTTCTCCTCTCCTTGTTGTTATCCATGTATATGGTCTTCCACACCTTGATTTACAAGCAGGTTTAACAGTTTGCTTAAGTACTTCTTGATCAAATAAATGTATTATTTTATCTGTTTCTTCAGCGATGCGTTCTGTAGTAGTAGTAGTAGTTGTAGTTGCAGTAGATGTAGAAATAGATCTAGAAGTAGTGGGTTTCAAAGTTGCTTCCAGGGTTGCTTCCTGACAAAGTTTTAACTGAAAATCTAGAAATAAGAATAGAAAACCTTTAGGGCTGAGACAAAAATCCTATACTGGTACTGACTGAATAACCTAAGATTTACGCAGCGCTTTGTACATTATTAGGAATTCCATCCATGCAAGAACGTAAAACCTGAGGATGTCCTTTTTAAACGCCTACATCATAATTTCATAGCAAGTAAGAACTGGTGAAAATACTTCCAGTAGGTACTTACTAATAATAATAAAACAAAACTGCCGCTATAAAACAGATACATTTATTTAAAATATCCATTTTGAAACAATCCATAATTCCGCCTTTTTGTTTTTGTAGTAAGCCAAGTAATAGGCCGCTGGCAATTCTTTGAGTACCGACAATTACTGAAGTGGCTGTTCGTAGGATCATATTTAAGTTGCTTCTTAATAGAACTTGCACCAGTATCACCGATATAAATGATAGAATTACGGTTTATTTCACTCGTTGTTTCAGCACTAACAACCTTGTTGGTAATTTTACTACTTGAATATGTGGTAATAGGTGCTGTTACATATTCCGTTGTTCTCATAGATAAGGGTGTTTTAGACCTTGTAAAAATAATATCTTTGATAGTCCTCGATGTTTTTTTATCTTGTTCAATGATGTTTGGATTAGTAACAATTTCCGATGATGAAATCTTTGATGCAGTTGTTTCCCATACTTTTGGTCTATTGCATCGTACCGTGAAATCATATATTGGCAATTGGCACGTCAGTACTTGCGTATATTATCAATTTTGCAGGTTTATCTTCAGAATATTTGCAAGGTTCTGATTTAAAAACTAAAAATAAAATAGTTAAGTATTCTGAAAACTGATTTAGTGATGAAAATAAAATCTAAAACATATCAAATAGTAGTGCTGACGGCCTGACTGATCTATCAAGGTACAGCTTAAATCGATGGGGTGAGAAACATGAAATTTTGCCCACAGGTTTCCTATATAACACAGGGTAAAATAGGGGATTACGAGTGAAACCATAGGGCGAACAGCTTGTTAATTATAAAGAAAAACGAGCTTTTATATTAATAAAAGTCACACATTTATTTAAATGTTCTCACATTATTCTTATGATTTTCTCCTTCTTGATTTTGTAGTAATCCAATTAAAAGGTCGCTGACATCTTCCAGATTTGCAAAGCGTTGGATACCACCAAGTACTGGTTGTAGGATTAGAATCATATTTAAGGATCTTATGGGGTTCAGTTTTTTTATCAGTATATCCAATATAAATTATGGATTCAGTGTTCATTTCACTAATTTCTTTAGTATCACTAGTCACCGTATTGGCTTTAATGGCTGCAGTACTAGGAACTTTACTGGTTGTAGTACTATTCACTTTACTTACTATGGTACTAGTAACTTTACTGGATACAGCACTAGGAACCTTGTTTCTCAATTTAGAACTCGTCATTGTACTAATAGTACTTGGTGCACTTAAAGTTTTTAATACTGCTATTTTTGAAGATGAAGGAGTCTCAAGAGTTGCTGATTGTGTAACTACTTTAATGGTATGACGTCTAGTTACAATTTCCAATATAGAAAGCTTTGATAAAGTTGTTTCCCATGTTTTTGGTCTATCGCAATGGATTGTAGAATAATATATGGGTACTTTAGTAGTTGACTCAGTCAATGTAGTGGGTAAATCTTCTATAGATTTTTTTAATGGTAATTTTTCTGTATCATGTGCCATGGTGAATGCACCTTCGCTGAAGTAAATTGGCCTTTGGTAGGTAGTGGTGGTTGGTTGGATAGTGGTGATTTGATTGATAGTTGTGGGCTCAGTTGTGGTAACAGTCGTTTTATAACTAGGTGTAGTGTTATGAACGGTATCAATGACATCATAAAATTTTACTATTTCATTAGATTCCTCTAAGGACTGAATTAATGTTGTGGTCTCTGTTGTAGTTTCCCAAGTCTTTGGTCTGTTACAACAATAAGTCAATACGTCATCAGTATGTTTGGTAGTTTCTGTTAGTTTTTTTGTGGTTTCCGTCGATGCAGGAAACATTTCAGTGGTTTTAATGGTATCTTTATTTGTATTAGTAAAGTTTTGTGGGTTTGTTGTCAATTGAATTAATTTTGTCGTCTCTGTGATTGGTATTTCAGTATTTTTCGATGATATTTGTGGTGTTGTAGTAACTAAAGGTTCAGTATTTATGTCTTTTAAATCATTGTCATCCATCATTGTCATAATTTCAGTTACTTTTGATGTTTGTTGATCAAATGTTTCAACTTCTAGATCTGAACCAATGCAATAAAGAATATAGGTTTCTTGATAACCTGAAATAGAATTATTGAATATATATTATTCAAACGACTTTTCATAGTATTTTAAACAAATGAATATTAAAATATAGACACGTTACTTTCCTGGTGAATATAATTAGCTTTACTTTGTGGTTTTCACTGCAATTAACATATACCTATTTGTACTTTTAAGTAGGTATACGAGTATCACTATTTGTCTATGATGTTTCTTTACGAGCTCTTATGTTTTGAAACGTGCCGTACAAATCTTTATTATCTAAAAAGATTGGAGTAAAACAAGGACAATTCGTTTTTAAACAATTTATTAGATTAGTCTTCAAATAAATTATCAACAAGCGTAATCCTGCTGACTCCCAATGCAAGAACTAGTTAATTTCGTTGTGTATTCTGAAAGATAACACACATCGAATTAGTCAAACATAATGATATTTTTATCTTTAAATAAATTATTGTTTTACTCCAATCTTAAGTAGAGCATGAATTCATCTATTCAATCTCGTGAGCCTCGCGTTTTTATTAGTTTATTAATTTCCCTCCTTCTTTACGTGGTCAATGAATACATGAAGTTTTTCGTTAGTGGGTAGGTACTGCATATACCGAGATGAACAGTATAATAGAAAATCAGGACAAATTTCAACCGATTGAAAACTTTGCTTTTGTGTGTATTACAATAGGTATAAATACGTAAAATAAAAGATTACCGCAATTATAGTAGCCGTCAAGAAATAGTATATTTTTGAAACACAGAAACCCAACATTTAAAAATGTATATGAAGTCATACATAGGAGTCCAAATTTTTAATAATATGATCTACTTAAATTTGAAAATGTCTTAATACAAGTATTATTTTAATATAGTTTCTGAATAGGTATATGCTTAAAGAAATTCCAAAGTCAAGAAGACTTCTTAGAAGGATGTTTTTCCAATAAAAATACGTGCATATGTATTCTTAGGTAGTAAGAAGTGTGGTATGAACTAAAGAACCTGGAAGAAAGTGGTTCGAACGGGAAGGTTCGTTCTATAGATCTAAGAACTAAGGAAATTAGTAGAGAATGGATGGAGTAGGATTGAGTTTAGTGACGTACTTGAAAAGTGGCCTACTTCCAAGCAAGAAGAAGCTCAGGCTAAGGATGATTCTCTCGTTTGCACAGACTGTGTCAAAAAGATCCTTAAACTCCTATAGTTACTAAATTAAATACATACTCGTGCTAAAATCGCAGTTATATTCATACATGTCGCATTGATCAAGGAAGTTTCGTCTACTGCAGCCTTCAGGAGTGGATGCGCACACCTTCTGGTTGTCATGGATACATGTTGATGCCATATTACAGTAATTTATTGGCTGGAAATAAATCTTTATAAGTTTTAACATGAACATCGTCCATTTACGTCAAATAGGTTTCTTCTGAATGTTCTCTATCAAATAGAAAGAAATCAGTACCTAGGTAATTGAATGTATACGCATGTTGAATACCTAATGGCCCTTGGAACTGATCTTACACACTCATATTGTATTTAATCCAACTCCTGAAGCATATTACTACTTAATTGTGAAATTACAATACTAAACCTATCGGGCCTATGAGGAGCTTCTTGCGTCGCTTCTTCTCCTCATACGGGACTTTTCCGAAGCAATAACATAACGTTGTTATACTGCCTGCACTACGCTCAACGAATCCTGATACTCTAATCGTGGTATTCAGGATACCAACATTAAATATTAGCAAAGGACGCAAAATGTTAATGACCCTCATTAACCGGTGACAAGTTGGTTATGATTTTAATTCAATAAACTTGAATTCAAAATTTTTTAGTAGTAGTAATAGCTCAGAGTAGATAAATACTACGTACGTAGTAGTCTGTACCTAATGTAGTCTCACCCCCTTCGGATGTATATACCCTTTCAGTTACACCCTATATTAAAAATATTTGACATTGAGAAGGATGCTAAAATAACAGGTCTTTATTGAAAATTTTATAAACATTTACAACCCACGTTTATACAATCATTTTCATAAAATTACTTACCAATTTTATGTATTCGTTACGAAGTTTTAATTTTAATGAGTTTGTCATGAAATAAACCATAGAGTTTAGTATACAAAACGATGATGTAAATGATTCATAATTTATATATTAATGAACTGCAGCCTGCTTGGAAACTTGCCGTTCAATGGCAGCACAGTCTCCAGGAAATGTTCTATAGATTGTTTTTGTATAATAACAAAATTAAGACTAGCAAAATAATTGCTTCTACTACACATTAATACTGAAACTGTAAATATACTTCGCCACAACTATTTAAGTGTTAAATTTTACTACTTAAAAACAAAGTAAAAAGAAAATGAGATCATTACATAGGTTAAGTGCTGCCGCGTCCAATTAACATAGTGTGTGAGTACTGGAAAACGAAATATAACATATATTGTTACGGCTAAAAGCCGAAATGGGGCTCCACCTAGGTTTAGCCGGTTAGAACTCATTGCAGCCGGTTAAGGCTAGGTGTAGCCTAAATCAACTCCCAACATAGTTATCCAGCACGAAGGCCCAAAACACTAAAGGTATTAAAAAAAAACCTTCCTAAAAGTGTATAATATGGGATCGGCGCATGAGACCGAGGGTCAAAAAGTATTTAATATTGATTTTCTAATATATACTTAATGCAAATTGAAGTGGAAGTCAATGGGGGAGGCCTATGTTCAGCAGTGGCCATCCATAGGTTCATATATGAACGCAAATTGAGAGAAGCCTCTTAAAAACCCAAATTTCGAATAAGGAAAATGCTGGTTTGACTTTGCCCAATGCTCTTTATCATAAAGAACGCAACGTACTATGATCTCCTCACCATGTTATCCTTCACCGAAAGTTCAAGCTTACCTGTTGTAGGATTTGAACCAACACCCTTCAGCACGCCCAAAACCAATATTCAGCAGTGGATATCCTCAAGCAGAATATTCTGATGAAATAAAGGACATACTTTAAATATAGGTTCTTATTTAAATAATGTGCTTTTTTCTCACCCAATAAAAATACTAGAAACATTTTTTATTAAAATAATACTACATATTTGTTATACTTTATTTCTACTCTCATGTTATTGGTATTGCAAAAGAAATAAAATGCTGTAGTAAAATAAATATATAATTGAATTAGAATAGTTGTTGAAACTATTTTTATACATAAATATTTATATATAATTGTTTCTTATTTTAACAAAATCGGACTGAGTAATATAACAATAAGAAAGGCGTGTTAAAATACAAAGGTTTTGTGTGTGTCTGATTTTATTCAAGGAGGCAACAATAGCTGAACGATGGCTGAAAAGATTAATTTGAAACACAAACAAATAATACTAAGTACAGAGGCCGGCAAACAACTTGAGCCAAAGTCGACGTAGTGGGGGTAAGTTCGCGCATGTACACTCATGCTCGGCCAATAGCGTGGACGCGTGCCGACAGAATGCCCCCGCGCACCTCTCTTTCCACCAACGACACCTTAAAATCGTCTACTGCGCACTCATGGTCATGGCTCAAGTTGTTTGCCGGCCACTGTACATGACTACGTATTACTAGGTTTCAAATTAATAAGTTAAAGGGTTTTCACTCAGATTCAAATGCTGTAATATTTTTTTAAGATAAGAAAAGTGACCGGCGTGAAGTTAGCAGCCAAAAGTTAGCGGCCAATATAATCCGACCAAATTAAGAAGAATCCAAACAATTGCTTTATTTACCTTATTTACAGAGGAAAATTAATTTAAATATAAGGAAATTATAAAAACAATTGAAAAAAGTCCTAACAGGCGTTAAAATATATTAAATAGACATGAATTCAGAATTAACAAAAACCCAAAGTCTTTTGTAATTTAATCGGTTTCAAGAGTTCAAATCTAAAAAAAAAACTAATTACAAAAGACTACATAGTACCTTCATAGTGAATTGAGATTTGATGATCCCATTAAAGTTTCAGAGTCATAAATCGAACAAAAACAAACGTAATGCAATAATCATACGTTTTCGCTTCTTAAGAAAGAGTATAAGATATCAAAAATGTGATGGTGTCACTCTGAAAATGTATTTATTTTAAAGATGTATATGTATACTAAGTAAATAATATCATTCTATGTACTTACCGAGGGGACACATAGGTTTATTAGCCACCGGCGACAATAATATCGACAACAATCTTTACTTTGATTTTGATGGTAGATTAACCTCTCAAGACATGTCCTTGTCAATCCAGCTATGTATTCAGATTATAGATACATAAGTTATCTAAGTAAATAACAGCATTCTATGAACTTAGCGAGGGGATATCATAGGTTTGTGAGCCAGCAACAAATAATATATCCACAAAAAAAACACTTTGACTTTGATGGTAGATTAACATTTCAAGACTGGTCCTTGTCACTCCAATTTTGTATTTAGATTATAGATACATAAGTTTACTAAGTAAATAACAGCAGTCTATGAACTTAGCAAGGGGACATCATAGGTTTAAGAGCTGGCAGCTAAAATAATATCCTCAAAAAAAATCCCTTTGATATTAATGGTAGATTAACCTCCCAAAACTTATCCTTGTCACTTCAGCTATGTACTTAGATTATAGATACATAAGTTATCTAAGTAAATAACAGCATTCTATGAACTTAGCAAGGGGATATGAATGGTTTGTGAGCTGTCATCTAAAAATATATCGAAAAAATCTCTACATTAATTTTGATGGTAGATTAACCTCTTTAGACTTGTCCTTGTCACTCCAAGTACGTATTTATATTATAGATACATAAGTTATCTAAGTAAATAACAGCATTCTATGTACTTAGCGAGGGGATATCAAAGGTTTGTGAGCTGTCAGCTAAAAATATATCGAAAAAAAATCTCTTTGATTTTGATGGTAGATTTACCTCCCAAAATTTGTCCTTGTCACACCAGCTATGTATTTATATTATAGATACATAAGTTATCTAAGTAAATAACAGCATTCTATGAACTTAGCGAGGGGATATGAAAGGTTTGTGAGCTGTCATCTAAAAATATATCGGAAAAATCTCTTTTTTAATTTGATGGTAGATTAACCTCTCAGGACTTGTCCTTGTCACTCCAGCTATGTATTTAGATTATAGATACATAAGTCTTCTAAGTAAATAACAGCATTCTATGAACTTAGCAAGGGGATATGAATGGTTTGTGAGCTGTCATCTAAAAATATATTGAAAAAATCTCTACATTAATTTTGATGGTAGATTAACCTCTTTAGACTTGTCCTTGTCACTCCAAGTACATATCTATATTATAGATACATAAGTTATCTAAGTAAATAACAGCATTCTATGTACTTAGCGAGGGGATATCATAGGTTTGTGAGCTGTCAGATGAAAATATATCGAAAAAAAATCCCTTTGATTTTGATGGTAGATTAAACTCCCAAATTTTGTCCTTGTCACACCAGCTATGTATTTATATTATAGATTCATAAGTTATCTAAGTAAATAACAGCATTCTATGAACTTAGTGAGGGGATATCATAGGTTTGTGAGCTGTCACCTAAAAATATATAAAAAAAAAACCCTTTGACTTTGATGGTAGATTAACCTCCCAAAACTTGTCCTTGTCACACCAGCTATGTATTTATATTATAGATATATAAGTTATCTAAGTAAATAACAGCATTCAATGAACTTAGCGAGGGGATATCAAAGGTTTGTGAGCTAGCAGCTAAAAATATATCAAAAAAATCTCTTTTTTAATTGTGATGGTAGATTAACCTCTCAGGACTTGTCCTTGTCACTCCAGCTATGTATTTAGATTAAAGATACATAAGTTATCTAAGTAAATAACAGCATTCTATGAACTTAGGGAGGGGATATCAAAGGTTTGTGAGCTGTCATCTAAAATATATCGAAAAAATCTCTACATTAATTTTGATGGTAGATTAACCTCTCTAGACTTGTCCTTGTCACTCCAAGTACGTATTTATGTTATAGATACATTAGTTATGTAAGTAATTAACAGCATTCAATGAACTTAGCGAGGGGATATCATAGGTTTGTGAGCTGTCAGCTAAAAATATATCGAAAAAAAAACCCTTTGACTTTGATGGTAGATTAACATTTCAAGACTGGTCCTTGTCACTCCAGCTTTATATTTATATTATAGATACATAAGTCTTCTAAGTAAATAACAGCATTCTATGTACTTAGCGAGGGGATATCATAGGTTTGTGAGCTGTCAGCTAAAAATATATCGAAAAAAAAAACCCTATGACTTTGATGGCAGATTAACATTTCAAGACTGGTCCTTGTCACTCCAGCTTTGTATTTAGATTATAGATACATTAGTTTACTAAGTAAATAACAGCAGTCTATGAACTTAGAAAGGGGACATCATAGGTTTAAAACTTGGCAGCTAAAAATATATCCTCGAAAAAATTCCCTTTGACATTAATGGTAGATTAACCTCCCAAAACGTATCCTTGTCACTTCAGCTATATACTAAGATTATAGATACATAAGTAATCTAAGTAAATAACAGCATTGTATGAACTTAGCGAGAGGATATGAAAGGTTTGTGAGCTGTCATCTAAAAATATATCGGAAAAATCTCTTTTTTAATTTTGATGGTAGATTAAACTCTCAGGACTTGTCCTTGTCACTCCAGCTATGTATTTAGATTAAAGAAACATAAGTCTTCTAAGTAAATAACAGCATTCTATGAACTTAGCGAGGGGATATCAAAGGTTTGTGAGCTGTCATCTAAAAATATATCGAAAAAATCTCTACATTAATTTTGATGGTAGATTAACCTCTCTAAACTTGTCCTTGTCACTCCAAGTACATATTTATATTGTAGATACATAAGATATCTAAGTAAATAACAGCATTCTATGAACTTAGCGAGGGGATATCATAGGTTTGTGAGCTGTCATCTAAAAATATATCGGAAAAATCTCTTTTTTTAATTTTGATGGTAGATTAACCTCTCAGGACTTGTCCTTGTCACTCCAGCTTTGTATTTAGATTATAGATACATTAGTTTACTAAGTAAATAACAGCAGTCTATGAACTTAGCAAGGGGACATCATAGGTTTAAAACCTGGCAGCTAAAAATATATCCTCGGAAAAATTCCCTTTGACATTAATGGTAGATTAACCTCCCAAAACTTATCCTTGTCACTTCAGCTATGTACTAAGATTATAGATACATAAGTTATCTAAGTAAATAACAGTATTCTATGAACTTAGCGAGGGGATATGAAAGGTTTGTGAGCTGTCATCTAAAAATATATCGGAAAAATCTCTTTTTTAATTTTGATGGTAGATTAACCTCTCAGGACTTGTCCTTGTCAATCCAGCTATGTATTTATATTAAAGATACATAAGTCTTCTAAGTAAATAACAGCATTCTATGAACTTACCGAGGGGATATGAAAGGTTTGTGAGCTGTCATCTAAAAATATATCGAAAAAATCTCTACATTAATTTTGATGGTAGATTAACCTCTTTAGACTTTTCCTTGTCACTCCAAGTACGTATTTATATTATAGATACATAAGTTATCTAAGTAAATAACTGCATTCTATGTACTTAGCGAGGAGATATCATAGGTTTGTGAGCTGTCAGCTGAAAATATATCGAAAAAAAATCCCTTTGATTTTGATGGTAGATTAACCTCCCAAAACTTGTCCTTGTCACACCAGCTATGTATTTATATTATAGATATATAAGTTATCTAAGTAAATAACAGCATTCAATGAACTTAGCGAGGGGATATCAAAGGTTTGTGAGCTAGCAGCTAAAAATATATCGAAAAAATCTCTTTTTTAATTGTGATGGTAGATTAACCTCTCAGGACTTGTCCTTGTCACTCCAGCTATGTATTTAGATTAAAGATACATAAGTCTTCTAAGTAAATAACAGCATTGTATGTACTTAGCGAGGGGATATCATAGGTTTGTGAGCTGTCGGCAAAAAATATATCGGAAAAATCTCTTTTTCAAATTTGATGGTAGATTAACCTCCCAAAACTTATCATATAATCTTAGTACATACCTGAAGTGACAAGGATAAGTTTTAAGAGGTTAATCTACCATTAATATTAAAGGGAATTTTTTCGAGGATATATTTTTAGCTGCCAGGTTTGAAACCTATGATGTCCCCTGTCTAAGTTCATAGAATGCTGTTATTTACTTTGTAAACTAATGTATCTATAATCTAAATACATAGCTGCTGTGACAAGGACAAGTTTTGGGAGGTTAATCTACCATCAAAATCAAAGGGTTTATTTTTCGATATATTTTTAGCTGACAGCTCACAAACCTATGATATCCCCTCGCTAAGTTCATAGAATGCTGTTATTTACTTAGATAACTTATGTATCTATAATATAAATACATAGCTGGTGTGACAAGGACAAATTTTGGGAGGTTAATCTACCATCAAAATCAAAGGGATTTTTTTTTTCGATATATTTTCAGCTGACAGCTCACAAACCTATGATATCCCCACGCTAAGTACATAGAATGTTGTTATTTACTTAGATAACTTATGTATCTATAATATAAATACGTACTTGGAGTGACAAGGAAAAGTCTAAAGAGGTTAATCTACCATCAAAATTAATGTAGAGATTTTTTCGATATATTTTTAGATGACAGCTCACAAACCTTTTAGTTAAAGTTGTCTAAGTACATACAATGCTGTTATTTACTTAGACAACTTATGTATCTATATTATAAATACGTACTTGGAGTGACAAGGACAAGTCTAAAGAGGTTAATCTACCATCAAAATTAATGTAGAGATTTTTCCGATATATTTTTAGATGATAGCTCACAAACCTTTCATATCCCCTTGCTAAGTTCATAGAATGCTGTTATTTACTTAGAAGACTTATGTATCTATAATCTAAATACATAGCTGGAGTGACAAGAACAAGTCCTGAGAGGTTAATCTACCATAAAAATTAAAAAAGAGATTTTTCCGATATATTTTTAGATGACAGCTCACAAACCTTTCATATCCCCTCGCTAAGTTCATAGAATGCTGTTATTTACTTAGATTACTTATGTATCTATAATCTTAGTACATAGTTGAAGGGACAAGGATAAGTTTTGGGAGGTTAATCTACCATCAAAATCAAAGGGATTTTTTTTCGATATATTTTCATCTGACAGCTCACAAACCTATGATATCCCCTCGCTAAGTACATAGAATGCTGTTATTTACTTAGAAGACTTATGTATCTATAATATAAATATAAAGCTGGAGTGACAAGGACCAGTCTTGAAATGTTAATCTACCATCAAAGTCAAAGGGTTTTTTTTTCGATATATTTTTAGCTGACAGCTCACAAACCTATGATATCCCCTCGCTAAGTTCATAGAATGCTGTTATTTACTTAGAAGACTTATGTATCTATAATCTAAATACATAGCTGGAGTGACAAGGACAAGTCCTGAGAGGTTAATCTACCATCAAATTAAAAAAGAGATTTTTCCGATATATTTTTAGATGACAGCTCACAAACCTTTCATATCCCCTCGCTAAGTTCATAGAATGCTGTTATTTACTTAGATAACTTATGTATCTATAATATAAATACATAGCTGGTGTGACAAGGACAAATTTTGGGAGGTAAATCTACCATCAAAATCAAAGAGATTTTTTTTCGATATATTTTTAGCTGACAGCTCACAAACCTTTGATATCCCCTCGCTAAGTACATAGAATGCTGTTATTTACTTAGATAACTTATGTATCTATAATATAAATACGTACTTGGAGTGACAAGGACAAGTCTAAAGAGGTTAATCTACCATCAAAATTAATGTAGAGATTTTTTCGATATATTTTTAGATGACAGCTCACAAACCATTCATATCCCCTTGCTAAGTTCATAGAATGCTGTTATTTACTTAGATAACTTATGTATCTATAATCTAAGTACATAGCTGAAGTGACAAGGATAAGTTTTGGGAGGTTAATCTACCATTAATATCAAAGGGATTTTTTTTGAGGATATTATTTTAGCTGCCAGCTCTTAAACCTATGATGTCCCCTTGCTAAGTTCATAGACTGCTGTTATTTACTTAGTAAACTTATGTATCTATAATCTAAATACAAAATTGGAGTGACAAGGACCAGTCTTGAAATGTTAATCTACCATCAAAATCAAAGTGTTTTTTTTTGTGGATATATTATTTGTTGCTGGCTCACAAACCTATGATATCCCCTCGCTAAGTTCATAGAATGCTGTTATTTACTTAGATAACTTATGTATCTATAATCTGAATACATAGCTGGATTGACAAGGACATGTCTTGAGAGGTTAATCTACCATCAAAATCAAAGGGATTTTTTTTCGATATATTTTCAGCTGACAGCTCACAAACCTATGATATCCCCACGCTAAGTACATAGAATGTTGTTTTTTACTTAGATAACTTATGTATCTATAATATTAATACGTACTTGGAGTGACAAGGAAAAGTCTAAAGAGGTTAATCTACCATCAAAATTAATGTAGAGATTTTTTCGATATATTTTTAGATGACAGCTCACAAACCTTTCATATCCCCTCGCTAAGTTCATAGAATGCTGTTATTTACTTAGAAGACTTATGTATCTATAATCTTAATACATAGCTGGAGTGACAAGGACAAGTCCTGAGAGGTTAATCTACCATCAAAATTTAAAAAGAGATTTTTCCGATATTTTTTTTAGATGACAACTCACAAACCTTTCATATCCTCTCGCTAAGTTCATAGAATGCTGTTATTTACTTAGATAACTTATGTATCTATAATCTTAGTACATACCTGAAGTGACAAGGAAAAGTCTAAAGAGGTTAATCTACCATCAAAATTAATGTAGAGATTTTTTCGATATATTTTTAGATGACAGCTCACAAACCTTTCATATCCCCTCGCTAAGTTCATAGAATGCTGTTATTTACTTAGAAGACTTATGTATCTATAATCTTAATACATAGCTGGAGTGACAAGGACAAGTCCTGAGAGGTTAATCTACCATCAAAATTAAAAAAGAGATTTTTCCGATATATTTTTAGATAATAGCTCACAAACCTTTCATATCCCCTTGCTAAGTTCATAGAATGCTGTTATTTACTTAGAAGACTTATGTATCTATAATCTAAATACATAGCTGGAGTGACAAGAACAAGTCCTGAGAGGTTAATCTACCACCAAAATTAAAAAAGATATTTTTCTGATATATTTTTAGATGACAGCTCACAAACCTTTCATATCCCCTCGCTAAGTTCATAGAATGCTGTTATTTACTTAGAAGATTTATGTATCTATAATCTAAATACATAGCTGGAGTGACAAGGACAAGTCCTGAGAGGTAAATCTACCATCAAAATTAAAAAAGAGATTTTTCCGATATATTTTTAGATGACAGCTCACAAACCTTTCATATCCCCTCGCTAAGTTCATAAAATGCTGTTATTTACTTAGATTCCTTATGTATCTATAATATAAATACATAGCTGGTGTGACAAGGACAAATTTTGGGAGGTAAATCTACCATCAAAATCAAAGGGATTTTTTTTTTATATATTTTTAGCTGGCAGCTCACAAACCTTTGATATCCCCTCGCTAAGTACATAGAATGCTGTTATTTACTTAGATAACTTATGTATCTATAATATAAATACGTACTTGGATTGACAAGGACAAGTCTAGAGAGGTTAATCTACCATCAAAATTAATGTAGAGATTTTTTCGATATATTTTTAGATGACAGCTCACAAACCTTTGATATCCCCTCGCTAAGTTCATAGAATGCTGTTATTTACTTAGAAGACTTATGTATCTTTAATCTAAATACATAGCTGGAGTGACAAGGACAAGTCCTGAGAGGTTAATCTACCATCAAAATTAATGTAGAGATTTTTTCGATATATTTTTAGCTGCCAGCTTTTAAACCTATGATGTCCCCTTGCTAAGTTCATAGACAGCTGTTATTTACTTAGTAAACTTATGTATCTGTAATCTTAATACAAAGCTGGAGTGACAAGGACCAGTCATGAAATGTTAATCTACCATCCAAGTCAAAGGGTTTTTTTTTCGATATATTTTTAGCTGACAGCTCACAAACCTATGATATCCCCTCGCTAAGTACATGCAATGATGTTATTTACTTAGACAACTTATGTATCTATAACATAAATACGTACTTGGAGTGACAAGGACAAGTCTAAAGAGGTCATCTACAATCAAAATTAATGTAGAGATTTTTCCGATATATTTTTAGATGACAGCTCACAAACCTTTCATATCCCCTCGCTAAGTTCATAGAATGCTGTTATTTACTTAGATAACTTATGTATCTGTAATCTAAGTACATAGCTGAAGTGACAAGGATAAGTTTTGGGAGGTTAATCTACCATTAATGTCAAAGGGAATTTTTTCGAGGAAATTTTTTTAGCTGCCAGGTTTTAAACCTATGATATCCCCTCGCTAAGTTCATAGAATGCTGTTATTTACTTAGATAACTTATTTATCTATAATATAAATACGTACTTGGATTGACAAGGACAAGTCTAGAGAGGTTAATCTACCATCAAAATTAATGTAGAGATTTTTTCGATATATTTTTAGATGACAGCTCACAAACCTTTGATATCCCCTCGCTAAGTTCATAGAATACTGTTATTTACTTAGAAGACTTATGTGTCTTTAATCTTAATACATAGCTGGAGTGACAAGGACAAGTCCTGAGAGGTTAATCTACCATCAAAATTAAAAAAGAGATTTTTCCGATATATTTTTAGATGACAGCTCACAAACCTTTCATATCCCCTCGCTAAGTTCATAGAATGCTGTTATTTACTTAGATTACTTATGTATCTATAATCTTAGTACATAGTTGAAGGGACAAGGATAAGTTTTGGGAGGTTAATCTACCATCAAAATCAAAGGGATTTTTTTTCGATATATTTTCATCTGACAGCTCACAAACCTATGATATCCCCTCGCTAAGTACATAGAATGCTGTTATTTACTTAGAAGACTTATGTATCTATAATATAAATATAAAGCTGGAGTGACAAGGACCAGTCTTGAAATGTTAATCTACCATCAAAGTCAAAGGGTTTTTTTTTCGATATATTTTTAGCTGACAGCTCACAAACCTATGATATCCCCTCGCTAAGTTCATAGAATGCTGTTATTTACTTAGAAGACTTATGTATCAATAATATAAATATGTACTTGGAGTGACAAGGACAAGTCTAAAGAGGTTAATCTACCATCAAAATTAATGTAGAGATTTTTTCGATATATTTTTAGATGACAGCTCACAAACCTATCATATCCCCTTGCTAAGTTCATAGAATGCTGGTATTTACTTAGAAGACTTATGTATCTATAATCTACATACATAGCTGGAGTGACAAGGACCAGTCTTGAAATGTTAATCTACCATCAAAGTCAAAGGGATTTTTTTTCGATATATTTTCATCTGACAGCTCACAAACCTATGATATCCCCTCGCTAAGTACATAGAATGCTGTTATTTACTTAGATAACTTATGTATCTATAATATAAATACGTACTTGGAGTGACAAGGACAAGTCTAAAGAGGTTAATCTACCATCAAAATTAATGTAGAGATTTTTTCGATATATTTTTAGCTGCTAGCTCACAAACCTTTGATATCCCCTCGCTAAGTTCATAGAATGCTGTTATTTACTTAGATAACTTATGTATCTATAATATAAATACAAAGCTGCTGCGACAAGGACAAGTTTTGGGAGGTTAATCTACTATCAAATTCAAAGGGTTTTTTTTTTCGATATATTTATAGCTGACAGCTCACAAACCTATGATATCCCCTCGCTAAGTTCATAGAATGCTGTTATTTACTTAGATAACTTATGTATCCATAATATAAATACATAGCTGGTGTGACAAGGACAAATTTTGGGAGGTTAATCTACAATCAAAATCAAAGGGTTTTTTTTTCGATATATTTTCAGCTGACAGCTCACAAACCTATGATATCCCCACGCTAAGTACATAGAATGCTGTTGTTTACTTAGATAACTTATGTATCTATAATATAAATACGTATTTGGAGTGACAAGGAAAAGTCTAAAGAGGTTAATCTACCATCAAAATTAATGTAGAGATTTTTTCGATATATTTTTAGATGACAGCTCACAAACCTTTCATATCCCCTCGCTTAGTTCATAGAATGCTGTTATTTACTTAGAAGACTTATGTATCTATAATCTAAATACATAGCTGGAGTGACAAGGACAAGTCCTGAGAGGTTAATCTACCATCAAAATTAAAAAAGAGATTTTTCCGATATATTTTTAGATGACAGCTCACAAACCTTTCATATCCCCTCGCTAAGTTCATAAAATGCTGTTATTTACTTAGATTCCTTATGTATCTATAATCTTAGTTCATAGTTGAAGTGACAAGGATAAGTTTTGGGAGGTTAATCTACCATTAATGTCAAAGGGAATTTTTTCGAGGATATATTTTTAGCTGCCAGGTTTTAAACCTATGATGTCCCCTTGCTAAGTTCATAGACTGCTGTTATTTACTTTGTAAACTAATGTATTTATAATCTAAATACAGAGCTGGGGTGACAAGGACCAGTCTTGAAATGTTAATCTACCATCAAAGTCAAAGGGTTTTTTTTTCGATATATTTTTTGCTGACAGCTCACAAACCTATGATTTCCCCTCGCTAAGTACATACAATGCTGTTATTTACTTAGATAACTTATGTATCTTTAATATAAATACGTACTTGGAGTGACAAAGACAAGTCTAAAGAGGTTAATCTACCATCAAAATTAATGTAGAGATTTTTTCGATATATTTTTAGCTGCTAGCTCACAAACCTTTGATATCCCCTCGCTAAGTTCATAGAATGCTGTTATTTACTTAGATAACTTATGTATCCATAATATAAATACAAAGCTGGAGTGACAAGGACCAGTCTTGAAATGTTAATCTACCATCAAAGTCAAAGGGTTTTTTTTTTCGATATATTTTTAGCTGCCAGGTTTTAAACCTATGATATCCCCTCGCTAAGTTCATAGAATGCTGTTGTTTACTTAGATAACTTATATATCTATAATATAAATACATAGCTGGTGTGACAAGGACAAATTTTGGGAGGTAAATCTACCATCAAAATCAAAGGGTTTTTTTTTTGATATATTTTTAGCTGACAGCTCACAAACCTTTGATATCCCCTCGCTAAGTTCATAGAATGCTGTTATTTACTTAGATAACTTATGTATCCATAATATAAATACATAGCTGGTTTGACAAGGACAAGTTTTGGGAGGTTAATCGACCATCAAAGTCAAAGGGTGTTTTTTTTCGATATATTTTTAGCTGACAGCTCACAAACCTATGATATCCCCTCGCTAAGTTCATAGAATGCTGTTATTTACTTAGATAACTTATGTATCTATAATATAAATACGTACTTGGAGTGACAAGGACAAGTCTAAAGAGGTTAATCTACCATCAAAATTAATGTAGAGATTTTTTCGATATATTTTTAGCTGCTAGCTCACAAACCTTTGATATCCCTTCGCTAAGTTCATAGAATGCTGTTATTTACTTAGAAGACTTATGTATCTATAATCTTAGTACATAGTTGAAGTGACAAGGATAAGTTTTGGGAGGTTAATCTACCATTAATGTCAAAGGGAATTTTTTCGAGGATATATTTTTAGCTGCCAGGTTTTAAACCTATGATGTCCCCTTGCTAAGTTCATAGACTGCTGTTATTTACTTAGATAACTTATGTATCTATAGTCTAAATACAAAGCTGGAGTGACAAGGACCAGTCTTGAAATGTTAATCTACCATCAAAGTCAAAGGGTTTTTTTTTCGATATATTTTTTGCTGACAGCTCACAAACCTATGATTTCCCCTCGCTAAGTACATACAATGCTGTTATTTACTTAGATAACTTATGTATCTTTAATATAAATACGTACTTGGAGTGACAAAGACAAGTTTTGGGAGGTTAATCGACCATCAAAATTAATGTAGAGATTTTTTCGATATATTTTTAGCTGCTAGCTCACAAACCTTTGATATCCCCTCGCTAAGTTCATAGAATGCTGTTATTTACTTAGATAACTTATGTATCCATAATATAAATACATAGCTGGTGTGACAAGGACAAGTTTTGGGAGGTTAATCGACCATCAAAATCAAAGGGTGTTTTTTTTCGATATATTTTCAGCTGACAGCTCACAAACCTATGATATCCCCTCGCTAAGTACATAGAATGCTGTTATTTACTAAGATAACTTATGTATCTATAATATAAATACGTACTTGGAGTGACAAGGAAAAGTCTAAAGAGGTTAATCTACCATCAAAATTAATGTAGAGATTATTTCGATATATTTTTAGATGACAGCTCACAAACCTTTCATATCCCTTCGCTAAGTTCATAGAATGCTGTTATTTACTTAGAAGACTTATGTATCTATAATCTTAGTACATAGTTGAAGTGACAAGGATAAGTTTTGGGAGGTTAATCTACCATTAATGTCAAAGGGAATTTTTTCGAGGATATATTTTTAGCTGCCAGGTTTTAAACCTATGATGTCCCCTTGCTAAGTTCATAGACTGCTGTTATTTACTTTGTTAACTAATGTATCTATAGTCTAAATACAAAGCTGGAGTGACAAGGACCAGTCTTGAAATGTTAATCTACCATCAAAGTCAAAGGGTTTTTTTTTTTCGATATATTTTTTGCTGACAGCTCACAAACCTATGATTTCCCCTCGCTAAGTACATACAATGCTGTTATTTACTTAGATAACTTATGTATCTTTAATATAAATACGTACTTGGAGTGACAAGGACAAGTCTAAAGAGGTTTATCTACCATCAAAATTAATGTAGAGATTTTTTCGATATATTTTTAGCTGCTAGCTCACAAACCTTTGATATCCCCTCGCTAAGTTCATAGAATGCTGTTATTTACTTAGATAACTTATGTATCCATAATATAAATACATAGCTGGTGTGACAAGGACAAGTTTTGGGAGGTTAATCGACCATCAAAATCAAAGGGTGTTTTTTTTCGATATATTTTTAGGTGACAGCTCACAAACCTATGATATCCCCTCGCTAAGTTCATAGAATGCTGTTATTTACTTAGATAACTTATGTATCTATAATATAAATACATAGCTGGTGTGACAAGGACAAATTTTGGGAGGTTAATCTACCATCAAAATCAAGGGGATTTTTTTTTCGATATATTTTCAGCTGACAGCTCACAAACCTATGATATCCCCTCGCTAAGTACATAGAATGCTGTTATTTACTTAGATAATTTATGTATCTATAATATAAATACGTACTTGGAGTGACAAGGAAAAGTCTAAAGAGGTTAATCTACCATCAAAATTAATGTAGAGATTTTTTCGATATATTTTTAGATGACAGCTCACAAACCTTTCATATCCCCTTGCTAAGTTCATAGAATGCTGTTATTTACTTAGAAGACTTATGTATCTATAATATAAATACGTACTTGGAGTGACAAGGAAAAGTCTAAAGAGGTTAATCTACCATCAAAATTAATGTAGAGATTTTTTCGATATATTTTTAGATGACAGCTCACAAACCTTTCATATCCCCTTGCTTAGTTCATAGAATGCTGTTATTTACTTAGAAGACTTATGTATCTATAATCTAAATACATAGCTGGAGTGACAAAGACAAGTCCTGAAAGGTTAATCTACCATCGAAATTAAAAAAGAGATTTTTCCGATATATTTTTAGATGACAGCTCACAAACCTTTCATATCCTCTCTCTAAGTTCATAGAATGCTGTTATTTACTTAGATAACTTATGTATCTATAATCTTAGTACATAGTTGAAGTGACAAGGATAAGTTTTGGGAGGTTAATCTACCATTAATATCAAAGGGAATTTTTTCGAGGATATATATTTTAGCTGCCAGGTTTTAAACCTATGATGTCCCCTTGCTAAGTTCATAGACTGCTGTTATTTACTTAGTAAACTAATGTATCTATAATCTAAATACAAAGCTGGAGTGACAAGGACCAGTCATGAAATGTTAATCTACCATCAAAGTCAAAGGGTTTTTTTTTTCGGTATATTTTTAGCTGACAGCTCACAAACCTATGATATCCCCTCGCTAAGTTCATAGAATGCTGTTATTTACTTAGATAACTTATGTATCTTTAATATAAATACGTACTTGGAGTGACAAGGACAAGTCTAAAGAGGTTTATCTACCATCAAAATTAATGTAGAGATTTTTTCGATATATTTTTAGCTGCTAGCTCACAAACCTTTGATATCCCCTCGCTAAGTTCATAGAATGCTGTTATTTACTTAGATAACTTATGTAT
The DNA here is from genome assembly GCA_947623365.1 of Achlya flavicornis. Classification (NCBI taxonomy): domain Eukaryota; kingdom Metazoa; phylum Arthropoda; class Insecta; order Lepidoptera; family Drepanidae; genus Achlya; species Achlya flavicornis. The sequence continues at coordinate 7,503,334 of OX392488.1, forward strand.
CCATAATATAAATACATAGCTGGTGTGACAAGGACAAGTTTTGGGAGGTTAATCGACCATCAAAATCAAAGGGTGTTTTTTTTCGATATATTTTTAGGTGACAGCTCACAAACCTATGATATCCCCTCGCTAAGTTCATAGAATGCTGTTATTTACTTAGATAACTTATGTATCTATAATATAAATACATAGCTGGTGTGACAAGGACAAATTTTGGGAGGTTAATCTACCATCAAAATCAAGGGGATTTTTTTTTCGATATATTTTCAGCTGACAGCTCACAAACCTATGATATCCCCTCGCTAAGTACATAGAATGCTGTTATTTACTTAGATAATTTATGTATCTATAATATAAATACGTACTTGGAGTGACAAGGAAAAGTCTAAAGAGGTTAATCTACCATCAAAATTAATGTAGAGATTTTTTCGATATATTTTTAGATGACAGCTCACAAACCTTTCATATCCCCTTGCTAAGTTCATAGAATGCTGTTATTTACTTAGAAGACTTATGTATCTATAATATAAATACGTACTTGGAGTGACAAGGAAAAGTCTAAAGAGGTTAATCTACCATCAAAATTAATGTAGAGATTTTTTCGATATATTTTTAGATGACAGCTCACAAACCTTTCATATCCCCTTGCTTAGTTCATAGAATGCTGTTATTTACTTAGAAGACTTATGTATCTATAATCTAAATACATAGCTGGAGTGACAAAGACAAGTCCTGAGAGGTTAATCTACCATCGAAATTAAAAAAGAGATTTTTCCGATATATTTTTAGATGACAGCTCACAAACCTTTCATATCCTCTCTCTAAGTTCATAGAATGCTGTTATTTACTTAGATAACTTATGTATCTATAATCTTAGTACATAGTTGAAGTGACAAGGATAAGTTTTGGGAGGTTAATCTACCATTAATATCAAAGGGAATTTTTTCGAGGATATATATTTTAGCTGCCAGGTTTTAAACCTATGATGTCCCCTTGCTAAGTTCATAGACTGCTGTTATTTACTTAGTAAACTAATGTATCTATAATCTAAATACAAAGCTGGAGTGACAAGGACCAGTCATGAAATGTTAATCTACCATCAAAGTCAAAGGGTTTTTTTTTTCGGTATATTTTTAGCTGACAGCTCACAAACCTATGATATCCCCTCGCTAAGTTCATAGAATGCTGTTATTTACTTAGATAACTTATGTATCTATAATATAAATACATAGCTGGTGTGACAAGGACAAATTTTGGGAGGTAAATCAACCATCAAAATCAAAGGGTTTTTTTTTCGATATATTTTTAGCTGACAGCTCACAAACCTTTGATATCCCCTCGCTAAGTACATAGAATGCTGTTATTTACTTAGATAACTTATGTATCTATAATATAAATACGTACTTGGAGTGACAAGGAAAAGTCTAAAGAGGTTAATCTACCATCAAAATTAATGTAGAGATTTTTTCGATATATTTTTAGATGACAGCTCACAAACCTTTCATATCCCCTCGCTAAGTTCATAGAATGCTGTTATTTACTTAGAAGACTTATGTATCTATAATCTAAATACATAGCTGGAGTGACAAGGACAAGTCCTGAGAGGTTAATCTACCATCAAAATTAAAAAAGAGATTTTTCCGATATATTTTTAGATGACAGCTCACAAACCTTTCATATCCCCTGGCTAAGTTCATAGAATGCTGTTATTTACTTAGAAGACTTATGTATCTGTAATCTAAGTACATAGCTGAAGTGACAAGGATAAGTTTTGGGAGGTTAATCTACCATTAATATCAAAGGGATTTTTTTTGAGGATATTTTTTTAGCTGCCAGCTCTTAAACCTATGATGTCCCCTTGCTAAGTTCATAGACTGCTGTTATTTACTTAGTAAACTTATGTATCTATAATCTAAATACAAAGTTGGAGTGACAAGGACCAGTCTTGAAATGTTAATCTACCATCAAAGTCAAAGTGTTTTTTTTGTGGATATATTATTTGTTGCTGGCTCACAAACCTATGATATCCCCTCGCTAAGTTCATAGAATGCTGTTATTTACTTAGATAACTTATGTATCTATAATCTGAATACATAGCTGGATTGACAAGGACATGTCTTGAGAGGTTAATCTACCATCAAAATCAAAGTAAAGATTGTTGTCGATATTATTGTCGCCGGTGGCTAATAAACCTATGTGTCCCCTCGGTAAGTACATAGAATGATATTATTTACTTAGTATACATATACATCTTTAAAATAAATACATTTTTAGAGTGACACCATCACATTTTTGATATCTTATACTCTTTCTTAAGAAGCGAAAACGTATGATTATTGCATTACGTTTGTTTTTGTTCGATTTATGACTCTGAAACTTTAATGGGATCATCAAATCTCAATTCACTATGAAGGTACTATGTAGTCTTATGTAATTTGTATATTTTTTTTAGATATGAATTCTTCAAACCGATTAAATTACAAAAGACTTTGGGTTTTTGTTAATTCTGAATTCATGTCTATTTAATATATTTTAACGCCTGTTAGGACTTTTTTCAGTTGTTTTTATAATTTCCTTATATTTAAATTAATTTTCCTCTGTAAATAAGGTAAATAAAGCAATTTTTTGGATTCTTCTTAATTTGGTCGGATTATATTGGCCGCTAACTTTTGGCTGCTAACTTCACGCCGGTAGAAAAGTGTAGCTGCTATTTCTGTCTACTCTAGCTTACTCAATCTATATATAAGGTCCCAATAAATTAGTATATTTCCTCTTGAGGGATGAATGTATAGGTCATTAGTAGTCAAAAATTAATATTTGAAAAATAATCCGTGAGAAAAAAACAAAATTCTGGAATTGAACTTAATATCAGTACAAAGTATTAATTTAACCGTTTATCTAATTTATTTTTCCCACGGATTATTTTTTGATATAATTTTTTTATTACTAATGACTTGTACATTCATCCCTCAAGAGGAAATTCACTAATTTATCAGGACCTTATATATCTCTATATTTAAAAATGAACCCCTATTTCTCTTGGTCACGCCAAAACTTGAGATCGACTTGACCGAATTCATGCAACTTTTTTTTTAGTTTTCTAATACTTTGTAGATGGTTCTTACGGAAAAATCTTAAGAAAGTGTCGGGTGAAACCGCGGGAGACAGCTAGTAGATATATCAATTAGACTCGTTGGATATACAGTAGATAATACACTTGGGTAAAATCTGTCAAACTACAGTAGACTGGCACTTCAATAACTTATTTCTTTTTAAAGTATGTCGAAACAGAAACCGATGTATATTATCTATCGACAGGTTGCGAAATCAATTTAAGGTAATTAACCAAATTAGGTCACATTCATGATAGTGAGTCCCTGAGAAACGATTAGAAAGAATATTAATTCGATATTAAGTGGGGTTTTTTCATAATTACTATGCTTAGTAATGGATTTAACTTTTAATTTACAAATGGAATACTAAATAAAATATTCACAATAAAAATGGAAAACAAAAAGATCATATAAGTGAATAAATAAAAACCGGCCAAGAGTCTGCGTCTGACTCGCGCACGAGGGTTCCGACCTTCCTTGGACGTATAATTTCTTAGATTGGAGTATTTCTAAACTCTGAGGTTTGGGCCATAAATGTAGAAAAAAACTTGACCGCATAACTAAATTTGTATGTGAAGGGATTTTGATGAAACTGGTAGAAAAGCTAGTTAGGAACATAGTTCTATTTTTCCTGTAATATGAATATCAATGTCAATCTACTGTAATTATTGCAGTTTTATAGCTTTGCGAACGTTGGAGATAAGGGGGGAATGGTATATTTTATATAATTTTTCATCTGTAGTCAAAAACTACGCAATATCAAAGAAAATAAAAACCAGATTTGAAATGTCACGAAGCCCTTTTATATGATACTCCATTTAAACTTTTACCCCCACTTTGAAATTTCGGTCCCCCCATATTGGTCCCTTTTTTAAAGAAACTTAAACATATTTTTTGAAATTTTTCATTTCCAATAAGATTGCGTAAGCAATATTTATAACTATCCCCAAATCGTTCGTGGTTGCAGTATACCGCTGTGGCAGACGGACGGAGAGGCACTAAACGTTCTTTTTTCACCATTGAGGTTTGGAACCCTAAAAAGAAGAAGCACACACAGACTAGCTAATCCAATCGCTTTTAGTTGATAGTATGCCCAGAACGCTGACGGCATTGCCACGCTGTATCACGATGCTAATCCTCTGGTCAAGGTATTCCTTAGCCAGTTAATTAACTGCGGTATTCTGTAAGGTAGGTAGGTCCCCAGATAGATTCCATATTGTCAGAGATTCCCAGGAGCATAAATATCATCAGTTATTTTTTTTATGACGGAATCGTTAATCAAGCGTACGGCCCGCCTGCACCACACGAAACATCGCTCACACGTTACCGACCTTTCCCCCCTCCCCAGAGAGTTTTGGCGACCTTACTTATTTGGTATTCTGTTAGGTGGAGGTACCCAGTCGAGCTGCTCTTTGAGCGAATAAACGCTACCCTCTAACTCTCATAAGAGGCACGATGCCCTATGAAAATCTTTGCTCTCATAATGCATCAAACCTTACAAAATTTTTAATCAACTTAAAAAAAAAGGAGATTATTAAATCTTGTAGTTTACTAGTAGCCGTGCGAGTAGGGTAGAACTACTTATGGTAGAACTATTATTTTTACGTAGTATTTAGGTATATACTCTGAGATATAACTAATTATATGAAATTAAAGTTACAAGAGCGCCTGCCCACTGTGGAAATAACCAACTAACCCAAACACAAGAAGTAGTGAACCAAATATATTATCTGAAAAAACGTATACACAATGGTTTAAACCTTGATTCCGGTTTCAGTGTTATCTTCACACATTCAACTGTGTTTGGCTGTAGAAGTCGGCGAGCTGAGGCATTAAGATATACCTACATAAAAAAAGTATTACACCGACAGACTGCGCGGAAAATGGTTTAGTTTAGACGCATACCAATTTAATTTATTAAAAAATAATTTTAGGAGAATTCCAGACAAAGTGATTTTAGTGTTAATATGAGCGATTATTAGAGATTTTATTTTAGAATTTTCTACATTCGTGATTAATTTTCTTGTTAGAAGGTATTTAATAAAGCAGCAAAATGGTGCACAAACTTCACATTCAGGAAGTAAATCCAGTGGTGGTTTCTAGATTCAGATCGGTAGCTTCACAGGTATGTAATGGAATTAGATTTTTATTTTTTGTGTTCAGTTTCTTTATCAATAAGTATTTGTCTTTTGCATTTAGATGTTTAATACATTTTGTGACTAAAATAACTAAGTAATTCAACAACCAATGCATTAAAAATATTGTTCAATTATTCTGGATATATTCGAGAATATTAGGGTCCGTGAGTATTACGAGAGGCATGATCACTACCAGGGGCCCAAGTCAGCTATTTCAATTGTGTTCCAATGATCTTTCAGTGGTGTCAAAATTGTATTATAATGACACTATTCTGTTAGTAAGTAGACTACCAAAACGTTAAATGTCACAATTTTGACCCAACTGAAAGTTCAATGGAACACAATTGAAATAGCAGACTTGGGCCCCTGTTGGCTGCTACAAGGTCCCCACTCCCCAATGACTTAGCTGTAACATTATGGTTCGTAAGGGTAAGCTAGAAGAATTATCAAGTCACCAGGGTCGTAATGACCAGTTAATAGATACAATTAAGTCCATAGAATTGTGTTTTTAGAATGTGACAAATGATCTATCATTATAGCACAGATTAAGTAATAGTTACTACGCTAATTATAGTGCTTATTAAGTTCTTCTCGAACAGGAATATTATGGAAATATTCCTGTTCACACAGTTCTTATTTATAAGGAAGGCTATTTACGCTGGCTTTTCTTTTATATAGATGGCTATTTTAGATACAAAATATTCGGACAAAAAAAAGGTAATTTAAATTTAAGTATCAAAGAAAAAGATGTATAATTTAATCAACACAAAATAAGTAATGAGTATGCTCTAAAAAAGGTAACTAAACAGAACAACTAAAAAGATGAAAAAATACAATACTTTGTACTTTATGCTACAAGTGTTCAGAGTTGATAAGGGACCCGAGAATGTAAATGAGAATGTTATCAATGCAAACTATGCACAGGCGCATCATACAACGTTTTTCAATACACTTGCGGTTAAAAAAACTTTTCAATGTGGAAAAAAACACAATTGTATTTTCTGAAGTAGATTTTTTGAATAATCAAACACGATGAGAACGTTCATAAATATGGCGCACAAGTTATTTTTGACAGCGATGCGCTGTAGCCCGATCTTTAACCGACGAAAAAAAAAATTTATCTTTTTTTTATGTATACCGCGCATAACTTTTTACAGAGAAGTCCGATTTTTTTATTGGATAGGGTTTACGTCGAAGTTGGTCCCATATAAATTTTGATAAAAAAAAGGAATTAGATAAATAATAAATCCCCCCCTAAGGGTGGGAAAATAGGAGTGATTTATTGTTCACTCACCGATTTTAATTGCGAGGTGTGTATAACATTATAAAAGTAATCAAACATTAAGCACGTAGTAAATAGTAGATTATAGCAAAATTATAAAATAAAAACTTTTTAACAAAAAAAAATAACCACCGAAAAAACTGAAAAGCAAAAAATAATAAACCTTTTAAATATACAAATATTACAAAAAAATACATACCTACGTAGGTTATTGGTTTGTCCCCGACTGGAAAACCTTATAAAATTGAAGTTATATTCAAAATTCTATATATTTAAAAGGTTTATTATTTTTTGCTTTTCAGTTTTTTCGGTGTTTTTTTTTTTGTTAAAAAGTTTTTATAATCACATCAATTGAATTGAGTATAATTATTATTAGTATATTGATTATACCTTTCATAAAACTGAGCGGTACCTAATTCACACGGCATGTGATCATTACACTCTCAGCTCTCTTATCGCTTAATACCGCCTCGTGTGTAATTGTGTAATGAACAACTTTGCAATTCCCCCCTTAAATTTCTGAAAGCTAAACAAATTCGCAAAAACAACATACACGTTAGTTTCAAGAATATTCATTTTATAAGATTTTGTGAGTATCACAAAAGTGAGGTCACGGTATCGCGAATAATGTCTCTTGCTAATTTTAAAGATATCTTTTAAAAAATATAAATGACAGTGATTTTCTATAACGAACAAACTTTATCTACATTAAATGCCCGTCGTAACTTATTTAATTAGATAAGGATTAATATTATAATGGGTCAAAATAGCAGCGAAAGTATAACCCACAAAAAATTAAATCTCAATGGAATAAAAATGGTTACTGTGGGTTATCCATAGGATATAGACATATACCATCGCGGACTATTTTGTAGATACTTTTAAGATACACAATTCCGTTATACCTAATTTTGATATATCTCGTAAAGTTTAGTCAGCGTTAGCAAAGAAAGAGCAAAAAAATCAAAATGTTCTGTATATATAAACCTTCCTTGAAAAATTATCTAACTGATAGTGAAAACCGCATCAAAATCCGTTGAGTGGTTTAGAAGCAGTTAGCGGATATAAACAAACAGACAGACAGAAGCGGAAAGCGACTTCATTTTATGCTATGTAGTGATGAAAAATAATTACTAATGTATATAGTATTTACTCTGAGCTAATAGGTTCTTTTCTGGATGCTATTCTTAAATCATGATCATCATCATCATCATCTGCCTGCCCTGTTCCCAATCAATTGGGGTCGGCGCAATATGTACGCTTCTTCCAATCATCTCTTCTATCCGTCATACTAGTATCCACTTAAATATTGTTTGTGAATTATGTTGTAAAATGATTACAGAGGAGTTTAAATAGTACCTCGACCATATCATCATGCCTACCTTAGACTTATAGGTACCAGAATCTTTGCCTTTGTTACGTGTAAAGGAAGCATAATCTATGCTTGCGTTTTGCCTCTATTTTATATCACAATCCGTAATTACGAACATTCAATTTAAAATTTACTTGCAGGTCATAGCGTCGACGTGTTCATACGTGCTTCTCCTGGATTTGGGCATGGCGATCAGCTTTGCCACCATAGCTATACCGGATCTACTAAATGCGAAAGAAGGGCTATCTCTAGATGAAAACCAAGTATCATGGTTTGGTTAGTTATTTTCCTTTACCTATCATTTATTACCTATAGGTTTATACTAAGTCAGCAAACAAGCGTTAGGCTCTCCGAGTGATAAGCAGCTACCGCAGCCATATGGATCAAAGAAAAATAAATAACGTAAGCTTTTTTACCGACTTTGTGGTATAAAAAAATCGACGATATGGACCATTGCAACACCTCTTCATGCATGTTATTTAAAGAAGATTTCCAATATAAACTGTACCCTTTAAGCCACTATTTCATATAAACCTAGAACTAGGTCAGAACTAAGTTCTAGTTATACCGGTATTAATCATTAATCAATAAAATAATAATCAATACAATGGTGTCCAAAACCAGATTGATCATTAATATATGCTTAGCAATATGCTGGCTCGCAGGTTTGCACGGTGTAATAATTATGTCAAGAGAACCCTTTTTAAAACATACCGCCAATCATTTTACACCTGCAGCCGTAAAAATCGTAATTTTGACCAAAATGGTGATCCACCTTTGAGACGTTCAATAATAATGACTTTATTCAGATAGAAAGATATAACATTCATTTATTACACATAAATGAGAATACCTATTGAAGTTCCCTTCTACACATCCACATCTGTATCTGTTTGCGTATTCTCTTGCTCTAGCTTTTCTAGTAATTCTAATTTACTATTTATTCTAGATCCTAATTTTATCTTCTCATCTTTTAAATTGCCTTCCTCGTTTTGTATGAGGATGGACTCCCTGTCAATGGCGACAGTTACTTCATTTTTCGTGTCCGTATAAAGTATACCTCATCAATCTCCATTTGTTTTCCTTATAACATCCACAATTTTTATCCAATACTTTTAATGTTAGTGCGTGTCACTCTTATATACCAGGCACTCCTTGGTTCATCCATGGTTACTCCGATACAACCATTCAGGTACCAGTTATCTTTAAATTAAGGTAGTTGTATGGTGGCTGCTGCTTGAATGGTTGTTTGGACAAGGAGACTACTCTCAGCCAGACGACCGACCGACCGACTGAAGAATGAGGAGTAGCACTAGTTAATCATCATCATATTTATAATCTAGTGTTTTAACGGTATCTCAAATAATACATAAGAACGTCCAAAGATATCAGATATGCAAAATGAGAACGAATATGTTATTTATGGTATTGTTATATGATATTATAATATTTTAACCGGATTTTTCTCCATCTCATCAAAGCCAAGATAAACCAAGTGTTCTGTCAATAATGGCACATATAATACATTTTGAGATAACAGACAAAGCAAGACGGTAAGTATAATAAAACTAACATTGTAAGATATGAATGTTAGAAGAAATTACAAAGCATATTCTTAAAATGACTTGCTAAGTATTTAATTATCTGATTAAGTGATTAATCAATAGCCGAGGCAATCACAAGTGACAGACACGCCATATCACAGTTAATAAAGATTACTAACTTCGTAAATAACTACAGTAAATGAAAGCTCGTAAAGTACTTTCTATGACTACGTCAAAAAATAATTCAATGTATCAAGAAAGCGCTAAGCCAACGCTAAGCACAAATTGTATAATGTTAGAGACCTAGCTCTCAGAATAACTCTGAGAGTAGATTCATATCAAATGCACACACTAGTAGGTACTTGATGTTTTTTTTTTCAACTGGAGTCGTAGCTTAATAACCTTTCGTGTCGATATTTTATAAAATTATAAATATATATTTGTTTAATTTTTTTTTTAATCTTATTCAATTTTCAGGCAGCATTTCATCTCTAACGCAACCTTGCGGAGCATTTCTATCCGGACCCTTAGTGGACTACTTCGGCCGAAAGAGAGCTTGCTTACTTGTGAACATCCCACATTTAATAGCCTGGATCCTCATGTACTTCTCATGGAACCTGCCATCATTGTTCATAGCTAATGCCTTGCTTGGAATTGGAAATGGGATAATGGAAGCGCCTGTCAATTCCTATGTTAGTGAGATAAGGTGAGTATCTTCTTATACATTGACTGAGAGACGACGTAAAGCCTAAATCGGTGGATCTAGAGATTTGAATTGGGATGAAATATATATTGAGTACAGTCGAGGACATAAATATGTATACACTTAGTAAATTTCAACAACGGTTTCCTCTTAAACTACTGATTGAAATTATGAGATATTATAAAGGCAGAATCTTCTAACATATACTATTATGATTTGTGTAATAGTTTAACACTTAAATGTTAAACATGCGAGAAAATCGCTTTTGAATTTCAAAAAGTGTATACATATTAATGTCCTCGACTGTACCTTAGAGTTGCACTGGTGATTCTTTTGGTCAGTCAAAGTAGTTTTACCGACGCGACACTCAATAGTTGTCATTAGGTAATAAATAAAGGGAACTAATTTTTTGAGCTGTTATTTAAATATTCGAGATGTTATTATGATCAGTTGAAAAACATATTGAGCAGTTATTTAATTTAATGGCGGTTGATTAATTATTGCGACAGTAAAACATGGACAGTAATAAAAAATCAATTAGTCGGTTATTTTATCATACAATGTCAATTCTATAAATAATTGAGTAGTCCAATAACTGAATGAGCGGTAAAAATGATGGAATGAGCGGTTCAATAAATAGTTCGGCAGATCATAGCGAGCGGTGACACCCGAACTCAAATTCATTGAAAAGAGAGGTAAATGTTCGTTAGTTGGGCGGAGCTTATTAGCGCGGGTGGTGGAAGCGACCAATCACGTAATCGTTTAAATTACGAATAAAAGTTCCTATTATTATTATACAATTTGTTTTATTTAATTCCTTCAGTCAAAGCAAAAGTAATTTAATTTTTCATTACTAATTAATTACTGTTTTTAGGCTTCCGTACCAAAAAGGTAAAAAGGAACGGGAACTAATTTTTTGAGCTGTTATTTAAATATTCGAGATGTTATTATGATCAGTTGAAAAACATATTGAGCAGTTATTTAATTTAATGGCGGTTGATTAATTATTGCGACAGTAAAACATGGACAGTAATAAAAAATCAATTAGTCGGTTATTTTATCATACAATGTCAATTCTAAAAATAATTGAGCAGTCCAATAACTGAATGAGCGGTAAAAATGATGGAATGAGCGGTTCAATAAATAGTTCGGCAGATCATAGCGAGCGGTGACACCCGAACTCAAATTCATTGAAAAGAGAGGTAAATGTTCGTTAGTTGGGCGGAGCTTATTAGCGCGGGTGGTGGAAGCGACCAATCACGTAATCGTTTAAATTACGAATAAAAGTTCCTATTATTATTATACAATTTGTTTTATTTAATTCCTTCAGTCAAAGCAAAAGTAATTTAATTTTTCATTACTAATTAAGTACTGTTTTTAGGCTTCCGTACCAAAAAGGTAAAAAGGAACCCTTATGGTGCGACTTCGTCAGTCAGTCCGTCCGTCCGTCACACCGCTATATATCGAAAACTACTTTACCACCTCATTGTTTATAGAATTGCTTAGAATGAGATTTCTTACCGATAAATTCCGATTTATTACTGCCCACACGTAACCGCTCGTTCAATAATTTTTACCGCCCATTTAATTATTTCCTGCTCAATTATATATTCACTGATCCATTTCATTATTTTTTATTACTCATTTTTGTTTACTTTACTGCTTAGTTTTAACTGCTGAACTAGTTATTAAACGTGCCATTTATAATTTTTAACTTACCAAAACCGCTATTTACAACTGCCTCTTTAAATCAGTGCCAAAAGGAACCCTTATGGTGCGACTTCGTCAGTCAGTCCGTCCGTCCGTCACACCGCTATATATCGAAAACTACTTTACCACCTCATTGTTTATAGAATTGCTTAGAATGAGATTTCTTACCGATAAATTCCGATTTATTACTGCCCACACGTAACCGCTCGTTCAATAATTTTTACCGCCCATTTAATTATTTCCTGCTCAATTATATATTCACTGATCCATTTCATTATTTTTTATTACTCATTTTTGTTTACTTTACTGCTTAGTTTTAACTGCTGAACTAGTTATTAAACGTGCCATTTATAATTTTTAACTTACCAAAACCGCTATTTACAACTGCCTCTTTAAATCAGTGCCATAAATAAATATCATTGTGATTAGAATGAAAATATTATAAAGAGTAATTGCCGGCTCTTCTCAGCAAATGCAACCTTCCGAATCGGCATTAGAGTATTAGAGTCAGACTCAGGGCCGGCTTTACCTATAGTGCAGGGCACGCGGGCGCCCGGTCTATACTAATGCGTATTTTCGCGCTTTCCTATACCGAAATGGAAGTCCCACCCATCTCTGTGGTAGACTGCCCGCGTGCACCCAGTGAGTGCCCAAAAAAGGCGACAGATCAGACCCGGCGAATTACAGGCCGATCACCATCACCTCCCTTCTCTCTAAAGTGATGGAGCAAGTGATCAACACGCTACTATTGAGATACCTAGAAGATCACAATTTGTTAAGCGACCGTACGGCTTCCGCTACGGTCGCTCTGCTGGTGACCTCCTAGTGTATCTCACACACCTTTGCCGTTTGGTCACTCGCCATCGAGAGTCAAGGTATGGCATTGGTAGTGAGCCTAGATGTGGCGAAGGTTTTTAATCCACCCGTTTTACAACAACTGGTCAAAATGTAACTAGTTTTCTATTTCGACCGCGCGCCTACTAGAGGGCGCCAGGGTACTGATTGCACCCGGGCGCTACGTGGCTAGAGCCGGCCCTGGTCAGACTATATATACTATAAGTGCTTGTGAAGGTCTCTTTGAAATAAATGATTTGAATTTTGAAATGGATGATAAACGCGCTTGGCGTAGTTATAGCTATATACATATATTGACAGTATATATAACTGTTATCTTTCAAATGTTTTTGTCATCGAAATGACATATAATAATGTCTATCTTATAACATTTCCTAATATTTTGATATGTATAGATAAGATTTTAGGTCAATGCTAATATTTGTCTAGTTAGATTTCCCAATACTAGACGTAGAATTTTTGAAATGTAAAGGTGCGACTACGCTACGCGAACTGAGCATGAGCGGAGCAGGAATTCGGGAAGCGTAGGAAGCGTAGACGGACTTGCGAGCCATGAACGAGCATTTGGCTCGCGCTCGACTGCGTTCCGCCAATTGTCAGTTTTTGACATCGAACAATTAACCCAAAGAAGCGCAATGACGTTCATTTTGGATGAAATGTATTCCGCCAATTTCCCACCGACGACAACGCGCTCTGATTGGCTAAGTCAAGCACGCATGCAATCTGATTGGCCAAGTCAAAAACACACGATGCAGTGATTGGTGCTTACTGTTCAAATTCAGTGACAAATCACTGACGAGTTTCGGAATTTGGTTGTTCATTATTACTACTCTAAAGGGATCTTTCCTCGATGGTTTTTGATGAACACAGGGACATTGAATATTCTGTGACAGGGATTCGCATCGCGGTCGTGTTGTAGGCGCGTTGTACGTCTACACTTGACATGGCGAGCGACGAACGAAGAATGGCTCAGCTCGTGCTCGGTTCGCCTAGCGTACACGCACCTTTACAATGGGGGATAAATATAATGAAATCACCAAAAAGAAATTGCGCGTATTTGACACCGACTACAACCGAGCGCGCCTGTAGTTGTCGCTCGCGGATTCAAGTGTGGACTTACATCGAACCTAATCCTTACGAGCAACGCCGCTATCGACGACGCGCAGGCGCGCTCGGCTCGTGTTCGGTTCGCGTAGCGTAGACCCACCTTTACAATGGGGGATAAATATAATGACCACCAAAAAGAATTTGCGCGTATGTGATACCGACTACAGCTGAGCGCGCCTGTAGTTGTCGCTCGCGGCTTCAAGTGTGGACTTACATCGAACCTAATCCTTACGAGCAACGCCGCTATCGACGACGCGCAGGAGCGCTCGGCTCGTGTTCGGTTCGCGTAGCGTAGACTCACCTTTAGACAGCGAATGTTAGAGAGAGAAGAAAGATACAGATATAATTTTAGAATAGTAACAGATATACTAAACATCGTTTAAAAAACTTATTTACAGTGAACCATCAATCCGAGGAGCATTATGTACAGTTATTCAATTGTTCTTATCTCTGGGTATCTTCGCCATGTACTTACTTGGTGCAGTCCTGCCGTGGCGGGAGGCCGCCCTCATCTGCGTTGCATTTCCTATTGTTGCTATTTTATTGGTATTGCTTGTAAGTATATTACATACACCATATTCTAGTGCTAATGTCATTCTTTCAAAATTTCCGAATCAAAAAGGTATAAAGGAACCCGTTTGGTGCCACTCCGTCCGTCTGTCCGGCTATCCGTCTGTCTTTCTATCCGTCTGTCTTTCTGTCACAGCGGTACATTTCAGTAACCGCTAATGCTATTGATTTATACACACGGCTACAGATCAATCTATACATTTCTAGTTAAAGCTGACCTCCCATTGTACGGAAATCCTATACAGTGCGAGTGACTGAAATTTCAAAGTAGATAAATGAGATATCATTATATCCGGTTTTTTTAAATCAATGATACTTAGCTTGGCGTGCCTTTTGGTATTTGGTAACGAAAAATAATTTTTATACTAGTTTCGAAATAATTAAAATTGAAAATTCCTACAGTGTGAACCTTTTTCAGTACCTACAGTTATCTTGAATCAAATAAACAATAATTCTACTTGTATTTCAGGCACCAGAAACTCCAGTATGGCTTCTATCACAGGGTAGGGAGAAAGAAGCATTGAAATCACTCTGCAAGCTCCGTGGCTGGACCACTCCAGATAATGTTCGTAAGGAATTCGACGAGCTGGTCGTGTACTCCAAGGACTTGCAACTCTGTGTCATTTGCCAGACTGAAAATCAGAAGCCACAGAATTGTGCGCATGATAAGATGAATGCTTTTAAAAGGTAAAATGTTCTACTGTTTTGTGTAACTTAAACAATATTCATTAATTCATAAAAAGTCAACAAGACTAATATAGCCAAGGTACAATGGCCAAGGAGTATTTAAACCTCCATGGTACGCACGGCTACAGATCAAGCTATACACTTCCAATATAAGCTGACCTCTCATTGTACGGAAATCCTATACAATGCGAGATCCGCTTATACTGGAAATTTATAGCTTGATGTGTAGCCGTGTGTACCTAACTACCTATCGCACAGAAAGCAACTGTTACTAAATATTACGGACACTTTATGGCACCGGAAAAAAATTATACCCGTAATTGTACCTATTGTTAAAAAATGTCTCATAAACATTTCTTTGTCACTGTAATTTATCATTTAAATATCCGTTCAGGGTATATTAGCATTTTACGTTTATTTGTTTCATAAGTATTCTTAGAAAGGCGTTATTTAGCTTTCCTGTTTAAGTGGTACCTATTGGTAGTTTTATTAAGTTCTACTACATATTTTGTACCTAAAGAAACCTTCCTTCAAGGCAGATGTGGAAGAATAACCAACTATCTCTGGCACCAGTCTCTTACAAAACAGGTTTTCAATAGGTTTTCAGTTAGTTCTAGTTTAGTTAGTAAGTGTAAGCAGAGTACTACAGGTCGGTTAACGAAAGCTGGCACGTTCACAGTACTCACACATATGCAATTTCAGGATACGGTATATTTTATTATATTATTGACAAAACAATAACTGTCTCCTTCATACTCACAAGCCTGACCGCGCACGAGAGAGACGGATAGATGCATGACGGCGCATGCAGTGCGACGTGAACATGTGTTGAACGTGCCAGCTTTAGTTAACCGACCTGTACGTACGTACAAGACTACTACCTAAGCAAGGAACCTTTAGTGAGAGAGAATAGAATAAATCCGCATATTAGAAGATAGATTTAAATAAATTTAGTTACAAAAAAAAATCAATACCAAACTTTGCTATTAAAACTTTTCAGGAAAATGCTCAAGTGTAAATACGTGATGTTTTGTAAGGAGACCATGAGGCCGTTAGTGCTGGTGATGCTATACTTCACATTCTATGTGATGAGCGGGCTCACACCCATTAAACCTAACATGGTCAACATTTGTGGAGCACTTGGAATGGCTGATGATGGCAAAAATGTTATGGTAAGAACTGAATACATTTGAGTATAATGTTATAAAATAAGGAATTTTGTGAAAATAATTCTTTCCATTATTTTCCAGGTCATGGTTGGTGTTATCACCTTGGTCACAAGCATTTTTGTGGTTAGCATCATCAAATTCACCGGCAAAAGGAAGCTTGCCCTTACTGCCATGCTTGGCACTGCCTTATCCTGTACAGCACTCAGCGTGTATGCTAAAATTAATATACCTGATTCAGTATTCTCATACGATACATCAACATTCCCTAAGGAAACTAGACGTCTTCCTTTAGTACTATTCTATTTATTGACTACATTCACAGGACTAAGTGTACCATGGGTTATTCTAGGAGAAGTGTTTCCCTTCAGGTAAGATTTCTTTTACTGCTTTGTATATCGTAGTTTTTTTTTTTATACCTCTTTGGTTTTGATATTAAATTTTGAAAGAACAGGATGATTTAATGAATGTTCTTACAGGCTTAACTTTATTAGGAAACTTATTTGAATTCGATAAATTTATTTTAGTTATCTTTGCAGGAGTCGCGCTTCAGCCCAAGGAATAGGAGCTGCTAGCAACTACATCATTACCTTCCTAGGTTCAAAGACTTACATCGACCTTGAAACCCATGGTAAACTATGGGGCACCTTCGCAACCTACGCCGGCTTTGGATTTGTAGGAACCATATACTTATATTTCTTTATGCCGGAGACAGAAGGCAAGACTCTCCAAGAAATTGAAACTTACTTCAACGGTGAATTCAAAACATTTGCCGATGATCCAGTCATCAATGCCGTGAAGAGATTAAAACGATAATTTTGGTTGGGAATCGGCGGAATAGCTTTGAATCAAAATGAGTGGCATTGTGCTTCTTTGGGCTGTACGATGCCTACATTATATAAGTTCATAAACGTTATTGTGTCAAATGGAGACATTTTTAATTAGTGCTAGTGCTCGAAAAGAACGAACAAATTATGTTCATTGATATTATTTATTAGGTCATGGAAAACGATTCAAACCACTGCTCTAAATGCAGTAATAATAAAAAACTGCGCTCTAAGGTTATCTTATCCTTACAAAGTTACTGGTTGGATTGAGCTCCGAACACTTCATATTGGATCGACTTGTTTATTTGAATGATTAGGTTTAAGTATTCACGATATTTATAACTTTAATTAATTAATAAAATAATGTTAAGGATTGTATGTTTTCATATTTTATTGGGTAGAACATAGTTGTTGTAAATAAATATACTTACTTTTTATAAATTGTTTATAATAAATATAAGTAAAACGAGGTTGTATGTTTCCGCTTTGGCTTCGCTGCCAGCCTTCTGGGAAACTTGCCTTTAATCGGAAGCAGCGGCAGGCTTGAGGAAATTTTCTATATTGGGTGGAGATTTCGAGATGGCATATTTTCGAAACCTATGTTGGGTTAGTCATGCTGAACAACTTTTACTATGGGACCAACAATGAATTCTCACTCTCTCACACTTTATCTTTCTACGACGACTGACACCTTTGCTATAACACAAAATATCAAGAGTACTGGTAGCTAGTGCAAGAAAATAATAATGGACCTACCATTTGATGAGGAAGGGGGTATGACCGCTCATGTGAGCATTTTTATCCACAAACATATCAATAAAAAAAAAAAGAGTATTGTATGTAATAACGCGTAGCGTAGACGCAAGCGCACGTGTCTTGTGTCGAATCCATTTTGACGTTTAAAATATTCACGTGCTAGACTTCGAATAATAAAATAGCACTTTGTTGTAGTTAACAAAGCGATGAAAAAATAAGAACATTCACATAAGAGCCATATTGTTTTCCCATGATGCACGTCATGCTATTTCTTTAAAGTGAGATAAAAAGACTAAGATGGACTAAGACTTTGGCGGTGCTCGTTGTAGGTTCGTTCGTGGCTCGGCTCGTGCTCGGTTCGGACCTCCGGATATACCAATTTTTTTATATAACTTTTAGTGGCATTTTTATTTTCTTTAAAATTCAGGTCGGGGTTAGTTTTAAAAAGTTAGTTAGTTTTAGAAAGTTATTTAAAAAAAATATATTTTCGGAGGTCTGATTTTTTCCCCTTCCCACTCCCCAATGACCTTACTCACGCGCAGGAACACGACAAAGTTATTTTTATTTGGCTGCGGTATTCTGCAAAGTGGAGGTACTTCCCCAGTCGAGCTGCTCTTTGAGCGAATAAACGCTATGCTCTACCTCTCTTAAAATTATATATTTTATTTTTTTTATTTCTCATCATAAGTCAAAAACTACACAACACAAATGAATATAAAAAACTGTTTTGGAATATTCAAATAAAGCCGGACAGACGGACACCATAAGGGTTCCTTTAAAAAGAATTCCTAGCTTTTTTATAAAACAAAATAAATTATCATAAAAAACAATATTAGACTTTAATTTATTTAATAACAGCGTCAACCCTTCAAAGAGCTTGAACTTACTTACCTATATCATCTTTCCCACAATTCATCCATATCTTTTTTGGTCTTATGTCATCAGCATAATAATATCAATAAGGTCAACATCACCACGACCTTGGATGAACCATAAGTAGTATAACATTCAGAGACAATATCAATGTAGCTTCCAATCAGTGAAATAATTTTAAGAATCAGACCCTTAGTTCCTGGGACATTCCTCACACACGGCCATCTGATACCAAACTAAGCAGAGCTTGTACTAAGGAAACCAGATAACTGATATAATACATAATTACTACTTTTTTTTTGTAAATAGGTACATACTTAATATACATAATTACACCCAGACTCAGGGCATACAGACATGTTCATGCACACAAATGCATGTCCTGTGTGGGAATCGAACCCACGACCTGCGGCGCTATAGGTTAAGAGAGTTAAGACTCCACGTCTTAACCAACTGCGCCAACTGGCCCGTCAAAGTTCCGGGGATTACTTCCTGCGTCCAAACTTACAAACCTTTTTTAATCATAGCGTACTTGTAGTGTACTAGGTTAGACCAGTTATTGATAAGCCTATTACTATTCTTTCAATATTTCAACTATTGTATGTCAACGTTGCTCGATCATAGAAAAGTAAAAAATATATTTGAGAATTCAGTGTAGGTCCCATAGTAAAAGATGTTCAGCATGACTAATCCAACATAGGTATCGAAAATATGCCATCTCGAAATCTCCACCCAGTAGTTACAAGAGCGCTTCCCACTATCGATATAACCAACAAACCCAAAGACAAGAAGTAGTGATCATCTCAAAAAAACGTTAAACCTTGATTAAAGTTTGTTTTATCTTCACACATTTAACTGTGTTTGGCTGTAGAAGTCGGCTAGCTTTGGCAAGAATATATACAGAAAAAATATTACGAAATCGACAGTCGACGCGGTAAATGGTTCAGTTTAGACGCATACTAATTAGGAGAATTTAGGCAAAGTGATTTTAGTGTTAATATGAGCGATTACTAGATATTATTTTTGAATTTTCTACATTTAATTTATTAGTATTTAATAAAGCAGCATAATGGTGCACAAACTTGACATTGAGGAAGTCAATCCAGTGGTGGTTTCTAGACTTAGATCGATAGCTTCACAGGTAAAATTGGATTCCATTATTTTTATTTTTCTATTGTTCAGTTTCTTTATCAGTCTTGGTTTATAGTTTAATTTTAAAAAATGTGACATAAGTAACTGATTCGATAGCCAATGCATAATGAATTTTACTAAAGTATTAGAGGGAATAAAATATTGTTCTATTACTCTGGATACATTCGAGAATATTAGCACGATATTAGGGTCCGTGATTATTATGACCAGTTGAAAGGTAAATAAGTTAAATGCATACTTTGACAAAGTCATCATTATAGCACATTATTTATTAGTATTATTATTAGTACAGTATTTATTAGTTTTATTATTATATTCATTAAAGAAGCCTAATTATGTTGGCTTTTCTTTTATTGTTGGGTATTTTAGATACTTACTGATTCGTTTTTCATTTTACTGAACTTTTACTTTTTGTGAAATTTAAAAATTATTATAGCGTTGTTAAAATATGTTCCTACAAACGTACATACCTATTTTACTTTTGTCCATCGGACATTAATAAGTATAGATTAGATGTTGATTATTTCGAGATTAAATTAAGACGAGAGGATGGCCTGTTTTTGTGATTTTAAATGGTTCCTATTTCTTATAATAATTAATTTATGGAAAAAAACACAACATAGGAGCAGCATACAGTGGTACCTACAGATTGCATGGTAAAACAATCATTGTTCTAATAACCATAGTAGAGAGAGTAGGTAGTATCCAGAGAGGAAACTGAGTACGTTTGTATGGACCAGACGCCACCCGCATATTCTCTTAATTGTTTTGTCTAATAATCGTTGTGTGACTAATGCATGTTTAACAAAATATTTGACATTGAATTGCCAAAAATGTTGGTCAAATCAAATTTCTTACACTACAATACCATAGAAAAAAAAGTATATTTTAATCAATACAATATAATCTAGATAAGAGTAATGAGTATGCTTAAAATCCAACTAAAAAGTAGTTAAATTATAAATATCCTTTACCATCACCTTAAATGGTCACGTTTCTCAAAGACAATAGGTAGTCAAGGACAATTAGATATACAGGTTTTAGTCACAGTACATCTGTTTACGATAGTCTAAAACAAAATAAAAACTATTTGGACTACACTGTATGTACTTACTATTTTATGGTAAACTCATTATTTCTATATATTTTTATAACAATTTAAAAGAAATAACAATGCCATATGATATTATATCAGAATAGCTTCCTACCCTGCGGATTGACACGTTTTTATTTTAACCCGTTAGGTGCCGAATTTCAGGGCATTCTTTCTTAGTGCCGACCTACGCAAAACACCAGTGCAATTTTATGCTTTTAGACTACAGAATTTAAGGCACTAGGTATCCTTTTATAAAACAAATAATAACATAACGGTACAAACACGTGCAAAATAAACGCAAAACGTGCGAAATATGCGAAAGTATTTTGAAACGTTAAAAACCTGTCAATCGCTTAGATGATGAAAAGAATAATCCCACAGAGAGAGAGTTCTAGAGTTCTGCGTTCAGAGTTCTGGGTTTCGCGTTCACTGTAATCTATGTGGCGCCTTTACAAGTAAAAAAAGTGTATAAGGTGTGAGCGGTAGCGAATATTGCAGAACTCTAGACTGCTTGCTGTGTGAACAATTTTAAATGCGGAATGCAGAACTCTTAACGCAGAACTCCAGAACTCTCTCTGCGTGATTGGCACCATAAAACTAATTACACGCCCGGAATATGAACAAAAGACAATTTTGAAACAAATTATGCCCGCTAATTTGGAGTGTCAGCCCAAGTGTTTCCGCATTATGATGTTAATTTTCTTAGCTCAACTCTTGCTCAAATAGTGCAGTAACTAAATATATACTATAATTATCACTTAACGAGGAGAAAAACTGGTAATTTTCAAAAGTCATCACGTGTTTGTGTGCACATAATAAAGACAACATCATTGTTATTGTTAAAATTATTATTAGTAACTAACAGTAAGTTACTAACACTTTTAGATATTTTCATAATCTTAGTAGGTTATCGAGCAGGCAGATTGTCACCTATTGACTTTGCAAATGTTTCGTCTGTCGACCTCGAAGAGCTCAGTTTATACACTAAATAACACTTTAAGAATTATTAATGGTTCGAACCATACAGACTCCTCATAAAATTGTACTTCTTCGACCGATAGTTTTACTTAAATCATAATTTACACAAAGCGGATGTTAATTTGAAATTGAGAACATTGACCAATGACAAAATTCGTTGGATAAATCTTCCTAGTACTTTTTACTCACCTTGTTTTTATTTATTTACTTAGGTACCTACAAGACTACAATTCCTTTGTTTTTCTGCAGATCGGTACATTTTAAAATTTATCTGTAGTTGTAGTTAAGTAATAACTATTGCAATTTTTTATGTGCTAATAAATCCTCGAGATACCTGCATTTTGTATCTGAAACAAAACCAAATTCGCCACATTGTCTATAATGCTTGCAAAAACTATAAAAGTCAGTTTCAAGGATGTTCAATTTGTCTAAGGCTAAATAATAATTATTGTACACTTGCAAAGATTTACTTTGGAAAACTTGGCCAACTCGCCAAATAAAGAACGCTTTAGTTTTTTTACTTATCGGCTTAGTCAAACTATTATATTCTTTATAGACAATTCGATGCTACATGTAGGTACAATTAACAAGAAGCTCTAATAGGATGTATTTATTACTATTGTTTATTTCTCTATTTGTTTATTCTGATATCTCAGGCATATCATCATGCCTACCAATAGGCACTTAATTTAAATATTATATCGTAACACATAAGTGCAGTCAAAAAATCGTAGCTTACTAGACACACTGATTACAGTCTTTATAACTTCCCTGGCTTCTCAACAGGAGCAGAATCATATCGAAAACGTGTATTTGATATGTTCCTCTACCTATATCCGTAGCCTGTAAAGGTATCTGTATATCTGATAGTTGTCAGGGCCAACAAAACAACAATATAACCCTCATATTAACCGTACTTGTCTTTGACGTCGACATCGGTAAGAGATGGTGGTTGTACCCCTGGTAGTTAAAGTAAGGATTCAATACTTGCAGGTCATAGCCTCGATGTGTCCCTACGTGCTCCTCCTGGATTTGGGCATGGCGATCAGCTTTGCCACCATAGCTATACCGGATCTACTCAATGCGAAGGAAGGGTTATCTCTAGATGAGAACCAAGCATCATGGTTTGGTTAGTTACATGCCATATTTTATTTTTTTAGGGCTCCGTACCCATATGGTTCCAACGGGATCCCTTTACTAAGCCTGCGCTGTCCGTCTATCCGTCCGTGTGTCTGTCAATGGTCTGTATCTTATGAACCGTAATAGGTAGACAGTTGAAATTTTCACAGAAATCTATTGCCACTGTAACAACAAGTAATAAAAATTAAATTAAATAAACTAGAAATTATACTATTATACTAGAAACGTCTTTACGGAACCCTTCGTCGCACTTGGCCAGTTTTGTATAAAATACTAAGTCAGTCAGCAAACAAGCGTAAGGTCGCAAGTACTGGCAAGGTGGTGAGCAGGTACCTTAGCTATACGGACGATTGTATCACCTCTCCATATATCTGATTTAAAGAAGCATGGTTAATCAATAATAATCCTAATGAATACATTAAATGGTGTCCATAATCAGATTGATCATCAATATTTATGCTTAGTAATATAGGTAATAGAGGACTCGAAACAGAATTAAAATTTAATTTTGACCAAAAAGGTGACTACTAACTTTAACTTAAACTACCTTTGAGAATTGCCGAAACGGGATAGATTCAGACTATTCATAGTGCCTGCAAAGGTCTATTTGAAAAAATAACTTTGAATTTCATTTATTTATAACTGAAGTTCACTTCTCCACATCCACATTTGTATCTATTTGCGATAGTTTAGTTAGCCTCTTCCATCTTCTCTTGATCTAACATTTCTAGTAATCCTAATTTACTACTTATTCTTGTCTCTACTACGTTTCCTGTTCCTGGTTCTCGGGCACCAGCTAGATAATGATGGCCGTACTCCATTTTTAGGGTTCCGTAGCCAAATGGCAAAAAACGGAACCCTTATAGATTCGTCATGTCTGTCTGTCTGTCTGTCTGTCTGTCTGTCCGTGTATGTCACAGCCATTTATTTCCGAAACTATAAGAACTATAATGTTGAAACTTGGTAAGTAGATGTATTCTGTGAACCGCATTAAGATTTTTACACAAAAATAGAAAAAAAACAATAAATTTTGGGGGTTCCCCATACTTAGAACCGAAACTAAAAATTTTTTTTTTCATCAAACCCATAAGTGTGGGGTGTCTATGGATAGGTCTTCAAAAATGATATTGAGGTTTCTAATATCATTTTTTTCTAAACTGAATAGTTTGCGCGAGAGACACTTCCAAAGTGGTAAAATGTGTGTCCCCCCCCCCCTGTAACTTCTAAAATAAGAGAATGATAAATCTATAAAAAATATATGATGTACATTACGGTGCAAACTTCCACTGAAAATTGGTTTGAACGAGATCTAGTAAGTAGTTTTTTTTTAATAGGTCATAAATTGAAATTAATATCAAATACTCAGGTCTATACTACCATTTAATTATATACCTACAGGTTTGTACGGAACCCTCGGTGCGCGAGTCTGACTCGCACTTGGCCGGTTTTCGTAATGTGCCTCGTCCATCTCCATTTATTTTTCCCTATAATATAACATCCTCTTTGTTCTAAACTAAGTGTTAATAGTCTTAAGTTATCTCAAAAAATAAAATTACAATGTCCAAAGCATGTCCAAAGATATCAGATATGCAAAATTAAAAAAGAATATTATTATGATAATTGTCATATGTTTAACCGGATTTTTCTGCATCTCATAAAAGCAAAGATAACTAACGCTTCTGTCAATAATGGAATGGCACATATAACAATAAATATAGAGATAAGCCAGACAAAGAAATACCGTAACTATAATAAAAGTAACATTGTAAGGTAGATGTTGGAAACTTGGTACAATGAAAAAAGCACATTCCTAAAACAGACTTGCTAGGTGTCATAGTGATATTTGTAATTATCTATTTAATCACAATCCCTCACAAGAGGTATCGCAAGATTACTCACTTCGTACGTAACTACAGACTACAGTAAATGAAAGCTCGTAAATTGTTTGCTATGATTACCATAACAAGAATTCAATGAATTACAAGAATGTGGCAAATTTGGCTATACCATTAGGATCTAGCTCTCAGATTTTTTATTCAGACCAACTGCCACCAAGCACTCACTCACTAGTAGAGTCCCACAAACTTATCTAGCCCGGTGAGAGAGGCGCTGTTATCGCATTTGGTGGAGCAAAGAACCAATGGCGAAAGCAGACAGATTGACATTTTAAACTGGCGTCGTTAGTTCCTCTTTTGGCCATCACCGAGTCAGATAGTTTTTTCCGCTATTATAGTTATCCTAAGACATGCTGATCAAACCATCCCTGGGGGCCTACCACAAGCTCTTAAAACAAGGTTAATATAACCTTATTTGTATTTTGTCTTGTTTTGACGTTGGATGTCAAAGAGGGACAAAAGACAAATAAGGTTATTTTAACCTTGTTTTAAGAGCTTGTGGTAGGCCCCCTGATCCCAAACTAAGCAGCCAGCTACTATGGAAACCAGACACAAAATATTATACTTCTTTTTTTGTAAATACTAAATATACATAATGTATATACATAAATAACATTACAAATAATGTTCATAATTCTCAGGAAGCCTTTCAGCTCTGACGCAGCCTTTCGGAGCATTTCTGTCCGGACCCTTAGTGGACTACTTCGGCAGAAAGAGAGGTAGCTTACTTGTGAACATCCCACACTTAATAGCCTGGATCCTCATGTACTTCTCCTGGAACCTACCATCATTGTTCATAGCTAATGCCTTGCTTGGATTTGGAACTGGCATTATGGAAGCGCCTGTCAATTCATATGTTAGTGAGATAAGGTAAGCATCTTCTTAATCACTAACTGAGAGACGACGTAAAGTCTAAATCGGTGGATCTAGACATTTTAAATTTGGAAGAGATATATCTTGAGTACCAGATGCACTGAGAAAGGATGATGGACGCGCTGGGCCCAAAGCTAGTAGCAATTGTATCTTGATATACTTAGCAATACTTTTATCTTGATATATCAACGAAATTACCTATAATAAGGCTTTCATATAACATTTTATAAAATTTTGATATATATAGTATAGACACAGATTACAGAATACTATAAGATTTTAAGTCAATGTTAATATTTTGTCTAGTTATATTTCCCAATAAAAGTAGACTTTTAGAAATCATGTTTTGCCTACTATCTTAATAATATAAAACCGGATTGAGCTTTTAAATAAATCTTAGATAAGTTTATAAGAATCATGTCGTAATATTTTTCATACATACATTTAAAGAATACTTATTATTTAAACTTATTTACAGTGAACCATCAATCCGTGGAGCATTATGTACTGTCACTCAATTGTTCACGTCTCTCGGTATCTTCGGCATGTTCTTACTTGGTGCAGTCGTGCCGTGGCGGGAGGCCGCCCTCATTTGTCTTGCAATTCCTATTGCTGCTATTTTATTAGTATTGCTTGTTAGTATATTACATAATTCATTCTATTGCCATTATTTTTTTCTAATGATAAATATTTAATGAAACTTTGCTTTTCTACCATAAAAGTGTGTGGAAAAATTAAAGGAAATTTCAAAGTCATATTTACCTTGGAGCTAAACCAATAATTTAAACCTAGCTAACGATCAATAATTATTATATTAGTTTTCGAAATCGTTAATCCTTTAACTCAACTCAAAAAGTTGTTTTGAATCAAATAAACAATAATCCTACTTGTATTTCAGGTACCAGAAACTCCAGTATGGCTTCTATCACAGGGTAGGGAGAAAGAAGCACTGAAATCACTGTGCAAGCTCCGTGGCTGGACCACTCCAGATAATGTTCGTAAGGAGTTTGATCAGTTGGTCGTCTACTCCAAGGACTTGCAACTCTGTGTCATTTGTCAGACTGAAAATCAGAAGACACAGAATTGTGAGCATGATAAGATGAATGTTTTTAAAAGGTAAAATGTTCTACTGTTTTATGTAACTCGCAATTTCATTTTCATAAAAATTCCACGTAGCTACAGCAAATGTTACAAAATATAATGGATATTTATTAATCATTTATGTATTCCTTTAGAGTATATTAGCATTTTACTTACATAGTAGTTACTTATAAAACAAATAAACGTAAAATGCAAAATTTTACCGAAACGACGTATCGTTTCGGTAGTTTTACTAAAGAAACATTCCTTCAAGACAGATGTGGATTTTCGAAGTAGATCTCTCTATAGTCGCTCCCTCATGTCTGAGGATCGTGGTGAGCGTCGGGTTTGCTTCTAGAGCGGATGATCTGCCTCCACCGGTTTCTGTCCAACGCATCCCTTACGACCGTGTACAATTTGGAGGACGACGAGTCTTCGTTGATCGGACCATCTAGTTGTTGAACGACCACGTAGTCATTTTCCTTCCGTGTTCCCACTATGATCAGATAGATAGATAGATGGCGTGTACAACATGCCACAATATCCTGCATCGCGCTTACGAAGTTTCGAGAATCTGCATATAACTGTCCGACATGTACAGTTGGACCGCGGTCCTCAGGCACGATGACCCAGACTGGTGGAAGATCTTCCCTTTTAAATTGAGTTGTCATCCACCTTGCACCACCATAAGGTTTTCAATATTTTGACAGTGTTAGACACAGATAACTAAATAAATGAATTAGAAATCGAATCAGCTAATCCGCAGATTAAATTATTGAGAAATATTTTAGTTTAATAGATTTGTACCTAGTTCACAAATTCAAAATGTTCCTACATTAAAAATACGCTGTCCTCAAACTTTGCTTTTAAATCTTTTCAGGAAAATGCTCAAGTGTAGATACGTGATGCTTTGTAAGGAGACCATGAGGCCGTTAATGCTGGTGATGCTATACTTCACATTCTATGTGATGAGCGGGCTCACCCCCATTAAACCTAATATGGTCAACATTTGTGGAGCACTTGGAATGGCTGATGATGGTAAAAATGTTGCGGTAAGAACTAAATACATTTGAGTACTTATGTACTATTTAGGCTGTTAAAAACCTAAACGATTAATGATTTCCAAGTCTACGATCACAGCCTGTTATTTTCAACAATGCGAATATGCTTCTATATTATAATTCTTTCCATGACTTTCCAGGTCATGGTTGGTGTTATCACCGTGGTTACAAGTATTTTTGTAGTTGGCATCATCAAATTCACCGGCAAAAGGAAGCTTGCCCTCACTGCCATGCTTGGCACTGCCTTATCTTGTACAGCACTCAGCGTCTATGCTAAAATTAATATACCTGATTCAGTATTCTCATACGATACATCAACATTCCCTATGGAAAATAGACGTCTTCCTTTAGTACTATTCTATTTGATGACTACATTCACAGGACTAAGTGTACCATGGGTTATTCTGGGAGAAGTGTTTCCCTTCAGGTAAGATTTCTTTAACTTTTGTTTTATATCGTAGGTAGATTATTTTGATATATTTATCCACAAGTTTTTGATGTCAGAATAAATTATTTTAGGTAGGTATATGTAAAATTTGAATATTGGCTTAAAAAAAACTTGGAGTATATTCATCTACCTATGCAATGATTGTAAGTTAGAGATGTGAGATGTTTTAGTATTACTTGCAACAAAATCAGCACCAATGCATCTTTACCACTTACGTAGTTACACTAAAACTTATCTATTATTGATAATAATGTATAAGTATTTGGAGCAAAAGCTGTAATACTTATGAAAAGATCTTCCACACAAAAAAAAAAGCCTTGCTGAGTTTCTTGCCGGAGTCTTTCAACTGTATGTAACACCAGTGCAGGTAAACTGAATAAATTACTTTTTGATTTTGAATTTTGATACCTCTTTGGTTTTGAAATTTAATTTTAAGGAACAGCGTGTCATTTAATTTACATTCTTACCGGCAGATTAATTTTATTAGGAAACTTATTTGAATTCGATAAAATTTTAGTTATCTTTACAGGAGTCGCGCTTCAGCCCAAGGAATAGGAGCTGCTAGCAACTACATCATTACCTTCCTAGGTTCAAAGACTTACATCGACCTAGAAACCCATTGTAAACTATGGGGAACATTCGCAACCTACGCCGGCTTTGGATTTGTCGGAACCATATACTTATATTTCTTTATGCCAGAGACAGAAGGCAAAACACTCCAAGAAATTGAAACTTACTTCAACGGTGAATTGAAAACATTTGCCGATGATCCAATCATCAACGCCGTGAAGAAATTAAAACGATAAATTGTTTATATTTTAGCCTTTTAATACAATAAGACTTAGTACACGTTATTTTTATAAAGACTAGCCACAGCTCTACGATTTAAAATTGTCTTCAATCTTATAATTTATTTAAATAGTGAGTATTAATAATTCACAGAACGCTAAAATAATAGCTTTCTGGCTATTCGAATAGCCTTTGATATTTTGATGCTGTTAAATAAGAATAAGATAAAAAAAATAATTATAAATATCGAAATCATTCAATCAAGTCTTTTCTTTAAGCTTCCCCCTACAAATTGAACAAAAATTCTTACAGGTGTGTTATTTGAGTACGGTATTTTTTGTTAAAGTACAGGATCTTCAATCTTAGCCATAAACAGGGGAAGAGCCGCGTTATTGTCCCATAAAACTGTTAAGAAAGGCCTATTTGCATCGAACGACACTGATGGATCATCATATGATAAAGCTACTACTGCTACGGCTGTTGCAGCTGCTGCAATACCTCCCTCTTCATCTATGGATAGCATGGCGGAATGTACTGCTGTTGACACTTGCGGAGAATAAGTTTGGTATGTTCCTAATTTAAAGAGCTCGGAGTATTGGCTGAATATGTTTACGATTCCCATCTGGAAAGATAAATAAATCACGTTGTTATGAAAATGATAATACTATGGGTGACGTAAGGTTACTTGTTCTAACTCTCATATGTTTCCCTAGCAAATATAAGTAGGAAATGAGTCCCAGATGTTAGGTGTCTACTGTCTAAATGGAAACCGTTACACACGTATGCAATGCAAAAGCAGTACGTTTTGCAAAAGTCTAGCCAATGAATTCTCTGAGAGTTATTAACGTGGCCACTATCGCACTCACATTGCATCGGTTGGCACTTGAATTGATTTGGTTTTTCCCGTTACTAAATAGTGCTTGTGACGTCATAGTAAGTAGTCAAAAAATTCACGCTTGGTTTTCATACAGATCGTGATATCTGTGCCCACAACATCTAGAAGAGAACTGGCACTAAAGTGTAGCTGCTTGAACACATCTAGAAGAGAACTGGTACTCAAGTTTAGCTGCCAGGAAGGTACAACAAAACACCGTATCACCGTTCTATGGTTTTCCTCAGGATGTTGTCCGTCACCAAAAGCTCTAGCTCATTTTACAACGAATTCACGACTTTTTCCACGGCATTTCATATTACCTCCACTGACCTATCATCGCGATTATCAAAATAATGTTTCAATGTATGTAAGATATCTTACCTTTCTAAAAACGACAGATAGATCTGTATCAGCTCTGACAGTGAATTTCGGTAAATCCAATTCTACTTCCTTAGATGAGAAAGTATGATATTTGGCCAACTGAATGTTAGTTAAAGTTGGTATGAGAGCTGCTAGACTCGATGTCTCTGACGGCAGTATCACCATAAGTGAATACTGATCAGTCTGTAAATAAAAATATGTAGGTATATGATCTCAATAAAAAGATAAGAAAGAAAGTAGACAAAATAATATATCAACGCACAGCCTAAAGATTATGATTTTTTTTTTCCAGAAGCCGCTGACTCCGTTTCTGTTTCGGGGATCACACAGATTTGTTACCAGACTATTTTATGATCTAATCATCCACTTAGAAAACGTTTTTAGAAATTCCACTGCTATAAGTGGATAAAATTGGCAAAAACGCGAAGCGGAAATAAAGAATCATAAAATAATCTACCCTGTATTGAGTGAATATTTCTTGATTAGAAAAAGCACCCAAATAGAATTTTGGTGTGCCAAAATTTCGGCATCAACTCACCTCGAATGGTAGAATGAGAACTTGAGCTTTACTAGTCCTATCTGTACCAGTTCTGAAAGAACGTCGCATACGCATAAATGGAGTTACTTTTGATACACCGCTAGAGAGGTGAAATTCACGTTGTTTTGTAGATTCTGGCTTGAATTTGAACTCCCAAATTCCTTTGAAATATACAGTGTTTACCAACACTATTTGTGAGGAGGCATCTAGAGCATCTGCAAAAAAAATAATCATGCTAATTCAACCTAGTGTTATAAGAAATGCCATTTAAAATATGTGTTAGTCGAACTGTAAACTACAAAGATCACTAAGATTTACCAAGCACCTGCATTGTGTTAACGACACGGACGTAAACAAACAATTCAATAAGTTTGTTTAAGTTGAATTTAAATGCAATATTTTCATACAAATTGGCCTTCACGGGTAACTTATGAATTGATAGGTAATTTAAGTATTCTTTACTTTAAAATCGTTATTGACCATAATGTGTTGTTTACATAACCGTAGGTAATTGGCAGGTCATAAACCAAAAAAATCAGCAACCAAATATTACAATTTCACAAAAATTTATAAAAGATATGTCCTTCTCCATACCATAGGCTAACTGCATTCAAAATTCCATGATGATTGGTTCAGTAGTTAAGGCGTGAAAGCGTAACAAACAAACACAGTTACTTTCGCATTTATAATATTAGTAAAAGATAAAAATCGATAAGGAGCTTTAAAATAGACTTGTGTATTCTGCAATTGGTATTTTCCAGAAGACTATGCATTTATAAATTAAATTAAACATTTGGCATTTAATGTTGATATTATGGAAAATACGTTTACGATCAAAACAAGTAGTGGGTATTACCTGATGGGATAAGCTTTTCGATTTTATTATTTGTCTTCGTTGCAACCCAGTTGTTAATTTTTTGTGCTGCACGTTCGGGATTAGCGAAACTGGTTGGAGTCACTTCACTGCCGAAGTTGCGTTGAGCAATCCTCTTGAAGTCGGGATTAATGTCAAATGCATCTGCCACGAATACATTGTTGGCTATTCTCAGAAGGTTTCGAGAACTGCGATTCTGTGAAATATTATTTAATGTAACATCATCATGATTCATAATGACTTTAAAAGACAAAGACATTTTGCTCTTTCAGAGTTTACATCAATATAATTTGTTTCATAATTTAAGATCAATTAAATGCTGTAGTAAAATTTCAGATTAGTTAGAATAATAATAATACTGTTTTAAAAAATACTTGAATTGAAGTATCCAAAAGATTTTGTTAGCATAAAAACTTGATTATTTTATTATTAACTATAAAGAAGTAGTAGTAGTTGTTAGATCTCGTATCAATTCACAAATATCATTAGTTTCATCTCCAAAACACCAACTGTTCAATATGAATATTACCCACAATCTACATCTCGAGGATTCCCCCTGCATGCAGACATTATCTTTAATCATAAATATCTCTTCTCACTTGAATATTGTCAGCCATTTTATTGTAAGCAGCCGCAGAAATTTCTGGACTCATTTGCAGCGCTTGTGATATTTGCTCCAAGGATCCTCCAGATGATCCTTGCTGCAGAAGTCCAAGAAGGGTTGCGATGGAATACGGTGATATCACCATATTTCCTCCTTGTATTTCGTTGATGCTCTGTAACAGACACGTTTTTTGTAAAGAGGATAATAACTAAACTTAATTAAGTATTGTTTTTTAATCAGTTAATGATGATTATTCTATTGTTTTTAAAACTTAACCTCGTTTTAGTTAACCTCTAAATATAACGGAAATAGAATATGGTGTCTTTTACGAGGTTTTACTAAAATATTACTCATAGATTATATTATTATCTTACCTTCATCAAATTAAGACCAAAATTAGTTACAGCTAGCGACACATTATCAAATCTGTTAATGATTGGTGTTTCTGTCACTTGGGCTACATCGACGGCGGCTAGTCTCTGAGTTACCTGAGGAAATGGGTTTCCTCTATTATCCTCATATGGTGGTTGAAGAGATACACTAGGTGCAGGAATAAAGTTTTGACCTTGGAATACTGTTCGATCTCCAGTAACAGAGACCGCTTGCGCTTGTACTCTTTGATTTGCATTCAGATTTAAAACATTTTGTTCTCTGGTGTTTCTTGTTTCACTAGGTAGGTTATCAGCAAAATATATTCGATCTGTATTAATCTGCTCATTATTTTGTGAATTTTGTGCTTCTGTCAATGTGATACAGCATACTGCTATGCCTGTAATTTGAACAACTTTATTTAATTCGGATAAATTTGATTTCTTACCAAACAACTAGGTTTTATTATATATCTGTCTTCCTTCTTCTCCTATATATAGTATATATCTATCTATATATAGATATAGATCAATGGGATGCAGGGTTCACTAATTTTATGTGGCTTTTCTGTTTTAATTAAATGATTATTATTATTATATCAAAGAAGCAACTGACTGTTCGACAGACCACATGCAAGAGCATGTGTCTAACGTAGTAATGCAGTAAATAAGGGCTTTTCAATATATATTCAACCCCTGAGGGAGTAAAAGAGGGGATTAGGGGTGAAACCGCGGAGGAAGCTAGCTACAGTATAAAACTCATGATTCACTTGATACGAACAATAGTAAGAAAAGTTTTTTTTGTTAATGACCACTAAAATCCTGTCATATTAGAAATCTTTATGAGAAGACACGAAAACAAAGTCGTCACCGAATACAAAATGTGAACATACTTTTAATTATTTCTATTATGGTAAAAATAGCATCGGCTTTTAGAATCAAACCACACACGATTAATTGAATATGATCAGTGTATTAAATAATTAAAACTCGGAGGTTAATTACATCATTTGGATATGCCTTGACTCATCAGAACTACAAAATAATTCTTAAACATCATATCAAGAAGTTATTTACTTACTGATTAGCAGCTTCATATTTAATATTCCACAAAGAACGAATCACCAAGA
This sequence comes from Achlya flavicornis, assembly GCA_947623365.1. Lineage (NCBI taxonomy): Eukaryota > Metazoa > Arthropoda > Insecta > Lepidoptera > Drepanidae > Achlya > Achlya flavicornis. Next base: position 7,537,318 of record OX392488.1, read on the forward strand.
TCAAAATCAACTTAGAACTTATTGTAAAATACTTAGATCTAAAATAGAAAGAATATTCTCTTTGACCCGACGCACGACCATTGACACCGCACAATGTTCACAAAATGACAGTAAACAAGATAATTTCCCAAGCAAAATGTCGTTTGGCATCAATTATACTAGTTAATTTGATCTCTGGGTCGCGAGATATAAAGTTAATATTGCATCGTGTAGTGATTTCAATAAATTCTACTATATAATGTGGTAGACAATCTGGTTTACGTTTCGGTTTTCCCATCTCCTTCAGCCGGTTTGTTTCCTTGACGTGTTTATAAATGCAGCTCTGTTATTTTATTTATACAGGTACTACACAATCTTCATAGGTACCAAATATACTATTGCATGTATCAACATCATCATTAAAAATGTTTTTATTGGACTTTTCTTTTCAGTCCTTACCTTACTAATATTATAAAAGACTAATCGAATATTGATGAAAATTGGTAGAATAGTGGTTTGCACCGTGCTGATGAACACAAGATATAGGCATGATGCATGAAGCAGTTTATTAGAAATTTGATTTTCAAAATGATCTGTTGAGACGATTTACTGCATTTGCCAAGACAGTATATTTCCAGTCCTATAATCTATACATATAAAAATGAATCCCTATTTCCCTTGGTCACGCGTGAACGGGTGGACCGATTTAGGTAGGGTAGTAGGGTAGGGTAGGGTAGGGTAGGGTAGGGTAGGATATAGGTTAGTAGGTAACCACGCGAACGAAGTAGTGCCGGGCAGCTAGTTACATATAAAGAAATAAAAACTACAATCTTGCAATCACATTAAAGTTTAATTTATATACCTCTACATAACAAAGTCCACATCCATAATAAAGTGTTAGAGTCACATAAACTAGATGGATATTTACATATGTCATATTACATCGAAATTGCATGCTAAACAATTACTACTATCGGAACAACTCTAAAAACAATCAGTTTGAATATTACTTCTCGAATTCGCAGTTGGTCCCATAGCTAAAGTAGCACGACAAACCCAACATGGATTTCTAATGGATCCTAACAGCAGAGGCGTAGCTTAAAAATTTGTTGGGGGGCTTCGAATTTTCGCGTACACCGACGTATTATACCCCCAGGGCCCCCGGGCCCCGTATATTTCATACGGCTGATACAGCGGTAGCTACGCCCCTGGGTTCCAGAAGTATCCACTCTATATTATAAATATTCAGAATTAACAAATAATAAACTTAAGCGTGATAAACTATATAAAAAGGTTAATTAGAATCATACTAGAATGTAGGAATTTCCAGATAGAATATAATTAATCTAGGAATTACTCAGAAGGGTAAATAGTGATAGAATACAAAAAGTAATTAAATGTTATGTCACAAGCTAGAGTATTTTTTTTATAGTTACAGGAAATCTTTTAAAATTACCCTAGGACTTGTGAACTGCGGATTATGCAATTTGATGTCCAAACTACTCAAAACATCCTTATTTAACAGGAAAGAAAAGGTGGATTTATAAGCTTTGATTCGTTAAAATATTTCTTGTAAAGTCAAAATAGTAAAATGTTAAGTCCGTTTAAAAATGTCATTATGTGTATAAAATGTTAGATCTAGGTACAATTTTGTTACAGTCCAATTTTATAGGTAGTAATTTCAAATCAATCTTATTATTAGGTAGACTATTCATAAAATACATCGACGAAAACTTGTTAACTACCGATCATTATTCATATATGTGACTTATTTAAAAATACATAATATTTATTAATTTAATATAACTTACCTACCTATATAATACCATAATTACTTACTAACGCTTCTAGTGTCTAATACAGAAAATGCATTAGCTGCGCTTACTATTGTTTGTGCTATGTATTTGGGATAAGTTCCATACTGTTCACATAGTGTTTTGAACTCGAATTCGAGTGCTGAAATAGTGCGAACTGCTTGACGGAGAATTGCGCACATATATGACATTTTTGGTGATTTCTTTTCTGCTTCTATGAATCTGAAAATGAGATGTTATTCATGAATCCTGGGACCTGGGAAATCCTACATACCACCTAATCCTAAATAAAGCAGAGCTTGTACTGTGGAAACCATATACTACAAACATCTGATATGCTAGTTGAAAATATATTTTATTATAACACGCTTTTTTACTAGCTTCATTATTATATATATTATTCGTAAAGGATGATCGTTTACCAACGATGACAATTGTCGATAATCTTATCTAGGGGGGCTGTAGTAAACCTAACATATTATTGTGGTTACCTCACGATGTTTCCTTCACAGAAAGTCAAGCTCATTGTTCGATTCGAACTTGTGACTTTCGTCATGAGGAGGGTCTGCTATGCAAAGCTTTGAGGTATTTGCTTCATTCAAATCTTATTAAATTTTAACCGATAACGGTCCGTAAATTATTGAAACCGGGCGTATTAGTGATCATAAAAAACCGGCCAAGTACGAGTTGGACTCGCACACGGAGGGTTCCGTACATTATTAACGAACTAAACATCGCTATAAAAAATATCGAAAGAAGGCGTTTGTTGTATGGTAGCCCCTCTTAAATATTTGTTTTATTTTAATTTAATGTAAGTGAATATATAACTAAATACTCTGTGAATATTTCAAGCGTTTGTTTTTTAGTATTCATGAGATACAGCCTGGTGAGTCTGGTGACAGACGGACGGATAGACGGACGGCAGACGGACGGACAGCGGAGTCTTAGTAATAGGGTCCCGTTTTACCCTTTGGGTACGGAATCCTAAAAACAAACCAATATTAAATATCAAAACATACACAGGGCACATCTGAAGATCGGCCAGTTCATCTTTCTTCCCCATCAGGAGCAGAGCATTCCTAACAGAGGCAGCAGCGATGGCAGATGGAAACTCTTTACATAGAGCCTTCTCCACCATCATACCAGACATACAGATGAAGGTGGAAGCATCTTCGATTTCTGCAGGGTTATCGCTGTTGCACCACGATGATAGGTAGCTGATAAATTCTTGTGGGACTACAGGATTATTTGGGAATTGCTGTGAAACAAAAGATTAATAGAAATGGAGCTGTTTCTGTTGTTTACAGCTAAACTAATTTAGTCTCACTATACCTCTGTTTAACAAAAGGACATAATGAAAGGATGTAAGAAATGTATTCCTGTCAAATTGGTCTAATTGATTGTTTTCAATATAAAGAATCTTAGCGGAATCTATACGTTGATTAGTACAAAAGAATAATTTGATTAGACTGACTCACTCTTTGACTGACTAACAGTAGCTAATGTATCGAAAAATGCAAAAAATATTTCTCCACGTACCATTCGCTGCAGAATAGCTCTCTCAGCACGTAGAAGATCTTCAAGTGTGAAAGCATTATCAGCCAATGCGACCAGTCGCAAGCCACGGTAAACTGGGCCTTGCAACTTCTGTGCTATCCAGTAGCACGTGGCAGCAACCAACTGCAGTTTATCCATATCAATGGTACTAATTCCCAGCAACGAGTCCAGGTACCAGCAAGCGCATTGGACTACCGCTGGATTACCTTCTGCTCTCTAAAATTAAGAACTGTTCTATTGCTTTGTTCTTTAAAAAACCGGCCAAGTGCGAGTCAGACTCGCGCACCGAGGGTTCCGTACAAACCTGTAGGTATATAAGTAAATGGTAGTATAGACCTGAGTATTTGATATTAATTTCAATTTATGACCTATTAAAAAAAAACTACTTACTAGATCTCATTCAAACCAATTTTCAGTGGAAGTTTGCACAGTAATGTACATCATATATTTTTTATAGATTTATCATTCTCTTATTTTAGAAGTTACAGGGACACACATTTTACCACTTTGGAAGTGTCTCTCGCGCAAACTATTCAGTTTAGAAAAAAATGATATTAGAAACCTCAATATCATTTTTGAAGACCTATCCATAGACACCCCACACTTATGGGTTTGATGAAAAAAAAAATTTTTGTTTCAGTTCTAAGTATGGGGAACCCCCAAAATTTATTGTTTTTTTTCTATTTTTGTGTAAAAATCTTAATGCGGTTCACAGAATACATCTACTTACCAAGTTTCAACATTATAGTTCTTATAGTTTCGGAAATAAATGGCTGTGACATACACGGACAGACATTCAGACAGACAGACATGACGAATCTATAAGGGTTCCGTTTTTTGCCATTTGGCTACGGAACCCTAAAAAGAACCGGCTATGTACGAGTCGGACTCGCACACGGAGGGTTCCGTACAATAATAATAATAATGTAACCTTACTCAAATTTACTGTTTGTAGGCGCAAAATTATAAAGTACCAAAATTTACCTTAATTTTCAACTTTTTTTATTTTCCCTTTACTTGTGCTGTAAGATCTTGCCTTTTGCCAAATTTCGTGATTATAGGTCAACAGGAACTAAGTACCATTTAGGTTTTCGACCCAAAACCTATAGGGTATTTCCGATTGACCTAGAACTGTTAATTTTGGTTAAAAACAAGGTGTTACAGCACAAGTAAAGGGAAAGTTCAAAAAAAATTTTTTTTTAATTAAGGTTTTTGGTACTTACAAGTTTTCGCGAAAATCTAAATTTGCCCATATATTTTTATCGTGTTGACTCAGAACCTTGATTTTTATACAGCTAATCTATATCTGCTATTCAACTTGCTAGGTCCACATGTTCCTGAGAAAATCGGTGGTGACACACGGACAGACACGGACAAGAGAGTGATCTTATAAGGGTTCCTTTTTTACCCTTTGAGGTACGGAACCCTAAAAAGAATAGTGGAGTCATTAAATTATTTTTTTTGTTCTCCCAAGGATTTAAGCATGGAGTTCTTCTAGAAGGGTATTACGAGATTTTTGCAGCGTCAGCAACGTGAATTAAGCCCTAGTGTTGTGGCTCGTTAGTGTCTATAAGCTACGGTAACCAATTAGAAATCGGGCCGCATGATTAAATTATTTTATATTATTTATTAGGTTAATTAGGAGCTCGTACGTACATACACAACACACGTCAATGAAAGACAAATTCAGAATCAAATGCATGAACCTAACACAACATTTGTAAAAAATACAAATAAATAAAAATAAATTGCCATTTGTATTTAAAGGTGAGAACGGGTTGACCAGACAAAAACAAAGTTTGTAAGTTTTTTTTTTAATAGCTATCAGATATAATAAACCATAAGAATAGGTTTTGTTATCTTGTATGTAGTTATAATAATAGAAAAAGTAGTTGGAAATTTATTTTTATAGTAAGCTAACAAGTCGTCCAGAAATACTAGCTAACACCCGGGATTACACCCGCGATTACGGCTCACAAAACATTCATATCCATTAAAAAAATTCAGGTCGATCTGTTCCTTTTGCTCGATTCCTGCATGAAAGAAGGACAACACATTTACCCCCTTATTCAAAAGAATAAAGTTATCAAACGTTGATTAGCTAAAATTCCGAAGTCTGACACCTGACATTTGGTGATCGAAAGAGTGAGACGGGGCACACTATTACACTGATTTAGTTAAAAAGCGATTATGAATAAGGGGGTTATTAATTAGTAGGTAACAGCGCGAGTCAATGCAGCGGTGGGAACAGCGCCATCTACCGGAAAATGTTTAACGATTTGCATCAATTAATCTATGAATTTCATGCTGTGAAATGCATAGATTGATCTAGAAAACGACTGAACCGATTTAGGTGAAACTTGCACTGTTCCCTAAGTTGAAACAATGTAAGCCAATAAAAAAATAATGGTCACAATCCGATTAATAGTTTCGGAGATTTACGTGGACAAACATACATACAAATATACTAATTTTTTGTACATTGGAAGTACTTGAGTTATAAATAGACATTGATAAAAAACAATTTCAGTATCGCTCAATTAGTCACCTCCAATTTTTTCCAAAAAAAAACCCAATTTCTTTCACGTCACTACTTTTCTACAGACTTATGTATCTATAGATAACTCACATTAACTTTGATCAACCAGTTGATGACGCAAGCACGTGTGATCCAGGGCACGTCCGACGTATCAATCGGCTTCTTTTCAATAGTCAGCAAATAATTGAACATTTCCTTTGAATAGTCCCGGTTTAGACTTTTCGTGTAAGAAACCACCACTGTAAAAGTATTTTTTTTATTAATCGACGTGCCGAATTTTTTTTTGAAATGTTTTCTGGGTTAACTATGTATGCACGTTTGTTTCTACATTTCGTTATTTCATCTTACCAATAGCTTGAACCGATTGAGAAACACGTCACTCGGGGATGAAATTAAAGGTGTAAAAGGTATAAGGATTAAAAGGCCAGAGTGAATAAGCAGTTTTCTGGGTTAGCGTGCTACATCCTCGGCCTCGTCATAGCTCCTAATAGGGTCATAAATAGAAGGTCAAACGCAAGTCCATTTAACATAAAAAAAGTCTATTAAAAACAGTTTAAAACAAGTTGTAATCTGTTTTCATTCCTACGGATAGTCAACGAGGTCATCAGGATGGCCGAAGATGGTACTAGGAGGGTTGGCTTTCAAGTGCAGCATTGGGTTGGGACACACCGATGCACGATGGGTGCATGGCGACAGATTCTCTAACATGAAGGCCACGTAAACGTTCACTGATTTTAACCATAAACTCTTTGTGCAATGTTGAATATTCTGGGTCATTATTCTCTTCAAACACGGCTATTTGATCCCAAACTAAGCATAGCTTGTACATAGAACCCATATAACTGATATACCTACTACACCTAAACTATTTTTAATGAATATCAACTCAATAGGGGTTACTTACAAGTATCAGGTTTCCGTAATGCCCCACCCACGTCATCATTGAAATGTAAGCGTCGTTTTACCGAATCCTCTAATTTCTTCGCCTGCTTCGCCGCTGGTGACAAACCTAGCAATTCTCTGCTATGCGGTCTTCTAAGACTCCTCTTTATATTCCTTATACGGCTATGTTCTAACTGAGCAGACTTAACGACCGGAGTGACTGCTGGTCTTTGTTCACCAAGACAAACCTTTTTTTCATGTTGTAGCTTCGAACACTCTTCCTCATCACCATTATTTTGTACAGCACATTTATCTGTTTTCTTGTGGTCATCGTTAAACACTTTATAATCCCAATCAAAATTATCGCCATTTTTTCTTAAAGATACCTGCCCTGGATTAACGTTTGATGCATGTTTTAGTTCATTTGGCACCAAATTTTCATTATTGCTGGGACCAGCCTGCGACGAATTAACTGTTTGACGATGTAAGGTTTTTAATGGATGTCTTTCTTTAATTTCATTTTGTTTCCTTTTCGATAGTAGGCGCCGTGGTAAAGCCGGCAAAGGTGCTAAAGGCACAGGTATTTTCGTGGAATGGCATAAATTTTCTTTATTTTCCATTTTTGAAATTTCACTACACAATACAACACCGATCACGTCCAGCGCGACCGTTACTGTATAAATTATGAATTTTGTAAATGAGGATTGAAATGATTTTAAAATGTTAAGTACCCACATTATTTCGATATTTTTGTGGAACTTATGTTTCGTTACAAATTTGCGCAGAGCAATAACTAACGACAGGTATGTATGTAGAGTAGATACTGCTACCGTCTTATTGATGAACAAATGAAACTCAAGGTTATTGAAAATAAATAATTTAATCTTAAACATTATCACAACATGTACGAATCGAAAATAAATAATAACTAAACCTAACTTAAATCTACGCTGTGTACTTTTTCATTATCAAATGCGTCTGGTTATTTAAATATTGTACGATTACGAGTACTTCAGCTAACCTCACAGCAAAAGTATAATTAAGTTTAAAAAGTTGTTGTTATAAAATTAATTAGTTATTCTATTAGTGTAAGGGTGGGGATGATTACGGAACTACAAAAATAATGTTAAAATTTTAAATTTCGAAAATGAAATAATTCATCACTTAACAAGAAACGGGTTTCTAACCAGCCAGTGCCTTGCAAATGGAAATGTCAATAATATTTTCAAATATCGAATGGCGTTGGTTGTTCGGGGTCAATGACCTTGCCAGCGACTACGACGAGGTTATCCAAACAGTCAAAGATGAAGAACATGAACGGGTGTTCGACGTTGAACCGGCGAGGAAGCTTCTCTTGATATAATGGTAGGTTCTTTGTTGATTCAATTATCGACGGGTTGGCAGCTGGAAAAAATCAAATGAAAGGTAATAAGCCTATTTGAATGATAGATTTAAATGATCAAGTGTACAGTGCCACACGATCGTACATGGCTGTACGTTTTTGATTGACAACGCTTAATTGTAGCACTGTGGTAGCATGATTAGCCTTTCTTAATGGATCGGCAAAGTTAAGCTACCACCGTCATAGTCGGTACTTGGATGGGTATCCCTAGTGGTATTTCAAAATCGAGCGTTTCCTTGCTTCGGAAGGTACGTAAAGCCGTTGGTCCCGGTAATCACTTAATTGTGATAGCCGTTAAGCTAGCTGGAGGCCTACTAAGCGGCTTGAAAACTCTTACAGTTGGTTGTTGCACTAGCCTACCTCCACCGATCCGCAATGGACACGCGTGGTGGAGTATCTACCCATTCCCTTTCACCCTACTTGTGAAAGGAGGCCTGTGCTCAGCAGTGGGTCATTATATAGGCTGATGATGGTACGCTTAGTTTATACCCTAACACAAACTGAATTTAGAATATATAATATGTTAGAAATGAAATCCCCTACAAGTTATTATTTAAAAATATTTTTAGGTTTTATTCTTGTTCAAGCAGCGAGATTTAAATACCTATAATTATCTTTACATTTTATCATCTCATAATATATCTAGAATACCTGGGCAAGTAAGTACCTGAAAGTTGAGAAGTGGACGAATCAGCATTGTCAACTCTGACGGCGACATGCTGCACTAACTCCTGAACGAAAAGTCCCTCATCAGATGACACACCAGATAGTTCTGCGTCACGACTGAAGATGCTGCTCACACCGAACTGGAACACAAAAAATCATGTTTAGATAGAATTACAAGCAATATTATCTTATGATACTTACATTAGAATTCACATTTAATTTAGCATTCAGTTTTTAAGAACACATAAACATGTGTTTTAAATATTTTCATATTATTCATACCTTCGCCAAAGCCGCAACAGGCTTAGTAGTTGTTTCCACGTAGAATGTTGGCACAGACACAAACAGCTCTTCTTTTTGGAGGCTGTCCCGAATTTCTGATAGTGGCGTGGACGGCAAGTCAGCTGCTAGGCGAATGAGACCGTCGCGTGAACGAGGCACCAGCAGCAAGAGGGAGTAACGACCACCCTGTCATTAAAAAGAGTTTCATGAGAACAAACGACTAAACTTGTGGCTCTTGAGTAGGTCGATTTAGCTGGTTAAAATCGGCATATTTGATCTATGTTCCCAATACATACAGCAAAGAAATATGCATTTTGTCAGCTCATAGGGAGGGTTAAAAGAGAAATGTTTCACCTTTCACGCATTGCATATTACATATAGTATGGGAGCTCCTCACGCGTCGTCGAGAAAAAAAGGTGTACCAGTGTACCACAGAAGGGGGAGCGTGTACCAGTTTTCAAAAATGTTAAAAAAAAACAGTAACAAAGAATTACACTGGGCGCATCAGATGTATATGTGTATGCATCCCACAGTTTTCTGATAAAGGAGGAATATTAATCTGCCGGTTTGAATAGTGAGGGTAGCCATACGAAGGGGTAGAAACGTAGTATGTATACCTACTAATGTTTTGGAAAAAATAGCCAATATATAGTCAGATTGTTAAAAAAAATAAAAAAAAATAAAAAGTGTAACCTTGCTGAGTTTCTTGCCTGTTCTTCTCAGTTGAAGGCCGACTTACGAACTGGCGGTAACTTCAGTAGCTTTGACCTTCATAGGTGCCCTTCTAGGGCCTAAATTGAATAAATGGCTTTGACTTTGACTTTGAGTAAGTTAAGTGAACCCTAAATGAGCTCTTATTCAAAATACTGACGATTTGAACGCGACCAGAACTCATGGATGATTATTGAAAATGCAACGAAAAATCGTAACATTGAAATACTCGAGCGCGTCAGATTAATATACAAACGGTTCAGCTTGATGTCCTTATCGTGCTGACCCATTATCTGACAATTATGTGGAGGAGTTTCCTTAATCTGAAGGTTTGAAAAAAATAATCAGCTCCTATATAAAGGGTTCATATGGTGGGGTACTCAAGGGGGTGTAAGGCTTCCCCCCCTTATGTTATACTGCCGCGCTTGAGTAAGTCCCAAAATCCCCGCTTGGGCTCCCCTACTAATATAGACACACTTACATCATAAGGCAACGAGATAGCTTCAGTATCAAGACCTGGCAGTACTCCAGTTGCAAAAGTGCCCTTGGTCTTCATCATCTGCACCTGTTTCTTCTCAGTGCTGGATTTGTAGAACACACCTGGCTCGACGATGTCAAATGGCTGCTTCCAGGAACCACGGAAGTACATTCCATTGAAGATTATCATCAAAGCTTTAGATGCTGCAAGAGGAGAAAAAGAGCTATTTATTGAATAAGGTAGATGTAAATAGGGTAAATAAACCTATAGGCAGATTGTTTTATATGCACAAAACGAAGCATTGCTTTCTCGTGGTCTAATTTTTTAAATTAATTAACTCACTTGTGCTAGATTTCTTTCCAACGCTATTGACGGACAGACTTGAAGTAACATCATGTTTTTCCTGTAGGACCTGTAGGCTCCTGGCGTGGTTCCTAGCTTCAACAGCAACCATGGTTTCTTCTTCCTCGGTTGTTTCCTCTTTCTTAATTTTCTCCAACTTAATCTGCTCTTTAATATTCTTAGCTGGCTTGTATTCAATCTGAGAAATATCAACTTTCTCAGGAATATCTTCTACTGCGAAGGAAATAAGTTTCTCATCAGTCTGTTTAGGGGGCATTAATTCAGGGATCTCATCATTTTTGTCTTCAGGTTTCTTCTCCGGTATTTCCACAACAAACTCGCTCTTATCATCGTCTTCATCAAAAGCAGCAGATTGTTGTTCCTCGTCGTACCTTTCAACTGACCTGACTTCAGTCAAATAGTAATCTTCTAGAATCTTTTTGTAATCATCATTAATAGTGTAATTTTTGTAGATGTAGAAGTAGTTTTTCAGCTCTGGCTGATTATATTTGTAGTCGTGGGAGTTCTTTAGTCTTTCCATAATGTATCGGTAAGTTTTTCTTGTGAGGTTTTGGTCTTCTGGCAGGTGCAGAGCTGTGACTAATTGTTCTTTGGTTTCGCCTGAGGCACCTTCAGCTAGGATGGCGAGGATCGCAGAGTAACCGAGTGGCGAAAATGCAATGTTTCTATTATCATCTATGTAACCCTGCAAAAGAAAGAAAGATATAGGTAATTGAAAGAAAAAATCCTAATCATCGAGAATAAAAGAAAATGTTTACAAATGGAACGGGATTTCTAAAAGAGAAGCACTATAATAAAATAAAATGATACAGTGCTAAATAATTAGGACAAAACCATGGGTTCAAAAAGTTATTACGGACAAGATTTCACCCAAGACCGTGCTGATGGCATACTTAGACTAATATAAGCATATGCATCTACAGGTTTATTTAACGACATCAACATCAATGTCATTCATTACCTAGAACAGTCTAGTGTTGAATATAGCAGCTAAGAGCCAGTTAAACAAGATGATTGATTGAACGAGGGATATAAATCTATAATTGAATAACAATAACTCAGTCTCCTAAGACCATATTCGCGTGGGATGTACCCACCCGTCTACCACCCTGTATGTAGGCTTACCAACCGGCGCGCGATAGCCGGGAACGTCCCGCACAAATACCGAACTAGTTCCTATCATTTGACGGGCCAGTTGGCGCAGTTGGCTAAGACTCCACCTATCGCACCGCAGGTCGTGGGTTCGAATCCCACACAAGACTTGCATTTGTGAGTCTGGGTGTAATTATGTATGTATTTACAAACAAATATTTGGACTGTTTTACAAAAAACTTAAATCGACTTCAAACTACACTAAAAAGTAATCAAATCCTGATCTGATGACAATGGGACCAAAGGGGAAGTGTACCCTTCCAGACAAAAAAAGAATTTTCCAAATCGGTTAATAAATGACGGAGTTATGAGGTAAAAAAAAAAAAAAAATACAGCCGAATTGAGAACCTCCTCCTTTTTTTTAAGTCGGTTAAAAAGTAGGACATGTATTATATGTTATCTGGTTTCCATAGTACAAGCTCTGCTTAGTTTGGGATCAGATGACCGTGTGTGAGGAATGTCCCAGGATATTTATTTATTATTATTATCATGGTAAGCATTATTATAACAAACGCAAAAATCAATCATCATGGATTTCCACTAAGAAACCCTTAACCTTTTGAATAACTCCTTGTCGGTCGTTTACCTGGAATAAGGCAGTAGTCAGTTCATTGGAAGCGTCTCCAATGAAGCTGGTATCCTTGGGTTGATTTGAGCGAGCTTGGCGCACCCATCTTGCACTGCTTAGCCCCACCGCCAGTAACAGCACTGCAAAATACATATGCGAACTATTATAAACGGCGTCCAAGGGCACATTCAATGTTTACATATACAGAAGACGAACGGAAACATCATAATTTGAGTGTTACATTTCACGATCTTCCTTACATTCATGATGCTATGTTATTAAGAAGAGGAAGTTTTTTTTTTATTTATTTTCCCTTTCAATTGCTATCATAAAAGTAAGAGATTAGATAGCTTTTCAACAATGCAGTTGTACTCAAATTATTGTTGTCTTCTTTCAGTATTTTATCCTATATTTAAAATAGATACTTTCCCTCCGTGTAGCATGTCCGTAGATACTTTTATATAGGAATGCGGAGATTGGAATCTAGTTAAAAAGCAAGGCCTTTATTGAACAATGGCAGTTCAAAGTATGCTACTTATGCTCGGTCGGCTAACCCAGTTTTATCTCAAAGCAAGTTTTATTTTTATGCGCATAATAATACCTCAGTAAGTAAATATACCTAAGGTACAGATAAAGAAAGAGAGAGACAGAAAAGCACACATTCAACTTGTGAACAAACACACTATGGCTACAGCTAGCCAGGTTGGTTTACTTTGCTTATTTCCATATTTGTCCTACAGTCTTCTGCTGTGGAGCTCAGCTGCAGACTTTTTTGCAGAATATTGGAAACGTTTTTTTTTTAAATACGTGCCCAATATATTTTGATAATCTCACTGACGGACATTTTTTTTTTTTTAAAGTTGCCAATTGTTCACTGTGGTACAATTAATTGTATGAATAATTATTTAGAACAAAAAGTTTACTTAATATTAAAATAAATAATTAAGATCCACAAAAAAAATGCCTTGCTGATTTCCTTGCCGGAGTCTTCTCTGTTTAAGTGTATTACGAACCGGTGCGTGACAGATTCAACTGTAATGTTCATAAGTGCCTTATCAGGGCACTGAATAAATTACTTTGATTTAATTGATGAACGATCTTGTATCTTTATTATCAATCTACCTTAATAATAAGTGATACTTACTTTAACAATTTAAATTAAAAAAAATAGAGGTTGAGTTTTAAAGAGAAATGTTGATAAATAATAATGATAATTGAGGAAATTTTATAGATAAATTGTAATTTGTACATATTATTTGTTGTAAATAAAGTCACACTTGTATTCAAGAGAAAGTTTTTATCTTCGCGATACAAAAATAACTTGACATGCTGACCGGCTTAAGGAGACAGGTTACTTTCCAGATATTTTCGTTTTTATTCGAACGATTAACCTCATTTCGGTTGTAAACTTGATAATATCCTTGTATATCCATTGAACCGATGTAACTGTCCTATCGGACTGGTATCGTATGATACTAAGCAAACATGTAGGTCGTGTATGTAGCGGTATCGATGCATGTTTACATTGTAACTGTTATTTGTAAATATAAGAAAAAAATACGATGCATTTAATTGTTTGATCATTGATGTGGGCTACCGTTTCTGTGGCCACCAGATAGCGCCACTGGCGAGTAAGGTCCTATGGCTGTCGTTGAAAAAGAATTTTATTAGCGTCAGGGCCAATATAATTGATAATAACCAAATAAATTAAATATTGTTTATGCCGTTGTGTTGCGCAGACCAATTTTGTGAGGAAATACGTTTCCGAAAGACAATTACTCTTATAAAACAGTGGTTGGTAGCGATCCTATGTCTGCCATCACGAATAATCGTCATGAATAATTAGTGAAAATCCACGATAAAAAGCTCGCAAACAGTAAAGGTTCAGTACATATGAAGTTTATAGAGACCTCACCCTACACTAGCGCCTCTCGCGGCGAATTCAAGCGCGTCACAGGATATCAAAATTCAGTTCTTTTCCATTTATATCTGGCTGGAAAATCTTTTTCTCATACTTTGCAGTATAGATAACCCATAATTCCGCATAAGGAATACTTATTGCTATTTTCATTACTTTACTAAGTATAATAAGCCGCTAAGCCGAGATTGCAATTGATGGCTAATTACACCGAATAATCGTTTCTGATTGCATCGCAAATAATGTGCAGTGTTTGCTTCACGCTTGGGAGATGCGCACGAGCATCTAGCACTGCATTACAACGGTATTGAGTATTGTACAGTACTACTACATCTTCTGTAGTGTATTGCACTTTTTTCCTTAGATCGCGTGGCACATTATGACCGTTTTGTTGTCAGGGGCAGAACACCGGCAGACATGATGTATGAGAGATATAGCTTTTTCGTCTTGGAAAACAAGCAATTTAGACAACTGGGCGTTTCGGGATTAGGACTTGTCCTGTTAGGCGCTGCGCAAACGTGTGTCTTGTGTCGGACACCAGCTATTAATGAATATTTGATTTCTATTGAACCAGTATGAAATCAGCCATTCCCTGCGCAGATTTGTGTCCAGTTGCTTCCACTTTACACAAACTCGTTGACGATCAAAAATTGTTCGGTGTCGGCAACTGGTAACTAAAAGTCGTCAGACGAAGACACAAGCTACATTTAAAAAAATCCTTACAATTGTACTGAAACTGACTGAAAACAAGCGGTGACTGTCCGATCGCCGCCACCGGACACAGCAATTACGGTTACCAGTGACCAGAAGTATAGCAACCGGCGCGGCGAGCGGCGGCGTTTGTGTCCGATGTCCGCACAAGACACGTTTGTGCAGCGCCTTAGCGGTATTTTATGTTTATTTTTGCTGTGAGTAGGCTGTGTTTTACAGCAATTTCAACATGATAATTTATGATGTAAGTAGCCAAAGGTGTTGAGCATATAAAGCCTAGAACGGAACCGGTTGTCAATTTAAATTTAAATTAAAGGATATTTTAATTTAAATTAACATATGTTCAAAATAACGTGTTATGGCTCTTTCAACAAGATTGAGTTTCTTTTTTAATTTTGGCCACTGTACGGAACCTATTACAACAAACATTTCTAAATCGCGTCAGCCAAGGATCAAGGATATAATACAGCAAAGTTGGTTATCCCATCCGCTATCTGCACGGGGGCTATTTGAATATGTTTTGTGAAATGTCACTTTTACGGGCAACGCCGACGACGCACTTTTTATGCCAAGGGGTCTGCGGGACACAAAAAGTCTATGTGAAACAAAAGGTTCTGCGCCGGACTTTTTGCGCGTCGTGTGAGTTTAGGTATTGTTTCTATTTGCACAAAATAAAAACTGCGGCGCGTTGCGGCCTGTCGTCTGCGCTGCACCTTACCATAAACTACCTATACGACCGTTTAACTAAAAAGGGAGCTGAATTCGCAGTAGGTTAGTTAACCTCCCATCATAATCAGAGTAGCCGCGATTTGCGGAATATTAACAGGAGACTCATTCTCTCGGTGGCCGCACTGTAGGTACGTTTAAGTTTATCACCACGCCCGGTGTGAATCGATAGAACTAATATAAATTTTCGCACATATTTAAATAGTTAATATAATCCTGTTATACAAATAAGCCCATATTCGAATTCATTTACGGTATTTTAAAGTAAACTATAGAATAACCGAATACGATACAATTTAGGAATTCCTTTCAATTTATTACCGTTCCAAATTATCGGATATGTTGTAATATTTCTCAATAGCTACTACAAATTGGTGCTTTTCTTTATTGTGTCCAATAAAGTAAAGCACCACAACCGTACCTACGGTGAATGCACTGTGCTGACCCTACGCAATTGTGCAGATGTAGCGTCCGCAGAAAATGCGCAATGTCTTCGAGAGGGACGCAGATATATCCATCCATTTCGGCTACCTACATAATACATGACTAGGGTTGCCAGGCCTTAATACACAAAAGCCGGACTAGTTACTTAATTCGGCCGGACATTTTGCAAAAAGCCTTTTGCCGGACACAACCGTAAAAAGCCAAATATTCTGGACGCCTGGTAGGTAACGCGAATAAGTACTCATTTATAAGTACCTAATATTTTGATAAACAATGATGTTACCTGAAATATAATCATTTACCAGTTAAAGCCGTGCGCACAACATAATTAACCCACCAAAGTTTCATTGCAAACGAATTAAGTTTATGGGAACGCATACGTTACAAACAGACAAATAAGACTAAAAGTTTTAAAAAAACTTTCATTTAGTTGCTTTTTGCACTTCTTCCCCATATAAACTTTTAACACATACTCCTCAGTGCGCTTAATATGCTTAAAAACGGTTACATAGATTTATCTTCACATATTTATTGGTCGGTGACGCCGCCGCCCAGCAAGAAGGTCTCAAGCCTCAAATATGCTACCCTTGGTGATGGGTACATATTTGCGGCGTTCGGGGTTGAAACGCTGGGGCCGTGGGGGCCGGATGCTCACCATTTGTCTGTCTTGTCAGGTCTCACATCGTCTAGTTGAGACCTCACGTGACAAGAGGGCTGGCTATTATCTAGGTCAACGAATAAGCATTGCCATCCAACGTGGCAATGCCGCCAGCCTTCTTGGTACGTTTGCACAGGGCAGCGATTTGGGACAAGTTTTCTATTTGTAATTTTAGTTAATTTTTAATTTAGATTTCAAGTTGTTGCTATTTTTTTAACAATTACCGTTGTAACAACTAAACATGGCTGTTGAATTCTGATAAATAATTTCCTATAATAGATATTTCAGAGATATGATGACAGAAAAGTCATGCATATAGAATTCCAATATGTGAAACCATATTTAATAAATCTTAATGTTGTTGTTGTGCTGACCGTAACAAACTCTCTAAGTAATCTGGCGCAGTATACCGCCTGGGAAAGTAATCACACAGCACTGTAATAGCTCTCGCTCTAATGAAATATTACAAAGTACCTGTGTCATTTATAATGTAATGTACGAGTATTAACGCAACGCACAAACGTAAGAGCGAATGAAAACAAGGTACCCGTACACATTTTTATTCCCACAAACACAGACATATAAAAAAATCAAGGAGTGTCACTTTATAAGAAACTGAAAATTTCCTACGTGTGCGGGAGTAAAATCAGTACTGGCTCAAGCAGGCACAAATGGTACTGAGCCTTTTTTTTTTTTTTTTTTTTTTTTTTTTTATTATATTATTTAGACCAAATTGTCACTGTCAACGTCTCAATACGGAATGAAACCGATCGGCTTCCTATGGTGTATATGGGTGTGTGAGGCCATGTAAGTATTTACAAGAACGCCGGCTTCCTATTACTTGCGTCACTTAAGAACACAGACCGTTCCGTCTTGCATTTTTTCTTGGTCTGACTGAGCCCGCAAAGAGAATAGGAAACATGACTGACATGTCAAAATAGCAACTTTTTAATAAATGTCAAAACTACAGCCTATTATGGAGTTTTGTAAGAAATAGTCATTTGTGACGTCTATCTTTCTTCTACTATATAAAAATAAGTCGGGTTTTCCTTCCTGACGCTATAACTCCAGAACGCACGAACCGATTTCCACGGTTTTGCATTCGTTGGAAAGGTCTCGGGCTCCGTGAGGTTTAAAGCAAAGAAAGTAGGTAGAGGTAGAGTAGGGTAGCGTAGCGTAGCGTAGGGTAGGGTAGGGTAGGGTAGGGTAGGGTAGGGTAGGGTAGGGTAGGGTTGGGTAGGGTAGGGTAGGGTAGGGTAGGGTAGGGTAGGGTAGGGTAGGGTAGGGTAGGGTAGGGTAGGGTAGGGTGGGGTAGGGTAGGGTAGGGTAGGGTAGCACCATAGGGTAGGGTAGCACCACGCGAACGAAGTCGCGCCGGGCAGCTAGTAGATCATATGAATGATCTTTTACATCATAATATGATCTATTATTTGCAGTTAGATTTGTTATCCAAAAGCATATATAATATCGAAAACATATTTGATGTGTCTGTCTATTTTTAGGTGTTTTATACACTGCGGCGCTACCGCGTTACTCAATCTTAATCATATGTACTTAATTCTTTATTTAATTATAAACATATTTTAAAGTTTCCGTGTTTTAGACGTTGTTAGTTTTGTTAGTTTTTTAAACAATGACATCTACACTACCGTATTATCCTGAACATGCACTTTAATAAACCAATCAATCGATTATAGGTAGGTATAGCTTTTCACTATCACACAATATTAAACAAAAACTTTCGCAACATTCACCAACATCACCATACAAATGCATATATTCTTTAGATTCTAAGCTAGAATCCGATCATTTCATACAACAAGTCGCACTTTAACAATTTACACACGTTATGAACCACCAGTTCTCGGTCGACAGAATAACATTAATGTTAATTGAACACGTGCACAATATACTGTGGTGGACTGGAGATAGAATTCATATAATTTGAAGATAGTTTCTAGTTTTCCAAAGCTATGGATTTCGATCTGTTCTTTTTTTAATTTTACTAAATTTATTTTCAGTTGTTGATTCTCATCTACAGAAATCGACAGAGCATTATTTGGAGCATTATCTATACCTACATGAATAGTTCTTGTAAATTAGAGTTTATCAAAAAAGCATTATGAAATCAGATTAAAGTAAAGCATGGGGTTCTTCAAAAAGTGTGTGAAGAGATTTTTACAGGGTCGGCCACGCGCGGTTCAAACCCCCTGGTGTTGCAAGCATCCATAGGCTACTGTAACTGCTTACCATGAGGCTGGCCGTACGCTTGTTTGCTTAGCTACCTTAACAGCATAAAAAGAAACAAAACACCAAAATTTCCAAATAAAATGAAGTACAATTTTACTTTCACTTCAACAATGTTCCCATAAACTTTAAACTCATAACCATAAAGATCTACAAAAACAGATATATTTCGTTACGAAAGTCATGAGTATAATACTCACGTCCTATATTGTCTTTTGTCTTCATATTTCTGGTCGAAAGGATGAAAATAACAACATTTAAAATTTAAATTAACTGCCAAGAACACAATGTGTATTAAAACATATCGGTGTATTGTTAGGTTTAAAGTAAAAAATAGATATTTGAATACACAGACACCTTCAACATTTCTCTGAAGTCACGAACGTTAATAAAAAGCTAGCGTGACGATTGTGCAATTACTGATTTTTAACAATTAACTTTTCTTGTTTTCAAACCACACAAGATATCGATATCTCGCTGGAATCAATACGTGGACAACGGGGCTGATTTCACTTCATCATCATACCAGCCTAATGTCCACTGCTGAACATAGGCCTCCCCCATTAACAACCACTTCAAAAGGTTATAGGCCGCTTGCATCCAATAGCGCCGAGCGATTTTGACCAGTGGGTCTATTATAAGCTCTTAAAAGAATATTATTATAACCTTATTTGTCTTTTGTCCTGTTTTGACGCCGGATGTCAAAGAAGGACAAAAGACAAATAAGATTATTTTAACCTTATTTTAAGAGCTTGTGGTAGGCCCCCAGATCGTCGGTCCACCTGGTGGAAGGTCGTACCGCACGGCGCTTTCCAGTACGTGGTCGCCACTCGAGAACCTTCCTTCCCCATCGGCTATCGGTTCTTCGAGTGATGTGGCCTGCCCATTGCTACTTCAGCTTACTAACTCTACGAGCTATATCGGTAGTTTTCGTTCTCCTACGAATATCCTCGTTTCGGACCCTGTCACATATAGTACATCAATGCAACAAAATGTCATATAGAAATATATCATAGAAAAAAAAGTGTTTAAATCATTCGAAAATTATGAATAATAAGGTAATTGGAACTGTGTCAAGATTTTCTGGATCGTTAAGAGCAGCGCCGGCGGTGCTAGCCTAGCAAGTAGGTAAATAAATACTGATGTTTAATTATTGATCAAAATATTGGAAAAGGTACGTTGAATATTTAGACGAATATGAAAATTCTAGGTAGACTAGCTCTTATCTTTAGTTAGTATTTTATTATCAAAACAAGTTCTCCTTCAACAAGTTATCATATAGTACATGGCAATAAGAATTAAAAATAAATTTATGATTACAAGAAAATCCTTCATCATGGCATGATGAGATCATTCTGTCCTAAGATAATTCACATAAATAAACATGTTCTCAGAGGACTGACGACAGAGTCAATAATCATTGATCTGAACGCAAATATCATTTTGTTGGTAGATTAGGATAGATCATCGTAAGCTATTGATGACCTGGGAGGTCTTCAAAGGTAATTTAAGATAAATTACCGAATTTTCTCAATTAACTGCAGAAACTGTGTAATTCAAAATTTGTAAGTTGGTAACGCGTGAGTGGTGTAAGCGTCCATAGTGAAAGTCAAAGCCAAATAGCTTATAGCTGATTCAATTTAGGCCCCGGAAGGGCACTTATGTCACATTTACTGCAGTTACCACCGGTTTGGAATTTGGCTTTACGCCACCTTTACGTACCAGCTTACAATCAGACGTGCTGTATGATTGTTTGCTGCCTTTGCAGTATAAAAATAAACACGTGTTTATATAACGATTTACTTACCAAATGTATACTGCCGCATATTAGACATCAACGGCGTCTCTTCTAGACAACTGCAAATACAACATAACATTAATTTGGTAAATTTTGGTAAATTCTATAAAGTAAGTAGACTATCCTAACTATAATATTATAAATGCGAAAGTGAGTTTGTTTGTTTGTTTGTTACGCCTTCACGCCTCAACTACTCAACGGATCATCATGAAATTTGGCATGCAGATAGCCTATGGTATGGAGAAGGACATAGGCAAGAAGGACTTTTTATCCCGGGAACGCGGGTGAAACCGCGGGGGACAGCTAGTTAGTAATAAAGTAGAATATGAGTTAGTACTAATAGTAGTATTAGCTTAAATACTTGCAATATCAATAGGTACTACGCGCCTATTAAATATACAAGAATATGATTTTAATTAATTAATAAATATTATAATACAGCGTTCGGTAATTTATTGACCTAACAATAGTTTTACTAAAAATCATACCGTGTAGCCTTGACCTTTATCCACTTAAATATTAGTGGAATAAATTATTCAAATTAGTAAAATTTAAAGTCATTAGTCATATCTATTTCTGAGAAGTGTTATTATAGAAGCGATATTAATTAAGTCTGTAAAATTGGTGTTTAATAAGATGCAAAAAGGAAACAAAACTAGGTATGCGCCGCAGCAGTCGTAGACCGATGACATTGTACGATCTTCGCAACATTGTTTAGTAAACCGGCTTGAGAGCGACATGTTTTTAAAATTACCAAAACAACACAAAAATATTTTACGCCGTTGTATATTAAATTCTAGTTCATGAGCTTGGCACCTCGCTTAAAAAGCTATTAAAAATACCAAATTAAGTTTGAATATCTAGCTCTGAGCATACAAATTTGCTATGAAAAATAACATTTCATTAAGTTTATTTTTTTCTAATTGGTAAAGTTAAGCTAAACCCATAAGCAGCAGGACCCGTTAAACTGTCCACAACAATGCGAGCATGACCCACATTCGAACCGAACATAATGTCAACGACCGGCTTAAATACTTACATGTAACTGGCCAATAGTAACACTGAGACACTAATTAAAAACTAAATCACTTATAATTATTTTTAGTTTTTAAATTAAACGTCAGAAAGCGCGGGAGGGACGCGTGCGGTTGTGCGCCGGCGCCGAGCTCGATAGAGTGACGTGCGCGGAAGCTGCCTCACTGCGTTTATATCTAGACATTTAACAGTTATGTTCGATGAAGTTACAATAGATGTAGAGATGGCCCATGCGGTACTTTATGAGTTGAAAAGAAACAACAAGTACGAAAATTGCCTAATAAGTATTCATAAGAATGTATATTTTTAATAACTAAATATAAGGTAAATTCTTTACGTAATTTAAGATAAATAATTACATAACTAAGCAGAAATATTTTAATATAATATTTAATATAGTCTCCAATAATAATGAAAATACAATACAATATATAAAAATGAAATTATATATTGTACTGGCTTTCTCCCGCTGTTTTACCCACGTTCCCGGGACATCTTTCTCTATAGGCTATCTGCATGCCAAATTTTATGATAATCGGTTGAGTAGTTAAGTCGTGAAAGCTTAACAAACTACTCACATTCGCATTTATAATATTCGTTAGGATTTTAATAAATAAGGCTCTAAATAAACACATGAGTTGTAGTACAATAACGGTTCCAATTGTTGTTTTTTTTTGTATGAAAAGCCATTTGTTATTTAAATAATGTATGACATTAAAGTAAGTAAAGTAAAGATAAAGTAAAGTATATAAGTAGATTATTTTTTCAACATTCAGTGTAGGTAAGGTATATCTAAAGAGCATTATTTCTATGTAATAGACAATTATGGAATCACAAAATTAAAAAAGCAAAAATATATTATCCATTGCCAGATCTACAAGTTTTATATGCCTTCGTTCCATCATATCGAGCACGCGAAATCAATAAATGCAGTACAAAAGAAATGGCGAAGTAGAAAGGTCTTTGAAATTAAACGGCGTCATGCTCCCCGTTTTATATTGGTAGATGCACTTAATATTATTAATGTTTATTGCAGTTAGTACGTTTTATCACGCTTCTAACATTGCTGTGAGAAACCGAAGGATATATTTTTGTAAAGAGCGGAGCGAAGAATCAAAGTGCGGTAACTTCAGTCGCTTAGACCTTCATTAAGTGCCCTCCTGGGCTAACTGAATAGCATTTATAATTACTTTTTTTATATGCAACAAATATGTACAAAATACAATCTTTTGCAATAGTTGCTGCGAATATGGTCTTAGGATACGATCCCCTAATTTTTGAGTGATATCAGCATGTACAGATTCTCTATGGGGCCAAGTTAGGTTAGGGTCCTAGAAACGTCACTAATCGACAAAACTTTTCCCATAGGTACCTACATTTTGTTAGGATAATGTTTTTTCTTTCAAATTCTGTAAAAAGCCGATCTCAATAACATGAAAAGTTAGCTATTCCCTTTGAGACCATATTTGCGTGGCTTCAATACTTGAGATAGTTTGCCTTTACTCTATTCTTTATTCCACAATGTCAAGAAAAATAAATGGCTTTGACTCTTAGTAGTCATTTTAAATTGGCCATATATATATCAGTAGAAAGATAAAAAAAATCGACAAGGAATGCCTTGTCCTATAGAACAAGACTCATGCTGTAAATTAAAACAATGATAACTGAGAATCGTCTTACACTTCGAGTCCAAGTACTGTAGGGTAGCTCGGTACTTTGTAGTACCCGCCTGGCTAGCACTACCCCCAAGTTGATAACATACCTCCAAGCACCAATCAATATGTTCCGGTAGCTGCGCCAGACCCAGTTTCAGGGTTTGTGTGCTTACCGCCTTCGGCAAGATCACCAGTATCATTTACAATGGTAAGATTTTTGTCAAATACAAGCCTGTATAAAGTAAAATGAAATACTAAGAAATAATTATAGTATAGCAGTTTCAAAAGAGCTTCCTCACTGGCTATGGAATGAGCTCCCCGCCATGGTTTTCTCAAGTTAGCTACAGCATGGGGTTATTCAAAAACGGTGCGAAGAGATTTTTGCAGGGTCGGCATCGCGCGACTGATACCCCAGCGTGTTGCAAGCGTCCGTAGGCTACGGTGACCGCTTACCTTCAGGTGGGCAGTATGCTTATTTGTTACCTTAGTACAGTAGAAAGAACGGGAAATGCCATTGGTGGCAGCTGCCACAATGTGTGCGAAGGGGCGTGACTTGCGAGTGAGACGGAACTAACAGCTGCAGTGTATTATGAACCTTATAGTAGAAGGTTGATTGTAAGTTGTAAGCATTCTTTCGTTAATCTTCGGGCCATACTTTCTTTTCTGTTCGAACGAAGATTCACGACGCGCCTTATCAGTTAGGTACTACTGTACTTAGTATAAAAATATTAATATTATTCATCCCCCCTTATTACGAGAGATGGTTTAAGTCAAGTCTAGCAAAACCCAGGTTTTAAATATATCCGTCTTCGGAAATATAAACGTCATATTACAAAATGACTATCTTCAAACCTGGGTTTTACTAGACTTGCCTTAAATATAACAAGACACAAAGATTCGTATTTCGTCAAAGTCACTTATTCTGATTCTGACCGAGAAACAGGTTGTAGTTGTGGATTTAATTATGGGCGCCTAAAAATAAAAGCTTTAATGTTCAATCGAATAAATAAACCGTTAACATATCTTCATGACAGTAAATAATTGAAACATCCTACTTAAAACTGGAAATGATGCATCTTATTAATGTTATTAAAACTTGACCGTTATTTGAAACCTTATATATTGAAACCTTATATATTGAGAGCGGCCTTCCTTGTTTTCTGCTCTATACTTCCTTCTTTGTCTACCCTAATATTGCCGTCTCGCTCGCACATCTCCCCACCATCCACCCAGGCAGAGCGCGAGCTTGAGCCACGCGCGCTATCTCGTCATTGGCGTCCTGTTTTCTGCAACGGACGGTTGTGCCTAGCCTAGCCTAGGCACTCGTAAGTTATTTGTATATTTTATATACCTTTGTACCTTCTTAATTTATTAAAATAATGATATATGATTTTAACGGTTTTACCGTTCGATATTTCAATTTAATTTTGATATTTTATGTTCATGTCTTTGAACAACTAATTCTTAAATTATTTAATCTACCCACTTTTTATTGATAATTTTGCTTCTATTAATTTTTTATCCTTGGTTTTTCCTAGGTTAGTTGCTGTTTTGTTCACAGTTGAACATTAATATTTAAATTACATCAAGTGCTAACTGTATAAATCACAACGTGCGAATAGTGATAACGGATATTGCCCTGAGCAAAAATGATCTAAAAGGCAGCGTAACAATGGGTCGAGTAGTACCTCTATAAGCTCCTCAAGTAAATCCAATGATATCTGATTCTCGGATCTAAAATAAAATTAATAATGACCGCAGGCAGTTAAAGTGTAGGAAAGGTTAGTTGTGCCGTGAAGTGCCGTCTAAATAACATGTGTAACAATTTATTATATAGTTAAATATTTATGAAATTTGCCGCGGTAACAACTTTTGTTCTAGCATGTGTGTTACTAGTTACTTAAATAAACCTCTGTTGAGGTTCCTGCAATGAAGCGGTGATTCTAATTTAATAAAAAAGAATTGAAAGTGTTATGTAGTGAATCAGAATTATTACAACTTATTTGTACTGAAATTATTCAAATGAGGAATCATGATCCGCTAACCAGAAGATTTCGCCTGCCATTTATGCTAGCCTAGTTACAATGCTTAAAAAAGGTTAAACATTTTAGCCTCTAATAAAAAGGATCAAATGCTCCTGCTTAGCAAGCTTGTCTGAACTGATCCATACACCAACCCGCGCAGGGCCAGGTGACTCAAAACATACCCGCGCAGGGTATTTTCGTGGATGTTGTGCCCGTACGCACATTCCCCATTATTATTAGCCCCGCGCAGGGGCAGGTGACTCAAATCATACCCGCGCAGGGTATTATCTTAGATCTTGTGCCCGTTCGCACATTACCCATTACTATTAACCCCGCGCAGGGGCAGGTGACTCAGAACGTACTCGCGCAGGGTATTTTCTTGGATGTTGGGCTGGTACGCACATTCCCCATTATTATTAACTCCACGCAGGGGCAGTGACTGAAAAATGAAAAATGTGCTGGGTATTTATTCTCTTGGATGTTGTGCCCTTACTCCGTATGCACATTCCCCATAATAATCAACCCTTTGCAGGGGTAGGTGAGTTGAAATATACCCTCGCGTGTATTCTTTTTGATGTTGTGCCCGTACACCAATAATAGTTAACCCCTTGAAGGGGCAGATGAGTTGAAATGTAGCCTCGTGAGGTATTTTCCTGTATGTTATGCCTGTACAAACATTCCCCATATTAATCAACCGCTTGCAGGGGCAGAAATATACACTCGCTGGGTATTCTTTTGGATTTTCTATCATAATTCACCTCTTACAGGGGTAGATGACTTGAAATGGACCCTTCAAGTGAATGTGGTTTCAAATACATCACAATGAACCCTCGCAGGGTCATTTGAATGTCGCGCCTCACGCATATAAATCTTGGCATGACCTTAGAATACACTCTCGCAGGGTACTATGTTTGAATAGTGTGTCTCTACGCACAGTAATGATGAAAGGATTAAAAAGGCAGCGTGGTTCGCACAGCAATTAATAAAAATTTAATGATTCTGCTTTGAAAACAGGTCAAAGCAGATTTTTAATCTAGCCCTGCCTCGTAGGGAAAAGGGACTCGAAATATATACCCTCAACGCAGGGTACTTTACCTAGATATTGTACCTCTTTTCACAATCGCCATCTAAATCAACCGATGCAAGGGCAGGAGATGAAATGTTCTGTCGCACAGTCTCTAATATGGCTAATAATATACCCACATGGGAATAGTTGGTTTTAAATGTACATTTGCAAAGTCCTATGCTGAGATGCCTCTACGCATATTTCCCATCATTATCAAATCTCACTGGGGCAAGCAACTGTAACATGTTACCCTTACAGTTACTCTTAAGTACCTGACTTGGATGTGGTGCCCTTACGGACTTGTTCTTATATATTTAACCCTCGCAGGGGTCTTGCCATACCCGCAAGGTGCTTAAAGATTGACACTTAATAATTTCAAAGCGGGACAATAAATTCTATTCCACCAGCAGGGTGACATCTAAGCACCCCCGGTTTATATACTGAAAATAATATAAAACACGGTCGATGCGTATTGTTTTACCAAAAACCGTTGGTAATGTTGGTAACCGTTGTACATTTGGTTCAGTACTGTGGTATCAGATATCAAGTTATACCCGCACCATTGAACATAGTCTGCTGATGCTAAAAAGTGGTGTCTAAAAAATGCAAAGAATATAATAAAAATCTCACTGACTGACCTATCATAACGTGTGATTAAGGATTAAATGTTTACCGTATCGCTGATTTATTTCAACCCCGACTGGTTGTGCAAGATTCAGATCTCAGGCGTGTTTTCATTAGTAAATGTGTGCGACACACATACGAATCTATGACCAATAATGGCAACAATATTATACATAGATAACTTGCCTACCTTTCTGTCTCAGCCAAAGTTTTTTTTGCTTAATTAACCAATTGGGTAACAAACATATAGGGAATAAGGAATACCTATTATCGATTATTTGAATGACTTTCTCCTGCCTAGCAAAGGCGTTATGTTTTAATTCTAAAACAAGAATGAATAAAATTGTACTACAGAGGCTTACATATTGTTACATGTTACATTGTTACATGTTTATATACTATGTTGACAAATTTACCCACCCTCGCAGTGTTTTTGGGGGTTCAATGGAATACTAGAAATATTATTGATTTTCTTTCAAAATCACCTTAGAGCCTAATCGGTCTAATTAACTTATCGAGCTTTGTAATATCCTAAAAGAATCTGCACAACCGTGATTCAGCATACTTTTTGATTCAACTGCAACCGTAATCTCATTTCCTATTGATATATATAATCAGATGAAGCCTGTAAACGCAATAAACAGTCGAGCAGTTTTAAGGAAAGTGTTTGCTAGTTGTCTAGCCAAGAAAATTTTGCATTGCAATAACAAAGGACTCCTCGCTATCTCGAAAGCATGACAAAATCTAAATTAAACGTCACCTATGTTCGGAATGAGGTGACAATCATCTGATGAACCGTATCATCGTCATATGTATGTAACATTCCAATTTCTTTCATATATTAGATCCTCATCTATTGTTACTGATTACCAACTACTGTTAGAGGAGCACTTACACAACGGATACGCCTGCACAATAATATGTAATGTACTTAGTTGAAAGTTTTGTCTTTAGACTAAAGCATGAATAAATGTGTTAAGAAGAAAAAAGCACCTTTGTTTTCTTACTCGTGGAATTACCACCTAGTATAAAATTACCCTCTATTTTGTTTAATCTCTAAACTGCTAGGCTACCTCAGCTAAATTGGCTCGAAACAAACTTTTAGTAAGTAATTCATAGTATTTTTGAGGGCAGACCTCAAGTTCAGTATTTTGGCAGCCCCATTCACAATACAGCGCTATCGATAGATACATGGACGGTTTTTCTACCTCCAAGTAGGTACCATAAGATGGTCCGGAATTATATAAATATGAGTATTGGATCGCTTGTTGTAATCATGGCATCTTTGTTCAAAAATCGCTTCTAACCGTAGCTTGATTGAAATAAAATGAACAAACATATGTAGTCCATTTGTCACAATGACTCCTGTACTAATAAAGTTATTACTACCTGCTTCTTATACTACTTAGATGAATGTTCATTATGCTGAATAAGTCAGTGGTATCAAATTTATGCAGTTTTGAGTTCTCATGTGTGGGTTGGACATATTTTGGATATATTGATACGATAGATAGTCGATTGACTCGTGTCATTTTTAGAAACATATCTAAAATTTAAGTAACGAATTATGTATATCCAGACTGACACAGCGTTGTCTTAATTTTGTAATGTGTTAAGGTTGCCTTCAACCTTGTACTTTGTTTAAATAGCCTTTTACCTACATGACGTCACTGTCCAGTTTTAGAACAGGTAAAAGTAATGATGTTACTTTTGATCGGACTTTAGAACTTATATTTCTGGTTAATGTTTATGCAGTAATATTGCTGGTGATTATAACAAAATACCACATGACATCAATGATTTGATTAAGATCTTTGCTTCTAGCATGTTTACATACCATAATATTTGCACACCTACATATTTTCGTGTGTACTTCATAAATAAAATTACAGTACCTCGCACATCTTAGTATTTTTTGATACCTATTCTCTCTCACGATACCTTCAGACTCACACAGAAGTCTGTACGCGTATGACCTATACTGGAGAAATCACAGGTACTTACCTGTGTCACAAATAACTTTATGCTACAAGCATAAAATCACATTGGCATCCACTTTCACCAGGCGATAACAAACACGTCTCAATATATAAGGTTTCAAATAACGGTCAAGTTTTAATAGAAGCGTTTTACCTGAAAATAAAACGCATATTAAATACTTACCTTATTTGAAACCTTAATTTTTAGTTCTGCCTGGTATTTCGACTCAATGACGAGATAGCGCGCGTGGCTCAAGCTCGCGCTCTGCCTGGGTGGATGGTGGGGAGATGTGCGAGCGAGACGGCAATATTAGGGTAGACAAAGAAGGAAGTATAGAGCAGAAAACAAGGAAGGCCGCTCTCAATATATAAGGTTTCAATATATAAGGTTTCAAATAAGGTAAGTATTTAATATGCGTTTTATTTTCAGGTAAAACGCTTCTATTAAACACAAGTTAACAAAGTAATACACCACCGTACTTGATAAGTGGGTCATATGCAATTTGCGATTGCGGTTTTTATACAACTTTGTGATTTCAGTTCATTCAGGGCTGTCGCTTTTAAACAATCATACAGGATTAATTTTAATTCACCAGTACTTAGGTACTGCTTGATTACTTGTATATAGGTATAATTATTAAACGACCAACCTTGATCAAAATGTATGAATAGTTTAATGTTTTTTTTGGCGTTTTAGTTTTGGTTCCATATTTAAAGTTTTTCATATTGATGAATTCTTCTGCCCCTTAAAATGGTGCAGGTGAATTAATGTTGAATAATTGATCAGCAGAATTTTGTCACCAAGAGAACACTGATTTTTAAATGCTTAATTTTACGTTTTGAAATGCAATATATACTACAAATTGTTCTAGAAACTAATAAGTTATTATTAAATTGTTTTTTAATTTTTTTTTGCCAAACGGGAACAACCCATTTCTTTCCCATTTTCGGTATGTTTTTCATCCCGAAAATATAATAATGAATATGTATGTTCTTCCGAATCCGACTCGAACATGATCGATAATTTGGGAAAGGGAATCAAAACCAAGCCCAAGTCTCAAGAATATATGTCTCAATTGAAAATAAACCTTATGTTGATACCTAGTAGGTATGTTTGAAGTGCATGTGCTAGCCCTAAATATGAATTCACTTAATGAAAAATTGTACAGTTTGGGTAGTTGTTTGACAAGATTACTTTCTGTGTCCGAAGACTAAGGAAGCTGATGTTTATCTGATGGTAAGTTGTCATCGTCCTCTATTAGCAATAGCAGGGCAATTTCCAACATGCCAACCACGCCATGAATAAAAAAGAATTATCGAAATCGGACTACTCTGTAAAAAGTTATGCGTGATCATACATAAAAAAATAATATACGCGTCGAATTGTAAACCTCCTCCGTTTTTTCGTCGGTTAAAAATAGTTTACGGGGAAAACACATTTGACCGGTGAACATGAGCTGAAACCGTGGAACAGAAGCTAGTGTATTTCATTATCCAATCAACCATTCTCATCAATCACAATCATTTATGAAAATGCGATCAGTTTTTCATTAATTTCATTTTTGACCTTTTAATCTAGAATTATCGACTTTACCCTGAAAGGACGCTTCTCGTAAAGGCTCGAATAGTATATATTAGTAGGTAATACCAATTTCTGTATTAATGTAATTCTGCAGTCTACAACTTAATGAAATTTTGCCCTGACTAAAATATTAGATAAAAACCTTACAAAATACGATCAGTGATCATATAAACATATAAGCGATTAAACTTAGCTTTGGCGACTGTTTTTTTGCTTATCAGTTGGCTTGTGTCAGAAAACAAAGTAAATAATAGCCGATTACCTGTGAGGCCGGCCTCGTCGCATTCCTCGCCTTCCTCGCCCTTCTCGGAACATTGTTAGCTATAAGCAGGATACATCTATCAAAACACTCGCCATTATGTGAACCTAACAAGGAAAGTCCCTAGGATACCTTGGTAAGCCTCTATGCGAAAGCTTTTAAGATGCCGTCTATGATACGATGTGGGTAATGTGTGTATAGAATCTTCACGTAAAGATGTGCAAGATTTTGCAACTAAATTTTTGCTAAATATACGTTAGTTAGGTTTCTCATGTGTCAAATTATATTTTTCCGGATAAATGAATCGAAATTCCACAGTTAGGTACAACGTTATATTTTGAGGAGTTTGCCGCTATAAGAGTATTATAAAATGTCTTCAAATTGCAAGTCCACATTCAAAAGAAGTAATTACTTTGTTATATAAATACCATGTAAAAACCATGTTTAATTGATGACTTCATTAGAGAATGCGCCAATAAATTTATGAACTGGAGTAGAATTAATAACTTCAATCTAATAAGTGAATTCATTCACCCGCCTTTCTTCAAATGAGATAACATGATACCGGCAATCGGCTAAGAAGTCTTAATTTATTTTAAAAAAAAATTAGGTACTTTTCCCTTATTGCCAATTCCTATAATTTGCGGGCCGTTATTGGCTCTTTGAGGTAACTTGCCAATGATGAAGCATAGACTTCATATCTTTGCATAATAGACCATCCATATGGAAGTAGCTATCAAAGGTTTGCTTACGAATCTCTATTTATACGAGTGTGTCCAGTTTGGCACAAGTTTTACTTATGAGACAAGGCTTAGCTTAGATCCATTACTTAACATTGTCATCCCCAAACGTTACAGCAAAATAACCGATGTCTGAGTTCTTTACCTAACATTAACCATGTGTCATTGAGTTTTTGGTTTGAACTTTTTCCCGCGATCTCCTTTTATATACTACTAGCTGTCCGCAGCGGTTTTACCCGCGTTCTCGGAATAAAAAGTAGCCTATGTCCGTCTCCATACCATAGGCTATCTGCATGCCATGAAAAAAACCCCTTTCGTAGTTGCACCAAAGTTCGAAGACACTCCCCTCATCATCTCAAAGAGTATCGGGATCCTCGGTGTCGACATTGCGAGTGATGTCCAGTTTCGAGGTCATTTGGAGAGTAAAGCCAAGCTGGCTTCAAAAAAGCTGGGTGTGCTTAATAGGTCTAAGTGGTACTTTACACCACTCCAGAGGCTGCAGCTATATAAAGCGCAGGTTAGGCCGCATATGGAGTACTGCTCACACCTCTGGGCAGGCGCACCCGCTTATCAGCTCGATCCACTTGCCTCGGTGCAAAGGCGGGCCACTCGTATTGTTGGCGATCCTGTACTCACTGGCGGTTTGGAACCTCTCAGCATTCGGAGGGATATAAGCTCCCTTTGTGTGTTCTATCGCCTATATAATGGGGAGTGTTCTAAAGAACTTTTCGACCTGGTGCCGTCATCACCCTTCTACCACCGCACCGCTCGCCGGCGATGTGGAGTTCATCCTCATATCCTCGAGCCGCCTCGATCGTCCACACAACGGTTCAGTCGGACGTTCCTACTGCGGACCATTAGGATGTGGAATGACCTCCCCATTACGGTTTTCCCTCAGCGCTACGATATGGGGTTCTTCAAAAAAGGCGTGAAAAGAGCTCTTCAAGGTCGGCAACACATCGGCAATCCCCTTGGTATTGCAAATGTCCATAGGCGGCGGTGACCACTTACCATCAGGTGGACCGTCTGCCTGTTTGTCAACCTATTGACATAAAAAAAAAAAAAAAAAAAAAAAATGCCAAATTTCATGATCCGTTGAGTGAGTAGTTGCGGCGTGAAGGCGTAACAAACAAACAAACTCACTTTCGCATTTATAATATTAGTTAGGATTAGGATAAGGGTTAAATTTAAAAAACCCACCTTGGTTTTATTTATGTTGGTATAAGGAAACTGAAAGTTTCTGACCCTGTAGTTGGAGCTGTGCTATGATACCTATCAGTCGTTATTTTTACAAATTCAAAAGACATTTAATTTTGTAAAATATGTATTGGTCACATAAATCCATACAAACATACATCGTAAATGCAATTATAGGTACATCATACAAATTAAAATGGCAGTATTTACGGAAGAACAATTTTATGTTTGCCTGAAAGAAAGTTGTAACAAAATGGGGCCGTACCACCAACTCTTCTTGCGATCCAATGCAGCTTTAGCAGAGGGTCTACTCCGTAAACGATACAAAAACGCTCGATCATCGATATCAAATTATTAACCAATAGCGATAGCTTTTAAGATGCCGTCTATGATACGATGCGGGTATAGAATCATCACGTAAAGATGTGCAAGAATTTGCAACAACATTTTTTCTAAATATACGTTAGGTAATAGTTATATACATGGTTCAGTTTTGCTGCATCGTTGCCGCATTGCCTGTGTTTTGTGTCAAAGAACGCTATATTATTGTATGGAAAAAGTGTTATTTGGCAAAAAAGCAATTTAGCTATAGCGCAATAAACTTATCTGGCCCAGTGGCCAAAATTGGAAATGGCAGTCTGCCTGACTTTCGGCATTGGTTATTTGCTCCACCAAATGTGATAACATCGCCTCTCTCGCGGGGCCAGATAAGTTTGTGGAACTATAAAGTTGAATCGCTGTAACAGTTGATGATACGCCCCCTGTACCCTGAAGTGGAACATATCCTTAAAACTATTGTTAATGAAGAGGCAATACAGTATGATTTTCGAAATGCAGTGTTATCAAGCCAATTATATTTTCTACAATATCAGGTGACTAAGACTATCCTAGGGTTCTTTGTCTTGGTTTACTGGATACCTTGGTGTTTTGACGTTTTGATTCAAGTAATATTTGTGGTTGTCCTGCAATAAAATGTATGAATTATACAAATACTATAAGTAGTTTCTACCCTAAATATTTCAGAAGAATATAAAATAATAGTTTTCGCCGTTTTATAAAGATGTCACCGTAATTTTGTGAACACCGTTAGTTTATAATCTATCTAGCGAGATTATAAACTGCCGATAAATTGTGAATACTGCAATAATCTATTCATGACAACCCGTCAATTAATTTTTATATTACGTTTAATTAAAAAACAGACCGACAAACATGTACTTTTTGCGAATCGTGATATCTCACAAGAATAAAACAACAAACATTCTAAAATATACAGCAAATATCTACAGGGAATAGTTTTATACACGAAAATTAATGTCTCAAAACAAATATTCATTTTTTGAAAAACTGTGAAAATGGATTTAAGATCTTCTTGTACCAAGGCACATTACCTTTAAGAATCGGCAATGCTCTCTCAACAAATTCCGTAGGTTCTTCAATCTTGCCTTCAAAAAGCACCAATCCTAGTATATTGTCCTTAATATAGAATACAAAAGGCCTGTCAACTCTGAGTTGTACTCCATCTTCAATGAGTGGTACAACCATGGCTACGGACGCTGCTGCTGCGACTGTACCGACTTCGTCTACTGTCATGTGTACTCTATGGTAAATACTGGTGATATGCGGAGACTCCCCATCGAAGATTCCGGAGAGATTTGATGAACTTGAAAACAGGGATTTGATGTGCATCTGAAATTATTGAAAGACATGGGATTGATTTATTTGTAAAAAATAAAGATTTTTAGATATTTCTTTAGAATCACATTATAATCGGTCCTTGTGGTCCCTGAAGTCCTGTGGTCCTTCTTTACTTACTGCGTGAAATTTTAAAGATATCAGCTGAGCGTTTTATTATTGAAAATAAATATTAACCCAATGCTCATCTACCTTTCAGTAAAAACCTGTTTCTCTTGGTACAAAAACGAAGACATTTGAATAGATTTTTAAAGACAATAGAAAAAGTTTTAAACAGAGGA
The DNA here is from genome assembly GCA_947623365.1 of Achlya flavicornis. Taxonomy (NCBI): domain Eukaryota; kingdom Metazoa; phylum Arthropoda; class Insecta; order Lepidoptera; family Drepanidae; genus Achlya; species Achlya flavicornis. The sequence goes on from OX392488.1 coordinate 7,572,350, forward strand.
GAAACATCGCTCAGAATCTTCTTGAGATACAGAGACAGAAATTGACGATGATTTAATGAATAAAGATGTAAATTAAACTACTTACGCTATGAAGTGGTCCGACCAAATCTTCACCATAGTCGATAGAGAACTTAGGCAATGACACCAAAACGTTTGTAAGGTCCATTAGCTTAGATATTTCTGGCAAACTCATGTATGGCAGGTCCCTAATGAGGCCAATCGCTCCATCATGTTCATGAGGTACCAAGAGTATCATGGAATAGCGGCCGCCCTGAAAAAGAACATAATATATAAACTATATAAATATATAGAAACAAGTGACGTCACGAGCTCCCACTCCCGTTTGACGCGCTTAATCTATGTAATTTTTTATTGATTTGATAAAGGAACAAATACGTGTCCAATATATTTGATAATCTAACTAACGGACGGATCAATTAGATTTTTTTTATACACGGGCCACATTCCATTGGTCGCTATACGGCTATATGTCTATATGGCTTTAGGATCAGAAGTTACGTAAGTAGATATTTATATTATAGGCTAATAAACTCTGAAGTAATTGAGTTCAAATCAAGTGTAAGTACCTCCGTCAATACAAAACCAGTTTGGTTTGCACATTACAAGAATTTACACAGTGCAAAATGTTCCCAAGATCAATTGATATCATTACTGGAAAAGCATACATGGACAGTGGTAAACGATCATCCGAAAGTTGTAATGAACCAGCTCTCTGTACCTACTGTAAACAGGAACACAGGAATTGGCAACGTAAAGGTACGAGTATTTGAACAAAATGTAGATCACAATAATATGATATAAATATGCACCAACTACATTATGCAGAATAATATGACATTTTATAATAGACCGAGATCCTAGGCTCGCCAGACATTACTTATTTTCTGACGGACAAAATGTACAGAATTGAGTAGTGTTAGTAGGTACGTACTTCAAACGTATGAATACCACGGCTAACTTGTCCCGTGGGCCAATTTTCAGGTACCAGGCATGAAAGGTATGTTATGTACATTACGTACTTTTATTAAATTCTGCGAGCTGATTTTTATATAATGATACTCATATAAGAACTATTTCAATACCTATAGCCAAAGATGGTGGCGAGGGACACATGACGTCGCAAGGTTCGTTCCGACGCATTCAAGTATGATGCCAGTTTACAATATGACGGTTTGTCATGGATAGATTATAAACTATCGGTAATTAATACGTTATATTGTAAGCAGTATGATACAGTTCACAATTTATCGGGGAGTTTATAATCTCGCTAGGTAGATTATAAACTAACGGTTTTCACAAAAATACGGTGACATATACAAAGCCTTGAATATGCAATGACAAATGACAATCAAGCGGGCTTCCCAAGACCATTTTTGAAGTGAAGTGCGACATTTGAAGTAACTTGTTTTTGTTTTGCAGACTTGATTTAGTTTTTGACATAGTGATCAATTTATCACTGAATTAAATGCAATATATTAATGCCCGGTTTTAATCAACAAAAACGAATCGTTTTGCTTACCAATGGTAGGTTTTTTTATTGCCAAACTAGGCATTTAGATCATTTCGTAAGCTAATTTTACCTGTGATAGCTACTTCCATATGGGAGGGTCTGCTATGCAAAGCTTTGACGTCTTTGCTTCTTTATTAGTAAAGATATAAGAGTCTTAATTTTAACCGATAACGGTAAATTATAGGAATCGGCCATAAGACAAGGGTTCATCAACCTACGTGCATTGATAACGGTTAATTAAGTCAATATTGTCATAAATATTAAAAGCCTTTATATAAACTGCTTTCTACCCAGTAAGTAGATCAATAGTCAAGTCAACAAGATACGCAGTAAGAAAAAGCTTTATAAGTAAATTCGGTATACTCTCAGATAGTTCTATGCGACGTCGGACCGTCGTATACCCTCTTATGCCGTTGACATACAACTTTGGCCGATCCTTAGAGCATTCGGAACATGACGAATATTTGTTAAAATGCATTGAATTTAATAGTTATTATTTTTATATCCAGGGTTTTAAAGGAAATATTTGCTGTAGTACCTAACTGATCAGAAATTTTATCGTATAAATTCTTTTTTTAATAATTAATTTTGTTCCCTCACCTCATACGGCAGTTCCAGAGCATGTGCCCTTAAATTATCAACATAAGCGTAGTTCAATTCAGCTTGCAGCTCCATCATGACGACATTTCTGCAGTTACCTTTGACGCGGAAGCAGCCAGGCCTCGTCAGCTTCGGGTCAAATGAATATTTCCAAGAGCCTTTGAAGTAAAGGGCATTTGTTACCAGGATCTGAGTAGTCGGGTCGATATTGGCTGGAAATATAAGACATTATTTTTATAGCGTTTAAAAAACGCGCACTTATCACACGCTTTTCAATTAACGATTAGGGATAATTAAATGCATAACAAAATCCCTCCAAATACGCATCACCTTTATTTATAGAAACTCCATCGAAATCTGATCAGTCCAATATTTTTTTTAAAGCTTAGGTATACCAACAGATATCATCCTCTTTCAAAAAAATAATGAATGAGGGTTCTTTTGTTTTTATCTATAGAACCTCATTTATAGAAAAGAGATGAATTTTTTTATGAAACATTATATGAGTACCTAACAAAGTGAATGCCGAGATAAAGGAACTATCATAAATGCGATAGTGAGTTTGTTTGTTTGTTACGCCTTCACGTCTCTACTACTCAACGGATCATCATGGAATTTAGCATGCAGATAGCCTATGGTATGGAGAAGGACATAGGCTACTTTTTATCCCGGGAACGTTGGTGAAACCGCGGGGGACAGCTAGTAAAGGAATAAATAATAGAAACGTATGTACATAGGTATTACGTCGAACCCAGATAATTAAGACAAATGACAAGACAAGGCGAATGCTGATTTATCAATTTCATACTCACTAGATTCCACAATAAAGGGAATAAGCCCCCTCGTGTTTCTATTCACCCATTCATTAATAGTGTCTGAAACATTCTTTGTGTTACGAAAGTCCAACTTGCGCAAATCGGAATGATATACTTGTTTTAGCATCCCCGCGAAGTCTGTCCTCAGTTTTAACTCGTTGGATACAAATATCGCATTCGCATTTTCCACGAATGTTCCTGTTGTGTTTATCTGAAATAACATTGGCAATTATAATGGTTTTTTTTTAAAGAATGATACATTTCCAACTCCAGTGACATTATTTCTTTCGTGACAAAATTAAATGCAATCAATCTGTGGTTTCCCCGTCTATTAACGACATCCTTAAGATCTTGTCAACGTTAAAACCATTTACGTCAATGAAGGTACATAAAAACGGGTTGAGGATAATGCGTACAAATCCAGAGACCCCAATCCCTTATTAATTAATTGACATTTACCTGTAAAGCTTGGAGGTATAAATTAAGTTGTCGCCTGCACTCTTCTTTGTCTTGTGACAATCTGAGTGCACGTCTTATTTCTGTTTCAGTTTCACCTCTAGCCCCTTCTAGTAGCATGGATAATATGGACTTGACACTAGCAGGTGATACCATGATGTTGCCACTACGACTTTCAGCTGAATAGTGCAGGAGGTCCGTATCGAAGAAATTGAAGCGGGATACTGTTGATTGTTTGTCGCCATCGAGACAGTCTAAGCTCCGAAAACTTGTGAGGATTATTGCTAAAAAGTTTTGTTATGTTATTTTTTTGCTAACAGGTTGATGAGCAGGCAAATGGTGGTAATGCTAAGTGATCAAACAGATTGAACTAACATATCTTACGTTATTAATCTATTATCGAAATATATTAATCAATTGCCAAATGTTCTGAGCTGCCTCATATGGGATACCTACTTGACTAACATTTGCCGAACACAAACCATAAAGTTGTGGGTTTATCCAACATAATTAGCGACAAAGATTTTTTGTCAGCATAAAACATGTCATGTAAGTCACTTGGATATGTTTTGTATCTATCCAAAGAAATTAAAAGTACTGGCACAATTCCCAATGTAAATCTATGTATCTATCCTATACCTACGATAATAATATCTATCTACGAAACGTACCTATTGAAAACATGCTTTCCTCCTAACAGGCAGGTAAAAAGAGACGTAAAATAACAGAGATGACCACAAAATATGTAAATACGCAAAGCAATTAACTAAAACCAGTTGGAAACCGCACATCTCATATTCAAATGAACTCATAAGGTCATTTTCAAAGAATTAAAAGTAACAATCATAGGTACCTAATAACATATTTATTGACAAACTGTGATTCCTTAGAATTAGAATGAACAGCGTCGGACTGGCCGTGTAGTCGAGTTGGCGATTGCCAGCCAGGCTCTAGCAGACACGGGCAAATGGTGGACCCTGAGCAGAGGATATCCCTGAAACTTGAATACTTGTGGGGAACCACCCGGGCTCTTCCGGCCCAGTCCGACCCTGATAATGATGTTGTTAGGGGCTGCTTATTCATCGGTTAAATTACATACATAATATCATTAATATTCATAATTTCCTTACACATTCTTCACATACGGGGCTAGCTGATCACATAATAAGCAGAGTTTAAAATGAGGTAAGTACTTAATCCATTATTTTAAACTTATTTAATTGAGTTTAGATTTGTTTATGGTATAGATGAATTGTTTTCAGTGAAAGACAACATCAACGATATTCAGGCTTAAGTATCCAAAAATCAAATCAATTCAAAGGCATGTGAAGATATAGGTACCTACTAAAATTAAATGATCAATTAACTATTACGATTGTTTCCTTAGCTGGCTGTATGACTCGAAGGTAAATCAAAACGACTCGAACGAAACGTTGCTTGATACTTAAGTCTTACTTTGTGGAAAAATACCAACTTTATTCAACAAAAACATAAAAGCTTTATTCAATTGAATGAAATAAACATAAGCACACAGCAGTGTGAAAGCAGTCCGGCTTGCACTTACCAAAAGAAATTAAACACCGCATAGTGACACCTATTTATTCACTTAACTTTGATATAACAATTTATTTATAGAACCGCACATACGCTCGCCACTTGATATAAATGAAGCAGAAAGTGGTCAAGCAGAGATGTAAAATAAACAATGACAGAACGAATGACTGGCCGTATAAATGAACAGCTAAGATAGTTCACACTTGGAACTAAATGGCGCGATGGCGCTAGTGTACCTAAATAATGATGACGTAGTAAGGTAAGATCACATACATGCGCCAGCGCCCGCGTCACGGTGAAATAATAACATGGGTAAAGAGTGAATCAACTTGATTATTATGCTGGGCGACCTTCATATAAAAACAGACATGTATGTTCACTTATTACGCGGAAATGGCTTATGCGATTTGGATGGTTTAAAACTGTATTATATCACGGTAGATACCGAGGTGGTCCACATTTTAAGATATGAGGGAATTCCTCAACGGAAAAGAACACAAACATCGCCATTGAAGAATTTTATTACATATTGTCGACAATTTATCAATGATTTTCGTTTTGTAAGAATTGAAAACTCATATGAAACTCAAAATTGAAAAATAAAAAGAGCACGAGCACGGACTTCCATTGAAAATCTTTCGCTGATTTCAAAACAGTGTCAAATTAGAGTTATTTCATACTTTTTTGTGTATTTTTTTTTTGTTAAAAGTGTTCAATTGTTTTATTACAAAGTTTATTGATTTGGTGCAAACATTCGGATGAAGTTTTTTGATACGCCTTCATACACGTAACATTGAGAGGCGAAGATCTACGAACATAAGGATAATCACATAGACATGAGACATAAAACACATTGGTATCACAAAATTCTTTATTGCGAATAATAATCTGACAATAACTCTTAATGGCACATATTCTAGTAATCTTTGTGTATTAGACATAATAATTGCGAGTAATCATTCAGTGAGAATATTTAAAAAATACGCTTATAAAAATCTTACACTAGACATTTTAGAATTTAAACATATCTACTGTAATTATCTAGCAACAATTGTCATGAGAAGTTTGAGTTCACCGATTTATTGTTTGGCCAAATAAAAGCTTGATGCTCTTGAAAAAAGGTCGAGTTTCAGTTAAATCCTAAACATATACTTATTCTAAAATCGGTCATGTCAAAATTTTCCTTCGTCACAAACCTCAGACCATTTTGGACGTAATACGATGATTTTAAGACTTATAATCTATTGCAATTTATAAGCTCCATCGACAAGAGAAGGATCGGATACTCTTCCGGTGAATAGCAGTTGTCTGGTTGTGTCATCTTGTATGAAGAACAAGAAGGGTTTGTTGGCGACCACTTCCGCGATGGGCTGATCGGAGTCCTCACCGAATTTGTTCACTAGAGATATTTCTGTAAAATGTAGTAGGATTAGCATCGAAAGTAATCATCAAATCTTAGGCATTTCTTATTCTATAAGGAATTCCGTGCTGCTGCTTTCCATGACGAAAACAGAACCAGATGGCAAGCCTATGAGAAGATAGCTGACCTTAAGGGAGTAAGGTCAGTCTCTCACTAATGAGGAAGTTGTTTAAAATTTTCGAAAAATATTTTAGATTTGAATGAACAGATTTAAAGCAGACTATTTCAGAAATGCTGTTGTTACATTAATACAAAATAAAGATAATTTGAAACTCATTAGCGTACAAGGACTAGCTATCGAAAAGACGTCATAATAGTTGTTTACTTTTGCAGTAAAATTCATAATTAGTCATTGATTAATTACTCAACAGAAAAACAATTGAATATCAAAAATTACTTTGAATGTCATCAGTAGGGTATTTGACTGACATTTCAAATCAACTTCTTTTTATTAATGTCAAAAGAAAAAAACAAATAAATAGACGTATAGAGAAATGTGACGTCATAATTTTACAGCATCAATTATTATTAATAATCTACTCTCCATATTTCACACTTTCAAATAGCCTATTATCGAGGAAACTTCCCAAAATAATTACCTGTAGCGGTATAAGCAATGCTGCCAACCTCGTTGACTTCAATACCAGACCGCTGTAAAACCTTCGTGACCCTCAGTTTCTGATGGAGGAGTTGTCCTCGAGCTATTCCCGGGAACGATGCTGTGTCTTCGAAAGCTTGTCTTATACCCAGCTGTTGAGAAAGGTTTTTGAGTTTTAGGTTCAACATTCGTCATCTATTTACATTGACGAGGTACTAGTGTCTGCCAAAATGTAAGAAGATAAATATCTAACAGGAGGTTTCCTGGGTAAAAAATAAATAACTCTAATTAGTCCGTCAGTTAGATTATCAAAAAGTATTGGACACGTATTTTTTGCATTACCAAATCATTAACAATTGACAAAGATAAAGCGCGACTAAGTTCGGGAGTGGGGGCTCGTGACGTCACTTGTTACTAAAAACTGTACCACACCGTAACGTCACGCGGAACTTCAACAAACCTTATCATTGTATTTCCTTGTTTAATTGACAAAAGAAAAAATACGTGTTTAATATTTTTTAATAATGTATATGACGGACTAAATCAATTTTTCAGGAAAGTAGCCTATTCAACTGTCATATGACAAAATTTTATAAAATTAGGTTGACATCTTACATGTTAGGGTTCATCAGCATCGGTCGGTACAAAATGGGTACAACTGACTTTGTTCTATGACTTTTGATAATTCATCAGACATTCATACAAAAATAAAAATATTTAAAATCAACGAAACTCGAATCTAACATTCAACTAAATGTTACGAACTCTACGCGTAGCAAAAGACTAAAGAGTGCAAGGGATGCGTAGATACAACACAATACAGAATTGAAATGTGTTCGACAGAACAACGAAATCTTGAAATTTTGTTTTAGATAAATGTATTATGGTTTGTTTAAAGTCATAGAACAAAAGTTGTTGTTAATGTTAGATATACAGTCCTGCAAGTAATAACTCTGTATAAAACGGTATTTTATCTCACGCTATGCAGGGGCAACATTTGTAAGCCTTAACTGGTTTGAATAACAGTAATCCTTGATTAATAAATATATTATGATAGCACGTATTAATTAAATTCCAATGTGAAGTATAAGATAAGAAACAAGACCATTATTAACAAATGTTTGTGTGACATATTGAAGTACCGTTAGCTCCATATATTCACACTGTAGGATTTTTTACAAAACTTTTTATTAATAGTTCGTAGAGTTAGCAAGCTGAAGTGGCAATGGGCGGGCCACATCGCTCGAAGAGTCGATAACCGCTGGGGAAGAAAGTTTCTCGACTGGTGCGCGCCGAGCGGGACGCCGTCCCACCAGGTTGACCGACGACCTAGTCAGAGTCGCTAAGTACCGCTGGATGCAAGCGGCCGAAAACCGTTCGAAGTGGGTCAATGGGGGAGGCCTATGTTCAGCAGTGGACATCCATAGGCTGATATGATGATATGATATGTCTTCCAAAACATTGCAGTTTTTCCAGACATAATATCAATAAGAAGATCGATACCTGTCCTGTATTCGACAGAAACAATAAAATTTAAGGGTCGGCAACGCGCGAGTTATACCCCTGGCGTTGCAAGCGTCCATAGGCTACGGTAACTGCTTACCATCAGGCGGGCCGTATGCTTATTTGCCACCTAAGTGGTATCAAAAAAATATTACGATTTAGGAAAATTCTAAGGATAAAATAAATTGATTAATAACCATTTAAAAAAGGTCCGATGGAGACTATTATTTTGGGACCCACATCGCATTACCTATTAAAGTGTAAATTCATTGTAAATTCACTTGGAAAATGGTCGTGATCGTCCGAATCCACGCACCTTACTAATAGTATAAAAAATCCTTTCACCTCTTTAAGAATGCCGTCCAACTGCGATGTGTAATCAAACTGGAACTTAGGCAGGGTGACATCAACCACTCGCTCCTGCAGGTCCAATATCTCTCGCCGCAGCTCGCTCAGGCCGCTGAGCACGCGCGGTAGACCCATCAGAGAGTTGGGGACTATCACATACATCGCGAACTTGTTACCCTACAAAAAAAAAGGATTAATGATTTAAACAGTGATGCAGTTGAGTTAGGAACTTGGCGATTGTACCTCGACCCTGAGCTTAGAATGACAGCTACGGTGTTCCCCAGCCTATCGTAAAAGGCGTCTAAACAGGGTCCTTTGGGATTGTTACTCTAAAGTGAGTTCAATTTATTTTTATGTAAATTCAGACAATTAGTTATCATTATAAAAATTTATTACAGTGACAGTAAATTTATTATTTACTAGCTGCCCGGCGCGACTTCGTTCGCGTGGTGCTACCCTACCCTGTGGTGCTACCCTACCCTATCCTACCCTACCCTGAGGTGCTACTACGTAGTACTATTAAATATTCTGTGGTGCTACCCTACCCTACCCTACCCTGTGGTGCTACCCTACCCTATCCTACTCTACCCTGTTGTGCTACCCTACCCTATCGTACCCTGCCCTGCCCTGCCCTGCCCTGCCCTGCCCTGCCCTGCCCTGCCCTGCCCTGCCCTGCCCTGCCCTGCCCTGCCCTGCCCTGCCCTGCCCTGCCCTGCCCTGCCCTGCCTTGCCCTACCCTACCCTGCCCTACCCTACCCTGCCCTACCCTACCCTACCCTACCCTACCCTACCCTACCCTACCCTACCCTACCCTACCCTACCCTACCCTACCCTACCCTACCCTACCCTACCCTACCCTACCCTACCCTACCCTACCCTACCCTACCCTACCCTACCCTACCCTACCCTACCCTACCCTACCCTACCCTACCCTACCCTACCCTACCCTACCCTGCCCTTCCCCCTTCCCCCTTCCCTACCCTACCCTACCGTCAAACACTGAGCCACACGCAAAGAGATTGACTCCCTGCCGTACGGCCCGTACCCGTGACGTGATTTTTCTGCTAATACTTATATTTTTAAACTCGTGATATCTTTTGAATGGAATGTCCGAATTGAATAATTCAAAAAGTTATATAAAGGTATTGAAGCAGTCTTGGATATGAAGTAATTTATTTTGATAATGATTAATACCAAGATACAAATAGAGAGACATTTATAGCGGCGGCATTTCAATAAAAATTTTAAAATAGAAAAACACTTATTGTGGCATAACTATAATAGTTAGACATATGGTATCGCGACACTTTTTGTAAATAATAATGTGTTCTGCAAAGTCGTAGTACATTTTTTTATTCTATCATCAATAGTTTTCGCAGCGCACGCGATGTAATGAATATTTTAGGTAATTTTTTTACACCTTGGGTTACATTATTGGAGATTTGGATCCCTATTTTTTTTGAAAATATAATATAGCCTATGTCACCCGGGGATAGTGTAGCTTCCCAACAGTGAAAGAATTATTCAAATCGGTTCAGTACTTTCGCAGCCTATTCAATGCAAACAAACAAACAAACAATCAAATCTTTCCTCTTTATAATATTAGTATAGATGTACACCATCTTTTCTCGTCCCTTTCCTTCTCTTCTCTATTGTCTTTTTAAACGGGGTTTTTTTAATTGTGCATTATATAGTACGTATTAAATTATATGTTAATATGATCTTACCAAATAAGACATCCTCAAGATCTTAGCGTCAAACTTATTAGACTCGGCATAAAAGAACTTGTCTTTCACATTCATGAAAGGAACCGCCTTCTGTACTTTGGGTGATGCATAGAAAGTTCCAACTTTGGTCGCGTTGGGCGCGAACTGGTGACGCCAGCTTCCCTTGAAGTACAGAGTATTGAGGACAAGCACCACCATTGATGCTACGTCATCTGGAAGTAAGAGAATAATTTTAGTGGAGAAGATAACTTATGAGTCCGTCCTAACATTATTGTTTTTATACTGCAAAGTCGTAAACAAGCACACGGGCCGCCTGATGGACGTGTTGATTACCAACAGAGCAACCACAAACTGGAGTTTTCCAAGCAGAAATGTATGTACCTTGTCCATAAATATATATCTCACTAGCTGTCTCGCGCGGTTTCACCCGCATTCCCGAGGGATCGTATATTTTCGTATCTGTAATGCCAATAGGCTCTGGTCAATGCATGAATTCATTAAAGCATTAAACATTAGGTACCTTCGTCAACCAAGTTGGGAATCCTTCCCTGTGTGATGTTGGACACCCATCCATTGATCTCGGTGGCTGCAACAGCTGGCTTGCTGAAGTCGACAGTCTTCAGTTCAGTCCTATAGAACTGTTCAGCGATGGCTGTGAACTTCTGACGGGGCTGTGCACTGTCCTCCACGTAGATCCTACTGCCTAGGTTCAGGATGTATTGTGGGGATTTTTTCTGTAAATAATGAGGTTTTCTTTTGTTGTTTAACAATTATGTATCATATTATAATTGTTTTGCTTTATCTGTTTTTTCGACTGCCCAAAAAAGGATTGTAATGTTTTCAGGTATCACGTATGTATGTGAGTTTATTTATTCCACCATAACCTTAATTTTTTAAACAGATATGGATGTAATGAGGTATCGTTAGAATCCTTGTGTTGCGTCCATGCTACGCGAACGGAGCATGAGCCGAGCCACGAACATTTGTTTATTTATTAGGATAATAATGACTACATTTAGATTAGCGTCAGTAGATCTAGAGATGATAAGTATTTATAGAATTTACCAGGTATTTTTATTTCACAATTGAATGCATAATCTAAAACTCGTTTTGCGCTAATAAGTTACCTGACCATAAAATCTTATTTAGAGAATGGGTATGTCAATCTTCTGAATACATTTTAAGAGAAGTTTAATCTAAATACCGCTTGTTCATCAAATAGTAACTATTAAACGGAGGCTGCCATTCGACCTACCATATATTCGACATACAATAAAATGAATTATCCCTATTGACTCTACTATACCTACCTAATGCCCCTATTTTTATGTGTTGAATGAGGGGGCCAAGTGAACGTAGCTAAACTATAAAACTTAAGACCAACCTGCAAAGAATCAATAATGGTGGAGAATTTTGTTCTAACGAGGTTTCTGTCCAGATCAAATCCAAGTACTGAAGACAGTTCATTCTTGGTTTGCCCTGTAGCTGCTTCAGTGAGGATCGCTAGCGCTAGCTTCAGACCCAGGGGCGATAGCAAGAAGTTCTGCTCGGATGTCGCGGCTACACGCTGGAAAAATACAAAAATGTAATCATAAACTAACTGCATTCACATTCACACTGCGATCGTTATTTTCTTTTCTTTCTTTTGTGCTGCAAATCTACATATAATTAGGACTCTGAACAAAGAAAATTTATTTTCACATTCCTAGTATAGACACAGAATAAAATAAATAATAGTAGAAGTAGACTGTTTTAATGAAAATGACAAATAAATCAACATGGTAATTATGTGTAACACAGTCTCCGTGAACTATAAATTGATGGTACCTATTCTACTAATGAATATAATCGCTTTATACCTAAGCATAGGATACGATTCACACTCATATTTTATGAATAATGGAAATAGGTATATAATTTCACACTTTCACTCGCTCATAAAAATATGATGATGATTCAAATTCTATGTAGGAATTTGAACAGGAAACCACACATACTCGTCATGGTTGCAGGGACAGGTATTATAGTACTATAAATAAGCTTTGTCATATGGTCACTGAACCGCCATTTTCTAAATTTTTGTATATATTATCAGCTATTTCAGTTTGTTACTGATTTATCAACATACAATATTAACGAATAAAATATTCTAAATAATAAATATTATTCTTTCTTTTGTCTGCAAGTGTACAGTATCTAATACAGTTTCGGAAGGTTGCATTCGCTGACTCAGCAATTACTCTTTTCAAGGCATAGGCATAATAAGTAGGTAAATTCTCAAGTGCCTAAATCATTCGCAATGGATGCAATTACTATGATGACGACGACGGAAGATTAGTTTGGGTTACAACATTAATCTGTGGTTTATGTATGTATGGTATGATATAACACTACGCTAATAAATACAACGTGAAGGAATACACCTGAAAAATTCACTACCATCTTGGCCTAACCTTTATACACCATACATAAATAACAATCACCTTTGTCAGCGACCAATCGAACTTGTCATAATCAGTAGTAGCAGGAGTATAGTCATCTATGGAGTCCCAATAGTCAAGATCTATCAGGGTTGCGTTTTCAGGCGTAACTGCCGCAGCCTGTACATTGGATTCCGCACCCACTGGTCCGCCGGAGTAAGCTTGAGGGTAGCCGAACACATTGTGAAGAGTTTCAGGGTCTATGCCCTGGTTTGCTGTCACGCTGAGAATGAGGGATGCTGCAACAATATTGGAAATAGGTTTGAATTCGTGGCATATTCTATTCAATACTTAAAGCCTGGTTTTCACGGGCTCATTAACTGGCGAACAATGAAGGCAGTAACTGTCCGACAGCAACAACGACAAGAAGCTATAGTTTTAGTTTAGTCTGGGTTTTAGGACCCAGTATAGCTGGCGGACAATGAAGTATAGTCTAGTTTCTGTCCTCTGAGTTGGCCCCTAAGTTGTTCTGCAGTCAGTTTCGTCTTTACCATAATGGCACACGGGGCCCGTGTCCAGGGCTCCCACACTCATGGGGGCCCCAAAAGCCGATATATTCGCTTACACTATACTTTTTTTTTTCTATTTTAGTTAGATAGTAAGAATTAACTTCAAAATTTAAATATTATAATCGGATACCAGATGTTTTATATTTTTTTTTTCAATAACTTCCCGAAGATCGCAATTATTACCAATTCAAACCAGCAGCATATCTAATTAACAACATGAATTTGATTTGTACCAAATTATTTTCCTTATTCACTTTTTTTCTCTTGCCCAAGATGGCCCTATCTGCTGAGCTTAGTTGTATGCTTTGAGTATTTAGTCTACTCAAAGGTTGTATGTATGCAACGGAATCTGTCTCGTAGACCTGTCTCTAGATCATCTATTCTATACATACTCGTACTGGCCTGAATGACAGATTCATCAACACAGAGTCTAAACAGCTAAGCTAAACTTGAAATGTTGCACACCGGTTCCTTTTATAATGTAGGTATCCATTAAGAAGGGGTTTTGGAAAATAATCTGTAAGTGGGTGAAAAGGGGGGATGCTGTTTGTATGAAAAATCTTATTCCTTGGGTTCATAACTTTGAAACTTACACGATTACTTTTCTAAATACATAAATTAGTTTCCCATTATTAGTTTTTTGCAAAACTACTCCTAAAAGGGGGTGTTACAGTAGGTTTGTATGGAAGAAACCTACCGCGCGGTCCAAAACTACTTCGGATAGAAAATAAAGAAACACGTGTTTTTAGGTTTCTCGAAAATCGACACCTAACGGTGCAAAAAAGGGTCATATTTAAGGAGAGGATTTAACTGCGTGTCTCGATTAATTCTAAACATCGAACAATTAACCCAAAGAAGCGCAATTACGTTAATCTTGTTTGAAATATATTTCGCCAATTTCCCACCGCCGACAACGCGCTCTGATTGGTTAAGTCAAGGGCACATGCGCTCTAATTGGCCAAGTCACAAACACACGATGCAGCGAGTGGTCCTTACTGTTCAAATTCAGTGACAAATTACTGACTAGTTTCGGAATTTGATTGTTAAGTATTACTACTCTAAAGGGATATTTCCTCGATGATTCTAAAGTTTGTATACATTCGTTTATTTTATTGCCTATAAGAAAGGGAGTAAAGAAGGGCCGCGCCCCGCGGGTGAACCCTGACCGGAAAGCTAGTTATCAATAAAATCTTAGTAAATATAGGTAATACATGCGAAAGTTTGCTTATATTTTTGAAGCTTTGTTTGTGTACATTTTAAACCATGGTATTTACCCTGGACAAACATAAGGTTCGGGGAAATGGGTAATACCTCATAACTCCATCATTTATGAACCGATTTGGAAAATTATTTTTTTGTCTGGAAGGGTACACTTCCCGTTTGGTCCCATTGTCTTCAGATCAGGATTTGATTACTTCTTAGTGTACTTTGAAGTCGGTTTAAGTTTTTTGTAAAACAGTCCAATTATGATCTCATACTTAAAATATACACATGCAAACATATCTTTGATAATTCCGAAGAAAAGATCGCACTTATATGTATAATTCAACAGTATGCAAATGTTGGGTAAACACCCGAATGTTTACGTCTTTTGAACCGGTTTTGGGGACACCTATAGGTAATATTGGGAAATACCCCAATAGTTCTTGTTGAATCTTACTCCGTTTTAAAACTTTTTGTCCTTATAAGAGATGAAGTAGACAAACTGGACGACATAAACGTTTTAATCTATGTGAATGCATAGAACTATAGTGGGTAAAATAAATGCAGGGAATTACCAGTTTATTCAACTAGGAGGCTGTGGCAATACAATCATTACATTTATTTTAGAATCGTTTTCTGTATCTATGATAAATAATCTTTAATGAGGTGTTTTCTTATGATACCTTCATATGCTCAAAATACCTGTCAAATCGGTTCAAATTGGTTCGAATTATCAACAGTTTGACAGGTATTTTGAGCATAGAGGTATCATAAAAAAACCCCTCATTGATACACGGATTACTTTTGGCACTGTTTATTATACTTAGAAAGGTCTTAATTTTTAAGCATTTATCTTTATAATCCGTTATGATCATCTGAAAAGTCGTTTCTTGAGGCAATTTACAAAGTTTGTAGCCTGAACCACGAATTAAAAAGTTTTTAGGTAATACTTCCTACTGATAGGTGAATCGAGATGACCTGATGATGAAGCCAAAAGGTAAGTTGTAGAACCCAGTATGATGTTATTGCAACCATATAAATAATACTCTATCTTTTATGTCGAGCGCGTTAACCTATCAATGACCCATAGATAAGTTGCCGGCATAATTACCACAGATTAGTAGGTAGGTATATTATAAAACATAAATATATGCGTCCATATGGCTACGGTAACCGCTTACCATCATGCGGGCCGTATGCTTGTTTACCGACTAAGTTGTAAGTATGAAAAAAAACTAATGATTGTTATTACAAACATTCGGTTCAAAACTAAGAACTGCCCCCCCCCCCCCCTAGACAAGATGGTTGTCGACAATCGTCATCCAGTAAACGATTAAGCTTTGTATGGGATTGACATAAGAGATTGATAAAAATCACGTGATGTTTCGACCTATAGGTCAAAGGTCTATCGTTTACTAACGATGACGATTAAACGATAACCATCTCGTCTACTGGCCCAGGTTATTGTAAAACTGGATCTTTGACGAAGAGCTATTATTTCCAAATGAAAGAATGGCTTTGAGAATTTAAAAGCAATGAAATCTGCCATTAATTCGGTGCATTAGCTACGATGCAGCGATGTTTCAAATGGTATGTGAATGTGTATGTTAGATAGCACTCAGATCCGTCCGTAACGGCTGAACAGATTTAGATAACACTTGTCCCATATAGATCATTAGCCAAGAAAAACATATACATGATGTCCTTTAATTAATAGTCCAAATGATAACCCTCGAAAGCTGAGATTATGATATAGATTACAAAAAATAAAACGTAAAATTATCGAAATTTTTGCAAATATCATTCGAAATGCCAAAACCACGTTGCGAAAACTAGGTAGTTGAAAATAAATCAACAATTATTTTGATAGCATTGTAGTTATCACATTGTAATATTAAACTGTCGTATCTGCAGAATACACAAAAGATCTTCCTTCGTACAAAATACAACGGCTGTGGATATGTTTTCCAAATTGTAAAACATGTATATATTTTAAAACTAGTTTGGGATAAGTTTGGGTTATTTTTAAAGCTTTTGTTGTTTTTTTATTTTTTTGTTACAACAAATTTATGGATCAACTTCAAAACCTGATACTAACCACAATTTAGCTTGTTTTTTGAATGCCCGTAAATCCAAAAGGCTTATTACCTCGTAACTGGACGCCACTCGCAATATAGACAAAGAGGATCGCGATACTCTTTGCGATGTTGAGGGGAGTATCTTAAAATTCTGGTGCCACTACGACGAATGGTTTCTTTCGCGGAGAATGCACATACCTGTGTCTTCGAGGGCTCCTTAAGTTATAATAGCAACTTCATCAACCAGTAGCACACTCACTGCTATTATTAATACCTAACTATCTCTTGTTGTAACATTATTAGATACTAGTATCCGCCCGCGGTTTCACTCGTGTTCCGGAGGGATCGAGAATTTTTCCTATTTTTTTTTCTGTATGTTATTCCAGGTTATATTCTACCTGTTTGCCACATTTCGTCACGATTGGATGTATCCATAAGGCGCAAGATGTTATAACAAACAAACTAACTTTTGCGTTTATTTATTAATAAATAAATAATAAACTTCAGTAGCTTTGACCTTCATAAGTGCCCCTTCTAGGGCCTAAATTGAATAAATGGCTTTGACTTTGACTTTGAAAATAGGTATTAGGTAGATACTTATTAGTTGGATTGTTGTTAGATTATCTCTCATACAATCATAATTTCCGACTTATAAGCCGTATCAAAGATCCGGGGCCCCAAGGCTACTGGGGCCCCGAACGTGTGCGTCGTAAAATCTTTACTCCATTTGGACTTCACCGCAGTCAGGTAGAAGGGCCGCCAACTAATTTCTATACAAGGCCCGTCTAGGGTTACCTAAGCCTGTCGAGCAATGATTAAAATATTTATTTATTCTACTTCCTTTACTCACAATCTATAACTACAAAAGTAAGTAGGTAGGTACCTATGCTTGCTTGTTATATCTTCACGACTCAACGGCATAACCAATTGAGATGAAATTAAGCAAATAGTTAGCCTATTCCGGGAGCGGTAACAGTAGCGGATCCATGGGGGGCATGAGGGGCCCAAGCCCCCCAAAAGCATCTGGGTCCACCCCTGATAAATCTTGATAAAGGCTACATCTAGTTGGATCAAACCCCTCAGCCCCTCCTAAACTGAAATTCTGGATCCGCCACTGGTGTATATAACCGTAGTTATATTTATGTCCTCCAGTTTTAGCAAACGTTCTGGGGCAATTATTATTACGTAGCAAGGACAGTAAAAAGGTCAATGATTTGCAAAGATGTATTTTGATTGGCCACCGCAACCGATTCTGTGCTCATACCCAAAATCTAAAGAATATATTATAATATCTAGATGTGAGGTAGATTTAGAGTATATTAAAAAAAAAAACTCACCAACAAAAAGTAAAGAGATTCTCGGAGTCATCCTACACACTTACAAAACAAGGAAAAAACCACAATATAACAGAAATAAAGGTAAGTTCAAGGTAATTCAGATCCGGACGATCTGAGTGGTTCGCAGCTACTATGTTAGAACCATTGGGCTATTATCACTAATATTGTGCACTTAATAAATTTTTTGCATTTTATATAAGGCACATTATCGTATAACGTGCGGTCTTTGCAGAGAACGAGCCACAACTAAATATTGACGATAGCAATATTAGCAATTGTAAAGGCTTACGTACGGTCATTACGACCGGTTTATCAACGAATGATGCTCGCGGCGAGTAACTTACATTAAAAAAAACTTATACATTATTTACTTACATTACCCAAGTGACACGATCACCGTGTGACGCGTGGCCTTATCATCGAAATATAACACTGATCGGTAAATCGGCATAGTAAATTATCTAGCAATGAAAGTTGATTAAAGAAAATGAGGAAAAAGCAGTAGGTACGTCCTCCTTTTGTTTTAATGAATTAAAGAAAATAAACTATTAAAAAGTCTATATCAATGCCGTGATCCTTTACCTACTCACTGAGCTGCCGAACGGCCTAGGCTCAGTTTAATTATAAAGTTAATGCATTATAAAGCATTTTGTAATGAGTTATACCTACAGCATTTTCAGCATAAAATATTGTTGAGGTGTATTGTATAGGTTCTCTGCGATATAACATAAATAAATATACAGGTTGTCCTGTACTACATATTATAACCCTGAGATATTAGCAAAAAAGAAATATTAAATCATTATAAATCTCAGAAATATATAGTCATATTTAGAATAGAGTAGAGTAGAGTAGAGTAGAGTAGAGTAGAGTAGAGTAGAGTAGAGTAGAGTAGAGTAGAGTAGAGTAGAGTAGAGTAGAGTAGAGTAGAGTAGAGTAGAGTAGAGTAGAGTAGAGTAGAGTAGAGTAGAGTAGAGTAGAGTAGAGTAGAGTAGAGTAGAGTAGAGTAGAGTAGAGTAGAGTAGAGTAGAGTAGAGTAGAGTAGAGTAGAGTAGAGTAGAGTAGAGTAGAGTAGAGTAGAGTAGAGTAGAGTAGAGTAGAGTAGAGTAGAGTAGAGTAGAGTAGAGTAGAGTAGAGTAGAGTAGAGTAGAGTAGAGTAGAGTAGAGTAGAATAGCATAATTGTTTATTTGTAGCATAATTTGAAAACCACTTATTTATATACACATCAAAAATAATATTAATACTAAGTTTAGCAAACGTTAATCGTTTGCAGTTATAATAACAACAAATGATACCAATTTAAAAACAAACAATAATACTAGCATAAAATAAAGGCTACAATTTAAAAACCAAAAATTTGCTTAGGTTAGTTACAAAGTTACATTGATATCATATATGCTACAAAATGGGAAACTGATTCTGAAACTGAAACCATCATAAGGTATAAACTCAGCTTTTGAGGGTTATCATTTGGACCATTATTTACAGGAAACCCTGTAAATAATGGTCTGTCATGATGGTGGTGATACTACCATAATGCTAATCTTTCAAGTGATGATGTGGTCGAAGGTGTTAACCACACAAAGCCTACAAGTTGTACGTAGTATTTATATACTCTGAGCTACAAGGAACTGGCTTAAAGTTGGTACCTATATCATAAGGATGTAACTTTTATAAATTTTATCTTATTAGATTAGAAGTGGGTATTTTAATGCTTAGTTACAGATGCACCTCTGGAACTGCCCTTACGTCCTACTCCGCGGTTTCACCAGTGTTCCTCACCGACTACCCAAGGGAACTACCTACCAAGTGGTTTACCCATATCATATGTAATCTACCAACCTACGTAAGACTGTGAGTGGGCGTGACGAATAATAATAAACTAAGTTATAATACATTTAAAAAACATTATAAAACTATTTTACTAGTTCGACAGAAACATAACTTTGAGGCTACTTTCTTTGAGGCTACTTTCAAAAACTGCAGGCTATAATCATAGCATTATGTAATACACAGAACACACACACACATAATATACAAACACGCATTTTTGTTGAGTTATTTGGAAGTATGGACTTTGTATAAGTTTTTTTTTTTGTAAATTTAGTTATTTCGGATTTCTTTTTTGTTTTTTATAATTTTTGTTTGTTGTGGTTAGATTGATTAAAATCTATTAAGTTTATTTGGTCAAATAAGAAAAATCATCATTAATAATTGATATTGTATTTCAAGCACATTTTTTTTTTAATCTAATTTTTATGACTCGTTTTGTTTTCCTCTATCTATTTATCTCGGCGAAAATCTTAGTCCGAATACAGGGGTAGGCTGAAAAACAGCGTAGCTTGCATATTGTGTACGCTCAGTACGCTACATTCGCTGAGCCTACCCTATTGCCATATTTTTATATACCTATTATGTTGTACCTAATTTTAAGCTTATTTGTAATTTATATTGTGGCAATTAATTAATTTTCTTTCCTTTTTTCTTTCTTTCGAATAGTCATAGAGATTCCTATATTATGTAAACAAACCTCTTAAGGAAACACAAATAGATCAGTGTTTTGTTTGTATCAATTAAGTGTCATAATGTCCGTGGGGATTGGCCGCAAGCAACTAAGAGAAGTCCCAAGTCTAAATCTATACTAATATAGTAATCTAAGTATACTAAAATAATATTATAATAAAGCTGAAGAGTTTTTTTGTTTAAGATTCGAAACAAACCTTTTGTAAATGATAGCCAGATTCATGAGGCTACTTTAGTAACAGGCAACTTTTTATCCCGGGAACGCGCGTGAAACCGCGGGGAACAGCTAGTCAGTGATAAAAGTAGTGTAGTGTAGTCTAACGATTATAGGTATTTACACTGAAATACCTGTCATCTTTGTTCTTTTTTCGACGAACATACCGATTCGAAACACATGCTACAGAAAGTTGAAGCTTAAAATAAATAGATACCTAACACTGTCACACCAGACTGAGTCTTAGCAGAATCGGAATAAACTTTATGTCAACAGCCATAAGATTATAAACAAACCCGCCGAACCCGGTCGATGCGAATCGCATGAAGTCGCATCAAGAGAATTCATGCGATTCGCATGGTTGAGCTAAACGACAACTAGTAACATCCTATATCATTGACATAAAGCCTTTTTTCAACTTAACCTGAAACAGCGTCGATTGATGGGTTCTCACAGGTTCTCACCCTTGCATTGCAATCAATAGCGTTGTACACTTTTATTACGTAAGTACCTACTTATATAAGATTGGTAGTTCCAGTAAGCCTATATAGGGTTTTTCCAAAACCTAATCCATGCCTAATCCGAAAATAGGTAGGTAATCTTAGGTGTATAAACCAAAGTCACGACTACTACATGTATTGAGGAAGAGGAAACACTTGCACACATATAAACTTGAATTACAGGTACGTAGCGATGAACAAGTATTAGGACTTTAGGAGCATGATATGTATGTACGCACAATAATTTATCTAATTTCCAAAGATTGGGCCATCCCCGTCCCGTCTTGCGTTATCTTCATGATTATCGATGTAGGTAGGTATCTTTTGTTGTTTTTTACCGATCAATAGATTTGCGTAAAAACCAAAAATGGGCACACTTTATGTATAAGTTATAAAAAAGTTCGTTTATAAAAAAAAAAAAAAGTTCCTTTGTATTACCTACTTATTTTAATAAAAGTAAATATAATAATCTAGCCACTACAAGTAATAACCCACTTGACCTCTTAGCATATTGTATAATATACACGATATGTCGGACAGTTCTCTTGTCATACAAACTTTGCGTCAACTTGCCTCCTGACATCCCAATTTCACGCCAATTTGTCGAGACCCGCCCAATCGGCCCGAGAAATCGGGTGCCAAATCGTGTCGTCTGGAGACACTTTTACAGTATATTGCACCTGTTATAATAGTAACTAAGATCTGATAATGTATTCATCCTACTTATCTGGTTTTAGGCACCAGTCCGAAAGCCGATAATGAGTCAAAATATTTAATTAAATACATAGAGGATGGTTGGCCGAGAAGTAGATATGAGGTGGAAAAAAATATTAGTGTATTCTGGCCGTATCGTGAATGTATGCAATATTTAGAGGGCATAATATTAAAAAATAATTTGGTATTTGTTCCTTCGACACTTCGGGGGGAAATGTTAGGACGCATACACGAAGGACACTTAGGAATAGATAAATGCAAGAGGCGAGCACGCGACGTGATGTTTTGGCCGGGCATGTCGCGCGACATCGAGCGCACGGTGCGCGACTGTGCGACGTGTGCGCTTCACGCAGCGAGACCCGCTCGCGAACCGTTGTTGCCGCATAGTATACCAGACGTTCCTTGGCTTAAATTAGGTTCCGATATATTCGAATTTAAAAAAAAGTATTATTTAATTTTAGTTGACTACTTCTCAAATTTTGTAGAGGTCAATGAATTAAATTTCATTAGTAGCAATTTTGTTATCAAGGCTATGAAAGAACAATTTGGAAGACACGGTATACCGTGCGAATTAGTAACGGATAATGGACTAAAGAGTTTAAAACTTTTATGCGAGAATGGGAAATTACTCACATTACATCGTCTCCTTTATACCCGCAATCTAATGGAAAAAGTGAGCGTACAATAAGAACAGTTAAAAACTTATTAAAGAAATGTGTAAGCTCTGGTCATAATTATCAATTAAGTTTGTTAAATTTTAGAACTACGCCTAGATATGATTTAGATTCACCGGCTCAGATTCTTATGGGCAGGAGATTAAATACGCGTTTGCCTACCTATAAGAAATTATTATTAGAGAAAGTTGATAACAAAAATAACTATAAGAAAGTAATTGAGCAAAAGAAAAAACAAAAAGAAAAATATGACAGATCGTTAAGGGACCTCCCTACGCTAAGAAACAATGACAGAGTAGTAGTAGTTGATGGTCGCCGCCGTTCATTTATGAAAGTCGTAAATAAAGCCATTGAGCCTCGATCTTACATATTGCAGGATGCAATAGGTCGTAAGTATCGACGTAATCGACGTCATATTTTACAATACAAACCAAAAGCAGAGGTGCTGTCAGATAGTAACACGGCGACACCACCGATCCCACCGATCATTGTAAATCCGGGCCCGGAGGCAACAGTTGACAGTCGCGAATCTAAGCATACTCTTGGTTCACCAATGGATAAACATGATCAAAATTCAGGCCGTATTACTAGACGGAAGGCTCGGCTCCTTGCGGAAATGCACGAATAAATAAATTAAAAAATAATATATATATAGGTATATATATCTCGACAAATACATAAATATGTACCAATATCTACTAATGAGAATAAGTAATATGTAACTACTTTATTTAGATTGGTTAGCCATGGCTGTTTAATGTACTTAATAGTTTTTTTTTTTGTATGTTCATTACTAGTAATTACTACTAATGTATCATTAGAATCACAAATGTTTTATTTATAAGGGTGGTGGTGTTTAGGATAATTATATAAACTATTTTTGTTAATTAAAGGGGAAAGATGTTATAATAGTAACTAAGATCTGGGGGTACTTCGATATGTTGATCTCTCATTACCCACATATTCATTATTAATAAATCAGTGTTCAACTAGCAAGCCTTGTTTCATTACAGCACCTACTTCTGATAATGTGCATTTTATAAGTTACCGTCAGCAACATTCGCTCTAGCTATATATCAAAAAAGCACCTGAACAATTGTAACTATCCATAATATGGAATTATGAAATAAATAGGACTTATGTAAATGTGAATCTGTTCAGTTAATTACTGATGCTGCTGACCGTACATAAACGATTAGGTCATAAACCGTCATAAACCATTGGCTGTAAACTGCACCTTTCTGGCAGCAATATAACCAGTTGCCACTATACGTCATACAATAATTAAGTACCTATAACATTACTTTTATTGATATAAGCATTCAGGTAAAGCGGTATATCCTCTTTACATTCAGGGCTGAATATGATGATAGAAGTTCCGTGCTAACAGATAAATCGAGTGGGAAAGTTCATTCAATAAAGTTTTATAATTACAGCCTCCACCTCGTCTAGTTAAATGCATTCCTATTCTAATACCAATTGTTCTCGGAAAACGTGAACATTAGGTTTAGATCTGCAATTCTTGGTATTCTCGCATTAGATCACTACCTACTTAGGTATTACACTGTATTTGTGGTAGGTAAGTATCTATAAATACTAACTAGCATAAAACAAAGTCCCTGTGTCCATTTCTCTGTCTTTTAAGTACGCTATAGGTTTTCATGCAGTTTTTACCATCACTTAGAGAATTTCTTCTGTAAGGTTTATGTGTATATAACACAACACGAGCGAAGCCCTAGTTCCAATATGAGCAAACAAAAATATAAGGCGATGCATTGATAGCTCAGTCGAATAGCGAATAGGTTCGAATCCTACAATAAGCTTGAGCTTACAGTGAAGGAGAACATCGTGAGGAGAGCATGGCGACCACCTTCAAGTCGCCAGGCACCTATCCGTGTATTCCAACAGTTTATATAGTTTTAGTGCACAGGTGTTTTGTAGACTTGAATCTGTTTAGTTAGATACTTATGTTACTGACTGAACGAAAGACTTGCTTTGGCGTTACGACTTCGTACGGATTTACCATATGATTTTCAATTAAGAGTTCCTGATGCGTGTGTGTGAATGCGTTGATGGGGGAGGCTCGTACGACCGTACCCATAGAGATAGAATAGAATATTAATAGAGGGACTGTATTAGAGTATTTGCCGTGAGCACGGTTACGTGCAACGCTGCCCAAACGGAGAGCGCTTTCATAGTTCGAACGACTAAATATTATGACATTATGAATGCCAATTCCTCGTATTTTTCGATACTTTAACCGAGAACAAATGACAAGGAACTCATATCGTTTTTTTTACAGAAACCACTAGTGTACGATACATATCTATGAATGCATCTGTATGCAAACTGATCCCGCTTCGCACATCGAAGACAATTCTATATTTTTGACAGCTTTGACCTCATTTATGAGTCGGTCTTCCCACTGCGTAACAAACTTCTTGACGGTTAAACAATAACATTTGCTGCGACACTTGGAAAACCAGCTTTTTCATAGCCTTTCAGCCCTTATAAGTACAATACAACAAACCATGAATCAGCGAAAAATAAACACATTCCTATCTTATGAGTTTTTCGTTATTCTTTCCAAAATCGCGCTTCTAGACCACATGTTGGCAATTATTATTTATTTTCCCTATTTTGTAGTTTGAGGTCATGACCATGACTTGACAAAATTTAAACCGAAAAAGGCGTTTCGCCATGACAAGAAAAATGTGCAAAACATATTTTCCTGCAAAGGTTTTAAAATTAAATAAAATACACTATAATAATATAACAATTTATTGACTTCAGCCAACAAAAGAAATCACAAAATAATGTCTGAAAGTCCTTGAATTATACTATAACATACAATTTAAAATATTGGTGTTATGTGCTAAATTCATTATGGCCGATTGAGAAGGTACAAGCGGCAACTCAGTTTAAATAATCATACAACAATTTCCGCTCTGCTATGACAACAATACAGTTCAATTTGGTTTCTCGCTAGGTGCCAAATCTAAAATATATTTTGAGATTCACCACTTGATCCGGGATGAAAATAAATAAGTGTCATTAACAATATTACAACTATACTTATTTTTCTATACCTACATATACAGTCATTAACTAGCACCATTAGACTAAATTAATAAATAATCAAACTAAGCAATTTTTAACTGAAATTCTATTTTTATTGCTAAAAAAATCCAAAAATAGATTCTGTTTTGCTATAGCATTACTAATGATTATGAAAAAATACATTTATAAAACAAGATTTAATATTTTCACTTTAAAAAACCTGTTGAAGAGCATCACATGTTTTTCAACATTTATTACATTTTTAAGTAATTTTAGATTAAATTCCCATTTTTATTTCATTATATTTAGATCAATTATAATATTGAAAATTAATTCCGGTACCCATATTTCTGAACATTGACCTCTGAAGATTATCATATCGAAAGAAAGTTACACAGCAAAATAGAGAAAAAAAACCCGGTACGCAGACGAGGGTTGAAAAACGTTTAAAAAACACTGTTTTAAAACATGGGAAATGTTGACAGTGGCCTTAACTCCCCTCATTGTTAGAGGCGGTTATCCCCCTGCAGCGGTGACGTGTATGAGCAATTTGGTGGTATAATATATAGTATTTTGAACAATGGTATCGCGTTCCATAAAGAATGGTTTTGAAAATGGCGGTTAAAGTAATGAAAGTGTTATCTATTTACATTTATATCTGTGGATACACTGTGTGTATCACGGACATATATTTAAATAGATAACGCAAGTCCTTCCATCCTGTGTGTGTGTATCCTTTTGGCATGCGAAGCACATACACTCGCATCCTCTATTTGGTTTATATCTGTGTTACAAACTGTCAATACAAGTACAAGCCGCCATTTACAAACCATAATTTAATGGAACGGGTTATACCTACACAAATTTCGACTGTTTCATATAATATATTTACTATATAGCTTTCATGACTTGTTTGGACTAATCGCGTAATTATCCGGAGTACTCGTGAGCGTAACTGTGAAAACCCATAAATGAAGACAAACCTGCAAAAAAAAACAATAGCTAGAACCGCCAAACAAGACAATTTCGACTTTATAAATACAGCGTAAAAACAGGTCATGTCAGTCATCTTCTTATACCTGTAAATTCCTGAGTTAATAGCCGGCACTTCCAAAGCAACCTTCCGAACCGGTATTAGAGTTTATTCATAAGTGCCATCGAACAATTAACCCAAAGCAGCGCAATGACGTTCATTTTGGTTGAAATATATTCCGCCAGTTTCCCACCACCGACAACGCGCTCTGATTGGCTAAGTCAAGCACGCATGCACTCTGATTGGCCAAGTCAAAAACACTCGATGCAGTGATTGGTGCTTACTGTTCAAATTCAGTGACAAATCACTGACGAGTTTCGGAATTTGATTGTTCATTATCACTACTCTAAAGGGATCTTTCCTCGATGATAAGTGCCTATCTGAATGAAAATATTTTCATTTATTGAATCATTCAAATTACTTCACGATTCCAACCAACAACTTTGGTTTCCAACCACCATACCAGAAAGAGGTGAGCCCACGCAAGTGGTTTTGTATCAACTCCGTCATTTACGCTAAATAATAACCTCCCTCCTCATATCTATATCTGTTCAAATCATGGCCTAAGAAGACCTATCGCATGAAGCAGTGGCATAGCTAGACACGCCCTGTATCAAAACTTATTGGGGGGGGGGGGGGGGGGGGGGCATCTAGCCCAAATGGAGGGTGTTTTTTACGATATTTAGCTTACACACGTTTGGGGCCCCTGTAGCCCGGGGGCCCCGTAGGTATCTTTGATACGACTGATACGGCGGTACGCTACGCCCCTGACATGAAGCCATCGAATGATAAATCCAAAGAAGCACACCACCGACAATGCGCTCTGGTTAGCTAAGTAAAAGACACATGCGCTCTTATTGGTCAAGTCCTTACTGTTCAAAATCAGTGCAAAATAACTGACTAGTTGTGGAATTGGATTGCTCGGTATAACTACTCTAAAGGGATTTTTCCTCGATGCATGAAGCATGCATAAAATGAACAAAGCGGGTGACATTTTTGCAGGGTCAAGCCATCCATGAGTGATACTCCGGGTGTTGCATGCGTCTATAGGTCACAGTAACGCGCTTACCATCAGACGTATGCTTTTTGCTACCATAGTGTAATAAAAAACAACGCCAACAGCTCATATATGTACCCACTACAGGAGCAAGGCCTCTCCTAACAAAGAGGATTATGGATTGAGGCCGTATTATAGAACGTCCGTCAAAGCTCAAGTCGAGATAAAAACAATTGAATTTGGAACCTACGCGTACAACATAAGGTTTATTTTCGATTAACTCAATATTTTATTAAGATTTGACAAGCTGTGATACTTTATACTATACAGGCCTTAGTTCACCACGCGGGCCAAATACTAATCGCCAGAATTTAAATGCGTTTGAATGACTTACAGACGATCACGATGTTTTCCTGTACCAAAAATCCAGTGGCGAAAAGCACATCACTAATGCATATATCATCCATAATTATATCCTGTAAGCAAAACCACAGGGCGACCATAAGAGAAGAACAAAATAAAGCTTACCAAATAGATAAAAAAGAACACCCTGAAAAGTGGGTATCGCTTGATCATAAACGCTATCCGCAGCAGAAAAGAGCAGGATGTCAACTCATTGTTTGTGCGCGAGCGCATCCTCGTGTCGCCATCTTGGAATTGCACTACACTGTGGTTGTAATTAACTTTTAATGCTGACACTTCTGTTCTGTGTCTTGTCTGAAATAGGTATTGGAAATTAAATAAAAAATATTGATTTAGTGCTTTTTGTATCTAAAAAAAAACCTGGGATATCCTTCACACACGGGTATCTGATACCAAACTAAGTAGAGTTTGTGCTATGGAAACCAGGTAACTGTTATACTACATATATGTAGCACTTTTTTGTTTGTAAATAAATACTTACCCCCTTATTCATAATAAAGTTATCGAACGTTGATTAGCTAAAATTCTGAAGTCTTTATCTGACACGTGACATTTGGTGATCGAAAGAGTGAGACGGAGGACACTATTACACTGATTTAGTTAAAAAGCGATTATGAATAAGGGGGATATAATACAAAATTACACCCAGACTCGGACATGCAGACATATTCATGCCCACAAATACATGTCCAGAGTGGGAATCGAACCTACGACCTGTGGCGTGATAGGTGGAATCTTAACCAACCACGCTAACTGGCCTTTTGTATCTATGAGAAACGGCACATCAAGATTAGTAACTGTTTCAGATAATTTTATTTGGATACCAAACCAAATATTACGGTAAGAAATGTAAAGAAATTATTGGTATACCAAGGTTTTATGAACTGCAACTGTCATACCTATAGTGCTTTGACCACAGACCTAAAATCAATTCAGGCGGAACATAGCCTGCTCGTTTACCGTATAAATATATACCACTCACTCACAAATATGAATAAAACTCTGCTCAGCCCTAACATTTTCTTGCATACACGCGCACTTATCCATAGACAAGTGGCTTTAGTTTGCTAATGGTAACCTAGCGAGCGATCCTTCTGAACTTCTTTTACGTCTGTTGCTATGACAAAGTGCGTTTTCTGGCTTTCTTTTTTCAATGTAAACACATGGCCATAATCTGATAAAAGTCTAGAAGTTTGCCTATTTGACATTGAATGGTGGCCTTCTTCTTCTTATTTTTAAGTGTGGCAACCAAATCCAAATTAGGACTTATTTCTGCCAGTGTCGAGTTATATTATAATTTCCAGTCACAATAAATCACTTTCACATATAGTCCTCAGTCATTCACCGTCCATAAAAGTCATGTTTTACAATAGTGGTAATTGTACTAAAACTCTTCAAGGACTTTTTGAGACAACTTGAAAAGACACGATACACATAATTCGTTTCATTTTACTTCACTGGTGCACATGGATTGATCTTCATTGGATAAAATACACAAATTTATGGAAATAAAGATGTTAACGCAACGTCACTATGCAAATTCCCCTGAATGGTGGTCAATACTAACTGTCCACAAACCTCTGATTTTTCCAACTGTATCCGTAGTATATTATTTTCAGCCAATAGCGAGTCAATTTTCCCTTGTCTCTGCACCAACGTTTGAGACAGATACATAATCTTCTCGTTGTCTATGGTATCCTGCGTGACGTCATAATCAGCCACGTTTAGCGCACTAGTATCGGTAGTACGGACGGAAGATGTGGTGTCTCTTAGATTGTTTAACTCGCTATCTTTGTCACGCAAAGCAGTTTTTAAGCTGGTTACTGTTTCTTCGTTTTCAATTTGCATTGCCTTTAGTTCCTGCAATGTAATTAATTAATAACAACTACATTTAAATGATTAAAGTCACATAGATTTTATTTTTTAGTGCAACTTCATACTATGAAAGATAAGTTAATATTTTTTTTATGTATGTTCGGGCATAACTCCGTCATATGTAGACGGATTTTCAAAATTATTTTTTTGTTCGAACGGGGTTTATACCTATCCAAGACCAACTAAATAATAAAGACCGGAGTTAAAGGAGATTCAACCTGAATGGTGAACCCGCGTTCGCTGACATTTAGATGGCTTTAAAAACGAGGACATTAGACCCTATCACTAAGTAAAACAAATAAAAACCGGTCGTAAAGACGTTTCTTGTATTGGAACTAGAGGTGGGCGCCGATCAAAAATCTACCGGCGCCACGCCGCGGCGCGACTTCTTTTTAGTAAACAAAACTATTTTTGGTTGTTTGAGTTCATTTCAGAGAATTAAAGGCAGACATTAAAACATAAATTAGGAGGATTTGTTTACAATATTTAGCCCTCACAAGGTAACGTGGTGTTGTTTTTCTTATTACTACCGACATGTTCAGATGAAGGCAGTTCAGGTATATGCGCCGACATCCGCACACTTTGACGAAGAAGCCGAGGCCAAAAAGATGAAGATATTTCTAAGGTACTCCAACTGCACCAAGGATAAGCCTTGGTGCAGTTATTGAGTTATGGGAGATTTCAATGCCAAAGTGGGAAAACAAGACTGGGTCGCCCACAGACAGACGGATGGACAGCGGAGGTCATAGGTTCCGTTGGCACCCTTTGGGTACGGAACGCAAACAATTAGAGCCCATAAACAACACTTCTGATTAATAGAATCAATGCACTTAAGTTTACTAGGCAATGATTTGGCACAAATATACTATTTGTAATATATTTTTTTTAGTTTTGCATTAATGTTTTTGGTGGATCAGGATCACTCAGGATACAACACTATTTTTACTTTACGATAAGTTGGCAACCCACCATGTCATTCTAGTCCACGGAATAAAAAATCTGACTTTACTTCAGTGCAATTTACAACAGAATCGCCACCGTTATGTTGGAGTACAGCATGAGGTTCTTTAAAAAGGGTGTGGAGAGGTTTCTTCAGGGTTGGCAACGCGCGAGTGATACCCCCGGTGTTCTTGCAACACCGGGGGTATCACTTATATTAGGCTACGGTAACTGCTTACCATCAGGCGGGCCGTATGCTTGTTTGCCACTTCGGTGGTATAAAAAAAAAACCTTTATGTTACCAAAAACTAATATTACCTTTCCCATAGCTATGCACTGTGCCTCGGCTCTATTTCTAGCCGCTCGCTCATCTCTCAACGCATCTCTTAGAGCTACGATCACTCGTTCCGAACAATCGTGCTTGCTTTGCAACTGTTCCACATATTTTTTTATATCATTGCACTCGCCATTCATTTGTGATATCGATTCTGATAGCTCTTCTTTTTCTGCCCTGAAATGTTTGATTCAAATATTAATGCCGATAAAGAGGAGCCTGTCTTAACCTTTTTATATCCGTGGACCCTTTGGTTGAAGATCCGCAACGATTGTGTACTTAAAAAATAAAGACCATGCTTTTGTATTTTTTTTACTACTATGGTTTCAAACTAGCATATGGTCCGCCTGACGGTAAGCGGTTACCGTAGCGCAAACCCAGGGGTATCATTGCTCCTTACCGACCATGCAAAAATCTCTTCAAACTATTATTGAAGAAGCCCATTCGTGGTTTTCCAAATGCAAGGGAGTAACATCTCATTTTGGATGAGAGAGCATTTTGGGTCACATTTTTTTTATAAAATGTGGTTATTTTTGTTAATCTTATTAACGAAAATTCCGATTCTATCCTAAAGCCGTAAGGTTCAATATCGTATGCTACTTGTAACAATAGGATGTCACTCACTTTAAAGTCTCCAACTGCTCCATCAATACTTTCGTATCTTCTACAACGTGCTTGTCTTCTTGCAGCGCCTTGATTTCTTTGTCTTTCGCAGAGAGCATGCTTTTGACTCTCAACTTATAAGTCTCCCAGTCGTTCTCTAAGAGACGACATTCAGCATTTGCCTTTTCTACGTTACTCTGTAGTTCATTGATAGTGGAATGTGCGTGACGTAATTCATTCTCAAGCTTTATTTTATTTATATCCGATTCGTTTGTTTTTTCGTGAAGATCTTTTGTTCTGTAAGAATAATATTCTTTTGAGCGAGTTTCCATATCATCAATCATTGATAAACCAATAATAATAATATCAAATTGTTTACTTAAATAAGTTGTTTTACAAAGCCCTTGCTTTGTAACTAAGATGTATATTTGCCTTGAAATTATAAATATATACAAAATATTCATAAATATTTTACTGTTAATAGTATATCTCAAATTACGTTTATGAAAACACCAATAGAACATGCAACATTTTATCTCGCATGATCTAGAAGTAAGACCTTCTTTCAGCGAAAGCTCAAGTTCATTGAAGGATTCGAACGAACCAGGGCCCTTCGTCTCGGCATCCGACGTTACAATACCCTTATAAAAAATACTAAATGGTAATAAATCACATACTTAATTTCCAATTCTAAATTACGATCTTTGAGCAGTGCAACCTCCTTTTCCAAGCTATTATACTGAGCCTTATACTTGATAATTTCTACCGTGGTGAGCTCATCAATTTTCTGCTTAAGTTGTTCTAATTCTGACTTCAGTGAATCTTTCTCAAAATGTAACCGTTGATTAACTATTTCATTATTTTCTAGTTTACTGTTGCTTTGCCTTAGTTCTGAAAAATATTTTAGATCAGTTGATAATATTATTGCTTTCGGTTAATAACATTCCTTTTTAGGGTTCCGTACCCAAAGGGTGCCAAACGGGAACCTTTGGGTACTAAGACTCTGCTGTCCGTGCATCTGTCAGTGGGCTGTATCTCATAAATGGTAATACTAGACAGCTGAAATTTTCAGAGAATGTGTATTTCTATTGCAGCTATAACAACAAATAATAAAAATGAAATAAAATTAAAGGGGGCGCCAATAGAACTCTTTTTTTGGCGTTCTTTTTTCATAGCAAAGTTGAGTTAGTTAATATTGTAAGGAAACCTCCGTGTGCGTGTCTGACTCGCACTTGGCAGAGTTTTTTATACTAATATTTCAGCAAACAAGCAAACCTGGCGGCCTGCCTGGTGGTAAGCGGTTATGTGAGTTTCTCAGTTTAAGTGAAAGTTTAAGTAAATACTTTTATTTTTATTACCAAAATTGAATGTTGTGACTCCTTAAAAAGTTGTACATTTATCTCTTTTCCTATTTTTGTTAGTTTAAGTTTTTTTTAATGTAACAACTACTGGTTGTCCTAATTAAATAAATAAATAAATAAAGTGTATTTCGAACCGGTAGTAATTTCAACTGTATGTACATCATAAGTGCCTTATTAGGGCCTAAACTGAATAAATGACTTTGATTTTAGTAATCATAGCCCTATGGACGTTTGTGATGCCATGGCTGTTGCATCACAAGAGACGCTTACAGCACCTGGGGCGTCACTCACGCGTTACCGACCTTTCCCCTCCTAATCTTTTGATATGCTTACTATAAAATCATCATATTGGCATAGCAGCTATTAATAATATCAATGAAAATTCATGTTGTTCAAAAGCTATGAATATTTATGGAATGAAACAAATTATTGAAGTATGGTTACCATACTTCCATGGATAAACTTAAGTCTTAACGACATTAAGTCTTACGTTTATCCATGCCATGCTTACAGACACTTTCAACTAATACCTTTAAAGCCATTAACTACACAATTACCATCCTCAGTTTTCCTCAGGCGGTCAAGCAAATCTGATACTTCTTTGTTCATAACATGGAGCTCATTTTTCAACATTGCATTTTCCACCTCCAAATTTTGCATTTTATAAGTCCAACTTTCACTATTTATTATTTCTAAATCTCCTGGTAAACTGTATCCTGAAATATAAAAAAAAAAAGTATCAATACAAAAATAATTTAAGCTGGTTTAAGGCCACATGCGGCAAGCCACATTGCGGACAGCCTTCCAAAATCCTTCATGTAGGTAGATCCTGATAATTCTGTTATCACCAGTAAAATGTGCGAGTGTCGTTAACACATGCTACCTCAATAAACAGTTTTAAAAACAAATTGATATCTGGACAAAGATCAAAAAATTTGAAAAGTGAACTATGTATAAGTGCGGAGTGACTTTCAACACTGTGTGAAATAGACACATCAGCTTACAAGCTGCTCATCTATAAATAAATAAATAATCTAACTTCATTCAGAAACTTACTCCTCTGCCTATATCCACTCTGATTTATCATGACATCACTTTCTTTAACATCACCAACTAAGGTCTTTGGACTGTTATGTAGATTATACATAGGGCTTGTTTTTCTCACTGGTGATTTCCTCAATGGAGGGGATCTACTTTGAACATCCTTCATAGAATTTTGTGATTGACGGGATGTAGGACGTGATATAAGACTAGGCGAGTAAGAGGATCTAGTTTCTGCAATTGGAGGTATTTTCTTTATGTTACGTGGAATATGCCGCTTTTTCTGCAATACAGGGTCTGGGTGAAGGATGGTTTCATTTTTTTTCTTTTGTTTCGAAACATTATGACTTCGCAGAGCCACGCCAGTCTGCTCATCTATGTTATTGAGAAGGTGCTCTGCTTTGCCAGCGAGGTCTGCGAACCATGCCATTTATAATATCTTTTTTAACCTGAAAATATAATTACGATCAGTCAGACATTAGTCCGTGGGTTCGATAACAGTTTGGAAACCAAGATCTTGTTTATGAAAATGTAGATGAACAAGATTTCACTTAAGATTTAAATATCAGTTTGAGAAAAACATGTTAATCTTATATAATATACCCCACTACCCACTAATGCCAACTATAACTCAAATAAAGTTAACTGTTATTTTATAACAGTCACAATATTACGAGTACGTTACATAATCTATATTTAAAAATTATAAGCTAAAGAGTTGTGTGATTGTGTGAACTCGCTAATCTCGGGAACTACCAGTCAGATCTGAAAAACTATGATTGCGTTAGATAGCCCATTTACTGAGGACGGTTAAAAGGCAGCACATTTAACATGTATGAAACCGCATGACACAGCTAGTTACTAAAAATATATAAACTTGTTGCTCATAAATCCTCATATGGGATTAATCAAAATCAAAACAGATGATTGATGATACGGAATCTTATGAAGCTTATTCCGGACTAAATGTAAAATATTATATATAGATAATTCAGTAACTTACCAGCCATTAGGATAATGAGTCTAAATTATTTACAAAATCGATTAATTTTATTGAATTCTAACATTAATTTTGCAATTTTGTAATGACAGGACACGTAAACACAAACAAAACAGACTCAATATTTTTAGAGCGAAGTAGGCTTGGGTAAAACATATCGGTATATCAAAATATCGATATTTTTTCAGAAAATAATCGATGTATATATCGTCAATAATATAATTGAAATCTCAAAATATCGATATTTGAGAGTTGTTTAATTTTTACTTGATATAATATGTACACCTTAACATATTATATCAAGTATCAAATTTTAACGTAATTTATACGTACGTCGCATATATTCGCCCCGGACTGCTCCAATCACATCACTGATCACAAAGATTTGGAAATCTAGTCAAGCTGAATAGCGACCGAGCCTTTTGACTGTAACGCCTACTGGTGATTAAAATGATTCGGGCAAAAATAAAAATAAAAAAATTCATACCCAAATAGTGCCAAACTTTGTGTATTTTAGACTAAATACTCAAAGGTGCCAAACGAGAACCTATTACTAAGCCTCCGCTGTCCGTCCATCCGTTCGTCCGTCTGTCCGTCCTTTTGTCTGTCAATGGGCAATCTTATGAAGCGCAATTCAAAATTCAAAAATCATTTATTCAAATAGACCTTCCCAGGCACTTATGAAAAGTCTGACTCTAATACTCTAATACCGGTTCGGAAGGTTGCATTTGCTGAGAAGAGCCGGCAATAAACTCAGCAATTACTCTTTTCAAATCAAGCTTAGATTCATTACATAATATTTATATTCTAATCGTACTGAAAACAATAACGTGACCCGGCGCGGCGGCAAAATTACAAATTAGACTGAATAAATATTTAATAAGTAAATTAATAGCAAACTTAAGCAGACCAGCCCCCACAAGCAGCTCCCAATAGGCAAATTTTCACAGAATGTTTATTTCTATTGCTCCTAAAAGAAACAAATAATAAAATAAAATTAATATTATAAATAGGTGGCCCCCATACAAAAAACGATTGTTTACCTAATTGAATGTTACCAATGTTATACAATTTATCACGCCTTGTTAGAGTATTTTCTTGCTGATTTTCAATCCCATTTATTTCTTCTATCAGCCTTAAATCATCGCTAAAATAGTATCTATTAATTTTATTTCACTTCTCACTTTCACTTTTTTTTTTCACTAAAACGTCTCATTTACAACATAAATATTTGTAAAGCAGTCAGCCAATGCAGATCTTTGTCATCTTTAATAAGTACGTAGTCTGTTGGACAAGTCAAACCCCTTCACTACACCCAATTTTACAAGTTCTGAATTGAATACAATTAGTTTCAATGACAACTATAATATACATATTTACAAAGATACTATTTTTTTTGTCTTCTAATAGGTGCTTTGGGCTTTGTACTTTTACGGTGAAGGTACAACATACCATCGAAGTTTTGCCATTGAATTCGGATTACGGATAATCGGTAGGAATCGGGACCAGACATCTCCAAATAACCGATTGGCTTGCATCGTACACAGAATATTAATCTCTATTTTCCTCCTCTACTATCTACGGCTAGCATAGATTTATTTTGTTCTCATTCACTTTCACTGCATTCATTCATTCTAAAGGTGTGTAACTCATCAAAAATACGCGAGCTGCAGAACAGCTCACGGCTCAGGTGTGTGAGCTGGTTCAATGACTCAGCTCGCAGATCAGCTCAATATACCTATAGTCCACGAAACGCGCGCACGCTCACTGCGTACCGCGCGTCGAATTGAGCCGACTGAGCCGCCGCGAATCATTCGACTCCGCCGAGCGACTCTTTTCATACTTTAGAGTTGTTTTTTTTTTACATGATCTGATCTGAGAGTTATTTTACATAGGTATTTAATTATAGAATGTAATTATTATTTAAATGTTTTAGAACGAAATAATAATTCGTAGATTAGAATTACAAGAATATAATCTATGGAGGGAGTCGCAGATACAATAGGAGTTGGATTGAGCCGTGAGCTAGTCATTATGTTGTTGAGCTGTAGCTCAGCGGCTCAAACCCGAGTGATCTGATTCATTGAGCTGGTTCAGAGCTGAGTTACACACCTCTAATTCATTCATTACGAATTTTCTTGTTTTGATTTGACGTTTTACCTATATCCTATCCACCAAAATCTTCTTTATTCTTCAAAATTTTGTAAACAAAACAAGTAATTCATTATGGACTTTGAAAGTCCTGATGTAGAGAAAGATTTCCCAGGTCTTTATGCGTCTGAAAGTGGTAGAAAAAGTAATGAGAGTGATTGTAAGTATAGTGTTCAAAATTGTATCATTTTTCCAAAACAGAAACATGAATATTTACTTTTTATGTATTTAATGAAACTCACACGGTTCCCTCAGTTGAATTAAATGTAAGCCATTACAAAAAGAATTGTCACAATCCAATTAATAGTTTAAGAAATATACATACAAATATACAAACAAACATACACCTATATATTTTGTATATTGGCTTGGAAGCCCTAATAGATTATCATATGTGAATATAATGCAGTTACAATTACATAAATACATCTGTGTTAATTTGATAATCTTCTTTTTTTTTCAAAGACAATAAACTCGATCCATGTAATGATGAACTCAGTAAAACAGACCATTAAAAGTCAAAGCCATTTATTCAATTTGACGGGCCAGTTGGCGCAGTTGGTTAAGAGTCTGGTAAAGATTCCACCTATTGCGCCGCAGGTCGTGGGTTCGATTCCCGCACAGGACATGCATTTGTGTGCATGAACATGTCTGTATGTCCTGAGTCTGGGTGTAATTATGTATATTATGTATAAACAAAAAAGTAGTATATGTATTATATCAGTTATCTGGTTTCCATAGTACAAGCTATGCTTAGTTTGGGATCAGATGACCGTGTGTGAGGAATGTCCCAGGATATTTATTTATTTATTTAATTTAGGCCCCAGAAGGGCACTTATGAAGGTCACATTTACTGAAGTTACCACCGGTTCGAACTCAGCCTTCAACTGAGAAGATTCCGGCAAGAAACTCAGCAAGGTTACATTTTTTAAATATTTTTTGGACAATCTGACTATTATTGTAATATTTGGCTTTTTTTTTCCAAATAATTAACAATAAAAAAGAAAGCATATACCTAAGCATAGATACAGATGAAAAAAGAACATTAAAATAAATAAATAAATAATTCATATTTAACATACCCATATAAGACAAAGTGGTTCAAGAAGACAAAAAATTATCAATATTTCTATCGTAATCATTTAATATCTCTGATTCAATATTTTTTTTATTTTATTTAGTTAGTGATGGTGGTGAGCATGAGAAACCAAGCAAGAAAGATTTGCTAGGACGACGAAAAGAGAAGAAAGAAAAAAAAGACAGAGGATACGCCGCTCTAGAAGGAGAGAGCTCACCTGAAGAGGATACGGATACCAAGTTAGTAGTATATTTTTACAGTGCCAAACCTTTTTATAAAGATTTTAGCGAGTCTGCTTTTAGGATAAAATCAATTTCATTGTGAAAGATAAATAAATCAATTTATATTATTAGGATGATACAAATATTGGTTATAGCATATAATTGGTTTAATTGAATAGTAATTTATCTTCAAAAAACATACTACAAATAATAATTAAACACATGAATGGAATTGTATTTATATATGATCAAAGTTGCATCCTCAATCCAATGGCTCAATAGCATTTCAAGTGAATGATATGGGATCTATCAAAAGACATGTGAAACCATGGGATTCAGCTATATTAAATAGTGGTGGTTAGCCGTCATCTCTACTTTTAACAACTCAATTCCTCTTGCAAATAATTATTAATTTCATTCATGGTGTTCAGCTTAAGGGTCAAGTACACTAGGAGGCAAATGGAGCGACATGTTGCGGATTATGTCCCTCAACAACTATGTGGAATGTCCCGAGACAAATATCGCGGAACATTTTGCACGCCACGCTAACGGTCGCGGGACTCGCGGGAGTGGGAGGAAAACATGTCACGTTTCACATAAAGTGTTGCGGGACACTGGGCAAGGTTGCAGCATCATGTAGATTGTGCGCTGCGCTTCATGTTGGGGGACACGTTGTCTCCTAGTGTATCATGTCATATGGAAAGAGCATGCCGTGCTACCACAGTTTTTTTTAGATATATCAAAAAAGATGGTGTAGGTTATTACTGTAACTGTAGGTATTATTGTAATTACTCTGTTAAATTTATTATCTATCGGGTAGGTATCTTACTTGAAACTCTTTGACAGAAGTCCTTCCAAATCAAAGAAGACAAAATCTTTTAAATTTCCTACGAAAAGTAAAGAAAAGCGCGAGAAATCTCGTGACAAGGAAAAGGTTTTAGAAGATGCGGCAAAACAAAGGGAACTGAGCGAAAAAGAAAAGAAGAAAGAAAGGGAAAGAGAAAAAGAACGGGAGAAAGAAAAGAAGGAAAAAGAAAAACGGGAGAAGCTGAAGGAAAAAGAAAAAGTAAAGGTAGGTAATTAAAATTTATAACTTTCAAACAAAATGTTCAAGATAACAGTTTTTAGAGTTCTATTACTAAGCCTCCTCTATCCGTCCGCCCGTCCGTCTGCCTGTCAGTGGACTGTATCTCATGAACCGTAACAGGTAGACAACTGAAGTTTTCAAAGAATGTTTATATCTATTGCCTCTATAACAACAAATAATAAAAATAAAAGGCGGAGGCCCTTTTTTGTAAATACATACTTAATATACATAATTACACCCAGACTTAGGACATACAGACATGTTCATGCACATAAATGCATGTCCTGTGTGGGATTTGAACTGCGGCGCCATAGGCGAAATCTTAACCAGAGTCTTAACCAATCGCGCCAGGTGGCCCGTCATACATGGCC
Organism: Achlya flavicornis; assembly: GCA_947623365.1. Taxonomy (NCBI): domain Eukaryota; kingdom Metazoa; phylum Arthropoda; class Insecta; order Lepidoptera; family Drepanidae; genus Achlya; species Achlya flavicornis. Next base: position 7,612,709 of record OX392488.1, read on the forward strand.
TAGAAGTAGAACTTACATAAATATTGTTGGATAGAAGGATTATACATTATATGTACTACATCTTTACATCAATGAATGAAATACATAAAATTATTTAGAAGGATATACTTATATATCTTAACACAAATATATAATAATATGTGTTATCATTTGTACAGCGCTAAGGTGCTATGATATACCTATGCTATGCGTAAAATTCGCAAATTACATTGATCACAAGATACCTACACGCTTTTTTATTTCCTTCCGATACCTACAAACGATATTGAGCCTTATACTAAAGAACAAATATCAATAAAAAAAATATCGTCATTAGCAGAAACACCATATTTCCCCGAATATATTATTATCGCATGGCAAAGACACCTATTTGAGTTCAAACTGAATAACTATATAAAACACTTCAATTTAATAGAAGTAGGTACAAACCTTTCAACATTTATAAGTCAGTGTTCCAAGCACCTAAATATTGCATAAATGCCATCGAGACCTTGTCATTATTTACTTGCTAAAAGCGACCTAGGTGCAACGCAATAAGGATCATGCGTCACGAGAAATTGTGACTCAGTCATTAGTGGAAAAAACAACTGTCTATTGTAGTTGCAACCTTGCGTCTGGACATTATAAAAAATTACAGAGAGAGGAAAATGTGATTTTCAAATTATTCATGTGAATAAATTTTCTTACAAGACATGAACTCGATTTGTCCGGTTCATTGCGTTTGCATAATTTCGCTGTTTAGTACTTGTAACCTTGAGGGATAAACAAACAACAAAACGGTCATGGTATAACTTTATTCAGTTGGTTCTTAAAATCGAGTCATGCATCACCTACGTAGCGTTTTCTCTAAGGTATATAAAGTTTCGTGTTTTTATTATTTTTTCAACGCGAGTGAGTTAAAAGTGTAGCATTTTAAGTTTATTTATTAACGTATTGTTTTCGTTCTATGTGGGTATCAGTGTTATTTTTTTAAAGAAAGTTTAAATATAATAAATCAATTAACTAACGACGGAAATGAGAGAAATGTGTAATGTCGGTATACTAATGAAGACTTACACATTCATGGATCAACTTCGCTATACGGCTTATCTTTACTTCGAATAAGAATAATATAGGAAATTAAGTACAATTTAGTTTCAAATCAATTAAAACATACAAAGCCGCGAAGACATCCCGGTAGTTTTTAATTTAATACTCTTCCAATCGCCCAATTATCGAATCTAAATAATAATATAACTAGCTATGAAATTAATGTAAACATCAAACGTGAAATCTAATTTGGTTCCCGTAATTTTGAGGTCATCAGAAGAACTTTCAGTTTACGACGTATACATTAATAAAAACGTCAAATGAAAAATTACCGTGGAAACTTGTGTTAAATTATTCCTAAACTTGCTAAATCTTTGAAAATAGGTGTCCATTTAATTTGTCAAATTAATTGTTCGTCTCTTATGAAATAAAACATAATTTTTGTCTCCATGGAATCGAGATCCTGGCTCCACCTAACTAGAATAATTGTCAATCAAACAATGAAAAATACTCTTAGGTTTATAGAACAATTGCTACCACTTATAACGAATGGTCGAATGGTATAACCACTGGTAAAATAACTATACATATTATATTAACATACTTCTCGCAATCAATGTTGAGTTAGGATACTAAAAGTATTTAGTATAAACATTATGAATTTAATGGACCTGACAGGCTAGCAGTTATGTCTAGCAGAGAACTGTGAAAGGCGAACTGAAGATGTATGATGATGATTTTTCGTTCCAAAGTTCAAAAAGAAGTTACAATCGCAGTTATAAAGTATTTATTATTATTTAAGTAACAATGAACAAACGCAAAATAAACAATATGTCTAACCAAGTTTGCACTGAAAAGGTTCTTTGTTTAATTCAACTGTATATTAAACACCCGTTTATTGTCTTATCTATTATGTAAATGTTGCTTCCATAATACAAAAATAAGTTGTGTTGTCTTAGTTAGAGTCCTTTGCCCTGCAGGTGCTACTGTATGAAAATAACAATATTTTGTTTAAGGAAAAAGAAGAAAAGGTAAAATTTAAACTAGAATCAAAGGAGAAACTAAAAGATGAGAAGAAAGAAAAGACAAAAGATAAAGAGAAAGAAAAAGTAAAGGAAAAGGAGAAAGAGAAGGTAAAAGAAAAGGACAAGGATAAGAAAGATAAGAAACTGACTAAGGTACCATCTACAGTGACATCTGGTGTACCTTTTGAGGAGATATTCACTCTAGGAGGTCAGTCTAAAATTCTTTAAATTTGATTTGTGAATAGACTTACGAGTTTTCAGACTTTTTAGAAAAACACCTCGTAAATATTAAATAAATGTGAATGTAATGTGGAATAAATGTGAATGTAATGTGGAATAAATGTGTGTGAAAATGTGAAACATGAATTTGTAATTAGGGGGTGATTTTCCCAAACAAACTTCGCAAGGCCCTAACGGTAAGGAGGCAAAGTTTGTTTGGAAAATAATAATAATATTTTTCTGGTCAAATATACTCGATACAAGTATTTCAGCGATTTTCAAAATTCAACCACAAAGGGGAAAAGGGTTGCTAAAGTTTGTATGGGAAAACATTTTTTTACGATATATGTACACTTTGCTTACACATATTAGGACTTAATAGGGTGTAAAATAGGCGATGGCGGAATTGGAAATATAGTAACTAATAAAACGAGAGTAGCGCCGATTGATGATGAATATTCTCGCATAATGTGCGCCGATTTCCCTGATATCTTCTTGTTCGAGTAAAATCTGGAACTAATTTTTTGCGTACGTTAGTGCGAACATACATCTTGACCCAGTTTTGCGTGTGAGTATATTGAAACTGCTTCACAAGCATATGATATTTCATAGAATGTTGTTAGTAAAAAACGATTAAAGGTAATAAATAAATAAAATAAAATAAAAATAAAAAAGCCTTTTATTAAAGGTAATATTCAACTTATATTATAAATCCTTTAGTGAGAATGGTTGCCCCACGGGGCACACACTAGTTGGGAAAAGAAACTGAATTGTAAAAATAGGAGTCGTGCCTGTGCGTTCGTAACTAGATCAAGGGTCAGCCATCAGCCATTATGTGTCATGCATGTCATGAGTACGGCTGCCAACAGTCCCGTTTCTAGACCTTTAGAGGATGTGTCCCACGAAAGTTGTGTACGAGACTCCAATTGTCCCGTTTTATGGAACTGCAAAACTTTCGGGCAGTATTTATCGCATCACAATACTGGCTACTGTTTATGAATTATTTCATATATTATTTTTAGCTAATGGAGACTATTCAAATTGGTTTTCTCTTTTCAACTTATTCAATTCTCTCAAAGTTCAACTGCAGCAGTAGAAAGGGTATTCTCACGTTGTACCTACCTAGACATAATCTAGAAACAGGCTAAGGGATTCTTGTAAGTAAATAATCTATACTAATATTATTAAGAGGAAAGATTTGATAGTTTGTTTGCATTGAATAGGCTACGAAACTACTGAACCGATTTGAAAAATTCTTTCACTGTTGGGTAGCTACACTATCCCCGGGTGACATAGGCTATATTATATTTTTTTAAGAATTAGGGATCCATAGGAAAACTCCAATAATGTAACCGAAATATCACCCGACCTCGCGGATTTTATATGATACTTCATAAAATATCCGCGAGGTGTAAAGTATTCACTTTATACTCCTCGCAGATATTTATATCAATAATAACAAACACTTTACAGAATCGAGCGTCAACATTGCTACTTAAAACTGCAATATTGATAAAATAAATAGAAACAATGGGTTTCAGTATATCGATAATGAAATTTTCATATACATAGAAACGTTTATAAAACCAGCTCATTATCTGTGAAAATGACAAAATAAAACAAATTATAGTGTCAAGGCGATAGATAACAGACAACAGCATGAAATTTTAGTGCCCACATGACGTGTCGGTGTTCATATTTGTTTGTAACTAACTTGCAGTTGTGTTATAAATTAAAAAAAAAACTATATTGTATTATGAATCCGTTTGTCAATGGATTTCCATTGGGTGGTAAGAATTATTTGTATCTTATTGTTATTTTATAAAAAAAATATGATTTTTATTAAGCTATTCGTGTGTACGTTTTCACGAATGTATAGATTGTATTTAGTAAAATCAACCATACCTAATTAAAACAAAAATAATTACGTTAGTACTGATGTATTTATATAGTATTTTTCCTGGTTATAATATACAGTTTGATTAAATCTAGACCGGTCAGAATGCGGAGGTCTGAAATTATAACAGCTAAACAAAGTTTTTTTAAGAAACCATAATGTCATTGTAGAGATAATAAAAAATGTATTCAACGATTTTCAAAAAAAAACTACGTGAATCGAGGATCGAACCCACCGAACCTATAAAAAAGTGTCTTAATCTATAAGGAAAAGTAATGTAGGTAAGAAATAAACGGAACTATAGGTATGTGTCTATGACAAAAATAAGTGAAAATAGAAAGAAAGATTTAATTGACAGCACTTGAAATATAACAAAAAATAACAACAAATGTAAAAATAAGATTAAAAAACTAGGTACACAACAATGCTGCATTAAAATAGAAGGTAGATCCACATTAACAAAAGGGAAAAAAAAATAATTAAAAAAATACATATTTAGGACAATAAAATAATTTGGAAGATGATAAAGTTTACAAAACCAGCTATGATGATACTATTGACGCAGCTATAGGTACATATACCACTTTAATTCACCACTTGAAAATATAAAACTCACTATAAAAATTATTTACCTATCTAAAATCAAAGAAGTCTTTAATAATTCGTTGCCTTAAATATTGAATCATTATATGTATATATATAATATGTATTTTAAAAACTGTCTTTTTGGAGTTTTACTTATAAATAAAACTAGCTGTTACCCGCGACTTCGTCCGCTTTTACATGAAAGCAAGTATAATATACATACTTTATACCTACCTAGCACCAATTTCTAGCTTAAAAAGCGCGCGAGCGTTTTGTTAATTTTTAATTATCTCAAAAGCTATGGTTCCAAATTGTATGATGTAAACGCCAATTGTAAATGTATTATCTATAGAGTATTTCTGAAAATCTAACAATGCTGTTTATCTTTTTATTTAAGCAAAATGACCGGATGAGAAAAAATCTCTATCAGTCAGACTTCCCCATACTGACCGGTATTGGTGAACATTCAGTATTATAATTTCGCATAATTATTTTTTGAATTTTATACGTTAATATCATAATTATGTTTAAAATTCTTAAGTCGATAGCGTTTCCTACTCTTAAATGTGACTTGTTGTTCTACCACATAATAATGGCAGCAAGGATTCGCAATTGTGGTACGTCAAGCATTGTGAATTAAAACATAAGATATATTTATCTCGGAAAATTATTAATTCACTTTGAAGCATAAATAAAACTGCTATAATCTAATTCATTATATGACTGAAATGCTAGAAAGAAAATCACAAACATGTATTTATGAAGTTTTTAAGGAGGTATGCTAATCTTGAAATCTTTTAAGAAACTTGAAACCTACTAAGGATATGCACAATCCAAGGCATGTTTTTAACACGTTCTATGTACACAATGTATTCGTCTTGCATACGTCACGAGGTAGACAAAATTAAATAGACAAATATTTTACATTATGTTGACTGTCATTGTTAGGATCTTGCTTAAGAGAAATTTAACTTTATCGCTATGTATTAGGTAATTAAAATCAGTTTGACTTGGATAAAGGCTTATTGTAAATATAGTGTTACGAAGTACAATATTTTTACTTGTGTCCATTGTTCCTTTCTTCCATGACTACGCTGGTAGACGATCAAATCAAAAAGTTTTTTATTCAATTTAGGCCCTGGTAGGCTTATGAACGTTAAATTGGTACATACAGTTGAATTTATCACCGGTTCGAAATACACTTAAAACTGAGAAGACTCCGGCAAGAAACTAGGCAAGGCTTTTTTTTTTTTCAGTCGTGGAAGATCTTTTCATATTACAGGTTTCTTTTTCCAAATGCACCAAATATACCATATAATTATTATGCTTATTCATACAATTGCCACTTAGCCAGTGGCTACAACCTACAACCATATATTCTTGACTTCCACGTAATGAGCCACCTTATAGTAGGCTTTGTCAATTAACCTCTGCTTTATCAAATCTTTGAATTTATTATAAGACATTTAAGCTACTTCAAGTGGGATTTTATTATAGAATAGAACGCAATTTCCGAGGAAAGACTTATTAACTTTATATAAATAAATAAATATCCTGGGACATTCCTCACACACGGTCATCTGATCCCAAACTAAGCAGAGCTTGTACTATGGAAATATAAATATATAAAATAAACTATAATCTGAATGTGGATCTCATCCTCGTATACCTACATAAGCCACCTCGATCGTCCTCGCAACTAGTGGGACTTTCATAGTACCATTTGTACTCCATTTATTTTTACTGAAGTTTTTACTTTTTACATCGTCACTTACCATGGTGTGATTGTGGTCAAACACAGGCCTATAAACTGAAAAAACAACGAAGTATTGTAAAATAGACTAGAAATATATTTTCGGTATGTCTTTATTTCAGTTGCTCTTCCAATATTCGGAGTGCCGCTTCAACAGTCGGTGGAACGTTCGAGATGTCACGACGACACCGGCCTGCCTTTAGTTGTACGCGAAGGCATCGATTTTCTACAGGTATGTATATCTTTTTTACATAACACATTAGCAATTTACCTCAGGTATTGCTTATGTAGCCAATTACCATTAGATGGACTGCCGGCGTGGGCCTTATGGTATAACAATATTATTAACTAGCTGTCCCCCTCCGTTTCACCTGCGTTCTCGGGATATAAGGAGCCTATAAAACTCGGGGATAATGAAGCTTCCTATTAGTGAAAGTATTTTTCAAATCCGTCTGGCAGTTGGTACTGGTTTAAACAAACAATTAAACAAAAAAAAACTTCAGCTAGAGATAAATAGGTACTTATGTGAATATTTCCAGGCTCACGGTATAAAGTCGACACAGATATACCGCGCCGAGGCCGACAAGATCAAGCTGCAACAACTGAAGAAACTGTTCACAGACAGGGGGCCAACATTCCCCTACCACTGGGACATACCCATCGCCTGCGCTATGCTTAAGGGATTTATCAGGTGGGCATTATTAGCTTTTCATTTGTTTCTTTTGATAACCTTACTACTGGCTAGCGGCTTTTCAGTGATGAAAATCAACGTCAAAGTATTTTATTATGGACCATAGGTAACAGTTATAGATACAGATGTTTCATAATATTAAGCTCTACTATATCCCGCCTCTTAGGCATATAATATTAAAATGTATTTTTCAATCAAAAAGAATATAAAATTCAAACACATTACAATTATTTAATACAATCAATTTGTTTATTGTGGTTCAACGGACTTTTTAACAAAGCGACGTTTTATCATTTAGATTGTAATAGCATTTTATCGTTAAGCAAATCGTGGAGACGTTTCTTAAAAGTGTTTATATCTGTCATGAGGATACCGGCATTTAAGTCCTTATTCTGATTTAAATTTAAAGGCATGTGAAGTTCTGGCAAGTCATTATAATGTTTCTTATATTATCTCTAAAATTACACTATATAAAAAAAAAATCCCTACTAATATGAAATGTAAAACTGAGAGTTCGTATATTCGAACTCGCAAATCTCAAATCGCGGCTTAGGGATCGTAAGCGAACTACTTTTTTTTATACAACGGAGTTGGTAAACAAGCATACGGCCCACCTGATGGTAAGCGGTTACCGCAGCCATATGGACGCTTGTTACACACGAGGCATCACTTTCTCCATCCCTAATGAGCTCTGGGGACCTTACTCACACGCAGGAACACAACATAAAGTTATATGGTTGCGGTATTCTGTAAGGTAGGAGGTACTTCCCCAGTCAAGCTGCTCTTTGAGCAAAATAGGGCTATGCTCTACCTCCTACTTGGCCAGTTCCATTTTTTTTTCATTGTATTGGCCTGTGTTTGACCATGATCAGTGATGATGTGGCTGAAGGTGGTAAGCCACACGCAAAGCCTAGAAGGAACTGGCTCTCAAGTGCAGCTGTCGGAACACACCTATAGGTGCATGGTGACAGATTTTTCAACTTGAGGGTAGTAGCTAGCCAGATGGGTACTACAAAGTATCCTGCCACCGTGCTATGGTTTCCTCACGATGTTTTCCTTCACCGAAAGCTCAAGCTCATGGGGTACTTGAAGACAGTTCAAATCAGCAAATTTTAATTAAATGTCAAAAACGATAGTTTATATGGAGGTTTGTATGAAATACAAGCAGGTGACGTCACAATTTTACTCGTCAACTGACATACTCTTAATGATTTAACTGGTTAAAAAAAATCATTAAAGGTAAACGCACACTTATCCGAGCCGAACGCAACGAAAGAAACGAATTTTGAATTCTGTATAGAAAATCTCATCCAAATTCGGACGATTCGACGCGGGCAAGTGTGCGCTTTCATAAGATTTCATATACAGAATTCTAAAATTCTTTCGTTCGATGCATTCGACGCGTTCGACTCGGATAAGTAGGCTATATATAACGCTTCATACTTGTAAACAGTTGCTACTTGTGGGGGCTGGTCTGCTTAAAATTGCTATTTATTTAATTATTAAATTTAATGTTTATTCAATCTACTTTGTAATAATGCCGCCGCGCCGGGGCACGCAATTGTTTTCAGTGCGATTAGAATGTAAATATTATAATAATATAATAATAATGTTTATTTATCTCCACAAATTACATTGTAAAATAAATACAGTTGACATAAAAATTGGCAAAATATTATGTAATTAATCTAAGCTTGTTTTGAAAAGAGTAATTGCTGAGTTTTATTGCCGGCTCTTCTCAGCAAATGCAACCTTCCGAACCGGTATTAGAGTATTAGAGTCAGACTTTTCATTAGTTCCTGCGAAGGTCTATTTGAATAAATGATTTTGAATTTTGAATAAGTGTGCGTTCACCTTAAAAGTTTAAAATGTACAACATATATGACATTTCGGTGTATTTTTTGATGTCTTAACTCTGAATAGTGTTTTATTATTTATTTTTGACACTGTCAAATACCCTATTGTAGGATTCGAGTCCGGGACCTTCGTCTCTGTATCCGACGTAACTACCACTAGGCTATCATCGCGTTGTTTCAGTGAACTTCCCGAATCGATTCTGACGCAAGAGTTGCACGGACAATTCGAGCAAGCGACCGCAATCGGCGAGCCGCAGCGCGAGGCCGCCGTGACGACCCTCCTCGGGAAACTGCCGCCCTGCAGCTACACCCTGCTGGGGTGGCTCATGACACACTTTGCGACCGTTGTTGCTAACGAACAGGTATGTCAATACATTCATATCCTGGGGACCTTCCTCACACGCGGTCATCTGATCCCAAACTAAGCTGAGCTTGTACTATGGAAACCAGATAACTGATATACTAGTTTATGTTTGTAATAAAAGGACATATAGACATGTGTACACAAATGCATGTCCTGTGTGGGTATCGAATCCACGATCTGTGGCGCGATAAGTGGAATCATAACCAACCACGCCAACTGGCCCGTCATTAATTCTTTATTACTTTGGATTGGTTTATGTCAATGCCATTTATTCAATTTAGGCCCCAGTATGGCACTTATGAAGGACATAGCTACTAAAGTTATCACTAGTTCGTAATTCGGTCTTCAAATGAGAAGAAAAGGCAAGAAACTCTGATTATTTTGGGTATTTTTTTCTAGCACTAACACTTCCCTGATGGCGCCCGTATTGTACTTATAACTGAAGCCAAAAGTCTGCTACACGTACAATACGGAAGCCATGCTTCATGACGTGTAGTAGACTTATCGCGCACGGGTAGTATACTTTTGACAATAATAAGCGGCATTAAATTATTCATTTTTTTTTATTCCAAATTCTGTGACCGCCTAGTTGTATTACAATTCGAGCGTTTCCGTGCTTCGGAAGGCACGTTAAGCCGTTGGTCCCGGTTATCACTTAATTGTGATAGTCGTTTAGCTAGTTGGAGGCCTTTCTAGGCGGCTTGTAAACTCCAACAGTAGGTTGGCCACTAGCCTACCTCCACTGATCCGCAGTGGGCACGCGTGGTGGATACCCAGACAAAGGACCCGAGTTCGAATCCCACAGTGAGCTTGAGCTTTCGGTGAATGAAGACATCGTGAGGTAACCATAGCACGGTTGTAGGGTACTTTGTAGTACCCATTAGGCTGGCTACCACCCTCATGTTGAAAATCTGTCGCCAAGCACCTATCGGTGTAATCCCACAGTTGCACTTGAGATCCAGTTCCTTGTGCTTACTACCTTCGGCCACATCATCACTTACCATGGTGAGATTGGGGTCAAACACGGCCTATACAACGTAAAAAATAAAATTATTTAGTATGCCTGTCTGCCTTCAAATTTCAGTTTAACCACGCATCAATACAGACGATATCGACGGCAATGGGCGGAGCGCTCAACATGTCGCTCAACCTACTCACATATTTCATCACCAAGGCTGAAAAATTGTTCCCCGATGTACACCTCACCAAGTGAGTGAATTGTCATAGTTTTCAATCCGCCGGGGGTTCGTAGCTAACATACAAATGGGACGTATTAATTAAATATATAAGTATTTATATAATATAATAAAAATCACTTTTCGTAAAGTGACATTTATTTCACCGATTTTAGTATCTTATCTCGCTCGTGCGAGTGTGTTGAAGAAATAGTTAAATTAACTGAAAATGTGTACCATATCATCATTGACGGGTCAGCTGGCGCGGTAGGTTAAGAATCTGGTCGAGATTCCACCTATCGCGCCGCAGGTCGTGGGTTCTTTTCCCGCACAGGACATGCATTTGTGTGCATGAACATGTCTGTATGTCCTGAGTCTGGGTGTAATTATGTATATTAAGTATGTAATTACAAACAAAAAGTAGTATATGTATTATATCAGTTATCTGGTTTCCATAGTACAGGCTCTGCTTAGCTTAGGATCAGATAACCGTGTGTGAGGAATTTCCCAGGATATTTATTTATCAGTAATAATATACCTGACTATAATAATTCTATTTCAGATACATACCGCCGCTGCAATCTATCCCCGCAGACTTTTCAGACTCTGCTCAAGAAATCAGTAGTGAGCTGCGCAAGCAGGAGTCGCTGCTGAGTCAGATACACGCCGAGATGCACGCCGGGTTCATCACTAGCGCACGAGACCACCAGCTGTGGGAGGCGCAACGAATTGTCACGCAGTTGAAGGTGACTTTATTATTATCAGTAGTGAGCTGCGCAAGCAGGAGTCGCTGCTGAGTCAGATACACGCCGAGATGCACGCCGGGTTCATCACTAGCGCACGAGACCACCAGCTGTGGGAGGCGCAACGAATTGTCACGCAGTTGAAGGTGACTTTATTATTATCAGTAGTGAGCTGCGCAAGCAGGAGTCGCTGCTGAGTCAGATACACGCCGAGATGCACGCCGGGTTCATCACTAGCGCACGAGACCACCAGCTGTGGGAGGCGCAACGAATTGTCACGCAGTTGAAGGTGACTTTATTATTATCAGTAGTGAGCTGCGCAAGCAGGAGTCGCTGCTGAGTCAGATACACGCCGAGATGCACGCCGGGTTCATCACTAGCGCACGAGACCACCAGCTGTGGGAGGCGCAACGAATTGTCACGCAGTTGAAGGTGACTTTATTATTATCAGTAGTGAGCTGCGCAAGCAGGAGTCGCTGCTGAGTCAGATACACGCCGAGATGCACGCCGGGTTCATCACTAGCGCACGAGACCACCACCTGTGGGAGGCGCAACGAATTGTCACGCAGTTGAAGGTGACTTTATTATTATCAGTAGTGAGCTGCGCAAGCAGGAGTCGCTGCTGAGTCAGATACACGCCGAGATGCACGCCGGGTTCATCACTAGCGCACGAGACCACCAGCTGTGGGAGGCGCAACGAATTGTCACGCAGTTGAAGGTGACTTTATTATTATCAGTAGTGAGCTGCGCAAGCAGGAGTCGCTGCTGAGTCAGATACACGCCGAGATGCACGCCGGGTTCATCACTAGCGCACGAGACCACCAGCTGTGGGAGGCGCAACGAATTGTCACGCAGTTGAAGGTGACTTTATTATTATCAGTAGTGAGCTGCGCAAGCAGGAGTCGCTGCTGAGTCAGATACACGCCGAGATGCACGCCGGGTTCATCACTAGCGCACGAGACCACCAGCTGTGGGAGGCGCAACGAATTGTCACGCAGTTGAAGGTGACTTTATTATTATCAGTAGTGAGCTGCGCAAGCAGGAGTCGCTGCTGAGTCAGATACACGCCGAGATGCACGCCGGGTTCATCACTAGCGCACGAGACCACCAGCTGTGGGAGGCGCAACGAATTGTCACGCAGTTGAAGGTGACTTTATTATTATCAGTAGTGAGCTGCGCAAGCAGGAGTCGCTGCTGAGTCAGATACACGCCGAGATGCACGCCGGGTTCATCACTAGCGCACGAGACCACCAGCTGTGGGAGGCGCAACGAATTGTCACGCAGTTGAAGGTGACTTTATTATTATCAGTAGTGAGCTGCGCAAGCAGGAGTCGCTGCTGAGTCAGATACACGCCGAGATGCACGCCGGGTTCATCACTAGCGCACGAGACCACCAGCTGTGGGAGGCGCAACGAATTGTCACGCAGTTGAAGGTGACTTTATTATTATCAGTAGTGAGCTGCGCAAGCAGGAGTCGCTGCTGAGTCAGATACACGCCGAGATGCACGCCGGGTTCATCACTAGCGCACGAGACCACCAGCTGTGGGAGGCGCAACGAATTGTCACGCAGTTGAAGGTGACTTTATTATTATCAGTAGTGAGCTGCGCAAGCAGGAGTCGCTGCTGAGTCAGATACACGCCGAGATGCACGCCGGGTTCATCACTAGCGCACGAGACCACCAGGGGTGTGTTCAGTTACTACACACCGGGTGTGAAAATCGCCGTGTGACTTTCGCACCTCGATCGTCCGACGTTAGTGAACGACTTTCGTATTTTCCATGTATTGTATTTTCGTAAATTCCCAACTGACAAGTGACATTGACAAATCATTGACATTATTTGATAAATCGATTATTTTTATTATAGTTTTTTCGCTGTTAAATAATATAAATAAAGTAATTTTGTATGTAGTAAAATAGGTTTTCAATCCAGGAAAAATAAATTTCTACAATTCAAAAAGTATTGGCGCTATTTTTCTATTATTTAGTTGTCAAAGTGACATTGGTGTGACTTTCACCCACCTACTTCACGGTGCGACCGGTGCGATCGTCGGACGACGTCCGACGATGTTATTGAACGGTTCGGTGTGATCACTCGGGCGATCACACCGAGTTACTGAACGATACTATGATCGTCGGGCGATCACACGGCGTTGTTACTGAACGCAGCCCAGCTGTGGGAGGCGCAACGAATTGTCACGCAGTTGTTATTACGCACTAGTGCTTTTTACTTTACATTACCGCACAGTTTTATGAAAGGTATAATCCCGATTATGATAAGTTTGTACCTCACTGTAAGTGATATGTGTGTAGACCAAGCATTCTTAATTTAAACGGGTAAAACAGTTTGACAGAACTACGCTGTCAAAAAAAAAAACTTGCACGCCATATTTGTTAACGTTTTCATTGTGTGGTTGATTAATATCAAAAAATCTACTTAAAAAAATACAAGTCTGTTTTTTTCCTCGCAAGTGTGTTGAAAAACGTCGTATGACACGCGTGTGCATTGATCATTACACTCGGCTCACGCGCTTAATACCGCCTCGAGTGTTAATAAATAATAACTTTTGAAAGGAAACAACTAAGACTTTTTGACGGAAACTTGCAGTGACGTTGCGTTTTCGTTTTAATTTCATAAATTCGTGTAGTTTAATTGCATGTTCTCGGTGGTATTTTATCCAATAAAGATCAATCCATGTGCACCAGTCAAGTGAAATGAAATGAATATGTCTATCGTGACTTTTCATGTTGGCTCAAATATTCCGTGAAGAGTTTTAGTACAAACCACCATTGTAGGAAAACATGACTTTTATGGACAGTGACTGACTGAGGACAATATGTGAAAGTGATTTATTATGACTGGAAATTATAATATAACTCGACACTAGCAGAAATAAGTCCTAATTTGGATTTGGTTGCAAAACTTAAAACTAAGAAGAAGAAAAAACAGCTAATGCAAAATAAAGAAGGCTAAAAAGTATATTTTTTTTATCCGCGCTTTCCATAATCTAAAGGAGTCTGCTACAAATATGTATACAAATCTATCAAAAAATTCTAGATTACCCATAAGGAAAATGTTGCATGAGCTAGTTTTATATTGACAGCGTAAACCCTTTGATTAGTTTGTTCGTGATTTTTGGGTGCCCATACATTTTAAGCGTCGGACGTGCTTACTGTATTTTCGGTAGAAAGGGTCATATAGAAAACTACACAATTTTCACAAAAATTAAAAGAAAACGTTACTGACTCATATTTTAAAATTTCAGAGAAAACTCCGATCAGTACAAAAATCAGTGGAACCAAATACAGTACCGACACAACAGCCCTCTATAGAAGAAAAACCAGACGAGGAACCTACGCGCAGACACTCACAACCCGAACCGTCCACCTCGCGAGCCGACATCGAAGTGATTACACCCACCACCACAGACTTCCCCGACACTAAAGAATCTCCCATTTTCAATTCCCAAGATCCCACATTTGAAGCAGAATTCGAAGACAATTTTGAATTCAAACCAGATTTAAAAACAACACCAGATGTAGATATACCTGTCGAACCTGTGAAGGAGAAACCAAAATTAACAGAAAAAGAACTGAAAGTGCTGAGACTGGAATTAGAAAATGCTGAATATTTGCAATTGAAATCGTTGCTGCAAGCGAAAATCAACTCTGAACAGTTTGAAATAGTCAAACTTAGGAGTTATGTTGCTTTGAAGAATAAACAAGAAGGTAACGTACAGAGTAATAAAGAAATTAAAGAGACTAACACGCAAGAGGAACAGGAATTGAAGCAAAGACTGATCAAAGAAAACGCGTTATTAGAACAGAAAAGACTTAATTTAATCAATCAGATTTTCCAGGAACGAGTTGCGTGTGTACAGTTGAAAATAGAACTTGCTATGAAGGAGATACTATCGAAATCGTAAACGATTTAAGTCTTTATTAGTTGTTTATTAAGTATTATTATCCACTAATATGATAAGTCACAAAATATTGATGTCTCCTACTTACGCTTTCTTATTAGAAGTAGAATGAATTACTTGATTGAATTCTTACAAATCGATTAATCTCGTTTTACAATGATCTTGATAAAAAAACTTCCTATCTTTTCAATTCACGAAAAGGATTACGTTAGTCTACACGTCGTTAAAGAATGTTATAGAAAAATTAACCTTATCGGTTCACAATAAGGTTCATCTCTTAAATCTATGATTTATTTTAAGCAGTTCATATAATGAAGAGCTCTAGGTCCATATTCTAAAATGAAAATCAATGACAAGTAAAGTTTTGAGTCGAGATTAAAACTATTGAATTTGGAACGTCTACCAATGTTGTAAGGTTTATTTTCGATGAGCACAATACTTGAGACTGTCTCGTTCTGATACAGGCCTTAGTACGTTTTTCATTTCAACTCCCTACAGAGCAATGTTGGTGGCATTGAATCAGTGAACTTTTTAAGTTCATATTTGTAATACAATTGTATTTTAAAGTGAAAAAATCCTATGCAAAATTACACCAATTAACTCTTGCGCATGTTATTATATTACTATAATCTTGACATATGACAATCTAGTTTTTACTTATTTGTTACGTTAATATAACTGTAGCTGTACCCTTTGTATATTATAGTTGACGTTATTTATTAATTGATTATATTGAAACAAATATATTATAAATACCTATTGGTAGCATTTTTATTCAAATTCCATTCTATTAATCTATACGACAATATAGATTTTAAAAGCAACTTGAAAAATGTGAAATATCAGCTTCTTCACCCTTGCACGGACAAATCTGCGAGCAAGCCTTCAACCAGATTAAATTTCAGGTAACTACGCCCCTGCTACGGGTGGAGGGGACGAACTTTGCTTACATAAACGAGTTACGTCTAATTAGGCACGGTCGTATTACTATTGGCAGCTCGGGCCGCTTGAACGGGACGAGACTGGGTGGGACGTCGCATCGCATGTCCTTGCCGGTTTGTGTGTTCCACACTATTATCAGGTATAATAAGTATTCAGGTTTTCAAAGTAGAGGCTCTGCTTACTTCGGAAGCGAAGGGTCGTCAATGCAAAATATCCCAGCATAAAAAACTTTCCATAAAAATTTCAAATCCAGAGCAACATTACCTAATTACCCATGTAATGGCTACTCAAGTACATTCTCAAGTGTATTCACTTACAACCGCAATGAGTTCCAATTGCATAAGCACCTTGTCTTATCGTGAACTATATCAATTATAATTATCGCGATAACTACTCAAGAACGACTACATTATCTTAATTTGCTGATCGATTTCGCGTAAATGATAACTTCGTTGTGGAATACCTAAATGGTGTAAAGAAATTATTGTACATCAAAGAATTGTGCTGTTGTTATGCACGTAAATGGCAAAATGAGGGACTAGCCATGAGTTTGAGAGAGTAGAGCATAGCGTTTATTCGCTCCAAGAGCAGCTCGACTGGGGAATTGCCTCCACCTTACAGAATACCGCATACCTATATAACTTTATGTTGTGGATAGTTGTGTTCCTGCGCGTGAGTAAGGTCGCCAGGCCCCCTAGACAAGATGGCTGTCGACAATTGTCATCGTTAGTAAGCGATCAACCTTTGTATGGGATTGACATAAGAGATTGTTAAAAATCACGGTGATATTTCGATTTGAAATGTCAATCCCATGCATCGACAGTATACGATGAACCTTTGGTTCAACGTATACTGTCGATGACGATTGTCGATAACCATCTTGTCTACTGGCCCAGAGCTCATAGGGGAGGGGGGCAAGGTCGGTAACGCGTGTGTTGCAAGCGTCCATATGGCTACGGTAACCGCTTACCATCAGGCGGGCCGTATGCTTGTTTACCGACTTAGTCGTAAAAATAATAATAATGAGGAGCGTGAAAAACAAGAAAAAGAGGCCTTTGCTCAAAAAATCCAAACTTTGATATACCTACTTGTATGTACATAATTGGACTGTTTTACAAAAAACTTAAACCGACTTCAAAGTACATTAAGAAGTAATCAAATCCTGATCTCTGACAATGGGACCAAACGGGAAGTGTACCCTTCTAGACAAAAAATTAATTTTCCAAATCGGTTAATAAATGACGGAGATATGGGTAACAAACATTAAAAAAAAAAAAAACTGTCGAATTGAGAACCTCCTCCTTTTTTTGAAGCCGGTTAAAAACTAATCGAAATTTCAAGAATTGTATGCTATTATGCCGATTGTTTGATCTCTACTAAGCAGAGCTATGGGAACCAGATAACTGATATAGGTACTTCCTTTTTTTTTTCATATAAAGATAAACGTCCAAACTGACAGGACAAGCATTGGGAATCGATCCCACGATCATGCGGCGTGATAGGTAGATATCTTTACCAACTTTCACAGCACTGGGACAGCTAGTTAACTCATATTTGAGACTGGTATCCCAAAATTTTCCAAGCATAAGTAATTGCAGTTTATGTAAAATAATTTATCAAAGATATGCAATAGAGATATCAAAGATAAAACATCGTATCAATACACAACAATCGCGTATTTGTCATTTCAACTTTATTTCAATGCAATAAAGTCTTAATTAAATACCATAGAGTTTGCTGATAAAAATAATCGCTGCTAAATATACTTTGTGATTTTCCTTTAACTACCGTACCATTTTAAGAACAATAGGATAAATATATAAAATAGGGAAAGATGTACATATGAGTATTGTAATTACAGAACATTGTTATAATGTTTATATTTATATGAACTAGCCAACGATATCCTGCCTTTTGTCCATAGGTGCCGTGATGTGATAGGTACATATTGTACTAAGTAATTAATTTATTCTACATCAGACTTGATATTACAACCTGGTAGCTAATATGCCACTGAGCAAATATACCCATTTCTTTATGAATAGAAGTACTTACCTACCTAAGTATTTATTGATGGTGGCTTGTGGTAGTGACATTCAATGCCGAGACGAAGGTCCCGGGTTCGAATCTTACAATGGAGCTTTCAGTGAAGGCAAAAATTGTGAGGAAACCAAAGTACCTTACTTTGTTTGTAGTACTTGCTTGCTACTAGTTGCTACCACGCTCAATTTGAGAATATGTCGCCAAGCACCTATCGGTGTTCCGACAGCTGCACTTGAGAGCCAGTTCCTTCGAGCCTTCGGCCACATCATCACTGATTATGGCATTGACGTATTTATGTTATATACCCAAATTACCTAGTTACTACGCGATATATCTTAATGTAATATTTTGCGGACGCTACGCTCCTAACCGCAAATGTATTAGAAACTTGCTCCATAAGTACCTACCTACTTTCAAAATTTAAGTAGTCAGCTAAGCAATTTTTAAGTGAGTAAACCTAGGTGGATTTTATTTTAAAATGGTAACAGGGTAAGAACCAGTTTCATCATATGGAACACTAAATCACCCCTTTAGTAACAATGTAGGTAATTAAGGTAAATAGGATATGAAAAATTTATGACAACATGGCAAACAAGCTAATCTCCACGTCCAAGGTCTTATTACTCATACATTTCCGACTACTTTGCAGGGTATCTTGGAGTTTATTATTGCTTTTTCATGTAATCGTGGCCTGTCCATCTCAATTCTACTCTCGCAAAAGAGAGATGGCAGATTTTAAATCTGTGGCTCCAATGCTTTGCTTATTTTTCACTCCCACAGTTAAGACGAATCTAACGACAACTCTATGTTTAAATCCATCAAGCCGTTTAGGCTGCAGAGCGTGCCAAAGAAATAGACATAGGTACATACACTCGAAAAACACAACCCTCCTTCCGAGTCAGTCGGGTAAAAAGGAGCGACGCAAAACACGCTGGGCAATAATAAGCTACATACATAATAGCAGCTAGAAGTAGAGGTGGGTACAGGTGCAGAATGCGCACCCACTAGCACCCTCCTTAAAATAAAAATGACATCGCGTCCGTCCAACATTCCATCACGGAGCCTACATCCAAACACATTAAAAATGGAGTGCACAATTGGCATGAAAAATATAATGGGCTATTCATATTGCAATGTAGGCGTGAATGGACCGCCACGGTCAAACGATCAGAGGCCAAACCCCAAATCTGTATGTTAATTTCTCATTGAATGAGATCACTAGCAGGTTGGCTTTGTTGATTGTGGTCATATTGTGGTATAACCTTCGCATAATTTTTTTAACATGTAGGTACATAATCGCCAGAAATGTAAAATGTGGGTGTTATGTATGATGGAGTAAGTATGGAGTCAAGGTAACAGTAATGATGAGTAATGTTTTGCCTCAAAATCATATTTTAATTCTACACGCTGCCTTTAATTGAGATTCTGAGTTTATTATGAAGTAATTCAAAATCTGTCAGTTTGGAAAAAAAATATAGATATGGGCTTATAAAAAATAGATAACTAGATGAAAACTAAGAGAAAGTTTTCTAAAAAATAGTTAGTAAATAAAGAATAACTCAATGAATGTTTATGGTCAATTAAATCAAATCAATCAAACTGAAAATCAGCGCTGGGGTGGACAACAGTGCACCCTAGCATAATGCTGAGTTTGCTACCATTTGTCAGACTTGTTATTTATTTTTTTTGCCTCTTTATGTTCTTGTATTGTATGTAATGGCTTTAACAATAAATTTATTCTTATTCTTAATTACGGTATACAATTCAAGGTAGCAAATAATAATAACATTTACCTAAACGGTATCATTCATTACTCGCACTGTTATTTCTAAAACCTTAATGACGTAGAAGGTAATTAGTACTACAACTTAAGTGAGTAGGTACTTAATTAATCTATTAAAAATAAGTTAGAAACTTTTTAGTTTCCTCTTAAACTAGTTTTGTTGATGGCCAGTTGAGCTGGTTTCTTATTCTTTTTAATTTGTTAGAAATTGTGCAATTTAAGATCTTTAAATCTGCTGCACCTACGCATTCCATATTAAAGTCCATAATGTTCCGCTATTCGTGGTAATAAGTAGGTATAATCTGTATAAACTTAAACATGAATGTCTAGTCTCTCAGATACCATATGTTAAGTTGACAAAAAGTGACGCTCATTATCTAGAAATAGTTGAAGCAATTTAGGTAGGTACCGTAAACTGCTGCAACTTTGCACGGATTTTGTTTTTTTTAACCCCATGCTGTGTGCGTGATTTTCTTAGTGTTCCACAAAACCACGGCGGGGAGCTCATTCCACATCCAGAGCGTCCGCGATAGGAAGCTCCTTTGAACATTAGGTTAGGTACGAGACCATTTTGGTTCCAATGTGTCAGGATCGTAGAAGGTAGCCGTGGGCTAGTCAAACAATACCTAATGCAAGCACCCAGATAGATAGATGCATGGAATTGGCTCAATGACTACTTACTAGCTAGATCGCAAAAAGTCTAGGTCGCGCCCACGACTAGATAACAGACTCACGCGTTATTGCATTTGCATTGCATATCTATCTATTAACATTTTATGAAGGTCCTACCTATCTAGAACTATTTGTCTAAACTGAAATTGAAAAGAACAAAATTTTAATTCGGCTATACAATTTTGTCCCGTTACCGTTGTAGTCTTCCATTATTTTTCTTTACTTAGGGTAATCTTTACTTCTTTACACTGGCATGACAAATCAGCATCACTTAGTATTGTGCAATGGTGTTAACGTATCGAACCATATGGTATACCACCTGCAACTGTGTCCATCCATATATGGGAGACAAACTCATTAGAGTTGCTTAGTTACTTACAAATTCATCAGATACCTATCTAGATAGGTACCCTACCTTAATTCTTATTATAGATAAAACGAGTCAAAATGTTAGGCATTAAGTTTATTTCGACAGTGTATCGAATTGAAACGATTAATGTGTACGATGTTGAACGAATTTTAAATGGTTGTACGATTAAATATCTATTATCTGGCTAGATATTGGGACAATGACTATAGAAACTAAGTATCTGTACCTACTGGTGCATTACTTGAAACATTCTAGATTAAATGTTACATAATAAAGAAGAATTTTGCAGACTAGTTTAGTAAGTTATCGCACCTTTAGAATTGAAGTTAATCCAAAATTCTTGTTTTTTGGTAAACGCCAAAATTGTTATAGAAGAATTGGCCATGTTTTGATAGATTGATTTGAAAGAGACGGAAATACTCCGTTTGTCTTTTCCTGGACTAAAACTATGTCTATTAATATTTAATAAACTGATAGAATACATGTTTATAAGTCGTTCAATATGCTCAGTCATGTGGTTAAAGTTTTTCGTTAATCCACTTCAATTCTAAAGGTGCGTTATATTTTTGCTCAACCCTGAATTACCTTGATCTCATCCACGGAATGTCATCTCAATAATAGAATAGCATTTTTTTGGATGGCTCAATTATGCATCAACGGCTGAACGAATTTGGATGAAATTTGGCACACAGATAGATTATGTTCTGGACATAGGATATGATACATTTGATCCCGGGAAAGAGATAGAAACCGCGGGTAGTAACTACTAGTTTTTCATACGTCAGTCTTATAGCTGTAAGGTTATTATTTCTTATGAAACAGGCATTCATTTCCTTAAGGTATAACGTAAGAACCTTCGTGGTAAGTATGTAATCTGTATAATTTGTAGATAATGTTGTGTGTATGTTTTCCTTTTCTTTATCTATCCAAGATAAGTACCTATTACAGTCAGTCTAATATAATAACTGCCTGCGAAAGTCAATTTGGATGGATTTTCTTTTATTTTTATTGTCTATCTCCCTGCCTACTGATGTTCCGTCATAAATGTCAGACGATAAAACATTGCGTGATGATTTATCTATTATTCACATACATATAACACAAACTAGAATCTTATTAATTGTAATTACTTATCTATCTACCTGTTATAATATTTTTTTTTGTTACAAAATGGAGAATATTCTACACTGCAGTTTATGAGAATGCCAAAATAAATAGCGCCGGTAAACAAAGCGATATTGTCATTCCGCTCTCACACGACACCTTTTAATCTCTATCTCGGATGCCAAATGCGCAATGTCTTGCATACAAATCAAGATTCGAATGTGGAAACTTGAGTTTATTGAACGCACGTTAGTAGTTCCAGTCGATCGATTAGTCATAGCTTTAAAAAAAACTGTTAGTCTTGGGAATTCGGTACCTACCTATTTCTATTGTTGAATGTAGGCAAGTTCCCTCACACTGATGGAAACAATCTCGGTATTTTCAACAACAGATGCGCATCTGACGAACATTCTAATAATATTTCATTCTGTATCTTTGCGTGTGAAATACCCCCCGGAAAGTAGGTGTTCCGAAATACACTGAACTTAATACTCTTAAAATCTTTGCTTTATTATTTGTAGGTACGAAAATAATAAGTATCAATCGCAATCGCATCGTTTGAGTAAATACTTATTCATCGATAAGAATCCGCGTATAATATTAACTGTATCTTTATTCAATAGACACTTATCCAAGTGCAAAACATTTTAGTGCTTATTCAATCGCAATAAGTTCTACCGCCGTTAGGTAAACATAATTATTTTCAAACCGCATTTACCTTGTACGTTTTTGCAATAATAATCTCTTTGTTTGTGAGAATTAGGTTCATTTAGTAATTAAGCAATTATTATTGAATAAGGCCACGCTAAGTAAATATTTATAAGTCTATAATTAGACGGGAATTAGGGTTCCGCGAACGCTTAAAAGCGAGCTTCTACGTCGGACTAACGTTATTTGGGACGTTTGCTTTATTATTCATTATATAATGAGGTTGCCGATCGGGCGCCGCCACCGCGCGCGCTTTCACTCGCTCCGCTGTTAATTACGTACCTACTCGATTGTATTCAGTCGGTTATATTTACTCAACTGTTTCGACTGCTGAAAGATAAAGAAACAGCAAAGTGGCGCGTTACACGACGCTCGTATCTTATCGCCTCCACTCTATTGATCAGTCACCACATATCGCGAACGGCCCGCCTTATACGGACGACCGGACCACCTTTATTGTCCAATTTTACGTGTAGACGTGTACTCTTTATAGGCGCGATGTTACCGGTGAAGTCATAATGTGTGTCGTACCAAAATAGAAACATAGTGTTTACAGGAAAATAGTATCAATAACGAAGTGCTGCGGTTTGTAATCGAACGGATATGGCGGCCAAATCACCTACATTGAGTGTGAGGTCGCGGGAAGTCATCGGCGTGGACCAGTTCAGTCAGCGCCGCGAAGTGTTCGATAAACACGACACCGTGTTCCTCCCGTTGCAATCGCCCACGGCGCTGGTGCACGCCTACAAGGAAGTGGAACCGATTATCACCTCCAACCACGGTAAAACAACGTCCAATTTCAAACGCAATACCCCGGGATACTCCAGCATGCGCGAGACAAGGACGGACGAACAAATCTTCGACTTTCGACCACGAAAATACTCCGACAACTTCACGTCCGAGTTGAATCAAAGTGACGATGTAGATTATAGACATACTATGACCGAGAGGACTCGGCGACTGTCAAAAATGCGAAGAGATTTTATGACTTCAAATCTACACGAGCCGACCAACACCAGCCCTTTCAGCCGCGCCGGCACGCGCGCCTCCATGCCTGCTAAAGGCACATCACCAATTAAGTATAAAATTGAGAGTCCTAATCTATTTAAATTTCCATTCGCCGAGCCTTACACGACGCCGACTCCTGTGCGTAAAGTAATACTGGATTTAGGACCCGTAGAAGTTGAAGGTGGTAAAGAAAATGAAGATCCCGATAGAACGAAGCACCAGAGTTTACCGAATAGTGAATCGCCTTCCAAAGTTGACCACCAGAAATTATTCGAGGAGTTGGTGAAGAGGTATTCGCCACAGAGGAAGCCGGTAGACTGGACATTGCCTCCGACAAAACCGAGAATCATCGCATCGGTCCCGAAATCAAGTTCTAGTGTGACCGATAGTCTCGATAGTGGTGAAAAGAAAGTTTTAGAAGATAAAAGTGACAAACCCGGAGAAGATGATGTGTTTGAAAAGAAAAATAATGTTATTGAAAATGATAAAACGGCATCCGCGAAACTGATTGATGAAGAAATTAAACATCAAACTGATATTGCACAAAATGGTCCAGAAAAATTAAATCCTGATGAACCTAATAAAAATAGGAATTCTAAGATTTCTTTGACAGAATTAGAGGAGAAAAATGACCATGTGCCTGAATTATCACCCGTATTACAGAGACAACTGAGTAAAGACTCTGCTAAGAAGCCACCCTTAGATACCGTAGTAGACTTAACCATTCCAGCATTGATAAAGAAGATGACAGCCGATGCCGAGGATATGGAGAACCATTCAAAAGCAGGCAAGAAAGTTAAGAGGAAGAGAAGTTTTCTAGACAAACTTTTAGGGCGTAAGAAGGAGAAATAAAAGATAAAATGTATAAAATTGAAGTGATAATTGCAAAATAACGCTGCATTATTGCACGCCTGCCAAAGATTAAATCAAGGTTGTTAAGAAACATGACGTCAGTTTGTAATCTTTTTGATATAAAAAATAGATAGAAATGTTCTTTTGTAAATCGAGTAATAATATTTATAATAGATTATTTATGTGAAAATAATTAAGGCCAGTCTTCCTCTGTTTTTTTATCTTAATGCAATGGTTGGGTTGGGTTATCACTAGCTGATAAGCATAAGTGCCATGTGACACTCCCTATCTGCCAAATCCTAAGTGTGTTAACAAAGTCATAATCATAAATGTAGAAATATTAAATAAGTTACTACATACATACCTACAGCAAACCTGTTTGAGGTACATATTTGTACATTAGCACATAGATTTTCCTCTGGCATATCCAACAAACATTCCATGGTTTCCTTATTATAGTAAAATAATGACAATAATTTACCCATTGAAACGGATAATAGTAAGCTAGTGAAACTTAACCTTTATTGCTTTATTAATAAAGTATATTTCCTAAAACAGCAGACTTTTTAATTCCCAAAATAAATAATACGCATTGATAGGTAGGCAGCGGTAGCGTTTATTAAAATCAAATAAATTAGGAGGTAAATAAACAATACTATTTATATAATTCACTAACACAACTTAATAATATGTATCACAGCAACTATTGCATAGTTCGTATATCACACAAACTTTTATAATAGCATTTGATTTAATCAAATAAAAATGTGAATGCCCATTTTCACTAATTAATATAAAAAAAGACACCAATGGCATGTCAGCGTCGAATTTTATCAAATAATCACATCGCACGTCTCCTAAAATACTTACCCCCTTATTCATAATGAAGTTATCAAACGTTGATTAGCTAAAATTCTGAAGTCTTTATCTGACATCTGACAGTGATCGAAAGAGTGAGACGGAGGACACTATTACACTGATTTAGTTAAAATACGATTATGAATAAGGGGGTTATTGTTTAGTGAAAATGTGACAGTACATAAATAAACTGGATTTATAGAGGACTAACAGAAATAAAGAAATAAAAAAACAGGGATAACAAAATAAAGCAGAATACAATAAATTAAAAATATTATTTTTAAGTATAATTAAATTAACTTTGACATGCGTTGGCTAACTTTTCTGTGATATTTTTAATTTTATTCACATTAATTTAACAAGTAATACGATACAATACAATTTGAAATAAATTGTATGCTTTCCATGAATGAATAAAGTAAATTATTGTTAACATTTAATGTATGTATTAAATGTTAACAATAATTTACTTTATTCACGGAATACGGAATTGATATTTGTTTTGTAAATATAGTACCAATTTTCTTACTAATTTGAGTAATAAAATTGAGATTTTGTAATTTAGCTTTCTGGTTTATTACTGTTACACGTTGTATATAAACTTGAAATAATAAACAGTAATAATTAACCTTATTAATAACTCCTTCCGTTTTTAAAGTAGATTGATAACAGTCAAACCATTTAAATTTGAAGTCAGATTAATTAAACATAATATTTTTTTTATAAATATTATCGACCGGCAATGAGACAAATTAATCAGTTGCTTATAAGGCGTAAATAGCGGCAGCAATAAAATATGAATCCGTTCTTTACAATTATAAGAAACAAGTAATATGTACGTAATTTTAAAAGTACTATTAATTGCGTCCAATTTATGAATTAAGTATTATTTGCACTCAGTAAATAATTGTTTTTATTATTATAATAATAACAACTGTAATAGTAATCTTTATAATTCACGGCCTTATAATTACTTCCCTATAATAAATGTTATTCCATTTGTTTGATGACAGTTATTATTTGTTACACTTGAATTATGATCCTGTTTACAACAAATCAAAAATTATCCCGTTCTCGACATTAGTGCACAGGGAAAACCACGAAGATGTATAAATAAAATTAATACGTTTTCTGGTTGCCATAACAGGTAACCATAATAGTAATTATAAACTTTGAAATTAGAATAACAACAGGACAATAACTTAAACTACATAAAATTATATATGGCTCAACAAATATTCAATAATAATATTTATAAATCATTTACTAATTAATTAACCTATGGAATTCGGGAAAGCGGTATAACAACAGCATTAACATGTTGAAGTCAATCTATTTAATACCTGTAGGTTGTTGTGACTTACCTAGAATAATGCTGACTCTATGGTAACTCTGTAAGGACCAATCGCTGTATCGTATGTTCTTGACTTAGCCAATCAGACTGCACTGGTGCTGATTCTGTTGTTTACAACTAAACTAAATTTAGTCTCACTATATCTCTTTCTAATAAAGAACATAAGAAAAGGATGTAAGAAATTTAGTCCTGTCAAATTAGTCCAATGCTTGTTTTCAACGTAAAATTGTCGGTATCTATCGCTGTTACGTCTAAATACCCGCAAAATAAAACGGCAAAGACTAATTTAACAGCTTTAAATATGTTCTATCCTTTTTCAATAATGTTTGTAAGAAAGAGAGAAATGTGGTGTGGATACAATTAGTTTGGTGTGATTTACAATAGAATCGGCACCATTGTCGGTGTAATGGGAAATCGGCGGAATATATTTCCAGCAAAATGAACGTCATTGCGCTTCTTTGGGGTAATGTTGACACATGGAACATCACACACGCGTTACCGACATTTCCCCACTCCCCGACGAACTCTGGCGACCTTACTCACTCGCAGGAACACAACATAATATAGTTATTTGGCTGCGGTATTCTGTAAGGTGGAACTTCCCCTGTCGAGCTGCTCTTTGAGCGATAAACGCTGTTCTCTACCTCTCTTAAATTAAAGTGTAATTTTTATTATAGTATAAATCTCTATATAGTTATTGGAACAGAGCGTCTCAAAAAAAAAAAACCGCATCGGTTAAAGGCATCGACAGACGACCAAACCTGTGCGGCCAAACCTTCGAACAGAGGGAGACAGCACTACATGTCAAAAAGAGAATAAAATTCTGTACTGTACTGTACTCCTAATTGCTTCTAGCATATGACGCTGTCTCCGTCGGTTCAGTGTTTCCTCCCTTCTTCTTCTTATTTTTAATTTTGGCAACCAAGCCCAAATTAGGGCTCATTTCTGCCAGTGTCGAGTTATATTATAGTTTCCAGTCACAATAAATCACTTCACATTATAGTCCTCAGTCAGTCACCGTCCATAAAAGTCATGTTTTACTACAATGGTGGTCATTGTAGTAAAACTCTACACGGACATTTTGAGACAACTTGAAAAGTCACGATACACATAATTCATTTCATTTCACTTCTCTGGTGCACATGGATGATCTTTATTGGGTAAAATACCACCAAAAATACACAATAAAACTCAAAATACACAAATTTATGAAAATAAAAATGAAAATGCTACGTCACTCTGCAAGTTCCCGCCAAAAAGTCTCGTTCCCTCCCTTTGTTCGGTGGTTCGGTCGGTTTTTACACCTTTAGCTAGCATTATTTAATACGGGGAATAATTTAAAAAAGTAACTTATTTTATAAGTCTTGCGTTTATATTGTGGCGTAGTACAATATCAAAAATTATTTACCTAATCAGAATACTTTTACATGCAATGCAAAGTATCAATTTTGTTTTGTGTATAGTTATGCGTTGGTTGGATGGTTTGTTGAATGGCCGATCGATTGGATTAGAAAGCTATGAAGGCCTAAAATAAAACGATGTTTTTTAACATAGAAATTTCATGGAATATATCAACCTCCCAAAATCTATACGAATATAATGAAGCTAATAAAGTTTGATTATTGTATTGTTAAAACAGTTGGATTTGAAAAATTCTTTCACTTATAGGAACAATGCTACATTATCCCCAAGTGTAATAGGCTATTTTTTTAATCCCGGGAACGCTGGTGAAACCGCAGGAGACAGCTAGTGTATTCATACAAATTGTTACAAAATCCCTAAAACAGACTAGTAGGTGTTTTCTTTCACATTATTATCACCATCTTAGATGAATATTTTGAACCGCACCAGATTCCTTTAAAGTTAAGCGCAAGCCACATAGGAGCTGGCGCGGGCCGGGCCATGCCACGGGCATCTTTCCATTCCATTCAAATTTCGTACAAAACGTACGGAAATAAAGTTGCAATTTGAACAGACCGAATGGTACTGACGCGCGTATTTCACCCATAAGTGCAACTACAACATACTATTATTATTCAAAGTTATATTAACTCCTCAAATCTGGATCCATTTTCCGTACAGCATCTTCCAATGCGAAGAGATGGTCATCATGAATGTCTGGTGCTAGGTGTCTCATTGCCTTAGCTAGGTTATAAACATATTCCTTATTTGGACCACTTGGTCCTTTACTGCTGACTACTTGCTTTGCAATATCTTCTATTGATGCTGGCCCTGAAAAAGTTAAAAGTAGACAAGTTAATAAGTTTTAATGGCCACTGTCACCTAAGAACTCTAGCAATAACTGGTGGATTATCTTGTGTTGCCAACTTTTACGAAGTTATTGAGGCAACTGGTGCTCAAATGCGCCTGCAGTATTTTCCATCACGAAAATGTAATGCTGATTTTATGATTTGAGCTTTGTCGCAACATTCAATGCCAACATTCAAGCATAAGCACATTGCTTAAATCAGGGCTTCCCAAACTGTGCGTCGCGACGACCTGCGGCCCCGCGGTATCATCCCAGGGGCGTCGTAAGGCGGTTGGCTGTCTGTGTCGATGCGACCAAGTCGAGTGAGCGCTATATGCATTGTGATACGGCGGGAGCGGGCGTTAAGAACTTTTTCTTTTTCAAAAATTTGGATGCTATTTGGAGTTTTTCTGATAAATTGTTATTAGGCTAGAATTCTCAACTAGTAGGTAAATTAATGGCAAGAAGGCCAGGGCGTCGCAAAAATATGGCAACTTCCTAAGGGTGTCACAGTTAAAATAACTTTGGGAAGCCCTGGCTTAAATGTTGCTGATTTAGAGACAATGTAAATGCCTGGAGCTCTATTACATACAATTGTATGTTTACTAACAATCTAGGGCTATCAGCAGCCTAAATCAAGTACCAAAATTTAAAATAAGAATATAAAAAAAAAAAAAAAAATTACTAACCAGCATAAGATTCATTTTCCTCTGTAGCTACATACAGTGTTAAACCAAAAGTCTCCATATTAGTGTTTTTTGGGTGAAATGCAACCGTTTTCTTTGAGTAACCATTCTTCTCCCTGAAGTCTAAGTGCTTTGTCACTTGATCTATATCCTCAGTTCGTATTTTGTAAGCTACGCCCCATACAACACTGTTGGAGTCTTCACTTGGTATCAATGTTACTACACGGCCAGGCTGGAAATTATTAAAATGTTTGAGTTTAATGGTTACAGGCTTTCTATCCTATTATGAATATTTAAAAGTGTTTACTTTAAGTGTAAGCAAGGTTTTAGTGAAATTGGTCTGATTATTTCCTGGACAAGATAAAATCACTTTACTGGAGTGGAGTACTTTTCCTAGTTTTTTTTATTTTTATTTTCAATGAGACTTGATTAAACACTAGACTTTAAAAAGGAGGATATGACACATTCTATATTTATTAGATTTTTTTTTCTTGCTATTCAGTATTAACAAACAGTATGAGTTACATCACATCTAAGTATAAATATAGGTCATACGCAAGTCGCTACAGAAGTCAAGTTTACAAATTTTACTTTGCATTATCAACCAAAGATAAATAAATAAATATCCTGGGACATTCTTACCACAGGGTCATCTGATTCCAAACTAAGCAGAGAACCAGATAACAGATATAATACCACAACCATGCGGGGCGATAGGTGGAATCTTAACCAGTCTTAACAACCGTGCCAACTGGCCCGCCAAAATTCTACCTTTACCTCTAATTGCTTGTCAGAGCTAAGATGAGTCAGAGATAAGAGAAGATGCTACGAGCTAATTATTTATGACTAAACAAAGGTCCCTGCAAGATCTGCTCCACCTCGTCAAATTTTATGCATGATAAAACAATATTCAAGAAATTTATAAAATAATATTTTGAATAATTTCTATCAACTTGTGACCATGATTGTCATGCATCATTTTGTTCATATTTTGACGTAGAAGCATAATATTGAAAAAATAAAAGTTTTTGAAAAAGTCCATATATCCGAAAATAGTACTCATTCATTACATTCATCATTCATTACATTTTCATTCCCCTTTTATTTTCTTTAAAATAAAGCTCATGGTTCCTTTCAGCGTTTTTCTCTCAGACCTGTTGTTCAGAATTTGCCCTTACTGGCTAGTTTTTTTTCTTTTTTATTAGCCTGGGGAAATCCTCATAGGATACCCGACCGCCCTGGGGAGGAGCAGCCAGGTTATGCCGGACTTTTACCGGCTAAAACCCCACGGTGGTTGCCACCAGCGCTACAGAGGGAGGCAGGCTCTCGTGCAGATCGCGTACCTGCTCGCCCCTCCACCCGCGGCGCAGTGATAGCCCGTCTCAGGGGAAGTATGATACCTCCCCCCAGCACCCTTGCGGTGCTATCGCACGATGAGTTGAGACCACAACGACTCAATGTCTTTCTCGGGGCCGCTTCTGGGCGTTCAGTGCCCCCACCCCGATTGCCCATGACCCCGAAGGTCCCCGTTTAGTCGACTTTTACGACAGACAGGGGAACACCGTAGCTGTGATTCTAGGCCCCAGCTACAATTAAAACTAACAATTAAATTTAACAATTAATGTATGTATCAAGAAAATATAATTTGAATGCTCTTACTTTATTGGGGACACCTCTATGATCGATACTATGCTGGTAAAACCTTCGGAGGTAACCTTTTATATAACCTACAACTTTATACTCATATAAAAAGTCGACTTTCCACACCAAAGATCCGTAGCCAAACACCCACATTTTAAACTTGGTTTTTTAAGTTTTAATCGAAATTTAGCTTCACATTATTTCTTGATTTTTACGATAAATTATTAGCTCATTTTATAAATATAGGGAAAAAAAATGCAAGAAAAATGTCATGTCAATGTCAGTGCCAGTCAATAGTCAATGAAGACCAGATTTTAAAAAATCCGTAGATCGACGCAAAAAAATCCGTTGATTGTCTCTACAAAAATCCGTAGACTTTCAGACATTTCTTAAAAGCTACATTTTGACCCTAGAGCTGTAATTCAAATTGTGTAATAAAAGAAATCAGCTGGAATATCTACAAAACAAAGGAAAAAGCAATATACTCAAGTTTCATCTTTTCTCAATTTTTCGTAAAAAGGATATTTTCAATTCGATACGTACGTATGTAATATTATGTACGTTTGTATGTATGTTTGTCCACGTTAACTAGAACCTAACTAAAAACTAAACTAAACCAATGCAATAGTTCTTTTCGTTTTACGCTAATTGTAATCATACTATCCTGTGAATTTATGGTACAGTAGTACCATAACCCGTTGCAAGTTGCGCAATTACCAGTTGCAAGAAACCTTAAAATGGCTGCTAATCTTTCGAGTGTTGATATAGATTGCCGCATAACAGTAGGTATCTTGTTTTTAATAAATGGCGTCACTTTTATTATCGGGGTGCTGGAGTTCAATGAGAAAACGTATAGTAAAATGTAAAATTATATTATTTTCATTTTTTACAATAGAATTAATTTTA
Organism: Achlya flavicornis; assembly: GCA_947623365.1. Lineage (NCBI taxonomy): Eukaryota > Metazoa > Arthropoda > Insecta > Lepidoptera > Drepanidae > Achlya > Achlya flavicornis. Next base: position 7,645,143 of record OX392488.1, read on the forward strand.
CAACTGAAAGAAGTCCATTTTTAATGAGAAGTTTTCTTGTAGGTATTTAAAGAGTTGCTGCAAAATAACTAGGTGGCGCTGTCATCACCAAATTGAATTGTCAAAACAAAATATGCTGTCACATAACTTTAGTGTTGCCACATAGGCCAACAATGGAAGGTGTCCATCCTTTTTAATTCAAAATCGATAATTGAAAAAAAAAAATATACAGATTTCTTTTATTAAGTGTTAATTGATATTAATGGCAACCATGAACATGATTAAATGAAACAAAATTTCAGAGGAGCAAAACTTAATTTTCGTTGCTTTTTGGTAACAACCTGTTTTTTTCGTACGAAATTAGTAATAAGAGGCGGCAACACTGGTATGAGTGGATGTTTGTTTCCGTTGTTTGTTTTGTTGTGGAATTCACGCTTAAGGATTATTTGTGTCTATCATTGTTTTGATAGTTGTTGGACATCCACCCTTGTTGCTTTTATCCACTGTGACCTTAGTGGTTCATCTTTCATCAGTTGGAAATGTAAGACGTCCCTTATTGGTACAATTCACAACTGCACAAACACGCATTTTCAATAGTTTTCAAATCATTCAAATCTAAGCTAAATTTCACAAAAGTTTTGAACAAAACACACATGATACTAGTTACAGACGATTCGACTGTCGGACGTCTGATGGTCAGGGCCGTGTGTAGCGCGGCAGGACTCTCTAAGTATATACTGTAGTCTTTGGGCAGGACGTCGAAAGCTTCCAACCGGTATTAGTAATAATTAGGAGGGTCCTGCCGCACTACACACTTTCCTACGGCAGGACGTACCTTGGCAGTGTCTCCTGCGTAATAATAAAAATAGGAGTCCGACATTGGAACGTCTGTTACCAGTATAAAGCCAAATAGTAATGGGATGTACTCTTTGGTTATGGGCTGCGTTCAGTAACTACGCCGTGTGATCGCCCGAAGATCATCGTAGCGTTCAGTAACAGTTCAATAACATGTGTAGTAACTGAACGCACCCATGAAGTTACATAGTTTTTTTTTTTATTGAACTGACAGCAAGATAGTTCGTTTCAGTCATATTGACGCCATCTATTGAGACTTAAAGAAAAGAAAATTAAATACCTACAAGAAAACTTCTCATTAAGTGACAGAATTAGCTTTTTTTATATGGAACAGGGTACGGATTAGAGGTTTATATCTAAACTCTAAAACCCTCCCTTAATCCGACACTGTTTCTACAAAATAAAAGTTTCGGCTTCGGAACTGCTTTTGTTAATAATAATAATAATAATTATAATAATAATTCGTTTATTTCAGGCTACTAGGGCCCATAGATATATACCTTACCAGCTAACATAAATATTATAATAAAACATTTTTTGTTAATATAAACACTTAAGCCTATGTTAGTAAAATGCGTCAGCAGGCATAATATGCTTAGTATCACAGTACTCTAATTTAATTTCCCTATTGTTAACTAAATCTTTAATAAAATTATATCGAATATTTATATGTTTGGTTCTCTTATGGAAATTATTATTTTCAATTAATTTAATAGCACTTTGACTATCTGAATAAACAAGCACTGGACTAACTTCTTTGCTCAACAATTCATTTAAAAGACCTTTAACAAAAATAACTTCTTTAGCTGTTTCTGATATAGCGACATATTCAGCCTCAGCACTACTGAGAGCAACGATTGTTGTTTGCGAGACTGCCAACTAGTCACTGCCCCAACAAGAGTTAAGCAATATCCAGTAAATGATTTGCCGTCGCAGTTACTACCCCAATCGGCATCAGAAAAAGCTTCTAACTTCATATTTCCAGTCTTTTTAAATACTAAAGATAATGCTGCAGTACCTTTTAGGTATCGTATTACTCGCTTAAGTGCAGCAAAATGTGTGTCATCATGACAAGTGTTAAATTGGCTCAGATAACTGATTGCAAATGCATTGTCGGGCCTGGTATACATGTTGATAAATACATGAGACTTCCAATTATTTCCTGGAAATCTCTATTGTCAGTTTTAGTGGCCTTATTTAATTTCAGCCCTGTTTCAAGAGGAGTGTTAACTGGCTTACAATCTTCCATTCCAGTTTTATTGAGAATCTTCTTTATATAGTTCTCCTGGCTAAGATAAATTTCATGCTTATTTCGGTTTCTTGAGATTGACATGCCCAAGCAATCTCTTGCTTCACCTAAATCTTTTATCTTAAATCGTTTACTAATTTGCGTGATTAAGGTATTTGCTAAATTTGGTTTACTAGCAAAAATATAAAAATCATCCACATAAAGTCCTATAGCTAAAAATTCCTCTGTAACTTTCTTCATATACACATTGGTCATATTTGGATGGTGTAAATCCTAACTCCAACAAATAATTGTGATTTTTTTCATTCCAGCAATGAGCTGCTTGCTTAAGCCCATAAATAGCTTTGACAAGCTTACAGACCTTTCCTTCATTGCCTTCATTCACAAATGATTCAGGTTGCTCCATGTACAACTCTTCATCCAGTTCCCCGTTTAGGAACGCCGTGGTGACATCAATGTGATAAATCTCCAAGTTCATTTCAGCTGCCAATCCTATTAATAGCCGCATCGATGTAAATCTGACTACTGGAGCAAATGTTTCGAAATAATCTTGACCATAAACTTGCGAAAAACCTTTTGCAACAAGACGTGCTTTGTGTCGCTTTATGATTCCATCAGCACCAACTTTAAGTTTGAATACCCATTTGCATTTCACTACATTCTTTTCGGTAGGTCGATTTACTAAAATCCATGTTCCATTTTCAATTAACGAATTGTATCAGTCTTAAGTCATAGCTTTCTTCCATAAATCTCGATCTGTCCTTGTTAAAGCATCTTTGACCGAAACAGGATCTGAACTGATGTCATTAGTTGATACATGAAAATCGTAAACCATGTCATCATTCCGATTAGGCCTCCTGACTCTTAATGGGTATCTACGCTCGTGTTCCGTTTCCCCTTCCATAACTGCAGGAATTATATTTTCAGGTTCAAATATATTCTGTTGAGGTGACAATTCACAAGCAATAGGATTTGAATTTTCTGAATCTACATGCTCAATAGAATCATAGAAATTATCGACATCTTCTTGTTCTTGTATTTCACAAGTATTTTCCCTTTCAGCAGTAACAGGTGAATCAGGTCTCAAATTGTCAATTTCTGAGATTGGAACTAACACAACATCATTAACAGGAATAGGATTCTGTTTGATAACTGGCTTTGTTGGCGGTATAACATCTTTGGGATGTGTATTGTTTACAAGTACTTGTTCTTCTGTGAATAGTGCATCTCTCGCCACAATAATCTTTTTCGGATTTATAATATCATCTACAAAGCGATATCCTTTTTGTGTTTCGCTGTATCCATCCATCGTCAGCTCTCGAGATCTTGGATCGAGCTTCGAACGTTTAGTTTTAATCAAGACATGAGCCTTTGATCCGAATATCCTCAGATGTGAGAGGTTCAGTTTCTCCATTGATCGGGTCCAAACGGCTTCTGGAACTTTGTCAGATAATGCTTTTGTAGGTGACCGATTCTTTAAATAAATTGCACAATTAAATGCTTCACCCCACCAACGCTTGTTTAAATTCGCATCTTCCAACATACATCTAACCTTGTAAAAAATTGTACGAAAAGTGCGCTCTGATACACCATGTTGCTGAGGTGTGTGTGGCACAGACGTCTGGTGTAAAATACCATTCGCTTTCATAAAATCATTGAATGGTTTGTTTAAATATTCAGTACCATTGTCACTACGTAAACATTTTAATTTCTTACCACTGTGATTTTCAGCAAAGCTTTTAAATTCTTTGAACTTACCGAATACTTCCGTTTTCGATCTTAAGAGGTATCCGAACACTCGACGACTGAAATCATCAACGAAAATTAAAGCATACTTAGCTCCACCCCAAGATGCTTCAATGGGTCCTGCCAAGTCAGTATGCACCAACTCCAATAACTGCTTAGCTCTCCTGAATTTTCTGCGTGGAAACGTCTGAACACATTGTTTTCCTTTACAGCAAACAGCACATGGATCCTTATTGATGGTATCAAATGAAAGGCCATTTAGGTACCAAACCCTTCAAAAGTTGCATCTGAACACGGTTTAAATGCCCTAGCCTACGATGCCACAATTCGTGTGCACTCAGCTTTAAATTACCATTCACGACCATTGTTTATTTCCCTGATCTATCTATATATTTTCCTCCTCAGTGACCGCCAATTTGGCTTCCGCCAGAAACGGTCGACTGGGGATCTTCTTGTGTATGCCACACATCTATGGAGCGAAGCTATTGAGAGATATGGTGAATCACTTGCTGTGTCCCTTGATATCTCCAAGGCTTTCGATAGAGTCTGGCATGACAGCCTGTTCAGCAAGCTTCCTTCGTACGGAATATCTGCTGGTTTGTGTGCCTGGATTTCAGATTTCCTGAGAGAAAGGTCCATTCGAGTTGTCATTGACGGGTGCTCGTCGGATCTATTGGCAATTAATGCTGGGGTACCTCAGGGGTCAGTTCTCTCCGCGACATTATTCTTGCTGCATATCAACGATCTGCTAAAACCCGGTATCTTTGGGTACGCAGACGACAGCACGGTTGTGGAGAGCTATTTTTCTAGCGCACAGGCTACCAGTGAAGAAACCTTGACGCTTAGAGAGGCCATGGTTGAGCGTATTAACTTGAACCTGCAAGCAGTCTCCGATTGGGGTAAAGATAATCAGGTCAAGTTTAATCCCTCCAAGACTCAGGCGTGTCTATTCACCGCTAAAAGGAGTCCTTTCATCCTCACTCCTTCTTTTCAAAATGTATCCTTGCCGATTTCCGACCAACTTGAACTCCTAGGCATAACATTAACTGCCAAAATAAATTTTGGTAGTTCTATTGAGTCAAAGGCTAAAACCGCTGCAAAAAAGTTGGGCATCCTATGTAAGGTGAAGCGGTACTTTACGCCGGACCAGTTATTGCAACTGTACAAAGCACAAGTCCGTTCGTGCATCGAGTACTGCTGTCACCTCTGGGATGGATCTGCCAAATACCAGCTGGAGGCCCTTGACTCAATAGACCGTCGTGCTAGGAGACTAGTCGGCGATGTTTCGATAACTGAGGCGAAATTAACGAGCCTTGAACATCGGCGTAAGGTTTCGTGTTTGTCGGTCTTCTATAGGATATATTTTGGAGAGTGTGCTACAGTATTGTTCAATCTAATTCCTCCATCCCCATTTCTCCACCGAAACACAAGACGCCGGGAGAATTTCCACCCATACGTTGTCGACATCCCGCGTACCCGGACTCAACGCTTTGCTTCATCGTTTCTTATACGAACAGCATAGGAGTGGAACTCTCTTCCGGGATCTGTGTTTCCGGACACCTACAACCTAGATGTATTCAAGGCCAGAGTGAATAGGCTTTTTCTGGGTAAGCGTGCTACATCCTCGGCCTCGTCTTAACTCCTCATGGGGTCAGTCGAAGGTCAAACGCAAGCCCATTTAACATAAAAAAAAAAAAAAAAAAAAAAAAAAAAAATATATAGACCATTGTTAACACTACCTATCAAAATAGGTGGTTGACAGTCAGAGCTCATGTTTAAATCACCTTTAAAAACTTTGTAGCTATCTTTGTCAAAAATTATTGTATGACCTTGATTAGCCAACCTTTTAACTGAAATGAGGTTTTTTACTAGCTCTGGCATATAAAGCACATTATTTAAATTAAGTGCCTGCTTCTCTTCTCCTTTTATAGTAAAATCTCCTACTAATTTGGAAACAATTTTGTTATTGTTTGCAGTAGTTATAAGATTATTGCAAGATTTGACATTACGTAAATTATTTTTAGATAATATCATATGGGAGGTAGCGCCAGAATCAATAACCCAATTATGTGATTGCCTATTCATTGGTGAATGCATATACGTACTGACAGCAGTTTCGTAAGATAGTAAATTAGCGTTACCTACCTTTATTTGCCTTCAGTTTCCAACAGTTAGAAATAGTACTTATGTCCTCTTTTTTTCATCATCTGTCAAACCAGCTAGCATAATAATTCCAACAAATTCATCTTCTAATCCAGCTTGAATATTTTCTAAAGCTTGCTTTGTAGACTGAACAGCACTACAGTAATCTTCAATATTTGAGAAATTCTTTAGTTTTAAATCAAAGAGCTTACGCAGTAAGGTAAGTCTGCGGGTAAGCCCACTGTCCGCATAGGCCCGTTGAAGAGCTTTCCAAGTCTCCTTGGCCGTCTTAACATTTTGAATCAGTGGATAGATATTTTCATTGCACATTAAACATATCTTAGAGCTTTCTCATCATCCAAGTTCTCCGGTTCGTCTTGTACACAATCCCACAAATCACAATCTGTGAGTAACATTTGCATAGCAAAACTCCAGGCATTATAATTGTCCTGACCATTTAACTTACTGAATGTGTAAAGATTTTTATCGCCCATAACCTTTTATTATCAGGGTGCTGGGGTGCTGGAGTTCAATGAGAAAACGTATAGTAAAATGTAAAATTATATTATTTTCATTTTTTACAATAGAATTAATTTTACAAGGAACTGAAAGAAGTCAATTTTTTATTAAGTGACAGAATTAGCTTTTTTTATATGGAACAGGGTACGGATTAGAGGTTTATACTCACAGATTACAGAATACTTCAGATGTAATGTACGGGACAAGCACTGTGAGGCTCGTATTTAGCTATGTGTGCGTGAGACCACTGTAGGAACACGTGTGACAGTGTGCGTTTAGGGATGCCAGGCTGCATTTAGGGGTGCCAGGCTGCGTGTAGGGCTGCCAGGATAATGAAGAAAAAACTCCCACGTTTTTTATTGGATAGTTATTATCAACTTAAAACTATACTTTCAAATAAATAAATTCTGAAAAGGCTTGTGATTTGAGAATGGATTAAGTCAATAAAAATATGACCAAATTACCAGCATTATACTAATAATCCATGTAAAAAAATAAAGAATTTGCCAAGATCAATTAAGAAAAAAAAGAAATGAATACAGAGATGTCATCATTTATTAAAATAGAAATAGGTTACATACATTATAGTGGATTTCAAATAGCATGACTTGGGTGACACATGGTATTTTATTAGATTTCTCAATGGTTAATGTTCATTTCGATATAATAAAGGAATACTATACTATGACAGAGCGAGGTTTCATGAAATATGAAGAGTACTATTTCAGAGTAATCAAATGGAATTTCACAAAAAGCCCTTGACCTTGACGACTCATCATATGTGAAATTGAGTTTAACAGCCTTTCTTCTTCTTCTTATTTTTAATTTTGGCAACCAAGTCCAAATTAGGGCTCATTTCTGCCAGTGTCAAGTTATATTATAGTTTCCAGTCACACTAAATCACTTCACATTATAGTCCTCAGTCAGTCACCGTCCATAAAAGTCATGTTTCACTACAATGGTGGTCATTGTACTAAAACTCTTCACGGACATTTTGAGACAACTTGAAAAGTCACGATACACATAATTCATTTCATTTCACTTCACTGGTGCACATGGATGATCTTTATTGGGTAAAATACCACCAAAAATACACAATAAAACTCAAAATACACAAATTTATGAAAATAAAAATGAAAACGCTACGTCACTCTGCAAGTTCCCACCAAAAAGTCCTTAACAGCCTTTATTCTGCACTAACTTCTTAAAATATTGCCTTTTGCCACCTATAACTCTAGCATTCGTTTCTAATTTTGCTATATAATGAAATCTTATATTAATATATATTTTTCTATTACTATTTTTATTAAGCTCAATAAAATGTACAATGTTTAATAAAATGATATTTTATATTTTACTAGCTGACCTGACAAACGTTTTTCTGCCATATCGGCTCGACTTCGTTTGCGTGGTGCCCTACTCTATACCCTAACCTACTCTACTAGGGTATTTATTTTTTAAATTTTTTTCATCCTAATTCGAATACATAATTTCGGCACCTTATACAAAAAAACATGTTTCATATTCAATATGTTTGAGTAAGCAATATTTAAAACTTATCTTCAATAAAAATCATTAGTGGTTGCTGAAATGTAACGCTGTGATAGACGGACAGACGGACGGAGTCACAACATAAGGATTCCTTTTTATTTTTTCGGTTCTATTCGGAAGCATTAAAAAAATGGCGTTTGGAATCAGGGTCATCATCAATTACCTATAAATTCTAATATTCAGCCCGTTCACATAAACTATAAGCGCCATTTATTTTTTCATATGGTACCAATAAATTTCTCTTGCCTATTTATTTTTGTTAAATCGATCGATCTTACAAGGCCCCATAATACCACGACTTCAAGGAAAATACTTTCGATGTAACCTAGCAACACCAACTGATTTTTGTTGAGGTTTTGTGTTCCTAGTGATCAGTGACAAATACATGAAAAAATAATACAAATAAGTGAAAATATCTATAATTACCAACGAAACGACATTCCGTCTTCCTTTTTTTGTTTTTGGGAACAATTTTTACAATATTTCAAAATGCAGGACGGCATAATTTTTAAGAACAATTTTGCCACTAGTGACGTACTTACAATACGAAGCCTTGTTTCGTACTGACTCAAGTTTGTATTTACTTTTGAATCTGTATTTGGTGTGTTGGCCTCACGCCCGTGTTCCGCGCGCTCGATCTGAAGTATTCTGTAATCTGTGTTTATACTATTAAGATATAAATTCAAATATTGATTTTTGAAAAGATTTTGCTGGTGCAACTAAATTGTCAACTATAATTTTGATTTTGGCGTTGTTTTCACGTATAATAATGTAATATTACCCGTGAATATTACATATTAGCAACAACTCTTGCGCGTAACGGAATAAATGAAGTTCTCGCGCGTATTATAAATACGAAACTGCTACTACTAACATTAAGCATCAAAAAGTTTAATAAAAAGTGCTTATATTATAATAAAAACTCTACAATAGATGATCAGAAGAAAGGAAGGGGTGAAAATTGGAGCGCCGAAGAGAAAGTTTGTTTTGATGTTAAAACTGTGCGATACACATAACATTCTTTATGATAACTCTAATTTCAACCATTCTAGGATATATTATCAAAATATATTATATTCTTAGTGGCAAGCAGGCCAGAACAAATTGATATAGAATTCGATCAAAGAAAACTAAAAAAGGTTCTCAACACATGTAAGTACTAAGTATAATTCTAAGTATAATTACTAGTCCCCATGGTTTCTCCTGGTCTTAGGGTAAAAAGTAGCCCATGTCCATCTCTATACCTGTCCAGCAGTTTAGGTGTGAAAAGTTAACAGACACAAGTTACTTTCATGTTTATAATTATGTATGGAATCTCAGGGTGAAACCGCAGGAGACAGCTTGCTTTTAAAAATGATGTTTGTTTGTTCAAGCATCTCTCAAAAAGTAATGAACCAATCTCGATGAAATTTGGCATGCAGACAGCCTATGGTATGGATAAAACATAGGAGACTTTACAAAAGTTGGAGATTGAACATTCTTATAATATAATTGCAGAATCAAGAATGAAAAAACTGGATTTAGAAATAGATTTATTAGAAATAGAAAGCAAGAAACACACTAATGAATAAAATGTTAGTAAAACAAATTCAAACCAAATTAAATAAACCTATGCAAAACAAGAGCAGCTTTCATAAAAATAAACTAATATCTCTTTTTTTTTCAGGTCAACCACAACAGTAATAAATAATAATCAATGAAATGTCTTAATTTTACAAAACATAATGTGAGAATGTTAGAAATTATATTAGTATATAAATTTCAAAATTGAAAATAATAAAAGTGCTAGGTACTGTAACTTAATTTTATAAATAAATAAATATAATCAATGAATATAAGTTTCAATGAACTGCCTTCCACGAACTGTGTTTTCAACTCTTGATTGTGAAAATGTTTCTCTAGCGGATGGTGTCAGGCTGCTATCATTTTAACCAGAAAATATCTCCTCTCTCATGTCAATGGCTATATTATGAAGAACTGCACATGCTACTATAGTTTTTTTGGCACTTTAAATATCACAACACATGCCTCTTAGTAGGCAGCGGAAACATTTTTTCCATAACCCGTAACATCTCTCCACTGTGTTCCTTGTACGCATGTGAGACTGGTTATACCTTTCTTCTGCAGGTGTTGTAGGGTTCAGAACTGGTGTAAATAAATATGGGGTGCAAGGATAGCCACTGTCACCCAGTAATATTCCAGAGAAAGCACCAGCCGCTACTTTTATTTGCAAATCACTGTTTCAGTCTACATTCCCGGAATATTCTGGAATCATGTACATACACTGCCATGCCACCTGGTTACTACATCCATTATTCTGAGATCAGCATCACAGACCACCTAAAATCAAATGCTTGTTTTATTTCACATTACAAAATGATTCAAGAAAGTTGAAATTTCAAATTATATACCTGCACATTTATAGATGGATATCCTTTTCTGTTAATATATAACTGCCCCCATCAGCATCTATCTTTTTGATGCGTGATGAACCTGTGTGACATCTGTGCAATGGTTCCTGCTACTTTCTTACATATATTTGGCTGACAACTGGCTGAGACACACCGTGCAAATTGGCTGTGTTGTCTTGAATCTATGAGTAAAACAATAATAATATTAGAAAGTTATATTGCATATTGTTTTGCTATTATTAGACAAGGTTTATAAAGCACTTACTTCATTGCGAGCAATGCGAAGCCAGCTCCGTTATGGGCAAGCCACTTGAATTTCAGGGGGTATTCGGCATTCTCGGGGATCCTGGGATATTTCAGCTTTTACCAGGTCCACTATTTTTAAGCCGAAACGCTTCGTGAACGTGTCTTTATATCGAAATTCTTCGTCACACAACTCAACAAAAGGGTTCAGCCAATAACGAAGTCTTAAAGGTCGCCGGGGCACCCCTAATAAATCTAAATCGTCCATATCATCTAGATCAATAAATTAAATCAATATTATCCATTCTTCTTGTAATCAGAAAACAAAAGTAAAACAATAAAACTTAACCTCACTGTGCAATTTGACATTTGCTAGTGACTTTAGTCCTCTGTCGTGCGATAGTCCAAAGACAAACTAGGGGTGCTGTTGGTTTATCTTTAGTACCATAATTAATCCACGAATTTGAGATAGTCTACGTTTTGTAATACGAAATATTTTAGTACATGGTTTATTACCATGTTTAATCCAGGTACGAAATTTAGTCCACGTTTTGTAATAAGACCGTAACAGTCACCATCGACAGAAGTTTCAAATAAGTTTCTTCATCCATACGCAGATATCATCATCATTTAATAAATTGATGTGCGAATAATGTTCTCTTTTTCTTAAACAGTAGTTGCTCCATATAGCAATATAGTTCGGTTTATTTTGTGACTTTTCAGTTTTTTTGTTGTATAAATAAAACCAACTAATGCCAAAGCGTCATCCATCGCACAAAACAACATACCTGGAAGCCAAGCTGGAAGCTGACTTTGTTAGGATCTATCTCACCTCCTTGATTAGTATTCTAGGATCATTATTGTTCCATAAAATATGTGTTTTATCAAATGTTTTATGCTACTTTGATTTCTTTCAAATCTACCGTCATACTTCTGTCAGGTTAATGGCACATTCATGCACTATGGGTATGAACTTAGGGTATGAATGGATAAATCTTAATAAATTCTCTATTTCGGGTAAGTAATCTACTTCAAAATCATGATGGAGAATAAATTATATACCTACATAAGTAAGTACATACTCAAATTTCATTGTGAAGAATAACAAACCATAAGTAGAATATAAAAAAGCAATATTTGACCAATTTCTTTCACAACATCATGAACATGGACAACCTCTGGACAACGTAAACAAAATGGAAAAACATAGAACCATCGATAACCAGTCAGCAAAACTATTCTATCCGTGAAGTTATTATTCTTACGCGAGTAAGAGTACAATATTTTTTCTCCATAACAATGGCTACGATACCAAATAACCTAGCCGTTGAACTCATGGATCCTTCTTCCAAACCCTCAATCATAACCACTACATCGAAGAAGTCGATCAAATCAAACTATCAACCACCGTGCAAAAGTCAAAGCAAGGATGGTCGATCGGTCAGCACTGAGAAAAATATTTTTTTTTATAAACCAATCAAAATAAGCCACTCCAATAAAACAGTCCCAAATAAACCGATATCGGCAGCACGTCAAAAAGATTCCAATAAAATAGTTGCAAACAAATCCAAGACGAAAGAACACACACAAACAATTCCACGCGATAAGGGCGGCAGTAAAGTATTCACAAAGAAATTAAAATTAAATGGACCTCTCAAGGAATTAAATAAAACTTTGGTAAATATTGGAGTGAATACGAATGTTACTGGATCAATAAATAAATCTGATAATGATTGTATAACAATGGTCCGTAAGCGAGATTACCACTGCAATTGTCAGTGCTCATCAAAGCGTAGTGTTCCTAATATTAAAAGCAGAACTAAACTAAATAAAAGTATTAGTAGAATAAATAATTCCTTCTCAGACAAAGCTTGTGCTTACCGTATTGAAACAGCAAGTCGCAGTACTCAATTTTCTAGTGATTTCTGTGGAAGCAAGTCAAAAAATAATAAGGGACTATCGCTACGACCATATTTCGATGTCAAAGATTCTGGTAAAGAAGATTTTCTAAATAGACAGAGTGTAGGCTCGGCACTGAGTGCTAAACGGTGGGCCTTATCACAATATCCAACAAGAGGACCTGACTTTTAATATTTAAATGGAAAACAAACATAGAAATAAATAAATACTGCTTTCAGGTCTTTGTTTTTTAACACACCTAACATCGTTATAATCCCCTGAGTGTATGTAAAGAATTGAAGTACGTAAGTAAACGTTATACTATCGCGTTTGTGTTTACAAAAATTAGGCTAGGTGCGCTGTGCCTAGTCGCCTAAGTACAGAAAAGTCGTAACCATGCGTAGTATGTCTACTTAGTTTGTGGTCGAAACGTAAACGCACATTCGATAGGGCTTGGTGCCCTAGCTAGCCTAAATAGAAAGTGCTATAGCGTCGCGTCTATGTGTCCAGAAGTAATATACTAGGAGGTGACGACAGAAATGGTAACGATAAGGTAAATGGCTAAACTCATGTTCATGGGATAAAGGACACCTCTCTGATGCCAAATATGTCGGTCTGCCTGCGCGAAGTGGTTGCGTTATCTGGATATGGCGCCTGAAAAACTGTTTATCGTGACCGAAAAAAACGATAAGGTAAATGGCTGAACTCGACGTAGAAAGTAAGTATTAGTTGTACTGATGTCAATTTAAAAAAAACTGACCAAATATTCGGTTGCGTTATCTAGATATGGTGCCTGAAAAACTGTTTATCGTGACCGAAAAAAAACGATAAGGTAAATGGCTGAGCTCGACGTAGAAAGTAAGTGTTAGTGGTAGTGATGTCAATTTAATAAAAACTGACCTAATATTCGGTTGCGTTATCTAGATATGGCGCCACATATGGCGCCTAAAAAAACTGTTCATCGTGACCGAAAAATAATAATAATGGCTGATCTCGACGAATCATGGTCGTCACCATTACTAGCTTATTAATAAAAAAACTGACAAAAATTTTGGTTGCATTTACATCTACATAACATACGTTTATAAGCGATCTACGTAACAATTATTACTATGAATAAATTGAGTGTTTTACGGTTTACATTTTTTTTACACCGATTTCAATCAGGTACCTACTACTTATGTATTATTAAAACAAATATTAAAAGTAGCAATATGACAACCCTTTTTGGACCTACCTACTGCATTTATGCATTTAGAACCACATTTAGAACTGAGAAACTATGATTAAGATTTAGTACTTCTTGTCTTGATCGAACTTGTTATGTTAGGCCCAGAAATTGGAATGTTTCGAATTGCTGAATTTTGAAAGGATGCTAAGTGAAATGAAAAAATATAAGTGAAATCATGAAAAATATTTATTCCTAGTCCATTCCACTACTACTGCATACAAAATTAGTGCTTTCATCTTGTTTTGTACCTAAAAAAATAATACAGCATTTAATAACATGAAAAATAAAAAAAACAATACATAAAGTACCTATTCATTTACTCCATAGTGCATTAAATCAATATTATATTGATAGATATGCAAATTATTAAAAAATAACAGTACAAATCTGTCTTATAGTGCTACCTGTATTATTAATTAATCATAAAGACAATACTTATAAGTAAATATAATAAAACATAGAATAATGACCCATAGAAGTGCACAGATACTTGAAGCAATTATAAAATGTGATATTAGTGGCTCTTTATGCATGTGTTCCCACAAACTTAACTGGCCCAGTGGTCAAGAGGAACTAACGACGCTATTTTGATATGTCAATTGCTATTGGTCAAAGAGAATATAAACACTATGTTCATTGGTTGTCTGCTGCACCCAAATGTGATAACAGAGACTCTTTCACCGGGCCAGATAAGTTTGTGGGACTATAACTGAACTTGTGCAATTATTATCAGAGATCGGAATAGAGTCGGCAATGCGCGTGATACCCCTAGCAACCCTAGGCTACGGTAACCACTTACCATCAGGCGGGCTGTATGCTTGTATGCCACCTTAGTGGTATAAAAAAAGGTAGGTACACCTATTTACCTAAACTTCGAGTAAGTAAGTAACATCACACAGGTATCATACACTGGTAATAATAGTTACCACCTACTCTGATATTCATCCGGAGTTAAAAATGACGATTAAGCCTCCTCACGCACTAGGCAGCCACGAATTCCTATCAATATTTCGGCTGCCGCAGCCTGGCTGCCTAGTGCGCATGCAGTCTAAATCCCAGGATTTAAGAAATTGCAAATTATTTATTACAATTTTAAAACATTAAATTCATATGAAACCTACATAAAACAAAAACATTTGAATTTGACACAATTTTAGTATTGTGACATAATTTTAGTAAATAATTCGCGATTGTCATTTTCATCATTCTGGGACTTTAGAGGAGGTATTACCACTCTATGTTACTTACTCCCTCTCAGTTGAGGTTAATATACTCTACCAATTCCAATCTCTGATACCTTATTTTAGTATGACAAATGAGTCGTCAATCTTATCATAAAATATATTCTATGTTTTATTATTCTAAATATTTATTTGAAAAGAAGACAGTTTTGTTCTGTGTAGGTAGACCTTGCTCACATGCCCATTACGAAACAGTAACAAAAAAGTGCTACTTTTTGTTACTATATATGTGAAGTTTGGATGTTTGTGTCTCAAGTTGACTCAACCCCTCTTAAATTGCTGATTGGATTTGAATGGCAATTACCCATAGAGTAAGAATATTAATAGAGTGACAGCATTAACAAAATCCTTGTGCAAAGCATGAGCAGTTTGCAGAGCAGATATATCTATGAATGCATCCATATGCATTCATAGATATATCATACACTAGTGATTAACTGTCAGAAAAAATTTAGATATGAGTTCCTTGTTATTTGTTCTTGGTAAAATTATCAATAAAAATGAGAAATTGGCATTCATTATATGTATTTAGTAGCTCAAGCTAGTAACTATTTTATTAATGAAACATAGTAGAATGCATACTGAATAAATTGATTTGCAAAGCAATATGGTATACATATTTTTTTTAAAGTCTATGGCCCATATTATAGAATTAATCAGAATGTAAGTCAAGTCACTAATATAGTCCCACAAACTTATAGGGCCTGGTGATAGAGGCACTATTATTGCATTTGGTGGAGCAAACAACCAATGGCGAATGTTAGGCAGATTGACATTTCAAACTGGGTATGTTAGTTCCTCTTTCGGCCACTGGGCCAGATGAGTTTGTCGCTCTATATAATGTTGTGTTAATTGTAAATATATCTTAGGTCATAGGTCCTTGATCTGAATTCAATTGTAAAATCTTGATTCAAGACTTGACTGAAGCTTTAGATTGACTCTAGGAGTAATATGGACATACATTTTGCAGTACTAATTGTTTGTCTGCAATGGGTCTGTAGTTTTATAAGGATGAAGCTCACATGTTCTGTTGTGCAGGGCTGGCTGGAGGAGGCTGAGCTTCTAAATTTTTGATGAGTTGGGCCAACCAATGCTTAGTAGAGTTGTCCTCTTGAAGGCATGTGGTGAATGTTGTATCTCTAAGCTGATCTGGCAAACATTGTCTCAAAGCTTCTCGAGCTCTCGGGTTATCAGAAAGACGTAGATAACATCTAACTACATGCTTCAGTAGCCGAGCCGAAGGATCTTTTGCAAGCGACAACACCATTTTTCCCAGTATCATAGCCACATGGGAAAATCTATCATATGTCTGGCAAATATAACACAAACCACTGTCATCCAACAATATCTTCTGTAAAATGAATGTTGCAACTGTCTTGGAGAGTTCAGATCCATTTTCCATAATACGCAGGCACAGGGGAATTATCTCAGTGGTCAATAGGAATGTAATAACTTCCTGCTCATCTGTTTTGACTAATGCACCTATGACTCCCAAGCTAGTCAATCGTAAGTATTCGAAAGGACGTGTTTTGGAAACTGTGTGGAGGAAAGGATATAGGAATAAAGGCACGTGAGCTTGTAGGAACGCAGATCTTGTCTCGGGATGTGAGGCGACGCACTGCATCAGTGCTAAGGCGTTGCAGACACGGTTGCTCTGGTGCGCTGTTAACGTGGGAGGTATCATTGCCACGTATATGTTTGTGATCTCTTGCAGCAACGCAGCTATTGTGCCAAAGCTATGCCACAGCATAGGCGCTAACTCGGGAACAACCTCGCGTTTCTTACTTAGCTCCAACAGAGCATTTTCTCGCGTCTCAGGGTTACATAGCTCCAGAATCCAGTTATAGATCTTTTCTCTATCTACGACGGACTGCATGTTTGCCGGGCTTTGCTGTGCACTCATATTATTCAATGGTAAAATCATAAAAGTTTGGCACCTATTTCTTGCAGTAAATGATGTTTACATATAAATTCATTGTACACTTTGATAAAATATCTGTCAACAAAATTGATTGTCCAGCCTATGCAAAGCTAAAGAATTTTATAATTTTCCTAACTAGTGTAAGATTTTTCTTTAAAAAATTAGGTTCCAGACGGTATTTTCACTATTTTCAAAGAGAATGTAATCAACGCCATCATACCACAGGAGCATAGATAATACATCCATCAGTGCTGCCAACTTAGCGATTTCGGCGCCAGATCTAGCGCTTTTTTGTGTGTACAGCTCCTTTTAGCGCCTAGCGCTAAATCTAGCGCTTTTTCCACAATCCAAAATTGTGGTGAAAACTGACACAGTCCGACTATTGCTCCATGGCTACTTGACAGTTTTCGGAAACATATTTTAAAATTTACATACGTGTATTTTATACCTCTTACAATTATCTTTTTATCAAAAAAATGTTATTTACAAGGAAAAAAAAATATTTTTTAACATTTCATTTGAAATTCGCGCAAAAACACCCGGTCACGTGACATTTGTCAGGTGTGACGTCACAGCACTTTAAACAACACTAGAGGTGTGTAACTAAACAAAAATACGCGAGCTGCATAACAGCTCACGGCTCAGGTGTGTGAGCCGGTTCAATGACTCAGCTCGCAGATCAGCTCAATTTGTACCTATAGTCCACGATGTAACGCGTACCGCGCGTCGAATCGAGCCGATACTCAGTGAGCGTGCGCGCTTATCGTGGACTATAGGTACAAATTGAGCTGATCTGCGAGCTGATTCATTGTACCGGCTCACACACCTGAGCCGTGAGCTGTTATCCAGCTCGCGTATTTTTGATGAGTTTCACACCTCTAGTTAAATTTGACGTCACAAACCTCACAAATAAACCATAGATGCTCAATCACGGCCGCCCGCGTTTCGGTTCTTGTAATCCACAGATAAAAAAACTCACTTTTTATTTCCTAAAATAAAATATTAAATAATTATTATTATGCAAAAAACATATTGTGTAATTATTGTTAACCTATTAGCTATCATATCTAACATATTTCATATTTTTTCATTATAACTGTCAAGTAGCCAATTGAATTCGTATCACAGGGAAAAAGTCCCAAAAATCAGGTGATGATGAAATTACAAATACATTAACTACATATACTGAATTTAAAAAAAAAAGTTTGTTTATTTTGTTATTTTTTTATCTCATTCGTGCTAACTCATACGAAATATTATAAAAAAAATGCATGGTAGTCACTTCCAATTTATTGGATGCTAAGTAACAGTTTGAATTTGGTGCTGAATTTATGATTCTTCCCAACTGCGGCCTATTTTTGTAATTTATTTATCGTCTATACAGTATTTAGCTCGATCTAGCGCTTTTTCAAGGGACTGGCAGGCAGCTCCTTTTTGGTTAGAAGAGTTGGCAGCACTGGGCTGCGTTCAGTAACAACGCCGTGTGATCGCCCGACGATCATAGTATCGTGTGGTATCGTTCAGTAACCTCAGTAACTCGGTGTCAAAGAGAATATAACGCTATGCTCGGTGTGATCGCCCGAGTGATCACACGGTGTGATTCACACCGAACCGTTCAATAACATCGTCGGACGTCGTCCGACGATCGCACCGGTCGCACCGTGAAGTAGGTGGGTGAAAGTCACACCAATGTCACTTTGACAACTAAATAATAGAAAAATAGCGCCAATACTTTTTGAATTGTAGAAATTTATTTTTCCTGGATTGAAAACCTATTTTACTACATACAAAATTACTTTATTTATATTATTTAACAGCGAAAAAACTATAATAAACATAATCGATTTATCAAATAATGTCAATGATTTGTCAATGTCACTTGTCAGTTGGGCACCCCACATTAGGGCTCATTTCAGCCAGTGTCGAGTTATATTATAGTTTCCAGTCACAATAAATCACTTCAGATTATAGTCCTCAGTCAGTCACCGTCCATAAAAGTCATGTTTTACTACAATGGTGGTCATTGTACTAAAACTCTACACGGACATTTTAAGACAACTTGAAAAGTCACGATACACATAATTCATTTCATTTCACTTCACTGGTGCACATGGATGATCTTTATTGGGTAAAATACCACCAAAAATACACAATAAAACTCAAAATACACAAATTTATGAAAATAAAAATGAAAATGCTACGTCACTCTGCAAGTTCCCGCCAAAAAGTCCAACAACAGACTTTTTTCGCACACTGTTTGCAACCTTAATAATTTCTGCCAGTGTCGAGTTATATTATAATTTCCAGTCACAATAAACCACTTTAACATATGTTATAGTCCTCAGTTAGTCAGCGTCCATAAAAGTCACGTTTTACTACAATGGCGGTCATTGTACTAAATCTCTTCACGGACTTTTTGAGACAACTTGAAAAGTCACGATACACATAATTCATTTCATTTCACTTCACTGGTGCACATGGATTGATCTTTATTGGATAAAATAGTCCAATTTCTTTGATAAAATACCACCGATTACATGCAATTTAACTCAAAATACACGAATTTATGAAAATAAAAACGTCAAGGCAACTTCACTCTGCCAGTTCCCGCCAAAAAGTTCTTCACCGAAATCACTAGAGTAGAGTCTGTTTCATAGTAGAGTAGAGATTCGTTTATGGCTGGCTGGCCACCGTAGAGTGAAGATACCTCCGGCCACACACGGCTTAGCGTAGCGTCAGGCCTTTCCCACTCCCATGTTTAGGTACGATCGCGCGCACGCGGACTACCGGAACAACGCTAGTCGGTTGCAACGCGCACGCAGCGCAAGACGCGTGTGGGTATAAATACCTACGTACTACCTATATAAAGTGTTTACTGTTCTTATTTTAACACTATCTTGTGTTGATATCGTTGTTTTTATAGTACTAGATATTTTGTTGTTGTTTCATTGTATTGTCCTAATGTCCTTATTATAATAATAGGCCCGTTTTGATAACATACCAGTGCAGCAGTGTGCCAAAAAGAGACAAAGATAGAGCGACCGGAGGAGGCACCCTCTTGTATAAACGGGCCTCTAAGACCTCAAAAACTCATGTGAATGATTTTTAACCGACTTCAAAAAAAGGAGGAGGTATCTCAATTCAACCGTATATTTTTTTTTTATGTGTGTTCGCGGATAATTTCGTCGTTTATGAACCCATTTTGATGATTATTTTTATTTAGAAACTGTTAGTAGTTCCAGAATAGAGGGAGAGAGAGTTCCCTCTTTAAATATACAAAAAAACCAATGAAGTCTTTATAATTACTACTAGTATTATTATTTATTATACACTAATGAATATACATTAGTGTAATTTTACTTCTACCTTACACCTCTTAGAATATTTATGATTTAACAAACCACTATTTAAAAAATCAGAAGAATAATATTCAGAAAAATTTAACAATATTATTGTTTTGTAGGTACTTAATATATCCTTTTTTGGTTAACTCTTTTATATAACAAACTTCTTTAATCAACATAAAGATTATTAAGAATAAACGTTGTGAATTTCGGCTGACGGCTACTGGACTCTGTATTCGTGCCGTTTCTTGTCGCATCGTCAGTTATTCCAGATTTGATAAGCATGTATGTTACTAAAACCATTCCCCAAAATAGTTGTATTCAGTTTCGTAGACAGAATACACATTCAGTATACAAAGTACTTATAGGTCTAACAACTTAGATTAACACGTGCCGCGTCATACAGGATAGAGTTATACAATAGAAAGAGAGGGAAGTTGTAGGTGAATATAATTTTAGGCGCGCAGCGCTGCGCGAACTTGATTGCGCTTTATTCTGTTGTTCACAGAGTCGCTTTTTGTTTAAATGTCGTTTTCGAAGTGGGTTTTCTGTATGTACTATTAAATATTCTGTGGTAGCGTTATATTATATTAGTAGCCTTTCTACCTACACTATATAATAATAACTTCACTCTATTGTTATTGTCAAATAATGTGACATTATTTACGTGACCATTTAATCAATCAGTATATTAGTTAAACAGCGCTTTTTGAGTAATGGGGTACATAAACCAGAACAAGACATAAACCATGTATAAGTAATTTATTGTGACTGTAAATTATAGAGGTGTGTAACTCAGCTCTGAACCAGCTCAATGAATCAGATCACTTGGGTTTGAGCCGCTGAGCTACAGCTCAACAACATAATGACTAGCTCACGGCTCAATCCAACTCCTATTGTATCTGCGACTCCCTCCATAGATTATATTTTTGTAATTCTAATCTACGAATTATTATTTCGTTCTAAAACATTTAAATAATAATTACATTTAATAATTAAATACCTATGTAACATAACTCTCAGATCAGAATTCTGATCATGTATAAAAAAAACAACTCTAAAGTATGAAAAGAGTCGCTCGGCGGAGACGAATGAATCGCGGCGGCTCAGTCGGCTCAATTCGACGCGCGGTACGCAGTGAGCGTGCGCGCGTATCGTGGACTATAGGTACATTGAGCTGACCTGCGAGCTGAGTCATTGAACCGGCTCACACACCTGAGCCGTGAGCTGTTCTGCAGCTCGCGTATTTTTGATGAGTTACACACCTCTAGTAAATTATAATATACCTCGACACTGGCAGAAATAATTTGTCATTTGGATTTGGTTGCCAAACTTAAAAATAAGAAGAAGATTTATTTCGGTGAAAAAAAAAGAAAATAATAGCAATTAGAGGTGTGTAACTCATCAAAAATTCGCGAGCTGCATAACAGCTCACGGCTCAGGTGTGTGAGCCGGCTCAATGACTCAGCTCGCAGATCAGCTCAATTTGTACCTATAGTCCTCGATACGCACGCACGCTCACTGCGTATCGCGCGTCGAATCGAGCCAACTGAGCTGCCGCGATTCGTTCGACTCCGCCGAGCGACTCTTTACATGCTTTAGATTTTGAATTATTTGTTTTTTTAATATTATCTAGTTATGTTACATATTTTTTTAATGAATTAAATTATTATTTAAATGTTTAGAACGAAATAATAATCCGAAGATAAGAATCACAAGAATAGTCTATGGAGGGAGTCGCAGATACAATAGGAGTTAGATTGAGCCGTGAGCTAGTCATTTTGTTGTTGAGCTGTAGCTCAACGACTCAGACCCGTGTGATCTGATTCATTGAGCTGGTTCAGAGCTGAGTTATACACCTCTAATAGCAATACACAATCGAAGTTCGCTACGGAAGTTCGCGATTTTAGCTGTCGGATGACGAATTTATAATTTATTTATTTATTTACTTTGCGTTTATTAGATTGTGAAATATATATAGCGAGTACCTGTATTTGGAATTATCTGTTTTGTAAGTTATTTTACATACATACAAAGCTAATCCCCTTATTTACTGGGGTAAAAAATGTGTTTTGCAAATAGATAAAGCAATAATTTATAACGAAATGGTAACTGATTTTGAGTAATGATCTATTTTTTTAAACCTATTACTACACTATCAGTTATTTATTTATCATAGCTGAATCATCCTTCATTCACCGACGCCATTGCCTTCAAAATTGATAAACAATTCCTGAGTTTACTCATTTGTGCTAAATTGGAAATGTGGGTGTACCAATAACTTATTAAATATAGTGTACTCACTATTAAGATATTCCCACATCTGTGACAAGATATCCATCCTCATATTTGGCCTGCGCAACCCAGGCTTACAAGCTACAAGTAAGGCATATTTTTCCAAAAACTTCCCCAATGTGTTGGTGTTCTCCCTTAGCTGATTATAAATTCAAGCAATGGCCTATCTAAAAAAATATATATTTTAGTGTCAATAGTGCCACAATGCTTATCATCTATTTATCTGTGTTTGATATAATCAGTAAGCTTTCTAACTATAACTAATATTATAAATACGAAAGTGAGTTTGTTTGTTTGTTACGCCTTCACGCCTCAATGACTCAACTGATCATTATGAAATTTGGCATGAATTGTATAGAAGGACATAGGCTACTTTTTATCCCGGGAATGCATGTAACCACGGGGGACAGCTAGTAAATCATAAGTAGTTTAGTTCTTCTAATGATGAGAAGTAGATCCTTAGGAGACAATAGTCTAGATGACGTGCTTTGTCAATCAAGTTGCTAGCATTTTTGGGTGGTTTATCAAATAATGAATCAAACTATTTGGATATTTTAGCATGATGGAGGTGTCCCACTCCCTGACACTGAATGAGGCAGCTCTACAGCAACTACCTGATGACAAAAAGCCACACTTCATATTTGAGTGGCTGAGATTCCTTGACAAAGTATTAGTTGCTGCACATAAGGTAATTATTTTGTTTATATACTATAAAACCATTGTGTAGGTATAAAGGGTGGAAATTTTAGATGAGTCAGTAAGAGCAGCTACTTTAAGGGTAGAAGCCATGTGAATATGGTCTGAAGTGACTGTCCTTTAATTTTTTATTTATTCCAATCGGCCATTACAGATTTTTGAAAAAGGTACATTCAACGAGAGAATGGTGATTAATGAAAAGTTTTTTTTATTAGCTTAATCCTGTCTCCGACAAGGATCAAAAGGCTCTATGGGGCCAAGTTAGCTTAGGGTATTAGAAATGTCACAAATGGAACAAAAAAAACCCATAAATTTTTTTGGGAAATTAATCAAATATTCTCTAGTAGACCACATTCTGGAAAGCGCTGAGCGGGATGACTTCTCACCAGTTGGACCAACGACCTGGTCAGAGTCACTGGGCATCACTGGATGCAGGTGGCCCAAAACCATTCCAAGTGGAAGTTAATGGGGGAAGCCTATGTTCAGCAGTGAACACCCTTACGCTGATATGATGATACTCTAGTAACGTAGTGGAATGTAAACAAAATAAAGTACTCCGACGAACTCGTAACATGTTTGTCGGGCAGTTTGCATTAATGTGTTACAATTAAATTTGTATGCGAAATGTTTTTTCAGTTTCTGACATTTCTAGCACCCTTGCCCTAACCAACCTTGTTCTCATAGAGCCTGTTGGCCCTTGTCGGAGAAAGGATTGAATAAGTTAATAATTTATTTTCAAAAATGGCGGTTTTCTCGCTGACAGTACCTTTTTTCAAAAATCGGTAAATGCCGTTTACAATAAATCAAAAATGAAAGGACGTACTTAAGAGACTTAAGAGTGTGTACAAAGCAAAATAACATCTTAGAATTGAAATTTATCCAAGTAAATAATATTAAAATGAAAAAATATTTTTATATGGGTATTTTCATTATATACGCGAGGGTTCTATCAAAGCAACATAATGGAATGAAAATTCCTCA
The DNA here is from genome assembly GCA_947623365.1 of Achlya flavicornis. NCBI lineage: Eukaryota > Metazoa > Arthropoda > Insecta > Lepidoptera > Drepanidae > Achlya > Achlya flavicornis. The sequence continues at coordinate 7,669,446 of OX392488.1, forward strand.
ATAGAAAAAAATCACAAAGCTACCACTAATAATAATTAATTTTCGTTTTCATTTGTTCATGGTGTATCTAATTAAGACAAAATTCAATAAATAATATCACTAACGTATGACCTAGGGCTGATACTAACGATTTTTTTAAATATTCTATTCTATTCATATGTATATTAAGTATGTATTTACAAAACAAAAAGTAGTATATGTATTATATCAGTTGTCTGGTTTCCATAGTACAAGCTCTGCTTAGTTTGGGATCAGATGACCGTGTGTGAGGAATGTCCCAGGATATTTATTTATTTATTTATTATTACGAGTTATTTAGTTTAGAAGCGCGTAGTTCATTTTTGTTCCGCGAAACACGCCATCTCCGTGTCATGCCACGCGAATATTAGACATAAGTTTGTTTCATCTCACATTGCCATATTTTTCTTATTTTCTTTATACGCCCTCTTAAGACCATATTTGCTTTTTTGTTTGCCGCAGACTCCTACACTCAAAAGTCCGTCGTCTGCGCTGCACTTTATTGTATATACCTCCATTATCACAAACAAATAAGATAGTGTGTCAGTTTATTTTGAACTTTATGTCCATATTTGGGACAACCTTAACCCAATGATAATGTTGATAAAAGGTGAGTTTATAAATGTCGTTGAAATGTAACACAATAGTTGACATTTCCAAAATCACCTTTTAGCAAGTAAATTCTATGCAACATTGGTTTTAACCTTTGTGTTGTTTGATGATTTACTATCATATATGGCAATTATTTATTCTGAGTTATAAAGTAACTAAACTATACAGGGTGATGGGAAGATGGGTGCAAAGCTATAAGGCGATGCTAGTACAGATCATTTAGACCCTTTTTAGCCATGGTTGTCTAAGACGAAGTGTGAGATATTATTTTCTACCAATATTTTCTGGTTTTTCGCGCAAAACCCCGAAACTTACCCGTTAATTAATAATTATAGCCAGTTTGAATGATGTGTGAATTATTTTTCATTTTATTTATTTAAAATAATGTGTAAGCAATCCAAACAAACATGTACTAAACATGTGTGTCATCAGTTTTTATTTTTACAGTCACTTGAACGTCAAAAAATTTGCATAAATTTAAGAAAACTGAATTTTGACGGCGTTTTAAAAAAAAATGAAAAGTTTTTTTGTGTTCAAATCTGTTTAAAAACATACTTGATTATTGCTCTTTCGTTTCAGGTATCATTTACGCGGATATCTCAAAAATTACTAAAATTATGACCTAAAAACTAAATTGAGGGAGTAAATTTTTTGACGTTTAAGTAACTGTAATAAATAAAAACTGATGACACACATGTTTAGTACATGTTTGTTTGGATTGCTTACACATTATTTTAAATAAATAATATGAAAAAGAATTCACACATCATTCAAACTGGCTATAATTATCAATTAACGGATAAGTTTCGGAGTTTTGAGCCAAAAACCAGAAAAGATTGGTAAAAAAAAAAATTCACTCTTCGTCTTATGACAACCATGGCTAAAAAGGGTCTAAATGATCTATACTATCATCGCCTTACAGCTTTGCATCCATCTTCCCATCACCCTGTATATTATGGTAGATATGAGTTTGCTGGATCCGGTGGATGACAAATGATTTTGGATCCGCCGATCCGATATTATGGGATCTGTTTTTCAGATTGCAATCCCCAATGTTGGGCTATATTTATTGATAGCTTATGTGAGCTTGAAGATGCTGGTCCCTGCACACTGCTGGCACAGTGCCTCCTCATGGAGCTCTGGCGAACTTACCACAGGAACACAACACCACATTAATGTTATTGTATCCACAGTCTGACATCAAAAGCTGCCAACAGAAGCTAGTGGCACAGCTAGTGAACCTCCTCCGAGAATCCCTCGGTGCCCCGGCTCGCAGGCTACTCGCTCGTTGTCTCGCTACTCTTTTCTCAGTCGGTGACACATTTCTGCTCTTTGATACAGTCAACAAATGCAATGATATCATTAAAGTGAAGGATGACTCGCCGTCTTATTTGCCAACGAGATTGTGAGTATATTTCACCATAGCCAAAGTAGCTATGCATAATGCCACAGAATATTCAATAGTACTAATAATGCATAGCCACTTTGGCCTGGAAAAACTCATTTCACTAATCTCACCATATCTTAATCTACTAATATTAAATATGCGAAAGTTTTGTTGGTACTCAATCATGCTTCAACAACTGAATGCATTTTGATGAAATTTGGCATACTGATAGAATATGTTCTGAATTAACACAAAGGGTACTTTTTATCCCGGGAAAGAAATGTCCCTCGCGTACGCGGGTGAAACCGTGGGGCGCACACAATATAATGAAAACCTTAGAGCTTGTAAGGACTGAAATGAAGGAGAAATGAAATGGCACTGAAATTCATTGAATTTTGCGCCTATTGCCTGAAGTGCTTTAATATTTTGACTACAAACGGGCCATGGGACGAGTCAATGGACGGCTTCCATGACTTGTTTCATATTTGGGTGTCAGGTAAATATAAAATTAGAATTTCAGAGAAGGAAACTAAATACGTCTGCTACTGAAATTAATTCAGTACCATTAGGGTCCTTTCACACAGACGGGTTCGGAGAGAAGAGCATATTTTGTTACGCGTTTAAAAATAGAGTTTAGAATCAATTAAATAAGGTTTATTTTTACATCGAATGCTTCTAACGCGCTAACAAAAGAAGTGAAATGTAAAAATAAACATTATTTCAATGATCCTTAACTCTATTTTTTTTTCCAGTTAGATTAGGTAAATTAAATATAGAACAATATTCATGAGCTTGATAAATCCATGAGATTAGACGCCATTTATAATTGAATATTACAAATAATCAATGACATATATTATTTCAGGGCTGCAATATGTTGCTTAGGCAGCATGTACGAGAAACTAGGCAGAATGATGGGAAGGTCTTATGAAGAAACTGTGACAACCCTAGTAAGATCATTGAAGAGCGCCGAATCTCAAACTAGACTAGAAATTATGAACACTCTTGAGAAGGTAAACTGTTTAATCTGAGAGAATTTACGTGATCACAATGAAATCATTTAATATCTATTCAAACTATAAAGGCACAAGGTCCTGGCGAATCTGCCTGCCAGGGCATACATTTTGCATGTATTCTAAATTTCGTGCTCTTTATAGGTGTCTCTTGTTGGAGTGTGTGTTCTTGGATCTGTTAAATTATTTTACTTCTATTGAATTTAGACTGAGCGTTCCTGAAAGTTCTTACTTAAGTACACTAAGTTTCAAAGTAACAAAGTTAACTATCTCTTGTTTGGCAGCACAGAATAAATTATGATAAAAACAAATGTAATGCCAGTATTTATCGATTCGAAGTATGTTACGTAAATGTCTGCTACCTCGAGTAAATGCGGTAAGCAGGAAAACTTAATTATACACAAGAATGCGTTGTTTAATGATGATGCATTGCTTCTTTAAATATAATAAGAGACGCAATTTTGAACTAGGTATATATATATTATAGTTCTTTTTGGTAATGTTTTCGTGTCATACAGGTTGCGTACATCTATACTATCCTACATTGTATGGAAACGCCTCTATTATATAGTTCGTATCATTGGTGGCGTCCTTCTGTACCTTAAACTTACGCATTGCAGAGGAAAACATCGAAAATATCGCCTGAGAATTCCAATTAAATCGGCACCTGTTTTCACGTTACGTACAATTTTGTTGTCAGAATGCTGACAAGGAGGTAATACCAGGGGGCTGTCAACCTATACAAAGCTTAGGCAACGAAGGCAACTGGCTCTCTGTCCCAAATGCAACACACTCCTATGTGCCTGGTAACAGATATTCAACTTGAGTGAGGTAGCAAGCCAAGCGCGGCTAGTACTGCAAAGTGCCTAACACCGTGGTTTTCTCACAATAATTTCGAACGCACCATCTTCGCCACGGCATTCGTGTTAGTTCCACTGAGCTTTCATTGCTTCTGAACTACTAAAGTAGTATTCGTTTCTGTCAACGTGTTGGTGTAAACAGATCTGCGTCGGTATGGGCACGGCAGCGCCCGCAGCGGTCCGCGAAGTGTCCCGCGCGGCCCGGGCTACGTTACAATCGGACCGCGCGGCGCCCGTGCGAGCCGCGGCCGCGCACACCTTGCGACACTTGCTCCCCCTTATGCGGCTCACACCCGCCGATTTGGATGCTATAGCCGCCGCCTGCTTGAGGGCCGCTCATCCTAGTGACTATAATCTCAGGTGAGACTTACTTACGAGTGTCATTACAAGCGAAATAATTTAATTAAAAATCACATACACGAGCGAGCTGTGAGGTCGACAGATGGGTCAATAGTCACGTCATTTTATGGTATGATACGAGACTCTGGGCGATTGTAAATTCGCGGGGTGTTTATGTTTATTATTTCAAAAAGATGTCTGCATGCACTTATGAATATTCTGACTCTAATACCAGTTCAGAAGGTTGCATTTGCTGAGAAGAGCCGGCAATAAACTCGGCAATTAGTAATATCAAGTTTACATTATTCACGAAGCGAACCGCTCGTGGTGTAGCTTGATAAGCCGGTCTTAATCGATCGCCAAAGTTAAGTAATCACCGGTGAGGACAGTATACGAATGGGTGACCGGCTAGTAGTATTTCAACTCGGAATTTAACTATTTCCGTGCTCAGGAAGCCACGTAAAGTCTATGGTTCTTTCTTGTCGCCTACTAGGCGGCTTGAAGACTCCAACAGTAGGTTGTCCACTAGCCTACCTCCACCAATCCGCAGTGGGCACGCGTGGTAGTGTATCTGCACATTCCCTATCACCCTCGTTTGTGAAAGAAGGCCGGTGCTCACCAGTTATGGGCTGATGTTGATGAATATTCACGAATGTACTCGTGCAGTTGATGTTTTATATCACGTAGTTTAAATTCCGTGCTATAAGTCAGTTTAATTTGACGTCTGGTATGTGCTGCAAGCAATATTTCACCTTACAATAGTTATGGTTGATTATAAATTTTGTTATGCTTTCGAAAGAGAGTTACATAATAACAGACTTTTTTATTATTAAGCCTTTATTGCTGATATTCATAAATAATTACAAAATATTTTTAACTTATCTAATAATAAATTCCCCGGATTTTCCGGTTTAGTGGACGGCGTGTCCTGCGATACTTAGGCCTTAACATGACTTTATTAGGTGGTAAATACTTTTTTTTAACTTACAGATGTGCAATTGCTGAACTTCTGGGTACTCTAATAGCGAACACGCAAGCTGGTGAAGTTACCAATTTGAACAGCAAAAAGATTGGTGTTCAGTCTGGTATGTATAATGTTGCTTTTGTAATTACTCGTCACGGTAATATCGTGGATTAAAAACAACTTCATAGAATTTCTTTGTCTTAAATTTTATTATCTTCTTTATCGTGCCGTGCTAAGTTTTATTATAAAAATGACCAATCATAGCTACAAAAAATCTTAATTAATCTTATTACATATTTTTGTTTAATTCACTTCCACAGTACAGCAAAACAAAAAAGATCCTCCAAAGAATGTGGTATCGTTGGATGAAGCACTGAATCTCCTGATGGGCGCGTTCCTAAGAGGAGGCACTTCTTTCCTCAAGGGAGAGATAATCAAATCAGGCTCAGGCGTCAATCGGGAAGTTCGAGTTTGCGTTACACATGTAAGTTTTATATGTTTCAGATTGTTGTGTTAAATATACATATAGATAATTATATTTGCTAGCTTGGACTTGTTTAAGTAGCTAATGTGATTCGTGAATGAGAGATTTTTACAAATATTTTTATCGGGTAAAACTTGGTCCTTCGAGCCGGATTTTCTTTAACATTTTTATCTTCACAATTATAAATGTTCTTTCTTTTTTTGTTACTAGGCTTACGTAATATTCGTACAAAACATGGGAGGTGTTTGGTTAGAACGTAACATGACAACGTTCCTCAATCACGTACTGGATTTAGTTGCCAATCCAAAGGCCGCTAGTTCCCACGTCGATGCGGTATATTCAAGAAAGTGCATTAATTATATACTACGCAATACTTTGGGAAAAATGCTCGGCGAGAAGGCACAGGCATCTGCGTGCCGGGAGATTATACAAATTGTGATAAAACAGATGAATAGCATTGATTTTAATCCGGAGAATGCTAAGGATTGCAATCAGGTAAGAGTAGTAGTCAGTCGATCGATTTCTCTATTTACTACAATATTAGTCCCATATCATAATACTGTACAGGTTTTTGGTAACAAATATTCTGTCTCGGATATTTTTATTTAATTTTACCTATTTCATTTAAAATTTTAATAGATGAACTAGCCGATTCCGATGAAAGTTGAGAACCATCTCCTGAATTAGAATCTTCTGTAAAAATCTTTTTTGCAAAATCGCATTTAGAAGAAAGATATTTTTTTTTATATTCAACCTAACCTTTGTAGCACTATTATTTATTTATTTTTTATATTTTATTTATTTTTGTAGTAAAACCAACTTTTTGTTTTACAGGAGACACTATTCAGCCAACATTTACTGGTATGTGCGTTGACAGAAGCGGGAGAATTGGCGCTTCAGCTCGGCACATCTGTACAGAATCTAGTCTCTGATACTTCACTCAATATGATCAATGCTATTTTCACGGTGAGTTATTGAACAATATTGATTATGTAAGTTTGTTCTTTTTGGATTAGCCATTGTAGAAAAAAAATGCCAGGTGGGTGCTACAAAGTACCCTACCATCGTTCTATGGTTTCCTCACGATGTTTTCCTTCACCAAAAGCTCATAAAAGGATTGGAACCTGGGACCTTCGTCTCGGTATGCGACGTCACTATCACAGCTATGATCGTATCTAATCAATAATAAATAAATATCTTGACACATTCTTCACACTTTGACGGCCAGTTGGCGCAGTTGGTTAAGACGTGGAGTCTTAACCTATAGCGCCGCAGGTCGTGGGTTCGATTCCCACACAGGACATGCATTTGTGTGCATGAACATGTCTGTATGTCCTGAGTCTGGGTGTAATTATGTATATTAAGTTTGTATTTACAAACAAAAAGTAGTATAAAATTCTTTTTTTTTCACATTATTTATTGGGTTTATTTGTATACCGCTACAAATCTGAATACTCAACAGACAGTTATTTATGCAACTGTTGTATAGTAAAACGGGGTATTAAAAGACGAATGTGGGTTTATCACATGAAGGTAATCATTTTTTGCAATTCTAATTCGAATCAAAATGGCGGGATACGACGTGAATTCGAAAAACCTATAAGTTTTTTTTATTACGGCGCTGTGGTAGTGAAACGCGCGTTCATGAAAATGTTCTTTCTTTGAAATTCATAGGGATACCACGGAGAATGTGGCTGTTTGATCAGTAAGCAATAGATCGAAAAGTAAAGAAAAAATAAGCAGTTGCATAATGAAATTCAGTACAACATTATAACACTTTTTTGGATGATATAATGGTTGGCAATAAGCATCGAACAACTAATCCAAAGAAGCGCAATAACGTTCATTTTGCTTGCAATCTATTCCGCCAATTTCCCACCATCGACAATGCGCTCTGATTGGCTAAGACAAGGACACATGCGCTCTGATTGACCAAGTCAAGTACACACGATGCAGTGATTGGTCCTTACTGTTCAAAATCAGTGACAAATCACTGACTAGTTTCGGAATGGCATTGCTCGGTATTACTGCTCTAAGGGATTGTTCCTCGATGGCAATGAGCAAACTGTTTCAGGAACTTTTATAGAGGATTTTTAGCATGGGTGTATGAATGATCCTCATTGGGCCGTGTGGTGTATATTGTTGTAATATATGTTTGTGCAGGTGCTGGAGCACCCTTGCGTGGCGGCGCGGCTGGCGGCGGCGTGGTGCGTGCGCGGCGTGTGCGTGGCGGCGCCCGCGCACCTCGCGCCGCTGCTCGACCGCTGCCTCGACGCGCTCGACGCGCACCACGCGCACCACCACACGCACACACACACACCGCACCACATCTCCGGTCAGTACGCTACCTACACATCATATATTCGTGGTGTACCATCATTAGTATTTTTTGATCAATCGGCAAAGTTAAGCTGCTGCCGGTGGCCGGTACCTGGATGGGTGACCGCCTATTGGTATTTCAAATCGAGCGTTTCAGTGCTTCGAAAGGCACGTACAGCCGTTGGTCCGTTTAACTTAAAGATAATAAACTAGCACGGCGTGAGAACAATCTTTCAAACAGTTTACATTGAAGAGCATTGTATTTTTAATAATTTTATATTGGTACAAAATTGCCGATTTATTTTCTCCTTTTTGTTTTTGTTTGCAAAACCACTTTCTATGTTTAATTATAAAATTGAGTTTACCTTTTCATGACCTCAATAAAAAGCTATACTGGGTGGAGATTTCGAGATGGCGGCATATTTTTAAAACCTAGGTTGGGTTCATATTATGGGGTATATTAAGCGTTTCTAATACGTTGACCCAATGCCTTATCAGGGCCTTAACTGTGAGTTTTTTTTATTTCTACAGGCTACTCAGCTGCCCTAGCGGCAATATTAGGAGCGGTCCGTCTTTCCCCACTGGGCGTTCCACACGGGCGGGGTAAAGTGGCGTTCAACGCGGCGGAACAACTGCTGCGGTCCGCCGGACAGAGTAGCAGGTTAACCGCCGCGCGGACCAATGCTGGATGGCTTATCGTTGGCGCTATATGTACTTTAGGTAAGTCACAATATTAGCAGGTTTTGGTATGGAAGGAGGTGGGTGAGATCAAGAGCCGACAGTGGTGATTTTAAATGCCTTGGCCAAAATACTTTAATGTCGTGGAAGGATACATTTGTAGTATCCGCTTAGGATCTTACTACCATTACGCTGAAATACTGTCTTAAAACTTGTGTATTTTCAGGCAGCTGTATTTTAGACAAAAGACAGCTTTATTTGACATATATATTTTAGAGCTAGTTCTGTGTACACAATTAAAACTGTGACAAACAAATGAGGATTTTCAGGAGAATCAGCTCTGAATAGATACGCTAGAGTTCCAAATTCTAAAAAGAGAACGAGAGATAAGTAAATGTATGTTTAATTTTATCTTTCCATGTATAGGTGTACCGGTAGTCCGTGAATTACTCCCACGAATGTTATTGCTATGGCGGAATAGTTTCCCACGATCCGTCAAAGAGCTTGAATCTGAGAAATCTAGAGGAGATGCATTCACTTGGCAGGTTAGTCATCGCATTATTTCATATTAACCCAACACAAACTTACAGTATACCCATGTGTAATAGTACCCATCTGATATGGCTTACCGATGTATCTGCGCAGAAGAAACATTTTCAAAGCGCGGGAAATGCTATTGGTCGGCAGCTGCCGCCATGTGTGCGGAGGGGCTTGCGGGTGAGACGGAACTAATAGCTGCAGTGTATTATGAACCTTATACTAGTGATCTAAGGTTGATTCTAAGTTTTATGAATTCTTTCGTTATTCTTCGGGGCCATACTTTCTTTTCTGTGCGAACGAAGATTCACGCCGCCCCTTATCAGTTGGGTACTACTGTACACACTTTTTAATGCATAAAAATTGTTTTATAGGTGACATTAGAAGGTCGTGCGGGCGCATTATCAGCTCTACACAGTTTGTTGATACACTGTCCATCGCTTGTTAACAATGACGACACGGCGAAACGTCTCACGCAACCCATCGATGGTGCCATTGCTGTTCTTACCAAGTATGTTTATTGCATATTGTGTTATGGGTTCAACCCAAACCAAGAATTAAGGCGGGTTTATACATACATCATTGATTTGTATAACAATATTTTTTTGGGTTTAAATTATGATCTAGGTTTGATGCCGCTCTTATGTCTGTGTGTATGATTTTTAATGTATATCCTTCAAACAAGCTGATTTTTTTCATGATATATATTTTCTATTGAATTTATTTTATTTTGACTACAAATGATGTTGCATTATGTTTGAAAGAATTGTAAAATTGAATCACTTCAATACAATAATTGAAGTAAATCACTGCTCTATACTGCAATGTTGAAACTAGATATACATATAGATAACTATCATCGTCGTGACAGACTAGCCTGGAAAAAAGGTTAATCTCAGACTACTTAAAAATTACCATTTATTTGCAGGCAATTTCAGAAATCCAAACTTCCTTTATAATCAATATGTACGTGTATTTCAGCGTAAGCGGCGTAGTACGCAGTTATGGTGGCACTATAAAAGCGCCGGCTGCGTTACTGCGGCTGCGTCTATACACGGCTTGTGCAGCTCTAGGCGCGGCGGGGACTCCCCCCGCAGCGCCGCTACTGAGACTACTTGCTGCTGAACTCGCTGGCACTTCGGATCCGGGCGGTGCTAATGTTGCTACAGGTACCAAGTGTCTATTCAACTTCCTACTATCCTACAAAAATGGCTGAATTGACTTTGATGATATTAAGCATAGAGGTAGATATATCAATAAATAGAGGTCAATAAGAGACGTCATGTCGTATAAGAATGTACAGTGTATTAAGCCAAATTGAAGAAGCTACATGGACAGCATCCTTACATTACAGTGTTTATTTCAGGAATGCTAAGAACCGCCATGCATCCTCGCGACGCGATTCTACTTGGAGAAGAGGGCTGGATATACGACACTGATCATGCCGAAATCGAAGAACAGGTGAAACTCGGCTATTTTTGTTTTTTTTTTAAATTGTATTCTGTAATTTGAAGGGTGAATTTTAGATGTTAGAATTGTTTAAAACGATAACTGCTCGATGCGAACTCCTAATTAGATTTAATTTACGACAAAATCGTCATTTAGGCGCTGATCCTACAGCAAGTGTCTAGTGTTAGTGTTTTTAGTGTTAGAGTCTAGTGTTCAGCGTTCAATTATCCCCCGGATCAATTAATAATTATAGTATGGCACACTTATTGCAAACGTATTTCCGTAGCTGTTAGGTTAGTCCATTAAAATTCCAAATCAAATAGGTAAAAAAAGGAACTCTTAGGGTCCCTTCACCGGCTCGAAGAGAAGAGCATATTTTGATACCTGTTTAAAAATAGAAATTAGGATAATTGAAATAAAGTTTATTTTTACATTGAATGCTGGAGAGCCGACCTAACGCGCTAACAAAAGAAGTGACATACTAATTTGCTACTTTCCTAAAAATATTTATATAATAATGATATTTAGTCTGTCAGTTAGATTATCAAAAAATATTGAACTCGTATTTTTTTTTGTCAATCAATCAAAGCATAATGAAGATAGTCCGTTAAAGTTCCGCGTGACGTCACATTTCATTAAAAAAATATAGAAATATATACTGTTGTAAATCGCACTAAACTAATTTTAGTCACATCTCATCTCTTTCTTACGAACATTATTGAAAAAGTATAGAACATATTTAAAGCTGTCAAGTTAATCTCTGCCGAGTTATTTTGTGGCGACAAAATTTATATTGCAAACAGGCGGACTAATTTGACAGGACTAAATTTCTTACATCCTTGTCTTATGTTCTTTGTTAGAAAGAGACATAGTGGGATTAAAATTAGTTTAATTGTAAACAACAGAATCAGGGCGATTGCCAGCCGTTTTGGTTGGTGGAAAAGTAGTGCCAGATGCGTGAAAAGCTAGGTGTCGGGCTATAAAGAGATACATAATGTGAGTTGTGGGCGGTGCAGTTGATATCGCCGCTGAGCGCGAGCGGGTCGGGCGCGCTGGAGCACGACCCGTGCTGCGTGTACCGCGGCGCGGCCGGCGCGCAGCCGCTCGGCGTCGCCGTCATCGACGCCTCCGTCGCGCTCTTCCCGCACATATTCGCTAGGGCGGCCAATAAACATCGGTGAGTGCTCTTTATATATATGGTGACTGTTTTTTTTTTTTTTTTTTTTTTTTTTTTTTTTTATACCACTTAGTCGGTAAACAAGCATGCGGCCCACCTGATGGTAAGCGGTTACCGTAGCCATATGGACGCTTGCAACACATGAAGCATCGCTCACGTGTTACCGACCTTTCCCCCCTCCCCTGTGAGCTCTGGCGACCTTACTCACGCGCAGGAACACAACTTTACACAACATAAAGTTATTTGGCTGCGGTATTCTGTAATTCTGTTTTCTGCAGGGTCGGCAACGTGCGAGTGATACCCCTGGTGTTGCAAGTGTCCATAGGCTACGGTAACCGCTTACAATCAGGCGGGCCGTATGCCTGTTTGCCACCTTAGTGGTATAAAAAAAAACTTTAAGGGACCGATCATTTTTTCACAAATTTTTTGCGGTTTCGTTATGACGATATGAAAATAAAATTGTAAAAAGAAAAAGAATTATGGGGAGAAAAAAAAAAAAAGTTTTTGAGAGACGTTGAAGTCGGCGAATCGCGACCAAACCCCTTATTTTGTTATTTATTATTTATTTATTTATTTATTGACCAAAATTACACTTTATTATACATAGTTTTAAATTACCACCTGACGAAAGCCTGAAAGGCTTATGTGCCCGGTGAGAGTTCATTTTACATATTGACTTTTAATATAGATTACATTGCGGTACTTATGCTACGGATACACATAACTAAATTCATCCCCTTCCATTCCCAACATATACTTTTTGATAGGCTTAATCATTTTAACATTTTGTGTATATTTGGTTTGCAGTTCCTTAGGTAAACTGTTAACTATCTTGGGCAGTGTGTACTTAAAATTTCTCATTCCATAAGTATTTTTATATTTAGGCAAAACATACATTTCCGAATCCTTGAGAGGTCTCAAGTTTTGCTTTCTTTCATACAATTTTAGATTGCTGATATTATGATGTTCATCTTTAAGAATAGCTAATTTTATTTTACTATGAATTGGTAACACTTGACAGAACTTAAATAATTCAGAGTAGTTTTCCTTATATTTTGATCTTATGTGACTTGGAACAATAGTTTTCAAGATTCGTATTTGTAATTTGTAAATATTATCTAAAAGTGTCTTATAAGTTCTGCCATAGCTGCTTATACCATAATCAATTACAGAATCAACCATAGCTAGATACAAGAGTCTTAAAACCTGATATGGAATTTTGAATCTAAGAATATAAATTTTGCCCAGGAATGCCCTTAGTTTGTTACAAATATGCATTATATGGGAATCCCAATTTAATCTGTTATCTATTATTAATCCAATATAAGTGTGATTGCGAACAAATTCAATTGTTTGACAATTACAAAGTTTGATCTTATTATGCAAGCAGTCATGCTCATGGGCCACAATGCTGGGTACATACTCATTTCTATTGTGACTTGAATGGATGTGGATGGCTTTTGTCTTTTGTGCATTAATTACTAACCCAGCATCATGAGACCATTTGCATAACAAATCCAAGTTATTTTGCATCTCTTTTTCAGCTTTTTGTAAATCTTTATTGTGTACAATTAAGCATGTATCATCAGCAAACTGATACACAGATCCATTTTTGATTACATTGCACATGTCATTAACAAATAGTAGATATATGGTTGGGCCGATAATTGAACCTTGAGCCGTGCCCTTTTCAGTTCTAGCTCCATTACTCAACTGGTTTGCGACTTTAACGTAGGTATATCTATCACTATGATAACTCATTAACAACCTTTGAAGAGGTCCCTGAATACCACTGTTTTCTAATTTTGTATATAGTGTTTTATAATTAATCATATCAAATGCTTTACTAAAATCAATAAAAACAACAAGTACATGCTCTTTATTGTTCATGTACTCGTTGATTTCATTGGTAACTTTACATAAAAGTTGGGAGGTACTACGGTGTCTTTGAAAGCCAAACTGATTTTTGTTTATAATATTATTTTTATCGAGATGTTTGTTTATTTCATTTCCAAAGTATCTCTCAACTATTTTATCTATACATGATAGTATGTTTATAGGTCTATAATTGTGGTATTCTTTATGGCAACCCTTTTTATAAATAGGTCTTATAATACCTATCTTAAGTTTCTCAGGGAAGCTGGATGTATCAATGCATGAGTTTATAAGTTTTGTGATTATCGGGGTTATTAAATTATTAATTGATTTTATGTCTGATGCACGTATTTTGTCGTACCCAGGACTTTTACTAATATTTAACTGATTAATTATTCTAAAAACTTGTTCGTTGGTAATATGTTTTAGTCGCATTGATACCTCCGGCTCACACTGATATAATAAGGGGTCTAACAATTGCCTATGACATGATGTTGAGATATTATATACACTGTTTTGGAATTCCTTTTCAAAGTTGTTAGCAATATCTTTTTCATTTAAATTAAAAGCTTTCAGGATCATATCATCAGTTGACGATTTTATATTACCACATATTTCGTTAATTAAATACCAAAGTTTTTTAGGATTTTTAAAATTTTTTAGTATTTCCTTTTTAATAAATTTATTTTTTGCTTTATTTATACACTTGTTAGTCTTATTTCTATATGAGTTATAAAGTAGCCTTTTATTTATATTATTGGGATCTTTTTTCCATATTTTATACAGTTTATTACGTTGTTTACACATTTTTTTTAATTTATTATTTATCCATTTGCAGTGTTTCCTATCTTTATTGCGGATAACATATGATTTAGTACATTTTGAATATATTTGACAAAAGGTGTTTTCAATAAAGTTGTAAATATCATCGGGAGATGTGAACACACCTGCCGAACCCCAGTCAGTCCGTTTCAACTCGTCAATCACTTGCTTACTATCAGTGTTTTGCGGGTTATATAAAATATTTCAAGTATATTAATACGTTGCTGGTAATGTAATCTCAACATTGGAAGTGATTCAAAACCCTCTAAAATGTTTTATTTTTTTGTACAAATGCCATGATTCTTTGAATCCTTACTGTAACCTCTTAAATTTTTTATTATTAACGTAACGTTTTTTTTTTTTGGATCCAAACATTCCCCAGAAATTATATGCTCGCGTCGTCAAGATCATATCATTGCCTTTCAAGTTTCTACGTTGCTTGCTTGGTCTTCAAGTAAAACCTTTTTGACAGACGAACGGACAACAGAGTAATCTTATAAGGGTTCCGTTTTTTCTTTTAAGTCCGGCATTCTAAAAACATTTTTAATTCATTTTTGAAGGATTTCTGAACTGGATTCAAAGGTTACACAGATACGAACGATAGAGAATGTCATTCAAAGCTGAAGTCAGTTTTGAGTCGAGATTAAATCAGTTGAATTTGGAACCTGCGCCAATGATATTATGTTTATTTTCGATTAACAAGATCTATTCTTGAGACTTGATCTCGTTCTATATAGGACTTAACTGCAGGCCGTGTCCGCCCAAGCATCTGCTTTAGTTTACGACTTAAACTTAGTCGCGCACACGTGGCTAGTGGCTTAACAAAAAATGCCAATTTGTGCCATTATCCTGATTCCTGATACACACATTGTTTGTTCAAGAAGCAATCTATAAAACTATGCCATTTTAATCTGAGTTTTGGAAATTGTCCAGTCTGGATATAAGTGTGTGCCTTGACTCGAATGCTGGATAAGCAGTTGTTTTTTTTTAATTGAACAGGCAACAAATGCTAGAACACTTCGCGGAGTGCATCAAGATGTCGAAGGGGCCGCGTCAAGAGTCGATACAAGTGAATGTGTTCACGGCGTTGTTGCTGGCTTTGAGAACTCTCGCCGACTTGAAGAGCTCGCTAGGACAAGAGGCTGTTAAGAATATCGCTATCGATCTCATTATTGTAAGTTGTATTGCTAAGATTATAGAGTGTGTTATCGCTAGTGAGACCACAAGTTTTATTTTAGCAACTTTTTATCCTACCTTCTCGATTTAGGCAAGCTCTGATTTCAGATTGTTTCTGTGGTTTGCGTAAAAGTTTTGATTGTTTAACGTTTCATATTATTATTCACTGCACTGGAAGTACAGAACAATATGATCAACTTCTACTATGGGACCGTCTCTGAAATCAAACTTTTCTTGCAAACGGTCAACTTTGCTTGATCAAAATGTATTTCCATTTGCAAATTTCGTCGGCAAGTGACTATAATTGCAGTGATTGGACTAATATCGTGTGGAATATTATTATGGTAATATTGGTGACATTGATTGATTTTTTTACTATGTATATTGTATAGGCCTGTCTTTGACCAAACTCTCACCATGGTAAGTGATGATGTGGCCGAACGCGGTAACCACAAAGCCTAGAAGGAATTGGCTCTGAAGTGCTGATATATGACTTATCGGAACACACCGATAAGTACTTGGCGACAGATTTTAATCTTGAGGGTGGTAGACAGCCAGATGGGTACCACAAAGTACCCTACCACCGTGCTATGGTGTCCTCGCGATGTTTTCCTTCAGCGATAGCTCAAGCTCATTGTAGGAGGCCTTCGGCTTGGTATCCGACGTCACTACCACTGAGCTATCATCGCCTCAAAAGTTAAGTTTGAGGAGCTATGTGTGACTTTGCCATCAGGTGGGCTGTATTGTGACACGTGTATATTCTAGAACGGTCTATCAGCAAACAGCGGTACAGTACGCGCTGCAGCGGCTGCATGCGCGGGTCGTCTATGCGGGTGTATATCGGAGGGAGAGAGCCAAGCGCTGAGCGAGCGTGTGATTGCCCTCGCGCGCTCGGCTGTCAACCGGCCGGTCCGCGCAGCCGCTGCAGCGGCCGTCGGCGCCGTGCAGCGAGCGCGAGGCGCTACCTCTAGCGCTGCAGCGCTGCCGGTGCTGAGGGCACTCGCGCAGGATACTGCCGCTGTTGAGGTCCAGGTATGTAGAAGGAACAGACGGTAATATTTGGTTTTTAGGATTCCGTACCCAATGGGTCTCATCGGGACCCTATTACGAAGCCTCCGCTGTTCGTTCGTCCATCCGTCCGTCCGTCTGTCGTTCAGTGGTTTGTATGTCGTGAACCGTAATAGGTACACTGTTGAAATTTTCACAGAATGTGTAATAATAATATTGCTGCTATAACAGCACATAATAAAAATTAAAGGGCGCCCCAATACACTTCTTGACGGAACCCTTTGTGTGCGAGTCCAACTCGCAATTGGCCGGTTTTCTGTGTTTTTAGAACAGTAACAAAATACTAGTCAATATACATATAGAAAGAATAAACATATTTGGTCAAATTACTTTGAATTTTAATTTTCGTGCATTGAGAATTTTTCGCGATATTGTCCCTCACAGAAAAACGGTCAATTCATTCATTTGTGTGAAACGCATAAATAACTGGAGATAAACTCGCCATCGAGAGTCAAGGTGAGGCATTGGCAGTAAGCCTAGATGTGGCGAAGGCGTTCGATCGGGTCTGGCACTGGGGTCTTCTAACGAAGTTACCAGTATACGGGCTTCCCGAGGGATTATGCAAATGGGTTGCCAGCTTTCTGTCCAGCAGATGCATAAGAGCCGTCGTTGACGGTAGCTGCTCCGACAGCATGGACATAAATGCCGGCGTCCCGCAAGGCTCTGTGCTGTCCCCAACACTGTTCCTACTGCATATCAATGATATGCTGTCTATTGACGGCGTTCATTGTTATGCGGACGACAGTACAGGGGACGCTTATTACACGGGCCGTGCTATTATCCCTCGTTCCGAGGTGGAGGAAAGCCGCGAACGGCTGTTGTCTGAAATCGAGAGTACACTAACTAGTGTCTCCGATTGGGGCAGACTAAACCTAGTCCATTTCAACCCCACTAAGACTCAAGCCTGCGCGTTCACCGCTAAGAAAACCCCATTTGCTGTGGCTCCACAGTTCCAGAACACGTCCCTGAACATCAGCAAAAGCATCGGGATCCTTGGCGTCGACATTTCTAGCGACGTTTTGTTCCGAAGTCACTTAGAAGACAAGATTAAGCTGGCATCCAAAAAGCTCGGAGTGCTCAACAGAGCGAGGCAGTACTTCACATCGGGGCAAAGGCTGCAACTTTACAAGTCGCAAGTCCGGCCTCATATGGAGTACTGCTGTCATCTATGGGCGAGGGCACCTGGATACCAGCTTGATCCTTTAGACTCGGTTCAACGACGTGCCATCAGAATTGTCGACGATCCCGAGCTCACAAGCGGTTTAGAGCCCCTCAGTCTGAGGAGAGACTTTGCCTCCTTATGTGTGTTCTACCGCTTGTACAACGAACGGTGTTCTGAAGAATTGTTTAAGATGATGCCCACGGCTACTTTCTACCATCGCAACTCTCGCCATCGACGGGGAGTCCATCGTCACATATTGAAACCTGAATTGTTTCGTACTGTGCGGGCTCAAAGGAGCTTCCTTCCGCGGACGCTCAGACTGTGGAATGAGCTCCCCGCCGTGGTTTTCCCAATGGAGTACAGCATGGGGTTCTTCAAAAGGGGTGTGAAGAGATTTCTGCAGGGTCGGCAACGCGCGCGTGATACCCCTGGTTTTGCAAGCGTCCATAGGCTACGGTAACCGCTTACCATCAGGCGGGCCGTATGCTTGTTTGGCATCTAAGTGGTATAAAAAAAAAAAAAAAAAAACTTGCTTTTTTAAACGATTATCACAACTATATTTAAATGCTTCTCATGCAGGTTTGGTCGCTATATGCGCTATCAGTACTGGCCGACGCTTCAGGCCCAATGTTCCGCAGCCATGTGGAATCTACACTCAACTTAGCATTGAAGTTACTGTTCAGTGCACCTCCATATTTGGAAGACTTACATCGCAGCATCGGGAGGTTGCTCTCAGCGTTGATTACTGTCGTTGGACCGGAGTTACAAGGTAAGGTGTATATTTAGGCTGGGTGTGGCGTCAAATTTTGGGGCGTCAAGGTTTGCTTTTCGATTATAGTTATGAAGTTAGGAAACGTGTGCATATTGTAAGTTTTTTGAAGAAGTACAGGCAGGCTTTCTGTCGACATTTCCAAAATAAAGTATAAGTGGAGCTGGGAAATGTATTTTTGTTTTTATTAATGAAAATCTTACCAACTCATATTTGCTATAATTAAGAAAAAAAAAACAAAAATATTTTCCATGAAAAAGTTCTAGATTTTTATCGCTCAGTAGAGGATCGAATCCCAAATAAAAAAAAATAATGTTTAGCTAAATAAATGACACCATTTCATGAACATAATTTACAAAATCTGTGATGTATTGTATGTCTGAACAATAGTGTATTCAAGTATGTGGTTTTCATTTTATAATTACTCTTATAAATGTTGTGTCTAGGATAGTTATTCTTTTAGATTTTCATATCTTCTCTGTCTTGATTAACTCTCTTCTCTAACTTTATCTTTAATATTATAAATTCGCATGTGAGTGTTTTACCTTTTCAATACAAAACAAATAAAAAAGTCACATTAGGGTACAGCCATTCAGAAGACCCATAAAAGATGGTTTGTTACTATGGTAGGTTTAGACTTTGGACTGTGTCACTATGGAATCGAGAACATTCAGCCTTAATACATTTTGGGCCTGTTTTCAATGTGCCTATGGACGAAATTGAGTAGACGGAACCATCGAAAAAAGTTGACAAATCTGATTTTTGTTGGCTTGATCTGCATACACATGGGTTTAATTATTATTAAATTGTTTATAATTACCAGTACCCCTAGACAATTTGGCTAGGATTTAGCGTATACTTATGTCAATCTCGTACATTTTGTAACGTTTCTATCCGCGCAAACGCAATGAAATGTACTTTGTCTAGGGGTACAGATGTAAATTTATCATAAATCATACAACTTTCGTGTCAATGATTCTTCAAAATAATAACTAGTATACTTAATTTTCTTCTGGCCAACACTTTCAGAAATGGCCCAAATATGCATGAACTCGTTCGCTAAATGGTGGTTGTTTATGTCAGGAAAGTATACTGTGCTGTTTGTTACCGCTTTGGAATTATTTATGGCACTATTAGATTCAAGTCAGAGTTCATTGTTGGGCACAGCGCAGCATCGATTCTACTCCTATAGACATGACTGTAGTTCTTCTGGTTTTTTTAATTATGTAGTTCTTTTTACATTACACATTCACGTTGAAGGTGGATAGCACAGTATTTCAATGAGATTTCTTTTTATTTTATTAAGGTAAGAAACAAGTATACAATAAAAAAAAATGGTTTTCACAATCAAGATGAAAATTAACCCAATATATAAAATGTACTCTGTGTCAACCACAAATGTGTTGTTGAGAGCCAATTCTAATTGATGCTTTGTGTGCTTCGGTCATATAAAATGTTGTGTCTAATAATTATTTGTATTATTATTATATATTGACGGGCCAGTTGGCATGGTTGGTAAGACCCCTATCGCAGGACATATATTTGTGTGCATGAAAATGTCTGCATGTCTGAGTCTGGGTGTAATAATATGTATAATATCAGTTATCTGGTTTCCATAGTGCAAGCTTAGTTTGGGATCAGATAGCCGTGTTTGAAGAATGTCCCAGGGCCCATAAAATTTATTTAAAAAAAAATCTTTTTTTAAATTCGTTTTGAATACATGCTTTTTTCGTTGACTGTACTCGTATTGTAATCCAATATACTAATGTATATCAAATATCAAGTTATTTGGACCACTGGAAGTGGGTGAAACTCGACGTGCAAGATTCCACCCAAAAATCAAAATCAAAAAGTTTGGCCCTGATAAGGCACTTATGAACGTTAATAAATGATTCTACACCAGTTCCAAATACAACTTGAACTAAGAAGACTCCGGCAAGACCCTAACAAACATATACATACATTGAAAGTTAAATAAAATCTTGAAAAAAATGTATCGTTTTATACGCAGTGGTAGCAGTAGGGCGTTTCGTATGCGCGTGCGCAGCGCTCGCGGAGTGCGGGTGGGGCTCGGCCCGCGCCGAGGCGGTCGGGTGTCTGCAACAGCTGCAGATGTTCGCGCCGCAACATATCAACCTGCACACGCTCGTGCCGCAGCTATGTGTGAGTACCTTATGTGGATTTAATAATAAGTCCCGCAAATTACTAATGCGCTGGAACCATATCTCATTAGCGTTCGCGTGACGTCAACTTAAACTAAAACATACACTCATCTAGGCTTAACTGTCCGTAGCTGACGACAAAATGACGTCACCAAAATGGCGGCCAGGCGCATTAGCAATTTGCGGGGCTTATATATCATGTACCATTTCAGAGATTTAATTGACAATATGTGAAGAAGAGTAAGAGCGTTTTCACACGAGACGATAACGACACAATTTTGTCGTGACGATAAACGACCGACGATAATTGGCAAACGGTCGTGTCGTCGTTCGTTTTCACACGAGGAACGATACCGCACCGCGACCGTAACGACAGTTACAAATATTAATTTTGGCGACTAAACGTCCATCATGTGGCCAAATTTCAATCGCCGGCAACTTAACTTAGCTTTTTTGAATTGACTTTTTTTTTTCCATGATAAAACCACTAGAAAACTCAGTACACCAGTAAACAAACACCATTCAAAACAAACAGCGAGGTTACAAGAAGTGTCGTTATCGTTATCGTGTAGTTCGCCGTGTAAAGTGCTGACGTTTTTCAATACATTTCGAAGGTCCGCTAAATCGCCACATTTAAAAAATCGTCACGATCTAGCCGAACCGACTTAAGATTAGTTTAATATGAATTTCATCATATTTCCCTTTTGATGTTTATCTTGTACCTTACGATAAGTGGTTAGAACTAAATTTGTTCATATAACTTGCTAAACATCTCCAATCAAAAAGTAGTATATATGTGTGTAATATATCAGTAATCAGGTTTCCATGGTACAAGCTCTGCTTAGTTTGGGATCGATCAGCCGTGTGTGAGAAATGAGGAATGTCCCAGGATACTTATTTATATAAGAAAACATAGATTAAGTAAATTATTTTTACATGAATGTGGCTGGTAAATAGTGAATGACAGTTTCTAACTAACAAGTCTTTAGGGTAGCTTTCTACTATCCATTTTAACCCGTCAATAAGATCGCTTAAAAACAGCAAATTTGTGCTAAACTAGGAAAAATGTATCCCACGTCATCTCTGGTGGAAAACAACCCGTGATGCTTACATTATTGAACGTTTTCCAGCGAGATCTATCAAGCCCCGACTTGATCGTGCGTCGCGCGGCGCTGTGTTGCCTCCGACAACTGTCGCAGAAGGAAGCCGCCGAAGTGTGCCGACATGCGCTCGTTGCCAAAGATCACGTGCCTGCTAAGGTTTATAGTGGTATGTATGATTTCTTTATTCTGACAAAATAACATTTGAAATTGTACTTTGCTTATTAATTTTTTGCCATTTATATTTAGTAATTAATTATAAGAATTTTATTTAAGCTGCTACATAAACCGTCTTTCATTCTGTTTGGTTGGTTATACGCGGTCTTAAAAAGGGAGAAGTTCGTCCCTACTCGTGATCGTGTTTTCACTGACAATACCACTTGCCGCCAGTTTATACCCTAAAATCCTAATATGATGAGGCGATTAGGTTGATTACAGCTTGTAGGGATTAGTACGAAGAAAACAACGTGTACAATTTTGGTTTATTAAAAATGATTACTCCACCACGCCTGCCCACTTCGAATTGGTGTAGTAGGCTAGTGGTCAATCTACAGTTGGAATTTTTCAACCCTCCTACGAGGCATCCAACTAGCTTAACGACTATCACAATTAAGTGATAACTGGGACCAACGGCTTTACGTGGCTTGCGAAGCACGGAAACGCTTGATTTGAAATACGACTAGGTACCGGCCACACCGGTGGTAGCTTAACTTTGCCGAACGAAGGAACGGCTAATCATGCTTCACCACGAGCGCATCATAGCTAATATTTACATGAATTTATTTTCACAGGGGTAGTAATAACAGAGACGGGTCTACCGGGAGCCCTATTTGCATATCTGGACATGGAGCGCGACCCCACAGCGATGTCTTACGCGCGCGACACATTGACGTGTTGTCTACTCGCTGCGGCTGGAGCACGGGCTATTAAAGACTGGCTAGCCCTTGCTAAGCGTGTGCTTACTATTCGATTGGGTAAGTGGAATGAACTATAACATTACTATCCCTGTAAATTCTTGATGTGTGTGTAGAACGCCAAGAGAAAAAATAGAGAACAGAAAAGTCACAGTCATTAATGAATGAAATGGGTAGAATGTGCCAGGATATTTATTATTAATATTATGTAAGAGCATAAGAACCTAATTCTCGTCCATTCATAAACTAAATAAGCTTCCCGCCTCACGTTTTAATTTGCAATCACTCTTTTTCTTCTTCTTATTTTTAAGTTTGGCAACCAAGGCCTAATTTCATTTCTGCCAGTGTCGAGTTATATTATAGTTTCCAGTCACAATAAATCACTTTCACATATAGTCCTCAGTCAGTCACCGTCCATAAAAGTCATGTTTTACTACAATGGTGGTCATTGTACTAAATCTCTTCACGGACTTTTTGAGACAACTTGAAAAGTCACGGTACACGTAATTCAATTCATTTCACTTCACTGGTGCAAATGGATTGATCTTTTTTGGATAAAATACCACCGATATATGCAATAAAACTCAAAATACACGAATAAATGAAAATAAAAACGAAAACGCAAAATCACTCTGCAAGTTCCCGCCAAAAAGTCCTTTCAATCACTCATTTTACCCCCTAGGGAACTCATGGAATATTCCCGCCAAGTCTCTTGATCCACAGGTTGAGGCGGTTCATTGTCTGTCTGTCAATCAGACAGTCACGTTATTAAATAAGATTAGATATAAACAAATAGTATTTAATTCAGAGGACAGCAACAACCCTGAGATGGACTTCGACGCGGAAGGTGACGATGATCAGGTAGAGTTCCACGCTGAGTCCGAACAGTCTACACATCCCGTCGTACAATCTAGATGGCCCACTAGGGTAAGTTTATACTGTCTTTATTCTACGACTTTAAAAATACAATGTTTTAATTAAACATACTAAACATCAAACTCTTCTCAGGTGTTTGCAATGGAGTGCATTCAGAAGATAATGGGTGCGTGTGAGGCGAGTGGTGATAATGCTCACTTCGACCTCGATAAAGCTAAGACGAAACTACAGAATGAGCCCAATGGTATGTGTATTAGAGTTCACAATGTTTCAATACAGTAGTCCTGATAACTTAAGTAAGAAAGCTACAAAAATATTGCCATTTTAATAAGCCACTTATTCAGTCATGAACCAAAAAGAGACATATATAGTGCGGCAACAAGAGACACTAGTCAAAAGTGACTACTTAGCTCAATCCAGGATAAGAGCAAATAGGAAGACAATTCTGTATTTCGTTAAATACTTGTTTTTTTTTAGTGCCCTATTTTACTGTGCTATTATATTATTTCTTCTGGATTCAATGTAATTCAGGCTTCAGATGAAATTTTTATCCATTGACCGCATGCTGAGTAGCGAGAATTTAGCAGTAATAGAGCTGCGGTATTCTGTTAGGTGGAGGCACTACCTCAGTTGCGTTGCTCTTTGAGAGAAATAACGTGTTCTACCCTGACTTGATGTGAAGATTGCTTCATTTTACCAATAAACCTCTCGTAGGCGACTACCTCTCGCTCCACCTCTCGGATTTGGTCCGCATGGCGTTCGTGGGCGCGACGGGCGAGTCGGACGCGCTGCGACTGTGCGGCCTGCGCACGCTGCAGATGATCATCCAGCAGTTCGCGCGCGCGCCCGAGCCCGACTTCCCCGGACACTTGCTGCTCGAGCAGTATCAGGCGCAGGTATGTCATGGTGACTACCTCTCGCTCCACCGTTCGTGGGCGCGACGGGCGAGTCGGACGCGCTGCGACTGTGCGGCCTGCGCACGCTGCAGATGATCATCCAGCAGTTCGCGCGCGCGCCCGAGCCCGACTTCCCCGGACACTTGCTGCTCGAGCAGTATCAGGCGCAGGTATGTCATGGTGACTACCTCTCGCTCCACCGTTCGTGGGCGCGACGGGCGAGTCGGACGCGCTGCGACTGTGCGGCCTGCGCACGCTGCAGATGATCATCCAGCAGTTCGCGCGCGCGCCCGAGCCCGACTTCCCCGGACACTTGCTGCTCGAGCAGTATCAGGCGCAGGTATGTCATGGTGACTACCTCTCGCTCCACCGTTCGTGGGCGCGACGGGCGAGTCGGACGCGCTGCGACTGTGCGGCCTGCGCACGCTGCAGATGATCATCCAGCAGTTCGCGCGCGCGCCCGAGCCCGACTTCCCCGGACACTTGCTGCTCGAGCAGTATCAGGCGCAGGTATGTCATGGTGACTACCTCTCGCTCCACCGTTCGTGGGCGCGACGGGCGAGTCGGACGCGCTGCGACTGTGCGGCCTGCGCACGCTGCAGATGATCATCCAGCAGTTCGCGCGCGCGCCCGAGCCCGACTTCCCCGGACACTTGCTGCTCGAGCAGTATCAGGCGCAGGTATGTCATGGTGACTACCTCTCGCTCCACCGTTCGTGGGCGCGACGGGCGAGTCGGACGCGCTGCGACTGTGCGGCCTGCGCACGCTGCAGATGATCATCCAGCAGTTCGCGCGCGCGCCCGAGCCCGACTTCCCCGGACACTTGCTGCTCGAGCAGTATCAGGCGCAGGTATGTCATGGTGACTACCTCTCGCTCCACCGTTCGTGGGCGCGACGGGCGAGTCGGACGCGCTGCGACTGTGCGGCCTGCGCACGCTGCAGATGATCATCCAGCAGTTCGCGCGCGCGCCCGAGCCCGACTTCCCCGGACACTTGCTGCTCGAGCAGTATCAGGCGCAGGTATGTCATGGTGACTACCTCTCGCTCCACCGTTCGTGGGCGCGACGGGCGAGTCGGACGCGCTGCGACTGTGCGGCCTGCGCACGCTGCAGATGATCATCCAGCAGTTCGCGCGCGCGCCCGAGCCCGACTTCCCCGGACACTTGCTGCTCGAGCAGTATCAGGCGCAGGTATGTCATGGTGACTACCTCTCGCTCCACCGTTCGTGGGCGCGACGGGCGAGTCGGACGCGCTGCGACTGTGCGGCCTGCGCACGCTGCAGATGATCATCCAGCAGTTCGCGCGCGCGCCCGAGCCCGACTTCCCCGGACACTTGCTGCTCGAGCAGTATCAGGCGCAGGTATGTCATGGTGACTACCTCTCGCTCCACCGTTCGTGGGCGCGACGGGCGAGTCGGACGCGCTGCGACTGTGCGGCCTGCGCACGCTGCAGATGATCATCCAGCAGTTCGCGCGCGCGCCCGAGCCCGACTTCCCCGGACACTTGCTGCTCGAGCAGTATCAGGCGCAGGTATGTCATGGTGACTACCTCTCGCTCCACCGTTCGTGGGCGCGACGGGCGAGTCGGACGCGCTGCGACTGTGCGGCCTGCGCACGCTGCAGATGATCATCCAGCAGTTCGCGCGCGCGCCCGAGCCCGACTTCCCCGGACACTTGCTGCTCGAGCAGTATCAGGCGCAGGTATGTCATGGTGACTACCTCTCGCTCCACCGTTCGTGGGCGCGACGGGCGAGTCGGACGCGCTGCGACTGTGCGGCCTGCGCACGCTGCAGATGATCATCCAGCAGTTCGCGCGCGCGCCCGAGCCCGACTTCCCCGGACACTTGCTGCTCGAGCAGTATCAGGCGCAGGTATGTCATGGTGACTACCTCTCGCTCCACCGTTCGTGGGCGCGACGGGCGAGTCGGACGCGCTGCGACTGTGCGGCCTGCGCACGCTGCAGATGATCATCCAGCAGTTCGCGCGCGCGCCCGAGCCCGACTTCCCCGGACACTTGCTGCTCGAGCAGTATCAGGCGCAGGTATGTCATGAACTCGGGGACGGTTAGCGCCGTACTTGTGCGGATGCATCACTTGGAGTCTATTGCATTTATGTGACCTACCTACATACTATTTTGATGCCCGCCTCATGGTTACCGTAGATTATAAACCATATATCATTCGCGCGTTGCCGACCTTTGAATAATCTATTCACATCCAGAAGGGGTCTGAAGAATATTTATTTTTATTTATTTATTTATTTATTGTAGGAAGACCAACAGCTGTACAATAATAAACATAAAAAATATGAATAGTTATTAGGAAGCCAATAACAGGTCTTCACGGATATATGCCAGTATAAGATCTATATCTGTGACCATTCACGTAACACACATTATAGAAATATTAATAACATATTATTAACACATTAGCACAAACTTAACACCAAAAAAATATAAATAATAACTACTGAAACACAATTCACATGCACTGCATTATTTGAAAAAGTCATTGCTTAGTATTCGCCTCGCCGATATCACGCTTGTGCAGAAAAGGTCTAAATCGTGTTGCCTAACGAACGTGTTGAAGTTGTTGCTTGCTCTCCACATAAAAGAATTTTGTCTATAATTAGAATGGACAAGTGTAATAGAAGCGTTTTACCTGAAAATAAAACGCATATTAAATACTTACCTTATTTGAAACCTTATATATTGAGAGCGGCCTTCCTTGTTTTCTGCTCTATACTTCCTTCTTTGTCTACCCTAATATTGCCGTCTCGCTCGCACATCTCCCCACCATCCACCCAG
The DNA here is from genome assembly GCA_947623365.1 of Achlya flavicornis. Lineage (NCBI taxonomy): Eukaryota > Metazoa > Arthropoda > Insecta > Lepidoptera > Drepanidae > Achlya > Achlya flavicornis. The sequence goes on from OX392488.1 coordinate 7,696,908, forward strand.
GCAGAGCGCGAGCTTGAGCCACGCGCGCTATCTCGTCATTGAGTCGAAATACCAGGCAGAACTAAAAATTAAGGTTTCAAATAAGGTAAGTATTTAATATGCGTTTTATTTTCAGGTAAAACGCTTCTATTAAAACTTGACCGTTATTTGAAACCTTATATATTGAGACGTGTTTGTTATCGCCTGGTGAAAGTGGATGCCAATGTGATTTTATGCTTGTAGCATAAAGTTATTTGTGACACAGGTAAGTACCTGTGATTTCTCCAGTATAGGTCATACGCGTACAGACTTCTGTGTGAGTCTGAAGGTATCGTGAGAGAGAATAGGTATCAAAAAATACTAAGATGTGCGAGGTACTGTAATTTTATTTATGAAGTACAAACGAAAATATGTAGGTGTGCAAATATTATGGTATGTAAACATGCTAGAAGCAAAGATCTTAATCAAATCATTGATGAGTATAAAAACATGTATCGTATATGATTGAAAAGCAACATTCAAGTATTTAATTAATCATGCGAAGATAATATAATCCCGCGATTAGTGGCTTATTATCAGCTATTTAACTGTCTGAAAGGATTGCAGATCTCTAATGGGCATGTGACCAGATTAGGTGGATCTGAACTGATTATGCCAGCACCAGCGATGAAATATTCTATTTCGCACCCTGTTAAAGATGTAGCAGGTCTTCTCAATAGTTGGTGCATTTTGCTGTGTTACGTCTAGCGTATAAAAGGTGAATACAATCTGTACACACAGTAACGGATAGCTAAATGTTTTGCTACAGTCTATGTACCGACATTATTATTCTCCGACACGTGTAGGTAGGTACATCATATATTATAATCAAAACGTTAATTACATACAGTACATTTTTACTTTCATGTGGTATTTTGTTATAATCACCAGCAATATTACTGCATAAACATTAACCAGAAATATAAGTTCTAAAGTCCGATCAAAAGTAACATAATTACTTTTACCTGTTCTAAAACTGGACAGTGACGTCATGTAGGTACAAGGCTATTTAAACCAAGTACAAGGTTGAAGGCAACCTTAACACATTACAAAATTAAGACAACGCTGTGTCAGTCTGGATATACATAATTCGTTACTTAAATTTTATATATGTTTCTAAAAATGACACGAGTCAATCGACTATCTATCGTATCAATATATCCAAAATATGTCCAACCCACACATGAGAACTCAAAACTGCATAAATTTGATACCACTGACTTATTCAGCATAATGAACATTCATCTAAGTAGTATAAGAAGCAGGTAGTTAATAACTTTATTAGTACAGGAGTCATTGTGACAAATGGACTACATATGTTTGTTCATTTTATTTCAAACAAGCTACGGTTAACAAAGATGCCATGATTACAACAAGCGATCCAATACTCATATTTCTATAATTCCAGACCATCTTATGGTACCTACTTGGAGGTAGAAAAACCCCCCATGTATAGCGCTGTATTGTGAATGGGGCTGCCAAAATTCTGAACTTGGGTCTGCCCTCAAAAATACTATGAATTACTTACTAAAATTTTGTTTCGAGCCAATTTAGCTGAGGTAGCCTAGCAGTTTAGAGATTAAACAAAGTAGAGGGTAATTTTATACTAGATGGTAATTCCACGAGTAAGAAAACAAAGGTGCTTTTTTCTTCTTAAAACATTTATTCATGCTTTAGTCTAAAGACAAAACTTTCAACTAAGTACATTACATATTATTGTGCAGGCGTATACGCTGTGTAAGTGCTCCTCTAACAGTAGTTGGTAATCAGTAACAATAGATGAGGATCTAATATATGAAAGAAATTGGAATGTTACATACATATGACGATGATACGGTTCATCAGATGATTGTCACCTCATTCCGAACATCGGTGACGTTTAATTTAGATTTTGTCATGCTTTCGAGATAGCGATCGAGATAGGAGTCCTTTGTTATTGCAATGCAAAATTTTCTTGGCTAGACAACCAACAAAACTTTCCTTAAAACTGCTCGACTGTTTATTGCGTTTACAGGCTTCATCTGATTATATATATCAATAGGAAATGAGATGGCGGTTGCAGTTGAATCAAAAAGTATGCTGAATCACGGTAGTGCAGACTCTTTTAGGATATTACAAAGCTCGATAAGTTAATTAGACCGATTAGGCTCTAAGGTGATTTTGAAAGAAAATCAATAATATTTCTAGTATTCCATTGAACCCCCAAAAACACTGCGAGGGTGGGTAAATTTGTCAACATAGTGTAAGCTACACAGAGTAGCTACTACAGAGTAGTAAAATTTTATTCATTCTTGTTTTAGAATTAAAACATAACGCCTTTGGTAGGCAGGAGAAAGTCATTCAAATAATCGATAATAGGTATTCCTTATTCCCTATGTTTGTTACCCAATTGGTTAAATTAAACAAACAACTTTTGGCTGAGACAGAAAGGTAGGCAAGTTATCTATGTATAATATTGTTGCCATTATTGGTCATAGATTCGTATGTGTGTCGCACACATTTACTAATGAAAACATGCCTGAGATCTGAATCTTGCACAACCAGTCGGGGTTGAAATAAATCAGCGATACGGTAAACATTTAATCCTTAATCACACGTTATGATAGGTCAGTCAGTGAGATTTTTATTATATTCTTTGCATTTTTTTTTTTTTTTTTTTTTTAGCCACCACTTTTTAGCATCAGCAGACTATGTTCAATGGTGCGGGTTTAACTTGATATCTGATACCACAGTACTGAACCAAATGACTTGACATTACCAACGGTTTTTGGTAAAACAATACGCATCGACCGTGTTTTATATTATTTTCAGTATAAAAACCGGGGGTGCTTAGATGTCACCCTGCTGGTGGAATAGAATTTATTGTCCCGCTTTGAAATTATTAAGTGTCAATCTTTAAGCACCTTGCGGGTATGGCAAGACCCCTGCGAGGGTTAAATATATAAGAACAAGTCCGTAAGGGCACCACATCCAAGTCAGGGGCTTAAGAGTAACTGTAAGGGTAACATGTTACAGTTGCTTGCCCCTGTGAGATTTGATAATGATGGGAAATATGCGTAGAGGCATCTCAGCATAGGACTTGTCAAATGTACATTTAAAACCAACTATTCCCATGTGGGTGGTTATATTAGAGACTGTGCGACAGAACATTTCATCTCCTGCCCTTGCATCGGTTGATTTAGATGGCGATTGTGAAAAGAGGTACAATATCTAGGTAAAGTACCCTGCGTTGAGGGTATATATTTCGAGTCCCTTATCCCTACGAGGCGGGGCTAGATTAAAAATCTGCTTTGACCTGTTTTCAAAGCAGGATCCTTTAATTTTTATTAATTGAAAAGCAAAATAGGTTTTCGAACACCACGCTGCCTTTTTAATCCTTTCTTCATTACTGTGCGTAGAGAAACACCATCCAAACATAGTACCCTGCGAGAGTGTATTCTAAGGACACGCCAAGATTTATATGCGTGAGGCGCGACATTCAAATGACCCTGCGAGGGTCCATTGTGATGTATTTGAAACCACATTCACTTGAAGGGTCCATTTCAAGTCATCTACCCCTGTAAGAGGTGAATTATGATGGAAAATGTGCGAACGGGCAGAAAATCCAAAAGAATACCCAGCGAGTGTACATTTCTGCCCCTGTAAGCGGTTGATTAATATGGGGAATGTTTGTCCAGGCATAACATACAGGAAAATACCTCACGAGGCTACATTTCAACTCATCTGCCCCTTCAAGGGGTTAACTATTATTGGTGTACTTGATTATTATGGGGAATGTGCATACGGAGTAAGGGCACAACATCCAAGAGAATAAATACCCCGCACATTTATCATTTTTCAGTCACTGCCCCTGCGGTGAGTTAATAATAATGGGGAATGTGCGTACCAGCCCAACATCCAAAAAAAATACCCTGCGCGAGTACGTTCTGAGTCACCTGCCCCTGCGCGGGGTTAAAAATAATGGGGAATGTGCGTACGGGCACTAGATCTAAGATAATACCCTGCGCGGGTATGATTTGAGTCACCTGCCCCTGCGCGGGGCTAATAATAATGGGGAATGTGCGTACGGGCACAACATCCACGAAAATACCCTGCGCGGGTATGTTTTGAGTCACCTGGCCCTGCGCGGGTTGGTGTATGGATCAGCTCAGACAAGCTTGCTAAGCAGGAGCATTTGATCCTTTTTATTAGAAGCTAAAATGTTTAACCTTTTTTAAGCATTGTAACTAGGCTAGCATAAATAGCAGGCGAAATCTTCTGGTTAGCGGATCACGATTCCTCATTTGAATAATTTCAGTACAAATAAGTTGTAATAATTCTGATTCACTACATAACACTTTCAATTCTTTATTAAATTAGAATCACCGCTTCATTGCAGGAACCTCAACAGAGGTTTATTTAAGTAAGTAGTAACACACATGCTAGAACAAAAGTTGTTACCGCGGCAAATTTCATAAATATTTAACTATATAATAAATTTACACATGTTATTTAGACGGCACAACTAACCTTTCCGACACTTTAACTGCCTGCGGTCATTATTAATTTTATTTTAGATGCGAGAATCAGATATCATTGGATTTACTTGAGGAGCTTATAGAGTACTACTCGACCCATTGTTACGCTGCCTTTTAGATCATTTTTGCTCAGGGCAATATCCGTTATCACTATTCGCACGTGATTTATACAGTTAGCACTTGATGCAATTTAAATATTAATGTTCAACTGTGAACAAAACAGCAACTAACCTAGGAAAAACCAAGGATAAAAAATTAATAGAAGCAAAATTATCAATAAAAAGTGGGTAGATTAATTAATTTAAGAATTAGTTGTTCAAAGACATGAACATAAAATATCAAAATTAAATTGAAATATCGAACGGTAAAACCGTTAAAATCATATATCATTATTTTAATAAATTAAGAAGGTACAAAGGTATATAAAATATACAAATAACTTACGAGTGCCTAGGCTAGGCTAGGCACAACCGTCCGTTGCAGAAAACAGGACGCCAATGACGAGATAGCGCGCGTGGCTCAAGCTCGCGCTCTGCCTGGGTGGATGGTGGGGAGATGTGCGAGCGAGACGGCAATATTAGGGTAGACAAAGAAGGAAGTATAGAGCAGAAAACAAGGAAGGCCGCTCTCAATATATAAGGTTTCAAATAACGGTCAAGTTTTAATATTAATTATCGGATAGTTACGATACAATCTAGAGGGAGTATTTAAATATATTTTACCAAGTAATTCGGAGCAATCTACTGTATTTGATGCTATTTTCAATAAGTACGAAACATCCGCAATTTCACGCCGCTTAACGAGGGGAAGAAGATGAAATTTCTTACAAATGTTTAAATAGTTAGAGGACTTGTATGGAATTTTTAAACGGAAGCATAAATGCTTGATAAACCTCATTTGAATTCGCTCAAGTCGCACTACATATTTATCATAGCGGGGATTCCAAATTTGAGATGCATATTCTAGTATAGATCGGACAAAGGTACAGTAAAGAATTTTAAATGTTTTTGCATTCTTAAAGCTGGCAGAGAGACGCATTACATACCCCAGTGCTCTAGAAGCCCTATTCACTATATCACTAATATGCCTGTCAAAGAGGAGCTTCGTATCGTGAGTAACTCCTAAATCACGAACAATGTTGCTTCTCTGAAGAGTCTGATTCTTCAGTGTATAATCAGAATATAAAACATATTTTTTTCGGGTATATGTAACTACAGAGCATTTCGAAGGATTGAGATCAAGTTTGTTAATAATACAATAATGATCTAATCGTGTTAAATCTGCCTGAAGACATTGTACATCTGCTAGCGATTTTATAGTGGTAAATATCTTCATATCATCTGCACAACAGAGTAGTTTTGAGTTGAGGAAACAAGCTGAGATATCATTTACAAAGATTGCAAACAGTAAGGGCCCTAGCAATGAGCCTTGAGGAACCCCACTAGCAGTGGCGTGCATTGGTTTTCAGACTAGGTAGGCAGAATAAATCATGGCCATAACACTCTTAGATAGATCATGTTTTTTGACCAGATTCGTAAAATTGTTTAGGTCAGCGTATCATTCCACACACATTTGGTATGATTCATTAGCAAACAAAATACGTAATAACAGAATAATAGATTCGAATAACAGCACCCAGTTAGCCAGGTGTATAATAAACATAATATTCTGTGTTAAAATGTCTAAGATTTTTACCTTTGTTTTGGAGTTGGTCTACAGCAAGTTACCTACTATTTTCAACAAACGAAAACTGACTAAAGGACTAATTTATCAATACATTTTGCATCTTCACCACAAAATTTCTTCATTTCACACAGATACACTTCGCAAAAGCACAATAAGTAAATAACAACAACATTGCAAACAATGTCAGCCAAACCATAAACAAACCAACACAAATAAATTGCGAAGTTATATTTGAGTTGCTCTAATGTTGGTAAACTGTGGTCTTTTTAATTTGGATGGGTTACTTTACTTACAACAGAGTAGGTAAGGTTACTTTTGGTCTATAAATCGCGAATGTCAAATGTCAGTATGCTACGCATAGCAAAAGCGTGATTTATGCTTTCGTCGTATTATCTTAAAGAAGTGTGTGTGTGTGTATGAATATGCCGAAATCGTTTTAGTGTGCGTGAATTTGAGAGGCGAACTCGCGAGTGCATGCGCGGCAAAGTTTGAAATTTCGTATTGAATGTTAGGTTAGAATTTTTATTTAAAGTGGTTATGTAGTTTAATTGAATCAAACTATTATTGTATTGAATCTTATGAGGTAGGCATTGCTTATTTGCCTATATGGAATGCACGCCACTGCCCACTAGGGATGTTAACCCAGCTAGAAATGAAGTTGTTGACAACTACAGCTTGAGACCTGTTGTCAATATAAGATGAGAACCACCTGAATAAGTCACCCCTAATTCCTATGTTCTGCAATTTGACCAAAAGTACCTTATGATCAATTCTGTCGAAAGCTTTGCTATAATCAGTGTACACAACATCAACCTGACTGCCAGCATCCATAGCTTAGATAATCATTGAGTAGGATTAGGTTAGACACAGTAGATCGACCCTTCAGAAAACCGTGTTGCGTAGGGCTAAGGGAGTTCCTAATTGCTGAGTACACTTGATCATAAACAACCCTCTCGAAGACTTTGGAAATGATACATAATTTGGAAACAGGCCTATAGTTCGTCACTTCCGTTTTGGGTCCTTTTTTATGGATGGGTGTTATAAAGGCGGATTTCCAAACGCGAGGAACAGTGGCATCATTCAAGGACTTTCTGAAAAGTAAAGTGATAGGTAATGCAATACTTCTAGCGCACTTTATTAGCAAAATCGAATGAACGTTATCAGGCCCGGCTGATTTAGATGGGTCAAGTTTTTGGAGTAGTTTGATTATTTCCTCAACATTAAGCTCAATAGATGAGATATCAGAAAGAATATGAGCTGATTGGGAGGAGCTAGATAATAGTAAATTCGAACTGGTATCAGAACTAATAAAAGTAGAGTAGAAATAAGATGAAAAAGCATGACAGATTTCTATCTGTCATGCTTTTTCATCTGTGATTCTTCACCACCAGTAGCCAATGCATCTAGGTATGACATGCTATTTGGGACATGATTAAACTTGGATTGCGATTTTACGTAAGACCAAAAATGCTTAGAGTTCTTTCTAATTGAATCCTCTATGAAGGCCAAATAGTGCCTATGAGAATTTGTTTCGAGATCTTTGGCCCTTTCACGCAAGATTTTGAAGGTCTCCCAATCGGATCTATTCCCATAGGTTTTAAATTTACGAAAGTATTTGTGTTTTTCCTTAATAACTTTTTTTAGCGCTGAGTTATACCATTTAGGGTATTTCTCATTATTAATGTTTCTAGTTGGTATATATTTGTTCTTTAACTCATTAACAAAAGTATAAAAATAAGCAACCGCATTGAGGATGCGGTGTGTGAAAGTAAAGAAAATTCCGCCTCCCAGTCAATATCAGATATCTCACTGTTAATTGCATCGTAATTACCCCGACTGTAGACATATTTTACATATTTTTTTGGTTTGAGGTTTGTTAGTTGAATAAATTGCACGTCGACGACTAGCGCTCCATGATGGGGATCGATGGGGACTAGCGGGTCCTCGCACTCCGATACCTTAATGATATCGTTTGATAACGCAAGGTCGAGAATCCTCCCATGCTTATTAAGAACCCCATTGTACTGGCTGAGGCCATGCATGCTTAAGTCGTCAACAAGTGAATACTCATCGCTACTGCACACATTGACGGCAGAAAGAAATACATCATTTTCAGATTTTTTACTAATAATAATATTATATAGTGTAATATACTTATTGTAATATCATTTGGCTGCGGTAGGTGGGTGCGGCAGTCCGTCCGGCATTCTCCGGTGACACAGCGTCGCACGTGACGGCGGCCGCCTGCGACGTTTGCTCCGCCTGGATCGGCTGCGGAGTCGCTAGAGACATCAACGATTTGCGGAGGTACATTGCTTACAATTCATATTTACCTTGATAGTTGACAGTTGCCTGTGTGACATGAAATTGAATCCTGTTCCCTTAAAATAAGGTGCATCTGTTTAATCCATGATTAATTTTGAAATGACGGTTTGTTTGTTACGCCTTCACGCCTCAACTATTCAAAGGATCGTCATGAAATTTGGTATGAAGATAGCCTATGGTATGGAGAAGGACATATTTATCCCGAGAACGCGCGTGAAATCGCGGAGGACAGCTAGTATTATAATAAACTGGTTTATTACATAAATCTGTTATGAACTGAGCTATGGTATAGTTGCTAACAACAAAATATTCTTTTGTAAAAGAATACCAGTACCAAACCTAAGTAATTGATGAAAAGATGAAAAATAATTGAATTTTGTTACAGAGTGCATCAATTGCTGGTGACCAGTTTGGATAAGTTAAACACCAAAGGGAACACAACGTTGATTTACAATGAAAGCATGGCCACTCTAGAAAAACTTTCAATTTTGAAAGCGTGGGCTGAAGTAAGTTATTTATCATGTCACTTATAGCATTTGTTATTTGTTCTACTGAGATGCTTCTAGTTTCTTTTATTTTCACGAAAACTATGAGATTGTGGTCGAATAATAGTCTACTCTTATTAAAAGTATAAAAAATATGAGTAAGGATTAAGTAATCTCATTTTGGTTATTCAAGAATCATAGTAATGTTAACACGCATATAGAGATTTTATATTTTTATGTTACTCTTTATTTGTATAAAATTTTATTTATATTTTGTTTGGTATTGTCCAAATTAATAAAATAAAATACTAGGTCAGAAATAATAATAAATAATCATTTTTAGGTATACATAGTAGCAATGGTAAGCAACGGTAGCGCTCCAGGCAGTTACGTGAAGCAACTCGACAGCAAACCGTTCAACAATCGCGCAGAACTCGCTAGGTGGCGCAACCAGTTGTTACAGAACAACAACCAGATAGATAACGCTAGTACGCCTGAGACTGAAGACGAGGAGTACGGAGAGTTTGAGTCCAAAGGGGAGAGTTTGCTGAAACTCGTTGAACCGGAGTTGGAGAGTTTGGGGGAGAATTGGATAGCGGCGTTGAAGGATCATGCGTTGTTGAGTTTGCCGCCGGGTTAGTATATTTTTGTATATTTATTTATTGTTGCTAATCGAATTTCTTTTGATGTTTTTGTAAGATATTAACAGTATGAGTTCCTATACCATTAATCCAGTTGCGATGAAGATTTGGTTAGTTATGGTGCGTAGTCTGGGGAAGATTCTTCAGATATGGTGAAACAGAGAGGATTGGACTGTATGTAGAGGTGTAATTTAATTTTATTGTGGAAATTGTTATATCACAAGGGCAGAGAAGGGTAAAGGTGAATAAGATAATGGAGCACGCCTACCTTGCTGATGTTCTCCGTGCAAAATGGTGAATAATCAAAATTTACCTTTTATTCAGTAGCGGTCACAACAGTTACAGTTTAATATAATCAGCCAAAACACGCTTGGAATTAGCTAGTACAATATTAATAATAAATAGTGAATATACAATTCAACACAAATAAATACTCAACTTTTTCAATTCAATGTAGGTATTGATGTTTTTTTATGAGCAAGAAATAATAGTAGATTATGTACCAAGGGGATAAAGCAGTATCTTACGTCACGGGTGGCATATTGAACCCTGAGCGTAATGAGGGACTCCCGAGCGTAGCGAGAGATTTTAAACTTAAATGCCGAGCGAATGTATAAAAAAGTTTTCATACAAATTATATAGTTGGACTCCATATCTATCACATTATGCACCAGCGGGTCATAATGAAATTCAGTTCAATATTATTGACCGGCTAGACTCCTGGCTCTAATGACTTACTTTAGGTTAGGTTTGCATCACGTATAATTTGACGTTGTCAAGCAGGACGTGTGAAAACAGATTTTTCAACACACTCGCTCGTAAATTGACTTTTATTGCACCGTTTTTAGTATCTTAATGCAGATTATTACGCACTAGTGCTTTTTACTTTACATTACCGCACAGTTTTATGTTAGATATAATACGATTATGATAAGTTTGTACCTCACTGCAAGTGATATGTGTGTAGACCAAACATTCTTAATTTAAACGGGTAAAATAGTTTGACAGATTGTGTGGTTCTCATTGTGTGGTTGATTAATACCAAAAAATCTACTTAAATAAATACAAGTCTGTTTTTTTCCTCGCAAGTGTGTTGAAAAACGTCGTATGACACGCGTGTGCATTGATTATTACAGTCTCGGCTCACGCGCTTAATATTGCCTCTAGTGTTAATAACCAACTTTGCACTATATCATAATGTACTATTATATTGTATATTGTAGAATTCGCGTCCCAGTTGCCTCACGGCGGCGGCGCGTTCTACTGCGCGGCGGCGGGGGAGGCGTCCCGCGCCCACTACGCGCGCGCCTGGCCCTCGCTGCTCTACGCCGCTTCACTCAGGTTCAACAAGCGCGTCCATGCACCGCCAACGCCGACGCCAACTACACCGGCACACGAACAAGGTATCATCATCATCATAAGCCTATAACTGCTGAGCACAGACAGGCCTCCTGCACGCAAATGAGGGTGAAAGGGATTGGGCGATGATCCACCACGCGTGCCCACTGCGGATTGGTGAAGGTAGGCTTGTGGTCAACCTACTGTCGGAATTTTTCAAGCCGCCTAGGAGGCATCCAAATAGCTTAACGACTATCACAATGTAGTGATAACCGGGACCAACGGCTGTACGTGCCTTCCGAAGCACGGAAACGGTCGATTTGAAATACCACTAGGCGGTCACCCATCCAGATACCGACCACGACAGACGTAGCTTAACTTTGCCGATCGATTAAGAACCGCTAATCATGCTACACCACGAGCGCTTCGAACAAGGTATACTATACAAAAAAAAGAAGTAATTTATTCAGTTAAGGCCCCGTTAAGGCACTTATGAACGTTATACAGTTTTATTCAGCTATTGGTGAATGAAAATTTGTCGTCAAGCACCTATCGGTGTGTTCCGATAGCTACACTTGAGGGCCAGTTCCTTCTAGGCACACAAAGTGTTTACCACATTTGGCCACATCATCACTTGCCATGGTGAGATTGCGGTCATAAACAATTTGTTTTATATTTGTAAACTCGCGTCCCAGTTTCCTAACGGCGGCAGCGCGTTCTACTACGCCCAGGCGGACTGAATATATATTTTCATAACTTCTCCTGGGTTCAGTTGAAGGACAAACGCAAGCCTATTTAAATAAGCTAAATAATCAACAATCAGGAAATGGCTCAAACGTGTGAAGGAATTGTGCATTATATTTCTATATAAATAATGAACAAAATAGCTTAACACTTTGTTTGCTCTACACCATTGAATTACTTCAATCCAGCCATGTTTCCAGGTAATAGTGATGCGCCTCTAGACAACAGATCTACGAAGACAGAAAATGGCAACTTTGAATTTTTCGAGCCTGTCGACGAACGGTTCCATTTGTTGTTCGGTATTTGTATGGAGGCGCTGTGTGCTCAAAGGGATATGAGCACAGAGAATACAATATCGGTCTTATTGTCTCTGGTCACATTACTGGACGCACCTGAGAACAGAGTCAGATTATTGAAGGACAGGTATACATATTTTTTCAATTTCTCTTTGCTAAATATCTTGTGTTTTACTATGGAAAGGAAATAGAGTAGTAATAGAGCAATCCAATTCCGCAACTAGTCAGTGTTTTTGCACTGATTAATGACAGTACCGACCAATCACTGTCAATGTTTAGTGTGTCCTTGACTTAACGAATCAGAGCGCTTTGTCGGTGGTAAGAAATTGGAGGAACGATTTCAAACAAAATGAACGTCATGTCGCTTCTTTGAGTTAATTATTACCAAAAGCATTAAGCTCATTGTTGAAAATACTTACATGTGTACTTATTACCTTTTTCAATTGTTTTTTTACAGATCATTAGCCATAGAACTATGTCAAATCATCCACCGTACTGGACTCACCCAGGAAAGTATCGAAGCGTTGCTTTTGGCGTGTGACGTGTTGAAACTAATAATAGAGGGCGCTAGGGAGCAGTTACATGCCAACATGCAGGCTAAAATTAAAGGTAGGTTTGGGTGTACTAAAAACTTTATCCATATATATTTATAAGTGAGGATTAAAAAATCGGCTAAGCGAATGTACATTTTTATTTCGATATCTTCCGCATTGTCAAAACAAAAATTGTCTTATTTTAAAAGGGGAAGGGAATTTAAAAGTAGATATGGTAACAAGGTATGCACGACTATTCTTTTGTAGTCAGAAAGATGTGTAAGCAAAAGTTTGTTCTAGTTAGTACAGTTTATACCATTAAACTACTGATTTCTTGAGTTAAAAGTTGTTATAAAAGTTTATAAAGTTCTCAGGAGACCTGGTTTCCTCTTTTTCAATACGAGTGAGCCGAACGAGCAGGCAACAGTTTTCGTCTGAAGTGACAATGATTTCTTCAATCAATGCCATTAATTAATCAACTTATTTATTTACAGAACTGGCACCAAACGATTCAGACAGCGCAATACCACAATCAGTACTTGAAGTTGTCCACACTTTAGGCGAGGGTGGCCCAACTGGAGACTTACCTCCAGGAAAGTCCCTAGTGTTCGCTTGCCTTGAAGTGTGCCTGTGTCTGATAGTGAGGAGACTGCCTGGCCTCAGCCCTTTGAAGCAGGAAGGCACTGTAGGAGTGATCGGAGTGCCTAAGGGCTTAGGGGTGCATGGAGACACGTTGCTTGTCAAGAGTTTGTCTGCTATGTCTGAGTTGCCGTCGCTTACTAGTCCGCAAGGTGAGTTTGAGTTGGTACTGTCTACTATATTTGACACTTGTGACAAAATTGCTCTATGAAATAAGTACGATCTTAGTGTTAATTTATGCTTAAAAAAAAATTTACTTCGGAATTAAAATAAGAATTTCTATGCAACTATTATACGACTGTGGAAACAGGACCAAAAACTGCTAGTAATATTAATGAATTTTTGCTGGTAATTTAATCTCCATATTGATATTCATGATTTAAATTTTTGTGTCAAATCAATGTACCTATATCTCATATTGCAGGTGCCCTCTCAATCCTACCAACGATCCTATACCTGGCGACGGAGATACTCCGCGAGAGCGCAGGCTCTGCAGTAGTAGCCGATGCCGGCATCCTGGTGCTGCAGCGCGCGGCCGAGTGTGCCACCGTGCGCGTGCTGGAGGACACGAGAGCGCAACATGCCGCGCTGTTACAGAGCGCGCTCGCTAAACTCGTCGAGAGGGTCAAGACTGGTCAGTTGTAACTATACTATACTATACCTAGCCTAGCGCCAGTAGTAGCCGATGCCGGCATCCTGGTGCTGCAGCGCGCGGCCGAGTGTGCCACCGTGCGCGTGCTGGAGGACACGAGAGCGCAACATGCCGCGCTGTTACAGAGCGCGCTCGCTAAACTCGTCGAGAGGGTCAAGACTGGTCAGTTGTAACTATACTATACTATACCTAGCCTAGCGCCAGTAGTAGCCGATGCCGGCATCCTGGTGCTGCAGCGCGCGGCCGAGTGTGCCACCGTGCGCGTGCTGGAGGACACGAGAGCGCAACATGCCGCGCTGTTACAGAGCGCGCTCGCTAAACTCGTCGAGAGGGTCAAGACTGGTCAGTTGTAACTATACTATACTATACCTAGCCTAGCGCCAGTAGTAGCCGATGCCGGCATCCTGGTGCTGCAGCGCGCGGCCGAGTGTGCCACCGTGCGCGTGCTGGAGGACACGAGAGCGCAACATGCCGCGCTGTTACAGAGCGCGCTCGCTAAACTCGTCGAGAGGGTCAAGACTGGTCAGTTGTAACAATACTATACTATACTATACTATACTATACTATACTATACTATACTATACTATACTATACTATACTATACTATACTATACTATACTATACTATACTATACTATACTATACTATACTATACTATACTATACTATACTATACTATACTATACTATACTATACTATACTATACTATACTATACTATACTATACTATACTATACTATACCTAGCCTATGTATAAAGTTGGTATTCTTTGTGTTTATTTAGATCTTTTAATGTGCCTTTTTTCCAAAAAAATATTTAATAAACATTTACATATTTAATATTAGTGAAATTAGATCTACAGCAAATCCATGTAACTGAAGATTACGTGCAGTAAATTCCATTACATTCAACCTTATCTTATTGTGATATATCTGTGACGGTATACAATGGATGTTACAGAGGAGAGGGAGCAACGCATCGAGCCGGTGACGGGTGCGCGCGCGATGGCCGTGGTGCTCAACAGGGCCGCGCCCGCGCCGCTCCTGCACTACCCCTGCATCAACCACTTCCGACAGTGCCTCGAAACGAATGACAATGAGGTAATGGTTTACACGCAACATTTTGTTCTAGCCCTATATTTGATTACACCATAGTGAGGAATAGAGTAGATACGTTAGAGAGATACATAGAGAGGATACGTTTGTTTGCTGCAATTCTATTGGATAATTTTGATCGCCCGACTGTTTACTTATTTATTATTTAAATACTGCGGTAAAACCCGCCTTCCCTTGATAAAATGTAGCCTGTCTTTCTACATACACAATTATGTAGTATTTTGCGTAGTCTGTTCTACTTATTTATATTTTTCACCACGCCACGATCGACTGGACTAACCGTTCGCGATCGACTGGTTGGCCGTCCCTGATATAGGCTATTTGCGTGCCAAATTCCATCGCAATTGGTTAAGCGGTTTAGATGTAAATAAATAAACTCAACTGCTATGGTTTCCAAACGATGTGTTCCTTCATCGAAAGCTCAAGCTCACTATAGGAATCCGGGACGGTCACTACCACTGATCATCGCCTTAAAATTACATACATACCTTATACCCTGGTGTTGCAAGCGTCCATAGGCTACGGTAACAGCTTACCATCAGGCGGGTCGTTGCCACCTAAGTGGTATAATAAAAAAAAACATTTATTCAGTTTAAGCCCTGGTAAGGCACATATGAACTTTAAATTGGTACATACAGTTGGATTTACCACCGATTCGGAATACACTTAAATTGAGAAGACTCCGGCAAGAAACTCAGCAAGGCACTTTTTTGTGGAAGATCTTTTCATATTACAGCTTTTTTTCCAAATACTTATACACTTAGGTCTATACACAGTAAAAAAATGTTCGTCCTTCAGATGTTCGCGTCGTGTTGCGTGGTGCTGCGCAGCGTGTGGGGGTGGGGGTGGTCGGCGGCGTGCGTATCGTGGTGGGCGCGCGCGCTGGCGGCGCGGGTTGTGGCGCGAGCTGCTTCAGCGCGCCGCCCGGTGGACGCGGCGCACGCGCGCGCCGCCGTCGCCGCGCTCACCGCGCTCGATGATCTCGTCAACGCCGCGCCTGATACTGCACGTACGTTCTTCTTCTTCTTCTTATTTTTAATGTTGGCAACCAAGCCCAAATGAGGGCTCATTTCTGCCAGTGTCGAGTTATATTATAGTTTCCAGTCACAATAAATCACTTCACATTATAGTCCTTAGTCAGTCAACGTCCATACAAGTCATGTTTTACTACAATGGTGGTAATTGTACTAAAACTCTTCACGGACATTTTGAGACAACTTGAAAAGTCACGATTCACATAATTCATTTCATTTCACTTCACTGGTGCAGATGGATGATCTTTATTGGGTAAAATACCACCAAAAATACACAATAAAACTCAAAATACACAAATTTATGAAGATAAAAACCGGCCAAGTGCGAGTCAGACACGCGCACCGAGGGTTCCGTACAAACCTATAGGTATATAAGTAAATGGTAGTATAGACCTGAGTAAGTATTTGATATGAATTTCAATTTATGACGTATTAAAAAAAAACTACTTACTAGATCTCGTTCAAACCAATTTTCGTTGGTAGTTTGCATCGTAATGTACATCATATATTTTTTATAGATTTATCATTCTCTTATTTTAGAAGTTACAGGGGGGGGGACACACATTTTACCACTTTGGAAGTGTCTCTCGCTCAAACTATTCAGTTTAGAAAAAAATGATATTAGAAACCTCAATATCATTTTTGAAGACCTATCCATAGACACCCCACACTTATGGGTTTGATGAAAAAAAAAATTTTGAGTTTCAGTTCTAAGTATGGGGAACCCCCAAAATTTATTGTTTATTTTCTATTTTTGTGTGAAAATCTTAATGCGGTTCACAGAATACATCTACTTACCAAGTTTCAACATTATAGTTCTTATAGTTTCGGAAATAAATGGCTGTGACATACAGGCGGACAGACAGACAGACAGACAGACAGACAGACAGACAGACAGACATGACGAATCTATAAGGGTTCCGTTTTTTGCCATTTGGCCACGGAACCCTAAAAATGATAACGCAACGTCACTCTGCAAGTTCCCGCCAAAAAGTCTGCACGTACGTTATCTAACATACACCACACCACGGTGACTGGACATTACTAAACACGTGATTGTATAGTAAGGGGCACGAGTGGTGAGCAAAGATTGACAGCTACGCAGTAGTTAATTTTTCGGTCTGTTTGGCGGAATGAAGATGGGGGGAGCGAGCTGCACACGATTGGTTCGTCAGTCGATGCTCGTCGTCTATTGGATTCTTGCGTGTCATTTTCAAATTCAAAGTCAACATCATTTATTCAAATAGACCTTCGCAGGCACTTATGAAAAGTCTGACTGTAATACTCTAATACCGGTTTGGAAGGTTGCATTTGCTGAGAAGAGCCGGCAATAAACTCAGCAATTACTCTTTTCAAAACAAGCTTAGATTCATTACATAATATTTACATTCTAATCGCACTGACAACAATTGCGTGCTCCGGCGCGGCGGCAAAATTTCAAAGTAGACTGAATAAATATTTAATAAGTAAATAAATAGCAAACTTAAGCAGACCAGCCCCCACAACTACTACTTCTACCACGGCTACTGTGATTTGGCCAAAAGTATACATGCGCGAGTTGGCCAAAAGTATACATGCGCGAGCTTGCCACCACTACTGCTTATCTGTGCTCACCATTCGTGCCTCATACTGTACTCATGGTAACAAACAACTTTCCAAGAAACACATAGGGATAAATAACAAAATTAAATAAAAGCTAATGGTGTATTCTTGTTAGATACTAAATATACGGCCTCATGTGCCAAGTAAATTTAAAAAAAAATATTCTTTCGGAAAATTGTTTGTTATCATGAGTACAATCATGTGTGTAAGTATCCTTTACTAAGTATCAGTCAGCCTATATAAAACAAACTCGAGTTTGTTCGAAAACTTATAACTCTAGACCGATTTTTATGATCTTTGCTTTGTTGGATTCTTCTCCGCTCAAAATAGCAGAATAAAAAGCGAAAAAAAAAAATAGAATAGGGTAAGGTAGTGAAGGACACTACGCGAACGAAGTCGCTCCGGGCAGCTAGTAACTATAAAATAAACAAATAAAATATCCTTGGACATTCCTCAGTTATCTGATCCCAAACTAAGCAAAGCGCGCACTATGGAAAACAGATAACTGATACAAAAATAAATTACATTAAGTAATTAAAAATGTAAGGGGAATACAAAAAACGTCTTTACGGACCCCTTCTTCGTATGCGAATCCGACTCACACTTGGCCCATTTTGTATAAATTAATTTCATCTTGTACTAAAAATAAAATTGTATATCTATAAAGGTCTATATTTAGAAACCTAGGTGATTTTCAAATATTCTATATAAACAAATTTTACTATGAAAACGTTGATTAAAAATTACTGGTGCTGGCAAATTTTTAATCAAAACGTATTAATAAATACATATGTATTTTCTTACACAATCACTACAGAGGACAGCCCAAGAGGTGAGATAAAGCTGCATGTTTTGAAATATTACTAAAACTGTTATGCAATTAAATAAAAATGGATGAAAACAAGTACAGTAATAACCGGACTTACGCGATAGGTGGGACCGAGCGACAATTACATAAGTTGGGGTATTACTGTATTTTGGTACCGGTTAAAATCTCATGGATTCATGAGGGATTTGTAAATCGCATAACTCCGGGTTTATATATGTCGGGGTAGCGTTAAATCGAAAAATTACTGTATTGATGTAAGCTAACCTACTGAAGTTACCACCGGTTCGGTACCCCTACCATGAGTTTCCTACGGTAACGTAATCTACACTCGCTAGCGACTACCGTGAAATATAACTACGTCACTACATGTCAAAGTTAAAGCCATTTATGCAATTTAGGGCCTAGTAAGACACTTATGAAGGTCAAGGCTACTCAAGCTACTACCAGTTCGTAAGTCGGCCTTCAACTGAGAAGAACAGCAAGAAGCTCGGCAAGGAAAATTAAAAAAAAAAATATGCGACTAAGTCGGTAAACAAGCATACGGCCCGTCTGATGATAAGCGGTTACCGTAGCCATATGGACGCGAAGTATCGCTCACGCGTTACCGACCTCTGACTATATTGACAGTCTGACTGTATTGGCTATTATTTACTCAAGTATTTGTTTTGTTTTACAAAGTAAAATACACAGGCATAAAAATATTAAAATGATCCCAAAAGACTAGAGGCGGTGCTTGTCATACAAAATATTCACCGAAGTTGCTAACGAGTATCGATTACGTTATCGTAGGTAACTAATAGTAGAGGTACGGTAATCTTTAACTTAGAAGAACCGGCAAGAAACTCAACAAGGTTACATTTTTAACTACTATCTGACACTGTATTTTCGTTCCAAACATTTTACATTAAAAAAATATAGAAATACTTTTCAAATATATATTTAATTCATTCAGGTATCCAACTTCTATGGCTTCTGGTGCCAATAGTGATATCATACTTGCGAGAAGGCAGCGAACTAGCGCGTGCTCCCGCGCATGTTCGCACTCTACACGAATTCGCGTTGCAATGGCTTACTAAAGTCGGCCCGAAGCATCCACAGGTATGTTGCTTATATTTTGAAAAAAGGCCGGCTGGTTTGAAGATGAATGGAAGCCTGCCAGGTGGGTACTATAAAGTACCGTACCCCCTGCTCTGGTTTATATATGGTGCTATTAAGTTCAAGCTTATTGTAGCAATCGAACACACTACTTTCGTCACGGCAATCGACGACACTGAGATATCGTATCTATTTCTATTATCTTAGGGCACAGAATAGATACTAAATATTGATAGGCGGCCGTCTGTGAAATTAAACGGTTTGAATTACATCAATCTGTATGAAGCCCCTGTTCTTAAGCAAATACCTGGGCTATGAGATTCAGTTCATCATAACCAATTGTTTTAAAAATGTCTGTCGAATTTGTATTTTTACAAATACAACGAAACAAAATTAGAACAAGCTTTTGATTTAAATGTGAGAATCTCTTCTCTTATTTTCTTTCATCACCTTTCTAGGAATTCAAAACAATGATGCAACAATCCTCTGAGCTTCGCAGCAAGCTGGAAAATGCTGTGAAAGCCAGCCAAGCGAATTCTCGCTCTGCCCGCCAATCCCAACGACCAGTATTCGATTCCCGACCACCTAGACCTACGATACAACTCAAGACAGATTTCAGCGACTTCAGATAAATGAGTCAATATTCATGTTCCTATTTTGATATATCCTTAAGGACGAATTTAAAAAAAAAGATTTGTCGTAAATGAGGAGATTTATTTGAATATTATTTTCAGCAACGGCTAGAAATTGCATAAATAATTTATTTTCTTTAGTGACTCCTAATATTTGTGACGATTTTATTAATATGGAGGTTTGAAATTTATACTTATTGGAAGCCTGTTTTGACTATTGAATAAGGCGAGATAATCTAAACCTTTTATTTTTCTCATTTTTATGTAAACAGATCACATTTATGTATGACAGTACTTCCTGTATAAATTATTTTAGATGTAGTAAATGATAAATGAAAAATTAATAAAATAAGAATACGAAAGATATAAATTACCTATTAACTTTATGACTATTTGTGTGCACTAGTTAAGGGCCTAACTACATGAAATATATATCTTAATATTAACAAAATAAATGTGTTAAACATTATGACGAGATTAAAATTGTTCTCACAAGTAAATTCTGTTTGGTATTGTAATAAATTAATAGAACTTGAAAAGTAATCAAGTATAAAGATTAGTAAATAAATATATTATAGGTATATGCATATCTACACTGTAAAACAGTAATACGACCAACGGAATTGATAGATGTAGACTTACAATTAGTGGCCGACCGAGCTTAGTTTTGTAGTCTGAATCTTCCGTAGTAATTTCGTATGGCATTTTTAGTTCGAACCTATGTATCTGGTAATTTGATATAAAAGCAGATGTGACCGGGCTTCCAAATCTAATGTTCCTAATTTGATAAACAAATGGTTGCTTGTTGATCTATCGCTGGATTAAAAAAAGTACATGCATTTACAGAAGTTAGTTTTGAATTAAAGTAGAAGTCACGAATCAAGAAACACTAGAATGTACCTATTTTTGCATTTATGCGAGTCAACAAAAATTAGTTGGGAGCCGTTGACGACGCATCAACTGTTGAGATGTCGGGTTCCGGCTGCACCAAAAAAACCTATTTTAACCTCTCGGTCGGACACTAAAGTATATTAACATAGAAGTAGTGTATCATGCACAATCTGTTATAAAATTAAAGAGATACATTATTATTATTTACGTACTCACCATTCCATGCTGCATTAATAAATTTTATATTTATTGCTTTTTAGCTCCAGTAACCTGCCGTATGAAGTAAAATTACCGACGTTGAGATTCCATAAAAAAGATTTTTTAAATTGGGCTGTAGAGTTTTATTTCGCGTGATCCAAATATTAATTAATTTACATTAGAATACAAACACCCATGTTAATATGCCACTTGAGCATATTAAGCTTATAATTTTAGAATAAGTGCTAATCATAATGACAAAGAACAAATATGCGACAATATGGAAAGTAAAAATCTAGTATGTGATACTTCCTGGCAAGTTCCATCCACCATCACAGATCTGTTCATCCACCATCACCCGATCTGTAAGGGTCACCGTAGAAGCATTATTAATTTAAACCAGGGGCTGACCAATTCTGATATTGGCGACAAATTAGCGACGATCAAATTCGAATCCTTGAGGATTGATATGATAGTAGCCCTGCCAGGAAGGGTCACACAAATCTAGTGACTAATATTATCCGACAAAAGGGAAATTACTAGGACTTCTGTGTTAAAAAATAAGGCATATTAACGTTTCTTGTAATCCATTCTGCCAAATTTTATATCAACTATTATTTTATTTAGCTTAGAATTATGCTTCTAAAAAAATAGGAGGCTATTTATATTCCGAAATCTCATGCATTATTTAATTTTATATTCCTTACTACATTTAATATTTTTCCTTATACTTATACTTCCAATGCGTTTTGTCTATTCTTTTATTATTCTATTATTTTATTTGCAAGTTCAATATTTATTTTAGTTTTAAGTTTCAGTCAATGTATTTTAAAACCTTGAGCTAAATAAAGTATCTATCTATATTAAATTTACTGTTTTATTTTCTCTAGGTATATTGCTAATAAGCTAATGCCCGGCCTGCTTTGCAGAGCTTCTTTCTTGCCCGGCTTACATAACAAAGATACATATATCGTTATTGATGAATTATGTAGGAACGTTACAAACGGACCAAACAGTGATCTTTGTAGTATATATATATGTATGGTATTATAGACTGTGCGTATACGCTGACTGTATAAAAGCGTGATTGACACAATCAGAAAGCGATGTTTTTTTGCCAGTTTTTCACACATTACATCACCTAATCCTGCAAAAATAGACCGACAATTAGCCATGTAGAATATTTTTAAAGCCTATGGAATGAAAAGTTTGAGGCAAAAAAGTTGAAACAAGAATTAGTCATAAAAATATTTTTATTTTTACATTTTGTCCTATTTAATTCACATTACTGATAGTAAATGGTGTCATAGGTCGGTTTTAGTTTCTTCGACAACCATCTTATCAACGTGTTCACTGGTAGACGTTTCTTGGATTGCTTCAATTTTAGTGTTTTTTGATTTGGCTGAAAAACAAAAATAGAAATCTTATTAATGAAATGAGCGTCGAATGCTTTGGCAAAGGATATAGAAGGAACGATACAATGAACGCGAGGTTTCGGTAAAGGAAAACATTATGGGGTAACCAATATCACGATGGTAATTTGTAACTGGCTTGCTACCACCCTTTTAATCCTTACTTAATATTATAAACGCGAAAGTTTGTATGTATGGATGTTTGTTACTCTGTCACGCAAAAACTAATGAACGGATTTTAAAGAAATTTGGCACACACAGAATATGGATGGATGGATTAACACATAGGATAGTTTTTATACCGGGAAAACATACGATCCCTCAGGAGTTCGGGTGAAACCGTGCGGGACAGCTAGTATAATTTAAATCTCGAGGAAAAATCCCTTAAGAGTAGTAACACCGGCAAATCTATTTCTGTAACTAGTAAGTGCTTTTGCACTGATAATAACAGTACCGAACAATCCGTGCATCTAAATTAGTGTGTCCTTGACTTAGCCAATCAGAGCTTTGACGATAGTGGGGAATTGGCGGAATAGATTTCAAACAAAATGCATTTTTCCTTTGAACTTATCACTTTTCTAGGCTTTGCGCACCATCAATCACATGTTCATCATGTGTACCATGATGAGGTTACATTACTTAAAACCAAGTTATTATTTCTTCTAGTAAGCTGGGATTAGTAATGTAAAACTTACCTCGTACAAATGTGGGTGGTAGTGTAGCCACTGTCAAATATCCAGTGTGGCCCGGCGTGGCGGTGGGCCACGAAGCCGCAATAAAGCTCTTGTCACTGTTGGGTTTCTCTTCCACTGGCTTTTCTGAGCTCTGTAACAACGGAAATTGTCATGGGCATTAAGATTTTGCTAAGGAATTAATGTATTTAACCTACCTAATGTTCATTGCAACGCCTCTTCTATTATTTGTCATGAAGGTTTCAAAATAGTTCGATGATGATAGAAACGTAAATAGGTACGTTACAAATAGACGAAACTTTATTTCTATAGACAAGGGGCATATACCCCATACACTGATTTAAGACTTTGAGATGGCATTTTTTTCGAAAGCTAAGTATGTATCAAAATCTAAAACATATGTTTCACTTATAAGATAAAAAAGATTTAGTGAAAACTGTTTATTTAACAGAATTTTATGAACAAAAAATATCTACTAAACAATTGACTGAAGTAATTAGGTATCTATGACTCATTAACAGATTAACAGCAACGCTGTGGATAAATGCAGTGACGTCACGGTGCGGTGCAGCCCGCTAAATGCACAAGATCAACAGACGTGAATTACGAGCGATGCGCTATTAGGCACCTGCCGAACGAATACGTGCTTGATGGTTCGGTATAGTCGACGAGAAAACTCATTTTATCCACTAATATATAAAAAGTTAATGTTTGTGAATCAATCAAGCATAAACGCCTGAACGGTTTTTAGGGTTCCGTAGCCAAATGGCAAAAAACGGAACCCTTATAGATTCGTCATGTCTGTCTGTCTGTCCGTATGTCACAGCCATTTATTTCCGAAAGTATAAGAACTATAATGTTGAAACTTGGTAAGTAGATGTATTCTGTGAACCGCATTAAGATTTTCACACAAAAATAGAAAAAAAAACAATAAATTTTGGGGGTTCCCCATACTTAGAACTGAAACTCAAAAATTTTTTTTTCATCAAACCCATAAGTGTCTATGGATAGGTCTTCAAAAATGATATTGAGGTTTCTAATATCATTTTTTTCTAAACTGAATAGTTTGCGCGAGAGACACTTCCAAAGTGGTAAAATGTGTGTCCCCCCCCCTGTAACTTCTAAAATAAGAGAATGATAATCTATAAAAAATATATGATGTACATTACGATGCAAACTACCAACGAAAATTGGTTTGAACGAGATCTAGTAAGTAGTTTTTTTTAATACGTCATAAATGGAAATCCATATCAAATACTCATGTCTATACTACCATTTACTTATATACCTACAGGTTTGTACGGAACCCTCGGTGCGCGTGTCTGACTCGCACTTGGCCGGTTTTTTTTTCTAGATTAGATACTTTTTATCCCCGGATAACATCGAGTCCGCGGGTGAAACTAATTCTTCATATTTTATCCTTCGGATAGTCTTAGATTTAACCACATGCCTGCACATGTTAAATATACTTAACGATGTGATTGAAGAAACTACGCTAAAGGCGCCTACAGACGACACGATTTGGCACCCGATATGTCGGGCCGATTTCTCTTTTCATACAAACCTTGCGTCAACTTGCCTCCTGACATGCCAATTAATTTCACATCAATTTGTCGGAGACGCTTTAAGCCTTGTCAGCATATTATTTTATTATTTGTTATGAAAAGAAAAAACAAAAACATCCTCAGAAATCAGAGGGAGGACATTTAAAACATTAATTTACTTCAAAGTTATTGTAAAGACTATGTTACCGAGTATACCATCGACGGGTCAGGGCGTCAGGTGTAATTATCGATGTCACGGCTCCGGGCTCGTATCATCTCGTCCTTCAAACAGCAAACACTCGATACGGACTCTTTACCTACCTAACCATGGGAGTTCTGTTCATTTCGAATAACGTTGCAATATGTTGTATCAACGGACCTCCAAATTTTATTAGTTTCATCGACAGTTTACATTGACATTTAATTAATTTGTACCTATTGGGTATAGAGGAAAACTTAGTTAAACGATAGGTATGGTTTATTAGATTTTGGGTGCAGTATTTGTTGCGACACATTATGTTATAGTCCTTATAGAACAAGTAAGGATTCAATGGTTCAAGGGAGATAAAATAAAGTTTTGGACACTGAAATCACGAAAACTATTTATCAGTACTCCGATTACCGCTATTAACGCTCCAATAAGAATCTGAGGGTCTACTACGAAAAAAGCTACACGAGTCCGATCCTCGTTGTCAAATATTCACCAATAGAATTGCGGAAATACTGACGCGACGTAAAGTGTAATTGATTGACAACGTATATAATTTTTCGTAGGACCTCTGTTACTGTTCGATGATATTACCACAGTCTATTAAACCATACAGTCGGCCGACGAAGCCGTCTAGACAGGGCAATCGTGCGGGGTGTTAGGGGCGAGACGCGGGAAAGCCGTTACCGACCTGCGAACAAAACGATGTTAGTAGCTCGGTAAACAGAATTCAGGGCTAACGCGTGTTTGTGTCTGTAATTATGTTATATTCATTTATTTATTTAAAATGGTGCAAACGACGTGTGCTGTGAGAGACTGCAAGTCTTCATCCTATTTAAATAAAGATCTGCGTTTTCATCAGCTTCCACACACAGAAGAAAGGTAAATAAATAATGTTTTGTTATCGTAGAGTGCATACAATAATAAATTTATATTTGTCATGTCGTGTCACGCCGAATGGCGGACGGTAAAAAATATCTAATAGGTACACAGGTATAGGTAACAGGCACAGGGCACGAGTGTTTGGAAATCTTTTTTTTTTTTTTTTCAATAGTTCTGATGATGGAGTAGTAGGTTAAGCACTGGAACTCCATAGTGGAACATCGTATCCTAGCCGTGTTTGGGGTTGTTGGAATTGTCGTGAGATTAACTTTGACTATGTATGGTTTCCAGGGTCTGATGATGGATTAGGAGGGTAAGCACTGGAACTCCATAGCGGAACTTCGTATCCTAGCCGTGTTTGGGGTTGTTGGAATTGTCGTGAGATGAACTTTGACCATGTATGGTTTTCAGGGTCTGATGATGGAGTAGGAGGGTAAGCACTAGAACTTCATAGTCGAACATCGTATCCTAGCCATGTTTGGGGTTGTTGGAATTGTCGTGAGATGAACTTTGACTATGTATGGTTTTCAGGGTCTGATGATGGAGTAGTTATTATAATATTTTTTAAATTATAATAATGCTAACAATGTTTTATTGTTATCTGCACTAAATAAATAATTTTATAAATATTGTTTACTTGTGACTATTACTTTTTTAAATAAGTGTTGTTTTTAACAAATGTTTCATGTTGATCTTTTTATTGGGTATGCACAATTTCTTTTCTTCCTGTATTGTCCGGTTGTGCGTGATGTCACTAATGGCAGCGACAGAAAATCAGTGCTGCTACCCGGTTTCGGAATAGCAGTGTAATACTGAGTCGCTGACCAATTTTGATGTCACACAACACTACTCTGTTTCTTATGCTTTGTAAAATGTTTTATTTTATATGTATTATGTGGTGTTGTGTGTATACTCAAAATAAACGAATTTTCTTTCTTCTTTCTGTGACAACCCTGTCCGTCGCGATACCGTCTAGACGTTGTCGGCATTTTTCACGAGATCAAAGGCATCAGACGACTGTATGGTTTAATAGACTGTGATATTACTGTTCCGTTTAAAACACTTTAAACACACGTTGACTATACAGCAACCTCAGTTTATGAGCCTCACCGAAAACGAAACAACACAGCATTTCACAAGACAGTATCTACATAATAAACCCATAGATTTAGACGCAGCTGCCAAATGATAGGGCTGCGATGCGGTGGCGCCACGCGGAGACCTAATCACAGAGTGATGGTGATGTCCCCGCTATTTAGCTAGATTACTAAACGCTAGCTTAGTTTAATATTAGCTCAGCTACAAAGTGTTTCGGTAGATCACTACATTATATTTCCTTTGAATATAAAAGAAAGCTTTTATTATTTGAGTTTAATTCATTTGACAACACCACACAGTGTGGCTGAAGAATGTGGTGAAGCCTACCTACAAGGGCACTGATTCTCTAGTGCTCACGTCGCTACATTATCTAGTCGCATCATGCGTCACCATTCGTCAAGCATGGTCACCACAGATTTTTAGCTTTGGATGGTAACTGGGTAATCGTAAGCACGAATAATAATGTATGCGGCGTGTAAGTGCCAACGTAACGACAACTGACTCTATAGAATCTGTAGGTACCTACATGATTCTTATTTCGTTTATTAGTTAGAAGCCTGTGATAGAGTTGCCACAGCAATAGGAGTCTGTTCTTACCCTCAGGGTAGGTACTGAACCCTTAAGAGAAGGCTGACACCGTAGCACTATGTGGAACGTAACAGAGACATTGTAAGTCCTTTTCTTCTTTTTGTATGGATAGGTATACGTTTAACCACAATATAATTAAGAACAGTGATGACGTGGCCGAAAGTAGTGTCTAGGAAGATACCTTTAATAATAATAATTAATTCCAAAAATAAACTAGGTAAAAACCTGTATTTCAGCTAAAACAGCGCCACTCCCCGCAGAAAAATGGATTCTATACTGCTAGCCTAGTTAACATTTAACTTTGGGAACTTAACTTTCGTAATATTGCACA
Organism: Achlya flavicornis; assembly: GCA_947623365.1. Lineage (NCBI taxonomy): Eukaryota > Metazoa > Arthropoda > Insecta > Lepidoptera > Drepanidae > Achlya > Achlya flavicornis. The sequence continues at coordinate 7,724,930 of OX392488.1, forward strand.
GTGGGTATAAATCTAAAAGAGAGGTATAGCATAACACTATGCTCTACCATACCTCTATTTCGCCAGAAGAGCAACTAGACTGAAGCACCTCCACCTTACAGAATACCGCAGCCAAATAACTTTATGTTGTATTCCTGCGCGTGAGTAAGGTCGCCAGAGCTTATCGGGGAGGAGGGAAGGGTCGGTAACGCGTGGGTGATGCCACGTGTGTTGAATGCGTCCACAGCTTACCACCAGGTGAACCGTAAGCTAGTTTGTCGACTCAGATGTATAACAAAAACTATCCTCAACCGCAGGGTGGATGCTCTGACGGCAGGACCTACCGCAGATCCCTGACGCTTTGTAAGGGGTTGCCAGGAATAGAGTGGCGTATTTTATACCTAAGTGTGGGTAAGGTGGTCACTATACAAAATCTCAGTAGTCTTAGAAGGGTATCCTCAATCGCAATCATTTGTATCAATAAGATTTATGAGTAGGCATACACATTCGAGGTTTTCGTATTTTAGTTGTATAATTCCCATCTCTGTATACTTGTACACATTTTATACATGGTGTTTACTGATTGCGAGTGGTATAATTTGCAACCTTGACTGAGTTGCGGCGAAGATTACACAAATTTAACCCCAGCAATGCTAGGAGGTGTCCCGCAAACCGCACTATGAACTTCATCGGACCTTGGCCTGCTCATAACATTATTGCTGTTATTAAAAAAAAAGCCTCAAATCAGTCACAGGTCCTGTTTGTTACGTTTTAAGCAACTGAACTGACTGCAATTAAAATCGTTATGGATGTGGTCCGACAGCTGCACTTGAGAGCTCGTTATTTTTGTGCTCAGAAGCCACTATCACTTCTCTATCTCTTGGTGAGTTTGTCATCAAACACGGGCCTATGCCACAGATTCCTATACATATTAAAAAATATCATCATAAACAATGATATTATAAGTGAAGAGGTACATAGCTTACCTACACATAAATCCTAACTAATATTATAAATATTCGCATATTTTAATTCATAAATTGTTTTTTGATATTGGCCAAGTGTATGCTAATTTGTGAGCATTATAACTTGAATTTCGCAGTACTGTCCATTGATACCGCGATATTAACGGTTGGAACACAACATAATGTAGAAGGCATCGCAAATGTGCGCACGCGCCGCACACGCACCGCAATTACGTAACATAAATCCAAAGTCGGAACGCGCCGTGATCGATGGACCGTTGCGTTCAGAAACACAACAAAACCATGTCCACTTGTTACAATTTTGATTTATCGCGTTAGCTTTATTTAAATTGCTTTGCTTAATTTCACGCTTAATATAAACCAACATTCTATTATAGAGCCGTTATCCGCAAGATAAGATTTTATAACATATTAAAGAAAAGTTTACACAGATTTCGTTTTACCAAAACGAGGTGGACATAAAATGAGATAAACTTTTTATGGCGCCGAAACAAAATAAAACGGGCGTAAAACTATTCTAATACAACCGATTAAACGGTCGGATTAATACATAAAATCTTCACGCTGTAAACACACAATTTAAGCTCTCCACTGGATGACATAAAAAGAAATAAAATTTGAAAAAAGAATAACGAGCAAAGAGGCGCATTAAGAATTGAGATAAGAGAGATGGACGAGCACTCAACGGCGCGCGGCCAACTTTATTATTTATTGACACTTAAAATAATTACTTGGTTGGTTGGCCCGTGCCGAATATGTGCTTGCGCCGAAACGTTCAGGTGTCGAAGACCTTAGCGTTACCACATCCAGGTTGCTTAGATTAGATTGGCACATTGAAATAAAACGAAAAATGCTAATATAAATAACAGAAGAAAACAGTATTCTACAGTTTGTTTAAGCTTAGATAAGACACTTTTGTTTGAGGAATATTATTATGTGATATTTCCATCATGTTATCTAACTTGATGGAATTAGAATGGCTTCGTAACATCAAGTAACTTACTTGATTTATTAGAAGCAGATCCACTACCTACCATTAACCTATGGTACAGCTGTCAAATACCATGCAGTTAAGCAGGGTATAGTCCTACAAACTTATCTGACCCGGTGGTCAAAAGTGGAACTAACGACGCCATTTCGAAATGCCAATCGCCATTGGTCAAAGAGAATATAAACACTACGTCACAGTTTTACCATTACATGGTAATACCACAGTCTAGTGGTAATACTGTGACTACGTTCTACGTTCATTGGTTGTTTGCTACCAAATGCGATAACAGCGATTCTCTCACCGGGCCAGATAAGCTTGTGGCAATAAATATATACAAATAATTTAGAATATCGAAACATCGTTACAGGGTGCATATATTTCGAACAAGAATAATAAGTGTCGATAAAATGACGGGCTGCCAAAAAGTCCGGGACGAATTCAACGTGTTATCACCGAGGCATGTACCCTGTCGCCATAACTGTCTGCCGGTGATAAATACCAGTTGGTCGGATTTAGACGTTGGGTCCGAGCACAAATGAGTTATAAATAAAAGGGTTTTTCGAGATAATTGTAAAATGCGTCGGTAGCGGTCAAAACCTGTGTTTGTGATAGTACGCACGCGAGGATGCAAGGGAAGTGGCGACAAATCGATGTGAATAATGGTACATTACTATTTTATTGGCTTCAATTAAAAATGTCTGGATGCTGACTGGCAAGCTCTAGTTTCTATAGTACCAAAGCACAATTTTAAAACTCATCTATATAGGTTTAGTGTTTGAGAGTCTCCACAAGTTTATTGTCGGCTATTAATTTCAGCTAAAATTAAGTATAAGCACAGTTTCTATCAGAAAAAATTGCTTATCGTAGATGATTGGAGGTTTTTCTTATCTAACGATTAAAAAATCTGGCCTTACGTAAAGTAGAATTATAGGCTTAATCTTCATGGCCCTTCCAAGGTGTTCGTAAACTCATCCCCTCAAGTTAAATGCAAGGGCATTTCCGCAGATCGTCAGGCGTACAACACAAGCGATGATCGAGTGAGATTAGTGCGATGCCGCGGCCAGAGGCGGGGAGGCTTTACACTCGATTACGCAACGATTAAATCGAGCGGTATCGTAAATCAATCCCGCCATTATGCCGCCATCTGTCAATAATGAGAGCGCATGAATCACGCGCGAGATATCGCCCGCGCAAAATTATTGGTAATGTGTTGAGATGTTCATCCGGATTTGCGTGGTATTATGGTTTTGATACTGTTGGGTTACTCATGGAACCCTAATGGAAAATTATATTCAGTATGTCAGATTTTTGACAATGTGTAGTACGTCGACGGAGGTTGGAGGACTACGTAAGAAAGCGGTGTATAGAGAGTGGCTTATCTTGTGTCAATATTGTCTATAAGAACAATGAAAGAAAAATAAAAAAATCATTCTCATTCTCATTGTCTATTCTCATTCTCAAAATTAAATGTAATTCGAATACAAACTGGCGAGCTCATGACGAACTGGATTTCTTTGATATGTTTTATTTATTAAGCTGATGATTTTTTATATCTATCTTTTATTGTATTCGCGATTCGCGCACTGAAGATTATTATCAACATAGCAATAACGTATGATTCGGCCACCAAACACACCAATAACCTGATTGTCATAAATCATCTTCTGAAGAAATAATTTGGCCGCCAGCTACCGTAACTTCACGCCTACTTCTGCATCTGATTATTGTGACCGAACAACGCACGGTATTGGCTTCCGACGTGACATTCCACGCGTGCTCTTAGACCACAAACCGGCTTTACGTCGGCGACAACGAACGGGACACCTTTATCTCACCGCTCAACCGCCCAAATCACTCATTCGCTCCTATAACATGACATTAAAATTATGCGTGCTCAAATGTCCACGTGCTTAAAAAATGACGCGATACCGATGTGACGCTACCGAATTTTAATATCTTCAGCGGATAAGTAATTTGATATTTTCCCCGACTGTATTCAAGTCGTGGGTGAAACGTCCTTATAATCTCGATACCAAAGTCCTGATTGATTCGTGTTTTGCAACTTGCACTTTATATATTGGCCAACATTTCAGTTACTTAGGTACATGTTTGTTACAAATCAGAAGTCATTTGTTACTTTTAATTACTGTAATGTATTTTAAAATCAAACAGAGGCATTATCTTAATCTCGCAATCAGATAAGCGTTCTATGACGCAAACAATAAACTTGACTTTGACTGTATTACATTTCATACGGTCGAGAAGTCATTGAAAACGGCACGTGTGGAATGGACCCCCCGTGATTTGATAATAAGATTATATCGAGCGATTACCACTCGTATCGATTGGGTACCTATAATAATACACTCTTATAAGAACGCACTTTCTCCAAGTGCGAGTGTCAAACCCCACTACGTTAAATATGGATCAGTTCATAATCCGATGATGTGTTTGTTTCGTTTTAAAATCCTTTAACTTTTTTATATAAATAACAGTTATGAAATGATAATCTAAATTCTGCCAAACTGCATAGCAGTATGTAGGTAGGTGTGAGCTCTCACACAATACTATTATTTCGATTTTTATTTATGTAACAATTTTATATAAATATTATTATTATTTTAATATTTTATTTTATTAAATTATTGTATATTCTTCATCTTCATTACCACCATGGAAGCCTGCCTAGTAAGAACTAAGAAATACTAGGACCTCAGAGTAAATATAACCTAAAGGAATAGAGAATGCTTATCGCACAGTTCACGTAGTACAGCAGATGAGCTATATACACTTATATTGATGAATATGAGACAATAGGGAATAAGCGATAGCCGTATAATTCATTGTAATAGGTATATTGCCTACCTATTTAGTAAGTTCTGGCAAATATGCCAACCGCCTAATGTATTTTCTAAGCCTGCAATCATAAAATGAATATTAAAATTATAACGTCAAATATACAATAAAACTTTAAAATAATAATTAAAAGATATTTCTTGGTATGCGTTAACAGATTAGACAAGTAATTTCTAACTAACTAGGTATTCATTTTTTGTGTTTAAGGGCAACAATCTTTATTTATAAGATTTTAGTACTACCTACTTATAAGTAAATAAAATTGTTTGTACTTTTTTTTTATAAACAGATTTCAATTTTAAATACTACTCCATCATCAGATCGTGAAAACCATATATGGTCAATGTTCATCTTACGACAATTCCAGCGAGCCCAAACACGGCTAGGAACCGTTGCTCAGTTATTGAGTTCCAGTTCCTGCCCTATCACTACGCCGTCATCAGTGAAATCATCATCAGAAAAAGTGCATCTCAAGACGATTTTAACAAGTCGAAACACGGCTAACAAACGTTATTCTGAAAAAAAAAAAAAAAAAAAAAAACAGCAGATTTGTATTTCTTGGAGTAGATTTTTTGATAATAATCAGCCACACAATGAAAACTTTTTTTTTACAGCTCTGTCAAACTTAGACTTAACCCGTTTAAATTAAGAATGCATCGTCTACAGTTCTACACACATATCAATTGCATTGCGGTAAAAACTTAATATAATCAGGATTATACTTATCATAAAACTGTGCGGTAATGTAAAGTAAAAAGCACTACTGCGTAATAAGCTGCATTAAGATACTAAAAACGGTGCAATAAAACGTCACTTTACGAGCGAGTGTGTTGAAAAAGTAATTTATTCGGTTTTAAATACTTAATTGTATTGTTCAGTTGGAATTTGTTTTACTGTATTTTTATAAAATGTGTTAATAACTAACTACTACTTAACACACACACCAACATGTTAACTTATGATACGAGTTTGTTTAGCCTGATGGAATAGTTATGTTATATTAGGCCATTACAGCCGTTCAAAAATTGCCATAGCGGACGGTATTTCACGTCCACACGGCGGGGTATTGGTAAAGTTTTCAACTAGCAATAATCGCACCTCGGATAAACCTCATTGGTTACGATATTGCCTCTGCGCAAAGTTAAATGTTTGGGGTACATCGGAGAGCTTCATGTTTCCGTGAGAACGAAACCATAGTGCGATGTAGAAAATAACAACGACACCTATCGGTAATTTTTGGAACTAAATTTTACTTGCATGTAGCTGATGGCTCGTGCAGCAGTAACGCAGTTCAAGAGTATTTTCTTTCTTAGTTTTGGGTCGAATGCAAAAAATGAATTAGGTATGGTAACTGCTAGTAAAGCGTTTTTTATATAATTTTCTTTTTTTAATTGTGATTGCGTGAATGATGGTCACAATTTGTTTTCATCGGAGAAGCGAGTCGAATGCTAGCCCGCGAAAATGCTTGCACGTAGCATTTTCTCAGAGGATCTTATGAATGGCCGGTTTCCAGTCACGAATGTGTATTGTGACCGTTTTTGTGGGGTCGTGACGATTCGCCTTCTGTGTCGGAGGTCGGACGACTGCGCGCATGTCCATTCCATTCAGATCCACATTCTCTCTCAAGCAAGATACAAGAATCTCATGTAAAATGAATACTGTTTCATCTGCCAAGTTTTTCTGAGCATTAGTGGGGTGGTTCAACGCTTGTTACATAATGGCTTAATAATGATGATGACAGAGAATAAATTTTAGAAAATGCAGTAAAATTTGATAAAAATAAGTTTATTTTTAAAAAATTCATTTTTAATACAAGCTTTTTTTGGTGACTGTCCTTTGTGTTGTACTTGCATTGTCTGCCAATATACTAATGTATACCAAATATCAAGTCAATCCGACGACTGGAAGTGGGTGAAATTCGACCTGCAAGATTCCACCCGAACGAACGAACAAACATACATACATACATTGCAAGTTAAATAAAAGCTTGTAAAATACATATCATTCAAAAGTAGTTCCTTTCTTTACCATAAACCAACCATAAATACTAACTGGGCACTATGATGTACAATAACTTGACAAATTATATATTATGAACAAAAACTACAATCTCAGAGGGCACTCCCTTAAAATCACGAGATCAAAATAGCAAAAGCATCGTCGTCGGTTATATTTTCAGTCGTTTCTTTGAATTAATTTATGGTGTCGATAGCAATGGAAACGTGTCAGGTCGACTGTCGGGAGCGGTGTCGTGACCTGACGTCGATCATCAGTCACGATGTCAGCTCGTCTCCCCCAAATCCTGAATGAAACGAGACAGTTACCACCGCGTCAATAAAAAGTGCGTCTCACAAAAAAGCCTTATAAAACCAGGAAGATTGTTTTTTGTTAACCGTGCAATCACGATTGGTTTACAATCTAGGTAATTTTGGATATTTCCCAATGACACAATCTTTTGTTTATTTTTAAAGTACCGACCCTATTTCCGTGTATAAAAAAATAGTATTGTTTTATGGCCCAATTTTGTAAGGCCAAAGTTGATGTTGCGAATGTATTAGGAAATTTTATCGAAGCGAGTGCGAAATATAACAGGACTAGTACATCTTATTATATTTCTTTCGCCCGCTCTTATTCCAATGGTTTAACTTACTTGCTCTTCATTTCATAAAACTCGATCGTCTTTGCGGCTTTCATATGGGAGATTTCATAATAAAAGTATGCCAATCCTCTATGGCTGCGGATAAGCTTTAGATCCCAATCTTCATCCTTCAAAGCAATCGCTCCAAGCAACAATATCATTAATCTGGCTATGGGTCCGGCTTGAGACAATAGCATCCAAATGAGCTCATTACCACTTGTGCAATAACTCTGGTACTTTTGTTCAAGATTAAATTAAAAACTAAACTGCGACATGGAGTAATTGTTGGATAAAGTTCTTATTGTCTGTGATAAATTGACGCTTACGTGATCGAGTTGCTAAAGCTTAATGTAACAGCTGCAAAATTGCCGAATCTTACTGGCCAAAGATTATGCAGCCTTTTAGCTGCTAAAATAATAATGGCTACGTATTTTAAGAAGTAAAATCCAAAAGAAATTCCGCTCGCGGCCCCACGACGCACTATTACGCGTTATTTAATGGGAATAATAAAATACAAAGAATTGAAAAAAGGGTCATGTCTTGCTTCAAAGAATTTTAAGAATGAAGAATAAATTTAAGCACATAAGATCGGGTGTCACATTAATATTACAAGGTATCTATAACCAGAAAGGACTGTGATTTCTTAATAACAACAATGCCATTGAGTGTATTAGAAATCAGAGAGATGAATATGCATAATAGATCATAACTACACGTTATCCTTATGCAATTGCGCACACGCATGACTTAACTGTCAAATCTACACATTTCAATTACAGATAGGAGCTTTATCCAACCGATAGCGCTATCAGTGGGCAGTACTGCAAGTTAAGAGAGCATAGAGATATCTGGACGGACGGTAAGATCGAAGTTATCTTGATAAGATGGAAGATGGACTTAGATTTCGCCTTATAACGATAACTCAAGAAGTTTAGCACATTGGTTTTTGATAGCAAGATGGCAAAAGTAAATAGAAGCAGAACAATTTAATACTTCGTTTGTGAAAATAAAATTGCTTTTGCTATAAGAATATTCGAGTAGGTATAAAGTAATTAAACCTACTCCCATTTCTTCTAAATTGAGAACCATTATTTGTTTCTTATTATTTTGCTGTTATTAAGCGATAATCTTTACGTGAATTTGTATTTTGGACAGCTTTATGAGTTTTCAAACGTTGGTTTATGCTAAGAACTTGTTAGTTCGTAATGAATCCATTAACCTTTTGACCATGAAGCTCATAACTTTGTACAACAAGCTTGGGTTACATTAAGTAGTCGATGGGAGATTTAAATGTAGGTGTTGTCGGATTTAGTCTGCTTTTGAGGAGTTATTACAAGTATGCTTTAAAAAGCTTTAAAGAAAAGAGAAAGTTATATTAGAAACAGTTATCAAGGGTCCATAAAGAAAATTAGCTAAAAATAGGCAATCCTCAACTATCGGTTTTGATTGTTGAAGTAAGTTACTTAATACCTATGCTTGTAAATTACACCAAACATCAATCCAAGAGACAATGGGTACCAAGCGGTTACTAGATCGGGGTCAGGGCAGGTCACGAACTGACGTACCCAGTTTTGGGGTCACAAGCTACCTATAAGCTTGCGAGGTGGCGCAGTAGGGTTGTATAAAATAGCTTCGAATATCGGTTGCATGACCTGAAATTTCGCAATTGGGTCGATTCAAATGAACGCTATTGTTTTTGAAGTATCCAAATTGGTAGTATCTACTTATTGCAAAATGTGATGGTGTGATTTAGGTAGCTACATGCATATAAAGTTGTGTTTTAATTTTGCTACATGAAATTCGCAACGAATACAAAGAATACTTAAAGATAAAGGAAACTTTTCATAGATTATATTTATAAAACTCTAATACAATCGAGAGCGAATGAAGTTAATGTTTAACTTAATGATAAAGTCGGCGAATTAAACGAATTCACATAAACAATAATTATAGCAGCAACATTATAGTAACGACCTCATTTTGCAAATCTGTGTAAGAAATAGACGAGATATTTGATTTTAGCAGTCCCATATTGTAGATTTATCAGATTAGCTAAAATTTATCTGTCATACGAATGGGCGTACCTAAGCTTTAGTTTCGGGGAGTGGCCAGATCTTAGATGCCTTCAGTGATTATTAGATTTTGTTTCATTAATTATTGCCTCTGGATTTCTGATAGAATGATCCATATTCTTGGTAGATCATGTAATAAAACTTTTGTTGTATTTTTAGTATGTGTATGTTTATGTGTGTTTATTTTAAGCGCCTATAAAACCTAATACTCAAACGTCAATCCATCGAAACCTTTCAGTAAGTAAACCAGCTACTTCACAGCTTGAAACAAAAGTGCCGTCAATCGACAAATCATCGGCTACTTTCATATCGTGATTCAAGGATATTAATAGCCATTATACAACTTTTATACGACGCCGGCGCGTCGGGGCTACGTCAAATACCATTGTTTGGACTCCGGGGTCCGGACTCTGGACGCACGATCAATCACAATTACGGATGTAGCGCTTAATCATATTTATTCAATTAATTAATTCCAATAAGCTCAAGGTAAGTTTCATTGTTTAAGCTACAATAGTATTTTAAGAGGTTAGATGAAATGTTGCTGAAAATGCTAGTGCAAAATTTTAAGGTCAAACTGATTTAAATTGGTAAGTATAATATGTGTAAAGTAGAAGATTTCAGTAATTAAATCAAAAAGCAATTTAGCCGTCACACACATAAGAGTATAATGTTAACTAGCACTAAATGCTCATGTAGATGATATGATTAGATAATATAATAGGTATATCTGTGGATATAACGACTAAGTGAAATAAATAACGGCACAAGTAATTGGGGTAATTTACCGAGTAATAAACTTTATAGTTAAATTATTGATCAGACTGTTACTAATCGGAATACTGCTGGAGGCAATATACTCATGATTGAAAGGTGATGTGAAAACGATTTAATTCTATTGATTTCACATAGCTTGCATTATTCTAATTTAAAACAATGGAATGAGATGAATTAAATCTTTCAGTAATAAAACCAAATATTTGCAGTGGTTAGATTATATTGAATAGAATAGAATAGAATCTCTTTTTTTGCCAAAACATGTGTCAAAATACGCAGATGAAAAAATAGTAATCCTAGCTAAAGAATACGGTTACTAAATGTGAATCATAAATCCAAGAGCAACAACATAATCCTCCACAAACCGATGCAAGTGTGAAAGAGTCAGGAACGAGTGACACTGACAGCTAACAAAACGTAACAAAATGTCACACGGTGAAATAAATCGAGCCAGAAAATAATGCATTTTGCCCGTGTCCCCGTTTCGCTGCGGCCTCGGTGCGCCAGCGCAGCGCTGTTAGACTCAGGCGCAGCATCTTGATACGGTTCGCGTTCGTGGGAACACTCCACCGCCGAGCACTAATTTATTGCCTTGAGTTGCACTACATGCGACTGACGACTCTATCCCGCCTGCCGCGGCGACGCCTCGTAAATTCACGACGCAAATGAGAGCTGCACCAAAATCCGCGACGTGAGCGCAACATGTACGATGATGAGACATTGTTGCGTCTGTCGCGAAGGTTGTGTCGGATTGAGTTATTTTGACAGAAGATAATAGGTGTCTCTCGTCCCGTAATGCGTGGTACTTAGAAATCATTACTTCCAACGAACTATTGAAGATATTTTAAGAAACGTTGAGCTATTGCTGACAAGAAAATATCGGAGAAACTGGAGATGATTAAGAATATAGGTGCATCATCCACCTGCCCTGTCAGCGGCATATGTACGCTTCATCCATTCGTTAGAAATAAAGGTGAAACATTCGAAAATTTAAGAATTTTCAATAACATTAGAAACAGAGTGCATTTTATGTAACTGAAGATATTTGTCTAACATTTGAAGCACTATGTTGAAGTGTTAATGTTAATTTATCCACCTTAGGTAAGCTCGATAATCATTAGACATTTTGTTAATGGACGGGAAACAGAGTTAACCATTTGTTTGGTTCACTTAATTAAATACCAGGATCCATCGCCTATTGCCACATGAGATTAATTAGATAGTACAAATGGCCACACATATTTTGTAATCGGTGGTATTATTGGTTTTAACAAAGATCATGTTGAAACCGTAATCAAATAACACGAGACTATTGATTTGGGTTGAAATATACTGATGACTTTGATATTTAATGATTCCAAAGTCAGAAGACGACATCACTAACTTGTAATTATTTGCTTTGAAGCAATAACTCTAATCTTTATTACGTCACACAACACGTAGAATTGCGCAAGTGAAAAAGGCAATACATCATGTTATATATCATCCGCATATATTCCGTAAATCAGATTAGGCTGTAAATTGAGTCTATCCGCTCACTAACCACTGGCATAAATAAATACGAACGTGGCAAATGATGCACGAACTGCACTACGCGTTCATCATTTATACAATAGAAACATGGGAAGAATTAATTTCGTAATCTTAAACTTTACCAAACCACAAAAGGAGTAAGATACACTTGTTTATTTATGGACAATCAATAAAACAAACACTAACGCTTGCAAATACATACACTAATATAGTATTAAAACAGTGCAAACGTGGATTTTATGTAAGCCAGAAAAATACAATGAAAAATGTTTTAATAATAATTCCAACTGCTAGACAAATAAAAATCTGTGGAGAAGGCTAGATGATGTCAGATATGAACTCTACTTTTCGTATACCGCAAAATCGATTAAGAAAATGCACTATAGAATTGAACGTAAGCTCTATGGATAAAACCGTACTATACAGGTGTTTTGCGACAATGCAAACAGCGACCGCAACTTAAACAAATATAGGTATAGGCATTGAGACAATTTCCGCATATAAAGACGACAATTCGTCTCACATAACGGACCTTAACATTCACAATTCCATGTGCTATGTCGCGTTTAAGGAGAGTCTAGATAGGCCTATTATTATAACCACAAACATTAGCAAATGTTCGGACATTACCGGAAATGTTTCAAGACGGTGCCAAGTACGTGATATTGAAACTAGCTGACTGTCAACTGCTTTATTCTAATGGAGGAACCATTGAGATTCTGTATCATCTCCATGTATTAGTATCCACATCGAAATTCAAATTAAATGCGCAGTGTCACTAAAGTTTTTAAGTTAATTATAGAAATATTAGCTGTCTCTCGCAGAATCATTCGCGTTCCCGGGATATAAGAAGCCTACGTCCCTCTACCGTATGTCATCTGCGTGCCAAATCTAATCGCGATCGGTTCATAGGTTTAGTCATGAATAGGAAACAATCAGAGTTAATATCGCATAAACAATATTACTTCTAAATAAAATATTCCAAATGCTGTCGCTTCTGTAAGATCATCATCTGCCTGCCCTGTTCCCAATTATATGGCATCTGCGCCATATCTACAATTCTTCCGCTCTGCCCTTCTATATCCGTCATATCAGCATTGACTCCTTTTTTACTAATATCATCTGTCACACATGTCTGCCTGCCCTGTTCCCAATAATTTGGCATCTGCGCAAAATCTACAATTCTTCCATTCTGCCCTTCTATATTTGTCATATCAGCATTCATTCCTTTTTTACTAATATCACACATGACACAATCCACCCATCTCTGTAAATTTCTGATATTGTCAGAATGGCTTCTAGAAGTAAATAATAATACAATTCTGCAAATACAGTATATTCTATACTCAGCTTTATAGGCATGGAATCTCGGACACTTGGCCGTTTGATTCGGACCCGTGTTGCGTATGTCATTGATGTAAACGTCTATTTCGTTACATCCGCGCTACATGTCCGCTTTTATTTACGAGCAAACACTTCAGATATTCGTATGCGATAGAACTAACATGGGATAAGTTTTTTTAAACTGGAGGATACGGACTAGTTGCCTCTTGAGAAATGAGTATGCGAATAATTTTACTAATGTTGCTCAGTGAGTGAGATTTTTAGTGTTCCGAAACCAAAAGGAAAAATGGGAACTCTTATGGTGCCACTCCGACCGTCTATATTTCAGCAACCTCTAATTGATTTTAAATTTTGAATAGTTTAGTTAGATATTTTTATTTATTTATAAAGGGACCGCAATGGGGGCTACAAGTTTAAATGGGGTATCTTTTGAAAGGGCTTCATTTCTAAATTTAAAACAGGTTTTCATTTTCTTTTATGTTGCGTAGTATCATATGATGAAAAATTACAAAAAAATACCATTCCCCTATCTCCGAAGATTGCAATGCGAAAAATTTAAAATAATTACAGTTGATATTCATTGATGTAAATATTATAGGAAAAATAGAAGGTTCTATCTAGCACTGTTTTTTACAAACAAACTTAGTTATGCGGTGCGGTTTTTTACAATAGTAATAGCACAAACCAAGAAATATATACGTCATAGGAAGGTCGGATCGGAACCCTCGGCTCGCGAGTCAGACTCAAATAAATACCGGTTTTTATTTTAGTTTGGGTAGGCTTGTGGTTGACCACAATTTTAGCATGTTAAGTGCTGTTGTGGCCGAAAGTAAGGTCTAGTGGGAAACTGAATCTCAAGCACAGTTGCCATGGTTTCCTCACGATATTTTTTACCGAAAGCACTCATGGAAGGCATACGCGTTTTTTTTAAATAATATAATTCACAAGTTCGATATGAATTAAATTTTGTAAATCTAATCAGATAAGGCTTCGAACCCACGATCTTCGACGACATTTACCACTGAGCTATTGCCTCAAATTGGCAATGTTTCACGGTATGCGTGATCGTTAAAGCATTATTTGTGTTACAAAGTGTTTCCACAGTCAACACAATATAATAGATAAAGTTTGCTAGAAAAATTATAAGAAAATCCGTAAAAAGCGATAGAGAGAGCAAGATATAATAAGAATAATACAAATTTTGAAAAGAAAACATAAGGGTGCCTAGTTTGCAATGAACGGATGAACCATTTTATGCATGCCTTAAGGGAATTGATTCTGATTTAGTTTATGTGTTCGGGACATCTTTTATGACCAACACCTATGATTATCAAGACAAAAGGTACTCTGGTGTTATGCGATTGCGTGGTCAAAGATAATACAATACTATATTTCACAAATAACGATGTAAGCGTAAATATCTCTTCTATAAATGTGTCACATATAAACGTCGAGGTTATAATCATCGGTAAGAAATATAATACGTGTATTAAATTTAATCAAGGTTTGATAATAATATTTGTAATGTATTGAATGGGTGTCCGAATATTTTAGTTGTAAGTGTACTGTTGATATCTTTATGTTGTTAAGATTTTATAAGGTGTCAGCTCTATGGAAATTTAAATTTATTTTAATTTATTTATTAGATCGATTTTATTGATTTTATAGTGTTTTATTGTATTAAATACTATAAACTAGTTTGTAGAAATATTATCACAGAATTAAATAATAACGTACCTACTTGCAAAGTGACGTTGCATTTTCATGATATTCAGATACATGATCGTGTATTTTGAGTTTTAATCAAATAAGATCAATCCAAGTGCACCAGTGATGTGAAGAGAATACGTGTGACTTCAAGTTGTCTCAAAAAGTCCGTGAAAAGTTTCATTAGAACGCCCACCATTTTAATAAAATCTGGGGGTCAATCCCATACAAAGATTGATCGTTGACGATTATCGACATCCATCTTGTCTAGGGGGCTGACTAGCCATACTGTAACATAAGAAGATAATTTTTGCCAGTTCTGATAGAAATTATAATTCTACCTCAAAGGAGGAACCTTCATCATCTATTGCTCTAATAAATTAGAGATTAAACTTAGAAACTATCAGCACCGGGCTATATTAAGGTATCTGATTGAGACGAGTAGATTCAATATATCTTGTTGGGCGTTAATAGCGTCCAACTATCGACTACCCTATTATTTTGTCAAGGTGCGAATTTATAGATCGGTGTGCTAACGGTACACCGTTGTAAGTACTACGAGTCTTATGAACATTCGCCCTGTATACGTATATAGGGCGTTGTTGTACAATCTGATGTTATCTTCGGAAACTAGGGATTGGATAAGGTAAGTAAAGGTTACTCGTGTAAAGAAACGAAACAATTTGAAACTGAATGTTTGTAATGTTGACTGTTTGCTGGTTCTCACAGGGCTTTGGTTCAATTGAGTTATAGCATTTATGTTTGAACATATTATATAAATTAGGTTTGGTTTTAAGCCCTACGCTATAACAGAAATAAATAAAAAGAGATTTATTTCCAATTTTACTGTAGGTAATCTTGTTATATCCCATTGTGAAAAAAACACCACGTTTACAAATTTCTAATTGTTCAATGAATGGCTGGTTAACCGAACATTCTTATCCCTCGCCCAATTCCAAACTTAATCAACGCTGAAATTACCGCTTTGAGCGCACTCTATAGTTTATTCGTCCACTCCACACATTGCTACAAGCGCCGTAACGAGCGATTTCACGGCGCGCGCGCATCCTTTCGCCACGGCTGTCGGCTCTCGATCACGCCGCCATCTTGCCTGCGCATGCGACAGATTTGTTGCATCACAATATGGAGGATCGTGTTACACTGCCCTAAATCTCTTTGTTCTTTGATTTGCATGTTCTGCCTGTCTAGTGAATGGTGTTGGTAAACGTTATTGGATTTATATCGATGCCCATTCTTTACGATAGACTGCGGTGTAAAACCAAAGGATTCTCTCAAATTGGACTCGGGTATCGAGATATCTGTTTTACAGGCTACTTGTTTGTTTTTAGTTTCGATTGGTTGCGTCTGCAGACCTAGGAAATTTCTCTTCCTTCATTTATGGATACGTCATTTTTTGTTATAAATCACTACTTACTGTCACGCACGAGTCACCATTCACCAGTTCGTGATAGCTTATCTGATAGATACCCGGCGATACAATTGTTTCATTTTAAAATATAGCATGTGAACAGGTTCTAAATACTATTAAATAATGAAAATCCTTTGATATAGTTACGAAATACCTGATCCCTAAAACCATTACACTGATGATGATACAAAAACTCCAGTTATTCATTACATATTTTTTATATATCCAGGACATATTTTTTGTGAGATAGCGTCTCATTCTCATTATCTCAATTGAAGATCTCCATCTAACATTCCGGGATCATTTAAAAGCTCAGCCAAAATGATGTTAGATTAATAATGATATGAGAATTTTAGGTGCATGCTGTGATGGAGTATTCTTTTGTTTGATGGAATATATTTATTGACAGATACATACTGGATTTGCATTCAATTTCATAATTTAATATCTATTTATTGAATCATCATCTATATCTATACCTTTTCTCTTTTCTTTATTTTTTTGAAGGAATTATTATCGTAGTGCAATAAAGACACCAAAGGATTTTTATAAAGATGTTACTTTTTCAATATCCCCATATAGTGCGAAAGGATCTAGATACACTGGTGAATGGGTACAAGCTTGGACAATGTTTGGACACGCGACCGGTCGCAGCGACAGCGACAATGAGCCGGTCGCGTCGCGATCGACGATTAGATGTTATCGCCGGCCTGCGCACGCGCCGACCAAACTCCGGTTTAGATTGGACCGTGAAATTAAATCAGATTTATAGTCGTACTTAGTAATTAAATGGATTAATTGCTTGGAAAATGGTGTTTAGTAATGTGACACCGTTTATTATCTGTTTCTGACATAGATGAGGTAGTAAGACTATGTTTGAATAAGCTTTGGAAGATTATATATGTCACTTATTGTGTCTATTGAAAATTTTATAGCTTTCTATTACTTTTCGAAGTTTCTTACTGATTATGATGTTGAATCAAAACTGTTCTTGTTGTGTCACAACTCAAGTACAACTTGACTTGACAGTGGTTGTGATTGAGTCAGTTCTGTTACTTTATCTAATGTTGCATCAAATTCCATTGATCACAATGCTTACGTTTCTCAAAGTTTGAAGGGTCTGTCTCTTGAAAAAGGCAATGGTGAAGGGGATATAGTTTGATTGAATAGTTTATTGAAACTAAGACATATTGTTCTGCATAAATTGTACGGGGAAAATAATTATGCAAATGAATCGAAACTTCTATGATAAAAAAAGCCTACTTCAACTGCTTCAATTTTCCAGTGATAAAAAAACGAGTTTTCTTGTCCCTTTTTTAACAAGCATTTTCGACGGATGGAATACTTATAATGATGCTTCATCATCTATCTACTTTATAGTATATAAAAAGAGAAACTGATTGTCATAGATGAACGTACAGCTTTTGATCTGTACGCAGTTTGTGTTTTGCACACAGGTCATTTGTACAGCGTAGGCATCCACTAACTCAAGGGATAGCGGGACTGAAAGCTTGTAGATTATTTTACGTAAGAATAATTTGACAAAGTTTCATAAGTTGTACCTACCTTTCGAAGTTAGCTTGAGTACTTTTAATTATATCAGATAATAATCTTAGCGACATATTTCGAGCTCAATAGAACTACGTTTGTGCATCGATCACTCATTTAGTTAAGTAATGTGGGAATGCGAGTCTGTTTCTTTGTTCCAATGAGCGCAGCTGCGTGTGCGCATATAAATCATTTTTATAAACTGTAATAGCTTATCTAAATTTGGGACATGCTGTAATTAAGGATATGCGATGAAGACTTATTGCATGCATTGTTATCAATAATGACATATCATAATAGATGACTTATGTCATAGTGCTATAGCTAGATGCAAAAGTGTGAAAAATTACCGTTGATATGACATAATTTAGCATAATAAGTTTTTGTTAAAAATGATTTTTTAATAGCCTTATTTTGGTGACTGTACTTTATGTTGACTGTACTTGCATAGTCATATATATTGATATATAATATACTAAATATCAAGTTAATCCCACCTCTGGAAGTGGGTGAAATTCAACTTTCAAGATTAGACCCGAACATACATACAAACATTGTAAGTTAAATAAAAGCTTGTAAAATAGAGATGTTTTTTCTAAAAAGTTTCAATATTTTTTGGCTACTAGAATCTCGTTTTTTTATTTTAAGACGTCTACATATGTAACTTAAATCCACATTTCTGTGTACATGTCTAACTATTTTTAATGTTATAACAAACAAACCATTACTTAAAACAGTATCTAATCTGGTCATAATAACATAAATATGAGGCTAAATAAGCAAAAACACCATAAGCCAAGTTTGCCCAGGGCGGAGGTAATATAGTAATGCGGTCTTAATATATGGGCATGAAGTATGGGCACTAAGCCTGGCTTTTAGCTAGATTTTAAAAAGCCCTACTGATTTCCCACGGATGCTGTGAGGCTTTGTTCTAGGCATGTTACAATAAGCAGATGTTATCGATATATAAAAATTAACATAAACTTCTACAACAGGCAGGCCATAACTTAATTTGGAAGAACCCAAAAGTTCTAAGTTCAAAAGAGAAACCAAAATTTTCGATGACAGTTTTTTGTCTTTCCGTTAAGTAAGAACATATTTTTATGAAAGCTACATAATTGTTGTATGATCATTAGGAAATGATGTTTTACCATTGTGTTCTCAGTCTTCTCAGTTTAAGTGTTTTTCGAACCGGTGGTAAATTCAACTGTATGTAGGTACCAATTTAACGTTCATAAGAGCCTTACCAGGACCTAAATTGAATAAAATACTTTTTGATTTTGATTTTGTTTGTGCAATAGGTAAATACTTTGTCAGTTCTTCGTCGTGTTTGGGTTACAACACAAGACATTAAAATAAAGATACCAATATATTTAAAATCGTGATTTAAATATGCTACTGTTCAATAGGCATGGAAATTATTGCTACTTTAAAGGAATTCTCATTTGATGATATTATTATTTTTTATAGCATGATTTCACTTGCGATATATGATTTGCAATGATTTGTAACCTACGTCATCGATGCTGATCGACGGTATTTTTCACAAAATCATGTACGAGTATCGCACGCAAGTGTCAAATTATCACTGATGCAAATTATATATACTTTCGTAGCAAAAAATTATTTTTCTATCCTGCTACATAACATGTTAAAGAAGTTAACACTTTATTTCACTTTATTGTCACTTGATTTAAGGTTTATTTTTAAATACTCTTAAAAGCTAATCAATGATAAAGTTTTTTTTTTTTTTAAATTTGTTCATGACCATGGATACAAAGTCCTTCAGTCGCATACATTTTATTTATATTCTTAAATATTCTTTATAACATGTAACAGGCTATGTCATGGACGGTAACAGATGTGACATATGAAAACAGAATCATATTCTTTATCACCTGCTACTTGTGATTTATGCCATGCCTACTGTTCAAATAAGATAATCGCCCAACATGTATCAACTGGTAAATAGTTGATTTATTTTCTCAGCGATGAATTATCGACAGTCGATGTCATTAAATAAGTCATATCGACATCACTCGGCTACCGTTCGCGAAACGTGACCGCTCGCGACAAACGGCGCGCGTGACGTTTCCGAACGCAAACCGATATGTCGCCGATATACACACACCAATAATGTCGTACCAATATGTATCCTGTTGCACTAAACATAAAGCCCTTACTCGATGCGTCTAAATCCGCTTAATTCCCAACGTATTATTTTCTGCCAACATGAACTGTATGTGAAAGACGGTTAAGAACCTTTTTGGAATAAGAACTTAGGTTACCTTTGTAACAAAACATTTTGTATCTCTACATTCCTTTTTCACTCCTAGAACCTAACTTATATCTACTTTCAATAACAGTACAAGTATAATTTTAATTTTAACCTTAGTTCTCTAGGTATACGTTTTATTAGGAGTAAATCTGACGTGCAACAAAATATTTTACAAAATTGCGTAATTTTGGAAAAAAAAACACAGCTTCGGTACATAAAACAATATTCCCACATATATCTTTACGCGGTTTCAACTACGATCAATTTACATCAATCAACCAATAAATAAATCAGTGCTCGAATCCAATCGTATTCTCATTTAATTCCAAACACGATCACCAATCACAATGATGGGAGGTCTGGTGCACCATACACTGCGAGACTGCAACTTCAATCTACGTCAGCAAGATCAACATAGATGTATGAACGTATTCAGTCACTGCGCGATCGTCAAACCCGCGAACCCAATTATCAGCTCCACCGATTCTTTATTCGCGGATGGCCCATTCATATCCGTATGTTGCACCATTGATAGTTGCTTGATGTGTGCACGTGTGCTTTTATTGGTGAGTTTCTTTTACCTCTGATGATATTCGTACCCATCTTCAATATATTATTATAAAGAATTGTATTTACAAAAATTGCCACATAGCGGAAAACACTACCAATATTATGAATTCTTGCAACTAATTATAGTCCCACAAACTAATCCCGGCCAAAGGAGGAACTAACGACGCCTTTATTCGCCATTAGTCAAAGACAATATAACTACTACGTTAATTGGTTGTTTGCTCCACTAAATGCGATAAAAACTACTCTCTCACCGGGCCAGATAAGTTTTTGGGACTGTACTCCTGGTTCCACTGTCAAGATGTATTAAAAAAAACCAAAGCAAATCAGACACCGGAATCATAAAGGCAAATGTTTGGCAGTAGTACTTTCTACAACTTTTTAAGTACATTTTGAGGATTATAAAACAAGGTTGCAAGTAGAAGACACCATGTGATGTTCTGTAAGATCAGCTAGAATGTACCCAATCGCGTAATTAGGTGAAGCGATGCGGTTTCACTGTGATTTATAGGATTTCGATAGACTAGTTAAGGTTACCTAGAAACTTCGGAGTATCATTATAATTAGTTGGGAAAGTCGTAAGTTATAGCCGCAGATATTCGTGTTGGTAAAGAATTAGGTAAGAAAAATCTTACTTTTTCTTTAAGATTTGCTACAGAATGATCGCATTTACAATGGTTTGACTCTTGAGCGTCAATGGGCCAATGACGGAGCAAGTACGACACCAGTCCGCAAAACTATTTCTTCTTATTTAGGAAGTACCTACTACTCAAGTAATCTATTTTTTTTTGAGGAACTTTAGCATTGCCTTTTTTATATTTTTCAATGTAAGAATCAAGTCAATAAGTCAGAGAAGAAGACAAATAGAGATGTCTAAATTAAGTTTTTTCGTTCGAACATAATGTAACTATTCAAGAAATTCTTGGGTATATGAGTTTACGAATCCTAACTTGAAAAGCAGTATGATACCAAATATACCAGAAATTTTGAGTTTTACGTGACAGCAGCCTTAAATGTATTAACTTTTGAAATAGCGAGCAAAGTTACAAATGGAATACTAATTGTAGAACTTAGATTAGATTGATTGACCCCAAAAGAAAAACATATTTTCTAAATGTATGGCACACCCTAACCATCGATCGGTTTCAAGTCTCATATATCTACGTAGATACATCCACATAGTTTGTATCGCAAATCGTACGTGTAGATACGTTATTGGCCAAGTGATACTGTCAATTATCATCTCGTTAGCCCCTGATCGATCCCCGACGTGTACAGGCGTCGTAACTTAGTTGCACGTAGGTTAATACGACTAGTTGGGGGGTCAGTCTGCTCTATATAGTTTTGCTAGGTAAATTAGCTATGTAAACTGTCTGCAAGTCTTTTTTTATTGGAAGTTTTATCAAATGTTGCAAATATACCGGGGCACGCAATTGTTTTCAGTGCGATTAGAATGTAAATATTATGTAATTAATCTAAGCCTGTTTTGAAAAGAGTAATTGCTGAGTTTATTGCCGGCTCTTCTCAGCAAATGCAACCTTCCGAACCGGTATTAGAGTATTAGAGTCAGACTTTTCATAAGTGCCTGCGAAGGTCTATTTGAATAAATGATTTTGAATTTTGAATTTTGAATACTATGTATCTATTGATAATCATGATATTTCGAAAAAAAAAGTCCGCAATGTAAAATAATTCCTCCGTTTAACCACAGTCTATTATATGGTTTAATAGACTGTGGTTTAACACAGGCCCAGATCTATGGGGGAGGACAGTTTCAGAGGCGCCAAAATCAATAATTTCGATCAAAATAAAGCGCCTAGCATCCAGCGCTCCTTGTTCGTAAAAATCGTAGATCCGGCTGTCCAGCAATAGTATGCAAAAAAGCGATGGTAGCAGTGGTGTGTCGAAACCCGTGGCAAAGGTCGCGGGTTTAAACCCTGCAATGAGCTTAACCTTCTGGTGAAGGCCGAGCATCGTGAGGAAACCATAGTACGGTAGTAGGGCACTGCGTTATACTCACTACCACCCTTAAGTTCAAAATCTGTTGCCAAGCTCCTATTACCGGCGTGTTCCCGTAGCTACATGCACTTGAGAGCCAGATTCCATCTAGGCTTTGTGTCCTTACCATTTTTGGCCATATCCATTAGCGTATCTAAGGTTTTTTCAGAGGGTGTAGATGCTGATGGAACCCACACCAGCCCATATAATTATATTAATATAGTTTTATATTTTAATTCCACAAACCTTATGCTTTAAAAACGATAGGTCCCTGACTGGTAGAGTTTTCTTTGAGACCCTGAGCTCAGTCTGCAGCACCTCCATAGTCGAAACCTCCTGGAATCCGAGTTCTTCCAGGACTAGACAAGTACGTTGGACTTGTTCAATACACGGTGAGAATGAGCAGAATCTGCCACCTGGTGAAGAAAATAAAGGATATTCATATCATAAAAAAATAAGAAAACCTGTATTTGGCCGAGCAAGAGCGAAGCGTCTACGTTTTCAGCTTCGCAAAAATGCTTTCGCATATCCGGCTGTTCTCCTCTACAAGTCGTATTTCTCAACCGATTCTCTTGAAATTTTGTGAGAAGGTTCGGTAATTTTATGTACTTAGTTAAAAAAATATAGGTATAAATCGCCTTTCAGCAATTTCTTTTATCTACAATATTCCCTTTTGGCTTTTTGGCGGGAACTTGCAGAGTGACGTTGCGTTTTTATTTTCATAAATTTGTGTATTTTGTGTTTTATTGTGTATTTTACCCAATAAACATCATCCATGTCCACCAGTGAAGTGAAATAAAATGAATTATGTGTGTCGTAACTTTTCAAGTTGTCTCAAAAAGTCCGTGAAGTTTTAGTACAATTACCACAATTGTAGTAAAACATGACTTTTATGGACGGTGATTGACTAAGGACTTAATGTGAACGTGATTTATTGTGACTGGAAACTATAATATAACTCGACAATGGCAGAAATGAGCCCTAATTTGGGCTTAGTTGCCAAACTTAAAAATAACAAGAAGAATATTCCCTTCTGCGTGGAATAGCCTTGAAACGTACTGTATAGATACTACATACTGTACATACTATATAATGTATAGATAATAGATAAAAGTGTAGGTTATAAAAGACAGTTTTTGAAAACTTCACCAAAACCATAAAATTTAATTAAACATAACTATCAACTAATAGGTATGTGCCAATTTATCATAATATAAGCACATATAAGTACCCGCTCATTATAGATACTGCTTTAAAAATATCTTTGCATTTCGTTCATGCTTAAAGAACTCTAAAAGTAACTCCATAGGTCCAAGGTCTATAAAGTTCAACAATCAATATGTACTTTTATTGTAACGACGAACTTATAACGGTAGATGTATTCAATTGTGCATCGAAGATTCGAGATAATACCAGCGTTGAACTCCCAAAACGATCGTTACACTATCAGACATCGCATATTGTGGGACCGGATCACAATGGCAGGACCCGATAATGTCTGTGGGGGATTTCACTCCCCGTGTCAGGACCTGTTCAGGCTATAACAATGTTACCAACGGCCTACGGGCGATCGACCTCACTATTACACAATTCAAACACAACCAAAACCTTACCACTCCATAATGCGCGCGCGCACGTAAAAAGACGATCCAGGCATAACAAAATGTCGACAGATGTTTTCATTCCCATGTGATAGATACGAGATGACCGGCGGGCCTTACAGATAGCGTTCCTTTTTGTTACCGCGATACCGTTTTGAAATTTTTACAAGTCGAAAAAGCCCGGGAAACGACACATCGTCTTTTATGTGGGCCGCCGCTTTGGTTTTATCTGTCAAATCTTATCGACCAATAAGGACGGCGGACGTCACTCACTCTGCCAATCTGAGCGGAGCGAGCGAGTCACCGCGGGGGGCGAATTTGAAAATGTTCTATTTTTTAAAATGTATCGCGTGCCTGAGTGATATAAACCGCCGGTCTATTAACATAATGTAGTCGGAGTTGGATCTGGTTCGTAATGAAGCCATTATGCGGTATAATCTTAGAGCCTTGACACACAAGACCACTTCAACAGGAACATGGAACATAAAAATATTGACCCCGTGAATTGCGGAATCTATCATTGAACGTGTCTTCCTTTAGTCGTGTATATAATCGCTTACCTATTTTTTTTTTACTATGAAGTGGGTGAATAATCATACGGCCCGCCTGATGGTAAGCGGCCAGCTACCTTTCAATCTTCCCCGATCAGCTCTGGCAACCTTACTCACACGCAGGAACACAACGTAAAGTTATTTGGCCGTGGTGTTCTGTAAGGTGGAGGCGTATTTAATGATATTTAAAATAAATAAAAAAATATCCTGGGACATTCCTCAGATACTGATATGTGATCCTTGTTTCTCCATATCATCATACAGTGTGAAAGTTCACATAAACCTATCACCCATAAAGTTCATATAGATGGCGAAATATGTGATTGTTACTATCTAAATGCATCGCGAGTCACGTCGTGAGACGTTGGATTCTTGTCGACCAGCGTCTTCCTACTACCTTCGAGTTATGTTAGTAGATACTGCTGGAGGCTGCTGGAGACTGCTGGAGGGTTTACTTTAGATGTTTAATTAAAGTTAATTAATCAATAATGAATTTGAAGATTTGAAAGAAGCGCTCGTATGTACTATACTAACTGATATTATAAATGCTAAAGTGAGTTCGTTTGATACCTCTTATAATGAGGCACGCAATGACATGGGGAGTGGGACATAGGCAATTTTTTTTTGCGAACGGAAACTAAATGTTAATATTTAAAGAAATACTTTCCATTCTGGGCACCAGGATACAGCATAGTCACGGACGTTACAAACCAAAATCTGTTCCATTATAAATAATCTACATTCAATTAAACAAGTAGGCAACAACCAAATTAGCACCATTACAAATGAACCTAGCCAGGTGATAACAACTAACACAGCGTTATCACAACAACAATCAGTTCCAGACAAAACCTAAAGCTAAATATGGCAAGCCTAACAATAACCGTTAGTCATCCTTCGGTCGAGGTGCCTTGCAACATTCTCTGTGGGTCAGGAGACAGGAATGTCGCCTAATTGACAGATTAGTGAGGACACCAGCTCACAAAACAATGTCAGTCAAGTCTAATATATGCTCGGTTTTGGAGCTTACTGGTTGAGGTTTCGGTAAAATATGAGGTGGAAATTAATTGGGTTTCGGAGATAAATTTATCTGAGGGAGTAGATATTGGTTACATTGTTAATAAATATACCTCGCATTTGTTTAGTGCACTCGAATTTGATGTACACATACACTAGTAATATTTATGTTTTGGTCATTCATCTAAGTCTTCTGGAACTTATAGTTACGTAACAATAGCTTAGTTGTAGTACTAATGTACAGAAATTAGAGACGATCAACATAATATCGATAAGAAAACGAGAAAAATAATTAACATTTATTGGTCAATTTTGTTAAAGTCGACCCCGGGATAGTAGATTTGACTAAATTATATACATTTTTTAACTTGAAATACAAAGAAGATTTTAGGCACAGATTTTATGTAATGCAATGTGGGCGAATGTGAGTTGTCGTGTGTTCAGAATATTTGGCCATGATAAACCATGAGCGTCAGAAATTATGGAAAAATCCAATATACCGATATCGACACTTAAACTTAATTAACAACTATTCCCATCCCTAAAACCAACAGACGGTATAACACATGACAATAGCTCCGCGTCACTATCACTAACAATGCCGGACAAGCCATTGATGTATTAGCGGAGATAACGCGGTGAAATCACATGTGTGAGCTGCGCATACGCAACGTAATGAGGTCGGCTTGCTCGTGCGGACGGTATTGTTGTTTTGGTGATCCGATTGGAATTAATTAATTGATTGGTTTGAGTTTCGTTATGTTATAGAGCAGGGGACTAGGAAACCACGTCATGGCAAGCATAGTGTGCTGTGTGACGCCTCCACGCAGCCCCATGGATTGACGACCTATAAAATAACCGACTTGCGAAGAACCTAAAGGAGTGTACACGCTTTAGTAGAGGCCTATGTTCAGAAGTTTGCGACGAAGAACGTTTATTCGAGTGTTAGAAGAAATTTGTGCACGCTTAAAACATTTTCTGGTTGGGAATTACTTGAAGAGAAGCTAATATGCTGAAAGATTATCCAATCAAATAAAAATGCAGGAAAGGAAGAGATCGAAATGTAAATGAGCGAGAATTTTGAATGATACATTAAAATACGTTAAACTCCAAATACGTTAAAACAACATAGAAAAACAATTAAGAAAATTCAGAGCATGTTCCTTAGTTCGAATCATCAGATATTTAGAGGTGATAGCTAACTTTACATTTCAATATCGAAAATTGTAGAATATTTTCTCTTATTTACAGCAGCACCAGCACAGGTCCTGAAGTCATCACAATTCCACTTTCACAGGAAACAACCAACAAACTATATAAAGGTGTTTTGCAATTCCCGCGTGTGGTGTAGGGCGTCGTCGCCGGGGTGGCCTGCGCATGCGTCGGCCCCGCCCCCGCCCGAGGCCTGCGCCCGCGCCGGCACACCACAACTGTACTGCCGGCAATAAAATTAGCTGAAAGTCATTGATTATTTATATTTTGAAGATTGCCATTTGCATTTCCGGTATGGCAAAGATGAAGCCAGTTAAAGCAGAGTAAAGTGCTCTAATTATATAGCTTCTAAAAACCGCCCAAGTGCAAATCTGAATCGTGAACTAGAAAGAGCAGGTTACTTATACCTAGTATTTATCTACTCTGAGCTTATACGAATACTACCTTGGACACTTTAGTATAATGGGGCCATCGATAGGGGTATCGAAGTCCCGATCATCGATCGGTCGCATTCTGTTTTACGTCGCTTTTTACTACGTAAAACATGAAAATAATTTTGGGGAATAACCTTGTAGAGGTGACATAATTGCCAGTGTTAGGCATAAAAAGGTATTAAGTAAGTAAGTATTATAGTCAGTTATTATTTGTTATTATTCTATTATAAACGTTTAGTTGTCGCAATATAAATATATTTATCGGTAATATCAGTTATCAGACCACCAGTCTGACAGGACCTAGGAGGCCCGCATCGATTGCGGGGGCTTTGGGCACTTTGGGCAAGAGCCCAGTGGAAAAGCCTGGCCATGATCGAGATCACCACGAATTCTGTAAAAAAACCTATTGCGGTTAAAGAAATAGGTGTATGAGGAAGGGAAATCTTCATAAAGCTTATAGTTTTTCTACTTCTGTATCACATCACATGTGTTTAGATACTTGTATTGCCGTCTGTACCCAACAGTCAACCGTACCCATACCAAACCGCCGCTCTCTGGGACTATTATGAACATACCACCTATAAAATGAATGTTATAATTTAATGTAAACAATCCCGGGAAATGGACGGGACTGCTTGCTGTCATATTTGTTTGTAATATACTTGCTATATTAATGTTATTTTGCAAGTACCTGCCAGATGATTTTACAGTGCTATTAGATTAAGGTGGATTTTGATTCCTAATAACAACTATTTGATACTTGAGACATTCGAATTTTATAAGTTTCGTTTAGCACCATATATAAGAACGCTAACTCATAATAATACTGTACCAAGAAAATATATGGTAGTTTCAAGCAAATACCACGAAGGTATAGATGTAGGATAACAGTGTTCCCGGTACGGTGCTTCAATTAATTTAAAAAACATTCGTTAATTTTATTAATGCGAGCGAGGCCTAAATCTACGATCACCTGCAGATGTGATCGCGAGCGCCTTCTCATTTTCGAAATTAGCAAATGAATAAAAAACAAAATGTTGGTAACCGCCAACAGAGTGGACAAGATAAAGAAATATACGGAGAGGTGCTGCGTTCGAGGGCCAAGATAACACCATTAACGCGGGTGAGGACGCTCAACAAAACAATAGAGAAGGACGATGATACTCTTCCTACTACCAAAGACCTTAGCCCCAACTAACCCAACATTGGAAATTTATCTTTGCTTCCATTTAAATACAGAACAAATTCAAGTGAACTGAAATTAGCAGATATTCCATCGACATTTTAAAGGATCCGAGGTACATGTGGAGGAATGAAAGAGACACGGGACGATGGCATCGATACCGAAATGAGTGGAGTAAGTTTTTCTCAGCCACCCAGCCAGCAACATAATTAATGACGCTCGTGTTGCAGACGAATTTATAAATTGGCTTTATTCCATTTTAACAAAGGGTGGGAACTGCGTGATAGGACAGGTAGCGTTTTACGCAAAAGCGATATGATTACCATTAGTGCGTATGGTAATTGGGAAGCTACTGTGGAATAAAGCACCTACATCAAACAAAACGAAGATATTATTTAAAACGTAGATAAAATAAGAGTAAAGTAATAATGTCTCGGAACTTAGTCATATCCATGCTAAGACAATACCAAAACTTTTTGCAATTTCTTTAACTGTTAGTGAAGAGCTTAAATTGACGCATTTAGTAAAAATAGCTCAGGGACTCATATTTCATCACAATTTTTGCAAGACACGGAATAAACTCAACCCAATCCATTAGATCCTGGATAAAGTTAGCATGTAATTGAATTCAAATGGCTCTACAATGCAATTCAAATTCAATACCAATGCAATGGTATCCAGACTGTTGACTGAGTTAATTTTATTGACCTTTAACATTTCAACAACATTGCTGCAATTCAAATACAATTGAAGTTATTGGTTAAGGTATTTATTAACTAAAGCTTGACTAGGAATTCTTTCAAGATCTAGACTTCTCAAAGTAACCTAATTGCGATAAAACAACCATAACTTATGTGTTGGTAACTTCTTATGAACTATGTTAGTCGTAAACCTTAACATATATTTATTTTAATTAGTGCGACACCAAATCTACACCACTGATAGTTTATCAGTGGTGTAGATTTCTCAGTTTTGGTCAATCCCCAGGTGTATATGTTTGGTATTATAAACGAATAAAGTAACTAAACTATGAAATCAAATCATTCAAGTGCTGTTCATGGAAGATAAGGAAATAGTTATTAAGATTACTAGATAATCAACCGAATAAATGCAAAAATAAACCGTGAGCCTTCTGAATTATGCTCAAAACTTGACACTAATTCTATAGGAAATATATCTGCTATGTTTTAACTATGAAGAAGTAATGCTCCAGATTCCGTTTTCAGCAATAAATTTAAAGCAATATAAACCTGACAGTAAATGTGAGAGAGGATATTTGTTTCGCATATAATAATGGCATATTTAGTGGTCGATATCAGTTAATACGGAGAGGTTGGCATAAATCGTCGCAGGCGCAATCTAACATCGTGGCGGGCCCCTCGCCCCGCCCCCCGCGAGTAACTCATTGCTATCTGCCCCGAATATTGTTAATCAGTGTATCATTAGCTTTTATATGGTTTACACTAGGGACATTTATATTTGCACCATTAATTTATAGATGGTTACAAAATTATGTTAGGATTCGAAAATACAACTAAAGTAAATACTAAACAAATACACCGGGATACTCTTGTCCATTGTTTCGATTCCATGCTGATCTCATTTAGATAAAACTAAGCATTACTACTACTACTGCAAACCGAAGATTTCGGGGCCTAAAATGCAATTTGGATAGTAAAAGAAGAAAAAAAAGTTTCTACTTATAAAACCACCAGACTAAGTTGAACTACATCAACACTAACACTGACGATGCAATGTAGTTTATCGAACTCTCACACGATTAAGAAGAATCCTAAGGGGCCACCATTTTCCGAATAGAATCTTCAAAAACCACCTCGTGTACTCCAACACAGTCCTAACACCGAGCACAGATGGCGGTGCGCGCGCGCGATAGCTCCATAGCGCACCGGCCAAGATATAGATAAAGCTAACGGGGAGGCGCTGCTATAAATCCAAAAAACGAAAACACCCATAACTCTGTCTCTCTCGCTCAACGGAAAAAACTAACCCCTTCCGTGGCGGTTGTTTCATTTGGTGTGATGGCGATGGTGTGAGTTGGTGAGTGATATTTTTAGCAAGTGGAAATTACCTTAAGTAACCTTTTTAGTAGCTAGTAGTAGTACTTCGGGAACTACGGAAGGCTACAGATCTTAAAACAGCAAAAACAGCGTATTACGCGTATGCATATGCATGGTTCCGGTACGGTATCCTTCTATGGGGAAACAGTGTCAATGCACAAGATATTTTTATTTCCCAAAAAAAATGCATTCGCATTCTTGAAAACATAAAGGAGCCCGAAACTTGCAAACCACACTTCATAAAACATGAAATCCTCACCTTAAAATCTATTTATATATTGGAAGTGTGTAGTTTTGTTAGAAAATACCCACATTTTCATACAAAGCAAGCTGATCAAACGCGACGGCACGCATTGAGATTTAAACATAAATTAATATTGCCGTCATCTAAACTAAAAATGCACAGTACCAGTCCAAATGTTATGGCCATAAAAATATTTAATAAAATACCGGAGAAACTAAAAGAGGAGCAAAATGATAATAGATTTATTAACCAAATAAAACGACTATTAATAAAAAAATGCTATTATTGTCTGAATGATTTTATGAACGATCCATTCACAGAGTTTAAATAATTAGTTGATAGTACTTATACTTCATTTCGTAATTATGTCTTCATAAAATATCGGTCCGTCCTCCGCCCTTCCTTTCTGGGAGAATAATATTGTACCTACCTATTGTATTGTATTGAATTGCTACACCCTATTATAGGGTAATTATGTATAAGATTATAAATATCATATGTTGCAATAAATGATTGAGTATTGAGTATTGAGTAGTAACCAAAGAATAATAGCAAAAATATCAGATATATGTTATTTTTTTCACATATACCTTTTTGTATTTTTTCTTCAAAAGCAGAAGAGAGTGGGTACTATATATTGTTGCATTTGATTATTAAGGGTATAACCCGCGCGTTGCCAACCCTGTCTTCACACCTTTCTTGCAGAACTCCATGTTGTAATGTAATTTCTTGGGAATACCACGAGCGGGGAGCTCATTCCACAACCTGAACGTATGTGGTCGACAGCTCTTTTGAAACCCAACAGTGCGATACCATTATGATACAACTAAATATTTACGTCAACAAACAAGCATACGGCCAGCCTGGTGGTAAGCAGTTACCTTAGCCCTATGGACGCTTGTCTTCCCGCGGGTGTTCCATCAGAAGCGAAGCTTGCAGCACACAAGGCATTAGTCACGCGTTACCGACTCTTCCCCTTTCCCAATGAGCTCTGGACTTCTATTTGGCTGCGGTATTCTGTAAAGTGCAGGTACTTCCTCAGTCGAGCTGCTCTTTCAGTTTTGTAACGCTTTGCTCTACCTATCTTACCAGGGTAACTCTTGGTTTATTTGTGGTAAACGATTTGGTAAGGTATATATATTGTATCAGAGCCTTAAGGAACTGGCACACTCCGTGGCACTATGGTCAGCACAGACGTTCATGGCTATTTCAAGAATTGCTGTGCTGTAATCATAGAAAATACATATTTCATAAAAAATACTTTTTAATAACTTTGTTTTTACATAGATAAGAGCTTTCCTCATAAATATCTCAGTGGCCAATTCACAAAGTCCAACAACAGAGCAATAAAGTATTTTACAAGTGATACAAGAATGCACTGCAATCACCGCGCCGGATCTCTCGTTGCCTTTAACTTTATAAATACTGGGCTATTTATTTCTGGAAATCAGCCGACTCACATCAATATGTTGGGCTTTGAATGTTTTCACCGGGAATTGTTAATAGTTGTGAACATTGATTTAATTGGTCAAATGATTGTATTAGATTAGGGTATCTTGGTTGGAGGTCTGGGCTGGGTGTCGTTGCTGCTGCTTTGTGCTTTTCAGGATTTTTTTTTATACAAAAATTTGCGAGATATGCCGATGTGGCTGTTTATCGTAGTTTATATAATTCTTCTTTTTCAATTTTATTTATAAAGTCCTTATTCGCTTTTTATTTTACCTTGTCCAGCTAGAGCCACAAACAGAACAATACTAAAATAAATAAAATTAAACAAAATAAAAAACAAAACTAAATTATCGGTGCAGGTTACATAAATGCAACAGCAAGTCAAATTCAACAAAAGTTTCCGAATATTTTGATGCCTAACCAATATAAATAAGTAAGTACTCTACCCAATAAAAAACATAGTTTTCAGTATAAAATTATATCGATTAAATGTAGCCACATACCTACATTTGTGCAGCGTAGTCCACCTAAACGTCCGCAAACCTTAATAAGTATTTTAGGTTCTCAATGCTAACTGTGAGTTCTTGGTCGTATATCAAGGTGCGACTACGCAACTTTACGGTAGCGCGACAACGCGACATCGCGCACCGTGTCGCGCGTCGCAGCGACATGTCGCTACCTCCTTATACGCATTCAATGGACACAAATGTGCGTAATGGGTAAGCATAAACGGAGTACGGTGATTTAATTAGAAATCTTTGCTTTTATTTATCTGTCAGGTGTAAGGGAACCCTGTTTATAGTTCAAATTGTTGTAAAGAAAGAAAGGCTGTGAAAATTAATTTAAATTAATTTTATTAATTATGATTTTAAGTAATTTATTACATGAAAATATGGGACATTCAATATCAAGTCAACAAGTTCAAAATCTTATAAAGATGTTAATTAAATTCATAGAATGCATTGAATTCTAGGAAAAACAGCTGCGCCTATGAATGAATAGATTTAATTCAAAATTCTGTTACTAAAACCATCAACGCGCTCGACTAGGCAAACTGAACTTTGGAAACTTGACTATTAATTACAATAGAGACATTGTCATTAACAGTTACTACTTAATATAGGCCGTTTTACAAATCTTTCCTAAATAAGCCTTGCTTAGTTACAAGCACTCCCGGTAAATCATTAAGGGACGTGCCAATGCCTCCTGCTTCACTTACAAAACCGATATGGCAATAAAACTCATTCACACGTTCGTCAATTTAATAGATGCCTTATTAAAAACGCGGTACTAGCAACTTGAATCGATTCTGCTTACTCGATTGCAGATTCGATTTATACGATGTTCTCGTCTCGATTTAAATTAAGCAAGCAACTGGCAGTTGCGTTTACGCGGCAAGATGTTGATTTAGTTGGCGAGTTTTCGATAGTTAAATTTATTCGTGTTCCATTTTGTGAATGTTCATTTCTTGTGTTAGGCTTCAGCTGGGTATGATTTATTCTGAATTAATATGTATATAATTGATTATTAATAGGACTTTATCGACAGATACAGGTTTAGCTGCAGAATTCCATAGTTTCTACGTTGACAATTCCTATGCGGGCGGGAGTAAATTATAAATTGCTTTAGGACAAACCGCTGCCTACCTATTGTCATGATCGTTCCGACCGCTTGTTTCGCTTGACCATTTGAAATGACCATTAGTCATTTGTGTTTACAATTCTCATTTTTGTACCTAGCTAGCACTAGTTCACTCAAATAACCAACCCTTACATTAAGTATAACAATGCAATAGTTGTACTACCACCTATCCTAAGTTCCGAGTCAAGCGAACAAATAAATGTAACCGTCCACCTGTCCAGAGAGCGGGGTTAAGATCGCGCGTGGGAACGGTTCCCTAATTACCCCCGGTCCAGATAACGAGTCTAATTCGCGGCCTGCGTGCGCCGGCGCCGGGCTCTCACGCACGCATTGTCTTCGGTAATTGCCGATCCTGTTCAATTTGTTGGATTTGTTGCCTCTCCGCACTGTGATTCCTTTAAGTGGCCACTTTCAATTGCTAAATAAATCGCATGCTTAGTTTAGCGCTTAGGTTCTTCTTTTCCATCGCGTTGGTTACATTGTTAAAGTTAGCTAGTTTGTGTGAAAAAATAACGTGTTAGGTAGCAGAAAATAGAGCTTATTTTTTGATTTGTTAAGGGACAGGAGTCTAATGATATTGATTCGGTAAATTACTTCTGCCTAAAAGTTTTCGACTGTCTTGCGACTTGCACAAATATCCCCTTTAATATTATTTATATTTTCATAAGATTACAATAGAGACACCATATTAGTGCAGAAAGTGCAAAAGCTATGTTAGGTGCGCAAGCGCAGGGCGTTACGCCCCTAGGCGGCTGATGAAGACATCACGCGGCGCGCCAATTGATTAGTCGCGCGACGGCGGTCGAGGTGCGCGGACGTGTTATTATGCGACGTTAGAAACGCGTCCCGGTTACAGAAATGATGAGAGAAAATATTATTATGTTGATTCATAGAGCATAGAGATGGTAACAGTTTTACATTAGTCTAGCTAGAGTAGCGGTACTTCAAAATAAGGTCAGGCCAAAAAACGGCCCCTTCGCCACACTCCAAAACGCGTGAGATTCGCCTTAATTAGCGAATCTACTCCGATGAGTCTCCTGGCACGGCGCCGCGGCGGCGGTTTCATTATCCACATGATGCAATGCGGTAGATTTAATAATAATATTAACCCTATGGAAAAAAACACACAAAAAAAATGAAATCCAGAATAGCTATTCAAGTGATTTAGATAATTTTCTATAAAAAGTATCAAGTCCTTTCATCCAAATAAAGTTGTTTAATTTATTTCTACAATTAGATATAGAAACCATTTCAATACCAAATATGAACATAAATGCTATGGAGTTTCAGTAAATCGTATTAAATTCCCGTTTTAACATAAATCGCTACCAAACTCAAAGGCAACAAGTGGAAACGGTCTGTGCGCTGATATAAACTCATTTAACTGGTCTAGGTAACAGTTCAATAGGGAATTATTACTCGAATTACAGTCTAATCGCTGGTCGCACGCATACATGGATGGCCATAGAAATAGCGTCAATCTCCTTTAGAGGGATTCTTTGGGGAAGATCAATCGTGTAGAAGCCTTTAAGGATGCAATAAATCGCGTCAAGTGATAATTAAGTCAATAACTAGTGAGTTCCATTTAAGGCTACTTATGTTTCATATAATAGTTTCCTTTATGGTTATGAATAGATATTAAACTAACTGTTAACTTAGTATTAAACGACCCTCTCTTTCTGCGAGACCACAATGGTTCGGAAGGAGGCGGCTGAGCGGGATCGGAAGAGGGCCGATCATGCCCGGAGACGACACGCCGCCGGGACGCGGTTGTGCCAAGTCGCGGCCCTCCACCCTGTATCTGGGACTTAGAATGACCGCTACGGTCTTCCCTGTTTGTCTTAAAAGGCGACTAAACGGGGTCCACAGTGGTCGTGGGTAATCGGGGTGGGGCCTTGAGTGCCTAGAAGCGATCCCAACGAGGAGTCGATGTGGTCACGACAAATCGTTGCACAGCGAGGTTTCTGGGGGGAGGTATCACACTTCCCCCGGGACGGGCTGACTCAAAGCCGCGCATGGTAGGGTGTGCAGGTACGCGATCTGTACGAATACCCGCCCCCCTCTGTAGCACAGGTGGCGACAACAGTGGGGTTTTAGCCCCACGTTGGTTTTTTTTTAATGTGATGTTGTGTTTCTGAGATAAATAAGGTCACCAGAGCTTCATGAGGAGGCGCTGTGCAGGCAGTTTAGTACCCGGGACCAGCGCGGTGTAGTAAAAATCACTGACCTATCATTGACTTGAAATTGTAATATAAAGGGGCAGTCTTTAGCTCAACGGTTAACCAAATCTTGATACCACATCCTCACTAAATATGAAGAGACAGGTTAAAAATCAGCCTATCGATTTAGACATGTCTTTAGGGTTCTCTACTTTAGACATTACCCGAATAATAGCCAGCTCTACCCATTCAACTATACCAGTGTCTTTGGCACTTATAAATAGTTGTTCCCATACAAATAACAATTTGTAGTGAATATAGCGTGCCTAGATCCATTTGCCATTGTGAAACGCTCTGCGGGTGCGCCGAACGCCCGGAGGAGTTAAATTGTATAAAAACATCTAGCAACGAGTATTAATTGCTAACATAAATGAATTTAATGTGTTCCATTAATCTATGCACTTAATAAAACTGAGCTTTATGTAGTTCACATTAAATTGTTATTATTTATATCAGTTAGGTATCATCATCATCATCATTTCATACGTCACACATACATACAAATAGTTACCAGAATTGTTTCGAACTGTATGGGCTAAAAGGAGTTTTCTTCCGCAGACGCTCGGACTGTGGAATGAGCTCCCCGCCGTTTTCCCAACGGAGTACAGCTTGGGGTTCTTTAAAAAGGGTGTGAAGAGATTTCTTCATGGTCGGCAACGCGCGAGCGATACCCCTGGTGTTGCAAGCGTCCATAGGCTACGGTAACTGCTTACCATCAGGCGGGCGGGGCGAGCTAGTTTGCCACCTTAGAGGTATAAAAAAAAATGTCTTGCTTGATGTCTCTATGGCTTTCTTCAGTGATAAGGCCGTACCTACGTCATGTATGTTAGCAAAACTTTTAAAAAAAATAACTAAACTACATCAAAACAAACTACTAAACTAATTCATGCATGCGTATTGCTTAGCAGTAAAATATATTCACATGCAAAAGCACAGAGTTTATAACATAAGCAGAATAATAATAAACAAGGGGCAATCGGTATAAATTATCAGTGGTCGACAGGCGCATTTACACCGACGTCCGCGCATATTGAAACTAAATCATTTCAACGTGACCCCAGTACGATCACTAAATACAAATAACTAAGCTAATGAAGCTTGATTAAAAAATGATTTATTATTTTAAACACCAACGTATCCGGCTTGTATTTATTTTGATTTACTTATCACGCTTTTTCAGATCTACTTGGCTAAGATAATATCTAATATTGATCTAGCTATCTGACACGGTCAATTAAAAAGGTACATTCAGCGACAATGGTTGATTTTATCGATCACTATAAATGCTTACTGCATAGCTTGGTTTTAGATTTAATTTGTTATCGGTGTCAATTCAATAAGCCTATACCTGGGACAAATATTCTGATTCATTAGCTACTATGCAATGTTAGGTTTCGATCCGTTCTACTCTTACTGGCATCTGCGGGGTTATTTTAAAACGGTCGGATTCGGAATCGGGAGCGGATTCGAAAACTTCCGAGATGAGTTTCCGACATGATAAAATAATAATGAAAATGTATATTTGCACATTAAAATACAATCAAAACTGTAAGAACATCAATATTTATTTAGCATAGTATGATAATAGTACAATTTAAGTGTTACAAATAATACCCAAACTAAAATAAATATATTCTGCATGATAGGTTAAAGCGCCCATTGCTATTTTAATTTCCGAATCGAATAGTTTGACGTTTCTCGACGGAAATATCAATCCGAATCATCGAAAAGTTTCCGATAGCTTTTAGATGGCGGAATTCTTTCCGAATTTTATTTAATGTTCGTTTTTGACCATTATTTAATATAAACGCATTATTTAAACTTATATAAAGGTTAGTTGGTACTAAACTGAGTGTGTTTGCCCCTATTTTAAGTAAATAATGAATAAGAAAGGTCTGCGGTAAAAGTAATAGCTACATACTCAAACTTCGTAGGAACTAAAACATATTGGTCACTACTCAATACCGTTACTCATGTTGGATGCTAGATTCACTACCACTAAAAAATCTACGAAACCATAAAATCTATTGCAAATTATCTATTTGCAAATAAAATTTAAAATATTTTATTAGACTCAAAAGAAAAAAAGAAAACCAAAAATATTTGTTTTATTATACTCTACATGAATGTACTGAAAAAAAAATCTTCTTTGTCACAGAGGGCTTTTTGGCGGGAACTTGCAAAGTGACGTTGCGTTTTCGTTTTATTTTCAAAAAATCATGTATTTTGAGTTTTATTGTGATGTTTTATCCTGTAAATATAAATCCACGGGCACCAATGAAGGGAAATTAAATGAATTATGTGTATCGTGACTTCAACTTGTCTCAAAAAGTCCGTGAGAAGTTTTAGTTTATTGACCACTATTTTACTAACACATGACGTTTATGGACTGTGACTGACAGTGCGTACTAAATGAAAGTGATTTGTTTTGTGACTAGAACTTCTTAGGTATAACGGGTATAACTCAAATACGATAAGGCTGTATGGCTCAAACCTTTGCCTGACTTTTGCTAATATTATAAACAACAATTACTTCGACCTATCAGTCAATTTTCGAAGTTCGATTAAACTAGAAAACCATTTTTTATGTTTATTAACACAATGTAGACCTAAAATCCAAAATATAGAAAATAACAAGTATCTGTCTTTATGCATTTCATATGAGTGTTTAAATGAGGCCTTTCAACAATAAAAATCCGTAAGCATTTCGATTTTACTTTAAATTTTAGTTTAGGTATACCATTTCCTACCATTATTAAAAACAAACTTTGTAAACGCACTCCAACTTTCCGCGATCGGATCTTTTCGATGAAGGTTTCCGATTCCGCTCCCGATTCCGAATTCGATCGTTTTAAAATAACCCCGCTGATAAGGTCACACGTGTTAACGATTTGCCCTTATGATATCCAGGGACCAGGGATAAATATCCAGGGACATTTCTCACACACGGTCATCTAACGAGAATCGACAAAGCATCTGATGGTGGACCAGTCATTGCTGGGTAATCCAATTTACTATGGCTTTTGAACTTTGTTTATCTTGTTTCATAAATGATAAAATAATAAATCCTGTGAAATGTCACATACGGCCATCGGCTTCCAAACTACGAAGAGCAGATATCTGATGTAATACTAATCAGAGAGTTATATAGATTTACACCCAAATGATCTGCATTTGGGTGTAAATATCTATATATCTTGGGAATCGAGCCCTCGAGCTGTGGCGTGGGCGTCGGGTTTATTTTATACTAATAAAGCAGCAAACAAGCATACGTCCCACTTGATGGTAAGCGGTTACCGTAGCCTATGGACGCTTGCAATACCAGGGGTATAAATCACGCGTTGCCGACCCTGAATAAATCTCTTCACCCCATTAATGATGAACCCCATGCTGTACTTCATTGGGAAAACCACGGCGGGGAGCTCATTCGACAATAAGAGCGTCCGCGGCAGGAAGTTTCTTTAAAACCGCATATTGCGGAACCAATGTGCGAGGATGGACTTCCCGTCGATGGCGAGAGTTGCGATGGTAAAAGGTAGTATCTAATCTCTAAGCCAACCTGACCGTGGAGTAATACTTTTGTCCCAATACTATAAATACCTCTTATAGAAGAATCATATATCCTGAGTGTAAAGAAAAGTAAAGAATACACATGATATATTACATAAGTATAGTTGAACAATCAGAAAAACTACAAGTTACCTTTCAGGAGTCTAGACAAGTGAAGCCAAGTAACAACCTAAAAGAAAGAAGTATGACGTTGGTGGAACATTAACAATGTGGTGTACTCAGCAGTAAATAAATCACACGATATTCATACGGTTGAAAAATCAGAAAAACTACAGGTTTCAGGAGACTAGACAAGTGAAGCCAAGTAACAACTTAAAACAAACAAGTATGACGTTGGTGCAGTGACGTGTGCCACGGTATGGTATGCGAGCCGCAGGGCGCGGCGAGTCAAGGTAAGGGGTCACCGAGAGAAAGGCAGGCCTAATGTCTGTGGTAATTTTATACTATAATCATATTATTCTTATTAATCATATCAATGTTTTATTTCTCGATGATTTAATTGGAATCCTATAAAAAAAAAACATCAAGATACCAGTTAGCTCCGGATCTCAGTTGTGGCTGCCTGTGAAAGAAATTCATGAGAGAGCTCTTATTGCGAGTTCTAGCATTTAGTATTTTTATAATAGCAAGTACTGTTGGTGGGGTTCTACTGCTTCTATACTGCCTAGAAACAACATTCGAAGGGCAGATTTGACTTGTTAATCCACTAGACTCTATATATATGATAAAGTTATTCTCTGAAAGAAAACGCCTTAAGCTAACAAATTCATATCATCTTGAGAGTGAATCTTAGATTTTAGCTCTACCACAACGTGGGGTATATACTATTATATCCGCTCCACGGGTCCATCTGCGTCTACGTTAGATATAAGAAGCCAAGCTCCTTAAGTGGTTCTATTACCAGTCGTTTAAGCTCTGCGTTGATATCCCAGTATCAATTAGTCAAACCTTGTTCTTTTATTTAGATAATAATAGACTAGCGATCACCTCTAGTTTCACTCGGGTAGTGTAAACATAAACCTTCTAAAGATATTCTCTAAATAATGGTAAAAACCGCATCAAAATATACTGCGTAGAACATTTTAGTGAGATATGAGAATTTGTGAAGCCCGCAAACTTGCAATAGAAACTTTTACCATCTGCAAAAAACGAAACAAAATATGATACATGTCAAAGTCACAAACTTCACTAAGGCCTAGCCACAATTAAGCTCGAGAATTTAAGATGAGATTTAACACGATATTTCGATGATTTCTTTCAGTGACTTGAGTAGGCTGAGTTGGATCTAGTCTAGTTACGTGTGCGTGGGTATAAGTGTGCTGTGCGACCTGACGCCTCCACAAATTGTCTTGCATGGATAAGTTAGTTAGTAAATAAGTTACTGTCATAATTTACTCTGCATACTTAGAACTAAAATAAAGTAATAACAATTAACAGTTTTTAAGTAATTTGGTTGTAGGATGAATTGCTATAAAGGATTGCCTTAAGTGATTGATTGATTGGTCCAAAAGCTTAGCAAAGTCTAGTAAAATCCAGGTTTTAAGATAGTCCAGTCTCTTTTTGTTACATGACGTTAGAAAGTGACGGATATGTTTCAAACCTGGGTTTTGTAAGACTTCCTTTAAACATGCAGTTTTGAGGATATGTTCCTTTAATAAAGTGTCAAGGAGAATAAAATTGGGGATCGCTGGTAAAACCTCGGGGCGGTTAGTTGTTTATAAGGTTGAATAACTTGTACGTATATCTTTGCAAAAACTAAGATATTAATATTCTGATTTACTCCCCACATAAAACAAATATAACCTTTAAACTTTTATTAAGATTTATGACCATTCTAAATAAAATAATGTAACCGCAAGTTGCTTACATAAATAAAACAAATACTAATGCATTTAAAACACGATTAGTAATAACTCCTAATAATAATTTATAGAGGCATTCTAACAATTTAACGTTGAAGTTTATAAATAGCCTTTAAGGCATTCAGGTAACAGCGCCCATGTGGTTAGTTTGGCAAAAGCTCCGTAAGGGTGCTCTCATATCGAATACTGACCAATGATGGTCAACTTTGTGGAGAAGGAAACATTTAGCAAGAATTGTCAGAAGATTTCTTTCTGAATGAGGAACTTGTGGTTCAGAGAAATAAATCAAGATTTATTAGATAGCACTTTATTGTTACACCAGGGGCCAGTGTGTTCCAGTGGTGTCAAAATGAAACAAACAAAAATAAAATATTTTACAGTTTTGATAGTCTACTAACACAATATAATC
The DNA here is from genome assembly GCA_947623365.1 of Achlya flavicornis. Lineage (NCBI taxonomy): Eukaryota > Metazoa > Arthropoda > Insecta > Lepidoptera > Drepanidae > Achlya > Achlya flavicornis. The sequence continues at coordinate 7,767,106 of OX392488.1, forward strand.
ATAATAGCTTTCCGATGATTTTCCACTGAAACTACAATCGTGCCACAATGATCTTTTAGTTGTCAGTTTTGACAGTTTTTGTACTAAAATTCTTTTCGTTCACATCATGAATTAGTAGACTGCGCACATCGGCTCAATGATGATGGAATCGCAATAGTATCGTGTCAGTATGACATTTTAGCAAACTTGGCCCCCAGTTATTTAGTTAGTTTATTTTTAACTTCTTGTATGAAACGTAGCGAGAGGAGATAAAATTACCTATATTTTAATAATACAAGTGTTTTCTGGGTTGACCAGTAATTTTTGATTATTGTATACGACAAGAATGTTGTCCATCTTCTGATCTTCATCATCAACATCGCATAGCTTTTTTTTTAATCGACTGGAATTAGCTGCTTAGCCTGATGGTGTAAGTTTATCAACTCAGTGTCATAGAGCATACCCAACCCAGTGTGGAAGCACCTCAATGTTCGCAAAGTTCGGAGTAGTTCGGACGCAGGCTGACATTGTGCTTTGATCCACATTCGCGACCAGTTTTGGCAAGCTCTGCTATGCGTATCATATGTTATAGTGAAATAATGGTATAGGTATTTCTATGTTACGAAACTGCGTTTGTATTGACCTCGGTTATTTAGAGGTGTATAATATGATATAAGATTATTTCCGGTTGATATTTGTCTTCAATCTCTTTACAAAAATATAGGGGATCGCTTTGGTGAATCAAAAAAATTATCGTGCACTAAATTCACGTTGATCCTGGACCCGGCCTCATGAGTCGTCTTTACACTACCATCTATGTTGGTCTCTGCATGTGTGCGTAACAAACGATTATTCCTGAATCTGCTTTTTTTTGAGGTTCCTCGCACCGTAAATGGACTGGAAAAACCTAGCCATTCTATTGTGGATCTACCTATCAAAACTTTGTACGTATCATAACTATGGAATTCAATCCAATTACAACGAACGTACAGCTACAGACAGATGCTGTAAATTTGTTCTTGTATCGTAAATAAATCAATTACCTACAAAACGTATTACCCAAAGATCATAATAATAGATATACCAGTCTAGATCACCTAACTTAAAGAAGGTAAAGACGGTGTTACATGTACTAAAAACTTCAAAAGTATTGGATTTTCATATTTGTTGATTCTGATTTATTTTAATTATCCCCTACCTATATTGTTTCTAGAATTAGAATTATGAAATTTTGTGTACTAAAATATTCATACGAATAATTTGCTCATCGGTCAGATAATTAAATATCCTGGGACATTCCTCACACACGGTCATCTGATCCCAAACTAAGCAGAGCTTGTACTATGGAAACCAGATAACTGATATAATACATAATATACTACTTTTTGTTTGTAAATACATACTTAATATACATAATTACACCCAGACTCAGGACATACATACACACAAATGCATGTCCTGTGTGGGAATCGAACCCACGACCTGCGGCGCGATAGGTGGAATCTTAACCAGAGTCCTTAACCAACTGCGCCAGCTGGCCCGTCGCATTTGCATCTAAGGTTTAAAGTTAAGACATTAGGAAACACGTTAGGAGTAACTAGAATTCGGCTACAATAGCTCATAAATAGTAAGGAATTAGATATATTGTTACCATTATTCGTTGTTACATTTATAAATGTGATACTTACTATAACTTCAACTTAACCTAAGCCTACAAAGTTACGTTGACCAGCTACAATATAAATAGGAATTCTATTCACTACGGCCGGCCCAGTTGTAATTCAGTTAGCTAAACAAAACGCTGGATTAGTCATATGGTCTATTGTCCATAGCTGTCGTTCGCGGCGCTTTATCTTAATTGACTGCAATTTGATTTAGTGGCGCAACCCCCAGCAAACTTATATTTGCCTCATTATCATGTCTATATACACCAACAACATTAGAAATAATGCCCAAATTGATTCGAGAACTAATTTCGGCAACGGCATCTGCATCGTGGTATTTTAGGTACTACGGCCTAATTAACTTTAACATCATCCAACTATTAAGTTTAACAAATTGGTTCTTATTGCTATTGAATAAAGGATTCGTTGTTGTTTCTTCGACAGCAGTTATAAGTTTGTACGAAGGCATTGTATGAGCAACGCCTAAGGGGACAAGTTATGTCACACAGCTATTTCATGTAGAACATGTCTGGTAGGAAAGTAACAAGGATATCAGATCATTATCACGCCATATGGAATTTGATTGAAGTTCAAGAGTTACGTGCGTCAAGCAATAGGCAGCCGAATGAAATGCACGGTTCGATTCCTTGATCATTATCGGTTCAGTTGGTTTAGCAAATAGAACTTGTCAGCAAATAAATTTATCAATTGATTAGATTTGTTGGCTTGTTATAGTTATTTGATGCTAATAAAATTGCAGGTTAAAAGATCTGAAAGTGTTTAATGGATATTAATTGAATAGCATGAATGCTAATTAAAGCTGTAAATAAATAAGCTAGATTTGTATCTAGCAGTAGCGCAAAGCGAGGTTAAGACGAATTTTGATTCAAATTGGTATACGGAAGAAGCTGAACTAAATAAACAATATAAGCCAAAATCCTATATTGGTGATGATTCTGTTGTTTACAACTAAGCTAATTTAGTCTCACTTCTCTTTCTAACAAAGAACATAAGAAAAGGATGTAAGAAATTTTGTCTTTTCAAATTAGTCCAATGCTTGTTTTCATTATAAATTTAGTCGCCATCTATCACGGTTACTTCTAAATACCCACAAATGAAGACGGCAAAGACTAATTTGACAGCTTTAAATATGTTCTATCCTTTTTCCATAATATTGGTAAGAAAGAGCTGTGATGTGACTAAAATTAGTTTAGTGCGATTTACAACAGAATCGGCACCATTAATGAGATACAAATACATCTTTCTACATTCTCTCACGATGCGTTAAACGGTGTACCTAAAGCGGTTGCAAGCTTTAGACCAAAAATATAGACGATTAGAATTACAAATACAACGACAGAAACCCAATGAAAACACAAATAAGGAACACGTAAAGACGTTGACATGCCGTATAATATACTAGACATTATTCATCGGAAAACCAAGATAACGCTAACTACATCGCTAACGACAGACAATATTTCAATCTGCCGATAATAAGGTCACGGTTTAACCTGAACCTTTACCGGCTATTAGTGATTATTATTCTATAGGCGATCTCAGCTATGTTCCATTAATCAATCTATCTTTAGACAGTGTTAAAGCTAATCAAATTAAATGCTTCGTTAAGATCTTAGATAGACTAATCGAGTGTGCCGTCGCGGCTGTTTTGAGCGGATTGACACCGTGCGTTGCGCGCGCGACGATAGTATTGTCAGCTGTCGAAGGAATGTTGGTGCGCGATCGGCTGGGTGAGATTATGACGGTCTTTCGAACCGAGCGTTTGATTTTGTAAGCGCAAAGTTCATGTAACAGATATTGGAAATTCTGGAGTGTAAGAATTGCAATGCTGAAATAGTTTTAATGGTTAATTTGATGGCAAAACTTTGCCTATTTTGTGAAATGTGTTTCTTTTCTTATGTAAAGAAGGAGAGTGGTATCCCAAACTAAAATTCGAAATAGTCTGTAAATCAGGACAAGGCTATATTTAAACTTAAATATTTTTTAAATTCTTCAACAGTAGGTACAAATGTAACAAGATAAAAACTACAAATTTCTTCAAACCACTTTGTACCTATTATTTACTGTTTTTTTTTCTTATGAGTCGCATTGTTTCTTTAAATTATAAAGCGAAGGTTGTTTTAAGAGAAAGATCCATTTCCCTTGTTCCCAGTTTCTCGGTCGTCGTGCGCAGCAAGCACTTTCAGGTAAATCTACAAAGGGCACTATTTTTCAACCAAAGATAACGTCCTAACCCTGACAACTGAGCTAAAGGGCTGTCCTATTAGACTTTCGTTCGCTCCCTAGACAGACCACCATGGGAGAGGGTTTTGTTACTTAGATATGTCATGTTTTGCTTTTAAACATTTGTTACTGTTCTAACAGCTAAGATTGCAGTTAAATAGTTTGAAAATGGTAGTATGGTTAAGTGCATTTTGTTATGTGACTTCGCATGATACCGCCATGGTAAGGCTTTATATTTTGTTTTATATAGAGTTAGTGCTTTATTTTTACAACTAATAATCGTGTCTGAATTTAGCAATTAAGAATAAAAACTTCAATATCTTGAATGTACCTACTCTAATTATTTTATTGATTCAGCAAAAGAGTTGTCACAGTGTCAAAATGTTTTTTTTTTTTTTTTTTTTTACTGTTTATAGGCCTGTGTTTGACCACAATCTCACTATGGTAAGTGGTGATGTGGTCGAAGGTGGTAAGCACACAAAGCCTAGAAGGAACTGGCTCTCAAGTGCAGCTGACGGAACACACCGATAGGTGCTTGGCGACAGATTTTCAACTTGAGGGTGGTAGCCAGCCAGACGGGTACTACAAAGTACCCTACCACCGTGCTATGGTTTCCTCACGATGTTTTCCTTCACCGAAAGCTCAAGCTCATTGTAGGATTCGAACCCGGGACCTTCGTCTCGGTATCCGACGTCACTACCACTGAGCTATCATCGCCTTAATATGTTGTGCTGCTATAACTGCTTTATTAGGTTTTTTCTTGACAGATTATAACATACTCTACTTCATATTATGGGACAATCAGTCATCTAATACTCATTGAAAAGATAAACTGACTAGTACGTATGAAAGAATTACAGCATTAGTGTGGTCTATAGAAAAGAGAATAGCCCATGCATTTCTCATACATTTGTTAGGAGCATTGTTGTATCTTGGGGCATCATAGAGGCCCGGCTGACCATTTATTAATAGGACATATTTGGACACCGACCGACAAGTAATAAATAAGCTTATAGAGCTTGTTAGTTACGCTTGAGAATTAGACGAGAGATTTTAAGAGGCGAGCTCGGGGATTTTGATTTTGTAGAGTCAAAGACTTAACCTAAGAGGAAGGTAAGGTTATAAATGATGCAGGGTTTTAATAGTAGATTGGTAGGATGTAAATAAACCACAGAAGTATTCTTCTTGAAGTACTTATAAGGAGTATATTTTATGATTAAAAAGATTTTCAGGTTCACACTAGAATGCACAGAAGAGCAGATATTAATAAGACTTGCATCCCTGAAGATTTTGTGAGTCGTAAAGATAATTTTTGTTATCTTGTAGAATCACCATTTTTTTTACGATGATCAGATTCCTTTACTATATTTAGCTTTATCACTATCCGAAGTAGTGTTTATGCAAATCTTCAGGTAAACACTTAAAAGACCAGCAAAACCGCGAATTTATCCACCATTTACGGGTAACTAATCATGATTCACAATGCCTTGCAACATCTTCAATACCACATAATACACCAGAATAATTTCTTACCCAACGTATATTACGTCAACCGCATATTTGCCCGCTTATATTTGAATACGCAATATATAATTACATTTATATCCTATTATATGTTTCATATTTAGCAACATTATCTTCTATCTAAAAAAAAAAGCCTTGCTGAGTTTCTTGCCGGAGTCTTCTCAGTTTTAGTGTATTTCGAACCGGTGGTAAATTCAACTGTATCTACCAATTTAACGTTCATAAGCGCCTTATCAGGGCCTAAATTGAATAAAAAACTTTATGATTTTGGTTTGATTTTATCAGAGTTGATACGCGAAACAGAAGGCTACAAACATTTTGTCCTTTAAAATGTCTTTTGGATATTCCAAAAAGTTATTTCCATGTTGATAAACGCTTGATCTTTATAATGATCGTATTAGATTCGGTTGTCATTAGCACTTGATAGCCATCACAGGTTTTTAGGGTACATTTATTTTTGGTGCAGAATATGGGATGAGACAACCTTCCATTTAACTTCACTGTTTTCCTAAACCTAAGTGTCACTTCTATGTATGATTGACGGTGTATAAATGATTGGTATCAAACAGGGATTAATTTTGTATAAGCTTAGTTTATCTGACAAGTTATCGGCAATATATCATCTATACATATAATAAAACTGTAGAAAAGTCGTGTCTGTACATTGAATATATTTACCAAAAACTGATTGGGGGTGATGTAGAATGACTAAGAAATTCATAAATACCATTTAAAAAAAAATTTTCTGTCTGTCTGTCTTTCTGTCTGTCTGTTTGTCTGTTTGAACAGGATAATCTTCGAATCCACTGAACGGATTTGCATGGGGTTTCCACAGGGTGATTGAGCGTTGCTTGGCGCTTCAACTAGGCTTTGTTTCATCAAAATCGGCTCACGGGAAAAAAAGATATCTCAATTTATTTATTTACAGGCCGTCTCACGGCTATGAGACACAGAGGGAGAGAACTACTAGATGGCGTTGTCTTTTTCCTGAATCGCACTATGGTTTCGTTCTCACAATTTTATGACAGGATCAATGATTTTGGTATAAAATTTTTGGTTGATGAGAGCCATCATCAGCGCTCTCCCGTTTGGCCTTTTAGTTTTACAAATAAGTACAGCTGCATTGACGAACTTATGAAAAAGGCTTACCTAAGTAAGAATCGAACCTGCAAAACTTCACGATGTGTTCTCATTTAAAGTTCTTTGCCTTCATATGGCATAGCTCTGGGTCGAGTAAATATTCCCAATGTACCACCCTCGCGGGAACTCTCCCGTGATAAAAAGTATCCAATTTTTACCGGCTCAAAAAATAAGGAGGAAACTCTAAGTTTGACGCGTATGTTCTTTTTTCATGTATGTTCATCGATTTCTCAAAAACGACCATGAACAATTCAGATATGATGAAATTGCTTGACATACTAAGTAGGAAATAGAAAACAAACAGAACACAAATAAAATAAAAAAAGAGACCAGCAGTTCACAAAGAGAATTTAGCTGATCTAATTTGCTGCCAGTTGGTAGTGTGCCTAAACTTTGCAGGCGCGGGCGATGCCATTTTGTATGGTGATGCTAATCTTCTAGCTGGAGTATTCGTCAGCCCTTTGGCTATAGGAACCGTCAATCAGACGCCTCGATATGTCGCGAAAAATACAATGAGCTCCAGGATATTAATGTCAGATGTACCTCTTATCATCGTTATGCTTCAAGCCACTCGATACACGAATAGCTGACACGAGAGCTCTGGCAAGAGTCCTATGAATGATGTCATTAAAGTCGGAGTGGAGCGCAATCCTGCCTGTGCTTTTTACGCACGATAGTATGTGGTGGCCAGTCTGATCCACAAAAGTACCATACTGGTAGCCATAAAGGCATATATAGGGCATATAAATAGTTACACTTACGACGAAGATAGGACAAATAAAAAACTTGCTGTTCGTCTGATGGCAAGCAGTTAACGTTGCCTATTGACGCTTGCAACACCAGGGGTATCACTCACGCTTTACCGAATCTCTCTCTACACCCTTCTTGAAAAAGTGTTTGTAGGTTGAGAGGAGTCGCTGTGCCGGCAGCGGTAGGTGTTATTTGGTGCCTACTACATACTGGTCCCCTACACGCAGCTCAGGCGACCTTACTCACCGCAGGAACACAACTGCGATGTAAGGGGGAGGAACCTCCCTGCTCGGGCTGCTCCAAATTGATAACGAGAGAACCTGCTTGCAGCCAGAGTCCAATTTCTCTTTCAAGTGGTTACGTTTCGGGAAATCCTTTCTTAACGTGTAGCCTATACCTACTCTATGAGGCATCTACTTTGCCACTAATTTTTAGTATAGTGCTTGGGATATCGTTATTAGTGACTGGTATTTCGTTTTTATTTGGGTTCCGAACTAAAATGCTAATAAAGGAACCCTTATGGTGCCAGTTAGTCTGTCTGTTCGACTGTTACAGCGGTAGGTATATTTCAACAACCAGTAATGCTGTTGATTTAAAATTTGGAATAGTTTTAAATATTGCTTACGCAACCTTATTGCAAATATATTTTTTTTTACTTTTACGGTTGTAAAGGTGAACAGAGTGGGCCCTACAATTTCAAAGCAGGGCTATAAATTTAAGTGAGGTATCATGTGAAAGGGCTTTATTTGTACATTTTTCTATTATTTTTTAAGACTTTTCGAATGTTGATGAATAATTCCAATCTCCGAGGTCCGCAATGTGAAAAATCTGGAAAATGTATAGGAAAAATAGAACAATGTTTCTAACTAGCACAGTTTTTTCAATATCATCCAAATTCCTACACAAACAAACTTAATTATGCGGTCCGGTTTTAAACAACAGTCATGGCCCAATCCAATAAATATACGTCCAAGGAAGGTCCAGAGCCCTCGGTGCGCGAGTGAGACTAAGTTTTGAGCTTGGCCGGCTTTATATTAAAGAAAGTCCTGGCTGATTGATGATTGATGGATGGGAGCACGTGGTCCTCCACCAGCTGTCGCCGCGCCGCGCTCCCATCATCGCATTGGCCACCGAGTTCACAAGAACAATTAGGAATCTTCACGAAATTGATATTTTAGCGTTTATTACGCGAACAAATCTTATAGTCTACGCGAGCGAAGCCGCGGGCAAAAAGCTAGTATATTATAAACTACGCGACAAAGTGAAAAAGTCAAATGAATTTTATTAATATTGTATTTCCAAGTTAATTATCTTATTATGAACAAAGATATTGCAAATGATCCTTTAATTAATGCCCATATGTAATTACGTACATATTGTAATAAACATAATGTTTAAACATCATTTATCATTTGAAAACTTGGATTATAATTCTCGGTGAGTTGCTGGATATGTGAAACCTAAGTCGCTTAGTTTCTAACTTTAGTTATTTAACTTTCTACATGATTGTGGCATGCAAATAGCTCATATGGCAAAATTGCACAAATATGCCGCCAGTTATATGAATACGTATTGATAAGTAGGTAATAGCAATCACAAAGTTTAAAAGTCACGAAGAGACACTTAGCAGTGAGACATTAATTCATTAGCACACTTAATATAGTTTAATTTAGAATAGATTGCGAGCGATCTAGTTCTGGAAAAAGTGGGTAGAACGATCTCACAGTCACAGACTATTGCGCATCTTTGGTGGTTATCGTAACGGACACCATTAATGATTTCATTCAATGACGCGGTACGAAGATGACCATTCATGGGCCTTGATTAGATGAAATTTATTCATGGTATTCGTTACGATTACCACCAAAGATACGTGGTAGTGCCCCAGGTAAAAGACAATGGGAGCCGCTGGATACAAATGGCCCAAAACCGTTCATCGAGGGAGTCAATACGAATAGCTACTTTTAGCAGTTGACATACTAGAGGCCGTATCACCAACTTTTGTTGCGTCCCAGCTCAACCTGAATTGTTTTCAGTTACTTATCTATAGACTAATACTATTGGATCCGTGAACTGTGGACCTCACGAGTCTCGATAATTAATTATGTCATTTTTTCGTCGATTCCGTTTTGTATGATTATTCAAGCCATTTCGAAATATTTCCAAAAACGGACATGACTAAAAAAAAACAATATAACAACCAAACCCTCACAAAATTTCACGAGATTCGTTTGAGAAATGTTACCTGTAGAGAAGAACAGCCGGACATCTGGACAGACATACGAAAGCATTTTTGTCCAAGCTAAAACGCTTCGTTCGTTCGGTCAATAATAAAGCTAAAGAGTTTTTTGTTTGCTTGCGCGCTAATCTCTGGACTGGAACTACCATTCGGATTCGGAAAATTATTTCTAAGCTTATAGGAAGCTACATTATCTCAGAGTGTAATAGGCTACTTTTTATCCCAGGAACGCAGGTGTAACCGCGGCGGACAGCTAGTAATTTGTTACACGTGTATTTGCTTCAAAAAATTATCGGCTTGAATTTTCCTAGCATTAAAAACCCAGGTGTTATAATTGGTCTCGTAAACTGTACCAAATGTCTCCTACTCGTACATAGTCGACAATTGACAATGGACCGGCTAAAAGCATTCTCAAGGATAGGCAACAGTTATTGTGTAGTTTGTCGCTGCAACCGGCACGATCGCCGAGATGCGTATCTCGCATAGTTATAACGAGTTGCTTAGGTACCAATTAGGCAAATGAATTTAAGGTTGACACTGAAGTTTTATTTGATTGTCTTAAAATTTTATATTGCAAAAGGATTGCATACAAACGTGAGAGAAATTAGCATGCTCAGAAAAAGAGGTATCATTCTGAACTGAAATGTCATTAACTTAGTAGGTTTCTGTTTATAGTGAAACGATAGTGCAAGCTTCCAATTGTCGTCAGTCCCGACTATGACGCAATTTTATTTGACAACCCTAATGTATAGGGTTCAAGCACTTTCGAATCGACAAATCTTTGAATCGACTCTAAATGCGTTATCTGAGTTCGGTACTAGAGAGATTAATGAATAGAATCGAATAAATTACAAGGGGATCTGAATAATCGACACCGTGTAATCAGATCGCTATCTATTTTGTCGATTTATAAGGATCTATGGCGTTTCCTGTTTAAGCACTAACGCGCTTCGATGTTTAAGCTAGATACTGATTGTGAGCATTTATTAAATGGTGTTGTTTGTTTGTGTGTATCCTACACACATACAGCTTATGTATAACATGGTGTTGGGGATTGTTAACATAATAGCCTCTACTTACAATTGAATTATTTCTGTCTTTAGTTAAGTTTAATATTATATAACTTTTTTATATCTGTAATATTTAAATTGTTTGACAGTTACAGGATTATTCTTATATTCTTAGGTGGCTTACAAGTCCACCCGATTATAAACAGTTACAGAAAGAAACCTATGAACACTTGCAATACCGCCGGGGCTATAACTCTCGCGTTGCCAACCCTGCAATAATCTCTTCACACCCTTCTTGAAGAAACCAATTGTACTTGGGCAGATAAACAAAATTTCCGAATAATTCATGTTGAAATAAGTTGTATAAAAATAAATTATTTTATTCCCTTACCATCTTCCTTAAAAGCAGCGAGAGCGTGCGGAACACCGATCCAAGGACTCGGCAGATCGAGGAATACTGCATCAGCTTTACCGTTGAGGTCCTCACCAAAGCCTTCTTGAAGGACATCTCTGTGTCGAGCCTAAAATATGTTCCAAATGTAGAAGAAAAAAACTTAAAAAAAAATAATTAAAAAGTTTTTTTTTCTTCTTTACTACTTGTCTTCTTTATTACTTGACTATTATACGAAACACTTCCTATCATAACTTGAGTTTGGATTTGTTTTGTTGTTTAACTTAAAAACCCATAAATTGATACACTCTTTATAATGCAACAGCTTTTCTCTAACAATGAAACAATACAGTTTTATTTAGAGTCATTATTAGGTATTGTCGTCTTTGTTATCGCCTCTGAAAAAAACTTTTAGATGCTCAAATATCTGAGTTAGTTAACTGTTGCATTGTTTTCACAAAAAACTCTATCATACTATTGGTAGTCATCAAGGAAAAATCCAACTAATCAGTGATTATGCACTGAGTTTGAACAGTAAGGACCAATCACTTCATCGTGTGTTCTTGACTTGGCCAAACAGATTGCATGTGGCCTTTATTTGGCCAATCAGAGTGCATTTTCGGTGGTGGGAAACTGTCATTGCACTTCGTCCGTAGTAAACCAATTTTAAACAAAGTTTGTTTTAAGCCTCACTATAAATAAAGCTTTCCAAATTATCTCAAGTCTTTAAATATTTGCATAAAAACAACGTCAAAATTACCTTTTCTCTTAAATCTGGGTTTTAAACAGTAATGGAGAACATTGAGGCACTGGATAGTTCCCAATATTGCAGCCTAACAAACACTTAATTTCTACGAATGGGCCAATATGGAAAATACCAGATATCATGCAAATATAATAAGATTAGGAACATAACTGGTAGATAAAACAATAGCTTTATTTTTTGTGGTACTTACAGTTACAAATTCAGCTATGCCATGCGCGTCAAATTCTTCGCTTGCGACTTTTGCTCTGTGCTCGTGGAAGTCAAATGTGTAGACATGGCCGTGAGGTCTCACTCGACGTGTTAGTGCATGCGTTAGAGATCCACTGCCAGTACCTGTTTTATAATGTTAGTTATAAATGTGCAAAATTCAAAATCATTTATTCAAATAGACCTTCGCAGGCACTTATGAAAAGTGTGACTCTAATACTCTAATTATTATACTGAAATTAATCAGTTGGCTTGCAGTACCTGGAATTCTATTTTTTCATATGTAGATGTAAGATATGTATCCCATCCCCAAGCCAATGGTTAAAATAAAATATAAAATAAATGTTTTAGTAACAATTGATAGGAAAAAAAACTAAAAGTTACTATAAAAAGTTATATTATATAAGTGAAACTTTCTGAGATATATGGGTTTGAAAAAATTATGTTTTCATAAACATTGATTGAGACAATTCAAGATGAAGCTCTTCTAAGTATGTCAGCCTCCATACAAAAAAGTGAGAACCTATTTCCAAACTAAATTACCTGATTACCTGAGGAATAGGTATCTGCTACCTCAATTAATAGTTTTAAAAACAAATTAAGATTAAAACATTAAAGTGAACTACATAAGTGTGAAGTGATTTTCAACACTGTGATATAGACACATCAGCTTACAAACTGCTTGTCTATAAATTAATAAATTTCAAGATTCAATAGCTGGGTGACATACCAGCTTCAATCACCACAGAACCAGGCACCAAATCTAATTGCAGCATGATCATACTAATATCTGGAGTGTAGATGATTTGTGTCCGGTGTGGAAGGGTAAGTGACCAGAGCTCCGGAGTTGGTTGTAATACATGACCCCATCCTTTTGAAAACTCCACCTAGAGCAAATTAGAAGTGTTTAACGCCTACTATTTTTTTTAACGTTTAACCCCTATTAAATTATATGGAGTTTGCCTTGTTTTTTTTTATTGTTTTGTACTATTAAGTTCACACTCAAGCATACAAATGTCCGGTAAACGGTTTCAGTTACTTTTATTCCCTTTATCAGTGTACTGAGATAAAGAAACTGTTATATTTTTCATGCAGGTAAAAGTTACAGGGAGATAATTAATAAACTTTGATATAGAAATATAAATGTTTTCTCATAAATCTGTTTTTGAAATCAGAGTTTTTTATTTTCTGGTGACAGGCATGTCTTCATTTAATACTCCATCTGATCAGTCAGTGGCGGTTTGATACCATTATTATTAACCTAGAAAGATATGCAGCAGATTTTACTGATACATTATATACAGTCAGAAGATTATGAATTAGACAGTCTTTGTACAATGTCAGAAGGAATAAACATGATGGTAAAAGACTTACCCGGCTTCCATAATCAGCTCCAATGAGAGTTCTAACCTTTAAAGCACCGTAAGGTGTCTGAAAAACATTCTCCACAGTTTCACCTTTTTTGTTCTTAATTTCTGGACGTACATCTAGCGCGTACAAGTTGTTACTTAAATAAAGTATCACTGTATCACCTTCATCTATTTTTTCCTTGTAATTACGGAAACTCATTTTAATTTTTATTTATTTATTTCCGCCCTTGCAAAGTTTGTAAACAATCCACGAGGATTTTGACAGCAACGTTTTGATATGATTCATTTCATGACTCTATCGGTGGATCTATCAAATTTTTCTACAGGATTAATTGTTAGAAAATCTATAGACATTATGGAAACTATAATATAGATTTTAAAATAAAATGAAAATTAATTTTTTGATTAGCAAATGTTTTCTAAAGAATAAAACTACAAACTGCTTACTGATGGAAATAAGCAATATCCAAACGTAATAAAACTTGTTCTCAATGACGTAATCTCTTTCGTATCATTTTATTTTATAGCTTCTCATTGGACGACTGCATGTAAAATGCCATTATCTGCCAATGGGAGGCCACGGATTTTATCGTAGCACATTGCGTCACGGTATCTAAATGAAATATAAAACAAGCCTAATTTTACGTTGGATTTTCGGACGTTGTATTATTGTTGTCGATATTTATACTTGTCTCAGTGAATTTGATCATAAATAACCGCTATTATCACTGTAAAACTGTAGAATAGAATGACTAATATGTAAACATTTGAACAACCTAGCATACTACTATATCCTATGAGGTGAAGATGGATGCGTCTAAAATCACTAGTAAAACTAGTTCATTGAAGGCACTCATCCTTAAAGCTTGGAGAGAAAGGTGGACCGATATACAATGGGGGATCAACATCAAGACCATACTTCCAAGAGGCGTTAGCGGCGACCTTTACAACCTCGCCGATTGCATTCTTCAACAGGCCATGGTGGGATGTGGTGCCAACCAGTTAGTAATCTCATATTTGAAACATTCACTAGCCTCACATTTGGTGTCCTACGCCGCTGTGTTACAACGCATCGCCAAATTCGATGCATTTCATAAGCCTCATTGCATATTGAGCCTCCTAGAATTTCTAGAGGGTTTCCTTGACAGTATTACATGTAGAGGAAAAATGGAGGAAGAGATCCTAGCGTATGCAGTTTCATCAATGATCCTGTGGCTACTACAAGTTTATCATTACTCCTTGAGCAAATATCCATCATCAAATCCTGTACAAAGTCAAGAATTATTAGAAAAGTCTACATCACTGTTAAATTCCATCGTCAATACTGACTTTCTACTCGGTATGTTCTATTTAGCCAAACAGAATGACCCAGATGAGTATAATGAAGTGACAAAGAAGTGTCAGGAGATATCCGCTTTCATGATGATGAATACACAGTTTAAAGCACCTGCTACCATTCATGAAACCTTGCAGAAGATTTGTAATATGGATATTGATAAAATAGCCCCATTAAATAATAAGCCAGAGACAGTGACGCATTGCTTACAAGCCCTAATAGCTATAAATGTGTTAGCAAATCCAAGTGCTGATATGCAACAACTTTCCAGTCAGTTACTCATGGTGAAAAGACTCAAAGGGTATACATTAGCAAGGTTGTACTGTGAATTAATCCGAGCCTGCTTTATTTCTCTAAATGACTCTAGCAAGGATGCTTCAAAACAAGCTTTATGGGCTGCTTTTACTTTCCTTAAGATACCACAAGTGATGCACTATCTCCACAATACATGTGGAGTAACAAATAAAGATAATGAATATTCTGTTGAGTTAGTTGATGCATTTGAAAAACTCTTGCAATTCACTCCTCTTCTAGATGTTGTTGACACAAAGAACAGCTGTAATAGTGTCATATCACTACTTGAACCGTTGGTAAAATTAAATATAGTATCTGAAACCAATTTAGCATATTTCACCCAGAAACGTGAAAGTAAAGATGTCAAACTACAAAAATTAGAACCTACTGGCCTACAAGGCTCTGTACCTTTATTCATAACCAGAGCTGAACCAACGCTAGCGGGTATCTTAAAAACATTGGGTGGTGATTTCCATAAAACTCAAGATTCATTATACGCAATGCTTTGTCAAATAGTTGGTGGAACTACTCTAGATACAATCCTAGCAGTTGCTACAGTGGAGGGAAAGTTGAAATTGTTTGTTTCAAGACTAATAAAATTTAATGAGTTTGCGTTACTTGCTGCTAGTGAGAAGAATGCTCCACAGTCCAAAGTATACATTTTTGATATTTCATTTTTAATTCTTTGCTCTATTGTACAAGACTATGGCGTAAGTGCTGTTTTAGAAGAAAATGGAGAATCATTCTTTGAAAACTGGGTCAGAGAATGTATGGTTCATAGAGGGGTTCATAAATCACCTGATCAGATACTACAAAAATGTGATCCACAACTTGTTGATATTTTCATTCATCACTTGAGTGCTCCAGAGTTTGATTTTAAGAATACCAATATGAAAGCTCATGATCTATGCAATAATGTAAGTGGTGCAGTAAAAGAAGTCTTATATGCATGGGAACAAGGTTCACTTTCAGCTGCAGATGTTAAGCGTATGTTGGATTCGTTGAGACAAAAAATGGCGTCTCTAGCTGTGTGTGCTTCAGTGTGGCTGTGCTCTTATATCAATGTTGTCCACCAGGATGCATTTTTGAAACCCATAAATATGGTTCAACAGTTTTTGACACCACTAACTGAAGTTGAATTGACTCAAATCGATAATTTCAAGGAGCGTGCAATTTTGATGTGTCAGATTATACGGAAGATGCAGTACGATATTCATCCGCCATCAGTACCAAAATCTAAAGTTCTAGCACTTTCACATAGTATTATTTCTAGACAGCCCATATTAGACCAATTGCAAACAGTTTGGGAAGATATCAAAACAAGGGGTTATCTTCACATTGATGCAACTCATACTATTGAAAGTCTTTTAAATACAACAGGACCAATATGGTTTGTCACAAACTTGGTTAAGGAGACACTTAAATTTCGCTATCAAGATGACCTAGACAGATCAGTTGACATTGTCTTAGCTATGTTCCATTTGGATATAGAAAAATGTACTGTGGCTTTGTTACTACATGTTCTACCACAGTATTTGTACAATGCTAAACTCTGCGAAGAGTTAGTAGAACCACAGTCTACAATATTGGCGAAACTTTCAGTGTATTGCATCTATTCAGCCCTTGAGCATAGCAATTCAACCAAAACACAAGGCCCTAGAAAACGCCGCCATGACGACTCGGAAGATTTAGATGCAATGTGCCCTTCAAGTAAAGTGAGAAGATTGAATGATAATACATCTGATAGTATGTACTATGCTCAGGGACATAGTGTATCGGGAGCTACATTGAAAGAGCCATTGCAATCGGCTTTGGTGACATTATTTACGTCGTTTTCACATTTGGCGGGCAGGAATGGTGACGTCACACCACAAACTCACTTTATACTACAGTTCTTGGTGTATGTTGTGCAGTGTGGGGGCGATAGGGCTCAACTAGTTTTACAGAAAATGCCAAGGGAACTTGTGCCTACTCTAATAAAAGCCCTACCAGATGGTTTTAATATAAGCTTGATTCTAAGATTGTATGATTTGTCAACTGCTTTTGGTAGAAAAGATACTGCTAGAGATCTGTGCCTAATGAGAAATATGAGGTTGAGACCTGATTAGTTATTATAATTATTATATGATCAATGTTAATAAAAATCAAATTTTGTAATATTTTTTTAATTATATTCGAATTTCTCTTATAATGTTTATTTCTTCGTACTTAGGTGAGCAATAAAATGAAAAATATTATTAAATTGAATTTTATTTATTTCGTCGTTATCATACCAAACAAAGCCAACATCGATCAACATTTAACAGAGTCTCGTCAAGCACCTAAACGATAGAGTTAGATATTTCCTAGGCTATATATGTTATTACATCCTTCGGCCCCATATGGGCCCCATCACTTCATACCATACCTACTGGGATTTTAGTCAGTCTAGCCTCTATCCATTATCAAAGAAAGATAACTTTTCTGATTTTGGACACTACAAAATTAAATAAAAATACCTTTTCATGTCGTAAATATCTTTACTTCTCAAAACGCAATCAACAAGGTATGACCATAAATTAACTCTAAAACTATTCCTAGTTTGCTAGGATCCTGTATATTTTACAAACCTTAGACTATTTTGTACAAGATTCTTCTAAAATACCTGGGATTCGATTATGTTTAAAGTAGACATCAGTCCCAATAATGGACGGAATAATTATTTATGAAATATCTTACATGGAGGCATGATTAATTTTGTTACAGAAATCATGTAATATAAATAGATACCACCAATCTAGTTAAATATTATTGACCGTTATATTTCAAAAGTACCTAGTTAATATGACTGATAGTAAGTAGGTATATGAATAACAAAACCTCATTATTGACTTGATGAATTTGATCATAATTAGCCCAGAGTGGACATTTATATCCGTAGAAAAAGAACGGAAAATCCCGTTGGAAAGCGTTGATAATGGCAAAGTTTAAAAAAAAGTAGGGCTGCTGTTAAAAAAGTTACACAACTATAGTTCCTTAATGGACGGACTCACAATATTATAGTACGAATCTATACTTACTTAACTTTATTTACAAAATAATTACATTTCGTATACACAAACTAAATCACATTGTATGTGAAACATAAAATTTAATTAAATACTATTATGACAATAATTTGTACAACTCGTAGTAAAATTGAACGAAATAGTAATATACAATAATCTAGCATTTTTACAAAAAAATACTTATAAACAAAAAGATCACAGGAGAGTTCCAGAGCTTTTCATTAATCCTATAATTGATAAAATTTATTATTACAGGGTAACAAAATATTGAACTAATTTAAAGAATTATTACATAAATTATGCTATAGTTATAATGCTGGTTTTTTGGCATCCGGTGAATCTGGATGTGGACGATCTATAACAAAAAAAAAAACATAATTAAAATAATGATCGGATCACCACTTAATTCTAGCTTCAAAAGCTAAATCACGATTATTACTTACCAATTTGCCTTCTTAGAATCTCCCCTTCCCTGGATGCATTATACGCTGGCGGTGGATTACTGACCCTCATTGGTAAACTTAACCTATTAGGATTGCAGTTCTCATCTACTGAGCTTTCCGCATTATTAGCGAACGATGTCCTTTGACTCCTATTCCACGTTTGTTGGTAGGAACTTTCTGTGGTTACTGTATTACATCTATTGTTAGTATGAGGAACGTATTGCTCTGGTGACCAGTCGAACACAAATGTATGACTATAGTTGTGGGTGTATGCCGACGGTGTTCCAGAAGGCGTAGGAGGTGTGGTCGTGACGTAAGGGCTTAAATCCTGGTGACATACATCTGGTACTTTCTGCAATGCCGATTCCGACCACGTTGGACTCGGATTCCATTGGTCAACCATGTCTGTTTCTGTAATGTTAAAGTTTTTAGATCCTGGTCTTCTACTCGCAATTGAGCCTGCAGATACTGCTATTAATGTGTCTCCCCCAGAAGTGACTGTAGATGGTGTACATCGTGGTGACATGTTAGATATTGGCGTGTTTCCTTTATCGTCTGAGGTCTTTCCTTTCCGTTTGGCGTTAGGTTGGATTCTCGTATCCTCTATCCGTATATTGTGGTACCTGGAAGAAGAACCTAATGTTAAACATGCGGTAAGGCTATCTTACAAACTAAGCATATAGTCATAGGGTTTTAATGGATCATGGTATTTTTATAAACATTATTTGCCTAGTTCCTATAAGTATTTAAGTATATTATTTTTACTAAGATCCAGTTAGTTATATTATTATCAGAAGCAAAAATATGTTACCTATTTTCTTGCAATGAGACAGAGTAATCCACAGGTCCATTGTCCGTCCTTTCGAAAGCGTAATGCATTGGGGCCAAATGTGGCGGAACATGGGGTATATGCGGTTGTAGACCAGAGTTCGGCATCATCACCGTCTGGTTTCCATTGATACAGACAGGAGGCGCTGGGGTATACTGCATCGTTGGTGGATAAACTTGTATGTCAGGGGGTGGTGGGCCGTACATCCTTGTAGCCGCTTCGTATGCCAGGCCGTAGTGGAGTTTTGATTGGACTGCGTAGTAGCGGTAGAGCCAGGGGTTCGCTTTCATCACTGCTGCTTCTTGTTCACTGTTGAAAATACATAATCTCTTTAGGTAGGTTCACGAATGCTAGAATTTATTTATATCTTAATGGAGGCATAATGGTGTGATACCAGATTGTTGTCTCTATTTCTTCTAATGTATAATCAAGAAATATCTCCAGACCTTCTGATCTCATTTAGCTACAGAGATTTTAATTCGCAGTAAATAACTTCAAGAAAGCAAGGTGAATTTATGGCAAAGGGATTATATTTTATTATTTAATTTCCAAGATAAGGAAATTAATTGCCTTGGTTAAAGGTAAATTGCTCCTTTGACTTAACCACTATTATTGCGAGAATAACTGCTTCTTAATTATCGTTTAACAATATTATTATTGTTCAATGCCTTAATAATATTACGTTTTCATTGGATACTTATAATAATTAATGAGCGCATTGAATGCTTAAGTTATGTGTCTGTTGCGGCAAGTCTTGTGTGTGCTTTAACGTGCCGAACTTAAAATAATACTAACATACGCAATTAAAATAAAATTTAAATCGTTATTGCACGTAACGAGAAAGAATTTTGCAACGATACAGTGTAGTAACGACATTGTTACATGCTTTACCCATTACTAGTCCACAAGATGGGGAGTGCTAAAGTTTAATGTATATATCTAAGTAGTATCCCTTGTGTTTTACGTGACAACTGTCTATTTACTGCACTTTATATTAATGTTTTGATTGTCAATCGAACGATTTATTTGCAATTTGAAAATCACTTTCTCATATTCCTATTGAATTTATTAAACGGACCTTTAATTAAATCCTATGATTTGGATAAACAAAGTGGATATCATATAGGTACTTAGAACGGTAGTGTCCAGCCAAGCTTGGAACACAAAAGGCTGACTATGTAGCTCGAAACCAAACGTATATTTGAGTACTTCGGTCACATTGCAAGAAAGAGAGGCGACAACCTGGAGAAGTTGCTAATTACTGGCAAGGTGGAAGGAAAGAGGCCGAGGGGTCGAAGTCCGATGCGTTGGTCTGATCAAATACGCGCAGCATTGGATACCAGTGTGTGTGCTGCTATCCACACAGCAGAAGATCGATCCAGATGGCGTGCAATAGTCCGTGAGAAGATAACCCAAAAAGGTCACGTCCCTCAGCAATGAGGTATACGATGCAAGGAGGAGGTAGCTCGAAACCATTCATTTCTATTTGATATTCACGAACCATTTCGACTACTACTTTCGACCACAACTCAAAATCTATAAAAATTTGCAAAATACAGTCGATATAAAATTATAAAGTCTCCGATAAAAAAGGCTGTATTCACGATTTCTTTTTTTTGATGCGTTCGATTAACGCATCAAAAAATTATATAAAAATTATTATAGCATGATTAGGCTCAATTGAAGTGTGATCACACACAAGTAGTGCTATGACTCGATATTTAAATCCAACTAAGTTTCTCGATGAAACTAAATCACATAATAGGTCTGATCGTCAATTTTAATATAAACTGAATTTAAAACTGTCATAAAATATATCCAATTTTGGTAGAAGTTTCGCTCAAGAATACTTAGGTACTTACGACGATAGAAATACGGGCATTTACTTTAGATGTTAGCAAGATAAGCAACAAATAGAAAATCATTGGAAACAAACGGCAACAATGCTCAGTGACACAGTACGGCAAGGTGCATACAATACTTTGTATTGAATTTGTACTTAATGTAACCTTTAACGCAAGCTCACTGAGGTCTGTTGGCAACCTTTAAGATAGTGGATGCAGGGAAATGTCACATAGTTGGACTCAGCCCTGGACCTATGTAGGTACAGTGGGGTTGAAAACTGTTTGATAAAGAAGCTTTTCACTTTTATTAAAGTCACCAGGTAAAATCTTTGTTGGGGAGTCATCTAAGAATCCACGGAATTCATGTGTGTAGAAATGAGACTCAGTTACAAGTAGGTACATTAAAAGATATAAAAATATATAAATTTCAAAACCTTTCAAGTAACTCTCAGAAACTCTCACTAATATAACATGTTGAAATTTTACAATTTAAGTAAATAGATAGCAACTAAAAATTATTTGAAAATTAAAAAGAAGACACGAAAGAAAACTCAAGAAAAATAATCATCACAATATCTCTCCGACTGTACATCAAAGTTTAGATATGTGTTGGACGGCGACAAATCGCTTTTGCATTCGCATTAGTAAAGAGCAGATAGCTGCAAAGGCTTGAATCAAAAGGGCGAGCGGATAAAATGCTATCCCTGATGTTTACACACGTTCTGCATTAATGAACTTGACCTCTGAGATCTAATGGTGATTTATTGCCTACTTACTTGTGTGTTACCTTGTTTATGCTAAAAGCTTTGTGTACAAGGGTATCTAGGGACTTTTTGGTGGGAACTTGCAGTGACGTTGCGTTTTCACTTTTATTTTCATAAATTCGTGTATTTTGAGTTTTATTGCATGTGCACCAGTGAAGTGAAATAAAATGAATTATGTGTATCGTGACTTTTCAAGTTGTCTCTAGAAGTCCGTGAAAAGTTTTAGTACAATTACCACCATTGTAGTGAAACATGACTTTTATGGACGGTAACTGACTGAGGACTATGTGAAAGTTATTTATTGTGACTAGAACTTATAATATAATTGGAAATTGGCAAAATACGCAAGCCAAGTGACGCCATTGACATTGAGAAAAAAAAAGTGTATCTAGTAACGGATTGGTCTACGACGCTTTCTTTATTTATTGGATTTAATTGGTACAGATTAATAATATTTTGCTTTATCCTAACAAATACAATATACAATATTATAAATGCGAAAGTGAGTTAGTTTGTTTGTTACGCCTTCACGCGTCAACTACTAAACGGATCAACATGAAATTTGCCATGCAGATAGCCTATAGTATGGAAAAGGACATAGGCTACTTTTTATCCCGAGAACGCGGGTAAAACCGCGGGGGACAGCTAGTATTTATTTATATATTTGGTTTTCATCCCATGGTTACCGAGGGATCAAATATAGATAAAGTGTTTCCTATATGTTATTCCAAGTTATGATCTACTTGTGTGCCAAATTTCATTAAGTAAGTACCTACTATTGATTTTGCTGTGGTGGCCAAAATCTGCGGTGTTTGGACATAAATTGATTCAAAGAGTGGATCTTTCAAAATATCATCGGCCTTTTTTTGTCATCAAAGTCACTCATGAATCATCTATGAAAAAAATTTGCTCGTTACTTCGTTTAAGTATCTAGGTATACTCAATTTTACGACATCGTTAGGTAGGCTAGCTTACTACATCTAGCTTATTATTACTTAGCTAGGTAACAAGGATCACGTAGATACCTTTCACGTTGGAATTCTATTATAAAGTAAATCCTAGATCCTTTTAGATATATTTCAAGGTTCTTGCATTCTAGTTAGTGATTTTTTCTAAATTGCTGGTGCTTGTTATGCGTGACTAGTTTGACAAACTATTATGTTTTATAAGGGACAGTCCCATTATCTAAATATTCTATAATTTATTGATGGCACCTATGGATGGCACAAGACCAAGTTTAAATTAAAACTTCTTTTAGTTATTTAACTATGCATGATAATTTTGATGAATAGGTACTTACAACCATTGACTGTACTGCACATCCATCATTATTCAGTAATTAACTTCGACGTTTTTTCGTAGGTATTTAATTTCTTTATTTCATAAACCATCATTAATCAGTTTAATTAATGAATTCATCTGCAATTTAACTTATAAATATTGCAATAGATTAGGTATTGAAATTAAATAGATATTTTTAACAGCATCCATTTATATGAGATACATTACCTTCAGCACCTTTGAAAGGTCGTGTCCGGGTTTGAACTAAAATAAATCTAGTCACTTTATGCATAACAGAGTTAATGGAATGTTAGAAATCAACGTATCCGTCCATGTTCTCAGTTCCCCGCCAATTTGTGCGTCCGCGCAGGCTGGACGCATAAATCTCGTCGACATGACGTAGGCGGTCGACATGTTGACAATTTGTTGTCGTTCACTGTATCACTTATACTTTCAAAAGGTGTTTCTTGATGTCCCTAGTTATTCCAATTTTTTCCGTGCGAATAAAATACCGAAACCCCGAATGCCGAATATAATAATATCTCTATCTATCTGGTCGCACTTATGTTTGTAGGTATGATATTGTTCTTTTTCACGAACCCTTGAATGATTATTATAATAAAAGCATAAGTCAAAAAGTATAAATACAAAATTCATAGATTGGATTGTATTTTTCAGTTTAAAGGGTCATACAATTTTCATACGTTTTGATGAAACTTCATTGTTTTATCTTCAATCAAAAGATTTTCATCTTTTTCTTGTTCTAAGGATGTCATCAAAACTGAATGAGCGATTCAACTTTAGACTTTGGCTTACGCGGTCCAAACATTTTCAGATCGAATGAATAACTTTGATTTAAATACTAGTTAGACAAAACACTTAGAATAGGCAACAACGAGCGAAATATTTACTGCTTTTCAACAATAATTGCCGAACTGTCAGATATTAGACAAACTATTACGCGGGTATCTCATTTGAAATGTAAATAGCGCTTGGTGATTTAATTTTCATTAGTCATATCGATCTTAGGTAATTAGAACAATAGAGAGGTCAATTCGCTATGCCTTTTCCCTACGTTAGGTATATCATGAAACTCATAGCTATAAAAGCTGTTGGGGCAAAAATGAAGAATGGTTTGGAAATTTTGATATGGAATAGGCTTTACCTAAATAACGAGTGTGTGCAGTGCAATAATATGTGTCTAAGCGATAGATTTTTCCGCGACGCAACTTGGATTTTTATTTACGTGGCCAATAAAAGCAAACAATGTAAAGCCCGGGACACCATTAAATCTGTTATTCACGTAAGCCCGGCTCATTATTAAAAGCAACAGTATTTGTCAGTGGAGAGCACGAAGTAACATGAGTAGGTTGCGCAAGCGCATCAGCGCAGAAACGTGACAAATGACGCAATCCACCGAACAATGCAACCGAGCTTGTGAGCAGAGCGGATTTATAGCCACCACCGTATATATTTGTGGGACAAGCTATAGAAATTTGCGATTGGCGAGAGCAATTAGTGTTTGTAATACGGAGATGTTGAGAGGTTGCGCAATGTATGAATATGTGTCTTAGTTTCGTGAAACTGCGACCAGTGAAAGTTCAATTGAGCTTTACGATATAGGTAGGTATATAGGTAGGTATATATGTAGTACCTAGGTATCTACGTCAATTTAAGTATGTGTGAACAAGCTTTAAGTTTGCTTATAGGGCTCTATATAGAGACATAACTAGTTTTTTTAGTTTTGATATCTTTAAGTTCCGTATTATCATCAGTATCTGTACGGACGTCGAAACCATTATCCTGACGCGCTGCATCTTCGATTGTTTAACTTTCTCGTATATAATTTTCATTCAGGTACCTTTACAGTGTCATACAGTAAAGGCAATGACCCGCTTACAATTTGTGCCATCCGTATATACAAAATCTAAGTGCCTAAGGGCCGCTCGACCGCCCTTTGTGCCCACTGATTGTTTAGGTCAACCGGACTGTCACCCACTCGCCCATTGAAATTAATTTAGATTTACTATCTACGTAGCGCCTACAACGATTAATATGAATTGCCCCTTTGTCATTTCGGCTCGAGACCTATAATGATATTGTTAGCACTGATCTAAATCTTGGCTGGTTAACTGAATTTAGTTGTAATTTTTAATAAAGAAAGTACGAGATTTCTATTCAGTTCCAAACATTAACAAAATCTAGGAGCTTTGTGCATATCTATTCAAAGGCTTATTTGAGTATTTAGTCAGTTTCATGCTGCTAGGTTCCAGTTACAAATGAGGCAAGCACAAATTCTTAAGCATGCACCCACTTTAAAACTCAGGAAAGAAGAATCAAACTATGCCAAGAGATAGTTTTTAGTCACTCAATCAATTCTTCTGCATTGAACGTCATAAGTATAACCCAATTCAAGAAATTCAAGCCCAATAGATTTTCTAAAAAGATTTCCTATAAATTATAACTCATAAAATTAACCAAGATTTAGTACGGTTCAAATACCTCAAAGGTACGTCCGAACTACGAAACAAAATTTGCCAGTTTTAGTATATTTTCAGGTTATAAAATATTGCGGAGAGTATCCGCCAGCTCCATCGATCAAACGCGGCGCTTGTTAAACACAGTTTCTCACATCACTACAATAGCCCTCTTGAGGCATATTTCAAGCCATCCCGATAGCTACATCGGCCCGCCGATCGGCTTGCGAGCCTCGCTCTGACTCAATAAATCACCCCCTTACAATATTTATTCTCCGGCAAACTTCACTATGAACTCTCTAAAATGTTTCACTCAATTACACTGATTTTCGACTTTTTTTTCTATTATTACTTTTATTTGTGCTATGACTTGAAGTCATCATGTGCTGTTGATATTTCAGTCTTCATCTCCAATTACTACGTATAGGTATCAGGATTAGGTTTGAAAAGAATTGCATTTGTCATTGAAATATTATTACATTGTTTATATAGATGACGTATTTATTTCCTCGTATAACTTCACCATTCCTAAGCATTGACACTTTCCCACACCCGCCCAACAAAGCAATTTTATCGCGCAAAACTGTCTTCGACTATTGCGCATAGGCGTGGCAAACGCGAGTCATATTACCGTAAACGATAGTAAGGGCGGTGTTTACGCGAGAGGCGTACGTCGTACGACGTCATCTCGCATTGATATCTCAATAGGGAAGTCTGTAAGTGACCGTGTTAAGTTATGACCGGCCATTTTTCACAGTCCAGCGCGGTCGGGCGGAATTATCGCTCGGTTTAATAGTACAGGTTTGAAGCCAATTAGTTGCCGGTGAGCGTTTAGCATTTTATTTCTGTAGGGGGAGGAGGCAGACAAATGCTAAGTCAATGTTACGTAGGTATTGTGTTTGTAGGTATTAACTACAAGATAGATATTATAATAATAATTGCCTCACGGAAATTTAAATTTCGTCTCTCTTTTGCTTTATTTATTTCTTGTCGTTCTTTCAATAATTATTTTCTCATTCCAGCCATTTTGGTGATCTTAAGTTATTTATTAAAATATTTGAGTTTATTTATATTTTGCATAAACTTATTATGAACTTAGTTTTTCTGGAACTTCTTTCTGTTTTTTTTATAATAGGAATTTTAATCTTGTGAGCTCACAATTTCCAACACATTTTACATCGGAGCATCCAAGAATTTTTTAAATCTCCACGCAGCATATTCAAACAAAATTCCATACAAAATTATCTCCAATTATAGGTTAATTCATAATTACTGTTTGCCGTACCATACGAGCATATTAAAGCGGTAATCATAATTGGGTTCTTGAGCGAACCGCGCATAGTTGACGATAAATATCTTAGGTACTCTTAGACTCGTCGTACATGATAATCATAATCATAATCATCATTTATTTGCTAATATGTGTACATGTGGTTCTTAAAAATAATACAGAGTGGTCACATAAGCCGTCATATAGGCATGCAAAAATTTACAAAATACAAATTTTATAATAATACCCTACAATTTACTAATTACAACATGTTAATTGGATTAAATAATAATATGTCAATGAATTAATCCAAAATGTGAATGTCTACTTCCTACTTTTCTTGCAATGTGCAAAGTATTCAGCAATGGAATAAAAATTAGATAGTAAACATCACTTTTTCTATTGGTTATAATTTGTAATGTTTAGTGAAATATTCTGATGTTTTCTTTACTTACATCCTTTCAATGTGTTGAATATAAAGATATTAATTAATAATAACATTTTCTACACAACTGTGATATCTCTTCCTTTTACAATTGCTAATCCTATTAATTTATTACTAATCCTTGAAAGCATAATTAACTGCAGAAATTAAACAAGCAAAATAATAGCAAATATTGCATGTAAAACTAAACAGTGAACGTTATTTTATTACACATTAAAATTAATTTCATGTTACACAATGATTATAAACTACTCATCTTAAATCTAAGTTAATGTTCCCTCGCATTGCTATAATATTGTCGGCATATCGCGGCAAATTGCCGAGCAACATTTAATTTAAATCAATAATAATAATGTTTATTTGTGATATTCACTCGTAAATATCCAACTAATCATTCAAATGAACGAGACTCTTAATATTTTTCCCAAATACTAAGTCTTACGTCATCCAAAAGTGATAAAATGTTGTGAATATTACGTTTTTTATTTATTGAGAGACGAATTAGTTTTGATAGTGGTCTCGCTTTGATTGGTCGTTTTGACGGCAATTATTTAATTTCCGAAATATTTTTATGTTTGAAAATATTACCGTTAATTACTTAATTTTTAGTGCAAACACACGTTAAGATTTCAATCATGGTACTTAAAATGTACATAAAATAATTATTAAGATCTCTAATGAAATCGTTGACTATGGCATTTACTCAGATTTAACAAGATTGGTGTCTGGTTGTTTTTGTTGAACTTTGAAAAAGCTGGATCTTGCAACCAGTTTTCTTGGTTTTATTTTTCCATCTAATGTTTTTCGTATTTACATTCTTAACTACCTATTCTTGGCCGGCTCTACTCAATTTCTAGTAATGTAATAAAATTGGAGTATAAACGATAAATTAAAGCAATCGTAATAAATATTAAAGACAACAGTTTTAATAGTACCTAATCTAAGACAATAATTCAATATAAACGTTTATAATAAACTAATCCAACAAGTTCAAGACAAACAACATGTAATAAACTAGCAGCCATGTGACCTCAGTGTGTGTACTTCGTATAAAACTTCACATTTGACGTTTGTTCGCACAATAATTGCGCAAGCGCATGGCCGCCATGATGAAGTGATTCAACCCTCGATCGCCGCTCGATTGCCGGTTGTTTCGATATATTAATGGGTAATAAGAGATTCTACGGGAAAAGACGATTATGTTGAATGTTTGTGAGTGGTCAGACAATTTAGTGCGCGCGGTTTGGATCGGGTTGGGCCATAATAGGGGCAAGAGTGAGACTTCACTTGCTAGATAACTCGGGTACTTATTTGTAAACACATGTCCGCATAAAGCACAATTTGTGTTCCATGTTTGACATGCAGGCTAAAATACGATACACTGTGCTATGACGTTGGAGTTGATCATCACTACCTCAAAATCGTCTGGTTGTTTCTTGTTCCTATGGTTTTATTTCCGAAAAACGTCTGCTTTTACGGTTTGTTCAGTTTTTTGTCTCAGAAAGACTTATAAAGTATAATTTACCTCAACACTTGGTTAGTGCACACGATGACAGGCCTCTGTGAGTTCTCCAGGTTATCCTTTAGTTGCAGGACAGCATGCACCCAGAGGAACTGTCCGGAGCGTCTCTGGAGTCTCAGCAGGGCGATGCAAGACCTCTCTTGTTCTGATTGGGTTACTGCGAAAGATAGTTCTTATAAATGTTTGTCCAGCCAAATGAGTGTATGCTTTATTTCGTTTTCAGGCTATAGAAACTTTTGTTGATAACTTCATTTCATTCGGTGCAAAAACGCAGAGCGGTTGTAGTAGTAAATTGAGATGTGGTATAATACATGCTTGTTTGGTAGAAAATTATCACGAGCCGAACTTTGGTGTCAGAGGATCAAATCTCGTATCTAACTTTAAAATATGTATCAGATATGGTTGTAATATCTAAAGGTTATATTTATTAAAAATAAGTAGGTATAGGTCGAGTTCAAGATTACAGTGACGAAGTAGTTTTTAACCGACTTCAAAAAAAGGAGGAGGTTCTCATTTCGCTTGTATTTTTTGATACCTCATAACTCCGTCATTTGTAATATACCGATTTCGAAAATTCATTTTTTTTTGGAAGTGTACACTTCCTATTTGGTCCCATTGTCATCAGATCAGGATTTTTTTTACTGTGTATAGGCCTGTTTTTGACCACAATCTCACTATGGTAAGTGATGATGTGGTCGAAGGTGGTAAGCACACAAAGCCTAGAAGGAACTGGCTCTCAAGTGCAGCTGACGGAACACACGGATAGGTGCTTGGCGACAGATTTTCAACTTGAGGGTGGTAGCCAGCCAGACGGGTACTACAAAGTACCCTACCACCGTGCTATGGTTTCCTCACGATGTTTTCCTTCACCGAAAGCTCAAGCTCATTGTAGGATTCGACCCCGCGACCTTCGTCTCGGTATCCGACGTCACTACCACTGAGTTATCATCGCCTTATTTGATTACTAAGAAGTTAGTATACTTTGAAGTCGGTTTAACTTTTTTGTAAAACAGTCCAATTATTTTCACATCAAAATGTATTTATTAAAGAATATCATTGACGTAAAAGCGTAAGTTTAACTGTTTTACGTCAGATCAGTACAACATCTCTAATCAAATTGTACATAGATATATAATAAACAGTGAGTACCTTCAACGTTTTTATTTTAGTGGTGTGGCAAAAGGAGAGATGTAGAGACAGCTAATTTTATCTTTAATTACTACATATTGTGTATGCTATGCCGTTTATTAACATTATTAAGTACAGGCTAGCATTTATACCCCATGAACTCTATAAAAGCCTCTCAGTTTGGACTTTGGACTCCTGTCTCCCGCTACATATTTAATTAAGTTTTATGTATTATGTAATTACTTTTCTTATAGTGTTAAATATTGTAAGCGGGAGAGAATAAATAAATTTTTCAACACACTCGTTCGTAAAGTGTCTGTTTTTTTCCTCGCAAGTGGGTTGAAAAATGTCGTATGACACTCGTGTGCATTGATTTATTACACTCTCGGCTCCCTTATCGCCTCGCTTAATACCGCCTCGAGTGTTAATAATCAAATTTGCACACATGTATCATAATGTATCTATGATTTATTTAGGTATCTGCATGTCAAATTTCATGATGATCCGTTGAGTAGTTGAGGCGTGAGGGCGTAACAAACAAACAAACTCACTTTCGCATTTATAATATTAAAGTTAGGATTAGCTTATATTTGTTTTTAAAGATCTTGGTATTTCAGTTATCCGGCATTACATAGGTATACAACTTATTTGCGTAGATTATGATTTGTATCTTTTTTGTGGTGCGAAGTCCTAAATGAAATTATGAGGTAGTCTCAGCTTATTAAAAATAAAATAGGTAGATAAAGCTCTCAGCTTATAAAAAATAAAATAGATAAACATTTCCGTTATCAATAACAGTTAAAAAAGCTTACTGATATTTTATTTATCTATTTATTGCTATATCGACTTGTGAGTTCTTAACTAATCACACATAAGAAATTTGTACAGATTTTTTTGGCATTGATTCATCACATCAATAAAATTGATACCTGTTAACGTCTTTTTTTACGACCGACCAATACAACACGAAATAAATCGCTGCAAAAAATAAATCAATTGTTAAATGTGATATTAACAAACCGGCAATCACAAACCTTACCGATTGAGTGTGAATTGTTGTAACTGAATGGATGTACAATTAGACCGCAAGCCGTTAATGTACAGATTATCTAGAAGCACAAATTAAAACGCTATATGAGACACATGCGTGAATTTTAATTTCCAACTCACAAGTCGAAATGATAAAGTTGAAAATCGAAGAGTGCGATTAGAAGGTGTTTGGCTTTGACAATGATGTTATGATAGTAATTTACATGGGCCAGGAATGGTGCGCAGACGCATCTCCGTATATGGATTCAATTCATATGTCCATCGAATTGTCATAAATGGCCCGAGTTTGTTTTCTGATCAGTTGTGAAGATAAGATGGTGTTTGCATTTAATGTAATCGATTTATTTATTGTTTAGTTTACTTACTGTTTTATTTTATTGAATAGGTAAAAAGTGAAAATATAAATATCATAGGTTGATTACATGTGGGATTTTAACCTCATAATTATGATGATGATGAGAGACGATACCCGGGATTAATGAATAAAACTCCCTAGAACGATGGTGTGTGGGTGTGGGTGATCTTGCGCTATACTATGCTGGGTGGAGATTTCGAGATGAAAAATTTTCAAAACCTATGTTGGATTAGTCATGCTGAACAACTTTTACTATGGGACCAACACTGAAATATTTTTGTTTTTATTTTCATTCATTATGATCGAGGAAGGTTGACATTTTGTAAGAAAAGTTTTAAAAAAAACTTCTGAATTCACTGTTGGTCGCATAGTAAAAGTTGTTCAGCATGACTAACCCAACATAGGTTTCGATAATATGCCATCTCGAACTCTCCACCTGTTGTACTAAAAAGCCTATCTGTCCCACATGTTTTCACCCACGTTACCGGGATAAAAGTAGCTTATAGCACTGAAGGATAATGTAGCATCCAGTAATTGAAAAAAATTCTGAAATTGGGTCAGTAGTTCCAAAAATTTCTTCCTATATTCAAAGTATGAAAGAAAAATTAGTTCTTTGAGTACATGCTCACGATGCATTCATATAATTCGCCTTTTGCGGTCGAGATCATGGGACCATGGGTCCGAAGCTCCCAGTCATGCTCGCACGTTGTCTTCAAAATTGATCTCGGGGAGCTTTTTCCGCCAACGCATCAGCTTGGCTATCCAAAGAGGAAACGCTGCCAGCCTGGGAACCTTGCCGTTAATCGGAAGCAGTGGCAGATTTGAGGAAATTTTCTATATATAGATTGTATTTTGTACATATTCGCAAAATAAAAACAAATAGATATTATAGGATGAAGGCAGGCTTAATAAAACAACTACCCTCTCATACATAAATTAGTGTAGCAAATGAGTAGAGCTTTTAAGCCCGAGCTTTAATGAGTGCGAACTGGAGGAGCGACAATTGTCCTAGACATAGAACCATAAGATCCTAGTATTAATTGTATGCTGTACTGCAATTAATTATGCGTTCTATAGCTTCAATGTGAACGCCATCCTAATTAAAATAATTAATTCTACGTATCTAGAAAATAAAATGCCTGTTATGTATGCCTGGCCTACTTTCAGGTGTAGACAAAATATGACGAGGCCAAGAAAGCTCTCTGGCTAAGACTACTCACATTTACGGCTTATTTGACCTAGTTTTTATTTTTCATTGGTATATAAGGAGTCAATGCAACAAAAGCTCAAAGGAAGTACTGTTTGTTATGATCATTTTAGTAATGCAGTATCAATTACAATAGTTCGAGAAACTAATTATGCAAATGAAACACTACGTTTGACAGAATCTATGCGTGCGTAGGTACTCTATTACGAGTACTACAATTCCTAGAGGTAACGATATCTGATTGCAATAAGTAATAAATTGACAACGTACTGTGACAAAGAATGGCAATAAATGTTAATATCTTTGAAGATAATCTCAGAATAAATTTAAACTGAAATTAATATGTTCAATTGCTTTGTATAAAGAGTGTTGAAATAATAATTGACATTTAAGATATGAAAGAAGTGTACAGCCGATAAATGAAATGTAGTTTTAATGATATAGTAAATAGTAATCAGGTGAGGAAACAGATCTGAGGATACGCAGGCTGAAGTGACAGTGAGCACCAATTTTTTTTTTTTTTTTTTTTTTTTTTTTTTTTTTTTTTTTTTTTTTTTTTTTTTAATAATAGACTGATTAGACGTGTTCTTGCCTGTACGTGGCAAGCGAATTCTGGTCGCCCCCCGCTATGGATCAAAGATCTGCGAAACCTGGCAGACGGCGGGTGGAGATGAGCAGTCGTCTCTATAGGCTGATGATGATGATGCCAACACTGGTGAAACGATACAATAACTAACCGAAGATAAGTACCTACATAGTCAGAATAATTCATTGATCTTCTCAAAATACAATACCACACACATACTTACTCAATTTTATAATGACGAAAATTGAAACGACCAATCACTCCTAATTCTAAAACATATCGCTTTCAAAGGTCACCGTACAAACCCAACCTTGTCATTATCGATTATAGAATCATTCGAATGATGATTCGAATACGATGCAATGCATAAACGAGTCGATTTCGATTACGACAACTTCCACCATTATATTTGTCTATGAATAATATGACTTATGTCGACGCGTTAAGTGCATAATTTGACATTTCGAACGGCAAGTATATGTTTGTGAGGGAGTAATGAGGGTTAATGCCAGGCGGTTATTTGTGCAATCTAGACTGTTGGTTTTAGAGCCAAGAGAAGAGATTGACGACTGCTTTGATTGTTGTATGCTTGGATAACTATCTGTGTACTTACCTTTCGTATTTTGCATGTGTGTGTGCTAAAGTAGGTTTGATTTGTGAGCTGTATTTTCCGAGCACTACCTACGTTCAGTTTAACGAATGACATAGTGATATGAATGTAAATCGTAGTAATTAATTCTGGTTCTAATTTGAAATGGGTAACTTAGCAATATTCAACTTGCAATCAAAATTTATTTGTATGTTCTGTGCCACATATTTAGAGGCTTGACGCATATACTCAATACGACTTTGATACATTCTTACATACTATCCCCCTTATTCATAATGGCTTTTTAACTAAATCAGTGTAATAGTGTCCTCCGTCTCACTCTTTCGATCACCAAATGTCGCGTGTCAGATAAAGACTTCAGATTTTTAGCTAATCAACGTTTGATAACTTCATTATGAATAAGGGGGTATGTGTATTACCTAAGTATAATATAGGTACATATATCAAGGTGATGATTGATGAAGGTCGTGGAATCGAATCCTCGTTCAGTGAAAGCATTGTTAAGAATCAATAGCACGGTGCCATACTTTGAAGCATCCGCCGTGATGGCTACCGCCCTCTCTCAGATGAAAAACCTGATACTATAGGTGCTTGGCTTACTTGCTAGGTCACAGAATATTTAATAGGCTAGGTTTTGCGATGGTTGTACTTGACAGATAGTTCACTTCTAAGCTTGGTGTGGTCACTACTTTACACACATTTTTTGCCACATCATAGTTATATCATTGTAAGACTGTGGTCAGAATTTAAAGTTACCATGTTAAGTCAGCCTTGGAAACTACCTGCTAGCAAGTGTTTTATCCAGTACAATAATATCATCAATGTAACAAAACACGTTTTAAATCATACCCATTAATTTAATTCTCGCTCGCAAGGTCTATTTTTGTTGGGTTGCTTGTCGCCTGCTATAGTAAATAACCTCCTGTCACCTGTTACTCAAAGCGAAAGCATCTTCACACGAAATCACTCTGCAATTTTGAATTTACACAGTTTCCCTCACGACAAGTCCTTCGCGCTTCACTTTCGAAAATATAGAGCTTCCTTGTTTCAACAAATATGGTTTAACGCTATTTGGTTTGACATTTAAGGGTCTTTCCACACTATTGTGGGCAGTGTTACTTTTTTACATGGCTAAGTGTGCAAACAAGCGTACCGCCCGCCTGATGACAAGCGGTTACAGTAGCCATATGGGCGCTTGCAACACACGGAGCATCACTCACGCGTTACCGACCGTTCCCCCCTCCCCAATGAGCTCAGGCAACCTTAAACAACATAAAGTTATTTGGCTGCAGTATTCTGTAAGGTGGAGGTACTTCCCCAGTCAAGCTGCTCTTTGAGCGAATAAACACTACGCTCTACCTCTCTTATAAACCTTATTTTTCTGTTCTCTCTTATTTATGTCAGAATCCTGACAAATAAGCAGCCCACCTAAGAACATTAGCAATACCCTCCAAAAACATATAAATCAGAAATAGATATGATTAGTAAAATAGGTCAGAGATTAGGCACTTATGAAGGCCACAGCTACATAAGTTGTGGCAACCACAGGCTTGCGTTTGACCACAATCCAAATATAGTCAGTGGTGTTAAGGCTAGAGGTGGTAGGTATATAGCTATCTATATTTGTGCTGCTAATAAATACTTTTTCTTTCTTTCTTTTGCACATTACAATTACAATTTTCACAGACAAGCGGGTACTAAGTACAAGGTAGGTACTTTACCATTGTGCAATCTCGTCTATGACGTCTAAGCTTACCATATTTTTTTATTTTCTTGGATCCAGGTCCAGACCGTTTAAAGACAATATTTTACTGGAGCTATACAAGCAAAAGCGAAAGCAGACCGAGCCGCACTAGTATGAACCAGGCATTTGTCGTAGCCGTAGTAGAAGAAACCTTCTACTCGATGTAATCGCTCACGTAGAGGCAAGCGTTCACACACGAGACGCTGCGACCCGACTTTCTCTCGTGTGGGGTTGACACGGCGCGATAAGTTAGCGTTAAACGCTTTTATATTGTCGTAGGTTATCAACGATCGCGCAAGATGTAAGCGATTGTTGATCTCCATCGTGTCTGTATTATTTTTGCAAGACGCCCTAGTTTAGCTTAATGGGTTTTTTGTTTCACATTTAATGTTATGTAGTAAGTTTTGATGAGAATTTTGGTCGTTCCATACTCCATATCAGGATTGTTTTCATACTCAGTAATATGAGTAACTAAGTGAAACATAATCCATCTGAAGCAGAAATTGTACGCCTTGGATGTCATTAAAGGATTTTATTAGTACACAATTTTTACAGATTTCTTAAATTGGTTCAACCTTATAACGAAATCTTGCACAAATAGCCTTGCATTTTCAGTAGGTAACTTTTTCAGGAATACAGTATTAATACTTCTAAGATGAATTCAAATATAAAAAAGTATTAAGTCAGATTTGACTCAAAAAACATTTAACCGCTGCATTTTATTGGCAGCATTGGGATAACTTTCAAAAAGCGGTTACATTTCAATATGCAGTAGGTATACCTCCAGTTCCCACAGTCTAGATTTCTAGTACAGTATGCGAATCATTAATCACAAACAATTGATGCGCTACGTACTTAGACGTCGTTTGCGAATCTATTAAAGCTCACAGTTCACTCACTTCGAGCTTAGATTGACGGGTGGAGGCGCTTGCGCACCGATATCGTAGCATCATGCGCTTTGTGAACTTTGAAAAGTGTTTTAATGGTTTAAAGTTATTTTTGAAGTAACCTTTCTTGGCAAGAATGATTTTTTGTTGAATATAGACAATAGACAATAGACATAGCTTTATTTGACATCACAAAAATAGAATTAAAAAAAATAATACAAAGTATGCAAAAAACAAAAACAAAAGCTTAAAATAAAAATAAAAATTAATAACAAAAAAATAATAATAATAATAATAACAGTGCTCGTTGACATCACCATCCCCCATGACGAGAACCTCGTGAAGGCCGAGAAGGACAAGCTCAGCAAGTACCTTGACTTGGCCCACGAGGTGACCGCCATGTGGGATGTTGATTCGACGATCATTGTCCCGATAGTTGTTTCAGCGAACGGTCTCATAGCGAAGAGTCTCGACCAACATCTTGAGAGGCTCTCGCTGGATGGCTGGATCAAGGGTCAGATACAGAAGGCAGTACTCCTGGACACGGCGCGCATCGTCAGGAGATTCCTCTCTCTGCAGCCCTAACCACCGGTAGCTTGGGCCCTACCCCGCTACCGGCGGCATACTAGGATTAGGTTTTTTATAACATTTTTAGTTGTTTTTATAGAAATATTGTAAAAAAAATAATCATATTTATATATAGGATTAGGTTTTTTTATAATATTTTTGATTTTATACATTAATGTTATAAAAAAATAATTCTAAGGAATCAGAAAAATAAAGAGAATAATAATAATAAACGGAATAATAATAAAACACAAAGCTTTTATAATTATAATATACAATAAAATGAAAAAAAGAAGAAGCATAGATAAATTGTGGTGTGATGCCAAAAAGGACTCCAACTCAGCATATCGCTGTGGCACATAGGTACCATCAGCACTGATTTTCAGTGGAGCCCGAAAAGTTGAGATGCGCTCGCGCGGTGCTCAATACTTAAATAAATAAATGTGTCGTGTAATATATGTAAATAAAATAAATAAATCAATTAATAAATACTTTTGAGATATTTACGTATAAATATATAGTGAGATAATGATAATATAAATACCTAATGAAAATATGTAATACAATATATAATGCGAGTACAGATAATTAAGTGTGGAGAATAAACTAAAATAAACTAAAATAAACTAAAATTACTAATAGGAACTACTCAAATAAGATGGAACTACTCGACCACCAGCAGGAAAATCTTTCTGATAGCAAATTAAAAAAGCTTTAAATTTTGTCTTGAAAGACGCAATGCTATTAGCTTCCCTTATTGGAGGCGGGAGGTTATTCCAACATTTGGTGGCCGTGTATTTGAAACTACCTCTAAAAGCTGCAGTGTGATGTGAGGACATTCTTAACTGGTAGCTTCCAGCTCTGGCCGCACGTTTATTGGACATGTATCGCCACTTTAGCTTCTTGAAGAGATACTCAGGTCTTTCAAATTTCACAACGTTAAAAAGAAGAGATGCTAAATGGAGTTCCCTTCGGAGAGTCATTTTCAGAATTCCTGCACTGTTAAGGTAAGGAGTGACATGCGTGCGTGGTAAAATATTAAAGCAGTATCTAGCACATGCATTCTGCACCCTTTGCACAACCCTTTCGGTTCGTGCCAACAAACGCGGCCCATAAACAATGTCTGCATAACCCAACACAGAAAGCACTAGCGTTTCACATAGTTTTATACGCAGGTCAATGCTAAGAAAATTACGGATGTTGTATAATATTTTGAGTCTATATAGTGACCTGCGTACCATTTCAGTAACATGGGCTTCAAAACGCAAATCTTCATCCATAAGTATTCCCAAGTTACGAGCCTCAGAGACACGTTCGATCCGGCAACCCAGCATTGAGATCAAAGGACTACAGTTTGACATGGTTCTCAACTGAAATTTAGAACCAAGCAGTAGATACTTACTTTTGTCTGGATTCAAAACCAAAGTATTATTTTCAGACCATTCCACAATGCGTTGCAGGTCCTCATTTAAGTGAGCCACAGCTTATATAGCATATTACTATGCCGAATAATGCATAATAACCTAAACATTTTAAAAACTAGCGGGCAGTTCATTTCTAAAAGAATGAAATGTTGTAGTATCAAAATAAAATAGAAGAAGACTCCCACGAATTAGAACCTTCGAAATATTTAAGACAAAATCATCCAAAAGTAACCTGGGTCAGCATAAATTTGGGATCGTCCGATCATTGCCTGGTTAAATCTGAGGTACCACTAGCGCAACCAGGAAGATCTCGACCCCGCGAGACGCGCAAAGTTTGGCATTATCGTTCAGCAGATTGGGATGGACTGCGGGAGTTTTATGCGTCCTACCCATGGAGGCAGCTTTGTTTCTCAACAGATAATCCGGACAGCTGCGCAGCCTCTGTCGCTGATGTCGTATTGCAGGGCATGGAATGTTATATTCCATCTTCTGTAGTACCCATCGGCGGAACGAGTCAACCCTGGTTCGATGGGTCCAGTGCAAAGGCTTCTAACCTTAAGCAAGACGCCTATCGGGCCTGGTCACAAGCGCATGCTCGGAATGATCCGGATGTATCCAAACTGAGGAAAATATACAATTCTGCCTCTTGGTCCAGCAAGAAGCAAATTGCCAGAGCAAAGTTCCAGCACATCGGCAGAATTGGTGATCGACTTGTTGGTTTCCCTTCAGGGAGCCGAGCATTTTGGTCGCTTGCCAAAGCTGTCGAGGGTAATTTCTGTCGTTCGTCTCTTCCACCATTGCACGCTTCGGATGGCTATCTGGCTCACACTGCAAAGGAGAAGGCCGATCTTCTCGCTGCTATCTTTGCATCGAACTCAACATTTGATGACGGGGGAGCCTCACCGCCTACTATCCCGCGGTGCAACAGCTCAATGCCAGAAGTTCGCTTCTTGCAAAGCGCAGTTCGGCGAGCTCTACTCTCCCTTGACGTCCGTAAATCGAGTGGGCCAGACGGCATCCCCGCCATTGTGCTAAGGACGTGTGCTCCAGAGTTGTCTCCAGTGTTGACGCGCCTCTTCAGGCTTTCCTATACCGCCGGACGTGTTCCTTCTTCGTGGAAGACTGCCCTAGTACATCCGATTCCCAAAAAGGGGGACCGAACAGATCCGACCAACTACAGACCTATAGCGATAACCTCCCTTCTCTCTAAGGTGATGGAGCGGGTCATCAACACTCAGCTGCTCAGGTACCTAGAGGAGCACCAGCTGATAAGCGACCGCCAGTACGGCTTTCGTCATTGTCGTTCAGCTGGTGACCTTCTCGTTTACCTGACGCACCGATGGGCTGAAGCCATAGAGAATAAAGGCGAGGCGTTGGCAGTAAGCCTAGATATCGCTAAGGCCTTTGACCGGGTCTGGCACAGGGCACTTCTATCGAAGCTACCGTCTTATGGAATTCCCGAGGGTTTGTGCACTTGGGTGACCAGCTTTCTTGCTGATCGGAGCATCAAAGTCGCTGTTGACGGATGCTGCTCCGACGTCATGAATATTAATGCTGGCGTACCCCAAGGCTGCGTGCTATCGCCCACTCTGTTCATCCTGCATATCAATGATATGCTGGAAATTCCCAGCGTTCACTGCTATGCGGATGACAGCACCGGCGATGCCCAATATACTGGCCGTGCTAACATCCCTCGGTCCATGGTGGAGGAAAGCCGAATGCAACTTGTGTCTGAAGTCGAGACTTCCTTGGAGCGGGTCTCGGAATGGGGAAGACTTAATTTAGTCCAATTTAACCCTTCGAAGACACAGGTCTGCGCGTTCTCCACGAAAAAAACCCCTTTCGTAGTTGCACCAAAGTTCGAAGACACTCCCCTCATCATCTCAAAGAGTATCGGGATCCTCGGTGTCGACATTGCGAGTGATGTCCAGTTTCGAGGTCATTTGGAGAGTAAAGCCAAGCTGGCTTCAAAAAAGCTGGATGTGCTTAATAGGTCTAAGTGGTACTTTACACCACTCCAGCGGCTGCAGCTATATAAAGCGCAGGTTAGGCCGCATATGGAGTACTGCTCACACCTCTGGGCAGGCGCACCCGCTTATCAGCTCGATCCACTTGCCTCGGTGCAAAGGCGGGCCACTCGTATTGTTGGCGATCCTGAACTCACTGGCGGTTTGGAACCTCTCAGCATTCGGAGGGATATAGGCTCCCTTTGTGTGTTCTATCGCCTATATAATGGGTAGTGTTCTAAAGAACTTTTCGACCTGGTGCCGTCATCACCCTTCTACCACCGCACCGCTCGCCGGCGATGTGGAGTTCATCCTCATATCCTCGAGCCGCCTCGTTCGTCCACACAACGGTTCAGTCGGACGTTCCTACTGCGGACCATTAGGATGTGGAATGACCTCCCCATTACGGTTTTCCCTCAGCGCTACGATATGGGGTTCTTCAAAAAAGGCGTGAAAAGAGCTCTTCAAGGTCGGCAACACATCG
This sequence comes from Achlya flavicornis, assembly GCA_947623365.1. Taxonomy (NCBI): domain Eukaryota; kingdom Metazoa; phylum Arthropoda; class Insecta; order Lepidoptera; family Drepanidae; genus Achlya; species Achlya flavicornis. Next base: position 7,807,990 of record OX392488.1, read on the forward strand.
GCAATCCCCTTGGTATTGCAAATGTCCATAGGCGGCGGTGACCACTTACCATCAGGTGGACCGTCTGCCTGTTTGTCAACCTATTGACATAAAAAAAAAAAAAAAAAAAAAAAAAAACTTTAAACCGGATACAAAAAAACCTGAGCTTATTTTTAAAAAACACAAGTATCGATATTGGCCATCCTCTTCCCAAATTTAAAAAATCTGCTTTGACATACCTAACGACAAATTCAATTCAAAATGCAAAAGATAATAAGTAGGTACGTACAATGTAACTATTTAAACTCAATTACGTCGTCTTTTCTCGCACTACCTCCTTTTTTAGCATGATATGTCTGATTTGTTTTAATCTTAAATAAGTAATATAAAGTGCATACAATATATATATATTGTATTGTATTGTATATATATATTGTATATATATCAATATTATTATATAGATATTTACTATTTTAATATGTTTAAGTTGTCCACATTTGAATGTCGTGGCAGCCAATAACTGAGGGAGCACTTATGTAAAAATTTTGATATTGTAAATGTAAATGTGTTAGTGTTAACGCCTTGCTGGTTGTCCTTAAATAATAAAAATAAAATAAAAATAAAATAAATGTTGTCAAAAGAAGTTAAGGCATTGTTTGCCAAAACATGTCATATTTTCACGTTTCAAATTTATTGACAGTACGTGAGAATATAAAAACAGATTTGATCGTTGTTCAAGGTAGCAAGGATTATGTGACTAACGCGTGGATTAGGAAATACATTGATAATAATCACTGAAACCTTTTTTTAACATCAATTTTGTTTTTATTCTAAAAATTCATGAGGAATGTATCTGTTTCTATATTAAGAAATCTACAACGTTAAAAAATATTATTTGTAACAATATATCGATGCTCTATAATAAAAAATAGTTTACATATTCCTTAATATCTTTTCAATTACCAGAAAAATATGTTAAAATTGAACTTTTAAAAATCGCATAAGTACGCGCAATACATTTAAAAACACTAGCAAATAAATTATTTTACGATTCTGTTCGATAGGAAACACAAATGCTAGGTATTAATATTGACCTTTGTACAAGGAAAAGACAATGAAATAGGTGCATTATCTATTGCAAGTTCCATTGATGAATAATAAAAATCTCTATAGCATTGGTTATTTGTAAAAATAAAACAGTTGAACTTTGTTGTTTAGATAATTCCCGGATATAGTAAAGTAAAATCCCAAACACCAAAGGTTATATAAACAATTAGGTATTTGTTTAGAAAATTGTAAAAATCAATATTCTTTTTTAAATCTTGTGTGGCTTGTCTTCCAAAATGTCGCTACAATTGAGTTTATTTATAGCTAATTTACTATTTACACGTATGCAATAGGATTATTTTTCTCCTTCTAATCTGATTATATTATTTAACTTATTTTTTATTGTGAAGTTTAGATCTGTGTTTGACCTCAATCTCACCATGGTAAGTGATGATGTGGTCGGAGGCGGTAACAAACAAAGCCTAGAAGGAACTGGCTCTGTGGAACACCGTGTTCCAACAGCTGCACTTGAGAGCCAGTTCCTAGCTGGGATTCGAACTCGGGACCTTTGTCTCGGCATCCTACCACAAACCATCGAGGATAAAACCTGCGATGATAAATTGGCTGAGGGTGTTTGTTGTTCTTGACTGTACTATTTTTAAAACTAACGATATTTAAAAATTGCTTACTTAATCGATGTTTGCTTTGGGCTTCTTTACAGCAGTCAGGATGTAGGAGGTGGTACCAGCTGACGCCGTGCAAGGAACTGCGCTCCCAACCGAGGTGCCATTCACTACTGGATAGAAGAAAACAATTTTATTAATATTTCTGATATAACAAAATAGATGCTGAGTCATCATAATTGAAATTAAACAAGAAATTATTATGAATGACAAGCTGAATGCGAATATTGTGATTGTCATAATGACGACGCATTATTATTTGATTTATGGAGGTGCAAGGTCCATTTAAAAGGGAAGATCTTCCGCCAGACTGGGTCATCGTGCCTGGAGACCGCGGTCCATCTGTACATGCCGGACAGTCGTATATATCGAGATCGCCGAGAAAACTTCGTAAGCGCGATGCAGGATGTGGTGGCGCCATCTATCTTTCTGTGTGTACTATCTCAGTGTAACTGATAGATGGTGCTTAAATATTTTTACTCTTGAGGCCCAATTATTTGGCGAGAAATTATTTCAGTAATATAATGTTATTTTTGCCGAATTATCGTAAACCGAATACCATATTCACCATTCGCGAAATCTCTATCTTAACTTGTAACGTAGATAAAAATCTTGTTAAGGTACGTTTTATAACTACTCATGCAGATTGTTAACTGCTCCAACAAGATTACTTAACTCCTTTTGATTTGTTTGAATTAAATCCGAACAAATACTAATTACGTTCTATTTGTTAATAATCCGTCGTGCGATAACGCAAAATATCAAGGTAAAAGCATAATTTAAAGCTAATAATGAGATCAAATGACTAGAGATACCAGGAAGATAATAAAATAAGTACCGACTAGTCGTATTATGCAAACATTTCCAACCGAATATTGTACCAAGGTCTGCCAAATGATTGATCGATGAGATGACCCCATCAGATATTTGGCTGCCCGTGTCAAGTGTACATTAATTACATTTATCATTATCATAATGGACTGTATGTCATAGAAATATGATTGTACAATTTTAATTAAAGCTAGTTCTGTTTGTTAAGTCGGTGTTGGTTTTGAGTATTTTTCGCTCGTAGCACTGCCTTTGTTATATTTTTTAATGTATATAAGAATAAAGCCAGTATGTCATATTTTGGATATTTTCATCGAATAAAATGGCTAATGAAAAAACTGTATTGGCGCTTTTGTACAAAATGACATGGAAATATACGTGTACGAGTACTATACGAATCCTTACATTGATATTTGTAAAGCAGTAGGATCTCAAATATCCCGGCGATGTTGAATAAGGTTTACTGGAGCTGTAAAAATTGCGTTGTAAAGCCATAATATATTTTTAAACAATAAAATTAAATTTATTAAACGAAACTATTGATATACAAACAAACAAAGCTCAAATCGGCCATGACCCACTTCATATGAAGAAAACTCTCGACGTGAAGTGCTTATCATATTAACCGATAGTTAAGACAAAGTAAATAATAATGCAACTCATAAATCAATAGCTTTAATAGTGATGCGACATAAGTGACTCTTGTTACTGCAAATCATAATTGGACTGTTTTACAAAAAACTTAAACCGACTTCAAAGTACATTAAGAAGTAATCAAATCCTGATCTGATAACAATGGGACCAAACGGGAAGTGTACCCTTCCAGATAAAAAAATAATTTTCCAAATCGGGTAATAAATGAAGGAGTTATGAGGTAACAAACATAAAAAAAAAAAAAAAATACAGCTGGATTGAGAACTTTTTAAGTCGGTTAAAAAAATGGTAAAGTTGTAAAGTTTGAATAAATTTTTAATTAAGAGCATTTTGGCAATATTGATAAATTACTGTTATTCGCAATTGAACCAAGTGGTAATTGTTTTTTTTTGTTTAATTTCGTGTAGGTACAGAATCTATTCTCTAAATAAAACTTAAAATAGAAAATTTTAATAATTTAGATGAAAATCGTGCAAACAGTCATATACTCGATAAGTAAGCTATCGAATTTCGACTTAGCTATTCGAGTACATGTAGTGACATCACTAGTCCTCGATTGTTGTGTGACTTATGTACTTCAAATAATTTAATTATGCAATACCTATCTACCTACTCCAAGTTGAAGACAGTAGCTAGAAATAATAATATATTAGCCAATAATTGTCACTTACCTGAAGCTCAGAGTAGATAAATACTACGTACAACTGAAGGTTAATATTATTAGTTGAGGATATTTAAACAACCTCTTAAAAAAAAACAATGTATTTACACAAGAGGGAGATAAAAGAGGGAGGAGTGGAGATAGAGAGGTTGAGAACGGGGAAGCCGTCGAAGCAGCCAGTAGTGGTGACCGCCTGACCGTCTAGCACTGGGACGAATTGGGTTGAAAATAATAACGACTGCATTATTTTAAACTAGCTTAAAATACTAAATTCAATTACACCCACTTTAGGTAAAATAACTGAAAATAAGGAGACATAAATATAATTTCCTTAAACTTAAGGCTCTCTACAAACTTGGTGATGTACTGCAGAATATACTGTACAAAATGTTGCGATGGCGCAGTTGGCAAATATGGCGTTTTGAATAAAGAACGCATCTTTGAGGATGAAACCTGTTCGAAGTGAATTTACAATGAATGCCTCTGTTTTGGTGATGTAATCGTCGTACACAATGTAGGAAATGCAATTTCTGAACTTGTACCACCCCAAAAGGATGTGATGTCACATTAAGTGCTCGATAGTCACGTGTTATATAGTAACCACTCAAGGGGATGCTGTTTCCCATCTTCAGGCTAAGAGGAGGAATTAAAAGTAAATATATAAAAGGAGAGTCTGACTGACCGACAGATGTTCGCACATCTGAAACTGAACACAGTTTTTGTACAAACGTAACGAAGGTATCCAGTAAGGAACGGGTTTAATCGCGGGTGAAACCGCGAACTAGTATATACCTATTTATTAAATAAAAAAGCTGACTGATTGATTATGAGAGCTCAATGTAGAGACTATAAACCACTGGTCATAAAACCATGAGTGTCTTCTTATAGCGTAGAGAGAGAGTACTAAGAAAGGAGTTTATGAAATTAAGCCTCTAATAGGGCAAAATAAATAATAATAATAAATAATAATATAATATATAATAATAGTTTCTGGGTAAGAACCCAGAAACTCATAAATAAATATCATATAGCGATTAACTCCTAAAGGGCAAAATGTGATCGCAAATAATTAATGTATTGACATTACATAATTCAACAATAAACACGACCAAGAAAACCTAATGAGGTGACGTTGCGGCTCATTGAAAATCGCATAATGTATTAATACGGACAGAACAATAATGTTTATGAACAAGACTTGTAATATAATATTATGGACACGCTATGACACCGTGCCATATGTCTCTTCGTGATATGCTTATGAAATAAATTATGTAAACTCTAAGGCGTTATGCACATTAGTGGAAAGCTCGTCGTGGCGCCATCAAATCAACTGTCAACACAAAAATACGAGCAGAAAAAATTATAGAAAAGTAAGTGATCGATAAAATTCCCACTGTAGGAGTAGGAATTTGTAGAAATTTATCACCCCTTATCGAACTTGATTATGTTCTGGCTGATGCTAATCAAAGAAATTAACATTAACTCGCTGGTAAAATAGCCACTTTTCTAAGTTATTGAATTTTTCACGTGATTATTGATTGTTTGCATATGTCAATTCTATAAGAAGATTGTCAAGAGCACAGACGTATGAGTAGTACCTACAAAGTCACGAGCTACCTTATTTAATAACAAATTACCTGTTTCTATCTATAAAATGCACAATAGTTTTAATTCCAATGAATATACCGTGAGTGTCACATTCTACAAAACTTTCCAAATTCAATTAAGTGTAGTACCTATTATTGTAGCTTATGATTGATAGAGGCTAGATAAATTAAATATTAGTGCTAAAGTTATAAATTTAACTCTATCATTATACCACCAATATTCGATTCGATATTATCTTTGCATAAAATATCGATAGTTTTAAGTAAACCTGAGCATAAAGCGAGTAAAACAGGGCTTGTTCGAACTAATATTAATTGGGTGACGTCACTGTGACGTCATATTAAATTAACTGCGCAGCCATGTAAATGAGGCGTAGAGATAATAAATTTATGGGATTTGTAATTGCTTTATGGTTAATTTAAATGAAGTTAGTAGCAGTTCTTGAAACAAGCTTCACTTGAGGTAAGCTTTATTACATGAAATTATGATATATTAAATGTTGACCTCTTTATTATAAGGTTAAATATGCACTGATCTTTGTTTAAAAGAATCAATACCTAATAATTTGTTAGACCACAATCTAATATGGTAAGTGATGATGAACCTGATGGTGGTAAGCATTCAAAGCCTAGAAGTAAAGTGCCTCTCAAATGCCAGCTTTTGAATCATCGGTGCTCGGCGACAGATTTTCAACTTGAGGGTGGTAGCCAGCCAAAGTAACCTACCACCGTGCTATGGCTTCCTCACGATGAGTTCCTTCATCGAAAGCTCAAGCTCATGGGACCTACATGGTTCGTTATTCAGTTCATGTTCATTCGTAAAACTAAAAATTGGTAAAAATAATTGACCGAGCGAAGCGTCTCCGTTTCAGCTTGGACAAAAATGCTTTCTTACGTCTGTCCGGATTTCCGGCGGTTCTCCTCTACAGGTCACATTTCTCAACCGATTCTGGTGACATTTTGTGAGCAGGTTCGATGATCTTTATGGATTTATATGGCTGATTCGATTTTTGAAAAAAACCCGATAACTGAATCGACAGGGAATTTCATATAATTATCGATACTCTCGCGAGTATACAATTCGCAGAGCCGTATGCAATTCGTAAGAATGGGTTAAAAATATTACTAATTTTACTATGTTTTAAATATAGAAAATACATAGGAATTGTATATACTCGGTCTATTAATCTAAAGTTCCCGGGAGCTTGTAAGCTTGTCATTGTATGCAAAGTTGGTTCGCTTCCGAGCAGGTGACGACTTATGTTTACATTTCAACACCGAGCCTGAATAAACAAAATTATAATCTGTGGCGATGGCGAGAGATAATGGAGAAGGGAATGGGTAACGAGATGAGTAATGTGATATATTTAAATATTCAGCAAGGAATACTTGAAAATGATCCTTCGAATCTAGGAGCTCAAAAAGGCATCAATTGCCAAAACTGAACTAAATAATCTAAATCTTTATGATGCTACCAATACGGTTTTAATTAAATTATCTAAGTTACTTCACAGTATTACCCGATATCCCCTGATGATTAGATGAAATTGATAAAATTGATCGATCACGCTGTTTGGTCAAAGCACAGAATATTTAATAGTACTACGTCAAAGTTAAATTCAGAATATAGGAATAATGTTGCCAGATCAGCATCATACATAAAATATTTCACTTTCAATTGCACAAAATCTTCCCATACATCAATAGCTGACAACTGCATAATGCACTGGCGCACTGAAAGGTTGACCGTACCAACAAGTGAGGTGACAAACTCATCTGACCATGTTTACCATTGCATATTATTTTCAACTCGTCTTATTATTTCGTGCCATTGAGAGCGAGCTGTGACGAGCCGCATGAATATGAAACGATTTGTATAGAGATGTTGTCATACTGCCTCCTTTGATGGACAGTAGCACACTGTGACAGTTACGCATCAATAACGATTGTTTATTGTTTACGCAGAACCTTGAACCACTGGGGAATGTATGTACTGTGATTTACATAAGGAAGTTTATGGACTGAGTTGCTGTTTATTAATTCATTGCATTGAATTGACAGGCAGTTGAGATTTATTGGTTGTCTGTAACGACTGCTCTGAAACCTGATAAAACAGTGGTATAACAAGGTTCTGGCTTTAGCACATAAACAGTGGACGCGCAATCTTTATTGGCAGCATAATCTGTCTCGTAGTTCCAGCAAGGAAAATAAAACCTTGATATGCGGTTATCAATTATTTGTATTGCTAATATTCGGGTTGTGGAATGAGTTTCCATCCGAGGTGTCCCCCAGTAGTATGATCATCCCCGTTACTCAATACAAAAGAAAAACTTGATAACCAATTTCAACTTCTTTCAACCAATCGATGCTTGCGTAAGATTGTAGGGGAACAGTTTTAGCATAACCAATCGAGAGAAAAAAGCTTTGTATAGTAATTGCCTTTCTTTCAAAAGTTTAGTATCAATCGCTCACGTACCGCACCTCCAGCCGATCTGTGGTCTGAAACTGGCGGTGAGAGTGATAATTCTTTACGTGGTAATCAGTGGTATCTTCAAAAAGGTTTCTGCAGGTACGGTGATGCGTACCCGTAGTGCCTCCAATGTTACAGGTGTCCATAGGCTTGGCAATTTAACTTACGATTCCCTTATCAACAAGCCTCTGGTAGGTTGAATCAGGCATAACTTTGCAAGACCAACTTATAGTGGTTATAACTTGTAGCCATGTAAAAAAACTTACTTAGTGTCGATATGCAGTATCTTCATGTCCATGGCGTGCACGGTGGTGAACACGTTGGTGGCGCCGTGCACGACACACTCGCGCGTCTCCGGCATCGCCAGCGGAGTGCACACCGCCAGGAACACGGGCTCGTTGCGGCTGCACAGCGGCAGGTAAGATACGTAGTGACCTCGTACCAGCACAACCTGAACAAAAATATGCTTATTATTAACAGCTAGGTAAGGGGCTCTCGTTGTCGTGAACCTGCCTGGAAGCAGTCGGTATTACACGTGGCAATGCCAAGAGGCCGGATGGGTCTTTGATCCGTGGAAAGTCAGATCGCTGGTGGAGGAGGATACCACTTGTTATTTTTAAAGGCACGTTATAGTGTTATTTCTTTGTATACGTAGGTATGTGGCTAAAGCAGAATAAAAGAGATTTGAACTGAATCAGAGAAATTACTCGATTAATAGTACTAATAGTTCCAGAGAGAACGAATAGAATCACTACGTTCTGAAATTTATTCTCTTTTATTTATCGCTGACTTATTTCAAAAAGTTAGATCTCTTATTTTTTTTATATACACTCAAACTCGACATTGTAAATACCAGTTGAACTATATTTAACGACTGTCATATCAAGGTAAGTGGCTTAGTGACTGAAATGGTATAACATTTGACACAGGCTGCACTGTACTCAACTATGACCCAGAACTATCGGTACTTCAAAGGAAAAAGGTGTGGCGCTTTGACATTCTTTAAAGTTTTAACAACAATAGATAGATAAGAAGTGTTAGACACAATAGTTCACAGTTCAACCACTCACTGCGCCGGCGCGGGCGCAGACGGAGCGAGCAATCTTCGATCCGGATCCATGCGGCCTTGGTCGATATATTTTATTGTATTGAACACTCGTATTCATAGTATTGATTTCGTGCAGTAAACGTTGTTAAATGGTTGGTTTTAAAATTTGCGTGTTTTACATGCGTTGGTGTGTTTGATAGAATATAATAAGTAGGTAACTTCTGGTTGTTTATTGGTAACTTTTAGAATAAATCACTGCAATTTTATTAATATAGAGTTATTTGGAATTCATGCAAGTGATTAAGATCCAACGTTTTACACAAAAGATCAATTTTGCTAAGTAAAAATATACGAAAAACATTCGCGATATAAGTGTTGGCCCCAAAGAAAAGTTTTTCATATGAGTATCCACCTCTTACAGTTAAAGAATAACCTCAGTACCCCGAGTGTAAAGCATTGACGTTAGTAAATGCTTATGCGTTTATTGTTAATTCTTACAAATAATACAAATTTATAGTAAAGTCAAGCGCAATTGACGGGCCAGTTGGCGCAGTTGGTTAAGAGTCTGGTAAAGATTCCACCTATTGCGCCGCAGGTCGTGGGTTCGATTCCCGCACAGGACATGCATTTGTGTGCATGAACATGTCTGTATGTCCTGAGTCTGGGTGTAATTATGTATATTAAGTATGTATTTACAAACAAAAAGTAGTATATGTATTATATCAGTTATCTGGTTTCCATGTGTGTGAGGAATTTCCCAGGATATTTATTATTTATTTAATAGTATTATTGCGTTTGAGTTTACTATAAATTTGTATGGGAGAAATTAGTACCATGAGTATTACGCTAGACGCGCTGTGCCAATTCCTATAGAGGTATGTCGTAAACGCAAACGCGTTAGTAAGCGTTTACTAACGTCAATTATTTACACTTGGGGTACTGTATACCAGTAGAACAGCGGAGCTATAAATTGGTTCCATCCAATATCGAGCTATATGGAGATGCAGAATTTAATAAAAGTGAATTCCCTATAAATAAATGGTCTATGAATACGACCGGAAACAATATGTTGAAAAAAAAAGCAATACGATTGCGTAAAAGTTTAATCAACTATATATTTAAATGATGTCTGCTATGAGTAGGCTAGATTAAATCATGGGGTAAAAATAGAGCAGTGCGTTATTGTATGACACCATTATTTCGAGAAATAATTCATTTTTTTGTTCTTGATATTAAATTGTATAGGTTGATATACTAAACATTCATTTTATATAGTTTGACAGAGTTTGACGCATTTCACGAAATTAAATGTCAAATTGCTTATGTTGTGTCAAATCTAAATATCAGGCCAGCAAGTAAGCGTATAGGATGTAGGATAATTTGATAATAGTAAATTAAAGGTAACGTTTAAATAAAAACTCTAGCAGATATCTTTTAAGTTATATATAATCTACATAATATATGTATTTAATACATATTACAGGCTAATACGCGATGCTCCGTCCAGATAGTTTAAATCATAGATTAACAGTTAAACATTGCCAAGGCTTTCTGAAAACTGTAAGCTCTAAGGAAAGAAAATAATATTCCCTCGAAGATTAAAACCAGGTAATGATTTCATACGTCAACACACGTCCGCCCACACCGCAAGTACTGAATGTAATGACGATAGATTAGCCGGATACGATTCGTTAGATTACCGTATCGGCCGAATAACCGATACGCCCAAACATACGCCACCGGTGAACCCCGGCCTAAGTTATACGAGTTGTCGTTTAGGATAAGGATACTTGGAGCACAGAATTAATTTTTAATAATGGTACTCAAATTCTGTTTATAAAAGATGAATTGATCGCTTTATTAGAGGGATGCGGTTCCTTGCCTTTACAACCGTATACCTCATTTCATTTTTTTTAACTGAATATTTTTTTATAGTATTATAGAATAGCTATATCCTGCGTTCCTTCTTTTCGTTTTTGTTTTGGATCAAATGTAAGAGTTACGACCTTGTTCAAAAATGCCACTGTTTTAAGTCTTTTAAAATACAGGTTTTCAGCGTGCCTACTGCTAAATGGTTGGCTTTGACTATAGAGAGATATATATATAATACATTTAGGATGTAGCCAAAACTCATGAAAGACAATGGAAACCTGCTTTGCATGCCTCTTAAGATACTCAAATAAATTCTTACATTTAATTAATGCCTACTATTATATACGGATTTATTTGATAAGGATATTTATTATGCTCAAACGCAAGTCTACTTATCAATGTTTTTTTTTTATAATAGGTATATTATTTTTATGCTAACCTTATCTAAATTTAAATATGACATACGCTAATAAAATATTTGGTTCTAAAAATATTATGAAAATAAATAAAATACCGCTTTCCGCTGACGCTCATACCTATAACTTACAACAAATTAAAAATACGACAGCATATGGCGATCAATCGTGACTTATTATCTGTTGCGTACCTACAGCTGAACCAGTATTCATCAGCAAACCAAGTCATGAGGTGAACAATGAGCCACTTTCTAACCCAAGATAAGACATTACTGTCGTGACTGCTCGTGACCCATTCGTGTGGGCTGACCATTACAACTTTACCCCTGACAATGGCGCTAGCTGTTTCACTTTCCATAACAATTAATTAGTTCATAATTCAACCACTGGCTTTTTTATCTTGGCCGGGCTAAGTGAGTTGTCAAATTATTTTGATATCGCCAAGACAGGCTGTTGTAATTGAAATTTATATTTCAATTTTATCGGCTCAAGTCAAAAAGTTATTGCATTACTATTAATGCTGTACTTGCGTTATTTCCTGTGACAATTTTGAAAGGACAGTTATAATGTTTGAAATATTGTATCGATTAGTTAGTATTATAATGTAAAATATGATATCAATAGCTAGGTAAATGCCATGACTCGGTTAAGCTTAAGTTTGAAAGGCAATTATTTATTTAAATCATAGTCCTTTAAACGCATAGATAGCTTTGACAATGTGGACTTTATTGTTAGTTCTATTGTCATTAATTTTGAAGTGACAGCCGAATTGATTTGCCAATCGTTTGCCACCTTTTTTAATTCCACATTGCAATGATATTCAATTCGTAGGCGTCTGATTCGGATGCCTTTATCTATGTCTCAGTTGAGGAGACCGATTAGACGAGAGTACATCGACAAGTGGTCAGAAGAGTCACGCTCCAACCGATATAAGTCACGAAATGTGACGTCAGGACACACCTCTGCCACGACGACGGTGATCAAAAAGTTTTTTATTTTATTTAAAGTATCCTTTGTATAACGGTGAGTCGGGTTTAGTGGCCGCACGCGCCGGTCAATCACGATATCCTTATTCATTTTCTTGTTATGTTCTGTTACTTGTATCGTTTTAGTTTAAAATGGAACACTAGTTTATTCGTTATGATTTTATTGTATGAGTCCATTTGTGCACTGGGCAACATAATATTGAACAATATTTTATGTAATTTGGGAGCTGTACCTAAGTATTATATTATTTTAAACGGTCAAAAGTGGTGGGCGAAATGGCTGCTTCGAAATAGTGAAACAATTTGCTCGTATATTGTATTTTATTCATACATAAGAACATTGTATGTAATATTTTGCGTGCCAATAAAACAGATGATAAATATAACAGATTATGTAAACGATTATTATAAATAACATTTGCCCACAGGCTGATATAAAGTTAAGCATGCCATGCGCACGCGCCGGCCCGGTCCGTGCGCCTGCGGTCACAATCTGCGTGACGTCATGAGGCACGTAACAAACGTTGACGTCAAACGCGAATCCTTTTCCTATTTATATTTAATATAATAAAGGATGCGTTTAATAATAACGCGTAAACCGGATAAGTAATAAGTGTATGTTACGATTTCCGTATTTATTGTATCCTGCTGAGTCATTTGCTAAGTTAAGCGGGAGTGTGTAGTAAGATGAAAAAAAATCTGAGACCTTGAAAGCTATAAAGTGCATAGTTTTTGATTTTGTCATCGCGCTTTCTGGAGTGAGTCGATGTTTAAACGCATTGCCATCGAAGCCTGCGATAGATATTTTAAAAATTTTATTCAAGGCAAGATAAATAAAAGTTTGTAATAAATACTGCATACGGCCTATAGGGGGGCGCTAAGGGGCCCAGAAAAAATAGGGGGGTGTTGCATTGATTTAGGGGGCGGTGTCTCATTTAATTTGTTTGTAATGGGAGAGGGGTTGAGTATCGGAAATCTGGTGGTTAAAAAAGGGGATCAGCGTTAACCCGCGGGTCGGAAGGTAATAAAAAGGTAAAGATAAATTCAATGATTAACTTTTCTCAGCCATCCATCATAATAAAAATAATAATACACTATAAAAGGTGGAGATTTCGAGATGGCATAGTTTCGAAGCCTATGTTGGGTTAGTCATGCTGAACAACTTTTACCATAGGATAGGACCAATAGCGAATTCTCAAAAAAAAATATTTACTTTTCTTACAAAATGTCAACCTTGCTCGATAAGAATGAATGAAAATTTAAAAAAAAATTGAGAATTCAGTGTTGGTTTCAGTACAAGTTATTCAGCATGACTTATCCAAAGGTTTCGTAAATATGCCATCTCGAAATCCCACCTCTCGAAGTTCCACCCAGTAACTATAATAATTATTAATAAGTAAATATAAGATATAAGTAGGCTTGTAAATATATGTAGGTTAGGTTATGGTTAGGTTTTGCGTGAATTATTTATGTACATACCAGCCCTATTCCCAATTATTTGGGGTAGTTGAAATCTTAGCTGCAATTCTTCAATCTTTCTACCCGTTATCTCATTCTCTCCATGAAAGCAAATATTCCATGTCCCTTAAACATTCTTTACTATAAATCCAGACTACATAGTCTGTGGTGATACCACCACTATGTCGGTAACGGTGAGGTTATATAAAATATTTATGTTATTCAAGTTTATGCAATACCGCTGTATAGTAATATCCAAGCTTTATGTAGATACACCTATATTTTTCAATATTTAAATAAATACCGACTGTAGATATATTATATAACCTGCCGTGATGGATATGATATATTATGGGTCTATGACAACACTATGGTTTTCATTTGGTTTAGTATGGTAGATTTTAAATGCTGTTTAGGCGCCGATCTCTCAGCGAGCGGTCCTGAGTTCTGCGTTCCACGTTCACTAATCTGTGCGGCGCTTTTGATCTTTGAATACAGCGACCGCGGCGGTCAAGGAGAACGCACGTAGAACTCTGACCGCAGAACTAGACCGCTCGCTGTGTGATCGGCGGCGAAGAAAAATCAGTACCCCTAGACAAAGTACATTTCGTTGCGTTTGCAATGCGCGAATAGAAACGCTACAAAATGTATGAGTTTGGAGGATGTCTAGGGGTACAGACCAGAAACTAGGGAGTATGTGATTGAATTGATATCTATTATAGAGTTTTCAGTAATTTTTCAAAGCCATCTTTATTTTTGTATATATTATTGAATAAATAAGAAAGAAAAACCTCATTTATTACAATTTAAAAGCCGTCGCATCAACTGACAAATGTAACCCATCTAAATAAAGACGCACGCGTAAGAGCATGTTTCTTTGCAATTAAATGTCTTTAATGTGCCACTCTTAACACACGGTCACACGTTCTCACAATACTATACGTACGAGTATACCTACTATATGCAAATAATACATCTTAATATAGAGAGCAGTGGCTCGAGTTTTGTTATTACAATCAGATGCATTTACATTTCATAAATAAATGCAACTGTGGTGCCCTAACGACGCCACACTGAATGTTTTTGCTTCACATAAAGTGTATGAGTAGCTTAATTTAAATACTTCTCTGTGCTCTTTAATGGACTTTATTGTTTAAGAGTGTAGTGTGAATCTTCAAATGCTTGTTGGTGTACTAACGATATTTTGCATCGACTGTGGGTTTTCCATGTATCGGAAGATGTGGAATTTTCAACAGATCGCGTATTATCTTGAATGTGTAGGTTTGGATTCGGCAATATGCGTGACAAATAATTCATACTGTGTGAGTTTCACAGAGACAAAGAGAGAGAAGAATGATCTGTGGTTTTCCCAATGAAGAAGAGCATGGAATTTTTCAAGAAACGTGTCAAGAGATTTTTACAGGGTCGGTAATGCGGGAGTTATACCCCTGGTCTTGCATGCGTCTATAGGCTACGGTAACCGCTTACCATCAGGCGATCCGTAAGCTTGTTTGTTACTTTAGAAGTATAAAAACAACCGTGTGAGGAGTATAGTGAAACAGTACTAAGTATTCTAATAATCTTAAGTGTCGGATTTTCTTTTTATAGAGCTAATTCGTCTTCTTATTTTTAAGTTTTGCAACCAAGTCCTTTTTATTAGGATTTATTTTTCCAGTGCCGATACTTATATTATAATTTTTTGTCACAATAAATTATTTTCACATAGTCCTCATTGTCAGTCACGGTTCATGAAAGTCATGTTTTAGTAAAATGGTGGCCGTTATACTAAAACTTTTCACGGACTTTTTGAGACAACTTGGAAAGTCACGATACACGTAATTCATTACATTTCACTTCACTGGTGCACATGGATCGATCTTTGGTGGGTAAACACCACTATATATGTAAAAAAACACAAACACAAACAAAACGCAACTATTCGATTTGCAAGTCCCGCCAACAAGTATATAGAGCAACTTGTTAAGATTGTATGATCTTATACATATAACGGAATATACAATCCACACCATACTCTTAAAAGTTGTTAATACAACACTGACTTCCCCTAGATACACAATATAACAAATATTGTCAGTTGCCTTAAAGCAGTATTTCTAAATTTACATTAGTGTATTAGCTTTTTCAATGATTATCTTATAAGGTTATTTTAAGGTTAAACTTTTAAAAAAATGCAGCATGTCGGTTTCACCTGGTGTCAAACAAACACACTCGCATTTGCATTTATATTACTTGGGATTTTTTCAGAAACATTATATTGCCTTGAACAACAACGCCAGTTTATTATATATACTAGTAAATCTTTAATCATCTACTGTTGAGTTGCAAACAGGTAGTATAATATAACACTTTCCATTTTGATTGATTGCGCACTAACACTATATAATCACTAAAATTAATTCATACTGTAATCACTTAAGATTTACTTCCAAACGGTTCAGAGTTCACGGCTCACGTAATGTTTTGGGCAATTTTAATTGAGCAATAGCTATATAACTTAAGGTGTTATAGGCCCATGATACAAGATGCGCTATTTAATTTGATTAGTTGTCGATGTACTAACGAGACTTTACCCTTTATTCTATAACAAGCTGTCCCTCGTGGTTTCACCCGCGTTCCCAGGATAAAGTCTAGCCTATGTCCTTCTCCATACCATAGGCTATCTGCATGCCAAATTTCATGATGATCCGTTGAATAGTTGAGGCGTGAAGGCGTAACAAACAAACAAACAAATAAACAAACAAACTCACTTTCGCATTTATAATATTAAAATATTAAAATAAAATAAAATATAAAATATAAATATATATATTATATAGTAAGAATAAGGATATTCTATGCTGTTTAAATATAGAGTTGCTTAAGTCACTGATCAGCTTTTTTCACTCAACTTCAGCTTAGATAAATTAACTTTTTAAAATAACTTTTCACTTATGCAAATTTACTAAATGTCTATGTCTTTTTTCCTGACAGCTGTTTTCTATATAATTAAGTAATAAATCCTTCTTGTTATTCTTGTCTTCATTGTAATTAAGCTTAATTTACAAGTGAAAGCGCCATGAAAATCTGTTGAGTGGTATTGAATATAAGCTTGTTTAAATACCGACAAAAACATTAATAATGGTCTTATTGCATTATATTACTCTTCCTATATCATCACCAATAAGTTTTTGGTAAATATTATGGTTCTACAGCTTTATTATATTTTATTAAATAAGAACGAAAAAGTTACTGTAAATTACAATACTTTTATCAACTATGAAATATGTAGTCACGTATCTTGATACTTTCTATGTAAATTCTCCCGCTACGTCCTAACATATATTTACCGACTTATTACTATTAATAAATTAGACCCATCGATACTTTCATATACACAATCACATTAGAAATCGCAATTACAACTACAACTATAATCGCCAGTTCACAAATCGCCGCTACATTAGCGTCCATATCAATTACAAAGGGAAATTTCATATATCATATTGAGCAAAAAATACCTATATATGCATCAGAGACATATCATTTGTGCGTTCTCACGGACTCTATAAAAATCGAGTACCAATCATTACGGAACCTCCGAACTGACACGTAGGTATATTAATTCCAATAATGACCATACGAATGAGGCATCTTTCGTCACAGCGTGTATTGAAAACATCAAATACATATAATTAGAATCATCTATAAACTACGGTAATTGTGAAGCGTCTTCTTTAATTACGAAGGCCGGTATGGAAGGTTGGGCGGCTTGTGTAATATATGTTTGTATGAAGGTGATGCTGAGTTTTCGATACTACAAAATTGCCTCTGTGCCATTTTATTTTGTTAATTCCTTTAGAATTTAATTTTGTTTACAAGGTCAAAGAGGAGTCGAATGATCAGTAGACCTAGCAAAGCAATCTGGAGCATTAAGATGGTTATAAATTATTTACCTATTTGGTAAATTTTAATTTTTTTTGGTAATTTGCTTTGTTAATGTTCATAATTTAGTTTGTTTCGCGATGGCTATTAATAAATGACAGGGAAAAACTCTGATATTTGCTAGAGTTTATTTGCGGCGGGACTGTTTCAGTTGTATGTGGTATGCTCGCATGTAAGCTCTCAATTTACCTGAACTTATGTCAAATATCACACGTAGTGGCGGGCAATAGCCATGAACAAAGCTCTATATTGTTACAATGATGCATATCTAGAAAAAAAACCTACGCGGACGAAGTCGCGGGCTAAAACTAGTACACTATATCGAATACGAAACAATAACTTGAAAAATTATTCTGAAGATACGCAACGAACGATGTAAGTACCTATCTTGTATGTATTTCAAAAACATGTGGTCATTCACGGCCATCGATTTCCAAATCTGCAACAATATTGTCAATTTAACAAAGTATTCAATAGATCCATTGTACTGCATTAAAAGGCCGATGACGAGCTCTCAATGTTCGGTTAATGCACTACTCTCGACCTTTTCATATTTATATTTGCTTTAAGACCAAGTTCAAATGAATTTACAACTATTCTGCCGTTCGAAATATAATTTCAACCTAAACCCTCATCGATAGGATTCAAAATAACTTAAACTGTTGCTAATATAAGGAATTTAGCAAAAGGGCACGTAGGTTTTGCTAAATAGGGTAAAATTTTAATTGAGATTTTATGAACATAGCAAACGGAATTCATTCTTGAAAGGAGGTTTTATAATAAAGACATATTACGATAAAAATAATCACAGCTTACAGAATTTATAGATATTTGGAACAATATGAACAAATAATATAATGTAAGTCCGATTGCAAGGAATGTTTTGCCGCTAAGAAATGATCTAAGCCATTATTGTAATATGGAATAAGGTTAGTTCACTGGAACTGATCGGTACAGTTAGCAAAGCAATCTGGAGCATTTAAAATGTTTTTAAATTGTTGATTATTTAATCTCTCATAGGTAGCTCCTGGTTGCCTGAAAGAAATTGCTTCAGCAATAAGGCTACCTGGATTGTTTGCACTTTTGCTGTTCTTTTTAGGTCTGGTTATCATATGATCTAATTAAGTATTGTATATTATAGTACAACCTATCTATATACTTTATTATCCATAATTTAAAATAGGCCTCTATTTACTTTGAGATTTGTCTGTATCTGTATCACCATCAACACTCAACAGTTCATCAACATTCCCACGGCTGACAAAGCTTACATTTCTAACGTGGGCCATTAATCTACCATGCAGGTCCAGTGCAAATTATTAGACCTTTCATATTTATTCTTTTGGCGTAACAGTTTCTATAGGTACTATGAAAGAACCTGAAACCGTGCTATAGTTTCCTCAGGATCTTTTCAAATACAGCATTCTACACTCTATGCTCTCATCTTCCTTATAGACAAAGATCAATTTGGAAACATAATATCCTAGTTGTTTTTTTTTATAATATCTCTAAGACAGTTTGTTTCCTATCTGTACCAGGAGAGCATACATTTTAACTAGTTGCACAATCTTCTTTTGTCATTGTATAATGATGCTCAACGTTTCTGATGTTTTGTATGTTGGAATGTGCTACGATTACAGTTTATGTGCCATACAGAAATGGATTACTCTACATACATCACCGTTATAGAAATTAAAAATATCTTTAATGTTAAGTGTTAAGGTTGACATTGGATTGTACTTTTGTTTTGTATTTGTACCATGTGATCGATGGTCTTGGTGACGGTAATTTGACGTAATGCGTAGTTTTCGGTTGGTTATTGATGAGGAGAAAGTCAGGTTTTTGATTAATTGCTTTGCTACATAATTATTATCATGTAGGATATAAGTCTTTTTGAACTGACTCTGCTGTCTTTGAAAGAATATCTAATGTCGAGATGTACATTTTATAACAAATGTTTTAGCGAATTAGGTGCGGGTGCTGTCGTTTCTAGTAATAGATAACAAGCATATTTTTTTAAGTAAGACCAGTAAAGCATAGCAAAGATGAAGAAACTAAGCAGTATCCGAAAGAACTGCAAAAGGCACAAAACAGCACAAAGTAGTGATAATTAGTAAATGAAGTACCTACCCAGGATAAGTTTATAAATAAATGTATTATTATGAACCTATAGGTATCTAAATAGCTCACATTATAACCTACAGGTTTTGATAAAAGCTTAAAGCACGCTAAACCATTCCTATCTCACAATAATTAATCACATGTTCAATCATTTCAAATTTACACTAAAGTGCACTAAAATGATAATGGATATGAGAAAATGTACCTCATTTATGAAATAATTCAACCATTAGGGCGATATCTCTTTATTATCGTCAAATTGAAAAGTTTGCTCTGTTTGTCCGTTCACGCGAATTACAATTAAGATCATTATTAACTTTATTTTATTTCATATGTTCATCTTGCTCAAATGTTTTATGGAACTAGGAAATAAATATTATATTTAATTGTATTTTAATATTCCGATTCGCCATCTTTCTTCGTGTAACTGTGTTAAAGGAACTACGAACCGAAAGTAGTCTTTAAACTTCTCGAGTGAAACCGTGGGGCATAGCTAGTCACGGTGTAAGTTTGTACTTGTATGTCGATATCGTGACCGCACAACCATTAGTGGCGCTTGCGCAAAACATTTCAGTTCAATACTTACAAGCAAATCTGGTAAAATTGTTCAATGTTTATGGCTTCCCATCAAAATAACTTGTTTATTGATAATATTGTCCATATTATATGGATTTAACTATATTCATCGGAACCATAATCGATAGGTTTATATTTCCCCTCCCCACACCCAGGTGCAGGTTTCTTCTTCTTCTTCTTCTTAATTTTATGTTTGGCAACCAAATCTCAATTGGGACTTATTTCTGCCAGTGTCAAGTTCAAGACAAGTAATTCATTTCATTTTATTTCACTTCACTGGTACACATGGATTGATCTTTTTTGGATAAAACACCACCAATAATATGCAATAAAACTCAAATTATGAAAGTTTATGAAAATAAAACGAAAACGCAACGTCACTTTGCAGCTTCCCGTTAACAGTAGGTGCAGGTTTATCAAGAAATAATAAAGCTAATGTGAAAATATTAAAAACACTTGTTCTCTTGTTCTTATATGCCTGTGTAAAAACATAACCTTTGTGTCGGATCTCAGCGAATAAGACTGGTCTTAAATATCAAAGACAACTGTTTTGACAGATAGCAAAACTTTTTGCAAGACTAATTTTATTATTGATGTAGGTACATGTCAAAATTAGTCGCGTTATAAGTCTACGTAAAAATAAATAAATGTTTAAAATATGCATGAGAAATCTTGTCTCCTTACCTTTACTAATAATACTCATATTACTATCAGTTACAAATAGTACAATAGACATAAACATGCAAGAGTATTCATACATCGCCGATCATTTGACCTCCGAAGAATGTCGGCGTTTAGTTGCATCTCTACATTTCGTATCCTATGAGCCGCCAGCTGCTTTAACCACTGCAGAGAAAATGATACCAGAAGACATACCTTGCTTTAAGCTGCTGATAAATTGGGATGGTGGAAAAAATAAATGGGAAGGTAGAGGCAAGAGCCACGTGGTTGTTGCTAATAGACTTCGACAAATAAGCAGGCCTGATTTGGCCGCTTGGCTGGAAGATGCTGTGTTCCTTGAATTAACTAAAGAATTAAATTTTACTCTACTGTATCCATCATTTATTGAAAATATTGAAAGAGGTATTGATGATATCAAAAAATATAAAGACAAAGGGCTAAACGATGATAAATGGACTACATTGGATTCTTATCTATGGGTATTTATTACAGGACTATGTGTAATGGTATTGACAACGTTTTGTAGGATACTTTATTTAACTTGTAAGAAGGATAGATTAAAAAAGGATGTTGATCCAGAACAAATGGCTGATTTACTGAGCCTTCAATCTGTGGATAGTGAAGAAGAAACAATTTACGAATTTGTTGAGAATAAAAAATCTTCAGAATGTAATAAGAATAATGGATAGTGAAACGATTGTTTTATTGCCAATAAATAATTTAATGATAAAGCAAATGTGTGAGATTATTTCATAGCCTAATATTATTCATTAGTAAATTCAGCTAACATAATTAAAATTTTCAGACAGGCGGATTCATGAATCAAACAAGCTCGCCACTAATTGCAGTTTCAAAAATGAAGGTAGGTAATAAACGTAAATACTGTAATGTACAAAATCCAAAATAAAACAAATTAATTAAACATCAACTTCATTATACGAGTCAAAGGAAGCCAAGCTCATAGTGAGCAAGCCGGGGCTAACAAGCAGTGTGTAGGGTACGTAGGCGCTTACGCAGCCAT
Source organism: Achlya flavicornis (assembly GCA_947623365.1). NCBI lineage: Eukaryota > Metazoa > Arthropoda > Insecta > Lepidoptera > Drepanidae > Achlya > Achlya flavicornis. The sequence goes on from OX392488.1 coordinate 7,830,043, forward strand.
CGGCCGTGTCATCGGTGCGCAGGAGTCGATAAGCCTCATTAGCGACCGTCCTTCTTAACTTCATCAACCGATAGCAGCCAACTCCGCATATCGCGACTTCAACTGAACTGAAGTGGGTTGGGTTTAATAGTTCTCGGACCTGTACGGGGTATTTAAACAGTTAACGAGGAGTGTAATGTTAATTTGAATTGTTGGTTTTAAGGTGATTGGTTGGGTGCTATTTATACGAGCCTGCTGATAGGGTTGAGAACCGTTACCGTTTATTTTAGCTTTGATCTTCAGAACTTTAATAGCTTTAAAATTCGTGTTCCTAGGGTCAAATCTAAATATTCATAAGCATTTCATAAAAGAACGAGGGTGACTCTATAGGTACAGTTGTACTAGGTTTTTGTTACAATTAAGTGTCCCATCCCACTTATATTATAAATGTGAATGTTTGGATGTTTTTATATTTGGATGATAAGATGTTTGTGTCGAAATCACGTATCAACGCTGTACGGATTTGAATGAAATTTGGCACACAGATAGAAAGAAAGAGTACTTTTTATCCCGAGAAAACAATAGATCTCGGGAATTCTGGTGAAACCGCAGCGCAAAACTAGTTTTAATAAAATTATTCTTGGTGAAATTGTATTTGTATACACGCTCAATTTCACAATAAAATTATCAAATAAATAACCTTAATTATTCTAATTTATTAAATAGCCTTAGATGAGATTTCCTTGTTCTTGATTCGTTAGTTCATAGAAATGCATATTTATGAATAAGCTTGAATTATTAAATAGGTGGTACTAGTTTCTGATCCGCGGCTTTACTCGTGTTCCCGAAAAAGTTTTTAGTATCCAGGTTACATTTTTTCACTGTGCCAAGTTTTATTAAAAACCGTTCAGACTTCCTAGCGCCATGATTGCGTAAACATCCACAATTCGCATTTTAAATATTCATTGATTGAGATTTATAGCCAGTTAAAACTGTAAAGGCTTCGTTTATTTTTACGGAGTAGGCCTTTTTGTATTCTGTACAACAATTATACACGATTGCAACACCAGTGTATCAATCGTGCGTTGCTGAGAACAAAAACATCTTCACACATGCTGAGCACACATGCTTCACAATCTTCTTGATAAGCTAGGTTATTAATTTATTCCATTAAGACGAGGTCTTACCTCAAATTCACAAAAATGGGATTCTTTGAGAGTCGAGTTTGACGTAACCCAATAAAAATACCGTGGGGAAAAATACTGTGGGGAGAAGAGGGTTTTGAGAAAAATGTTAACCGAATAAAATATAAAAAAAGTGCTTTGATATTCCCAAGAAAAAATTTAAAAAAGGTGGCTAATTCCTATGAGCTCCAGTGAAATAGTGGTTCTCAAGTGGCGTAAATCCGAAGAGGTAAGGTTAGAATGTCACCTTTTTTCCTCCTATCACATCATTAGCATACGACCACACAAACTTAATACAGAGATGCACTCAGTATTTGTGGGCGTGCCTTCAATACTATTTTCACAATAATTTTCTGTCGTATAATGTACGTCCGTTGGATGTAGCCCGCGGGCACACCGCCTTGCTGAATAAACATTAATCTATACTAATATATACGGACTTTGTACGGTCCGTTTGTTTTGTATATTTTACGCGTTACTAATACACAAGTAAATATACCATGTTCATGTTCACTTAGTTAAATACTTTTATTATATTGACCAATATTATTTGTGCCAATGTATGAAAGCTTCCAACGAGCTCTAATTTCACTTATACTTTGGCTTAAGGCGTTTATGAACCTTTAATAATGATGACTCCTGTAAACTCATTGAAATTTATCTGTGAGTGCTATAAGTGTTAAAATATTTACTTGTCAAAATAAACCCCCTTTTCTAATCAATAGGTACTTGTTTATCATTATAATAAATTATAGTCACAACACAATGACAATGTAATTGTTATGGGAAATAAGCCGTAGAATAAATGGCAAGCAACGCCGTAAGGTGGCAGTCTTGTGGCAGTATAATAATAAGGAAAATGCTAAAACAACACGCATAAATCACTGTAATAGATAGACGCAGTACGTATGTTTGTCGTCGAACATTATTTAAACAGCAAAATTATGAGATACGACACGACTTCATGCTGGTGAAATGTAATTGTTCCCTAATAGTTTTTTTTAAGAAACTGATGTTAGATACACGAATAAAAAAAATATAGAACGCGTAGATTCTCGTATACTGGTTGGAGTTTTTTTTTCATTATGGTCGAGCAAGGTTGACATTAGTAAATCTAAACACAAATTTTTTTTTTGAGTATTCACTATTGATCCCATAGTAAAAGTTGTTCAGCATGACTAACCCAAAATAGGATTTGAAAATATGCCATCTCAAAATCTCCACCTGTTATAGACATGCCCATCTATTATGGAATATTAAAGAGTATCGTGGTTGTGGTTCGGTCATCTTATGTGCCGAGAGAGTTCTAGAGTTCTGCGTTTCGCGTTCACTGTAGTCAAGGTGGCGCCTTTAAAAAAATGTGTGATCAGTAGCGAATAGTGCAGAACTCTAGAATTCTAGACTGTTTGCAGGCGCCGGCGCCGATCCCACAGAGAGAGTTCTAGAGTTCTACAATATTCTAGTCCAATTAGTCCCTGTTGATCGAACTTTTTTAAAGTCACTAAGGTCTGCGGTGTATACCTTCACCTTCCCTTTGCTTTCTAATCATCATAAGCTTATGATACCTACTTGAGCTTATGATTTAAGTACGGTCTTTGCAAAAATGCACGTAAACGGCGAGTCAAAAGCTGGTTAGTATAACAACCTGAACATGAACACTTCATGTACAATCTCAACCTTATCTATCAACAAATGTGCAACATTTTAGCACTCACACTTGGCAGACCAGCCTACCAACGCACGTGCCATTCCGATATTAATTGTATACAATGTCCATTCTGATTGCTAACATTTGTTATTTTCAAGTGTTTTAATGTCACTCGACTCTCTATCTGGTCCGCCACTTATTGCAAGTGTGGGTGTAGTTGGATTTGAATAATCTTAATTTATAAGTCAGTATCCGCATTAAGCTGGGGTTTCATTGGAGCTCTTAGCTGTAAGAGATAGGTTGGTCTTCTACGCTTACCGCGCTTAATTTCAGCCATCACTTAACAACTGTTGAGATTGTTGACAAAAACAAAAGAGCATCTAAGTAACGTTCCCAATCTGATCTGGGTAAAAATGATTGAAACTATCTCCATATAATATAAAATACAAACTGATGAAAAGCTTTTGAACAAAACATCTCGTTCTAAATAGTTTCAATTTATTATTTGTCTGGTATAATCAGACGTGTATTAAATTATAAAGCATACTTACCTGCCTATAATTTAAGATGCTTTTTTTTGTCATTTTTGTTAGCAATATGTTTTATTCGGAAATTAGTAGAATAAAACCAGAAATTATGTTAATAAATAGGTATTGCAATGGTAGTAGAACTAGTACGTATGTAGAGTTAAATTATAAGGCTAATGGAAAGTTTCTTGCGGACATGAAGTTTTCAGAATGTAGGTGAATAAATATAACACTGGCAACACCTTCCGTGTGGCAACTCCAGTGTTTTGTATGTAAATTCTTATCGTTTTAGACTATAAGCTGTATTGTCTCTTATAGTGTGCAAAGTCTATCGGCACAGTTTGAGAAAAGTGTTTGTAAATATGTATTTTATTTATGGACAATTTCCAAAGCTAACAAGGAATATATCCCCCACCTTCCATTAGGTACCTCCCGGGATTAAAAGTACCCTAATAAGCCACTCGTAAAATTATTATGTCTGGTAAGTTTGATTAATCATGGTTCAAATATTTATTTTATTTTTTATACTTAAATACGAATAACAGAATAAATTTCGGCTATTTCTCTACGAGCAAGGGTCCGGAACAAGGACATTTGTAGTAGGACAAAAATACCGAAATAGCTCGTAGAGTTAGTAAGCTGAAGTGGCAATGGGCAGGCCACATCGCTCGAAGAACCGATAAACGATGTGGAAGGAAGGTTCTCGAGTGGCGACCACGTACTGGAAAGCGCCGAGCGGGACGACCTCCCACCAGATGGACTGACGACCTGGTCATAATCGCTGGGCGCCGCTGAATGCAAGCGGCCTAAAACCGTTCCAAGTGGGAGTTAATGGGGGAGGCCTATGTTCAGCAGTGGATATCCTTAGGCTGATATGATGAATCGCCAAATAAAATAGCTAAGAGGAACTGTCAGGCTATAAGGGTTTCTTATTTAACTAAGGAATCCTAAAATTATGCTTTAAAACAAATTATAAATATACCGTAACTTTTTTTTACTGACGTTATATCTCATAATAAAAAATCAAACTTGACTAGATATTTTTAGTTTTTTTCTAGTAATTAATTAGAACGTATTTCCGTGTTACACGAAACATCAAAAGATCCTTTCTAATACATGTATAGTTTCTCACGTTATTTAACAAACGTGGCAAGTGTGAACGGGTATTCTAATAAATACCCATCGGATCTAAAACCATCAGATAAGCCTGATTACGGCTGATCAGACGGTTTTATGGGCCTCTACAAAATAATTACATCAGGAAACTGCGGGGCTACTACGTGTTGTAAAGTCGTTTTGAATCTCGAATCGATTGGTGAAGCGTGGTTTGAAATAGCGATATATCAAATGCGGGGTATTCTGGCATTTTTAGATGATTCTATTCAAATATTTGATAATTAACAAATTAAATAATATACCATATGTAAGTTAGTGGTCCCAGTACACCATCAATAATGTATCATCATTATGGATAAAATTATTCGAAAACAAATTAGTTTATCGAGTAAGGGAACATCCTTATATGAGATCGTACAGTTTTTTTTTAGTAAATAAGCAATGGTTTTATTTACTAATTTAAAGCAAGTCTTGTGTAGGTTAAACCATTTAATAAGGGGTTTAATGTTTTCAAGTTATCATAATATTCTGATGCATGCTGACTTCAGTCGATTTCCACTCGAGTTCGGAAGTGAGTTCACTCCGACAAAGGCACCAATAGTCGAACATTAACACCACACATACTCACTGGCGCGTGATCATTCAATTACATGTAATAACTTGACTGTATCGAAGCCTATCAATTTGTCAGTCTGTCCATCCAACATTTTCAAGCCAACATTTTATATTCACTTAAAACATTTTGAAAGTAAACTTGTTAATTATGCTCTCAACGATTTAGTTTGTAATAATTCGATGGATTTGTAAGTGAAACGTTTGACTGACGTGTTACAATTTTAATATCTAGTGATGTTTGTATAATATGAATCGTCTACTGATTGAAATGTTTTGAACTTTTGAATTGATTGGATTTGTAAGTCACAAATGTTAATTTAAATTGGAGTTCAAAAGTTCTTATGCAAAGAGAAAACGTAGTTCCAACTTCAATGCGCTAAGTCCAATCTTGATATCGGCAATCGGTATGACCTAGGTTCGAACTGGGAAATTAGCAATGCATTGAATGCTAACATATCTTTACCATCAAGACTTGTTTAAGATATTAGAATTTCCATCCAAACGGTAATGGTACGAGTAAAAAAGGTGAAATAATAATTATTGAAGGATATGCATATAAATTTCATTAACAAATTCAAATCTATCGTACCAATACGTATGCAATACATCAAACATTTATTAACTATAAATATGTACAAAATACAATCTATATTTACAAAATACAATCTATATTTACAAAATATAATCTATATATAGAAAATTTGTGTATTGGATCTAAATACGCAACTTGTTTTTTTTTCGGTTATTATTGGAATTTTGACACACTAGCGAAGAATAGGGCTGAATTAAATATTTATATTGAAAACTGATGTTATTTTTCTCTCAAACTATTGGTTTTTCGGCTCTTATACAAAAACTAGGCTACCAGCTCCTGGTACGCAAGTAGCGCTTCTATTTGATCTTAAAATTTGTAACTATTTAAAAAAGAACATTTATTTTTGCAAGTAGTACCATTTTTAACCGACTTCAAAAAAATGAGGAGGTTCTTAATTCGGTTGTATTTTTTATTTTTAGAGTTCCGTAGCCAAATGGCAAAAAACGGAACCCTTATAGATTCGTCATGTCTGTCTGTCTGTCTGTCTGTCTGTCTGTCTGTCTGTCTGTCTGTTTGTCTGTCCGTGTATGTCACAGCCATTTATTTCCGAAACTATAAGAACTATAATGTTGAAACTTGGTAAGTAGATGTATTCTGTGAACCGCATTAAGATTTTTACACAAAAATAGAAAAAAAACGATAAATTTTGGGGGTTCCCCATACTTAGAACTGAAACTCAATTTTTTTTTTCTTCAAACCCATAAGTGTGGGTTGTCTATGGATAGGTCTTCAAAAATGATATTGAGGTTTCTAATATCATTTTTTTCTAAACTGAATAGTTTGCGCGAGAGACACTTCCAAAGTGGTAAAATGTGTGTCCCCCCCCCTGTAACTTCTAAAATAAGAGAATGATAAATCTATAAAAAATATATGATGTACATTACGGTGCAAACTTCCACTGAAAATTGGTTTGAACGAGATCTAGTAAGTAGTTTTTTTTTAATAGGTCATAAATTGAAATTAATATCAAATACTCAGGTAGGTATACTACCATTTACTTATATACCTACAGGTTTGTACGGAACCCTCGGTGCGCGAGTCTGACTCGCACTTGGCCGGTTTTTTTATGTTTGTAACTTCATAACTTATAATTTATTAACCGATGTGTTTTTTTTTGTTTGGTCCTATTGTCATCAGATCAGGATTTGATGACTTCTTAGTGTACTTTGCGGTTTAATTTTTTTGTAAAACAATACAGTTATTAACTTTTATCTTAAAAATATGACAGTACCTTCTGATCTCCAAACCGCATCTGCCTCCTTGCGTTCCTGGCCACGTTCATCCTGCAGAGGAACACCCTGTCCTCCCCATCAGCTGGCGCCCGGGACAGTTCCGTCCTGACAGCCTGCTGGTCTTGCTTGTCTATCACATCGTACACGCTGTCTCCGTGGATTAGTAGGTCCTCCTAGGAAACAAAAAGAGAAATAAGACATTGAATGCACCGTCTGTTGGACTGGCTGTAAAACTGGATTTCACTTTATAATTTTTCAGGAATGCCTAGGGGTTTTAAGATTAATTGACCGAAAATCGCGACGGAAAAGAGAGTATTAAAGTGGACCATAATGACTAAAGACCCGAATATAAAACTTTATTCTTAAAACACTTTAAAAATAATGGTTTTATAATATAATTAAATTAGTAAGAATCCATAAGAATCATAAATAAAATCTGATTATTTCAGGTACGATTTCACTCGTTCGTTGTTCGTTACTTCATTTCTAATGGTGATAATGAGCATAAGAAATCTGGAGTATGGTATACATAAAAAACCCTGTACTTTTACAGATTTAGTTAGGTACATATTTAAACCCTTACCCTGACCTATTGCTTGCTGCAAATCCCATAGTTGCCGTAATAGCTATGTTTCTAGTAATATTCATATACCTAGTGGTAATATTACACTTAACAAAGCTCCTAAACGTAGGAAACTGCAAGATAGAGGTGCCGCGTCCGCGATTAAAATAATATGGCCTGCGGTCGGCACACTGATGAAAATGTCGACGCAATCTCACTAAGTATACGCCTCTTTAAAAATAAAAGCGTTTGCTGCGAGGGTTCCGTAATTAGCATTCCGTGTGCGCTGAGCCTTTCTTTTGTTGCATAGAATAGGTAGCACAGTTGACACTTTTAGAGCGAGACAAAGGCAACCGATCTTCTCGTAAGTATCACTCAAGGCGATTAGAAAATAAGGAAATATGAAGAAAATTCCTCGCCCCATAACTGGCGAATCGAATATTCTATCCAAAATTGTTATTATTAATTGTTATTGTTGTGCATAAGTGACTCGTGGTGTATTTTCGCTAGAGCTTATTTTATGTGAATTTAAAAGCTTTGTCTTTGAAAACTACCCTGTGTTTTTTTTTTAAACAAGAAAGCCTGGAACGCCACAATGTCACCTCAGAGTAGATAAATACTACGTACAACAGAGGGTCAGCGCCCATACTTCAAAGGTTACCACCGTAACTCGCGCAAGTACAGCGCCGGTGGTGAGTCAAAGGTACTATTTTCTAGTCTTGCCACGTATGTCACTACAGCAATGTTAGTTTTGTCAGTAAATGACAACAGATGTCACTTTTTATAGAACAGTATTTTAAAGGACGATGGGCACTTTTTATTTTTTCCTAACATTTCCAATTCTATGGTATAAACATTTTTTTCTTGTTTGAAGTTTTTAATGATAATTTTTAACTCTATATGAGGCCGGACTTGCGACTTATAAAGATGCAGCCTTTGCCCCGATGTGAAGTACTGCCTCGCTCTGTTGAGCACTCCAAGCTTTTTGGATGCCAGCTTAATCTTGTCTTCCAAGTGACTTCGGAACAAAACGTCGCTAGAAATGTCGACGCCAAGAAACCCAATGCTTTGACTGATGTTCAAGGAATTGTGGAGCCACAGACCATGGGATTTTCTTAGCGGTGAACGCGCAGGCTTGAGTCTTGGTGGGGTTGAAATGGACTAGGTTTAGTCGAACCCAATCGGAGACACAAGCTAGTGTACTCTCGATTTCAGACACCAGCCGTTCGCGGCTTTCCTCCACCTCGGAACGATTTGCACGGCCCGTATAATGAGCGTCCCCTGTACTGTCGTCCGCATAGCAATGAATTATATGCTGTCTATTGACGGCATTCATTGCTATGCAGAAGGAACAGTGTTGGGGACAGCACAGAGCCATGCCGGCATTCATGTCCATGCTATTAGAGTAGCTACCGTCGACGACGGCTCTTATGCTTCTGCTGGACAGAAAGCTGGCAACCCATTTGCATAATCCCTCGAGAAGCCCGTATGATGGTAACTTCCTTAGAAGACCCCTGTGCCAGACCCGATCAAACGCCTTCGCTACATCTAGGCTCACTGCCAATGCCTCACCTTGACTCTCGATACAGTGGCGTGCCTAGGGTTTCAGAATAGGGCATGCCGAGAGATATGTTACTGTAGTTTTTAACAGTGAATGTAGATAAATCCGTCAGTAGTGTATCAGTCGTAGTTTTAAACCGAATGGTGTGTATATAAGGCGCCTCGGGCAGTGGCGGTACGTCCATACAAGCCCAAAAGCCGGGCTTACCCTACTAAAATAATTCTCGAACAAGAATATAAACTTCCGAACTATTTAAAAGTTCGCGCTCTTCGCTATTATTGCTTTTCGGTATCATCAACCCCCGAGGCGCCTTATATACACACCATTCGGTTTAAAACTAGGTAGGTACGGTATATCTATATCTGTGTACGACCCGCCTCGCACCACCTCGCACGGTCAGTCAAGGCGTCTCGCTCGCACGCGTGGGCTTGCAACCGGGCTTCGTTGCCAGCGAGTGTATCTCTATCTAACCTATGAAAAACTATCCATAATGAGATATAACTATTGTTGGTTTATATAGCACAACAGTAAGAGATATTTGAGATAATGAAGCCTTGCATGCGTATGAAGTTGGTTGTGACGGTTCGTAGTGAATGCGAAATGACGAACATCACGCATGCGCCCCGCCTGTGGCCCCGCTCGCGCCGTTTGCGTCAAATTTCATTACATATGCATTTGTTTGAGCGAAAGTTGTTTTTCATTAATTGGGAACCCTGCGAAATTTCCAAAAGATCTTGCTTGAAACTGCAGAATTTCCGATCACTCTGGTGATTATATAACTGTTAGTATTCCATTTTATTCCTTTGTATTTATAATTTACCGAAATGACCTTACGACCGTCAGGGTTACCTACCTATATCAACTACACCTAATTAATTAGGATACTGATAAAAACACCGTGTAAAATTAACAAAATATAAATACAAAAATGTACTAACTGTCTTACACTTCAGAATCTTGCAGCAATTTAAAAACCAACAACTTAAATAAAATCTGTTTATTGCGACAGCCGTTAAACTCAAATTATTAGTGTTACGGTTCTCCATTATAACAAAGTGCAGTGATAATTGATAAATAAATATATTTCCTAGGTTAACATCGCACAAGAAAACAAATAATCACGCATTCTGATTTTGGCTCCGACACAATTGCGTACAGTGTGCTCGCAAGCGCGTGGTAGCCCCGACAGTTTAGTCGAGCCCAACTCGAAGCGAGCTGTAGATGCTTATCGCGGTAGACAAGTGACAGAGGCCTGACCCGGCGCTATATAGGCTATTGCCGGCCCTGATTAGGGAACGATTAAAAATAAGTCAAGATAGCAATTTCTTAATCTTCTATATGTTTTAAAAATCACTTTAATACCGAGCAAGCGAAGAGTCTCCGTTTCAGCTTGGACAAAAATGCTTTCGTATGTATGTCCAGATAACCGGCTGTTCTCCACTACAGGTCAAATTACTCATCCGATCCTCCATAAATTTTGTGAGCAGGGTCGGTGATTTACGAATGGCTTTAATCCTTTTGACCACAAAAGACTTAATAATTGTTCTTATTTGATATTTTGTTGAATAAATGAAACCACTATACGTTTTCCTGCACTAGCTAGATACATACTTAAGCCCATAAAAACAAATGAAATACAATTGGTACGAAACTGCCCATTGTACTTTTAAAAATAATCGTTGTAGATTTCAAAATATTTAGACTATATTTATTTACCGTTGAAGTCTCTGCTTATTAGAAACAGGTTAATATTAGATTTATTTTATTATTATTTGATTGTTTCGGTCCTAGACGATAAAAAGAAATAAAAATAATCGACGGTAAGGCCATCTATGTAAGGTCGAAAGATTTAAATAAAATTAAATAAATTGCAAATATTGAAAATACGAGTTTAAAAAAATAATTGAATTAAATTATTATTATCAAATTGTATTCCTTTGCAATAAATCTCAATAAAAAGTGATTTAATAGCGTTTTGACTAAGAATTAATTTTCAATCCGTTCATACGATGTCTGTAGCGACATCTTTACGTGTGAATTCTACACTAATTATAAAATGTATGTGATTGACCAGACATGGTACAAATGTCACTCACATAAAAGTACACTAATTTCTACATGTACACGAAAAAAATGGTGCGTCCATGCTACGCGAATCGAGCACGAGCCGAGCCACGAACGAACCTACAACGAGCACGATGCGAAACCTTTTTTTGTGAAAAACTGTCAATCGCGCTCGTTCGAGGTTCGCAAGCCCGTCACGCTACGCGAATCATGCTCGTGTGCTCAATCGTGGCTCGGTTCGTGCTCGGTTCGCCAAGTATGGACGCACTATAACGTGTGACTTCCAACAAAAATCTCAAAGTATGACGACGTCATCATCCAGTAGCGTAACTACCAATTAATTATTAGCACAGGATATCAATACTAAACATATAATTTATTGTACCTACCTACATAAATAATACCAATATTTTAATTACCTCGTTGCCTCGGGACTGGAATCTAAATTATGGTTTTATAACTTCCTAACTCTCAACTGCGACCTCGGGGTCGATTGAGGTCAATATTGTACGATAATTTTCTTTGCTTTCTGTAAAACAAATTTCAATTAACCGTGGGCCGGTTTAATAACTTTAATTAAATCATAGTTCTCGACCAACGTAAAGAAAATTTTCTCTAGATTGCAAGATGCGTTCTGATTTAGGGCTGCCAACTGTTAAACTCTTTTTAATATTATTATTATACTCATAGTATCGTAAATCTGGTTTATTTACAAGTATATTTAATAAAAAAATATATTAAAACACTTTTCTTCAACCGGTCTTATTATGTCAGAACGAATGAGATAATTTTGACTTTTTCTCTACGTTTCCATAGATCATCATTTTACCTCACAAACACCATTAAGCTAGTAACAATATCAGCTGGTTGCAAGCCCTGACATTGACGTCACGAAGCGCGTCACAGCGCCCCACCCACCTGTCGCGAGCCCTCCGCGTTAAGACATAATTGTGCGCGTGCGCCGTCCGCCGCCGCCGCCCACGTGCGCGCAGCCCGTGGGGGGCGCCTCCATGTGAAATGCATTGTGAAAAATATACTACAATTTCATTATGATCATGGTACATAATAGAGATCCTAAATTAAAAGAACGTACTTATATATGTTTTGACGTCGCAAATTTATAGATGTGCAAAATTAGCAAAACTAGCGAGACGGTGATGATCGGGAAATCCTCAGTCAAAATTTTGTTCTATTTTGCTTCTCCTTACGTCTTATTTCTTTGCCTACATTGTGACATTACTTGTGTTGTTGTTGATGCGGACAATGTTTATGACGAAAAACTATTCTTTATAATGCAAAAAGTTCTCGATTTTAGACCACCAACGTAGTTCAGTTCTAAGAGTAAACAAAAGTGAAATTAATATAATCACATAGATACACGTAAACTAATTGCTCTAGGCATAACCGCCCATCGGAGTTGATGAACATACGTTAACATGAGGGCTATTTATGCAAATACGTCAGTTAAATGCACTAATTGTAGAGTAAAATATGCATAAAATAATTGCTGGTCAAGCTAATAAAAGTGTGTTACAAAGGAACCATAAAATATTACATAACTAAGAAAGAGAGCCCTGAGCTTATAAGAAGGTATAAAAGACCAAAGATCCTGAAGCCCTATATAACCTACCTGGGCTTGAATCATACAATGAACTTGGCGTTTCGGCATAAGATAGCATCGTGAGTCAACGGTGGTAAAACTGTACGTAGCACCCATATAAATAAATAAATAAATATCCTGGGACATTCCTCACACACGGTCATCTGATCCCAAACTAAGCAGAGCTTGTACTATGGAAACCAGATAACTGATATAATACATATACTACTTTTTGTTTGTAAATACATACTTAATATACATAATTACACCCAGACTCAGGACATACAGACATGTTCATGCACACAAATGCATGTCCTGTGTGGGAATCGAACCCACGACCTGCGGCGCGTAAGGTGAACCTTAACCAACTGCGCCAACTGGCTCGCCAACATACTTTTCTCCTTCGAAATTTCGAATAGAAACACAAACGTACTTAGAACCTCAACCTGCTGCCGCCTTTTGAAGTTTTTCCTGCACCCAAAGGTTGCCTGGAAGTGATCGCTTAAGCGATAAGACCGCCTATATTGTATAAGTTCCTATAATTTGTGTTATTATTATCATGTGTTCTATGTTAGTTCAATAAAGAATATTTCATTCATTCAATAAAAGCTAAGAGACATAGTAAAATGAGAAGGTATTTGCTAAACGTAAAGAATTTTGCTAGATGGAGTAGACCCCCTACTTCATCTAGCAAAATTCGTAATAATATGTACATTTAATCTGATTATATCGGAATAGCAGAAACTTTATCAGAAGGTGGCATAACAGGCTCTAAATCTCTCCCACTCTCTACAGTTACTGTTAACATTACAATTTGTATGGTAACTATTAAAACGGTATGGTGTTGTTTCACCATATGATAGGTGCTGGGGACAATAAATCCCCAACTATTGGGGCACCTGACTGTAAATTATGTGCTAAAGTATAAACAGCACGATTTCACTCAGATACTACTAACTGTACGTATTGTTAAATTTATTAGAACCGCTTTTAATATGTCATGAGTAATTGTGATTTAATGTGTTTGCGACAGTTTTTATGTGGATAAGGTATAGTTATATTCTTTGGCTTAGGTATGAATTTAGTACTAACATTTCTGTTATAACGTGGTTGATTTATGTCCGTTAATACTATTTTTATCAACTATACTTACCAAACAGCATATCTTGGGTCAAAAATTATAAATATTAGAGATTTTCTAACACCTTGGATCAGGAAAATACTAGAGATTTTCATTTTTAAAACATGCATTAGAAATTTTACTTCTGCATTCTTCAATTTCTTTTCTAGCAAGCTTTGAAATTAGCTCTTCATATAAAATTGTCTATAAAGTAAAATACTGAATTAATCGTACGTTCATAGAAACCAAACCATTACAATACCATAGAAATATAAATCAGTGTTGCGGTTACAACTATTGTATGGGTATCCATTGCAAAGTCAATAAAGCCATTTTGTATTACAAATACATTTTCGCTTTCGATGAGCAAACACAATAAATAAACAGTGAGTCCGAGCGTTCATTACTTACGGAATCTGTTTATTTTACAACATTAATACGAGCTTTACTCCATGGTGGTCCTATTGAATTTATCTTCGGAATTATTTCTATTGCTTTCACTACGGCCGTATTTCGATATTTCGATTGATTCTACAGTATTGTATTGTTGAGATACCGTTACTATAACATTTAGATTGGCCGATGATACTGCAAATGATCGGTCCAGTTATGTCTGATTGTTGGAGATTTTTGGAATTGATTTTGCCAAGCTAATGTATCGGTAATTTATATCGGCATTGGATCTTTTACTTTATCTATTTGTTAAAGAGTTTAATTACTATTGTATATATTTCTGTAATTCCAGATTGTTTTGAAAGAGTTCAAGAGGTATGAATTAAGTTTTTAATATTGGAAAGGATTTTACTTCAACCACATTATCATCTCGGTCTAAGCATAGCTATAGCATAGCATAGTTGAAATATATCTGTAGGCTTGGCGACAGATTTGAGATGTAGCCAGCCAGCATTTTCCTTCACCGAAATTTCAAGCTAATTGTAATGGTGCGTCCATTCCATCCAGCCGAGCCACGAACGAGCACACTGCGAGCACGATTCGCGTAGCGTGAACGGGCTCGCGAGCCTCGAACGAGCATTCGTAGCGTGCTCGACTACGCTCCGCCCGATTGTCAGTTGTTTCACGAACACAGGGATTCGCATCGCGCTCATTGTAGGCTCGTTAAGTAGGTCCACGCTTGAAATCGCGAGCAACGAACGAATCCTATTCGTTCGAGGCTCCGCTCGTGTTCGCTTCGCGTAGTATGGACGAACCATAAGATTCGAACACTATCATCACCCAAGAAAAAAACATGCCGGCATCAAAATCATCTATTGCAACACCATACCAAGAAATTATTTTCCATATTCAAATTGCACATCACATGAATGATCCAGTTACCTCATACATAAATCAAAACAATCTCAACACTGACATACACATTAACATATTTACACTTCGTCAATTACAACCTGCAAGTAACAAATGTAAGACAAACAAACATACGAGCCTCCGGATATGTAGATTAATGATGCATAAGAAAGCACAGGCTCTAATTGCGTTACAAATGAATACGTGTCTCGTTTGATTGATCATGCTGTAATTTTTAACATTGATTTGGTTGGGATTTTGTTCAGGTATTAATTATAAGGCATATAAACATTGTTATATTTATGTGTATTCCGAACCGGGGTGGCAGAGACTGTAACGTTCATAAGAGCCTTAAAAAGCCTAAACCGGATAAATGATTTTTGATTTGATTTGATATTGGCTTGGATTTTTTTATACCACAAAGTCGGTAAACAAGCATACGGCCCGCCCGATGGTAAGCGGTTACCGTAGCCATATGGACTCTTGCAACACACGAAACATCACTCACGCGTTACCGACCCTTCCCCCTCCCCAATGAGCTCAGGCGACCTTATAAACTCACGCGCAGGAACACAACGAAGTTATTTGTTATTTTGGCTGCGTTATTCTGTATGGTGGCGATACTTCCCCAGTCTTTCTGCTCTTTCAGCAAATAAACGCTACGCTCTACCTCTCTTATTGGGAGGTAAATGGCTTAATTGAGATAATCCATAGGTATTCAACAATTAATAATGGTTTCAAATATGAACATAATGATACTGGCGTGAAGTGTTTTTTAATTTGATGAAAGTTCAAGAGCATGCACTTAGCTAATTCTGAGCAATTTATGAGACCTGTATTATTTTGTAATATTTTGATTTATCTTTAAGCCATTCCATCAACTTCCATTCCATAACCTTTCATTACTTCAAACATTTACAATAAAAGATAAAGAGTATTGTCATTATGCGGACCATATGGAACCACACACGTAGCGCCAGAAAGTTAACCCATAAACCTGCACCATAAACAATAGAGTACGCACAATTCAATATGCAACCCGAACAATGTAATGATAAAACCATAGACAATGCTCTTTCGTCGCGTTAACCACTGTGCCGATTTATTGATCCTCAATATTAAATACCTTTGTAATAAAACCCACCAGTTTATCGAGAGCTTTAGGATTCATACAAATACCTTGGCAGTTTCAATGTTTGTTTGAAATGAGAGGGGTGAGGAAGGTTATGCTTAATTGGTGGATGGTAAGGAATGGCTTATACCGCGCCTATGCCTGTGGCAATACGGTATTTATCATTGCTATTGTGTGACTCTGCCCTTTTGTAAGGCTGAACGTACTGAAATAAATTTTCAGTGTTAATGTGTCTTCGAGGGTTCTGTCTGTTGTATTTAAAAGGTTACTTTATATTAAAAGGTACAATTTTATTGCTTATTATGCGGCTGTGAAAGAATGCGTTTTTATCACCTGTTAATATTGGGGTTATTCTCGGGAACGGCTTATCCTATTGCGATGGGACTCTCACAGGAAGGTTCAGTATGTTCTTAGACATAGCATAGTGAAAGTCGCATCATCATTAGATTAGCCTAAATTAGGTTAGCATAAATATATCGCCCAATTAGTTGATAGTACTTATACATCATTTTAAAACCTATGTTTTCACAAAATATCGGTCCGTCCTCCTCCCTTCCTTTCTAGGAGAATAATATTGTACCCATTATATTAAATTGCTACACCCCAGTATATGGTAATTAGTTATGTATAACATTATAAAATATCCAATGTACATATTGCAATAAATCATTGAGTATTGAGCCTTTTCCGAGAATGCCCAATATTAACAGGAAACGAATTCTCTCGGTGACCGCACTGTAGTATAGATAATTTAGTACATAAAGAATATTGTCCTAAGTCTATTACAATTTTTTTAATTGTTTATTATAACTAAATAATTTTGTCGAAAGTGTTCCTAAGAATACTATTCAAACAATATTAATTTTCTATTTCTTCTAGCTCTATCTTAAATATCAAGTTTTAATACATTTTAAATTAGATCATAAACATGAGATTGCGGCAAAACTCAAACTGTTCCATGAAAGCATTGTCTTTGTGCTTGTAATGAATTAACATTAACCACAGCTTATAAAACATTAACATCGTTAAACGCTCTACTTTATTGTCTTGTAAAGTGGCAATTATATTGTCTATGGTTATCAAATGTATAGTTATCTAATAAGACACACCCACGCATCGATTTGATAATAAACAGCATATTAACCGTTTCGGCATTGTTTTTAACTAGGTATTTGAATTAAGCACTTACCTACTAAATCTTATCATTAATCTTAATAACAATAAAATATTGCTTGGAGGTTGGGGTCATCTCGTTTTAAATTGTACTCTATGTGTGTGTAATTAAGGTTTAATTTGATGTTGTTTTTTTGTTGGTAATAATGGTTGGTATCGATCATTACATTACGGGCTATAAGAATGGTATCGTGGGAATTCTGCCGATGGATGAGTTACGACGTCCAAGTGGATGGACTGCCTTATCGATAAAAGTTTGCTTGTCTTGAACCGGATCTTGTTACCGTTGTAAATCAACGTATCGTTAGGATACTACAATATATTTACAATGTATCTAGAGCCAATAAAGAAAACACACTTTGCATGACACAGACTATTGACAATAAGGTAACAGTCGCTTTGAGAATAGTCTACTCGCAGAATCGACCATAAAAAAACACAACAGCGGTTGCAAAAAGTGATCTAATAAGCTATGCTAAAAAGTTACAAAATGACAAAATTATTGTTATAAAGGGTTACCTAAACCTATATAATTATGGATATAATAATAATAATAATATCCTGGGACATTCCTCACACACGGTCATCTGATCCAAACTAAGCAGAGCTTGTACTATGGAAACCAGATAACTTAATAACATATTACAGTTTTTAAATACATACTTAATTATACATAATTACACCCAGACTCAGGACATACAGACATGTTCATGCACACAAATGTATGTCCTGTGTGGGAATCGAACCCACGACCTGCGGCGCTATAGGTTAAACTCCACGTCTTAACCAACTGCGCCAACGGGCCCGTCAAACTATTAACTATCCTTTTTAACATATTAATATAATAATAAATCTTTTTTATATATAACATAAAAGTATGATTATCACACGAAACCCACTGAGTGATAAAACGTCAAAGTTTTTGTATCAACTTTTGAAGTAGGAATGAAAAAAAAATTACATGACAAATTTTAGAAGTAAAGATGAAAATTTGGTTTGTTGTTCTGATTGCGCCATGGAAGATTTCTAACGTAGAAAAACAAGCTTTCCAAAGTACACCGGGCTTTAGATAGATATAAGCACGCTTCTATAAACCCGGACGAAAAGCCGTGACGTAGCATTTCATTCGATATGACATCTGACAAACCGCTCACAGGAGGCCAATCAAAACAATATCACTTGCTCATTTGACCGGAAACTTAAGTAAACAAAAAATGGGTACAGTATGCTAGGATAAAATAAGAAGTTGTTTTGGATAAAAAATACAAGACCTTTACTATGGACCTTTAATTTGGATAGTGATACTGTGATTCTATAAAGGAACCCAAATAAATGGGATAAATAATATTTTCGCAGTGGTAGGGTAATTTGTAGTACCTGCCTGGCTGGTTACCGCTCTCAAGTTGAAAATCTATTTACCGAAAAACTAAAAAAAAAACAATAGAACCGTGTGTAATATAATCTTATAGAAATGTAATGAAATGAACATTAGACAGTACCTAAATCGGAAAAATACTTGTCGTGAAAGGTAATCTATAAGTGCCACGGATAAATCCACCATTGTGTGTGTGGCATGCATATATTAATATCCAGGGTAGGTTCGGGTATCAGGTCTAAAAACAAACGACAAGGCATAAAAGATGAAAGTATTTCATGGCTTTTGTTTACACAGAATAATTCACCCTATTATCATTACTCTTTTTACCCTTGTCGCAGTCGGGCCATTACTTTATGTATTTTCTGTTTGAATGTATTTCATAGCATTTGTTTTTTACTAGGGTTAATCTCCTAAATCAAATTTTTAAATATCTAAAATTTGCAATTATTGTGTGAATTACCCTGCGGGACATTGGGAAGTGGGCCATAATGACTAAAGACCCTACATAGACTCACTTTGCTTACAAAACTTGACTACTTTGTTATTGTCCATATATTATTAATGCTGAGTGTACCATAAGATAAGATAAGAGGTACTGGTCCAGTTCCGATGGTACATTGTGCCAGCACCGGCTGGGTCTATTAATCACAATTTGAACATATTGACTAGCTATCATTATGTATCTATGGTAGCGATGTTTCACACGAACCGACCGCCAAAACTGTTCAAGTATTAGTACCTACAGGTTGATGATAAGCATCACTATATATTAAAAAGTATTTGTACGGGCATTTTTTCTGTTAGCAAGCGACATATTATAATTGAAACATTGTTTTTAGGAATCTGTACCCAAAAGGTGCCAAACGGGATATGAACTATAATTTCATATTCCATTTCAGTTAGTTAATATAATTATTATTAAAGTACGGAACCCTCCGTGCGTGATTCCAACTCACACGTTTTAGCTAGAAACACTAATTAACTAAATTATAAATAAATTTCCCCTTACTCTAGCAGATTATATATAACTCTAGGTGGTAGAGATTAAGTTAGATCCTACAAATAAATAATACCTACTTTCTCAATGACCTCAAATATTAGCTCAATATAAATACCTATAAATATGCATTTTAAGTAGTAACTTAATTAGTTTAAAGTTGAAAACGTTTACATTTCGAAGACATAAAAGATCAGATCGCAAATTTTATTTAATAAACCAAAAGTATAAAAAGAAAATCATAAGCAATCTCTAACTTTATAGAGCAACCTGTACAACCACATGAGGCGGGCGCGGCAAACAATAAAACATAGTGATTAATTTATCGGCGCGGGCGCAAGCTAACGAGGAACTATTTCGGGTCAGACGCGGCACAATTTGTATCCGGACCCACCGGCAAGCTTTGTGCGCGGCTCTTGAAAAAAATACACTCTATATTGATTTTGCTTTAGTTAGGTTTAATAGTTAAAAGATTTACTATGTCATTTCTCTTTCACTTTTTGTGTCTTTGATTAAGTGTTCGAACTCTAGTTTCATCGTATAATAATCCGGGGTCTGATTCTTGCGTTTGCGACAGTAATGTTGAAGTCGGAATTTTCCGAAAATGCCTTTTATTTGACAGATAGAAATTCATTTTTACAGATTTGTCCACCATGTTTTTAACCAAACATCTAATGCGATATTGAGATTGAAAGATGGTCTGCCACATAAGGTCCATAATTGTACATATTTCGAACTTTTCATATCATGCCGTGCCTTCAATTGCACGCAGACTAATCTAGTGTGTTTCAACTAGTGTCTGAAGTTACGAAACTAACGCGAAGGGATGCTGCAGTGCAGTGAGTAACCCAGTTCAAGTGACGCAACTACGGCACTTTCCTAGAGCTACCCTGCTAAATTATCTTTCCGGCAACCGTGCTGCAGGTGGTATAGATGTGTGGATACGCATTGGGCGGTGAGCATGCATTACAGCTCCGCGCTCCGGTACCATTCTGGTGAAATGGTAGTTGGCTTCTCTGATGTCCCCAGCGGGGATTGAATCGCTAGTCCCTGTCGCCTCGTAAAGGGTAGACAGTAATAGTGTGCCAGACTTTTAAGCCTTAAGGTGCCTAATTTTGACCACAAAAAAATTTTTCGGGTGGGGGTACGTCGTTTCAAGTTGTCTATTTGACATTTATGTACAGTCATCTAAAAAAATTTTAACTAAAACGATTTCGTCTACTTGTCATTGTACCTCTCTTGAATATATTAACTTGCATTAACAATTCCAAGTAAAGGATATCTGTATTAAAATTGAACATTGTTGTTATGCGGATTGTATGCGGATTAGTGAGATCATTGAGGCTCAGCTGGTTAGTAAAGTAGGTATTGGCTACACCCTCTCTTATACACAAGGTTGGAAATATTAATATTTTTTTTTGTTGCACTTTAAACTTTGTTATTGAGTTCTCAGAACACGTAACACTGTCATAATTACTTCACCGATAACTTCGAAAACTTTTCATGACGTAGTCACAAAATTATATGGGCCCTTGACTATAGATGGACTGCTCCTTATGTATGTATACAGTCGCGATAATGAATATGGGATATTTTTTTATATGTTCTAATAACACTCATAATGGAATAAGGCCGAAAGCTCCAAATCAATTGTAACATGCGGTATCTGATGGTGCGTCCGATTGGCGAACCGAGCACGAGTCGAGCCACAAACGAGCACACTGCGAGCACGATTCGCGTTGCGTGGACGGGGTTGCGAGCCTCGAACGAGCATTCGTAGCGTGTTCGACTGCGCTCCGCCCGATTGTCAGTTTTTTCACGAGCACGATCGCATCGCGCTCGTTGTAGGCTCGTTGAAGGCTCGTTAAGTACGTTCACGCTTGAAATCGCGAGCAACGAACGAATCCTGTTCGTTCGACGCTTGGCTCGTGCTCGCTTCGTTAAGCATGCTACGCACCATGAGAGCAGTTACCTCGAGTAACGTCAGTGCAAAACTCGTCGACAATACCAACATACATGCCAAAATACCATCATACATGCCAAAATATCATTCGCTGTACCTACAATATTCAACATTAAATGAGACCCAAATTAAAGTAGACGTAAATCTTCATACGAAAATCGTGTCGCTCCATTACAACTACTACAATACAACAAGCGCAAAAATACTAAACGAGAATAGTTTATAACTCGATATCTATGTCTATAACACTTTAAATAACTTACCATTGAATGTCCAAGATACTCCGCCGCGTTGTCAGATATGTATAACAATTTACCATTCTGAGTCATCATCATTAAGAAACCGTTTAATGCCTGCGAACAAGAAAAACATTTATCAATATTACATTACAGGTAATTAAAAGTGGCCATTTAATAGCTATAAAAGACTTGACTGAATGACATTTATAAGATGTTGAGTCCTAAATAAGCGTTACTAATGCTTTATTACAGCTTAATTGTAATACTGAGCAATTAGCATTGTGATTTTTCACAGATTATAAAATGTTTTATTGCTCAGCCAAAAAAGTACATAAAAGTTTATGTTTTTATGATAAATGTTCTTTTATTTTCTGATTTAGTATATTTTGCTAAGAAGTATAGTTTTTTATATCGATCCGCATTCTTGGAATGTTTTTTTATGTCTAACCTTTTGACCTGAACAAAATTTATTCCAACTTGTCTCCATAATTCAAGACAAGCTACGGCGATACACCCCTGGAATCAAGCAATCTGTATGCCGTTGTGGCTAAACAGATTTAAAGGAAATTTGGTAGATATATAGATCATATTTTATATTATAGTGTACTATTAATCTGGGGACAGTGTGTGAAATCATTAAAAAAAAAACAGCAATATTCAAATAAGTTGAAGTTGACAAAATTTGTAACATTATCTAAGCAGCAGCTATAATGCAGCTGCTATACACAATCAAATTAAAAAATAATAATTAAGAACTGAGTACATCATACGGCACACCTTATATCTTAATCACGGTTAAGCTAATCCACAACACTTTGCAGCAAGTTATTTCCATTTAAGCAAGTGAATATCTGATAAATATCAGGGAAAATGTGAATTAAACACAATATGCGCAATGTTAAGCTAATTCCCTTTAGGGTCTACACTAGGGTTGCCATAATTTTTAAATTTTATTGAGACTTTACTTTTGAGAACTAAACTACATGTTTACCATTTTTTTTTTATATTGGTATAATGTGATTTGTCTGATGGATTGACTTTGATGAGGACATTTCCATATGTATCTGCAATTTACCTTAGTTTTCCATAGCATTTTTTATCTTCTCTAAGGATTATTTATTTTTACTGTTATCATTTGGGTAAACTGCTATGTGCTTTGTAGGATTGGAAATCTTAATCGATCCTTCGTTCACCAGGGTCATCTTTGATATGATTTTATTAGAAAGTTATTGTATTGAGCTAAAAAAACATTAATATTAGTATGTAAGCTCCTACGAAATAATCTGATAATTTCCCGGGATACAAAGACGTATGGAAACTCTAGTCCATAAGTTTATGTGACAAATACAAGGTTGCAGCATTGTGGCACTATCGGCGATGCGATTGTGTGGCGATTTAATTTATTCGGCTCATAACTTAGTTTATATCTAGCGGGAAATGGGAATGAGAACGCATAACGCAAACTAACTCCTTATAAGTACTATTGTAACTATAAATCTATAGTTGGGTGGGATATTGTGTATCTACCTGTTAGTGGAGTTATGAATATATTGTTTGATTGAAATATCGGATGCGAATGCGTAAGTCTAAATTAAACCCTGATTATAGTAATACACTTATGTCCATATGAAGTAATTTTATTATACTTGGGACACCGGATGATTCAAGGGACTTGTTTTATCCCTGCAGATCTAATATTATAAAAATGAGATTTCTGTAACTCAATTATGAGGACTGAACGAATTTAGATGAAAAAACTTTTTATCCCGGGAAACCCGATCCTTCGTAAACGCGAATTACAAAATAACTCAAAAAAGTGGAAGCTTTACAAATTCCTTAAGCAGTAGAATCCTAGAAAACTAATACTTTTATCAAATTATATTCCAATTAAAAATGTTGCTAGAAGATTGGATATAGCAT
Source organism: Achlya flavicornis (assembly GCA_947623365.1). Lineage (NCBI taxonomy): Eukaryota > Metazoa > Arthropoda > Insecta > Lepidoptera > Drepanidae > Achlya > Achlya flavicornis. The sequence continues at coordinate 7,853,953 of OX392488.1, forward strand.
TGTACATAGAAAAAATACATTATATGGTTTGCCCCGCGGTATTGCCCCCGTGACATTTAATAAATCGTTCCTTCATTAGTTGATACTCGTAAGCCAAGTTTGCGACGAGCTTATAGACACCCAATGATAAATATTGTAGGTATTTATGAATAAAAATCAACAATAATAAACACGCACCGATTTATATGAAAAATAGCTTCCAACTTATTATTAAAACCCCTCAAATTAAAGTTAATAAGTGGTTACCACCAACCACACCCTTTTAATATGAGCCTTATACAACCATTGAAAATATTACTTGCATCCCTTTCTTACAACAAGTAATAAAACATAGCTAACAGAGATAGCTATATTTGGTTTGAAAACAGAAATTGTACCTAAAATTGGGATATTAAAGCGTGGGAAACCGAGTTTTTAAAATAATTATAATGTAATAAAATTGAACGCGGATCATTGTTACTTAATTGTTGAGTAGGTTAAGTGTTGATTCACACTTGACTATCATTCCACTTAAAATTTTTGCTAGAAGATAAGACAGGGTATTGTGCATAGAAAAAAATATGTTCTGTTCCCGTAAAAAGGTAAAAGAAATATAGTATCTCAGGGATATGTTTGAATGTTAATTACACAAGTAAACAAGTCTTGAAAAAAAATATTTATAGCTAAGTATTAAGCTCCGGATTAAATACCAGCAGGTGTATATGAAAGCAATCCCATCTTTTATTTTTATTTTTTTATACTACTTAGTCGGTAAACAAGCATACGGCCCACCTGATGGTAAGCGGTCACCGTAGCCATATGGCGCTTGCAACACAATAAGCATCGCTCACGCTTTACCAACCTTTCCCCCCTCCCCAATGAGCTCTGGCGACCTTACTCACACGCAGGAACACAACTTTACACAACATAAAGTTATTTGGCTGCGGTATTCTGTAAGTTACTTCCCCAGTCGAGCTGCTCTTTGAGCGAATAAACGTTATGCTCTACCTCTCTCAGAATCTCTCTCCATCTAGGCTTTACTTACCACCTTCGTCAAACAAAAAGGTGACCATGATTTCATAGTAGGTATACCTATATCAGAATTCAGAACTATGTACTTGAATATGTATACTAACCTTTGAAAATCCGAAGTTTGGTGTATTGGAGGACTGTTGGTTGATGTCAAAGCGTTTGAAAACTGCAAAAAAAATTAACATCATTAGATTATAATTAGATTAAACTTTAAAGGTGACGCCAGCATAGCTGAAGTCTCGATCTCAATCTTTATGATCACTCATCTTTGATCCTCAAAAGAATATTTCACAGGTAGATGGTAAATTCAACTGTATGTACAACTTAACATTCATAAGTGCCTTACTAGGGCCTAAACTGAATAAATGACTTTTTAATTTTGAGATCCAAAGCTAAACTATGACTACTATGGACTGACAGACGAGTTCGAGGTTGGGGTAGGAGTTCATCAGGGCTCTGCCCTGAGCCCGCTGCTTTTTAACCTAGTAGTAGACAAATACAAATATAACACTGCGTGAAATGATCTTTTGGTGTAGTAATACCACAGATTATTATAGTTATAGTAATCTGTGGTAATACAAGTAGTTTACAATAGAAATTATCTCCATATCAAACAACGGTATCACGTGGATCATACCAAACATTAAGTTTCCATTCATAGAAGCCGTTAGTGAAAATATCTGGAGCTACAATTGTCATTTGTTGTGATTACACCCACACGTGTTCAATAAAACAGTTAATACGAACATAATGCGTTCTGTGTAATCTAACGACAAGAAGCAACGTTACTATTGTACAATGTAAAATGCTTAGTGCCTGCATTGTTATAGAGACTGTATATTAAGAACTAGCTTTCAGAACCGCAGTTTTACCCGTGACCCTTGTTTTTATCCTCTTAGGGTTGAATTTTGAAAATCCGTTCCATAGTGCCTGAGTTATTGAGGAAAACGTGTGAAAAGTTTTTAGACCTAAGTTTAAGCTATGTCATTCAATTGGTTTCTACTTTTATGTATAGAAGAAACGACGATATTGTGTTTTTTTTTTAATTTTATTAAGGGACGTATTTTAAATTATAAGGGACGAAGACGAAGCCTAAGATGGGACACGCTTACCCAGAAGGAACCTATTCACACTGGCCTTGAAAGTCCCTAGGTTGTATGAGTCAGGAAACACAGACGCCGGAAGCAAGTTCCACTCCCTTGCTGTCCGCATTATAAATGAGGATGCAAAACGATGTGTCCGTATTTTCGGTATATCAACAACGTACGGGTGAAAGATTTCCCGGCGTCTTGTCAAATACTAATCTTCTATTGAATGTAATGTAAAAACTCGATGTTAATTCTGACACTTACATTTATCTAAATTAATACTTCGGTAATTACTTTACATTAACTTTATATACCAGTATTAAGTTATTTTTAGTAAATTTGAAATTAAATATAAGTTTTAAGAGTTCAGTATACAAGTACCTTAAGCAACACAAGTAAAATCCGAACAATCGATAATTTGGCCCGGCCTACTCTACGCTAGAAATGATATACATCTATATTCACTATTTCATAATCTATGTGGAGTATACATAGATTATGTGTATGAGTATACTCAACGCTTGTACCGATTGAAGTGAAAGAAGTCTGTTATCGGTAATGTATCATGTTTTATATCGGTACCGTGGAAAATTATGTATTTTACGCTGTCATTATTTTCATTGAGAGTTGATTTTGTAATGATTGTTTCAATGGTGATCAACATTTGTTTCGTTCAAATTACCTAATTATTAAAGAAAATAGTCAAAACAGAGGTTTAGAGTATAGAGATATGGATAACAACGGAAAGGTATAAAGAAAGACTGGAGGCGTTTGAATTGAGGATGGAAAGGATCAGCTGAAATGACAATGGAAATTCTAAGGAGAAAATAGAAGAGACAAATATTAAGAGACAAATTTTGAGAGAGGTAGATAGAGCATATTTGACTGTTCGATTATATGGGTGAGGAGCTTCTCAAGTAATAAAGGCGCTCCTAAATCTTATGTATTTGGATCATAAGGGAAGATGAAGAAGACATATTGTCGTATAAAGATACAGGAAGTTAAAAATAATAGAATTTAGTTAAGGAAGCTACACCGATAAGAAACCAACTTTAAAATATCGATATTCGTATTTAAAACTCTATATTAGATAATAAAACTATTTCAATACAACATTACTGTAAGCCACTAATTAAATTACCAATGATAAACATCGATAAAGCTGTCATGCATTAAGCGGTTGTGACGCATCGCCCAATGCTTTTACCACTTCAATTGTAGTAAAAACCGATGTCATTGCGAGCACTTACGATACAAACATAGTTGGTAATTAATCGAATCTATCGATCGATACTTTCTCGACCGGCGGCCCAGGAAGCCTCGATAAACAATAACCGGGCGGCCACCCGATTATATCGATAAGATATCGGAATAATTCCCTACTCTAATGGGCCCGCCATGGTGAATAAGGGGATTTACACTTTCTAAACTATCTCAGAAGGGGTTCTCGAGGATGGATTAGAATATTGATAAGTTATAGGCACAGCCGGTTTCGTTTATCTATACGATATTTGATAAGAATTGATAACGTGAAGTTTAATGTTAGAAAGCTTGTTAAGTAGTAAAACAAAGTTTTAATGAACATTAGAATTAAGGCATAATGCAAGCACACCCAGTGGGTGAATGAATGGGTTAATTATGGGAAAGGAAATCATGTGTGGGAAAAGATAATTAAAACTGCTTTACGGAGACATGTATTGGATAGCGGCTATCGAATGTAGCTTCCGGACATGGTCAACTGGAAGGTGGTAGTTAGCCAGACGGGTACTAGAAAGTACCCTTCCTCTGCACTAATGAATCCACCAGGCTAAAGGAATATGGTTTAAAAAAAAATTTACACTAGCACTTTGAGTTATTCCAGTCAGATAACCTTCATAACATGTATTGGAATCATCCGTATATCTGTCTTGCTAAAATCTACGTATTTTGGATAAATATCAACGATCCATACAGGTTTTGGTACTCGTGCCTGGTGCAACTGCTTTTTAGCTGGATATTGTACACTGTAATCCAACGTTGTATGGTGGTGGTAAATAAAATATTGTTAAAATTGACATTTATTGACGCTTATCATAATGATAATGTGTATTTCCATCTTCATCTATCTATCTTATCTATCTTCTGTATAGGTATACAAAATGACTTGTTCTGACTAACCAACTAATCTGTCAACGCCATTTATTGGATATCTATTTCGCCAATTCCCCACCATTGGCAATACGCTCTGATTGGCTAAGGACGTACTAAACATTTAGATGCAGTGATAGGTCCTTACTCCTCAAAACTGCAAGAGCAGCTGACTCGTTGCGGAATTGGACAGTCGGTATTACTACTCTAAAAGCATTTTACCTTGATGGTCAACGCACAGCGTAAAACGCTGGGACCGGAATTTTGAAATTTTGCACAAAAGTTCCTTGTTATAACATTTACTAAGAAAGGATGTTACTACGGGTAAAAAAAGTAGGGCGCATAACCTAGTAAGGTATAATAATAACAAAATAAATATCAAAAATCATTAATTTTAATGTTGCACTTAATTACCGCACACCTCACGTATCCCATGTTAACATTATGTTTAATGGCACAAAATAATTTGTGAAATAGTGAGATGGCGTTAAAATAAATGGTGGCACATTAGAATCAGTTAGAGTGCACGTGGGCTATTTGTTTTGACAAGGAGTAATGCTTCAGGCTAGTCCGCTATTATATCGACATTAGAGACTCGAATGTCTTTTAAACGAAATGTTCAGTTACATCGATTAGGAATAATCTGCTTTATAATAAACTGTAGGATTGTTCAGTCTATTATTTAAATAAATAAATGTCAAACAATGTGTGACATAGCTCAGAAAATAAAAAAATAATAATGACAAACGATAAAGCTAATATGTCCATACTTATTATACCGTTTATCAAATGTGTCAGATGTTCTTTATTAGTCAAATACATGAGCTACAATAACTCCAATTACATTCCAGTTAGTATTCGAATCAGCATGGTAACAGTGATTCAGAGCATCTGTAGCACACATTAGCGCTGCTTGTAGAGTCATCGCTCTTGCTTTTTGATTCTGATGCACTCTCTCTATGCTTTCCTTGTAGTATGAGCATTATTTTGAAGCATGAACTTTAATAGTGAATAGACTATAAAATATAATTTCTTTACTAAATAATATAATGAAATAAATTACAATAATTTTATCCATTTTTTACGAGACCCGCAGATAGCGTACAAGCTGTAGCGATACAAGTGAGCCGCAAATTTACACCCGAGCCGGTAAATTTACGTATGTAATTTAATCATGCTTGTATTAAAAATACCTATTAAAAAGTGTTTCCCCGACTATATCCATAAACTTTCATAAGTAATCTGGCTAATTTATTATATGAAATTTATTTTCCTGAATAAAGCAAACTATTACTATGGAAAAGTTATCCCCCATCAATTTTCAACGTACAAACCTACAATTGCAGGGCATCTCTATAATATTGGTACTAAATTAGTTAGAGACTAGCACGTGCGTCTACCACAGAGTATAATCGTTAGCCTAATTAATTAGCAGTGCGCTCGTTCGTTTGAGTTCGCGACCGCACGTCTCCTAATCAATTCTAATGTGCCACCGATTTATATGCTCGTATTGCGTTTGAAAATTGTCGATTTGTTTTGATTTTTGTAGTGTTTTCAATGTGTAAATTAAATGTAACATGAGTAAACATTAAGAATAATTGTCTAAACAAAATATATTCAGAAAAGAAGGCGAAATGTAAGTCTTATAACGAGAGACGCAAGAAAGACATTTCATTGCATTCAAATAGGATTTATTTTGACCACGTTAAGCTTAGTGTTGACTTGAGTTTGTAATTTCGTTTGAAATTCAGCTAGAGAATTCTATATAGTTTTCTTAAAAAAAAATATATCAGCAACAAAATACATCTGTATTACTTATGCATACCTTAAAATTTGCAATTAAAACTAATCTTATAAAATTCAACAACATCATTTAAATATATCAACTCAAACAGGAAGCAGTGAGACGATTCAGCGAAGTCAGAGCAATTCTAACACCAAATACCAATGAAATAAAGCGAGTTTATTTTAAAGTCCAACCGAGTCTCGAGGCAGGTGGTTAGCTAAATTGAGATGTTCGTTAGCCACTAATAGTATGTATCTCGTCAATCTAGCGCCCAGTTATTTCTGCCGCCCGCGAAAACTGCCCATACGATTGGACTCAGCAGTCCGCGGCCCTTTTTAATAAATAGGGGACTTTGCCCTTACTGGGTGCTTGGCAGTGCGAGGTGTGAAACGCTGGAGGGATTGGAATTTTGAAGCACATACTTAATGGTTTGAGAAATTAATCTGATTTTTAAATTTGTGTATTGCCTTGTTAATTAATGGGCTAATATACATGTGTAACACTGGACGGACATTAGATCTTACGTATCTTAGTAACCTTTGTTTTTATTATAATAATTTTGGACATTATAAAAATGCTCTGAAGTCGATTGAGAAGTTAGCATAAAGAGATGTGTGTGAGTTGAATTCTTTTATTTTCACCTGTAGGTTCATTACTCGAAGCTCAGAGTATATAAATACTACGTACAACTCGAAGTCTTCTTATGGAAACTGTTATCTTCACCAAAACTCTTTCTAATTCCACTCTCAACAACAATACACTAAGTGTAACTTAACTCAAGCTCATTAAGTAGATCAAAACTAGGAATCCAACGCGTTCACACCTTGCTACCATTCCACAAAGACCAACGGACTGACAGACAATGGTCTTATTTAAAATTGAACCCGAAAAGGCATCGCACGACCATGAAGCTGGGCTAGACTCGTGAGGTAACCAACAACAATTTCCTTTATAGTAATTGCCTATAGGATTTGCATAAGTGGTATGTTTCAGCTTCGTTTCATGGGTTGATTTGAAATGACGACAAATGATAATGAAAACTACTCTCTAACTCTAAGCGGGAGTCGGTAGAAAAATGCATTTGCGTATGGTTTGGCATTGTGCGTTCAATACATCAGGGAAATGTTATAAGCGAAAAAATTACAATGGCTGGATAAGCGGTATTTGTCTGTTAATTTTTAAAATTATAACAGATTTTCTATTCAATTTACGAAGTTTAACTAGAGATTGAAAATTCAACCCTAAATCATGTGGCTGTAAGTTATAATTTTATTTGTGTTATTATTTCTGATTTACAAACTACATCACTAACATTCTAAATTGATATCTCTTATTTACCTCTTGCTTTAAAAAGGCATGTACTCTACGTACGATACGAATCATAAATCTATTAACTTGTCAACACAGCACCTCCAGGAGTTAGCCATGCAGTAGAGTTTTTCTGTAAACTTTCTTAACGCTGAGGGCACTATATAGCGTATACTTACCGTTTGTAATGTACCCATTTCACCTTTCCAACCAAACTCGAGTATCTACGTTATGAAATCGTTGTTATGATAAAAATATTCCAATTATCTTCACGGAAATATTAGACTTATGCCAGACTTTTGTATGTATGTAGAGCTTTTATACTTTTATTAAATTTGGAGTAATTCCCTTTGGAAACCGTCGCGCCGGGGCACGCAATTGTTGTCAGTGCGATTAGAATGAAAATATTATGTAATGAATCTAAGCTTGTTTTGAAAAGAGTAATTGCTGAGTTTATTGCCGGCTCTTCTCAGCAAATGCAACCTTCCGAACCCGTATTAGAGTATTAGAGTCAGACTTTTCATAAGTGCCTGCAAAGGTCTATTTGAATAAATGATTTTTGAATTTGAATTTTGAAGCGATATCCATAATCTATCAATATATATTATAAGAACGCTGAAAAATCTTTCCTACTTCCGTTACAAGCTTAAGTTTGGTATTTACTTATTAAATATCAATTAAGTCTAATTTGTAGTTACGGGCACGATAGTTGCGGGGCACGCAATTGTTGTCAGTGCGATTAAAACGTAAATAACTATGTTGCGTCCATGCTACGCCAAGCGAGCACGAGCCGAGCCTCAAACGAACAGGATTCGTTCGTTGCTCGCGATTTCAAGCGTGGACGTACTTAACGAGCCTACAACGAGCGCGATGCGAATCCCTGTGTTCGTGAAAAAACTGACAATCGGGCGGAGCGCAGTCGAGCACGCTACGAATGTTCGTTCGAGGCTCGCAAGCCCGTCCACGCTACGCGAATCGTGCTCGCAGTGTGCTCGTTCGTAGCTCGGCTCGTGCTCGTTTCGCCAAGCATGGACGCACCATAATAGCGGCATCCGACGTCACTACCATCGAGCTATCATCGCCTTGAAAGATAGATAAGTTTACTGAAAATGAAAAGATGTCACGTTATATTTTTCAAAACAAACCCATTCCCATGTTAAAACACAGGTGTTTTAGTGTTGTAACATCATAATAAATAGCCACGAAACAAGGCGTACATGCATAATTATACGTTTGAGAAATTATCTAGTGGCATCGAGTTTTACCATTTAACACCTACAGTTTCGACCATTGCAACCAATATAATATTTAGATAATTTTAATACGTGAAGCCATATATCAGACACTATCGCCGCCCCACGGTTACTTTATCTAATTTCTAATCTAACTACAACTTAATTAATAGCCACTTGTTGAAATCGATTTCGAACTTGATTTATAAATCGAATGACCTATATTTATGCGGTCCGAATCGAATATATTATATCGATTAAAAATATCGTACGGTAATGTTTTCTTTTCGTCTCTGAAGATTTGTTTGTAAACATTTTAACGGGTGATTAAACCATCACTTTTATTTTTAAACGAAATGTCAAGGGTTTATTTTGTCTAATTTGATTATAGTTTTGGTAATTTTTGTTGTAATTTATTTGCGTAGACACAGTAATTATCGATTTTCGATTAATTTACCGATTATTTAAATAAAGCTAGAAAAATATTGAATCATTTTAAATTGACCTTGTGTATCATCATGATTTTACTCTTTCATTAGGTCAATGTCCAATAGTATATAATTTCAGCAAATACCGATTTCATTATAGTGGAACTACTTCCTTCTCAATGTATCGTATGCCTCATTGCTGAGATGCCCTTTATCATCTTAAGGTGCATCCACACCGCAATTAACTTTTGTGGAGCAACATTAGGTAAGGATTAACATTACGTATGTTACCCATCGGTAGTACCCAACTAATATGGCTTACCGATGTACCTGTGCAGAAAATACATTTTCAAAGCGCGGGAAATGCTATTGGTCGGCAGCTGTCGCCATGTGTCCGGAGAGGCGTGACTTGCGAGTGAGATCGAACTAACAGCTGCAGTGTATTATGAACCTTATAGTAGTGATCTAAGGTTGATTGTAAGTTTTAAGCTATCTTTCGTTAATCTTCGGGCCATACTTTCTTTTCTGTGCGTACGAAGATTCATGACGTGCCTTATCAGTTGGGTAGTACTGTACCGTGCTGTACAATGTTGCTAAGGCAAAGTTAACTGCGGTGTGGATGCACCTTTACCGGCAAAAATATATTTTTTACTAGTGTAAACAAACAAGTAAAAGAATTCCTGATGGAACGTATAGAAGCGTGCAAAATCAGGGACATCACTTGCATGTTGCTGACCCTGTAAACCTTCCTTTACGACATCTGAGACTGAGAGGAATCGCCATACCAGCAGCGAAAGGGAAAAGCGCAGAATTCATTATTTATATTATTATGACTTCCTTCATCTTCGTTTTAACTAAAATCAAGTAACATATTTTTAAGGCATCATCATCATCAGCCTATAATGTCCCACTGCTGAGCACAGGCCTCCTTTCACAAATGAGAGTGAAAGGGAATGGGCAGATACTCCACCACGCGTGCCCACTGCGGAGTGGTGGAGGTGGGCTAGTGGTCTACCTACTGTTGGAATTTTTCAAGCCGCCTAGAAGGCATCCAACTAGCTTAACGACCATCACAATTAAGTGATAACCGGGACCAACGGCTTTACGTGCCTTCCAAAGCACGGAAACGCTCGATATGAAATACCACAAGACGGTTACCCATCCAGGTACCGACCACGACAGACGTAGCTTAACTTTGCCGATCGATTAAGAACGACTAATCATTTTTTTTTTTTTTTTTTTTTTTTTTTTTATGCTACACCACGAGCGCTTCTTTTAAGGCATGTAATTGATTAATTACCTAAAATTTCAAGACGACCAAATAAACCAGAACTTCCGTCACTGTATAAAGCCCTTCAAACAATCCCTGTACCGAGCGGACAGACGTCAATCGAACGCTAACCTAAGGCCACTGCTAATGTAGCGACATCTTAGCCGTTGTGCCTACCATCGGAGAATGAGCGAGAAGCTAACAAAAGCATATCTTATTTGTGTAGACTTTTATTTTTATTACTATTGTGCCTGTGTTATATCAAAATCTCATCGTGTTTTTTTAAGCGATGATGTGTCCAAAAATTTTAGGAGGGAACTAATTCTCAAGTGCAGCTGCGGGATCACATATAGGTGCTAGCAGGTACTCGTTCAACACGAGAGCCCGCCCCCTCTCTACAGCGCAGATGGTGACCACCGTGGGGTTTTAGCCGGTAAAAGTCCGGCATAACCCGACCCCCGGGCCGATAGGGTATCCTATAAGGATTTCCCCACGAAAAAAAAAAAAAATAGGTGCTAGAAGACAGATTTTCAACCACATTACCCAGCAAGGGTACTGTGTCACTGTATGTTTGTGATGTCATGGACGTGGGCCTCGACTGAAAACCAGCGCGAGGGTTAGTTACTCTTACTAACCTGAGCATATTGCTGAGTCGAGACCTATTCCTGGCATTACGCAACATTGCGTTTTTGTGTAGTTTTTAATTGGTTGTGCTGTTTTTTTTTATTCTTATTTTTTTGTTATTACTACAGTCTTAAATGTAATGTTGTGTGTTGTCATGAATAAATGTTTTTTCTTTCTTTCTTTCTTTCTATTACAAAGTACGTTGCGTACTATGTTCGTTTGTAGGTATCCACGTTCACCTACAATAAGAGTGAAAAATAATAATTGTGTGTAAATATCGCGCTTTTGTTCTTCAACAATTCTATTGACTGGTCTGTTGGCGTGGTTGGTTAACATTCGACCTATGGTGCTGTAGGTTGTGAGTTCGATTCCCACACATGTCCTCAATCTGGGTGTAATTATGTATATTAAATATGTATTTACAAAGAAAAAATAGTATGTGTATTATCAGTTGTCTGATTTCCATAGTACAAGCACTGATTAGTCTGGGATCAGAAAGCCATGTGAGGGGAATGTCCCAGGATATTTATTGTATTCTACTCCATTCTACTTTTACTGTTCTAAATCTCTTTGAGCTCGCTTTACCCTGCTCGCCATCAGTCAGACACTTGCCTCGAACTCGCTAACGCGTTGCCATGACAAGCTAATTTGTTGACGCGTGTGAAAACTTAATTGCGGTTTGGGACGCGGTCGCTCAATGTGAAGGTGTACTCAGATTGATGAGCACAATACGGCCGTTTTGTAATTGACAGATAGCGTAAATATTTGTTTAAAAGGTAAATGCCCTTTATCCCTTTTGTATATTTACAGACATGTTCCAAATTCAAATTCATTTAACAAACTGACACTACATATCTTAAACTAAATAATAAACCAATAACTAAAACTAAAGAAAGCTAACAAAATTATAACAGAAAAAAAAAAAAAAAACGAGCGCGTTGATGTCTTTTATATGCACCTTGACCCTTTTATATCAAGCAATGAAAAATTAACATTCCAAATAACGTATTGATTTAAACTATACATTATAATCAGTACACATAATCAAAGCCTCTTATTTTTCTAATAAATCATTCGTATAAGATTGGCTGTCAACATTGACAAATAAAAATTGCGAAGTAAACATGAATGAATTATGATATGTTTTCATTATACTTAGTCCATAATGAAAAAATCTATTTGACGTTTAAGAATGTCAAATAAAAATAAACCTTATTGGTATAAGATAAAGTTAATTTATACCATCATACATTAACCATTGATTTTACAGATAAACCTTATTAAAATGAGAATAAAGATCATTTTTCTTTAGCATTCTTTAACGCAAATGTATATTTATATAATGGACAAGGTATAATCCTACCTATCAATGGTTATTGAAACAGTATGTCTGATGATTGAGTCATCAATTTTAATTATAATACATTCGCATTCATAATGTCAATATGAGTGTAGGTTCAATCAGTCTTATATGTAGTTGTAACCATGGATGTAACAAGTAAAGATTAATTCAATGCTACGATAAATCACTATTTTTCGGCAAACAAGACTTACGCCCCACCTAGTGGTAAGCGGTTACCGTAGCCATATGGACGCTTGCAACACACCAAGCATCACTCGCGCGTTACCGACCCTTCCTCCATCCCCGACGAGCTCTGGCGACCTTACTCACGCGCAGGAACACAACATAAAGTTATTTGGCTGCGGTATTCTGTAAGGTGGAGGTACTTCCACAGTCGAGCTGCTCTTTGAGCGAATAAACGCTAAGCTTTACCTCTTTTAAAATTTTTACTTAACTACGTGCTACTAGTTTAAATGACTGTTACTGCGGCCTTAAGGGTAAACATCAGTTACGAGGCTTTTTTTTTTCATCGGGTTCTTCAAAACAGGCGTAAATAAAGCTTTAAAGAGCTTTATTGCCTGAAGGAAAAACCGTAATGTGGAGCTTATCCTAATGGTCCGCAGTATTGCTTAGAGATAGATTATAGGACAGAGAATGGTATATATATACCATATTTTTTACATAATAATACATCAGTGTGCTTAGTGCGAGTTTCACCGATTCGATCGCGTTAACGTTAACTCTAATTTGTATGGCATTGGACTAGCTCCGTTTAGCGGCAATTGGCGGCGCCTGGTTCCCCTTCTGGTATATAGACTCTCTATAAAGTAACAGCGCAAAATAAATTACTCAAAAATGTATACCAAAATTTTGCTTCCCAAGTTTATTGAATTAAAATCTATAATCAACGTGTCTCCGCTCAATGAGGCTCCGCTCAATCTTTTAACGTCACTTGTGTGTAATATTATTATAAAATTCTCTTGTCACAATGTTAGTTACCTTACTCCTCCGAAACAGCTTTACTGATTTTTACCAAATTTTATATGCATATTCAGTAGGTCTGAGAATCGGCTACTATCTATTTTTCATACCCCTAAGTGATAAGGGTAGGCACCACGCGAACGAAGTCGCGCCGGTCAGCTAGTATTATTATAAAATTTCCTCTTTCGCGATATTTGCGCCTAGTACTAAAAAAGTCGTGTACGTTTATGGATAAACCGTTTCCATTAAGCCGGCTTTTCACTATGGGATATAATATAATAATTTACTTCTTGAGATATAATATTTTATCGCTCGTCATACATTTTGTCGAAAAAATATTTATAATGTGGGATGTAATATAGAAAAATATATGAGCGATAAAAAATTACATCTCAAAATGTAATTTATGTTATATTTTATCCCTTAGTGAAAAGCCGACCTTAGATTACAGTACGCTACATTAGATTACGTAATTTAATTACAGTACCTACTGTTCAAAGTCAGTCACATATAGATACTTCATACAACTGCAATAATAAATCTACTCTACACAGCGTAAATTTTCATACTTCCTAATTTTTAACAGACTTCAAAAAAAGGAGGAGGTTCTCAATTCGGTTGTATTATTTTTTTTATTTATGTTTGTTACCTCAAAACTCCGTCATTTATTAACCGATTTGGAAAATTATTTTTTTGTCTGGAAGGGTACACTTCCCGTTTGGTCCCATTGTTATCAGATCAGGATTTGATTACTTTTTAGTGTAGTTTGAAGTCGGTTTAAGTTTTTTGTAAAACAGTCCAATTATTAAATCAAAAACATTGATGATATCATCATATTTTTGTGGTACTACCCGTGGTACTACCGCTCTGACCTTTATTTCGTAACACATATTTTTTATTAAAACAATTGAAAGTGATAACTGAGTACTTGATTTTAAGGTCATGTCATGAATTTTGTATCGGTATGCCTGATTGATGAATGAATAAATTGTCTGACTTCTTACATTAATGTTAACATGTGTAAGTGTGTTCGTTTGTTGGGTAATTTTGATTTCTTGTTTGGATATACAAATCGTACAACTTATTTGTTTTTGATAAATGTATAGGGGCTATATGTATAATATAACGACAACTGCAATAAGATATTATAAAGAATTTAATTTTGGCCAGGATTGCATTGCAAAGAACAAACAAATAGATTTCACACACAAAAGTTGATTTATGCTAAATATCCTGGGACATTCCTCACACACGGTCATCTGATCCCAAACTAAGCTGAGCTTGTACACACGGCTACAGATCAAGCTATACATTTCCAGTATAAGCTGATCTCGCATTGTATATATTTCCGTACAATGGGAGGTCAGCTTATACTAGAAATGTATAGCTTGATCTGTAGCCGTGTGTACTATGGACACCAAATAACTGATATTATACCTGCATATACTACTTTTTATTTGTAAACTCATACATAATTACACCCAGACTCAGGGCATACAGACATGTTCATGCACGCAAATGCATGTCCTGTGTGGGAATCGAGCCCACGACCTGCGGCGCGAAAGGTGGACTCTTAACCAACTGGGCCAACTGGCCCGTATTAATCAACGCTATGTGTATGCAAAATAAAATAGCAGTTTTAACAAAAAAAACAATACTTTGAACTCCCACAATTTCGTCATTGGATAATACAAATATTTAAATAGCGAATAGTACACGACAGTAAATAAACTAAATAAAACAATATTTCTCCTTTAAACATTATTGTTTCTACACAAACAGTTTACATAAAAGCGTTAAATTAAATATAATCTAGGCATTATTCGTTCGAGGGAACTAGATTTCTAACACAGTTTTAAGTTTTATTTCCTTGTTAGGGTGTGACTTTACAAGAACATAAATGTCCCAAATGTTGTTCAGTGCAATAAAACGGTGTGACGGATAATTGAATCTATGTTTAACATGATAAGATCATATTTCAATCGTAAATTGAAAATCCAATTTCTAATTGGATTTTTTTCATATTTTGATAGGATCTCGAAAACTATATTTTAAGCGGTTACCGTAGCCATATGGACGCTTGCAACACACGAAGCATCGCTCACGCGTTCCCGACCTTTCCCCCTCCCCTATGAGCTCTGGCGACCTTACTGACGCGCAGGAACACAACTTTGCACAACATAAAGTTATTTGGCTGCGGTATTCTGTAAGGTGGAGGTACTTCCCCAGTCGAGCTACTCTTTGAGCGAATAAACGCTATGCTCTACCTCTCTCAAAATTAACGTAATTAAACGTAATTAAATATTACGTAAGATGCTGTAATTTAGATTCAATATTACCCTTAATTTATAATTATTTTATGGTGGGTCCACGCTACGCGAACCGAGCACGTGCCGAGCCTGTATTCGTTCGTTCCTCGCGATGTCAAGTGTGGAAATACAACGAGCCTACAACACGAGCGTGATGCGAATCCCTGCAGGGCGCGGCGGGGCGCAGTCGAGCGCGAGCCGGACGCTCGTTCGTGGCTCGCAAGTCCGTCCATGCTACGCGATCCGTGCTCCACGTGTGCTCGGCTCGTGCTCGATTCGCGTAGCGTGGACGCACCATTATACAATTACCCCCTTACTCATAAAGCGGGGGGTTAATAATTTGTTGCGTCTAGTTGTAATTTGACAGCAATATTGCACTATAAATCTCACTACAAAACTAAGTGTTTTTATTATTATTATACAGAACCCTACGTGTTCGACTCTAATTCACATTTGGCTGGTTTTTATAATATACACTGATCGCAGAGAAAAAATTTTTTTACTATAAATTAAATAAAAAAATTGACGTTTGCCTTTCAGAATAATACTTATATTTAGACAAGTATTTGATCATTATAAATATTAACAATACACTTCAACTTAACCATCGAACGCTCTCAACAATTCGAATCTTTTATTGTCTCGATTCGTACGCGTGTCGTAATCGATTGTATCAATCGATATATAAAAATCATTATTTCCGACCTTACCCAATGAGTTAATTGTTGTCGGAATAGCTTACTGACAATTAATTTAATTATATATGTTGTAAATATGTTATTTGGTCGTATAATTGCGTGGACTACCGAACGAAGGGAGGCCATTGTGGGTAATAAAAATTTAGCTGAGAATGAGCCCTTGTTATCTTTAAGTGCCACTAAATACTCGAAATGTACATTTATAACTTTATGTTTGTTTAATTTTAGTGATCAATGGCAACAAGATATACAAGGCTAGGTGTGTTCTTAAAAATATATATTGCTTTTATTAAAAAAATAATTAAAAAGTAATAAAAAACTTTGTTAGGTAAGCATGCTGTCGATGAAGTAATTTATATTTATAAACGAGATTTTCGCCCAGCGCGGTTTTGTATTTTCCTATCTTAGTGCACCTCTAGGATAACCTCTCTCGTAATATAAAAAAATAAAACAAAAAACTGCTATATAGAAGTTTATACTTATTAGATAGATTGCTTTTAAAATTGAGATTTGAGGTGCCATGGGATCACAAAATATGAATCTTTTGTTATTGGTCCCAAACAATGCTCTCAATTTTTTTTAAGCATTGGCGATCAAACACACGGCCCTCCTGATGGTAAGCAGTAACCGTAGCCCTACTATGGACGCCTGTGATGCCAGGAGTGTTGAATTACAAGGAACGCTTGCAACAGCCAGGTAATCACTCACGCGTTACCGATCCATCCGCCTCCCCCATGAGCTCTGGCAACCTTACTCTTGCGCAGGAACACAGTTGGTATTTGGCTATGATTTCTGTAAGATGAAGGTACTTTGCCAGTCGAGGTGCTCTACCTGTCTTGCTATGCTCTACCTCTATTGTATCTCGAGTATCTACGTCCTTCGCATTAGGCAGTGCCCTTTCTATCAGTTAATCAGTGTTAGATTAGTTTTGTACTGTAGAGATATCCTGGGACATTGTTGGTTTGTCACTGTTTATAACAGTGTCAAACCAACAACAACAACAACAAGAGTAATGCCAGATTAATTTATTGTGGTTTTAAATAAATATTGAATGCAATGTATGCTTTCATTTCACTTAAATTTGCAAATCTACAAGAAAACTGCATACAAAATGATTCATTCAGGAATGAGTAGTAATATAACAATAATATAATCGAAATCAAAATGATTGCTATTTTTCGTTGCATTACCAATTATTATATACAATTTAAGATTGGCTTTAGTATTATTTCTAGAATTACACATTCAAGGTTCGAACAATAATATAGACATAAAACGCAGGCAACTATGTTTATTAAAATAATATTCAATTGTAAAACAAGTATCTATGTAGGTAATAATGGTGAACAAACGTAGCAATAAATCTCTTTGGGTGTGTATGGATGTCTTTGCACAAAGACGCGCGTTATGTAGTGGCAGAACAGTTGACTAGAACTGTTTCATTTAAAGGAAACGGGCTTGTTATCTGGAAACTATTCTGGAAAGTTTTGACTTCCTGTAGTTTGATTTGACTTCCAAAGGATAAAAGTGATGTTAAAAGATACCTACTTATTTACTTAGGTATTTTGCATTTAATACTTTCACTGTTTGAAGATCCGCGCGGGCGAGGAAAAAAAATAGAAATCAATTGTTATTTTTTAACCGCAAGTCAAGGGATTGACGTTATAATACTTAAAAAGTATTATTAAAAACTAGTCCAACGTTAGTAATCCAATAATAATAATAATAAATATCCTGTGACATACTTCACATACGGCTATCTAATCAAAAACTAAGCAGAGCTTGTACTATGGAGACCAGAAAACTGATATATTACATTCTACTTTTTGTTTGTAAATACATACTTAATATACATAATTACACATGTTCATGCACACAAATGCATGTCCTAGGTGATAATGGAATCCACGCCCTGTGGCGTGATCGATACAAATCTAATAAACCTCTGTAATAAGCGCGGTTTCTCTGTCAAACAACCATCGAATGGTTGTGCTTACAGTATAAAAGCCTACCGTACGAGCTTGTATCGAACCTTGACCCACAATGGGTCTTACATGTAATCCAATACAGCCTAATAATAATACTAGTTGCGTACATATGTAGCTCTGGTCGAACGGGTGTGTAAGTACACGGAAAATTGACCTGAAGTTTAAGGATTAAGGTTTTGATGGAGTGTGATAGTAGTCGCTTAGACGCAAGTGTTTTTAGGCTTCAATGTGTCTATAAATGGGGGATATCATGTCTAATCATTGGACCATAATCTGCTTAGATATAAACATTTTTAGGTGAGGCTTTTACGGCCAGATGAAGGAAGAAATGGTGTGTGTAGTAAGGTTTCATAATAACGACAAGTTCCTAAGAGTACTAATTAGTACGACTCCTCTCTTTTTCGAGTTGACTATTCCTGTTGGTTCCTAGACTACTTTAACAGGGTCACTTAATTACGCTAACTTTATTATGTATAAATAAATAAGTTTTTGTATATAAGAACTCATTCAAAGTCAACGCCTTTTATCCAGTTTAGACCTTGTGTAGAAATGTATGGAGGTCAAAGCTACTAAATCAGAAATCAGCCTTCAAATGAGAAGAACTGGCAAGAAAATCAGCAAGGTTACATTTTTATATATGTGGTTTCTATAATGCCCTCATATTTTGAAGGGTAAACCCATGACGAATGTACAAAAACACAAGCCTATGTAAATAATTATAGCTATTAGTTAAATGCGTTCGTCTACACCTGTCGCCAAGTCCGCAACAAGTCGCCAAGTCCGCAACAAGTCGCTAAGTAATTTTCTACCTATTTTAAAATTCAAATTAATGTTAATGTGACACAGCGCTTTGGACGCTAATTGGATTAACATCTGTACACGCATACATTTATTTATATAATATATATTTTCAATATATCTTTGCGATATATTTTATAGTATACTATTACTATTACTATGGCTATTAAGTCTTACTTTTTTAGATTTACAATTATTAAGTAATTTATGAATGTCTGTTTCGTGTGTATGAGAGAATAATTGGACTGTTTTACAAAAAACTTAAACCGACTTCAAAGTACACTAAGAAGTAATCAAATCCTGATCTGATGACAATGGGACCAAAGGGGAAGTGTACCCTTCCAGACAAAAAAGAATTATCCAAATCGGCAAATAATGACGGAGTTATGAGGTAACAAGCATAACAAAAGAAAAAAAAAACAGCCGAATTGAGAACCTCCTCCTTTTTTTGAAGTCGGTTAAAAATAAATTCTGATATACTTATAACTCATTTTTTAAACATTCAGCTTATTATTTTCCACATACTGAGTACGCAAACATGTTACATGATATAAGTATAACTACGATGAAAAGAAAAACCTAACCACAGCTAAATTTCTAACGTCCCTTAGACACCAATCGACACTGAAATCAAACCAACTTAACGAAAGTATTTAAATATGCACATACATTATTCCACAGTCCGCAGTGCACAGACACGTTCCTAAACACAAAACGGTCACAATTATCAGCTAAGTGTAATTATATCTAATTATACAACAATTGTAAACACAAGCGAACAATTGCGATATCCCGATAATGGGCCGCTAAGTGTTGGTGCTCCTTCCACTGTAATGATACGTTGATGTATCACGGTATATCACGTATTACTGATGCATCTGTGTTTCTAGGTTATTTGTGTTTTGGGCTGTGTTAGTATTGTGTTTTATTTACTTTTGATAAACATAAAAACCCGTTTGTAATAAAAAAAATGGATAATAACGATGATCCTAATAATAATAATATATTTCATATAGTTTGTATGGATGTGGGATAGGGGGTAATTTTTATCATCACATTGCATCCATAGGCTACGGTAACCACTTACCACCAGGCCTGCCTTATGCTTGTTTTGTTCCCTTAGTGGTATAAAAAAAGGTGGACAATCTGTCTTCTGATATAAAAACAAACAATCGTTTTCGTATCAAAAATATTTTTTTCTACGATCACTTATGCTGCGTTCCATACTGCATGCTCGTACACGTGTTTGGTCTGAAAGGTCATCATTATTTTTGGTCTATTAATGAGACTAGGTGTGGTTTAACAAAAAAGTTCAAATACAAGTTTTGTTATATCTTAAACGTCTCTGATTAGTAATTATTTTTTTATATAAAATAATACATGCTCATTAAAATGTGCCTAATTACTATATTAGGATATGAGTGAGTTTTCTAAGAAGACTAATAGTGATAAATAAAAAGCTACTCATTTGACACCAGGAAGCCAATGCCATAAATTATTGAAAGTTTTAGTACGAGCCGAAATTGAAGTTGTTTTTTTTTTATTTGAGTCTTATGCATGATGTGATGATGAATAATTAATATAGAAATAAAGATGACTATCTATTAAGTTTTTTCAATCAATATTTTATTAACAATTCTACACTATGTGTACGAATAGTGACGAATACCTAAGTCATACAATATTTCTGCGCTTCACTGGAATCTTAAAATTCTCAAGAACATCTCGGAAGAATTTACTTTCTATAAAAAAAAAACACAACTTGAGAACTTTTTGAAGTATAAAATTGACTACAGTTTTACGTATATATCAATAACACAAAATTTATTTTACATTCAAATTGTACTTAATAGGATTATTGTACAAACATAGAGCCACTATTATATAGCAACTAGCTTTAGCCCGCGACTTCGTCCGCGTAGTTTTTTTTTTTTCTAGATATGAATCATTGTAACAATATAGAGCTTTGTTCATGCCTATTGCTCGCCACTACGTGTGATATTTTACATAAGTTCAGGTACATTGAGAGCTTTCATGCGAGCATGCCACATACAACTGAAACAGTCCTGCCACAAATAAACTGTAACAAATATCAGAGTTTTACCCTGTGACTTATTAATAGCCATCGCGAAACAAACCTTGATAAGGAACTGTAAACTTTTAAAATAAACGAAGGATTTGGGATCAATTGTATATGCGGCACGAAGACTGTTTCTCCTCTGGCAGAACCAGTTAATATTTTGGCCTCAATAACATTGCGGCGGAGAGCTGTTACTTGAAGTCTAGTTCCACAGCACAATTTTGGAGGCCGTATATTTCTAATCAATATGACAATTTCTGTAGGGTCGGCAACGCATGAGGTATACCTAAAGTGACCGCTTACCATCAGGCGGGCCGTATGCTTGTGTGACACCTTAGTATTAAATTTAAATATGAAATAATAATTTAAAAATTGCCCGTAGCAGACGGACAGATCAACGGGCGGAGATCTATCCAAAAGTTCCTCAAACTGCTGAGAAAGCTGAGATTTTTTTTTTCTCGTGGCAGACAGACAGATAGATGGGCGGCAGTAGGCTTCTTAATAACATGATACACGTGTACATTATTTTTACTTCAATACAAAATTGTGTGAATGAACAACTTAAATACAAAATTTCATCCCACTTTACACCCCTTCAAGGATTGAAATTCGAAAAACGCGATATAAGTTCCGTTAGCCATGTAGCCGAAATAATATTTTTTTTGATTTTTACTCCGAAAATAAAGAACTTCAAATTCAAAATGTTATCCCCCTTATGAGTTCAAATTCCAACAACACAGATATTCGTTGCGTTAGTTTCCAACTATAAGCTTAAATAATAAATTTAGTATACTTCCATACACAATGTTCACCTTTTTTACCCCTTCGGGGTCGGAATTATCAAAAACACTGAGGCATATATACATTAATTTTCAATCATCAGCCTAAACACAAAATTTGAAGGTCCTAAATTCGAAACTGATGGACTTTCATACAAACTTCCATCCCCTATACTGTGGAAATGAAGGACTTTCTTTCATATACAACTTAATCCCCCTTTTTCCACCTTCGGGGGTGGAATTATCATAAACGCTGAGATAACTTTACATTAATTTTCAATAGTCATCCTATACACAAAATTTGAAGATCCTAACTTCAAAACTGACGGACTTGCATTAAAACTTTCATCCCCTATTTAACCCTTTAGGGGCGGAATTTCCAAAAATCCTTCCTTACTGGATACCTACACTGTATAATAATACATTTAGTTAAGTTTATTGTGGAATTGAAGGCCTTGCTTACCCAACTTCATCCCCTTTTTCCACCTTTGGGGGTGGAATTATCACAAACGCTGAGACAACTTTACATTAATTTTCAATCGACAGCCTAAACACAAAATTTGAAGATCCTAACTTCAAAACTGACGGACTTGCATACAAACTTTCATCCCCTATTTTACCCCCTTAGGGGTGGAATTTCCAAAAATCCTTCCTTACTGGATACCTACACTGTATTATAATACATTTAATTAAGTTTATTGTGGAATTGAAGGCCTTGCTTACCTAACTTCATACCCTTTTTTCCCCCTTTGGGGGTGGAATTATCACAAACGCTGAGACACCTATAAATTAATTTTCAATCGTCAGCCTAAACACAAAATTTGAAGATCCTAACATCAAAACTGACGGACTTTCATACAAACTTTCATCCCCTATTTTACCCCTTTAATTTTCAAAAATCCGTTCTTAGCGGATGCCTACGTTATAACAACTATCTGTATGCCAAATTTCAGCCCAATCGGTTCAGTGGTTTGAGCTATGCGTTGATAGATCAGTCAGTCACGGTCTCCTTTTATATATACAGATTATATCAACCATAGTCTCCAGTTTATAAACGATCACTTAACGAGTGCAGCCGTTGCAGGCGCGCCGATATCGTCGCGTCTCAAAATGTACCCTGATATTATACAATTATGTACTATGAACTACTATTTATAAAGTTTATTTTTGTTACTTACGTGCTTTTTTATTATAGACAATATAGACGGGATCTTGAATGCAATTTGCAAACAAAAAGGTGACGGTTACTCTGTGAGAGGCGTTGCAGTAAAGGTATTTATTATATTTGAATTCTACAGTGAGGAAGTAAAGTTTTATGAGAAAATTGTAGCACGATATTAAGATACTGTTCTTGCGTAGTTGGCTACTTAGAATCTATTTCATAAGTAGTTTGGAGAACTAGTTGTATGTTCATGTTCATGTAACATATTCTGTCTTATTACAAAATATGAGATGGTTTAAGCCAAGTCTAGTCTAATACCCAGGTTTTAAAATAGCCCTAGCCAGACGCGCATCTTTTTAATAACTCTTATCTGACACTGTTTTGAATTCAGCGAAAGAGCATGACGTTTTCTATAGAAAATATTCCGCTGACTTCAAAACAGTGTCAGATAAGAGATTTATACTTTTTTGTGTAGGTACTTTGAAGGCGGTAAAATTTTTTGTTAAAATGTTAATGTTTGTGATGGATATATTTAAAACCTGGGTTATGCTAGTCATGCTTTAAACCATCTCAAGTAATAAGGGGGATTGTGCTTGCTATTTTCGACCGCATTATCACTTACTCACACGGCACCAACGACAGAATAAATGATAGATAATATTTTTATTTAATAATGTTATATTAGCTATTTAGGTATAAAAATCCAAAAGATACAATAATCCTAACAAATATTATAAATGCTAATGTGAGTTTGTTTGTTTGTTTGTTACGCCTTCACGCCTCAGCTACTCAACGGATCATCATGAAATTTGGTATGCAGATAGCCAATGATATGGAGAAGGACACAGGGTACTTTTTATCCCGGGAACGCGTGTGAAACCGCGGGGGACAGCTAGTACAAAATAAACCGAGATTTATGAACACTTTCTACATTATAAAATATCCATATATATATGGACGTATGTTATTACATGCGATCAACTATCACAAAGCGATTCTTCACAAGAAGTGAAGCCTCGCTGCATTAAAACCGTATCTACATTTGCATCGGTACCGGTATTACAGATCAATCATGCCCCACTTGTAAGCTAATTAGGCATAAGAAAGAAGCGGCGAACATCGCGTAGTTCCCATGGTGGTATGCAAAAATTGTTGAGAAAATACCAAAGGGTGCAATGCGTTGTGCGTGCTCGATAATTCGCAGGCAGCATATGTCTGTAATTTCAGCATTTATACCGATAAGACTGGGAGTTGTAATTGTCAGAAATGGGCGTTATGCTTCGTAACAGCGGGTGGCTTAATGTAGCATAAGCCTTATGGTTTAAACTGAATTCCAGATAAATTAGGGTTGGTGTAATTTTTAATTTTATCGAAATATCTTTCAATATATATGTCACTTATATTTATAACAGTAATCTTGTTAAAATATCATAAATTGAAGCTAGTTATCGGTAGCATAAAAAAAGCTATATCTAACAACGATCATAAAACAAAAATTCCTAACAAGCATTGAAAACCCAAAGAGCTATCATTGAGAAGTAAATTCTGCCAGCGAAATCATATGCAAACTGCGTTTCCCACGATCCGTGGACAATCGAACGTTTATCGAGTCGCCAGTACCCCTATTCTACATCGATTATTCGAATTAATATTATGACATGAAAATGAAATCTAATAAAACTGGTTGCCTGCAATCGTTTTAACAATGTTGTGGACTGTCGATATGATCGTTCAATGACTAAATTAATCGTGTGACAAGAGATAATCTTGCCATTTGAATTGGTTTACCATTACTAATCACCGCAGTTTAGGTACTATAGTAACAACCGAAGAAGAAAACTGTTGACCCTGAATTACAAAAGGGTTTATTATCAAATTAGTAATTTATTGATTCGAGTGTTCTTTTGAGCGTTCTGATCGAGGATTACACTAAATTTTTTTTTTTTTTTTTATTCTTATCTTATATAAACCTATTTAAATTAATGCGCACTACGTACATAACAGTTAGTTGCTAGACAATATTAGTATCCAAATACACATTATTTAGATAATATCCATTAAACTTCGACGTCCAGTCCAGTTTAAATATCTTATTCATAATTCAGCTACCGTCGTCTTATCTTAAATTCAACACTTCGATTTTATTTATTATATTCATTTTAACTATAATATTTTAAGTGTTTCTTATCTAGCCAACAAATATTTATTCATGGCACTTTAACATTTCACAGTGTTTAAAATATTACCTGTGATTTTAATAATAGGTATGCTAAATTTAATTTCTTTTAATCTTTTTGACCTTGAGGCTTCGCTTGTTGCAGTTTTATTTGGCGACTGCAATTATGTTTATTTTTTATTGTTATATTTAGTAGGTGATTAGCAAACAGAGGACCGATTGCATTAATAAAAGCCTTGCCACGTATATTTTGATGTCTAATGACATGATAACAAGCAGTGTAGTTGTTTATTTATGTGCAGACTCTTTTTACTTTATTTCCTAAGTACCTACCAATTCAATTTATTTCAATTTTGATTTTTCTTTCGTTTAGTTCATATTTGTTGTTTTTTCTTTGATTTAGATTGTAATGGTATATGAGTTATGATTTTATATACCTTATAATCTATTCACACAATTTATGTGGCATATTATCCTGGGACATTCCTCACACACGGTCATCTGATCCCAAACTAAGCAGAGCTTGTACTATGGAAACCAGATAACTGATATAATACATAATATACAACTTTTTGTTTGTAAATACATACTTAATATACATAATTACACCCAGACTCAGTGCTATATTATGTGCTAATAACGAATTAAAAAATATCGTGTAGAATATTTACGGAATACGGACGTAAGGATGCAGATGAAGAGTATAGTGCGATACGCGGGAGTCGGCAGTCCCGGGGGAATGTCGGCGAAATGTGGACGAGCTGGGTTCACATGACAACGCGAAATTTTGCCAAGTTGGGTTTACTCTTTCTGGCGAACTAGTCTCTTAATGGCGGCTGCTTGTGTAAGGATGTTAGACAAAGTTTGATAATATAATATTGAGAAAAAAAATGCCATTATAAAATTATGTTGTATGGTTCGGGAGCTGCATATGAGCCAGCTCCATTATAGGTTTTATATACAAAACTGCCGACTGCGTAGTATAAAGAAATAGATTATGAAAATACAGGCCAAATTAAAAATAGCTAAAGACAAATCAGTATAGATATTGCACTTGAACAGGCAAACATTCGTCAGTGATTCATCATGCAAACATCACAATTCCGTGGTTTTTCTCAGGCATGTGAACCCAGCCGACCGGTGCGGTGCGCGGGCGCAGGCGCGGTGGCGTGCGATGCGGGCGTGACACAACCCGACTTGGGTTCGATTCCCTGCAGGCACCATTAGGACCAATAACCATCAGTCGGTAGCCAGACCTCGGCCCGCTAATTTTCTCTAATTTTCCTATCAAAACCGAAACGTATTGTTTTTTTTACCAGTAGCGTCGTCCATAACTGTTTCCAATCGTGGGAACATCGGTTTCTTATTACGTAATTATCGGGTTTTGCATGGTTTCTTTACGTTCAAGGCTGTGTTTTGATATTTGCGTGCATGTGTCGATATTCGGTGAGAAATTCGACCTTGCCGTAACGCGATAAATTGAGCTTGAAGGAGATAATCTTGTACGCTTGTAAATGCACTCGTGTTAGTTATCATGGCAAGTAACTTCGTTATAGAATGTACAAGGTTGATTAAAAAGGTTATTAATTGCTTTGGGAACGTGTTAGCTTAAAATATTGTGACGACACCAAAGAGATCTTGTAGCACCCGAGAGCTCAAAAAAGTTTAATTTACGTATTCACATATTGTTGTGTCTGATGAACAAATATTCGTTTATATCTCCTTTTTTTGCGGAAATTGCAAAGTAAATTTTGAATCAGGTAGGAACTTGTATTGCTTTGGGATCTGTTCTTGGGGTCAGACTGAGTCCAGTCACATATTATAGTTACACGCAAATCATCTCATCAAAAGCTGTCAAATTAACGTCTGTTTCGTCGATTTCATTATTCATATTGAAATATATTTCAACATTATGCGATAAAGTACCAGTAAAGCCAGCTTACTCGAAGGAGGCGCGAGCGCTGGGAGTGGCTGATAGATAACTGCTAGATATTAATTTAAACACGGTTTGTTAGTGATGCCTGAGCGAGGAGTGGCTATGACATGTTCGAGACATGTTTTAATGGTACTTCGATTTTATGTTTCTTGCCCTTGTCAAGTGGGATGTTCTTTCGTTATTTCTGTCTTTATGTAGAATCACATGATGTTAATTTGAGACGGATTAGCAAGGGCAGCAGTCTTAGGGCCCTGTCTCTTAATTTTTGAAAATATTTAAAAAAAATTAATGCGCTTCCAATCAATCTATATACTCTAGATTTGAATTAATTTTCACTAAATCCAGAGCAACTGTCTGGTTTAGTTGAAGGAAAATAATTATTCAAAATTTTAGAATGATCAGCCTACCAAACTTGTGTTGCAGAGTTCATTCTCTTCTTAGCAAATGCAACCTTCCGAACCGGTATTAGAGTATTAGAGACAGACTTTTCATAAGTGCCTGCGATTCTAATGTCTATTGAATAAATGATTTTGAATTTTGAATTCTTGGCAGCCAGTATTTTCTTTGAATAAAAAACTGCCACCCTGTATTTCTTCCCAAGTAAGTAGTTGCAAGAAACTTATGTAAATTACGGTTTAAAATATGTGTTAGGAATCCTCTGGAACTTGAATGTGAACTGGCACAGTGAACTTTGAATGAATGACGGATTTATTGTAGTTTATTGTACATTTTAGAAAAATAACCTTTTTTCTCTATTATATAGAAAACCATACTGTAAAAGGTAACCGCAAAGCAATTGGCACTTCTAAAACCATGGAAATATCAACACAGTCACGAAATATTTTGAACCATTTTTACCGAAACATTGCCCTGCAGTGAGTCACTAATTTGTGTAAAATAATGCCCTACCTTGTTGGAAATAATTGGATTTCCTCACGTAGACACAAACGAGGGCCATAAGTTGGAGCTGCGAGAGCCTCTGCCTCGTGGAAGGAGGCAGCGGCAGCAGGTCTCGAAGGTTGGCGATCTCTGCGTTGATGAGGTCGCGACGGAGCTTGCTCGCGCCTTTTGTTGATTTGCCCTGGTCGAACCTGGGGATCCAAAATAAATTACAGGTAAGTACTAGACCTAAATCTTAGAAGATTTTATAAAGGAGGGTTGGCAGCTACTGTAGAAGTATAGTAGACAAATTTAAGTAGCTTTCATCATCATCATCAGCCCATAATGTCCCACTGCTGAGCACGGGCCTCCTTGAGGGTGAAAGGGAATGGGCAAATACTCCACTTCACATTCCCACTGCGGACTGGTGGAGGGTGGCTAGCGGTCAACCTACAGTTTTAGTTTTCAAGCCGCTTTGTAGGCCGCCAACTAGCTTAACCACTATCAAAATTAAGTGATAGCCGGGACTAACGGCTTTACGTTGCTTCCGAAGCACGGAAAACGTTCGAGTTGAAATACTACAAGGTGGTCACCCATCCGGAAAAAAAAGTTTTACAAAAAAAAAAAACATAAGCATCTTACAAAAAGAAGTGAAACCCACCAAAAACATTTTCATGTAAAATGTTGCCAAGACGGAACCATATGGCTCGCACTGTCAGATCTCATGTAGAGCCTAGCTTAAAACTCTACACGCCCTAACTCTACAAGCCCAACTTCACAAACTCTTCACACCGTATTCAAAATATGTGGCTTGGCCGTTTCGCTACTAAAAGATATATTGTATTACAGAAAAATAATTGACGATAAATAAATTTTTCACCTTACGCCCATGTGACGGTAGCGAAACGGCCAAGCCACATATTTTGCCTAAGGTGTAAAACATTTAATGATTTTCCGCTCACCATAATTCGCAAATTATTCAATTCAATCCAATCCTATTGAATTATATATATAATATAATTATAGACCTATGGTTGGATTTTGAGTGCAGTAATTGCCAATACCTCATTATAATTTATGTCTTGGAGGCAATTGAAAGATGCAGCCAGCAAAATAATATCGTACTATATACATACACCTACCTACGTACCTACCTAACTAAAACATATGTATAACTATAAAAGCAACAACAATACAATTCACGTAAGTATTTATATTCGTATAAAATTAGTTCCACCATTCGTAATCGTATTGATAGCAGTTGCCGGCAACATTTCAACCATTATTTTGAATCGATCGATAATTTTTATATATCGATAGTTTTTTATCGAATTAAAGTTAAATGCGAAATATTTCCTAAAGTTTTGAGCGGGCCTTGAGTTGTAATAGCAGTAATAGGTACGCGGTAAATAGTAAAGGTCATATTTTAGCAATTTACTTTTATTAAAACATTAATGGATTGTAAAATTGTAATTATAGGTATGGAATTTCCGGATATGCAAGCGAATAATATTGAATTAGGAAGAATTCAACACAAAAGTCTTGGTATCCTGGTGAAAATAAAACGTAATTAAATACCGAATAAAGTATAGGAAGTAAGAAAGTTGATCCTTGGGTATAAATGGGCGCACAATTAAATCAGGTTAGCACTACATAGAGCAGGAAATAGTACCCAGAAGAAAAAGTATTCCTAAACAGAGTTATTATCAGTAAAAGCATAGAAAGTGAAAGTTAATAGTTTCAAACTTTTTTTTTATACCAATAATTGGCATCAAGCATACGGCGCGCCTGATGGTAGGCGGCTACCGAAGCCTATGGACGCTTGCAACACCAGGGGTATCACTTGCGCGTTGCCGACCCTACAGAAATCTCTTCACACCATTTTTGAAGAACCCCATGCTGTACTCCATTATATAACTAAATCTTTGTATTGACTAGAGTTGCATTTGAACACTTATTTTCACTGATCACTGCCGAAACATACCATAAGGTACCTACTTGCCAACAGATTTTCAAGTTAAGGGTGTTAGCTATCCAGGTGAGTAGCACTTCAAAGTACCTACCCTATCATACAGAACTCAAAAAATGGCAATTTTTGTATATTTGTGTGCGTAAGTATCATTCTAATATCAAAGATAAGGAGCGAGTGTGAACGTGCATTTAACTCATTAATTACGTTGATATATCCATTCTTCAAGTGTTTCACTTTGAATGCGCCTGCGCACATATAGTGGTATTAGTATGAAATGGTACCTAAAGTTAAAATAAGTGAACAAAATGAAGGTGTGGATTTTGGTTGAAAATAAGAAAACAACATGTATCACAGAAATGGGATACGTGGAAAGTACCTACATTGGCTGATGGAGAAGAGTAAGAGTGGAGAGGAAAATGGCGTAGTTGAAAATAATGATGTAACTTACCGCCCTCATAAGGGTACAATACCAGTATGAAAGATGCTATCTAAACAAAAGAACAGCGATCGTTTTGCTTGTTTATTAAACAATCAATTATACAATATGTAAATTATGCATAGTTTATTAATCATCGTGCAATTTATTGCAATGGATGTAAAAACCACAAATATCAATAAATTAATGTAAATGCCAACTGAGTGATAATAAATGTTTTAAATATTTTATTGAAGCGTTTTATTTATTTTGATTCGCATTTATTCAGGGAAGTTGTTTGTTTGTTTATGTAAAACATAATTATTTATGTTGTTTTAATGAATGCATTATAATAAAACCGACAGTAAAACTGCCTGTTATTGCAGATTTTTATTTAAGTATTTTTTTTGGTTAGTAGGAGTCATAATTTACTTCATGCTCGTAGTATTAGAATATATTCTAATACGAAAATACAGAAACATGAATTAGAAGTAGCTAATAATAAATAGAAGAAATAATAAAACAAAAACAAATTTCAAATTAACATCCAACAACCTCGACAAAAAATTGAAGCATTCCTGTTAGAATATTTATTTATTTATATGTTTTTTTAATAATTGAAATTCCTTAATTTTTAAGTGTTTAAATATTAATAATAATTACCTCTCTCTAAAAATACGTAATAAAAAACAAGACCTAAACCACGGACCAATCCAAACCACACCGACAATGAAAGCATTAGTGCTTGCTCGTTTAGTGTAGGGCATATGGTTTGAACCTGCGACCTTACGGCCATAAGCTGTCCGTCTGAATATTCCACGGTCCTTGTTATTTTAGCTGATGGGATACTGGTTGCGATATAATGTGCCCTTTGCCCTAAGGAGGCTGCCAGCGGTAGTAATCACAGTTGAGTTTTGCTTTAGCTTGTACGATATGTCACTTACTTGTTTGCAATTTGTAAATGGAGTTAAACAATGACGGGTTTCTTTCTATGATATTTCCATACAATTGTCAAAGATCTACCTGAAAGTCACTAACATAGAGAGAGAGAGAGAGATAGAGAGAGAAGACAGGTAGTTTTAAGACGGATAGAGCATAGCGTTTATTCGCTCAGAGAGCAGCTCGAATTGGGTAGTACCTCCACCTTACAGAATACCGCAGCCAAATAACTTTGTTGTGTTCCTGCGCGTGAGGGGGAAGTGCGTTGCAAGCGTCCATATGGGAGGGCCGTATGATTGTTAACCGACTTCGTCAAAAAAAAAAACAACAACGTTAAGTCTTCTATAGGTATTTTCTTCTATTTTCTGTAACGGTTGAAACATATAGGATCCTACTCCTACCGTGTCGTACCATGGCATAGCTAATATGAGAATACTTTGTACGATTTAGTCTGTACTAAGATTGATAAATATTAAAGTTTATTTTAATTTGTGTAATAATATATTATATAGCTTAACTAACCGTTTATTCGAAAATGTACAAATCAATAACTATGAATCTTTGGTTGGTCACCAACCAAACACCAGTAACGTAGTTAATTTTGCAAAGCTATGAGGAGGTAGATTATGTTTCTTTTAACTACAAAGTAGCAAACAAGCCTACAGCACGTGTATGCTTAAGATGATGGTAAGCGGTTACCGTAGCACATAGACCCTTGCGACACCAATTGCATCATCGACTCTCTCCTCGCTCCCTTCTTGAAGTAGAGTTCGGAGAGGTGCGGAGGGAACAAACACCGTACATTGCCACCACCGCGCCTCCTCGTGGAGCTCTATTGACCTAAATCACCGCAGGAACACAACAGCACAATAAAGTAATGTTATTTGGCTGCGATCTTCTGTAAGGTACTTCCCCAGTCGGGCTGCTCCAAATTTAGAACGAAAGAACCCATTATGCTTTTTATCGATATTCTTTTGCAAAATCTCATGAAGTCTTTCAGTGAAACTCGCGTCACGTTTTTCGTGTGTGCCATCTGCCAACATCAAAATATGATGATACATGATCACACATCTGTAAAAAGTTCACTTTGTGTACTACAAAGTTGACTCGAAATTCCATAAGGTACAAAATTTTGAGAAAAGAAATTTTACGCGGAAAATGAACAAAACATCTTTTGATGTAAACCGAAGTGTTCAATCAATGGCACAAAAGAGTGGTTCGCGAATCTCTTATTAGCTAATATAGTGGAGCACGCGATGCGCCAGCGCCGCTCTTGTGTGGAAGGTTTGCTCCACACGGGCCTCGTGAAAAAAGGATAATTAATTTCCAATAATATCTATAAGCGCTCGTGCTGTAGCATGATAAGCCTTTCCTAATCGATCGGCAAGTTTGGCTACCACCGTTGTGATCGGTACCTGGATGGGTGACCGCCTAGTGGTATTTCAAATAGAGCGTTTCCGTGCTTCGGAAGAGACTTAAAACCGTTGGTGCCGGTTATCACGTAATTGTGATAGACGTTAAGCCAGTTGGAGGCCTTCTATGCGGTTTGAAAACTCCAACAGTAGGTTGACCACTAGCCTACCTCCATCAATCCGCAGTGGGCACGCGTGGTGGACTATCTGCCCATTCCCTTTCACCCTGATTTGTGAAAGGAGGCCTCTGCTCAGCAGTGTGACATTATAGGCTGATGATGACGATGATGAATATCTATAAGTATTAACTACATATTAAATCTGAGATTTTACTAGACTCAGAGGTGTGTGCGGGTAATTGAAATATGTATGTGATGAATACAAAGCTACATTTATTGTGGTAATTATATGTAAACTTTCTAAAGTGTGACTCTACCGTTAGTCTGGCCCGTTGGTATAAATAAAATAAAGAAACAACTATTTTATACATCGTTTTGGGTAATATAACAAGACTGTTACTTATTATTATGCTCTAAATAAGGCCCCAGTAAGCCTAAAATATGATACCCCCATCAAATGTGTATACTATGAATATAATATGTGACACAAAATAAAATTTCGATTCAAACAAAATGAATCTTACCTATTGATCACTGAATAAACGCGTGAATAACGATTTAAAACTACACCTATAAAAAATACGTAGGTTCTTTCAGCTGAAAGGGTCTCAAGTGGAACACACCCACACCTCATGTGTATCGTGGGAACGAGATACATTACCGCCTTCGGTGAGGGCCCTAACTCCTAACCTATTTTATATAAGGGCATCTTCACCTCACGCTCGGTTTCCGTATTTTAACTAAAATACCGTACGCTAGAACAAAGGCCCAATTTGTGTGAACAAAGTATTAAAAGCAATGTTTTACTTTTTTCGATTGTAAGCGTGAATGGTATTTTGATATGGGCGCTAAAAAGGAAGCTATAGCAATATTGCTTATAGAATTCACTGTTATAATTTCTTGGCAGACCTTACATAACTAATTCCAATATCTTTTGCTAAAATAGTCAATCTATAAATTGCATAACATGGAAAAAAATACTTTTAGCAATATTGCTTTGGTTATTTTAGTATTTTGATTTTATCGTTTTTATATTCATAGCAGGTAGGTAATATTAATTTACTGAAACAATTCTTCTAATATTTCGACTGTTTTATCTGCACACAAAAAAAAGGACATTTAATCTATGGCCATACTAAGAAGTCATATTTGACAAGAGGGTGTCTCCGTATATGGACTGTCAAAAGTGAACTATTATAGGAAGGCCCTATAATAGATTACATTATATTTTATTTAGAATCATTACACGTAGGTACTTATATTATTAAACAAATTACTGAAACAATACTTCTAATATTTCTACTGTTTTATCTGCCTACAAAAAAACTACATTCTATGGCCATGCTAAGAAGTCATAATTATTTGGCAATTTGTCTCCGTATATGGGCTGTCAACAGTGACCTATTAAGAAGGCCCTATTATAGATTACATTACATTTTATATAGATTTTTTCACGGTGGTAGGGTACTTTGTAGTACCCACCTGGCTGGCCCTCAAGTTGAAAATCTGTCGCCAAGCACCTATCGGTGTGTTCTGACAGCTGCACTTGGGGGCCAGTTCCTTTTAGGCTTTGGGTGCTTACCACCTTCGGCCACATCATCACTTACCATAGTGAGATTGCTGTCAAACACAGGAATATACAGAGTAAAAAAATTTTTACAAAAAATCAATACCAAACGAATTTTGTAAGACAAAAGATTATTCTAAATACACTCAACTATTTGACGCATAGTTACTTGCATAATGATAGGTTTACTTAAATAATAATTGGTACAGAATGTTAAACACTAACATTTATGTATCCTGTATGTATAATTATGAAATTAAGTGACTTGTTACTTGTATTGTTAATATTTAAGTGAAAACCAAGCCTGTTTTCCCACGCTGCGAGCCGTTACAAAGGCAGCTAATAATTTAGACAATTTTCCAATATCAGGTCTGTGGTGGGCTAATAAGTAAGAGGCGGAGGGAGCAGAAGCGGGAGGGATTACTTAGCAAAATTCATATTTTTTTCTACCTCTTTTGCTCTCCCTTTTGGCACGGGAAGTAGATACATAAACTCGCCACTCCCGCCCTCTATTAGATTTATATCTGTGTTACAAACTGTCAACACAGATACAAACCGGCATTCTCAAAATCATTCTTTATTGGAACGAGCAATAGCAAAGAGTAGCGGCGTCCTTCATTGAGCATACTTTCTTTTGGTTAAGGAATTAAATTAACGTGTTCTTTTAAAAAAAATAGTACGTTAAAATACTTACTATTAAAAAAAAAACACGTTAAAAAAAATGAGATCAACGCACGTGAAAAATCGCACGTTATTTTCTCGTCCTTTGATTTTCCGCCTTTAACTCGGACCGCACACCAAGGGTTAGAGCATAGAAACCGCAACAGCGTATCGGTTGTATGCGGTACACGGCCCTCGCATTACTACGTATGGGGCATTCCTTTATCTTACTATTAGAGCGCTCTATAAATTCTAATACCGTGTTACTCTTCCGAAAGCTTTATTACTACTGCATGTTTATGTTATCCTGGTATGTTGTTTTTGATATGTGTAGATGCATTGCCAAGGAATTTATTTGATCGACTAGCTTTAGCCCGCGACTTCGTCCGCGTAGATTATTTCTTTTTTCTAGATATGAATCATTGTAACAATATAGAGCTTTGTTCATGGCTATAGCCCGCCACTACGTGTGATATTTGACAAAAGTTCAGGAAGATTGAGAGCTTACATGCGAACATGCCACATAAAACTGAAACAGTCCTGCCCGATTTGAAGAAGAAGATCTGAAAATCTACCGGCAGAAATATGCATACATACACTGTCCGATTAGCTGAAGAAGAAATATGTTTTTTTTGGGAGGTGTCGAGATCGGGATTATTTATCTAAAATTACGCTATGAGACCTATCCACAAATTCCTCAACCATTTCATGACAGCTGAGATATTTGCTCATAGCACACGGACAGACAGACGAATACACCTATATCCACAAGTTCCTCAATAATTTCCAGACAGCTGAGATGTTTCTGTCTGTCTGTCAGTCTGAGGAGAGAATTTGCCTCCTTATGTATGTACCGCTTGTACAACGGACAGTTCTCTGAAGAATTGTTTGACTTGATGCCCACGGGCTACCTTCTACCATCGCAACTCTCGCCATCGACGGGGAGTCCATACTCATATATTGGAATCGAAATGGTTTCTACTGTGCGGTTTCAAAGGAGTTTTCTAGCGCGTAAACTCAGGCTGTAGAATGAGCGGGGACATGGCGCCAGGGTGTGAAGATATTTCTGTATGGTCGGCAACGCACGAGTGATACATACGGTGACCGCTTACCATCAGGCCAGCCGTATGCTTGTTTGACACCTTAGTATTAAATTTAAATAATAATAATAATTTAAAAATTACCCGTAGAAGACAGACAGACAGACGGATCGACACGGGCGGAGATCTATCCAAAAGTTCCTCAACCAGACAGCTGAGAATTTTTCTCGTGGCAGACAGACAGATAGATGGGCGGCAGTAGGCTTCTTAATAACATGATACACGTGTACATTATTTTACTTGAATACAAAATTATGTGAATGAACAGCTTAAATACAAAATTTAATCCCCCTGTTCACTCATTAATGGATCAAATTCCAACAACACCGATATTCTTTGCGTTAGTTTCCAAATTTTAATTAAATTCCAAGCTTATATAATAAATTTAGTATACTTCCATACACAACTTCATCTCTTTTTTACCCCTTCGGGGTCGGAATTATCGAAAACGCTGAGGCACATATAAATTAATTTTCAATCATCAACCTAAACACAAAATTTGAAGGTCCTAACTTCCAAACTGGTGGACTTTCATACAAACTCGCATCCCCTATTTTACCCCCATAGGGGTGTTATATTGAAAAATCCTTCGTTAGTGCATACCTACACTGTATAATTATAAATTTAGTGATGTTTACTATGGAAATGAAAGATTTTCGTATACAACTTAATCCCCCTTTTCCCTCTTCGGGGGTGGAATTATCACAAACGCTGTGACAACTTTACTTTAATTTTCAATCGTCAGCCTAAACACAAAATTTGAAGATCCTATCTTCAAAACTGACGGACTTCCATACAAAATTTCATGGCCTATTTTACCCCCTTAGGGGTGGAATTTCCAAAAATCTTCTTTACTGGATACCTACACTGTATAATAATAAATTTATGGAAGTTTATCGTGAAATTGAAGGCAACTTCATTCCCCTTTTTCCCCTTTCTGGGGTGGAATTATCATAAATGCTGAGATAACTTTACATTAATTTTCAATCGTCAGCGTAAATACAAAATTTGAAGATCCTAACTTCAAAACTGACGGACTTGCGTACAAACTTTCATCCCTTATTTTATCCCCTTGGGGGTGGAATTTCCAAAAAAACCTTCCTTAGTGGATGCCTACACCGTATAATAATACATTTAGTGAAGTTTACTTTCAAATTGAAGGACTTGCATACACAACTTCATCCCCCTTTTCCTCCCTTCGGTGGTGGAATTATCACAAACGCTGAGATAACTATACATTAATTTTCAATCGTAAGCCTAAACACAAAATTTGAAGATCCTAACTTCAAAACTGACGGACTTGCATACAAACTTTCATCCCCTATTTTACCCCCTTAGGGGTAGAATTTCCGAAAATCCTTCCTTAGTGGATGCCTACACTGTATAAGTGATCTTTGTGCAAAATTTCAAATCTCTAGGTCCAGCGATTTGGGCTATGCGTTGATATATTGCTTACAAACTTTCATCACTTATTTTACCCTGTTAGGGGTGGAATTTTTGAAAATCCTTCTTTTGTGAATGCCTACACTATACAATAATATATTTAGTGAAGTTTACTTTGAAATTGAAGGACTTGCATAAACCACTTCATCCCCCTTTTCCTCCCTTCGGTGGTGGAATTATCACAAACGCTGAGATAACTAAACATTAATTTTCAATCGTCAGCCTAAACACAAAATTTGAAGATCCTAACTTCAAAACTGACGGACTTGCATACAAACTTCCATCCCTTATTTTACCCCCTTAGGGGTGGAATTTCCGAAAATCCTTCCATAGTGGATGCCTACACCGTATAATAATACATTTCATGAAGTTTACTTTGAAATTGAAGGCCTTGCATACCCAACTTCATCCCCCTTTTCCTCCCTTCGGGGGTGGAATTATCACAAATGCTGAGATAACTATACATTAATTTTCAATCGTCAGCCTAAACACAAAATTTGAAGATCCTAACTTCAAAACTGACGGACTTGCATACAAACTGTCATCCCCTATTTTACCCTCTTAAGGGTGGAATTTCCAAAAATCCTTCCTTAGTGGATGCCTCCACTGTATAAGGTATCTGTGTGCAAAATTTCAAAACTCTAGGTCCAGCGGTTTGGGCTGTGCGCTGATATATCAACAATCAGTTTATCATTTTATATATTAAGATAGAGCACTAGGAAACCACTACTATCTGCATACAGAGTGTTTTTTTAATTGGAACTTTTTTTCTCTGTAGGAGATACGTCGAAATTGTCTTCAACCATTAGGTCTTTTTGCGTAAACATTATTGGCATTTAGTAATTATTTTGGTCAAGCGTGAGTTTTCTATAAAAACCGCAGGATTATTTTAGTAAATTACATAAGAGGTGAATCTAGTGAACATCAAAACGCTAATGATGATATAAACTTGTAAAGATTTCCCTGCAATATGAGAGTGTATAACGAGTTGATAGGTCCACTCCCAGCAACATTTGACCGTAGCAAAGGAAAGTGCGTTAAACGCAGCCCTGGAGGCCTAAACGAGCAATTTTACTAAGTACATATCACATGCTGTATACGACACTCGTATGTCCACACTTGAGTGGTCTTCTGGGACTATCCAGACTATATTTATGTGACAATAAATAGAGTTATTTGGAAATTGGATAGGTTATAGGGATGAACAACTTTGATCGATTTGTTGATGAAACTTTTTTATTTTTTCAGGAAGGATAAATATAATATTTGACGGAGTTCTTCCATTCCGTAGACAGGTTGACTCAAAAAAATAACATTTTTATACAAACCATTTCAACAAACAAATAAATTGCCTCCAGTTGTATAAGTTAAACTAAACATTAAATTTATATTTTACCGCCACTGTGTATATGGTTCCACAAGTCACAACATTCAAGCTAGGTCCTTAAGATAAGTGGACATTGAACAAACTATTACAAAGCCCGCAAAGCTCGTGAGAATATTATATTAAGCTGCGCACGCCCTAGTAATTTGTGTCGTGAAAGTAGGCTGCATTAAGATATCTCAATGATATTAAATTGTTGATCGAATGTCACTTAGCGTGGAGAAAATTGTATTGAAGATGGAACATAAAGGATTTCCGAATAGACTTGCGAGCACGTCCTCTCAAATCCACACACAGCATTGTTGGAATGTAATATGTACCTAAATAAAAAGTCGCCCTTAAGTTCCTTTACAAAAAACTGGTTAATGCAATTTTCGATCCTAAATGAACACTAAAGGTGATAATGAGACCCTTTTAACCCAATAATAGGCATTACTAAGCCTCCGTTGTCCGTCCGTCCGTCCGTCCGTCTATCTGTCAGTTGGCTGTATCTTATGAACCGTAATAGTTATACAGTTGATATGTTTCACAGAATGTGTTTTCCTATTGCCGCTATAACAACAAATAATAAATTAAAAAAGCCTAGACAAGTAATGACATTACGGAACGCTTCGTGTGAGAGTCCGACTCGCACTTGATATAATTACCTTTGAAACCAAATACACAGTTTCGCTCAATCTTATATTATCTAAATGTGCAAATAAATTGGGCATGTAACTTCACAGGAACCTCAATCCCCTGGGTCAAACAGCCAGGTGACATGTCGGACACAGTCGACACTGTAGAGCAGTGTCGGCTGTCGTCGACCGCTCGTGTTGCAATAATTAGTGCATGCAAATGCCGTACTAATGAGTCTACTATTGTGCCAGTATCCATTGCACTCGAGCAATGACCTTAATGAAAAAAAAACTTAAAGTATGTGGAGTTTCATTAGGAAAGTTTGTTGAGACAGTATCATGGATTGTTCGTAAATTTTTAAGATCATGCTAGTTTTTTTTTATACGGCAACGAAGGCAAACAAGCGCACGAACCGCCTTATGGTAAGCGGTTACCGTAACCTTATGGACGCTTACAACACACGGGGCATTACTCACGCATTATGGACCCTTCCCTATGAACTCTGGCGACCTTACTCACGCGCTGGAACACAACACAAAGTTATTTGACTGTGGTATTCCGTATGTTGGAGGTATTACCCCAGTCGAGATCTCTTTGAACGAATAAACGCTATGCTCTACAGGTCGGTTAACGAAAGCTGGCACGTTCACAGTACTCATAAATTTGCAATCAGTCAAGTCTAATGGACGAATGCAAAAATAGACCACTCTATATTTATGAGCAGTAGCAAAAGCAAAACAATAACTGTCTCCTTCATACTCATAAGCTTGACTTTGCGCGAGAGAGACGGTGTAAATGTGTTGAAACGTGCCAGCTTTAGTTAACCGACCTGTACCTCTCTTAACCAAAATAATATATGAAAGTTTTGTGACCTACCTACGTTTTAAATTAATGTAGGGAATAAGCTTGAATTTTGGTCACAATTTCACCATAGAAAGTGATGATGAGGCCGAAGGTGGTAAGCTTAGAAGAGAACTGGCACTTAAGTGCAGATTGGCACTTGGGGGCCGGAACACACCGACCTACTACAATATTCCCTACCATGGACTTATGGTTTCCTCACAAATGCTTTCCTTCAACGAAAGCTCAATCTTATAGTGGAAGGCCAAGGCCTTATCCACAGCATTTTACGTCATAACACTTATAGAGTATTTTAGAGCCATATTAATTCATTATATAAAAACCTTTTAAGCTATTTAAACGTTTATGTGGAACTACAATAAAATATCGGTATAGTAAATATATTAATCGTAGACAAGTGAAGGTTAATGGACAAGCTAGTTCCCACATTGTCAAAATATAACCATTACTCATTGTAATGTTAATATACAACAAATTCGTCGGACAATTAGTTTAATTGTTCATTTTCTCGCATAATAAATCTTTTGTTTCATAATATTATTTTGATTAGTTATTGACATGAATTAATGTTCACGGCTTAAAATCTGATTTGTATTTATTAATGTTGATATTCTGTTTTTTAAAACGAAGAATTTTATTGATCTTTAATACAAAAAAAGGACACAGTATCAGGAAAAGGAAAATGAACTGAGGAGATTATATTGACTTGTCCGCAAAAAGGAGTGTTACAGGCTTCCAGCATCTGTGTTTCCTAAGTCCTAAAATCTGGGCAAGCCGCTAGGATCGCTTTGCAACGTAAGCTTAGTCAATCAAGAACGAATGGCCATCAGTCTGACATTAACATTATCAAAAAATATTAGACACGTATTACTACTTCTGTCAATCAAACAAAAAATTACGAAGATATGGTGTTTGAAGTTCCGAGTGACGTCACGCCATGCTACACTTTTCACAACAAACAAGTGACGTCACGAGCACTCTCAAACTTTAGGGCACTTTATCTTTGTAATTTTTATTGATTTGATAAAGCAAAAATATGTTTTATATTTTTTGATACATGGCCACAACACAACCCTTTCCTGAAATCGACGACCACCTACATCACGATCGTAGATCTAAACACGTTACGGCCATATTAACTAAAACAATTTGATTTCAACTTTATGCATATTAAAATTCATTATATAAAATATTCACCGCATTATTCTCGGCTAACACTGTCAGATAGCTAGTGTTTAATCGAAGATTAAAATTAGCTGTCAGTTAATGAACTCCATGGCGCCGCTTGGGTTATTTAACGCGCCCGCGCCGACTTTGGTATCGCCAATTGGATTATAATTGTTTTTCACGCTCATTTCATGTAATTGAAATAAATCTTTTGTTTAATTTATTGTTTACTTTCTTGTTTATTGGCAGCGTTTTGTCTTGGGTTTGCATTGTGTTGTTTTTTATGCATGCGGCATGATGATTGACGTATACGTTTAGAGCTTATGAAGATTGTGACTAGCGGTCACCAAGAGCTCTATTATAAACTATCGTAGGCAGAGATAGTTTAGTAACATAGAAATAAATATACCTAGAAAGAACGTCGCCATACTACACTAATATACAAAACAGGCCAACTTTTATAGGCTGCTGCGCGTAACAGCTACGTTTTACGCTCCCTCTGCGTCATTCTGCTTGTCATAATGACGTTCATAATGATAGTAGTTGTTAAAATATTCCAATTAAAATCAGGAGAAATTTAAATATTGATCATTAATTAGCATTTTTATTTATTTTTATTTGATTTAGCCCCTAACAGTTAGAGCGTATTTTTATCGACGCGTGCACAGCTGCGACCCTCTATCTGCATGTATCCTTAATCAAAGTTTAGTAATTATTTATTTTTATTATCCTATGCTATCCTAAATCCTAACTATAATATTATAAATGCGAAAGTGAGTATATTTGTTTGTTTGTTACGCCTAGATAGGTTTGTTTGTTATGTCTAGATAGGTATGGAGAAGGACATAGGC
Organism: Achlya flavicornis; assembly: GCA_947623365.1. NCBI lineage: Eukaryota > Metazoa > Arthropoda > Insecta > Lepidoptera > Drepanidae > Achlya > Achlya flavicornis. The sequence goes on from OX392488.1 coordinate 7,896,463, forward strand.
TACATTTTATCCCGGGAATGTGTGTGAAACATAGTATATATATATAATATTATAAATGTGAAAGTGAGTTTGTTTGTTTGTTTGTTACGCCTTCACGCCTCAACTACTCAACGGATCATCATGAAATTTGGCATGCAGATAGCCTATGGTATGGAGAAGGACTTAGACTTTTTATCCCGGGAACGCGGGTGAAACCACGGGAGACAGCTTTACTCTACAACAATAACGTTACCTTAGATTAATTGTTATAATCGTAATTAGAAACGTTCCATTAATAAATCTTTATAAACTAAGCAACAAAAGATGTGCGACGCAATATTTAATTTGTGCTGATTAAGATCAGTGAGTCAGGTAGGGTACATAATCAACACCATAATGGGAAGTTCTTTTGCCTTGACCTTGTGGTGATGAGGAAGCGTCTTTAGGCTGCTTTTCCACCAGAGATTTGCTATGCTACGTTGCTATGGATGTGTCTGATATCCACCAATCATATCATTGGTGCACAAAGCTTAGCACTGGTGGAAACGGATTCAACTAAGATATCTTTTTTATATGGAAGAAGTGATACATCGCATAGCTCGAGCTGCGTATCTTCCTCGCGCAGCTACTTTGCGGCGGCGCATCTTCATAGCACATCTTGCTCGCACCGCTATAGCTTAGTGTCAGTGGAAACGGTCACATAGTTTCACAGCTTAGCTATTACATCCTTGCAGCAAAGCTGCATAGCACATCTCTGGTGGAAAAGCAGCCTTATTCAGCCGTGGTAGACCAGCTACTCAATTTTAATGTTATACTTAATGCGTTAAAAATGAATATTTGATTGACATCTAATTGAGTTATGTTTGAGTTGTAAATAGGAAGTGAATTAGATTTTGTTTGATTGTTTTTGTAAGACTTCTTTTTACAGATTGAGATACAGAAAGGGTTGCCTTGTGTTATTTCAATATTTTGTTATTATATGTTTGTTTATACTATTTATATAATTTTAAAAAACGGTGGAAATTTGTGACATAGAATTGATAATTTCTTTAAAGTTGTAAGAAATGAATTAGGTGCTCATAATTATGAATACGAATGTAACTTTTTTTTATGAAAATAATTTATTAAGGATTTTACAAAAGAAAAAAACAAAACAAAACTAAATGAAAATATATGTTTTTCAAATGACTTACACATTCTAAAAAGAGTTGCCGATAATAATTATAAAATGTCTGCCGTGAAAATACCTTATATCATAAAAAATTTAAATAAGTAATACCATCACATTATTTATATCAATAATTGGTACCTACGCTAGCTACAGTTTTTAATATATTCAATTAATTCAAATTCAAAAATTATTTATTTATCAAAAATACTACTACTTCTTTAAATACATAATAATAACAGAACTTGCCTTAAATTAGTAGCATAAGAAAACATTTTTCAATTATATTAAATATATATTTATATAAAATTATATTCCTCTGATTACTACCTCATTGTGTCTGGCCGCTATTGTATGAAGCGATTAGCAACTCAACTGTCATACACTTTAAGTTACACAATAATTATTTGACAAAAGGTGACTACAGACCAAAGAATTTGTTTCTATGTAGGATTTTAACTAGTTAACGAGAATGTTGATATCGAACTTGTGACAAATATTTATGTACTGTACTTTTAGAATATACTATAACTACCTCTTTCTTCATAACTTATTTTTCTTTTTTTATTGTTTATTCGTTATTTATTGAATGTAGCTCAGTTTTGAAAGTAAATTAGAGAATTATAAAAAATATGAAACTAAAAACGATACATTACACATAAAGCATACATTTTAAGAAAAGTTCTACTTGAATTTTATTTCCTGTTATAAAACTATGAAAAATAACCACATGTAAAATAAACAAGTGAATGCTCCAGTCTATGTACACCTTAAGGTTAATTTTTATATCCGCAATTCAGTTCTCATGGCTGGGAGACTCATCTGTCAACCTTTTATGAATTTTGACTGTAAAGGTCTACGTTTGACATTAGACTTTAATTGGACTAAAGCACAAGAAAAGGCACCTTTACAATTTGTGTGTGACATTTTGTAATGATGATACATTTGTGCAATGCAGCGATGCTATTTTATTATTTCATTCTGCCAATGTAGCTCAGTGGCAGTCACGTCGTATGCCGAAGGTCGTTGGTTTGAGTCCATTTTTTAATACGACTAAGTCGGTAAACGGTTCACCTGCCGGGCTATTTTAAAACGTCGGTTTCGATATCGGAAACGGATTCAAAAATTTCCGAAGCGAATTTCAGCAATTGCTATTTTAATTTCCGAATACTTTTCGATGAATCGAATTGATATTTCCGTAAAGAAACATCAACATATTCGAATTCTGAAATTAAAATAGCAATTGCGGAAAATCGCCTTGGTAGTTTTTGGACCAATGTTTTCGATATCGGAAACGTTCGATATCGAATCCGAGCGTTTTAAAATAGCCCTGCTTGCTAGCCTGAACGCTTAGATGTCACAAGAGACGCTTGAAATACGCAGGGCATCACTCATACGTTGCCGACCCTACCTCCCTCCGCAACGATCTCTGACAACCTTACTCACGCGCAGGAACACAACATTGTTATTTGGCTGCGATATACGGTGGAGGTTCTTAGAGCAAAAGAATGCTATGTTTCTACCTCTCTTAAAACCCTACAATGAGCTTGAGTTTTCAAAAATCATCGTGAGGAAAATCTGTCGCCAAGTTACAGTTGTATTCTGGCAGCTGCACTTGTTAGCTAGTTACCTTTGTGCTTAAGTAAGTAAGCTTTGTGTGTCTATCTGTTTGTTCACTAATTTATTTTTAACTACGCATTCGATTTTGTTGCGGTTTTTACTATGATTTAGAGAATTTCTTACGGAAGCTTCTATGAATAATTTAATACTCGTACGAAGTCGGGAATGGATCGCTAGTAGTTATGAAGTATTTACCACCGCTATGATTTGTATATGTATAATATTATTTATTATGGTTCGGATGCTTGCTCAGATGACTCATAGATGGCTCGTTACAAACTACCAAATGTAGCCTATTTGGTAGTTTGTAACTATAATCTCATGAATGATTTAGGTACTTTGTGAAAATAGATGCTTGATTCAGGCTTTTTATGGCTGTGCGAGAGCAAAGACGGCTGCGCGCGAGAGCAAAGACAGGGTTACGTTTTTCACGCGTATCTTTGTCTTTCTATGTGTGTTGGATTCTTTATACCCTCGAAACATCCCAACGGCTGGATTTATCGATTCGTCTAAACTTTGCGATGGTTATAGGCTATTTCTAGATGAGGCCGCGAGATACCTTGTGTGGTAAACATGAAAACTCGAAAACTACAAAAAATCGGGGAACTTACATGGAGGTGATTCTGGTACTTCTAAAGGTGATCTACCTCTGGACTTCTGACTTAACACTATTCTTTGGGATACCTGTACCCGTATATCTGTTTTTCCTGTGTCTGGGTAACAGTATTTATATATTTAAAAAGTAGTTCAATAGTCCATGATCAGTTTAGTGTTGGAAATATTTGAGTTCAGCTTTTAAAGCTGGCAATACATGAGTAAGATATCAAGATTATGTTACCTCGTGTCACTAATTACTCATTTAATAAACGGTAATATTAATTACGAAACAACTTACGTTTCGCAAATCATATCTCAAGTTTTAGACATACATTTCAATGTGACTGACAATGCATTAAGTGTTACTTATATTTTTTAATCTGTACACCTGTAGCTTTGTAGCGTGAGTTAGAGGTAAAGGTCAGATTTAACCACTTAGTAACTAGGGACGATGGAAAACCGATTAGTGACAGCCAAGGTCTAAGAAAGGCCGAAACTAACATAATATCTATAAATCGATAGTAAGTAGTGCTCGTAACATTGTCATTGGATGAGACCAAGCAAAAGGTATTTTCATCGTAGAAATATGCAAATTGTTAGGCGGATTCAGTTTCTTCGTGATGCTTTCTTTCGACGAAAGCTCGAGTTCATTGTGGAATTTGATCTGATGAACTTTGACGTTGCTAAAATTATCAAAATTACGCCAAATCATTAAAGAGCTAGGTTTACCCAAAACGATTGAAAACATTTTTTTCTTCAATATTATGTACTAGCTGTCCCCCGCGGTTTCATTCACGTTCCCTGCTTGCCAAATGTCATAATGATCGGTTGTGTTGAGTAGTTGGGGCGTGAAAGCATAACAAACAAACTCACTTTCGCATTTATGATATTGGTTAGGATATGGGGTTCCATTTGGCGGCATATAGTCTGCAGAGAATTCTTCTACTTTGTAAAAGGCTGTTGTCTGGTATTCCCATGCAATATTCCTACTTATAATCTATCCAGAATATGATGAGGTACGTGCTAGGTACAATATTAAGTACCATCTGTTCCGCGTACCGGAACTTGATTTAATATAGTCACTGTTATTGGATCCAGATAATTTATTACATCTGCGCTCGTGGGAACGATCGCGTGCACTTGGACGGTCTGTTACACCGACGCGTAATGTTTGTTACAGATTTTATGTTATGTTTGAATTGTGAACACTGTTTTAATGAACGTTAATTAAATATTCATTCACAAATTAAGTAATTTATTTTTATTTATTCAACTTTATTTGCCATAATTATATTGAATAGATATTTAAATATATCACAAACTATTCGAATAATTTAAATTATTTTATTTATTTATTAAGAACTAAATCAACGCTTTAATAAAATTTTGATTAGAACAAATGAATTAGAACATTGATTTAAAGTTACATAAAGGAGCATTTCCTATGAAACACTCACCTTGTTAATGACACAATGGCATATCATACAAATATGTTTTACAAAGAGTTAATCTTTGTAAAAACATGTAATTGGAACAAGAAAGCACATATTCAGAACTTTACAGTAAATTGTGTAACGGTGTGACAGAGCGCCACAGTAACTACATATTGTACGTAATAACAATAATACAGGCAATAGGAACGTCATCAGATTATTAGCGATACAGTGCGCAATGTCAGTTTTGTATAATCTAACATAGCATTATGTTTACTGAATTAGGTTATCAGTTTTAGAATAAAGTACTACTGATTTTAATATTGTAGAAGATAAAGATGTCAGCCTATGTGTGTTAGACGTAAAAAGTGAAATCCTAATCCTAACTAATATTATAAATGCGAAAGTGAGTTTGTTTGTTTGTTACGCCTTCACGCCTCAATTACTCAACGGATCATCATAAAATTTGCAATGCAGATAGCCTATGGTATGGAGAAGGACATAGGCTACTAGTCAAAACCATCAAATATGTATTATTATATATACAAGACTAGCGGCCCGGTACGTGCTTCGCTACGTATAAAGTGAAATAATAAAAAAGTGATAAATGAAGAACCGCTCGACCGATTTTGTGCAAACTTCACATAAACCATCTACTAAATAGTCCGAATAAAGCCTAAACATTTGGTTTGGATAGGTGAGCCCGTTCTTGAGTTATAAAATTACAACGAAAAGTGGCATTGATTTTTATATATATTGATAACCTGCTTCTTTTAAAAGGACACACGAACGAATGGCTTTTTGAGTCATATATATTTTGAAACCCATGTAATTTAAAGAATCGTTACACAAGCCAATCAACAAACTTTCACTAAACACAAACAATAATTTAATTATTCAATCGCCAATCAACATTGGGTAAACAAAAAGCAAAGGCAGACTTGAAACAAAAGTCGGCTCCACAAAGAGACCTTCCGCGAAAGATGGCGGGCTTACAACGGGCAAGTAGAAATGGATCTATCAATTAAGCCCGGATCAGGCGTGAGTAGACTTTTGATTGATCCATCAATAAGTACATAAATCCATTAAGGCAATACGCATGAGTCTGTTAATTGTGCATTTTCTACGGCTGTCGGCCGTGTGTGCTTGTGCGGTTTGATGTTTCGAAACAAGGTCTGAACGGAGCAGACGCGCTACTTTTTGTATTATCTACTATATTACTTACACTCTGAAAACTCTTTAGAAATTATTATTTGCAACAGGTTTTGTATGAAGTATTTGTTTTAGAAAACCATTTTTAATCTATACATATAAAATGCTTTGTCCTGAATGACTGACTGACAATCAACGCACAGCCTAAACCGCTGATCGTAGAGACCTGAAACTTGGAGGGTGTGTTTTTTGTATGATGTAGGCATCAGATAAGAAAGGATTTTCCGAAATTCTACCCGGTGAAAAACGAGGGCAAAGTTTGTATGGGACAACGTGATTCCTTGGTCCGATCTACTTCAAATTTTGCATAAACATTCTTTTACATAATTGATGGAAGCCGTGTTTCATATTTTATTGAAACTCATCGCCAAACGGGGTTAAAAAGGGGTACCAAGTTATTTTAGGGGTGATTTGCATCGAAGTTAATATCAAAACTCCTTAGTATTTTTGATTTAAATGTGATTTATTGCATTTAAATCAAAAATACTTTACTTTATTGCATTGCACCGTAGACGGAGAATTACAGGTAGACAGGCCAAGATACGCATATGTCAAAACGTGTATGTGTAAGCAGGACTAAACGTATTTTTTGTCCCTATCTAGCGTATAGAGGTTGTTATCATGTAAATTGTACAGATAATTTCGTCTAAATACACTAAACATCCAAATATATATGTAATTATCTCGAACTATTGCTATCTTCTTCGCTATACGCTGACAGCCTATCTACCTACAATTCTCTATCGACGCATTGCACCAAGCTTTGATGTGAGTTCAACTGTGTGAGTTGAACTGAGTGACTGAGTTGAAAAAGTTTTTAAACATTTTAATCTGTCTGTTCCGGTTCATAGTTAATGTTATAAAGGACTACCTTTATTTTTGAAAAATAAATAGTGTTCCGCGCAAAAAAATTCAAACCGTTCGCGGGTGAAACCGCGGAGGTTTGCTAGTTTAGTTTTATAATAATTGTATTATGTATTTCAAGATACTTAAAAAAACACGTAAAAAAATGCCTTGCTGAATTTCTTGACGGATTCTTCTCAGTAGAAATGTATTACGACCCGGCGCGGTGGCGGTAGTGCTAATTGTTTCTTAAGTTTATAGGTCCATGTTATGGGCCTGAGCTGACTGATGATTTTCCTGTCTCAGTTTGAGTTCCCGACCCTGCAAAAGTCTGTTGTTGAACCTTGACAGACAAAAGTGAGATTAAAAAGTTGCAAGTTTTATTTTAAATGAGCTTCTATATAATTTTGCTCGATTCATTTTTGTTCTTCGTTCTACTAGTAGAAAGGTAGAAATTACGATATTTATACTCGGTAACATATTAGGTAGGTACCATTTATAAAATTTATCATTTATTTTTTTGTACTCTACAATTAATTCTGTGCAACAATAAAAGATACACATAAGGCCAAATTAATAGTTTATTATGTCTATACAAACTAATTAAAGCTGATGTACCATTCCATTATATTTATTAATGAGTTTAGCTATAATACAATGGTCTAATTAGATCGAGCCGGTTCATTAACATACGATTGTGTCAAAACATTACAGTCGGTTATATGGGACTGTCAACTAAATGTCAAAGATGTCTCGACCATCTCGGGTGTGTGCCAGTGACGTTGGCCTATTGTGTAATGTACAGGTGAATGGAAAAGTACTTGGTTTTAATTAATTTTTATTACTTTCAATATATGAGATGAACTATTAATTATAAAATTGAAGAAATAAAGTTTATATTACAATAAGATTATGTAGCATTATAACAAATAAAAGCGTGGTGGTGCTGGATGCATCTATAATAATCATGAGAATGCAAGAGTATGAAAATTTTCCTTCGAAAATGTCAATGCAATCTTAAAAAAAAAACATTTAATTTCAATATATCGATGCACCACTGGGCTTACGGCGAAGAAAAAGCGGCCTATTCAGTTTCACTTTTTTTTAAATTATATAATAAACAATCAAAAAGCAAGCTACAGAAAATAAAATTCAAATGTACACACATTAACCGAAGAATTAAAAAAAAAAATGAATAACGTTTTTAAGGAAAATGGTTTAAATTTCGAACACATTTCCCCCCACGTGTACACTTGCGGACAAACAAACCTGCGCTCACAGATCGGCTTACGTCCGTTCCTATCAACTGGTACATCGACGTCTGTCCACGTGCCGGGATTAAATGTACCATGTGACATCTGATTGTACACTTATTTGTACCACTGCGTGTATGATTAATGGTCCAATGATGCAAGTTAACGGTACCGGGCTTTTGATGGGTGCGATGTTTGATCAAATGTTTGCTGTTGGTTTTGTGACGAATATTTTGTACATTGATGTTTGTTATTGGAATAGTTATTCGACAAGTCTTGAATTATATTTTTAGGGTTCCGAAACACAAAGGTAAAAAGAAACGTTTATGGTGCCACTCCGTCCGTCTGTCCGCCTGTCACAGCGATTGCATTTCAGCAACCACTGATGCTATTGACATTCCTGACTTAAATTTCAAAGTGGGGCTACCAGTTTAACTTAGGTATCATAAGAAAGAGCTACATTGTACATTTCAAAACATATTTCGTCGTTTTTATTTATGATGAAAAATTACATTAAATATAATTCCTCCTTATCTCCGAAATCCGCAAAGCCAAAAATCTGAAATCACTACAGTAGATAGACATTAACTTAAATATTACAGGACAAATAGAATGTTTAAACTAGCACAGTTTTTTCGAAATCATCAAAATTCCTTCACAAACAAAATTAGTTATGCGGTCTATTTTTTTTTACAGTTATGGCCCAAAGCAAGAATCACTGCCGTGGTTTACCCAATGGAGTACAGCATGGAGTTCTTCAAAAAGGGTGTGTCGAGATTTCCTCAGGGTTGGCAACGCGCGAGTGATACCCCTGGTGTTGCAAGCGCCCATTGGCTACGGTAACTGCTTACCATCAGGCGGACCGTATGCTTGTTTGCCACCTTAGTAGTATAAAAAACAGACTCAGGCTCTTATCGGTTTTTATTTAATTTAATTTTAATTTATTCATTTAATTCAGATAATAATCCATATATTGTTAGTATGTCCTTAAAAAACTATGTTAGTAGGGAAAATAAACTAAAAACATTATTATTTAAGATTAAGAAGTGCGACCCTGGACCCCATGTGCAAGGTGTTCCAATGTCGCATAACTGGACAGTCACATCTGCATAATATGTTGTTTAGGAGGCCACTAGTACTGTCCCGCACTCGACGCATCAGGGAGGCCACTCTTTTTCTAAGTAATGCTTGAAAACAATATATATTGGCCTCAGTAAACATCCCCGATGCGCTACAGTAACGAGGCATAGGAGGTTATTTATATCTTTTAATTTCTTTTAGTTCTTTTACAATATATGAAAAACCGTAATGAAATTTGGAAAACACTAGAACTAAAGAGAAGAAGTAAAGTCTAGTAATACATAAACAAGGAAAACTCAGACCAAAACCATTTTTTTATAGCGAAGCGATACCAAGAAAACAAAGAGATGATAAATCACTTAAACATTCGTTACCGTCAAGTTTTTACAGTACTCTCTATAATGGATGTCGTCCAATATAATTTGGGAATGGTTCTGTTAAAATACCTGCCGATGTCGGGTTGGCCTCACTCGTAAGAAAGAGCAAGTCATCTTCGACCTAATATAAATAGCGCATTAAACTAGACATGGTTGGAGTACACTGCCTATCTCGTAGAATTTGTTTTCTTAGATTTATTAGGGTCACGTTTATTTTTATGAAAATTTGTGAAGTGAAATGTATTGCTGTCATTGTGCTTACCTATTTTTTACAAACTTTTATTTAGATTCACCTGTGCGGTGTCTGTTATCGAATCTTACAAGTTAAATATGATCCACTTCTCAGTGGCAGATTGAGCTGACATTTGGTATACATTAGTATATTGGATGTTAATGCAAGTATAGACAACAAAAAGTACAGTCACCATAAAAAGCTAGTACCTATTAAAATGTTTTTTTTTAGCAAAATTTGTTTTAAAATAACAATACTGTGAATGTGCCAGTTTTTTTGGATTTGTTTGTTTAAAAGTTTTTTATCATTCCCAATACTTGTCTAATACAACTTCACTGCTGCTTCAACGTGGCTTCAAAGCTATTTTTTTTTGATACTTAGATGAAAAATATATAATAAGTAATAATAAGTATAATAAGTATTTTATTGCCAAAACACAGGTTAACATTTTAATGGTGAGCTCTGACTCCTAAACTAGGGGTTGCCTCTATATATATCTATATATTGCTTTCTTTTGCAAATACTAATCAAGATGTAGTTTTACCATATCTTCTATTTTTTGGTTATTTTAATCTAAGACGCAAACATACACAAAGTAACAGATGAGTCAAACATGAAGCGCAGTGTACGGGTACTAGTAATTCCGTAATAAGTAATAATAAGTATAATAAGTATTTTATTGCCAAAACACAGGTTAACATTTTAATGGTGAGCTCTGACTCCTTAACTAGGGGTTGCCTCTATATATATCTATATATTTTTTGGACTTAATGCTTTCTTTTGCAAATACTAATCAAGATGTAGTTTTACCATATCTTCTATTTTTTGGTAACTTTTCATACAAAGTATTTTATTCAGGCAGCATAATGAACTCAAGTTTGATTCGGAAATACTCTCAAGACGTAGAAAGCATACTGTATGTAGTGGAATGCAAAAATTTAATACGGCTTTTATTCATAGATTTTACTGTTTCCTTGGAGGTGTTTTATACAACGAAGTTAATAAATTGCTGTCAGTATATTCGCTGAACAAAATTGATTTTAAAGATAAATCTTTCAAATGGCTTCAAACCTTATCATATGAAGAAACAGAAAAAATGCTCACTTTCTACGCATAATTGATTTATTGTTTTATTATTATATTCACCCATTTTCCAAACCATAACACACCCTCTCACATACACACATGACACTCACATCCCACACACAGAGAGGATCTCATACTGACTATTTTCCTCATGTTTATTTTTTGTGATAAATTATAACTGTTTAAATTTAAATTTATTATGTAATGATTTTGCCTTATTTATATAATTTAATCATTATTTTTTTACGACCTATTTGCTCAATAATCTGGGGTGGGCGCGGTTTGCTGTAATACAGGCGTCAAGCCTAGCTCAGCAACTGAGGTCTCAAGACGACTGTGTGCTTTATTTTAATTATGTCAAGAAAAATATGTAAAACTTATGGATATTATTGGAAATAAATTATTATTATTATTATTATTATTATTTTAATCTAAGACGCAAACATACACAAAGTAACAGATGAGTCAAACGTGAAGCGCAGTGTACGCGTACTAGTAATTCCGTAATGGTCTTACGCGCATTACGTTATTTTTGAGTGGTTTTGTATAGTACAAAAAAAGTAAAGACAATTTGAGTTATGCTTGGAACGTGGCCCAACAGACCGCTTTCTTTGTCGTAAAGCATTTTAAAGGCAGAGAAGATATTAGTATCGTTATATAAAAATAGATTCAAGAAAGTGATGGCCTCTAGGAGGCGTCCCGTTACCTCGATAGTTTCATACAAACGCATTTTCGTTTACTAACGATGTCTAGGTTAGAATATATCCATATTTTAAGATTTTATATTTGAGGTGGTAAATGCAGACAAAACTTGGAAGGAAACTGCAGCCGTCCGAACGATAGGGCCTAACTTCGAAAACGATATAGCTACGACATCGTTGTAAAAAATTTTACTAATGGAATAGGGAATATGGCAATTTTTTTTGTTGCAAATATAAATTATTCTCTTTATTTTTGAAAATGACGATATAATTATGTGATATGAAAATTATGTTCACGTGGTTGATCTCCAACCAGGTGGCTTGACCTACTACCATGCTATTAACATCATTCATTATCATCATCATCAGCCTATAATGTCCCACTGCTGAGCAGAGGCCTCCTTTCACAAATGAGGCTGAAAGGGACTGAGCGATACTCCACCACGTGTGCCCACTGCGGATTGGTGGAGGTAGGTGGCGGTAACCTACTGTTGGAATTTTTCAAGCCGCCTAGTAGGCATCCAACTAGCTTAACGACTATCAAAATTAAGTGATAACCGGGACCACGGCCTTACGTGCCTTCCGAAGCACGGATACGCTCGATTTGAAATACCACAAGGCGGTCACCCATACAGGTACCGACCACGACAGACGTAGCTTAACTTCGCCGAACGATTAAGAACGGCTAATCATGCTACACCACGAGCGCTTCCTCTTTATCTTCTTCATTCATTATCTTTATCATAAATTGCTTGGTATTCTTTTGGTTCAGACAAACACAAAATAATACAAATTTTCATTTTTTCCTTATTTGAACTGTACACACGGCAACACATCAAGCTATACATTTCTAGTATAAGCTGACCTCCCATTGAACCGAAATCGTATACAATGCGAGATCAGCTTATACTGGAAATGTATAGCTTGATCTGTAGCCGTGTGTACATTAAGAAATATATGTAGCGTATACGTCACGCGTCATAGGCGCCGAAATGTGAAACTCTAATTCCAAATGTAAATAACGACGGAGACATATTCAAATATTGCGAAATTTATACTTGTGACGTTTACATACGTTATTACAATATGAAAACTGATAATATGTCTAAATAACGCGAAAGTCAATAAAGTCTGATATTACTGTACATAGTGATATTGGGTTGATTAGCGTCAGACGTCATACTTACTCAGAATGAAGTGTGAAAACTGAAACGTCATTTTGGCGCTTAATTATGAAATTGTGTGTAACCGCCTGAAAATGTTTATGATTGATAGTGTTACCACCGGAATTTTCTATCTTTTGAGAGCTTGTTCGCTGCATTGTCCGCGTAAAGGTGAAAATTCTCTTAATAGGCTAGTTTCCTGAAAAAATCTATTTAGTCGGTTAGTTAGATTATCAAAATATATTAGACATGTATTTTTTCTTTAGTCAATTAAACAAAAAATACGAGGATATGGTTTGTTGAAGTTCCGCGTGACGTCACGGTGTGGTACACTTTTTAGTAACAAGTGACGTCACGAGCCCCTACTCCCGAACTTTCTCTATTTTGAATGATTTGGTAATAAAAAAAATACGTGTCCAATATTTTTTGATAATCTAACTGACGGAAATTACAATTATTTATTTTTTACCCACGAAACATCCCCATTATCACTACCGTTTGTTAAAAAAACTAAATTTTGTTTAGAAGAATGTACATAATAAATCTAACGCAAACTTTAGTCAGTCAGTCAGACGACAGACATAAACCTCTGTCTTATTACAAGATATGGTTTGAGCCAAATCTAGTAAAACCCAGGTTTTGTAGTCGCGGCTCTTTTTGTTATATGATGTTAGAAAGTGACGGAATATTTAAAACCTGGGTTTTTGTAGACTTAATTTAAACCATCTCACGTAATAAGGGGACATAGTTTCTATTTTTCTCGGTAAGTTTGCCGTTTGTAAACTCTGTTCTGGAATATTGAATTAAAACTTAAAAGTTATCAATTTCTTAGACGTTTGTTCAAAGAAAATAAAAGTTTTGGTGAACTTTCCGACGGTTTTTACTAGCGAACGTACGTACGTAGTTAACCTTTTTTTTTTTTTTTCGTGGGGAAATCCTCAACCTCAGGATACCCGACCGCCCCGGGGGTAGCGGCCAGGTTATGCCGGACTTGTACTTGCTAAAACCCCACGGTGGTCGCCATCTGAGCTGTAGAGGGGGGCGGGCTCTCGTGTTGAACGCGTACCTGCTCACCCCTCCAAGCGCGGCGCTTTGATAGCTCGTCCCGGGGGAAGTCTGACACCTCCCCCCAGCACCCTCGCTGTGCTATCGCACGATGAGTCGTGACCACGTCGACCCATCGTCCTCCTTGGGGTCGCTTCTGTGCGCACAGAGCCCCTGCCCTGATTGCCCACGAACCCAAAGGCCCCGTTTATTCACCTTTTACGACAGGCAGGGGAACACCGTAGCTGTTATTCTAAGCCCCAGCTACAGGGCAGGAGGGCCGCCACGAGGCACCTCTGCGCCTCGGGGGCGTCGTCTCCGAGCGGGATCGGCCCTCTCCCGATCCCGCTCAACAGCCTCCTTCTGGACCATTACAGTCTCACAGAAGGAGGCTACGTAGTTAACCTGTGCCAAATGTCCCTTTGTGCTAATTTTTGACGTAGCTGACTGTGACTTGCAAAATCATCGATCAATTCAATTAAACGATCACGATTTTGTGTGATTGTTTCATCAGGTACAGAATGTGACACTTTCTAGAATATGACACATTGAACTGAATAACCGCTAATGAAGTAACACGTGTAAATAACACACGTGACGTGAAATAAACCTTTGGACAATAAACTACTAGCTGATAGAATGAAATTAGCATGTCTAGCATAAGATTTACAAACAACTAGAGCTTCAAAATTTCCAATTAATATTTGTGTGGTAAGTTTTCAGAATTCATCAGATAGCAGTGTTTGTCATACAAGATCGAAGTCTAATAGTTAACCAATTATGAAGGCTCCAATGTCCTTCTAGGTTTTGTGCTTACCACATTAGCCAGTTCACTGCTAACGTATTCATAGTAAATAATAAAAAAGGTGATTTCAAACCCTTCATAGACCATTAAAACAACAACAAAACATAAGCTATAGCACATTAAATAAAGCTGATCTAGGATTCAAAAATACTTACACCTACTTCTGAATCCTAAATCGACTAAGTTCAGAGACTGATAGTGTAGTAAAATGTGGCAAACCTGGTGAACATGGTGGCAGCGTAGCGGTGTCAGATGCGATTGTGGCACGCTGTGGTCGGCGTCCCCCCGCGCCCCGACGCTTGTCATCATTGACGACACTCGGTGATCACAGCTCTAGCCTTCACCTCACCGGTGATCTGAAAGAATTAAAGGAATATCAACAAACACAAATAAATAAAATTTATAATTTCACGGCTACATTCCCTCTTGCTACTGGAAACACATTGAAAACGAAATGGTCTGTCACTGTGTATCTCAAAAAGAGCTCCTCCTCCCACCGCCGCTCGTTGTGGAATGAGCTTCCCGACATGATTTTCTCAAACGAAAAGGGCATAGGGTTTTTCAAAAAGTATGTGAAAATATATTTGCTTGCGACTGCGAGTGATGCTCCCGCAAGTGTTTAAAGCTGTGGGAACTACTTACGACAACTTTAGTAATTCGGTAATAAATATGCTATAAAAAAAATACAAATACGCACTATGGACTGACAACAGGAAAATAAAGGCTTACATTTTATCCATGAATATTAATTAAATTAAATTAATTAATAAAAAAATTATGACGGCGTATAATAATAATAATAATAATATAAGCTTTATTTTCCTTACACTCTATCTTAAATAACATGTTTAACTTAACCCTAAAAAAATTTTTTTTTTTTTTTTTTTTTTTATGTTTAATATTAAAAGTATGTTTTTATGTATAATTTAAAATGTAATTTGGTTTACTATAAATCAGTGTAAGTACCGCTTTGAGCAGTAAAAGCCTCCTCCATTTGCCTCCATCTTTCCCTGTCTCTAGCAGCTCTGTTCCATGTAATGCCTGCAATTTGTCATCACACCATCGTTTTTGCGGTCTTCCAGGCCTTCGCTTTTTCTCTATGGGGTACCAGTTAGTCGTCGTTTTGGTCCACCTTTCGTCTGTTATTCGTTGTACATGTCCAGCCCATTTCCACTTTAGTCTTTTTCCTTATAGCGCTGTTTTTGATTTTTTCTTTCAGTTTATGGCCTGTGTAGCTTCTCTCGAGCCCTCTTTGACAAACTCTTATTTTGTTCAGTGTTTCCTTCGTAAGTGGCCATGTTTGGCATGCATATGTAAGGCATGGTATCAAGCACATTTCCATCGCTTTTGTTTTAAGTTTTATTGGCAGGTTGTTTTTGAAAATGTCTTTCATACTCCAGTACTTATTCCAAGTATTTTTGGTTCGTCTCATTATTTCTTTTTCAGTACATGCTTTGAAAGTAATCAAATGTCCTAAGTATATGTATTCCTCGACGTACTCTATATATTTGTCTTGAATTTCCATGGGTACTTTTTGGCGGTTGGTCATTATTTTGGTCTTTTCTTCGTTTACTTCCAGTCCTATTTTCTTGCTTTCTTCGCATAGTGACTTCAACATTATTTGTATTTCTTGTGGATCTTCTGAAAGTAACACGATATCATCCGCAAAGCGTAAGTGTGATAGGTATTTTCCATGTATTTTTAAACCTTTATTTTCCCACTCCACTGTCCTGAAGACTTGTTCTAGTACTGCAATGAAAAGCTTCGGAGAAGGGGGATCTCCTTGTTTAACTCCCCTTTTTATGTTAAAACTGGGTCCAGGTTTTTCTAGAGAGATTTGAGAGGTACTGTTATTATATATCTCTTTGACTATGTTAATGTAATTTTTATTTACTCCCTGTATCGATAAGGCTTTCCATATAGAGTCGTGAGAAATTGAGTCGTAGGCTTTTCTGTAATCAATGAATATTAGGTATAAGGGTTTGTTATATTCGTTGTATTTTTCTATTACCATTTTCAGAGTGTGAATGTGGTCAACTGTTGAGAAGTTTTTTACAAACCCAGCCTGCTCTACCGGCTGGTTTTCGTCTATAACTTTGGTCAGGCGTCTCAGTAGAGTTGTAGAGAAAACTTTATATACACATGATGTAAGGCTAACTGGTCTGTAATTCGAGATTTGTTTTGCATCACCCTTTTTGTAGAGCAGTACTATGTGTGAGTTTGTCCACTGCTTTGGTATTTGTTTCGTAGTTAGTACACGATTGAAGAGGTTGGTAAGCGGTGATACAAGGATTCCTTTGCCTGCAATCAACATTTCGTTTGTTATACCATCCGGCCCTGGACTCTTGTCTGGTTTCAGTTTTTTGATTGATTGGAATATTTCCCTTTCCTCGAATTCGGGTACAGGTTCATCATTATCATCAGGAACTGTGGTATGTTGATTTTGTTGTTGTAGAGCTGTCACCCCGTATAATGTTTTGTAAAAGTCTGTTGCTATTTGCATTAATTCTTTTCTGTTTGTAACTATTTTTCCTGTTTGGTTTTTTAATTGGCTCATCAACTGTTTTGAGTTATTTAGGTGTTTGTATGCTCTTTTGACGGCACCTGAATATTCTAAATACTTTTCAATTACTGTCATTCTGTATTTCTTAGTATTATATTTTATATTTTTGTGTATTCTCTTGTATAATTTACTTAGTCGATCTTTTTCTTCTCTTGTTTTGTTTGGTTTATTTTTTAGTTTGTGTTTTTCTTCTTTTAATTCTATGATTTTTTCTGTAATAATTTCCCGATTTTTTGATGTTTTCTGTGGTATGTGGGCTGTACTGCAGCTTTGTATGATATTTTTCTCTATGTTATCGTAAAAATCTTGCACTGATTTGTACTTTTCCTCGTCATAATCACCTTTACGTACTTACGTGTTGTATTTTATGGTATCTATATGCTTCTGTGGTTTCGATGAGTGGTAAGCTCTCGTTTGATTTTTGCATTCGATGTTCAATGTTACTCTTACCAAACGATGGTCACTTGGATGTTTTATATTGCTTATGACACTACAGTTTTTTATTATTCGTGGCGTATTGCTAGCAATGTAGTCGATCTCATTCTTAACGTTGCCGTCAGGTGACCTCCAGGTCCATCTCAGCTTCGATGGTTTCTTAAACATTGTGTTCACTATTTTTAGATTATTTTGAAGGCAGAAATTTATGAACTTTTCTCCTCTTTTGTTTCGCTTTCCGTAGCCATATTTCCCAAGTACTCTACCTTCTTCTTCCTTTGGAACTCCGATTTTTGCATTTAAATCTCCTAGAAAAAGAAGCCTTGTTGTGCTGTTCTCTATAATTTTTTCTAATGATTTATAAAAATCTTCTATTTCTTTTTCATCTGAATTTGATGTTGGGGCATATGTTTGAGCTATTGTGAATTCTTTGCCATGTATACTAACTTTTATTAATGCTGCCCTTTCTGTTATCCCTTTGAAGTCCAGTACTATTATATTGTCTTGTTTTTTGACTAGAAATCCTACACCATTCTTGCCTTTCGTTTCTCCATGAAGGTAGAGTCGGTAATGGTCTCTATCTTCTATTGTATTGTATCCTTGTCTTCTGGTTTCACTAATACCTATAATATCCCATTTTATCTGTGATATTGCATATTCTAGTTCCGTAATTCGTGTCTCGTTTGCCAGAGATCTTACATTAAATGTCCCTATGTATATATCCTTATACTTAGCATTTGGAGGGTTTCGGTCTACTGCCCCCATGCTGACCGGGCATATTGACGGCGTATAAAGCCAGAAAAATATGTCAATGTAAGATGAAACAAACTTATGTCTAATATTCGCGTGGCATGAGACGTAGATAGCGTGTTTCGCGGAACAAAAATTAAGTAATGGCTTCTAATCTAAATAACTCACAAAGTATGGAATATATAAAAAAAATCGTTAGTATAAGCCCTAGGTCATACGTTAGTGATATTATTTATCGAATTTTTGTGTTAATTAGATACACCATGAACGAATGAAAACGAAAATTCATTATTATTAGAGGTAGATTTGTGATTCCATTATGTTTCTGCTCTGATAGAACCCTCGCGTATATAATGAAAATACCCATATAAAAATATTTTTTCATTTAAATATTATTTACTTAAGTAAAATTCAATTCTAAGATGTGTTATGTTGCTTTATACGCACTCTTGAGAGAGGTAGAGCGTAGCGTTTATTGGCTCAAAGAGCAGCTTGTCTGGGGAAGTACATCCACCTTACAGAATACCGCAGCCAAATAACTTTATGTTGTGTAGAGTTGTGTTCCTGGAAAGATCGGTAACGCATGAGCGATGCTTCATGTGTTGCAAGCGTCCATATGGCTATGTTAACCGCTTACCATCAGGCAGGCCGTAGCTTGTTTACCGAATTAAAAAAAAATGGGTAATTTATGTTCATGGAATCTTTCGCGTATTATCTACAATGAAAAGATTATGTTTCAGATCATTTAATAACAAACTATAAGAAACAAAACGATTCTATATAATTTAGAAAGCCATGATAAATACCTAATGCCAAGACAACTCCACCTTTCCATTCAGCATAAATAATGTATGTATGTTATATAGAAAACCTGAGATTTCTACGTTCACCTCCAAGTATGGAAACAATGCCAAACATATTGAACAGAGTTGATATGTAATTACGTATTACATACAGACATTTTACACTTTACCGTGCTGCTATTGGCTGGCAGTTAGCCAAGTGTTTGTAATACCAAATAAGGCACGGTGATATGTAGTAGACAAAGCAAAAATGGTGTGCTAAGTATTCTTCATTAGCATTAAAATTACGGTAACACCAATCCTTGCCAGGAAAAAAATGCCAGATATGGACATGGGAGGGGATTTATTAACACTGGCAACCAAATATGGTATGTCAAATATAAAATTGCTAGTTATAAAATGCTAACGAGTTACGGCCTTTTTTGTTTCGACGAATCAGTGTTAAGTAGGTAGTAATTTGTATGTTAGTTTATTGGTCATTTAAATTGTATAATACATGCTTATTGCCTTATAAATATGTAGTTTTCTTAATGATATGCGCGCTCTGTTGACCTTCGACGCTCGATGACATGGGGTACAAACCAAGCGGAAAAATGATCGGGCATGGTCTAGCGTTTTTCCATACGTAACATAGAGTTGATGGGAGGAGTACGCCGCTCTTTTGTTTCTTGTCATCTTTATCCTAGTATTTGCAACTCTATTTAAACAGAAATAAGATGGATTATTACCTACATACTTTAGTTTTGAAATCCAGTTATCTTTTCCTAGATATTGCAATGAAAAATAACTTTACACGGGAAACTAATTCTACATTCTTTATGTGTATGCTGAGTAGTTGATGTTGTTAAATCTGAGTAGGTATACATTGAGAAAAAAAATGCAATCAGAATACTGATATATTTCTGGACTGTTATACTAAATTTAGAGAAAATTACTTATCTCCACACTCTAAGAACAAGTAGATATGTTCATTTACACAAATGTCGGCCCTGGGGCTCTACCGCGTAACTTTGGTGGTAATCTTAACGAAAACCATTAATTATATCAACCAATGACGCGCACGCGTTACGACGCGACGGTGACCATTCGTGGGCCCAGCGGGTCTATTTCCTAAGTTTGGTGGTAATCGTACTAATGTCATTTTGAAGTCTGATTAAGTTTTGGTGATCATCGTGGTATCACGTAACTGTCACACGACCACCAGTCAAACGATTACCACTAAAGACCACTGAATGAATGAAAACCCTATGTTTTTGACACATGATTATCATTTTTTGGTATCACGTAAGAAAAAAAAAAAAAAAAACGAAAACGATTAAGTTTCGCTAATGTCAAATGAAGCCGGGGACTAATGTGCTCCCTTCTTCAGCTAAATTTATCATATTTTGTATAGTTTTTGCATTTTATTGTTATATTCTCATAGTGTTTGCGTAAATATTAAGTGCTGTTTCTTGGTTTTCGTATTTTTTTGTATATTTCATGTGTACTGAGCGTGAAATGGCGAGAGCGTATTTGCTGGGATTTGCGGAGGATAAACGCTTAAAGTCAAGAGGAAGGATAGAGTGGAGGATGCAGAGGGACTTAAGCAGGCCCATGCTGCTACCGGAGACTCCGTTCTCAGATAATTTCATCCTTTGAAACGTATAAAACCTATAGGTATAACCTTGTTCCGAAACTATTATTACCTACTTACCCTTTTAAAGCTCTAACAACAGTACCTACTCAAAGTTATTTCACTAGATATTGCCACTTATAAGGCCAATATCACAATGCTTTGCAAGAACTTGATCACGCTTATGGCATCCACAAAAAGAGTTACTGCTGTGCCTCCAGAAATCAGGAACCTTACAACACATTAAAACAAACATAGAATATAGAATCAAGGCTTTTTAATATATAAGCCACCTTCTCAATGATGTACAAATCACATGCCTACTTCTATTAAATGAGCTGGGTGATATACTTAACTACCTATCTTCATCATCATCATCAGCCTATAATGTCCCACTGCTGAGCACAGGCCTCCTTTCACAAATCAGGGTGAAAGGGAATGGGCAGATACTCCACCACGCGTGCCCACTGCGGATCGGTGGAGGTAGGCTAGTGGTCAACCTACTGTTGGAATTTTTCAAGCCGCCTAGGAGGCATCCAACTAGCTTAACGACTATCACAATTAAGTGATAACCGGGACCAACGGCTTTACGTGCCTTCCGAAGCACGGAAACGCTCGATTTGAAATACCACTAGGCGGTCACCCATCCAGGTACCGACCAAGACAGACGTAGCTTAACTTTGCCGATCGATTAAGAACGGCTAATCATGCTACACCACGAGCGCTTCCTATCTTAAAAGTTTCTAACAAGCACTTGTCTTACAGATACTGGCAGCATTCTATGTGAGCGGAGCGGCAGTTATCAAGGCAATATAGGGAAAACAGCTCTCTTAACCTATCACAGACCGATGGATTGTCTGATGGCAGTCACAAATTTGCTAAATCGCCTCACATCTTGAGAAAATATGTACAAAATATTTTTTCTAAGAACTCACTCAGATTGAGATAAAATTTCAAAGAGGTAAGTAAGGTTATTTTTATAACTTTCAGTTTATTCTGATAAGGTTTACACTTTCAACAAAATAAGAACATTATGAATGTAATTCACAAACTCAAACCAAAAGGTTAGGTAATAATGTTGTTTTAGTTTCATAGAGAAATTTGCATTTCCTGGGGTTTTAGGGTGCATTGATGGTACATAATATGCTATCATTCACCCGAAGGACAATAAGGAAATATACTTCAACTGGAAGTATAACCACTCCCTAAATGTCATAGTGGTTTGTTATTCTAAAACATTGTGAGTTATTTTATTTAATATGCTTATAAAATTTGGCTATTTGTTTTGCAGATTTGTGATCCAGATTTACGAATTTTACTTGCGAGGCATGACACACATTTGGAACTGCAGCCCTGTGAAAGAACACATGTTGCATCAAGAAATGCAGTTTTATGTATAAGTACTATTTTAATTAGTTGTATAGAGAATGGGTGTACCTATGTATAAGATGATATATTAGTTTTATATTGAATAGCTTTAAGTAGTAGTTATTGTATTGAATTAGTTTGTGAATAAGATTTAGTTTTCTGTATATCTATAATTTTTATATAGAATAGGATTATGTATAGGCATTGTATTAATTTAGTTTTATATGGAATATGTTTTGATAGATACCTTAGTTTTATATAGAATAGGGTTATGTATAGAAATAATATTCATTTAGTAGAATAAGAATTGTTCATATATATTTATTGTATTAAATTAATGATAGAATAGGTTTAATTATTCATATATTAATATTTTCACATAATCTGTAACAATTTTAGTAGATTGCCATTTTATATACATGTTTACTGTCATAATTTGTATCAGTAATTTAAGAGATTCATTTATTTGTTATTGTATGTACACTTTATAGTATTAGAATTGTGATTTGTAGTAAATAAGTCGTCTTTATTATTTAACCTATTTAAGGTAGGTTATTTACTATTGTCACAGAATATTCAATAGTAGCTATAGTATATACACTAGATTGATTATTAGTAATTTCTGCATTTACTTAACATTATAAATGTGAAAGGAAGTTTGTTTGTCACCTCTTGAACCTTGTTAAATATGTATATGATATTGTATACCTGGAATTTATCAAGTAGTAATTTGAGTCACACCTTTTACAGTAAATAAAAAGCACAATAAACAATCATTTATTAAATTAAAACTATTTGTTACACATGAAAAATTATAAAATAATATTTGGTAGTTTCTTTCCGATAATCTTCTCAGCAAAAACAACCTTCCGAAATAGTGGTACAGTTTATTAATATGCCTGATATAACTTATTTGATTAAAAATCTATTTTAAATAAGAATTGTATTATTTTTTATTAATTGGTGCAATATAATTATATAGAGATAATAACAAATACCATTATCAGTTCCCTATGTAGGCATTCAAATTCATTTATTATGATTAAGCACTAAGAAGGCACTCCAAAATGACGAACAATGATTTGAATCGATTTTGGACTATGGCAGACATGGTGGCCATGGCTGTTGCCAAACTCTTCACTGCATCTGAAAGTCTCTTCTCTGCAGCCACCCTGCGCTCCTCAATCTGCAGTGCTCTGGCAGTGGGCCCACTGCAATGGGCGAAGGTGGCAGCTTCTTTGGAAGTGGCTGTATTGTCCTCAGTTGTAACCTGAAAGCAGTATTATATACCTTTTAACCAAAGCCTTCCTCCTCATTAATATTGAGTATATGACAGATAATATTTAATTACAAGAAAAATCATCCTAGTCCTATAAAATGTGAATATAATTATATACACTATTCCAAAAATCAAGATACATAACATTGTCACTTTTTGTAGGTAGCTTTACAAGACATGCCCTATAAATACAATAATAAGTTAGTGCGCTAAGTATAGGGCAGAGCATAATGTAAATCATAAGAGTAAACATACATTCAGAAAACAAATGACAAGATAGGTACTTAAATAACCTTATGAATTACTTACATCTTCACTTATCCGGGGTTTTGATGTCACCAATCCCAACAGCGTTAAGCTGGGATATGAAGGCGGCCGTAGCTTGTGGATCTGCCGAGCTTGTGGCCCAGAGACGACAAATTTTATTCGCCGGCATTCTAGAATTTTAATACGATATAATCATTGGACACATCGTCACGTGTCCAACTTTAGGTGGACAGAGATAATGTAGCCTTAGGGCGAGGCAAAGACTACAGTATATACTGGGGCGAGGTGCTTAGGGCCCTTATGGTGTAATATACTCTTGTATACTCTGAAAGATTTTAGTCCAGCAAGAAGGTATAGGTACTTTAAAGTAGCTAGTTTAAAGGAGTGATTATATTTTTGTGGTCTACTTTCTTGTATTTTGATCACAAACTTTAACTTTTATCGTTTGTTTTGTTATTATACGACGTTTTAGGTTAGGTACGAGTGTTGCCAGACTCATCTTACTAATTTTCAGCCAAAAAATTTCCTAGATATAATTTCTTTTACTTTTAATTGAGCTACTTATGCCAATTTAGATCTAATGCATACTTTTACACTTAAATAATTGAAATAATACATATCTGTTATGAAAACAATGTGTAATCCAATAAGATAAAGTAGCTACTAAAAAATATCATCGGACTTTTATAACGTTCTAGTAACACTGCTTTGCGCGTTCGGTTTTTTCATTTTATTCCTTTATTTTTATGATTCACAAAGAACGCTCTAGGAAGCAAATAACAAACGGTAAATATGTTTTAACTTGACAACAATTGGAACCCTAATTTAATATAAATTAATAATTGCATTTAAAGTAACTTTAAAAATGTATCAACGCGTGGCTAAGTTGAATAAACGAAACTCTATTATCATTCACTCACGACCACCATTAAGTGTGTACTTTTTACAAAATAGCATTTTGGTGGTAATGAAACCACCGGATGATTATCGATAATCTTCTTCAAAACGTACGCACCAATTTTAGGAAATAGACCCGCTGATTGGATGAAATTCATTAATGGTGTTCGTTACGATTACCACGAAAGTTACGCGGTAGAGCCCCTGGTTGAGAATCGAACCCACGACTTGTTGCATGGCAGGTACCTACCTTACCAATGAAGCCAACCGGCCGTTTATTCCGTTATTTCAATGTATCAGGTTATTTTACATACCTACAACATATTTAACTAAATTACAGTGTTCGAATCTTCTTTTTACCCGAAGTGTTCTAAGGACGTTTATTAGACTCATTATGTCCACTTTTGGTGAATGATTGGACATATTTTAGTATGTAATCTTTCATGCCATTATTTATAAAAGCAATGTAATTCATATTAGTTAAAGGCCTTGTTTGATAACTTTTTGTTCATATATCTAACATGGTAGTATTTGTAACATGTTGAAATTATCAGATGATCTTAATTAATACTTGTAAATTATTTTTAGGTTGTGATCTAGAATATATCTCGAATAATAAGTATACATAGTGAACAAGTACGTAATAAAAAATATTTTTTGTTTCTCTACATGAAGTAGGTAGGTAGGTAGGTAGAAAGCCACATTTTAGTTACAAGATACGAAATAATTTTAGTACAAAATTGGAATACTAAAGCAAATAAATCACAAAGCATTTCATGTACCATGTACAGTGAACACCCATCAACAATCCCATGGGAAACTTTATCAAATACAAGTCCCAAACAAAAGAATAATCGACAACGCGCCACTAAAGAAACAATATGAGAAACTGAGCGGATACTGTATTCTAGCCACTTACAAATCGAATAAAACAAACACTGATATTCTATTATGGTCATCTCCCATCTCTTACTCTCCTACCGTAAGTGAGTGGGACGGAGCTACCGGTTGAAATGTCGTAGGTCATTAGGTCCAAGCCATGTAGGGCCTAGCAATATGCCAATATGGAAGTAGCCGTGACTACTACGTAGTTTATATAGTTTGTTTCAGTTCTAACAATAGGTTATTGGGAATACGATTTAAGCTAAATGCGTAGATGACCTGTTCTGTTTAGATGACTTTGATAGTAGCAGTGCAAGTGGCGAAATTATATTGTGTTCTGAACTTATTGGATTACGGTATTGTATGTAGGAGTGAGGTGTGGGCCGTTACTAGATCTGTGTTAGATATTCAACTATAAGAAACTTACACACACAAAATGTTGTTCTTATATCAATATAAGGAAATAATGTACCTATGCTAGGCTGAAGAATACTTCATAGTACAGATAGATATCAGAAGGCGATTATACCTCTGTGGTAGTGACGGTGAATGCTGTGAAGAAGTTTATGTAGCTTTCCAAAGGAAAACATCTTGAGGATACTATAAGCACAGTGAATACTACGAAGTACCTGCCTGACTGGCTATCTCACGTCGAAGAACTGTCCCCAAACAGTGGCTCTGTTCCTTTCTAGGCAGCATGTGCTTTCCACCTTCTTATCCACTTCTGTGCACTTACCATGGTGAGCTTGTGGTCAGATATATAGCTAAAGTAACAGAAAAATAAGTTAGTTTGTCATTTATAGGGTAAAAACGATATATAAGGCTATAAGGCCATAGCCAAATGGAATCTTCAAATAAAGTTTTGGAGATGCCATAGCCAAATGGAATCTTCAAATAAAGTTTTGGAGATGTAGCAAATAAAAGTGACACTAGAGCAAAACTGGTGCTTTTGTTACATGAGCGATCGACTCATAGATAAAGTTATCTTTACAAAACTGACATAAATAGCATATTTCAACAAAATGATAAAGGAAAATCTCCTTTGAAAAATCTAGATTTGAAAAGAGACACTGACTTACTGGCAGGTTTCTTATACAACGAAGGCGTCCACTTAGGAAGTGCACTTTCAAAATGCGACCCTAAGGGGGTAAAAAATTGTTAAGATTAAAATAACATACATAGTTATATAGCCATTATTATAGCTATTTATGAAAAGTGAAATATTAATAACACTCAATTAAAAATCACAGTTGCAGTTCTAGAAATCTGTCTAAAACATAATGTTGAGCAATTACCTCGTCATGTGAGTTTGACAGCAACATACTCGTATAATTGGATATAAGATGAAGGTAATTATGTTTAATGCTAATGTAAAAGTATATTCATTTAGAACTTCGCAAACTGCTCTTAGATTTTGTAACATGCAAACACAGATTACAGAATAAGGCAGATGGAGCGCGCGGAACACGAAAGTGAAGCCAAAAAAGCAAATACAAATTGAAAATCTGATACCTGGTATTCGTTTTCCAGTTTGTATTTCCTTTGTTTAACCACAGTTTATTAATAAAGATGTGTTTTTTGTTACATAAAGTTTGTTAAACAAAGCAAATACACATTCAAAAGCGAATACCAGGTACGTGTTTTTCAATTTGTATTTGCTTTTTTGGCCTCACTCCCGTGTTCCGCGCGCTCCATCTGCCTTATTCTGTAATCTGTGCATGCAAATTAAACTTATTACTTCTTTTATTTATAATGATAATATTGGTATTGGTATTAGTAGGTTTCAAATATTTATTTATTGGTATATCATCATCATCAGTATATAATGTCTCACTGGTGCTGAGCACAGGCCTCCTTTCACAAATCAGGTTGAAAGGAAATGGGCAGATACTCCACCACACGTGCCCACCGCGGATCGGTAGAGGTAGGCTAGGTTAACCTACTGTTGTATGCCTCCAACTAGCTTAACGACTATACATTTAACAATTAAGTGATAACTGGGATCAACGGCTTTACGTGCCTTCCGAAGCACGGAAACGCTCGATTTGAAATACCACCAGGCGGTCATCCATCCAGTTACCGACCACGACGGTGGTAGCGATCGATTAAGAACGGCTTATCATGCTACACAACGAGTGCTTATTGGTATATAATCAGGTACAAGTCTGCTAAATCGGCGTCTCACGATAACTACAATGAGCAAAATAACATAACATACAAAATAACTGCTACATTGAGCTATATTCTTAATATTTTTTTTCAGATGAATGATTCAAATGAGCAATATTTAAAAGTTGTTTTTTTACGGTAATAACTACTTACTAGTTCTGCTATTTTATTTAATTATTACTAATCAGGCTTCTCCGAGGCTCCAGTTCAAGGATTTTATGAATTTATGTACTACTCCTATAGGAATTCGTTATTTTTAAATCTTACAAGTATCCAAACAAAAAGGAAACAATTATATATATTAAATAAAGCGAAAGAGTTTTTTTGTTTCTTTGTTTGTTTAAATGGGCTAATCTCTGGAACTAAAATTCGGATTCGAAAAATGATTTCACTAATAGGAAGCTACGGTTATCCCCGAGTATTATAGGCTACTTTTTATTACGGGAACGCGGGAGAAACCGCGCTAGACAGCTCGTCCATTATAATTGTTAACAATAAAGACTGTCAACACTTGCGACAGAAAAGTATAGTTCTTAATTTAAAATTATGTAAATATAAATAAATGAATTATTATTATTGGCCATTTAGCTTTGAGGGCACTCATCAATATGCCTTTAAAATGGTAACGAAAAACGTGTTCCACATAGGAACAAAATTCCAAAATACTCAAAGTTGAGTGAACTGCCCCATCCAGTGTGACCATATAATGAGCAACAACAATTCATAGTACAGCTACGCGGTAGAAATTAATAACCGTATAAGAAGACACTGGTTTGTCATACAAAACTCATCCAGAATGTCGATTCAAATTATGATAAGACGAAATTAGTTCTGGTAGGATGTAATGGCCAGCGATTAGGTTTTGTAGGCTACGTGGAGCACGGAAGGCGTTTACTATGGATATGGCAGCTAGTATTGGGAAATGGGAATATAACTTGTTCTTGTCTTTGGCTCGCGGTTAAAAATATAACAATGAAATCAATTGTTATAATATGACGCGCGTCCCTCGCGAGAACTAACTAACACATTAATATTTGTGTTTATCTGTTTGTAAGATACGTTGCTATACCATTTATAAGTTTGCGATAAAACTTGGGGAGATGTTATATACACAGGCCCAGGAAGAAAGGAGGAGACAAAAAAGGAGCCTTGCAAAGCACGATGTGGTATAGTGTGATATTATGATATGTATGTTAAATAATGTCTTTGAATTAAATATAGTTTTTTTTAATTTCCATTAAAAATAAGTGGTGCCATAAGTCACATATTCGTATGTGAGTAAGGGAAATTCGTCTCATAAATTCTTCAAAGCTGTACTAAAGCTACTAAATGTAGATAGAATTATATTTCCATGCCTGTGTATTTCAAACATTCATAAATATAAATGTTTTTGTTATTGAAGTATTTGATGGTGAAAGTAGATCAAACTCACATTTTATTTTTGAATATCCAAACAATAGTATATTCGTAGCTCATAATGACATTAATAAAAACGCATCGGATGATGCGCGTCTCAAATGTAATCTACTAAATACTCTGGTTCTGATAAGTGTTACGAAATGGCCAAAAAGTTAGATCGAAGTAGTTAAATTGATAAAACAAAAGTTATCAATAAATTTGCGCTAAATTCAAAAGGATCGAGAACGTCCTTTGTTATCCGAGTTTGATCCGAGATGTTTTTATTTTAAATATTTCTAAGCCATAAATTAGCTATAAGTGTTGAGATAAGAATTTCTACAGGAAGACTGGAGTGTCGAGAAGACTAGAAAAGGAAAAGGAAGGCCAGAACTGACCAAAAGTGAACGATGTGTCCTAATAATAAAATAATATAAATTATATTTAAAACCGCACCTGTATACTGAAAACAAGGGGTATACCTCATATTAATTACTAAGTAACCATAAAAAATACAACCAAAATCACTTCCGAAAATAGCTCGACCTTTTAAAAAACCTTAAAAAAAGCCAATCCTCACATAAACAAAGACCACCTGCGGCCAACCCCGTAAGTAAGTAACCGCTAAGTGGTGGTGTTAATTCGACCGCTACTTACCACACGGCACCCTGTCCACACACTTCCCTCGGAACACTTGCTAATGTACGTGTTAAAAATGGGGGGCAAATATTTATGTATGTACCTAACCGTTAGGATTTTTGGATGAGGTGAGATAGCTTTAAAATACTCAATGAGCATATAAGAATATTATGATGGCCTGATTATAAAAAAATATATATTACAGGAAATTATTTTAAATGATATTATTATCACTCAGTCAAGTATCGCATATTAAATACCCACCTAAATTAAAATACACAAACTTGAAACACATTAAAATATCTTATTAAAGATACGTTACTAATAGTCATATCGGTAATTATGAGCAATCGCTATAATCATCAGTATTAATAATAAGGAGGTTATAATCTTAATCAATGCTTAGATCATCGCCGCATTTGTATGTTGGTGCATGGGAAACCGACTGATGAACAGGATTTGATACCAAGGAGGATGTTGCTCATCTCATTTAGACCAATGACTAATAAAATTATTGTTTTTAAATTCCTTGTAATGTATTGCGTAGGTAAAAACCCTTTTAACTTTTTTCCGCATACTGATATATTCATTGGTGTTTTAGGTACCTACACATAATATTTTAGTTAGTTATAACTTAGTTTTTTTAGGTAGATACTAGCAAAGACACAGAGCAAACTCAGTTTAAGTGAGTAAACTAATGAACTTTGTAAATATTTTTGCGTCATCTGGATTTTATTTTAATATTCCCATCTACGCACATTGTATGTAATTATTTCGAAAATAGCTCCTGACGTACGATAGACCGTCTCATTGTGATGCATCAGAGAAAAGGAATCACATGGATGCAATGTTAAAAAAACGCACTGAGAAAAAAAGAAAAAAAAATAAACGAGATGCGCCCGCGTACAGCAAGATCTCGGTCAGGCGGGAGCCGACTTCTTTTGTTTCCAACCTCGAATCAGCCAGTGTCTCGAATCTAGATGCTGTTTTCGAATTGTTATTTTTTCTTTTTCCCCCTATGGCTTTTTTAGGGTTCCGTAGCCAAATGGCAAAAAACGGAACCCTTATAGATTCGTCATGTCTGTCTGTCTGTCTGTCTGTCTGTCTGTCTGTCTGTCTGTCCGTGTATGTCACAGCCATTTATTTCCGAAACTATAAGAACTATAATGTTGAAACTTGGTAAGTAGATGTATTCTGTGAACCGCATTAAGATTTTTACACAAAAATAGAAAAAAAACAATAAATTTTGGGGGTTCCCCATACTTAGAACTGAAACTCAATTTTTTTTTTTTCATCAAACCCATAAGTGTGGGGTGTCTATGGATAGGTCTTCAAAAATGATATTGAGGTTTCTAATATCATTTTTTTCTAAACTGAATAGTTTGCGCGAGAGACACTTCCAAAGTGGTAAAATGTGTGTCCCCCCCCCTGTAACTTCTAAAATAAGAGAATGATAAATCTATAAAAAATATATGATGTACATTACGGTGCAAACTTCCACTGAAAATTGGTTTGAACGAGATCTAGTAAGTAGTTTTTTTTTAATAGGTCATAAATTGAAATTAATATCAAATACTCAGGTCTATACTACCATTTACTAATATACCTACAGGTTTGTACGGAACCCTCGGTGCGCGAGTCTGATTCGCACTTGGCCGGTTTTTCTTTATTGTCTCAGTGCGGCCAGTCCTAAAAAAAATAAAAACCCGGTGGCTTATGGCTCCCCATTGATATGCGACGTTCGAATTGAAATTTAAATATTTGCTTGCGCGGATACTCGACGGGCCTTCATCTCAAGAATTTCGTTTTTAAAAAGATCAATGCGTTGCCATCTCAATATTTAATAATGCTTGAAAAAATAAACAGCGTCAATTAAGAAAATTGTGTATTTTGACATAGTCGTCATTAAATTGATAGTTAATCACTGGTCATAAAAATAGTGTAATTTATCAATATAGGATCGTTTAAGGCTTGGTAAATGAATTTTGATAAAACTAAAATGGAACCTGTTTTACAAAAAAAGCGAGTGCGAGTATTTAGACCAAAGAAATTTAATTGCGTTTCACGGAACCGGGGTCAGGGGGCGCTATCGGATATTTATTTGTAACCGTTCCGATGAGTGGCCATGACTGGTTTTTTAATTGAAGTTAGATGGAGTACCCAAAATGCGTATAGTTTTAATGAATAAGCTACAACTAGAAGGAACATACAAACGCTACTTATACAGATTTTTTTCTGTAGTCATTATTAAAACCTGTCTCACTGAACATAATTTAGGTACTTTTACTTTCATAATTTTTGTATTTTTATTTTTTATCTCGATTATTATTACTACTAATAAAACGAACTAATAATTTTGTATCATTACAATTTAACCTCTTCTGTCTATACAGACAATGTACAGATTTAATTATTTTGTGAGTATTAAATCTTGTAATTAGTCTGGCTTAGCTTTACCTGTGATTTACCCTATTTTATCTTCTGGAATTCAGCAAAAAGAACAATTTTCTGCTTTAAACTGCGCATACACCTATCAATCGGTCAATATCTCCTTTTAGATAGGTATGATAGATTTGATTATTAATAGGTTGACCAGGTGAACTTCGTACCACTTAATTATTTTTTAGCTATATTTCATTCTTCTTTTTTTTAAATCAAGGGTATTAGAGCAGAAAACACAATAAGAAAATCAAATCAGTAAAGCCGGTTTTGAGTTTTATTGAGACTAACGAACAGAAATTGATTGGTATATAGATTTTCATACAGAAATTACATACTTGAAGGATGTAAATATATATTAAAACTAATCAAAAATGAATTTTATCAAATTTTTCCAATGAATATGGGTAAAGCTTATCAATCTTAAAACACATTGGACTGTTTTACAAAAACCTTAAACCGACTTCAAACTACAATAAAAAGTAATCAAATCCTGATCTGATGACAATGGGACCAAACGGGAAGTGTACCCTTATAAAAATACAGCCGAATTGAGAACCTACTCCTTTTTTTTTGAAGTCGGTTAAAAAAATTATATTCGTAATTACAATTTTTATATTCTTTAAATCTTATTCCGTGTTGGTTATTTGATTAAGTTAACATACTTCAAACAACGCCTCATTCAAGATAATGTCCAGTATCAAGTCCATAATAAGTTAGAATTTAACACCTCACCAAAATGGCTAACTAATTTAATTGCCCTCTAAATAAACGTGAACCTATATGGGTGTCCACTAAATACCTGACCCTATATAGCGCTTCACAATTGGGTAATAATATCATGTTTGAAAACAGTTACAAAGTTAATAGGTCTAATGTTTCCTTATAAAGAACTTGTGAGATTTTCATTGAATGAATACGGCTTATGTTCATTCATAGTTCTTATTTTGCAAATATGAAGCCTTCAGAAAACTGCTTGATTTTAGAATAAAAATATTCCAATTATGACTTGGAATTCCACACAGATAGTGGGACTATCAGATTCTATTTATTAATTGTGTTGCATTTACTTCAAACAAGTACATATTTCCTATAATAATAATATTTAACTAACAATTTAAAAAAAAAGTTAGTATCGCAACAAAACAAACAAATCGCTTCCAGTTAAACGTAGTTCATCATCAAACAAAAAACAGACACAGATTTGGAAGGCTGGCTGCGCGAGCGCCGAATTTTTTCAAACCACTACAGTCATGCTACATTTCTAGCGATTTGACATTAAACAGTATTGTTAACCTTGTCATGGAGTAACGTAAGAGTTTGCAGCACTGCGTTTGTTAAATGTCATATGAAAGTGATTGATTTGGAGTGTTTTCGTGACTTGTTTTGCGGTTTCAGAATTGAAACCTTAAAGCCTTGCATCCGTAGGTGTTTTGGGAAGTTAGGTGACGAGACAGTTCTTGGAATTTATCCTAATATATTTATTGTAACGAAAGCATTGTTCTTAGTATTTTAAGACATCATTATATAAAAAAAGTTTAATTTTTCTATTTGTAATTTTTCATTTTAGTAAATTTTGAATTTAGATTTAAGGTTTATTGTAAGTAATGTTAATTTGATTTATAATATATAATTGAGTATCATGGAATATAATATTTCTATATCTTCCTACCCTTAATAAAAATAAGGTATATTTTGATATATCTGTAACAGCTCCTATCCGATATATTTACAATGACATAATTTTCAAAATCATAGACAAGACTAATAAGACAGATTTACATCCGGCTGGCGACCGGTTTTAAAGCATTTTGTTTCAGTGAGTACCTATATGTGTTTTATAGATCTATCAAACAATAATCGATTTGTATTGTACTCATAATTTTGACAAACCAAAATATTTGTTAAACAAATTCACTGGCCGAGGAAATTTAAAAGTATCACAAAAGGATACAATATGCACTATATTATGTCTTGGTCATAAACTTTAGAGGGTTTTATTACTAATCATTTAGGTCTTAACTAATATTGAATGGTAATTATAATAGTATCCACTAGACATTTTCAGAGTTTCGGAGATTTTCATTTCAATGGAAAATCTTTATTCGGCACTAGATTTCATTCACTTGAGGTGGTATTACCAAGAAAGATTAAATAAATTACTGCTTAATGAGAAAATAGACAAAAGAAGATCATTGATAATGTTTATTGTCATTATTTAAACTAGTAGCACTGAATAAAGAATAGGTTAACACTTGTGGTCCCGTAGTGGTCAAAATTCAACCATATTTTTAACCGACATCAAAAAAAGGAGGAGGTTCTCAATTCGGTTTAATGTTTTTTTTTTTTTTTATGTTTGTTACCTGATAACTCCGTCATTTATTGACCTATTTAGAAAATTCTTATTTTGTCTGGAAGGGTACACTTCCCGTTTGGTCCCATTGTCATCAGATCAGGATTTGATTACTTCTTAGTGTACTTTGAAGTCTGTTTAAGTTTTTTGTAAAACAGTCCATTTATTTAATACATATTACAAACTCCTTTTTCATAAATATCACACTCCTTCGTCCGCGCAATAATTTTTTCGCAAAAATTATTGATTGGCGTACTACTTGTAGAAGACTTACATCATCATCATCATCAGCCTATAATGTCCCACTGCTGAGCACAGGCAGTTTCACAAATCAGGATGAAACGGAATGGGCAGATAGTCCACCACGCGTGCCCACTGCGGATCGGTGGAGGTAGGCTAGTGGTCAACCTACTGTTGGAGTTTTCAAGCCGCCTAGCAGGCCTCCAACTAGCTTAACGATTATCGCAATTAAGTGATACCCAGGACCAACGGCTTTACGTGCCTTCCGAAGCACGGAAACGCTCGATTTGAAATACCACTAGGCGGTCACCCATCCAGGTACCAACCACGACCGATTAAGAATGGCTTACATACTTTATTAAAATGTACAAATATTGTTCAAAGATTATGTATATGAACTTAATATCATATCAAGTGATTATTAAGTTATTTTCAGTATATTTTTAGGTGAATTTAATTTTAAGGCGACCTAAGAAGCTAAGATCTTTATTTACCAACTAGTTACCTAGGAAATATAACCGTCTCGTAATAATAATGTAGGTACACCACAGCACTATTACACAATCTTTAAAAAAAAGAACTACGTTACTTTACTAGCAGAGAATTATAAAACCGTCTAGATGCGTCATTTATTTGACCTATTAAACAAAACGCTAGCAAAAAAACCTCGTGGACCAGAATAGGTATCCATCTTAGTATTGTTAATACCTTCTTGCAATTCACTATTTTTTACATCAATTAAGTGACTACATCTACCTATTATCCTGCTAGTTAATGATTTATAACATTAAATAAGCATTTTAAAGTTTGCTTTGGTTTTATTTGTTGACAAGTGTATATTTTTTTGCTAAGTGTTTGTAGTTTTTGCTGTAATCTTTGAATGATTTTCTACCAAAGATGGATTTATATTAAGAACAGTTGCTATGTGTTACAAAGATGTGATTTGAGGCTTTCGTAGCATGAAGCAAAGTGTTTTGATCGGATAATTCTTGATAAGACCATTGTGTAGTCCCCTGAAAATCATTGATGATTCAATATATTTCACATGAAACTAGAAAAATTGTACAGCCGAGGACATAAATATTATACACATAGTGGTATTCAACAACGATTATCTCTTAAAATATCGATTGAAATTACGAGATATTATGCAGGCAGAATCTTTTAACATATACTATTATGATTTGTGTAATAATTCAATATTTATATCTACACAGTGCGAGAAAATTGTTTTTGAATTTCACAAAGTGTATATTTATGTCCTCGACTGCACAGTGTGCGATATTTTAATGAAAATCATATTGATATCTTCAAGATGTTTATCTCCCGTAGAGGTACGAGTAGCTTGAGGTCTTAGATAATATCACTGGATGTATATTACCTGATAAATCCTAACTAATATTAATATTATAAATGCGAAAGTGAGTTTGTTTGTTTGTTACGCCTTCACGTCTCAACTAATAAACGGATCATCATGAAATTTGGCATGGAGATAGCCTATGGTATGGAGAAGGACATAGGCTTCTTTTTATCCCGGGAACGCGGGTGAAAACGCGGGGGACAGCTAGTTTAGTTATAGACGCGTTGCTGAACATGAAACACAGATAATGTAGACAATTTGCTGATTCCTTCTAAAATTTGTGTACTCACTACTTTTAGCCAAACAAGCTTATAAACAAAAGCGGAACTGGACTATATGAAATATTATTTTTCAGTTGTTCGCTAGTACCACACTTGGTGTCCTGGCGTAAGGAAAATGTCACTTGTATTTCAATTGCAATTTCTTCAGTTAATTAGGATGAAGATAAGGTTGAAAAGAATAAAGTATTTGCGTTTAAAATTGTAATACCTTTTGTGTTGGAAATTCATGTAAATGTAATTTTGCTCTTTATTTTGCTATTACTAGGAATAGATTTCTACTTCTAAACTAACATTATGATAACAATATGGTAAGTATGTAAACCCCCTCAATAATATTTAATGATTATATTTATGCTGAAAAAATAACATAAAGAGAGAACATAGAAAGAGAGAGAGAGCCTTGAAATAACGTATAATAAAAATGTTATCGATATATGTTTTAAGCAAAAAATTAAATCAAATATATTCTTACCGTAAGTAGCTATGAATAATCCTTGAATGTCAAATATATTGCACGTCTATTTACTTGAAATTTTAAGCCCAAATATGTCATACAAACGCACCACAATTTCGAGCAAATTCAAATAGTTCACACCTTTTCAGTTCACACTTCAAACAAGTCAAAATTCACGCCCTTGTAACCACTAAATAAAAATTAAACAGACCTAGAGAACATTTAGCACTGAATTCGGAACACTGTAAGCAAATAGTTGGAATAATAATTTTGAAATGTCACTTAATATCCACTGAAAACTTTACAGAACAAACACAAAACAAGGGTCTACTTCAGAGAAATCAACTACAAAATGCTAAGTCAAATCAACAAATAACAAAAAAGTCATCCGTTCCATTTTCAAAAAATACTCGGTTCCCGGGTACGGCCAATCGGTGTTCCGTAATCGTATTCGGAACTGTGACCGCGTTTGGTTTGCCAGGTCGCGTGTGGCGCACGCGCGGGTGTGTCGTGTGAGCGTGCTGTGCGCGCGGGCATCGGCGCCGCACTGCGTTCGCGCGCTTTTCGACCTACGAAACCTTCGCTCACAGCCTCCGACTCTCCACTATACGATGTATTAGAACTGTCGATGATTCTAAAAGATTTTCTCACGGAAAGGACTCACATTCGATATGTAGATCTGTCGACAGACTAACGGTTCGGGGCATCATCGTTGCGTTGACTGATGTTGATGACTCGCTGCCAGTTTTGTTTTAATTTTGACGGGTGTTACGAAGTGGTTAGTTTATTTTTCGAAGCGGGATTATTTCTATCGACTTATGAATGCTCGGTTTTATGGTCCGTGGTGAATCGGCTAAGGCTTTTTGTTGTTAAAGTACTTCTGTCAATGAAAAAAGTATTAGCTGTTGAAATGTGCTCGGCTATTGACGGCGTAGGCGCAGTCTAAACGAGTACTTGTCTGTTATGTAAAGGATATTACGTTTGATCTTAGATTG
This sequence comes from Achlya flavicornis, assembly GCA_947623365.1. Classification (NCBI taxonomy): domain Eukaryota; kingdom Metazoa; phylum Arthropoda; class Insecta; order Lepidoptera; family Drepanidae; genus Achlya; species Achlya flavicornis. The sequence goes on from OX392488.1 coordinate 7,934,237, forward strand.
ACGAGATTATAATGTTACTTAAATGTGGATCATAAGTTTTTTATTACTTACGAGAACTTATTAAGTACTTCGGATAGATACTTAAAAGGATAATGTGTGGTCATAAGCTTTCAAGTTTTATGATTTTGAGCAACGTATTAATTTTATACCTACTAATGTTTTAAACGATTTCAATAAAATACTTTTATGTAGTGATAAAAATAGCATTTATTATGCGGTGTTTAGTACTCAATTTGTAACCATAACTTTTTTTTCTTAATAAATGTTAATATTTTTTTTTATATATTTTTCGGGAGTCAATGAAACCTCTGTGGTAGTGAAGTTGAAACCGTGTAGAAAGTTCACTTTCCATGAAGGAAGAAGTCATGACAAAGCCGTAGCTCGATGGTAGAATAGTTTGTAGTACCCTTCTGACTGGCTACCACCCTCAAAATGAAGAGTACCGATGTATTCCATCAGCTGCAATTATGAGCTCTTTTAATACTCCTTTCTAGTGTTTATGTCCTCACTACCTTCAGCTACATCATCACTCAGCCAATTATACTAAAAATATTTTTTATATAATAAGGTTTTAGTTATTGAAACACATAAAAACAAAATTTTGCTTATAAATTAATCCCGTTTAATATTTCGAACAAAAGACATCAACGAACACCAAATTCAATAAATTGTCGATATTATTATTTTTATTGCTCCAACTATTTACTTCAAATTTTATTATGAATTGAAACACAAAATATTTTTCGCCATTGCAAAAAAATGCAATAATTGCGCAAAAATAAATACTCGACTGAAGTAAAAGAAATCCATGTGGAAATCTCCCTGATAATGGATAGCCTTGATAATATTACGACAATTGCATCACCTACTGTAAACAATCACGAAAAAATATGCGGGAAAGAGACAACAGGATTCTCTCGCTCGCGCCGCGTTGTCACTTCGTCTTTAAGTGGAACAGTCGTCACGGTTCACCGCTAACGCCGGCCCACAAAGTAGCTACATCGACAAACTATACTTATCCTTTTCACTCTCATACAAGCCATATGAAAAAATTATAAGGACAGAGACGGAATCACTTACGTTTTTTGGACGAATTGTTAAGTTTTTTGTGAAATATAGATCAACTTTAAAATAATGTGTCAATGACCCGGAGTTCCAGTAAAATGTTAGTTGGACTGATGACATTTTTTTGTCTATTTTTTCAGGCTGTTATTAAAGATGAATGACAATATATTTTTGTGTTACACAAACAACATAACAGGTTGATTACAATACAAATATTCTACTAATGGTTAGAATATTTTTAGCAATTAATTTGATTGTTTCGTTAAAAAGTTGATATTTCAAAAAATTATTACACAAGCTGTGCCCCGAGGTTTAACCCTCGTTTTTGGAATATACTTACGTGCGTACGTACTTTATCGAAAATAAACGGGCTAAGAATCAAATCAAATCGTACTAGAAGTTTCTGAGATTAGCGCGTTCCAATATTATAACAGACACACAAACTCTTCAGCTTTATAATATATATAAAATTTAAAACAGGGCTTATAGAGAATCAGGGACTAAAATGGTTCTTTGCTAAAATAAAATAATGTTCACAATGAAATACTATGATTGTTAAAATATTGTGCTGTTAAACTGTTTTCTTAACTTTGCTTTATTTAATACTAGCTGTCTACGGTTTCACCCGCATTCCCGGGATAATAGCCTATGTCCTTTTCCATACCATAGGCTATCTGTATGCCAAATTGTGATGATCCGTTCAGTAGTTGAGGCGTGAAGGTGTAACAAACAAACTCACTTTCGGATTTATAATATTAGTTAGGATTATGGTTTCATATAAAAATGTGATTCTAATTAATAAATAGATAGATAGATAGATAGATAGATAGATAACTTTTTATTGTACAAAAAGTATTTAACAAAGTATAGAAAATTAAAAATTACTGTAAGTACAATAGGCGGTCTTATCGCTAAGAAGCAAAGAAGAAGAAATAATAAACATATAATAATATAGAAATAATAATAAACGCTAAGAAATAATACAATATTAAGTGAACCATCTACAGCCTTCTACCATTAAAAATATTCATTTATGTTTTATAGCTTTACATAACTCCGCAACTGATGTAATTTAAATATACCATGAAAATTCGTCAAATGAAAAAACGCTGCTTCAAAAATGGATTATTGCTTAAATTTCACATCAATTTCAATCTTTATTCACTTATAAAAAGGTTTAATACCTATGAATTTAAGATTAAATTTATCATCAAAAGTCCTATAAACTAATTTCTTAAAACCAAAGAAAAATACACCGAAAAACCCATCCTATGCATAATTGACCATCGCTCCTATACTCCTATGCAGGGGTCATCGAACATCGTAGTGACCCGCGATTCTCACGGCTTGTTGCCATAGCAACCGATCCTGACCGTATCACTGCCGATATTGAGCGTAATTTGTAGCTTCGTGTACTATTGAGATTTACTACCGCCAAGATACTTGGCGCTGTGAAAAGTGTAGCCAAGTCTTTTTGTAGCCAAGTATTAGTGGTTTTAACGATTAGGTTTGAGATGATTGTGGTGAGGGTTGTTATCTTAATTGAACAATTTATTTATTATACGATATATATTTTGATAAAAAAAAAACAGGTACATTCCTCACACACGGTCATCTGATCCCAAACTAAGCAGAGCTTGTAATATGGAAACCAGATAACTGATGTAATACATATACTACTCTTTGTTTGTAAATACATACTTAATATACATAATTACACCCAGACTCAGGACATACAGACAGATGTTCATGCACACAAATGCATGTCCTGTGTGGGAATCAAACCCAATACCAGCGGCGCGATAAGTGGAATCTTGACCCGAGTCTTAACTAACCGCCCGTGATGTTACCCATTGAGTCTAAAATCATTCGAAAAGTCTTAAATAATTCGTTCATGCACCTTCTGAAGACAATAATCCTATACCAACTGTTAAACAAGCAATATTTGATATCTCAAAACATATTATAATATCATAAAAATTGTTGTATCGATTTTGATGAAATTTATTATATGGGGGCTATGGGGGTGAAAAATGTATCTAGGTTTTTAAAGCAAAAGTTTGGTCACTCCTGTATAGGTATGAAGAAGAAGAGAGAAGAGGTAGATGAAGGTAGTTCTGAATTTTAATCAACATTATTAATTTTTAAGAATTTGTTTTAAATGTGAAATAGGCTATGCTAGAGTATAATCTAACCATGTTAAATATTATGCAGTCAAAGGTTGTGAGCACACTATACCTATGAGATATTTTTTCAATATCTTAAGTAAGCACTCTACCAAAATGAAAATCAGCCGCCAAACTCTTAATGGTGTGATCAGACTGCACTTTAGAGGGTTTCCTTCTAGGCTTTGTGTGCTTACCACCTCCAATACATCATCACTTAACATGGTGAAATTGTGGTCAACACAATCTTATTGACCGTAAAAAACGAGTGGATACCTCTAGTTCTATTTATATTGAACTAGCTGTCCCCGTCAGTTTCACCTGCATTCCTGGGATAAAAAGTATTCTATGTCCTTTTCCATACCATAGGCTATCTGCATCCCAAATTTCATGATGATCCATTGAGTAGTTGAGGCGTGAAGGCGTAGCAAACTAATTCATGCCCCAACTAATCAACGGATCATCATGAAATTTGGCATGCAGATAGCCTATAATATGGAGAAGGACATAAGCTTTTTATCCCGGGAACCACGGGGGACAGCTAGTATTAAGTAAGTGTAATTTTTACAACAAATATCAAGAGTTAATATTTTAACTAAGCTACTAATAAAACTTGCATCAAACAAATTCCATTTTCAAAAACGTATTGACACTCATTAAATTAACTTAATTAAACCATTTCAGGTAAAAAGCACAACAATGTTGCACCGTGAAATTAATTAAGGTGGTAAAAAGAGATAAGTAACATTGCTGGCCGCTATTGGAGTGTGACAGTGACGTGCTTCGGACGCCTGGCGTGCCACCCGCATGCCGACGAATTAGTAACGATGCGAGAAACCTCTAAATATCTGCTGTTGTGATTTGTCACCTTATTCTTGTATCGCACTAATTTGGGCAATGTTAATTTTTGATGCGGTGCTCTTTTCTTTTATTGAAGAGTAAAAAATGAGTTCGTACTTTAGCTATGGATGGATAATTTAACTTTGTATAATTTAAGGGTTTTTTATCGCATAAGAAAAAAATACTAACCTTTATAGGTTCACTCGTGTGTCTGTCTGTTTGTATAACATTTATATTAGCCTTTCTCCCACCCAATAGTATGTTTAATGATAATATTTTTATTCACGTATGCACAGGTACCATAGCAATAGCAACCAGATACGTGATAAGTTAAGTTAAAAAAAAAAAAACTTCGAAGTCGGTAAATAAGCGCACCCGCCTGATGGTAAGTGGTTACCGTAGCCATGTGGACACTTGCAACACACGTGGCATCACTCCCGCGTTACCGACCCTTCCGCCCTTCCCAATGAGCTCTGGCGTCCTTACTTACGCACAGGAACACAACATAAAGTTATTTGGCTGCGTTTTTGTAAGGTGGAGGTACTTCCCCAGTCAAGCTGCTCTTTGAGCAAATATCTCTCTTACAGAACAACAAGCAGCCATGTCGGTAAGAATTCACGACTTCAAAGCACTCTTTTTCAGGGTATTTAACCATACAACAAACGTCAAATTTTTTTTAAATAGTTGGGAACACCTGGTTGAAAAGTAGTTATTTCAACCAGGTGTTTCCAACATCGAAATACCATACAGGATTCCTCTATCGCTACTCCCAAACGAAATGTGCCGATAAAAAGACTTCCTAAATTTTTAACATACCAAAGCGTTTCCAACTAAATCGATACGATGCGTCCAATCCGTGTTTATGGTAACACTAACCTAACTTGACCTTTTCTGCCTACTAAAACTGTATTAGAATGTCGTAAATAAAGCATTATTGGAGGTCAGTATAAAATGGTGGTCTCGAACAAGAAAGAAGATGGACAATTGTGACTGAGCAAAATGCTTAATCAAACCTTTTTAAAATGTGTGAAGGAATTTTAAGAATAGATACATCTTCTGAGAAAAAATCGTTAAGCTTTAATTATTAGGTACCAGTTAAAGTTATATGTATATAAATAATACTATATTCTAAAATAATCAATTTCTTACATTGGCCTACGTCTCTGCATATTGAATTGACATTTTAATTAAAACAGTTCTAAAATAATCATCTTAAGTTATTAACAATTTAAAACTACATCTAATAGCATTAGACGTACAAAAAAATCAAGACGGAGTGTCACCTTATAAGAAAGTGAAGCCGAAAATTTCCTAGTATTGGCCCAAGCAGACTCAAGTGATACTGAGTCTTATTGCCACTGTCAACGTCTCAATGCGAATGACAACCGATCGGCTTCCTATTGTGTATATGTGTGCGTGAGGCCATGTGTTTACAAGAAGGCCGGCTTCCTTTTGGTGCTTTAGGTGACACTCCATCTTAATTTTTTTATAAGTCTATGCTAGTAGCATTATATTTTCCAAACAGCGGTAAAGCAAAAGAAATATTACGAAATAACATTAAGTATATTCTAACCAATTTCATATCAATTTATGGCTAAAGTACCAGATGTATCCAATCCAATCTTCAAGTAAAGTAATCGGGTAATCTCACAAAAATAGTATATTATGGCGCGGTGGCAGTAAAGGCACGTGCACACTGAATTGTTTTATCCCATACAAAAGTATTCGACGCACATTGCACGCTACACAACCAAATAAAACATATGAGGTAGTGTAGTGATGTGCAGGTTGGCTGGGGTATCTAAATTATATCTAACGACTAACTTCTGCTCGCGGCTTCGCCCGCGTTGCCTACAGGAAACAAATGACATAATGTTCTACAACAATAAAACAAAACAACTTCATCCCGCTTCGAGGGCGGAATAATTAAAAACGCTGAGACACGTATAAATTAATTTTCAATCTTCAGCCTAAACACAACATTTGAAAATCCTAACTTGGAATCTGACGGACTTTCATACAAACTTTCATCCCCATGTGATCCAACAGCTGCATTTGAGAGCCAGTTCGTTCTAGGCTTTGTGTACTTACCACCTTCGGCCACATCATCACTTACCATACTCTATACTCTACTACTACTTGGTAGTCACTTACCACTATGTGGGTCGTGTTTTTACTTTTCAGCCATCTACTGAAATGTCTTTTGCAACAATAACTCCTGTTGTCAAATATTTTTTAGACCAAGTTTATTATTGACCATACATTTCTTCAGCAGCTATGTATAATTTGGAATTGTTAATTAGGTTATTAAAAAAGAATTATTGAAAACTGTTTTACAAAAAACTTAAACCGACTTCAAAGTACACTAAGAAGTAATCAAATCCTGATCTGACAATGGGAACAAACGAGAATTTTCCAAATCGGTGAATAAATGTCGGAGTAATGAGGTAATAAACATTAAAAAAAATACAACCGAATTGAGTAGCACCTCCTATTTTTGAAGTCAGTTCAAAAACAGTTTGTCTAAGCGACCCAAAGAATAATCTACTGTTAGTTCTTACACTGTTCCTCGATATATTCTGACTATATTCGCATCTCTACCGCGGAGAATCGGGCGCATAGCGGCGCGTACGCGGGAATCTCGCGTTACGCAGATCATACCACTTTCCATTTCCTCACTGCATTACAATAGCTTCTTATATCGAAGCTTATTCGATGGAAAACAATGTGAGCCGCTCTCTGGACCTGAGGGAATTTTATCATTTTAAAATAAGGTTTCTGTACCGGTAAATATTCCTTTGTTACGATGAATATATTGCTTATGTATATTAGATGAAGATCTCTGGATAAGAGATGTACAGACAAAAAGAGTTTACATAACAAGTAGGACCTTTATTTTGCTATACTCCGTGTATCGTGTCGTCATAGTTTCTGCTGAAATGAGCCAAATGCCAGATATACCGTCATATTCTTTGTATAGTCCAGATCGCCAGCGTTCTATCGCAAATACATAAATGATCTTCCATCGAGATGGTAGAAATGTATAGATAGTGAGGGCAAATACATCGATTAAATAAGTAGATACATAATTTATCTTAGAAGAATAAAGTTACTTAAGTAATAACGAAACTCGTCCTTGTTTTTTGGCCACAAAAAACCTTGCTTTAGGCAAAGTCTAAAGTCTAAACTTTAATCTTCTAAGATAAATTTACTTCCACTTTATAAAACTGAACTTAAAAATAAATATTATTATTTCTCACCAATAACTAGACTTAAGTAATACCTAAGTGATTTAAAAGCACGGCACGTTTAAGACAACACGCTACGTCCATTGTAATTTTATTTAACGCAGGCGACTATCCGCCCCCAATTCCTCTCCTAACAACGAGTTGATAACATGAAATTACTGATATTATTGGACGTAAGAACCACCTACGAGTGGACGTAGCTCGTCGATGAATAACACACGGGATTTAACAATGTCCAGCAAATCTGAAGGATATCAATAATATTCAAAAATCTTAATATATAAAATGATAAACTGATTGTTGATATATCAGCGCACAGCCCAAACCGCTGGACCTAGAGATTTGAAATTTTGCACACAGATACCTTATACAGTGGAGGCATCCACTAAGGAAGGATTTTTGGAAATTCCACCCTTAAGAGGGTAAAATAGGGGATGACAGTTTGTATGCAAGTCCGTCAGTTTTGAAGTTAGAATCTTCAAATGTTGTGTTTAGGCTGAAGATTGAAAATTAATGTATAGTTATCTCAGCATTTGTGATAATTCCACCCCCGGAGGGAGGAAAAGGGGGATGAAGTTGGGTATGCAAGTCCTTCAATTTCAAAGTAAACTTCATGAAATGTATTTTTATATGGTGTAGGCATTCACTATGGAAGGATTTTCGGAAATTCCACCCCTAAGGGGGTAAAATAGGGGATGAAAGTTTGTATGCAAGTCCGTCAGTTTTGAAGTTAGGATCTTCAAATTTTGTGTATAGGCTGACGATTGAAAATTAATGTAAAGTTATCTCAGCGTTTATGATAATTCAACCCCCGAAGGTGGAAAAAGGGGGATGAAGTGGTTTATGCAAGTCCTTCAATTTCAAAGTAAACTTCACCAAATATATTATTATATAGTGTAGGCATCCACAAAAGAAGGATTTTTAAAAATTCCGCCCCTAACAGGGTAAAATAAGGGATGAAAGTTTGTAAGCAATATATCAACGCATAGCCCAAATCGCTGGACCTAGAGATTTGAAATTTTGCACAAAGATACCTTATACAGTGTAGGCATCCACTAAGGAAGGATTTTCGGAAATTCTACCCCTAAGGGGGTAAAATAGGGGATGAAAGTTTGTATGCAAGTCCGTCAGTTTTGAAGTTAGGATCTTCAAATTTTGTGTTTAGGCTTAAGATTGAAAATTAATGTATAGTTATCTCAGCGTTTGTGATAATTCCACCACCGAAGGGAGGAAAAGGGGGATGAAGTGGTTTATGCAAGTCCTTCAATTTCAAAGTAAACTTCACTAAATATATTATTGTATAGTGTAGGCATTCACAAAAAGAAGGATTTTTAAAAATTCCACCCCTAACAGGGTAAAATAATTGATGAAAGTTTGTAAGCAATATATCAACGCATAGCCCAAATCGCTGGACCTATAGATTTGAAATTTTGCACAAAGATACCTTATACAGTGTAGGCATCCACTAAGGAAGGATTTTTGGAAATTCTACCCCTAAGGGGGTAAAATAGGGGATGAAAGTTTGTATGCAAGTCCGTCAGTTTTGAAGTTAGGATCTTCAAATTTTGTGTTTAGAATAGAATAGAATAGAATGATATTTATTTGACAGCAGTAAAAACACATATACAAAGAAATTAAAAACACAGGGAAAAAAAAAATAGTTGAAAAGTACTTAATTAAAAAATACACAAAATAAGAATAATAAAAGTGCTGTCAAAAAGGATACCGACTCAGCATGAGTTGTGGCGTGTTACGTCACAACGCTGATTTTCAGCGGCACCCTAAATGAGGTGACGCCTGGACGTACATAAAATAGATTTGTGGGAGATGACATAATTATATATCTATTTATAAAAAAAATATAAAAAATACATAAAAAACAAAAGAAAAAAATAATAATAATGCAGATAAATACAAGTTATACAGTGGCTAATCATAAACTAAACAACAACAAAAAATAAAACACAGTAATTAACATAATATATTAGAACTAAAATAAAAAAACAAATAAAACAAAAGCCGTTATTACATAAAAGGTTATTTGCCCCCACACAAAATACGAAACGGAAACACAGATTAAATTAAATACGTACGGAGAATCGATACGATACGCTGTCGCACTGCTGCCACTGAGATGTTTTATTAACGATTTGAAGGAAGACGTAATACACAGAACCTTTTGTACATAATTTTAAAAGATTTAATGGAGCGGCAATCGCGAAGCGGTGGTGGTAAGTTATTCCAACATTTAGTGGCAGCGTATCGAAAACTCCCCTTAAACGTTGCAGTGCGATGATGAGGCACAGAAAGTAAATACGCTGATGCCCGAGTGGAGTGGGGGTTGCTATCACGAGCCCACCGTAATTTCTTATATAAATAATCAGGTGACCTCGTAACAACAACTCCAAATAGTAGTGTGGCCAAGTGAAACTCTCTGCGAACTGACATCTTCATGATTTTTGCCTCATTAAGAAAGGGTGTTACATGTGCTCTAGGAGGGATATTGAAACAGAAGCGAGCACAAGCATTTTGTACCCGCTGAATCACGCCAATGCTACGAGATAGTAAGCGCGGGCCAAAGACAGTGTCAGAATAATTAAATTTAGATAAAACTAATGAATCACACAGCCTCACTCGCAGATCCTTACATAAAAATTCACGCACTCGATATAAAAGCTTGAGTCTATAGAAGCAGACCCTAGCAGTCTCCAGAATATGCTCCTCGAATCGCAGCCCATCATCCATGAAGATACCTAAGTTACGAGCTCCACCAACGCTTTTAATTCTTTCACCCAAAATGGTAACAACGGGCTCATAACTTTTTATAGAAGCTCTTTGTTGTCTAGTCCCGAGAATTAAGAATTTGGATTTACTAGGATTAATAAGCAAGGAATTAGCATCACACCATTGTGCGATACTGTCCAGGTCATGACATAGATGTCTAACAGCAGTCGAAGTATTTTCTGGCTTGAAGGAGATATACAGTTGGGTATCATCGGCGTACATATGGAACTCACTATTACTTATACAATTCACCATATCTGTGCTGTAAAGGATGTACAATATTGGGCCTAAAATCGATCCTTGGGGGACACCACGCGATACAGGCCTAGAGGAAGAGCAAACCTTAGAGCCGTCAGAGCCACACATTTCCACCACTTGTGTGCGACCACATAAGTAGCTTTCGAACCATTTAACAGCATTGATATCAACCCCATAGAAGGATAACTTAGACAGAAGTAAATCAATATTAATAGAATCAAAGGCACGAGAAAAATCAAGCAGAGCAAGAATAGTACCCTTACCCATGTCCTGAGCTGAAAGTATATTATCTACAACATCTATTAAAGCAGTAACTGTGCTGCGACCCCGCCTAAACCCGGACTGCTTATCAGGAAGTACATGAAGGCTTTCTAAATATTTGGTGAGCTGATTACACACAATTTTTTCCAAAATTTTCGATAGACATGGAAGTATACTGATTGGTCTGAGGTCTTGCATTGCAGTAGCATTCGAGTTTTTAGGGATTGGTCTGACCACTGCATTTTTCCAGCTACTGGGAAATACGTGACTTTTTATAGATGCGTTTATAATAGCAGTTATAACACTAAGAGTGCGAGGAAGTATCAGCAGAATCATCTCCAGGGAAATACCATCCACACCCTGTGCATTGGACCTTAGACCACTAATAACTTTCGAGACCAAGCCTTCATTGACGGTTTCAAGGGTAAAAGTAGAGGGACTAAAGCGGTCAAATTCAAATGAAGTTAAATAGGAAATTGGAACGCAAGTATCACGGGGAATGTTAATAAAATGCGCATTGATAAGATCTGGATCATTAAGATTCTTAGGTAAATCTATGTCATTATTGTGATCAATAATTGCTCGCTTCAAATTTTTCCATAAGGTGCCGGAGTCCTTAATAAAAGCATTTACTTGAGACACAAAATAAGCACGTTTCTCATTATAGAGAGCAGCTGACACGATACCTTTAAGTTCTTTATAGTATTTTTTATGCGCCTCTTGCTTAGATTTGTAAAACTGAGAGTGTGCCAAATCACGGAGCTTTATCATTTCTTTGATATTATATGTTATCCACGGATAGGAACGTTCTTTAATACGCAACTTTTTAACAGGTGCATGCCGATCAAAAACCAAATTAATTAGATCATTAAAAGCTAAAACCATATCATCGACATTATTAAGTGATAAAATGTATTCCCAATCCATATTATCGATATCCCTATCAAATAAATTTAAATCGATATCTTTTAGCGGCCTGTATGTAATACACTTTGGAGCAGATTTAACCTTATGCACATCAAGCGAGCAAGTCACGAATGCATGACCACCAAGCTCAGGTACATGATCCACTGTAACATGACGTACTCTAATATCAGCACAAACTAGATCTATAGTGGTCTCCGTGTTTTGAGTGAAGTGGGTTGGCTCGTTTACAAATTGTTTTAAATTAAAGTAGCTTAAGAAGTTTAGTAGCTTTATAGTGTTCCTGTCATCTGAAATAGACCAATTGATATTGAGATCACCCAGCAAGACTATGTGATCAAATTTACCAAATGAGCTAATTGATTCTGTCATGGCATCGAAAAATGTGTCAACATTGAGCCAGGGAGGCCTGTAAGCCGTACCAATAATGAGTTTAATTCCCTTCAATGTCAGGCTTAACCACATCTGCTCGACAAGTGGAGACGCAGACGCAGGATGTTGATACGTACGAACACTAAGACCGTTTTTAACATAAAACCCCACGCCGCCACCTCGACCACTACGAACATCAGCAGGTCTCGGGCGATGTCGAAGCCGATAACCTGGGACGACAGGGGCGCGACCCTTTTCGCCCTTCCTAAGCCATGTTTCATTAATTGCCATGAGATCAACGGCATGTGTTCCCATTGCGATGATAAATTCTTCATGTTTTGTGCTCAGAGAACCAGCGTTAAAAATACCAACTTTCAAAAAATTTTTATGTGTCATTGATCCCAAAAAATATAAATAGAAATAAAATGGGACGAAAAACAAATAATTTTATTATAAAATACCAAAGTATATCCAACGTAGCACATAAATAGGAAAAGTTCACGGTTCATCCAAACATCAAAAAAATTATACAAGAAAGGCAGTTGATATAAAAACACACAATTATGCATAAACATCCAGTAACAGTTACATTTATATCGTAAAAAAGAAAAATAAACAACCAAAGCCACAACAACACTCAAATAATTTAAAAAACCATCAAAAATAATATTACATGTTAAATAGCCCAATTTTACGTGCAAGGCAAGTTTTAATGCTGTAGAAAATGTGAATGATACTAAGTACTCACAAATACAAAAATAAGAAAAATTTAACATGGTTAAATCATACAAAAAAAGATATCGCTCAGTAAGACAGTTATAAAGATCACAAAAAAAAACGAATATACATAAGAATAAAAAACAAGTAGCATAATATAGCATAAAGTAAGTTAACAAGCACCAATAAAATGCAGGCTTCTCAAACAGAACCAGACTCAAAAACACGGTCAAAATCTGCTTCTGAACGCATCACATATACCTGCTTTCCATCATTCTGACGCACGAAAACGCGACCTCTTTTGGTCCACGAGTAACGCCATTGCCGCTTGCGACACTCCTCACGAGCTCGATAGAATAGATGGCGATTATTTCGCGTTAGCCGCTCATTGATGTACACTCGATGCGGAGGTCCCGACACACCGATGTCAGCCGTAGTTAGGTTGCGGCGCACTCGCGCTGCTCGCAGAAACTCGTCCCGTAGGTGGCGGCGTGCCAGTCGCACCACAACTCGGCGAGCGCGCCCGTTCACCCCATCATCCCCATTGGCATTTGCTCCTAACGCTCCGACTCGCTCAGCGAAAACTATGTCTCGATCCTCTAGGGTGACACCTAGCTTCGCAGCCAGTACCATGACAGTGTGCATGATATTTTCTCCCTTCTGTTCCGGAAGTTGTCCAATTTCAATATCAGATAGCAGCGCTTCTTGATCGCGATCGTGCAGCTCCAACTTGAGTTGAAACACCGTCTGTTGAAGTTCTGTAACCTCATTCATGCTGGGCATTACGTCTCTTTGTTCGAGTATTTCAATTCTCCGCTCGAACCCATTCATCCGCTCACCGATGCGTGCCATGGAGGCACGGAACTCCAAACGGAATTCACGAAGTTCAGTCATATATTCCGCTAATTCGCGACGCATGTCTCGAACATCCGAATCTCCGATCGAGGGTGTAGGAAGATTTAGTGCCTCTAAAGTAGGGGAAGGATTAGCGACGATGGCAGCTTTAGAAGTGGGCAGGGAAGCAGGAGCATCGCAGATATTCTTTACAGGAGTGTTACTGTTGTCACCCTTACGCTGTCTTTTCTTACACTCAGGGCAAATCCAATCTTTAGAAATTGTTGCATTATCAGGAATCGCCACACAACCTTTGTGGAAAATACATGGGCATGCCATACAAGTGACGGCGACTGCTGATGATAAAAACTTGCCGCAACCCGTACACTTCGCCATCTCAAGATAACTTGATAAAAATAAATAATGTACAAGTTATATGTCGGCACTAAATAATAGATGGCGCTAGTAGACTGAAGTTGACGACCGAACCGAAACACTGTCGGACCGAAATTATCGAAAGTACCTTCTTAAAAAAAATATATACCTTTGATAGCACCAGACTAGATTGCATAAATTAAACACTATCCGAGCAACGTTGGCGTACACAAACACTCACACAGCCTATTCGGATGAAGTAGATAGAAAGTATAATACTATTAAAGTGAATTCGAGTGATTTAGTATTTTTATGGTCGTAAATACTCCCGGGTACAAACTGACGCAAGACTGTCCGTGACGTCACTCAACTCATTCAAATTTTGTGTTTAGGTTGATGATTGAATATTAATTTATATGTGCCTCAGCGTTTTCGATAATTCCGACAAAAAGGGATGAAGTTGTGTATGGAAGTATACTAAATTTATTATATAAGCTTGGTATATAATTAAAATTTGGAAACTAACGCAAAGAATATCGGTGTTGTTGGAATTTGATCCATTAATGAGTGAACAGGGGGATAAAATTTTGTATTTAAGCTGTTCATTCACATAATTTTGTATTCAAGTAAAATAATGTACACGTGTATCATGTTATTAAGAAGCCTACTGCCGCCCATCTATCTGTCTGTCTGCCACGAGAAAAATTCTCAGCTGTCTGGTTGAGGAACTTTTGGATAGATCTCCGCCCGTGTCGATCCGTCTGTCTGTCTGTCTTCTACGGGTAATTTTTAAATTATTATTATTATTTAAATTTAATACTAAGGTGTCAAACAAGCATACGGCCGGCCTGATGGTAAGCGGTCACCGTATGTATCACTCGTGCGTTGCCGACCATACAGAAATATCTTCACACCCTGGCGCCATGGCGGGGAGCTCATTCCACAGCCTGAGTTTACGCGCTAGAAAACTCCTTTGAAACCGCACAGTAGAAACCATTTCGGTTCCAATATATGAGTATGGACTCCCCGTCGATGGCGAGAGTTGCGATGGTAGTAGGTAGCCCGTGGGTATCAAGTCAAACAATTCTTCAGAGAACTGTCCGTTGTACATGCGGTACACACATAAGGAGGCAAATTCTCTCCTCAGACTGACAGACAGACAGAAACATCTCAGCTGTCTGGAAATTATTGAGGAACTTGTGGATATAGGTGTATTCGTCTGTCTGTCCGTGTGCCATGAGCAAATATCTCAGCTGTCATGAAATGGTTGAGGAATTTGTGGATAGGTCTCATGGCGTAATTTTAGATAAATAATCCCGATCTCGACACCTCCCAAAAAAAACATATTTCTTCTTCAGCTAATCGGACAGTGTATGTATGCATATTTCTGCCGGTAGGTTTTCAGATCTTCATCAAATCGGGCAGGACTGTTTCAGTTTTATGTGGCATGTTCGCATGTAAGCTCTCAATCTTCCTGAACTTTTGTCAAATATCACACGTAGTGGCGGGCTATAGCCATGAACAAAGCTCTATATTGTTACAATGATTCATATCTAGAAAAAAGAAATAATCTACGCGGACGAAGTCGCGGGCTAAAGCTAGTTGTATAATACAATTTATTATTGATAAAAATAATTCGACTTTTCAATTTATTGGATTGAGGACCGAAAAAAATCTTTACGTAAAGACATTAATGCCAACTGTTTATACAACTCTCGTTGCCCCTTTCAATATCAGAAACTCTACCAAATTAATTAATAAATGTAAGAATTTACATGAATGATCAGTGAATCTAGACAAACACTAAACGCTACATTTTCCGCATGCGGCATTCGGGGTTATAAGGTTGCATGTCCATGTCCACCAGAGATGTATAGCGAAGGATTTGCTTTAGCTAACAAATAGGATCGCCTCATTTTCACGTTATGGCTCTAATGAAGCGATCGTATTGGTGGGTTCCCTCACATCCCTAGCTACACATCTCTGGTGGAAAACTACCCTTTGTGCGGGATTTTAATCGTGACTTACCTATGTCATTTTCCATTCAATATAAACTTTCCCCAAACAATCACGCCGACAGAAAGTAGTTCTTGTCTAGGGGTGCTGGTAACACACGAGGCATCACTCACGCGTTACCGATCTTTCCACCTGTCCCAATGAGCTCTGGCGACCTAACTCACGCCATTCAAGTGCAGGATCACAACATAAAGTTATTTGGCTGCGGTATTCTATAAGGTACTTCCCCAGTCAAGCTGCTCTTTGAGCGAATAAACCCTATGCTCTACATCTGTAAAAAGACGATAAAAAGTCAATCTCTCTCAATCAATAAAAAGCAATGACGTATCTTACCTATCATGCTTTCTCAAATGAACTCCAATATATTTACATCAACGTACTACAAGCGTTAGCGGCTAACTTAGACACCACGTCTAATACAGTTTAAAGTTAAATAACATGGCTATTGAAACACTGAAATAAATTTATCTTTACGTACTTTACTCAAGTGAATGTTATAGCAATATGTAGTAGTATTATTAAAATGAAGCTTACTTGAGTTAAGTCTTTAATATCGTGGAGTTAAGGTTGATAAGAGCATAGATACATATGCTTGATATTTGGCCTAAAATCATGGGCAGCAAAAATATGTTTTAAGGAAAATTTCATAACCTTCATTAGATTTAAAGTCCCTACTGATTCATCAAGGTTCAAAGTTGCTTGATATCTTTGCGCAGCTTCAGGTAATGATTTGATGCAATGCTATATTATTGCTATCATAATATTCACCGCTATTGAAATTTACTCTTTGTGATCTGTATAAATAATACCTACAATCTAAACTCTTTCTCTCTCCTACTTCATGATTTATGCTTCTTGCTTTACATCTACTTTCCCTTTTATCAATCACAACAGCCAATTGGCTTCTGCGACCAATACTCATCTACTTGGAGACTCTTCTACACAAAAAAAAACATATTTTGAAAACACCATATGGTCTATTTGACTTGGTGATGCGGTCAACCGGGAATCGAACCGGGGAGGCCTCGTTACGCACCGTGTAATGAGTGAGCAGGGCACTTCATTAGAGATACAAAAACGTCGCCGACGCAGCGACTCCCGCGCAGCTCGCCTCTATGCATCTTGTATGAGACACCCGGCGAGATGTGGGCTATTCTGATATGAGAGAAGAGATGGAACATTTTATATAATTAAAATGTTTTAACCCCGCAAAAAAATGTATTAGAGCCAAACTTTTCATAAGTGCCTGCTATTTGAAT
Source organism: Achlya flavicornis (assembly GCA_947623365.1). Lineage (NCBI taxonomy): Eukaryota > Metazoa > Arthropoda > Insecta > Lepidoptera > Drepanidae > Achlya > Achlya flavicornis. The sequence goes on from OX392488.1 coordinate 7,951,355, forward strand.
AAATTAATTTTGAATTTGACAAAAATTTGGTACTACTATATTATATCTAAGTGTGTAAAAACATTATTTTTCATGTGAGTAAAATAATAAGTTATCAGATGGTCCATATGATTTTAAAAGGTCACCATCACTTCTGGTGCTTTTGGGTATTAGGAACACCAGGGCAAAGGCATCTTGGCATGTTGCTGACCTTCACAAAGCTTAGAGGCTCTGAAGCTCAAGGACAACTGCCGTAGCACATTTTTTAATACTATGAAGTCGGTAAATAACCTTACAATACTCCTGATGGTAAGATTACCGTAGCCATATGAATGAACGCTTGCACTCAAGCGATACCGACCCTTCCACCCACCCCAATGAGCTCTGGCGACCTTACTCACGTGCAGGAACACAACAGAGTTATTTGGCTGCGGTATTTGGTAAGGCGGGAGGTACTTCACCAGACGACTGCTCTTTGAGCGAATAAACGCTATGAATAAATACTTGGCGATAGGTTTCAACTTGAAGTGGCAGGTAGCCAGCCAGGTGGGATATCACATATTATTTGTAACTGGCAATCAGAGTGCCTTGAACCCTACATCAAACAAAAATACTAAAGCCAATTACTTGCAGAGTCCCCCATATCCAATGTGAGCCAGTTAGTTTGGCGACGATGTATTGCGTATTGTGCGCTACAAATTGATTGGATGCGTCACAGAGAACGCCGCCTTCGCGCTTGTCACCTTCCTCGCTCCATACGCGTAAAATATAACCAACTACACATTGACACTCGCAAACATAACACCCGATCTATTATCAACCTTAACTAACTACAATAAGATTCACTCCAATAGATCGCAATGGAAAATTACCGTTGTCAAAAAACAACTTTGCATTTGCAGTCGTCAGTTTCTTATCATACTATTATCGATTCTAAAACTTCGTGGCAAAGACTAATCAATTTTAAAGAGGTGTAAAATAGATTTTTGTAATCGCACATCAATAAAATCGCACAGAAGTGTCAACCGTAACGGATTTCCCGTCAAACAACACTGTGAGCTTTTATGGGGTGAAAATAAAAGCCTTATAAAAACTTGACAGTATACAATGAGTGTTGGTTTTTGTCCTAATTTAATAATGAACTCTATAGAGCCTCTCTACAAAGAGAGCTTAGGGAAACCTTCTTTTTATACAGCTTGCATAAACAAAAATCTAATTGAGGTTCCAAAACCTTTTTTTCACGCAATTATTTATATACTAATTTGAAAAATAAAGTTCTCTTATTTTTTAAGTTGAACACTGTATAATAAATATATGCTGCATATGCCTAATTAACGAACTGTTAATCTTTACAAACTCAAAATAAATTTAACAAATCGTAGAGATGGACTGTAAGACTTATAGTCTAATAAATCTATCATAACTTAATCTAAACAAACAAATAAACACAATAACTAAACAACCTTATAATTCTTTTAGCATAAACAATGTAAATGGAGCACGTCCAGAAAACAATGGTAGCTTGTATTCAATAAATACCCTCTCAAAGACATGCAGGGATTATTGTAGACGAAACAATATTTATGCGCGTCGCGGGCCGGGAACGAACCCGCGACCTCGGGCTACCGTGCCGGCGCTGGTGGTCGACGGACGAAATGTGAGCTTGCATCCATTGTGGTAAATTAAAAGGCTAATCAAAATAAATCGAATGATAAGCTAGCTTTTTAGTTTGTTAGCTTTCGCTTGATGCAAGCTTATTTGAATCGTAGATAAAAATATATAAACTTCGCTATTTATAAACGAAAAGCCAATTAGCCCTGATAAGAATGAACGTTACAGTTAACTCTACCAATGGTTCGGAATACACCGCCGGCAAGAGACTAAGCAATATATTTTTTTATGTAAAAATATCATATTATTTAACTACGTAGCTCAATGAAAAAGGTAAGGTAATATTTCGAGGAGACAAAAAAATCATTCAAAGATTTTAATTCAACATTCCATCCCTATGTCTGGTGGACTATCTTTACTGCTCGTAAGTGCATCATACAGTGCTCCGCAATGTTGCATTTTTAATACGAGTACATATTCCCATAACTTTTAAACATCGATCCTGTTCAGAAGCACGGGTCAAGAGGTCTCTTGCCTATATGATTAAAAAAAACCGGCCAAGTGCGAGTCAGACTCGCGCACCGAGGGTTCCGTACAAACCTGTAGGTATGTAAGTAAATGGTAGTATAGACATGAGTATTTGATATGGATTTCAATTTATGACGTATTAAAAAAAAACTACTTACTAGATCTCGTTCAAACCAATTTTCGTTGGTAGTTTGCATCGTAATGTACATCATATATTTTTTATAGATTTATCATTCTCTTATTTTAGAAGTTACAGGGGGGGGGGGACACACATTTTACCACTTTGTAAGTATCTCTCGCGCAAACTATTCAGTTTAGAAAAAAATTATATTAGAAACCTCAATATCATTTTTGAAGACCTATCCATAGACACCCCACACTTAGGGGTTTGATGAAAAAAAAAATTTTGAGTTTCAGTTCTAAGTATGGGGAACCCCCAAAATTTATTGTTATTTTTCTATTTTTGTGTGAAAATCTTAATGCGGTTCACAGAATACATCTACTTACCAAGTTTCAACATTATAGTTCTTATAGTTTCGGAAATAAATGCCTGTGACATACGGACGGACAGACAGACAGACAGACAGACAGACAGACATGACGAATCTATAAGGGTTCCGTTTTTTGCCATTTGGCTACGGAACCCTAAAAAAGAAACAAGGATTATCTTGACTACCTTAATCTGAATAAAAGTCTCATGGATTCTCTTTTCACTATGTGACGTTTTCACAGATTCTTTTCTATTATTTTAAGCTGTGATGCAAGTCGCGGGTCCAAATCCTACACAAGCTTTTAATTGAAAAAATCATCTTAAGGGAACTATAGCACTATGGCAGCATATAGCATGTCAACCAATCGTAGTACGAAATGATGGGTTGTCCAACAATAAGTGACACAGACCTGCTACATCCTTTGGCCCCATGCCGTGCTTAAAGTGTGGGAAATTGGGATATCGTAGCGCCGACTGTAGCTCCAAAAACACTAATAGGTCATGTGATCGTTCTTCTACTTCTAACATCATTTTTAGTCTAAGCTGCGACCTTCATGTGGTATTACGTGTTATAGATGTGGTGCTGCTGGTGACTTCGCAAATAGCGCCTCCAGCTCTACTGCATTGAAAAGCACTCCTGGCAACGGCAACGCAGTTGGTACTGACTTAGTTGACATGCTCAAGTAGAAAATCTGGCGTGTAGCATTTGTCGGTGCATTTCTGGAGCTACCTTTACACACATTTAAGATTTTAGTCAAACACAACTCTATCATCCTTACATCCTATAGTCTCCCCCGCCGCGTCAGTCTGAACGCGATTTACTCAAAACTACTAAACGGATTTTCATGCGGTTATTACCAGTAGACGGAGTGATTATAAGGAAGGTAAAAATTCATCAAAGTATTATGGAAATTGGCTGACATATGACGATGATTGTTGATGATATCGGAAAAAATCATGCCGTGCGGATAAAACTAGTCTGCTACCCGTACGAAGCCGAGACGGGTTCGCTATTAGGCTAATAAAAAAAAAGAAATGGTCTAAAGTTTCAATTGAACTTCTTTCTTATTCAAACTCAAACATGAACTAAATTCACATTATCAATCTCACACGCCTTATTACTTACAAATAAAACGAATAAATTAAGCATACCTATATTTTATGTTGGCACAGAATGCCAGCCTCCGGGCATGTGTGCGATACGCAGTTTTAATCTTATCTATCTAATGGTGAACCGAGAGGAATAATAAATACGCACTAAGTTATTGTTAGCCGCTAGCTTGGTGTTGTTGCGGGAATTGTATTTATGCGTTCAAACGCTGTGTTTGCCGAGCTCTGTTTTGTATCTAGCCGCTTGCGTTACTTACGTTACGTTTTTACAATTATCTTACTGGTACAGTCAGCTATAGGCACATACCTACTTTGAGTATTTAGTCTATGGAGATGGCAAACACAGGCGACCCCCTCTGTCAAAGTACGTTGGCCATGTGCGTTTATAAAAACTAGTTCGAGCGACGTCCACTGCCATTTGGTATCGTTTTGGTGTCGCGAGATTAAGCTCCAAAAAAAATTGTTAATAGTGCGTTTTCTCATTTAAAAGGCGCTCTGCCACATCAAATCTGCGGGAACATTTCGTTTCCTATCATATCATTCTAAATACTCAAAGGGTAACTAAGGGATTAACTATGATATTATTGCATTAAAATGTATTAACCTATACTATTTCAATACTTATTTACCTTATTTTTATACACAAAACATTTTCCTAACCTAAAGAACTGAACTTTGTATCTAAGCCGGTTAAAATTTCAAGTTATAAGTTTACAAGACCCCTTAATTCACATAAAACACAATGTCTGAAAGTGAAAACCGTATGAAAGCTATTATTTTACATTATTTTATGTCACCCATTGAATCGGCAGGTTTACCGCGGGCTCTTATTTCACGAGCTCTTGTCATCTCGCGGCGCTTGGGCATGGTTTATAGATGCGTGTTTTAGGGCTATAAGAAACTAAAGCGTAACGAAATCATCGGTTAAAGATAAAATGAGTCTCCTTGTTAGACTTTTAGGAAGTGGCTACTGGCACCTCGTTCAAGAGAGGTAGAGCATAGCGTTTATTCGCTCAAAGAGCAGCTCGACTGGGGAAGTACCTCCACCTTACAGAATACCGCAGCCAAATAACTTTATGTTGTGTAAAGTTGTGTTCCTGCTCGTGAGTAAGGTTGCCAGAGCTCATAGGGGAGGGGGGATAGGTCGATAACGCGTGAGCGATGCTTCGTGTGTTTCAAGCGTCTCTATGGCTACGGTAACCGCTTACCATCAGGCGGGCCGTATGCTTGTTTATCGACTAAGTTGTATAAAAAAAAAAAAACCTATGAGCATTAGCAATAGGAGGTTTTCCAATGTGTTACCGACACTTACAAAGCCTTAGAAGGCATCTGGCTCTCAAGTGCAACTGCCGCGACACACTCCTCCGTGCTTGACGAGTAATAGCTTTACGTCATTGAAATAGATGCTTATTTGTCAGAATCATTGCTAAAAATCATGCATTTCATTTAATAAGATTCGAAAACTCTATGCATATTATTCTATGTTCATTCATGTAACATACCTATACTGAATATTTCCAAGCAAATATAAAAAAGTAGGTACCTTATTCGTGTATTGCGCAGGGTCAAAACCTCTGCTACACTGCACATAAATGGATATCTATAAATGGAAATCTTTGATGACGTATGATTATTCTCACGGTAGCAAATCATCTGATTCGCGCTTATGTGACGTCACCCTAATTCTAAGTTCAACCCATTGCGTATTGATTTACGATTGATCAACCGGATCTTTATGAAGCCTTCAAGTTTACATTGCACATTTTGTGGAGTAGGTTAAAGCACTCGTATAGACGAAACTTTCAACAATTTGTTATCAAACCTGTCTCATGTGGCGACCTTAGTCACGTGCAGGAACACAACATTGAATTATTATTAAGTAAAATGTTTTTTTTTAATTCCAACAAGCATACGGCTCGCCTGATGGTAAGCGGTTTCCATAGCCATATGGACGCTTGCAACAAAAGAGGCATCACTCACGCGTTATCGACCCTTCCCCAATGAGCGCTGGCGAACTTATACTGGGTGGAGATTTCGAGATGGCATATTTTCGAAACCTATGTTGGGTTAGTCATGCTAAACAACTTTTACTATGGGACCAACACTGAATTCTAGCATGACTAACCTAACATAGGTTTCGAAAATATGCCATCTCGAAATCTCCACCTGTTATACTCACGCGCAGGAACACTACATAAAGTTACCTAACCATCAAGAAATACAATTTGACTCACAAGTAGACAAACTGTTTGTCCTGGAACAGTCAGGACATCTAGCCTCCACATAGACCTCTCACCTTAAGCCAAACCTGCTCGGACCACCTATAAATTATCACATCAACACACGTATCTGACTTAATTATTACAAGCATTAATGTTTTGCCTTTATACCAGTAATTATTTTTGCATATTTACGCGATTAAATCACGTTGTACCTAGGATTGGTCTTTAATAATAGGTCGGTGTGTATTTTAAACTGGAATTTATAATAATTCTGTGCGATATCAAACGGTCGGTGTATCGCTGCTCAGTTATCTATTGTGTTAGTCAATTAACATTTTCTCGCTATAAATGAGTTTGTGTTGTCCTAGATTTTGGTAGTACTGGATTGGATGTTGCAAGTAATACGGTGATAAGTTTAAGTAACAATCGAACATTGAAATCGTTAGTAATGTAGAAAGAAATAACACAGTAAATAATGTTAAAACTTCTTATTTAGTTTTATTTAAATGATAAAAATAGTATAGTTGCGAATGTATTTTCATTGATAGTTGATATCAAAAAATAATAGACGTATATATAAATATTATATCTGGTTTTACCTCTGATAAACTTTAAAAACAGGCCAAGTGCGAGTCGGAATCGCATACGGAGGGGTCCGTACAAATAATAATAATATTAACTAACTCAAATTGACTATGAATTAATCAGTAGGCGCAACAAAAAAAAACAACAAAAGAAGACGGAATTCTTGTATGGAGCCCCCTTAATTATATATTTTATTTCATTTTTATTATTTGTTGTTATAGCGGCAATAGAAATACATATTCCGTAAACATTTCAAGTGTCTACCTATTACGGTTCATGAGATACAGCCCACTGACAGACACACAGACAGACGGACGGACAGCGGAGTCTTATGAATTGTCCCGTTTGGCACTCTTTGGGTACGGAACTCTAAAAAGGTATTGTACTCGCTTAAGCGATAAGGCCGCCTATATTGTTTAACTTCCTTAATGTGTATTTTTGTTACTTGTTATATGTCAGTCTATACAATAAAGAATATTTCATTCATTTTCATTCATTCATTCATACCCCGAGTATAATTTTTGTTTTCGTTATATTGTACAAGTGCTCATGATAAAAAACGCAAACGCGATAGTTCGTAAATTCTTTGGAAACTTTACACTCGGGTGTAAGTATTTTAAGAATGTAACAGCGAGTACCACTGACTCATACTTACCGAATTCCCTCAAATAAACTATTTCTTATCCATTTTCTTGTACATTCTGCGCCATAAAAACATTAACGTCCAGTGTTGAGGCGCATGCGTGTACTAACCATGATTTATTACAGCCAAGCTCTCGGAATAACTAATTTATTGACATTTGTTTGTTACTTTATCATCATGAATATTAAAATTGAAATAAAGCTCACTCATTGAGATTTATAGTGCATCTTCAATAGGCAATAATAGTGTTTTCACAAAGCACCTGTCATTGGCTAATTAATCGTTTCAAGTTTATAATGGTAGCATTATGGAGCAGTGTGGTGGTTTACCTGCCACACCACAAATGGAGTTGTCATAAAGAATATTTTAATGACTATATTACTGCTAATTTGGTTCTTCTTTTTTTATCCGACATCATATTTAAATTAAATGGAAGTTCGGGCCGTGTATAACTTAAACCAATACCTATCGATTTTGATGTTTTTTTTTTATAGAAGCTCATTGACTTTTAGTAGCTCCGGGGGATTACTCTCTGTCCTGAGGGATTTATTTATCCTAACTATAATATTATAAATGCGAAAGTGAGTTTGTTTGTTACGCGCCTTCACGCCTCAACTACTCAACGGATCATCATGAAATTTAGCAATAGCCTATGGTATAGAGAAGGACAATGACTACTTTTTAATATACCTAGTCTATTATATATTTAAAAACACTAGGTTTTTGAGAAAATCCAACCATATGGGAGTAACATACCCCTATTTTACCCTGAGGTTTTACCTTAAGGGTAGATCCGTGGCGCGAAAAGCTAGTCCATAAAGTACCTATGTTTTGTTTTATGGTATGATCCGTATGATCACTCTTCGTCAATATTCGTTTAGATTTTTTTTGAGTTTTGAGATATTATGGCATGATTAAGAAGTCAAAGCCATTTATTCGGTTTCGGCATTAGGATGACACCAAGTGAAGCTTCTGAACCAACGGTTCGGATGTCATTAACAAACACATATAGACAACTGTCACTTTCATAATATAGGTATGATAGTAATAAACCACTTTCTAGTGGAATTGCAATATACACCCAACCTTTGCAGAATTTTCATATTGTGGCATTTATTCTGAAGATTTGCCTTGTCCGTTATCTATCATAAAATCATATTCATAGAATTTTACCATGTGATTCATAGAAATTTTCAAGTAAAGGATAAACAATGTGAATGAATAAATTACCAATAATAAAATCATACAGTTCGTATTAAAATTACATGTAATTTTTCTTGGTATTCACAGACAAAGGAAATCTAATTCTCAATACCACTTTTAGGAAAACCAGGGCATCACTTTTAATTATAACTTTTGTTAGGTCACTTTACTACTTAAATATTAATAAAAATATTGGGATATTTACAAGTTTTTTTTTTTTTAACAATTAAATCGGTGCAATGATACAGAGGCCGGCAAACAACTTGAGCCAAAGTCGACGTAGTGGGGGTAAGTTCGCGCATGTACACTCATGCTCGGCCAATAGCGTGGACGCGTGCCGACAGAATGCCCCCGCGCACCTCTCTTTCCACCAACGACACCTTAAAATCGTCTACTGCGCACTCAAGGTCATGGCTCAAGTTGTTTGCCGGCCACTGTACCATAGTGGTATGACGTCGAGTGCCATAACGAAAGTCCATAGTACGGTGGTGGTAGACTTTGTGGTAGGTAATCGCCTGGCTGACTACCACCGCCAAGTTGAAAAAAATACAGGCAGTTGCACTTGAGAGCCAGTTGCGTTCTTGTATTGGTCGGAAACACATTGGAAATTCCTCTGGTATTGCTGATGTCCATAGGTGACGGTAACCACTTACCATCAGGCCGCAGCTTCGCGCTTTCGACTTCAATGTCCAATTAGACTAATGCTGTGAAAATAGGGAGACCTATTGGAGTGCTCAATTTTTTTTATATACTACTAAGTCAGCAAACAAGCATACAGCCCGCCTGTGGTAAGCGGTTACCGTAGCCCTATATAGACGCTTGTAACACACGAGGCATTAATCATGCGTTTCCGACCCTTCGACCCTCCCCGATGAGCTCTGGTGGCCATACTCACACCCAGGAACACAACATTATGGTATTTGGCTGCGGTATTCTGTAAGGTGGAGGTACTTCTCCAGTCGAGATGCTCATTATGCGAAATAACTGTGTATCTACCAAACATAAGCAACATATTATTTATACATTTGACCATAAAACTTAGTACAATAATTAGTGCGACATTATACGGACAGTACGAAACTTATAAAGGTACCAGGTAGGTAAGGTATTGTGTGACAACGAACCCTATAAAAGAACAAATATGACGCGAAACTAAAGAACCACACCTTAGATCTCCCAGATTGAAACGTACCAACATAAATCTACCACGTGCCTTTAAAGGCTACGGAACATAAAAACCTCGCTCTCGGCCATAAATTATAACAACATAAACATCCAATATCAACCCAGAGCAAGCCAGCACTAAAAAACAAACCGAACACTTAAACGTTGTAATGAGTAACAAAACAACGCGATAAATTTAAACTTAAAGAGGTGTTATAATTAATGTTTCCAAGGTAAAAGGATGACCGTAAAGGGCCGGTTAATTTCTCAGCCCTTTGTTCGTACAATGTCATAATTTGTATGAGGTGAACGCAAAAATAATTTGTGCACACAAATAACTGTGCGCAATCCCTTGAGTATGTTTCTTTTTGTTTTGTTAGTAGGTTAAACGATGGCACTTCAAAAGTAAATACAAAATGATTATGTTACAACTATGCTGATATTCTTGAATTTGCTAAGATGAGCAGCTTGATTAGAATATTCTATGGGGCAGATTTTTTTCGATTGGTTCTTACCTTTATTTCTAAATCCTGCTCTTTAGGTCTGTGACTTCTATGGATCGCCTTTTTTCGTACCATTGCATACTAGACAGTTGCTACAACTTTATAAAACACAAGTCTGATCATGCATGGAGTACTGCTCTCTCTGCGCATCACTGGGATGGATCCGCTAAGCACCAGTTTGGCGCCCTTGACTCAATAGACCATCGAGGCAGGAGACTCCTCGGAGGTGAGTCTTTAAAGAGCGAAACTCATGCGCCTCGACCATCGAAGAAAGGTTGCTTACCTATCGGTTTTCTAGAGGATTTATTTTGGAGAGTGTGCGCAAAAATTGTTCAACCTTATTCCACCATCCCCTTTTTTACACTGAACCACAAGACGCCGGGAACCGAAAATACGGACACAACGTTTTGCATCCTCATTTATAATGTGAACAGCAAGGGAGTGGAACTTGCTTCCGATGTCTGTGTTTCCTGACTCTTACAATCTAGAGACTTTGTATGGGTATCTGAATAGGTCTCTTCGGGGTAAGCGTGCTCCGTCATAGGCTTCATCCTCGTCCTTTATGGACGGGGCAGTGACTAAACGCAAGCATTTATAATCAAAACAAATAATATAAAGGCGAAAGTGAGTCTGTCTCTCTTGTTTGTTTGCTACGATTTTGAGATAATTTATAAATAGGACATCGAAAGCCGCCGAGAGTAGAGAGTAGATTATAATCATATAATAAACTGCATCAAAATATGATCGAAATATATTTTATGATAAATGAATATAATAACAATATTAATTATTATAATACTTTACTTGCCGTTAATCGGAAGCAGCGGCAGGCTTGAGGAAATTTTCTATATAAAGGTAGATTGTATTTTGTACATATTTGTTGTAAATAAATATATCTTTCATTAAAAAAAAATTAATATATTTCCCTTTCATAAATTACATATTTAAATAATGTAGGTATTTCTTTGCATTACATTTCACACGTCTCAACTTACAACGAACACAACAAAATACATCGTCGGTTGCTTTACAACGGATCTACAAGTGAATCTAAAGACAATAAACCGTGGACAAGTTGGTACACCATAAAACTGTGTGTCGCAATGTCTTAGTTAACCATTGGTTTATGTGCTCTATTGAAAAAGTAACTTAACGCTGAAATGTGATGTTGACTCCGCATATTGTATGTTTAAAGTTACGTTAGTCTGTATAACGGATGATTTACAGATTCAAAACTTGGTTTTAGGTGGTTAAGATATTTGTAGAAAACCAGTTGGTTTAACCTGGATAATCTTAAGTAAGTGTCTAACCTAGGGTTACAAAAATATCTTTATGACACACAATGATACTTTTACCCAAGATTAGCGATTAACTAACCCTTGATGGCGCAAGAGCGCCTAACATTAACTATTACCTCTTATTACTTTAACATAACTTATTGTTTCTATCGATTTATTTTTAAGACTTCAAACTCCACGACTTGGAACTATTCTTCCTCCACCAAACTCAAAGTAGTATTAAATTGTACAGCCACAGCTTACAAAGTTACTATTAGTCGTTCAATGAAAGCCTATTATTACAGTGGTTTCATCATGTAAATCATCAGAACGAGATATATTTATGGCCTTAATCTTCACGTCAGACGCAGACGGTATGATAATCACAAACCTGATCCATGGACCAGAGAAAAAAAAACCATAAATTATGCTTTATTAAATTAATTACATTGCGTATTTTACTTGTCTCTTGCCATGCTTACTATACGGTTGCCAGACATGGGTATTTACGAATAAAGTAAAACAGAAAATCAAGTGTACTCAAAGAGCAATGGAAAGGAGCATAATGAAGATTCGAAAAATACACAAAGTAAAGAGCGAGAACATCAGACAAAAGACGAAATTTACCGACGCTCTCACACATGCACTCACACTAAAATGGAAGTGGGCTGGTCACATCTCACGCTACACAGATAAGAGATGGACCATAGAGACCACATGTTGGAAAGGACCAAAAGGGAAAAGGAACGTTGGTAGACCAATAAGACGGTGGGCTGATGATATCATTCAGGTGTCAGGAAACAACTGGATAAACTTAGGCAAAGACAGGGAGGCATGGTGGAAGATGGAGGAGGCCTTTACCCAAAGAGGGGTCCATATTTCAATGAAAGAAGACTAACAATATAACACTAACAATAAAATTTAAGCAAACTTACTAACAAATCACTAACAACATTTGAAATGTAATATAACGGAAATATGGAATAAATGGCTATTATTATTATTATTTTACTTGTTGTACACTGCGCTGGTCCTATTGTAAGACATAAGCTTTTGCATTTTGCATTAACCTTCGACTGCTTAGAATTCACCTATTTTTTTCGTGCTTATTTATTATCCCAAATGGATATGCATCATAATGCAGTCTGTCATCACTCTTTAAATACGTTGATCCAGTTATATGATACTTATAAATAGTGCTAATTATATTTGTATTTAATTACATCGTAATACAATTGTAGTCGAATTTTGCCATAAATATAGATCTTATCATCATCATCAGCCTATAATGTCCCGCTGCTGAGATGGGTATGTGGTCTCCTCTCACAAATATGGGTAAAAGGGAACGGACAAATACTCCGCCACGCATTCCCAATGCGAATTGGTGGAGGAAGGATAGTGGTCAACCGACTGTTGGAGTTTTCAAGTCGCCTAGGAGGCATTTAACTAGCTAAACGACTCACAATTAAGTGATAACCGGGACCAACAGCTTTAAGAACCTTCCGAAGCACGGAAAACGCTCGAATTGAAGTACCACTAGCCGGTCACCCATCTAAGTATCGGCCTCACCGATGGTAGCTTAACTTTGCCAACGCCTAGAGACTGTAGATCATACTTAAATGTATATTTTAATTATATGATATAATATATCATTTAATTAAAATTATCTATATAACACCTGAGAGTATACATAAGTATCTAATGTATACTCTTAAGTATAACTTAAGTAACTTAAGTAAGTCTCTGGAGATTACACTGAAAAAAAGGTTCTACAAAACTAGTTATGTTGACGTTTTGTTGCCGGGAAACTAACTTTAGTTACATTTAATCGTAGGTACATCTCTTAGATTTAATCAAATAATTTAGTAATGAACCAAAACTAGTTTTGTTACTGGTGATTTTTAGTTCGCATGTCACTCTGTTTAGGTTATTGGTAGTTAAATTTTGTGTTACTGTTAAATAATTTATTTTTTCAGTGTTTAATTAGTATAGATCCCTCGAAAACGCGAAAAATTGTCAAGGCACACATTTCTGGTCACCAGCACAATGTAGACGACAAACTGTCTAAACTGCGTACCTATCAGAATATAAAATAATCATAGCACCTAGATAAGCAAGATATATCGTCCAATCTGTAACACTGGCTGCAAATTGCAGTGACAAAATTCAGGTACGGGTGAACAACTGTTAATTAAGACTCTACACCTGGCCAGATTAATCAACCGTAGTGTTTTATCACTTGATTATATTGGCCAGCGTCACCAGATAATTATTTGAGGGTGTTTCCAATCACCTTAAACAACAAATTAAATATTTATTATGTTTATTATTATAAGGTTTAGTGGTATCTTACTCCAACTCTTCAAAGTTGGTCCTGCTGAGTATTGAAAAGTTGTCTTTATGACCTATTTAAAAATCTTGTGCCCTGTAATGGGACACCATGGGCAAGGGCTACCGCGAATATTTGGTGGTCATCGTAATTAACACCATTAATTAATTTCATCCAATGATGCAGTACGCAGAAGTCCACCAATGGTCTTTAAACGTCAATATTATACTATTCCCATTACCATCAAAGATATGCGGTAGCCCCGCTGATCATAAAGCTCAAGTTCATTGTTGGATTTGAACCTATGAACTTCGTCACGGCATTCGACGACTAACACTGAGCTATCATCGCCTTCAGTTAAGGAAATAGTAAATTATATGTAATCATGATCAACAAGAGCAAATACAATGGAAACAGTATTGCAACCATACTTTCAATGAGAAACGCTCAGCTATCGAGGGTGATAAAACTATCCACAACTAAGTGTATCTAATTTAAACTATCAAAAGGCAGTCGAACTATTGTTTAGCAAATGCGCTATAAAATCTAGTTATACACCGGGATATAAATAAAGGTTTAGTGGACAAAATGTCTGTAGTTTATGAATTACTATAGTAAAAGGTGTAAAGTTTATGGACATCACGATCAGCGTGGTCACACTATAAAGTACATTGACTTAATAAATTGCAATTAAGATATTAACCGGGTGGATTGAAATCCGGGTGTCGTTGGGAGTCACTAGGTGTTTGGGAGACACAAAGAAATTAACGAGCCTTGAACATCGGCGTAAGGTTTCGTGTTTGTCGGTCTTCTATAGGATATATTTTGGATGTGCTACAGTACTGTTCAATCTAATTCCTCCATCCCCATTTCTCCATCGAACCACAAGACGCCGGGATAATTTCCACCCATCCCGCGTATCCGGACAGAACCTTTCGCTTCATCGTTTCTTACCCGAACAGCAAAGGAGTGGAACTCTCTTCCGGGGTTTGTGTTTCCCGACACCTAGATGTATTCAACATAGTGAATAGGCTTTTTCTGGGTAAGCGTGCTACATCCTCGGCCTCGTCATAACTCCTCATGGGGTCAGTATCAGAATTTGTCGATGTAATGGATTTCAAAAAATATTCTGGTTTCATTAAAGCTAGTACTTGAATTGTTGGTAAATTATTTAAGATTTAAAGACGAAACACATAACATTCAAAGAAATTAATCAAACGCGTGTTGAAAACGTATAATTCACTGAAATAGAGTGCCTAGGTAGTGTTGATCTGACATCTTAATTAAGACATAAAACCATGTAGGCTTTGTCTGAAACGTGACTTAATGAAGCCTATAACTGGGGCTGCTGTACAACCCTGCCAACAAGTCACGACTTATTTCCTGCAATTAAGTAGGTATGACATAAAATACTGTTTGAATACACTGACTGTACTTTATAAAAAAATGTGAAACTTATTTAATCATATTGGTGGTAGCCAAGTGGTAGCTCAGAGGTCCTTTAATGTCAAGCCCGCGGGATTTAAAGTATCTTACAGCGAAGCTCTGTGAAATTCATAAGTATGTGACATCTGCTAAAATACGCGTCTAACTTTACGCCTTGTCAGTTTTACTACAATTCCATTGGTTAATATTTTAAAACGTTATAGGCCCGCTTGATGCAATAAATTAATATATTTTTATCGTCATCGTTTATTAAATTAAAATACAAACGTATATCCGACCACGAAGAAAATTTAAATAAAAAAATACGTGTGGCACTCGGAGACTGCCGCGGTAAAGCTATTGCATTTGAGAATCTAAATTGAGAATTTAAACTATACGTGTGTGTGTATATATATTATATATTATATTCTTTTATTAAATAAACTAGCTGCCCGGCGCGACTTCGTTCGCGTGGTGCTACCCTACCCTGTGTTACTACCCTACCCTGTGGTGCTACCCTACCGTGTGGTGCTACCCTACCCTATCCTACCCTACATGAGAAAAAATATTCAAAATTTCATAAGAATCGGTCAAGCCGCTTTTTACAAACACTGAGCCACACGCAAAGAGATTACTCCCGTACGGCCCGTACCCCAGTGAAGTGATTTTTCTGCTAATACTTATATTTTTAAACTCGTGATATCTTTTGAATGGAATGTCCGAATTGAATAATTTAAAAATGTTATATAAAGGTATTGAAGCAGTCTTGAATATGAAGTAATTTATTTTGATAAGGATTAATACCAAAATACAAATAAAGAGCCTTTTCTAGCGGCGGCAATTCAATAAAATTTTTAAAATAGAAAAACACTTATTGTGGCATAACTATAATAGTTAGACATATAGTATTGCGACACTTTTTGTAAATAATAATGTGTTCTACAAAGTCGTAGTACATTATTTTATTCTATCATCAATAGTTTTCGCAGCGCACGCGATGTAATGAATATTTTAGGTAATTTTTTTACACCTTGGGTTACATTATTGGAGTTTTAGTAAGGATCCCTAATTTTTTGAAAATATAATATAGCCTATGTCAACCGGGGATAGTGTAGCTTCCGAACAGTGAAAGAATTTTTCAAGTTGGTTCAGTACTTTCGGAGCCTATTCAATGCAAACAGTATCACCGCTGTGCCGGTCGGAGTGGGGGGTGTTAGGTAATTTCGTTACGGAATTTCTGGATTCGGTCTCCACGCTCAAGGCCCGCGATAGAAGCTATGCAATAGCTTAAAACGAATTAGAAGAAAATATTTCAATAATTATAAATGCAGGTGCTTTGAACATTTCTTTCTCTTATAATCAACGAGTGCCATTTTAAAAATTTATTATTTTCATCTCAATTAAACAAGCTCGCTAGCAGGTATTTGCAGTGCTCTCGGTGCAATTTTATGTCACTTTGACGATGTTATCGCGTGTGCAAATGCGGCAACTCATACTGGCTTGACAGGGGTTTGTAACATTTATGAAATAGATTTTTTTATAGTTATTACTATGCGTTTGTTTGTATAGATTTAACCAATTGTTTTGCTTACCTTAATTTACTAGCCCTTAATTTTAAGTAAAAGTAATTAAAAGCTAATTTTTACAGGATTCGCTGTGCCGACAGCTGAAGGGACAAAGCTCAGTGTCATTTGGTTGTCCTCGCACAAGGCCAATGCGGCCTCTCCTCATAGAATTCTGGTAATCTTACTTACCGCAGGAACACAACATCACATTAAACTTATGTAATTTGGCTGCGACCTTTTTATAAGGAGGAGAACCCATTAGAAGCCCTTAGAATAGATGAGGGCAAGTTTACATCCGCGTACCGAGCAGAGATGAAAGGCCTCCTTTTATTTGACTGTAGAGACTGGAGCTTCTGCCGGTCTCCCGAATTCGATTATTATAGGCGCCAGACTGGTCTGTATCTGCCACTCTAAAGCTCTCAAGTCAGGGGAAGGTGGCTAGCAAAAGCCGACTACCGATGCCATGTTGTCCTGCAGTACATAACCAGGTTAGTTGTGGCCTCCTTGTCACGTTTAACTACCTTCTTTGCAAGTATAACGCGCTCACAATAGTGCTTATTACTTTAGGCAGCAAAAGATCATTCCTCAATTCAGCGCGGAGCTTGCTGCACTCCCTTGCCCAGACTGAGCATACATATCTTTTTTCTGTAGCTATTACATACAAGCTCTGCTTTTTTTGTATTTTTCTACGTATAAGTATATTGGATATTATAAAATTACCAACAGTTTTCAAGCCATGCTCTTCAACCACCACACTATTATAATAACGAAACGAAATATAAACTAAACGTGTGCTAGAAAAAGACAACAAGCATAAACATTGCTTCATCTTCAAGCATTACTTTAATTAACGTCTAACTTCGCCAACTAGATGAAGTTGTCAGAATAAAACAGCTATCAAGGTCTGACTACTTCATACAACATTATTTGCAGGTATGTCTAGCTATTTTTCAATTAGATTTGGTTCGATACCCGCGACAGTATCCATTTTGTATTTACCAATTACAATTTTGAACATGACTAATGACTATTAAAGTTCTGCCAGGCCTCAACTCTGCCAGGCCTAATAGCTTCTGTAGCTCAGGTATTAAATACACAAAGCCTAAAAGTATAAAAGCCTAGGTTATACTACTGTTGAAACCACTAAAATCAACTTGAGAGTAGTAGCTAGCCATCCAGACGGGTAATGAAAATACCCTAAACGTGCAGTGCTTTCCTTACAATGTTTTATCACCGTAAGCTCATGCTCATTTTACTCCAAGACTTTCGCCGGGGCAGTCGCAGTCACTATGACTGAGCTATCGCCATCTTCACTCGAAAGTGTATTCGGATCCGGAATTCAACTGTATGGTCAAATTTATTTTTTAACTTCCTTAAAATAGAGCAGCACCCAAAACATTTGTTATATCTAATCCCTAAATGTAAGCCAGGAGTATTAAACATAGACTAACGACGTAAAAGACCCGGCTACGCTTGGCTTTATTATCATATTCCACTAGGTTATTCTATATCAGCATACAATCCAGTTATAACATAACAATCGCCATTGAATCGGCCCAATGTCGGTCGGTTGTAAAATTTTATAGTACGAGCTCACTTAAGCAGTGACGTGTCGTCGGAGAGAACAGGGGCACTTAGCCCTAATAGGCACGTCGTTATTGTAAATACTGAATTGATTTTATTCACAGAGATGTCGCCACTACTATTTATGATGAATGTTTGTATTTGAAGCGAGTTTGAATCGAGAAGTATACTTACAAATAGGTATCAAACGATGTCCTGTCAGAGCCCTTTTTATGTCAGCCCGTTCGTTCGGCCCGTAGTTTAAGTCATCCTTTAGGAAAATCTGTAGCGTTTATTTTTTATTTTTTGTAGGCCAGTGTTTGAACTGTTTGACAGCAATCTCACTTGACCATAGTCAGTTATGATGTCGCCAAAGTCAGCACACAAAGCCTAGAAGGAAAGCTGTCGAAACACAACAATAGGTGTTTGGTGACAGATTTTCAACTTGAGGTAGCCAGCCAGGTAATACAGAGTACTCTACACTCGTGCTTTGGTTTCCCCACGATGTTTTCCTTCACCGAAAGCTCACTGTAGGATTCGAACCCGGGACCTTCGTCTCGGCATATGAACGTGTAGTCGTATTTGAATTGTAGTATGTACTGTAGAGGTTATCTCACCTTTTATCAGAATTACCTTTGCGATTGTTTCTTGAGATGCGATCGAAAAACAGTAGTAAGCACAAATGCGTATGGACTGTATTTTTTTATTCGCCTGTTTTTATTATTTTTTGGTCTTTAAAAATGACTGCCTTACAAAAAACGACACCCATACTCTTCTTTACATCCCTTGTGAAAGCATTAACAATTATACTTATCGATTTTAAAGTAACAACTAAATACCTATACTAAGATATTATTTTCTAAAAGGTTTTCTTTATAACCCATACCCTTACCTTTCCCAACATAAACTTACTACTATAACTGAACCAACAGAGTTTCGTAAACCCAAGTAATGCTTACTTAAAGTTAATCCGTTAACTGAAACGTGATCACACCTCCCGCGTGTTTAAGGTAATTGACTACATGAGAATCTAAAGATAACCCGGCTATGTTCGGGTTAACAATCGTGATAAACAAATAAATACGTGATATATCTAAGTTGGCAATTAATAGATTAGGATCATTTTAATTTGTCCGCGCTATGGTGTTCTAATTTGAATATAATGAATTGGGCAACATGTGACTCTTATACGGATCATGATCTAATGCCACATTATTTTGGAGGAAAAGAAAGACATATGAATTTATTTATATGCATGTGAAATATTATGAATTTTGAATTTAAAAATTTTAGCCGTTTAACCTGTAGTTCAAATTTTAACCAAGGTTGACACAATCTAGTGGGACTTATTGATTGATTAATTGCATTGAAGCTGAACTTAGTCATATTATGTAAATATATATTATGTTATATTAATACATAAAAAAACAGAGTTTAAGAAGTGTAGTAGATAGTAACTGATTACAATAACTGAATCCCCTCTCGAGTATGAAACAAGGTACGTGTAGTATAACGTTGCAGGAGAACAATAACGACAACAATTTGAAATTGGAATGCTGCCATCTTGATTCTATTACTACGCGGCACGTAGGTAGAGTGCGTGCGCGCATCGGTAGCTTCATTTTATTTTTGCTTATTTATTGTAGACAGTTAAATTTGAAAAAAAAATTGAATTAATCCATTTTCCCCGAAAAAATGTATGTAATAGACGATAACAATTGTTTTCAGTGGAAGTGAAGGTATTAGCTTCATACTACCCATACGCGAACAAATCACATTTAATGAATTTTATCGCATTAACTTAATAATTTATATAGTTACAATTACAGTAATAATAGAGTTATATTATATTTCTCGTCCGCATCATTCCTCTTGCAGTGATTGCACTATGATTGATAGCATTAGCCAGTGTAATGCGAAGCGATATATTATGCAATATTTAAAACAAAAATGAAGGTATGGAAGAATTTAGCAATTCCCATTATTTTGTAACATTTTAACTATTTGGAAAATTGTATCGTTTTAAAAAAAACTTTTGAATACTGCGATTACCCATGTAAAGAGATTTAGAAAAAATATTAAGATTTAAAAATTCAATTATTAAAACATGTAGGTACATCCAAAATCTCAATAATTTGTAATGTTTGACCAAAAATAATGTCATCGAAATTATTCAATGATCAAGCTACGAGACAGCTATACCTAGTTTCACAGCGCTTGTATTACTGGAGCAGATACCTGTGTACGTATCGTACACAATTGGTTTTATGATATGAAACAATTCACTTAACAATCCGATACCAGCTTTGTGATCTGATCTATTACTGAAGTAATAACAAAGAGTATTTTAGTAATGAAGTACCGTTATATAAAGGGCTATCTGCCTGCAACATTGGGTTTCGGGCTTAAGCATCACATCTAAGAGGTAATAATATGATCTAATTTTATAGTATTTCGAAAATATCTTATTCCATATCAATCTATGCATATAAAACGTTTATTACAAAATGTACCATAACTTCTCTGGTCCACAAGCGAGCGGTGAGCGAGGATTATAGGGGAAAGTCGCGAACACCTCGTTACGATGTAACATAATAATCTCAATCAGCTATTACCTACGGGCCACACGTAATCTGAACATTTCCACGCTGACACGCCGTTAAGATGAGTAACTGTGAAAATAGCTCAGCGCTGGGATCCGACGCTGCGCCAACCCGGTGATTGTTTGAAATGGATCTCTTTAATGTTTGGCTTTTAACTTTTAGATGTTGCGAGTGAAAATGGTTGGCTAAACATATTGTTTCACAGAAAATTAAGTGCAACGTATACTTTATTATTAAGTATGGTTATGTAAGTTCTTATTACTTCAGATACTATGCTTTAAACTTTTAAGAATGTACGTGTATAGGTTTGATATCATCATTAGTCCTCATCAGCATTATTAAGTCCACTGCTGGACATAGGCCTCTCCCAGAGCGAGCTTATACCGCCGCGATACTTGCGATTTATTCAAAATTCAAAAATCATTTATTCTAATAGACCTTCGCAGGCACTTATGAAAAGTCTGACTCTAATACCGGTTCGGAAGGTTGCATTTGCTGAGAAGAGCCGGCAATAAACTCAGCAATTACTCTTTTCAAAACAAGCTTAGATTCATTACATAATATTTACATTCTAATCGCACTGAAAACAATTGCGTGCCTCGGCGCGGCGGCAAAATTACAAAGAAGACTGAATAAATATTTAATAAGTAAATAAATAGCAAACTTAAGCAGACCAGCCCCCACAAGCAGCACCTGTTCACAAGTATGACGCGTGTGGCAGCCATCGCCCTCCTCGCCATATTGGAGGGAAGTGAGCGACCCGTCACACGACGCCGCCACCAGCATCCAGTTCAGTCGGGCTACTTTTGAGGTTGTCAGTCCATCGGGATGGCGGGAGTCCCACACTTCTTTTGCCAAGACGCGTTCTCTACTCTAAGAATCGTCTGCTCCATCACCCGTCGGTCACACGACGGTTCTTCGGCAGACGTGACTGGCCCATTGCCAAATAAGCTTGTTAATTCGTAAAAAAATTGAAAGACATGAATGACACAGTCCGATGCCGCTACGACTCCTCTCTATAAAATAGAATAGGCGCTATGGCCCGCGGGCCATTCGCGAGTGGGACATAATGACTAAAGACCCACCTCTCTTGAAACCCTTTATGTGTGTGATGAAATTTTTTCAGGGTGTTAAATAATGTTTTGTTACTTACGCCATTGGAACCTTATTTTTATATAATTTTAAGTTTATATTTCTAAAGTATTGTACAGGTATTAAAAAACTATTTTAATAAGTACAAATTGAAATACAAACTAGTAACAAAAATAAAGTACAAAATGTGCTCTTCAAACACTTTGACTTGACAGTCCCATTACCGCGAACTGTCCGCGCAGCGCAGTCGGCAGGCGTTGAATGATTTTACACTAAGTAACAATGTAATAATAGTGCCTTTGCACTTTATTTTACTTTGTCCATCTGGTTTATTTCATACAAAGTTCAAAAATCTCATTAAATTAATAAAAAAACCTTCAAATAAAATACTTAACAAAACACCAGCTGCCTTATTCATTGTATGAAATTATAACTCGACAACAAATTTTCTTATCCGAAATTCTCTGTAGCTAGGTATACACTCAAAAGAAAATATCAAATCAAACCTTCCGTCGATCTACGCATACATTAAAACACATACAACAATTTACAACAGCTACATTTCATTTGGTGTGAGAGCACTGTGTACATCAGCGCTGCGCAGGCGCCGCTCACCGCTCGACACGCAATTAAATAATGCTTCGAGTGTTCACACTAAATTCAATATCTCCGAGCGAACTCTTTCAGATCTACGATCCTTATGATCCTGGTTGCACCACTATTGGTTCTCGAAATAGTAAGTTGTATTAAGTGTGTTGAGGATGAGTGAGATGGAACTGTTTGTCATGGTACAGAATAGATAGATGATATGAAAAGTTTTTTTTTTTATTGACTAGAAGTCCAAAGTAGTAGTAGTCCAAAAAAGATTAAGTTCTTCACCCTAACACGGACAAATCGGCGAGTAGGCTCTGAGAGCGCCCAGGTGGAGCACGAACCTCAGCTCAGGGTGTTATCGGGGGGAGGGAACGAATATAAATGAGCTCCAAATACAGTCTATTTTTAAACGGTCATGATGGCTTTAATTTTGCTAATATTTTCTATCATATTTAATTATAAAATAAATTCGGTAAAATAAATATTTGCACATATTATTTTTATATCTTTTCGACTCTGCCATAAAACTTTATCGAATGCAAGAGGATAAACATTAGCAAATAGTAGTGGTAAACGTAAACGCAATTCAAGAACAGTTGTATGTAACTGAACACGCTTTGTTTTCTTAGACAGTTCCCACAGCGGGGCTAATTGACTGTCTGCTAAACGAAATATCGTGTTCGCACTACATTTTTGCATCGCTTTATAATCGGCTAAAATTTCTTCGCGAAGAAAGATTACATATATTTTTAATCGTAAACATGGGCCGAAGAGTAAATTGAAATAGTGCTCCTTTTAATAGCTTTTATGTTGAGATTGTACACAAAAATGCATGTATATTTCTTTATCATGAGGTTATTATATACTAGCTGTCCCCCGCGGTTTCACCCGCGTTCCCGGGATAAAAAGCCTATGTCCTTCTCCATACCATAGGCTATCTGCATGCCAAATTTCATGGTGATCCGTTTAGTAGTTGAGGCGTGAAAGCGTAACAAACAAACAAACTCACTTTCGCATTTATAATAGTTAATATTAAATTAAATTAAAAGTTAGAATAGGTCCAATAATAGGTACGTGATTGTTTTTTATTAAAATATAAAATTCCAACTGGAAGATAAGGATGTATATTTCGTATGCAGATTGATGCATTTACTTGATCGTATTGAAGGGCATTTTTCACCTGATCCCAAATCAAGCAGAGCTAAGAATCCCATGAATTTATTTTTATCTATTTCATAACTATAGTAGACTATTTTATGCAAAACATACACAATTTAATAATTCTATTCTAAATTCTAAAGGTTCTGAAATGCAATAGGCAACTGACACACATTCGAATTAAAAAAGAACTTTTTTGTTAAAATACTATTCGGCTTATAAATATCAGGAAGATCTTTACTATATTATTTATCTTTTAATTTAACCCTACATTAACGGTACGAACACTACCTACATTAGTTAAGTTCAAATGACACGAGAGCATAACTCACGTCACGCCAGCTATTACTGTAAGTCAAAATGGCGGCCAACTATCAAAGAGAAAGCTTGCAAGCTCTCACATCATTCTCTATGGTCTAGTCTATGAAGTGCTTGCGAAATATAACCATAGACTAAAATGTACAGGCTGTTTTAAGCTCTTTTGTGAAGATGATAGAGGTTAAGATTGTTTGATGTTACGGTTAATTTTGTTCGTTTTCAGTGTGACAGGACTAAATTTATCAATTTACGAAGATTGTTCGTTGTCTTGCACTATTAACACGTTAACTTCGTGGCGAGATTGCGGTGCTATCGTTGCTAAATATTAAATTATGGAAGTTTCACGTGCTTTGTCGATAACACATTGTACCTGTAGTGCTTTTAATGGGTTTGTGAGGATAAAACTTACTTGATACTTGAGTACACCATCTATTTCAGATAATTTAATGTTAATGTTAATATGTTTTTTTTAATGTTACTGCTTCTAAATTCTTATAAATTGACTCTTTTTATCTTCTCGTCTTATTTGAAAGGGGTGGTAACTTGTGCGCTTTCATGTTAATCTATGTCTATATACAAAAACCAATATATATTAACTAACAGAGCATTGCTATGAAACAAAAAATGCCAAACGAAACGTTTCTTGTAAGGAGGGAGGCCCCTTTATTTTTTAATTTTATTTGTTGTTATAGCGGCAACAGAAATACATATTCTGTGAAAATTTCAGCTGTCTACCTATTACAGTTCTGTCAGCCTGATGACAGACAGATGGATGGATAGACAGGCGGACGGACGGACATTCACTGTCCGTCCGTCCACCGGCTTAGGAATATGGTCCCGTTTGGCATCCTTTGGGTACGGAACTCTAAAAAAAAATAGGTGTCTCTTTGTAACGTATGCGTTCATATGAAATTCATCCGATTGTGATGAAACTTTGCCTTCTCATACAAAAAAGAGGTTTTTAGATAATTCACCTAGACGTATTAAACATATATTCGTGAAAAAAAGACATTACCATTACATTTTAATAATAGGGTAATTAAATAATCTCAACTGCCCACTAACCCAGCAAAAACTTTAAATAAGGTTATAACATTTAAATTAAACAAAAATATTAAAATCACGTTTTATAATCAATAAATCCATTTACATTAAAATTCCTCAAATAATGACAACATTAATATGGAATAATTATTTCAAGGTAATAATTTTAACATGCCAAACTTTAAAATAATTATAGGTGCTGAAAATTAAAATATTATAGATTTTGATATTATTATAATATTTTTGTATAATATATAATTTTTATATAATTTGTGGATCTATAACTTCATAAGTATGCTATTCGTTGAATTGAAAATTAATGAATAATTTCAAGTTTTATTGCTGATGTTAAGTAATTTCATTACCTATTAGGCCTGTCTCAGTATGGGTAAGTACTTCGTCATTTTTCCGATTAATTAATTTACAAATCAATTTATAGGTAAGTAATCTTATGATTGGGGCATACATTGCCAAGAATGTGTATTCACGAAGGATCACTATGAATAGATATTATTAGATCCTATGCATTTTGAAAGTAATTACATTCTTCACCACATTTCATATTAATTACTAAATATTATTTCATTTTAAAACTTTAGTAAGTCTCGTTATTAAATAACTTTTAATTCTACAATAAATACAGATAAGCGATAGCACAACATCAATAAGTAAAATTATTTTTATATAATTTTTATTTTTCCATAACGTTTTCCATTATCACACCCATAATAGTCACAGTTATATTATAAAAGAACTAATATTGTCAATGGCACCATATTGCTTCACGTGTAATTACTTACAATTTTTAAAAAATACAAAACTTTTGTAATTAGATATATTTGTGAAAAAAGTGTTGATAAAAGATATTAGGAATTAACTTTACTTTTAAAATAATATCATATATCTCATCTATATCATTGTTTTAATAAAAAATGTAAGCATTTACATTGATATCCTTTCACCCATTTTCTTACAGACACACCTATAGCTAAGTAAATAAAATAACCAAGCTTACAAATAATCGTTGCATGTTAAAAATATTTTATAGACTACACGATTTTTCACTGCGACAAAATTCACACGTTCGCGATGGTAGTTGGTAGAGATATTCGTATACGTTGTATTCGTTACGTTAAAAAACCGTGTGTATACTAATAGTACATTATGATACAAGTGTGCAAATTTGATTATTAACACTCGAGGCGGTATTAAGCGCGTGAGCCGCAGGCGAACACGATAAGGGAGCCGAGAGTGTAATAAATCAATGCACACGAGTGTCATACGAAATATTTCAACACACTTGCGAGGAAAAAACAGACTTCAATTTTGCAATAATTGTCACTTTACGAGCGAGTGCGTTGAAAACATATTTAATATTAATTGACCTTATAAGCCGCTAACAGAATTCTATATCGCAAATAATTGACTTTTAAGACGCTATACATTCAAATAGTTTAAATAAAAAGTAATTTAAGCATTTACGTAATTCCAAAATATATTAATAATTAAAACTTTATTATCTATTTATCAATTCCATAACTCGACTAAGCTTGTTTGATTTATGATTGATGGTTAAGTATCAATGTTTATTTAAGATTACACACATTTTGATAAAACTATAATGTATTCATAAATATAATATAGCTATTTTACATTATCAGGTAGATTCCACTACATTTGGAAGATTTCAATGATCTATAATTATTTCCAGAATAATTAAAATTTCTTCTACTATTAAAATAAAGTAATAAAATGTATCTAACAAGGCACGAACATAATTAAGAAAGGGAAAAATCTTGTCAGTTACTCTAAAGCTTCAAATATACTAGGGGTCAATATGACGCGCAACGCTCAATTTACGTGAGACACTGCAAACGTTGCTCAGGTTGCTCAGTGTTGAAGGACATGTTCCGCAACATGTTGCTCCATTTGCCCCCTAGTTTATTTGACGCTTAATTCTCTGTAAGAAACAGCACATTCTTTTGTTTAAGTCCGACTAATCAATCGTCATGTAAAAGTTACAGGTCTACGCAAAAATTACGAAAACCGGGTAATTTTTTTTTTTAGTATAGTGCTGAATTATTACTTTTCTAAATATTCTAATAAGAGTTAAGTTAAAGCTTAAACATTTGTCACAGAAGTCGTTGATTTCAAATTTGATTTGTTAAAATCAGAATATAATATTATTAGTTTAATTGATACCTTTTGTATTATCGAATAATTACTTTAATACATTTTTTTAAAACAACCATGTTACATTTTTTGTTTTCATTATTATTTTATTATTAAAAATTAATAAATAAATTACCAAGCCTCTCATTTGAAGTGGAACCCAACGGATGCGATGAATGAATTACATGTATTTTCCTGAAATTAATAAACACATTCTAAATATTTAAACAAAGTGAATAGAAATGTAAGTGTAACGTGAATATTTTGAAAAAATACATGCTATTTTGAATGAGTGAGTTTATAGTGTTGAATAAATGTTGTTTAAAAAGTCAAAACCTATCTACCGTTTCTAAATACGTTATTCATTGATAAATGGTGTAAAATGAAAATTTAGCAAAATGTCTATGTGAGTTGTGATGTAAACTACAAAGTGAGTTATTTATGTACTAGAATCAGTTTAAATAATTGAACAAAACTGCTTCTAATTTAAAATAATTATTATATGCGTGGGAGTAGTAAAAATGTTGTTACTTGGTAAAGCGTGATGTATGTATTTGTAGAATGTTGCCTTCCATATTGATGCTTGAATATTAAAAATAATATACCTAACGATATAATCGATTAATGTAAAGACAAATAAAGTAAGGATCTTATAGATTTAGTCAATATAGAAGTAACATCAGAATCAAAGATCAATAATGATCCTCTTCATCTGAATAACGAAGATACAAAATCGTCACATGTACTCACCATTGACGCATACGTTACAGCTACTTTTCTAAATACAAGCATTGATAGTGCAATAGATAAAGAAGTAGAGAAAGAAGAGGCTATCGTTACTCACAATGGTTATTGATAGCTGGTATAGTGCTATTGCCGGTCGCGGCCGGGATGACAGCGCTCGCGGTTGGAGTGCCACGGTATCGAACTAACCAAACATTTGTTTAATGTTATCACCTGCAAACAGCCGTAAGCAGAACATATGCCTCCAAGCGACTAGCCTCTACACTACCCTTGACACCATGATCTCTTATTCGTTTAAATAATGAACCCAATATCATTATGAATAACTTCATCCATGAGACTTTCCTAAAAAATCGTTGATAGTCCTCATATTAAAATGTTTGATCAAGCAAAGAAGATCTATTGTGTGTCACCAAAGATATTTTATCGCAAGGACGGTACCTCTCAATGGCTTAATTTAAAATGACTAGTTTGAAAGGAACTATCTAGTTCTTTTAATATGATCTTTTGTTTGAAGAAAGAAAAATAAGGAATAGATCTCGATCTCGACATGATTTTGCACTCAAAATGGCCCTATAAAAGATCTATCATCAGCTATTCATTCAATTATGCAGAACATTTACTAGAAGAATAAAGCAAGATAGGACAGATTGGGAATTTGCAAGAGCGTTTCAAATATTTGATGTTACCTAAGCTGGCACCCATGGCAGGGTTCTTTAAAATATTACTTCAGATGCAACATTTAGACAGCCAATCACATTTATTGCAATCGAAGTTGAAATCTGGCACATTTATGAGGATAAAATTTGAAAGTTATATCCCACCCAAACCTTTAAACGATTTATCCATCAAAAAGAAATACTAGGGCACCTTTCAAGTCGGTAAACAAGCGTACGACCCGCCTGACAGTAAGCGGTTACCGTTGCCATATGGACGCTTACAACACACGGTGCAACGCGTTACCGACGCGTGAGCGATTCCCCTCCTCAATGAGCAATTCTGATTTTATTTTAGGTATTCAGCATCCAAAAAAATGTTTGGTTATTTTTGTGCCAAATTTCAACTTTCTGCACCGACAACATTCATCGAACAGACTAATTTCGTAGCTGCTCTAAGCTTGTTCACTCGACAACATCAATATATAGCCAAAGTTTTTGCTACTTACCAAACAGTAGGCCTATTATAACGATTCCGATCACACCCATTATTATCATCATCTGGAACATAATAGTACATTATGATACATGTGTGCAAAGTTGGTAATTAGAGGCGAGGCGGTATTAAGGCGCGATAAGAGAGCCGAGAGTGTAATGATCAATGCACACGCGTGTTATACGACGTTTTTCAACACACTTGTGAGGAAAAAACAGATTTGTATTTCTTGGACTAGATTTTTTGATAATAATTAACCACACAATGAAAACGTTAACAAATTATACCTATCATAAAACTGTGCGGTAATGGAAAGCAAAAATCACTAGTGCGTAATAAGCTGCATTAAGATACTAAAAATGGTGCCATAAATGTCACTTTACGAGAAAGCGTGTTGAAAAATTTATTAAAAGTCAAGGTAACTTCATTTCTACATTTCCAGACATAATTATCGCTTATTGATTGGCGATGACTTTGAGTTTTCATGGATCGATCCCCTTGCAATTGACCTTCCTAACTGCAATTTACTTTAAGTAATTCAACAGCAAGAGAATATTAAATTAAAGATAGTTTTATGTATAACAAGCTTTTGAGTTAGTTTTATTTAAACTTTTAAGAATAAATAATAAGTCACCTTTAAATTTTGTAACCAAAACTTGTTCTTCAAACTCTTTGCTTGCTGCTCAAATTGTGAAGCGCCTTGTTGGAGAGCATCTGTCGGCAAAATTATTATTAATTGTAAAAGTTTTACAATTTGCGCTTTGGCTTTAGTTACTGACTAGTTTGCAAGCCACGCAATCATTTTCTTCCTTTTCATCCTTTAATATGTTGGGATATTAAACTTAATTTCAAATCTTATTTGTATCAGCATTACGTAGGTTTTTACAACGTTACCTGCTCTGTCGTCCAACTCTGATAATTTTGCATCTCTGTCGAGTACCTTCTCAACGTTTGCCTTCATTATATCCACCACCTGAAACATTCGAAATATTTTTTAGTTAATCCTTTTTTGATCCTTTTTACCTTTCAATGAAAACAAGTCGTTATCTGTCTTCTTCTTTCTATTTTTGAATTTATTATCTTACCATAATCCCGCCTACTATACTTCAATCATTGTTATACCTCATCGACTTGCGCCTGTGTCTGCTGCAACCTTCTCTGTGCCGCGATCTGCTGCGGTGTGCGAGGACCCCCGATGATCTCTCCATCAGGCCCGGTCTCTGGTTCCGCCACCGTCAAACCTGGATTACCTTCTGCTGCCCTGGAAATCATTAAAACATTGTATTGAAATTATATTCCTCTTGATGGGTATTTACTGTATCATGGTTAGGATTAACTATGTTTTGTCTTACTAATAAAAATATTTATTAGCAGTTCATTGCGGTACTCTGGGGTAATAAAGCTTCTTATTGGTGAAAGAATCTTCAGAATCTTTCAGGTCTGTTTCTGCATGTATCCACTTCTAACCTATGATATTTTATTCGTTTTTTCCAATTTCGATCGTTGATATTTTGCATAGCATTTACCCACGAGGTTTTTTGTAAATAAAATACATTTACCATAATACATATAATATATGACTAACCGCCACCATATCATGTATATTTTTTTTTGTAGCTTCCACCTAAAGCTCAGCATGTTAACATTAACACTTATGAAAGCGCAAATGGTATCGATTTAATGTAACATCGAACACATTAACAGCAATGCCACGCTGATGGTATTTAATTCAACGTTCCTGGCGCTGACAATGGCAGGCCAATCAATATGAAACATGGCAACTCGCCAACTGACGTCGAAAACATGCCGAATAGGCTTCTCCACTAATGGCCTTTGGAGAATACAGAAATATTATAATAACTGGATGCTAGTGGAAATAAAGTTGAGAGATTTTTTGTAGATTTGTGTTATTTGGCGAGGTAATACACTAGAGAGCCAGATTCTTGTAGACTAACCTGTCATTCTCGTAAATTAGAAAAAGTGAAAAATTTTCGCTAAACGGCATATGGTTTAACTACCGTAGCTACTGATTTCTATGTATTTTTTTTATGAACAGACCTGTGACTACAATCTCACGGTAAGTAATGATGTAGCCGAAGGTGGTAAACACATCAAGCCTAGAAAGAAATTTAGTAAAGTTTAGTGTGAAATGATATTTGCTGAGACGTATCTTGATTTCCCCAAGATGTTTTTTTAAGACTGACAAACATTAGGCAAGCCAACATGGTAAGAGTTTACCGTCACCTAAGGACAATGGAGTTACCAGAAATTTCAAAATGTTGCCGTTGTTAATTGTCAGGTTGAAGGTTGTTAAAATGAGTAGATGTATGATGAATTAACTGGATTATAATAATGATGATGAATAAATGATGCGCTATAATGCTATATACAAGCAATAGAATATAGAAAAAAATAACATAAATGTTGAATTACGTGGCTGCACATGTCCTGTCCGACACTCGCGGGTCCGGAGGCTTCCCTCAATCTTCAACAGCCGTCCTATAGGAGTAAACGGCAAACTTCATGGCACAAAACGTAAACTGCACAAACGCCAAATTTTAGGTCTCTTTGGTGGTTGGATGCTTTGTGCCAAGAAGTTTGCCGATCTATAGAAGACAACTGACATTTAATCCTAGTATTTCAAGTGAAACCACGAGACACAGCTTGTAAAGAGTTCAACAAAATATTAGGTACTGAGTACTAAGTTAATTACACACGCTTTCAACGTTAATCTTAATCAAAGAATCCATTATAGCACGAATACCTACGTATAGTACCTACAAAATGTTAACTTTCCTTTTCATAATAAATGTGGCCACCAAACAAAAACTTATACGAGCACGTTAATAGAAAATTCTGTACGTTTAATAAAGTTATATAGGTACCCTCATTTTCCCACACAGAAAACTACAAGCCACAAAGTGAAAAGCTATTTTAAGGTACCCGCAGTGAACATCAACAAGGGAAGGAAGGAAGCCCTAGTTTCCAAGGTTTCTTTCAACGAGTGCTAAAAGTTTTAAATTAGAACTTGTATAGTTTTCTTAGCTGTGTGTCAAATGCCACTAATAACATGCTTCCAAAAATTCGTCGTTATAAAACAATATCATAACTTGTCAAGGACAATAATTCAACCATAATTGATCAGGTAATTAATTTGATTAACATTTCGTATTATATAAATTTTGTCATTTCGACCCTACTGTATTAGGGTAGATAACCTGTAAAAATAGCTGTTAGTAAGTTAATAACTAATTAAATAAATATTCAAGTGATTGTACATATTGTCCAAATTGAACATTCTAACTGATAATATGAATGCGAAAGAGTGTTTGTTTGTTTAGTATCAACGGCACATCCTTGTCGTGATTAAATTTGACATGTAGTAAGCCTATGGCATGGAAAGGGTCAAAAACTCACAGCAGGTGAAACTGCGAGACGCAGCAAAAACTAAAACTCTTCAAAGGTAGAGATTAAGGTACCCGTTTGAACCGAACATGTCAACGTAAGGATATAAATAAAAAAGCTATCTGCGGCTAACATTGTCCAGTGCTCAAAAAGGTGAGGTCATTACCATCATTA
Source organism: Achlya flavicornis (assembly GCA_947623365.1). NCBI lineage: Eukaryota > Metazoa > Arthropoda > Insecta > Lepidoptera > Drepanidae > Achlya > Achlya flavicornis. The sequence continues at coordinate 7,984,008 of OX392488.1, forward strand.
TCGTTATAAAAGGCACTACAGGTAAAATTTAAAGGTTTCAGGACCCATCATTAAAATATTAACGAACTTACAGTTCCCGCGGGGCTACCGCGTATGTCAATCATAATGAACTTAATTAAACTGGTCGTCCTTTTTCTACAATTATATTTAAAGAACACGGGACGTGAATATCAAACGAAAGAAAGCCACCCATTGACTAGTCTGGTGACCCGCTTGAGGTCTAAATGTTATAAAGCCAGTTCAATGAAGATCATTAAGATTGACTAACGTAGTAGCCCCGCCGGTTTTATGTGTATTTCCTCCGGCAAAGTGCCTGAAAGATTTACTGTCGACATACTGTCCCGAGTCATGAAATACCCCTGCTGAGTTTCAGCTAAACCTTGTTTATTTATTAATATGGGAGTAAGGTTTCAAGATACCGGGGCAGTACTGAGTAATATTAGTTATTGTTCTTATGTATGTGGTGAATGTGATCGGAATATTGAATTCACATAGATAAAATCAAACATTGCAAATAAAATTGTTTTTGTACATCAATCAATCAATCAATCAATCAATATATATAAAAATCAATGCCACTTTTCGTTGTAAATCCAAATGTTTAGGCTTTGTTTGGACTATTTAGTAGATGGTTTATGTGAAGTTTGCACAAAATCGGTCGAGCGGTTCTTCATTTATCACATTTTCATTATTTCACTTTATACGTACCGGCCCGCTAGTAGATTTATATAATCCACAGGTAAATAAAAAGCAAATCCTATTTTTAATTACATAAATAAATATATGGAAACGTAAATCAGGTACCTAAATAAAGATAAGATATGTAAAAAAATATATTTGAAGAGTGGAAGTCATGGCAATGAACAATTCAGGCGGATTATTAGATATGCCAGAAAAATGTATGATCAATACGTATGTAAAATGGTGATACTATTTTTTTTATATCATTAAAGCCCCCGTGCCTAATATAGGAACTGATTGAGGACTGGTGTGCACAACGTAAGGATTCCATAGTTTTTCTCAGAAATGAAGAGCCAACTTAGAAGAAGGATAGATGAGTACATACCTAGATAGATAGATAGATAATACTTTATTGTCACACCAAAAAGAAAAGAAACAAATTCAAACAAAACTTAAAAATGATAATGAAAGTGCTACAATGGGCGGCCTTATCACTAAAAGTGATCTCTACCAGGCAACCTTTAGATGGAGAGGATTAAAAATAAACTTTAAAATACGTAATATAAATATAACATTATATACCTACTACATTTTAAAGCTTATTTTAGTCATGCCAACCTGAAACTGAACTTGAAAGAAGCAAGAAAGAAGAAGTTCAATTAAAGCATGCCCTTAATTAACCGAAACGTAAATTATTACTGAAGTTAAGGTACTATTATGAAGCAGAAAAATAACCGCAAGCTTATTAAGGTCAAAGAGCAATGAACGTAGGGAAATATTGGCACGAGACACAATAAAAGAAGTATAGATAGACCTTTGACACTTCATTGATGTTAAAAATAATTAATTAACACATTAATCAGTCTAAGAGGTTTGGCTGATAAGAACAGAATAATAGCTCTGTGGTTTTTTTTTATGCGATAAAGTCGGTGAACAAGAATACGTCTACGGCTCGCCTGATGGTAAGCGGTTACTGTAGAGCCGCTTGCAACAGTCGGCACATCACTCCCGCGTTACTGAACTAAGGGTAACGGGTTCCCTCCCCAACTGGTGAACTTACTCATGCGCAGGAATACTTCATAAGGTGGTGGTTTCCATAGAGCGATTGGTGGTGCAGGATAAAGTAGAGGGCACCAGGGTACGTGGGAGATCAGCCATGTGATGGACTGACCAAGTTAAGGCCGCAATAGGCGGTCTCATCAAAAACTGCACCAGAAGGGCAGCAGTTTGGGAAGAATGGAGGCGTGTTTTAAAGCGTGCTACAAATCACACGTCATGACGACCACGACCACTCACGTCAAGAGTGACACGCATGAGAAGAAGATTAAGGTGGAGGTCTAGCTCTCTTAAAATATATCAACGAAGGTATTGACTTGAGTTTGTGAGTTTGAATCCTACAAAGAGGTTAAAAGCTTTTGCTGAAAGAAAACATCGTGAAAAACCATAGCAGGTGGTAGGTTTGTAGCACCCGCCTAGCTGGTTTCCACTCTCAATTTTAAATCTATCGCATACTTGGCCAAAACTCAACGTAATGCAGCTTTTCAGTGCCATTTATCTTCGGCCACATTAATTACCATTGTCATATTTTAGTAGGTAGTAATACACGAGAAGAGGCTTTACATTAAAAAAAAATATATATATGAAAAAGTACACGAGGTGGCAAAAGTATCAAAAGATAACTTTAGAAGTAAGAATATTTATTTCTGAACTGAATTGAGCAAGACAGGGTTTAGCTTGACAAGAGAATTACCTCCACCTTAAAGAATACTGCAACCTTGTGTCCCTGCGCGTGAGTACGGTCGCCAGAGCTCATCGGTGAACATCGGTAGGTAACTCCTGAGTTTATAATGAATTATTTAATATTTTTCAATGTGCTCCACTTTATTTTTATTTTTTAGTATTTCATAGTCCACATAGCTATAACTCTAGTGTTCTTTATTGTGAATCTCAAGGCAATTTCATGGGGAACGTTGCCAAGTTATGGCACAGATCAATAGAATTGGAAGGTCAAAAAACGGCAGTGTCGGACAAAAATACATATTGACAAAATGTTTGACTTTAATTCCCTTCTTTTTAATAAACTAGCTTTTTGCCCTACGGTTTCACATAAACAGGGGTGTTATAGGAAAAAAACCCTCTATAGTACATCCTTCGGGTACGCAAGGAATATTTCCTTCCAAATCTGTAGGTCTACAGCCCCCTACACAAGATGGTTGGATGGTCCACAATCATTATCGCACACGTCACATACAAAGGTTGATTGATAACGTTTGTCGACAACCATCTTATCTATTCGCCCTGGTTTAGGATGTGAGTTGTCTGTCAGTCAGTCATTCAGTCGCGTTACTTTATTATAGGTATACACAATAAATGATTCCCCTACAAAGTCTTAAGTTGCCATGAAGGAGTAAAGGGTATTAAACTTGCTATCTAAAAACTGAATGAGGTTATAGCTAAGGTCTACTTAAAACTGGAAGGAAATGGAAAACCAACTCAATCTCATATTTAACCACATTGTGATTACGTTGCTTTTTAAATAGATTCAATATTCGTCTTATTAATACACCTTTTATAATTACATGCTAAGTTTTTTCAGAGTTTGAATACCTTTTTGGAAGGTTAAATCTTCAATTCCGAAGTGGACAATTACAAAAAAAAAATTTAAAACGGCAAGAATATGTAAATAGTAGATTTTAAATAAAAATATATATTATGTTAAAAAAATCGTCCTCTATAAAAATATACGAAAAAGTCCTCTATAATAATATACGAATACGACTTATAAGCAACCCGGTTTCGTACGGATTCTGACGCATACCGGTTTCCTCACGAAGTTTTTGACAACCAAAACCCCATTTGTAAATCAATACGTAAGCTAAATAACTCAGAGGAATCGAAGTTTATATTGAAGATTAATTCGTCCGCCACTCAGTCATATATCTCAGCTCCTATCACACTTTCAACATTGTACTTAAAAGCTGCGTAAACGGTTACGTCTATAATATAATTTCCAATTTTTTATTCCGTAATTAAATTAACCGGTGCCGGTGTAAGTAAACCTGACGTCACCTCTCTAACATGATAGTGCAGGTGTCGCAGTTATTAAGGTGATATTTATTTATTATAACCCTATTGTCTATTTTCAATGAATAATTAATTTCCTAAAGTCTTTCTCCGCAATAGAATTTCTTTAAAATTGTCCTCAATTAATTAATATTAAAAGTCTTTCAATCATTCGTCAATCAATCGTCTTTTAAATATCAATAATATAGTAACACAATATAAAATATTTTTAAAATACATAACTATGCAAACAATCCGCACCAAAATCACGAATCCAATCAAAACGAACATCCGTTAAAATTAAAAAGATTAAAAAAACAACTTACATTATTCACTCTTCTCGCTCACTCCCTTATAAGTTAATATAACAAAGAACAGGAATTCAATATGATTCAATTATTTCCGGTGATTTTTCAGGCTTCAACGCTAGTTTCAAGCAGACGCGGCTACTGCAAAGCACGACTGAAGCCGGCCGCAGTAATGTCGCGTACATAACAGTTTCGTCAAAACTTTGACGAGCTTTTCATCGTGACCTGTTTCACGTACTGCAGATGAATATTTTAAATATTAATCTATTACTAAGCAAGATACGTTTTTGGTTATATAAGATGATAAAGCTTGATCCTGAAAGCATAATTTATTGGTCTCAGTACAATTTATTTTATAGGTTATTTAACATTACATACATTTCTCGAGTCACTTCTTGCGACCAGAAGTAGGTACCTACCTACTTGGGTATAAGGGATAATATGTTATTCATCATCATCATCAGTCTATAATGTCCCACTGCTGAGCACAGGCCTCCTTTTAAAAAAAATAGGGTGAATGGGAATGGGCCGATACTCCACCACGCGTGCCCACTGCGGCTCGGTGGAGGTAGGCTTCAGGTAGGAGGTTGGTTTCGTTTATACATTTACATGTTTTAAAACAGAATATCTTAATATCAGAAATACCACCTGCCTGTTTTTTATTATAATACTAAGGCAACAAACAAGTACACGGCCCTCCTGTTGGTAAGCGGTTACCGTAGCCTATGGACGCCTCCAACACCAGCCAGCCACTTCCTTGTTAGCCTCCAGCAATTAAAAAAAACTTTTGAATGCATATAAAGTTAATGATATTATCATAACTTATTTGTTATCCCAACTAAGTAAAAATACCATCTTGAAACACTATCGCCGATAACTGTACTTACACCACGATGTCCACTACGCACGCGCGGCACTGCGTGTGTATGTCCCCATCGATCGCTGCCCACTTGTGGGGTAGGTCCAGGGCGTAACGCACGTGTCGTTTTGTGCACTTCATCAATGAAAGCGTTATGTGCATGAATGTACGTATTTGCAGGGATCAATGAGAGCATTGATTTAGGTCTACGGTGTCTGTAGTTATCATTGAACTTCTGTAACGGGTTTTTTAGAATAGAAAATAAGTTTGTAAGTAGATATTTCATGCCTTGTGTTTATTAACTTTACGTGGTCTTTTATCAAAATCGGTCTTGTCTTATCCTTAGTTAAAGTTGCCTTTGAAGGTATTTTTTATATCAGAAATAAAGCCACCACGGTCCACCTGATGACAGCCCCTTTCCAATGCCTATAATAATTATTATGACTTAAGTAACTAATATACTTAATTTTTGGCGGTTTATAGTTACAACCTAAGTAATTTCTTGGTTTTCATGCGTTGATAAATAGATAAACTCATTCTCATTCATTTGTACTGCGGTTTTTATGTTTCAGCGATGTTAATTCATGTAACCAGATTTCTGTGGATACCAAAATGTTATGTTTTTTTTAGTTTTAACTTCCAGCTTACAATTTTTTTAGTATCACATTTGTATGATTTTCACCCTAAAAGTCATATGAAGTTACAGGCCATAGCCTGAGAAAGTAAGAGCATAGAGGCTCTTTCTAGAAGATGTTATCGTTTTGAAGGTGATGATAGCTCTGTGGTAGTGATGTCGGATGCTGCGACGAAGGTAGCGGGCTCGAATCCTACATTGAGCTAAAGCTTTCGGTGAAGGAAAACATCGTTGAGGAACCATAGAATGGTGGGTATTTCATGTCTCTAGGACCAGAGGTTTAGGCTGTGCGTTGATATATCAGTCAGTCAGTCAGGACTTTGAATTTTATATATATAGATAGATACTATACTTTCGTACTAATAAAAGTAGTGAGACATATATCGCCATTGGTAATGACATTGGATGTTAAGACGAAGGTCCTGGGGTCGAATCCTAAAAGCTTGTGCTTTCGGTAAAAGAAAAAATACTGAGGATACCAGAGCACGGTCACAGTTTTACTGGTAGGGTACTTTGTAGTACTAAGCTGGTTGGCAACCACCATTCGATGTGTTCCAACAGCTGCACATGAGAGCCAGTTCCTTCTAAGCCTTGTGTGCTTACCACCTTCGGCTACATCATCACTTACACTGACGCTTACAATCTAGGAACTTTCAAGGCCAGAGTGAATATGTTTGTTCTGAGTAAGCGTGTTTCATCTTAGGCTTCGTCATTGCCCCTTATGGTCAGTGGCCAAACGCAAGCTCATTTAATAAAAAAAAAAAAAAGTTCCTCGAATGCAATTTTTTTCATAGGACGCGCGTCCTATCCTGGAGCCAAAGGGTAATATTTGTGTTGCTGTGTATGTCAAATCCCTCCATTTCTTCCAATCTCCTGTCAAATCCTCGTTTTCTTCCTCATCATACTCTCTCACATCCTTATTGATACTAGGTACTTAAGTATTGAAGGTTTTTCCTAGAGTCACACGTACAACCTGTGCTCCAGCGCTTGATGTGCGCCTCTTGCGTGCGCTCTATAAAAGGATAGTGTGGATATAACATTCGTATTAAAGTAAACATTATTTTTATCGACAAAGCTACTATAAGGTGCCTCATTAAGGAATACAATAATATATGGTCGTAGTAGCTTCTCTCTGCTCTTGAATTTCTCTGGCTAAGTGGAAATAGTATAAATCAACATGTGTATATTTGGTCAGTTTGGAAGTCTTTCTAAGTTTCTTACCGGAGTCTTCACAGTTTAAGTAAACTGTATGACTTATCAGGGCCTTAACTGAATAAATGACTTTTTGATTAAAATATCTGTAATAATATATTTAGGAAGCGCTCGTGGTGCAGCATGATTAGCCGTTCTTAATCGATCGACGTCTGTCGTGGTCGGTACCTCCGCGGTCGGGTTCCGTGCTTCGGAAGGCACGTAAAGCCGTTGGTCCCGGTTATCACTTAATTGTGATAGTCGTTAAGCTAGTTGGATGCCTCCTAGGCGGCTTGAAAAATTCCAACAGTAGGTTCACCACTAGCCTACATCCACCAATCCGCAGTGGGCACGCGTTGAGTATGTGCCCATTCCCTTTCACCCTCATATGTGAAAGGAGGCCTGTGCTCAGCAGTGGGACATTATAGGCTGATGATGATGATGATGATGACGATGATGATGATGATGACGATGATGATGATGATAAGGTTAAAAAAACAACGTTCTGAAGACTGAAGAATTGGTGATAAAAATAATTATTAATCATATTGTTGAAATACTGGATTCAGTTTATACCGTTTTAGCATGTCATAATGTCGTACCTGTCATGTTATGTATTATGTAAATAAATTAAATTATGTATTCGCTTATCGGTTGCATATTTAGATAATCTATTAGTAACATAAAGATTAATAATAAGTATCTAGGGTTAAAGTCCACGCATACAAGTGAAGGACAACCAAGTTTTTATGATATTGAGTGTATTTGATATTAAAAATATTGGTTCGAGTTCTAAGAAAATATCAGAGAGTTATCCATACAATTATATCATATGATAAATACATTAAATATAAATTTTATAAGGCCATTAAAATTAGGGCGGTCGAGCCGCGAGCAAATTGTTGTGAGCGTCGGCGCGGGCGCACAAAGGAGGCCGGCTAATCAATTGCCTGTAGAGCCGCCCGCACCGAACTCTTACTATAGACCTCACGGAGAATTGTCCCATCTCTAAAATTTTAATTTTTCATTATATATCCCTATATGATCAACCTATTAAGACCGCGATTTTGTATTGTTGGAATTGTTCATCGGTAAATTAATGATTATAGGTTCTTCATTAAGCCCTCTAAACTTAAGTATACTTTGTGGAATCCTTGGTGAAGTCATTAAAATAATAATAATTTTCCCCCGATCTGAAACCTGAAAATCTAACTTTGACATTATTAATCTCGAAAACGTTAAAAAAGCAGTTGTACCATTTCACCCACAGGTTGGTCATACTATTATCACCGATGCCGACTCTTCATTTATTTTATTAGCAGGACTCGGAGGCATCGTAACTCACTCGTCTAATAAATTTATATATTTCAACCGTATCTTTAATTACGTGGATTTAAGAATTAACGAGCAGCATCCGTGAGACTATCCTGCGTTGTTTGCATTTGCATTGTTGTCTTAAAATTTTGTGACCTTTTTGAATTTATGAAGGGTTCATATATCAAATGCAGGCTGCATTGAATAATTGCAAATGTATATTATGAAGCCATAATATATATTCTACTGCAAAGTCTATGGAAAGGAATAAAATGTACAATACAAAGATGCATTTTATATAACAACATATTTTAAATTAAATTATAAAACTTTAGAGACTATTTGAGGAGAGGTACCTAGAGCATAGCGTTTATTCGCTCGAAGAGCAGCGTTGCAAGCGTCCATAGGAATATAGCAGGTAACCGCTTACGATCTGGTGGGCCGTATGCTAGTTTACCGACTCTGTAGTATAAAAAATCTTTCATAGCGATAAAACTGAAAAATACTTTTTTTTTTTTTTTTTTTTTTATCCTAAGTTACACCTTCTTTAGTGTTCCCTATTCATACTACAATCTAGCCTTAATATTAGGCTAATAAGTAATTTATATTTAACATAAACTTCTATATTGACTATATCTAAGAATGTGTCCATTAACACTTTTCTTATTGTCTCTATTAAGGGGAAGACACTTTGTTCTTGTGTTCTTTATATGTAGCACTTGGACTATGTTACACTTTTTTAACTATCACTACACTAACTCAAAGGATTTAGTTCTTTTGAGTCGTCTCACTATATCTGTGTGATCGAGGAGCTGGATTGCCTCAACGTTCACATGATGATGAAGCCGGTTGTGGTGAGCTTCTGCATATTTTTTAATCACTGTCTGTACGAACTCTACTTTTAGGTCCCGATGGAGGTCGACATTTCTGATGTACCAAGGGGCATTCACTATTTCCCTCAGTACCTTGTTCTGGAATCGTTGGATAATTAAAATATTGCTCTGTTTGGTGCAGCCCCATAGCTGTATACCATAAGTCCATACTGGCATAAGGACTTGTTTGTATAATACAAGTTTATTGTGTGTTGACAGCTTAGAGTGTTTTCCAAGCAGCCAATACATTCTTTTATACCGTAGGTGTAATTCGTCGATTTTCTTCTTGACGTGAGCTTTCCAGCGTAACTTTACATCAAGCGTCATGCCGAGATATTTAGCTGTATTCTCATACGGGATTTGTTTGCCATCAATATAGACTGGAGAATACTGTTGTTTCATATTGCTAAAGTCTATGTGGATAGATTTGGATTCATTAAGTTTAATTCTCCATTTTTTTGTCCAGTTATAAACTTTATCAATAGCTGTTTGAACCTTATCAGCTGCCTCCTTGTGGCTATTCCCTGTAGCCATTATGGCAGTATCGTCAGCAAAGGTAGCGATAGTGTTATTTTCTAGTTCAGGAATATCACAGGTATATAATAGATACAGGACCGGACCCAATACACTACCTTGTGGTACACCAGCTCTTATTTCTTTCAGTTCAGAGTAGGCATCTTCTTGCCTTATTCTAAATACTCTATTTGAAATATAGGATTCCAAGATATCAGCAAACTGCTTTGGTAGGTTTTTTCTGAGCTTATAGATGAGACCTTCATGCCAGACCTTGTCGAAAGCCTGTGCCACATCCAAGAACACAGTAGAGCAAACTTTTTTCTCTTCAAGAGCATGTTCGATCGTGTTAATGATTCTGTGCACTTGATCTATTGTTGAGTGCTTTTCACGAAACCCAAATTGATGATCGGGTATGAGAGCCTTACTTTCAATAATACCTTTCATTCTTTTGAGCAACAGCTTCTCAAATAGTTTTGACATGACAGGCAGTAGGGAGATTGGCCTGTATGATGTAGCTTCATGTGGTGGTTTTCCAGGTTTTGCTATCATTATCACTTCAGCAACTTTCCATGAGTCAGGTACTTTTTTTAACCTTAATGAGGCATTTATAAGGGTCGTTAGTTTGACTATTCCTTTTTTTGTTAGGTTATGGAGTATTTCTCCTGTTATCAAATCATAGCCAGGAGATTTACGTGGGCTTACATGTTTCTTAATTTCTTGTGTAACTTCTCTAGGTGTGACTAGCTTTATATTTTCTTCAGTATCATTTGACATCGTATGTTTGTCCAAAGTAAGAACTTCGTTTGTTTCACCATCGTTGGGCTGAAATATGGTTTCTAGGTGCTCTGCAAACCTTTTAGCTTTTTGCTCGTTATTTAGTGCCCATTACCCATTTCCATCTTTGATTGGTGGAATTTGAATAACAGGCTTTTTCAGATTCTTGGTGGCCTTCCACAGGGAGTAATCTGTGGTGCGATCACTAGTCAGATTTTGTAGGAGTTTATTTGTAGAATCATTGTTAAAAGCCTGTATTCGTCTATTAACTTTTTTTGTTAAATTGTTAAGCTTTTTTTTATCTTCAGGGCATCTAGATTGATGCCTGAAAAATACTGAATTGCAAAATATTCCTTTTCTTCGTTGATTGACACTACAATGTTAACCATAGACAGTACTTATATCACAACAATTAATTACGTACTTTACGTAATTTCATCGTAAAATAATATAACCCATAAAACTCCCTTATCATCTCCAAACACGCCCTATATAAACAAAATAAAGGGCGAGTTCCACTAGGTACCTAGGCAGGTGCCCCAACCGACATTCTATCAACAATTAGCCCACTTAACTCGCAACTAGGCGTTGTAAACAAATCCGGGCTTTGTCCACTGAGTTAACGTGCGCCGGCTAAGTGCTGGCCGATCCTTGTTAACGTTAAAAGTTAACAAGGCGACTGTGGTGTTTACGCGACCATTTATTGGTACAAGGAGCCAGGTTGGTTTGCTGCTGTTGGGATGAGCTATGAGAGTGTGGCGAGTGTGGGACGTGATGACGGAAGCGGTTTTCAATAGTTAATTTTCTTTGTTAACATTTTTTATGTGTTCCCCACGTTATAATTTCGACTGTATCATTTTATTGCAAGGATATTGTAAGGCTGTCCAAACTCAAATCAATCAAATGTCCAAATTCAATTTAACAGTCAAATTCCGCTTGTCTGATCATTGAAATATTAGCCTTAATCATCATTATCATGAAGATAATGCAAGTAAAGTTTATAAAATTTTAATTATAACTTATTTTAAATGATGTACCAGTGTACCTGGATCAGAAAAAACTAATTTGTTAGCTAGTAGACTATTTGTTTCACCAAATTACGAAAACTATTTTGTATTTTTTTATAATACTAAGGCAGCTAACAAGCAAGCAAGTAAGGCGTTGCTGACTCTGGGAAAATCTCTTCGTATCTTTCTTGATCCCCATGCTGTTAAAAATGGGAAATCTTACAAAAATTACTCGCTAATCGCTTATCTCTTAAAGAAAGTAAATAAAGACGTGACGATGGTACACACATTGTATCGTCACACTACTCTACTTACTGGTAAATCTTATCTAAATAAAATAAGCTCATTTTCAAATAGAAATAATATACAAATAACCTGCACTTATTCAAAATACGTTTCCTTTCAAAGAATCACTTCCTAAGTTGACTGTGTATTGTATACGCTACTGTATGGTACATTTTTGACATAACCTTTCCATTTTGACATGTAAATATTTTGAGAACTGTCCGAGCGACCTCGTGTCAACATTGGCAGCAAGCTGTGATCTGTATTCGATCTCTTTCTGATCTCAACTGAACGGTAGAGACGGCATTTATTCTTGTCGTTTGACATTAGAAGTGTCATGTCACCCAAAAGCGGCTTTGAGTCAAATTTCGGCATTTTCCTTAGTTGCATTATCACATATACGGTAATAGGTTGGACGGGTGCCTGTGCCGACATCTGTACAAACACACACAGACATACAAAACTAGAAACTGTATCATGTTGGTGTGCAAACATTTTGAAAACGAATTTTAAGACCGATATTTAAGTGTTGTCAATGATCAACTTTTGAAATGGACTATATTGTGTTTAGGCTTCATGAAAAAGTTATAACTTAATAATATTCATAAACGTTTCACACGCCATAAAAGCAGTTTCAAATAAAGCTACGCGAGATGTAAAAGTTATTTTTAATTGACCATTAGATTTTCATTGATCAAATGAAAACATTTCTCCTGAAAAATATATCTGTTATACACAGTTAATTTCAGAAATTCTTAACTTCTTCAAGGGCTAAAATTGATCTTACTCGAAGCAAACTCTGCTTTATATTTTTATTTGTACATTTTGTAATACTCTTCCTTTACCTTTATAAGCTTAAAATCGAGTGCAATAAAATGGCGTTAGAACAGAAACCAGCCTTCAAAGAAATCAACAACATAAACAACTGCAATCATTATCACAGCAATTCACAAAGACAATCTTATCTAAACGGCACTGAGAGTCAGTTCCTATATTGTAAAACAAATTAATAGCAACAAATAGGATAATAGTGTGCGCAATTTAGGCGACGCGATAGGCTTTGCCACAGAACAGTAAATAAAGATGGATATGCGCAACTGTCTCGCACGGTTTCACCCGCGTTCCCGTGATAAAAAGTAGCCTATAATACTTGGGGATAATGTAGCTTCCTATTAGTGAAAGAATTTTCGAAACCGACTGGTAGTTCCAGTGATTAGCCCGTTTAAACAAACTAACAAAAAAACTCTTCCGCTTTATTATATTAGTATAGATTACTGCAAGGTTCCCGCCGTGGTTTTCCCAATGGAGTACAGCATAGGGTTCTTCAAAAAGGGTGTGTAGAGATTATTGCAGGTTCGGCAACGCGCGAGTGACACCCCTGGTGTTGCAAGCGTCCATAGGCTACGGTAACCGCTTACCGTATGCTTGTTTGCCACTTAGTGGTATATAAAAAAAAGGATTAAGTTAACGATATAGTTTAGATAAAGCGAGTGTTCGAACTTTTAATTCGACACATCAAGTCCTACAATTCGCGTAAAGCTGGCGAGGGCGTGTATAATAATTGAGCAAGAAATTTTTTGACACCATAAGACTGACAAAAAGGATTATCAATAAAACTTCAGAACAGAATGGGGCATATTCTTTAGTGGTGACAACTGATGTCCTTTCCAGCCCCTTGTTTAGTCCGTGGGCATCGAACATCCGCCAGTTTGTTGCGATGCGAATGATCGTTTGTTGCGCGTGCGACTCCGCTATGGGGGGTCTATAGATGTTGGTATGCACATTATTTCGATTGCCTGAATGCAGGAATTATGTGAAAGCCTGTTAATTACATGCGAATTAATTAATTAACTTTTAGTATTTTCATGAATACTTGTAGTATTATGTCAATAAATAATGACACGTTGTAGAGATATTATAGCGATAGTCTTAGGGCGTAGTCTACGCCGGCGGCGATTAGAAATATTGACATTATTGTTTGATATTTCCATAGTTCTTACTTGTTATACCTATTCATCTTAACTTCTTTCTTTATTAAAGTTTAATAGCGGTCACGATCTTTCCCAGATTAAATATTAGCTCTGAAGTTTTAAGCAGTGAATTTTTTTGGAGCAATAATATTTTAAAATCAATATCTACATATAGGTACCGTACCGTATTATTACCGTATAGTAAATATTTTAGTATAAGCGATATTATACTAGATATTTTAATAAATAGTGGCGTGAACATCGTACCTATTGTACATAATAGACATACCATCGGGGATAATTTATATATTTTTTATTCCTGACCATCTGCCACAATATTGCATTTAATTACATCGCCGTTATACACCAATCCCAATTAACTTCTCAGATATTATCCGATGGCAACAAACAATGATTGGCTTCCTTCGAAACCTAGACCAGCTGAGCTGGTATCGGCCAAGTTATTAATTGAGCATTGTACGCCCTTGTAATAGACCGGGGTGCGCGCGCGCACTCTGCGATTATCTTCATGAAGACGCATGCGCGAGGTATTAGGTCTTACTAGGCGTTCGCATTATCTGAGGGAGTGTTGGCTTAAGTTTAATTATTATGGGTAATTATAATTACTCTTGGCAAACCACGAATGAGTTATATGTACTGAAAATTTAAGAATTTTAAATGTCAATGGTTGTAGATTAGGTTTTTGAGCTGATTCACAGAACAGAAAATAATTAACTAGTAACAATGTTCTGTTTTTCACCATACTAGTCTCTTGATAACTTCTTCTGGAGGAAGTTTAGTTTCTGGCAATACGATCCCATTAAATGATTTTTGAAATAAATATTCAGATGCATATGTAAATTTTTTTATCAGTCCAGTTTTGGAATACAAGCAAGATACACAGAAACCTTTAAAAGCGTATATTATATACCCTAGTGGTAAAAGTACAATGTGCTTCTCAATCTTTGGTTTATTTTACAAATTCCAAAACGCTATCGAGTACTAATTTACCATCGAGTAACCAATGGTACTTCGACAAGTTAAAATCTATGACATTTGCTGTCACTAACGACCACTAAAGAAGCACCTTGTCACAGTCGCTCAAGTAAGCAATAACAATGCCGATATCTATCCTCGCTGGATGTGACACACATTAGTCTTCGCTGTTTACGGCCCTTGAGCGGCTAGTAGTAGAAAGTGGTATATTGAAGCTCTATCTTGTTTTATTGATAGCTATTTTTTTTCTTCTACTAAATAAGTTGTTGGTTAAGGGTACTTCTTACAAAATAATCAAAATCAAACAGTAATTTATTCAGTTTAGGCCCTGGTAAGGCACTTATGAACGTTAAATTGGTAGTTTGGTACATGCAGTTGAATTTACCACCGGTTCGGAATACACTTAGACTGAGAAGACTCCGGCAAGAAACTCAGCAAGGCTTATTTTTCCCGTATTAGGTACGAAAAAGATCTGCGATATGTAGCAGGTAGCTTCAAAGAAAGTGCAGTAGATTACCTACCATTTCTAATTTTTACCATTTCTTCTGCTTATGGCTGATGATGATTATAGTGATGACAATTCATGTTCATAGATTTCTAATCAGTGGCCTTTTTTGATTACTGTTTATGACATTTCAAATTTTATAATTCGCTCAATATCGATAGATTTTTGTCTTAGTAAACTAGGCAATAATTTAAATATTTTAATGTTTTTTTCTCTTTTTTTTTATACTACTTAGGTAGCAAACAAGCATACGGCCCGCCTGATGGTAAGCGGTTACCGTAGCCTATGGACGCTTGCGACACCAGGGGTGTTACTCGCGCGTTGCTGACCCTGCAGAAATCTCTTCAAAGCCTTTTTGAAGAACCCCATGCTGAAATCCATTCCATTGGTAATTGGTAGGGAATATCAGTATAGAATTCAAGAAAATAGCAACTAAATAGGTAATATTATAAATTGTTATTGTAAATTGGTAATATTAAAAATTATAGCCTTGATGTTGCTAAGGCCTTCGACCGGGTCTGGCACAGGGCACTTCTATCGAAGCTACCGTCATATGGAATTCCCGAGGGTTTGTGCACCTGGGTGACCAGCTTTCTTGCTGATCGGAGTATCAAGGTCGCTGTTGACGGATGTTGCTCCGACATCAAGAATATTAATGCTGGCGTACCACAAGGCTGCGTGCTATCGCCCACACTGTTCATCCTGCATATCAATGATATGCTGAAAATATACTGGCCGTGCTAACAACCCTCGGTCCATGGTGGAGGAAAACCGAATACAACTTGTGTCTGAAGTCGAGACCTCCTTGGAGCAGGTCTCGGAATGGGGGAGACTTAATTTAGTCCGATTCAACCCTTCGAAGACACAGGTCTGCGCGTTCTCCGCGAAAAAAACCCCGTTCGTAGCTGCACCAAAGTTCGAAGACACTCCCCTAATCATCTCAAAGAGTATCGGGATCCTCGGTGTTGACATTGCGAGTGATGTCCAGTTTCGAGGTCATTTGGAAAGTAAAGCCAAATTGGCTTCAAAAAAGTTGGGTGTGCTAAATAAAGCTAAGTGGTACTTCACGAATCTCCAGCGGCTACAGCTTTATAAAGCGCAGGTTAGGCCGCATATGGAGTACTGCTCGCATCTCTGGGCAGGCGCACCCGCTTATCAGCTTGATCCACTTGCCTCGGTGCAAAGGCGGGCCATTCGTATTGTTGACGATCCCATACTCACAGGCGGTTTAGAACCTCTCAGCCTTCGGAGAGATATAGGCTCGCTTTGTGTGTTCTACCGTCTGTATAATGGAGAGTGTTCTAAAGAACTCTTTGACCTGGTGCCATCGTCACCTTTCTACCATCGCACTGCTCGCCGGCGATGTGGAGTTCATCCTCACGTCCTCGAGCCGCCTCGATCGTCCACACAACGTTTCAGTCGGACGTTCCTACTGCGGACCATTAGGATGTGGAATGAACTCCCCATTACGGTTTTCCCTCAGCGCTACGATATGGGGTTCTTCAAAAGAGGCGTAAAAAGAGCTCTTCAAGGTCGGCAACACATTGGCAATCCCCCTGGTATTGCAAATGTCTATAGGCGACGGTGACCACTTTCCATCACGAGGCCCGTCTGCCTGTTTGTCAACCTCTTGACATAAAAAAAAAAAAAAAAAAAAAAAAAAAACAATATTCTCAGTAAAACGACCTGTATTTTCGAAATAAGCCATGAGTTCTAGTAACCACAGGTGCTTCGATTTTATTTTATGTAACACAAACTATTAACATAAATAATTCTGAGAATATGTAACGTCGGATGGACGTACGTTTGTCAATGACGTCAAATAGTTGGAGTTTGCTGTCTGCTCGGTATATGAGCGATGTGTTTGCGTTTTGCGTTTGCATGATGCGCGGGCGCAGCGATTTATGTGGGCGCTTCTGTTTACTGTGTTTGGTTAGCGCTGGTCTGATATATTTTTTAAAGAAAAATACTCATTTGTAGCTTACATTTTTATTAAGTACATGTTTCAGTTCATTTGCAATAAAAGGACTCGACATTCTTTCCATCTCTATCACTCTTATAATTATCACATTGTCTTTAAAAAATATATTTATAGGTATCTGAAAATAATTTGATAGTTTTCTATAATGGGTTCATACATAAAATTAATTTGCATTTTTTGTACACATTTTAATGAGTTCTATGTCGTCATTAAATTAATTTGTGTTATTATTTTTTATTAATAATAATGTCATAATTCATTATCGCTACTTATAAAATTATGAACATCATTCAGCTCTCTCCGCAGCAGCTGCTTCATATTTGCAAACATCCATTTTGACGTGTCGATATTCTGTGAACGTTGAAAGTACATATATATAGTATTTTATATTATATCCTCAATTTCATATAAAGCCCCAGGAACAAATTTTTTATCGTGAAAAAATAAAACAGGCAGGTATTTTTTTACGTTTTCGGAATACTACACCACCTGCAATTAAAAAATCTAAACAATTGTGGTTTTTGGCAGTTAAACTCGAGAACTAGGTCCCTTGAGGGCTCTTTTATACTACGAAGTCATAAACAATAATACTAATAATGTAATACGTTCTGCCTGATGGTAAGCGTTTACCGTAGCCATATAGACGCTAGCAACACACGAGGCATCAACGAGATCTGGCGACCTTACTCACGCATAGGAACACAACCTCTCTACCACAACATGTTCCACCATCTTTTTGATATGTGATATACTCAGGTGATGTGGTAGTATGATTTATAATTAATGAACCTTTATAAATACTGTTAGTATTTAAATTAGGAACGAATTATAATA
Source organism: Achlya flavicornis (assembly GCA_947623365.1). NCBI lineage: Eukaryota > Metazoa > Arthropoda > Insecta > Lepidoptera > Drepanidae > Achlya > Achlya flavicornis. Next base: position 8,001,798 of record OX392488.1, read on the forward strand.
TAATTACTTACGTTTCTTCTCATCGCAATTGTATTCATAAAGGTCGCAGTTATCGTTGAACATCCTGGTGATTCCGAGCGAGTCCTGTCCGCAAATAGGGACGAAGTCGTGTTGACACTCATCCGCCATTTTACAAAAGTTTATCACCTGTTCAAGACAAAGGATTCTGAGGAAAATATAGGTCAAAGTATCGAAGTTCAACTCTGCTCTAAGGTTTTCGCAAATACGATGTTTTACCAACTTTTCAATCACGAGTTTGATGTTCTTTTAAAAGTTAATAACCCTAAGTTTATAACCGTCCTCTTACCGGTTCTAATGGAAAGAAATAATCTTCAGCCTCTATTTCAACGTGTGTCCAAACTTCAGCAGCGAGACCCAATATTATTAAACCTGAAATATTAATGATTTAATAAAACATTAAATCTGAATTATTTCAAATTGAAATTTTAAGGCGATGATAGCTCAGTGGTAGTGACGTCGGATACCGAGACGAAGGTCCCGGGTTCGAATCCTACAATGAGCTTGAGCTTTCGGTGAAGGAAAACATCGTGAGGAAACCATAGCACGGTGGTAGGGTACTTTATAGTACCCGTCTGGCTGGCTACCACCCTCAAGTTGAAAATCTGTCGCCAAGCACATATCGGTGTGTTCCGTCAGCTGCACTTGAGAGCCAGTTCCTTCTAGGCTTTGTGTGCTTACCACCTTCGACCACATCATCACTTACCATAGTGAGATTGTGGTCAAACACAGGCCTATACACAAAAAAAAAAAAAAAAAAAAAAAAAAAAAGTTATTTACTTGCCGTCAATCAGAAGCAGCGGCAGGCTTGAGGAAATTTTCTATATATAGATTGTATTTTGTAAATATAGATAGTATTTTGTAAATATAGATTGTATTTTGTACATATTTGTTGTTAATATAATTTACTAGTTTACAACATCATTTTGTAGAGTATTTTCACAGAGTAAGGGGACAGAGACCAAGCTTCATACAACCGCGCAACGGTAGGCACACAACTAGAAGCTACGAGCCGCGTGTGTGCGTGAGCACTGGCGGCTCGTCACGTACGAGGAAAAACCGGTTCATACTGGCTCGGCCTGTGCTCAAACTTTAAATATATCTATCATGACGGAATAGCTGATAGGTATACTTTTTTATTTTATTTATTTTTCTATCCTTCTGTGCCAACCCTACCAAAATAAATGCACGCTCCTTACAAGCTTGGCCTCTGTTCCCTTTCATTCTTCCCTTTCATGTATTTATAGGGCGGGAGAGATAAGCAAATCATTTTAAAATTATGATTAGCATCCTGTATCTGTGTACTTCAATTATTAAGAGGTAAAGTTTGTACGTATATCCGTTTGGATGTAGAGGATAATCTCGGGAACCACTGATCTGCTTTTGAAACATCTTTCACATCAGGAAGCTACATTATCCCCGTGTATTATAGGCTACTTTTAATCCCGGTAAACCGTGTGAACAAAATAAAATTATAATAGAGTTCCTCGGTAGTTTACTAGAACTGCCATTCTATACTTAAAATTATTTCATATAGAAGAAAAATCTATAAACGTAGTTAAAATTAATACTCACTAGAGAAAACTTTCCTAAATATCATAATAATGTAACACAAGCACTTCTGTCAACGGACAACAGTCATCTATTTAAGCAGAACGATGCATGTTTACAAAGCTAAGTCAAAACTATGGCTGTAGGGCAGGAAATTCTACCTAAACATACGCTTTATGTTGAAACCTATCTGGAACACTAAATTAATTCCAGCTGTTATCAACATTTTCTTTTTAACACAAAACATTACATGGAAAAAAAAAATAACAGCAACACAAAATTTGACTACCAACAACAATTGTGACTTGCGAACTAAAACTTACCAGTAAAAAAACTAGTTTTGGTTCATTACTAAATTATTTCATAAAATCAAGGAGATATACGATTAATGTAACTAAAGTTAGTTTCCCGACAACAAAACGTCTCAACATACATAACTTGTTTTGTAGATCCTTTTTTTCAGTGCAGACACATTAAGTGAAGTATCAAAAACATTAATGTTGAATAGTAATTTTTGTTTGAATGGGTAAAACCTCACAATGAACAAACAAACCTCCTATATTTTGAAGTGACGAGTATTCAAATCCTACTATAACCTTGAGCTTTCGGTATTGGAAAACATCATCAGGAAACTAAAATACGGTAACAATAGTTAACGTACTTTTTAGTACACGCCTGGTTGTCTGGCATTTCAAATTGCAAACCTGACCCCACGCAATTACCAGACTGTTTTGACAGTTCCACTTAAACCCAGTTGCTTAGTAGGGGCTTTGTAAAAATTTACAACACCTAGCATAGGCGACGGTGGCCACTCAGCATCTGCCGATAAAAGCAGACAAATCTGTCATAAAAAAAAAAATCCTCTCTAGAGCCTTGACCACTGGTACCTTAGACCCTGTTCCCGATCAAGTGAGGAACTATTTTTTATACTTTACATGTATTTTTTTATAACTGTATTTAAAAATATAAATTATAAGTATTGAAATAATAGATGTAATAATAACAGTACCTAAGCAATGATGTGACAAAGCCTGCAAGTTGACTCTGAAGTAGACATGACAATACTAAAACTAATAAAAATGGACTAAAACCTAGCGCTAATTCATAGAATTTTCGGATCAAAACCAAAGTTGTAAACCCCTGACTCTATAATATCCATAGAAAACGTTCGTCTTGACATTCCATGGCACAACATCCGCATCGAATAAGATCGTTTGCACTGCAATGTGGATTATAATACCATTTTGCTGTAAGTAAATACAACTTTGTCGTAATGTTCTTTATCATTATCATTCACTCACTGGTACTATTTATCAGTATATAATTAAATAGCTTCTCTGAAATCCCATTGATATTTGTTAATTATGCCACTGATCATTATTTGCTTCATCATTGTCATCCGCCATTTTGTTCGGTCATTAATTCATTCATCAGTCTTTTGTTTTCATGTTTTTATAGGTCTAAAGTTTATTAGGTCCCAAGTAGAATCGCCACCTTACCTTAAAACCATTATTTTTATCGTTTTAAACACAGAAAAAATAATTAAGTCAATTGAAACTTGGAGAGCTTGGTATTTTGGTCGTAATATAAAAAACCGGTATATAAGTAAATGGTAGTATAGACATGAGTATTTAATATGGATTTCAATTTATGACGTATTAAAAAAAAACTACTTACTAGATCTCGTTCAAATCAATTTTCGTTGGTAGTTTGCATTACGATGCAAACTACCAACGATGATACATTACGATGTACATCATATATACTGTTTTTATAGATTTATCATTCTCTTATTTTGGAAGTTACAGGGGGGGGACACACATTTTACCACTTTGGAAGTGTCTCTCGCGCAAACTATTCAGTTTAGAAAAAAAATATATTAGAAACCTCAATATCATTTTTGAAGACCTATCCATAGACCCCACACTTAGGGGTTTGATGAAAAAAAAAAATTGAGTTTCATTTCTAAGTATGGGGAACCCCCAAAATTTATTGTTATTTTTCTATTTTTGTGTGAAAATCTTAATGCGGTTCACAGAATACATCTACTTACCAAGTTTCAACATTATAGTTCTTATAGTTTCGGAAATAAATGGCTGTGACATACGGACGGACAGACAGACAGACAGACATGACGAATCTATAAGGGTTCCGTTTTTTGCCATTTGGCTACGGAACCCTAAAAATCGCAGGGAGCTGTTATATGCAAGCGGCCCAAAACAGTTCGTTGAAATGAATGGGGAAGGCCTTCAGGTGTTCAGCAGTGAGTTTTGAACGACTCTACTAACTACCCATATGTATTTCAGGTTACATCTGGTGGTCATATCTCATTTCGTGTGGATACGGTCACCTTCCAAACTACTTGTCCACGCCATCGGTAAGTTTCTGACATATATTTATACATAGAAGGGTTCCTCTGACTCTTTCTGATACGTCCTGCCTTGTGCCTGTTCCTTCATGAATAATCCTTTATTTCAAGGATTCTTACTTTCTTCATCCTTTTATAATACTTCATTATTGTACAAAATTACTAAAAGTAGCAACTTTTACTATAACTTAGAAATAGCAAAAAAAAAATGTAAAAATACAGCTTTCATATTTTATCCGAAGAGTCTAGCATCCAGTCCCATAGTAAAAGTTGTACGTATTTATGAGTACTTTACGTGGTTTTATTTAGTATCGTATCCTGCATAATATTCCCTGGAACCAGAGTCTTTGTCAAGACGTATCGAAAGAACCCTAACTCGATGGGGTTGCGTTTTATTACAAAGTTCCCATGGCAACCCTCCGACTCCATCATCAAATCAGCTCCTTGCTATAATAATATTGCATTGTTATCCGATTAACATATGGATGCAAAATTTCAGCTCAATCGGAAACCGGGAAGTGAGTCAAATTTGACTTGCAAGATTTGAAAGGTGAAACTAAATGAAAGCCTGTATTTTTTTAACCTGTTATGAAATAACTGCACTACACTTCAATACTATAACCCAATCGTTTTGTCTTCCAGAATAAAATAGACCAGTTCTGTATCCTCGCCGACACGTGTGTCCACGACACAATACCAATTTGTGGCAGAATGGGCGAAGAGAAAAGAACATTTCTGGATCTGTGCGACCTATTGGAATTCGCGTGTGATAGTAGTCAAAGTAAGGCATTATTCAGCTTTAGATACATTGATAACTTTATTATTAAACTACATTTGATTGGAGTACTAATACAAAACATAACAATTACCGGAAGTGTAGGTAACCATCTCTACCAGGTAATCTTTGGATGTAGAGAAGCTAAAATAAACTCGTCAGAATAAAAGAACAGAGGTAAAGACGGAAAGCTAGATAATATATCGATGTATTTTAACCTCACGCTTATCACCCTAGAAGTGATAGGCAGAGGTCTCAGTAGGTACTGATTACAACTAAAATTTTACTAAATATTTTATTTTTGTGTATCATTTTCAGTATTCACCCACGTGGATGATATGGATGGATGTCCTGATTCAGCAAGAGGCTAATTTAATAACAAAGTTATTAATATTATCTCCAAACGAAGACGAATTTGAACTACAAATAAACAACTAGGAAACTCCATACACTGTTGCCCATACAATTATAGAACAACGATTTGCAGAACTCAGACGCAACTTTTTACGCAAAAAGAATCTTTACTTAAATATGTGTTTAAGTATCATTACGGTAATGTGCTCTGGCCTGACCTGAGATCGTTAGAGCGAGATAGATGTCTGTAAGGTATGATGGGGTGGAAGAAGACGGTAATAGCTCGAAGGTTGACCGGGTAACAGGTTGGAGCAGACAGAATAAGTATAGCGAATGCAGTAACGTACCCAGAGGATCGGGCGCATCTTGGTTTAGTGTCACGATAAACTTAACCATTGATTAAACTGGGGATAAGAAAAAAATAATTTGATGTCACCGAATCGTTTATTTATAATGTTCTAATTTTCGTAGATCATTTGTAAAGTTTAAAATAGAAAATAATTCTTTTGTGCCTCTGTGTGTTTTATTTTATTGACTCAATTTTGAAAAAAAACCATTTTCTAAGTAAAACCCTAGTGAACTCCACCAGTTAATGTAGTGCATTGTCTGCCAGTCAGCCAATAATAGTATGGTTTCATAGGAACCTAGTTACAAACTTACTTCCTACTTTATTTAGTTTGTAAGGATGTGAGGATGTGAGGATGTGAAGATGTTTGTTACTTTTTATCGCGGGAAAACCATATATCCCTCGGGAATGCGGGTGAAACAGCGGGATGGAAGCTAGTCCTTAGTGATACTATATACAATAATCAAATGTATTATATGCTATCATAATTATAAATAACATAAATTCCATCATTCCATAAACTTTTCTTTTCATCTAAACTAAACCACATAACTTACTCGTACGCTCATCAAATGGTGCAACCAGGCCAGTATAGTCCGTGAGAAAGCTACAATTTGAACAAGCCATAATTAGCGAGTGGAGCATTAAATCACGGGCACTGGCCTCCCCCTCCCACCCTCCACCGGCCACCAACCCACCAGTGTTGCGATTTCGTTGATTAACCCCGTTAAAGGTCATCATATGAACAGGTGGAACCGAGAGGTCAAGGACATTTGATTATTGAGTATTTCTTTAAGGTTCCTATCTTGGCAAGATATTTTTAACTTTATCCTACAGGATTTTCACCGTAACGTTTTTTTTTTTAACTACTAAGTCGTTAAGCAAGCTTACGGCCCGCCTGATGGTAAGCGGTTACCGTAGCCATATGGACGCTTGCAACACACGAAGCATCGTTCACGCGTTACCGACCTTTCCCTCCTCCCCAATGAGCTTTGGCGACCTTACTCACGCGCAGGAACACAACTTTACACAAAATAAAAAAAGGCTGCGGTATTCTACGGTGGAGGTACTTGCCCAGTCAAGCTGCTCTTTGAGCGAATAAACGCTACGCTCTACCACTCTGAAACATGAAAGTTTATTAGTAAGTTATCAAGTCTAGGAATAAATAACTACAACGACGAAGGTTACTGGTTCAATTTCTACATTGAGCACGATGGGTAGTGTAGTTTGTAGAACCAGTCTGGCTGGCTACCACCCTCAAGTGAAAATCTATCGCCAAGCACTTTCCGGTATGTTCCGAGCTGTTCCGGGCCAAATCATACACCATCGTGAGATTGTGGGCAAACACAGACCTATTAAAAACTTTCTTTACATTGTATGTATGAATTTCAAATCTTAGAATAATAGAACCATCGAACAATTAAATAAATATCCTGCGACATTCCTCACACACAGTCATCTAATCCCAAACTAAGCAGAGCTTGTACTATGGAAACCAGACAACTGATATAATACATATACTACTTTTTGATTGTAAATATATACCTCATATACATAATTACACCCAGACTCAGGACATACAGACATGTTCATACACACAAACGCATGTCCTGTGTGGGAATCGAACAGTTAATTTTAACTCAAAGAAGCGCAATGACGTTTTACTTGAAATCTATTCCGCCAAATATCCACACCGAAAATACGTTCTGATTGGCTAAGTCAAAGACACTTGCGCTCTGATTGGCCACGTCAAGAACACACGATGCAATGATTGGTCCTTACTGTTCAAAATCGGTGGAAAATCACTGACTAGTTGCGGAATTTTATTGTTCAGTATTACTATTCTAAAGGGAATTTTCTCGATCAATAGAACAGATCTAAAAGCTTCAGTATTAAAAAGAAAATATCAGGTGTGAAATAAAAAAAAACAACGGTTCATATTTGCAACGTACGCAATTAAAGTAGATCAAGTCAAGTACCCCGTGGGGTCGAAGCGCAAGCGCACTGATACTCGAAGCTTTTGTTTGCGAAGCGCCCGCGCAGGTAAACACCGACGCACAGACAATCGCGCCATCTGCACACCACGCCCATCGACCCTGCGACCGGGGTTAGGGATGTCAGATATTCATTTTTTATGTATTTAGAACGAGAATTTTCAGTGTCTGAAAAACATTGATCATGACTTTTCCAGATGCTACGTTGGAAGGCTGTGTTAAAAATAAAAATTCAAATAGTCCTTCGCAAGCACATGAATAGTGGACTCTAACACTTTAATGCTGTTTCGGAAGATTGCATTTGCTGAGAAGAGCCGGCATTAAACTCAGCAATGACTCTTTTCAAAACATAGCGAACTTAAGCAGACCAGCCCCCAAACCAAGTTAAGCCACTTGGCTGTGTATGAAAGTATTTAGGTACCACAAAAAACAAAGTCAAGCACTTACTGGGTGTGTTCAATCAGCTGCACTTGAGAGCTAGTTCCTCTTTTAGGCTTTATGAGCTTACCACTGTCGACAACATCATGATGCGATAAGAAACGAAGAATAACGGTGAAAATTTATAGCAAAAGATAACACTCAATTCAATTAATGATTCACTATTTTCAACGAGTAAAAAACTAATTCAGCAACTTAAAGAAATTTTCACAAATCGGTAACAAAAGCCGCGCTAATAAAAAGTCTCAAAACAAAATCCATAAACGCCAGACAGACACTATTTGGTGAATCATCCAGAGATTTAAATATTCCTCGAAACACCGCAAACTATAATCCTGCACAATCCAAAGCTAATAGCTTGTAATCCTAATTCGACTGCTTTATAATCTTTCAATTTTGCTATAGCAAATAAAATTATACGTTGAAATATATTGAGAGCGCAACCCTGTTGTTAAAAATGCATCCTAAGTAAGGTTTGCTTCAGTTACCTCGTAACTAACTGCTTTGGTTCGAGATTAAGCATTATAAAAATATCGTTCAGAAAAAAAGAAAAACTATAGAAAGGGTTACGAAAAAATAAATATTCGTTCGCAAGAGAGCTGCGTTCAGAAATGATCTTAACACTTTAGTAAAAATTTGTAATACGTGTATTAATAACAAAATTATAGGTTAGTTTAATCTAGTCGAGGATTCTTAAGGTTTTAATGATTTACTTTTTTGTTGGTTTTAATTAATGTTGGTTATGTTATTATTGAGAGCCGGGCAACGCCTTCACAGGGTTATCAATCTGTTACCAACCAATGTTTTGATGGGTAATGATTTAGACGAGTAAAAAAGGGGATGATTTAAGATGAAAACAAGACCAATAATTTCACGAGATCATAGCAGATCTTAATTCTACGATAAATCGTCAAATGATTCCAAGAAAAAAAGACTTCCAAACTATCGTCATAGAAACATGTAAAAAATCAAAAGTAAATAGTTGTTGTTTTAAGTAACTCATCTATCAAAAGTCCCAACAATGCAATCGAACCTAGGCGTTCTTACTTGCAAGTCTCCATAAAACTTGGTAGCTTTATGGCGGCGGCTTTTTATTCATTTCCATTTCATGATTTACAGCTAAAGCACACTTATTCATTCCACCTGAGAACAAAGCCTAACCTCTAACCCAGTGCTCCTTCCGATATCATCTCAACGACCTCTTTAGCCCAAAAACTGACGAAATCAGAGCGCACCCTTGAAGTTTCCTAGTAAAACCGACGCCGCTAAGCCAAGCTAATTTCAGCTTTACGTCAATCAAATTAAGAAATAAAGAGTTTCTGGTTATGATAGAAATCGGTTAGCCTAATAACCTGTCGGATCCTTTGTCTATTGTTTACGTTGGGGTGGCTCGTACGTGATTTTGGAAGTCATGCCGGCTCCTTTGCTGGGACCTCCCTGCTGTTATTGTTAAATACGTCGTCATTGTGACCATTTCGTTTGCCACAGGGTGTTCCCTAATTAAGAGTCAGATTACCTAAAGAGGATTGACGAAGTGAAAAAACTAAATATCATAGATCCTCATTAGTTTTTGCTGATTGATGACCTCAAAATCAAATTATACCATAGCATAATCCAATACTGAATTATTTGATAAATTCGCCATTACATATTTTATCTACATTAAGAAAATTATGTTCCTCCTTTAACTGCTAATCAAGAAACTAGGTATGCTTCATATTTTCAATGACTCCAGTGTTTAAAGAGTAGGTACATACTAAACATTAAGATATTTTAAAGCACCCTCTATAGGAGAGCAGGGTGCGCGCGCGCCCATCCGTCGGCGCAGGCGCAGCACGTGGCGCAGTTTAGCCGGCGCGTGAGTCGCGCGCTAATGACCCGATGTCACCACTCCACTGGCGACCGCCGAACGGGCCGGACGCTGAAGCTCACCTGTCATACCGCCTTTGATATGCCGCTATTGGATAATATATCAATTCTTTGTTAGGAATAAACTATTCCAAATTCAATTCTATTTATGCGCAAGTATAAACAAAGAGTTCAAAGATTTTCGTTCGGAGCTTGGCATACTCATCAGGCGCTATTCTGTTTTTTTTATGGCAGCGCACGATAAAATCTGTATATATCGATTGGATACTCATACAGGAAAAAAAAATACTATACCTGGTAAAAGATAGCTTGATCTCTGCGACAGTTGCTTGAGTCATATGAAAATTAACCTTATGGCTTTAGCATAAGGTTTATCTGTATCATAATAAAATCAACCACATATTAAACAGATGAACCTTATTTTAAAGCTATAAAATTAATTTTCTAATGACTCAAGCAACTGTCGCAGAGATCAAGCTATCATTACAAGGTATATGGTGTATATTTACTAAAACGTAACGTTACAGAGTTATTTGCAAAAAAAGATGGATTTTCGACAAATTCAATAACCATGAAAATTTACATTATTATATTTTATACTATTGCTAGAATAGCTGAAGTAGAGAAAGAAGATGAAAAAAGAAATATTTACGCCGGAAACTCGCTTGACCATAATAATTGACATTGACAGTTAGCAGATTCGATATCCAGTAGAGCGGAAACAACTCGCATTTAAAATTAAATTAAATAAAAGAAAAAGTAGACATAGATCAAGTCAATCTTACTACAACGCGTTAGGAGATCTATTTTAGATCATGAAAACGATTTACTTAAGGGTCAATTCACTCCTAGACGCGATGCGACGCAGTGCGCACTTTTTATGATAGCGATACAATATAGAACTTTATTTATTACACAAAATATGCACGTTTAATTGAGAGAAGTCGTACTGCGTCTCGAGCTGCAGCGCGGCGTAGCACGACGCAGCGCGACACAGCGACGCTTCGTCGGTAGATATAGGTATATGCGCCGCAAAACGCATCGCAAAACAATTGTCACGTCACGCCGCGAACACGTCACGTCTCGGTGTGAACTGACCCTAATTCCAATAGAGTAAATTAAACCAAGCAATAAATTGGATCTGGACTGAAAAAACAGTCAAACTGACAAGTGGAAATTGGAAATTGGTTTGGAGCCATGGATAGATTTTATCCCGTGCCTTGTCCTCATACAATAGTTACAACAAGCCATACTGCAAAAATCAATTGAAAAATACATCTTTACCGGCCAATTAATGCAATACAGCCGCATTCCGCAGCTTTTATTTTGAAGTTTCAGACAATATTCAAGTTCATACAGGACCCATAAAAATAAACCCCACTTCACATCAAACAAAGAAAACAAATCAAACAAAGAATACCCTTTACATAAAGGTGTTCCCACATTAACGTAGATGTTGAGATTACAGTTGTTATCTCGCGTAACACGGCAGCCGCCCCCCCGGCTACGACGCATCACAAACTTCACATTTATACAACCTCTATACAGCCTTACCGGCAATTTCTTTTTATACTAATATTCAAATGAGAGAGCGAGAAAAGAAATGCTTGAAGGCAGATATAAAGCATGCAGTTAGGTTTTTAGACTGTATTTCAGTAGGTATCGATTCGGCCATACAACTTAGTATTATATGGTTTGACCCAACGATGCTCGGATGAAATCTTGTGATTTTTCTTCAACTAATAAAGTGAAAATTAACAACATGAAAATACATGAAATAAAATGTTCATGATCAAATTCAAATATCCTGCCAATACGTATAAAATACGTCAAACTATTTTCAAGTTTTATCGATAAAGTTGATCGTTGACATAACCATTAGGTCGTCAAAAAATAATATTAAAAATTAACATTTTGATAGCGTCTATGTAACTTGTTGTAACTTCTGCGTCTATTTTGGCATGGTAAAACAATTATCAGTAATAATATACTATGCAGTCATATATCATATCTGCAAATATTACGTCAATAATTTGAATTAAAAAAACCCTCCACGGCCGCAGAAACCGCTAATCTCACATCACAGCGTCATTAAATTCTAATTAACATTTCCGTCCACTATCTACATGCGCAGGCGCATGCCCCTTTCTACTCCGCACAAATCGACGCTTATTACAACAATATCAATAACTGTCATTGCGCCCAATCATTATACTTTCGTCTCTTTTACGAGAGACCTCCGTAATTACAGCGCTATTACCTACATCTCTTTCAGCCTCATTAATCTATAGCAACGCAAGTAACGAACGACTCCTTCCATTTCTTTCTCGCGAAACAAGCGAAGCGTTACGGAAAAACGTGCCACGGCAATCTATATCCATCTCGCTCCCACATAGGCTGTAGCGCTCAAAAGGTCGGACTGTTTTTTCATTACGATTTCAAAAATAGAACCTTTTTCGAAAACTCCAGTTGGAATTCGAATTATTTTTGAAATCGTAACCGTCCCCCACCACGCGTAGGGATTTTACGGAGCGCGCGCGTTTTTACAACGTAAAAAAAGGAAATAAGGCTCGCGGGAAAGAGAGGCTTAGTGGTGGCTTTTTATAGTCGTTGTCCCGGTGCGCTCGCGCACGGAAGTATCGGAGCTTCAGGATCGAGCCTTAATCTCATTCTAATAAAAAGCTTACGCATAAATTGACGCGCTGTCATTAGTTTCGTGTAATAAAATAGTTTTTTTTCAATAATGATGTGTTTTGAGGAAACTTGTTGTGTGGTTGTATAGGTGTTGAATTATGTCGAACACGTGCGGTTTATGGTTATTTTTATGGTTACATTATGACATTAATATTGTGAAGTTTAATGTGAAGGGTTGTTTCTTTTATTGAATTATCATTAGGACTTGATCGTTCGAGCTGTGTGGTCGCGTTTGTTTACTTTTGTTTTTTATTTAATTTAATATGGACTATTTGTGTTCAAGTGTTTGATTTAGTTTCATTTGTGGAATTTAAACATCAATCAAGATGTTCCTAAGGTAAGATCCAAACATTTAAATTGAATATTATAATATTTATATACATAAATGTATGTTTGGTAAATAGAAATTTTCTTTTGTTTATTTTTATTTTATATTAGCACACTAATAGTTATTACATCAAAAGTTAAAAGAGTATCAATAATAGGTAGATAGAGTAACTTAAATAAATCGTGTAACTTAACATTGTAACAATTATCAAGCATCATTGTCATCTGCATGAACTATTATTAAAAAGAAAATATTAACGGTAAACGTTCCAGATATGAACATGTTGTTATTTTATTTTATAAATATCTACAGATTTGTTCACAAGCATTATTTCTTGAAATATTTCATCTTTGTTAATTAAATTATAATTACCAACAGAATTTTTAACATTTAGTAAATATTAAATCTTAACTTATAAGTAAAAAATCCTTTTTGGACATGCAAATTGATTTGAGTAGTAGTATGTACTTCAATGTAGTAGTACTTTACTACGATTTTGCATACAAATTTGAGTTTTTACTGGTAGTTGTAGTATTTACTCTAGACTTAATTTCAAGATATTATGAACAGTGCGGCTACAGACTTATACACATAAAAAAACTGGACAAACGATATTAAACTTTGCCGTTTTATTTTAAAACCATTAGGTTTTCCTGTAATCTAAAAGTAAAGAACAAATTGTTTTATTTCAAAAACTTTGGCTCAGTAGTATCGGAGATAAGGGGAAGGACGGTCAAATTCATATTTTTTCATAAATAACTTTAAAACTGTTTATATTTTAAAATAATGACGAATAGTACAACATAATAATAGTAATAGGAAAATAAATATCATGAAATATTAGTCTTTTTTCTTTCTATCCCACTTTAGGTGGGGTTAGCTCTCCTAATTTTCCGACGCCAAGACAATCTCTGCTGGGTTTTCGGGTTGGACGGTTTCTCCTCCAATAGAAGTTTCATTATGCAAGTTCACCACCTCTAGGTCTATTTCGTCCTCTACCTCTCTTATGTTCTGGTACCTAGTTGCAATGCTAAGGTATCTTGAAATATAAGGATCAAAAAGTATCCATATATCATACTTAAATTAAGCGCACTTCCTGTAATAAAAGCAAATAAAAACGTTTCCGGTATTGAGTATATAGGGTGATGGGAAGATGGGTGCAAAGCTGTAAGGCGATGATAGTTTAGATCATTTAGACCCTTTTTAGCCATGGTTGTCTAAGACGAAGTGTGAATTTTTTTTTTTACCAATCTTTTCTGGTTTTTGGCTTAAAACTCCGAAACTTATCCGTTAATTGATAATTATAGCCAGTTTGGATGATGTGTGAATTCTTTTTCATATTATTTATTTAAAATAATCTGTAAGCAATCCAAACAAACATGTACTAAACATGTGTGTCATCAGTTTTTAGTTACAGTAAAGATTGGTAAAAAAAAACTTTCACATTTCGTCTTAGACAACCATGGCTAAAAAGGGTCTAAATGATCTATACTATCATCGCCTTACAGCTTTGCACCCATCTTCCAATCACCCTGTATATTTATTATGTAAAAAGACATTCAAATTGTACACGTCATAATCAAATGCAGAATCGTGTGGTAACTTAATTAAGCTTATTTGCACTATGTTGTATGAGATAATTATAGTATTTGACACAATTTTTATAAATCACGCAAATATTCAGTTTTTAAAATAGAATAGATTGATTGAAAATGAGAAATCGGAATGAGAAAATGTAGTCATGTTCTGTCTTATTGTTTTTCTGAAATGTCTCTACATTTTAAAGTTTACACCAAACATGTACAAAATCAATCTATAGAAAATTTCCTCAAGTCTGCCACTGCTACCGATAATCGGCAAGGTTCTCAGCAGGCTGGCAGCGTTTTCTCTTTGAATTGCCAAGATGATGCGTTGGCGGAAAAGCACCCCTGATCTCCGCAGGCCTCGATTAATTTTGTTGACAAAGTGCAATGCGAGTCTCTACATTTATGAGAATAAATATCATCGCAAATATTCATCGCATGCAAAAGACTGATCTGTATTTAAGTAAAGACTTGTAACATACAGATAATTATTATCGTTATCACTAAATATCATATTGTTTTATGCCTTTTTGGGAACATATTCCACACGATGTTAACTGATGTTAGCAGTAAATGTTTTCAGCTTTAACACTTAGTAAAGCATATGTGTTATTACTAGTGATCGATTTGTTATTTTTATTGAATCTAAAGAGTTAGATTCTCACTTTTCGTTATTTTCTTCATGCATCCATTTTCTGATTTCAATAAATCATAACTAATTAATCACTTGCAATGACAAATATGCTTTACTAAGCTGAAAACATTTACTGCCCATATCGTATGGAATATTTTTCCTAAAAAGGCATAAAACAATGATGCTATTTGGTGATAATGAAACAATCTTAGCGACAAAACCACTGAAATCAAGTATCTTTGTAACCAAAGTGCTAAACACCTTAGTTAACGTTCAAAGCAACAAATTACTCTACAGTCCACCTGAAAATTACCGCCATATGCACCAAACTTACATGCAAATCTGAACAATAAAACCATATACGGAAAGGTCAATATAGAATTGCTCGAACTCGGTAAATAGTGTGGTAAATCGTGATGACAAATACGAACATTTAGTTAGGTAATTCTACAGGTCTATGTAACCTTGTACGAAAATATATTTACTTACTAACTATTACGTCTCAGGTATTCAGTTTCATGATACATATAATGCTATTTTAGACCTGAGTATGAAATCAGTTTCGGGGCTAGAATAGTATGTTACGATACGTGTGACCTAAGTAGTCTATTATTGCACGGCGTTAAGGCGATGTATGAAGCAAATTTTTAGGTAATTGATTGTAAGGCATCGTGCTAGCAAATGGTTCAAAACATAATTCATCAAGACATGATTCTTACTCAATAATATATTGTAATAATATGAACTAGAAAAGATATTAAGTTTGGTCAAAATATATAGACTACATGACCCTGATTGGGTATAGAAATTAAAAATATGTATATAACCTATACAACCTGTAAACTTAATAAAAGAAAACTTAAAATACCATTCATTTCAGAAAATGTTAAACTGTCTTGATATTTTAAATACTCAATAGTTTATTGTAATAATAATGAACGAAGAAAGATATTTAGTTTAGTCAAAAAATATAGATTACATGACCCTGATTAGGTATAGTAATTAAATATATTCGGTCTTACTAATAAAAATACGTAAAATGGTTGTTTAACAACTGTATAGTTATGCAGTGTGTAAGCCTTATACAGTTGCTATACAATCCCTAATAATCAGTGTGTAAGCGTTGTATAGTTATCTATTTGTTAAAACAAAAACGACTGGCAACTTTTTAGGAACGTTTTGAAACTAAAACTATCTAACTTTAAAATACGGGAGAAAATATGGGGAAAAATGTGTAAACACCAAAAGATACTGAAAAATAATTATATAAAATATTAATCATATCATAAAAATCAGGTTTCTTTTTCTTAAGACTATTTTTATTTTAATAATTAAACAATAAAATTACTTTTAAAAAGCTTCAAATAGCTAATGGTGGTTTTGAACGAAACTGTCTTGTGCTTATGGCTACAGTAGCCATTTAACCAAAGAAGAAGAAGAAAGAAGAACGTCATTGTCAAATTACAAATATTACGTCAACAAACGAAGCAAATGGCTGTGCCAATGACTTCAAAACTAAGGATACACCTAACATTTTGCATAAAGTTATCAAAATCAAATATAAATTTTTGTTTTATTTTATCCATGACTCCAGTATAAAACACAAGCCTTTCACTACGCAACTAGGCATTTATAAGCAAACAATGAACGAATGAACTGTTCCGTGGACCGCAGTATGACCGCAGTCGACTGAGTCGTGTTGGCCCTAAAATGACTTTTTAGGGCCAGCGCGTTGGTGTCATTTTGTTGCGCGGTTGGCCTGGTCCGTAGTAAATGGACACAACAATTGATTGTCAGACAGCTGATCTATTGAAATCCGCCATAATGTTCTTATACAAACACTAAACAAGGGTCCTGGCCCGTGTAAGCCCTGTGTAAATTTCCTAGGTAACTAAAACACGTGTATACAGGCTTTGTGTCAAAAATGTTTTTATTAGTAGCAATTATCCTATAACAGATGTGTACACCGCGTGTAACTTTTTATTAGTAAGGCTGATTATGTATAGGTGGGAGAGCGCTAATCCTTGTTACAAACTATTATTACATAAGTTATTAAATGTTTTTGTAGTTTCTCATGTTTACCCATACAGCGAATTTTTTTTAAAATTTTATTGAATTTTATTAAAATAAAGTAAATTCAAATAAAATTATAGTATCTTAAGCAAAATAATAAATTAAGTGGGAAATTTTAAATAAAAAATAACTATCAATAATATTTATTATTAAACTTCGTGTCAATAGTACAAATCGCAAAAAAAAACTAAAAATTAATTATTTAACAAATGTCTTGGAGAAATTAAAATGTTATTAAAAAACTAAAGAAGCTTAATTAATTGAAATATGGTATTTCCCATCAATGATTTTAAAATGCACCAAAAACCTCAACATTCCTATATAAAATCCTAATGAAATATATGATATAATTTCGTTTCAATTTGTACCAGAATGTACAACATTACGGAAGAATTTTAACGCTTCAAACTGGAGAACACACCGTGAAGAGTTCACGTCATTTCACGGTACTAGTATGTACGGAATGTGACTTTTTATACACCTCATCTCCTAAACTATTGCCTATTACACCGATACATTCTTGATTTGATATAAATTGAAAAAAAACTATGGGTTCAATCGGATCGTTTTGTATTTACGGTTTAAATACAGGAAGTGGTGTATTGAGATCATTTTGTATTATTGTATTGCATTGAGAGACTTTTTTATACTATTTAGGTACCAAACATATACGGCCCGCCTGATGGTAAGCGATTACCGTAGCCTATGGACGATTTATTTATTTATTTCTGAAGATCTGTTTCATTAATATGATTCTTATGGTGAGTTTATGCTTCGCGAAGCGAGCACGAGCCGAGCCTCGAACGAACAGGATTCGTTCGTTGCTCGCGATTTCAAGCGTGGACGTACCCTTCAACGAGCGCGATGCGAATCCCTGTGTTCGTGAAAAAACTGTCAATCGGGCGGAGCGCAGTCGAGCACGCTAACAATGCTCGTTTGAGTGGCTCGGCTCGTGCTCGGTTCGCCAAGCATGGACGCATCATTAGAGCTTACACATGTCACCAAAATAATTAGTATGCAAAATAGAATAAAAATCACAAAATTAATCGAGACTTCTCTTTGAATTGCCAAGCATGGACGCACCATTAGGTACAAATCTAATGTCAGAACGGAATTGGATGGTACATGACGGATAAAAACCATACCTTCTTTTTACTCAGAAATCCGAAAGAAAATTATGTAGAAGCGGTTGAACCAATTTGAAGGAAACCTGACAAATTGATAAAATATATCCCCGAATAAGATAAAGGACACCCTTTGAGTATTTAGTCTGGACACCTTACAATCCAGAAAATATTAGATCCTTCAGAAACTGAGGTTTTATCACGGAGGCTTAAAATTTACAGAAAAGCTCAAGATATTTGCGAGGTACTTTATCGATAAAAAAACAAAGTGTAGTTAGCTGTATAATTCAACTTGAATAAAATTCTAAGTATCGATAATAGGTACAGACGGGGTAAGCTTTTTATATTGCAACTGCACTTTATCCACCTAGTTGAACCATTCACAATCAATTCACTCCATAAAAACGATCACTAAAAACTTTTCTAATTCACTATTTTTGCGCGCAATTATAATACGGTAACATTAAATATTTTAATACTAGACTTGAAAAGAAAGGTAAAACATAAACAACAAATTGTTCCAAATCTTCAATCAAATTAATAACAACGACAGGGGCAGCAATCATCGTCCATTTTTCCCACAATCATACTTAACGATTGAAAAAAAAAGTCTAATCAGTCAAACAAATAAAAATGGAAGGTTTTATAAAAAGGACTCCCAGGTGAGATGAAAGGGCCGCGCGCGCCGCGGAGTGCCGCGTCGGGTGCGCAGACGCATGTTAACATGCTTCGCTCGGACGGAAAGACACTTCCTACATTTTTTAACTGTTATTGATCAATTTATATGCTCTTTATAGGTTTTTAGTTAATTTTGGTCAATATAAATTAATAAACACTTTATTTTACAAAAACATTAAGATATATGATGATATTATTTAATTGATGACTTAGATATTATAATGATTTATGATTAAAAAAAAAAAAAGAAGCTTTGCTGAGTTTCTTGACGGAGTCTTCTCAGTTTAAGTGTATTTCGAAGCGGTGGTAAATTCAACTGTATGTACCAATTTAACGTTCATAAGTGCCTTACCAGCACAAACATACGAAGCATTCATATGTCTGTGCTTACCAGGGCCTAAATTGAATAAAAATCTTTTTGAGTTTTAATTTAATTTATTTTTAACAAAACCATTCTCTTATCACCTTATTTAATCAGTTTAAGCCCTGATAAGGCACTTATATATGAACGTTACATAGGTATACAAAGTTATAATACAAAAATGACTCTATCACCGGTTTGGAATAAACTTAAACTGTGAAGACTCCGACAATAAACTCAGCAAAATTAATTTTACCCTATTTATCTAGTACCTAACTCAAATGAAACAAACCTGAAAACTCAAACAGGTTTAAAAATAACGTAATTTAAATGATAATTATTAAATTAAAATTCCTGTCTCATTCCACGACCGAATTCACGCAACACAGAGACAAAGTTGCGATCTAATCATAAGTGCGAATATACAAAGTAATCTCTCTCTGTCTAGCAATTTAAAGCAACAAATCGATACATCCTGCGCAGGCGGCACTATTAATATTATATTCTAATAGGAGATGGGTATGTTAATACGTTTACAAGAGACGTGCCGCGTATCACACCTGCCCGGAACAACGTATCCGCGCATTGTCTATGGATCCGAGAAAGGCATTTCTATTCCCGTTTTTTCCTTTAAGGATATGTCTCCGTGAGAAATAATTTATTGGCTTTCTTCTTGAAAGTGGTTGAGCGTACATGGAAAAGTAAGATGTATTGATGTAGGATTATAAAATATATTTTTTAACTGTAGGTACATAGGCCTGCGTTTGACCACTATCTCACCATGGTAAATGGTGATGTGGCCGAAGGTGGTAAGCACACAAAGCCTAGAAGTAACTGGCTCTCAAGTGCTCTATATAGGATAGGACTCAAACCTGGGATCGTCTCGTCTCGTCCTAGTCTTTTTCACATAGTTTTAACTTCCAATTGATTACTTTGGGATATCACACACAATATTTCACGCAAGTGAATGTTACAGAAAACTATTCTTAAAATAGATTTTTAATACTATCCCTCTTATTACATCTTATTACAAAATAAGGTTTATGTCAAGTCTAGTACAACCCAAGTTTTCCTATATCCGACACTTAACAAAAAGGGGCATAAAACTTGGGGTTTACAATACTAAACATAAACCTTCTTTTGTAAAAAGATGGATAGTGTATAAAAACTGTGATAAAAACCCATTTTATGAATAGTTTTCTTTTCATTTTAATGACAACAACTCAAAATATATGATTTCACGTTTAACAAGTTGTGTGTAAAATTAGTTAAAGTTCTTCTTTCCAATAATCTTATAAATAAATAAAATGCTTTTTAACCGGTTACTTGGCATTACCAAACACTAGCTTGAGTTTTAAGGGTAGCTACAGTATGTACCTTTATTGAAACTAAATCAAATTTCAAGCCTCTATTGTATATTAATAATATTTATATATTTTATTATAGATATTATTAAATAAATAAAAACAAAATATTCCCTCAAATCTAACAGAACATTTATATAATCCAGATTTGAACCAACAAAGTCAACGAAAGGCGCAAGCAAGATGCGTAGAGACCTCATCAACGCCGAGATCTCCAACCTTAGGGACCTGCTGCCGCTGCCTCCTTCCACCAGGCAGAGGCTCTCACAGCTCCAGCTTATGGCTCTCGTCTGTGTTTATGTGAGGAAGATGAATTACTTCCAACAAGGTTGGTAAACAATGAATCTTTTTGTATACTTTAAAAATGTTCTTTCTTTCTATCCCCATAGATATTTAACATTTCTAGAGTTTCTTACCGGAGTGTTCTCAGTTTAGTTTACTTCGAATTTTGAACCAGTGCATACGGTGATAGAATCAATTGTATCGTTAATAAGCGCCTTATCAGGCCTAAACTGAATGAATGAGATTTTGATCGTTTAAATTATGGTATTACTAATTTTTAACCAACTATTCGATAGATGAAATTATAGGTTTCATATGACTTTATTCTATTTGTAGTTTAAGGAACACTGTTTTAAGCGTAATTAGTTAGCAATTTTTGAGGCAACAAAGATTTTTCTGAATGTTTATAAAGAAAGAAAGAAAAGAAAGAAAGAAAATACATTTATTTATCAAAAATCGACGCACATAACATAAAACAATAGTTAACATTAAAATAATAAAAACAATAAAACAAACGCTTAAATTAAAAACATAATAAGTACTTTATACTAAAAAAAAAAAAAAAAGCTAAAACAGATTAGGGAAACTGTACGCTGCATTTCTGACAAATGAGGTTGACAACTCAGCATTTTGCTGCAATGGAAGTGAATTCCGTCACAGCACTGATTTTCAGTGTCAACCCCCGTGACATTCCGATGCCAATAGGACCTAAACTTACAAAGTTACCTTCTTCATCATTTTATTAAATAAACTAACATAAAAGAAAATGGTTGTTCTGTTCTTCGTTTTCTGCTAATTAATTATATTTACCATTAACAGTATATTTACTGAAAAAATAATAGAAATATCTTAGAAATATCTATATCTTCTTACATGATAGCGACACTAATTAGTGTCGCTATCATGTAATACACACACACTATAACTACATGTACATACATGTACACTATAACTAATTATAATTAGTTATAGTGTATATGCCTATATAACCATTGACGGGCCAGTTGGCGCAGTTGGTTAAGGTTCACCTTACGCGCCGGAGGTCGTGGGTTCGATTCCCACACAGGACATGCATTTGTGTGCATGAACATGTCTGTATGTCCTGAGTCTGGGTGTAATTATGTATATTAAGTATGTATTTACAAAAAAAAAAAAAAACAAAAAGTAGTATATGTATTATATCAGTTATCTGGTTTTCATAGTACAAGCTCTGCTTAGTTTGGGATCAGATGACCGTGTGTGAGAAATGTCCCAGGATATTTATTTTATTTAATTTATAATATAACCAAGAAATGTATTTATTTGTACGTTACTAAGTAAGAAAATTTACATTACTGTTATGTGTTATTACACAAATAAATATCAGTGAATTTGCATCAAGTAAACATCATGTCTTATCTTCCTCAAAGATCAGAGGCTCAACGACACTTAACCAACTCTGTCAAATAGTGTACACATCTCCAAACTTCTTGGTGCGAACTATCCTTATCATGTTTTCCTTGATCGTGCCCAACTACCATATTTGTTGTGGTTACTACAAAAACAGGGAAAACCACGCGCATTTAGCACACCGGATCCACAAGTACATAATAAATAGGAAAAAGCACATTAAAGTCGTATATATTAAAGTGATAATAGCACATTAATTTCATCATATGGCGCCTGTGCTTGAAATAGCAAAAAGATTTATTGTTAGCGGAAATATTATAATATAATAAAACAATTGACCGTAGTTGCTTACTTAGAATTATAATCGCGAAACTCGGAAGTATGGGATTGTGTAAAGCTTTCATTGTTTGTATTCTTTCATAACGAGAGTCGTGATGGATTAACTGCTTTGGATTAAAATTCAATGCTCTCACTACACCTACGCAAACTTATGATGAGTGACATAAGTGGTAATAATCGGTATTAGATGATACAATAAAAAATATAAAACAGGGTGTCCAAGTGCCATTTCACAAGCAGGGAAAGTTGTTTGAATATTGAAAATAGGAAATTTTAGTTTAAGGAAGACTTCATTATATTTTTTTAATGAAATTATATTCATAGATTTTTGAACCTGAGCAGGGAATATAACACGAGAATCGTAAAAAAAAATATATTTTTAAGAAAGCTATCGAATGAATCTAAATTCATCATTTTTCAGTAACATTCGCTGTCACTTTCCTTACATGTAACATAGCCGTGGCCCTAGTATGAGATTAGTGAATTATCCTGATATGATCAATACTTGTTTATTTAATCCTTGTTAACCCGTTGGTTCTTGCGAGAGACGCGCGTCCTATAATAACAATTGATGTCATTGTTATTTTTATGACCGCGAACCAAAGTATGAAACATATTTACCAATAAAATTAGATAAAAAATGTTATTAGACGTGTTCGAATACACGTTCTGAACAAACATGTTGAGCATTTTATTATTTATTTTCGTAAAAAGTTACAAAACGCTTTCGTTCCATCATTTCCACGAAAATTTTCCCCAAAAATGTCTCATGTTCTAAATCTTTAACTAAACTCATCACGTGCATGTTTATCCTTAATCTCGTGCCCTCATACTTTAAAAAACGTCTCCCAAACTTTTGTCAACTCACCTTCAGTCACGAAAAGGCGTATTAAGACGTTTAAAATGCATTTAGTTCGCTATCTTATCTGTTGTTGCTATTACTTCACCCATAATTCCGTCTTTCTTTCTGTTTTAGTGTTTAAGAGTCACGACTTCAGCTATCAGTATCAAGAACAACCGACTCCCACACCTAATATTGGATTTTCAAAGGTATATTTTCAAGTTTACGAGCGTTTGCCGTGAATTTGTCGTACGCACATGTAATCAGTATTGCTCATTTACTTTGTATTTTCAGGCAATGAACGGTTTTATGATGATGATGACACAAAATGGAAAACTATTGTACATATCGGAAAACGCTGCTGAGTATTTGGGGCATTCGATGGTTTGTTCCACTTAGCTCTATTTATTTCACCCTGAATCAATCACATCCATAGCAATTTGCTAATTTGTTACATTTATTTCAGGAAGACTTATTAATACACGGAGACAGTGTTTACGATATAATAGACAGACAAGACCACCAAACAGTTCAAATGGAATTAAACAGAGGTGGAAACGGAGAGACTGAAAATATACCAAAGAATAGGCATTTCTTCTGTAGAATGAATGTTTCTAGAAACGCAAGGAGACAAATGAGATTTGGGGACCAAAAAGTTAGTATTCAGTACACATATACGCTAGCTGATTTAATCTTTTAGCCTTAGACAAAATTGTGCTTATGTTTTTTTGTTTCTAGGTAGTTCTGGTAAAGGGTCACTACGTATCATACCTGCCGTTGTGCAGCCGCAACGAGCCCGTGTTCCTGGCGGTGTGCACTCCGCTGGCGATGCCGGAGACGCGCGAGTGTGTCGTGCACGGTGCCACCAACGTGTTCACCACAGTGCACGCCATGGACATGAAGATACTGCACGTTGACCCTAAGTAAGTTCTCTGTTTTTGCAGGAATATAGTTGTAACGAATAAGTGTGCAGGTTAGGTTACTCAAGACAAACATAGATTTTCATGAAAATAAAACATTTAATAGAAACATTGAACGATTAAAAAAAAACATAAATGTACACTAAAATGTATGAAATAACGACGTAGGAACTCTAATCGGACACTGTATTGAAGTCATAGAACCTCCTCCTACTTCAGTGAAGATATCATCACAATAAATTAAACAGGGTCGACATTGTTAGTACATACCAAGTAGAACGTAACCTTTCCATTAAAGTATAACGGTAGAATTAAATCTAATTTACGATTAAGATTAATTGATTGAACTCCTTTCCAATAATGTAGATATTAATTGAAAAGTATTACTTTTAAAGATTGATGGTGTGCGAAATACCGTGGACTAATTCTTATAACCCATATCAATTACTTTATTTAAGTAATAAATAATTATGAAGCAATTTTCTCTTGGGATTATTAATCAATTTAAAGCACTCAGGCTTTTTAGTTCTTATAACTTTTAGTACGTTAATCCCCTTTTTCATGATTATGATACATTATGTATGATACATGTGTGCAAAGTTGGTTATTGACACTCGAGGCGGTATATTAATCGACTGAGTGAGTGAGTATAATTATCAGTGCACACGCGTGTCATACGACGTTTTTCAATACACTTGCGAGGAAAAAAAGAAATGTATTTTTAAGTCGATTTTTTGACAATAACCAACCACACAATGAGAACGTTAACAAATATGGCGCGCAAGTATTTTTTTTGACAAACATTTTTCCCTTTTAAATTAAGAATGCTTGTTCTATATAGATATCACTAGCAGGGTACAAATTTATCATAATCGGGATTATACCTATCATAAAACTGTGCGGTAATTGTAAAGTAAAAAGCACTAGTGCGTAATAAGCTGCATTAAGATACTAAAAACGGTGCAATAAATGTCACTTTATGAACGAGTGTATTGAAAAAACTTTTAATAGATTGTTTCTTATGTTTGCTAATATAGTTTTTTTTTGTTATAGTGGAGAATGGTACTTAGGCTGGAAGAAAACGGAACTAGCAGATGTTTCATGGTACCAACTCATACACTGGGACAGTTTACGGGAAGCTCAAAGTAAACATAGATTAAGTGAGTACCAACTTAATGATTTGTATTGTTTTTAGCGTAAGTGAAGATAGTAGTCCAATCAACTCGTACCCCCTTATTACAAAACATGGTTTAAAGTAAAGCCAGGTTTTACTGTCATTTGGTCACTTTCTAACGTCATATAATAAAAAGGGACGAGGCTATTTTAAAACCTGGTTTTCCTTTAAACCATGTTTTGTAATAAGGTGCAAAAAGTTTTTGTTTTTAATTGGTCGTCGGCCTTGCTAACAGATATATAACTATACGTTTGAGTAGTGTTACTACGTACAGTAACACTACTCAATTCCATATTGTGTCCATCAAAAAATAAGTAAGGTCTGGAGGACCTGAGATCTTGGTACATAGACATCAACATAAATTCCGAAGCAATATAAAGGAGTATATAAAACCTCTTTAAAAAGATATAGTATCAAACATACGAAGATATGTCTGTGTATCAAATCAACCTTATCGTCAGACTATAGTAGGTTGCAATATAAAGGGTTTTTATTATAAGACTTAATCGCCTAATAAGCATACGGCTTCCTGGAGGTAAGCGGTTACCGTAGCCATATGGAGGCTTGTAATACCATGGGTTTTACATGGGAGGCTTGCAACACTCAGGGAATCATGCGTTACCTAAACTTGCCCCCTCCGCAATGAGCTCTGGCAACCTTACTCATTATTATTTGGCTGCGGTATCCTGTAAGATGGAGGTACTTCCCCATTCGAGCTGCTCTTTGAGCAATGGTATGCTCTACCTCTCATAACAGTCTCGGTCAAAAATACATAGATTGTACCCGGGTCTTAAAATTAGTCTAGATAATAACGCGTATCATGCCGCGTGATGTGTTATTGCTAAACATATCATCATCAAAGACATCAATTATAAGTTTTTAGTTACATAGTATGTTATTTTTGCAGTAACACAATCAGAACAAGACAAATGTTGCATACTCCTGGTGAAGCTACAGCAACGGAGCGGTCAGTTCCTGTGGGTGCACGTTGTGTTGCAAGTCAAGGATGCTGCTGACACGCCGCGCCAGTTCATTGTGGCTACTAATCAAATTTTAAGGTTAGTTGTGTTTATTTCTCATAAACTTATGTTTGTATCTAAATTCTTGATTCAGTTTTTGATACCATAAAAAGGGGTACTTTTGATTAAAGGCCTATGTTTGATCCAATCTCACAATGGTAAGTGACGATGTGACCGAAAGTGGTAAAAATACAATGCTAGAGTTGTAGTAGTTGTTTTTGAGAGCCCTAGTTATTGCAAATAGAGGTGATATTGCACTTAATATCGGGTGGACCGTCAACCAGCTCTTCAACTGTTTGACACCAAAAAATGTCTTCAGTCTCTGCTAGCATTTTTTTTTTTATACAACTAAGTCGGTAAACAAGCATGCGGCCCGCCTGATGGCAAGCGGTTACCGTAGCCATATGGACGCTTGCAACACAAGAAGCATCGCTCACGCGTTACCAACCTTTCCCCCCTCCCCTATGAGCTCTGGCGACCTAACTCACGCGCAGAAACACAACTTTACACAACATAAAGTTATTTGGCTGCGGTATTCTGTAAGGTGGAGGTACTGCCCCAGTCGAGCTGCTCTTTGAGCGAAAAAACGCTATGCTCTACCTCTCTAAATCTACTTTCTGTCAACCTTTTGAACCTTTCTGTCATTCCAACAGTGAAGAAGAAGCATCAATAATGCTAGCCAACTCCTGGTTATACCAGTACTACGGCTACCAAAACCAGCCCTGTGGGATGCTCGACCCTCGATGTCAGAAGTTCTTCCGCCGCGACCAGTGCTACCAAGACCCCTATCAGGAGTACCCCTATATAGAGAACCAGGAGGTGGATTATACTGGGTACCACGTGTCTTCGTACGTTCAGCCGAAGATTGACGATTACAGTGGTTGTGAACGAGTGTATTCGGAGAGAGGTCCTGTGGATTATTCTACGCATTCTCCTCAGTCTACTATAAGTGAAGAGAGGTGAGTTTCTGATATTTGTAATGATATCTGTACTAAAGCCCAAGAGTATTTTTGTTTGTTTAACGGGCCAGTCTCTGGAACAACAAGTCGGATTCGAAAAATTTTTTCACTGTCAATAGAAACGCAATTGCCGCATACACTTTACTCGTACGTTTTAAGATCCCGGATTAATTCATTTACAATCTTGAAATGTGACTATACATATCTTGATAGTTCAGTAACTGCTTATAGGGACATAAATAAGGCATATTTATTATAGACGGTAAGGGCATTATCATTTGTTTAATATTTTTAGTTTTTTAGAGATCAGTTCAGAAAAACACTTCATTAGCTCAATTTCCATACAATTCACGCAAACAAGATTGCCTGACAGTCACTAAAAAACAAACAGCCGACAAGGTCGACTCATACAATTTGTACACGTCATGTCAAACCCATGGCCGAGGGAATATAAATAAGAAAATCATCACCCCGTCCGGCTGTCCGTCCGTCCACGTAATTTGACACCTTTCATTACCATATTTATTGTGAACTCGCTGTTACCATATTAACTCCACTATCATAAATCTATCTCCTATGCCTTCTTACGTCTACAATAAGATTGATATTAGACTGAACTTTAATCTTCCAACGGCAGAGTTAAGGTGGTTGATGTAAACCAAATATGAGAAGGCTAACTCGAAAAGGGTTAAAGTATACATCTGTAATGGTAACTCGATGGTCACTATTGGTTTTGACGTGTAACCTTTGCCTCGGATTAATGGAGGTTGTTATATTTTTTAATAGATATTAATGAAAATTTTGACTTTCGTGTGAATGGGTATACAAAACTTGATCTGGCTCATTGCCTTGTAACATGTTTTAAATGTTTACAATTATCCTGAATGAAAAAAAAAATTATAAAAAAGAAAAACATATAACATTTCCTGAAAAATATAGACTTGTTATATCTCTCAAAAAAAATCCCTCTGAAGTTTAAATAAACCGCGTGACAGCAGCTAGTGTATGTAACACTCATTAAAACTGACTCAGTCTAGACCTAGACGCCATACCCAGTACTGTCCCGCCATTTTATTAAAATATGAACCGATCCCCAGGGGGCCAACCATAAGCTCTTAAAACAATATTATTATAACATTATTTGTCTTTTGTCTTGTTTTGACGCCGGATGACAATAAAGGACAAAAGACAAATAAGGTTTTAAGAGCTTGTGGTTCGGTCTCAGATAGTCATAATTCTAGAAATCCCACATCTTCAGTAACCCTGAACTTAAGTCCAAGCTCCACCTGTGGCAACATCGGTGACTGTTGCTTAGATTAACTTACCCGGTTGAGAGTTCCCGAATACACAACCCTCACAAGAGTGCTTTTATTAATAACGTCTTTTCGTGGTAGCAATAATAGTAGCCAATAAGTTCTGTGTTGTGATTATAATCTATAAATAGTATAAAAGTACCTACTATAATACTTACCTATCTATGTTTTAGTTAGTTCTATTTGTATCGAGCGGTGCGCCAGAATAAAATATTTTTCATTTTCATTCATTTCATTTTGTTCACAGATCACCTCATCACTACGATCCACCTCCAGACATAGTACTGAACAGCAATATGTACATGTACCCTCATCACGGCAAGAGAGAATATTACGAGCAGTACCCAAGAGTCAACTACCACATACAAGAACCTTGTACCAGCTCAGCAATTGATGGTAAAGAATGTTATTTCTATTTGGAAAATAACTCTTATTCCTTCAGTTAATTTCTTTCCTCAGCCCCAACTCGACAGACTAAGTTAGTGTAGTTTAGTGAAATGTCACTAAGTCACGAAATCGAACAACATAATCAAGGGAATGGGCAGATACCTACTCCACCACGGGTGCCCACTACGGATCGGTGGAGGTAGGCTAGTGGTTAACCTACTGTTGGAGTTTTCAAGACGCCTAGTAGCCTCCAACTAGCTTAACGATTATCAACGGTTTCACGTGCCTTCCGGAGCACGGAAATGCTCGATTTGAAATACCACTAGGCGGTCACCCATCCAGGTACAGATCACGACGGTGGTAGCTTAACTTTTCCGGTCGATTATAAACGGCTAATCATGCTATACCACGCGCGCTTCACTAAACTACATATAAAGCCTACAAACTTGAAAGCCAGGCAGGTTTCTTAGGATGATACTGAAAGAAATCTTTGAATATTCAACTCCTTACAGAGGGAAATATGGTTTTTGTTTGAAATTATTTTTTGAAAAGAAATACGAAATTTGTATGAATATTCATCGTGGAGTAGGTAGAGCTAGTTATTAATATAATTATTGTTTTTCACCAGGTATGGAATACCCCAGTCCAAAGCGAATGCGTCTAGCTCCTCCACCTCTTACCTTAGAAGAAACCGACGGCATGGACCGATGGAACCCGAGCCCACCCTGGTCGGACACAACTCTCAAACTACCAGACTACAGCCAACGTTTCACATACAACCACATGTTGGCCATTGCGCCCAGCGAACGGGCTATGGTCACTTAAAATTAGTTTTATTTGTTAATTTCCTAGTTAAGAGTTGGCAGGTGACTATTTAAGTATGAAGTGGAATACAGCTAATATTGAGCTAAATTTTACCATTTGCTCAATTGAAAAACATGGTATCTAACATATTTTGTAAATTGTGCTCAATGTTACTAATGTGAAAATTATTTATTTGTTCAGTGTTGCTCAATAAAGCTCGAAGTAGCGTCGCAGCGTCATATATTTCATTGGTTACTTTTAAAATTGAAAATATTTTTATTATCTTACATAATATTTTTCTAACGAGTACTTCAAAATTATTTAATAAATATTTTCCTGCAAGGATACCGATACTATTTTCCTATACGAGTGCATTTAATCTCCTGACTATAGTTGTAACAATTTTTAATTACTTGAATTGTGTTATTTTCGTAGAACAGTTGAAACATAAGAACTTAAACAGTATTTTACAAAATTAAGTACAATTTAAGATAGTATTTAAGTAACTTAGGGTATGGAAAATGATTCCGTCCAAATACTTGTGCATTGCATTCCAAAGGAATAGTTAATTATTATAGTTTTTTAATGTAAATATTGTTTTAATAATAAAGGTAGTGGCATTTATGTAAATAGCTTTATCTCTATTTTATTGATTACGAATAAGTAAAACTTAAAACATAAATAAAGAATCTAAGAATGCATTTACTTTGTTTTCACTTATGCTAAATCCCAAATATGCTCCTCTTTCATTCGTTTTTTCATATACCCATTAATTTATATGCAGATCTCTCATTCAAACATAAAAAGAGGTACAGTTACACTACAGTGGGTAGGTACATGAATATTCAAGTAATTATGTGCCTACATACAATTTAAATGGAAAGCAAGTTCTAAACTTTTTTAGTTTCACACAGCTCAATAAGTGGTGATAAATATCACACCGAATTACAGTTGATGGAAGCATTATGTAATAGGGAAGGACGCAATTTAGTTCAGCAACTGAAAATTTACCTTATTTGTGGTATACATAGAACTTAATAATTTAAAAAACTTGAAAAAAATGCGATATAATGATGAGGCTCCTTAAGATTCAAACAGTTAAACTAACGGTATTATAAGTATTTACTAACACAAATCTATTCAATAAAACTAAATCGACATAGTCGTTAATACGTGTAGCTAAACCTTAATTTCAATGCAATCGTTAGGGAATATCATCGCGTCTCGAATGTTCCTAATGCCACCCATTAGACGACCACTTCCAACGTAATTCTATAAGTTTCACGAATTATTTTAAATGTCTAATGCGTGCGATTTACATTAGGAAACAAGCTTTGAGTCTCTTAATAGATGTAATGCGCAAACGGCCGTTCTGAGAAGACCTATTGTGTTGCTTAAAGGTCCCTCTGTCAAACGTAGTTGGGTAAGAAAGAGGGAGGTAGTAGGGGTCCAGTTAAAATGGTGGCGCTATAGCTGTCAATCAGGTAAAGCTTAGCCCGATGAGCCGTGGTACAAGTTATTAACTTATTAGTGACCTCAGATACTTTAATGCTCCTTGCCTTATAACACGAGCTGTTATTCTTCTTCGAGGTATTTATTTTTATTAAAACTTATACAAAAGTTACACATCTCTATTGCCTTTTCTGTATCACTTTTTCTATTTTTACTTACTTTATAATTCGCTTTTTTATGTACAAGAACTATCGAATTTCTGTGGGCAACAAAAGCTGTCTAGTGGGTACCTACCATAATAATTATGGAGTGTAAAATTAAATTCTGATAGGTTTTTTTTTGTATGCAAACAAGCATTCGGCCCGCCTGATGGTAAGCAGTTAACGTAGCCTGTGGACGCTTGCAACACCAGGGGTATCACTCGCGCGTTGCCAACCCTGAAAAAGTATTGATTTGATTTGGTAAGGCTCTTTCATATACACTATCACCAACTTCGTGTACTATATTATGCTCTGTCCCTCTCGTTTACTAAGCAATCGGAGAGAAATTCATCGTCCGCGGTATAATATAATACAGGGCTTTTCGCACGACAGTGTCATTTAATATGATCTCAGAGTAGATAAATACTACGTACAACAGAGGGTCAGCGCCCATACTTCAAAAGTTACCACCGTAACTCGCGCAAGTACAGCGCCGGTGGTGAGTCAAAGGTACTATTTGCTAGTCTTGCCACGTATGTCACTACAGCAATGTTAGTTTTGTCAGTAAATGACAACAGATGTCACTTTTTATAGAACAGTATTTAAAAGGACGATGGGCACTTTTTATTTTTTCCTAACATTTCCAATTCTATGGTATAAACATTTTTTTATTGTTTGAAGTTTTTAATTTAAAAGGCGTGAAAGTTAAAATGTTTAAATAATGCTTACCTAATTATATCCTTTAACATTTTACCATTTTTTGCCTGGTTGGCTAAATCCTAAAGTATAGGGCATAGCGACAAATGCTAAAAGGGGGCTCCTTTTAGCATTTGTCGCTATGCCCTATACTATACAAGGCCGATTTTAATA
The DNA here is from genome assembly GCA_947623365.1 of Achlya flavicornis. Classification (NCBI taxonomy): domain Eukaryota; kingdom Metazoa; phylum Arthropoda; class Insecta; order Lepidoptera; family Drepanidae; genus Achlya; species Achlya flavicornis. The sequence goes on from OX392488.1 coordinate 8,034,299, forward strand.
AAAAATAAAACTGTATACTTGGTACTCGTTGATTTGAAAAAAAAACTGTATTATTACTCCATCGTGTCGCTTATAAAGATCTATTTCTGGGAAACAAATAATTTCTGTGGAAAATTAATGGAAACGTCTATTTATTAAGAAACCACTACATACATCTAGTCTGGTCGCAGTACTACAAGCTCTGGAAAGACTTGAAACAGCCACCTAAGAAACCACTATCTAACAGTCATCAAGTCGAACAATTCCTTGGAACACTCCCCGTTGTACAAGCGGTAGAACACACATAAGGCAAAGTCTCTCCTCAAACTGAGAGGCTCGTAACCGTTCGTGAGCTCGGGATCGTCGACAATTCTAGCGGCACGTCGCTGAACCGAGTCTAAAGGCCCAAGCTGGTATCCAGGTGCCCCCGTCCACATATGGCAACAATACTCCATATGAGGCCGGACTTGCGACTTATAAAGATGCAGCCTTTGCCCCGATGTGAATTACTGCCTCGCTCTGTTGAGCACTCGCTTTTTGGATGCCAGCTTAATCTTGTCTTCCAAGTGACTTCGGAACAAAACGTCGCTAGAAATGTCGACGACAAAAATCCCAATGCTTTGACTGATGTTCAAGGAAGTGTTCTGGAATTGTGGAGCCACAGACCATGGGATTTTCTTAGCGGTGAACGCGCAGGCTTGAGTCTTGGTGGGGTTGAAATGGACTAGGTTTAGTCGAACCCAATCGGAGACACAAGCTAGTGTACTCTCGATTTCAGACACCAGCCGTTCGCGGCTTTCCTCCACCTCCGAACGATTTGCACGGCCCGTATAATGAGCGTCCCCTGTACTGTCGTCCGCATAGCAATGAATGATATGCTGTCTATTGACGGCATTCATTGCTATGCAGAAGGAACAGTGTTGGGGACAGCACAGAGCCTTGCCGGCATTCATTTCCATGCTATTAGAGTAGCTACCGTCGACGACGGCTCTTATTCTTCTGCTGGACAGAAAGCTGGCAACCCATTTGCATAATCCCTCGAGAAGCCCGTATGATGGTAACTTCCTTAGAAGACCCCTGTACCAGACCCGATCGAACGCCTTCGCTACATCTAGGCTCACTGCCAAAGCCTCACCTTGACTCTCGATGCAGTGGCGTGCTTAGGGTTTCAGAATAGGGCATGCCGAGAGATATGTTACTGTAGTTTTTAACAGTGAATGTAGATAAATCCGTCAGTAGTGTATCAGTCGTAGTTTTAAACCGAATGGTGTGTATATAAGGCGCCTCGGGCAGTGGCGGTACGTCCATACAAGCCCAAAAGCCGGGCTTGCCCTACTAAAATAATTCTCGAACAAGAATATAAACTTCCGAACTATTTAAAAGTTCGCGCTCTTCGCTATAATTGCTTTTCGATGACATCAACCCCCGAGGCGCCTTATATACACACCATTCGTTTTAAAACTAGGTAGGTACGGTATATCTATATCTGTGTACGACCCGCCTCGCACCCGCACCACCTCGCACGGTCAGTCAAAGCGTCTCGCTCGCACGCGTGGGCTTGCAACCGGGCTTCGTTGCCAGCGAGTGTATCTCTTTCTAACCTATGAAAAACTATCCATAATGAGATATAACTATTGTTGGTTTATATAGCACAACAGTATGAGATATTTGAGATAATGAAGCCTTGCATGCGTATGAAGTTGGTTGTGACGGTTCGTAGTGAATGCGAAATAACGAACATCGCGCTTGCGCCCCGCCTGTGGCCCCGCTCGCGCCGTTTGCGTCAAATTTCATTACATATGCATTTGTTTGAGCGAAAGTTGTTTTTTTTTAATTGGGCGAAATTTCCAAAAGACCTTGCTTGAAACTGCAGAATTTCCGATCACTCTGGTGATTATATAACTGTTAGTATTCCATTTTATTCCTTTGTATTTATAATTTACCGAAATGACCTTACGACCGTCAGGGTTACCTACCTATATCAACTACACCTAATTAATTAGGATACTGATAAAACACCGTGTAAAATTAACAAAATATATGTACTTACTGTCTTACACTTCAGAATCTTGCAGTAATTTAAAAACCAACAACTTAAATAAAATCTGTTTATTGCGACAACCGTTAAACTCAAATTATTAGTGTTACGGTTCTCCATTATAACAAAGTGCAGTGATAATTGATAAATAAATATATTTCCTAGGTTAACATCGCACAAGAAAACAAATAATCACGCATTCTGATTTTGGCTCCGACACAATTGCGTACAGTGTGCTCGCAAGCGCGTGGTGGCCCCGACAGTTTAGTCGAGCCCAGCTCGAAGCGAGCTGTAGATGCTTATCGCGGTAGATATAGGCAAGTGACAGAGGCCTGACCCGGCGCTATATAGGCTATTGCCGGTCCTGATTAGGGAACGATTAAAAATAGGTCAAGATAGCAATTTCTTAATCTTCTATATGTTTTAAAAATCACTTTAATACCGAGCAAGCGAAGAGTCTCCGTTTCAGCTTGGACAAAAATGCTTTCGTATGTATGTCCAGATAACCGGCTGTTCTCCACTATAGGTCAAATTACTCATCCGATTCTCCATACATTTTGTGAGCAGGGTCGGTGATTTACGAATGGCTTTAATCCTTTTGACCACAAAAGACTTAATAATTGTTCTTATTTGATATTTTGTTGAATAAATGAAACCACTATACGTTTTCCTAGATACAGACTTAAGCCCATAAAAACAAATGAAATACAATTGGTACGAAACTGCCCATTGTACTTTTAAAAATAATCGTTGTAGATTTCAAAATATTTAGACTATATTTATTTACCGTTGAAGTCTCTGCTTATTAGAAACAGGTTAATATTAGATTTATTTTATTATTATTTGATTCTTTCGGTCCTAGACGATAAAAAGAAATAAAAATAATCGACGGTAAGGCCATCTATGTAAGGTCGAGTTGATTCGAAAGATTTAAATAAAATTAAATAAATTGCAAATATTGAAAATACGAGTTTCAAAAAATAATTAAATTAAATTATTATTATCAAATTGTATTCCTTTGCAATAAATCTCAATAAAAAGTGATTTAATAGCGTTTTGACTAAGAATTAATTTTCAATCCGTCCATACGATGTCTGTAGCGACATCTTTACGTGTGAATTCTACACTAATTATAAAATGTATGTGATTGACCAGACATGATATGATGGATGAGCTATAATGGGCTGGTGGCTATGACACTTCGAGCTAGCATGAAGCTACGAGCAACAGGTGGATTTGTTTGCTTACCGCATCATCACTGACCGTGGTAAGACTGAGGTCAAATAAAGGCCTATACTATAAAAAAAAAACAGAAACCATTAGCATCTCTTGATATCGGATGATGTTCGTATGTGTATTAGGGCCCATATTAAATAAACGTTTTATTTTATTTTTTGGAGGCTACTGTAAGCTTAGATCGCCGCTTGGCGCCTATAACTTAAAACACAAAAGCTTCAGCAAAACTTTGATCCATTGTTATTGCAAGCTTGTCTCTTTGACTGGGCTATGATGAATTATTGATGTCCAGGATACATACGTGATACTCAATCCCATCCTATCTATTGTACACCGGATTACAACCCGGCACAAAACTTGATCAAAATTCGTGATAACTAAAAAAAAATCTACCTACAAGACGCCAAAAACATTAAATATAGAATATGATTTAAATATTTTTTTTTAAGGTTGCCATATTTGTGGGTTAGGTTATATTGTTATTGTATTAAGGACAAGATGTGAGTAACATATTCATTTATTGAATCTGTAATGGTTATTGCACCTAAATAATGGATGATATTATTTAATACGGAGTCATTAAAACAAAAGAAATGACAATTTATCATATATGAACATTTTGTTATGAAATTAATAAGAGACGAGTTTAATTTAGGTACCTTATTTAATAAATAATTAATTAATTTTCCTTATTTTATTTTATTCCTATTTTCCGTATATATCCTATAGACCGGCCGTATACTATAAGAAATGTTCTGTCAGAAAATTTCTGACGACCGCTTTCTCATACATTTTAAGACGTCAGAGTTTTCTAATAGCATGCCCCGTAGTACCTTCGGGCGGGAGTCAGGATTTTTCTGACAGAAAATGTCTTATAGTATGCGGCCGGGCTTAAAGAAGAAGAAGACAAACAACCCAGTTTCAATTTAAGATCATATAACATGCAACCCTCGTATTCTCGAAAAGACAATGGCGTAACACTCCAAAAATAGCCTGAAAAATAATGATTCACCCAATGAAAACATTCCGGGCTCATTACTGCATAAAACATGGTGCCGCTTTAGAGGCAGCCCAACGCTCGGCATTAGCGCAGCTCGTTAGCGGAAAACAAATTAATAAATTATACCCTAGTAAGGTTTTCCGATCACACTCGCCGTGGGAAATGTGCACCTTGGACGCTAATTTATTTAAAGAGGCCGTAAACATATCAACAATGTATACGGTTTAAATACAAAGTGTGATGCCATCGCCGTTTTGATGGTTGAAGGTCGCTTCTGGAATTCTTATGCACCCAAAAAATACATTAATTTATTGACCGGTGATTGTGAATACAGAGCGATGACTGCATGTACGTAATTTGTGTGAGCACTGTCAAAATAAGAGATAACTTACTTAAGTGATGGTGTCTAAAGAATTGCGCTGACAAAACATAGCTTCTTCTGTGTTGTACACTTTTAATGGAGTGGGCGTGGTCATGTCACACCCTAGGCACTTCATAAAAGCGACGACGAAGTCGGTAATCATGCATACGGCCCACCCCAAGCAGCACGCAAGCATATTCTACATCAATAAACCAGCCCATTTAGAACTTAGAGTTCTTTTAGAGACTTACAAGAGTGTAAAGAACAGTTTTAATACTTATAAGAGTGATTTATGAGATGTTATACAGCTCCAGCTGTATAAAATTCTTAGTAAGGGATCCGCGTCAGCTTAGGGTTCTTAAACAGAATATCAAAACTCTACTATACAGCGTTAAGAATTTTATAACACTCCAAGCTGGTTTTATCGTTAAAGCTGTATATAGGCTGTATAAAGGGATCCGCGTCAGCTTAGGGTTCTGAAACAGATATTATAACTCTATAATACAGCGTTAAGTGTTTTCTGACACTTCAAACTGGTTTTATCGTTAAAGCTGTATACAGGCTGTATAAAGGGATCCGAGTCAGCTTAGGGTTCTGAAACAGATATTATAACTCTATAATACAGCGTTAAGTGTTTTCTGACACTTCAAACTGGTTTTATCGTTCAAGCTGTATACAGGCTGTATTAAGCATGTGTTCACTTACTTAATACAGCAATAAACGTTCATAACTGACTTAGTACAGCTACTAAGACTTATAACACACTCTAAATATCGTCTAGGCTGTATAGCAAATTGTCGACATTTTTACATTTACAATAACAACATTTAAATTACAATTAAAGGAATATTTGATAATTACAATAGCCGTATCATGATTATCAGCTTGAATAATGATCTTGTATACTCATATCTATTATTTATAAATATATTTTTATTCTAACCTTAAAAACAAACACTGTATTTAGTATAATTTCTTTATTTTGGCTTGATTATTTTGTTGGCGCGTGAATATTTTGACGGAAAACATACACAGGTTCACAATAAATTAAAATTTGCACATTGAATTCATCAATAAACAGCATTAGATATCCATGTCCAAGATTTTATCCTTTCCATTTATTAAATATTATGTCGCCATTCAATATGGCATCGTAAATAGTTTTATTTATTTTATTCTCACATAATTCTCTTCGACAACCTATTTAGAACTCTTATTCTTACAAGATACTTATAAGAGGATATCCGTAGAGTATAGGCTGCTCTATACACCTAATAACAGCTCTAATACAGCTTTTATACTTGTCAGCCTCTATACAGCTCCAATAACGAAATAAGCTGTGTAATGTGGGCCCTTTTTACACTTATAAGGCCTGTATAAGCGCTTATACAGCCTTTTTACAGCCTGAATATTCAGCTTTTAGTATAAGAACGAACTTTAATACAGCCTTTAAACAGCTTGTTATGCTACTTGGGACCTGACGGTAAGCGGTTACCGTACTTACAACACTCACGCGTTACCGACCTTTCCATTCTGCCCACCGAGCTCTGGCAACCTTACTCACGCGCAAGAACACAACATTAAGTTATTAGGCTGCGGTATTCTATAAGGTCGCTTAGAATCACTCACACACCACGCAGCAAGGGGTGAGGTCATTGGTCGGCAATACCATCAGGAGTAGGTACTGTTAATCCTTTACGTTGCGGTTGACGACGACAGCCTAGTGGGTGACTATAAATTCGCTACAGGTAGGGTGTGAGTATGGTAACCGTCTTCGTAAAGAGGGGCTTTGCGAAGACGGTTACCATACGGAAGATAGTTACCATTCTTTGGTCATTTTTTGGGCGATTCTTGGGCGGCCCTGTGATGCATTTCTATATGAATCTATATTCGGAATTATATGGACATTCGTTTATAGAAGAGTAGGTGACTGATTTATAGAAGTTTATCCATTACAAAAGGCTTTGATGACTTTTGAGGAGACTAAAATTAAGTGCAAATGGCTGCTAATGCTAAGCTAATTCAATAAGCTACTTTATCACAATATTTGGCTTAGCAAAATTATATCGAAATTTATTTTCTTATAGGTATTAATCCAAAAAAGAGGAAGACCGGAACGAGATGGATGGTATGTGTGAAAGATGATATGTGTAAGAAAGGAATGAATACTGATATGATGGACTGAATGGAGGAAGCGTACATTTTTTCACCAAGTCGGCAAACAAGCATATGGCCCGCCTGATGGTAAGCGGAGCCATTGGACGCTTACAAATTTCAATACAGGAAGCATCGCTAACGAGTTACCGACCTTTCCTCCCTCCTCTATGAGCTCTGGCGACCTTACCCACGCACAGGAACACAACTTTACACAACATAAAGTTATTTGGCTGTGGTTAAAGTGGACTTCCCCTGTCGAGCTGGTCTTTGAGCGAATAAACGCTACGCTTTAACTCTCTCCGATATTGCACCGAACCCAAATTATTGGAAATAGATGTAAGTCTGAAAAGGTTGATGTATTCTCCAATGTCCAAGTTGCGCTGCCCAAATCTACTGCTGAAAATATACTCCTTTCATGTCCAAACTATTTAGTTTAGCAAATTTGTGATTAGAATACTTGTACACTTTTTCTACCCAAACTACTTCACAATTGACATACTACAACAAAAAAAACCTGGAGAACTCATACATCAGTTTTTTTCCCCAATCAACCAAGATTAGGCATAACTCCAAAACAATTCCTTAAGCTTTACCCACTAAATGCTACAGCTCATTCATACAGTGAAGTCCACCTGATTACAATACTTCAATACTGTTACTCCTCAGAACATTGCTTGTTAGTAAGCTAAACGCACCACGAAGCTAATCAACTTGAGAATAATTTCCTACCATAAGGAGATAATGTAACCAATTGTGCTTCTGAAGTAAGTGTTGGAGGTAATGAACTCTTACAGAATTGTGGGGTCGTCATATATTGGAATAACTATAGTGATTGACATTTGTTTGCGGCCAGCTGGGTATCTGGCTGGCAAGAGAAATACTGAAAATTACTTGAACTAATTAATAATAAACAATGACTAAATAGTGTCCAAGAGGCGATTGCCAGATCAGTAGACCACTGTTCAGAAGTCTTAATGGACTGGGGTAGCAAAGAGTAACGGGAAAATAGATCTTTACTCAATTAAGGGTGGTTGAGGACTGACTACCCGCATAGAAAGCTGTAGAATAGATTACATATAAAAAATTATGTCAATGATTTAGAAGTAGGTTGCTACGAAAATTTGTGAACCGAAAAAGAAAATAAAGTTATTACGTTACGCAATATCAAAGGGATGTTATTATAATCAAGATATCAAAGCGAAAAGTGATACTCTTTTCTTCTGATATTATTGCATAATTACTTGTCAAAGTGTTTTATTTCCATGTATGTAGCTACCGATAAGAATAAGCGAGTATCATTATACTAAAGCAATGTTAGGAGCTATTTTAAAACCTCATAAATTACATAGTAATGTTTTTACAAAGGCCAAAAGCGAACTAAAAAATATAGTGTTAGATAAAAATGCATTAAAATGCAGTTTACGACCGTACCGACAATATATGTGATAAATATTCATGCAAATATGCACACATCCTGGATTCCGTTTAAAAAGGAAAATAACCACGCGCTCGGATTATATCATATTGAATGGGCATTTTGTAGATTATGTGTCGCCGGTTATTTCACTGTTCGTTAACTCTTCGTGCAATTATCACTTGATATCTTGCTTTGAAAATACTTAAGCTGGTGGACGTTTATTAGATACATAAAACGGAAACTTATTAGTAGCTTTAAACATATTTTTAATTTCATAAAAGAATAACTATATTTAATAAAGCTGTTAGTTTCCCTTAATTATATAAATAAATAAATAAATAACAATGTTATTAAAATATCATAAGTGTGAAGGTCTGTTTGTCCTTCCCGCAATCCCCTATATATCCCTATATCCCTTTAGGATTTGGATTTCAAAACCCTTCCTTAGTATCTACTAAGCATCAGGGGGCCTACCACAAGCTCTTAAAACAAGGTTAAAATAACCTTATTTTGCGTTTTCGTACCATGACATCCTTAAAAATAAGCTTATTATAGGCATAAAACAATATTGTTTTGTTAGCAGGTTTGATGACGTCACCTCTAATCGTTCATTCAAATCGTACCATGATGTGTCTTTTGACAACTAGCATTATGGTTTTTATGTCAATTGCATATATCAATCAAAATATAACATTATATACGCGACGAATTATCCAAATTTATGATAAAAATATCTGTTATTATAGTGATATAAAGTCAGTAGATCGTATTTATTTAACTTATCGAATTAATTGTGTATCTCTAGCCTTCTAGCTTTTGCCATCTAGCATTTCAAGATGGCAAATGAATATGAACTATTTGTGTTTTTGGAAGCAAATACCAAAGAAGCCAATAATAGATACACGAAAGCGACGTGGTATGCATCTATGCTACGTGAGGAATCAACACTTTCGCATGCAATGGACCAAAATGCCATTTGCTATCGAAACCATACGACCGTATGGGTTTGAAGCTCACCGAGTCGCTCGCATATTGTCACCAAAATAATCGAGGCCTCGGGCGGGGAGCTTTTTCCGCCAACGCATTAGCTTGGCTAGCCTGTTGGGAACCTTGCCGATAATCTACGGCAGCCTAGAGGAAAATTTATACACGAGTGCTAGATTGTATTTCATGTATTTGTTGTAAATATTTAATATCGTATAGATTAAGCTTTACTGTGATTGTACTGTATTCATAAACGTTTATATACCTAAATACACATAATGTTTCATTGTATGACCTGCAACTACAGTAGCATTCCTGACAAAAGGTAATAAATAAAAATATGTGTTGATTCCTGTGGTAAATTCTTTATTCATATAATTTAAAGACAATAGGTACCTGCCTAGACTATAGGTATTAAGACTGAAGTGCCATACATAAATATAAACCTACCTAGGTATATATTTATGTATGAACTTTGTCTCAGTTTTTGTAATGACCAAGAAGTGCTCCATTGCTTTGCTAGTTGAGGATTAGGTACCTATTTCTCTCCAGCACATTTCTTAGAGTAGTTACTTTGAATTCCGGCGAATTCTTCACTGCAAAATGAATAAAATAATACTTGAATTACTTCTGTTTGTAACCATGCCATATTAAATTTCATTCACTGAATATCACTATTGAACGTCGGCACTTTGCCTTGTTTTCATATTGACCTAAGTAATATTTATTCAAGTAATATAAAAGTCGATATACATAAAATAAATATTTGTATTATTTCAAAATATGTAGTGCAACAGGGCACATTGAGTTTCAAAATTCGTGCGTCACAATTGACAAGTTTTTTTTTTTTGTCCCGTTCCATCCTATAGGGCCATCATCTTCTCTCACAAAATAACCTTATTGCCAGACTGTTTTGTTTTCACCTTATAATAATATTACTTTGATTCGTACCATGAGCTCAATCGTTCAACATTGATATAACATTGCTAAGTGCCGAGAAAGAATGAATGATTTGTAAGAATTTGTCTATGGCTTGCTACAACCTGATAAAAGATAAAAAGAAATAACGATATATTAACTGTATAGTGCCATTTCTTTCACACGTTGGACCGAAATGATTTGAGGTTCTTCATCTTTAGGCAAAGTATTAAATTAAACTAATTGTAAAGTATAAGTAACTAAAAGAATAAAATATTTTCGAGTAATTTCTATAAAATGCATACAAATATTTTAAAATGTTATTATGAAGAGTAAGGAAATTAATTGAAAAAATATATAGACTGCCGACTCTAGATTATCAAATGAAATGAATCGGAACAAAATATTTACCTGTCATTCTTGTCATACTCAAATGTCTAATAAAGATATCCAAGATATTTAGTTATTAAATACATTTGTTTATGTAATTTAATAACAAACAAAGTGCAATCAATATGGAAACATCTTAATAGTATATTCGACAGTAATATTCAGTGCATGAAATTTAAGATGGCATGGTTATAAACATTTGTAAGTTAACTCTCAAAAAAGTGTACGTATATATGGAGAGGCTGGTCTAAAGTGAAGTCTAAGAACCTATAATCGCTGAAATAAAGTTTGAATCTGTATCTGCAAGATTGTTTAATGCCATACTTATATTGTGTATAATTATCTTACTCTGATTAAACTTATGTGAATAAAGAATGTAGGTACATAATACTTTCGTGTTTTTATTCATTGTGTTATTGACGGGAATCCTACTGTAGTTGCAGGTCTTGGAATTAAACATATTATGTGTATGTAGGTATATAAATATATGCCGCTGTTGTCGATCATCGACAAGGTTCCAGGTTCAAGCTCGTTATTGTTTCCTCTTTGGATAGCCAAGCTAATGCGTTGTCACAAAAAGCTCCCCACCAACCGGTTTGCCGAGGTTTTGATGATAATGTGTGAGCAAATCAGCGAGCTTCAGACCCCCACGGTTCTATCCACAGCCACAAAGGCTACAGAAAGTTAGGTCCAATGGATGTGTATTTTAGAATTTCCCGCACGGTTACATCTGCTCTGCAACAGTATAGCAGATTGTTGTGAGTTGAGTTTTCAATACAAATATATAATACTTAATTAATATTTTACTACATTAGATGGTTAAAATGATTATCTTTATAGATAATTATAAGTCTGTCGTCTGTCCGTCTGTTGACAATAATATATTCCATCCAGGCTAATGTAGGTTACGACCAATTTTAGAAAATTTGCCAGAGAATCTAGGTAGTTTGGATTCCAGGAACACAGGGACTACTCTGTGTACTAACACTGCAGGAAAGTTAACTTTATGGATTAATCTGGGTTTATTCGATGTACGTTGGTTATAATGAAAACAGGATATTAATAGTGGGTAGGTACCTAAATGAAAAGTCACTCAATATATAAACACGCTATTTAAAGCTCCGCTTCATCTAAATAAATCTAAGGCTAAGGGTCGAGGGATCGATATTACTAACGTAGATGCATAGTTGTGTAGTGAACGACAAGTGCAATTAAAAACTTTATAAACAATCGGTTATATTATTTTGGGATGATACCTAATCTCGCAATCCCGATATATTCATTCTATAAGTAAATAAATTCGATATAATTACTTTATATGACACTATAATAGATTTTTATAACATAAATTTGGAAAACAATGTTATTTTCAGCTTGTAAATACAACGTATATAAGATTGCTAAATTTGACATTAAAACAATAATGTTAATTGTCAAAAGCTTATAAAAAATAGCTCATGGTACGAATTGAATGAACCATTATGGTAAATAAACAAGGTTGTTTTCATGCATAAAATAAGCTTGTTTTAGGGACATCATGGTACGAAAAGAAGAATAAGGTTGTTTGAAAGAGCGAGAGAGTATGGATGAGTGACAGAGATGAGAATTGTTAAGAGAGAGAAAGTTGCTTAGGCCCATAGCGTTATTTCTTTTCATCTTTAATGAGCCCATAGACAAATTCTCAAAAATCATTCGTTCTTAGCAGGAATATAACAATCATATAACAATAGTGTTTGGTAGAGGTCATGGTACGAATATAAATAAGGTTATTATATGCTGGAAACAAAACAGTATTGCAATAAGGTTGTTTTGTAAAAGATGGGGGTAGGCCCCCTGGGCATCTGCCCATTGCACGTTATAAGGAACCTGTATGCAGTGTCTATACGGGGTGGATACGGGGTGGTGTTAAATGAAACCACGTAAAGTACTCATGTATATGATCAACTTTTACTATGAGACCAAATTCGAAATCGCAAAAAAAAAATACTTCTTTTCGTACAAAAGGTGTCTCCTCGGCAAAAATTTATGAAAAGCTACTTAGTTTTTTTTTTTTGCGATTTCGAAGTTGGCCCGTAGTAAAAGTTGATCATATTCATGAGTACTTTAGGTGGTTTCACCCCATATATACCCTGTGGTTTTAACTGCGCGTGAATTTGCCAATCAGTCAGTTTAGATATGGAGTAAATATGCGATGATAGCTCAGTGGTAGCGACCTCGAATGCCGTGACGAACCGGTATCAAATCCTACGATAAACTTGAGCTTTCGGTGAAGGAAAACACCGTGAGGTAACCTTAGCACGGTGGTAGGGTAGGGTACTTTGTAGTACCTGGCTTCCACCTTAAAGTTGAAAATCTGTCGCCAAGCCATGCAATTCACAGTAAATATAAAAACCGGCCAAGTGCGAGTCGGACTCGCGCACCGAGGGTTCCGTACAAACCTGTAGGTATATAAGTAAATGGTAGTATAGACCTGAGTATTTGATATTAATTTCAATTTATGACGTATTAAAAAAAAACTACTTACTAGATCTCGTTCAAACCAATTTTCGGTGGAAGTTTGCACCGTAATGTACAGTCGAGGACATAAATATGTATACACTTAGTAAAATTCAACAACGGTTTCATCTTAAACTACTGATTGAAATTATGAGATATTATAAAGGGAGAATCTTATAATATATACTATTATGATTTGTGTAATAGATTAACACTTAAATGTTAAACATGCGAGAAAATCGCTTCTGAATTTCAAAAAGTGTATACATATTTATGTCCTCGACTGTACATCATATATTTTTTATAGATTTATCATTCTCTTATTTTAGAAGTTACAGGGGGGGGAAACACTTTTTACCACTTTGGAAGTGTCTCTCGCGCAAACTATTCAGTTTAGAAAAAAATTATATTAGAAACCTCAATATCATTTTTGAAGACCTATCCATAGACACCCCACACTAATGGGTTTGATGAAAAAAAAAATTTTGAGTTTCATTTCTAAGTATGGGGAACCCCCAAAATTTATTGTTTTTTTTCTATTTTTGTGTGAAAATCTTAATGCGGTTCACAGAATACATCTACTTACCAAGTTCCAACATTATAGTTCTTGTAGTTTCGGAAATAAATGGCTGTGACATACGGACGGACAGACAGACAGACAGACATGACGAATCTATAAGGGTTCCGTTTTTTGCCATTTGGCTACGGAACCCTAAAAATGTGTCTTAATTCCGACGGGGCTACAAAATTACAATATTAGTAGGGTTTAATGGTAGGTCAATTAAAACCGCCTTTAAACGCTCATGTATACTGTTTGGAGATTTCGAGATGGCATATTTTCGAAACCTATGTTGGGTTAGTCATGCTGAACAACTTTTACTATGGGAACAACACTTAATACAATTTTTTTTTTTTTTACTTTTCATACATTATGATGGAGCAAGGTTGACATTTTGTAAGAAAAGTAAAATTATTTTTTTGAGTATACACTATTGGTCCCATAGTAAAAGTTATTCAGCATGACTAACCCAACATAGGTTTCGAAAATATTCCATCTCTAAATCTACACCTGTTATATGTTTCCACTGCTACGAGCTAGCATGATTGTTTTATATGTAACACTGTAAATATCTACGGAAAATATCAAAAAAAAAAACCATTTCCACCATTCTACTGCAGTCGATTATTCGCCAGATGATATTCGGTGTAAAATCAATAAAAGCGGGCAAATACATTGAAGCAAAATTAATAATTATTATAATTGTGCCGCAGATATGCAGGTCCTGGCGTCAAATACTGTTAATGGTGAATACAAAGTGGATTACAGTCGATGCGACGGCGATTCCTTTATTCGTGTTAAACGAAATGAGCCGATATTGAAAACAATCGACAGGGTAGCGCACGACTCGACAGCTTTATTATAGGCATGTCTGTTCAATTTGTCGACGTAAACAAACTATCGATAAGATATCATATGTTTAAATTAAAAGGAATTTTCTTATTGTAATTTTACAACTCTGCATTATATTTTTGTGAAATAGTAGAATAAGCATAGATAGTATATAAAAAACAAATAATAATAATATAATATAATTTAATTCACTAAGAGCTTGGGAAGACCTGCTCACATTTGCATACAGAGTGCTGCATGTCCCTAGTCACCAAAAAAATGAGATTTCTCTCACCCAAAAAATTAAAAATAACTGCTCATTATTAGACTCAATTAATACCATTATTCCAAATTTTCCCAAAATTCAAAAAAAGCATAATCAGGCAAACACTATAAGAAAAATAGAATCAAAAGCAAATGATGGCGATTTCAAGGGGGCAGCACATCTGCTCTTTTCTAGCGATGTTGTCGCTTCAGACACACCTGAAACCCTGTCTGCTTTAGAATCTAAACATCCATCTCCGCTTTCAAATGTAAACCTCCCAGATCCCCCATCTTTAGACCAATCTGTTCTAAATTGTAACGCCCAAGATCTCTTGAGCGTCATTATGTCATTTAAACCTGGTTCTGCTGGCGGTCTCGACGGTTTTACACCACAGCATTACAAAGATCTTGTCTGTGGTGCCGCCGGAGACGCTGGTACCAAATTATTATCGAAATTAACCTCTCTTATAAATTTAATGTTGGCAGGAAAGGTGCCAAGCCCATTCACTGAGATCATTTATGGGGCCAACCTTTGCGCGCTATCCAAAAAAGATGGCGGAGTAAGACCCATCGCTGTGGGTAATACTATCCGTCGTATGGCCTCCAAAATTTGTTGTCGTCACATTCTCCCGAAACTTTCGGAAATATTTCAGCCCATTCAACTCGGTTTTGGCTCAAAGGGAGGTTGTGAGGCAGCTGTTCATGCGGCTCGGACCTTTCTATTAAATAACGGAGGTGAAGTGCTGCTTAAAGTTGACATAAAAAATGCATTTAACTCTGTCGATAGGGGCGCTTTATTGACCCAAATTCGGGATATCTGCCCTGACGTATATCCTTACCTTTGGCAATGCTATGGGCATCCATCAAAACTTTTTTTCAGAGAACACCCACTTATTTCCGCCATGGGTTGTCAACAGGGCGACCCTCTCGGTCCAGCTATCTTCAGTTTGGCCATCCATTCAATTATTTCTGGGTTACAATCTAAATTTAATGTATGGTATCTAGACGACGGTACGCTGGGGGGTGATGCGGCTTCCGTTCTCAGTGATTTTAAAACATTGACAGAAAATTTTAAAAAGATTGGCCTAGAATTCAATAGCTCCAAATGTGAGCTCCTTATTTTAGATTCTTTCCCAGAATCTGAAAAACCAGAATTAATTCAAAATTTTAATGTTTTGGCTCCCAATATTAAGTTACTGTCAAAGGAGTCGCTTCATCTTCTCGGAGCCCCAGTCTTAGATGAATCCATACCTAGTTTCTTTGAGAAAAAGATTCAAAATTTTAATGACTCTTCAAATAGACTTTATGAAATTAATGCCCATTATGCATTTTTTATTGTTCGACTCTGCCTTTTCGTGCCTAAGTTTACCTATTTACTCCGCAGTACGCACTTATTTAAATTCGTTCACATATTAGATACTTTGGATAATATGATCAAAACGTCTCTTTCCAAAATTCTAAATTGCAGTTTTTGTGAAAACAAAGTGTGGTCTCAGGCCACCCTACCCGTGTGTTATGGTGGCCTAGGAGTGCGGAAAATTTCAAGCATATCAGTACCGGCGTTTCTATCCTCGGTATACAGTGTGGGCACCCTTGTCAGATCTGTTTTGGACCCTTCTATTGGATCTGTTGAGGTTTCTTACCTGTCCGATGCTAGAGACGCCTGGCAGGCAGCTTGTCCAGGCACAAATATTCCAACCTTGAGTCACTCTCAGAGAGCGTGGGACAAGCCTCTTTGTGAAAAAACTTGGCAAAATTTATTTTCAAACTTTTCGATAGATACAGACCGCGCGCGTTTGTTAGCCGTCTCTCAGAGTGACTCAGGTCACTGGCTACAAGCTATTCCATCCACAAATACCGGGACAATGTTAGACCGTATAACATTAAGTCTGTGTATTTGTCTTCGTCTTGGTTGCAGGACCAATCAGCCTCATCGCTGCCGCTGCGGAGACCTCGTCAATGAGCTCGGCCACCATGGACTTTCGTGCTCCCTAAGTGCTGGTCGAATATCACGGCACTCGGCTATTAATGACATTATCCGCAGGGCTCTTGTTGTCGCTAACGTGCCTTCCGTACTGGAACCAGTCGGTATTGCGCGGGGCGATGGCAAGAGACCGGATGGTATGTCTTTGATCCCTTGGAGTGTCGGCAAGTCGCTGGTGTGGGATGCCACATGTGTCGATACACTCGCGCCATCTCACTTACCGGCTACTTGTAAAGCTGCAGGGGCAGCGGCGGCCAGTGCGGAAAATTCAAAATTCAAAAAATATGCATCGATTGGACCCAATTATATTTTTATGCCTTTTGCGGTCGAGACCTTGGGACCATGGGGGTCAGAAGCTCGCCGTTTTGCTCGCACCTTGTCTTCAAAATTGATCGAGACCTCCGGAGACCAGCGGGCGGGGAGCTTTTTCCGCCAACGCGTCAGCTTGGCTATCCAAAGAGGAAACGCTGCCAGCCTTCTGGGAACCTTGCCGTTAATCGGAAGCAGCGGCAGGCTTGAGGAAATTTTCTATATATAGATTATATTTTGTAAATATAGATTGTATTTTGTACATATTTGTTGTAAAAACAAATAATGAAAAGATGATATTAAGTTATAGAATATAGGTATCTCTGAAGATTTCGAATTCTTCTGATTCTGATTCACAATCATAACTTAAAAAATATTGGTAGTACAGATATTTAAAATATATTAATTATTATTTTATTATGTTAAGTTGTGTAATTTATTGCCAAAATACAAGTTAACAGTTTTGTGGTGAGCTCTGTTTCCTAAACGAATGATTGCATGTATTCCATAATCAGTATCATGTTATTGAATATAATGAATGCGGTGTTTATGATAACTCCCCGTGTTCATAAAACATCGATAAAATATTCATCGATATCAACACGACACTGGAAGTTATACGCACGCACGATTTTCATGTCATTTGCCACGTGTGCATTGCATCTACACGACTTAAGCTTACACCCTGAATTTGAGATTAGTCAATAATATAATTCTCCTATTTTAACCTTTCTAATTCTAATCGTTTTGACTCACGGCACTTATAACACGTGCCGCAGTCACCAGCTGAATATAAATTGCCTTAAAATTTTGTGATACCGATTAAAATACAAATGGGTTGTGATTCTATAACGGTTATATCGATAGTATCGATGTTTCCTTCGGTACCGTTGGAGATCAAAGAGTAACGGATGCTTTTCGGCATCCTTAGAGATAATCTATCATTTTTTGTAGGACGCTATGTCCGAGGAAGGAAGGACTTGTTATATTTACTGACAGGCGGTTAACGGGTATTTCTTTATCGAAATTAACGTTTCATTGATCTATGACAGTAGAATTTTAATGCATAGGTGGCGCCGTTACCTTTGATTTTATAAAAAAAAACAATAAATTATAAAATCCGATAAGTTTTAGTGTATCCCGTTTCATTTGCAAAATGTTTTCGTCTTGACGGTTTAACTAGAAGGAGTACTTAAAAAAATACAGTATCTTAAAACAGGAGTAAAGCTAATTTTACTTCCAGTACTTTCTCCAGCTTTCAAAATATTTGAAAGTTTTAAAGCCCTAGTTGAAACAAAAGATCGTAAAACTTTTTGTTTATCCATGTTTTTATTATATCATACATGTTGCGAACTATACTAACATAAGATGAAATCAAAGAGATAAATAATGTACCTATTCTTTTTTTTTTATTATAAAATATCTTTACATTCGCCGTTTCACCCGCAACCAGACGCAACATACTCTTTTTTCGACCCCTCAAGGTTCGAATTTTGATCCCGTAGTTCTAGCTGTACGTGCATCTGTCTATCAGTTTCTAATTTTATATAGATAGACATCTGTCTTTTTTTTATACGACGTAGTCACGGCTGATGGTAAGCGGTTACCGTAGCTCTATGGACACTAAAAGCACACGAGGCATCACTCACGCGTTACTGACCCTTCCCCCAACCACGATGAGCTTTTTACATTGATAGTGATTATATGATTGATAGTTATTAGTGATATTCATTAGAATATACCTACAGTTTATAATACAGTAGGACGAGCTTAGTTATTAGCTTATTTTTATTATAAAAGTAAACAATCCAAAAAGTTTCTCCAAAACGAAAGAGCGTGGGAACAACAGGTGACGGCTCGTGTCTCGTGGCCCTCGTGGCATGTCTTACATTATGTCGCGAAACACACCTTCATTGAATACGACCTTGTTATTCATAACTTTTGAGTGTTTACCACCTTCGGCCACATCATCACTAATGTAATAAATGATAGGATTGTGGTCCGCAACAGGTTTGTTTGTTAGTTATATTAAAAGTTTTAAAAAATGAATTTTGTACAGTCGAGGACATAAATATGTATACACTTAGTAAAATTCAACAACGGTTTCCTCTTAAACTACTGATTGAAATTATAAGATATTATAAAGGCAGAATCTTCTAACATATAGTATTATGATTTGTGTAATAGTTTAACACTTAAATGTTAAACATGCGAGAAAATTGCTTTTGAATTTCAAAAAGTGTATACATATTTATATCCTCGACTGTACGTTATATATTTTTTACCAGTTTTTGTGATAAAAGGTAAAACTATAAAACTCTAGCCCCCTTATTCATAATGAAGTTATCAAACGTTGATTAGCTAAAATTCTAACGTCTTTATCTGACACGTGACATTTGGTGATCGAAAGAGTGAGACGGAGGACACTATTACACTGATTTAGTTAAAAAGCCATTATGAATAAGGGGGTTAGTTTTTTAGTCAAGTGACACGACACGTAGTAGGTACTTAAAAGATTTTCAGGAACTGAAACATTCAAAGAATCACACTATACCTTTTATTATTATATGTACAATGCGGTCCTTTTTTTTAACCGACTTCAAAAAAAGGAGGAGGTTCTCAATTCGGTTGTAAGTTTTTTTTTTTTTTTTTATGTTTGTTACCTCATAACTCCGTCATTTATTAACCGATTTGGAAAATTCTTTTTTTGTCTTGAAGGGTACACTTCCCGTTTGCTCCCATTGTCATCAGATCAGGATTTGATAACTTCTTAGTGTACTTTGAAGTCGGTTTAAGTTTTTTGTAAAACAGTTAAATTATTTAAAAAGGCTATGTATGGTTATAGCCCTAGAACCTGGGATAGCCCGAGCAGCAATAATTACCAAATAGTTAAAATGAGGTAGTCAGCGCCATCTACCAACCTTAAGTTTAACTTTAAATATAACCTCTTTCCTTCAGCATTGTAATGTCAACTAGAACCTACACGTACAGCCTCCTCGGTATACGGTTTAACACTTTATCGCTAGATGGCGCTAGCAGTACCTGCGGTGATGAAATATGGAACAGAATAGGTAGAAATAAACTGGGTAAAGTCAAATACAAATTTATTTCGTAAGCAATTGTACTACGCCTGGTACAATGATTAGTTCAGTAGTAGTAGGAACAAGGGTTGTATTCTCCATGACTCCTGTAAATCTGGGGACGTGTACCCACTCGAAGGATTCATCTTTATGCTTCTCAACGTAATCCCTCTTCGTTTCGCATACTATCATTTTAACTTCGTAGAACACTGAAATTTTATAAATGATTTTTTCCACACAGTTAAGGCCATGATAACGAAGCCTCTCATAACTCAGCAAGGCATTTTTAAGGCGCATTTTTTTTTATCTTGAAATATTTATAAAATGTTATATAATTATATTAAAAAAGTGGACAGTCATATTAATTGCGATTTTGCATGCATTACCAACCGTGACTATCCTATTATTATATTATCATATAAATAACAAAATATACATACTTCCTATTCCATAACAATTTACTTTATGAAATGTGCATGTATTTTCAAATTCAGCGAGGTAATCGACTCTTTCATCAAAACCGCACATTTTAGGTCCACCGGAGCCGCACTTCTCCAATTTGTAGCAATGATATTCTTTAAACTTTTCATGGTCATCATTATGCTAAAAATTATAAAATGATGGCAGCAAAATAGATCAAAATATAACGTAAAATACGGTAACATTTACGTTAGTCCCAATATGAAAACAGTTCTGAAAAAAATATGAAATTGTGCAACATTTTAATAGTCATTGATATTTGAACCGGAGAGTATTATCGGTATTACCTTTAGTTTTTTTTATTAGATATACTATTACTAGAGCATATTTAGTATCTCAAAGCCTTTAGAAGTTATTAAACATTTTATCGTTTAAATTCCTTTGATCCTATCCTAATAATGCCATAAAGAGAAAGCATTTCAGAGGAATTGCTACGTTTTCATACAGCCGGGTTCAAGGACTTAGCAACAAAATTTTAATATTGTCTTGGATATTAGAATGTATACTTAGAAAGACTTGTCAGGAGTAGGCAGGAGGTCCACTGATGGTAAAAGGCTATCGTGGCTTAAACATTAGCAATAATAGGGTTTTAGTTAGTTGGAGTTTGAGATAGGCAAACAGGTTTTTTTTTTATTATTAAATCGGCTTCCTTTTGGCCACTGACCCGCGCATAAGGGACGAAGACGAAGCCTAAGATGGGACACGCTTACCCAGAAGGAACCTATTCACTCTGGTCTTGAAAGTCCCTAGGTTGTAAGAGTCAGGAAACACAAACGCCGGAAGCAAGTTCCACTCCCTTGCTGTCCGCATTATAAATGAGGATGCAAAACGCTGTGTCCGTATTTTCGGTATGTCAACAACGTACAGGTGAAACATTTCCAGGTGTTTTGTGGTTCGGTATAAGAATGAGGATGGTGGAATTAGGTTGAACAATTCTTGTGCACACTCTCCAAAATATATCCTGTAGAAAACCGATAGACAAGCAACCTTTCTTCGGTGGTCGAGGCTCGTGAGATCGCCTTAATTAAAGACTCATCTCCGAAGAGTCTCCTGGCTCGGCGGTCTATTTAGTCGAGGGCGTCAAGCTGGTACTTAGCGGATCCATCCCAAAGATGGCAGCAGTGCAATGCATGACCGGACTTGTGCTTTATAAAGTTGGAGCAACTGCCCAGGCGTGAAGTACCGCTTGACCTTACAGAGGATACCCAGCTTTCTAGCTGCTGTTTCTGCCTTCGACTCAATAGAAAATCCAAAGTTAATTTTGGCTGTTAATGTTATGCCTAGGAGATCTAGCCGATCGCATATTGGTAAGGATATATTTTGGAAAGTAGGGGCCTGGTGGAAAGGATTGCGTTTGGCGGTCAAAAGACATGCCTGCGTCTTGCTGGCGTTAAAAGTGACCAGATTGGCTTTGCCTCAATCGGAGACTACCATAGCCTCTCGCAACAGTTGGATCTCGTCACTGGTGGTTCGCACACTGGAAATGTAACTCTCTGCAACAGTGCTGTCGTCTGCGTACCCAAAGATACCGGGTTTCAACAGATCGTTAATATGCAGCAGAAATAAGGTTGCAGAGAGAACTGATCTCTAAGGAACTCCGGCATTGATTGCCAAAAGTTCCGACGAGCACCCGTCTATGACCACTCGTATTGACTGTTCTCTCAGGAAATCGGTTAAGTTAGTACTACTTTAAATACTTTGGCTCGAGGTAAAAAAAATAACAATGACATCAATTGTTATTATAGGATGCGCGTCCCTCGCGAGATAAAAATATTGGATAAGACATATACATATGTATGTGGTATAGGTGTCCTTAAATGTCGTTTTTAAAACCTAGTTAAAAATAAAAAAGGATTACTTACTGGTAGATATTTCGAACTAGTCAAAGCTAGATACATCAATACTAAAGCTGGAAGAAACCACAATTAAGCACTTATAGCACTTAGACCCCTCTCACACGTAGTTTCTCAAACAAATATACATGATATCAGTAGTATTTCAATGGAGGTGGGGTCACGCACGACGCTATCGGTAGTAAACATGTTACTAAATTACGCTACTATAGTTACTCCTGACTTGAATTACTAGAAGAAGCAAAGGGCTCGAAACAATTATTTGTATAAATAAATAATAAATATCCTAGGACATTCCTCACACACTGTCATCTGATCCCAAACTAAGCAGAGCTTGTACTATGGAAACCAGATAACTGATATAATACATATACTACTTTTTGTTTGTAAATACATACTTAATATACATAATTACACCCAGACTCAGGACATGCAGACATGTTCATGCACACAAATGCATGTCCTGTGTGGGAATCGAACCCACGACCTGCGGCGCTATAGGTCTTAACCAACTGCGCTAACTGGCCCGTCAATACTTCGGATAGTAAGCGGTGACCCCACCAGATGCTAAGCTATTACCGTAGCAGATTGACGCTTGCAACACCAGCCCCCTTAGACAAGATGCTTATCGGCAATCGTCATCGTTAGTAAACGATCAACCTTTGTATGGGATTGGCATAAGAGATTGTTAAAAATCACGTGATATTTCGATTTGAAATGTCAATCCCTTACAATGGCTGATGTAGTTAGAAATCGGTTCAGAATGTTTTGGGTTGAGCTACGTGTGAAAAGAGCCTTAAACTAATGAAATTAAAAATATGCCAAACTCACTCAAAATGTAATTATATGTGTATTTCATACTGTCTAATATTCACTAAGCACATTAAAAACTAAGGTACCTCGTGTTTTAGTAATAAGTAATTAATAAAAGTCAATTACACCCGTATATGGTTTTAATAGCTAATTAATTAATGTTTGCGTTCAAAGCACTTTTCATCGGATGTTTTTGTGAAATCTGAATGAAAATAAATGGTCAATTAATTAATTTAATACAGGTATAGTTTTAAAATTCCAGCTATTATTTGCAACATTACTAGCCAAGGAATCATGACAGAGGGGATCCCACACACACAGTTCCTAGTTTTGTGACTCTAATAATAGCCCGGCTACACGCTCCGTCTTGCATGCGCAGTTCAAAACTGTACAAAAAAGACGGTACACGCATAGTTTTATTTGCGCAAACTGGTTTGCGCGTGCAGTCAGGCTTGCATTCAAGCCGGAGCGTGTAGCCGGGGTATAAGCAGTTGAGAGCAATGTTCAACAGCGGCGGAACATACGGACCACGCTCCGTCATGGAATGATCGTTCATGTAGGAAATCCGCCTTGTCTTTGAAGAAGGAAGCAGACAAACTACTGACAATAACAGTATCGATTAGAATCTCCTTACTGCGCTACCAAATGGTTACCGCCACCGCGCTTCTCCACGGTAAACCGCGTGTTTCGGCGGTGCGCCCGCCTCTCCACACGGATTCCGCCACCGAGCAACCCCGCGAAAGGTAGGCGGTGTCGTGTACGCAGATGGTAATATTTAGCGTATAGTTTGATATTAAATTCTTCATTTATTTATTTTCAAAGTTCAGCGATGTATTTGGCGAATAATAAGTGCTTTTAGTAGGTAACTATGTAGTATTGCTGACAAATGGCTTACCATTCCAATATTGGCAGTTATGTTGGTATACTGAGCATTCGTTAGGAAATTCAAATATTTTATTAATCCTCTTATCTTTGGCACAAACTTTATGGCCTCTTGAACGGCAATATCTAGCACGCCAGCACCAGTATTTATTAATTAATGCCAATTTACCTGCATCGATCCGATTTCCCTGTTTATGAACCTAAAAAAATAAGTTTTATTGTTCCGAGATAATACGACATAAATAGTTTTTATTTTTGTAATATTTATTTGCATAGGATGTAATTGAAAGACAAATTATTATTATTAATCAAGTTATTTATTCTTGTTGGAGCTTTTGCTCCCTCACTTTTGCTTAAATCGTTTTTTATTATTTTCGTGGTCGCTCGCTTCTTCCTCATCTTTCAATTTATCTTTATCAGCAGTGTGGTCGCTTAAATCTTTGTCATCGTTTGATTCTATGCCATCTTGTCCAACGCTTTGGTGATCGCCTGAATCTCTCTCTTCTTTTGATTCGATCCCATCATGTGTAGGGCTTTGGTATTCGCTTGAACTTCCAGCACTTTTCAGATGTTTGATATCTTCAGCGTCATGAGATTTATTGTCAGCTTCATGTTCAGCTTCTTCTTCATGTTCAACTTCACGGTCAGCTTTATGAACAGCTATATCGTCACGGTTCACGTCATTTTTAGAAGACTTATGCTCCTTTTGCTTATCTTGTTCATCGTCTATAGCTGGCAGGTGGTCACATTTTTTCGAAGACGTTTTTTCAAAATCTTAAAAACAATCAGAAGTTAGTATCAGTTTTGGAAACTAGAAAAATTCATATCATTTTTAAACGTGCTTTTTATTTTTATGGAAGGTTAATTTTTTACCAGTCTTTTTTAGACAGTTATACTCCAGTATGTCGCAGGAGTCCAGGAACCTGCGAACCGTGCCTTGTTTGTCCACTCCGCACTTTTCCTTGTTATTGTGAATGCACGTCTTTGATTTAAAGCATATCTAAAAAATAACGTCTTTATTATTTTTGGTTGGTAAAACGATAAATATACCTAAGCAGTTAAGGGCGTAAGTTGG
Source organism: Achlya flavicornis (assembly GCA_947623365.1). Classification (NCBI taxonomy): domain Eukaryota; kingdom Metazoa; phylum Arthropoda; class Insecta; order Lepidoptera; family Drepanidae; genus Achlya; species Achlya flavicornis. The sequence continues at coordinate 8,059,405 of OX392488.1, forward strand.
ACAAAGAGTGTAACAAAAAATACTAACGAATAGTAGAACTTCTTTGAAGTTATCCAAAACCGTTAAAGAGGTTAGAATTTTGAAATAATTTTGTATAGGGTAGGTTTGTTACAATTGGTTGACACAGTGTTATGAAACAAAAGTTGTTCATAGTAAAGTAAGGGGCACGAGTGGTGAGCACAAATTGGGCAGTACAACTGCACAACAGGGCAGTAGTTAATTTAGCGGTCTGTTTGGCGGAATGTAGAAGGGGGGAGCGCCGGCTGCACACGATTGGTTCGTCAGTCGATGCTCGTCGTCTATTAAATTCTCGCGTGTCATTCGGCTACTGTGAATTGGCCAAAATTGTACATGCGCGAGCTTGCCCCCAATACTGCCTATATGTGCTCACCACTCGTGCCTCATACTGTAACAATTTGTTCCTGGTGAATTTTAAGAAATTTTAATCCAGAAATAGTTGGACTTGTAAACGAGTTTTATAATAACAAATTAGTAGAGGACAAACTGCGGTAAGTTAACAAACGAGCACACGACACGTTGCCTGGCAACGGGCGAGGAATGGTTGTGTGAACTTATATGAGGCAGTCGGCACCCTTGATACAAGAAGGGAACTAATTGTATTACCTACGCTTTGATCACACACACAAACAGTAAGCGATAGACGGGGCAATACTATTATAACAGAACAAAAGTACTGCCGCGTCATTACCACTATTACATTGCGGGCGAAACGATAGGTGACGGACGTTAAATTCGCGGGGAGGTGTAAGTGTCCCTTATTTACGTGTTAACAATTTAGTATTCTTTCTAGGTTTGCCGTCCTGGGTGGCGCTAGCTTGTATTTTTCAACTAGCTTTACCCGCGTTCTCGTGATAAAAAGCCTACACTGCACTGGAGGATAATTTTGCTTCCTATTTAATGAAAGATTTTTTCGAATCCGAATGGTTGTCCCAGAGATAGCGAAAAACTCTTCAGCTTTATTTTATTAAACGTTACGTCACATATTTGATACTATTATTTTGTTATTATTATTTTGTTATACTTATGGCGAGACCGCGATCCAAAGTTCCAATCCGACAATACAGAATGAATACAAACCATCCGTTTGTATTGATACTAACAGTCCTCCGCGGTTTCACCCGCGTTCCTGGAATAAAAAGTCTATGTCCTTCTCCATACTATAGGCTATCTGCATGCCAAATTTAATCGCGATCGGTGCAGCAGTTTAGGCGTGAAAGCGTAACAAACATACAGAATTACTTTCACATTTATAATATAAGAATGGCAGAATGGATACTCACTTGATTCGCATGTATGTGACTAAAAACGGTGAACAGCAAAACTATACCTAAAATTAATGTAAATATCAGTTACATATGTATATATATACATGGTATTTGACTATCCAAATTAAATGGGTAACGGCAGGTAAGGACATAAGTTGATAAGTACAATTATCTCACCAAGTGATACAGACACGACACGCATTTTAGAAAATATTATTTCACCTCTCTATACAATTTTATTTTTGGTATTTATTGATTACGAAATGCGAATCCATAAGTTAAAGGAGTCGAAAGAAATAAACGATATAATATTCCTGTTCAGTTTTTGCGAAACCATTATTTTTATCATGCATATAAAATTATTACGACGCTATAGAACTCGCTGAGAAACAAAATATTCGTCTTATTGGCATACTATAAAGAGAACCATATCGTGTAATGTATACAAAATTATTGATCTTAGTATTTATTTCAAGTATTTTAACACCAATTAAACCATTTGGGCTACCAGCAACGAGATTCACAAAGAAGGTACGAATACCTATACGTTGAACGCCTATACCTATGGACTCGACGGCAATTTTTCTTCTAGACTTTGTATGGTTACCACCTTCGGCCACGTCATCACTTACAAGACTCAAACACAAACACAAGACTATCCTACATTAAAAAAAGGATTTACTCGTGATCTATAGAAAACTTACAGATTTCCAGATCATCATAATGTCCCACTGCTTAGCACAGGCACAAATTCCCAAATAAGGTAGAAAGAGGATGGTCAGATACTCCACCACGCGTGCCCACAGCCCACTGCGGATTGGTGGAGGTAGGCTGTGTCAACTTACTGACAGATAAACAGGCGAACAATATGAAAAACATGGAAACCCTGCGTTGCTTTCCACCAGAGATGCGTAGCGAGAGATGTGTTTTATGACCCTTTACGATCGCTTTATTACAATCTTTTTATTCACTTGTAATGTATGTATATTCGGGTCAAATTTTGCATGTCGAATTTCACCCACTTCCAGTGGTCCGATTGACTTCATCCTTACAAATATTATAAATGCGAAAGTGAGTTTGTTTGTTTGTTTGTTTGTTACGCCTTCACGCCTCAACTACTCAACGGATCATCATGAAATTTGGCATGCAGATAGCCTATGGTATGGAGAAGGACATAGGCTACTTTTTTAACCCGGGAACGCGGGTGAAACCACGAGGGACAGCTAGTATATTTGATATAAATTAGTATATTGGATGACAATGCAAGTACAGGTAGAGGCACGAGTCTTGAACACAAATTGACACCTGCGCAGTAGTTAATTATTCGGTCTGTTTCGCGAAATGAAGAAGGGGAGAGCGACGAGCTGCACACGATTGGTCAGTCGATGCTCGTCGTCTATAGGATTGGCCAAAAGTGTAGATGAGCGAGCTTGCCCCCACTACTGCCTATATGTGCTCACCACTCGTGCCTCATACTATACAGTCAATACAAAGTACACACGGCTACAGATCAAGCTATACATTTCTAGTATAAGCTGACCTCCCATTGTACGGAAATCGTATACAATGCGAGATCAGCTTATACTGGAAATGTATAGCTTGATCGGTAGCCGTGTGTACCTACAGTCACAAAAAAAAGCTTGTGTTAAAAATGTTTTTTTTAACCAAAAACTAATTCCTTATTTCAGCCGCCATGTCTGTCTGCCCAAGTGTGTGAGCACACCGGTAAACGAAAATGCGGTCTGAATAAAAGAACGCGGGAAGTTAAGTGGTTTTTAGACAATTGTGACATTTTAGAGTACAACTGCGAATATAAAACTAGTGAGTGTAAAATAAATACTCAATTAAAATATAATATATTTATTCAAATATCTTTGCAGACACGTACGAACACTGAACAGTCTGACTCTAATACCGGTTCGGAACAATCTCAATCATTTTTAGTCTTTTAAAAACAAACTTATATCTCAGAGTATATAAATACCACGTACAACTTATATTATTTGTTTATTGCATAATATTTGACGGGACCGTTGCCGCAGTAGGTTAAGACTCTGGTAAAGATTCCACCTATTGCGCCGGAGGTCGTGGGTTCGATTCCCGCACAGGACATGCATTTGTGTGCATGAACATGTCTGTATGTCCTGAGTCTGGGTGTAATTATGTATATTAAGTATGTATTTACAAACAAAAAAGTATTATCTGGTGTATATCAGTAATCTGGTTTCCATAGTACAAGATCTGCTTAGTTTGGGATCAGATGACCGTGTATGAGGAATGTCCCAGGATATTATTTTACTTATTTATTAATACTTAAATACATATATACTTATCTTTTGTTCCAGGATTCCACGCAGCCCGCGTACATAAGTGTAAACACGTTACACCCATATAAAATATTTACCTTACCAACATTCCTAGACTTGCTTCGGTTGACAGGAAGTTTAGTAAACGCTAGACAATGGATATACGAGTAGTTTGTGCAACTACTGAGTCTTCTTAAGCTACCTAAGTCATTTGTGGTGTATCTGCCTTTGGAATATGTTTGATAGAATGATGTCAAATACAGTTTCAGGTGAAGTATCCACATTTTTATTTTACCATATTGTCCTTTATTATCATAAAATTTATTTATAAATAGATTTATAAGACTTGTTTTGTTTTTCTAGTTTTTTTATTGCTGTGCTACTTCGTAGCCATAGCAACTACACACGGTCCTCCAAAGGATCGAGACAATGAAGACATCGCCATGGGGAGGAAGGTAATAATAGTGAATAGAATTGTAGCATTTCATTTACCAAGTCCCTAAAAGCAAATAAAAAATAACACAATTTTCCGTGTGATTAAGCGTATTATGGCTTTGCGGCAAATTCTATATAGAGAATCGTCAAACACAAATATTAATCTATAATTTACCTAAATATCTTTATCATAAGTATTAAAATTCTTTGAAACACCGCCTGGTTACGGTAAAAACATTTTCTCCCTAAAAGTTGAAAAATCCCGTAGATCGTAGCACCTGTAGCAGATTTATTTAAATCGATTGTAACTTTCGTAGCTCCTAGGTTCGTAGAGTTTTTTTTTTTTGTGCTACTATAAATCTATACCAAAAACCGTCTCAATGCTATTGCTAATAAAGTAAATAATGGAATAATTACAGATGGGTGCTAAGTGGTGTAGCATGGCAAAGGTGTGCAACCACGACCGTGTCCCGATCTGCGGCATCAGCCACGCTGGTGATGTGATGGGCTTCAGGGACCTCTGCGATATGTTTGATTATAACTGCATTAGAAGACGGAGTAAGTTCTTATCTTGTTCTCAATTATTTTTCTACTGCTGTTTAATAAATATACATAAACGATTTGGGATACTTACTAATTATGAAAAAGCTCTCTCTGTTTATTGTATTTTCATGACTGAATTACCAAACAATATTCTTTTCATATAAAAAACGGAGTGAAGATTATTTTGCAGGATCGGCAAATGAAATTCTCTGGTGTTGCAAGCTAGACTACGGGAATGGTTACCTTCAAATGGGCCGTATGCTTGTTTGCTATCTAAGAAACTCGTGGCTTTGTGAGCTGTAGAACCCGCGAGACTCCATAATTATATGTCATTTTATCAAATAGATAATTCTCGATAAAAAAAAACATATAATTACCAAACCTGCTTACAAAATTTCACGAGAATCGGTTGAGAAATGCGATCTGTAGAGGAGAACAGCCGGACATCTTTCGGATATCTGGACTACGAAAGCATTTTTGTCCAAGCTGAAACGGAGACGCTTCGCGCTCGCTCAGTCAAATAATTAATGCAAGTTTCTATTAATTTCAGATTACAAACAAGCACCATGTCCTGAAGATAAATCAATCCTGACTGTATCTCGTCGACCGACCAATAGCTATTACGATGATTAATTCGTTCATGATCATTATTGCAATTATTAAAGTATATTTTATATTATTTATATTGCAACAAAGTTGTAGAATGTTGTAAAGATTGATATACTTATGCTAATAAATAAATCATTTAACTAAAAGTTGTAGAGAACGTTTTATTTTCTGTATTGTTTATGACGCCGATCTCACAGCGAGCTGTCTAGATCTGCGGTCGGAGTTCTGCGTTCCGCTTTCACTATGTAATCCATGCGATGCTTTTGATAATTATACATACCCTATGATGTTGACATACCGAAAATACGGACACAGCGTTTTGCATCCTCATTTATAATGCGGACAGCAAGGGAGTGGAACTTGCTTCCGGCGTCTGTGTTTCCTGACGCCTACAATCTAGGAACTTTCAAGGCCAGAGTGAATAGGTTTCTTCTGGGTAAGCGTGGTTCATCTTAGGCTTCGTCATCGCCCCTTATGGGCGGGTCAGTGGCCAAACGCAAGACCATTTAATTAAAAAAACAAAAAAAAAAACACACAGCGGCAACGGCGGTCAAGAAGAACGCACGTAGAACTCTGACCGCATAGAGCTCTAGACCATTCGCTGTGGGATCGACGCCTAAACCATCTATGAAATTATTAATAAAAAGCAATACTACCAAAACTAGAAGAACTTCATTTATGAAGTTTGCAGAATTAGTTAGTGTAAGTATAAGTTAGTATAAGTCGAGTAGTTATTTTAAAAATATTGACCATATTACTTACACCACGTAATTTATGTATTCTTATACAGCGAGATGTCATTACTTCGTAACGTTTACTTAATCAATATCAGGACGAGGACCCAAAGGATTCAACCTAAACGTCGTAAAATTATCTGGCTCATACGATTTATAAGTTCATATACTATAGCTATTATCTTATAAGTACAAAGACTTCTCGAAATACTAATTACATATCGTGTTTTACATTTCACGAACAGCTTTATCGATACAAAATCAAACAAACATCCGGTTATTGTATTTTAGATTGAATGCCTATTGTAATTGAATTAATTATAGATTGTGTTAACTAAGCCTCTTATCGTTCAGTTACTTTCATGATGTCGCCATTATTATCATTCCTAGTTATTTTGAGAATATCTTTTATATATTGCCACATCGTTGGAGATAAAGCTCATGTGGTAAGCTATTTTCATTAAAATATTTTCTTAAATTTATCTTTTGCGGATTATTTTGGAACAATTGGGAATTTGAGAGAGGTAGAGCATAGCGTTTATTCGCTCAAAGAGCAGCTTGACTTGGGAAGTACCTCCACCTTACAGAATAGCGCAGCCAAATAACTTTATGTTGTGTAAAGTTGTGTTCCTGCGCGTGAGTAAGGTCGCCAGAGCTCATAGGGGAGGGGGGAAAGGTCGGTAACGCGTGAGCGATGCTTCTTGTGTTGCAAGCGTCCATATGGCTACGGTAACCGCTTACCATCAGGTGGGCTGTATGCTTGTTTACCGACTAAGTTGTATAAAAAAAAATGGGTTTTAAGGCGATGATAACACAGTGGTAATACAGTGACGTTGGATGCCGAGACGAAGGTCACGGCTTCGAATGCTACGATGAGTTCGAGCTTTCGTTGAAGGAAAACATCGTGAGGAAACCATAGCACGATGGTGGGGTACTTTTTAGTACCCAACCATAGTGCTAGCTGGCTACCACCTATTGTTGAAAGTCTGTCGCCAAGCACCTATCTGTGTATTCCGAAAGCTGCACTTGAGAGCCAGTTCCTTCTAGACTTTGTGTACTTACCACCTTCCACGACACTATAACCATGGTGAGACCTCTCGCGGTTTCACCCGGGATCCTCTTCCTTTAGTGGATACCGACGTTACCAGTCTGCAAAATATCAAGTTCCTAAGACCATGACCTGCCAATCGGTCCCTTCCATCATGGTTTCATCAATAGCATGTAAATGAGGTCTTCGGGGCCTGCAGGAGGATTGCTTTTTAAAAAAAACATAGGGCCCTGAATATTCACCGGGAAAAAATTATACAATTAAACTATGATATCCGACACATTTTAATTAAGATGATAATAAACTAAATCTTTGACACTATAATTGGAAATCTCATCGTTTTCAGGGCGAATTAAAAAAGTTGTGCGAACACGCATACTCGTGTTTCCACGACACAGTTATCATCTGTGGCAAATCGGTCAACGAAGCGAGAACATTCCTAGATCTCTGCGATATGTATGAATATTCTTGCGAATATAACATGGGTGAGTAATACTGATCTTTCTATAATGAAATAAAAATCTACCATATCAATATTTGCTACCATCAACATCACCACATATTTCCGACTCTTCTCAGCAAGTGCAACCTTCCTAACCGGTATTAGAGTATTAGAGTCAGACTACTGATAAATGCCTGCGAAGGAATATTTGAATAAATACATTCTAATTTTGAAGTTTATACTCTAATACAAGAAACATACAATCAAATATTGTATGGTTATGATTTTTGATACTGAAGCCTGTGCCAGACCGCAGTCTCATGATAGTAAGAGTTGTGACCGAAGGGGGTAAAGCCAACAAAGCCTTAAAGAGAACTGTCTCCCAAGGGCAGTTGTGGGAATATACCGGGAGATGCTTGGTTGTAGATATCAACCAGCAACCAGCAGACGAGTATTACGAAGGGGTGATGAAAGTGTGGTTTCCTGGTGAGTTTTCCTTTTACTGAACGCTCAAACTAACCGAAGGATCAACCCTACAACATTTGTCAAGGCATTTAATGTTAGTATGTTAAAACAGTCTGCAAATGAGCATACGGCCCGCCTGGTGGTAAGCAGTTTCCCTAGCCCTATGGACGCTTAGATAACACGGGTATTGCATCACAAGAGACGCTTGAAATACGCAGGTCAACACTCACGCGTTGCCGACCCTACCTCCCTCCGCAATGATCTCTGGCAACCTTACTCACGCGCAGGAACACAACATTGTTATTTGGCTGCGGTATCCTGAAAGGTACTTCTCCAGTTAGGTAGGTAAAAGTACTTCTCCAGTTGTGCTGCTCTTTGAGCAATAAAATTCTATTCTCTGTCTCACTTCTTTATTTTCTTACGTACATTTAGAATCATAATAAAAAATAAAGCATACTTTATCTAGCGTAAGTAATTGTCTGCAGAAAAGGCGTGTAATCGTGTAATGTATAATAAATGAATCGTGAATATTTTAGTTTTCAGACACGTGAAAGAAGACGAAGGCGTTTGCCCAAACCCGAAGGAATTGGGCGTGGACATCGGGTAATACACTAAAAATTCCATTTAAAAACTATATAAATACGTTTTAATATAAAATTATTATGACGACAATTTGTATCTTATTCCTTCCTCTATAAGAATTATTTAGAAATATAATTAATACTGCTTCCAAGATGTCACAAAACAGGTCTGCACGATGGTACAACTGCGAAATCTACAGTAAAAAAATTATGTTTAACGATAATCAAAACTTATATGAAGACACTCATATTTCTAGGACTCAAATTCAATTGTTTTTTTTTTTTTTATACAACTTAGACGGTAAACAAGCATACGGCCCACCTGATGGTAAGCGGTTACCGTAGCCATATAGACGCTTGCAACACACGAAGCATCGCTCACGCGTTACCGACCTTTCCCCCCTCCCCTATGAGCTCTGGTGACCTTACTCACGCGCAGGAACACAACTTTACACAACATAAAGTTATTTGGCTACGGTATTCTGTAAGGTGGAGGTACTTCCCCAGTCGAGCTGCTCTTTGAGCGAAAAAACGCTATGCTCTACCTCTCTTATATGTTTCAATCTCAATAGCCTCTTAAAATACATTTCAGTTGTAATTAGTCATTTGACAGTTAAATTCAAGTATTTCAGACGCTCCCAAATCTTATGTAACATTACTGAGTTACTGCGGATTGGTGGAGGTAGGCTAGTGGTCAACCTACTGTTGGAATAGGTACTGTTTTCAAGTCGCCTAGGAGGCCTCCAACTAGCTTAAAGACTATCACAATTTACGTGCATTCCGAAGCACGGACACGCTCGAATTGAAATACCACTAGGTACCGGCCACACCGGTGATAGCTTAACTTTGCCGATCGATTAAGAACGGCTAATGATGCTACACCACGAGCGTTTCTAGTTATAGATATCAATTATAAATAAAAATATCTTGAAGCAACCGAATAGTAACAAAATGACAGTAGGTACTTACTATATTTCCAAAAGCAGTTAACTTGGATCATGTGGCAGGTATCATCAAATCTCCCATAACCATAGGTATCATCGTAGCCACATACAGTGTTCAAAGTCCTTCGACAGAGCAGTGCGACGGTACACCATGGACTGATCTTGTCATCATTTTTCGTCAACTGTGGTACAGACTTGCCACTAAATGAACGACGGGACAAAAACTGAAAAGATAGAAAATTTGTAGTTACTTTGGCTATGCGGGATTTGTAAAAAAGCCTTTATCTGGTAATTTTTGTATGCCCCAGTCGATATCTGTGGCCCCAGTAGATCTCAAAATCTGTGTTTGTTTATAAAATCAATAAGATTATAGACTTGATAAATTTTGCGAAAAGGCTGTAAAAATGGAAATTAAATCTAAATGCTCAATTCAACATAATACTAATAGGTAACTATTTGTTCACTAGTGTTAGGAAAATAAAGTGACATCAAATCAAAATCGCTTCATTGATAAACCATTTATTAGACATCAATAATATAAAATAGAACTAGCAAGGTAAGTGAGTGCTCATCCTCTGAAGCGATAACGATTTACCATAAAATACAAACTCGAAATATACTCTTAATTAACACAAAAACAATAAGGCTATTATATCGCTTCAGCAGATTCACATCGCACTTACCTCTGAATTGAGCGATTCTGGATCTTGTTCCACAAGAGGAGTCGGATCTGCGTCATTCTTTATTTCTTTCAACATGATATCCTTTACTAAATTCCCATACTTCGGTATATTCTGACCAAGCCTGACAAAGGGATTCAATACATTCTCTTGATATAGGTCTCTACGTCGCGTTTGATGGAGTACCTCGACTTTTTCAGGTAACTTTGGCTTTTTCACAGTAGCACTTAAATTTTCTAAAAGTTGTTGAGTAAGTTCTTCATTTTTTTTAACACTTTGTATTAGGTGTTCTAGTGCTTGGCTGTGCTGTATAAGTTTCTCTTCGACGAAATCAAAAAATTGACTAGTGGTCTGTTTGTTCTTCGGGGCTTCTCTCTTTATAATTTTCTGGCAAAGATTAAAAACTCGACTTACTAAATATGAGGTACACTTGGTAAATCCTTACTAATATTATAAATGCGAAAGTGAGTTTGTTTGTTTGTTTCTTACGCGTTCACGCCTCAACTACTCAATGGATCATCATGAAATTTGGCATGCAGATAGCCTATGGTATGGAAAAGGACATAGGCTACTTTTTATCCCGGGAACGTGGGTGAAACCGCAGGGGACAGCTAGTAACCGATAATTTGTAAATTTATGGATAATTAATACATAAACTGCATCGGTTATAACAAAGAAAAACCTTAACCAAACCACACTCTTTTGTATACCCTAAGGCAGCAAATAAGGATAGGCGCCTGATGGTAAGCCTTCACCGTAGCCTATGGGCGCTTGCAACACCGGGGTATCACTGCAAAAATCTCTTCACATCTTTCAGATCAGCCTTCACGTCCGCGGTAGGAAGCTCATTTAAGTACCATAGCAAAACCTTTTTAACGACAGATTGACACCAACTTTTATTTCAAACAGCTAAATTGGTTTTTACTCACCGAATGACAGAAAGAGAGAGAGTAACCTACTTATAGTATTGTAAAAGCGAAATGGAGTTTGTTTATGACCTCATGACGCTTCAGTGGCCCAGCCAATCATTATGAAATTTGCAATGCAGGTAGCTTATTAACCCGGGAATACGGTTGAAAATGCGGGACGTAAACTAGTTTTGAAATAAAATAGATAACGATTTTCAGTTAGATTACTCACCGGTGTTTCAACAGGATACACCAAAACGTCTTCCAAAGATTCAATAGCTATTTGGTAAGATGATACCACCATCATTAGGATTGTAATGACTGGAACAATAATTTATTATTTAATATTTACTAATTAATATTCTTTCCAACTCCTTATAGTTTGGGGTCATCTGACTTTTCATATATTTAATAATGAAATTACATCGGCGCAAAGGCTGCAACTTTATAAGTCACAAGTTTGGCCTTATATGGAGTACACTGTCATCTATGGGTGGGGGCAACTAGATACCAACTTGGGCCTTTAGACCGAGTCTAAGAGCGATGTGCCATTAGGGTTGTCGACGATCCCGAGCTCACAATGGTTTAGAATCCCTAAATTTATTGATAAATTTCTATGATATTTAATAATTAGCCCCTTATTCAGAGGAAAGTATTGGTCTCCTTATGTGTGTTCTACCATTTGTACAACGGACAGATATCTGGAGAATTATTTGACCTGATGCCCACGGCTACCTTCTACCATCGCAACTATCGCCATCGACGGAGAGTCCATGCTCACGCATTGGAACCAAAATAGTTTCGTACTGTGCGGTCTCAAAGGAGTTTCCTTCCGCGGACGCTCAGACTGTGGAATAATCTGCCCGCCGCCGTAGTTTTCCCAGTGGATTCCAGCATTTCTTCTTCAAAAAGGGTGTGAAGAGATTTCTGCAGAAAGTGTGAGGCGCTTTTCCATGAAACCCAATAGAATTTCTAAGCATTATCATTATCATGAAGAAAGATCGTAAATAAAAAAATGAAAAGCGCCCCACGCTTTTTCATTCAAATATTTAAAAAAATGCTTACATTTAGGCCCTTACGGGATAGGTAGAGAATATACTTATGTTCAATTTTATTATTAATTAACATTTTTTTGTTTTTCTTTTGTTTTTTTAAACTGTAATTTATTATACAATACTAGCTGCCTGGCGCGACTTCGTTCGCGTGGTGCTACCCTACCCTATGGTGCTACTCTACCCTATGGTGCTACCCTACTCTACCCTACCTTAACCTACCCTACCCTACCCTACCCTACCCTACCCTACCCTTTTGACAGCACAATCCCCATCTGTAAAAAGTTTTAATTTGACAGCAAAATCCCCATTAACAAAATGATCCGCCATTTATTGAATTCATTTGTTACAAAAAATGTGATAAATGAAGAACCGCTCGACCGATTTTGTGCAAACTTCACATAAACCATCTACTAAACAGGCCGAACAAAGCTTAAACATTTGGTTTGGATAGGTGAGCCCGTTCTTGAGTTATAAAATTACAACGAAAAGTGGCATTGATTTTTATACAGGGTGGGCCAGAAAGGCGTACGATTTTAAAAACACTCTTGCGTTTGAAGCTTTAGAGAGGGGACTGCGCGGGTGGTGGGGTTAAGTAGCTCGGTTCCCGGAAATTTAGTCTAGCCTATAATCGTGCGACATGGTTTCAACAAGATGGCGCGACATGCCATACAGCTAATGCCTCTTTGGCGGTCGTAAACGAGATGTTTGCTGGGAAACTGATATCGCGCCGAGGTGACATTGCATGGCCTCCTAGAAGTCCGGATCTAACGCCACTGGACTTTTTTTTGTGGGGATACCTAAAAAGTAGAGTCTACTCCAATAACCCAGCCACGATTAACCAGTTGAAGACCAATATCCAGGAAGAAATGGCAGCTATTCCCCGTGCAATGTGCCAGCGAGTTTTTACCAATTTGAGGTTCAGATTCGAAGAATGTTTGCAGCGGGATGGTGCACACCTGGATGACGTTATTTTTAAGAAATGAATTTCCCAGATGTAAATTTTTATAAAAATAAAAATTTATATGTGAATTGTACTAAGTTTTTTTTTAATCATTTTTTCAAATTCGCAATTCTTTCTGGCCCACCCTAGGTATGTAAGGGAAACTTCTCACCGAAGGTTAAGTGCTCCATGATGACCACTTGAGAATCAGGGCGCTTCGCAAGTAGGCCGGGCGGAGGCCCGCGCCACTTATAGTGTCGGTAATTGTCTAATGGATTGACTAATCTTGATACTAACATTGTTTTGTTCTTTATTAGCTTTTTTTACATAACTCATATTCATGTAATTTATTTATGTATTTTATACGAGTATGCAATATTTTTTAAATTAAATTTATTTTATACAAATAGACCTTCGTTGTTTGCGGGCACTTGTATAAAGTCTGAATTTAATACCGGTTCGTCAATTAACTCAGTAGTAATCACTTTTTTAAATCTAGCTTAGATTAATTACATAACATTTACCTTCTAATCTTACTGACAAAAAATGACCAGCAAGCAAAATTACAAAGAAGACTCTATCAATATCAAATAGGTTAATAGCACACTCAAGCTGAAAAGCTCCGACAAGCTATTTGTTAAGATATTTGTTAAGATATTTGTTACTAAAGACAATACAAATTGCCTCTTTTTAAATTCTTTTTATTTATGTAAATACATGCGTACAGTTTAAAAGAAGTGCAACTCCTACTTATCCTAACCCTAACTAATAAGTATTATAAATGCGAATGTGAGTTTCATTGTTTGTTTTTTTTCTTCTTTGTTTAGTAATTTGAAGTCGGTTTAAGTGTTTTGTAAAACAGTTTTCAATTATTATTTGTAAAGTATCAAGACGAATCGTTCCATCCATATCTCCAATATAATTTATAGGTATTAATCGCACTGTGATTGAATTAGGGACTTCGATACGCCTCTCTGTTAATAAATTACAACAGTACTTACACATACTTACATATTTAATAAGCATAGGTCCATTATAGTATAAACATAAAAAAAGTACCTACCTAGTTAAAAGAGCTCGCTCAGGCATGAAATAAAATGGTTTTTCGCTCTGTAAATATCTGTACAATATAAAATTTCCAAAGAGCAGATTTCTGCGAAAATAAATTGTAACATTTATGATTGGAAAACTTCGTAAGTACAAAGACCACCATTGGAAGCTTCCTTTCGATCTCTATTGTTGAGGATTTTGATTCCAAGACGATAAATATTGTCCGCAATTATTTTCCAATAGCTGTCATCGGTTTTTGTACTATATTTATCAAAGATCCAGTATATTCCATTTCCAAGAACACAGCCAAATAGTCTTAACTATAGCAGCTGAATGTTGTGGCTAGATTAGCCTAGATTAGATTGAGATAGGTAGAGCATAGCGTTTATTCGCTCAAAGAGCAGCTCGACTGGGGAAGTACCTCCACCTTACAGAATACCGCAGCCAAATAACTTTATGCTGTGTAAAGTTGTGTTCCTGCACGTGAGTAAGGTCAGTGCAGTAGGATGAAAAAAAAACAGGCTACTCTTTTTATCGAGGAAAAAAATCGCTGGTATTATTCGTTAGTGAATATGTCCAATAAAGGATGATGTCGAATGAACTAATGTGACAACAAGGTTTTACCATAAAACAAAGGAATAAACACAATGTTAAACTCAATTTATTTCCTCGCCGGTTTCAATGTAATAAAACAGTTTCAATAACTTTTATCGAGTTATAATTTCCTAAGAGAAATTTCTCTAGCTCACAATTCTAACTTAGTTTGTTACGGACAGAAATGTTGTTTCAAATAAACTCTGTGTATTATGTCGTGGTACAATGTTAATATTCATTGGTAAATATTGATCTGCTCTTGTTTATTTTATGTATTAAAACACTTAAAGGAAGGTTAAAAAATGAAAATCCAATGGAAATGTCGGGCATTACAATTTTAATCTTCGCAGTGTTTAATCCGCCGTATAATTTAAAATCTTCTTTATTTTCATGTGTATAAGATCTATTCAATTTTAATTACGCAATGAGTTGCCCGCTATGTATTGTAATCACTAGTGTAGGTAAGTGCTATTTTGATAATCCAACATGCAGATTTAATTAGAGAGAATAATATTATACATCTAACAACACGGCGGATACGCTGTCACTGCGGCCCGGAAAAGCTGTAGTGTGGAAAAATGCTCTTCTTTTCGTATACAAAACTACACATAGCTGCGCATAGGAAACACATTCGACTTTTATTGTTCTATGAATTTGTTGGGTAAACATATAATTGCCGCGCCGCGACACTAGTTTTTTCTCTTTCGTTTCTATGTATTACTGGCATTACCTACTATGGAGGCGAGACCTGTCGCTAGCTACGGAACGTATTTAATATAAGCTTAGTGTCGTGGCGACACGCTGCTAATGCTGCTGCTAGAAATCGGCTACGAACTTGTACTTGTAGACAGAATATGAATGCTCTGTACAGATAATATATGTACCTACCTACATAAGTCTCTGACCATATCAGGAATAATCCTCTACATTCTTTATACATTACATTCTTTATCAAGACGGCTGGCGTGGTTGGTTAAGACTGGTTAAGATTCCACCTATCAGGCCGCAGGTCGTGGGTTCGATTCCCACACAGGACATGCATTTGTGTGCATGAACATGTTTGTATGTCCTTAGTCTGGGTGTGATTATGTATATTAAGTATGTATTTACAAACAAAAAGTAGTATATGTAGTATATCAGTTATCTGGTTTCCATAGTACAAGCTCTGCTTAGTTTGGGATCAGATGACCGTGTGTAAGGAATGTCCCAGGATATTTATTTATTTATTACATTGTATATTCTAAAGCTATCAGAATCGCTTTACAAATTGTTTCCAACAAAGTAACGCCGCTGGTTGCCATGCTGACGTGGATTAAAATTTAGTATAACGCCTGAGTTATCTCAAAACTTCATCAAGGCGTTCTATCCAGGTCACCTGAGAATTCATTCGTGCTGCCACTCTGAAAATGTTAGATCCAAGAACTACCTGTTCATGAATAATTTCGACGTTAAATTCCGACGTTCAGAATGCCAACCTTAAGGAAGGCTCTTTACAACTAACAAGGCACGTCTTCCTGGATCTTTCTGTTGAGGAATTTTCTGAGAAACTTTTATTATACTTTGTAAGCGAAGATATTTCCTCTGCTTAAGAGAGCAATTGAGAACTCATGAATCAGAAATACTTAAGGTATTTGATGTTGAATTTGGGAAGGATTTATTTGAAATCTTGAACAGTAAAAATTCAACAAAGCCAATTTATATCTGTACTTTACATCGATTGAAGTGAAGTAACTTTACTTAGTCAGTCTAATACAACATTTTACTGAAAGTACAAAAAATCTGCGGTTGAAAATATTAATTCTAAGTTGTCCAAAATGTTTCCTTTTCGCCATTTTCCATTTTAGTGTAAAGTTCTTACAGTCGATACCATTTTCTATTTTTTTTTTATTAAATGGGCTTACCTTTGGCCAGTGACCCGCCCATAAGGGACTATGACGAGACCTAAAGCGTGCTCCAATGCTTACCCAGAAGAAACCTATTCACTCTGGCTTAGAAAGTCCCTAGATTGTCAGGAAACCGACGCCGGAAGCAAGTTCGAGTGGAACTTGCCTGCTGTCCGTATTAGAAATGAGGATGCAAAACGCTGTGTCCGTATTTTCGGTATGTCAACAATGTACGGGTGAAAATTTTCCGTTAATTAAGGTTGAACAATTCCTGCGCATACTCTCCAAAATATATCGTGTGTAAAACTAACAACCTATAATAAATATCGTTATTTCCCAAAAGCAATTTACATATTGTTTTACTTTACATTGCAGTTGTAACCACGTGCCTAATATCATTAGTAAATGGTCATAGCGAATCGATACGGGTAAGTAAAACTTATAAAAAAATACATAATTGTTCCCTCCTAAGTTTCCTTTTTAGGGTTTCGTAGCCAAAGGGTGCCAAACGGGACCCTATTACTAAGCCTCCACTGTCCGTCCTTCCGTCAGTTTGAACCGTAATAGGTAGACACTTGAAATGTACACAGAATGTGTATTTCTATCACCACTCTAACAAGAAATAATAAAATTTTTAATTATAAGGTTTCTTGTATGGAAATGTACCCCATACAAGAAACGTCTCAACGAAATCTTTGAAATTTCTGATGCCTGATGCGAATGATGCTGCAGCTCGGGTGCGGGGTGACGAACATTGAGCTAATATTACTACAATAGCTCAAGGGTGTCGAACGACTTCTATTTTAAAAATTCAGACACTCTAAATGATGATACACACATGTGTGTACACCTTAAATTAAGGCTGTGCGTAAACACTATTACATTTGCCATTACAAGATCTATAGAAGTTGCCTATGTTCGGAACGAGGGTGACAATCATCTGATAAAATTTATATGGGACCTTATTATTACAATACCGCTTAAAATCATGCCATGTCCATGCATATAAGTGGTGGAACAATCATGATATGAGCGGATATTTGGATCGGCGGAAAAACAACTGATTTGGATCATAGGCAATCTCAATGCACAGATTTACGCTGAAACGATTATATCAGATGTTGTCGTTCCTTTACGGACCCATTTTGATACTTAATTTCTGCTTATGCATGATAATCCACACACTGCCACTTGTTGCAAACAGTTGCAAACACACTTAACGTGATATCAACGTCCTGCCATGGCCTGCTCAATCGCCAGACTTGAATCCCATTGAGATGGGATTTACTTCAAAGAAGAGCTCTGCCAAATATGGATGCCGTACATACATCAGAAAATCATTTTGCAGCCATTTTTATCTTTTTATCACATTTTAATGTCAGGATTAACTAAGGTGAAAAGTCCAGCATAAGCAAAAATTGTGAAAACTCTTTATTAATGCAAAAGCAGAGAGTTCTTCCTCGATCTACACATACGAAAACATATTCTTTAATGAATCTGAATAGATATTTTTATTTAATTTTATTATGGCAGTAAAATATTGATATAGCACTTTGGCCTACGTTGTAGTGTTCGCTATTTTCCTAATTTTGTTCTCTAAACCTTCTCCAAAAAATAAAAAGTATAAAAGACACTTCCATAATATACATAACATGATATTATTGTGTAGAACGAAGAAGAATGTAAGATCGCAGACCTGTGCGTGCACGATAAGGTACCGATGTGCGGCATCGACTCCTGCGGCGAAATGAGGACCTTCATTGACACGTGTGACATGCATGAGTTCAATTGTGACAGTAAAAAAGGTAACATACACATCTTTTCTACAAGCAACATCCTAATTAATATCCAAACAAGTTCTTTTTTTTACGTCATTTTATTCTCAACGGATCATCATGAAATTTAGCATGCAGATAGCCTATGGTATGGAGAAGGACATTTGCTACTTTTTATCCCGGGAATGCGGGTGATACCGCGGGGGACAGCTAGTGTTGTAATAAAACTAGCGCAGTATTTAGCCCCCAATTTAATCCGTGAAGTCAGCACCTTGTGTAGTGGATAAAAATATTTTCACCTAAATCCCTTGCTTTTTTCACGGCACTCGATGTCACTACCACTGACCTGTCATCACCACTCTTGAGATGCAGCTATAATAACTGCGTTATGAACAAATTAGGTACTAATAAGTTTAACATTTTAGATTTCAAGCAGCGTCCGATACACGAATGCTGGGTGACGTGTAAACGAGGGAGATCCTTCAAGAAGCCAGAATACAGATCTGACTGCAATATCAATATAAAACCAAATAGATTATAATAAGGTTGTTGAGTTTTATTTACTGATTGATTGAGCAGTTTCGTACGAGTTCTCTAGAAATACCTTATTTACTTATGTGTAATACCATGCAAAATTTTGGAATGATTTTTAATTATGGAAAAATAAATTCCGAGAGCAACTTCTGGATATTCAAATTGGCAAACAGTAACAGAACCGCCCGATACTCTTTTTCATTCCCCAAAATATGTGTTTCAATTTAGTCGTTATTTTTTGTCCGTAAGCACCGGTACGGTCCAAATGCCTTGACAACTGAAATACATATTAAGAAAGCCAATTTCTCGTTTCTTATCGATACTTTTACCGATAACATTTTTTTTCCATCTGTAAATCAACTAATGTACTATATATCTGTGAATGCTCACGCTTTGCAAAAGGCAACGTTTTAATGCTACCACTATATAATATTCTAAATCTATGGGAATATAGTATAATGTTGATTGATATCATAATGTGGCAAGTTTCATTTAAATCCACTTAGCCGTTAACAAGAATCTTTAATAAGATAATAAGATTCTTAACCGTTATTTTTTTTTATTTTATTGATCTGGTTATAAACAGACGACATTTAGCATAAAAAAAAAAAAAAAAAAAAAAAAAAACCTATTTTGTTACTTCACTAACGAAGGAAGGGAAAATATAGGTTTGTACCAAAACCATTTTTTCAATAAATAGGCTCCAAAATAACTCTTATAAGAAACTTCAAGTACAACTGCCGTAAAGCAGAAATGTTACAATTTTCATAACTTTGTAAGAAAATTGTAACAATTGCACTACATGACTAAAAAGTATATTTAGTCCGTCCTTTAGGCAAAGCTTTTGGGTTATAAAAAAATATTAGACACGTATTTCATCTTTACAAAAAAATCGAAGATATTGTGTGTTTGAAGCACGTTGAAGTTCCTCGTACAGAGTACACTTTTTACTCTAAAGTGACGTCACGAGCCCTCATTTTACCGAACTGACTCGCTTTATCTTTGTAAGTCTTTAATCTAACTGATGGACTAATAAGATTTTTCTTTACCCAGGAATCATCCCTATTATGAATGTTTTTTGTAAGCTTTCTTAGTATTGAGCTTAGAAATAAATGTTTCAAACCTATTACTCGATGAAATTACATGTAAACACATAATATTATTTCCTCATTCAATTTCTGTACAGAGATGATTAAATTTTATTGCTTTGAAATAACATTTCTACGAATTCTTATTGTGAATGGAAAGAGAAACCAATAAAGCTTAACATTTTCTGTATACATGGCGGGAATCTGAATGAAATATTTTCTACAATGTCTACTTAAAATGTATATTGTGAAGAAATGTTCAAATATAAACATATTTTTGTTTTGTGTTTACTTATCGTTGTTAGGAAATGTTATGGACATATAGAAGGCGCTAAGGTAAGTTTGTTTACTGAAAAAATCATTCGTTGCAATGTCTTTATTTCTAAATATGAGTATTCATTTATTATGTCAGAAGATTGACAGGCGTTCCACCTGATGGTAAGCGGTCACCGTCGCCAATGGACATTAGTAATACCAAAGGAATTGGAAACGTGGTGCCGACCTTTATAAAGCCTAGAAGCTAGACGACCAGATACTTGATTTTTGTAGTACTACAAAGTAGCCTACAATACACAATTCAAAATCATTTAATCAAATAGACCTTCGCAGGCACTTATGAAAAGTCTGACTCTAATACCGGTTCGGAAGGTTGCATTTGCTGAGAAGAGCCGGCAATAAACTCAGCAATTACTCTTTTCGAAACAAGCTTAGATTTATTACATAATATTTACATTCTAATCGCACTGACAACAATTGCGTGCCCCGGCGCGGGCGCGGCAGAAAAATTACAAAGTAGACTGAATAAATATTTAATAATTAAATAAATAGAAAACTTAAGCAGACCAGCCCCCACAAGCAGCACCTGTTCACAAGTATGACGCGTGTGGCAGCCATCGCCCTCCTCGCCTTATTGGAGGGAAGTGAGGGACACAATAACATATCATCATCATCATATCAGCCTAAGGACGACCACTGCTGAACATAGGCCTCCCCCATTACTAGTCCATGGTCTGTTAAACGTTTGTTCTAGCACAACTATTAAAAAGTCACCATAGGTACTTAATTTTTGGTGTGCAAACCATAATAATGTTCGGTGGAGAGTAGGCCAGTTAATAAGATCCAATATCTTTAATTAGTTCATCTTCTAGCTAGAAGAAGAATGTAAGATAGCAGACATCTGCAAACATGATCAAGTGCCAATATGCGGGATAGATTCCTGTGGAGAAATGAGGACTTTCATTGACACCTGTGATATGCATGAATTTAACTGTGACAGCAAAAAAGGTGAGTTTTAACCATAGGCATAACATTTTTTTCTTTAACTTTGCCTGCGATTATAACTACATCAATAGGCCAGCGGGGACAGCGGATAAGTCAAAGGAGAACCTCGTCACTCAGGTCAACAGGTTCCGATCAGTCACGTCAACTACAGAGACGTGACGTGCTGTATAAAATAAATAAAGCCTTTTATTCGTTACTATACAATAAATTATGCAATATAAATGTGTGTTGGTCCAAAAAATTTGAACCAACACATATTCATACGATATTTTCACGTGATAGAGTCACAAGAACTCTTTATACCAGACGCCTAAATACTTAGAAGTTATATCAAATACTAGATAGCTGGAAAACAAGATCTAAACGCCACTTTATAAAAACATGTACTAAATTACCAGATTTCCTTAGAAAAACACATTAAAATGGAGAAAAACAACCAATTTTCCTAGAATTATTGCTCAAACTACCAACCGTTGACTCACGTATCGCTTTCTGAGCTACCCTTGTTAAATTGTACTCGCTTTAACAAAAAACCAATATGTGAAGACCTTTCCACTCCCTCCACAATAAAGAGTAAGTAAAGATCCCTTGGGGTCATACTTAAGTGGAATTTGACGCCCACGTTGGCGCCTCGTATAACTTCTAGCCTTTGAAGCTCTACGTTGTACAATATAAAGTTTATAATGCAAAATTAAATGTTTAGCTTCAACTAGTGTGTTTTCTAGGAATTATGGAAGTTTTAACCTTTACAACTCATTTCAAAGGCTGATTAAGCAGATTATAAGATTTCATGTTGAATTAGAAATGATTTTTGTTCAAGAAATCACGTGGAATAAAATCAAGTGAAATAAAATCTTGCCAATAATATGATTTATCTCTTAACTAAGTATTATAGTTATTTATGCAACTGTCGTATAATAAACACGAATGTGGGTTTATATTGTGGTAATAGTATCACATGAGGGTTTTAATTCCTAATTATGTACAGTTGCATACAAGACTTTATCTACGCCCATACTATAAATCCTCTATAACAGTTCCTAAAACAGTTAGCTTATTGCCAACATTAAAACACTGGTTGTCATAGTAACCATTATACCATCCAAAACAGTGTTATAATGTTGTACTGAAATTCATTATACAAATCCTTTTTTTTTGCTTTTTCGGACCACTGCATGAAAATGTTCTTTTTTTGAAATTCATAAGGATACCACGGAGAATGTGGTTGTTTGATGTGTAAGGAATGCAAAAAAAAAAGAGTTGTATAATGAAATTTATTTGTGTTTTAATGTTGGCAATAAGCTAACTGTTATAGAGGATTTATAGCATGGGTGTAGATAAAATTAGTTACAGATCAATATGTATAGACTGCGTGTGGCTGAAATAACACTTTTAATTTTAATTTGACGGGCCAGTTGGCGCAGTTGGTTAAGGTTCACCTTACGCGCCGCAGGTCGTGGGTTCGATTCCCACACAGGACATGCATTTGTGTGCATGAACATGTCTGTATGTCCTGAGTCTGGGTGTAATTATGTATATTAAGTATGTATTTACAAACAAAAAGTAGTATATGTATTATATCAGTTATCTGGTTTCCATAGTACAAGCTCTGCTTAGTTTGGGATCAGATGACCGTGTGTGAGGAATGTCCCAGGATATTTATTTATTTATTATTATTAATAACCCAAATCTTTATAAAATGGTTATTTTTTTTTAGATTTCGCTCAAAAGCCTGTACACGAATGTTGGGTGACGTGTAAAAGAGGACGAAGTTTCAAGAAAGCTGCCTACAGTGGGGATTGCGATTTAAAAAATCTAGTATAAACTGCATTTTTATCAAAACTTCGTTTTTTATTACATATTTACAAAACAGAACAATAACTTACAAGGACGTACTTATTGTTCGAGATCACAGTTATGCCTTATTTTCTAATTATTATTAATTAAACAAAATATACTAAGTATAAGGATAAGCCGGTTTACATAGGTACCTATATTAATGAAAGCTATTACGTTAACTTATATAGACAAAAAAAACTACATAATATAAATTATATTATTCACCTTTATAAGTACAATTTTATTAAGACTACTTAATTAAGACTTAAATTCAAAATGAACAATCACTGAACATCACACACATTATACCGAGTTTTTATAAATATTAAAATAACTAAATGTGACGACACTTATTATACAAAAATATTCAAAGATATCTAAAATAACAACAAATAATAAAATTTCTTCATCGGTTGGAAATATGTTAAATAAAAATAATATAACATATAAACTAGGTATCTAACTTTAATGCCTATCCAAAAATCCGGCATTCTTAACAATATGATAAATGTTCTCCCTTGGGATCTTCTCAGCTTCCCTTTCCACCACCTGCATCTCCTTGTTGGTGAACCAGGACTCCTTAGCCAAGCCAGCAGCAATAGTGGGGTTATCGTAGAAGTCTCTAGACTTCAATAGTTCCCTTGGGAGGAGGGCCTCGCTTGCAGCATTACGTTCTACAGCTGGATGTGGCCTGACTGCTGGCCCTGTTTGCTGGACATACTGAATCCCTATTGGCTCTAACGGCTGGGCGAATATGAGGCCTGGTCTGGCCTGGGTTACCGCCAGGATGGCTGCAGTGAGGAGGATGAAGCGCATTTTGGTTCTGAAATGAGAATGATGTGAAGTTAGTACCTGATATCCGTTCTGCCAGCTTGCAATCAGCTCACTAGCAAAGACAAGTGCTATATTCTTTTAATATAAAAGATTATCATATGATCATGAAATTTATTTTCGGTAACATACTAATGAGTTGACAACCAATTCTTATAAAATATTAATCCATTATTACACGGAGAAACGTTACCCAAGTGCGGTTTTATGTATCACGTGCTATAAAATAGTATAACCATAGATCTCAATCGATCGAGATCGATCTCTGTGAGTATAACGATACATTGCATGCCCCGTGCAATAATATACACTTAAGTCCCACGGTCCGACGTATCGTAAGTAATAGTAACCCACGTATCGTAAAATACTACTATTTGAATGCGGATGTTTTTTATAAATATTTATTACTGAGTCCCGGAATGGCCAAAGTGGATTTTAATGTTGCTCGTAACAGAGCTCATTGGGGAAGGGAGAACGATCGGTAACGCGTGATGCCTCCTGTGTTGCAATCGTCCATATGGCTACGATAACCGCTTACCATCAGGCGGACCCTATGCTTGTTTACCAACTTTGTCGTATAAAAAAAGGGAAAACAGCATTGTTAAAGTATAGTTTACAATCCTGGAAACCGGATAGCTCCCTCATGAACACTGGTAAAAATGGCCGAAATCAAATAAGCTCTAATCAAATAAATTCACACATTATAAACAATAACACAGACAATGAGTGTGAAAATAACACCTTTAAACCACAAAATTACACTCCCATGATCAGATCCAACATACATAATTTCACAACTCCACAAATTAAATTCAACCAACAACACTTCGCAACTCTTGCGAGTTAGTCGTCGTTAAAACACAAAAACGCACTTACATTTTAAAACACACACTAATGTCACGGTCAGTATGTCAGACGTCGTAAAAGCGATCGCAGCCACTGCGCGGGCGCACACAACAACGTCAATATATAGCCTCACAGCTGGCAACCTTCTATATGCTTCCGGGACTACCAATCGAGCTTATGTTGGGAATGTACTGTATCTACAAGGATTTTGGATAATTACTAACCACACCTAATGTAATTAATGACTAGGTATAACTTCATTTCCTAAACAAAATTATAGATAGCATTATCATATTCTAGGTATATATTATAGGAGATATTTAGATCTACCTCTGTCGTGGTCGGTACCTGGATGGGTGACCGCCTAGTGGTATTTCAAATCGAGCGTTTCCGTGCTTCGGAAGGCACGTGAAGCCGTTGGTCCCGGTTTTCACTTAATTTGGATAATCGTTAAGCTAGTTGGTTGACCACTAGCCTACCTCCACCGATCCGCAGTGGGCACGCGTGGTGGAGTATCTGCCCATTCTCTCTCACCCTCATTTATGAAAGGAGGCCAGTGCTCAGCAGTCGGACATTATAGGCTGATTATGATGATGATTTTAGGGTCGGCAACGCGCGAGTGATACCCCTGGTGTTGCAAGCGTCCATAGGCTACGGTAACTGCTTACCATGAGGCGGGCCGTATGCTTGTTTGCCACCACAGTGGTATAAAAAAAAAAAAAAAAAAAAATGATGATATTATTTACTCTTTACCTGTATCTTAGTATATCACGAATTGAAAGCTCAAGTTTCTTTGTGCTGATTGAAATATTCTCCGTTATGCAAGCGCTCGTGGTGTAGCATGATTAGCCGTTCTTAATCGATCGGCGAAGTTAAGCTACGTCTGTCGTGGTCGGTACCTGGATGGGTGACCGCCTAGTGGTATTTCAAATCGAGCGTTTCCGTGCTTCGGAAGGCACGTAAAGCCGTTGGTCCCGGTTATCACTTAATTGTGATAGTCGTTAAGCTAGTTGGATGCCTCCTAGGCGGCTTGAAAAATTCCAACAGTAGATTGACCACTAGCCTACCACCACCAATCCGCAGTGGGCACGCGTGGTGGAGTATTGCCCATTCCCTTTCACCCTCATTTGTGAAAGGAAGCCTGTGCTCAGCAGTGGGACATTATAGGCTGATGATGATTGAAATATAATAATATTCAAGTACTCCTCAGGCGGTTATGAATACCTATCAGAGAAAGTTATCCTACCTTCACAGATTCAGTATTAGGTCGTTGATGTAAAACTTGTTTATCTTCTGGCTCGATTACTCTGGACTGAATGAATCCTGATCACCTCTTTTGTTTCCTTGAATTGCATTAAAAAGAAGAAAGCAGTA
This sequence comes from Achlya flavicornis, assembly GCA_947623365.1. Lineage (NCBI taxonomy): Eukaryota > Metazoa > Arthropoda > Insecta > Lepidoptera > Drepanidae > Achlya > Achlya flavicornis. The sequence goes on from OX392488.1 coordinate 8,085,476, forward strand.
TTTCCTTAGTGGGATGAAATAATCTATTGAGTCAAGAAGTCGTTCCCAAAGTATGTACCACAGACATAGATCTATATCTGTGTCTCTACTTTGTCAGAGATCTTTAGATGCTGCTCCCTGCTTCACCAAGCCATTTATTCATTTAAGACTATTATGAAGGTCAAAGCTGCTGATGTTAACCGGGTCTGAAGTCGGCCTTCAACTAAGCAGAAAAGGCAAGAAACTCTTATATTTTTCAATAATTTTTTGGACAATTTTACAGAAATTTATGCAACTTATTCCTTACAATACAAAAGTAAATAAAGTTCACAAAATTTTCGTTATTATAAAAAAAATGTAATGAACTTAATGAACTCATTATCATTTCCAAATACTAACTCAGTATAAACAAAAACATCGTTTAACAACAGCTAGCTATACATAGCACATCAGACACAGAGTTATTTCACCGGATCGCCTTGTTGTGTTGCCTAAGGGCAGAACTCATTTCCGCGCTCACAATTGAGCTTCCGCTCAAATTTAATAAGCAATAACCGCTTATTTCGAGACAATTCCAGGCTTCTAACGATGCTTGATAAGCGTCGTTATTTAGATAGCATATAAACGATTATTATTTGAGGCTCATAAACAATTGTTAAAGGTCCCATAATCTTATGGTGCGTCCATGATACACGAGCCGAGCCACGAACGAACCTACAACGAGCACGATGCGAATCCCTTTGGTCGTGAAAAAACTGACAATCGCGCTCGTTCGAGGCTCGCAAGCCCGTCCACGCTACGCGAATCGTGCTCGCAGTGTGCTCGTTCGTGGCTCGGCTCGTGCTCGGTTCGCCAAGCATGGACGCACCATTAGAATTAAGCCTTAAAGCATTGTAATAAAGTAAAAACAATGTAAGTAATCGAGTCATAAAACTTGTCCTTCCTATGCCGGTGCGTATAGTAAAGGTAGCTAATTATTTAACGTCTGACGGAATATCATGTAATATTAGTGCATTCACAGCAATCTTGAGAATCTGGCTCAAGGTCAACAGACATGTTTAGTACATAACAGTTCAGTACCCCGAGTGTAAAGAATTGACGTTTGTAAACGCTTACTAAATAGTTTGCGTTTACGACACTTCTCTATAGGAATTGGCACAGCGCCTCTAGCGGAATACTCGTGGTACTAATTTCTCCCATACAAATTTTATAGTAAACGCAAACGAATTAGTAAGTATTTATTAACGTCAATTCTTTACACTCTACTGTACTGTAGTTTGAATTTTACTACTATTATAAATAAATTTTGTAAGGATTTGAAGATATGAAGATAGTTGTTGTTACTTTCACGCAAAAACCACTGATGGATTTCGATGAAATTTAGCACATAGAATATGTTCTGGATTAACACATAGGTTACTCTTTAACCCGGGTGAAATCGCGGGATCGAAGCTAGTGTTAGATGATATTTAAAGACAGAAAGTAGAAAAAGTTGGGTCTGTCCTTCTTTCAAGTAGTAACAAAACAACGTATCGTTTTTTTTTTAAGAGTTTGATTATGGGCCGAAGTGTAATTAAGGCTTCTTTTTAGGAAAGAACTTTCATAGCTTTATAAAATGCGGATATCCATTAAAGATAACATCATAGAACTGAAGCTGAAGCTTTCACGACAAAGACGAACTTTGATCATGTTATTATAAACTTTGACTGCCTTTGACGTTGCACAGCCTTTCTTATTTCTTTACATCTTGCGTAAGTTACACTGTCATAAGGGTATTTTACTGTTTTAATTGATAGAAGATTCTCTTATAATTTGAGGCTTCATTTTCTAAATACGCTGTGAAAAATTAAAATATTTATGTATTTTAATTTATAAGTCAAACTTACTAATGTTTAAAGTGTATTTTTACCCGACTGTGCGAAGAAATTTATGGTTGGTGTGATGAAATGTTTTTTTTTTTTTTTATTTCTATAGGTTGACAAACAGGCAGACGGTCCACCTGATGGTAAGTGGTCACCGCCGCCTATGGGCATTTGCAATACCAAGGGGATTGCCGATGTGTTGCCGACCTTGAAGAGCTCTTTTCACGCCCTTTTTGAAGAACCCCATATCGTAGCGCTGAGGGAAAACCGTAATGGGGAGCTCATTCCACATCCTAATGGTCCGCAGTAGGAACGTCCGACTGAACCGTTGTGTGGACGCTCGAGGCGGCTCGAGGATATGAGGATAAACTCCACATCGCCGGCAAGCGATGCGGTGGTAGAAGGGTGATAACGGCACCAGGTCGAAAAGTTCTTCCGAACACTCCCCATTATATAGGTGATAACACTCACAGTGGAAACAAGATACATTTTCTTTACATGAGAAGTTTTGTTTCCCTTGTTGTTTTTGATATACACAAATGTTATAACTAAATAATTCGAAGTGTTTTACCATGCTAATATTGCTGTATTTCATCATTTATTTTTATTGTACCCAAACCTTTTTATGTACAAAGAGCGTGCGACGTGACATGCAAACATATAATATGAGAATGCAGGTCAAACCAAGTACTGTTGTTAAATTACAAAGAATTGTTTGAAATTGTGTGCTACTGCTTAAAATATTCACTGCTTTAACACGACACTTAATACCAATGGGAAACTCGGCAAGAGATGTAGGATAAGGTATAATGGTAATTGAGTTAACTGAAGCTCCAACTAATTCTAGATTATAAGGCAGAGATGGATACAAAAGTCCTGAAATTTAATATCAGAGATATCACCATAAGGGCTCCACACCTTAGTAAACTTTAAACTCATTTATTAAGTTTAAGCTCTGATAAGACACTTAAGAACGTTACAGTTGACTCTACCACCAGAATTGTTGCTGTGTTGTTACTTAAAGATATTCCATACTAATATTATAAATTGGAAATGTTTGTATGTTTTAACGCACTAGTCACCAACCAATTCGATAGATAACCCGTTAATTTAAGAAGTAATCCAAAACCGGTGTTACCGCAGGACTTAGCAAGAATATTTATATTTAAAGATGTATATTGTTGAAAAGAAACAAATTGGTGTGTCCTCACGCTTTCGTGACTTCAATAACAAAATCTTTCGCAATATGGCGCGGTCGGTGATGTTTTAAAATTACTAAAACAACTGTTGGTACATTAGAGGTAAACCATGCACGTATATTTTCATTAAATTTGATGTTATCCTATTTTAGACAACTTTCATAATTTTGCAGTGCAACAAATATATTATTTTATGCGAGATCTTCGTTTCGAGAATACTTTAGCATATCATTTTATAGCATAGCATTTTATTTTATTTTATAATATTATAAATGCGAAAGTGAGTTTGTTTGTTTGTTTGTTTGTTACGCCTTCAAGCCTCAACTACTCAACGGATCATCATGAAATTTGGCATGCAGATGCCTATGGTATAGAAAAAGACATAGGCTACTTTTTATCCCGGGAACGCGGGTGAAACCGCGGGGGACAGCTAGTTTGTTATAAAAATAATAATTGCTCGTCTCGTCTCTCTCCATCATAAAAATCTATCAAAAATATATGTTTTATTAATTTATTTATATAATTATGGGAAACTAACATACAGTTTTTCTTTTAATGAAATTAAAAATATGTATAGATCTACCAATAAGATTCCGCAACTGGAAATTAGTACTTATAGAATATTGGCAGACGGCCTGATTAGTTGATTTACAATGTTTTTTTATAATAGTATTACAGTTCCAATCTTAGTCTCGAGTAAAAGGGATAGAATTTCTTATTGACTCCGAAAACGTTTCAGTATAATTAATTCAGTTCAGTTAAATTATTGACAGACCAGAGTAATATGTGGTAATCTTAGCCATCTCTCGTGTACAATACCAATCGTAAGCTACAGATTGTATCATTTCATCAAACCAACCATAATTTAAAACTTTACAAAATAAACCAATCAATAAAATAAAATAATGGCGTGTTGATATATTTTAGTTATCACATTGTTTCTATTCTATCGATTTTGCGTAACAAAGAGAGCTGACGGTCAAACTATTACCATTACAACCATCTATATATTATGATTACAACGCATTTACATTTAACTGTGAGATTATACTCATTTGTTCTTTCTATAAAATCGCACCACAATTTTCAAATCAAACCGTTTTATGACAAATAAATTGATAAGCAAACAGTAAAACAATGAAATCAATTTCATTCGGTTGAAAATTGAACAAGGAAAATCATTGATCGATGTGTGACATTAGTTGATGATATTGAAATAGTTTATTATGGAAGGGTCAACATGAATGGTAATCTTGTCATAGGTGAGATAAACTCATACAATAATTATGAATCAGATAAAGATAAATATGTAGGATACAATTAAGGGAAGTAGAAGACCAAGAAGTGGATGGATTGTTTGAAAGACAAGAGTATATGCTGATATGACGGATAGCAGCGCCGAATGGAAGACGCGTCCACAATGCACTGGCCCTGAATAATAGAAAACAAGGCAGATAGATGATGCTGATGATGAGTTATTTTAGTTTCAGCTTTAACAATCGTTATACCTTCAACAGAACATTATATACCGGTAAGTTTGACTTCTTCTAATAGTTCTTTGTAATAAATTATATTAGCTAGTCTATTTCTAGCCTCCAGATATGTGTCTGCTAGCCAAGATGTGTAACCATACGTGGGTCTCTGAATGCGGAATCGAAACGAACAGTTCAAGAAAGAGATTATTTCTCGATAACTGTGATATGTATGAATACAATTGCGATTACAAGAATGGTATGTTAGCAGTTATCATAAAATATGCAAAATTGAAAAGTGCTATTGCAAATTTAAACGCTTTGTTATCTTTTTCAGAATACATTAAGATTGAAATCAAAGAATGTCCAACAAATTGTAACAAAATGGGAAATACCGTTGCTTCTACAAACACAAGTCTAGTAAATTCTGAAACTCAATCATCGTCTACAACTTCGGTTACCGCTGAAACAATTGCATCTTCTACTTCGTTCGAACCTACAACGAATTCCACATATTCTACAACCTTGCCAACTAATTCTGATGCATCAATTTCTTTGACGCCAGCAACAACATCTACGTTTCACTCTGGAAAGGACACCGCAACAGTAACTTCAACAGCATCGAATACAACATAAGAACAAACATGATATCTTTTATTAATTTTACTAACAATACAACTAATAGAACCGACAGTCCATGTGTCCGTAATTTTTATTATAGTAGGGGCTAGTTGCCACTTTGCGCTTCCAAAATAGCCAATCAATAGGGTCTAACATTTTAGGTCAACAAGACACGAAGTAAAATGAAAAAGCAAAGATTCTTTCTCAAGTGGCATACCTCTGCCATCCTCTGCTTTGCAGATGACGTGAAATTGATGAAGGAGCATTTCTTTACGAAGTAATATTTAGCAAGAGTTTGCTAAATAAGAGTAAAAAAAATATTTTAGTTATCCAATTTGGTGAATTTTAGTGTGAATCTGAATCCTTCCTTTATCCCAGTATATGGATAACATTCTGCATTTACCTATATATTACGTAATCAAAAGCAATTGGAATACGGTTTACCTTTCAATTTCCATAATAATTACTTATTAAATCGGAAAGAGCAGTTCACTACTATGTTTAAATAGGAAATCTAGGGCAATGTTCATTGAAACTATATCTACTAATACTATAAATATGAGAGTGTATATGGATGTGAGCATGTGAGATGTTTTTTAATCTTTGACGCACAATCTACTGAATGGATTTGGATTAAATTTGGCATAATAGGTCACACAGGACACTTTTTATCCCGGAATAAGGAAATTACTAAAGACAGAATAAATTATTCCCTGCTACCTAAATTATTGTGGATACGCTTGTGCTGGACTATAATCTCACCATGATGAGTGATATGGGGGAAGGTGATAAGCACAAAAAGCCTACAAGGGAACTGGCTTTCAAAGGCCAAAACACACCCATAGGTAAATGTGACAGATCCTTGAATGTTTTAGCCAGCCAGATGGTACTTTGTATCCTAGCACTGTTCATCATTCACCAAAAGCTCAAGTCCATTCTAAAGAACCCATGATGTCCAACATCCGTAAAGTCCTACAAACTTATTCCACCCGGTGGTCAAGATAGGAAGTAACGACTCCACTAAGTTCATTGGTTGTTTGCTCCACCAATAACAGCGACTCTCTCACCGGGCCAGATATGTTTGTGGGACTATACCGCTAACTATCCTCGCTTAGAAGAGCAATAAATAACCACTCATGTCAAACTAGTTCTAACACGTGACACGGTGAAGTTCAACGAGATATAACAAAGGCTGGCAAATATGAATATTGAATAGCGGTAACTGTAATTGGGGGCTTCAATTTCCTGAGGGATTCCGCTGGCACGTGTAACAAGTGTAACAAAATACATTTTGATCATAACACAACATTATTATTTATAGCCTTATAGGCATAGCTTATAGGATGATGAAACATTACAATATTTTTAACACGCTTTTATTAGCCTCTCTTGTATGTATGTAACTATGTAAACAAACCTTCTTCTACTTTAAATATTGAGCTTGCTCTATCTCTATTATGAGAACACAGGTACATTGAGAAGTAGAGATTGAGATCTCTGGAGATATAATGCTTTTCTGTTCATGAGTATTTTCTATCGATTGTGTATCATTTAAACCAATCAAACTTGATGAAATGTTCACGTAAATAATGTCACATGATTGACAATGACAGCCAGGTGACGTTTTTTGCGTGACCATTTAATCAGGGCTGCCAAAAACTTTCGCATTAATGATATTAATATGACAAGTCTCTACAATCGTTTTAACAAAATAGTAAATTTATAGAGATTACAATAAGCAATTTTTTATCAATATTTTAAAATTCGGTGACAGACAATCATAAATGACCCAAGACTCCTATCTATAGTCAAGTTCAAGGGAATATTGACGACAAGGTCATTACGCATCATTTCGTGACAGATCGTGGCAGTCATTAACATCGTCGTATATTAATTGATCTTATGTCAGTGTTCAATAGTTCACATCTAGTGCTTTGTATTGCTGGGTTACTTCCTTATACATTAACGACGCAGAATATTTTTTGTCTTTTTGTGTGGATTAACTTATAATCCTATACAATTAAATGAGCAATTTTTGTATAATGTGTTTTGAGATCGCAAACGGCTACGGCGAAAAATCGATCTTCATTTGCGTTTATTCTGAGTATTTCCGAGTTTTCTAGCAAAACTCGGTCGCCCAGGTACTTTTTTTTATTTGACAATTGTCGTGCCGTGGTGATGGAGTATACTTTCGTTTACTCCATCACCACGGCATATATCTTAGATGGAAACCCAGTCTCAAATATAGTTGCTGAAACACACCATAAAGTTTTTGTTTTGACAGAAGTCTGACTAGCTAGAGTCACCAGTTAGTCCACCTTGAATCCACCTAACGGAGTACCTACCAAATGCCTATGGACATTAGCAATATAAGAATTAATTATTGAAATGTTCATCTGACCTTTACGAGCAACGATGACAACTGATTTTGAAGTGCAACTGACCGAAAACGGTACTACGGTTCATTGCGACTGGTTAACATCTTGAAACATCATTGATCATCATCATTGGTGGTGCTCCACCAAGCGAGTTCTACAAAGTACCCTACAACCATTTTGGTTTCCTTCACCGAAAGCTCAAGCTCATTGTAGGATTTGAACCCACGACCCTCGACACAGCATTCGACGTAACTGAGCTATCATCGCTTAGTCTTAGAACACCCACACTACTTGACCTGAAGAATGCCCTTCCTCTTGAATTATTTCAATATCTAATATTTTTCTAATCGTATCCGATTGCTATTTATGGACCTTAGATTTTTAAACTGCAGTTTATCCTTATCTAATTCGAATTTAATAACCTATTGTACTGTTATGAATTACCATGCAATAAAATTGTCGGCAGAACCACAAAAGGGCTTGAAAGACTTCGCAATCAAATAACGCAACGAGCAATCAAAGTTTACAGTCGTAACTCAAACAACGCCCGATTGCAACATCTAATTCGCAAATAATAATTCGGCATACTTCTTGTTACTTGGCTATCTGCAGATCACGACATAATAGTCTTACCTTGCCATTACCATGCCAACACCAAATAAAGTAGACCTCTTTAAGTGATTCGCCATTTTGAGAGGTATAATTTTGATCCAGAGATATGAAGACCTTTGTAAAATGGCCTTAGTAATTGAAATTGTATTTGGTTTCTTAGTTCAACTGTTCTCAGGCATTATCGGAGTCTTAAATCTAAACACGTGATCCGTTTTGTCAAAACCAGACTGAGTCAATGCCGATCCGGCTTAATTGTCGACAAATTCGTCATAAGTACAGCAATTAATTAACAAAATAGCAATGCTTAGCAAAATCTCAGATAAATTAGCTTTACATACCATTACAGGAATATTTTTTATTAGAACCAGAAAGTTTAATAAAACGTTTTCATTCAGATTTATTTTTGGAAACTGAATTCTTATTCTTGCAGTCGAGTTACTTTATGTCGTTGTGGTTTCCAAACAAAAATGATTTCATTTGGTCACCAATGCTCAACGCGGATTTTCTAGGCCAATGTGTAGTATCTCTTAACAATTTCACCCGATTACCAAAACGTTGTTTTAAAATTTGATAGAAATCTCTTGTTTCACCTTCAGCAGTTGTCTCCCATGTTATTGGTCTGTTACAATCTTTGGGATAATGATTACATGTTATGTTTAAAGGCAATAAAGTATTTTGAGCAGTAGTGGTATCTTCTACATTAGTTTGATTCATTGTTATGGAAGTGCCATTTACTAGACCTGATGTAAATTCGGTTGTTGTTTCCGATCTCTCTGTTATTATTGTTTGAACAAGTTCAGTTGCATTATCAGTACTAATAACTGTTTCAGTGAGAGGTGAAGAATGAATATGAGTAGTAGGAGTTGTCGTGGTCTCAATAATTTGTGGCGTTATATTGCTTTCAGTCAATGTTGTTTCGTCTGCTGTTTCTGTTGTTTGATTTACTTTTATAGTCGATCCTATTGTTTCTGTAGTGGAAGATGTTTCTGAAGTAGAAGATATTTCGGGTGTTGATTTTCTTGAACAGTCATGATCACTCAAATCTTCTTGGCTTTCAGGATAAATTGAAGCTGTACAACTGCTATCAGAAGTACTTTCAGTTGAAATTGTGGTCGATGACGTAGTGGTGCTGTTAGTTGTATTCAATGTTGTTGATAATATTGTAGTTCTTGGCGCGGTTTCAGTTATGGGTTCAACGGTAGATGTTATAATAGGTATCGAAGAAATAGTCGTTTCAGAAATTGCAACCAAGATTGAAGTAGAATCAGTTGTCATGGATGGAGTTGTTGATACAGTAGTTTCAGTAGCATGTGAGGCTATTGAAGATGTTTGAGTTTCAGCAATCATTGGAGTTGTTATTGTAGATGTGGGAGTCGTTATTGTAGAAGTAATATGAGTAGTTTTTGTATGTTCAGTTGCATAGTTGAGTAGTAGTTTTAGATTTCCCGATTTTGTACAATTTTGTGGACATTCCTTGGTATCAATTTTAGTGTAGTCTGAAATAGATAATAAAGAATTAAATTTACCAATTGTGCTTTCAAATTGTACATAATATTCATCAGAACTGCTACCTTTGTAATTATCGCAATTGTATTCATACATATCGCAGTTATCCAGAAATAACCTTGTAGAACTGTTGCCATCTATTCCACATTCAGGTACCCACGTATGATTACAGGACTGTGCTAGCATACACATATCTGGAGGCTGGAAAATAGTCTAGTTTATTATAATATCATTTATAACAAAGAACTAGTGCAAGAACTCAAGCTTACCGGTACATAATGTTGTATTGATGGTATGACGATAGTTACCGCTGAAACTAAAAAAAGCATTAATTATTAATTTTATTATTCTAATGTTTATGTCTCCGAAAATATGTATAACTAGCTTTAGCCCGCGACTTCGTCCGCGTAGATTATTTCTTTTTTCTAGATATGAATCATTGTAACAATATAGAGCTTTGTTCATGGCTATAGCCCGCCACTACGTGTGATATTTGATAAAAGTTCAGGAAGATTGAGAGGATTTTGCACAATTTTGGAGGCCGTATATTTCTAATCAATATGACAGGAGCAGGTACATGCATGAAACGGATTACCCGGCGGATTAAGAGAGTAAAAAAATTGAATAGGATAATTAACCGACTCATCCATATCGACCATGGTGGCAACATTTCATTGATCGCAGCGGGTTGGTCATTTTTGGGAGTCATAATGGGTCTCTCGCGCATAACCACTCTATCGGTTTGTGTTCATATTAACATCAGTCAGTATACATTTCATCTATACCTAACTTGGTATGTGTACCATCTATTTGTGGAAAGTTTATGTTCCCGATTTGAAGAAGAAGACTTGATGCCCACGGGCAACCTTCTACCATCGCAACTCTCGCCATCGACGGGGAGTCCATACTCATATATTGGAACTGAAATGGTTTCTACTGGGCGGTTTCAAAGGAGTTTTCTAGCGCGTAAACTCAGGCTGTGGAATGAGCTCCCGCCATGACGCCAGGGTGTGAAGATATTTCTGTATGGTCGGCAACGCACGAGTGATACATACGGTGACCGCATACCATCAGGCCGGCCGTATGCTTGTTTGACACCTTAGTATTAAATTTAAATAATAATAATAATTTAAAAATTACCCGTAGAAGACAGACAGACAGACGGATCGACACGGGCGGAGATCTATCCAAAAGTTCCTCAACCAGACAGCTGAGAATTTTTCTCGTGGCAGACAGACAGATAGATGGGCGGCAGTAGGCTTCTTAATAACATGATACACGTGTACATTATTTTACTTGAATACAAAATTATGTGAATGAACAGCTTAAATACAAAATTTCATCCCTTGAAGGGGTCAAGGGTTGAAATTATAAAAACGAAAAGTTGCGTTAATTTCCAACCATAAGCCGAGATTATAGTGATTTTTACTCCAAAAATAAGAACTTCAAATACAAAATTTAATCCCCCTTTTCACTCATTAATGGATCAAATTCCAACAACACCGATATTCTTTGCGTTAGTTTCCAAATTTTAATTATATTCCAAGCCTATATAATAAATTTAGTATACTTCCATACACAACTTCATCCCTTATTTACCCCTTCGGGGTCGGAATTATCGAAAACGCTGAGGCACATATAAATTAATTTTCAATCATCAGCCTAAACACAAAATTTGAAGGTCCTAACTTCCAAACTGATGGACTTTCATACAAACTCGCATCCCCTATTTTACCCCCATAGGGGTGTAAATATCCCATATTGAAAAATCCTTCGTTAGTGGTTACCTACACTGTATAATTATAAATTTAGTGATGTTTACTATGGAAATGAAAGATTTTCGTATACAACTTAATCCCCCTTTTCCCTCTTCGGGGGTGGAATTATCACAAACGCTGTGACAACTTTACTTTAATTTTCAATCGTCAGCCTAAACACAAAATTTGAAGATCCTAACTTCAAAACTGACGGACTTGCATACAAACTTTCATCCCTTATTTTACCCCCTAAGGGGTGGAATTTCCGAAAATCCTTCCATAGTGGATGCCTACACCGTATAATAATACATTTCATGACGTTTACTTTGAAATTGAAGGCCTTGCATACCCAACTTCATCCCCCTTTTCCTCCCTTCGGGGGTGGAATTATCACAAACGCTGAGATAACTATACATAAATTTTCAATCGTCAGCCTAAACACAAAATTTGAAGATCCTAACTTCAAAACTGACGGACTTGCATACAAACTGTCATCCCCAATTTTACCCTCTTAAGGGTGGAATTTCCAAAAATCCTTCCTTAGTGGATGCCTCCACTGTATAAGGTATCTGTGTGCAAAATTTCAAATCTCTAGGTCCAGCGGTTTGGGCTGTGCGTTGATATATCAACAATCAGTTTATCATTTTATATATTAAGATTATGCTTTATCTTACCTACGATTAAATATCCTTTCATTTTGAGATAGTTCCATAATACTTAAACTGTTTCATAATCTTAATTCTTTCACATTGATAAATATTGTGTTTTCCAGTCGCCACGATTTACTTTTAGCTTTCCATATAATACATTAACCATAAAAATATGTAGCTTATGTATGTACTAGATTTTAAGATAAACTTCGATTTTATTTTTATTATTCATATTTTCTCTAAGGTGGTTTCACTGACGCATACGCACATTTTCACGAGTGACCTAACAAAGTATTGATAGCATCATAATGATCGAAATTGTAATTTTTAATTTATATTTTTGTCAATACAGTGCAAATTTACTTGTCAAATGATTATATGCATCCGTGAAATTGCGTACCGATTTTTACACATTTATTAAACCAACTACGTTTGATTGATATCAGCATTTGGGCGCGTTGAATCACATAAAATGTTCTTCATATTTTGTTTTTCTTTATTACAGAATAGTTTCTACATATATGTATGTCCTATGCACAGCTAAGGAAGAACTCGAGTGAAATATTATCACCTTGGCGGATGCTTTGGTCAATAGAAAGGAAATAAACACAGAGAAATAAAGAAAATGGTTTTATTTTCAAATATTGGAAACTCATAAATAATACATACTTCGAAGGCGCCTTTTAAAAAGTTCTGATAGGAAGAGCTAAAACTGACTAAATTTTAAAACAATATTATTCTATGAAGTCAGAATCAGACCTTTTCTGGGTATCGACCGATTTTGTTATGGAAGCAGTTCCTTTCACTACTTTAATCATCATTTTACAATTTTTCATGACGGAAATTCTCTGTAAAATAACTATATCGACTTTTGGTGTGGTTCTTGTAAATCGTGTAGGTGTTGTTTGAGCTCGCCGTGAAGGTTTTTGCACAGGTTTTTGTATGAGAGATGTACACGATTGACAACTTTTTCTAGTTGATTTTAGTTTCCTCCCAGGTTTAGGAGTATATCGCCTTTTTCCATTCCTTAAATGCATTGGGATAGTTGCTTTGGATGTCGGTGCAAAGACCATTCTTCTTCTATCATCCCTCATGACCTGATAGTTGCCTAGCCTAAGATATTTAGGTGGAGGTAACGTTGGGCACTGCATACCACCGAAACAATCTGTATAGTTTGTTATTTCATATTCTGAAATAATAAATAATTGTAATGTTATTCATATGTTTTTTTTTTTTTTTTTTTATACAACTTAGTCGGTAAACAAGCATACGGCCCACCTGATGGTAAGCGGTTACCGTAGCCATATTGACGCTTGCAACACACGAAGCATCGCTCACGCGTTACCGACCTTTCCCCCCGCCCCTATGAGCCCTGGCGACCTTACTCACGCGCAGGAACACAACTTTACACAACATAAAGTTATTTGGCTGCGGTATTCTGTAAGGTGGAGGTACTTCCCCAGTCGAGCTGCTCTTATGTATTACCTATGTGATTTTCTAGGCTGATCTTCATGGACTTAGAATATGAAGTAGAATTAATTCTACTAGCTATTCTTCTACTGCTAGCAATTCTGTGCTACCAGAAAGAATTCTGTGATCTCCTACGCAAAATAATGTCATATTCCTTCCTGCGCGTGAGTGAGGTAGCTACTGCTCATTGGGGAGAGTCGGTAAAGCGTGAGTGATGTCCCGTGTCTTGCAAGTGTCCATATGGCTACGGCAATCGCTTACCATCAGGCGAGCCGTACGCTTGTTTACTGTTTTAATCTTTTCGATCATTTTATAATAAACGTGTTAAGGAGATGTATACTCACTTCTATTATAATCGCAATTATACTCAAAAATATCACATTCGTCTATGAACAGCCTCTTGTTCTTAATATCCTCTACACCACACTCTGATATCCAAGTGTGGTTGCAGATATCTGCTAATAAGCAGTAACTGAGTGGCTGAAAATAGCGACATTGAAATTATTACGTATTTCTTTTATAAGATTTTCAAGTAGCCAAAAAGGTTAGGGAATGAGGCAACAAAATTTCATACCGGAATAAAATGTTGTATCGAAGGTATAAAAATCACAGCTGAAACTGAAATAAAAACATAATTATGCTAAAACTAGTAAAAAATCCTTTTAAGAACTGTTAAACTATCAGAGGCTCTACCGCGTAACTTTGGGGGTAATCGTAACGAACACTATTAATTAATTTCATCCAATCGGGGCCCACGAATGGTCATCGTCGCGTCATACCGCGTGCGCGTCATTGGATGAAATAATTAATGGTTTTCGTTACGATTACCACCAAAGCTACGCGGTAGAGCCCCAGGGTCCGGTCGGGGATATCTTTTATTTAGATTTACCAACTGTCCCCCGCGGTTACACCCGCGTTCCCGGGCTAAAAAGATCCTATAATACTCGGGGATAATGTAGCTTCCTATAAGTGAAAGAATTTTGCGAATCCAACTGGTAGTTCTAGAGATTAGCTCGTTTAAATAAACAAAAAACACACATATTAGTAGTAGTATAGATAGGTTCAAAGATGATACTTGCCTATAAGTAAATATACAACATTATATTTTTGTTCCATTATGAAACATATTTGCCTTTCACGTTTACATCTTTATTTCAAAGCATTTAATTTTTATTTATATGAATAAAACATTTTACTTAACTATACAAACTTTATATTGTTTGACTGTAGCTTGCAACCACTTATTTTATTATTATTTGAAGTTGCGTTATTTTATATAGTTTTTTTATTAGTTCCTGTACAGTCGCGGACTAAAAATGTTTAGAAGCTTACGGTCTATAATCGCTTGCACATTTCTGTTTCATAAGGTTGACCGGAAATAAAATAACTATTGATAGACGTGAATTGTATTTCACATTACAAACAATTTAAAGAGGTGTTAAACTAAGTATTGAGTTTGAATGACAAATATCACAATATTAGAGAATATAAGAGAAAATTATCTAATTCATAGTGCCCGCATCAAAATCCGTTGCGTGGCTTAGAAGGAGTTAGAGGACAAACAGACAGACAGACGCGGAAAGCGACTTAACTTTATACTATAGTGATTTGTAGAGAAAATATTTTTAGTAGAAAGTCGGATGGGATAGGATTTCAGACGCTCAACCTTCAGAGCCCATCCCACTCACCTGTATATAAAGTTGGAGCTCCGGGCCTAAAACAACGATCGCAATTCATTTGAACGTACAATTCTGAAATACACTCAGGCACACAGACTTTACAGTAAATAAAAGACCACAGAGAGAAACAATGAATTTTTATTCGAACACAGATAATTAAATAAAACCGACCAAGTGCGAGTCAGACTCGCGCACCGAGGGTTCCGTACAAACCTGTAGGTAAATGGTAGTCTAGATCTGAGTATTTGATATGAATTTCATTTTATGACGTATTAAAAAAAAAAAAAATAGATCTCGTTCAAACCAATTTTCGGTGGAAGTTTGCATGGTAATTTTTTTTTTATTTATTATTTATTTGGGATAACAAACAATTTTACAATAACGCATAAACAAAAAAACAGATAGTAAACAAAAGAGTAATTGTATAACCACCACCGTTATCCACGAAAATATGCTACTTAATAATGGCACTACATTTTAAAACTAATGAATTAGAAAGTACCTACGTGATAAACGTCGAACAACACCAACAAAAGAAGAAAAAATAATAATTTTAGAAGACACATGTAAAGTTTACAATAACCTATTGTAAACTTTACATGTGTCTTCTAAAATTATTATTTTTTCTTCTTTTGTTGGTGTTGTTCGACGTTTATCACGTAGGTACTTTCTAATTCATTAGTTTTAAAATGTAGTGCCATTATTAAGTAGCATATTTTCGTGGATAACGGTGGTACCTATAACCATAGTACCGTAAAAAATAAATAAAAGTATAATCGTTATACATATTCAAAATTATGTCTACATATCTGCGAGCCTCTCACCGACTCTTTTTTTATATTGTGAATGTGATAATATAAACAAATCAACACCTGTGAAATATTCGTTATAAGAATGCATTATTCTACGAAGAGGTGCACGCTCACCCGCTATGGTACGACAACGTTTGGGAGCAAACAAACACTGCGAGTGTGTTTCACGTATACGCTGTGAACGGCTGGGGGTACGTAAATATATTTGGTTAATGAGTTGATTACAATCAAACCCATCATGACATATTTTGTATAAAACAATCTGATCTAAAAGCAATCTTCTCGTTTTTAGTGATGACATGGCAAATTTAGCTAAAAGTGACTGATACGAGGACCTAGCATGATAACATTTGTAATTTACTGTGCGGAGATATTTACGCTGTACCGATTCAAGCTGCTCACAGTATTTCTCAAAATGTGGATTCCAAATAACTGTAGCATACTCTAATTGACATCTTATCAACGACTTAAATAGAAGTAGATAAGTAGCAGGGCGCTTAAATGGAGTACATGTTCTCATAACGAAACCATATAATTGAAATGCTTTATTAGTAATGTAATTGACGTGAGTATCAAAGTGTAATTTCGAGTCTATAAGTACCCCAAGATCCCTTATGAGAGATACTTTTTCTAACGGTGTTTTACAAAGAGAATAGGTGAAATTAATTACGTTGTTCTTTTTAGTAAAAGTGATAGATTTACATTTAGGTAGACTAAGCTGCAGTTTATTAACAGTACAATAGCTAGAGAGACGATCAAGATCCTCTTGGAGTGCTTCGCAATCGCTTATAGTGTTTATGCCGAGATAAATTTTAAGATCGTCAGCGTAGAGAATGAAGCGGGCATTTTTAAAACATACATAGATATCGTTTATAAATATCGCAAAAAGTAATGGGCCCAAAATTGAACCTTGGGGCACGCCCGAAGAGACATTGATTGTATTAGATGCGAAGCCATTTATCACAACCTTCTGAGTTCTATTCCTGACATAAGAGGAAAACCAACGAAGTAAGTTCCCGCGAATACCATTGAACGCAATTTTTTTAAGAAGTATGGTATGATCCACCTTATCAAAAGCCTTACAAAAGTCAGTGTAGACTGAGTCAACCTGCACGCGATCGTCCATACTCTCGAATAAAAAAGATGTATAAAGTAAGAGATTAGTAACGGTTGATCTATTCCTAACAAAACCGTGTTGTTCAGGGATTATAACATTATGTAGACTCGGATAAATAATTTTGTGTACTAGTCTCTCAAGTACTTTTGACAAGGTGGAAAGCAAGGATATGGGACGATAGTTAGTGACATCATTTTTGGCACCACTTTTATAAACTGGTAATGTAGGTACATTATATATGTTTTTTTTAGTTTTATCATTCTTTTATTTTAGAAGGTCCACACATTTTACCACTTTGGAAGTATCTCTCGCACAAACCATTCAGTTTAGAAAAAAATGATATTAGAAACTTCAATATCATTTTTGAAAACCTATACATAGACCCCACACTAATGGGTTTGATGGAAAAAAAATATTTGAGTTTCATTTCTAAGTAAGTGGGAACCCCCAAAATTTTTTGTATTTTTTTTCTATTTTTGTGTGAAAATCTTAATGCGGTTCGCAGAATACATCTACATACCAAGTTTCGACAGTATAATTCTTATAGTTTCGGAAAAAAGTGGCTGTTACATACGGACGGACAGACAGACAGACAGACATGACAAATCCATAAGGGTTCCGTTTTTTGCCATTTGGCTACGGAACCCTAAAAAGTTAACTTGGTCATATAAAGCATCTCGTTTAGTTAACTGTCCGCATGTCAAGGCTGTACCGTGGCCTCATATGCATAATGTTAGACGCAAGTAAACATTGCACAACGCGTTCATTCAACAAATTATTACCATGGGTTCCTCTCGAGTACGTGACATTATAAAAAGGTCTGATGTAGTATAAACCTCTTCGGTAACTTTAAAATATTTTATCCATGTTCATGATGAAAATCACTTTTCTTTCACGTGGTTATAGTCCCACAAACTTATCTGGCCCGGTGATAGAGGCGCTGTTGGTGGAGCAAACAACCAATGGCGATTAACAGGCAGACTGAGATTTCAAACTGACGTCGTTAATTCCTCTTTTGGCCACCGGGCCAGATAAGTTTGTGGGACTATAAATATTTTTGTTCAATTTTAAAACAAATTCAACGTTAATTTTGATCAAATAAATAATTGATCTTAACCAACATCGGCTTGTTCATCTTGTGATTATAGGTGATCACCGCTCTTCTGCCTAAGGACATTTGCAATTCCAGTTATCTATATATATAAAATGCTTTGTCCTGAATGACTGACTGACAATCAACGCACAGCCTAAACCGCTGATCGTAGAGAGCTGAAACTTGGAGGGTGTGTTCTTTGTATCACGTAGGCATCAGATAAGAAAGGATTTTCCGAAATTCTACCCCTAAGGGGGTGAAATACGGGGGCAAAGTTTGTATGGGACAACGTGATTCCTAGGTCCGATCTACTTCAAATTTTGCATAAACATTCTTTAACAGAATTGATGGAAGATGTGTTTCATATTTTATTGAAACTCATCGCCAAACGGGGCTAAAAAGGGGTAGAAAGTTATTTTAGGGGTGATTTGCATCGAAGTTGATATCAATACTCCTTAGTACTTTTGATTTAAATATTTTTTTTTATTTTGACACATGTTTGAAATCTCAATCCGATTTTCACAGATTACAGAATAAGGCAGATGGAGCGAACGGAACACGGGAGTGAGGCCAAAAAAGCAAATATAAATTGAAAAACACATACCTGGTATTCGCTTTTGGATTTGTATTTGCTTTGTTTAAAAAACTTTATTTAACGAAAAACACTTTCTTTTTAATAAATTAGCACACAGCAGCTTCTAAACATAGCAAATATAAATACAAAAGCGAATACCAGGTATGTGTTTTTCAATTTGTACCTAATTGCATTTTTTGGCCTCACTCCCGTGTTTCGCGCGCTCTATCTGCCTTTTGTTCAGGAATCAGTCATGCTCTTTAAAATTGGAATGTCAAATATAAAAGAATATTTAAATCGGATTTGAATACGAAATTTGTTTGGAAGTTAATTTCCTCGGACTTTTTGGCGGGAACTTGGAGAGTGACGTTGCGTTTTCATTTTTATATTCATAAAGTTTTATTGCATATTATCGGTGGTATTTTATCCAATAATGATCAATCCATGTGCACCAGTGAAGTGAAATGAAATGAATTATGTGTATCGTGTCTTTTCAAAAGTCCGTGAAGAGTTTTAGTACATGACCACCACTGTAGTATAACATGACTTTTATGGACGGTGACTGACTGCATGACGACTATGTGAAAGTGATTTATTGTGATTAGAACTTATATAATATAACTGGAAATTGGCAAAATATACACCCGTGTGACGCCAATGAAAAAACAAAGTTCATTTTCTCTATTTCAGTAGAATATTTTGATTGAAGTTAATTTTATTTCATTCTCATTTGTTGTTATAATAATAATTAAATAAGATTCTTTAAGTTCGATTTTTTAGTGTAGGTATAGAGATATATAGTAGGTAGGTTTTTAGTTTTAATTGTAAAAATATCTGTGTTTGATTTGTTGTGTCTAATAATCAGTGGCGTGCATTAGTTTTCGAAGGAGAAAATTCAAACCGTACGCGGGTGAAACCGCGGGGGTCTGCTAGTTATATTTATATAATGAATAAAGATAGAAACAATGTAAAATGGTGCGTCCATGCTACGCGAATCGAGCACGAGCCGAGCCACGAACGAAACTACAACGAGACTACAACGAGCACGATGCGAATCATTTTGTACGTGAAAAAACTGACAATCGCGCTCGTCCACGCTACGCGAATCGTGCTCGCAGTGTGCTCGTTCGAGGCTCTGCTCGTGCTCGGTTCGTCGCACGTCGCACCATTATGTTTGCATATACGCACATAGGTACAAAACGTATTATGTAAATAGGTATAATAGATTCATTAATAACAAACCGGAACTAGGCCGGAAGGAAATGAGTGCAATGGTCGTGCGCAGTCAATGTCAACGCAAGGTAAGCAGGTTTGTTTCTCGACTGTATCAGTGCAAGTAATTCAAGTTAAAGTGATGATTTAATTAGTCATATAGGTTTAGTAATAGATTTAGCCCTTACTTACAGCATTGAAATATAAGTTACTGTGTTGAATTTATTTATTAAAGCTAGCGAGTTGTCAAATCCCCATTCACACTTCACTCTCTCACATCCTCTTTACAGTTTAGCAGACTTTATTTGGCCTTCCCTTTTTACGCCATCCCTGCGATTAAGATTAGTCTTCAGGGCCTTTCTGGTTCATCATCCTATAATGTACCATAGTTAAGCACAGGCCTCCTTTAAAAATGAGGGTGAAAGGGAATGAGCAGTTACTCCACCACGTATGCCCATTGTGTATTGGTGGAGGTATTCCGAGGTATGCTAGTGGTCAGCCTACTATTGGAGTTTACAAGCCAACCAACTAGCTTAAAAACTATCACAATTTAGTGTTAGCTGGAACAGCTTTACGTGCCTTCCGAAGCACGGAACCTTTTTGATACACGATGATACACGAAAGTCTGGATCATCGTTTTGAAATATTAACCAATAGAATTAAAGAAAAGTTTCTATTAATTATGTAGGTAGATCCTCAGGACTTCCTCTTTCCTCATAACATGTTTGTAGTAAATTAGTAATAGACCATCAAACAAAATACTATACATTTAATTTTTACATCATATCAAATCTCGGTAACCTTTGTAAACCACGTAGGTGTTCTACTTAATGCCAGCAGTTCATGACATTAATGTTCATTTAGAAGTCTAATCAAATTAGGTATAATTTTACTTTAATTATTAAGAAAATAATATTTGATGAATATTTCACCCGAAGCACCAATTTGAACTTTTGTGCATCGCTATATTGGTATTTAGCATTGAATCAAATTAAATCTATCAAATAACGTCCGGTCGATGGAGCAGGCGAGTGGACGCGTCTTGGCAAGCGTAAAGTAGGACGCCTTTCAGGCCAATGAGCCAACGACCTCATAAGGTAGCCGGACTAGGCTGCATGCAGGCAAACGCGCTTTCGGAGAATAACTAAAAGCCAATGATAATGGATATAGGATGATTTTGTCCCGGAACTTTACACGGATTCAATGCTAGTTTATGATATCTCTACAACGGAGGTGTGAGTGTAAGGAAACATATAGTGGAAAGCCTGAATTACTAATTATTAATTAACAACTGCAAAACCTGGACCATCGGCGTCAGGTTGTTTGACGATATTCTACAGATTGTTCCACGGAAAATGCGATAAAGAACTCCATAATCTTGTCCCTCCATCCCCGTACTTCTATCGGACCACTAGGCGTCGAGGGGGTCTCCATCGCTTCGACATCGACTTTCCGTGTTGCCGTACCAAGCGTTTCGCTTCTTCTTACCTTATACACACGGCCAAGTTGTGGAATGCTCTCCCGTACAACGTGTTTCCAGACACTTATAACATGGGTCTGGACTTGGGTCTATTCAAGGCCAGAGTGAACAGGCATCTTATGGGTACGCGCGGTCCACCCTAGACTACATCTTCGCTTACCATCAGACGGGATTGCAGTCAAGCGCAATCGCCTTTCTTGGTCTTGGCTTTGTGTTTTTACCACGTCGCCGCGTCGTCCGACCAAAAAAAATATTTGTTGAAAATAATAAAATAATAATAAATAAATGATAATAATAACAGCAAACATTAGATTGCCATTAGCTAATTAGACGGCGCGATGTTATGTCCATACCTAATACCAACCAACAACTGACATAAAAATTGCATATTATTAATTAATTTCAACGAACAAGGGATTTATTTGTCTACAGCTTTCAGGAAGATTCACTTGGTATTACAATTTATTTCCATGAACTAGTTAGCTTTAAAGGATGAATTGAATAGTTTTAATAAAAAAATACAAGTATTTAGCCAAGATCCTTATACTTACAAACAAAGAGTAATTTCCTCATGACGTAGCAGATTATATTAGATTAAACTTCAAAAGTGGTATGTACTTTTCAGAGCCTTGCGTGAAACTTACATTTAAGTAGATAGATAACATAGAAAAGTTAACCCTCCCGCTGCTGGGATTCGATGTAGGTACCATCCCACGCTATATTCATTTCATATTCATTAAAATATGAATAGGTATATCTTGAAATTATTGAACGATGAATAATAATCTTAGTCTGAATATTTGAATAACTTAATTAAACATTACGACCTTATTCAACGAACAATAATGTATGAAAAATTCTACTAAGATATTGTAAATAACACCCACGCTCCATGGTATAATATTGTTTTGCTTATTAAATGAAACAAAGAAAGTATAATAATATTATTAATTAAAGGTTCTGCAGAGTCCTACGGTTTGATAAAGGTAGATAAGAAATAGTATTTCTTTTTACAGGATTAATACCAATTAGGGCAAATACAGTCGCCGATGCTAACATATCCCACTCATTACGTAACACCCACGTAGCGACTCGAATTGATTTTTGTTAGCGTCCAACTGTCACTGCACGCATGCGCCAATAACACCACGCACACACCCTCCAACTTAACCAACACTCACTCACACCCGCCTTTATATCACACGGTGCAATATGAACTCTATGCTCCGAAAATACGGTTCAATTTTTAAACATTGTGATATATGGTATTTTTAGAAAATACATTCCTATATTACGGCGTATACAGGCGCGC
Source organism: Achlya flavicornis (assembly GCA_947623365.1). Lineage (NCBI taxonomy): Eukaryota > Metazoa > Arthropoda > Insecta > Lepidoptera > Drepanidae > Achlya > Achlya flavicornis. Next base: position 8,108,261 of record OX392488.1, read on the forward strand.
CCTCTTTCATACAATTGGGGAAACAGCGGCGTAAGGTTTCGGTCCCATCTATATTTTCTGAAATATTCACATTTTACAGCACTGTTTCGGCTTATCTTTACACTAGTACGTACGTGGTATCGAGTGTGTGTTCATATAAAGCGTAGTGATCATATAATCCCCATAGTATTTAAAAAGTGTGACTAAAAATAGATCATTTCCCGATATACTGGCAGGGAAATCTAGTGAGAGCTTTTCATTCATAAAATACATTCATTTAGTGTCAGTCGGTGAAGTTAAACAGTTCTGAGACGCGAAATTTATAACTGTTGGTGAATGAACTATATAAATTGCCGTCTCAGAATCTAGAGTGACCGCAAATCGATAAAGGAGTTGATACCAATTGAGGAGTTTTCATCACTGCTAAAGAAAACTTGATCGAGAAAATGTAAGTTGCTTACATATTAAACAATATATTTTCATTGAAAAGCGAATGTAATTTTGAAATAATGTTATAAAAATAATGGCAACAGCTGTTTTGCTTGTATGACTCATTGAGAAGGTCTTATCGATCCGTACCTAGGCGAAACTGTGAAACGTTTCGACAACTGATTAAACTTGCTGTAGGTACTTATTTATTTGTATTATATCGAACAAATTTTGCCAAAAAAAACTTACCAAAATTATTTCCAATTTCGAAATGCGTATTTGTAGTTTCTAACTAATGAATTCAATATGTACCAAATTCCTCATAGCAGTGACCACTCAATTTTACGCGGACAGTTATTTGTTCTAGCTACGGATTACTGACTGCCTTTTGAATTATGAGGTCATGACCTTTATAACATTTTGTTACACTGTTGCAAAAACAATAATTTTAAGAATTCTTTGGAAGAGAGGATCTCAAAACATGAACCCAACTTGGAAGACAATTTTTTTTTGTTTTTGCAGATTGTTGTTACTAGATTTCTAGTAACACTCGAATATTTTTTTTACAAGCAATCAATGTAATTGGGGTTTTTATGGTCGTTGTTTATCGCCTGTTTTATATTGTTTTGGTTCCTTCCATATGACTTGAATAGAAATTCAAGTGTTACTGGGTGTTTTGCTTATCATCATTAGACTCATTCATCAGTTAATCATCATCACCCTCTCCTGCCCTTAGAGTGTCTCTCTTAGACTCTAGAATAGACGTACTTTCAAAGCACACACAAATAATAATTAAAAATGTGAATAAGTCACTTTTTGCGCGATTGTTGATAATCATTACAAAAATACTGTTACATAATAAACGGATAGTGATAAATAAATATCAGTAATATAATCGTGAAATTACTGAATAAAAACACATTATTTATAATATCAATTGAACTCAAACTTTTGGTCACCAACCTAAATTAGATTAGATCAATAATACATTTGCTAGTAACGTAATTTAGATACCTACTTCCTACGAAATAATATAAAATACACCTACATGTATGTACTACTTACCTATTTAACATTTAGATTATTGTACACGCCGAGGGTGGGTTACGTACTTCTAGCTAGGTGCCTAGGTTTATGCCTAGCTTAGCTGCCAAAAAAAAACTTTATTTTTCCTTTTTAGACAAAGGTGATACATATTTTTGTGCAAAAGTTAATTAGACACCAACTATTCCACACACATTTGTTTCTTTTTTTTTTCAATGGGCTTGCGTTTGGCCTCTTGGGGACCTTTTCACTCCGGCCTTGAAAGTCCCTAGATTGTAAGAAGTCCTTAGAAAATAATCTCATTGTGCTGAAACAAAGTTCACAATGGGAATCTCATTTTTTTTACATAATTATCTTAAAAATAATCAGAGTTTTGGTACGTAATTCTCGTGACAATATTCTTATAATTAAGGTCATTATGTTATAATTATTCTTTGTATATGTAGGTATTTATTCGTGTTCTTGACACACCTCAAAGCTTTGTGTTTGCAGCGATTTTATTTTTTGAGGAATTTTATGTTCCATCATTTGGTCCATCACAATTCATATCTCATTTTCAGAGAGGTAGAGCGTAGCGTTTATTATTCGCTCAAAGAGCAGCTCGACTGGGGAAGTACCTCCACCTTACAGAAATTCAGAGATTAGTAGGAAATATGAACCACCCAAAATATCCTTACCATATCCTTTTGGGATAACCTGCGCTTATGAGATCCTTTAATATACGCAGATTATACTTAAAACAGCTGGGGCAGCTGTTTGCCATGTTTGGTACACAATATTTTGCCTAACACAAGTCTCCTGCCTCCTGACATTGATCCTTTTTTTAATAGCCTTCCAAAATGTGCCCACACAAAAACAAAAACAGTTTTTTTGTAAAAGTGCAACTAAACTATAATATTATAATGATAAGAGTGTCCAAACGGGTGGTAGAGTCAGTAACATGTTTGTGCCATCTCAGGGGCTAAAGTGAATAAATTACTTTTGATTTTAATCAAACGAGCTTCTCAAGTAAATTTCGATCGATATTATAGAGTAGAGTAGAGAGACGCCTGGTAGAGATCACTTTTAGTGATAAGGCCGCCCATTGTAGCACTTTCATTATTATTTTTAAGTTTTGTTTGAATTTGTTTCTTTTCTTTTTGGTATGACAATAAAGTATTATCTATCTATCTATCTATCTATACGAGTCACTTCATTCGAACATATAATTACAACAACTTTATCGACTAATAAGCTGAAAGTATATAGAGGGTAATTTACTTGAAAAATCCCTTGTGCGTCATGCCTTTGGCGTCATCTTCACCCTGTCACATTGCATTTAGCTCTTTATGTGGCGATGAATATCTTGGGTATTTTAATAATATGGGGTGGGTACCTCCCAAGCATAGATGACATGACGCGGTTAGTATTTCAGCAGACAACGTTTAAAACATCGAACAAGTTTTTATTTATTTGACGAATTGGCACAATAGTGTTAGAATTTGTTTTACACATCATACAAATATTATTAAATACTTTTTTTTGTTTTAATTGCTTGGAACCTTTGGAAAAATAAGTAATTAGTCAGATCATAAAAAAAATATAAAAATAGCAAGTTCACTGAGTATTTGGCCGGTTCTACTCAGTCAAATGCTGTCTTCCGAGCCAATGGTGTGACATGCAGGCTTATGAACTAATTACACGTGGTATTATTGTTCTTAGTTCTTATTGTATGATATAAAGATTTTCCCTAGCAATAATATGATGCACACCTGGATGATCGATGTTGATTGTTCGGTGTCGAATAACAAAATATTTGTTGCAGCGGCTCTCGGTTGGTTTGAGGGTAGTTGAACATTTAGTTTTTTCTAACTACCGTACACATAGGACACAAGCGAGAGCTACATTTGGCGAAAACTATGCAAATCAAACAGGTCGTCATAAGTACTTCTAGGGCCTAATCTGAATAAATGGCTAGAATACCTAAGTCTATTCTAAATATGTTGAATCCCATTTTATCCCTTACCCATACATAAGAGCAATCTGCCCGATACAATGTAAAACCAATATTGTACTTGAAAGGACTTTAAAATTAAATACAATTACAATTCAAAACACGATTACCCACCCTTTTTTTTTTTTTTTTTTTTTTTTTTTTTTTTTTTTTTTTTTTTTTTTTTTTTTTTACGTGGGGAAATCCTCATGGATACCCGGGCACTCCGGGGGGAGCGGCCGGGTTATGTCAGACTCCTACTGACTAAAACCCCACGGTGTTCCTACATGTCGCTGCCGGCTGGATATACGGGGGCGCCGAAGCATTCGTCCGCGTATCCAGCAGCGACGGCCTGATCGGAGGCCTCCTCTTCGTCGACGGCAGAGACCGGAGCTCTTGTCTCCGCCGTCTCCTCCTGAGTAGCGTGCGGAAACACACGCTCCACTACTCGGGCCCGATGTTGATGGGCGGAAGACTCCCCCGAGTCCGCCACCCTTGGGCCAATGTTGGGGGGAAGGTGGCTCAAAAAAGCCGCCCTCCGACGCCCGGTTCTCCTGCGGCGGATAGCCAGGGTGGTAGTGTCCTCCCTGTCACGTTCCGCCGCCTCCTTTGCAAGCATAACTCGCTCGCAAAAGGAGTGGAGTGCGTCCCACGATCTCTCACTGTCAACCACAGCGCGAACCACGCTCGGCAGCGAGAGATCAGTCCCCACTTCGGCGCAGAGCTCGCTGCGCTCGCTTGCCCAGGCTGGGCACACCTCCAGCGTGTGCTGGGCATCCTCCTCGAGGCACCCGTCACAGTGGTGGCACTCGGCGGTCGGCTCCCTCCCGGCAATCCGACACAGATACCTCCCGAAACAGCCGTGTCCCGAGAGGATCTGCGTCAACCGGAAGGTCAACACGCCGTGCCTCCGCTCCAGCCACTCATCGAGCACTGGACGGATGGCCTCAATGGTCCTGTGGCCCGCACTAGGGTGCTCCAGCCTGGACTTCCACTCTAGGATCGCGAGCGTGCGCAAGTGCGCCCTGCTCCCCTCCACCTCACGTGGTGCCGGTCTCTCGCCCTGGGCCAGCGCCTCCTTGCGCCAGAAATAAACTGACGCGAGGGCTCTCGCCTCGAGGTCCCATGGCAAGCAACCGGCCAGCACACACGCCGCTTCGCAGGAGATCGTGCGATATCCCCGTATTGCCCTGATAGCCACCACCCTCTGCGGTCTCCGCAGGAGGGCGATATTGCGGCTATTCAGGGCCTCCGCCCATACGGGAGCTCCGTACGTCACCATTGATCGCACGATCCCCAGGTACAGCCGCCTACAAAGGGCACCCGGCTCGCCAGTGTTCGGTAGCAGCCGCCCGAGAGCAGCCGCCGTGCCCATCACCCTTGGCACCAGGCGCCCGAAGTGGGCTGTGAAATCCCACCGACCATCGAGGACGAGACCTAAGTATCTCATCGTCAACCCAACGTCTATGCGGACTCCACTCACGACGATATGAGCATCCCGAGGTGGCGCGTGCCGAGGCCCGTGAAAACACAGGGCCTCAGACTTGCTAAGGGCCACTTCCAAGCCCAACCGTCGTATCCGGCCCACAAATTGCGCCACTCCAGCGGTGGCGCGGTAGGCGGCTGTACTATACCTCGTGCCGCGGGCGCTGACCAGGGTATCGTCGGCGTAACACGTTACGTCGACACCCTGGATACACGGTACCCGCAGCACCCAGTCGTACCCGATGTTCCACAGGAGCGGACCCAGAACCGAACCCTGTGGAACACCGCACGACATTTCCCTTCGGCCCCAGCCCTCTCGGCCAGGGTAGACCACCGACCTTTCGGACAGGTAAGCCCCGATAACACGGCGCAGGTACAGGGGCACTCCATGATACCGGAGCGCCTCCAGTATGCAGCTCCAAGGGAGGGAGTTGAAAGCATTGGCGATGTCGAGTGACACAGCCAAAACAACCCCGCCCCGGGCCACCACCTCCTGACGATTACCCACCCTACCATTACCCATATACACTGTAATGCGGGCTTTACAACCCAAAAATAGATGCTAACTAAGATACCCAAAACTTTATACGATGTCAACCTTAAATAATTATATTCGAACTAAAACCTAAAAAAATATTGGATATAGGACATATGAACTAGGGAATGCAAACCGGTTTCACCGAAAATCGAAAAACCGGTTATTCGGTACGGTTTTGACCAAACAAAAAAACCGGTTTTACATAGCACCAAAACCGGTTTTTCGATTATTTTCGGTTTTTCTTTCAATGTTTGGAAAAACTAATAAAGGAAGATTTGTAAACTGAGTGCAATGCAGGGAGTATTTTTGTGATGGACTGAAGTGTGTTGATGTGTATTGTGTTGAGCTGGTAAGAAAATAACTTATAATAATGATTGTTTTATGATAGATATAAAATACGTATTTTTTTTTTTTACAAATTAGGCATTAAACAAGCGTACGGCCCGCCTAATGATAACCAGTTACCGTAGCCTATGGACGCTTGCAACATAACGGTTATCACTCGCACGTTGCCAACCCTCAAACATTTTGAAGCGGTGAGCCCATTCCACAGCCTGAGCGTTCGCGATAGGAAGCTTCTTTGAAACCACACTGTACCACACCACATTTTGGTTCCAATGTGTGAGGATGGACTCTCCATCGGTGACTACGATGGTAGAAGGTGAAACAATTCTTCAGAACACTGTCCGTTGCAAAAGCGGTAGAACACACATAAAAAGGCAGTCTCTCCTCAGACTAAGGGGCTTTGAAACACTTGTGAGCTCGGGATCGTCGACAATTATAACAGCACTTCGCTGAACTGATTCTTAATACCAAAGCTGGTATCCAGGTGCCCACAGAAGATAGCATCACTCCATTTGGGCCGGACTTGCGACTTATATAGTTGCAGTCTTTATCTCGATAAGAAGTACTACTTCGCTATATTAATCACACCGAGTTTTTTGGATACCTTGTAGATAATTTTGGAACAGAACGTCGCTACAAATATTAACGCGAAAGATCACAATGCTTTTCGTGATGTTGAGGGACATGTTCTAGAAATGAGGAATCACAGAAAATAGACTTTTCGCAACTGTGAATGCGCAGGCTTGCGTGTGACTTAGTGTAGTTTAGTCGATCCCAATCGGAGTCACTAGTTTGTGTACTCACGATTTAAGACAAGTCCTTCGCGCCTTTCCTCCAATACGAACGAGGGATATTTGCACGGCTCGTGTAATGAGCGTCCCCTGTAATTTCATCTGCATAGCAATGAATACTAGCAATTGAGAGTATATCATTAATATGCTGGAGGAACAGTGTTGGGGATAATCCAGAGCCTTGCGGGACGCCAGCATTAATGTCATGCGATCGTTGGTGTTATTTTTTACCCATCTGCACGACAACAATTTATCTAAGTAAAACATTCGTATACTAATAATCACGGTTTTGTGTACACGCAAGTTGCTGTGCCATTACAATATGATATGTTCATAATATTATGTGTGAAATTAATATTATAACGTACGAAACATAATTCAATAAATGTACATAAAGTCATCATATCTCATAGCAATTAAAAACCAAGCGAACGGAAAGGAAAGGAACCGTGTAGTCTATATAAACGAGTCTCTGATGAAGATGAACTACAGAGTTAAATAAACTATTATTTCCATCAATTTGATGAAAAAGAGATTGATGGATTGTGTGAAAGATGATATTGGTAAGAAAGGAGTGAATGTTGGTATAACGGATAGAAGAGAGGAATGGAAAAAGCGTACATATAGCGCCGACCCCAAATGATTGGGAACAAGGCACTTTTATACTCACTTCATTAACTTTAACTGACTATAATTCCTGTTTGCGATTTTTTAATCTTAGGCACGGTTATTATCTATAATTTGAGCTATAGAAATAACGTGAAAAAAAAACCGAGCGAACATTAAAAAAACCGGTTTTAAAACCGGTTAACCGGTTTTACCTCTCAATAACCGAAAAAAAAACCGGTTTTCATTTTGCCACGGTTTTGCATTCCCTAATATGAACTAAAAATAATTTATAATATACCGGGTGTTGTTCTGCATTTGTGCCATATTTAAGGAGGTTGATATTTACCTTGTGTAGAACACTATTCAATTATAAAATAATACTCGTAAAATTACATTATTATTTATAAAGTTTTGTAAAACTAAAAATCCCCACGTGTTTGACTATGTTTTATAAAGATTTTTAAGATATACGTTGGTGACCGCTGCTCAGCGGCCCGGTTTCTCCCTTCGCCCCCGGATCGCAGACCTATTCTGTGCAGTTATGAAGTCTTATTCTGATTTGACGTTAAGGCGGGGTTCTCCCAAAACCGGAGTATTGGTTCTCATTTATTTAGTAAATAGCAGTGATTAAAATTTTGAAAAAAATATATGTTATTTTACACTATATAAGCTTCCTATTTCGGCCTTTCGATACACGATTACGAGCACTTTGCTGCATCGAATTAAATCGCAAAGACAGGTCTAAATGGTCTAATGGTTCTCATTTCATTTGAGTTATATACGTTTTTGGGTAATGAAACTTATACCATAAAAAAGTACATGAAATATGCATTATATGACGGCCCTCATATTTTGAATTATGTAAAATTCCATCCTCCTAATTCAAAAAACAGGTTTTTTTCAAACGCTGTTCGCGCTACAACTCCCTCGCCGTGTCCCTCAGTCCCCAAAGAGAATATAACGCTACGCTAAGAAGAGGCGGGACTCCCTAAGAACTGAATGAACTGAATGGAATTTATTTAAGCTGCATTTTTAGGCAACGACACTGTCAAGAGTCATTTCACTGTCAAAAGTACCTAATACCAACGTAACAGAGCAAACGGAGAAAATAGTGGTGTTGGCAAGTATGGGGTTGTTTTATCGATATCGATAAAATGTATGACGTCAGCGCATGCTTGCACACCTGACAGTATTTTTATTAGATTTAAAAGGGCAATTGAAATGAAAAACATACATTTATCATCACACCTCTTTTATTACATATTACACAATAACATTAACACAAAAAAAAAATATTTGTATTGTATAAAGAAATCTAATATATTTTCTAAACAAAACTGAATTTTATTGTTAGTAAATATTTTTAAACAAATATTGTTCTTAAGGTTCAAATTGGTACGAATTGTCAACAGTTTGATAGATATTTTGAGAATAGAGGAACTAAGAAAACTCTTCATTGAAGTATGTACCAACACTATGGATTTATGATTTATTATCAATTAAACATGAAAGTATGTCAAAAATCAACATATAGATATAAAGTATAGACTCACTTATTGAGTATTTAAATTGTGTTCACAATATTCTTAAGACTACATAATGTATTATTCTTTGAGATCTTGTGTTTGGCACTAGTAAATAAAAGTAAATAAATACCTAATATAATACACACAATATCTAATAATATTTTGTTCGCCAGTAAGTTCATAAAAACATAGGTTATCCGACAGTATAACAATTCTTACCGACCGAATATTTTTTTTTATAATCACTGCTATTGAATTTTTTTGTCGAAATAGTACCTTTTTCGAAGTAATTTGCTGGTTGCTTGAACTTTTTTCATATACCTTGAAGCATAAAAACCAAGGCATGGTCAGCCGTTTCGTTTATCCTACCTTCTTCATCTCCAAAATCTACGTAACCATCAACTTTGTCGGAAACAATATTATAAATTAGTCTTCTTTTAAGTGCTATTTCATTAAACATTAGAACGCATATTTTGTTTACTTCTATTAATTTTTCTCCTTCTTTTTTTAAATGAGCCATTACGGAAGGGTATACACCTGGATTCATCCCAACGTTTTGCAATTTTTTTTGTCGTGATCTCTGACTTGGCATTGTGAACAGATAGTTCAAATATCTATATACTTTTGGAGATTTTTTGTAGATGGCAAGAGCTATACTTTTGTCTGATTTTGTCCGCCTTTTAACATGCGCTTTCCAGCCTTGATTTCTAATTGTCGCGTGTATTAGGTTTTATAATACTGGTGAATTTATTTTGTCAATCTGTGCCACTATTTTTTGAAGGATATTAACACTACAGGATATTAATTTTAATTTTACTTTTTTTCTATTTTCTTTACTAGTTTTTTCTTCCGAGGTGAAGTTTTGATGCGTCTGAAACATATGAAATATGGATAATAACAGGTATGCTACTGCATATTTGTGATTATTAAAATTAAAAAGAACCTTACCAAGATTGGGTGATGTTTTACTTTCTTTTACTGGTACAGATATTAGAGTCGATGTTGAAGATACTGTAATTAAAATCAATTTTAAAACAAGACTGGCAAGAAACTTACGGCTATGTCACACGGAGGGAAAGAAAGAAATTGGTGATTATAAATGTGAATGAAAGTGAGATAAGTTAAAAATAAAAAAATACCTATATCATAAGGAGGCACAGTTTTTTTTAAGTATTATTTAGTACAAAATGTAGATGATAGGTATGATGATATGGAAATTGCTCAACTAAATCGTCTGATAATGTTTCCATACGAATGCCCACTGATAGTATAGCCCTGACATTTGTACACAATATTATTTACACATTATATCAACATACCATCTCTTAAGTCAACTTTTCTTGCGGTTGAAATCTTTGTGTTGAAAGTAATCACCACAAACATATTTTAAATGGTGCAATTTCTCAATTGAAGCACAGGCCAGATCCTCGTTACCAATTATTTTCACCCAATGTCTGCAATTGTAAAAAAAAATGTAATGATACTAACCTTAATTACTGAGAGCAATCAGTGAAATCAGTAAAAAGTTCAATATGGCGGAAACATTTTTAAATTTGGATATAAGATTCATGTTATGTGGTCCAAGGATCTCTCAAATACCTACAACTACACACTGCGTTCGTAGTTTGGCGATTATAATAGATAAAATTAATATAAGACTTAAGTACAAGTTATTATGAAATAAAGTAAAAAAATGAAAATATCATACTCATTGTCACAAAAATACCAGCTGTTACTAAACAACAGATATTTGGAACTGCTATTTTCGAATAACTGTAACATTGATAACAGGTCTCAAAACTATCGACAAATCACCGGTCAGCACTAGTAGACAACATTGAAATTACGTATATTTAAGTTTATAACATATGTTTATACTTATAAACCTTTTATTAACAAATAACATGCTTACCGGGTTTCATCCAAGGGAAGTCGTGCCGTAAATTTTCTTTTTTCTTTAACATTCCCACGTACTCCACATATCTCACATTTTCTAAAAGACCGGACCGGTGGCATTTTGAATGCAAATGATTTAGTGACCAAAGATAATTGGCGACTTTGTAACTCACTATTATCCTTCCACTCACGGAAAATACGAATTATCACCAAACTGAAATTTTTAAACTCCAACAAATTAACAATAAATGACAACAATGGAGCCGCTTCAAATATTGTCAAAAAAGACAAAGAGTAGGAAAGCATTGAGAGAGAGAGATGGCAGTATACACCATAAATTGCTGCTTCAATTCCATACATCAAACCATCTGTTCCTACTTGCGTCAGACTGTCAGTCCCGAGCGGAACGTGTTGGAGGTCGGACGTATGCCAGTTTTTTCTAGATATACACCACCCCCTGAGTGACGACTCAGGGATAGTCAACATTTGCCTAGACAGTCGTATTTATAATATTATTCATCATGAAAATAAAATATTTAAATTTTTTGTATCAAGTTGTTCATTTGTCTTCATTTGATAACTAATTACATTTCAATTGTTATCGAACATAAAATATGGCTTCATTACAAAAATCTAAAAAAATAAATTACTCTCTGATAAGTGAAGGTGATGAAGAATCGGTATCATTAAACTCTTATTATAAACTGATATATACATATAGGCTTATTCTTGTACATGTGCATGGTAGGCATTCATTATCATGAATTTTTCAGACGCAGACAAAGCTGTCTGCTGTCTCTTTTTAGGCGGTGATAGAATGTCTAAAAAACTAAAAACTCAACAATACACCGATACATCGAAAAAAGAACATTCAATAACGACAACCGCCAGTATCTAAATGAACAAAAAAAAAATGAAAATTAATTACCTTGTATTAAAAGACCCAAATGTTTAGAGCTTCTGCCTTATTGCCCAGTATTGCTTAGTATTATACAAAGAATTGCACAATCAGTTATATTTTATTCTTAGATCTCAAAACATGGCATATAAAATCTGAAAACTCTGTGCAATATTTAGTTTTACGTGTTTAGCATATGCGTACAATTTTAGCACGACATTTTAGTAGTTTTAGATTTTGCACGAAACAGAATATTTTATTTGGTCTAGCAACATGACCATAGTACAAAAAGTGCCACAGTATACAATTGTGACAGTATGACTATTCCATTTCATAAGTATTATCTAAATTATCTAAACTCTGTATATTACATAATAATTTCCTAAAATCCCTTATTATACTAATATTATAAAGCGGAAGTTTGTTTTGTTTGTTTAAATATGGCCGCGCGCCGCTCCAAGATGGCGGATACATTTTCTTTTCAATTTTGAATTTGTGAAATTTTGAAAAAGTGTCCGCCTTGTTGAACTTTTTAGATAATGGTCCGATTGCTGTCAAAATCGATATTTGAGAGTCATGGGGGTCACAAAACAAGAATCTTTTCTCAAAATTTTGAAAAGTGTCCGCCATTTTGAACTTTTTAGTTACTTGTCCGATTGCTCTCAAAATCGATATCTGAGAGACCGTGTGGTCACAAAACAAGAATCTTTTCTCAAAATTTTGAAAAAGTGTCGGCCATGTTGAACTTTTTAGTTACTTGTCCGATTGCTCTCAAAATCGATATCTGAGAGACCTTGGGGTCACAAAACAAGAATCTTTTCTCAAAATTTTGAAAAAGTGTCCGCCATTTTGAACTTTTTAGGTAATGGTCCGATTGCTCTCAAAATCGATATCTGAGAGACCTGGGGGTCACAAAACAAGAATCTTTTATCAAAATTTTGAAAAAGTGTCCGCCATGTTGAACTTTTTAGATAATGGTCCGATTGCTCTCAAAATCGATATATAAGAGACCGTGGGGTCACAAAACAAGAATCTTTTCTCAAAATTTTGATCCGCCATGTTGAACTTTTTAGTTACTTGTCCGATTGCTCTCAAAATCGATATATGAGAGACCGTGGGGTCACAAAACAAGAATCTTTTATCAAAATTTTGAAAAAGTGTCCGCCATGTTGAAATTTTTAGATAATGGTCCGATTGCTGTCAAAATCGATATTTGAGAGTCCTGGGGGTCACAAAACAAGAATCTTTTATCAAAATTTTGAAAAAGTTTCCGCCATTTTGAACTTTTTAGATAATGGTCCGATTGCTGTCAAAATCGATATTTGAGAGTCCTGGGGGTCACAAAACAAGAATCTTTTCTCAAAATTTTGAAAAAGTGTCCTCCATGTTGAACTTTTTAGATAATGGTCCGATTGCGCTCAAAATCGATATCTGAGAGACCTTGGGGTCACAAAACAAGAATCTTTTATCAAAATTTTGAAAAAGTGTTCGCCATGTTGAACATTTTAGATAATGGTCCGATTGCTGTCAAAATCGATATTTGAGAGTCCTTGGGGTCACAAAACAAGAATCTTTTCTCAAAATTTTGAAAAAGTGTCCACCATGTTGAACTTTTTAGATAATGGTCCGATTGCTCTCAAAATCGATATCTAAAAGACCTTGGGGTCACAAAACAAGAATCTTTTCTCAAAATTTTGAAAAAGTGTCCGCCATTTTGATCTTTTTAGGTAATGGTCCGATTGCTGTCAAAATCGATATTTGAGACTCATGGGGGTCACAAAACAAGAATCTTTTATCAAAATTTTGAAAAAGTGTCCGCCATTTTGAACTTTTTAGATAATGGTCCGATTGCTGTCAAAATCGATATTTGAGAGTCCTGGGGGTCACAAAACAAGAATCTTTTCTCAAAATTTTGAAAAAGTGTCCTCCATGTTGAACTTTTTAGATAATGGTCCGATTGCGCTCAAAATCGATATCTGAGAGACCTTGGGGTCACAAAACAAGAATCTTTTATCAAAATTTTGAAAAAGTGTCCACCATGTTGAACTTTTTAGTTACTTGTCTGATTGCTCTCAAAATCGATATCTGAGAGACCTTGGGGTCACAAAACAAGAATCTTTTCTCAACATTTTTAAAAAGTGTCCGCCATGTTGAACTTTTTAGATAGTGGTCCGATTGCGCTTAAAATCGATATCTGAGAGTCCTGGGGGTCACAAAACAAGAATCTTTTCTCAAAATTTTGAAAAAGTGTCCGCCATGTTGAACTTTTTAGTTACTTGTCCGATTACTCTCAAAATCGATATCTGAGAGACCTTGGGGTCACAAAACAAGAATCTGTTCTCAAAATTTTGAAAAAGTGTCCGCCATGTTGAACTTTTTAGGTAATGGTCCGATTGCTGTCAAAATCGATATTTGAGAGTCCTGGGGGTCACAAAACAAGAATCTTTTCTCAAAATTTTTAAAAAGTGTCCGCCATGTTGAACTTTTTAGATAATGGTCCGATTGCGCTCAAAATCGATATCTGAGAGACCTTGGGGGTCACATAACAAGAATCTTTTCTCAAAATTTTGAGAAAGTGTCCGCCATGTTGAACTTTTTAGATAATGGTCCGATAATAAATGAACTTACCAGCTGCATAAATAGGTGCATAGTTGAAGGAAGTTTTCCCGATAGTCTTAAAATTGCCAAAGTAACTCCAATATACAAATCTGGAACCAAATCTGACCCTGGTAACTATCGCCCTATTTCAGTTCTTCCCATATTTTCAAAAATCTTTGAAAGAGTACTTTATTCTCGACTTGAAAAATTTCTAGTCTCAAAAAACTTTATATATGAAAAACAATATGGTTTTAGACCAAAATCTAACACTCTTTCGGCAACTATAGATCTCGTCACGAAAATAAAACTGAATATTGATAAGAAGCAAATAGTACTAGGTGTATTCATTGATCTAAAAAAAGCTTTCGATACAGTCAGTCATAGTTTGTTGCTAAAAAAGCTACTCGACATTGGTATCACTGGAGTTGCACATGACATCTTAAAATCTTACTTGTCTAATCGCTCCCAAGTTGTTAAAATAGGTCAGGAGCAGAGTGGTCCTGAAATGATAACATACGGTGTACCCCAGGGATCAATCCTAGGACCACTACTGTTCCTGATTTACATAAATAATATCCATAAAATTGGTTTAAAGGTTGATATAACATTATATGCTGATGATACCAGTTTATTCTATTATGGTGACTCAATCAATGCTATCATAACCGAAGCACAAAATGATTTAAATCTGTTGAACGTATGGCTTCAGTGCAACCTTTTAACGATTAATATTTCTAAAACAAATTATATATTATTCACTTCAAAAAATAAGAAAATACCGAATTATTCACCTCTAACAATTAATCACCAGACTATCAATAAAGTAGATCACGAAAGATATCTTGGACTAATTTTAGACCGCTACATGACATGGAAGCCTCATCTTCACAAAATTAAAACAAAACTAGCCACTCTCATGGGTACCTTACGAGGCATTACTCGATGTCTCCCGCGCCAAGTACGCTACACTATATACAATACTCTCATAAAACCACACATTGATTATTTGATAGAAGTATGGGGTACAGCTGCAAAAACAAATTTAGACACAATTCAAATAGCTCAAAATAAATTAATAAAAATATTATTTAACTATGACTTTCTCACACCTACAAACAAAGTATACTCAGCTACTGGAATAATGAATATTTCACAGAGCTATTTATATCATAATTGTATATTAGTTCGGAAAATATTGAATAAAGACATACACATACAAATAAGCTTCACGAAAAAACATCAAATGTACAAAAATCGGTTAAGAAATGCAAATGATATAAAACTACATACCCCACGAACAAATTACGGCAAAAAAAGTATTATGTACGAGGGAGCACAAATATATAACAAACTTCCAAAAGATATCAAAGAAGCCAAATCAATGACAACTTACAAACGACTACTTAAATACCATATCCTAAACAAAACAAACACATTACAATGATACGACGATACATGCCACTTCCAGTAACGACTTGCTGTATCTCATAATAAAAAACAAATGGTCGAACGAACTCTTGAGGTAATCTTTTGCCGAATACCCACCTTGGTTTTGTATAAATTTTAATGATAGTCATGTATGCTTTGCCCAACATTATCTACATTTTATTATTACTGTAATTTCTCATTTAAGTGAAGTTAATTCTTTTGGGAAATAAAGTTATCTCAAACCTTATTGCGCTCAAAATCGATATCTGAGAGACCTTGGGGTCACAAAACAAGAATCTTTTCTCAAAATTTTGAAAAAGTGTCTGCCATGTTGAACTTTTTAGATAATGGTCCGATTGCTGTCAAAATCGATATTGAGAGTCCTGGGGGCCACAAAACAATAATCTTTTCCCAAAATTTTGAAAAAGTATCCGCCATGTTGAACTTTTTAGTTACTTGTCCGATGGTTTTAGGAGGTATGGTGGATTAGGAGGTAGGATTATTCGGCATATTTTTCAGGCCTGGGAGTGCTCACACGATGCTATTGGTATCTTCTGTGATCTCTCCAAGGCATTTGATTGCGTAGATCACCAAACGCTAGCTCTGAAACTTAAGTTATACGGAATTCGCGGAGTGGCCCTCGATCTTGTGGTTTCCTATCTTTCAGGGCGCCAACAAAAAGTAGGAATCAATGGTAGTGTGTCATCCGGCTCCTTAGTCAAATTAGGCGTACCTCAAGGCTTGATTTTAGGCCCATTTCTGTTTCTAGTTTATATAAATGACCTACCTTATATGGTGAAAGAACTATCAGATATCGTTTTGTTTGCAGATGATACGTCTCTGATATTTAAAGTAGATAGAAAAGACAAAGACCTTTTAAAAGTTAACCACGCTCCGAAGACTGTCTCAATGGTTTGCTGCCAACAATCTTATGTTAAACTCTAAAAAAACAAAATGTATAAGATTTTCATTACCAAATTTACCAAAAGTTGATACCAGTGTTATTGTGGATGGTAATAAACTTAATGTAGTAGATAAGACTGTTTTTCTTGGTCTGACCATAGACTGTAGATTGCAGTGGGGTGCTCACCTGGAAGCCTTAGGTGGTAAACTGAGCTCCGCTGCTTTCGCAGTCAGCAAAATAAGGCAACTGACGGACATTAATACAGCCAGATTCATTTATTTTGCATATTTTCATAGTCTTATGTCTTACGGCCTTTTGCTGTGGGGCTCTGCCGCACCCTTGGAATCAATTTTTGTATTACAAAAAAGGGCAATTCGCGCCATCTACTGTTTGGGTTCTCGCGAGTCTCTGCGAAATGTATTTCCGGATATTAATATATTAACTTTGCCCTCTCAGTATATTTTTGAAAATATTATGTATGTTCGCAAGAACATTAATTTGTTTCCAGTCAATAGTGACTATCATGATAGAAACACTAGAAACAAAGACAAAATAACTGTGCCTAGATTTATATTAGCTAAAGTAAATAAGTCCTTTCTTGGGAATTGTATCCAATTTTACAATAAAATTCCTCATAGCGTGACCAGTATGTCCTTTTTTAAATTTAAGGAACTTATCAAAAAGCGGCTGTTGAGTAGGGCCTATTATAAAGTGTCTCATTATATTGACGACAAGGATGTATGGAAGTAGCTTCTCTCTGCACCTGCCTCACTGAGCAGCTAGTTCAAGGTCCATTTTAATTCAAAGTATGCTATTATTATTATAAGTTATGTTTTTTAGGTTACAGATTATTACTTATTGTAATTAAATTAATTCAATTCAATGTTATTTATTTTGATATAAATGCATCGATATATTATGTCTGTCTAATTGTAATATTTTCTATTTTGTGATATTTAGTCTAATCTTGTCAATAGTCACAGTGGTAACAAATTGTGTGTTCAGTGTTTCCCTTTAGTTATTTTTTATTTCTAAGGCAGACTTAAGTGAGTCATGCTCACTTAAAGGCCTTTGCTTGCGGCGGCGTCGTGTGACGGGTCGCTCACTTCCCTCCAATATGGTGAGGAGGGCGATGGCTGCCACACGCGTCATACTTGTGAACAGGTGCTGCTTGTGGGGACTGGTCTGCTTAAGTTAGCTATTTATTTACTTATTAAATATTTATTCAGTCTTCTTTGTAATTTTGTCGCCACGCCGGGGCACGCAATTGTTTTCAGTGCGATTAGAATGTAAATATTATGTAATGAATCTAAGCTTGTTTTGAAAAGAGTAATTGCTGAGTTTATTGCCGGCTCTTCTCAGCAAATGCAACCTTCCGAACCGGTATTAGTTTTTGTGGTTCGGAGTAAAAATAGGGATTGTGGTGATCTCCTCCATCTAACACTCACTGGCCGACTTAGACCGAGCTATTAGCTAGATGGATGAGCGGTAGCAGCTAGCCGCTTGTGAGCCGAGCGGTGTATAGATTTCAGAGTAATACTGACCTAAATCTACTAGATATTAAATGAAAATGTTTAGTTAAACATCAACTATTATAAATTATGACTAAAATTCGAAAAATCCGAATTTTATTATCAATATTCGGATTTATAATAGGCCCCTAAAATCCGGATTTTTCAGTTATTTTCGAATTTCGAAGTATCCGGATTGCAATCCCTAGGCGGGACTATCCCGCTTTCAGGTTGTCTGCCCCACTGTCACCAGTGAGAGCAAAAATGTCCCGCTTTCGCAAACAGAACAAACGATAACATAATTTGCGGTACGCGTCGAATGAGTTATTTTTTCTGTTATGAATAAAATATATTCAAGAGACAAATCGCAGCAAGTGTGGCAGTAGTTACTGAAACCCTTTTTGATTACCAACATTAACAAATCTGTTAATGAGCTCCATTCCTACTTGAAAACTAGACCCGATATTTTGAAACTGATTTGTTCTATCGACAAATTCGAAACATCACACGGACGTTAGAAGTCATGTCACTACAGTTTAGTAACATAGCTAATCATCATATCAGCCCATGGATGTCCACTGCTGAACTTAGCTAATATGTTTTGTATTACTTACGTAACCATACATCCCGCTTTGGGCGGGACAGTCCCGCTTTCAGGCCCCGGTGAGGGAATAATGTCTCGTTTTCAAAAACTTTGGTTATTTTCAATAGCTTAGGTGCCTAGATAGGTTCGGTTCGAAGAAGATTTTCCACTAATTAATAAAATATTTACAAAAAGACCAGTCGCAGCATTGAAAGATTGAAAGTAATTTTGATTATCAAATTAACAAATCATGTAAAGAAATAATGAGGTCCGTTCGTACTTTACTTAAAAACTAGACCCGAATTGACCCGTTATTTTGAAACTCATTTTTTCTGCATACAACCGCTTAGACGTTAGAATTCAGAAATCATGTCACTAACATATAATAAATAAGTACTTATAACGTGAAAATAAAGAAATAGTTCTTAATTTTCCAAAATAATTTAGTAAAATCACTTTTTTTTTTATAATTCAGCAGGCTTCCCGCTCAACGAAAAAAAATATATGGTCACGTTATGCATGAATGCAATTTGACCGGACACGCAGCGTTTTTTAAAAAGTTTACGCATATCATAATATTGTAAAGTACGAAATCCAGGTGGGGGCAGCTGAATATGGACAAGATAAATATTATGTCTAATGTTCATATTCCGCCAATACAGGTGATTGTTGGGAACACTATTCTCGAAGTTGTTTACCTAGGATAAATTGTCTAACTACATCGAGGAAATATAGTAGTAATGATAATGAGAGTAGTAATAATGAACAATCAAATTCCGAAACTCGTCAGTGATTTGTCACTGAATTTGAACAGTAAGCACCAATCACTGCATCGAGTGTTTTTGACTTGGCCAATCAGAGTGCATGCGTGCTTGACTTAGCCAATCAGAGCACGTTGTCGATGGTGGGAAATTGGCGGAATATATTTCAACCAAAATGAACGTCATTGCGCTTCTTTGGGTTAATTGTTCGATGTCTAACTAGGAAGGTCCAACTTCGGTAAAGAGGTCAATCGAAGAATCCAACTCGGCTTGGCAGCGTTCGGGAAGCTACGGCATATCTTCACGTCCAGAATACCTCAGAGTCTGAAGACAAAGGTCTTCAATCAGGTCGTGTTACCAGTTATGACACACGAAACAGACACGTGGTATTTTACTGCTGGCCGCATAAATAATCTCAGAGTCTCTCAGCGAGCTATGGAACGAGCTATGCTCGGAATTTCTCTACGTGACAGAGTCCGAAACGAAGACAAAAATTACCGATATAGCTCGTGGAGTTAGCAAGCTGAAGTGGCAATGGGCAGGCCACATCGCTCGAAGAATAGATGTCCGATGGGGAAGGAAGGTTCTTAAGTGGCGATCACGTAGTGGAAAGCGCCGAGCGGGACGACCTCCCCCCAGGTGGACCGACGAGCTGATCAGAGTCGCTGGGTGTCACTGGATGCAAGCGGCCCAAAACCGTTCCAGGTGGAAGTTAATGGGGAAGGCCTATGTTCAGCAGTGGACATCGTAAGGCTGATATGATGATGTGAAAGGGAACTAGTTTGAAAATTCCACCAGGCGAAATCAGAAAAAGTTCATAATGTAGATATTGTTTGTCACAGGAACATTTTAATTTATTTAATATAAAGTATTTTTACTTTTTAAAAAGTATTTCAAAAATATTTTAAATAGGTTTTTTAAATATTTTAAATACTCATAACATTGCTATGTATATTAACTAATTTTTAATCATATTACATTGTTTTGTTCCCAAAACCAACATTTACATTTATCATTGGTATAACCACAGACATTAATATCTAAATAGATACCGCCTGTCGTTCAATCTGTATGGAAACCAAGCGTGTAACTTTTTTACCACCTACTGTGACGTTACACAAGCGTTTTAGTGATGAATAACCCGTCCGCGCGAAACCGATTTACTCCGACTCGTCCGCCTATATACCGACTTATTAGGTTCTTTTTAGCAGAATAAGTAGGTAAAATATACGTTTTTTTATATACTTAATCAATCTTAAGTCGAATAACTTAATCATCAGATCAGAGTAGTCAAGATCCGAAGAATCAAACGAGTCCAAAAAAGTTTGCGTCGTTTTATCACAAGGTTCAAATTTACGAGTACTTTCAATATTTCTACGAGTACCTTCTCTCTATAGCGTATAGTCCCGCTAACTTTGTGTGAAGTTAGCAGTGCCGGCTTATTTCAGGAACTATGTTCGAGGAACAAAAATATAAGTTTTAGTTAAAAAAATATTTTTAATTCAAGCTTTTTTTGGTGACTGTACATTTTGTTGATTGAACATGCATTGTCTTCTAATATACCAAATATCAAGTCAATCCGACCACTGGAAGTAGGTGAAATTCGACTTGCAAGATTTGATTTGATTTGTATGAACATACATACATACATACATTGCAAGTTAATAAAAAGATTGTAAAAAAAGGCCCACTAGGCGGTCACCCGTCTAGAACTCTGGATACCGTCCACACCGGTAATTACTTAACTTTGTTGATTGATGAAGAACGGCTAATCAAGCTACATCGCTTCAACAAATAAAATAAACAAACAAATATTCCTACAGTCTTTCCATTCACAATATTATATTAGTATTGCAATAAAACCAAATTGATACCTAGAACCTTAATTATTATCTAAATACGTAAGTATCTACTGCTTTATTTTCTGTACTGTGGCAAAATAAAATCGGACGCCATAATGGAATTTCAAATGGTGCGCCGCGGTGAATTTTGGCGCGAATAGCTGCATCGTGCGTAGATGAATACGTAGCGCGCTCAAATGGCGGGGTACGAGGTAGCGTAAAATACCTACAGCTCGTCGGAGAACCTCGCCTTAATCACAAATCATCAATAATCGTTTACTTATCAAGCCCAGAATTAATTACCTATTTTATAATAACTAAATAAATCATTTACTATTGGTTCTATAAATATGGCACGAATGCAAAACAACATCCTGTATATTGATCCTGTTCCATAAACGATTTTATATCCTTTAACAAAAGTTCTATAGTGTGTACCTCAAGTTTTGGACTGTTCCGGCGGGTACGAATTATCCTAAGGCGCTGCACAAACGTGTGTCTTGTGTCGGACATCGGACACAGACGCCGCAGGTTGTTACTTCTGGTCACTGGTAACCGTAATTGCAGTGTCCGGTGGCGGCGAAGTCACCGCTTGTTGTCAGTCAGTTTCAGTACAATTGTAAGGATTTTTTTTATGTTGCTTGTGTCTTCAACTGACGACTTTTAGTTTCCAGTTACCGACACCGAACACGTTCGTTCACGTTCACGTTGATCGTCAACGAGTATGTGTAAAGTGGAAGCAACTAGACACGAATCTGCGCAGGGAATGGCTGATTTCATACTGGAAAAAATAAAGGAAAGAAAGTACGAATATACATATACTATGTCTAAACCCCAAAAGGCTTTAGACACTAAGTTATGCCAGTTAAAAATATGCATGACAATCGTAAACTGAGTTCTCAGTCTACGATGGCAATAAATACTTACCTTAGTATACAAGTTGTTTTTTTTTCCATTCAGCATTTTTATTATTTGTTGTTATAGCGGAAATAGAAATACATATTCCGTGAAAATTTCAAGCCTAACTATTACGGTGTTGCTTTTTTAACTTTATTAGAGCGTAAATTTTTAGGTTATATTCAAATTCGTAAAGGTCCTAATAATAATAGATACAGCCCACTGACAGACAGACGGACGGACAGCTTATGAATAGGGTCCCGTTTGGCACCCTTTGGGTATGGAACCCTTAAAAAAGGCGTGATTTGTAATATTTTGTGTATTTTCTATTGTAAATAATGTTACAAAACTCAACATCGGTACATTCAACAAACACAGTAAGTTGTAATTCCATCAAAGTGCCTATAAACAAATGATTAATTATATACAAACAGCTTTTGTGACACGGCCTTTATACAACTTCTAAATATACAAATATGGCCGTTCGTGAAGTATTTGCTGAATGGAGTCCCTTTTCAGAGTTTTCCTTTAAAATCGACTCTACCAAGACACGTTTTGAGATACAATATGAATAAAATATCGTTTGATTGATTTTATATTGCAGATTAGATTAGATAATTTGCTCTTCAAAAAATCAAAATCAAAAAGTCATTTAATCAGTTTAGGCCCTGGTAAGGCACTTATGAACGTTACATACAGTTGAATTTACCACCGGTTCGAAATACACTTAATACTCTTAAAAATATACCTTACCTATACTTAAATTTCACTTAGTTTAGCTAATTCTGCTACTGGCCAATTGGATCAAAAAACAGAAATTTGTGATATTTGTAAATAATTATATAATAATAAATTTATTTATTAACTAAAGTTACAGATTCTAATTACTTGATCACTAAAATATATACAGGTAATGGTAAAAACAAAGGTAAAATTTTAAATTATATTACAGAATGAGTGTTGACGACCAATACAAGCCTTGATCTAGACTAGACCAACAACTTAATTGTCCCATACTTGGCTTAGCAAATTTATGTATTATGGTGTTTATACCTAATAAGTCCTTTATAATTTCTAATACCATGAAATCACATTTTCTTCACCCATGATTAGAAAATTAACTAACAATGAGTATACATACACACGCGGAGAGACAGTATTTTAAATACTTTATTATGTCAGACGAGTTCTTATGAGTCGAGTTTAGATAAAGTACAAAGTGACGTAATAGTTTTACTAGCTTTTCTATGACCTATAGATAGAAGATACAGTGAAGAAATTGCCAAGAACTTACAATCTATTCACAGAGTTATTCATTAAGATGGCCTTATTTCCCAAGTACCGGGCGTGGCTACGAAGTAATTACATTGAAGGAGAATATACCGATTTAGCGAAACTATACTTCTGTCGACTATCTTCTATGTGGTTAGACAATGACTGTCAATTACAACAAACTTTTGAATAAACTCCAATCTGTCAGAACCAAGTAACCGTTTAGTTTGTTACCTCGGAAATAAGCTTTTGTCGCCGATTTACATAAAAGGGTTCAATTTAACTTTCTTTTAATTTACCGCGCAGCTCTGAGATAGGGTAGTAATGATGATGATGATGATGATGATTAGCACTGCTCTCAGCCAGTACAACGACCGACCCATGTCCTATACAACCATTCAAGCACCAACCACCATGTAACTAAAGTAGTTTATAATGACTGATACCTGAATAGTTGTATCGGAGTAACCTCGGATAAACAAGTATATAGGAGTGACACGCTCTGGGATGGGAGAGGACGGTCAGCCAACCGCAGCCAGCTGACCACAACCGACTGACTGTTCAGCCTATAGCCAATATTGGAAAGTGGGAAGACGGGTATCATAGAGAGGGATGAGCGTTGGTGTATGTCGAGTGCTGGGGTCATATAAGGGGTGGTAATATAATATATTCCCAATGACGGGTTATACAAGTTTGAAACTATTGTGAGTGTTCTTTTGATGAAGAAAAATATTGTGCGGAAACCAAGCACGGTGCAAGGGTATTTTGCTGCCTGTAGGTACTCAACTGGCTGGTTGCGGCACTCAAGTTGACCTATCATAGAGCACCTATCGGTTAATTCGAGTACCTAGTACATACCTATATCATTAACTAAATAATCATACCGGTGGTAAATTCAACTGTATGTTACAACTTAACGTTCATAGGTTTGACAGGCCAGATGGCGCAGTTGGTTAAGACTCTGGTAAAGATTCCACCTATTGCGCCGCAGGTAGTGGGTTGAATTCCCGCACAGGACATGCATTTGTGTGCATGAACATGTCTGTATGTCCTGAGTCTGGGTGTAATTATGTATATTAAGTATGTATTTACAAACAAAAAGTAAAACTTTGATATTTATAAAATAAAAAATCTTATGGTGTTTAGTAACTTATTCTACTACCAGAATATTACCACAGATTTAGATGACTTTTCTTGATATTCCAAGAGAACAATAATTTCAGAAATAGTATAGTAAGCCAGTAGGTCAATAATTATGTTTATTTATAGGTTATAATTTTTTTGTTATTTTCTGGTTATTTTTCGTCTGTATCTATGCTTAGGTATTATTTTTGATTGTTAATTATTTGGAAAAAAAGCCAAACATAGTCAGATTGTCTTTTTTTTTTTAATTGAAGGTCGAGTTCCGTTGGTAACCCTCCTAAATGCCCTTCTGGGGCCTAAATTGAATAAATGGCTTTGACTTTAACTTTGAAGCATCAATTTCATACTGTTTTGCCTTTGACCTATTCCCAAATAAAATATCGTAAATATTTTAAAAATGTACCCTTCACTTTGGGTATTATCGTGACTAAAAGGATTTTATTGGATTTTCCGCTATCATAAAAGGGTTAAATCAAATTGTGATAGTGAAAAGGGTACTTTGAAAACTGGCCTTCGATGGAGAATATTTTACAAAGTTTAGTAATATAGATGTATTATTTGAAACGCCATTAATTATTTCTAATTATCGTTATTTATTACTTCATAAACATACAGTTTTATTTTTATATAATGTAAATTGTTGTTCGAACCATGCTTAGCTACAATTATAAATAAATAATAATGAATTTTTTTTTATCATACATATTATTGAAAAACAAACATCGTACATATTATCATTCAAATAATAAATGTTCAGGTTTTACTATTCAGTATGTCACACTATCATATTCATGTATATGACGTATTTTTTGATTTTCAAAGTATCTATATCCTCTCAGCCGTTTCGCTACCGTCACATAGGAGTAAGGTGAAAAATGTATTCACTGTTCATTACTTTTTTGTTATACAATAGTTCTTGTAGTAGTGAAACGGCCAAGCCACATATTTTGACTACGTTGTGTAGAGTTTGTGAAGTTAGGGCTTATAGAGTTACCCCCTTATTCATAATGGCTTTTTAACTAAATCAGTGTAATAGTGTCCTGCGTCTCACTCTTTCGATCACCAAATGTCACGTGTTAGATAAAGACTTCAGAATTTTAGCTAATCAACGTTTGATAACTTCATTATGAATAAGGCGGTAAGGCTCTATAAGCCCTAACTTCACAAACTCTACACACGTAGTCATACACAAACTCTACATGTAGAGTTTAAGCTTGGCTCTACATGAGATCTGATAACTTTTTGACAGTGCGAGCCATATGTCTTGACAACATTTTACATAAAAATGTTTTTCGTAGGATTTCACTTCTTTTTGTAAGTAGTTTATGATTTTTAAAAAAAATGTGTTCGAGATTTCCAAGTTTTATAATTTTTTGTTCATTGTGTACTAATATAATACAAGCTTACATACCAAATTTCTAGGCCTTCAGGAAGTACCCAAAGGGTTTTGATGATCATTAGTGAGTCAGTGACGAAATCGGGTTTTTTTAAATTACAATAAAATCTAAAGTACCTACCTAAGAGCTATGTTAGTGAAACTTAAAACGTTTAATAATTTCACTATTTGCATCGTAGCCCGAGAATTTTGTTTATCTGGTATAATCCAAAACCAAGTTATGAGGGTTCAAAAAAACGACGAAGCGCTTTGAGAAAAGGTAGGTAGCGCCCTTGCGTTTCGCTTGGCTGTCTTGGCGGGGAACACTCCCATGCCCTCAGATTATATTTTCTTGTTGTGTCATAAAGGCATATTTATTTTGTGTACAACAGTAAAAAAACGCCAAAACCACACGTCGGGAGATAAATCCAATTTGCACGCAAATCTTGTTTACTCAGAATCAGATTGTGTTTTGTATCCGTTTTATAAAAGGTTAAAATCTTTCAGAAATACTCTCAATACATCCATTTACTTTGTGTAGGTTTTTCATATGGTGAAAATGCAATTTCACAACTTGTGTAATGCATTAAAAAAAATAAAGGACTCCTAATCGTGAAAATCCTGTCAACATCAACGCTTAAAAACAATGTTGGAAACACATATACATAGATATCGTTGGTTAAACATGATTATAATATCCGTTCAAACATTATCAATTATACCTAAACTTAGTCCCATCCTGGAACTATTAACAAAGTTTCGTCAAATGTTTGTGTCAGTACAATACAAACACAAACTGGTGAAAAATATTTCAAGATCCCAAAAACGAACCCATGTTCTAGTTAGGTACATGTTTAAACAAAGTAAATCATCATCGTCGAGTGTGGGGCGTATTTTCAAAGCGCAAAAAACATAATAAAAATAACGAGACTTTAAGCTCTTTGCCTTTGTTAATAAAACGTTATTGAAATACCAAAGTTCAGGTGAACATAATTCAACTAACCTTTCAACACAATTTCCTTTGGTTTCAAGCATTTTTTTTAATTAAAAATCTGATTCGCCGGTAAATCTGACGTTATTACCCGACTGATTTTATTTACACTTACTAAAACATACCTAGTTATAAGTCGATCTTTTATACTTATTTATGTATCGCTAAGTAACTTACCTTACGTTATAATCTGGAACACGAAGAAGAGAACTCAATGTAGGTATTGATCAGAAATGCTGGTCTATCTGGTCCAGGATTTCCAGGTAAGTTGTCAGTACCGATGAACCGATAAAATAGGTCAACCGTTGTTCCAGATTTCGCCACTTCATTTGATTCCAGCTCAAATGATATACCTACATGTAGTGGATGGCCTCGAATGAGTTTACGTTACCGGGCGCTATCAAATTCGCATGAAATACGGAAGCTATCTGTTATTTAGCGCAATTTTATTGCTCATATGAATGAGGAAATCCATATAGATGTTTAATTTGAAATTAGAATAAAATATCGATTGCGAACTCGTTAGCACAGTCGTTAGGCTATATAAAAAAAAAAAAAACAATTTATAATAAGAGCTCAGCCTTCAATTTTTTTTGAAAAAAGAAAATAAACAATTTATAATAACAGCTCGGCCTTCTATATTTTTTGAAAAAAAAAAAAAACAATTTATAATAACAGCTCAGCCTTCAATTTTTTTTGAAAAAAGAAAATAAACAATTTATAATAACAGCTCGGCCTTCTATATTTTTTGAAAAAAAAAAAAACAATTTATAATAACAGCTCGGCATTCTATTTTTTGAAATTGAATTTAATAAATGGATCAAAAGAAAGAACATGCAAGCACACCCAAAAGTATGAGCAATCGATAATCCACCATACCATCTTTGACAATTTCTCAGTATTGAAAGATCATTTCTAAAGTTGACTGTATTACCAATTTTCGCATTGTATATTAAAATGTACCCAATAAACAAATATTTATATTTTATACAACAGTACAAATATTATTTTATAATTATCATAAACCTGACTTAAAAACAAATTGATAAAATCCCAAAGCATAACCCTTCATTTATTATTAAAGTATCAGGTACCAAAACGATGCGATCTTTACATAACTCACAATTCAGTCGGATTATTGACTTTAAAATTGCTCGTCCAAAATATGTATTTTGGTGATGACGTCGCACGTGGGTGTACTTAATTCACTTAATTGGAATAAATTTACTCAGAACAACCTTTTTAGTCTTAATTGAAAGGATACAGAAGGGCTGTAGGACCTGTTAATTTCTACGATGCTTTTTGGAATACTTATTTGCAAATTGTGCTACTTACAAATGACGATACCATTTCTATCCACGTAATAAGTAGATGAAAATGGTCATATAAGTGTTATAATAACAACTACTAACTCATATTATATTATCCAGGGCGACAGAAGGCGGTTTGGCGCCCGGAGGCGATGGCGAAATGCCCGTGGGCGGGCCCAAAACGCCGCAGCAGATCGCCGCCCAACGGCGCCTGCAGCAGACACAAGCTCAAGTTGATGAGGTAACCGCTTTATATCCCAAAATCGCTTTTAAAATCACTAGCTCTCCCCCCAATATTCATCGATATTTTCTAAGAACACTCATAATCCTAATCCCAATCCTAACTAATATTATAAATGCGAAAGTGAGTTTGTTTGTTTGTTACGCCATCACGCCTCAACTACTGAACGGATCATCATGAAATTTGGCATGCAGATAGCCTGTGGTATGGAGAAGGACATAGGCTACTTTTTATCTCGGGAACGCGGGTGAAACCGCGGGGGACAGCTAGTAGGTAATAAGTTCGAAAGCTCTAACTAAATCAATAGTAGCGATATCTGAGAGCAGTTTGCTGTACGAAATTCAACCTTAAATGGGTCCCAAATCCCAATTATGAAGTATAATTTGATAATGCAACATATCTTTTATTCATATATACCAAAATTATTTTATTCAAATAAATCTTCGCAGGTAATTAGGAATATCGAATCGATTCAGTCGAGACATGGGCGGTGTTACAGAGTCTACAGCGATGCCAAATTGACTATCGCTATACCGAAGTGTTGAAGTGTTTGTACAGTCAAGCCACCATGTCGATCCGAGTCCAGGACGAGAGTACGAAACCAATCCAGTTACAGAAGGGTGTAAGACAGGGTGACGTAATTTCCCCGAAACTCTTCACCACTGTAATGGAGGATGTATTCAAGCTCTTGGACTGGAAGGGATATGGCATCAACATCAATGGTGAACACATCACTCACCTTCGATTTGCCGACGATATAGTCATAATGGCGGAATCGCTGGAAGCTTTGAACATCATGCTCAATGACCTCAACAGAGTTTCTCAACAGGTAGGCCTCAAAATGAATATGGACAAGACAAAAATTATGTCTAATGTTCATATTCCGCCAATGCCGGTGATTGTTGGGAGCACTGTTCTCGAAGTTGTAGACGAGTATGTTTACCTAGGACAAATTGTCCAACTAGGTAGGTCCAACTTCGATAAAGAGGTCAATCGAAGAATCCAACTCGGCTGGACAGCGTTCGGGAAGCTACGGCATATCTTCACGTCCAGAATACCTCAGAGTCTGAAGACAAAGGTCTTCAATCAGTGCGTGTTACCAGTGATGACATACGGGACAGAGACGTGGTCTTTTACTGCTGGCCGCATAAATAAGCTCAGAGTCACTCAGCGAGCTATGGAACGAGCTATGCTCGGAATTTCTCTAGGTGACAGGATCCGCAATGAGGAAATTCGTAAGAGAACGAAAACGACGGACATAGCTCGTAGAGTTAGTAAGCTGAAGTGGCAATGGGCAGGCCACATCGCTCGAAGAGCCGATAACCGCTGGGGAAGAAAGGTTCTCGAGTGGCGACCACGTACTGGAAAGCGCCGAGCGGGACGCCCTCCTACCAGGTGGACCGACGACCTGGTTAGAGTCGCTGGGCACCGCTGGATGCAAGCGGCCCAAAACCGTTCGAAGTGGAAGTCAATGGGGGAGGCCTATGTTCAGCAGTGGACATCCATAGGCTGATATGATGATGATGATGAATTAGGAATAGTCTCGACTCTAATACCGGTTCAGAGTGCATTTGCTGACAAGAGCCGGCAATAAACTCTAAACAAACTTAGATTCATACTACATTTATAGTCTACAAATGACAACAATTGCGTTCCCCGCTGGCAAAACTACAAAATTAACTATCAATAAAGCAGACTAGCAACCTCAATCAACACTTATTTTAGAAAATTTTCATTCGATTCGCTTATAATATGTGTTGTATCAAGTATATTCGTTCTTATGATGTTATGATTCGTAATTATGATGTTCTGGAAACAGGAAATTAAACGCCTGTTTGAGCCATCCTATTGACACGAATGAAAATATCCAACTTCAGTTCAACTATTTGTTTGAAGGTACCTTTTGGTTCTAATATTTGTATTGTATTGGTTAAATACTTGCAAATTATTTGATCGTATAGCATTTGTGGATTATTATTTTATCAAAGTAAAAAAATGCCATATTTGAATTCGCTATTTGGAGCAAGAAATAAATATCATTAGAAGTTTATTACAAAGATTGTTCTAAAAAGTATGCATAAACTGAATTAATATAATATTAGACGTGAAGAATACCAAAGTAAATAAATGGAGAAAGAAATTCAATATCACAGCCTAGGAAAACTTAAAGAAAAGTGGAGAACCTAAGTGACTCAACTAATCTTAGTTCACAAAGAAAAGACGCCGCACTTAAGTGGAGTAACCTAAATTTAGAAATAGAACTGGGATAGTACTTTACCAGGCATTGTGTCCTATGACGTCATATATAGACAACTATATATCTCATCTTACGTCATTCCATAGGATAACTGCCTCTTGACATTGCTGGCTGAACGCTTAGGTCATTTAGACACATTATTGTTAGAAGGTTAATATTGGGTGGGTATTAGTTATGGAGTTATTTACGCTATTCCATCCATTCGAGCTCCTTAAGTTAAGTGAATATAACAGTGAACGTCTAGACTCTCTTGTAAATAATCATTGTAAATGTTTGAGCCCAACGCATAGTTCTGCTTCACAGACTGAGCTAAATTATAGTCATTCTACATATCAAACCCTATTGCCTCTGAACAATACGAAACAAACGATTGTTATTTGTGACAAAATTGGTAAAAATTTCGGCCCGATCCTTAATAATGAATTAAAAGAAAAGGTTATTAATAAATGTTATCCCGGTGCTCCTTATACATACTTAATTGACAATATTCGGTCACATGAACTTAACAAGGATACAACGGTAATGGTAATTTATGGAGATGGTTTGTCCGTGCGGAAAAAGGATATAATTAATAGTTTTAACAAGTTGCTTGACTTGCACAGCCAATATAAATGTAAATTTGTATTATGTGCCTTACCTTACTCCAACCTGTTGTCTCAGGAACAGAATAGGCATATATATGACTTAAATATCACACTCTATAATTTAATTCACCGTCATTGCGACGTTACGTATTATTTTGACATTAATAATTTTGTATTTAATTTTAAGCTGACAGAAGATACCATGTATCTGCCAATTAAGTGTAAGAGACACATCGCTACATTGTTAGCCCGCAATATACACATATATGACCAAGCTACAAGTAGCTTAGTTGGGACTACTGACACGGGTGTTATTAGCGATAACGAGGTGTCTGGGGAGGGTTTTTAGATATTATGACAAAGGCTCAGGTCAATAATTTAAATATTGTGCATCAGAACATTCAGGGCCTAGCTGGCAAAGAATTGGAAATTGAATTATTTCTTGAGTACAATAATGTTAATATTTTTTGTGTAACTGAACATTGGTTGAAGAATCATGAGTTAATGCTCAATACTCCTAATTATAAACTGTTAAGTGCGTTCGTTAGAAAATCAGCTATACATGGAGGTAGTTTAATTTTAGTTTCAAATAATATTAAATGTAAAAATCGCAAAGACATTGTAGATTTATCTATCGAGCGCACTGTTGAGTTGTCCTGCGTAGAGCTTGAGCGCTATATTATAATTTGTGTGTACCGTCCCCCTTTAGGTGACTATAATTTGTTTGAATTAGTTTTAGAACATGCTCTTAAGAAAGCTCAAACATGTAATAAAAGTATAATAGTATGTGGCGACTTTAATGTTAATTTGTTAGTAGATTCACCTACAACACTTAGATTTATTAATTTATTCAAATCATTTAATCTTAATAATTTATTCTATGAACCAACTAGAGTGACAGAAACTTCTGCAACGTGCCTGGACAATGTATTCTGCTGCTGTGATGTACTCGAAAAATCTATTGTCACTGAGTTGACTTCGGATCATTGTGGTCAGAAAGTAGTACTTTTTAATGAAACTAATGTTAAACCGCATAAGATAACTTGTAGGCCCATAACATTAAATCGTATGGTCCGTTTTAAAGATAGGGTTAGTAACAATATTGCCTCTGTTGACATGGCACAGGACGAACCAGATAGTCTTTACAGTAATCTCTTTAAATTTATAATAACAGAATTTGATAAGGCTTTTAAACCCAGAACCTTTAGTGAAAATTATAAAATTAAGTTTAACGACTGGGCAACATCGGGTATTTACATAAGTAGAGCTAAGTTGTATGAGCTGTATGGCATGAAAAAATTCAATCAAAATATCGATTTTCTTGAGTATGTCAAAAATTATTCCAAAATTTTTAAGAAAGCCTGTACTTCTGCTAAGTCCATATATTTAAAAAATAAAATTAGTCAATCAAACAATAAAGTCAAAACTACTTGGAACATTATAAACTCTGAAAGGGGAAAATACCAGAACAGTAATAAGCGTATTGAGTTAAATATTGATAATAACATTATTTCTGACGATAGTCAAATTGCACATGCTTTTAATTTATTTTTTACTAATATACCGGTAGACACAACTTGCTCCTTGAATTCGTCACCGATAGATGCTGAATTGTTATTAAAATCCAATGTGCCTGAGTGCTGTGAATTATTTAAGTTTAGGCACGTTACACCTTACGACATAGTCAAAACATTTAAAACCTTGAAAGTTAAACGCACTGGGGACTTATGGGATGTATCCGTAACTGTTTTGCAGGGTATCATTGATGACATTGCTCCGCATTTAGCTTTAGTATTTAACAAATGCGTTGATTTCGGCCAATTTCCAGATTTAATGAAATATAGCAAAGTTATACCTTTGTTCAAGGCGGGAGATCCCAGTGATCCTTCTAATTATAGACCAGTTTCCATTTTGCCAGCCTTGAGCAAAGTATTTGAAAAGATTATTTTAACGCAATTGCTCGCTCACTTTAATTTGAATAAACTATTACATAGTGAGCAGTATGGGTTTACAAAGGGTCGTTCAACTATTGATGCCGGGGTAGCACTTTTAAGAAATATTTTTAACGCTTGGGAGAAATCACAGAATGTTATTGGAGTATTCTGTGATCTATCTAAAGCCTTTGATTGTGTTGATCACCGGACACTCATACGTAAACTAAATTATTATGGGGTTAGGGGCGCAGCACTTGATCTGATGAAGTCGTATCTCGGGGATAGAATTCAAAGTGTTGATGTCAATCGTATTAAATCATCTGGTTCTCCTGTGCTTATGGGGGTGCCGCAGGGCTCTATTTTAGGTCCTTTTCTATTTTTAATTTATATTAATGATCTTCCTTTTTATGTCAAAAATACCTGTGGAATTGTACTGTTTGCTGACGATACCTCACTGATTTTTAGTGTTGATAGAATGAAATCTAATTTTGACGATGTAAACGGTGCATTATCTCGGGTATTAAACTGGTTTACTGTAAATAATTTAGTTTTAAATGCAAAGAAAACTAAATGTATTAAATTTGCACTACCAAATGTTAAAAAAGTAGGCTGTAATTTAATGATAAATAATGAACCTTTAGGTCTTGTTGAATCATCAGTATTCTTAGGGATTACTTTAGACTCGAAACTTCAATGGGGCAACCAAATATCATGTCTTTCGGGAAAGCTCAGTTCAGCTGCTTATGCAGTTCGAAAAATTAGACAGCTAACAGACGTAGACACAGCTCGATTAGTTTATTTTAGTTATTTCCATAGTGTTATGTCTTATGGCATTTTACTTTGGGGTAAAGCTGCTGATATAGAAACCATTTTTATTTTGCAAAAAAAAGCAGTGCGAGCTATTTATAATATGAGTTCTCGAGCTTCCCTCAGAGATAAGTTTAAACATATAGGTATCCTCACAGTAGCATCGCAGTATATTTATGCAAATATATTATTTGTACATCAGAATATTAATATTTTTGTAAAAAAAAGTGACGTGCACTCTTTTAATACTAGAAATAAGCATAAACTTGTGACCTCTGCTTATAGACTCCAAAAAGTGCAAGGTTCATTTTTAGGACTGAGTATACAATTTTATAATAAAATCCCTAATAAAATTTTGAATTTACCGTCACATAAGTTTAAGGAATGTATTAAGGCCGCTTTAGTACAGAAGGCTTACTACAATATTACCGAATATTTAAATGATAAAAATGCTTGGGTGTAGCGCTCGCTCTACAGGAAACATCTGATGTAATAAATTTAAGTTTGATTTTGAAAAGAGTAATTGCTGAGTTTATTGCCGGCTCTTCTTAGCAAAAGCAACCTTCCGAACCGTGCATTAGATTATTAGAGTTTGACTATTCATAAGTGCCTGTGAAGGCCTATTTGAATGAATAAATTATTTCATTTCATTTCATTTCATTTCATTTCATTTCATTTCATTTCATTAGAACTCTGGTTCGTGATAAAGTAAATGTAAAAATCCGGGAACTATAAATTCAGATCTTGACAAAAATCTGGGATCTATTGTCTGACTTTTTACGTAGATCATCTCAATCTCAATGTACTAGTTTGATTACTTAAACTCTTTAAAAAACTTTACTCAAACATATTATAGTAACTGACGAACAGCTTCCATAATCATAAAAGAAGAGAGAAGAAAGAAGAGAAAAATGTAACTTAAGGTAGTGATTAAATTAATCTGCCAACTAATGATGATTGATTATACCTCATATTTCATTTCAGGTGGTCGACATAATGAAAACAAACGTTGAGAAAGTGCTGGAACGAGATCAGAAGCTTTCAGAACTCGATGATAGAGCAGGTGAATTATAATAGATTTTTGGTTATTACTATCTGGATGATCCTATAATGGAAAAAATGAGGAATGATTCAAAAATTATCTAATAATTAGAATTTCATACCATACTAGCTTCTGCCCGCGGCTTCGCCCGCGTGGCCTACAGGAAACAAATTACATATTTTTCTTCAAAAACAAACGTAATAAGTGCTCTCACTCCCTCTCAATTGATTTTTTTTCTTGTTTAAGCCCTATTGACTCTGTTAGGCATCTCCCATTTCGAAAAAACTCACATGATACACGTGACATTTCTTAGTGGATAAGGGGGCCTACCACAAGCTCTTAAAACAAGGTTAAAATAACCTTATTTGTCTTTTGTCCCTCTTTGACATCCGGCGTCAAAACAAGACAAAACACAAATAAGGTTATTTTAACCTTGTTTTAAGAGCTTGTGGTAGGCCCCAAGTATCCACTAAGAAATGTCACACTTCACAAAGAACACCCTCAAAATTTCATGTCTCTAGGACCAGCGGTTTAGGCTGTGCGTTGATATATCAGTCAGTCAGTCAGGACTTTGAATTTTATATTCAAAGTCCTGACTGAAAAAATTGCCTACATATTGGCAATTTTTTTCCATTTTTTTTTATTTACAAAATAA
This sequence comes from Achlya flavicornis, assembly GCA_947623365.1. Lineage (NCBI taxonomy): Eukaryota > Metazoa > Arthropoda > Insecta > Lepidoptera > Drepanidae > Achlya > Achlya flavicornis. Next base: position 8,143,907 of record OX392488.1, read on the forward strand.
AGTATTAATAATAATACACAATCATAAAAAGCATGAAGAAACCAAGAACTTGAAGTACGTGTGTAATAATATGTTTTACAGAAAATTCAACCCCTTGGTTGAATTTAATTTGGGTTGCAATTTCGAAAAACCCTTTCATATTTGATACGTACACTTCACAAAGAACACACCCTCCAAATTTCATGTCTCTAAGACCAGCGGTTTAAGCTGTGCTATTGCACAGTATTCTGTGCATTGATATATCAGTGACTTCCCATACACAACTTCATCCTGCTTTTCATCCCTTCGAGGGTAGATTATCAAAAACGCTAAGACACGTATGAATTAATTTTCAGTCTTCAGCCTAAACACAAAATTTGAAGATCCTAACTTCAAAACTGACGGACTTTCATACAAACTTTCATCCCCTATTTTACTCCCTTAGGGGTGGAATTTCGAAAACCCCTTTCTTAGTGAAATACCGACTCTTCACGAATAATACACTCTCCAAATTTCATGTATCTAGGACCAGCGGTTTAGGGTGTGCGTTGATATATCTGTCAGTCAGTCAGGACTTTGAATTTTATATTATTATTTTTAAACATTTTTTTTATTTACAAAATACGCAATCATAAAAAAGTATAACAAAACCAAGAACTTACGTGTAATAATATGTTTCACAGAAAATTCAACCCCCGTTTCACCCTCTTAGGGGTGGAATTTCGAAAACCCATTCATATTTGATACGTACACTTCCCAAAGAACACACCCTTCAAATTTCATGTCTCTAAGACCAGCAGTTTAAGCTGTGCGTTGATATATCAATCAGTGATTTCCCATACACAACTTCATCCTGCTTTTCATCCCTTCGAGGGTGGATTATCAAAAAACGCTAAGACACTTATGAATTAATTTTCAGTCATCGGCCTAAACACAAAATTTGAAGAACCTAATTTCGAAACTAACGGACTTTCATACAAACTTTCATCCCCTATTTTACCCCCTCAGGGGTGGAATTTCGAAAAACCCTTTCTTAGTGGATACCTACTCTTAACAAAGAATACACCCTCCAAATTTCATGTCTCTAGGACCAGCAGTTTAGGCTGTGCGTTGATATATCAGTCAGTCAGTCAGTCAGTCAGTCAGTCAGGACTTTGAATTTTATATATACAGATTTTACTTCGTAAAATCATAACAACAGGCCATAAACTGACCTAATTCTTTGCTGGTAATAAGCTGCACTTTGATTGATCAAAAAGCAGATTGATTGAACTATATCAATTTATAAATTGATATTCTGTCACTAACAGAAAGAGAGATTTATTATTATTTATTATTTATTTTTGTAGAGATTTCTTCAGGGTCGGCAACGCGCGAGTGATACCCCTGGTGTTGCAAGCGTCCATAGGCTACGGTAACTGCTTACCATCAGGCGGGCCGTATGCTTGTTTGCCACCTTAGTGGTATAAAAAAAAAAACTAGCAAATTACAGAGTGAAGGGTTGCTTTTTTTTTGATCTGGCAGCAAAATTACATATAATGTTCTGAACTGTTTAATTTAATCTATTCCAGATGCACTTCAACAAGGCGCATCACAATTTGAACAGCAGGCTGGGAAACTGAAAAGCAAATTTTGGCTTCAGAATTTAAAGGTACAATTTTTACATTTCTAAATTTTGTTTGATGAGATCTAATCTTCCCGAATTCCAACAGGTCAGAATCCATTTAAAGGTCATTCCATACAAGAATTTCAATCAACTGGAATGTGAGATGGCCCTTATAAAATCAATTACCTGAAAAGGAATTCAGACCTTTCCTGCATTATGGAATGAAGGGTCTAACACCTGTCCCTTTACCCTATTATCCTATGACCTGAGAATAAAGGCAGAAGTATGTCTGGATTCTGTATGTGAATGACCTGAAGTAAGATTTTCTGTGTTATGATTGCTCAGTTTTTAGACGTGACGTCGATTGCTATGGTGAAGGTCGTCGGTTCGAAAGTTACAATGAGCTTGAGCTTTCGGTGAACGAAACCATTATGATGAAACCATAACACGATCGTAGGGTATTTTGTAGCACCCTCAAGTTTATCAGTCGCTTAGCCGTCTACCTTCTTACTCACCACCTTTGGCCATAATCATTAGGTACTTATCGTGGTTTGACCGAGAGACACAATCTCCCTGACGATCGTTTACGTTGAACGTACGTAGTATTTATATAATTTGAGGTTGAACTATTGATCTAATAGTTTCTAAATTTCACAGATGATGATAATCGCTGCTGTAATCGGAATCGTTATCTTGGCTCTAATCATCGGTAAGTTTCAATCATCGTCACCTTCCAAAACATCAGACACTTTATGTTCTGTTTGACATAATTATGTTCTTAGACTAATCACATTATAATTTTTTCCACATTTTCAGCCAACTTTGTGTGAACAAGTTTCGGTAAACGACGTTTAATTTAGAAGTTATTTGTTATAATATTAATGAATAGTATAACGTATTTGTTAATTTGTATAATTACGTTGTTGGTACTAAGCCTATATATTGGTAAGTGGGTATCGTATTATCGCTGTTGATGATGAGTGTTGGCTTTGTCTGTTCTATTGTCACTTATATATCTGTCTCTATCGACGATTGTTTCATGCCATTTTATAATCTTCTAACTCCTGCTTTACATTGACATTCATATTACCGACATTAATTTTCTTCTGACCAAACACTTTACCTTTATTATTTTATTATAAACATAAACCTATCCGAAACTATCTTAGAAACCAGCAAGTAGGTAATGTTTTAGGATAGGGAGCGACCTCGAAGTGATTACGAAATTCCTTCTTCTGGACTAGTTCTCCTCAAATGCAAGGCTCAAATAAATTCCTTCCACAGTATCACCAATTAATTTTTTTAGAGTCACCCTTCGGTAATATGAATGTTCCACTTAGAGAAGGATTTAAGCTTTATTTTGCACATTTGTTAATCTTGTGTCTGGGATTGCTCTTTATAACCTACCAAAAAATATATAACCTAAAATAGTAATATAAATAGACGTTACAAATTGCTTTAATCATAAAATTCTACTGTATCCAAGAATGCCTTGCTTGTCCCAGACCCCAACTTTTAGTTTGCTTACTAAAATACTACTATACTAACCTGATAGCTGTCCCTTAAATGCTTATTTCTTCAAAACAACCCTAACCAATACTGACAAAGCTTTACTTTCTGATAAGGGAATATAGTAATAACCCTACATTTTAAATTAGGTAGGTACTTACATTAGAATTATTGTTCCCATAATGTGCGATACTAAATTGCGAATTTAAATATTTTTAAAGGTCTCTCACCCCGTCCATTTTATGAGTGATTATTCAAAATTAGAACGGGAGGGATATAAAGAGAAGATGTGATATTTTAAGGGCGAGAGTGCTCTTCCAAAAGTGTGTTTATGACAAAAAGGTTACTGAGCACTTTGGTCTGTATTACAAGCTTAAAATCGCTACACATTCTTACTCATCTAAGAGAAAAGAATTTAACATACGTTAACAATCTAAAATGCATAAAGCGCTACGAGGACAGTTTGATTGTGCCATAGCATTCTAAATGGCCATTATGGCCTATCTTTAAAATGAAGCGAAGTACCTACTTATATGAAAATAGTTCACTAGCTTACTCGCGAAAACCAAACCAAAACTCGAAACGTATAACTTAATTTTGAATTACCACTCCTACGTAATTCCCATTTGATATCATAATTTTAAATATATATGTCATTAAATCATAGTCTATCATTGGGAGGCTCACGATTTTTTAATTAAAAAAATAATAACAATGTTGTGTCTTGTTTGAATTCGGAGCACATTTTAAACTAACTCAAATTCGTAATCGTTTGTGAAAATTGTTTGTGTGTTATCTCAATACACGAGTATCATTAAATTGTTGTCGGTTGTTTGATAATAATAACGTGTTTTATTGTGTTTTTAGGTCTGTAAACATAGTTCTTGGAGGATCCCAGCCGAGGTAAAAAAGTGCTTTTTATTTTACATCCTCCTCCTCGCGTCGTGTCTCCTCATGTCTGCAGGTCGTGATTCCCCTTACTTACTTACTACTAACTTGTTTTATCACATATAATGTCAAGCCAGTTGTGTTTGTCCTTGGTGGTGTGAAGAAGCGTCGTGGAAGTTCGCCTCCAGTACCTAATCTGGTCCGACCATCTGAGTGTGCTGCGCCCTCTTGGAAGTTTACCATTATTTTATTATTTTACATAGGGTACTTACCTATATCAAATTTTTGGCATTCATATATTTATTATTAAATCATCCCCATACTAAAAACAACCTATTTCAGTATTATCCACTTCTTTTTTCAGGCAGGTAACTTGGTAACCTGGCTGCGTGAAAACTACCTACAACCATATGAAAAACATGAACCTTACGTTTATTTTAATTAGAAGTTAGTATTTAGTATTGTTATAAATGTCCTAAGCGTAACGTCACCGTACAATTCGTAATATGTTATTGCCAAGATCTATCCTTCACTGTACTTTCAATAACACGCAACTTAAAGGCATGGTTTTTTTGTATCACTCTAATAACGGCTCTGTGAAACATAAATTATAGTATTTTTAGATGATCTTTCTTTGTTATAAAAAATTTACCACAGTAATTGATATTTGCTAATTAGATAAGGCTTAAAAAAACCATATCGCAATTTATAATTTTCCGTTTATCTCAAATATATTTACTTAGAAAATTTCGAGAAACTCTTATTTTGTTCAATTCGGACCAAACTGAAAATTGTTATGTGAAGCGCATTTATTTTTATACTTGTCTAATTTTTCGAAAAAGATATTCTTTTCTGACCCGTATTTGAACGTTGATCTTTTGTAACACTCTACCTAATGCTGTTTTTCTGTGCTTATTCAATTGATAGGTGTTGAATATGAATAGATTTTTACGATTTATATAAAATTAACGTCATTACATAATTTTTCGTTTGTTTTTTTTTCTAAATAGCGTGTCGTAGGTATGCACTACACTGCAACCAACCTCATTTCGTTAATAAAAGCTGTTGAGCCAGTTAACGCCAGCTTTTTGCAACAAAATGAGAATTATATTTTGGGCATTAATAGATTACAATTTATTTAACCGAACTACATGAGTAGGAATTAAGAAGTCTCTAACTTTTATTCCAACTCCAGAAATTCCTTGTGCATTTTAAATGGCATTCTCGCAATCTCCAAGCATGGCACTTGCACGTGATATTAATATCTCAAAAGGAAAACTATCCTAAACGTCGCAAAACTACGTCCTTTCATGAAACACCAAGCAGGGAATTGTCCAATCTACTTAGCCCTCATTATCCCTGACTTATAACTGCTAATCATTACCAACAGTCCCATTATTTTAAAGTAATACGTTTATAGCGCTTTTAAATAATTTATAAATGTAGTTGTAAAATCTATAACCGTGATTTCTATTTGAAACGAAGATTTGTATTCAAATTGTTGTTGGTTTAAGTAATCAAAATGTTAGATTTAATGTATTGGAAAAAAAACTTGTGCTATCGGTTTAAACGTAGGCAAATTAATCAGTAACTGGCCAATATTTGTATTACAATATATGTAATCCATGTGTATCTAATTAAACGCATATATAATAATATCCTTAAATGTGTGTGTATTACTGTATGTAAAAAAAAATGCTTCGTAGTTAGTAAAAGAAAAAAAACACTTTATATTCAACAGTCACGCATTAGGTCGCTGTAAAGAAATACTCATAATGACGTCATGGAAATTTGGCCAGTATCTTGGATTATAGTTTGAAATACAAAAGTCCGTTTCCATCATACATAACTAGTCATTAGCCTTTCATATGAATGGAAATCGACTTTGTATCGTTCATGATGTGCACTTCGTTATTGTTGGAAGTCTTTTAGATGAGGTATTAGATTTGTAAGTTTAAAATTTCTTTTTTTGAAACACAATTTTAAAAGACTATGGAAATCCAGTTTTTTTACCTGTCTACCTACTGCAGTAATTTTTGTTTTATTTTCCGATTGTGTTTCAAAAATAGAACATAACATTCACTGTAAGGTAAGATTTAATACACCAGGAATGAAGTATGTTAACAAGTTAGAATTAGAGTACCTACCTAATACCTCTTATAAACGTTGTTTAAAAAGCGCTAGTTAAGTTCACCACTCCAACTGAAGCTTCTAATTAAATAACGTTTATAAGTCTTGTGTAATTTATGAATAAGCGTTGTGGTTATAAAAACAAAAAGTAGTTTTTAATTTAAATTAGATTAGAGTGTTATTTTATTTTTATACTACTTTTTGTCTTTATTTCAACAATAATGTAGAAATATGTAGGGATGCCTACACATTATATCATTGTAATTCATTTATGTAGGTACTACTTGGTTTATTATTTTTATCAAAATCTTAAACCTACTGAGCTTTTTTTTACGCACCTATATGAGCAACAGCGCTTCTGCGTTGTTGCTCATATAGGTGCATCTTTTTTTTTAAAGTCTAGAGGCTTCACGTTCCTTATAATCCTAGTTCTCTTTCAAAAGCTTAAATTCACCGATATGTTCACTGTTTACCTATTCGTAATTATTTAATTAAAATTATCGAATTATTTTAAGATTGCGTATTTACTAAGATTTCTAGAAAACTTTATCGTAATAGCATAATTTTAGCTTGTTCTTTGATCACCTTGATAATATGTGATTTTGTTAAAAATGTTCGTTAAAATTATTAAAAATTAACGATGAATGGGTAACATAAAATATCGTTTACTTAGCATATAAAATTATAATAAAAAAATTGAAATCAAAAATGTATCTATTTCAAATAGTTATTACGGTATAAATATCAAATAGAAGCAAATCCAAATATCATTGTAATCAAAACATGAAACCTAATCTATAGTAAATAATAACTACTTACGTATGTATGTACCAATATATTGTAATTACTGCTTCATTAAAATAAAGCAACTTTATTAACAATATTCGTGTTTTTATTTAAACTTTTTAACTCCTTTTCCGAGACACTCAGGTAAAATATTATAATTAAAATAATTAAAATAATTAAAAAAAAATATTGTCTTTGATTAAACAATATTTTGCAATACAATTCCTATTGATTTAATGTACAGTTTACAATTTATCAACAGTTTTTTTTTTTTTTTTTTTTTTTTTTATACCACTTAGGTGGCAAACAAGGATACGGCCCGCCTGATGGTAAGCGGTTACCGTAGCCTATGGACGCTTGCAACACCAGGGGTATCACGCGCGCGTTGCCGACCCTAATATTAGTTTAGTTTATAGATTATAAAAACTAACTGCTTTACACAAATAAAGATTTATTACGTCCCTCCCAATTTTATGATAAAGGCCTAAGGTTGTACGCCATACTAGTAATTTTAATTTACTCCCTCCCTATGTCTTCGGAAGCTAATTTTCGATCCACTGTGCGTCATTCTGCAAGTCAACGCCAAAAAATCCTAGAGTCATTTTAGTCGGTTCATAGTGTCAGAGATGCCATATCAGGCCCTAAATTGAATAAATAGGTACTTTTTGAATGTTAATAATAATTTCTAAATTTTATACTAGGTAGTTGGCGTTGCTTATGAGTTTTAAGAATAGTTTTCCTTGTTACTATAAAATGAATATTGTAGGATACAAACTAGATGAAAAAATTTACAGATGAGATAGAAATATAAAGAAAATTTACAAAGGAAAAAAGAAAAAGAGAAAACAAATAAAATAAAAAAGAGGAGACAGCCCTTTATAAAAAAGAAAGCTGTTCCAAGTCGCTGCCAGTGGGTAAAGTGCCCAGAACGCTGGCGGCATTGCCACGCTGTATGGCAATGCTAATCCTCTGACCGGAAGCGTCGATTAGTCGTTTATTTCGCGAAAAATTCGATGGGCTCCTGGCTCCCACGGGCCCAAAGTCTCTACCCTAAACGGCTCAAAAATGTAGGCAACATCTAAGTTACTATATTTGCCCCGCTTGAGGTTTTCGGCATAGACAGCCGCACCACCCGCCTTTTTGAGACTATCAAAAGGTGGTCTGGAAGGTGGGAATGGGCGCTTGAGTATCGACGCTAGTTGCGTCCCACACTAAAGGCCGCCTGGGCATCAATGTCATTCCATCAGGTTCACGAATAGCTGATACGTGGGCGCTGGCAAGAGCCCTGCGGATGATGTCGTTAAGGTCCGCATGGCGCGGAATCCTGCCTGCACTTTTTACGCACGATAGCCCGTGGTGGCCAAGCTTATCGACAAAAGTACCACACTGGCAGCGATGTGAAACATAGATAGGTGCACCCAGACGAAGACAACACACAAGCCGGAAAGTAGATGGATCGAGCAAGGTTCCTATGTTAGTTATTGCAGCCAAAGACCTGATTCCCATTCTGACACGGAAATGAGACAGGCGAGATCAGCGTGGCTAGTTGACGTTTCTATAAGTCGATTCCGTACTAGCTCGCAGATTGGCCCATCCCATTGCCTCTGTGAGGATGGGAATGAGGGTAAATTGGAATTAGGGCAGGCTAAAGTCCATGCTATCTTGCCATCAGTCATATAGGCTATATCACACGATGGAATAGAATTTTTGATGATAGCACTAACGAGAATCTGTGTGCTATTATGATGAATTGTACTTTGAGTTGCGCTATTGTGCGCTATAGATATTTTTTAGATTTTGTGTCTTGGCGATTTTGGTTGGTTCAACCTCAGAGTATATAAATCAAAGCTTTAGTCCAATTTCTTTGATATAAATACTACGTACAAGTTCAACTATTTAACCGCATCGGTTATATAGGTATAGAGTGTATGTGAGTGACTTTTGTGTAAATGTAAAATAAAACAAAAAAAATATTGTCTATCACTTGTTTTTCACCCAGAGTTTTTAGTTTTTCACCGGTTTTCACCTTTTGTCTACCGCTCTGTCACCGTCAACTGTCATACAATCAGTGTGACCATATGTGGAATTTTCTTGGCATTTTTGTACGATTGGCCACTTATTGTAATCGTTGTAAATCTGTTATTTCTTATTTTCATTAAAATTTTGGCAGTAAAGTAAAAAAAGTTTGGCAAAAAAAATGTATTCCTATTGTATAGAAAATTTGTCTAAATTAACAACTCTATAATATAGTAGTATTCTAATTCGGATTCATTATTCCCTTCATTACTTTGAACTAGCACGAGACCGACTACATTATCTAATGAATAAATCGCATTATGTCATTAAGGTATTCTCTTAAATGATTTTTATCTACCTAACTATTTTATGATTTTTTCCTATTATGCTTTCATTAGAAGCCGGTATAATATACGGCATAATGAAATCGTACTACCTGGAGTCGGAATAAGATGTACATTGGCTATCTACATTCCACATGGAAACATCAATCAAACACGAACAATCGTTGCTCTTTGTAACGTCTCAATTACTTATGCAATTTAAAATGTTTGATAATATTTAAATTCTATTGAATCTTGAGATTCTATTTTGAAAAGATTTTTATCGTAAACTATAGTTTAAATACCTAGTTATTCCACTGTTGCAATTTGTTATTGCAATGTTGGCATTTTCTTAAAAAAAGATTTGTGTATATTTCAGCTAAATGAGCGCTTTTACATTATATATACACAAAATACCTGTCAAACTGTTGATAATTCGAACCAATTTGAACCTTAACGATTTCGTATTAACGTTCATGATTTGATGGTAATTTCAGCAAATTTAATCCGTCAGAAAAACGATCATTATGATAAGGCAGGCAGGATCCCTCCGTGGTAGGATCTCTAATTTCAAGTTTGCAACACATACAACGAAACTGTCAAAAACAGCTGAAGTGGCAGTAAAGAAGTCACTGAAGTAAAAAGTTAATAGAATCGAATAGAGTTGAAATTAAAATTATGTGCTGAATCTAATAAAACGAATATGTAAAAAGCAATAATTTCTCTGTATTATTGATGGAATAACCAACTATAGTTCATAAGTTAAGGTACACTACAAGTTTAATTTTATTGATTAGTTTCTAGACAAGTTTGTACGTTTAATATTTCACAATATTTTAAAGAAATATAAAAAGTACGGAATATAATTCAACTACTATTTATCATGAGGTACATTTTTCAGTTATTAAACCCCACGTTAACAATAACATGAAGGTTCAACATAATTTATTTTCAGAAAATATATAAGTGATATTTTTTATAATCACAATGTTGGAATTGCCTCGTATAACGAGGGCTCTCAGAGCGCACACACAGCTTGACAAACCTCGTTGTTTGAAACCCAATGTAGACACTACTAAACCCAAGTTGGTGAAGAACAGAAACCTTCAGAGGTATGTTACTGTATCCATTTTACATTCACATAAAAATAATAGTATGAGGGGAACAACCTCTTTTATTAGAAAAGTCCAGATGATAAGCAAACCTACAGTAATTTTGTCATTTTGGAAAGTTGTATGTTATCAAGAGTACAAACATGTGTCTAAGTATCGTTGACTAATTACCAGTCGCCCTATATTATGGTAATCAGTGTATTCTGGCATCGGCACTTCGGAGACAGTTGCCTTAAAGGCTGTTAACTGTCTACTATTGTTGGCTGTGGCGTATAAGGTACAAGGTAGAAAATTATCCATGATTTAGTTACTGTTCCATAGAGATTTTAATGTTAAACAGTTCTCCTTTTGCTGGTATCTCATGATTTGGATTAAAAAGTCTTTAAAGACAGTTTGCTCAGAATTGAAACTATTATACACTTAAGCATTATTGATTTTTATGAATATTAATATATTTTTTACTTCCCCAAGCCAGGAAAGCTAGCAATGGGAGGAGTTAGGGGAGGCCTTTGCCCATATTCAGGATGCTGAATAAATATAGTTTACAAAATGTCATGTTAAAATATTGTTAATGTGTAACTTTATGCAGCAATTAATGACTTTGTATATTTTTATTGATCTTTTAACTCAAAATGTATACAAGCCAGTTTACTTTATGTTGCTCAAATATATTGTGCAATTCAGGATGACCTGTGAGTGAGTCTGCACTCTGCACTTCTTGTACCTCTTTGCTGAAAAGTATAATAATTATACTTTTCAACCTTTACTACCAAAGGTTAAGTTTCTGATTTAAAATTCTCACATAAAAAAACAATTCCTCAGATTCAAATCCTTTTCTGACATAAAGAGCTACATAAAACAAAATGAACCGGACTCTGATGTCATACTGAAGCTAATGGATCAATTGAAGGTAGCATCCAAGCTCCTTACGGGTGACCAGTCAGACGAGATCATTGAAGATGCAGCCGTGCTAAGCCTTAGGATGTTTCTAGATCAGGATATTGTGATGCTAAAGCATCTCTCGCAATTGAGACAGACATTTGGAACTGTTGTTTCAGCTACGGCTAATAAACTTTGTGGGGTAAGATGTCATCAAACTATTTTATTTATTTATTATTATTAAAAGAATACAAGAAAAACTTATGGATAGGGTGTAACATAAACCTTGGCTGGTGATTGCCAGTTATTAATTAGTCAACAGTCTCCCATTCAAACTAATCTAAATCTATTCAATAAAGGTAAATAAACCCAAACCACAGTAGTAATAATAATTCACTGAGTTTGAATATCAGTTATCTGATTTCCAATGTCTCAAGATATTCATTCATTTCTATTATAATAAGGGCAGATTCCTATAATTTACGGACCATTAGTTAAAATTAATACTCTTGTATCTTTACCAATCATGCAGGAAAAACCTCATAGCTTTACATAGCAGACCTTCCCTTATGGAAGTAGCTATCACAGGTAAAATGAGCGTACAAATCCACCATGCCAAACTGGGTATATAAATTATACCCAGTTTCGCAATGAAAATCCTATCATTGTAAACAAAATTATTAGTTTTTGTTTTTTAAGAACCATGCATTAATTAATACCGCATAGAAGACCGCAAGAATTTTCTGTCAGCATTGCTTTTCCATAGTCACAGTATTTTTTCTAGAGAGCTACATTTCTCAGTTAACTTATAAACTTATGTACTGAAGAATTGCGATATTTAAACTCTTCAGTCCCTTATTATCCCCATTAAATTTTATAGATAGTAATCAACATATCCAATGAAATAACAGAAGAAACAAAGGAATACATTCGCACAGAAACATCTGAATCTAACAAAGAGAATGTCAAGCTTTGGGGAGAGAACATACAATGCCACTACATACCATACAAGCCAGCTAAGAAACCGCTTGCTAAGCTGACAAGGAAGCCGGCTACGGCCAGCGCTTTTGTCACTGATTTCTCAATGAAATATAACCACACTGCAAGAGATAGCGAGATTTCTAAGGCCCCTAAAGCTGCTCCTGTATCTAAGGTAAATAAATGGCTTTACTATTTTTCTATGTATATTCATAATATGGGGTATATATTATGAATTTACATATAAATTCTTACCTCCTGTAGCAAAGATTATTAAATACATATAATGACAATATCATTTTTGGATAGATTTTACTATCTAATAAATTCATAAAGAAAGTTTATCAATCAAATAATGAAAATTATGTTAGTTGGTCATCGAACAATTAACCCAAAGAAGCGCAATGACGTTCATTTTGGTTTAAATATATTCCGCCAATGCGCTGACAATGCGCTGTGATTGGCTAAATCAAGGACGCATGCACTCCTGATTGGCCAAGTAAAAAACACATGATGCATTGATTGGTCCTTACTGTTCAAAATCAGTGACAAATGACTGACTGGTTGTGTAATTTGATTGTTCAGTATTACTACTCTAAAGGGACTTTTCCTCTATACTCGATGGTATGAGTAAACCCAAAATAATCATGGTAGACACAAGCACTTCTTGTCAACTCCAACATATATATTGCTGTCCCTTTATATCAACTGTAGATCATACTTCTTATACAAAAGACCTAATCTCCTAATCATTCTGGTTACAAGAGAATATTATTGCCCATTTGATTACAATATGACCAAATCCAAGTTGAACTTTAGTTCTTTGTTATAAGGCATGTAATTCGTTGTACACTTAATGTAACAAGGAACAGTATTCACATCACAAATCTCATTAATTTCTATTTTATACCAACAGTTTGGCAAATCCTGGCTAGAAACAAGAGTGCAACAACTGTATGTGGATTCTACAGGCATTTCAAGCGCCGATATACTGCAATCAGTGATAACGTTCCTGAATTCGCCGCGAAGTAACGATGAAATGCAGAATGATCTATTTGAGCTATTGGGCTTTGATCAGTTTGAATTCATTCAGGAGTTGCTGGTACATAGGCAAGATATTGTTAATAGTTTGAAGGCGCCACCACCGCAGCCCACTATATCTGAATGTGAGTATGTTGAAATGCCAAAACAAAGTCTTAAATAATAAAGATTCGTAAACGTCAAGAAGTTGTAAAATATTGCAGTAGTACCCAACTGATAAGGCGCGTCGTGAATCTTCTTTCGCACAGAAAAGAAAGTATGGCCCGAAGATTAACGAAAGAATGCTTAAAACTAAAAATCAACCTTAGATCACTACTATAAGGTTCATAATACATTGCAGCTGTTAGTTTCGTCTCACTCGCAAGTCACGCCCCTCCGCACACATGTGTGGTGGTGTGGAGTTGGCAGCTGCCGACCAATAGCATTCCCCGCGCATTGAAAATGTATCTTCTGCGCAGGTACATCGATAAGCCATATTGGTTGGGTACTACTGTACTTATTACCATTATTTATATAAATGTCTTGAATAAGTGTTTAATTTAGGTTATATAGTGTTAAATTAACCTAATTTAACACTATATAACCTAAATTAATGAAAGGAACTGAGCCTCGAAAAGCTTTACATAAGAAATGTAACATATGTGAACCATTATAAATACAATTTTATTTTCATAGTGGCAGCTCTACTTCCCGAGAACAAGATGCCGGAATACATGTGTCAGGTGTCAGTGCAATCTGAACAGGAAAAAATAATAGCCAAACTGGTTAGGAAAGAAGGAAAGAAAGCCAAGAACGCGAGAAGAAACGATGATGAGGAGGATGAACAAGAACTTAATATTGCACAGATGAGAGCTAAAAGGTACTATGCAATTCAGCTTGAAGCTATACATAGCTTATTCAAAGATATATAAAATAAATTATGCTAAAAATGTGGTCCTTCGAGCCGATCCATATAAAATGTGTGCTAATTTCGATTCTCTTTATAAAATTTTGTATTTCTTTTCAGAATATCAGAATTATCAAAACCAGTAGTACCATTCTCCTCATCAAGATCAAATATCGATCCTCTATTGCAAAAAATATCGTATTTCCAAACTAAAGTCCAATATCCAAATGTTTACGATTCATCAATAAACGCAAAAAATGCTGCAGGTATACCTTTAGTGCGAATATGAATCTATTACGCTATTGTGAACCTAAAATAGTCAATAATAAAGTTGGTTTTCAGGTTTCGTGTCTGGTCTGAAATTGATACTTCCCGAAAGTGCGATAAGGAAAGACAACAAGGAATACGAAGAAGTTATAATACCAAAAAACGAAGCAGTTCCTCTAGAAGTTGGCAACAAACGGGTGCCGATATCTGATATGGATGAGGTATCTAAACTATTTCAGCATTTAGATACTTGTAACATGACGAGTTCTCTCGGAGAATTTCGATACCGCGATGTAGGATAGCGCAACTATCGTCCATTGTGGTGCTATCTATCCATTGGTAGGGTGAACCTCTTAATAGATATCGCATCAATTTACTTCTCATATTACAGATTGGTCAAATGGCTTTCGAAAACATTAAAGAGCTAAATCGCATACAGTCAGTAGTATATCAAACGGCGTACAACACGAATGAGAACCTACTCATTTGTGCACCCACAGGCGCAGGCAAGACTAACATAGCTTTACTGACTGTTGTGCATCAGATCAAACAACATATTGAACATGATGTCATTATGAAGAATAAGTTCAAGGTGGGTGGACGTAACTTACATTTTTTTATTAGAATTTTGACTAATGTTTAGCTCAGCTTCTATGCTATTTATTACTATAGTATAGGTAGGTAACCTAAAGATGGCACGTTCACAGTACTCACACATATGCAATTTCACGATACAGTATATTTTATTACATTATTGCTTTTAATCAGTCAGTCAATTCGAATGGCGAAAACGACCACTATATTAATGAGCAGTACTAAAAACAAAACTAGCTGTCTCCTTCATACTCATAAGAACGCGCGCGAGAGAGACGGACAGACATTTCATGACTGTACTATATCATGACAAAATATACTATTTTATTACATTATTGCTTTTAATCAGTCAGTCAATTCGAATGGCGAAAACGACCACTATATTAATGAGCAGTACTAAAAACAAAACTAGCTGTCTCCTTCATACTCATAAGAACGCGCGCGAGAGAGACGGACAGACATTTCATGACGCGCATGCAGTGCGACGTCACCCCGCGCGCTTATTCATAGACACTATACAAGCGCAACCTGTAAATGTGTTGAAATTGCCAGCTGTAGTTAACCGACCTATATTATACCAAAGAGGAAAGAAATTATACCCATCACTATCTAATACGCTCGTTTTGACAAGAGGGTGTCTTTTTTGTCCCACTATATTGTCTCTTTCTTACTCATGCATTTTTAAGTGTTGACAAAACGGGCTTATTAGATTTTGACGAATTCATTTCAAATAATCATTTTATGGAAATTATGTTTTTACATTGAGTACTTTACAACGGATGTGTCAGACTAAAAATAAAATTATTAGTAAATAAAACCTCCCTAAGTAGGGAAGTTGTAAAAATCACGCAAGAATGCACAAAACAAATATAAAATCTTCCTATCTCTAGATAATTTACATAGCACCAATGAAAGCTCTAGCGTCAGAAATGACGGCCAGTTTCGGGAAACGTCTCAAAGGACTCGGGATTTCTGTTCGGGAGCTAACAGGCGATATGAAGCTAACGAAGACTGAAGTGCAACAGACGCAGATGATTGTCACCACGCCGGAAAAGTGGGATGTAGTCACTAGGAAGGGAGCCAGTAAGTATTTATCATTAATCGGGAAGTGTTCGGTAGAACGGATGATATTTTTTTTTATTTAGGCCCAATTACCCCACTGCAAGATAGAGGCCTACGTTTCCTCCTTTGGATGCCATCACATCTGAGCCAATTTGTCCAATACCAGGACCGATACCGTTAGTCACTCAATGAAGCCCACAATGTGGTGTCTTTAGCCCATTGACACAGAATAATTTCAAGGAATAATCATGATAAAAAAAAAATTTGAGACAGAAAAATGCCGTCTATCTTTGTCTAGCATTCGCCTTAAGTCTATTAAGGGTAACTTAACAATTATATCCCTTTATCCAACTAAATCTCAAATATTTGATACATTTTATTTACAGCGGACACAGAACTAGCGTCAATAGTAAAACTCATAATCATAGATGAAGTACATCTGCTGCACGGTGATCGAGGGCCCATAGTAGAAGCGATAGTAGCCAGGACGTTGCGACAAGTTGAGTCCACGCAGAACATGATACGTATTGTAGGGTTGTCTGCTACGTTGCCGAATTATCTTGATGTTGCCAGGTGATAGTCAACTTTATTATTATTGGAATACGACTTATAATATCGTTTATTTTTTAGATTATTCCTCTGGACTAGATTCTTATTCTTCTAGATTTTTTTTTTTTTTTCTTAGTGAAAAATTGTAATTGCTTATTTTTAGTTCTATTGTTTTGTATTATCATAAATTATGTAATAAATAGCCGCTTTTAGCTTTCCGAAAATAAATAAATAAATTACCAGCATAAAAAGTTTAATATTTTTTGTTCCATAGTTCTAAATTTTATTCTACTCTATTGAGTAACAAACTTTCGCATTTATTATATTAGTTGAACTTAGGTAAATAAGTAATGTGAAGTAGTTCTAAATAACCAAAGTATTATGATGCATTGAAATTAAACTATATTCACTGTTATTTTCAAGGTTTCTGCGCGTGAATCCAAACATAGGTCTATTCTTCTTCGACTCCCGATTCCGGCCGGTCCCACTAGAACAACAGTTCATTGGAGTCAAGGACGTCGGCAGTGGTGGGGGTTCGCATATTAGACAGGTACGTTTTAATTTTCTTACTTTCATTACATTTCAAATAGGGTTTGTCAATATCTCTCTATGTATAGTTCCTTCTGGCGGATGAAATGTTTTATCAAAATGATTTATCAGAGACAAATATTAAAGCTGAAATTTGATTGGTTAATCTTTAAACAGAATTCTTTGATTTCAAGCCAAAACCGACGTCATCATTCAGACCTCCCCTAATTACCCTTTTTTCAAATCTTTTCACCTAACAGCTTACATAAATTTTAGCTTAGATAATCTAACTGACGGACTAATTAGAATTTTAGTTTTTGTTACGCAGGCCATAGCCTTATTGTTCTAAAAAAGGCCCTATTGTATTAGCTGCTATTCGATTCAGACATTTGCAGTCAAAACTTTACAAAACATTAAATTCGCAGATGCAACAAATGAACGAAATATGCTACGACAAAGCGGTAGACATGGTCCAAAAAGGCCATCAAGTGATGGTTTTCGTACACGCTCGTAACGCGACTCACCAAACTGCTATGGTACTTAAAGAACTCGCTCAAAAGAAGGGACATTTGAAACATTTTGAGCCAGAAGATTCTGGAGGATTCCTTAAGGCTAGAAAGTCCATATCTAGCAGCCCTAATAAGCAATTAGCTGAGTTGTTCTCGTTTGGATTCGCTTGTCATCATGCCGGCATGTTGAGGAGTGACAGGTAATATGTAGATAGATAAATATCTCTTTATTGCCTAAAACTTAGGCTTAGTTTAGTATGGGCAGTCTTATGGCTACAAAGCTATCTCTTCCTGGCAACCTTTGGATGGAAACGAATATTAGTATTTAGATCGAAGAAGAATAGAAACTTGTTCGCTTCTATAAAGTGTGAAAGAGAATTCCGATAAGACTATCTTCCTCTTGATGTTTTATATTTTAGCAGAGTACTTCCGTAATTTATTTATACGTTCTCAAATGTCCCTATCCTTATGTTTTAAATGTAAAAGGTAAGTCTGCTACCTACAATTTCATAACTATTTTTTTTAATTGTCAAGACTATGCCCGCTCAAAATTTAGCCTTAGCACCCTTAAGCGGACAAATCGGCGAGCAAGCACTCAACCGGGGAGTTATGACTAATAATCGAACCTAGCGTGGATCTAGAGGGGAACGGGTCAGGATAAAGTATTTATTATTGTATAATTTAATATCATAACATGCCACAAAAGCATATACTTTTTTATGCAGGGAAAGCAAGGAAAACTGCTAGGCAGAGTTAGTTGTAGATTTACCAATTTAATACACCGTTAATGACTTCTTAATATTTCAGAAACATGGTCGAGAAGTATTTCGCCGATGGCTACATAAAAGTTCTAGTTTGCACATCGACCTTAGCTTGGGGAGTCAATCTACCCGCACATGCTGTCGTTATTAGGGTATGCTATACATAAACTTAAAGCACCTTATTACAAAACATGGTTTAAAGGAAAACCAGGTTTTAAAAAAGCCTCGTCCCTTTTTATTATATGACGTTAGAAAGTGACCAAATCACAGTAAAACCTGGCTTTGCTTTAAACCATGTTTTGTAATAAGGGGGTTACTGTTTGTAAAATAATAGTTTCGCGTGAACCTTGTGACTATTTCATGATATCAAACGATAGATCGAACTGGAGTACCTCGCACCTTCAACACTAACGCATTCGACATTTGACAAAATGGTGGAAGGATATCTTAAAAAACATGTCCGCCATGTTTTTCGCAATCGCCTATTGCAAGAATCGGGGAATTTGTGAAATAAAAAGCCCAATAAATAGCTGTAGAAATTGAGTTGAAAAATACACCAAGAAGTTTGCATATCATCATGAAATTACACTCGATCCATCCTTATAACGTAAGATAGTTTAAAGCAAGTCTAGCAAAACCGAGATTTTAAATATATCCGTTACTTTCTAACGTCGTATTACGGAACTATCTTAAAACCTGGGTTTACTAAACTTAGCTCTAACCATCTCATGTTTATTACATGAGATGGTTAGAGCTAAGTTTAGTAAGTATAATTTTACAAAGATATCTTTTTAATACATTATGTTAACTATAGAATGCGAAAACTATAGAACTATACGATAAATAACAAATAATATCACTTAACAATCTCAGATTATTTTTCCAGGGAACAGAAATATACGACCAAAGTCACGGCACGTTCGTAGACCTAAGTATACTAGATGTGCTACAAATATTCGGTCGCGCCGGGCGGCCGCAGTTCGATACATCTGGAACTGGCATCATTATAACTACGCACGATAAACTCACGCACTATCTCAAGTCTATGACCAATCAGTTCCCGATTGAGAGTAACTTTATCAATCTGCTGGCGGATAATTTGAATGCTGAGGTATGTATGACTGTTTTTTCATCTTCAAATACTTACAGGATAATTACGAGTATATGCGAGAGAGATGTTAACTTAGTTTTTACTTTCAGGTTGCTTTGGGAACTGTGACAAATATCGATGAAGCTGTAGAGTGGTTGAGTTACACCTACTTGTTCGTCAGAATGAGGATTAATCCACAGGTAACATAAAAATAAATATAATTTTCAACACATTTGCTCGTAAAGTGACATTTATTGCACCGTTTTTAGTATCTTAATGCAGCTTATTACGCACTATTGCTTTTTACTTTACATTACCGCTCGGCTCTCTAATCACCTTAAAACCGCCTCGTCTGTAATTACCAACTTTGCACACATGTATCATAATGTACTATTATGTCGTCAATATCTCTTTATGCAACTTTATTTTTAATAAACCAGAGAACCGATTGATCCTAAAGAGATTTGTAATCCAAATCCCAAAATGCTGTAGATATAATTTTATTGCTTGTTGTAAAATTACAAAGGCGCTAGCACAGATGAAGTGTCCTCGGATGCGGAGTGAAGCTCCTGGTTTCAATCCTACAATGAGTTTTAGCTTTTGGCGAAGGAAAACCGTGGAAGCCATAGCACGGTGGTAGGGTTCTTTGTAGTACCCAACTGGTTGGCTACCACCCTCAAGTTGAAAATCTTTCGCCAAGCACCTATCGCTGTGTTCCGACAGATGCACTAGGCTTTGTGTGCTTATCATTTTCGGCACCATCATCACTTACCATGGTAAGATTGTGGTCAAACCATCGAGGAACAATCCCTTAGAGTAGTAATACCGAGAAATCCGATTCCAGAACTAGTCAGTGATTTGTCACTGATTTTGAACAGTAAAGACCAATCACTGCTACATGTGTTTTTGACTTGGCCAATCAGAGCGCATGTCCTTGTCTTATCCAATCAGAGCGCGTTGTCGATGGTGGCAAATTGGCGGAATAGATTGCAAGCAAAAACGAAATCATTACGCTTCTTTGGGTTAATTGTGCGATGGGTCAAACACAGGCAACACATAGTCAAAAATAAAACCACCACATAATGCTGTTTGATCTGTGTTGTCACAAAATAACATGGCGTAAAAATCATTAGGATCAATTCTACTGGTGATATCAGTATCACTTAGAATTGTTAATTACTTAGAATAGCTCAGGCAAACCAATTTCTCAAATTCCCGGTATATTTATCTATCTACCCAGGTATACGGCCTTACATACAACGATGTGCAAGAAGAACCGATGTTGGAAACTAAACGACGCGAGCTGATCACATCAGCTGCGATGTTACTCGATAAAACTCACATGATTCGATACAACGAACGTACCGGGGACCTCAATGTCACTGGTAAGTTAGACTTTATTTTGCGTTTGGCCCTGATTCATCCAAGAAGGAAAATACAAGTAGCCGATGGAACATGCAGTCTAGACATCTTTCCATCCTAAAGATCCCTAGGTAGGAGAATAATAAAAATCCAGATGCAAATTCCACACATGTGATGTCCTGATGAATGGATGCTTAATTAGGTGGACATCGTATGGGGGCGATTATTTTGTCGAAAGTTGTTAACAGATTGCTTAAAAGGAATCTTGATCACTTCTGTGCCAAGAGAGCTTCTATAAATGTCCATTTGACGATTACATTCTGACCACTAGATGCAAAAAATCAGTTTCTGATAATTTTCAACATTCATTAATTGTAAACGCATGAAATCCTTAAGCACATTTTTGGGGATCTGTACCAGAAGCCAGAGTTCTTGTCTAATTCTTGAATTTGATATAACAGATCTCGGTCGCACAGCGAGTCACTACTACATAACTTGCGAAACGATGGAGGTATTCAACTCTATGGTGCGCAAGTCTATGACGCAAGGTTATGTACTGGAAATGTTGACCAGGTGTTCCGACTTCCAGCAACTTAAAGTGAGTATTTTTCAATAAATTATAGTTAAAAAATAAGATTGAGTTTGTAATATAAGCTGCATTTATTGTAATCACTTCCAAAAGCTCCTATAAAACTAACAAATAAACAAACAATCTCGTATTTAATTAAAATTATTTGATACTAGCTGTCCCCCGCGGTTTCACCCGCGTTCCCGGGATAAAAAGTAGCCTATGGAGAACCATACCATAGGCTAACTGAATGCCAAATTTCATAATGATCCGTTGAGTAGTTGAAGCGTGAAGGCGTAACAAACAAAATCACTTTCGCATTTATTATATTAGTTAGGGTTCACCAAACTCTTGCTAAATTGCAGTTTTGATTACATCTCTGATAAAGATACATTTCTTTCTGTAATGTATCTTCATGTTGTTTTATATAAACTAAACTAATCTTATTCAGTCAAAATAAATAACTATACTAGGCCCTTTATGGCGAGGAGGGCGATGGCTGCCACACGCGTCATACTTGTGAACAGGTGCTGCTTGTGGGGGCTGGTCTGCTTAAGTTTGCTATTGATTTACTTATTAAATATTTATTCAGTCTACTTTGTAATTTTGCCGCCGCGCCGGGGCACGCAATTGTTTTCAGTGCGATTAGAATGTAAATATTATGTAATGAATCTAAGCCTGTTTTGAAAAGAGTAATTGCTGAGTTTATTGCCGGCTCTTCTCAGCAAATGCAACCTTCCGAACCGGTATTAGAGTATTAGAGTCAGACTTTTCATAAGTGCCTGCGAAGGTCTATTTGAATAAATGATTTTGAATTTGAATTTGAATTCGTAATAGGTCACTTTTGGCAGCCCTTATACATCCATGTGTCAAAAGAGACAAACATAGTGCGGCAAGGAGAGTTAGAATGGCCATTTTTTAAAGCACGTTTTAGATAAGAAAAGAAAAGCTAACAGAACTATGAAGACTCAAAGATCATTGGCTGCCTTGTTCCGAATTACTTAGGGTCGGTGAAATAAATACGCTTCTCCCTTTCGGCCCTCCTTTCTATCATTCCTTTCTCTATCACACAAGCTATCTATCTCATTTTGAAACCTATTCAATTAAATCAAATAAACCACGTTTTAGATAAGAAAAGAAGAGTTAACAGAACTGTGGAGTCTCAAAGACCAATACGCAGAGTTGCGTATAGAAGACGCGCCGGAAGATATACATTGGAAGATCAATATCTTGCTCCAGACTTATTTGTCGAGGGGACGCGTCAATGGATCGTCACTGCAATCCGATTTGAATTATATTAGTCAAGTAAGTATTTTTAAAGAATTTTGTCAGAGCAGTCGTAAATAGTTTTGTGCAAAGGATTCGCAAGTCTTTAAGTTAATTGATTAGATTAACTTTACTGTGGTTTTGATTAGATGTTGTATCATGTTTTGTATTTCATTTTTAAAGCAGTTTTATTTTTTTCTATTCTTCCCCTTAGGGGTTGAATTTCGAGAAATCCTTCTTTAGTGCACTATGGTACTTAAAAATAAGTATTCCCTAAAAATTTCAAATTACTAGGTCCATCGATTAATGTTGAACTTTGTTAGTCAGTCAGTGTATGAGCGATCCCAAAATCCTTGCTTTTCTTAAATCTATTTGAACATACTACCATTTTCAGAACACAGTCCGTATCATCCGTGCTTTATTCGAAATTACACTTCGAAAGAACAACGCCTACATGGCCGGGTTATATCTGAAAATGGCTAAAATGCTGGAGATACAGCAGTGGGACTTCTACAGCGATATGAGACAGTTTAATTGTTTCACTATTGAAACATTGAAGCATATTGAGTACCCGATGTTGAAGCCTGACCAGATTAGGGATATGGATTGGAAGGAATTAGGTATGTAATTTTGCCTGTAGATTGAATTTAGGAAAGAATAAACTGTTATAAAAAAACCTAAACCGACTTCAAAGTACAACTAAAAAGACAACTCCTGGAAAATTACACCAAACGGTTAGTGTACCCTTCCAAACA
The DNA here is from genome assembly GCA_947623365.1 of Achlya flavicornis. Lineage (NCBI taxonomy): Eukaryota > Metazoa > Arthropoda > Insecta > Lepidoptera > Drepanidae > Achlya > Achlya flavicornis. Next base: position 8,167,351 of record OX392488.1, read on the forward strand.
AAAAAATAATTTTCCGAATCGGTAGATAAATGACGGAGTTCTGAGATAACCAACATTTAGTCAGATTCAGTTCGATTACTGACTATTGCAATTCATTTCTATTTCTCTTTCTTATTTTTGATTTATAAAACCTCTTTTATTTTCATTCCATCAAGTCATTTTAAAGCAACTAACTCTAATAGGAGCTTCCGATGGAGAAAACATCGTGAAGAAACCAAAGAATTTCAGATATCCTCAGTTAAAAATCCGATGTATTATGTAGTAAGTAACTCAATATTAATTTCTCACAACAGGTGACCTAATCCGGAATCCAAAGAACGCACGTCATTTGAAGAAGTGCGCCGATGAATTTCCGCTACTAGAAATGGAAGCCAGCTTACACCCAATAACCAGAACTGTCCTGAGAATAAGGCTCACAATCACACCTAATTTCAAGTTAGTAATGATACCTTTTCCTTTAGTCGCCGATCCCACAGCGAGCAGTCTAGAGTTCTGCGGTCGGAGTTCTGTGTTCACCATAATCTATGCGGCGCTTTTGATCATTGCACACAGCGACCGCGATAAAGGAGAACGCACGTAGACTTCTGACCGCAGAACTCTAGAACGCTCATTGTAGGATCGGCACCTCATTACTCAGACTGTTTTTCATCACGGAATTAAAATAATATTTTTTCCTAGTTAGCTACAAACTAAATATTTTTTTATTGTATTTTAAACTACCTGTCTCCCGCGGTTTCACCTGCGTTCCCGGGATAAAAAGTTTCGTAACCTATAATACTCGGGAATATAGTAGCTTCCTATTAGTGCAAGAATTATTTGAATCCGACTGGTAGTTTCTGAGATTAGTCCGTTTAAACAAAAAAAACTCTTCGCTTTATTATAATAGTATAGACTATATATTTTTGTTCACACGACATCTCCCAGAAAGCTGTCATTTGACGTTAGCAAACGCGTCTCATCGCGTTTGTGGTTACAATATTCCTCTTTGCGAATTGGCACAGCACCACTTCTGGAATGCTCTTGGAACCAATTACTAGTCCTAGCTGAATGTTTTCTGGTGTCACCTCTTTTGAAACCTGAATTGGGTTCGTCTTGCTGAATAAAGTTTACCATAGAACTCTGGAGTTGCGAAAGAAAAATATGATTGATATTTTATATGAAATATTTAAAGAAAATATAAGCAATTTAAAAGTAATTCAAAAATATTTATTCTGCATAATATGTACATTGCGGTCGTAAAACATAATTGAATGAATACATTTAGATGGAACGACAAATACCACGGCAAAGCGCCTGAGGCGTTCTGGATTTGGGTTGAGGATCCTGACACGGACATCATGTACTACCACGAGTACTTCCTCATTACTAAGAAACAGGTACAATCAATTTCATAAGAAACTCATATTTTCTAAGTCAAATTTAAATTCAAACCATTTTGAATGGACTGCAAAAAATCTTTGTGAAATTTTTGTAGGTAGGTCCATTTTTTTTTTCGCCATTCATTTTCCTTCCGCGGACGCTCAGACTGTGGAATAAGCTCCCCGCCGTGGTTTTCCCAATGGAGTACAGCATTTGGTTCTTCAAAAGGGGTGTGAAGAGATTTCTGCAGGGTCGGCAACGCGCGCGTGATACCCCTGGTGTTGCAAGCGTCCATAGGCTACGGTAACCGCTTACCATCAGGCGGGCCGTATGCTTGTTTGCCACCTAAGTGGTATATAAAAAAAAAACATTTTATATAGCCTACGGATATACCTGCGCAGTCGACACATTTTAAGCTTGCTGAAAATTGAACAACCGAACAAAAACACTGCTGCGTGAAAAAAGTACACCCAGTATACTATAATCGTGTGAGCGAAATAGAAAAAGAGGGCACGGCAATAAATTTTATCACCTTATGTAAAGTACATAAGGTTGATTATATTATATGATGTGTTCGTAGAACGTCTTTTCGTATCTGCGCGAAAGATTATTGATCAGACGCCTTATGTGTTGTGTAGTATTGTACTAAGTTTATTAAAACTCAATTATTTATTATTAGGTGGTCACCAACGAACCTCAGGAGTTAATAATTACAATTCCAATATCGGAACCTCTACCACCACAATACTACATCAGGGCTACTTCCGAAAGGTAAACTGCACCTAATGATTCTTGCAGAAGATTTGTTTTTCAATATCATTCTTATCGAAGTATATTTTACGGAGTTTATTTGAAATCCTTCCAGATGGCTCGGGTCTGAGAGCGTATTACCATTAACGTTCCAACATCTGATCTTACCAGAAACGCATCCTCCTCATACAGGTAAAATATAAGATATTTTTTTAAAGACTAAGGCTGCTTTTCCACCAGATGTGTGATATGCTACGTTTCTGTGGATGCGTTTGATATCCACCAACCATATTCATTGGTGCACATAGCTTAGCACTGGTGGAAACGGATTCAACTAAGATATGTTTTTTATATGGAAGGATGCGTGCTATTGATGTGTGCTATGGATGTGTGCTATGGATGCGTGCTACGGATGCGTGCTACGGAGGCGTGGTATGGATGCGTGAGCGGATCTCCCCACAGCGCGCCGCTTTCGCCGCTCCCTACTAGCGATACATCGCATAGCTCGAGCTGCGCATCTTACTCGCGCAGCTACTTTGCGGCGGCGCATCTTTATAGCACATCTTACTCGCACAGCTACACAGCTTAGTATCGGTGGAAACGGTCACATAGTTTCACAGCTTTGCTATTACATCCTCGCTGCATATAGCACATCTCTGCTGGAAAAGCAGCCGTATTCTATAGTATATTTATGGTTTACCAGTATTTAAACGTACATGCTTAAAGCACAAAATTTAAAAAAAAAATGTACTGCCACTCTGTACAGCTTCTTAAATACAAGTGATTTGGTTTTTATACAGGAGTGGAGTAATCGCGAAAAAAAACAGATGTTTCATAAATTTCAGCCGAATGGAGATTTTGACCCTTTTTGCAATTTCGAAGTTGCTCCCATAGTAATAGTTGTTCATATTTATGAGTACTTTACGTGGTTTCATTCAATGTCGCATCGTCGTCTCCCGTCTGTATATTATTCAGGCAAAATAACTACTTATATCTTCTACATGCAAAAGCCACCTTCGCTACCATAGTGAGCTCAAAATTCACCAAAGAACTTATACATTTTAGGTAGCAAAGTAACATACGGCTCACCTGATGGTAAACGCTTACAATAGCTTATAGAGGCTTGCTAAACCAAGCACCACATTGCATAAGTCACCTGTTTCGTAGTCGTTTGCGTTTTTCATTTTGTAAAACAAAAAAAATATGTTTTTGAAAAACAGCCAATATAATAAGATTGTACAAAAAAAAATTACCTTGCTGAATTTCTTGCCTGTTCTTCTCAGTTGAAAGCCGACTTACGAACTGGTGGTAACTTCAGTAGCTTTGACCTTCATAAGTTCTCTACTAGGACATAAATTTAATAAATGGCTTCGACTTTGATTTCCAGATCTACTCGAACTCCAACCATTACCAGTGACAGCTCTAAACAACCCATCATTCGAAATGCTGTACAACTTCAGCCACTTTAACCCGATACAGACCCAGATATTCCACTGTTTGTACCATACTGATAGCAACGTGTTGCTCGGCGCCCCCACTGGCTCAGGAAAGACTATAGTCGCTGAGGTCGCCATGTTTAGGGTGTTCAATCAGTATCCTGAGTGTAAGGTAATGTATATAAAACAACATATAACTCAATCGAGCAAAAAATAAAGTTCTAAGCACTGCTATCAGTTCCGTCTTTACCATAAGGGCAAATGGGGCCCCAGATCAGTTTTAAAATATTAAATCATAACAGAAAAATGTTTTTTGTCCATATGACAACGGTAACCGCTTACCATCAGGCGGGCCGTATGCTTGTTTACCGACTTAGTTGTATATAAAAAAAACTTTACTTTCCAATGGGGCCTCAAATTCTTGTGTGCCCAAGGGCCCCGGCATGGCTTCAGACGGCCCTGACTGCTATCAAATTGCTGCGAGCTCTTCGATCGTGAGATGTAGGTCCGTATTACACACAATTCTAACGGTTGTTTGGTTTCAGGTGGTTTATATTGCGCCGCTGAAAGCTCTCGTGAAAGAAAGAATCAAAGACTGGAAAGTGCGACTCGAAGAGAGATTGGGAAAAAAAGTCGTTGAATTGACTGGTGAGTTTATACTTTAATTTCTAACCTCAATTGAATTATATTGTTTTCATAAGTAGTTTGGGGACGTCATAAAAGCGAGCCAATGGGACTTGAGCGGAACTAAATTGGACTGCAAAAATGTAAAAGAATCACAGACTGTATTAAATACCGAACCTCTACTTAGAATATATAAGGTGTCCCATGAATTAGTGTCAGAGGTATAATTATGTATCTTCTAGGTTTACTATTCAGTTGCCATAGAAAAATTTAATCACACATCACATGGTATCTCAACTATTCAACTCCAGAGTCAACCTCTGGACTTCCGACTTATTTATACATTATATATCTTCTACAATTACCCCCTTACTCATAAAGCGCTATTTAACTAATATACTGTTTAAAGGGTCACGTAAATAATGTCAAATTATTTGACAATGACAATAGAGTGACTTTATTTACGTGACCCTTTAAACAGTATATTAGTTAAATAACGTTTTATGAGTAAGGAGGTTAGGCATTATATACGCGTGTAAATAAATTTCAATTTCACATACATGATTTTCATTCAGGTGACGTAAGCCCAGACATTCGCGCGATAAGGAACTCTCATGTAATAGTAACAACTCCTGAGAAATGGGACGGCATCAGTCGATCCTGGCAGACGAGGAACTATGTGCGAGATGTCGCCTTGATCGTTATTGATGAAATACATCTGCTTGGTGAGGATAGAGGGCCGGTGCTCGAGGTTATCGTGTCGAGGTATGTTGACTCTTATTTATGTGTCGTTTAGGTTGATTTTTCATGTCATGTAAATATTAGAATAAAGTCAGAGGGATAGTTCTGGAAGCTATACGAGTCGTTAATATATTAGATCTTATTACTATAAGGTTTTGGTGGATTTTACCAATATCTGATAAATATTTCTGGTGCAAATTTTTTATAATGTTACAAGAGCTATTAGTAACTTGATCAACATGCCAAATCTTCGAAGTACTTTTTTTTTTCAAATTTATTTAAATTGCTTACTACACACTATCATGAGTCAGTTCAATATAAACCTTATTCGATTAACAATAAGGTGTATGATTTATTATTTCTACTCATCATCTTCTTGCCCTGTCAAAATGTACGCTTCTGCCATTCGTCTCTCCTATCCGTCTTACCAGCAATCACTCCTTTCTTACCCACAATCCATCCATCTCCTATTAATAATCTATTATTTCTATTCACAGAACGAACTTCATCGAATCCCACACATCTAGAAGACTGCGTATCATCGGTCTATCAACTGCTCTTGCGAATGCTAAGGACTTGGCCAATTGGCTGAACATTGGAGAATTGGGACTTTATAACTTCAGGCCTTCTGTTCGACCTGTGCCTTTGGAGGTATTTGATGATAATTTCTCTTAAGTTTGTCTTCTTTAACTTGGGGCGTTTTCACTTCACTCACTTATGACTTTACCTCGACTTTGATCCAAGTGAAAAATAATTACGAGGTGACGCACCGCGTACGTTCTTGGTTCAGGTGTGTGGTATCGTTGCGTTCGTTCCATATTTTTTCATTTTGAAGACTGCCCCATTAAGAAGTTTAGCTTCAAATCATCACAACAAATAGATATTTAGTACATTTGTTTGTACAAGTAGTAATTGTTTTTTTATACAACTAAGTTGGTAAACAAGCATACGGCCCCCCTGATGGTAAGGGGCAACACAAGAAGAATCGCTTACGCGTTACCGACCGTACCCCCCTCCTCTATGAGCTCTAGCGACCTTACTCACGCGCAGGAACACAACTTTACACAACATAAAGTTATTTGGCTGCGGTATTCTGTAAGGTACTTCCCCAGTCGAGCTGGTCATTGAGCGAATAAACGCTATGGTGTACCTCTGTCACTGATGGGTGTATGCCGGCTAGGTGCACATCTCGGGGCACGCGGGCCGGCACTACTGCCCGCGCATGCTGACGATGAACAAGCCCACCTTCCAAGCGATCAAGACGCACTCGCCGTGTGCGCCCGCGCTTGTCTTCGTCTCCAGTAGAAGACAGACCAGGTACGTTAACTACTACTTTTGGCATCAACTTCCAATTTGGACTTTTTGACGGAAACTTGTAGAGTGACGCTGCGTTTACATCTTTAATTTCATAAATTCGTGTATTTTGAGTTTTATTGCATATTATCGGTGGTGTATTATCCAATAAAGATCAATAAATGTGCACCAGTGAAATGAAATCTATTATGTGTATCGTGACTTATCAAGTTGTCTCAAGAAGTCCATGAAATGTAATACAATGACCACCATTGTACTAAACATGACTTTTATGGACGGTGACTGACTGAGAACTATGTGAAAGTGATTTATTGTGACTAGAACTTATAATATAACTGGAAACTGGCAAAATACACAAGCAGTGTGACGCCATTGAAGAAAAAAGAAACTTCAAATTTTAAGAAGATACTGGGTATTTTTTTGTCAAATGAAAGCTTGTCTTTACTATATATTTTTTTCGACATTAGTCCCGATTCTGTTGTAAATCGCACTAAACTAATTTTAGTCACATCACATCTCTTTCTTACAAACATTATTGAAAAAGGATAGAACATATTAAATGTTAAATTAGTCTTTGTCGTTTTCATTTGCGGGTATTTAGACTGAACCGCGATAGATGGCGACTTTTATGTTGAAAACAAGCATGAGCTAATTTGACAGGACTGAATTTCTTTCATCCTTTTCTTATGCTCTTTGTTAGAAAGAAATATAGTGAGACTAAATTAGTTTAATTGTAATCAACAGAATTAGCACCATTGTGTGTAATAATACCGCTTGTCAAAAAAATTTTGATTTACAAGAGAAAAATTTACATTATTATGTCAAAAATTATTAGATAATTTTCCCAACGCATACCCAGTTTATACTTAAGTTTTATTCTTCTAAGTCTAAACACGGCACTATTTTAATCTTTACCAAGATTATATCAATCAAAATTATTTATTCCACAGGCTAACAGCCCTCGATCTTATAGCATATCTAGCAGCTGAAGAGAATCCCAAGAAATGGCTCCACATGCAAGAATCTGAAATGGAACAGATCCTAGCTAACATCAGAGAATCGAACCTCAAACTGACGTTGGCTTTCGGAATAGGCATACATCACGCTGGTTTGCATGAGAGAGATAGAACTACTGTAGAGGAGTTGTTCATTAATCAGAAGATACAGGTGAATATGGAACCTATTCCCGTTATTTTAGGATTGATTTTTAAATGCAATGTAGTTAATAGTGTACAGAAACTTTTTATTAAAACCTTTGTCATCAATGGTTTAAACTATATTTAAACCATTTTTCACTCAAACTTTGTTAAAATATTACTTTGATAAAACTCATGAAGCAAGATACACTGTATTACACTTTAAACTTTATTCGCTTCTTTATAAGGTTCTAATCTGCACGGCGACATTAGCCTGGGGTGTGAACTTCCCCGCCCATTTAGTGGTCATCAAAGGCACAGAATATTTCGACGGTAAACAGAAGCGATACGTCGATATGCCGATCACTGATGTGTTACAAATGATGGGCAGAGCCGGGCGACCGCAGGTTAGTTCATTCACAGTTTCATACTTACATGTATTTGTACCTACACGAACGCTCTAATGATATGAATGCGAAAATGGGGGGTAGGGAGGTAGGTAGGTTCTCAATTGGCTTTTACATGCCGAACATGTTTAACCTAGATTTATACTTCAATACTTGCTGTTCAATATAATTTAAAAAATCGCTATCTCTAATTTATCAGGCAGAGGTTTTTGTTGACAGAATAATTTATTGAATTGCTTTTGATAAAAAATAATACCAAAAAACCAATAATTCAATCATCACTATAATTTCAGTACGACAACGAAGGTGTAGCAGTTGTGTTGGTTCACGATCAAAAGAAGAATTTCTACAAGAAGTTCCTCTACGAGCCGTTCCCGGTGGAATCGAGTCTGCTTGAAGTGTTGGCCGACCATTTGAACGCTGAAATTGTGGCTGGTAAGTTGAAGATATAGTAATTTTACAGCTTATTTTAACTGGAGGACCTGGTGTTCTAAGATACAGGCTGCGGCTTAGTTTAGGCTCCAGATCTCCCACAAATTACATTTAGTTACCTTTAATTAGTTTAACCATTTGTATGTGCACGAACTTGTAATTTGTGGAGATAAATAAATATTTTTTATTTTATTTTATTATAACTCCTCTCGATCCAAATTTTGCCTGGTAGAGATCAATTTTAGTGATAAGGTCGCTATTATTTTTTATTTTTAGTTCTTGTATTTTCTTTTTTCATATTGTGGTGTAATTATATATATTTTTTAAAATATAATATCTTCGGTATGTTCCACGGGCATCTCAACTTTATTTGAAAGAAAAGAGTTTTTTCCGCCAATTAAATTACTTGCAACACCAAAGAGGTTCATAACATTAGGATTTTTATTGGTTTAAACATATTTTTCAATAATTTGACGACCAGGCACAGTACAAACAAAGCAAGACATCCTAGACTACCTAACGTGGACGTACTTCTTCCGGCGATTACTCAAGAACCCGTCCTACTACAAACTGGAGAGCACGGAGGCCCAGGACATCAACTACTACCTCTCACACCTAGTGAGCACTACCCTCGACGCGTTAGGGCATGCCAACTGCATCGAGATGGAAGAGGTATGTACAGTACAAGGGCACACGCCCCAAAAAGCCGATATATACTGATATACACTTACTATACTGTATGTTTTTTTCTATTTTAAGAAGATAGTAAATACCTTCAACATTTCTAAATAAATATGCCAAGAAATAGATTTTGAGAAATAATAGAAGATTTTGCAGAACAGTAACCCCAAAGAATATCCCCGAATATCGGCTGCTAAATAGGCAGGTCTCAAACGCAATGCGACACGATTTGCGCCTCTTTAATACATCATGTATCGAAGAGGCAATAAAGCGGAACAAAGGTTCCAAAGTGTTCGCAAGAGACTTGTCTATTGGTCAAAGTCAACTGACCAAGCTGAAGACCGACACCGGCAGCATCATCACGTCAAAGCTGGAGATCTTGAGAGAGATCGAGAAGTTCTATGGACAGCTGTACACCTCGTCACAGAAACCAGATCCAATTCCGGTTAGTGACGCAAGAGCCAAGTTGACCCGGCACTACACCGAAGATATCCCGGATGTCAGCCTGTACGAGATTAGAATGGCTCTGAAACAGCTTAAAAACAACAAGGCAGTGGGTGAAGACGGAATTACAACAGAGCTCCTGAAAGCGGGTGGAAAACCGGTACTTGTAGTCCTTCAGAAGCTTTTTAATTCCGTCATACACGAATCTACAACGCCAGAAGTATGGAGCGGAAGCTTGGTGGTGCTCTTCTTCAAGAAAGGCGATAAGGCCCTATTGAAGAACTACCGCCCGATATCCCTCCTAAGCCACGTTTATAAGCTGTTTTCGAGAGTCATTACGAATCGTCTCGCACGTAGGTTTGACGACTTCCAGCCTCCCGAACAAGCCGGTTTCCATAAAGGCTTTAGTACCATAGACCACATACATACACTCCGCCAGATTATACAGAAGACTGAGGAGTATAATCGGCCATTATGTCTGGCGTATGTGGACTATGAGAAAGCCTTCGATTCAGTCGAGACATGGGCGGTGTTACAGAGTCTACAGCGATGCCAAATTGACTATCGCTATATCGAAGTGTTGAAGTGTTTGTACAGTAAAGCCACCATGTCGATCCGAGTCCAGGACGAGAGTAACCAATCCAGTTACAGAAGGGTGTAAGACAGGGTGACGTAATTTCCCCGAAACTCTTCACCACTGTAATGGAGGATGTATTCAAGCTCTTGGACTGGAAGGGATATGGCATCAACATCAATGGTGAACACATCACTCACCTTCGATTTGCCGACGATATAGTCATAATGGCGGAATCGCTGGAAGCTTTGAACATCATGCTCAATGACCTCAACAGAGTTTCTCAACAGGTAGGCCTCAAAATGAATATGGACAAGACAAAAATTATGTCTAATGTTCATATTCCGCCAATGCCGGTGATTGTTGGGAGCACTGTTCTCGAAGTTGTAGACGAGTATGTTTACCTTGGACAAATTGTCCAACTAGGTAGGTCCAACTTCGATAAAGAGGTCAATCGAAGAATCCAACTCGGCTGGGCAGCGTTCGGGAAGCTACGGCATATCTTCACGTCCAGAATACCTCAGAGTCTGAAGACAAAGGTCTTCAATCAGTGCGTGTTACCAGTGATGACATACGGGACAGAGACGTGGTCTTTTACTGCTGGCCGCATAAATAAGCTCAGAGTCACTCAGCGAGCTATGGAACGAGCTATGCTCGGAATTTCTCTACGTGACAGGATCCGCAATGAGGAAATTCGTAGGAGAACGAAAACGACGGACATAGCTCGTAGAGTTAGTAAACTGAAGTGGCAATGGGCAGGCCACATCGCTCGAAGAGCCGATAACCGCTGGGGAAGAAAGGTCCTCGAGTGGCGACCACGTACTGGAAAGCGCCGAGCGGGACGCCCTCCTACCAGGTGGACCGACGACCTGGTTAGAGTCGCTGGGCACCGCTGGATGCAAGCGGCCCAAAACCGTTCGAAGTGGAAGTCAATGGGGGAGGCCTATGTTCAGCAGTGGACATCCATAGGCTGATATGATGAACCCCAAAGAAACTATTGTCAAATATGTTTTTTTTATTTTTTATTTCCAATGGGCCCCAGAAGCGTTTGTTCTCAAGGCCCCCCCCCCCGGCATGGCTTAAGACTGCCCTAGGTGTGTAAAATACCCGCTGTAGTTAATACGTCTGAAGTTTTTCGGAGTCTCGTAGTACACAATATTTAGGTGTTTACCCCAAAAAATAACTACTATTTCTCTCAAAACTTTATTGTACGGTCAGCAACATAACTAGCTCAACAGATCCCTATAGAGTAGAATAACGAGCATTTCAATGCACTGATTTATAACAATACCGTACAATCACTGCATCAAAATGTTTTGTGTGTCCTTGACTTAGCCAATCAGAGCGCATTTTCGGTGGTAGGAAATTGGAGGGATCGATTTCAAACAAAATGAACGTCATTGTGCTTCTTTGAGTTAATTGTTCGATGTATTTTGTATAGGACCAACGCACAGTGAACTGCACATGGATGGGCCGTATCGCGTCCTACTACTACCTATCACACAAGACAATGGCGCACTTCTACATGAACTTACAGAGCAATCTCAACAGCGACGCGCTCTTGAGAGTGTTGGCTGACAGTGAGGAATACGCCACTTTGCCTGTCAGACATAATGAGGATATACTTAATGGGTAACATAATAATAATATTTTCTTGTTTTTTTGACCGACTTCAAAAAAAAGGAGGAGGTTCTCAATTCGGCTGTATTTTTTTTTTTTTTTTTTATGTTTGTTACCTCATAACTCCGTCATTTATTAACCGATTTGGAAAATTCTTTTTTTGTCTGGAACGGTACACTTCCCGTTTGGTCCCATTGTCATCAGATCAGGATTTGATTACTTTTTAGTGTAGTTTCGGTTTAAGTTTTTTGTAAAACAGTCCAATTATTATAATGTAAGTTGTGTTGCGTGTGTTTGACTACACTCTCACCATGGTAATGATGTGGCCGAAGGTGGTAAGCACACAAAGCCTAGAAGGAACTGGCTCTCAAGTGTAGCTGTCGGAACACACCGATAGGTGCTTGTTGCAAAAGGGTGGCCAGCCAGGTGGGTACTACAAAGTACCCTACCACCGTGCTATGGTTCCTTCACAATGTTTTTAATCACCGAAAGCTATCATCATACTTGGACATTCCTCACACACGGCTATCTGATCCCAAACGGGTCAAATCATGCAACTGAATTTTTAAATAGTTATCCCCAGCCGATTGAGCTAACATTTTGCATACACGTTTAGTTTGGATTACAATGCATGTTTAGCTAAAAATCCTGTTTTAAATTATTTTTCTTTTCAGTGAACTCTCCCAAGACTGCAGACTACCAGTAGACTCGCTGTCTTTAGACTCGTCCAATGTGAAAGCGTTTCTGTTGTTACAAGCGCATATGACGCGCTTGACGCTGCCCAATACTGACTACCTGACTGACACCAAGTCTGTCCTCGATCAGACTATTAGGATTATACAGGTAAGCTTGTTTTTAGGGTTCCGTACCGAAAGGGTGCCAATGGAACCCTGCTGCAGATCGTTTAGTTAAATGATAAAATCTTAAGCTATAATTACATTCTTACTAATCTATATATATAAAAATGAATGCCTATTTCCCTTGGTCACGCCATCACGAGTGAACGGCTGGACCGATTTCGCGAATTATTTTTTTGTTGTGTTTGTTATTGTCAGGAGAAGGTTCTTATGAAAGAAAAAATTAAGAAAGTTGAGAGGGTAAGTTAGGTAGAGTAGGGTAGGGGTAGGGGTAGTGGTAGGGTAGGGTAGGTTAGGGTATAGGTTAGTAGGACACCACGCGAACGAAGTCGTGCCGGGCAGCTAGTGTATTATATTAGGCGCATATGTTTAGCGGATTGAATTGAAATTCGATGCTATCTCTACACCAAATAATTAACATTGTATTATTTTTACTTTAGTTAATTAAATAGCATTTGAATTGAGAACCTCCTCCTTTTTTTAAGTCGGTTAAAAACTGGACATCAATTACATTGTTACCCCAAACAGCCTTCCAACGACTTATTCATTAACTTAACTGTAACACGTTCTTTCAGGCAATGATAGACACCTCGGCAGAAAACGGTTGGCTGTCAGTCTGCCTCTCCTGCCAGATCCTGATGCAGGGCATCGTCCAAGCGCGCTGGCCCCTCGACTCACCCTTGACCACACTACCGCACATAGACTCGCAACACCTCTACTTATTCTCACAGATGACCAAAGACACAAAGAAACCATGCACTATGCTCAATGGACTGAAAGTTGCGTGCGGAAGGAATTATGAGCTACTGGCTAAATATCTCAGGAGGGAGTTTGAGGAGAATCAAATTGAACAGATTTATAGAGTAAGTTGTTATTTTGTTTCTGCTTGTAACATCGTGAGAAAACCATAGAACGGTGGTAAGGTACATTGCAGTACCCACCTGGCTGGCTACCACCCTCAAGTTGAAAACCTGTCGCCAAGCAGGTATCGATGTGTTCTGACAGATGCACTTGAGAGCCAGTTCCTTCTAGGCTTTGTGTGCTTACCACCTTCGGCCATATCATCACTTACCATGGTGAGATTGTGGTCACGGGCCTACTGATATTATAAAAAGTGAGTTGGAAAAGTCAGTTTATTGGTTTGTTACCTCATGATGCTTCAACAGCACAACCAACCGCGATGAAATTTGACCTACAGGTAGATCATTTTTTTTTATTATTATTTATTATTAGCCTATACTGTCCCACTGCTGGGCAAAAGCCTCCCTTTCCTTTTTCCATACTTCTCGGTCGGCTGCAACGCTGAACCAGTTATTTTTGAAACTGTCTAATTCGTCCCGCCATCTCCGGCGAGGTCTGCCACGGCACCGCTTAACATTTTGTGGGGTCCACTCTGTGGTTTTTTTTTTTTTTTTTTCAGATCATAACCAGGAATAATATCAACTTTTATCCCGATATAACATTAAATCCCTCGTGAACGCAGGTAAACCCGTAAAACCGCGGGTAAAAACTAGAAACTTTCACTGTCAGAGATGCGCCGCCATCTTGATAACTTGAAATGCGCTAGCGTCGGAGACGCACACTCGCGACTACTATTTATTGTAACGTTACTCACTCTGAATCTACATGCTCTCTGCAGTCTACTCGCTTTATTTGCTTGCTTAGAGAAAATATAATTAAAATCATCCAATAAATGTATGTTTATCAGGCGATAAGCGACATGCCGACTCTGGACATAAAGTTCTCGGTGCGAGGATTGTGGTACGACTCCGAGGGTGAACAGAACAGGCGCGTGCCGCAGCCGCAGGCCCGGGACTGGATGCTGCTGCATGCTGAACAGGTAGCTATAGGTTCGATGCCCAGGTTAGGCAAGGTGTCATCGTCATCATCAGCCGATAATGTCCCACTGCTGAGTACAGACCTCCTGCACACAAATGAGACTGAAAGTGAATCGGCAGATACTCCACAACGCGTGCCCACGTGCAGTTTGGTGATCAATCAGCTGGTATGTGGCTACGGTCGCCTATACATTTTCAGCATTTACAGAATTAAAAAGAAATATCCAAATACATTTTCCTAAAAAAATATGAGATTTTTTAATTCTATTTGTGACGTTTTTTGTACCTTAACCTCTCTCTTTATCTCTGTTATAGAGAGCGAGAGTTTATAAATTTTTTTTTCGAATATCTCTATTCTATACACTATTTTTTTCAATCAAAATCTATAAATGCCGATAACTCGTAAAGTAAGAGATAGTCTCATAAACCGTCTAAAATATCCATCCTGTAAAAAAAAATGTGTGTAAAAAATTGCAATTGCTTACCTTCAACCACACTACATATAGCGCGTACAATTGTAATTATTACCTTCCTCCAAAATAACAGCCAGGATCAATCATAATTCACATTTTAATATTTCTTCATGACAGGAATACACGCTAGTAATAGAGATGCAACGCCGCGGCGGTAACCCATCGAATGTGTTCTGCCCGCGGTTCCCTCGCAACAAGAACGAGGGTTGGTTCGTGACCCTCGGCACTGTGGACGACGGCGAACTGCACGCGATCAAACGTGTCCCGCCCAGAGGGACCGCGCAACTTACCTTCTATACGCCTTCAATTACTGGTAAGTCGTAGGAACGGTTGGGTCTTTAGTAGGTTTCATATTCATTCAGTTACCTATAGGGAAAGTGACAGGAAAATTCGACCTATTCCTCATTATTTTGAGTTTTTCTGACATGTTACCAAAAACAGTAAAGAGATACTTTCCCAAAACTTACTTAATTTCAGAAATATTTTGTAGAAAAGACCTTTCTCTTCTAAAAAATCATAGAACCGTCACAGCTCAGTACCCACCCAGTTTTGACCCCTAGTTAACTGGACTTAATTTGTACCTAAAGACCTCTTATATAACCCCTTTCAAAGAATAGATCGAATTTCCCTGTAAACCTGTATTGTCGCTAAAAATTTATCAGAAACCTGCAAGTGTATAGATTAAAGAGTTCTAAAGGTTACCACCAGCTTATTATTATTGACATTAGTATTATGCTGATTATTAATACAGTATTTGGTATTTTTCAGTTCCTAAATACCAAGACTTTGTATATGCCACGCTTTGGTAGTAAAGTGGCGACCTATTGATGGCTGATAACATCTTTTTTCTGTTTTCTCCTTTGATTTTCATAAGCTAGCCTATTCATACTACATAATTCTGAATCCTATTTAAACATACCTTGACCTTGGCTTCACTTCATGTTTATGTTGTAGTTATCTATAACAATAAACTCTAAAATATAATAACTGAAACTCATTTTGTTTTGCAGGTCGCATAATTTACACAGTATATGTAATGAGCGATAGCTACATGGGTTTGGACCAACAGTATGACTTCCAGTTTGAGCTGATGGAGCCATTGCCGCCAGAGAATGTCGACAGGGTATATGATAACATAGACAAAACTATAATCGAATGATTTGTATATGTACAAATAAATTATTTTATTACTGTTTCATTGGTTTTTATTGGAACAAGTAGTGATAAGGATCTATTTAATGACAATATTAGTTTGTTGGCAGATCATGCACTTTTCTACATGTATAGGGGAACATTATATGAGTTTTAGCAAAGTTTTAGTCAAAAGGCCAGATGAATAATAAGATTATGGCTAATTAGTCCGTCAGTTAGATTATAAAAAAAATATTAGACATGTATTTTTTCTTCTGTCAATTAAACAAAAAAATACGAAGATATCGTGTGTTGAAGTTCCGCGTGACATTGTAGGTTTTACTCTAAAGTGACATCACGAACCCCCAATCACGTGTCCAATATTTTTTTATAATGTAGGTACCTACCTGAGGGACTAAGATATTTTTTTTTTACCCAGGAATCATCCCTATTTGAGAAATATATTGCTACTGCAAGATAAAGTTATAATAAGACACTGACTGTACATTTCTTTTATCAACATCATTATAAAGTTACATCAAGCTACATGCTTTGTATTTTTTTTGTCCAGCTACAACTATTAAAGAATATAATACAAGGAAAGTAGTATATACAGTTCTGAAGGATATAACTATCATTTATTGGATGTAACTAAAATGTATTCAGTACTTTGTAAATGGAATTTAAAAAATGCACTTACCAAAATAAATCATAAATAGAAAACAATGTCTGACATTTTAGGAGTCTACTATTTTTTTTATGGCAAGTAAATAATACTTACATATTATTAGTAACCATTATAGCAACCATTTTGTCGCCATACATAGTTGAACCTGTTATTTTTCATCTTTATTTTTTCTTCTTCTAATATATTAGATGTTTATATGTCACTGTATGTTCAGGATGTGATATCATGGATGTTTGCCTCGTTTGAAAATCAGGAGGGTCAGTTTTGTTACTGACCCTTATGATGATTTTGAATTATGCTGAGTCTGACTTATTCCAGGCATCATGCAACATTACATTATTGTTTAGTATTTCATTGTTTGTTCTGTCTCATATTTTGTACAATGTCATTAATGTAATGCTGTGTGTTGTCATGAAATAAACTTTTTTCTTTCTTTTCTTTTAGTAACCATTATATTCTGGTACTCCTATACAAAATTGCAAAGCTGCTAAGCTACCCTACAATCAATCAATCAATCTACATGCTGCTGCTGCTGCTGCATTTAGTCGGCTATGAACTTCCACAGTGACACTTAGATATCAAAATAAATTACTCTTTAAAAAAATTACCTTAATGCATAGATAATAATATATACAAGCCTTCATGTTATACAATAAATGCTAATGCATAAAGATGAGCTAAAACATTCAACAGTTTTAAGCTACATAAATCAGTTTGTTAAAAGTTAAGCTACAACAACATTACTAATGACAATTATTATTTTACCCATAATCAATTACATAAAATCTATTAGGATATTTTGAGATGTCCATTATCCAATGCATATAGGATAATTTAATATATCAAATAATTTTGCAGGGCTTTATTATAATTAGGCCTTATAAATTACTTTAAAAATAACATGAAATTGGGGTTATTCTGTACTGTTAAAAAACATCAAAGTATGCCAAAAAGATTTCATATAGGTATATTGCCTGTTATAAGTAAGTAAACACTCAAACAATATCAAATATTGTTGGAGTGTCAGCTGGCTGTTATTTACGTTTCCTCTCTTCATAACCAATAGCTCTAGCCTCAGACACTATTTGCCTCTCCCTCATCAATATACCATCTAACTGTTCTGTAAATGCATCAAATGAAAACTTTGTTTCAAACCTCTTCAACCCTGCTTCACCTAACCTCTCACACAACTCTTTACTTAAGACTAACTTACTCATGGCATTTGCAAAAGATTTACTGTAAGGTTCACAGAGGAAACCTGTCACTTCATTGACTATTGTCTCCGTAGGGCCTCCACTGTTCACGGCTATCACAGGTTTACGGAAATACATTGCTTCTAATGGTACAATACCAAAATGCTCATTTGATGGAGTGTATACCAAAGCCTTACAATTGTACAGCAGTGATACCTTCTCTATGTCTTTTGGGGACTTCATAAAGGTCACTTTATCATCTATATCAAGTTCAGCAGCCAAGTCGGTCAATTCAATATAGTGTTCCATGTTCTCTAAATTAATTGGGTCAAAACCACCTGCCATAATCAAATGTACACGTTCCCAATCATCCTTGTTTAAGATATGTTTCAAATGTTCAAAAGACGTCAGGGCTAACTGCAAATTCTTCTTTCTCTCATACCTATTTATTGATAAGAATACAAACTTATCTGTACCCACAGGAACAACCTCTTTCAAAGGTTTTGGTACTGTTGTCATAAAAAACTCTGTGTTAATGGATGGGTAGCAGATATCAGGAATATCTTTGATTCTTTGGAATGCATCTTGATAGACTCTGGCTGTATATTTGCTATTCACTAGCACTTTGTCAGCTCGAGCAGTAGTCAGCTCCTCCAGCCAATTTAATGGTGCTCTGTATATCTTTTTAAACAAGCCACCTTCTGAAGTCAATAGTTTATCAGGATGATGACAGTAAAACACCACTCTGAAGGGTCCTCGAGCCAATTTCAAAAATGGAATACATAGAGATATCAGATCGCAAAATATAAGAGTCGGTTCTTCAATCGGTATTACGTACCAGGCCATATAAACAGCAGCGTAGACCATGCGGACGTAAGCACAGGCCGCTTTGAATCTGCCGAATATAGACCGCGGTATCCAGTCTCCGACTACAGACACTGGGAATGTTCCGTCTCTAGTTTCGGCGAAGCAGTGCGTAGGGTCATGATGATTCGTATAGAACGCGACATCGTGACCTTTCTTTTTGAAGGCTAATGCGGCATCAAGCACAAGTCGTTCGGCACCACCGATACCCAAATCCGGGTGCAGAAATATTATTTTCACCATAATTAAAATTATTACTTACGCTAACAAGTACCACGTAAACACTGATTCATCTATCAAAACAATCGAAACATTGCTAGGCAATTTGCTTTCGTTGATTTGTTCAAGTAAGGGTACCTATTTTAAATGATGGGTTTATAAGAAAAACTAGAGGTGGGTAGCTATTCTAATAACTAGCCAAAAAACGGCTTTTCACAAAATAGCCACGGCTATGATATCTGTCAACACGATAGTTAGCTATTGGCTACTGGGTGGCTACTGGCTAGATGGCTAGCTAGAATGAGGAGCTTTCTTATGATACCTCTATGCTAAAAATACCTGTGAAACTGTTGATAATTCGAACCAATTTAAACCTTATGTGCACGATTTGACAGGTATTTTGCCATAGAAGTATCATAAGAAATCCTCCTCGACAAGTTTACGTCACACACAGCGAGTAGCTGAGCCGCCTAGCCGCCATAGGTCACTAGCCGGTAGCCGGCCGGCTAGCCAATAGCCAAAGTAGCCAAGTAGCGGATAGCTTTGTGTGCGTGCGCTCAACGCCTAGCCGCCATAGTTCGCTAGCCGGCCGCCTAGCCAATAGCCAAAGTAGCCAAGTAGCCGATAGCTTTGTGTGCGTGCGCTCAACGCCTAGCCGCCATAGTTCGCTAGTCGGGCGGCTAGCCATAGCCAAACTAGCCGACAACTGTGTGCGTGCGCTCAACGTGAAAGAATCTGTAGTGCGAGACGCGAGTGTGCTTCATTCGCATAGCATATCTCATTCTCACAAAATAGATTAGAGAAAGAGAGAATTTAGTTTAGAATTTACCTACACAATAGAATAATATTTATAGAATTTACGAAGTACGATAGTTAATTATCGTCACATGTAAAGGTAAAGAATATTTGATAATTATTTTATGTACTTACCTCCATACA
This sequence comes from Achlya flavicornis, assembly GCA_947623365.1. Classification (NCBI taxonomy): domain Eukaryota; kingdom Metazoa; phylum Arthropoda; class Insecta; order Lepidoptera; family Drepanidae; genus Achlya; species Achlya flavicornis. Next base: position 8,187,071 of record OX392488.1, read on the forward strand.
TATTATTTTAATTTTTGCCTTTTATATTAATTATGATACCTTACCTATTATTTACAATTTTACACTTACACACCTGACGGACGGACGGGCCAGTTGGCGCAGTTGGTTAAGACGTGGAGTCTTAACCTATAGCGCCGCAGGTCGTGGGTTCGATTCCCAAACAGGACATGCATTTGTGTGCATGAACATGTCTGTATGTAATTATGAATATTAAGTATTTATTTACAAACAAAAAGTAGTATATGTATTATATCAGTTATCTGGTTTCCATAGTACAAGCTTTGCTTAGTTTGGGATCAGATGACCGTGTGTGAGAAATGTCCCAGGATATTTATTTATTTATTTACCTATTATTTACAATATTTACATAGTTTGTACACTCAGACATTTAACCGGCATAAATCCAAAACAACGGAACAATAACGATAACGTGTTCGAAACGTTGAAATTTGAATAAACAAATAAAAATTTGCGACGTACGTTCGTTCTCAAATTCAAATTAGAGGCGTAGTGACTGACTCTCATCAGAACGAGTGAAATTCGAGTGCATGTCGTTATTATTATTTCGAATTTCTGTAATATAATTGGGTAATAAAATATAAATAAAAAGGTAATATAAATCGTTCTAATCATCTGCAGCAGCGCGACATCTATGATTTACTTGCCTACAACTAAAGTCTGAGTCGATGTAATGTGAAAGCTTTTAGTACATTAGCAAATATAGAGGTGACGCTATTGTAGATATTCTAATTTTGATTAGTAATATGTAATACGTACCTACGTCTTTTTTCAAAATAAGTATAAAATAAATTAACAAGTAAGTAAATAAAAAACCACATCATTTCATATCCAGGCTACACTTGTTGCAGCGACGAGGCTCCCTGAAATTCTAAATTCCCTGCTCTTGGTTAATCGTGACTTTAGTTTCTAAGAATAAAAAAGTCGTATGATTTACGTACAATTTATGTCCAAAGATCGTACATGCAAAATAAGTCAATAAAATCGTATGAATACTACTTAAGTCGTACATATGGCAACCTGAATGACTCATCGGAACGAGTGAAATTCGAGTGCATGTTTTTTTGTTTAGAGAATTTGATGTGTACTAATTATACGAATTTAAACGTAATTTAGTCCATAATATAATTGGGTTTAATAAATCGTTTCAATCATCTGTAGCAGCGCGACATCTATGGTTTACTTGTCTACAACTAAAGTCTGAGTCGATTTACTGTGAAAGCTTTTAGTTCATAAGCAAAGATAGAGGTGACGCTATTGTAGATTATCGTTTTTTTTATTAGTAATTAGTAATACGCAATACGTACCCACGTCTTCTTTTTCAAAAGATATAAAATAAATTAATAAATGAGTCAATAAAAACCGTATCATAACATTAGTTTATTATATTGGCTACACTTGTTGCAGCGGCGAGGCTCCCTGAAATTCTAAATTCCCTGACCTTGGTTAATCGGGACTTTATTTTCTACGAATAAAAAAGTCGTATGATTTTCGTTGATTTCTGTCCAAAGATCATACCTACATGCAAAATAAGTCCACAAAATCGTATGAATACTACTTAAGTCGTACATCTGGCAACCCTGACTGACTCAACGGAACGAGTTAAATTCGAGTGCGTCGTTATTATTATTTCGAATTTGATGGGTACTAATTATACGAATTTAAACCTAATTTAGTCTATCATATAATTGGGTTTAATAAATCGTTTTAATCATCTACAGCAGCGCGACATCTATGGTTTAGTTGCGTGCAACTAAATTCTGAATTGATGTACTGTGAAAGATTTAAGTTCATAATCAAAGATAGAGGTGACGCTATTGTAGGTTATAGTTTGTTTTATTAGTAATACGTAATACGTACCCACGTCTCTTTTTTCAAAAAAGTATAACATAAATTAACAACTATGTAAATAAAAAACCATATCATAACATTTATTTAGTATATTATCTAGGCTACACTTTTTGCAAAGGCGAGGATCGAACTCGGATCGCAGAGCACGCCGCCGCTAGCGCTAGTGTAACGCGTGTGTTATTCAACAGCCAAATAGCCAAATAGCTGGCTAGCTAGCCGGCTTTTACACCACATATAGCTGGCTAGCTAAGCTATTGAAATTTCAGCTAGTTACCCATCGCTAAGAAAAACTGTGAAAAACGTAGAGGTGTGAATGAAAAATAATACCATGGAAAAATATTTGTTTTTGACATTTAATTTATAGAGGTGTGTAACTCAGCTCTGAACCAGCTCAATGAATCAGATCACGCGGGTTTGAGCCGTTGAGCTACAGCTCAACAACAAAATGACTAGCTCACAGCTCAATCCAACTCCTATTGTATCTGCGACTCCTTCCGTAGATTATTCTTGTTATTCTAATCTACGAATTATTATTTAGTTCTAAACCATTTAAATAATAATTTAATTCAATAAATAAATATGTGACATAACTAGATAATATTAAAAAACAAATAATTCCAACTCTAAAGTATGAAAAGAGTCGCTCTGCGGAGTCGAACGAATCGCGGCAGCTCAGTCGGCTCGATTGGACGCGCGATACGCAGTAAGCGTGCGCGCTTATCGTGGACTATAGGTACAAATTGAGCTGATCTGCGAGCTGAGTCATTGAACCGGCTCACACACCTGAGCAGGGAGCTGTTATGCAGCTCGCGTATTTTTGATGAGTTACACACCTCTTAATTTAGGGATGTGAATAAACTGTCAATTAGTTCTGTATAGAGGGCGCCAAATGTTTGGCTGCATTCCGAATTAATGCTATAATCGCTGTAATCGATTTGAGCGTGCTTAAACCCGTACCGAATTGAATAATGACAGATTACGATGTCCCGTGAAACGTCATAGATGACGTCATGACTTGCGCCATCTTGCGCTCACACCGACCATGCCCTAAACTGATATCACCGTGAGCGCTGTCAAAAGTGACGGATAATTATTGTTTTCGGCAGAAAGTCTAATAAGATTCTTGGTTTTCTATTTGGCAAAGATACTTTTTATGATTTTATGAGAGAAAAATAATAAAGAACGCGAATATTCCTTTTTGCGAGTCAAAATAAAACAGATATAAAGAGTCCTAGCGCATTGTTAAATAAGATTTTAATTAAATTCGCAAATGTTCTGTTTTGAATACTGTGAGCGCGATAACGGGCGTTCCGAATTGTTGACAGTTCTCAGCTGTCAATATCGTGATATCTAACTCGGTACGCAAATTATTGCTGTGAGCACTGTGAGCGATATTAATCAATTCGGAATGTAGTCTTTGTTACAAACGAACTGTCAATCTGAAATCGATTGATGAAGGAATAGGGAAGGAATCTTTCTTTTGTGCCGACAATTTTAAATCAATATGCTCAGATCATTTTCTTACTTAGGAAACTAATAAAAATTGTACGATTCTTTCGAAGCTTAACAAATAGAAGATTTATTTTGTGAAATAAAGTGCCATTTACAGCATAAGTGTTTGTGAGCTGTCTCATTAGCGTAGCGTTATATTCTCTTTGCTGTCTCATGTTGCTTTTGACTATCGGCTACTGGCAACTCTGAAGGCAAGGCAGGGCAGGTAGCGATGGGTAACTAGCCGAAATTTCAATAGCTTAGCTAGCCAGCTATTTTGGCTATTAGGCTTGAGCGGCGGCGCAGCTAGTTGAATAACGTTCAACTGCGAGCTGAGTTCGATCCTCGCCGCTGCAACAAGTCTAGTCTAGATGATAATGTAATAAGTCAGCACTGTTCGGTTCGCTGGCTGATTTCACAAACTACCAAGAGAACTAAAGTTGCTGATTTTAAAGGAAAGGCATCTCATCTAGTTATGTCAATTTTTTTTTTGTTTTTTTATGTTTTAGAACGAAATAATAATTCGTAGATTAGAATCACAAGAATAATCTATGGAGGGAGTCGCAGATACAATAGGAGTAGGATTGAGCCGTGAGCTAGTCATTTTGTTGTTGAGCTGTAGCTCAACGGCTCAAACCCGTGTGATCTGATTCATTGAGCTGGTTCAGAGCTGAGTTACACACCTCTACTAATTATCGTGTTGACAGATAACGTAGCCGTGCTATTTTGTGAATAGCCGTTTTTTGGCTAGTTATACTATATATTATAGTTATAGTTAGCTACCCATCTCTAAGCGCAGGCATTATTCTCACCATAGTATCCCTATGGTATCCCTTTAGTAGTTTGTGATTCTCACCAAAACAAAACATTATTTAACAAGAAACTGTGTAATAATTCAATGCGAGAAACACTTTCTTTTTTATAAACTTTGTTTAAACAAAGTCATAAACATCAAACATATTAAATTAACAAAATACATTTATTTATTTATTATAGCACACAACACAGAATACATAAATAAATTGAAAATTGTTCACAAAATTACCTTAATAAATGCAATTATAATGAAAATAATATTACCCATAAAAGTATTGCTTTGTTTGACAATGTTATGAAGAAAAAAATTATAATTCGTCCTTCCTTTCAATCTTTACTAAATCTACATGGAATGTAAGTGTTGCAGACTTAGGTATCTTTGGTGGAGCCCCGGCTTCTCCATAGGCTAATTCAGGGGGGATGACAAGCTTTCTCTGTTCACCCTCGCACATTCCTATTAGGCCCTGGTCCCAGCCTTTAATCACTTGTCCAGATCCAAGTGTGAAAGTTAAGGGATTGCCTCTGGGTATGGAACTATCAAACTCAGTACCATCTTCTAGAGTACCCTGGAAAAATATGCATACATTGATTATAAACAGTTTAAATCAAAAAGACCTCATACTCTTTCGAGGTATAATTTTTTATCATTGATAAAAATAGTATTCGATTGGTTGGTGGTGTGCATTAAATGCACATCACAAACCAATCAAGCACTATTTTTCCACTCTTAATTATTACTTAATAATCTTACCGTGTAATGCATATGTAGTAAATCGCCCTTTTTACTTTTAGTGGGACATTCCACTGGCCTCTTTTTGATACCAATTTGTAATTTCTTTGGTGTCGAGTTTCCTACCACAACATGTGATATAACACTCATCAAAACCAAAACAAAAATAAGTATTTTACAAATTGAAAGTATAGCAGTATTCATGATGATTTCAATCTAGGAAAAAAAGTACTAGTGATTTGTAATTTGAAGTCCATAAGTATCACAGACTAGGTAGAGATCACTGTAGTCTTTGATATACTGTAGTCTTTGACTGCAAGTAGCTATAGCCATTTTTTTTTAAATTTGTTCTTGACCATGGGGACAAAGTCCTTCAGTCGCATACATTTTATTTATAATATCACTTTCATATAGTACGCACATTACCTTTCACATAGGCCGCTTTATCAGTCACCATCCAGTCATGTTTTAGTAAAATGGTGGTCATTGTACTAAAGCTTTTCACGGACTTTTTGAGACAATTTGTAAAGTCACGATACACATAATTTATTTCATTTCACTTCACTGGTACACGTGGATTGATCTTTATTGGATAAAATACCACCGCTAATATGCAATAAAACTCAAAATACATGAGTTTATGCAAATAAAAATGAAAATGCAACGTCACTCTGCAAGTTCCCGCCAAAAAGTCAGCTATAGCCTATAGCCATGAGCTGCAGTGTTGCCAGTAACCGATAGTCAAAAGATCTTACTTACTCCGTAGAGTGAAGATACCTCTCTCTGCCTACGATCTTACTCTGAGGCAGTCTTGCCGAACATACGCAGAGGCAGAGTGCCTTTTGCCGTACGCTAAAATACAGCAATCGGTCAGAGCATAAATTAGTAAACCTACATAGTAATATAAATCATGAATCTTACCAATCAGAGTACGTTTTATGTTATAAATTATATCAACCTAACTAAATCAATAAGAGAACGTGAAAAGATTTTGCGCAAAAATTAACGCAACTCGAGCATCACTAGTGGGTCAATATCTACCGTACAAGAATCTTATATATATTGATAATGCGCCTAGAACTGTCAACTAAGGATGAAAAATTTCACCTCTAAAACTTAAAAAAAGACAAATAATATATATGTTTATCTCACTATCTTCAATCCTTCTCACTTTATATTAACATCTTTATATTCTCCTAACATCTTTTAGGAATAATTGTTTTCCTTTGTTTTACCTACTACATTACTATTTAAGTAAATAAACTGTAGCGTATACGGTTCGTAGGGTCTTCTCGTCACATATACCGCAGAGTTTGAAAACGAAGGTTTTCAACCAGTGTGTCCTACCCGTTATGACATACGGAGCCGAAACGTGGACACTCACGGTACGACTAGTCCACCAGTTTAAAGTCGCTCAGCGAGCTATGGAACGAGCTATGCTCGGAGTTTCTCTGAAGGATAAGATCCGTAACGAGGTCATCCGTCAGAGAACCAAGGTCATCGACATAGCTCATAGAATTAGCAAGCTGAAGTGGCAGTGGGCTGGTCACATATGCCGAAGAACCGATAACCGGTGGGGAAAACGTGTTCTTGAGTGGAGACCGCGTCTCGGCAAACGTAGTGTAGGGCGCCCTCCAGCGAGATGGAGTGACGATCTGCAAAAGGCTGCTGGTAGGAAATGGATGCGTCGAGCCGAAGATAGGGCGAGATGGCGCGCATTGGGTGAGGCCTATGTCCAGCAGTGGACTGCTATAGGCTGATGATGATGTATACGGTTTCCTGATTAGGAAACCGTATACGGAAAACGAATGTATGCGTCCAGCCTAAAGGCTATCCACCTAATGCCACCTAACTGAAGGGAGGGAACCGGGAACTATAACGCAGGGTATCCTAGCTCTAAGTATATACTGTAGTGAAGTCTTTGTCCTAGCTTAGGCGCCAGGACAGGAGCTATACAAATGTTGTAAGCCTAAAGTGTGTATTTTATGTAAGATAGCAGTAGTTTCTAAGTTTATACTTTTTAATAATTCAAATTAGTTTTAATTAAGTAACTGTTTTTATACTGCCTTGAAGAAAATGAGTAATGTGGAAATATAGGAATTTGTAAAAGTAATAATATGGACATATAATACTGCGGAGAATTAGGAATCTGAAAATATTTGAAATTGGGTTTTTTTAATGTGATATAGGAATATGGAAAATATGTAAGTCGGAAAAAATAGCTCTGACAAATGACACCGAGAAAGCCTGAGGAGAAAACAAATAAGGCAAGGCTGTATGGCTCCAACCTTGGCCTGCCTTTTGGCGAATATTATAAAAATAAGCAAACAACAAACTTTTTGCACGGCTAGTAATGATGGAACTAAAATATTGAACCGTAGAAAACATATGTAGTCTGTGGGAGCAATGTATTACGTGGCGTTTACGCGTCCCACTCTCCCTCGTCCTGCCCCCTGCTTCGCCATACGAGGGCCACCATTTTGTGTCTTCCGTCATTACAATTATTACGTCATTGATGATGGCTGATCACAGCTGATCATTCATTGTAATCAATCAATAATTCAATAATCCCGTTTCGCTATTATTCCAGTCTTGATTAGTGTTATCAAATACTGCAAGTTATCTACGAAAGAGGACGTTCTAAATGTACTGTTAATTTACGCAAGAACGTTTGAACAACATTGAACAAAAAGTAATATAATACATTGGGAACATTAGTGCTTACTTACGACAGGACGTTTTTAGATTATTTTTTATTTTAATAGTGTATAGTGAGTTACTTAAACTTTTGAAATGTATGTGTTGTATTCCAAAGTGATTGACAAGACAAGTCGCGGGATTAACATAGGGTAGAGCGGCCATAGAAAAGCCAGACAACTTACTTGAAATTGAGGATGGTATTTCCTCAAAAGCATAATTGATGATAAAGGTATGTTATTAAGATCTTACTTCCCAAATACCTAAATTGAACTTGTTGAATTATATATATTAAGTATAATACTTAGTTGAAGATTATCTGTATTTTATTTTTTGATCAAAGGAAAACTAACATCTAGGTACCTACATAAAGTATAGATCCACATAAAACAAAAAGAAGGCTAATTATAAGTTTTCACAAATATTATAAATCACATAAATTTACAAACAGCCGAAAGACGGATGAGCACTATACAAGAAAAATAAATAGATTTAAATTATAAAATAAATTAGGTATAACAAGTAGGTACTAACATAAAAATTACAAGCATGTAAAAAGAAATTTAATACTTAAGAAAGTGCTTTAAGAGAAATATTTTAAATTTAACATTCGCATCATTTGAGATTCAGAGGTGTTTAATAAATATAATTTGGCAACGGTAGTTATAACTATTAATAATTTTCCTTTTTTTTTCAGGACACAAACCTTCTGATCACTCATATGTACGTAAAAGGCACTACGACTATACACATACTGTGCAGCACCAAAAGTACATTCCACTGTACTAAAGCATAACATGCCACTTTCTGGTAAATATTTGTTCTACTCCTCTTGAACTATTATTCTTTAAGGGAATTAACACTTTAATAGTTATAAATGTTGTTTCATTATATTTAAATAAAGTTTTAAAATTATATGATAAACTAAACATTAACCGATAATACATAATTTGGATCGGTTGAATTACCTTATTGTTTATCATGTTTAACGTCCGATGCAAACAATGGGAATGGGATAAAACAATGTTACCTATAAGTTTAACATGTATTGTGTACCTGTTTGCACCATCGTAGAGCTAGAAAAGACTTATTTCAATGTTTTATTTTTTTATTGAAAGCTAGTTTAATTGAGCTATATTTTCACCTGTTATTAAGTTGTTATAGTAAGGCTTGTTAAGTTAATACATTTTAATGTGTTTACAGATCTTTTTCATATGCCTTCAACGTCCAATTCTGTCTCTGCTTTTCCACACACAGGACAATTGGAACAAGCCACTGGTAAATTAAATATTTTTTGTAGATTTTATTCTGTAATTTGCATAATTTTATAACAATGTTTGTTCTTCTCTGATCAACCCGAATGTAGCCATGCTGGTTTTGTCGTTTTAGACCTATGTAAGACACTATTTTGTACTGAACGCGAACTGTGTTGTACCACTGAGTTGAAATTCAGTATTCATACTTATGTACAGATTTTTCACCAGTGGCTAAAAGTTGTGCCCAATTATTTTCACATTAATGTCAACCTTATTAACTGTTATTAAGTTGTTATAATAAGGCTGGAAAGCTTGTTAAGTTGATATTTTTTTACAGATCTTTGCCATTTATACATTTCTGGTAACAAATATACCTTTATGATATAGATAGTCGTGTGTTGTTTAGGTTATTGTTTTTTTTTAATTATTTTCATGTTATTTTTTTCGTATGTATTAACTGCTTAGGTATGTTTTTTTATTGTTAATAATTGGAAAAATAGCCAATATTGTCAGATTGTCCAAAAATATATAGTGTATATGTATAAGTGCCCTTCTGGGGCCTAAATTGAATAAAGGGCTTTACCTTGAATGTGTATTTTATTTCTCTGTCCAAAATATCAAACAAATACATAAAAGTTTTGAAAGGCTAGGTACCTACCTACTACACATTTAGGCTGTTGAATTCTGATTCCTTTGCCTAAATACTTCGGTCAATAAAAAAAACCAACACACGACCCGACAAAATTAAAAAAAAAAAAACTGTCATGTTCTGGATTTCTCTAAGGTTGAAACAGCATGTACTGATATGTCTGTCTGATGCGTAGTATCTCTACTTAGGCTGCATTCCGAATTAATGATATAATCGCTGTAATCGATTTGAGCGTGCTTAAACCCGTACCGAATTGAAATAATGACAGTTACGATGTCCCGTGAAACGTCATAGATGACGTCATGATATCCGCCATCTTGCGCTCACACCGACCATGCCCTAAACTGATATCACCGTGAGCGCTGTCAAAAAGTGACGGTTAGTTATTGTTTTCGGCAAAAATCTAATAAGATTTTTGGTTTTCCATATGGCAAAGATACTTTTTATGATTTTATGAGAGAAAAATAATAAAAAATGCGGATATTCCTTTTTGCGAATCAACTAATAGAAGATATAAGGAGTTCTAGCGCATTGTTAATTCAGATTTTAATTAAATTCTCAAATGTTCTGTTTTGAATACTGTGAGCGCGATAACGGGCGTTCCGAATTGTTGACAGTTCTCAGCTGTCATTATCGTGATATCTAACTCGGTACGCAAATTATTGCTGTGAGCACTGTGAGCGATATTATTTAATTCGGAATGTAGCCTTAGTTTGTGACTTTTTGTCAACTTGTGTTTTGTAAACTTTAGTTCTCTTGGTAGTTTGTGGTTTTGTACAAGAATTATTTCAATTTTCAGGAAAATGCAGCTCAATGAGTTAAAAAGTTTAAGTCTCAACAAAGTAAATATAACACCGGCTGTGACTAATTACATAGAATTCTGTTTATCTAGTGAAGATAAAAACATACAACATTCGTTTCATAAAATTATGGTAAGTACTTAGAATTAGCAATGTATTATTTCAATGGGTAAGTATGTTATACACAGAAAAGTTCCTCTTTACCATAAGGGCACACGGGGCCCGGCCCCGACCCTTACGGGGGCCCCAACATGTATATTCGCATAAACTAGATCAGCCATACTCAGTGTCTGAGGGGGCTCTGTGACATTATCGGCCAAAATATTTCTTCAGGAAGACAAACTCAGAAAATAAATTAAATAAATAGACAATGATCTTCTTTGATTTATTTAAGGGCTCCATCAAATATTTTGCTTTCAAAATTGGGTCCGTTGCCAAAAAAGTTTGAGAACCGCTGCACTAGATAGTAAGAATTACCATCAACATTCTAAATTAAAACTTGTTTACTCAGATATATGATTTTTTAAATTTTTAGATATGCAATTGGAAAGACAGTTTAACCCAACTTTTGGACATCATTATTCAATACTTCTCAAGCCCGTTATTACCCATAAACTGTACATCTCTTGGAGATCTCATAACATTTTATACAAACAATCTTAATTTAATTCTTAAGATGATTAGACACGACTTTACATTTGCTTACTGTAAGGAAATGTTTGATATAGATATAATATTCAATGATCTAAGCTCAATGGACTGCTTTGGGACGTCAACAACTGTTGAAGAGGTAGTCACTGGTGTTGTGAGTCGTAGGTTTAGTGAAAAGTTTGAATGGGATTTATCTAACTTATGCAATGATCCAGGTAAGATATCCTACTAGTTGTTGGTTTTTTTTTTAATGGACCTGAATGTGCGGTCCCAAAATTTGGCCGTAGCACCCCTACCCGGACAAGGAAGCCGGGGTGTTTATCACTCAATACTACCATAATAGTGAATGGTTTTGATTGAACTTTCATACCCTACTACAACCATCCCTTATTGTCCATACCTACCTCATTTTGGAAATTTTCACAGTTTGCCAAGTCAATAATAATTGGACTGTTTTACAAAATACTTACACCGACTTCAAAGTACACTAAGAAGTAATCAAATCTTGATCTGATGACAATGGGACCAAACGGGAAGTGTACCCTTCCAGATAAAAAAAGAATTTTCCAAATCGGTTAATAAACAAGAAAAAAAAAAAAACATACAACCGAATTGAGAACCTCCTCTTTTTTGAAGTCGGTTTAAAAAAAAATAAGTATGTTGTCTTCCAAGGTAAATAATTTTTGTTTTACAGAGTTTATAGACAAAAAGATATATTTTTATGATATTTCCCTCTTAACACACTATAAGGAACTGATTCAAATGATGGGTAGAGATACAAATACATTGAATTTAAGCAATAATAATCTGAGGTAAATATTTCTCTTTAATTAATTCTACTTTTAACAGGGAACCTCTAGTAATATACATTTCATCAATTCTTTTTTAGCCAAGCACCATCAAAACTATTTAACTATTTTGTAAAAGGGACTTTAACAGCTGTTAATATAAGTAATAACAATGTAAGTACAATAAGCATTAGATTGATTCTAATTTAATTATAGATCTATGTATTAAATAAATAAAGATAATTATAATGAAAATAAACTCTTTATTCGGAATTAAGAAGTTGGTGGACTTTTGTAGGAATAATTATTATTAATTGCATTTTCCTATTTTCTCAACTTTATCTACAGATACAATCACTTCATGCATTAGTTGGAGTAAGCAGCTTTATAGAAAAATTATGGGTTGAAGGCAATCCACTGTGTGATTTAATAGATGCAATGTCTTATGTAAAAGTTTGTAAAACAATATTTCCAATATTATCAGAACTGGTAATTTTAAATTATTTTTATCCTTAGTTTGAATAATTTTTATTTTTAAATGAGTTTGCACCTTATGTCTCACTCTCATTAAAGACGAATTTCATTGACACAGTGCATGCATCATCATTAGTTTAAATCCTGATATACATGTTCATAAAAAAAAATTAAACTTAGCTCTTTATTTTTAAGGTTTAAAATAAACCCCTTATAATTTTTCAGGATGGAGTTCAATTAAATCAACGTGGACTAATATATCCATCCTTTAAGAATTATTTAGTCAGTCAAGATAGTAAGACAATAAGGATTGTTAACAATTTCGTGCGATTTTATTTTTCACACTACGACATGCCTACGCGGACTGGTGTAAAGAAATTATATGACGAAAATTGTAGAATTCGAATAACGACTAATTTTAGCGGTAAAAATGTTATTCCTATACTTTTAATGCCATTTATTAACCAGTTTTTTTTTTTTTTTTTAATTTATTTATTCAAAACAGTGAAAAGCAGTACAACAAAGTATTAAAAACCACAACCGCAAACCTCAATGGGTTTATCTGTGTGTGGCGAGGACGTTCGTTCGCATAGTTATGTAATTAAAAAAAAAAAGTTTGTTATTTAATTTATTTAGGTAAAAACATTTCAGTTTGCGCTTCACAACGTTATGCTTAATATCCTTATTGTTAAACATATCTACAATGTTATTAGGTAGCTCATTTAACAGCTTTGGTAGCAAGTAGTCGGCGGTTCTTGTTCCGTACAAGTTATTATATTTTGGTAATACATATTTACTATTTATATTTGCTCGTTTTTTTATAGGTAGGTACACAGATTACAGAATAAGGCAGATAGAGCGCGCGGAACACGGGAGTGAGGCCAAAAAAGCAAATACAAATTGAAAAACACGTACCTGGTATTCGCTTTTGAATGTGTATTTGCTTTGTTTAACAAACTTTATGTAACAAAAAACACTTCTTTATTAATAAACTGTGGTTAAACAATGCAAATACAACCTGGAAAACGAATACCAGGTATCAGATTTTCAATTTGTATTTGCTTTTTTGGCTTCACTTTCGTGTTCCGCGCGCTCCATCTGAATTATTCTGTAATCTGTGGGTAGGTATATCTCATCCACAAATAGCGTGGTAAATAAATACTATACTAGCTATTTATTTCCAAAATATTTCAGAAGCAGAAGAACAAACAATGCCCCAATACGCCAAATATTGGCCCACAAACCAAAAACTCAAGAAGAAGAAATGGGACTTCTTTACACCTAACCAAATTGTGCAAGAAATTTCATTGATACCGAGGACAGACCATGATCTAAGTACATTCACTGTGGATGTATTACACCATGATGTGGGTGTATTACTATTACGTCATTGATGTAGGGTTACGTTTTTCCCGAACTTTTTCCTTTCCCGAAAGCCGGGGAATTTTGAAAAGATGTTTTGCAATTCATAAAAGCTTTTTAATAAAATTAGCAGCCATTTGTTTGTCTCGTAAATAGTTAAAAAATATATCATCAATCACTCATAAAACACGGGATATACTTTAACACAATAGTTTAGTTGAAATTAAATTAAATATATAGATTTTTCATTGCGAACTTCGGAGAATAGTAGGTATATTTTTTTGTAATTTTTCATTACAAATAAATAAACATGAAAAATATAATGAATCCCCCTTTGATATGATATCCCATTTAAACTTAGCCGTAACACAGAATATTCAATAGTACTAGTAGCCGTAGGTCCCCATTTGGCCCTCTTTTTTTTTTTCATGAACTAAAGTTATTGTATAATTGTAGGACAGTTTTTTAGTGCTGGTTATAAGTGGAATTTTCAAAGAAAAAAGTTCGAACAAATATAAAGCTTCAGAGCGTATTTTCCACTTTAGAAGAACGTTTGTGTTCAAAGTTCACAAGACACAGCCTGGAAAGCAGAACACACATCTGTTGTATCGTATAACAAACGAAATGTTCAGTATATCCTTGGCTACAGAAGAACAAGTTCAAAATAGTTTCATGGTATGTATTACTTATTAGTAATCCCGGGGATCTAATGTTTTCGCGGGAAAAGTATCATATATATGTTATCCCAGGTTACTACTACTAGGTACTTTGCCAAGATTCATCAAATTCGCATTTATTATATAATTAGGATTTATGCTTTCCAATCTATGAATTATAGAAGATTATTCGTAGTTTCCAATGGATTTTAAAGTAAAATTTACGGGGATGATTCCCATTTTGAATATAGGTACATAACGAGCCTTTTTAGGGTTCCGTAGCCAAATGGCAAAAAACGGAACCCTTATAGATTCGTCATGTCTGTCTGTCTGTCTGTCTGTCTGTCTGTCTGTCTGTCTGTCCGTGTATGTCACAGCCATTTATTTCAGAAACTATAAGAACTATAATGTTGAAACTTGGTAAGTAGATGTATTCTATGAACCGCATTAAGATTTTCACACAAAAATAGAAAAAAAACAATAAATTTTGGGGGTTCCCCATACTTAGAACTGAAACTCAAAAAAATTTTTTTCATCAAACCCATAAGTGTGGGGTGTCTATGGATAGGTCTTCAAAAATGATATTGAGGTTTCTAATATCATTTTTTTCTAAACTGAATAGTTTGCGCGAGAGACACTTCCAAAGTGGTAAAATGTGTGTCCCCCCCCCTGTAACTTCTAAAATAAGAGAATGATAAATCTATAAAAAATATATGATGTACATTACGGTGCAAACTTCCACTGAAAATTGGTTTGAACGAGATCTAGTAAGTAGTTTTTTTTAATAGGTCATAAATTGAAATTAATATCAAATACTCAGGTCTATACTACCATTTACTTATATACCTACAGGTTTGTACGGAACCCTCGGTGCGCGAGTCTGACTCGCACTTGGACGGTTTTTTTGCGTTTTAAATTATTACATCAATTTAAAGCACTTCGAGGCGTTATTTTGTGATTAGCACTCGAAGATTTCCGTGTACGTTTAAATAGGAAAATGTAAACTTTAAACTAGCACTTTTTGTGTCAGTAAAATTTTACATTTAAATGTTATTTTATATTAAACTGCGATTAAATTAACATCCCCCGCTGCGTCTGCCTGAAAGCGATATGTATAATGTGGCAGAAATATGGCGATGATTGTTGAAGATGTTGGAAAAAGTCAATACGGGTGGATAAAACTACTCTGATACCCGTGTTTATACTATATATGAAGCGCTCGTGGTGTAGCATGATAAGCCGTTCTTAATCGATCGGCAAGTTAAGCTACCACCGTCGTGGTCGGTACTTGGATGGGTGACCGCCTAGTGGTATTTCAAATCGAGCGTTTCCGTGCTTCGGAAGGCACGTAAAGCCGTTGGTCTCGGCTATTACTTAATTATGATAGTCGTTAAGCAAGTTGCAGGCCTTCTAGGCGGCTTGAAAACTCCAAAAGTAGGTTGACCACTAGCCTACCGAGCACTGATCCGCAGTGGGCACGCGTGGTGGAGTATGTGCCCATTCCCTATCACCCTGATTTGTGAAAGGCCTGTGCTCAGCAGTTGGACATTATAGGCTGATGATGATGATGATACTAAGATAATGACGCTTGGACTAGGTATATAAAAAATCATTAATGTTTCATTTTAGCATCCCGTTAGAAATCTGAATGGATTACATCTCAATAAACCAGATCAAAAACAGATTGATGCTCTCGTGAAACTGTTTGCTAAGATAAGCCTATTGAAAATACAAGAGGCCGAATTGTAAGTAAAAAATAACACTGTTATATGAATTGAGATAGAAGTGGTAGAAATTGTGCCGTTGTTGCTTATTGTTTGTGTATTAATTTTTTTTGTTTGCATCGTCAATTTAAAATCGTGGGTGCGAGCGAATGGGTCAGTCAGTAGTCAGAATTCTTGAAAGAGCCATCGCGTGAGGAAACTAATCACGCTGGTAGAGTATCCATCCTCATGTTGAAAAATCTACCGCCAAGCACTTGAGAGCCACTTATCTTCCACTATACCTATAGCAGCCGAGCCGAGCAGCTTCCGCTTAGCGAACGACTTCGTTCGCGTGGTGTCCTACTAACCTCCTATCCTACCTTACCCTACCCTACCCTACCTTACCCTACCCTACCCTACCTTACCCTACCCTTCACTACCCTACCCTACCCTGCTAAGGTTACATTAGAAAAGTTTATATTGTCACTTTGTAGTTTGTAGTAAGAAGTCATATTTGAGAAGAGGGTGTTTATTTTATTGACTATGTTTGTCTCTTTTTGATGGGCTGTCAAAAGTGACCTATTAGGAAGGCCCATGGAAGGCCCTAGTTTATGGTTACAAATCAATACATATGCTCAGTGATTCCTAATAGGTCACTTTATAAGTCAATGAATATGGTATATTATATTATTTTATTCAAATGACAAAAATCTCAATATTATTGCAGGCGTCTGCGAGCACACAACTGGGATATCAGGGCTGCCTTACAGGAATGCATGTTGCATTTGAGAACTCGTAAAATAACACTTGAACATCTTACAGACGTAAGCGATTCTGAACCTTGAAGATGATAAGATCTATGTAAAATTTGTTTAAACAGAAATATGTACCTACTTACGTTATATGGTTGTTATTTTGTATGAAAGTTTGAAAACTTTTTGAATGTTTGCACAGTGATCAAAATACCTGTACAGTACAGGCAAACAACTTGAGCCATGACCTTGAGTGCGCAGTAGACGATTTTAAGGTGTCGTTGGTGGAAAGAGAGGTGCGCGGGGGCATTCTGTCGGCACGCGTCCACGCTATTGGCCGAGCATGAGTGTACATGCGCGAACTTACCCCCACTACGTCGACTTTGGCTCAAGTTGTTTGCCGGCCTCTGTACTACGTATAAAAAGTATATTTCATCTGCATTATGTGCCTTAGATAAAGTGTATTGTATTGCTTATATTGATTGAAAAGTCTATGTTAATTTATAGCGCCCTGTAGGTACAGTACACGCCTTACACAGGATGTCTCAAGAGAGAAAGAAACAAATTTAATTGTGACAAAACAAATAAAATTTATTTAGCCATGTTACATGTTTGAATTATGAAAACTGCGAAACACGGTTCTCCAGCTCAGCATGATGTTTCGTAAAATGAAATGTAGTATACGTAGTATCCCTTTAGTAGTTTGTGAATGTAGGTACCTATAGTATAGTGTTCCACATAAATGCGGCATGTGGACGCCTAGTTCATAAAAAAATTCCCAATGTATTATATTACTCTTTGAATACTGCCTTCTCGTCAGTGCTGCCAACTCTTCTGACCAAAAAGGAGCTGCCAATCCCTTGAAAAAGCGCTAGATCGAGCTAAATACTTTAGACGAGAAATAAATGATAAAAATAGACAGCAGTTGGGAAAAACCCTAAATTCAGCACCAAATTCAAACTGTAACTTAGCAACCCTTAGCATGATTTTTTTAATAATATTTCGCATGACTTAGCACGACTGAGATAAAAAAAAAAAAAAGGTAAACAAACTTTTTTTTAAATTTTTCAGAATAGGTAGTTAATATATTTGTATTTGCATCTTCTTGTAACTTTTTAATTAGCCTGTGATACGACTTGACGATTTGCTCCAAATATAGCAGATAGTCGGACTGCGTCAGTTTTAGACACAATTGGCTACTTGACAGTTATAATGAAAAAATATGAAATATGTTAGATATGATAGCTAATAGGTTAACAATAATAACACAATAAGTTTTTTGCATAATAATAATTTTTTAATATTTTATTTTAGGAAATAAAAAGTGAGTTTTTTTATCTGTGGATTACAAGAACCGAAACGCGGGCGGCCGGGATTGAGCATCTATAGTTTGTTTGGGACGTCAAATTTAATATCACTGCTCTTTTTTGTGCTCGATGCCGTAAACTAATTGAACGTTGTTATTGTTTTTCATAAAAATAAAACATTGATTCGCCATGAATAAAAAGAGACAGCTTCAGGATTACAAAAGGTTTCTGCTGAACCGAGTAGCTGCAACTCCGAGTATTGTGGAATATATTGAAAATTGCTTGACGACTGATGATGAGAACGCAAAACATTCTTTTCATAAAGTTATGGTGAGTAAGTTATAGGTTCGCCCTACTCAAGGAAAGCCGATCAAATTGTAAACATAATGATATTTATAATACAGAGAAGAATATTATACCAAATCCCTGGTAGGTACCTACTCCACCAGCCCAATAGAGTGAGGCCGGCTGCATCATTGCTTGGGAACAATCTCGTTAATTACTTCTACATAGATTTTATATTGATATGGCCGACGCACGCGCGCCAATCCTTAATCCCATTTCCTTTTTCAGATACATAACTGGACGGACAGTCAAGACCAACTCTTTGACACCATAAGCAAATACTTCACGGCCACATTAATACCAATAAACTGTACTTCCGGGGAAATAACAACATTCTACACTTCAAACCTAAATTTAATTAATAAAATAATGAAACTTGACTTCATATTCCCACACTGCAGAAATATGTTTAATGTTGACATACTTTTTAATGATAAATGTTCAACCAATTGTTTTGGGGCAAATGTAACTATTGATGAGATAGTTACTGGTGTTGTTAGTCGGAGGTTTAGTGAGAAATGTGAATTGGATTTATCAAAATTTTGCAATGATCCAGGTAATTTAAATATTTGTTTATCTGTCCCTCCCGGGTCCACCAAACTTCATGTTAGGTATAGAACTAGGTATAGCACTCTTCAACTCATAAACTATATGAAAAAAAATATTTTGATTGTTTGCTCTGTTACTGTGTAACAGAAGGAGAAACCAGCAAATACACTTTTTTATATTTATATTTACTTCTTTATTATGACTAACAGCACAGCCAATTCAATGTTATTTTCCAATACTAAAAGGCTGGTGCTATATATACAAGTTAAAGCCATTTATTCAATTTAGGCCCTAGTAGGAAACCTTATGATGATATATTATAGTATGTATTCAAAATTAGAACATAATCATTAATTTTGCCATAAAAAAATTGTATATACTTATTGTTTAACATTACAGAGTTCACAGAGAAGAAAATAAGTTTTTATAAACTTGCTTTATTATCAAATTTCAAAATACTAATGCTTCGGATGGGAAGAGACACAAAAACATTAAATCTGAGCAATAATAACTTAAGGTAGCTTTCTCAATTAATATATAGGCATGGAGTCCACATCAGAAGAGGTGGTTCCCATGTCAGTAGAGGCTGTGATGTATGTGTGTCTGCGGGCACAGAAACCTTTTTAGATATCCAATTAAACTATCCAAATAAACATCTCACAGTCTGTAATAATTAAACACCACAATACCACTACAGAAACAGGAGACATTGCACCAAGTTAATTCTTTGATGTGCCATCAAATTACAGTATAATTGGTAATCTAACTTAAAATAATAATTGTACTTTCTTCACAGTCAGGCACCATTGGAAGTATTAAACTTTTTCATTAAAGGAGCCTTGACGGCTGTTAATTTAAGTGATAATAATGTAAGTTATTTATTTAAATGAGAATCAAAACAATATCTTATACTAATTATGATAACATTTCAAAAGCACTTTAATATTATACTTACAGATCCCTTCCCTGCAAGAGTTACAAAGAGTTAGTAGTAAAATCGAAAAGTTATGGATTGAAGGCAATCCATTGTGCGATGAAATTGATCCTGTATCTTATGTAAAAAATATAACTGTGAAGTTTCCAAGATTGACTGAATTGGTATGTAACCATTATTAGTTTTTAAACATTCCTACATTCAAACCCTGTAAAGAATTAACACTAATTTGTTTTAAATTCATGAAACTTTCTAGATAGAATTACATATAACACAATTTCCATTGGTAAATGGTATATTATTGATATTAATTTCCAGGATGGTATTAAAATTAATCAACAAGGATTAATATTTCCGTTCTTTCGGAATTTCCTGTTGAATCCAGACAGAAGAACTAAGATGATCGTTGAGAAGTTTCTGACCTTATATTTCTCACACTATGACTCTCCTAACCGGAGAAAAATCTGCATGTTCTATGATCTGAAAGCTACACTTACTATAGCAACTGATTTTACAGGTAAGAGAGCACAGACTAAGGGGGCTATTATTATATATATTTGGAAACATTTACAGCCTCATTCATATAATTTTTCAGATCAGACATGTTTTTCTTTCTATTTTTAATTTTTGAATCAATAATGTCAAAACAAAATTAATTTAAATTCAATTAAGCTCTGAAAAATATTAAGCTTCAGAATGAAAAATTAGCACCCCATATAGATTGCTTATAGATTCATATTAGTCAAATATATGCAATAGTACTGCATAATAGGTGCTTGTTGAGCCATAAAAAAACAGGCTTCCATCCTTGCTTTCCACCAACTTTTTAGTTTGTGTTCTCTTGCAAAATTGCTTAGTTAATGTGACGTCTTAGAGTCAGCTCACACTGAGAAGGGACGCAGTGCTGACTTATTAAAATAGCTGTATAATATAGAACTCTATTTACTACACAAAGAGGTACACATTTCAGTGAGAGAATTTAAATAAGCCTCAAGACATCATGAGGGACGTGTCACTGAATAATCATTATTGTATACGTAATCGTGTTATTGTATAAACATTATTTCCCAATGAAGAATAAATAAATAATTTCAGATGCAGAAGATAAGGCTATGCCTCACTATTTTGCACATGCGCGTAACATGAAGAATCCTTCAAAAACTTCTGTAAAGAAAACAGTCCATGGAGGTAAGACGGCAGCAAGATGTATGAGACAATAATATAAATAAAATATAAATCCTTGCATATTTATGAAGTCACCATAAGCGTCTCTTCATAAAAACTTATTTTAGAGTGAAAAATATCCTATACATACCCGCTATTACTATGCTAAAACAAAGAAATAAAGTGTAACCTACATTGTCGCCGAGTGCTATAGGATGTTATTTTTTTTATATCACTTAGGTGGCAAACAAGCATACGGCCCGCCTGATGGTAAGCGGTTACCGTAACCTATGGACGCTTGCAACACCAGGGGTATCACGCGCGCGTATTTCTATGGCTATAGGCTACTCTTCATACCGGGAACGCGAGTGAAACCGGGGGGGACAGCAAATATATTATGAATATGTTTTTTTTGTGAATTTTTGTAACTCTACCACTGTAATGGCTGCACGGATTTGGATTAAATAATAATTTCCCGGATACTTTTTATTTGGGATAATATGCAATTAATACCCACGGGAACACGGTTTTTTTTATACCACTAAGGTAGCATCTAATCGTCCGGCCTGCCTGATGGTAAGCGGTAACTACGGTACGATACGCTTGCAACACACGTGGTATCACTCGCGCGTTGCCGGGATGCGGGTCAAACCGCGATCTGAAAATAAATAATGTCGGGTCAATGAAAATTAAATTATGGTATGGGACTAGCAATACTAACACTGTATTATGTGCTAGTTAGTAATCATCATCAGCCTATAATGAATGTCCCACTGCTGAGCACAGGCCTCCTTTAACAAATGAGATTGAAAGGGAAGTTATAGATAATAATCGCCTCGGAATTTTTTATAACTTCGGTGGAACATTTTCAGCATTAATTGATACCAAAAAGTACAAAAGTCGTGACAGCGCGGTGGGCGTGCTCGCACAGTTCCCGCCCTCGGTCCATGACCCGAGCACATTCTGTGTGGATGTGTTAATGCATGATGTGAGTATTATACATATAGATACACTTACTTTTACCTGCCACTTCTTCCGCATAGAATTTTGGTTATCCATCTTTGTGTTTTGTTGTAACTCTTTCACGACAAGACATCAAAGGATTGACCTGAAATTTTCGGTTTTTGGACAACAAAAATAATAATCACCTTTGGATGGAATGGATGAGTCTGTAATAGTGCAGATTGGATAGAAAACAGATGAGATAATATTTTATTACGTAAGTTTACAAATATATTTTTATTATATTTTTCAGAGAAGAGGATTACTCCTCATTGTGGATGGAATTTACAAAGAAAATGCAACGATGGAAACTCCTGAACGGTTCTTTCAATTCAGAAGAACATTCTTGTTCAACATCTGCGTGTTGCAAGGAAACTCTGTGTATCACATCTCAAATGAAATGTTCAACATATCATTCGCTACAAATGAACAAATTGAACACAGTTTCAGTGTAAGGAAATACTTTAAATAAGCCTTCTTGAGTCTGGCTAGCGAAAGTAGGAACTATTTGTATACTTTTTTCAAGGAATTGTAATGTAAAGTATCAAATTAGGTCAATCCATAATTTTATACTAACTTAAGGGTTGCCATACAGATGTTTTTAAAATTATCCGCGCCTTTCAGTCTCCGATACTTACATTTACCAGTCTATATGAGGTTATATTTTTTTTTTTTTTTTATACCACTCGGAAGCTTAATCACAGGCATGTTTCTAGATGGCAATCTAGAATCATCCCTTTACTAAGTTTCCCGTTTCAAAAGTTGGATTAATCCGTTGGCGCGCAGTTGGTAAGCGCGTCGAAACTAGATGCAAAAAAAAAACAGGAACTGCCAGTTAAAATGTTTTTATTTTTCTTGTAGCGGCCTGTGAGGAATCTGAACGCGTTAACACTCATAAATCCTGAACCGGACGAGTGTGAGGCTATCTTAAAAGCTTTTATGAACTTTAGCCAATTGAAAAGATCCGAGGCAGAATCGTAAGTACCTTACATTTCACCATTACGTCACCAAATAGGACGATTTTTCTTCGCAATGCACACAGAGACAATTGTTTGTGTCAGATATACATGTACATTTTAGTACATTTACTTAGTACATTATTTTTACTGTGTATAGGCCTGTGTTTGACCGTAATCTCATGGTAAGTGTTTATGTGACCGAAGGTGGTAAGCACAAAAAGCCTAGAAGGAACTGGCTCTCAAATGCAGCTGCCAGAACACACCGATAGGCGCTTGGCGACAGACTTTCAACTTGAGTTGAGGGTGGTACTACAAAGTACCGTCACAGGTACCGTACCACCGTGCTTTGGTTTCCTTACGATGTTTTCCTTTACTGAAATCTCAAGCTCATTGTAGGATTTAAACTTGGGTCCTTCGTCTCCGTATCCGACGCCACTACCAATGAGCTATCATATCGCCGTAAAAAAATAATTATTACGGCCTTGTATTCACAATGTAGTAAACGCGTTATCTTGTCAAACCAATTCGTCTAAATAACTATCTACCACAGGCGCGGCACAGCACTTAGGTAACAGTTTTAGTGACAATGTTCATTATGCTTGCAGGCGTCTCAAGGAACAAGACTGGGATATCAGGGTTGCAATAAAAAAGTTACATGGTGATTTGCGAAAAGATACAATATCACCAAGTAAATTCGGCGAGGATGATGACTTTTCTGATACTTCTTCTTTAGTTGACGATGATATGGATATAGATTATATAGTAATAAATTAATTATAGTATATACTATGTAATCTTTTATTTTATTCATAAGTGCACTGATTTTCAGAACTGTAGTTTTATGTTCATGAATATCACTTAAGCAAGAGGGGTTCCTAGCTGCGAGGAATTTGAAAAATTGGTATTTGAAGAAACTATTACCGTCGCGCTTTGCCGCTATGCTATGCGCTATGTGCGACAGGGACATCAGCAGCTCAGACCGATTTATTCACCATAAAATTGACGAAATCGACGTTTCGTTTTCCCCATTTTCCTCCTCGAAAAGTGAGCCGATTCAATTATTTTTTACATAAAAAATTTAAGTAAGGGGTTATCTAGTTCCCTTTTAGGTACTTTCTTTCTTCTTATGTAATCTTCGAATTTGTCTGGTAGGTAGTCCTTTTAATCCATCGTCACAAAAGTTTTGAACAAAAACACATGATAGTAACAGACGTTCCGACAGTCGGAAGTCTGATGGTCAGAGTCGTGTGTAGCGCGGCGGGAGGTCGGAAGCTTCCAACCGGTATTAGTAATAATTATGAGGGTCCGGCCGCGCTACACACGTTCCAACGGCAGGACATCCCACCTCTCCTGCGTAATAATACAAATAGGAGTCCGACCATTGGAACGTCTGTTACCAGTATATATCCAAATAGTTTTTTTTTTATTGAACTGATAGCAAGCTGTTTATTTTCACTCATAATAACGCCATCTATTGAGACGTAAAGAAAAGAAAATTAAATACCTAGAAGAAAACTTCTCATTCGTTCTTGAGATACAAGAAAGAAAAACTTATAACTTTTGAATGTGACCGCCCAAATTGAGATTTGGATGGACACATAATTCAAATCCGCGATGATGGCCCTGGCAGGAAGTGCCAAACGTACCAATCTACCATTAAAAGCTTGACTTGACCTCTCTATGCCTGACCTATACACTCAGAGGACTGACACGCCCTAGTATATTCTTTTTCGAGTACCTAGGTACCTACATTACAATCAAAGCGTCTCATAATTTCTATTTCTTATACTGATTTAGGAGGCTAGTCGAGCTAGACTGATGTAGAACGTAACAAAATATTATTAAAAATAAACTCCTAGAATACGCCTCAATCTCGTGTCGCCATATAATGAATGACATCCAATATACACAATAAATTACATGTATTATATACATTAATTTATTAAATAAGTAGACCATTGATGTTTATAATGCTATTGCTAGGGCTACATTAGCGGGTGAAGATTCTTGTCGCGTTGTTTTGTTGCGCTAAAACATCGTGTACGGGCATACGCACGCGATGTTCTTGTCTGTCTACATTAGTGGACTAAGCAAGCAAACAAGTATACAATAGTAGTCTTACAATAGTAAACTTATCTTCCATGATCTTAGTTCCATAGAGTACCTTTTTTATATCTGAGACTCAGATATAAAAAAATAATTATTAAAAGAAACAAAAAACCCGACTGCGTAAAACAAAAATTAACTGAAAAGAGAAAAACAAGCTCTTTAATCTATAGAATTTTGAATATAACTTGAATGCTATAAGGTATTGCAGTCGGGGACAAACCAATAACCTATGTATTTTTTTTGTTATATTTGTTTATCCCCGACTGCAATACCTTATAGCATTCAAGTTATATTCAAAATTCTATAGATTAAAGAGCTTGTTTTTCTCTTTTCAGTTAATTTTTGTTTTACGCAGTCGGGTTTTTTGTTTCTTTTAATAATTATTTTATTTCAGACTTTTTAGTTTTATACAGAGTGAGCTGTATGTGTTAGTTAGTAAATGAGCGGTAAGGTAAAGTAAGGCTAACCACCATCGCAACTCTGTGAGTTACGTACGGTAACCGCTCAGTCTCAGTACTTACCTAATGTCATTGCATTAAACGTGGTTTTTTGCAGTTTACGTCAAAATGGTAGCATAAAAGTATTACAATATATACATATATGGAATGGGCTATTCACAAGCTTTCATTTGATAACCATATTGTTATAATATAGAGATTTTTATTTTTAATACCCCCCCTCTTTTTATTTTTGTAGACGCCATCTAAAAATAATATACCCTATGACACTCCCACAGTTAAGACGAATCTAACGATACCTCATATGTTTAAATCCATCAAGCCGTTTAGGCTGCAGAGCGTGCCAAAGAAATAGACATACATACATACATACATACCTACATACATACATACATACACTCGAAAAACATAACCCTCCTTCCGGGTCAGTCGGGTAAAAAGGTACTGTGGACCCCCTGTGGACTAAGATTCGTGTCCATTGACGCGATACATCGTGCCGGGCGGATTGTGCTGTGGTCCGTCCCGCATCAAAGTCTGGACAGTCTGCACAGACCACTATAGGGGATACTACGTATACAGTCTGGACGACACTGACTGAAGTGACGTTGGTGTAGCCACCCAAGTGAATATTGTCGCGACGAATCCCTTTGCTGCGCGCCAGTTTACCGAAAGTGCCCCGATAATACATCGTCTTCGCCCGAATACTACGCGTTGCAACAATCTACCCGGCCACACTCATCGCGTTAATAAGAATATTCACCGTAGCCCCAGCATTAAATAATCGTCATAATTGAAACACCCTTATCTGTAATTTTTACGTCCTATGATCTGGCAACATTTTATATTATTATCATTGTCTTGTCAAAAAAAAAATGAACTACCTGTTCCAAACCTGTCATTTCAACTCATTCATTTCTGATTACGCTTTGTTTTTATGATAATTTTACCATTTTGAAACCAAGATAATATAGTTCCTTTATTCTATAAATAAGTCGAAGAAATTTACACCCCAATGGCTAATAATTCAATGGGTCAATCTGCCAACATGCCATCCATTGGGCAGTTAAATCAAGGTTCTATTCAATACGTAAACAATCCATTACAAAGTCCTCAATTGCAGTCCAGCTCGATTCAGGGGTCGCCGTCGCAGCATAGCCCGATGGGGGCACAATCACAGAATGGTACGAAAACTAACCAGAGTGGAGGAAGTGATCAAGCCTCTCAGGTAATTACAGAATTCTAAAATTGTATCAGTAAGGGGTATGGTATGTATGACCCTCTAATTTTTAATGAGTGTGCATCTAAAGTGCAGTTTATTTCAATAATAACACTTTTAAAATAGGTTATGCTATAAATTTTATTTTCCAAATAAAATTTTGACTCTTGTATAATGTAACAAAGCTTTCATAAATACCTTATATATAAACCTTTACTAATAATGTTGATTTGATGTAATCTTTTTAAAAAAAAATTTTCTTCATTTTACTTCCGTTTTAAAATTACAGTTTCTCAGTCGTCCACGGCTGCAAGAGTTGGTCCGTGAGGTGGACCCTACAGTGCAGTTAGATGAAGAGGTAGAAGAAATGCTATTGCAACTGGCCGATGACTTTATAGACACTACAATGACTGCATCATGTGCACTCGCTAAACATAGACACGCCCCTGCTGCAGAACTTAAAGATGTTCAGTTGCATTTAGGTAAGGAATTTTGTTTTCTTATTTACTTTTACTAGTCATGGCTTTAGTTTGACTACAATCTCACTAGTAGTAAGTGATAATAATATATGATATAATGCAGCTGAAGTATGTAATCACTCTAAACTGGCTCTCAAGAGAAGCTGTCAGAACACCATTAGGTGCATGGTGACAGGTTTTCAACATAAGAGTAGCGAGTCAGTTGGGTGCTAAAAGCACTCTTCTGCCAATTTATGGTTCCTCTTGATGTTTCTCTTAACCAAAAGCCATCATTGTAGCTATCAAATCGGCAAACATTCTTCATGAAAACATTCAGTCATGGCATTGAGATGTCTCTATATGTACCTCTTATGTTACCAAGGGTACATAGTGAGACTTGTAGGTGTGGCTTTGGGTGGGCTGACAATAGATTGGAGTGTTAACTAGAATGATTATAGTAGGGCCTATGAAAAGACCAGGTTGTCAGTGGGCCTGGGATTATGTATTAGAATATTCAATAAACTATGTTAGTTAGTTTTAGCATTACAAGGTTATCAATACAAAAGATGCCAGACTCATTTGAATAGTGAATTCTTGTAAGTAATTAATCCTTCAAAAAATTTGTTATGAACTACAATTGATTTCATATTGAGTTTGAATTAATAACAAGTTTTAATAAATCAGCATTTTAATCTACTGAAAACTATTTTCCCATTACCATTAAAAACTAACATAAAAGGACTATGCTTTTTTGGTAATTGTCAACATAGATATTTTTTATTACAGAAAGACAATGGAACATGTGGATACCTGGCTTTGGTAATGATGAACTGCGGCCGTACAAGCGTGCAGCTGTCACAGAAGCGCACAGACAACGCATGGCCCTCATCAGAAAGACTATCAAGAAATACTAGTTTCTAATTTATTGACCTCCAAATGTTGAGGCTCATGAGCTAACATGATGACTGGTCTTCACTTTTTTTTTTTTGATTATCTAGTACCCGAAAACGATTATTGCACCAAAATCCATTGCTTACAGTATTTGAAGCTATGTTGATGTGATCTGGATTTTTGTTTCCTGAAAGAAATTGCTCAAGTGATAAGGCATATTATGTAGTTCTCTTCCTTTAGTTATAGTTTTTTTTTTTTTAAAGAACTGATACTTACATTACCAAACCAAAAGAAACAAATTAATTAATACATTATTAGTAATATTATTTGTGAGGTTTGTCACAAAAATGAATAATGTAATGTATCAATTGTACGGGCCATCCTGAACAAACTTATAACAACTGGAATATGACTTGCATTATATAACTAGGTATGTATTCCTGGGTACAAAAAATAAGAATGCGAAACAAAAATCAGATTAATAGCTGGGCCTTGACACTGAGGTCAATACTTACTTTATTAGTGTCAAGTTTAGAATTAAGTAAAGTTGATTAAAGTTAATTTTTATAAATAAATACAATTCAATATTTATCTATTTTATTATAGACTATTATAATGAATATAATTCAATATTTATTTATTATAGTCATAAATCCTTAATCCTAACTCATATTATAAATACGAAAGTGAGTTTGTTACGCATTCACGCCTCAACTACTCAACGGATCATCATGAAATTTGGCATGCAGATAGCCTATGGTATGAGGAAGGACATTGGCCCGTAACGCGGGCGAAACCGCGGGGGACAGCTAGTTTAGAATAACTTTGTAAGTGCCTGGCTGGTTACCACCCCCAAGAAAAAAAGCTAGGCGAACGTAGAAAACGCAAGTTGGTAGGTTGACAAGCTGGCATTGTCGACCTACCAACTTACATACATTTATATACAGGGTGGGCCAGAAAGAATTGCGAATTTGAAAAAATGATTAAAAAAAAACTTAGTACAATTCACATATAAATTTTTATTTTTATAAAAATTTACATCTGGGAAATTCATTTCTTAAAAATAACGTCATCCAGGTGTGCACCATCCCGCTGCAAACATTCTTCGAATCTGAACCTCAAATTGGTAAAAACTCGCTGGCACATTGCACGGGGAATAGCTGCCATTTCTTCCTGGATATTGGTCTTCAACTGGTTAATCGTGGCTGGGTTATTGGAGTAGACTCTACTTTTTAGGTATCCCCACAAAAAAAAGTCCAGTGGCGTTAGATCCGGACTTCTAGGAGGCCATGCAATGTCACCTCGGCGCGATATCAGTTTCCCAGCAAACATCTCGTTTACGACCGCCAAAGAGGCATTAGCTGTATGGCATGTCGCGCCATCTTGTTGAAACCATGTCGCACGATTATAGGCTTCAAATTGTTGCAGTTGTGGAAAGAAAAAATCCCTTAACATGGCTATGTATCGGTCAGAATTTACAGTGACAGATTGGCCTTGTCGATTTTCGAAGAAGTAGGGTCCGATAATTCCGTGCGCTGACATGGCCGCCCAAACGGTTACTTTCGGCGAATGCAGAGGCTTTTGATGTTTTGCACGTGGGTTCTCTGTGTAACGGCAATTCTGTTTATTCACATGCCCATTTATGTGAAAATGGGCTTCGTCGGAGAACAAAATATTGTTGAAACTCCGAAAGCGTTCCAACATTGTTTCAACAAAAGCTCGTCGTAAAATTGGATCATTTGGCTGTAATTCCTGCACAAGTTGAATTTTATACGGGTGCAATTTCAGATCTTTCAACAAAATGCGACGCAAAGATGTTCTGGATACCACAAGTTCGGCTGAACGCTTTCGAGTCGATAGAGCAGGATTACGTTGAACTGAAGCTCTAACTTGTTCAATTGTGTCTTCCGTTCTTGTTGACCTTGGGCGTCCCGCAGGCTTCTGTTTGAGAGTCGAACCAGTATCTTCGAACTTTCTGACCCACGATCGAATCACACTTTCTTTCGGACACTGATTTAGGTCATGTAATCCAAACTCACGCCGAAATAAACGCCGAACAATAACGCACGAATCGCGATTTTTGTAATAATGTTTAACGCAGAATGCACGTTGCGCTCCGGTGAAGTGATCCATCGCGACTAAATTTCCGGGAACCGAGCTACTTAACCCCACCACCCGCGCAGTCCCCTCTCTAAAGCTTCAAACGCAAGAGTGTTTTTAAAATCGTACGCCTTTCTGGCCCACCCGTTATTATTAACTGTGCTTATACCTAGAAAGTGAACGTAGGTATATCGCCTAATCCAGCCATACTCGACACTTTTTTTTTCTTGGGCCTCTTTCACATGTCAGCTGCGTCCCGCGGGCCGCTACATAAATCGCAAAGCCTAAGGCGACGATCCCGAGTTTCGCGTTCACTATACACTTTAGAGAATCTATGCGGCGCTTTTTAAGTAAAAAAAAGTGTATGACATGTTATCGGTAGCGAATATTGCAGAACTCAAGACTGTTTGCTGTGTGCACAATAGCGAATGCGGAACTCTAAACGCAGAACTCTTTGTGGGATCGGCGCCTAATCCAATAAAATAACAAGCGCCTGACGTTACGGTAGTGGCAAAATAATTCAAAGGTCGGTTCATAAATAAAAGACGATTTAAATAACACACATTTTATTGTATAAGAAATCTGAATGATGTAAAGTATTCATTTGCACAGGAACAGTTCAATAATCAACACATTGAAAACACAAACTCGATAGAAAAAAAACATACATTACGTCACATAGTAATAAATAGGCAATTCACCTAATACTGGTACAAAACAAATCACAGGAGGCTTATAAATAAATGTGAAAGATTATGTTTTAAAAAATATTTGCTTCCATTGGAATGTAGATACATTATTAAG
The DNA here is from genome assembly GCA_947623365.1 of Achlya flavicornis. Classification (NCBI taxonomy): domain Eukaryota; kingdom Metazoa; phylum Arthropoda; class Insecta; order Lepidoptera; family Drepanidae; genus Achlya; species Achlya flavicornis. The sequence goes on from OX392488.1 coordinate 8,218,061, forward strand.
ATTAACCAGAATCCTAAAACCAAAAATAAACTGGAGTCCGAAATGTTTCACTAAATAATAAAATATTTTAAGTACAATCATAAAATACTGTATGTCTACTGACAATTAGCTATAATCAATTAAGTAAATTATTCTCTAGACATTAGAAATTATTTTTCTATAAACTAATATAAACTAGGTCACGGCTATGTCATATCCTACGGTTAGTCATAACCACAATGTGATGGTGTATGTAAACAGCTGTTGAAATTGTCAGATAAGAGTTGCGATAATATTGTTTGCCTATTGTGTGGGGCCCATACATGGAACTTGCTACTTTACCTACTCCAAAAAAGAATAGTTCTCTATAAAATAAGTACAATATTGTCCAAAAAGCCTTAATAAATACCATCTTCAATTACAAACTATACATAACTATATCCAAAACAAATCATTTTATTTTAAACTTAATTCTAATGAAATCATGAAATCCTTCAATCCATCATTGTAGTACATTGAAAAATAGTCAAATATTTAGATTTTCTTATTCTCTGCCAATCATGTTTTTTATTCCTAACTAAGATCCTCCCAAGACCGAATGTTTATTTTTAGTTAAATAGGCAATTGATCTTACAATTAAATTATAATTGCGTACCCAAACCCATGTTGGGTAGAATCCACCATACAAACAACATGTATGAGTCCAAAAAGCGTGCTCCTAAATTGCTCTATAACATTGATCTATGCTTCTACTGTTTGCTTGTTCGGAATATACAGGTGGTCGGACGGCCCCACCTTCTGCCAGTGAAGTGCCTTGGATTTTATAGACACGGGTTCCTGCAAAAAAATAAACAATAGGTAAGTTTACGGTAATTAACCGGTTTGAACGGTAACGGTATTTATATTAATTCGTGACGGTTTCTTGAGCGAGTCGAAACGGCATTTTGTTTTTTATGTAAAATTATTTATATTTGCAGCTAAATTTCATTATTCTAATACTAGGTATGATATCTATGTAGGTACATCGTTATGCCAAAGATTAAGAATATTAAATTATTTATTTTAAATCAAATCATGAGGCGATAACATTACATAATAATTAGATATGAATAATTTGTTGCGCCTGAAACAACGTCGACGGAATGTCATCGTAAATTTCGACGACTCTTCACAAGGTTCCATGGTGTAATGGTTAGCACTCTGGACTTTGAATCCAGCGATCCGAGTTCAAATCTCGGTGGAACCTGATCTTTTTGTAGCTTGTTTTTTATCAAGCCAACAAACTGCTTCTTATTTTTTTGGTTCTTTACAAAATATATTTTGTTGCAACGTTCACGGAAATCGCTAGCATTTGTCATTATTGTTATTCTCTGACGTAATGCTGATACGGCGAATAATTGATGTTGGTTTATTTTCTACCTAGACAAACATGTCTTTTAGAATAAGATGTGTAGTATCTGTGGTATGTCTCAGGACATAATGGACAAATATTCACAAATTAGAAATACATTGTTGTGAACGAACGCTCCAAATCAAAGATCCAATTCTATAATGCGTTTTTGGGACGATCGCAAAAACAAAACGACTAACGGACGATTTAGTTTACAGCTGGTAAAATCATATGAAATAAGTATTATGACTACTTAAAATACCCATCGAGACGTACCCAACTTGCGCTATTATTACTGATCAGTAGATTGTTTATCATCTGACATTCCAACGTTAAATATTGCAGCGCCCCTATAGTGACCTCTAAGTAGCGATAGAAGCATATTAAAATTAACAGATTTTACTTTACTTATTTGCTGTTCTTGGGATGAATGGATGCCAAAAATCCCCTTACACCTACTGAATATACCATCTCCATTCGTCAGAAGGAAAACAAGACTATTGTTTTGTTTTAACGGAATAAGTATCCTTGGAACCTAGTAAGGAAAATAGACTTGTATAAATAAACGTGATCAAAATCATAAATCTAGTTTTCAAGCCGTATTACTCATGTATCCTTTATCTAACCTTGATACATGAACGTCATTTGTTTTTTTTAATATAAAGTCCAAAATTGTATAAGTGCTTGACACGTGGCAGACGCCAAACGAAACAAGACGTGGGAGGTGAAGCAGTCTCACGGTTGAAAAAAAAACAGACAGGAAGGTTAACGGACTCATGGTAAAGAAAAAAGCTTGTCTTGATAGTTACATCAGTGGAACTACTTATATAATCTGGCTAATGAAATAAATAACGAAGCAACGGTGAAGCTAGAATGAAGTGTTTGAGCTATTTATTTAGAAAGAGTGGAATGCTTCTGGGTGTCCCGTACGTGCTTTGGTTTGGTACCTATAAATGTATACGTATGAACCACTAATGAAGTATATAAGTATAAACGTAATGAAGACACGTCTTCAAGAATAAATCTCATAATAGTAAAATTAGTATGGTCTCTTTTACATCGGAAAGTGCCAAGACTAATCTCCTCTAAATAAAGATGCAGACAGGAAATATTGGTTGGATGGAGTCCCAGCGATACGTGTACGTACAATATATGTAGCTATTTGCGTGCTTATATTTCTTTGGCGATAATGAGAACGCATTGATTTATAGTGATATATTGAATATTTTAAGAGATACCATTCGAGTGCCATTTCATTACTTTGTTACAATTTATTAATTTAATGTCATCACGTAAGTACCTGTGGCTTTAAGCCAATCACAGCTCTTCTAATCGACACGCCCATAAGAAAATACGCCGTAATACAAGACGAGATCTATTTACTACTGATACGATAACCAGTCAAACAAGTTAATTACAACATAACCTTGACTCTTCATTTATATGTTTACCTAATAAATAAATATCCTGGGACATTCCTCACACACGGTCATCTGATCCCAAACTAAGCAGAGCTTGTACTATAGAAACCAGATAACTGATATTAATACATTAACTACTTTTTATTTGTAACTACAAACTTAATATACATATTTACACCCAGACTCATGACATACAGACATGTGCATGAACACAAACGCATGAACTGTGTGGGAATCGAACCTACGACCTGCGGCGCGATAGGTGGAGTATAACCAGAGTCAAAACTGGTCTAAATCATCCGCGCCAGCTGGCCCGTCAAATATGTTTTGCGAAATAACAACATCCTCTATGGAACGAAGTACAAATGTTGGGCATCGTAGGGTATACTCTTGGTATACCCTACGATGGGTATGGCCAATTTTGTATCCTAAATTGAATTGTTTTTTCTGTCAAATGTCACTCATGCTATAGGTATACAGCTTGTAACAGATTTATGCCCGGTTTCTATAAACAAGAACGATATCGTTTTGCTTACCAATGGTAGGTTTTTTTATTGCCAAACTGGGCATATAGATAATTTCGTAAGCTAATTTTACCTGTGATAGCTACTTCCATATGGGAGGGTCTGCTATTCAAAGCTTTGAAGTATTTACTTCATTAATAGTAAAGATATAAGTCTTAATTTTAACCGATAACGATCCGTACATTATAGGAATCGGCCATTAGATGCTAAACCGTTAAGCGGTTTGTTCAGTATCGTTTTCAGAATCGATTTATGTATAGATATTTAAAGTCACATAAATCGATTCAGTAAGCGATTCTGAATCAACCGTTCACGATTTAGCATCCAAATCTGTTACACGTTGTATGTGACCATAATTATATTATATGTACTAGCTGTTTCCCGCGGTTTCACCTACGTTCCCGGGATAAAAAAATAGTCTTTACTACTCGGGGATAATATCTTCCTATTGCTGAAAGAATTTTTCCGAAGAAATCCGACTGGTAGTTCCATAGATTAGACTGTTTACCTATTAGTATATAAGTATAGCCTGGGTGGGAGCCCGAGCTCATTTATTTATTGAGAACAGAAACACATTAAATATAAAACGATAACAACTGCAGTAGTTAAAAACTGTGTCGCAGCTATTAACGCATTTGCAATCTAGCATTGCAATCTAAATAGAGTTGGGCCTAGGCACAGATTACGTTAGCCTAGGGCCTATAGGGGGTTGTTCTGCCGTTTTACAGATTAGTATATAAATAGATCAATGTTTAAATATCTGTTCATAGCAGCACTGACTGAACTCGATTATTTATATTTCCATAGACTTCCTTTACTTTCCTTAGATATTTTCACTACGCTTTATTTCATTAAGCATGCGGGCGAATAGGTTTGTTACATTCGCGAAACGATTAATTTCACGTTCAACTTTCCCCTTTTGTTGTCTATATTAACTTTTACGTATTTCTATGCTATTTACAATATCAATAGTCTAGCAGTCAGTAACGCATTCGAATTGCTAAATATTGTGCGTCAGTCAACATATGTAGGGTCTCTCTATCCTTGTATCTCCCTCCACCACTCCACCATTAACTTTAAAGTCTTAACGGGCCAGCTGGCGTGGTTGGTTAAGACTCTGGTTAAGATTCCACCTAACACGCCGCAGGTTGTGGGTTCGATTCCCATTTGTGTGCATGAATGAATATGCCTGTATGTCCTGAGTCTGGGTGTAATTATGTATATTAAGTATGCATTTACAAACAAAAAGTAGTATATGCATTATATCAGTTATCTGATTTCCATAGTACAAGCTTTGCTTAGTTTGGGATCAGATGACCGTGTGTGAGGATTGTCCCAGGATAAGTTATTTGAAAAAAAAAGAAAAATATCTTCTAACAGTCAATATAAATGAATTCTGTTATTACGCGTGAAACTCCATTATGCATCTTTGTAACGAAACGATACCTAGTTAACTTCAATGCTATATTCATTATGTAAATGCACTGCGCGGTGTCTGAGACGTAGAAATAACGGGTCATTTAGAAAAACCGCGATATCTCACAAAATTGTAGAGATTGATTGTTCGTGTCCACATTTGGTGATAAAAATAGGGTTACTTGGAAAGTGTTCCAAGAGTTTTGAAAATTTGTGTTTTTAAGGATTTCGACATGCTTTTTCGAATTTACACTTTGCCACCTCGAATCTTTGCCGCTCGCATCGCCATATTGGAAAAATGCCCCCCCAAACATTGACGTTATTACTACGTCCAGCCAGTGAATATTATTATTACCCGACTGACTTGGAAGGAGGGTAATGTTTTTTGTGTTGTTTTCTAATTTATAATGATTATATTTATAACTTCAATCAATCAATCAAAAATATTGATTTGTACAATACAATGGTGTTATTCTAAATGAGGACCACTATATCCACACCAAAATGGCATAAAAAAATAAAACAAAGATATTAACTTATGATAAATAAGGTGATATCTTTATTATTGTAAGTTTGTATGTGGTTTTTATTGTTGCATATTAACTCGGTAGCAATTGGTGTGATAAATAGAAATCCTATGTGAGTTAAGACAAAACTTCTTATCGCATGATAGGTACATCTGATAAGGTATCCTCTTGCTTGAACTGTATAAAATATGGCTTATATGCTACTAGACTTTCAAAGTCAAGGCCATTTATTCAATTTAGGCCCTAGAAGGCACTAATGAAGACTGAATATAGGTACCTACATATATTAAAACTAGACTTTATATGGACTACTGATACGAATACCTTTAATAAAGCTGAAGAGTTTTTTGTCTGATTGTTTAAACGCGCTTATCTCTGGCACTACCAGACGGATTCAAATAATTACTTCACTACGAAGCTACGTTATCCCCGAGTGTTATAGGCTAAATTTGATCCCGGGAACGCGGGTGAAACCGCGGAAGACAGCTAGTAAATTATAAAGCTGAATTTTAGTGTTGCAATAAATAATAATAATAATATTATATCGAGTAATAAATACACCTGTTATGTTACTTATATAGTTACTAGCTTTAGCCCGCGACTTCGTCCGCGTAGATTATTTCTTTTTTCTAGATATGAATAATTGTAACAATATAGAGCTTTGTTCATGGCTATAGCCCGCCACTACGTGTGATATTTGACAAAAGTTCAGGAAGATTGAGAGCTTACATGCGAACATGCCACATAAAACTGAAACAGTCCTGCCCGATTTGAAGAAGAAGATCTGAAAATCTACCGGCAGAAATATGCATACATACACTGTCCGATTAGCTGAAGAAGAAATATGTTTTTTTTTGGGAGGTGTCGAGATCGGGATTATTTATCTAAAATTACGCCATGAGACCTATCCACAAATTCCTCAACCATTTCATGACAGCTGAGATATTTGCTCATGGCACACGGACAGACAGACGAATACACCTATATCCACAAGTTCCTCAATAATTTCCAGACAGCTGAGATGTTTCTGTCTGTCTGTCAGTCTGAGGAGAGAATTTGCCTCCTTATGTGTGTGCCGCTTGTACAACGGACAGTTCTCTGAAGAATTGTTTGACTTGATGCCCACGGGCTACCTTCTACCATCGCAACTCTCGCCATCGACGGGTAGTCCATACTCATATATTGGAACCGAAATGGTTTCTACTGTGCGGTTTCAAAGGAGTTTTCTAGCGCGTAAACTCAGGCTGTGGAATGAGCTCCCCGCCATGGTGCCAGGGTGTGAAGATATTTCTGTATGGTCGGCAACGCACGAGTGATACATACGGTGACCGCTTACCATCATGCCGGCCGTATGCTTGTTTGACACCTTAGTATTAAATTTAAATAATAATAATAATTTAAAAATTACCCATAGAAGACAGACAGACAGACGGATCGACACGGGCGGAGATCTATCCAAAAGTTCCTCAACCAGACAGACAGCTGAGAATTTTTCTCGTGGCTGACAGAAAGATAGATGGGCGGCAGTAGGCTTCTTAATAACATGATACACGTGTACATTATTTTACTTGAATACAAAATTATGTGAATGAACAGCTTAAATACAAAATTTAATCCCCCTGTTCACTCATTAATGGATCAAATTCCAACAACACCTATATTCTTTGCGTTAGTTTCCAAATTTTAATTATATTCCAAGCTTATATAATAAATTTAGTATACTTCCATACACAACTTCATCCCTTTTTTACCCCTTCGGGGTCGGAATTATCGAAAACGCTGAGGCACATATAAATTAATTTTCAATCATCAACCTTAACACAAAATTTGAAGGTCCTAACTTCCAAACTGATGGACTTTCATACAAACTCGCATCCCCTATTTTACCCCCATATGTAATATTGAAAAATCCTTCGTTAGTGGATACCCACACTTTATAATTATAAATTTAGTGATGTTTATTATGGAAATGAAAGATTTTCGTATACAACTTAATCCCCCTTTTCCCTCTTCGTGGAATTATCACAAACGCTGTGACAACTTTACTTTAATTTTCAATCGTCAGCCTAAACACAAAATTTGAAGATCCTATCTTCAAAACTGACGGACTTTCATACAAAATTTCATGGCCTATTTTACCCCCTTAGGGGTGGAATTTCCAAAAATCTTCTTTACTGGATACCTACACTGTATAATAATAAATTAAGTGAAGTTTATCGTGAAATTGAAGGCAACTTCATTCCCCTTTTTCCCCTTTCGGGGGTGGAATTATCATAAATGCTGAGATAACTTTACATTAATTTTCAATCGTCAGCGTAAATACAAAATTTGAAGATCCTAACTTCAAAACTGACGGACTTGCGTACAAACTTTCATCCCTTATTTTACCCCCTTAGGGGTGGAATTTCCAAAAAACCTTCCTTAGTGGATGCCTACACCGTATAATAATACATTTAGTGAAGTTTACTTTCAAATTGAAGGACTTGCATTAACAACTTCATCCCCCTTTTCCTCCCTTCGGTGGTGGAATTATCTCAAACGCTGAGATAACTATACATTAATTTTCAATCGTAAGCCTAAACACAAAATTTGATGATACTAACTTCAAAACTGACGGACTTGCATACAAACTGTCATCCCCTATTTTACCCCCTTAGGGGTAGAATTTCCGAAAATCCTTCCTTAGTGGATGCCTACACTGTATAAGGTATCTTTGTGCAAAATTTCAAATCTCTAGGTTCAGCGATTTGGGCTATGCGTTGATATATTGCTTACAAACTTTCATCCCTTATTTTACCCTATTAGGGGTGGAATTTTTAAAAATCCTTCTTTTGTGGATGCCTACACTATATAATAATATATTTAGTGAAGTTTACTTTGAAATTGAAGGACTTGCATAAACCACTTCATCCCCCTTTTCCTCCCTTCGGTGGTGGAATTATCACAAACGCTGAGATAACTAAACATTAATTTTCAATCGTCAGCCTAAACACAAAATTTGAAGATCCTAACTTCAAAACTGACGGACTTGCATACAAACTTCCATCCCTTATTTTACCCCCTTAGGGGTGGAATTTCCGTAAATCCTTCCATAGTGGATGCCTACACCGTATAATAATACATTTCATGAAGTTTACTTTGAAATTGAAGGCCTTGCATACCCAACTTCATCCCCCTTTTCCTCCCTTCGGGGGTGGAATTATCACAAATGCTGAGATAACTATACATTAATTTTCAATCGTCAGCCTAAACACAAAATTTGAAGATCCTAACTTCAAACCTGACGGACTTGCATACAAACTGTCATCCCCTATTTTACCCTCTTAAGGGTGGAATTTCCAAAAATCCTTCCTTAGTGGATGCCTCCACTGTATAAGGTATCTGTGTGCAAAATTTCAAATCTCTAGGTCCAGCGGTTTGGGCTGTGCGCTGATATATCAACAATCAGTTTATCATTTTATATATTAAGATTAGACGATTCTGTATATTACTGTCATATATTAATCCAGTAGCCAGCCTCCAAATCCAGAAAACAAACTGTGAAAAATATTTTACGAAATATATTTTCACATCAGTATTTTGAGTAATGGGCACGAGAAAATTAATCGCCTTTTTGATTTAATTAATTTTATTGATTTTGGCGACATTCTTAGGAATATTTCGTCAACTACTCTGGGACAATTGCCAAAATATTGTCGGAACGTAATATACTATATGCAGGTGACTAACTGTAGCTCTGCAATATTTCCTTCATAATATAATTATTCAACATTAATTCCGATAAATATTGTAAATAAATGGTCAAATGGTGCAGGTCAAAGCTATTGAATTTGACATTACTCTGTAACATGTACAGATTAGTTAGAATAATAGCACAATTGTTATTTGTATTTGTATATCGATGACTTACTATCATACCGATTTATCGGGTATTTATTTAGTCATTATTTACTTACACCTACGTGTTTTGTTCATTGACAATAGATATTCTTCTTTCCATAAATACATAATTTATCTACAATGCGCAATCAATATTTTTTTCTGTAATACGGTAAAGATTAGATTAAATTGAAAAAAAAATACGATGATGAGGAACTGCCGGGCTATCATGTATCTTTGGTGGTTATCGTAACGAACACCATCCAATGACGCGGTACGACGAAGACCATTGGTGGGCCCTGATTGGATGAAATTCATTAATGGTGTTCGTTACGATTACCACCAAAGATACGCGGTAGAGCCACTGATTGCAATCTAGATTTGGAAAGGACAGGGAGTTACCAAGTTTTCGCAGTAGAGCCCCTGTTAATTTCATATGAATAATTGTCTGGCCGCGTTCCCGGGATAATTAGAACTCTATAGGAGTCTATAGGACTTGGGATAATGTAGCTCCCAATTAGCGAAGTAATTTTTAGGATAGGTTCAGTAATTTCTGAGATTCCCACCACCAAACTAACAAACATTACCTCTTCAGAACTTGGAACTTCATACTGACATCATCATCGCAATAAAGGAAAATCAAAACCAAGTGATCGAATTAAGCCAAACAGGCAGACATAACATAAAATATGTACTTATAAGTATAAAGCTCGTATCCGTTAACATAATTTCGTATTTGTTCCGAGAAAAGTTGAGACTTGACGTCATGGCAAGCCCACAAAAGCAAACATGAATTACCTGTTTATATTTTGATACACTGTTGGATTGGGCACTTATTTTTATCATACTCGTCTGCTCTGTTGCCAATAGCGGTAATAGCTGTCTATCAATCTTATATAAAAGAAACAGAATGCGTATATTTATTTGTAAAGTATAATATACGTGTCATAATTTTTACATTGTATAGATTTCTCTTACATATAATTAAACATCTACATCCCAGCCACAGATTATTAAGTTGTATGTTTACAAATCCCAGCATTTCATTGAATTATTGAATGAAAATAATAATGAATGAAGTAACGTTATTTCCCAGACATTTATATTTATTTTATCCTATATGGAAATTCAAATACACTTCCTCGAATTTTGATTGAAATACGGGTAATTACCTAAATCAGGCAGAACTGATTTCTACCTAATTAGTATAGCGATAACAAGACGACGCATTTGCCAGATAATGCATCGAAGTACCGGAAAAACTCGTACTTGTAGTTAAGTCCTTGAGAAATAACGGGTGGTATTGTTAGTTTTTATTAACACTGTTTTTATTCATGGCGAAAAAATGAACGTGATATAACAATCTAAATCATTACTAGCTGTTTCGCGCGGTTTCGCCCGCGTTCCCAGGATAAAAAGTTCCCTATGATCTTCTCCATACCATTTTCATTGCTTCGGCTCTGCGGCTACGTGAACCGGTAGCAAACTTAGTTCTTTCGCATACAATTATAATATAATATAGATCATATTAATATCACTTAATATCTGGGTCATATTATAAATTAATTCTCATGATTATACGCTCAGGAAGCATGCAATACCAAACTTCCAATTGCAAATGTCAACAAAATGTAAATGACTTCCGAACTTCCATGGCTGCATTAATTTCAAAGTTCGAATTGCTTCATGGTTCGAGGTAAAGTATACATGTATTTACATATATGCCCATGTATTGTATGAAGCATTATAACTGCAAGCGGTAAAGGTATATCGAAGGATAGAATAACGAACGATTCATGTGACCTTCTTTTACTACGTACAAGTCTCTGAAGTCTTGACTATGCTATAAAAATATAAGGAAAATTAATTTCGAGAAGTCGAGATCACACTATCAACTGATTTCAAGCTAGAAATAGATATAAATAACGTTCCTACTGATACAGTAGAAAAAATACAGCTTATTATCATCTAAAAACACTAGATACAATTAGTATTAGTTATAGTATGCATTGTAAATATTGAAGTTAGCATATTGTTAGCGTTCTGTCGTCAACTCAGCAGTGCCACTCTCATTTTCAGAGGCACTAAGCTTATAAAAACGGCAGTTAAACATTATTTAAAGACACCATTGCGCAATTACATGAAAAAGGGGTTAAAGATTCTTAAAATATTCGTCTGCAAGGATTGTAAAAAGTCTGAAGATGACTACAACCACAATGAAATACCTAATCCTTTTTTTTTACGAAAAAAGGCCACATCATGCATGATCCATATTGGTGGTAAACACAAAGCCTAGAAGGAAACTTCTGTCAAAGCGCAAATACCGGAAAACACCGAAAGTGCTTAGCAACAAAACGTAAACTAATTTATCGATTTACTGTAAAATACGGAAGGTTTAATGCCAGTGAAACGAAGGTAAGGTGAAACTATGATCATAGTATCAATGTATATTAGCTGTAATCGTATAATCACTAATTACTGATAAAATAATGTGTATAAAGAGGTTAATGTAGCATTCAATCCCAAAGAGCGATGAGATATAGATGTAGATACCTAAAGATAAAAACCTCGAATCATCGACAAACACGTCTTATCTTGTAACATGGATTTGCATTTAACCACAGACTCATTCTTATAGAAGAACTGATGCTATCAAGATGAGCATATCTAATTTAATAGCCTCATTTATTAAAGAATTTCAAGTTGCAGTTCCAAAAATTAAAAGATTGAGTCCTTACCTTAGCCACAAGTTTGCCATCATCACCAATAAGGTATTCTTCTAAGCCAAATACGAGAGGTGACGCATTCCCGAGGTGGAAGATCCTAGATGAAGTGCCGCGAGTTACTCGGAACTCAATTGTTTTTGCCATAAGCACGTTCGTGATCATGTACACGGATTTCTTGCCTTTCAGATCTGGAAAAACGGAAATATTTTAATCTTATCGATACGAGCCATATTTTAGTCTAGGTGTTTTATTTTGCTCTACTATCGCATAGGGCAAAAAGTCTGCGGGTGAAATTATTTCAGCAACTTTGCATGTTTAGAAATTTTTGATTTTAGTGTCAGGTTAGTGTAGTTTATGCTGTTTAAACTGAAACCGCAGCAACCTTGAGTGATTTCCGGTTATCGAGTGTTTGTATAACATTTTTGGTAATTTTCAAATACGTAAGGGAAATTACGTGAATTTGTGATGTAAACGATATTTGATATTTTTGAATATTGATCATGTGTAGCTTTAGTAATATTTGCACGCAATTTTAGAAATATGATCCTAACTAAAAGGAAATTTGAATGTCGTAAAAATATTCGCAGCTAGTGCTAGTATCAAATTCACTAAGCAGATCCTGCATGGGATAGCGCTAACAAAGGAACATGTCGCTATTGTATGAATGAAATAGATACGTGTGTCGTGCATTGTTCTAACATATTCCCTGCACAAATCGTGCCATACGCACCTTTATTATTCACATCCAAGTAGATATTGTTGACAAGCTCTCTATCCTTAGGAATAGTCGTACGTGAGAAATTCACCATAATAACTCTCACCTTATTCTTGATCTGTTCATCTTGCAATGTGATCTGGAAATTGCAGTTGGAGTTTATAAATAGTTCGCGAACATACTCTGTTGCAAGTGGACTGACCGGAGTTTAAATGCCTTTAACCATTATTTCAGACGTACTGTGTCTGGTTAATGTTTTGGTCGATATTTACGCAGCAGATAATGTGGGGAAATATAATCTAATGAAAAGGTTGATAGAATCTTTTGAAATAATGAAATTATTGGTGTGGAAAATTTTGATGGCGAACGTGATTTATTTCAGTGGATGGTCCCTTTAGTATAAAGCTTTTTTCTAGCATATATCTTTAACCTACGTATACTAATTGAATCTTTATACAGGCTAATGTTTTAATTTACGTATTTTTAAATTACGTAACGTACATTACGGGGAATGAGCCTTGATGTTCACATTGTATACAGACAAAAGGCTATTAATTCAGGCGCAATATTTTATCAAGAAAAACAATGATCTTTTGTTTTAGAGTTAGTTGTTGAGTAAATAATAATAATATTATTTACTTCCCCCAATGATCATGAAATAGTTGTGAAACAGGCGGCGGCGCGCGCATGTCACGTGGAGGTCTACATTCTGTAACCCCAGGAATTGCGACATTATTTCACCATGTTCCCATTTTGGTGATTTCATGCTGTTTTTTTGTCAACAGGATGAAAAATCTTGGTGGTAAGTGCTCTTTGCCACCTAAGGAGATATAGTTCAAATATCACTACTATTATGAAAATAACAAAGCCTAAATTCATTAAATGGACTTAAATAACGAATGTTGAATACAACCTGTCAATCAAACCTGTCAACCTGATCAATGCCTGAAATATTACCTATCCTTTGTCGTAAAAGATCTGAGTAAGCGGCGCCTGTGTAGACATTATTAAGTCTAACTTGTCTACCATTGTCTAACAAATAAATCAATACTACGAGACAATAGCAGACTTACTAGATTTACTAGTTACATAGGAGTCACGTATAGATCCACCTGGCCACCTCTAAGCCACATTCTGACAAGGGATATTTCGCAAGAATACGCGAAGTATTACGCGATACTACGACGTAACTACCAACAAATAATGCAAGATTTATAAAATTAACGTAGATTTCCATGGATAATATTATTTATTATATTTATTTGATGATGATTAAATTTTTACTCATTGTGGTAAAACCAACGCAACTTTATTTTATCTAAGAGGATATAAATTCAACTGATTAGATTACAGGGAGTGGATAGACATGAGCTCATGCGGTAATTTGTTTGCCAAATACAGTTTTACCATAGCATATCAATGGTGTACTAATAAATATTTTTTATAACAAATACCTAGGTGGGAGTTTGACCACATTTTAATGAAATTCATTAAGATTGATTTACGCGGTAACCCCAATCAGATAGTGACGATTTGGTTGTTGGTGGTAAACATGATGGGTATGGAAGACGTTTCAAAAGCAGTTGCCAGCCATTTTATGGAAACAAAGATATATTATTGCGTTACAGATTACTTAACAATATAGCTACGTAATTTATAATATTTAATGTTCTCAGAAGAACTACGTTTTTTAATGTTCACTCTCTCATTTTTTATCTTCTCATTGCATTTTATAGATTTGCTTTGCTAAGCAGCCTAGGCGTAAGTAGTAGGCAGAAAATTAAAGCGCACAATCAGTAAGACTAAGTTATAATGATTGGTTACCTGGAAGCTAACAAAAAGCTGACTTGAGATACATACATTCATCTAGATACATACATTCATCTAGGTATATCATTTAATGAATGGGTTTGGAGTTTTGAAGATATAGTTTTTTTATATCAAATACCTACTTACTTTACTTATTTATGTATTAGCCTAAACTGTCACACTACTGGGCTAGTTTATGGGACCTCCCTTTCCTTTTCCCACTTTTTTTACATAAATTAGTTTTATGGCAAGCTTTTTTTAAGTTTTGCCTTTCTTTTCAACTGCCAAAACATTTTTTTCCACAAGATCTATGAACGTTACAATGAAGACCTATCATTGCCTGATCTGAACAATAAGTCTCAAAATAATCAGATCTATAACTATTACAACTTGATCTATTACACCAGTGAATAGGTAGTTAAAATAGTGAACAGACTTCAAATCAAACTTACCACTACAAATGATCAGCAGTAATTAATATTAAAATGCACACCGATTATGCTAATACACTATTGTCTTAGATTCTAAACATAATAAAGGACATATGTAAGACTCTTGTAACATTCGCAAGATGTCACATTGTTTTTGTCTAAAGCCATTACCAGACAACCAAACTTGATGCTGCCAAACCAAAATAGAACAGCTAGGCATCACATTCTCTTTTTGACGTATAGCACTTTCTCCTTCTGCTTTCAGTGGTTAGACCGCACCAGGTTCGGTCATCTAGTAACTGGTTGGTGTTAACATGATGTATGAATAAATCTTTTTTTCAGATCATAATAAACATAATAGCATAAACATTCAACTCAACAACAAACACACATCTTTATGATTGCTTCTGCATGCTGAAAAACACTCAGTCAAATAACATAATAGGTATTCAGATCAGATGATGAATTCCTGGAATATATTTTTTCCTTTAGGATGCACATCCCATCCGCGAGACACCAGTTTAAATTCTATCAAATTAATGCAGTATATTGATCTTTTTATTGCCTACAACATTTTGTTTCAACTAACATGGCATAACTAGGTAAAGGTATTCAGTATATAGAAGAAATGCTGCATCGCGGTTCGTACGGTCATTTTTATGTTGGGACAGTTCAAGGTCAAGTTCAATGTAATTAACTAGATGTTATACATCTTTAGAAAATTCTTAATCTATGTTATACATACTCGAGTCAGGTTACTATTGTTTAGTCAGAGCTAGAAGCTTAACACATTCAAATAAACAGAAAACACTTACTTTTACACTTTCATGTGGGAACTTAAAATCTTCATCCTGTAAGCCACTCTCTTGGAGCCATTTCACGTAATCAGCATTAGATTTCTCTTTATTAACATTCTTGATCAATTCACCCAGTGGAGTGAACATCTTACCGTTAGTTTCTTTCTCATTTTGCACGAACAAAGACGTGACTTTATACAAATCGGCTTCTGTAATATGAGGTATGCACACCAACTGGCTGCTTCCTATTTCGATCTCGATTTCATCTCTGATGAAAGGCCATGCGTCCTCAAGTTTCAATGACTTTAAATTTTCTAAGCTCACATCTTTCCTAATCTCATGGGAGTACAGAGATTTCACGACTACTTTAAGTTTCTTCGGCATTTTTAAATAATCAAAATATGTCGCAATTTGAAAACAAAACTAACGTACACTCGACACAGCTGTCAATACGCGACTAACTTTTTTTTTAATGCGTTTCAGACAAGGATAGACAATAAAATAATCAATACACATTTCATTAGGTGCGTTCGAATTGGGGTATGGTAGCAAAAATAACAGTCAAAAATGCCAAAAACGATCACAACTGGCGTTCGATTTGGAAAGTTGTGGGCGAAATTGGCGTTTTGAACTGTTTTCGTTCACCGTTCGTTTTGCTTGGAAACATTTAAAAACGACATCGTGAACTGCAAATTTTGACCCACCTCCGAGGCAGGGTCGTTTGTGATCATATTTTGACATCTTTGAATGTGACAGATAAGTTTCGGAAAATTCATACGGGAAGCGAAAATTCTATTTTTCATTGTGAAATTTTATAGAAATACTAACAGGCAAGAGAATAATTTGTTAGATTAACTTTGTTTAATGATTAACTGAAGGAAAAGGTAGGTTGAGACAAGTGACAAGCAGGCGATCAGCATGGAAATGTCATTTTTGTATCTAATCGTTCGATTTGGGAAATATCGTTTGTGGCAAAAGTTGCAAAATTGTTGAAATTTTCCAATTCGAACGCTTAAACAAAAATGCCCATTTTGAAACTGTTAAAAACGACATCACTCCAATTCGAACGCACTATTTGTTTCCTAGAAGGAAAGAGATAGAATCTCAGTGTTGCTGCGCAGAGCTTAATAATTTCCCGAAACATATTTTAAACTTGATTGGAAATGGAATAATAAATAACTAACTCCTTCGTTCGGATAAGAAATGGATGGTACCATGTCTGTGGATGGTACCTAGTCTCATTCTTATTTTTTACAGAAACCCTGTTTAACTGATAAGTTATAATTCAGGATTCATCAGACTAAATCGCTAAAACTAAACCATTTATTGTAGAGAAGTTACGAATAATAAATTATTCTTAGTAGAGAAGTAATGTTTTTTGACCCATGTGTTTTTGACACCGGCTTGCGGCATCACTTTGTATAAGTAGGTACGTCACGCATTGTGCATGTGCAGTTGCACACGTTTTTCACGCGACCGCAACGCTGTTCAGTACAAAGGTTTAGAAGTAGAAAGCATGCAGTCCGCATGTTCCATGGATTAGCCAAATAATATTATTCACAGCGGGGATTTACGTCCTTCCTTTTGGCTCACTATTTCTCATCGTCACGTGTACAGAGATTCCTAAGAATTTTATCAGCCTGCCTGTATGATTCATTGACTACCTATATAGAGTGTTGCACACTTAGATTACCTTTCCAGGGTTCGGTACCCGAAGCGTGCCAAACGGGACCCTAATATTCTATATCCGCTGTCCGTCCGTCCGTCAGTCAGTGGGCTGTATCTCATGAAAGGTAATAGGTAGACAGCTGAAATATGTAATTCTATTGCCGCTATAAAATCAAATAATAAAAATGAAATAATATTAAAAATTGAAGGGGGCGCCCATACAACAGACTTTTTTTTGTATTTTGTTTCCATAACATAATGAATTAGTTAATATTGTACGGAACCCTCCGTTTGCGAGTCACACAGTATTATTTATTTAGTAGTACCGTAGTACCTATATTTTTTAAAGATATTGCAGAATATTCTGCGATTATCGACTTCATAGGCGATCGTCAAATTGTATGTAACGTAAAGAAGGACCATAATATTATTCCGTGCAGGAATAAATAGGTAATTACTTAATACAAAGAAAAAAAAAACAAAAATAGGTATTAAAAATTATATTATTTATATTTTTAGTAAAATAATAAATCAATCACATTGTCAGCTAATTAAAAAAAATGTTATACAGACAGAGTATTTTATTAATATAATTCAAACTCTTCAGCAGAGCAAAAAATAGTGGAATGTACAAATGTAGAATGTGATACAATAAACAACAGTTTTGTCTGTTTGTAAATTAATTTCATAAATTACAATATCTTCTTCCCATTAAAAATAGTATGATTGACAAGTGGCTCAAATATAGGCCATAATTATACAATATTTATTTATCTTTCTTACAATAAATCCAGTGCTCTTTGCCTATAACAATTCCAATGCTTTCAAAAAGCAAAGCTTTTAAATTAAATTTTCAAGTATTGCCAACAGTTTCTATTAGCTATAAACATGGGATATATTTGCAATTTATTGAGCTTGAATTATTTTCCAGAAAAACTACATATTCTTTATTCTTCTTTTGGAACAATTTTTCTTTGGTTCAACATATCTATTATTGAAAAAATCTAACTACCCACTTTAGTTGTTTTTTATACATGTATTATCGGTCATTAAAAACATGTCTTATTCTTATTTGTTCTTCAATAACTGTCTTGCGAAATATGAATACTTACACAATAATCAATCATGTGGCCCACCAAATAAGGTAAAGTGTTGATTATCCTTTTGCTATACCATGTAACTTTTGAAAATTAGAGAGTTGAGATTAGCGTCCCTTTCAGATCTCTATATTACCCTGTTGGTTCTTGCGAGGGACGCGCATCCTATAATAACAATTGATTTCAATGTTATATTTTTAACCGCGAGCCAAGGTAGTAGTGCCAACATTAAAATTAACAAAAAATACTGCAAGGCAAGTATTGTGCTTGAACCATATTTTTACTTCTTATGTACATTTGGTGTAGTTGATTGAAACACTGATGAAGCAGACATGAGGTTCTCGATGTACTGGCCTAAAACTTGGTTCTCTGAGCGCAGTTTTAAATTTTCTTCTTTCACTGAATCTACCCTTTGTGACAGATCTGAAAAAAGCAAAAATATTCTTTTATTTGTGCAAAATATGGAATGTAATAAACATACCTAAAAACATAATATAACTTTATACTGCTTTAAAAGTAACAGGTAAACTTTTACCAATGATGTTAAAAGCTTTTGCTATGCTTTTACTAAACACATTCATTATACTTTCAGTTACTGGGTATAATGTAAACTAGGTCAAGCAATACCAATTTCAATGTGTTATTACTGTGCAGCTAATCTACTGGCAGTCTCTATAAATTGGGCTCTAGGCTCTATCCCAATTCAAGTATCTATACTTCAAAGAATTTATCACAATTTTGCGCCAAAGGTTCTTTGAAGTATCTCTTAAGAATAATAAATTACTTTACCATCTAGGGTATTCTGCAGTTCCAAGACCTGTGAAATGAGGCGTGCTTTCTCTTCTTGTTCGTCAATACCCGAGTCGGGCTCGAAGCTAGGAGGCCCGTTCAGGCCAGGGCTAGACGATCCACCTGTGTACGAGCTCGGCAATGAGTCCATAGAACGCCCATGATCCAAATGATTGTGTTCAACGTCATCGGTAATTATCACTTGAGGATCGTCATCGGCCAAAGGTATATTGTCATCGTTGCACTTCTGCATGATCGATGACATTAAATATGCACACTTGTGAGAAAACTATTCACAAAAAATGACAGTGGGAAAATTGTTTTCCTAAAATCGATTTTCTCAGTTTTCGTATTGTGTTGATTCAAATGTCAAAGAGAAGAGAATATAACCAGTGTTGCCAGTGGCCGATAGTCAAAAGCAACATGAGTCAGCTCAAAAAGTAACATTTTCACGAGAAAAGTAACATTATCTTATTTTATGTAGAAGAAGACACTAATACTGTAAGTGTAAATGGCACTTTATACCACATATAAATCTTCACTTGTATTTGTCAAAATTCGAAAAAAGCAGGAATTCTTGCTTATATTTTGATGCTTTTGATATCTTCTTTATTCTTCGAGTGCGATAAAGCGAAAGAAAATGGACGATTGCTAAAAATCAAGTGCACCAACGCGACGAACGAGAATTTCCTTGGGAGCGTTTCACGGTTATTTTATGTCTGCTGGATAGAAAATATTTTTATTAAGACAAAAGTAACGTAAAAGTAACATTTTGATTCGTGTAATGGAGGTAACATGAGTAGGTCAAAAGTAACATTCTGGCAACACTGAATATAACGCTACGCTAAGATCAAATCATAATCAAATGTGTTGATTTGATTGAAGTACAGGTCGGTTAACTAAAGCTGGCACGTTTCAACACATTTACACCGTCTCTCTCGCGCAAAGTCAAGCTTATGAGTATGAAGGAGACAGTTATTGTTTTGCTTTTGCTACTGCTCATAAATATAGAGTGGTCTATTTTTGCATTCGTCCATTAGACTTGATTGATTTGATTGCAAATTTATGAGTACTGTGAACGTGCCAGCTTTCGTTAACCGATACGCAGTATTGCCAACTGCTAGCTCTAGCTAGCGATGGGTAGCTAGCTGAAATTTCAATAGTTTAGCTAGCCAGCTATATGTGGTGTAAAAGCCAGCTAGCTATTTTGGCTATTTGGATTGAGCGGCGGCGCAGCTAGTTGACTAACGTTCAACTGCGATCCGAGTTCGATCTTCGCCACTGCAACAAGTCTAGTTATTTATTTATTTAATTTTTACTCTTTTGAAAAGAAATGACTTTCCCTCATAGGTCGCACAACGTATTACTAAAAAAAACATCGAAAATCAACAATAACGTCATCTCTATGTATGGATATGAACTAAAAGCTTTCACAGTGTCGTTAGTTGTAGGCATGTAAACCATAGATGTCGCGCTGCTTCAGATGATTTTAACGAGTTATTTAATTAATAATAATATTACAGAATAAATTAAATTAAATTAAAAAAAAAATAGGTCCGAATTCGTATAATTAGTACCTTTCAAATTCGAATTGATAATAACGACATGCACTCGAATTTCAGTCTTTTGGAACTTGCACAACTCAGTTTCGCAGGGAACGCACGCACACACAGCTATCGGCTACGCGGCTACTCGGCTAGAATGGCTTTGGCTAGCCGGCCAGCTACCGGCTAGTGGCGGCTACTGTGGCGGCTTCTCGTAATGAGGAGGATTGCTTATGATATTGAATTTGTGTATTTTGAGTTTTATTGCATATTATAAGTGGTAATTTATCCAATAAAGACTAATCCATGTGCACCAGTGAAGTGAAATTAAATTAATTGTGTATCGTGACATCGTGACTTTTCAAGTTGTTTGATTTTACTAAAACATGTCTGGACGGTGACTGATAATGCGGACTATGTGAAAGTTAATGTGCGGACTATATGAAAGTGATTTCTACAAATAAAATGTATGCGACTGAAGGAATTAAATCCAGGGTCATGAAAAAAATCACAAAAAAAAACCTACTATCTGTCAAAATCAGTGCTGCCAACTTAGCGCTTTCGGCGCCAGATAACACATCACTAAAACAATAACTACCTCTCTCTTCTGAAAATTTAAAAAAAGTTTATTTACGTTATTTTTTATCTCAATCGTGCTAACTCATGCGAAATATTATAAAAAATGCATGGTAGACACTTTAATTTATTGGGTGCTAAGTTTCATTTTGAATTTGATGCTGAATTTAGGGTTTTTCCCGACTGCTGTCTATTTTTGTCATTTATTTAATTTATCGTCTGAACAGTATTTACTAGATCTAGCGCTTTTTCAATGAAGGCCTTAGCACGAACCACTTTCGTATCGCCTTCGTAGCGTCATCGTATCGAGTAGATGTCATTTTTGACAGAAGTTCTATCGTCTACTCGAAACCTAGCTTGCGAGCTACGTTAAATTCGTCTAGAAATTTTGAAACATACATTTTTGATTTTATTTGTACACAATATTAAAATATTTAATTCCAATAACATAAACTAAATTAAATAATCTGCTAATCTTATATAATTAGCATCATTCATGTGTAAATCTTTTCTTTTTCACCATTTAAATGTGATGAATGTGAAAATATTTTTGAACGAAAACCATTCTTAACTGTCAAACCAAAAACCGCGCGTAGGTAGTTTTTTTTATTTCAGCAAAGAGTTCATGAATATTAAGGTTTGAATTTAGAACAATACTAGAAGAGGATGGAGTCTTGTGACTCCGATAGAAATAAATTCGTCGATTTTCAATTCTAGATTTGTGTTTTAGCAGTTTTACGGGATTTCATGGCTATTCATTTCATTTCGTGGCTGAACTTGAACTATCGAAATTCCATTTAAACGCTTATTATAATTAAGTATATAGAAGATGTTTCGAAATCAATTAAATCATGTTTTTGCATCACAAGATTATTAATTCCGATTGGAATATTTTCGAAAGATCTTTTAGTCATTAATTTCAATAGGTATAGGCACGTACTTTTGAGAATGTAGAATTCTTGACACGTCGTAGTAGTTGAATATTGAAAACAATTGGTATAGGTAATTTCGAACAATTTACATAATTATCAAAGTATAAAAGCAAAATAAAATGGGTTTTCTTAAATATTTGACCTTCTCTTTAGTTTACCATTTAACATTACTTCCCAGAATTTGATACTTTTAAGTGACACTATGGGATGGCGCTATAATACAGGCTGTGCTTTTTTCGGAATCAATGGGTTCGATTCCCGGCTAGGAAATTAAACATTTTCGAAAAAAAAAAACAAATACCTCGTTACGTGGGCTCTCACCGAAAAAAATACGGTGAGAAGGTTTACGTTAGCTGGCTTGCGAGTAGACGATACTATACTTCAGAATAAGTTCCAATTTCAAATTATATACCAAGCCACGTTTACGTAGCGTGACGTGAGGTTAACGTAGTTGTTCGTGCTACCGATTTAAACGTTTGACAGCATTCGAATGACACATTCCCATACAAATTTGAGTTAACTCTCTCGATACGAATACGTTACGCTTGCGATAGATTTTCGTGCTAAGGCACAGGCTCACAGGCCTTTGCACGAAAATCTTTTTGGTTAGAACACAGAGTACTATAAATATACTTGAAAGTTAGAAGTTAAGAAGAGTTGGCAGCACTGGTTGGCACTGGTCAACATTACTCAAAATAAAATATCGTGAATTTTTTTTTTTGAGGAAAGCGAAAACGAGGAATGTTTTTATATTCGTAAATTTTGTGAATTCTGCTGTGCTTACCAGTAAAAACTAAATAATGGCTTTAGCTATAAGAAAATCTTCTACAGATATTTTATTTGCATCGAAATGGTTCATCAGAAGAGGTTATAAATTACATGTAAATCGTTTCTTTTTGTGCGTGATATTACATTTAATTTCACTAATAGTGTGATGAAAACATTTCCAGATTGCCGCGCTTTATCATCAGTAACAGAGGCAAAAGCTGTAGAGGTATTGCAAGAGAAGGAAGATGGTAGAAAACACGGCCGTAGGGTGAATTTGTTCAAGAACCCAGTGTTGCAGTACCGACATGCATACCCAGAATTTCTACCTGATCCTAATCCCAAATTTAGAAACAGCCTCCGTGAAAAGCTGGAGAGAGCTGATATGCTAAAGAGAAGGAACAAAGTTGATATACCCGAGTTCTATGTTGGTGAGTATGGTTTTAAGTTAATTTTTTCTTATTAATTTATCTGGATTTTCTATTTTCCTAAATATTAATCCTTTGAATTGCGGGTGTTATGATGTGACACGCGTCATAACTGATAGGTTGGTTAAAAAGAAGGACTATACCATTTATTCTACACAGATAATATATAACACAAGTAGATAATAAATACATACACAATAACATATTCTATTTTTAGTTTAACAACTTGTAGCATGAAACATCTTTTTTCTTTTTATAGGCCTGTGTTTGACTGCAATCTCCCAGTGATGATGCGGCCGAATGTGGTAAGCACACAAAGCCTAGAAGGAACTGGATCTCAAGTGTGGCTGTCTGTGCATCTGAGGTGTTAAATATCTTATTGAGTGTTTTCTGTTTACAGGCTGTATTCTTGCAGTAACAATAGCAGATCCCCACGCACAAGGGAAAAATAATAGGTTTGTGGGTATCTGCATAGAGCGCAAGGGCTGTGGACTTAGAGCTGAGTTTACCCTGAGAAATGTTGTGGACCATCAGGGAGTGGAGGTGAGAATTGGTTGAAAAATACTCCTGAGTAACAGGTTTTCTTCCTATTAATACAGCTGTGTTTATTGTGCATCAATTTAATTCATAGTCTATAAATAATTCAAATTCAATCAAAAGAGACTGAATGATTGACAGATGCAAGCATAATCTTTTTTTTTTTTGTTCAAACTCTTTTACACATGGATCCCTTGTAAGGGTTTTATAATTGAACCCATAAGAGGTAATACCTGTATTGCTGTGGAAACAGCGAAGGTAAATAAGATGAATTTAAACCATTTATATTCATTCTAGGTTCGTTATGATCTCTATGATCCAACACTTCAACAGATTCAAGTGCTACGGCTTGAGAAGCGGCTGGATGACAAGCTATACTACTTGAGGGATGCCTTGCCAGAGTACAGCACATTCCCCTTTGATATGGACCCGGAGATACTACCTGAAGGAACAACAGTGCCTGTTAATCCAGTCCAGGTGATTAATGAAAAAAGTTAGAATTGCTAAATAGCAGAACATTGTAACAAGGTGTGTCGTTATTAGACCTATGTTTCAGAGGAACAGCAGTTTAACGTTTTAGGGTCGGCAAAGCGCGAGTGATAACCCTGGTGTTGCAAGCATCCATAGGCTATGGTAACTGCTTACCATCAGGCGGGCCATATGCTTGTTTGCCACCAAATTCAAATTCAAAACATATTTATTCAATTTAGGCCCTGATATAGCACTTATGAAAACCTTAGTGAAATAAAAAAAAAAGTAAATTCTCATAGTGTAATTATCTGACAAACTGTCACTTTTATTTATGACATAAATATTAGTACCTATATCTTTGTTTTAATTGGTGTCCTACTGTAATAATAAGGGCTAAGGGGCTCAAGCACCCTCCAAAACCGTCTGGTTCCATTCCTGATAAATATTGATAGTGGCTACCCTGAGTTAGATCAAGTTCATCAGCCTCCTACAAACCAAAAACCTGGATCTAACATTACATTACATACTCTAGTACAGTCACTCTAATATTCTAACTCTATGGAATTACCACTCATGTGTAATGTCACTTCACCAAGCACTTACCATTGTGTTCTAGGTAACTGTATTTGGGAGTGAAGTGGCTGACTAGGAGTCTCCATAGAGTCTAGTCTAGTCTAATGCTTCAGTAGAGATTAATTTTAATTTATTATTGTCTACAATTGATATCTCTTCAATGACAAGTTTTCAAATGAATTGAATTAAATTTTTCAGGTAAAACTGAAGCCAAGACCATGGCTAGAAAGATGGGAGAGGCAAGAATTGAAGGGCATCTCAAACATTGAGGAATATCTTAAGGAAAAAGACAGAGTCAGGCGGGAGCTGAGAAAGACGCCATGGGAGAAGTTTGACTTGATGAAACAATATAGGTATAAAAAGAAGGGTCTATTTTTGTCCTGTTATGTTTTTTCCTTTTTCGCCATAAGGCTGTTTTCGCTGATAGTACGGCACGACCAAGAAAGCCGAGAGATGCTGTACCTCCTTACTGACTTATTTTATTTCTACCCTCTACATCAGTCCAGCCTCATATGGAGTACTGCTGTCATCTATGGACGGGGGCACCTGGATACCAGCTTGATCCTTTAGACTCGGTTCAACGACGTGCCATCAGAATTGTCGACGATCCCGAGCTCACAAGCGGTTTAGAGCCCCTCAGTCTGAGGAGAGACTTTGCCTTCTTATGTGTGTTCTACCGCTTGTACAACGGACGGTGTTCTGAAGAATTGTTTAAGATGATGGACACGGCTACTTTCTACCATCGCAACTCTCGCCATCGACGGGGAGTCCATCCTCACATATTGAAACCTGAATTGTTTCGTACTGTGCGGGCTCAAAGGAGCTTCCTTCCGCGGACGCTCAGACTGTGGAATGAGCTCCCCGCCGTGGTTTTCCCAATGGAGTACAGCATGGGGTTCTTCAAAAGGGGTGTGAAGAGATTTCTGCAGGGTCGGCAACGCGCGCGTGATACCCCTGGTGTTGCAAGCGTCCATAGGCTACGGTAACCGCTTACCATCAGGCGGGCCGTATGCTTGTTTGCCACCTAAGTGGTATAAAAAAAAAAAAAAAAAACCTAGGTTTGGAATCTTATGGTCATAATGCTTTAATAGTTTTTTTTGTTTTTAGGAAAACTATTCCTGTAGAAGAACAAAGTGAGATCTGGGCGGAAGTGAATAATCAATTGCAGCAATTACAACTCACACGCAAGAAGTTGTCGAGAAAACGCACGTTCACCGCACCAAAAACGCAGCTTGGTTAAGAATTATGTTACTGTTATATTTAAAATAATTAGTAGGTAATAAATTGTACGACTAGAGCACTGTGTTTATTGAGCCAAATCCTGTTTATCATAAAAATAAAGAAAGAAGTTCTTATTCTTAAGGCAGTGGTCCCACCAACGGCGAGTAAACGATTAACTATCGACTATTTTCTCGCTCAAGAAACGTACAATAGATATAACATTCCGTGTAAATAAAAGAGATGCATATACAAATAGTTGATCGCTGACTGTTCACACTGCCGGCGACGACTCGCTTTACTAGTTTTACCGCTAAGCGACGAGCTTTCAAAAATAAACTCACTCAGCAATACTCGTTCAGCGATACTCGCCCGCTTCATCATTTCTATACAGTGCGGCATTGAAAGTAGACGTGCGATGGATACCAAGAAATCATTGCTACTCTCATTTTTGTCTAGCTCAGACGACGACGATGATGTATTTTACGATAGTGTTTTTGTAGTGGCAGTGGCAATACAGAGAAAACGCAAGAAATCGAGAGAGAAAAAAAGACGATTTTGGATGGAAAATTTTAATTATTTAAGAAAACAGTATAGTGAGTTCAGACTTTTTTATGAATTGCAAGATAATCAATTTCGTTCATATTTTAGAATGACAAGAGATGAGTTTGAATATTTGCACAGTTTAATAGAATGTGACATAAAGAAAAAAGATACAAATTATAGAGAAGCTATTAGTACAAGAGAGCGTCTTGCTATTACATTAAGGTAAGTTTGTCTTAAATTAATCAACAACAATTTCGAGCAACAAAACCTAATTATTATTTGTTGCATCGCTTGGAGTGGTTTGAGTGGCAGGCATTAAATCTTGGATAACTATTTCTTGTTGAGTTTGCTGCACACCAGAAACGCTGGGTTCAGTTTGCTGCCCAGCGGAAACGCTGGGTTCAGTTTGCTGCACACCAGAAACGCTAGGTCCAGGTGAGTATATAGAACCGTCTTCTGATACATAATTTGTCTGATTTGTAGAAGGAGTATTGTAACCATAATTATGTGAGTAGTAACCAGAATAGTTTGTATTGGCAATATTTTCTTCTGCATCCATTACCGATTGAAACAACTTTCTTTTTATTGCTCTTTGATGAAACTCCGGCATCTGTTTTGTACTTTGGTACATTGAATCGAAAAATGCTTTCAACGGATCACCTGATGTAAGTACTTCTTTACGTAAGTCGTCCCTCTGAGCAGTTCGTTTGTCTCGATTTTCATTAATTTCTTTTAAAAAATTGAGCAAAGAATCTTCTTCATCATGGACTATTTCATCAGTCTTCCTTTTTTTGGTACTTGTCTCTACTAGTGAATAGTCTCTACTATCTTCTGTACTAGCTGTTTCCTCCAAACTTATAGAAATATCAGGATTTGGTGAAACATTTGTATCCCTTTCCGTATTTGTCATATATGGAAGCAGAAATTCCATGTGACTCATGTATTTCCAGGGTTTTATGGTTTTTTGCGACTGTCCAGTTGTTGTCTTGCTAATTTTTTTAAGTTTTTCACGGTGAGTGTCTCGCAAATGTTTCCATTTTGTCTTTGCCAGTGAAACTGTAAATAAAACAAATTATTTTAAAAGTAATAATATAATCAAACAGTGTTATTCTATATCAGGTGTACAAAACGATGTAGGCTGAAACTAGGGTCAATTTAAATTTTTTTATGTATATTTTTAGTATTTTTGCATTTACAATGCTATTTTTACTTGAATTATTTAAATAATAGAAAAAAGCGACACACCTCCCAACTAGCTCAGGCTGGATGTTTTTTTATGTTTTTTATATGTTTTTTTATGTATTTAAAATTGACCTTCGTTTCAGCCCGTTTGTACACTTAATCAAGAATCACACTGTATGTTAATTTCATGTGTTTAACTATTAATAAAATACGTTTTTTCGGTAATTCTTACGTAAGCATTTACATTATTTTAATTTAACTAGGTATCGTTTCGGCCAGTGGTCGCAGCAGGCCGAAACATCAGCTAAAAAGGAAAAATAAATTAATATACGTCAGAATAACCGAAAAAACAGGTATGTCTCGTGAAAACTACAGATCTAAAATACATACATAGGTATTCATAAATATTTTTATTTGTTTTCAGATTTCTCATAACCGGAACTACATATAATGCACTGGCAAAAAGCTATAGAGTAGGCCGTTCTACGCTCTCGCAAATAATACCAGAAGTATGTGAATCGATATGGACCAGGTTACAGCCAAAAGTAATGAAGATTCCTACTGAATCTGAGTGGAAAGTTATAGCGAAAGACTTCGATGATTTGTGGAATTTTAAAAATTGCCTTGGTGCTATTGATGGCAAGCACGTGGTAATATTTTCACCCCCTAAATCAGGATCACAGTATTTTAACTACAAACACACATTTTCGATTGTACTGTTGGCAGTTGCTGATGCTCATGGGAGATTTATAATGATCGACGTTGGATCAATGGGCAGGTTCAGTGACGGAGGAATATTCACAGATAGTAACTTCTATAGTAAGTTGCAAAACAATGGATTGAGATTGCCCCTTGATGAACCTCTATACGAAGGAGGTTTGCCTCAGCCTTATGTTTTTATTGGTGACTGTGCATTTCCTTTGATGACACACTTATTAAAACCATACCCTGATCATGAAAGGTTAGATAATGACCAGACAGTATTCAATTATAGATTGAGCAGAGCACGCCGAATGATAGAATCTGCGTTTGGTATGTTGGTGCATAAGTGGCGTATCTTTTTTAGGCCATTAAATTTTAAAATATGTACAGCAAAAATAATTGTGAAGGCTGCGTGCGTTTTACATAATTATGTAATACATAATAAATTACAAAACAGCCTTCAAGAAATCGACAACGTACAGTCAGAATTTCCTTATAATTTTTCAAGTAATGGCTCAGAACAGTCCCCAGCTGATCTAGAAAATGCCTTTTTCGTGAGAGAATATTTCAAGGAATACTTTAATTCCGTTGGAACGGTTTCGTGGCAGAATAATCGTGTGCAACATATATTGGACTCTGATCGTATAACACACGGAATACTTTAATTCCGTTGGAACGGTTTCGTGGCAGAATAATCGTGTGCAACATATATTGGACTCTGATCGTATAACACACAGAATTCTAAACTAATAATTCAACGTTGAAAAGACAATGTAAAAGTAAACGAATATATATTGCTACAATGCAATGGGTGTGCGTTTCGATCGCTCGGCAACTAAAATAAAATGACTAGTTTAAAAAAATACAATTTTAACGCTCAAAAGCAAAAAATTGTAGGTACGTATGGTATAACGTGACCGCGCCGGTTTTAGTTGTGTCTGAGCAATCGAAATGCACACATACAACTGTCAATATGATTAAATAAAAAACTTACCACTCGCCATGTTCGTTTTTTTTAAAATCTCTTTCCACGCTTTGTCCTTCACATCTAATTGTTTATAAGAACTTAGTTTTGTGTCCCATAGACAAGGATATTGTCGGACACATTCAATAAAAAACTCCTCCATAGTGTCTTGGAACTTGCAACTAAAGTTGTTTCTAAACACGTGTGACGCGTACGCAGGTTTGCACAGGACTGAGCAAGCGAGTGGCGCGAGTAATCGCTCGTCGCACTTACACACTCGCTTATAGCCCGGCGACAAAACTATCGAAACTACACTCGCTTCCCGCTAATCGCCAACTCGTTTATAGTTTCTAGTTCTACTCGTTTCTCGTTCATCGTCGCCAGTCGGACCACTGCCTAATGTGTGTACGGCGCTGAATGTAGTTAGCTGGGAGGGACTCCAAGCACTGTTTTAAAACAGTGCTTGGGATAGAGTTCTCATACAAATTCATCTAATAAGCTTAGCTTATATTATTATGATCTTGATATAAGAGCTTTCCTACTTATGAGCAACTTATTTTAGTTATTTATGAACTTAAATCCTTATTTACTTGTGTGTGTGCGGCCCCCCCAGATTACAGATTAGTAGGTAGGTACTACCTACTATTCTGTCATCTGTGCTACGGCCAAACATGGGCCAAACAGACATTGACCGTGTTAGCATAAAGCACCACAACGCGAAAACTCCGCGTCGGCAAAGCGGGAAGCACGCAAAGAAAGCACGTGTCTTGCAGTGCTGCCAGTACTTGTCGTTTGCGGATAGTCCAATGTAACATGAGACAGCTCAAAAAGTAACATTACTCTTATTTTCTGTAAAAATGCTGTTTGTTAAGCTTCGAAACTCGTAAAAAAATACTATTTATTTTTCTAAAATACTGTCTATTTTGCCTCTCCAAACCTATATACCTACTTTATTTCTTGTTAATAAAAGTGGCGGCATTGGTCCCGTCGGTGTGAACGCTTAGTTTCACGTTTGCAAGGAATTTTTATACTAAACAGTACGTAAACAGTATATAATAATCCTTGCACGAACTTGTACGTTACTACTATTATTTATTCTGTGCTTGTAGACGCTGCCTCTTCACGTCCCGCGTACTTGACGCGCGGCGCGCGCCTTTGTGGCCGAAGGTTATGGCAGGCCTGTCCCACTCCCATGTTTAGGTACGATCAGGGTTGGATTTAGGTACGTTGAAAAAGATAGCACAAAAAAATTAAAAGGATAGTATTTATAAAAAAATATAGTACACTTTCATTATTTTTAATTTCACTTATTAGGCATTAAAATCAACACCAATTATGGCAAAATTTACTCCTCTTCTAAGTTTATCAGTTCTTGAATATTACTATTAGTTATGTCTTCATCTTTGGCATTTAATCTCATCAACATATCCTCAGTAGGAATAAAATCAGTACAATTCCCACTTTTACTACCGCTTTTGATAGCGTCACAAGATAATATTTTTTTTTAATTTCGATTGAATTGAAGAAAAACTTTGATTGAATTTCGAATGGAATGGAAGGAACGAGATTAGTGGAAAGATAGAAGTGTACTGCGGAGGATAATCGGGGAATCCCCGGCCATCAACACAGAAAACATCGCAAGATCAGAATTCGGTCGGATACACGCACGGTCGAAATATTCATTTAACGTAAAACTAAAGGGCTGATTACACTGACCAACTTACAGGGTCCGATTTGACATACATTGCTGGTTATCTTGAGTATTTTATTACAATGTACTCAGATAACCAACAATGTATGCCAAATCGGCCCCTGCAGGTTGGCCAATGTAATCGCCCCATAAGCATTCGGGAGCAAACTTTAAATTATAGTATTTTAGTGTACTATCACTAGATGTGGATAGTATATAGTACAAAGGGCGAAATTATAGTATAAATACTATAATTATAGTACATAATCCAACCCTGGGTACGATCGCTTGCACGCGGACTTCCGGAACAACGCTAGTCGGTTGCAACGCGCACGCAGCGCAAGACGCGTGTGGGTATAAATACCTACGTACTACCTATATAAAGTGTTTACTGTTCTTTTTTTAACACTATCTTGTGTAGATATCGTTGTTTTTATAGTTCTAGATATTTTGTTGTTGTTTCATTGTATTGTCCTAAAGTCCTTATTATAATAATAGGCCCGTTTTGATAACATACCAGTGTGTTAAAAAGAGACAAAGATAGAACGACCAGAAGAGACCCTAATGTATAAACGGACCTCTTAGACCTCGAAAACTCATGTGAATGATTTTTAACCCACTTCAAAAAAAGGAGGAGGTTTCTCAATTCGACCGTATATTTTTTAACCGACTTCAAAAAAAGGAGGAGGTTCTCAATTCGGTTGTATGTTTTTTTTTTTTTTTTTTTTTTATGTTTGTTACCTCATAACTCCGTCGTTTATAAACCGATTTGGAAATATTTTTTTTGTCTGGAAGGGTACACTTCCCGTTTGGTCCCATTGTCATCAGATCAGGATTTGATTACTTCTTAGTGTACTTTGAAGTCGGTTTAAGTCGGGTAAGAGTTCCCTCTTTAAATATACAGTAATTCTACCTTACAACTCTTAGAATAACTAAGATTTAACATACCACTATTTAAAAAATCAGTAGAACAATATTCAGAAAAATTTAACAATTCTTATTGTTATGTAGGTAAGTAACTCAATATATCCTTTTTTTGGTTAATTCTTTATTAATTTTTATATAACAAACTTCTTTAATCAACATGAAGATTATTAAGAACAAATATTGTGAATTTCGGCTGACGGCTACTGGACTAGGTAATCGTGCCGTTTCTTGTCCCGTCGTCAGTCATTCCAGATTTGATAAGCATGTATGTTACTAAAACCCTTCCCCAAAATAGTTGTATTCAGTTTCGTAGACAGAATACACATTCAGTATACAAAGTACTTATAGGTCTAACAACTTAGATTAAAGTATGTAGACATTTTAAAATAACTTTCTGATCTAATACTAGTTAGCTAGGATATTTTAAATGTCATTGTTCACGAAAGGAGAATAGCATAGAAATAAAATAAACACAGAGAATAGTAATAGGACATACATAGGCGATAAGGAAATATTGAAGATTCATAATACGTCATTAGACAACCCTACCGTAACACGTGTCGCGTCATACAGGATAGAGTTATACGATAGAAAGAGAGGGAAGTTGTAGGTGAATATAATTTGAGGCGCGCAGCGCTGCGCGAACTGGATTGCGCTTTATTCTGTCGTTCCAAGAGTCGATTTTTGTTTAAATGTCGTTTTCGAAGTGGGTTTTCTGTACGTAGTACTATTAAGTATTCTGTGGTTATGGGTTACATACACACGGCTACAGATCAAGCTATGCATTTCCAATATGAGCTGACCTCTCATCGTACGGTAATCCTATACAATGCGAGATCAGCTTATACTGGAAATGTATAGCTTGATGTGTAGCCGTGTGTACATACGAGTTACCTACGCGTTTCTTCTTCTTCTTTTTAATTTTGGCAACCAAGCCCAAATTAGGGCTCATTTCTGCCAGTGTCGAGTTATATTATAGTTTCCAGTCACAATAAATCACTTAACATTATAGTCCTCAGTCAGTCACCGTACATAAAAGTCATGTTTTACTACAATGGTGGTCATTGTACTAAAACGCTTCACGGACATTTTGAGACAACTTGAAAAGTCACGATACACATAATTCATTTCATTTCACTTCACTGGTGCACATGGATGATCTTTATTGGGTAAAATACCACCAAAAATACACAATAAAACTCAAAATACATGAAAAAAATGAAAATGCTATGTCACTCTGCAAGTTCCCGCCAAAAAGTCCGAGTTACGCGTTTGGCGAACTTCGTAAATATTTAGTAAGCTGTGGTAAGGGTGTAAAAAAAAAATATGCGGTATTTCTATATTATTATCGACACAGTTTCACATCCAATACTTCTTACCAAATTGGATAACATAGGTGTCAGAGGAAGTAATCTTTCCCTACTAGAAAGTTATTTACAAAATCGGACCCAGATGGTTAGTGTTAATAAGTGTCTCAGTGACAAACAAACCCTCTTTTATGGTGTACCCCAAGGTAGTGTGCTGGGCCCTACTTTATTCAAAATTTATATAAACGAACTTTGTGACCTAAAAATTCCAAATTGCAAAATTGTGTCTTACGCTGATGACACTGCACTAATCATCAATGGTAACACCTGGACCGAAGCTAAACATCATGCTGAACATGCTTTACGGATTGTAATGCGTTGGTTGAATAGTAATCTGTTGACTCTAAATATAGAAAAGACAAAGTACCTAACTTTTTCATTAAGGAATTGTAATA
This sequence comes from Achlya flavicornis, assembly GCA_947623365.1. NCBI lineage: Eukaryota > Metazoa > Arthropoda > Insecta > Lepidoptera > Drepanidae > Achlya > Achlya flavicornis. The sequence goes on from OX392488.1 coordinate 8,252,046, forward strand.
AGCCGCAAGATGCATTTTCCATCACTGCTCATACTTGTGACCACCTTCCCAATTGTAATTGTTTGCATCTAACTAGATCTAGCACAGTGAAATATTTAGGAGTTATATTGGACGACTCGATGAATTGGCATGCTCAAATAGGCAATGTTTGCTCTAGGGTGCGCAAACTGATCTTTGTGATGAAGAAACTTCGCTCTTCCGCTGATCGCGATATTTTATATATGGTTTACGAGTCTCTATGTAAGTCAATTATTTCATATTGCCTCCCAATATGGGGAGGAGCAGACAAGACTGCTATGATAAAACTAGAGAGAGCACAAAGAGCTGTCTTAAAAGTAATGCTATTCAAACATTTTCGATACTCGACTACGAAATTGTATGAAGAGTGTAAAGTGTTGTCGGTGAGGCAACTGTTTGTGCTCCTCACAGTTCTACGTCGTCACAATTCAGCTGTCCCTGTGCCTATAGACAATTGTTCGCGCCGGAGGAGAATCGCACCATGCCCGCGCGAGTACCATCGTACAGTCTTTGCTACTAGAAACTATAGGTATCTAAGCTCACATTTATATAACAAAGCTGATTCACTTCTACATATTGTGTCCTACGTTAAATTTGAGGTGAAAAACAAACTGAAAGATTGGCTTTCAAGCTTGGACTATAAGATGACTGAGGATTTACTCAGATGATGAAGACTCTGACATTCACATCACACCCACACACACTCACACACACACCCCCACACTCTACCCTTGCACACATCCACACGTTTCCTATTGTATTGTATTACAAAGCATTTTTGGCGCTAGTCCTTCACTTTGTATAGAGGTTCACTGACTCCCATAATACAGATTATTCTAGCTTGGGAGTCAGAAGACTCATAGACTTGTATAAATTTTAGCCGTAATTTTTGTGTTAATATGTACTATGCTTTTAATGTGTGGCAATAAATAAAATTATTATTATTATTATTATTATTGTTGGCAATACTAATTCGGTGAACGAAACGAACGAGCTCGTGGGAGTCGTGAATATAGTCGCGATGTCTGTGGCACAGGTCTGTGGTCGTGAATTCGTGATTGAGTCGAGTAGGTACACAAGTTATGTTTTTATTCAGTGAAGTGAACTTTTATGTACTTTTATTCATATTCGCCGCGAATCGAATAAGAAAATAAAGTCAATCAATAGTGGACTTGTTGTGTTGTTCATGTTGTTGTGCAGTATTTAGATTAGTGAACATTCACTGGGCAAATAAATACTGATAAATACATTGACATTGCAAGTTGCATTCGTCTTCACCTGTCGCCGGGTATGTAATTGTTTATTATGATAATTGTTCTTTCTTTTGCGAAAATAACGCGTGCGCTTACAGAAACCACCCGTGTGGTGAAACAATGGTTATGCTGCTGTAATCAAGTGAACCGTTATAAATCAGTTACGGTATAAGTTGCTCTTACTTTGGTACACTTTTCGTGTGATAAAACTGCAACAACTGCATTTCCAACCTTGATTTATCGATTATGCGTCATTGTAACTGGCCGTCGTACGCTACGCCTTGTTTAAATAACAGTGATTTGTTGTAAACTAAACAGGCTTCTGATGTTATATTATGCCTCATTTTATATTAGTTAAAAAGTGCATGAAATTAATGCAGTCCCCTTTTGATTTATAGTTTTTCCATGTTGCTGAATACCAAACAAGATCCAATCCATCCAATCCAACTATTCCTTAGAAATCCCTGAAGATCATTTGAATGCATGCCGATGACAAGGAGTTTATAATAAATTGATCTGTATCTTACATGATCAAATAATCTGGACTGAAGTGGTTTTATTTTAAATGTTAACAAGTTAACTTAACCTTGTTATTAAAAAGGTGATTTGATATAAGATTATGTTTTTTGCACATAAATACAACAGATTATTAAATAATGGTCTCATAGGCTGGATGCTGGATGTTCACCAGTATTTCTTTCATGCATGTAGTAGTAGCTAGTACCTTTAACCCATTGGCTCATGAACAAGATGAGCATGCTTATGCATCATGAAAAATATAGAATTCCAGGAAATGCTATTCAAGTTTTTTACAAACACATATCAGACCAGTGGCGTAGCTAGGTAACCAAAGGCCCTGGGGCAAAAAATTTACTAGGGTCCATGTAGAGCCCCAACTAAACTATTTTAAATTTTCATATCAAGCCATCTCGTTTTTACACCTCGAGCAAGACTACACCCACACATTAAAAAAAGACATATCGTAGCATGTTCCGCCATCTTGTCGGTCATGATAATACGTATAAAGGGTCAACAACTGTTTGTTTTTATGCGAAATATTAGGTGCCGATTGCACAGAGAGTTCTAGAGTTAAGCATAGCATACAGTTCTGCGTTTCTTTTTTTTTCAATAACTCTATTTATTGTTTGTAAGTTTGAGACCGAGGGGCTCCCTGAGCTTGGGGGCCCCAGGGCACTGCCCCGTCTGGCCCCTAGGGAGCTATGCCACTGTGAAAATCTGTCTTCAACACCTGGCTGGTCTTTTATATGTATCTGGAATCTGCTTATACAGCTTTAATCACATGTGATCTGAGTATGAATATAATAAATAATTATCACAATATACAGTTTAACTGCCTAGTTGAAGTTAAAATAAAATGCCATTATTATTCCATTGACATGTACATTCCTGAGAATAGTATTGGGAGTGGATAATGTTAGTCAAATATACATGCCATCTGGACCCCTCTTTGGGTGAAGGCCTTCTCCAGAGATTGCCACTCGTCGCGATTCCTTGTGAGGTTGGACCAATTGCGTGTTCTGACTGTCTCTATCTCGTCCTTCCACCTTGCCTTAGGTCTTCCTCTGCTTCTGTGCCCAGTTGAAGTTAGGCTGTAATAATAATATATGAAGTGTTTGATATTTTCCATTATAGTCACTGCTTGAGGCTCAGCAGTCCGGTTCAATGCCCGCATTATCTTAACCATAAAAAACACCTGGTCCCATGCATGTCTGTCCAATGGCCTTTGTAGGTCTTTCATTCATTGACATGGTGACCACTTCTGGAAGAGTTACTTCTTCTGGTTTTTATGTCTATACTATCTATAATAACTCTTATACTATTATTTTATTACTTATACAGATGTAAAAGGACAGTCAGTCACCCGTAGGAAAAGCCATTTATTTAGTTTAGTTAGACCCTTAGTAGGGCACTTATGAAGGTCAAAGCTGCAAAAGTTATCACCTGTACGGAAGTCAGTTTTCTACGGAGAAGAACCATCAAGAAACTGGCAAGATTTCATAGATAGTCTAGGACGCAATAACTACTGAATGGATTTGGATAAAATTTGGCACATAGGTAGTATATGTGCTGGAATAACATACAGGCTACTTTTTATCCCAGAAAAACATGCGAGCCCTCGGGAACGCGGGTGAAACCGCGGGGGACAGCTAGTTTCATTTATGAAAGGATAAGTAGGTATTCCTTTTTACCAACTTGTCAACATTCGTACAGATATGGAACTAGGGTTTCGTTCCCGGGTCCCGGGAATCGGGAATTCCCGGGAAATACGTCGTATTTTTTTTGCGATTTCCCGGGAATTCCCGGGAATATCTTTATGAGATTGAATGCTCTAAAACACTGCAAATATTGGTCAACATTAACGAAAAACCTTTGAAACACAAAGATGTTGCATAAGATATTAAAACAAATGTCGATATCCACCGAAATCGAACGAACTGAACTACAAGCTTATGAAAAATCGCTGAAAGGAACTGTAGAAAGTGTGTATTTGTGGAGATAACGTTTTTTTCTTAGAAAAATTTCAAGTTCTCCGAAAATATCCATAAAAACATGTTTGTTTGTAACCTATCAAAAGTCAAGTAAAATACGTAATTTAATTTAATTACCTATTTGTGTCTCACACACAAACATAAGTAGAAAATTATAAATAATCATATCAAAGTATAGGTCATACATAGTTACTATGGGTAGTTTCTAAACTGCCGATTTTAGAGAAAATCTCTGAATGCGCGTAATTTTGAAGAAAATGAAAGTTACATTAATATTTTTTTTAATATATATTTTTGGAGATAAAGCTTATCAGCGTTTTTTTCAAAGTCAAGTAAAGCACATCATCATCATCATATCAGCCTAAGGATGTCCGCTGCTGAACAAAGACCTCCCCCATTAACTTCCACTTTTAACGATTTTGGGCCGCTTGCATCCAGCGGCGCCCAGCGACTCTGACCAGGTCGTCGATCCGTCTGGTGGGAGGTCGTCCCAGTACAGTACAGTACAGGAGTACGTGGTCGCCACTCGCGTCGTATTCGAGCGATGTGGCCTGCCCATTGCTATCACATCAGCTTACTATCACTAAGATCTATATCGGTAATTTTTGTTCTCCTACGAATGTCGTCGTTTCCCTGTCTCGTAGAGAAATTCCGAGCATAGTTCGTTCCTTGTGAATTAGTAAAAAAAAATTTCAACACATGCTCGTAATTTACATTTATTGCACCGTTTTTAGTATCATAATATTCATAATGTAGCTTATGACGCACTAGTGCTTTTTAATTTACATTACCGCACAGTTTTATGATAGGTATAATCCCGATTATGTAAGTTTGTAACTCAACGCTATTGATATGTGCCTAGACGAAGCATTCTTAATTTAAACGGTTAAAACAGTTTTGCTGTCAAAAAAAGAACTTGCGCGCCATATTTGTTGACATTCTCATTGACTATTATCAAAAAATTTAGTGAAAAAAATACAAGTTTGTTTTTTTCCTCACAAGTGTGTTGAAAAACTCGTATGACACGCGTGTGCATTAATCATTACACTCTCGGGTTCCTTTGCTTAATAGGTACCGTCTCGTGTGATTACCAACTTTGCACACGCCTCATAATGTACCATTATTTACTTCTGAGACAAATAAATTCCTAATTTAATTACGTGGTTTACTTGACTTTATATACGTTAAAATAACAAAACTAACAACTTTTAAAATTTTCCGGGAAGTCATTTTTTTCATTCCCGGGTTCCGGGAATGGAAAAAGGTCGGGAAACGAAACCCTATATGGAACAGAAAGTTCAGTGACGCAAACATACCAACTTAAGACATGTTATAATTCACATAATTTTGTATGCAAGCCTGCACCCTACCCTACATTAGTTATACAAACATAAATGCTATTTTATGACATCAATTGATATAAAAAATATTAATTAACGTTATTCACGTGTCTTGCTCCTTATGGTATGTTATAGGCAAACCTATTTACGTCCCTCCAGTTCACTTCAGTTCAAAGGTCACTGACCGATAATCCAATCAGCAATGACAACCTACAACTACTGTGAAAATTAACGGCACCCTAGGGACATCAGGAATTGGGGCTTTCCGGGCGCGTACAATTTACGACTTATTACCTTGCCGTATTGTTTGTTTGTAAACATCCTACATAACGAACAGCGAATAGGTAGGTAAATATTGTGGTGTTCACAAAAGAGCAATTTGCTTGCGGCCCGGTTGATGGTAAGCGGTTACCGTAGTCGCTAGTAAACACACGGGCCATTGCTTACGCTTTACCGACCCTTCCTCCCTCTCCAATGAGCTCTGGCAACCTTAATCACGCGCAGGAACATACCTACCTAAAGTTATTTGGCTGCTGTAAGTTGGAACGTCAATAAAATAAAACATAAATTGGTCGGTGTTTTAAAATCTGGCGCAATCGCAACTACAATATGTTACGGCAGCTGCACCTGAGAGCTAAATAAATAATTATCACTGTAAATAAAAAGGAACTGATAAAAAAAAAACTTTTTTATAGGTATGTCATGATTTGTAATAGTTTTGTAAAAGATTATTAATTTAAATATTATTTCGTGTAATATTTTACATTGTTAAAGGGGTAACACTAATGCTTGCACGTGATTGGCTATCGCAAAGCCACCAATCATGTTTGAGCATAGTCGACCAATAAGAGATAAGCCAACGACTTTGTGTTTAGGCGGTATCATCCGTTGAGTCGGATGATCATTACTGTTGGAGATTTTGAGCTGATAACTGCTAGTCTAAAGTTATGTAACGTGTAAGGTAATAAATTGATTATATATGTGTGTAAAATAAATGAACGTTATCGAATATACATCTGCAGTTGTTTGAATCATTAAAACTCAGAAGTGGCACGTAGTACCTACGTTATCTACAGTCTAACAAGGTATGTAAAATCATTTTATACAGTATTATAAAAGTTTAAAATAACACACTGTGTCCATTTGCCACACTATTTCGTACGTCCACTTGTTTGTATTTATTATAATTATTACATTGAATCAATTAAATAAAACTAGACAGTTAAACTGGGTTAACATTTGGTCAGGTACTCCATGACAATGTTAGCCTGGTACGTTGCTGAAAATCTTTAAACTGGGGCTACCCTCTGGTGAATATTTTCATGCGACGGTATGCTGCTAGTCTAATCCGTGCTTATTATGAATAGTTATTTGAAATGCTACTGTGACATTATACTTAGCGGTTAAACTGGGTTAACATTTGGTCAGGTACTCCATGACAATGTTAGCCTGGTACGTTGCTGAAAATCCTTTAACTGGGGCTACCCTCTGGTGAATATTTTCATGCGACGGTATGCTGCTAGTCTTGTCCGTACTCATGGTGGATAATTATTTACATAGCAACAGTGAATTGATACTCGATAGCTAACCTGGGCTAACATTTGGTCAGGTACTCCATGACAATGTTAGCCTGGTACGTTGCTGGCAGTAATTGTCCAGGGCTACTCTGGCAAATATTTTCATGCAGCGGTATGCTTCTAGTGTTATATGTGCTGGTTAGTTTTTGGATTGTCATTTGATTAACGCAGCCCTTTGGACTGCAAAATTGCTGCTTACGATCAAAACTAATTTGATTGTGCCGTTCTGCAATAACACGCAAATTGCATAATAACTAGTTTTAAATGTAGCAATTTAAATCACAAATATATTGATAATTTGGTAGTATCAAGGCGTGGCAGAAGGACGAAGCTCCTTAAGAAGGCAATTGTATAAACTATTTTTTTTATTGTATCGTGTGTTCTAAAAATACCTACCTACATTTTGTTTTCGTAAGCACAAGTTTTAATACCCCTACGTACTACTATTGCTAATTATTCTCCAAAACCTGTTAGTTGGGGTGGGGGGTCATCGGAACTATGTACGTTTCATCCACTGTGTCGAGGCTGGCTTGGTCATGCAGGACCTATGTATGTTCCTCAAAAGAGGCTATGTATGCCCATCGGAACTATGTACGTTCCGTCTATAATACCAACGCTGGCTTAGTCACGAGTAGCTATGTATGCTGCTCAAAAGAGGCTATGTATGCCCATCGGAACTATGTACGTTCCGTCTATAATACTAACGCTGGTTTAGTCACGAGTAGCTATGTATGCTGCTTAAAAGAGGCTATGTATGCCCATCGGAGCTAAGTACGCTCCTCAACAGAGGCTATGTATGCCTATCCGACCTATGTATGTTCCATCTGTATAAGTAGTACTCATTCTGGTTAGGTCACGCGAGCTATGTACGCTTCTCAACAGAGGCTATGTATGCCCAATAACGGAGCTTTGGATGTTCCGTAAGTTAGTATATAAATCTCTTGATAAAGGCATATATATACAAAGCATTTAAAATTTAAATTACAAATTAAATATTTTAAGATCGGGTTACAATATTCTAGTCAATTGTGCACACTTAGTCAACCCAATTACTTGATATTTTTTTGAATGACGTTCATTATATTTGGTATATTTAGTATATATCTTTAATGACTATACTTTTTATTTCGAGGGAATGGGTTCGGATGGCGAATACCCCGGCGGTGACTCCATGCGGAAGCGAGGAAGAACATGTTCTCCGTCTGCAAGAAGGCGCCCTCGTAAGATCCGTAAGAAGACTCCAATATCGACATGGATTGTGGACGCGGTTCTGCCTGTGTTGCCGAACCCACCACCTACATTAGTAGACGCTCAGTCTGATGGGGCATCGGTTCCAATACCGGAGGCATCTACGTCGGGTCAGTCGTCAGAGCTGCCAGCAGTTACGGGTTTCACAGCGGATGAAGTACTCAAGCTCTTATCTACGTTACGTAATGATGATAAGGGTAACCTTTCCCGTTTGAATAATAATCACCTAACTAATGTAATACCTACTTTCGACCCCTCTAGCAAGACTCAGAATATAGAAAATTGGTTAAAGAAGGTCAGAGAATGCGCCAGCATTTATGAATGGGACCAGGGGCAAACCATACATTTTGCTCTCCAAAAATTAGATGGTCTTGCAAAAAAATGGTACGAGGCTTTGCCATCAGTAAGTTACAGTTGGGACGAATGGCAGGCAAAATTATTACGAGCCTTTCCGAACGAGCAGAATTATGGTAGGCTCCTGGAAGAAATGCTGGCGCGTACTACCCATAGCAATGAAACTCTACGCGAATATTTTTATGATAAACTCACTTTAATAAATAGATGCGATATAACTGGAAAAAGGGCGGTAGATTGTATTATTCATGGTTTATATGACAAGTCTATTAGAAACGGCGCGCAAGCTTTAAATTGTAAGGAACCCGAAGATTTACTGAACTTTCTTAATTCACAGGGCCCAGTTGACCTAAATAACGCTACGAATCTCCCCGTTGCTCCCTCTAGTTCAAATCAAAGCGGAATCTCTATAACATGTTTTAATTGTCGCTCTAAGGGCCATACTTTCTATAAATGTCCCCATCCCATTATCAAGTGTCAGAAATGTCAAAGAGTGGGCCACGATGCGGCAGCATGTAATAATACTAAGGGTATTTCTTCTCCCCGACTGACTAATGACAATAGAAATGCTACTGAGGAACGAAAAACCCTATCTATCTCTTCCATTCATAATGCTAATGCTATGATGCCATAATGTCACAGCGTACAGCGATTTAAGATTTAAGAAGTTACTCACTTCAGTATGTCCCAAACAATTGAAAAGGTTCACTAAAATGCGCAATTTTGTAAAAATAATAAAAAAAAAAAAACAAAAAAAAAAAACTATGGGTTTTGTCCGAATGTCATGATTTTAAGTTTTGGTTCTAAAATTATAAAGATTTATTAACTTAATTTATTTAAATGTTGCGTTGATTCATAATTTTGTTTCATTATTACCGATATGAAATAATTTAATTTAAAGTGTTGTATTATTAAGTATTATATTTATTTTGTTAAATGTAATTGTACTTCTTTTACTAATGTAATTATTTATTTTTAGTTTAATAGCTAATTAGATGATATTTTTAATTTATAATCAAGTGTTTCGAAGTGTGTAATTGTTTTGTTTGTTTATTCATATTTGTTTGGTTGGAGTATTTTCAGGTTCATCCAAACATTTTAATTTAATTCAACTGATTAGAGTTATGTTTAGACTATTTAGAGTTTTGTTTTTGTTTTGTGTTGTGTTTTTATTTAGAGTTTTTTTGTGCACCGGGAGGTTGCACTGTTACGGATGGCCGAATGTCATGATTTGTAATAGTTTTGTAAAAGATTATTAATTTAAATATTATTTCGTGTAATATTTTACATTGTTAAAGGGGTAACACTAATGCTTGCACGTGATTGGCTATCGCAAAGCCACCAATCATGTTTGAGCATAGTCGACCAATAAGAGATAAGCCAACGACTTTGTGTTTAGGCGGTATCATCCGTTGAGTCGGATGATCATTACTGTTGGAGATTTTGAGCTGATAACTGCTAGTCTAAAGTTATGTAACGTGTAAGGTAATAAATTGATTATATATGTGTGTAAAATAAATGAACGTTATCGAATATACATCTGCAGTTGTTTGAATCATTAAAGGTATGTAGGTATGTCATGGAAATAAGAATATTTGATTAGGACTTATCGTAGCGAAATTTACTTTTATGGCAGTTCAGTTATAGATAATCAGACTTCTTGCGCCTCTTTTAACTGGGATTATCTGTTCTTGAGATTAAAGATGCCAGTGGCTGGCAACAACGTGCAAAACTAGCTATTCAGAGATAAAAAGTATGGAGTAATACCGAAGTACTAGCTACTTAGGTCCATACCTTTTATCGTTGATATTGCAGAAGTAATATAAACCTGGTAAATAGGTAGAGCTATCAGGTTTCCTAGAATTAGTGCGTGCGTGCTGTCACTAGTTGTTGATGCAGCACATTTACACGTGCTTACGAAAGCGGAAGACAACAATAAAATCAAGATGGCGTCGTAAAAGCGATGCGCCTGAGTACACCACCTGATTGAGTGTCACTAAACTTGTAAACTTTCAGGTATATTTATAGTTGCCTATCGACGGTTCAAGAACTTGTTTATCCTCGCTATCAAAGACTTCTAAACGCATCTAATTATCTTTTAGATGGGATGTTAGCTTCTGTTAATCACACTCTAAAAAAACGACTTCAAAATACACAAAAAAGTCAAGTCGGTGAAATATTTTCAATGGTATAGGTACGTCGTGGTGTTTCTTCAAATCAGTGTCAGATTAGTTATTTCATACGTTTTTGTGTATTTTGAAGTCCATGTTTTTTTTAACCGACTTCAAAAAAGGAGGAGATTCTCAATTCGGATGTTTATATATATATTTTTTTTTATGTATGTTCGGGCATAACTCCGTCATATGTAGACGGATTTTCAAAATTCTTTTTTTGTTCTAAAGGGGTTTATTCCGAAATGGTCCCATATAAATTTCATATAGATCTGATTATGAGTTTCGGAGACAGACAACGGAACTCTTAAAAAATTACAGCAAATCAACCGCAATTGCTGTTTACGCAGGCCTTTACACGCGAAAGTATTTAAGTACCTATATATATATGAAACTAAAGGCGGTTTATTTTTTTTGTTAAAAAGTTAATTTAGATTACTTTTTTATTTCGTATTTTTTTGTTTTACTTACATGCACTAGAATTTGACCAAGGCTATGAGATGTTTTCCCTTGATACCAGCAGATAGCGTAGCTCGTATAAATAAGCCAGGCTGTCGCACGCACATATTAGTCCATATCTTGAAAACTACTGAACCGATTTCGATGAAACATGCACTGTTCCCTAAGATGAAGTAAATGTAAGCCATTAAAAGAGAATGATCACAATCGGATTAATAACTTCGGAGATATGCGTGGACAAACATACACACATTCACCTATAAAATATTGTATATTTGTTTGGAAGCCCTAATAGATTATCATAAGTGAATATAATGTAGTTCCAATAATATTACATACATAAGTGTCGAATTAATTATCTCCTTTTTTTAACTCGATTAAAAAGGACTCGCTTTTGATGATGGATGACTAATCAACTGCATAATATTAGCTGTGATATTAGTTTACTAGCTGTCCCCGCGGTTTAACCCGTGTTCCCGGATAAAAAGTCTTATGTCCTTCTCCATACCATAGGCTATCTGCATGCCAAATAACATTATGATCAGTTGAGTAGTTAGGGCGTGAAAGCGTAACAAACAAACATTTACATTTATAATATTAGCTCAGAGTAGATAAATACTACGTACACATATTAGTTAGGATGTTAGGATTAGGATTTGTCAAAGTCGTAGGTGCAGCTTTTATCTTCAACGAGATAGGAAGTGTTTTTGGTTACTATACATACTTACTATGGCGACGACGAGGTTCTGATTAGAAAGATTGCTTGCTTAATTACGTAAGGCGCATACATTGTTGATGTTATCTATTAGATAATGAAGGACTCTCAACATTATCTTGCTTAGGAATTTAGGTTATGAGGAGATGAAGTGTTTGATGGGTCACCGACCTTCCGACTCACCATTGGTCAAATTAGAAATTATCCTATTCCGTGCTGTACCAGTTTCTCCAGCACTTTCTAAGTTTAATTACCCGCCTTTTCCACCTCTTGTTTTACCAAACAAGATACCTCACATTGTCGACGTTCTTCCGCGTCATTATCGCGATTCAGAAACGTTTACGCCATTTCATTCCTTGTGAATGGGAAGTTGCACTAGTTTCGTACGATTTTCCCTGCTTTCTTGTATTTATTGCAAACATTTGTATGCCAGAAGCCTCCCAGAAGCTAAAAAAAATTGTTTCCGCCCGGGATCGAACCGGGGGCCTTGTGCGTGTGAAGCACACGTGATAACCGCTACACTACGGAAACTACGTTCTATAAAGGCGAATGTTTGGTTTGGGTATCTCTTGTGTGTATTCCTAGAGTTCCTTTCTTTTCGCTAAAGAAGGTTGCATTGCACATCAATAGTAATGAAATGAGTTTTTAAGAGGTACTTGAATGTCTACACATCAACTGACCGCTGAGAATTCCGAAACAAAAAATGACCAGTCTTAGAACAAAAGGATGATCTCTGAGCGCAATCAATACATGTTGACTCATTGCCTGCCCACAAAGGGCTATTGCTGAAGACTGCAGACGCTGCGCACGCGATGTCATGGTGGCGCTAAGATGTCGCTTTCAGAAACTGAACAAGCTGAGATAAAAAGGCTTCTGGCATACCTGGATAAAGACGTGAAATGAGGTAAAATTATAGGCGTTTTTTTTTTACTACTTAGTCGGTAAACAAGCATACGGCCCGCCTGATGGTTAGCGTTTACCGTAGCTATATGGACGCTTGCAACACACGAAGTATTGTGTGAAAATCTTAATGCGGTTCACAGAATACATCTACTTACCAAGTTTCAACATTATAGTTCTTATAGTTTCGGACAAAAGTTGATATGACATACGGACGGACAGATAGACAGACAGACAAGACGAATCTATAAGGGTTCCGTTTTTTGCCATTTGGCTACGGAACCCTAAAAATGGTGGAGATGATTTATATATCTAAAAAGTTTTTCCGACATCCCATCCTATAGATTGAGTGGTTAGTCTATGGTCGAGGTACCCGGCAAGTACCCGGCCATTTATAAGTGTCTAGAAAATATTAATTGAAGATAAACATTTTATGGCCACTGTGTATTGGGTTGCGTCGTAATTGAATTGTATAATGGTAGATAATGATCCGATAATACTTGCGCAACCATTAGCTGGACCATGTACTAATTAAGAACCGACATGGACACCAGCACCACAGTTGGTCACATACATCCAAGGTTGAATGAGCACTCTATTGATTATAACTTTTTATTGGATAATTTGACCCGATATTGTGATAAAAAACTTTTTAACAAAAAAAATAAACCCCCGTAAAAACTGAAAAGCAAAAAATAATGTTGAATATAACTTGAATTTTATAGAGTACTTTGAGAATTACCAATTTTTAACTAAGTAATTTTCTTTCAATTGAGTGTACTTATTTAGTTCAAGTAAATGAAGTTTTACTTTGTTATGATTTTAGTTATCGTGCAGTGCATGGCATGGCTGGCATGCGTGAAAACGCCCCTGGCATGTTTATGAATCGTAAATATTTTCTGACGTGAGGGTATCAACTCTAAGGGTAGCATTTAATTAGGGTTGTTTTAGGCCCGAATGCCCTTTTTAAGGTGTAACTTCCTACTAAAGTATTCATTCGTTTTCTTGGTTGTTTTTGTCAAGGCAAGAGTGTTCGGTTAGGTGGCTAGGTACTCTATTACAATTAAATTAACTTAAAATTCGAATGTCGTTAGTTATGGCCATTTAGGGTGGTGGAGACGTTATCTGGGCTAACTCATCTGTTAATCCTAATAGAAAAATGTACGATGTTTATTTCGAAAGTCATTCTCTTAGCGTTATGTGGAATTGTTAACAACCTGATAGCGTTACCGTGATTGTAGTTTAGTTATTGCATGAGGCAGCCATATATTTGTTTCCTTTACCGATATGCATTTTTATTGCAGTAGGTACAGGTCGGTTAACGAAAGCTGGCACGTTCACAGTACTCATAAATTTGCAATCAGTCAAGTCTAATGGACGAATGCAAAAATAGACCACTCTATATTTATGAGCAGTAGCAAAAGCAAAACAATAACTGTCTCCTTCATACTCATAAGCTTGACTTTGCGCGAGAGAGACGGTGTAAATGTGTTGAAACGTGCCAGCTTTAGTTAACCGACCTGTAGGTTGGGTACTTATAATAATTGATTCTGTAGAAAGACCTAGTTCGAGAAAAGACCTTTTTCTACGAATATAACTTCAATTTCGCATTCATGTTTATCGATCATGTTTCGTAACTATTGTAATTTTGTTCATCATGATTGTGATATTTCGTGTTAGCTGTGGGATGGGCATTTGCCAAATTAATTTTATTGTTGCGAAATAAATAAGTTCTTAAAGAGATGGGTGTTTGAAAGGTGTTGTGTAACACAAAAATTTGTAGAAAAAAAGTTGATAAAATCATAGAGAAAGGCGAATTCTCTGTGTAAAGGTCTGATTATGTAATAGGCATTTGATAATAAAGCTTAAATTGTTTTTGAATACTTAATATGCTACAATAAACGCGAAAGAAGAATTGAAGGAAGTTAAAATTTCCGTATTTACTGATAAATCGTTCTAAAACAAAGTTCGGTTTTCTTCTACGCTCTGTGTGTTTACAACAATCGGCCTCATCATCGAAAAATAAAGCGTTAGTGATTCCCCATATGAAACCCGTATCTGACGATACATACATCTGAATAAAGGCACTATTGAAGCTTCAACTTCACAGGCACGCACTGAATCCTAAACTGAAACTTGCCATTCTCACTTGTATTTGCGTTTCCGCGCTTGCATACTGCCTGCAAAGATCTGTTTTGATGGCGCAGCCGCAATCTGACATCTCTCACGACTTTCCAGGCTTTCTATGTAGGTAAACATTAAAGGTCCGGTGCCGTTTGGCATATCTGCCGTGTACTTATCACGTGCTACTGATTCCGAGATGTGAGTTGTGGACATTTGTTTAGTATTATGTCACAGGTCATGTGTTCATCATCATCATCATCAGCCTATAATGTCCCACTGCTGAGCACAGGCCTCCTTTCACAAATTAGGGTGAAAGGGAATGGGCAGATACTCCACCACGCGTGCCCACTGCGGATTGGTGGAGGTAGGCTAGTGGTCAACCTACTGTTGGAATTTTTCAAGCCGCCTAGGAGGCATCCAACTAGCTTAACGACTATCACAATTAAGTGATAACCGGGACCGACGGCTTTACGTGCCTTCCGAAGCACGGAAACGCTCGATATGAAATACCAGTAGACGGTCACCCATCCAGGTACCGACCACGACAGACGTAGCTTAACTTTGCCGATCGATTAAGAACGGCTATTCGTTCTACACCACGAGCGCTTATATGTTATGAGCGGTTATGTGTTATGTAACATAAATTTATGTTTTTTTATGATAAACTACTATATTCACAATTGTTCCTGCATGCGGAATAAATCAATTTGATTAACATTGACATCATCCATGAGAGGTTTTAATCTAAGAAAAATATTTAAAATCACCCACGCCATGAGATTCTGAACTGATTGAATATTGAAGTGAATAATCAAATGACTGACCACAAATCTCACAATGACGCTTTCAGATTTAGCGTGACCACCGTATATTGAACCCTTAAAATTTTTAATTTAGGTTCGACATTATTCTACACCATAGATTAAGGGATCTGTATAAAATTGTTACAAGCCCCGTTCTGCTTGACGAGATCACCGCGGGAGTCTCACGCGCAGACGAATTCACTTGTTTATCAAGGTAAGTACCTAGTTGAGTTTTAAAATAAAATGTGTAATGCCATGTGCTTTACTTGGTTAACGAACACAAATTAGGGTATGCTTCAAGAATATTCTATGACTTTATTTATTACTCATTGTTTAAAAAGGTTTTATGTGGTTTTGGGTCGTTTGGACGTTTCGTAGCAGCTAGAACCTTGCTATAGATGTAGCATGCTGGTGCACACAAAGCCTATTCATCTAACGTTTAAGATTTAGTATACCTTGGCTAAGAGAAAATGTCTTGATCTATGTGACAAATTCTAATGTGACAGACTTATAGGGTAGACTAGTAGCGATAGAGACAACTATAGCTTGGACCGATTATACCTATTAAAATTAGACGAAATCGCTATTTCGTAATCCCCGGTCTATCTCCTTCGTCAAATTTGTTCGCTGGACGTCTGATAACGTTAAAAATGGTATGTTTTTGTGATTTTAGAAGGCTACTAATTCTTATAATAAGTAATTAATTTATGGAGAAAAACAACCGAGGGGCAAACAGTGGTACCTACAGATTGCATGGTAAAATAATCATTGCTCTAGTGTCATTATTCAGAGAGGAAACTGAGGATTACGTTTGTATGGAACAAACGCCACCAGCATTTCCTCTTAACGTTCTGTAAATTAAATATTTTGATCAGTAGAGAAGCTTATCTTTCTCTTCCAGAAGTGTTCGTGGTATGTGGCAGATTTGTTAGTAAACTTAGATGAGCTAACGCTGTTGTTGGTTTTCTCATAAGATCGTCGGTAAATTATCAACATCCTGTCAGTAATTTCACTGGAAATGTTTTAGTATCTAAATAGTGTGCTTGCTTTATCAACATAATTAACCTAATCTCTCGATTTTTCAGTGGGTTCAACTGAATTTGAAGATTTTATTTTATTGCCTTCCGTGCTAATGGTATTTTGTGGGTGATGTTAAATTAAGTAAACGTTGCACAAGAGATCGAAGGCGTTTTCAATATCAATGCAATAAAACCGGATTTGATATTAAAAGTCGTTACAATATTGTACCAATTAACTGTAACTGTGGAGATTGACAGAAGAAAGCAATGGGTGCTGAACAGACGGCGAAAGTGGTATGTGCGCTCGTTAGGTTTGTGTAAATCGTTGAAATAATGATCATTGCTTAGGAATATAGGCTTGCCGGAATGTCAATTTGTATCGATGAAGTGTTACGAACGACACAGTAAATAATACAATTTATTCGAAGCTCGAGTGCTATTAATTTGTATCGATTTTGCAGTCGATTATCTTTGACGCGCGATAAATCAACGTCAGTTCTAATTTTAATAATAGCAACACTGGGTGTTTAAGTGAAGGGAAATCAAATTATTGTTTGTGACACAATTTAAACTTCCCGTAGTTTTATCCATTGGATCAGCTTATGGTCATCTTTAATTTATCCCATTCAGTAAGAGTTGACGCGAAGAGTACGCCGCTCTTTTGCTTCATATTATCTTTTCCATACAATTTGCAACTGTATTTCAACAAGATAAAGACTATTATAACGTAAATATTAAAATAATTGAAATTTCCTAAACCTACTTAGTAAATTAATTTATTTGTACTGTATAATGTGATCCTAATCTATCTTAAATACAGCTAAATTTTACCATAGGTAGGCGTATTTCACCTAATGGCTTAATTATTAAATAATCAAAACCATCAACGGTTGTTGGGGACACGACAACCTGTTATTATTGACGCCTACTCTATGGTAACGAGCGTTGCCATTACAAAAAATAGGGCGTCATTTGTTTAAATGACTCGTTTGCATATGAGCACTATTATAATCATTACACGGTTCGTGCTTCAATATTATATTAATCAAATTTGGAACTACATATTATTCAGTATCTGATTTTAGAAGAGCACGCTGCAAATACTTTTGTTTAGATTTTAAATAATTCTTTTAAGCAATTGCACAGGTTGCTTTTAAACAGTTGCACACATTTGAATTGTAAAGGTTGGCAACACATTAACAATCTCCCTGGTATTGCAAATGCCTGTTTTTCATATATAATAAAGAAAAAATATATATATAAGAGAGTGGGACAACCTAAGGCCCAAAATTTGCCCTCGTGTCGAGTGTTATTATTCATATTGTAATTAAACTTGGGATGCCAGAGTATCTTTCATTGGTGTCATTAAAATGGGTACAAGGAAAAAAATAATTGGAGTTCTCAGATACAATTCTAGAAAGGAATGATTATAATAATTGGGAATGTCTTTTATTCCCATGGTTTCTCGGGAATCTAACAAATGATAACCTCATGATAACATGCTAGGTGCATTACTGGGTTGTATATTGACTTGTTTTTTGGTATGTATAAAGTGCATACTATGTAGTATGCACCTATTAATTATAATATCTCGTAGTCGTTGTTTCAACGGATATAACTCATGTAACCATACAACTTTCTAAGAAGTAGGACCTAACAGATGTTTAACACTTTGGGTAACTGTAAAGAAAGAGACTAAAAGAGAGAGAATACTTAAAGAACATGAATATGGGAGAAGGTGCAAGAAGAGGAAGATTAGAATAAAATAATAGATGGTATTAATAGTAAAGGAGTGAATGCTGGCTGACATGATAGATCAAATTAATGTAAGAAGCATGTAACAAGTATATTGCGCTAACTCCAAATTATGCAAACAAGGCATGGAGTTGATGGTTATCTAGCTCTGATTCGTGATAGACAGGCTCTTACCCCCATATTACGTGGGATGATTTAAAGCAAGTCTAGCAAAACCCAGGTTTTAAATAAATCCTTTAATTAAAACCTGGGTTGTACTAGACTTGGCTCAAACCGTCTCATGTAATAAGACTTTATAAGACAGAGTTAGTATAAGTTATTTAATAGTGGTGTAAAATGAATTGAAAGATTAATGTTCTTAGCGTATACAGAGGAAGTAAAATATTGTCTATTAATAGCACATATAAACCACAACAGTGCAAGTGAAATGTGGGTACAATATAACCGCATTAGGTACATATTATTATGTGGGACCAATGCAACAGTTATACTGAAATTAATTAATAAGCTAAAACTACAAACTGAAATAAGCTTCATATTTCCGTGATGAAAACATCGTGAGGAAAGAATAGCACGCATAATATTATTTTTGTATTCTAATATTTGCTCGACTGAAAGGTTGGATGTAGCGAAACTAATGTATTTGATAACAGCTAAATGTACTATACGTATGTTCTGGCAAATAAATATATGAATCATTCATTCAATAATTCAAATATATCATTATCTATAGGCGACGGTAGCCACTTATCAAGCATCTGTCGCATAGGTCCAGGAGCAAGTTCCCATGTGGGCTTTGTGTGCTTACCACCTTCGGGCACTTCATTGTTTATTACTTACCATGGGACATTGTGGTAAAACAAAAAAATATACACAAAGAAATATAAAAAAGTACAACACGTGTGGTAACCTTAAACACAACCCATAAGCCGCACCTAAAAACAATTACACAAACTGGTATAAAGCTTTAGATTATCGGTATTCACATCTCGAAGGGTTGTTTGTCCCCTAGGCTGTATAATTTGTGGCTATACCACCACTATAACATGATATTGTAATTGCATTTGAATTGAGATAAACGTGGGGCGTAGGACTATCCGGTTTTATTATTTTATTTATGTGGTCAATGTTTTGTTTTGGTCAACGCTATTACCGGGCGACTCCATAAAAATAAATAAATAAAATAAATATCCTGGGACATGCCTGGGACATTCCTCACACACGGTCATCTGATCCCAAACTAAGCAGAGCTTGTTCTATGGAAACCAGATAACTGATATAATACATATACTACTTTTTGTTTGTAAATACATACTTAATATACATAATTACACCCAGACTCAGGACATACAGACATGTTCATGCACACAAATGCATGTCCTGTGTGGGAATCGAACCAACGACCAGCGGCGCGATATGTGGAATCTTGACCAGAGTCTTAACTAACCGCGCCAGCTGGCCCGTCAAATAAAAGGAAATTATGGGTTGTAAATACATAGATATACCTGAGGATATACATACAGCGTAACTTTTCAAAAGATGTTTTTAATGCACATAAAAAACTTATCAGCCGTCAAATTATTTGCATCAAATATACTGATCGCATCGCACATCAAACTAAACAGGGCGTGCATACGTATTTTTGGACCACCCAGAACCGACTTGGGCACTCCAAATAGGTATGGTATATATGGTTAGGTTAGAACTGTGACAATACCGAGCTACATCCAAGTTTGTGCACAATAAAATGTAAAGGTAATATCCCATACAAAACCTCAAAATTAAGTAAGTTTTCAAAGGGTAGCCATTGTAATCATCATTATGAACAACTTTTACTTTGAGACCAAGTCTAAAATCTAAAAAAAAATACTTTATTCATACACTGATCGTGATTTGATCTTTAGTTTATTTCCGAGTTTATCTCATAGTAAAAGTTGTTCATAATCATAATTAAATTAACTCTGATATTTGGCTTCCCTTTGAAAAGTAATCCTGTATAGTAGTGTCTCAAATATTGGGTCTTTAGTCATTATGTCCCACTAGCGAATTGCCCGCGGGCCATAACGCCTATTCTATTTTATTTTAAAATTTTGCATTAGTCATTATGGCCCGCTGTCAAAACAAACAAAACACTATCCTATTTTTGGTACAGATGAGTGGAAAAGTGTTATGATAGAAATTATAAATAAATTGAAATAAAATTCAACTGACCCTAACAGAAACTGAAATATGAAACAGCGATGACGTTCACGATAAGTTATTCGCGTACTCCTTTATTGTCATTACCAAATGCGAAAATAATTTCCTAAACGAATATTCTATTTGTACAGTTGTTTATATTTCACATTTCACTGGCTGAAAACATTTGAAGTTGCCCTCTTTAGGATTGTATTGTAAAACAATAGCTAAATATACGTTAGAAGCTGGAACAGGTGTACAAACATCATCGCTCATGAAATAACGTTTCACGAGTTATTTAGGACCATTTTAAGGGCAGTTTTATGTTCGTTTTGTTGTCGAAATGTAGGACAGTTTATTGGGTAACTTTCGCTTTTTATCTTGGATTCTAATAGAATACCTATTCTGCCAAACGTGTTAACAATTTTATGCAGTCGTTTTATTTCTCAATTAAGTGGTTAAAATAATATGATTTTATTTTTAATCGATTTAATATGACGAAACAGCATTTGCTTCATGCAAAACAGAAAATCTGATGAAACTTGATGATTTTTCGTGACATCTTGTTAGTGTCACAGAATGATGAATCGTAGGTTCTATTCGTGTCTACATTAATTCTACTTCTATTTAATCTGTTTTTTTAATAATTGTTAGAAAATAACATAATCGCACACATCGAAGAGAAACTATTTTCAGTAAGTCTTGATGACTATAAAACGTCTAAGTTGACCTAACTATTATAATTAGTGCCGCAATCGATAGGTTCAAGTGTTACATCGTCGATATTGACATTGATGAAATTTTATTGAGCAGTAGCAATTATTCATAGGGCAACTTTGTTTTTTGGGAATTTCAACTAACAATCAAAACATTGACAGTATTAAATAACCGTTGTTGATATGGCATTTTCTTTGCCTTTACTTAAACAAACCGCAAAAGGTCTTATAAAGCGGCAGTTCTAATGTAAATTGCGTTTCATTTTATTGTTTTCGTCGTGCCAGCAGTTATCTTAGCACGCTTTCCCGAATGGCCTCAAAATTTGTGTTTCTGGGATATGGTGCTTTGCTTTATGGACGACGTTTGTGCTATGTCCGCTAAAACTGTGCATTTCTTGTTTTGTTTGCGCACTTGTTGTTTGTGTTTGTTCATTTCTTGTTTTGGATGACCTTAGGTTAAAATCACCAGTTGGAAACTGAATGCGAATCTGTTTTGTTGATCTGTTAACGATGACAGGTTTATTATTGGTTTTGAGAATGGCTTTCATAATAATGTTTAGATTTGGAATCATACTCTTCTGCAATTTATGGATCTTTGTACTCTCTTAATTCTGCCAAATCTATTGCCCCTAATTTTTCACACCTATTTCTCTAAACTGCGTCAAATAAGGTCCAACTATTTTGTAACATACCTAACGGCTTTTCTTTTTCCTACACACTTTCCAGTGCATAATGTCTTACAAACAGTGTACTAAGTAAGCTTAGATACGCATAATGTCACTATTTACTGGCGCATTGTTTTATAAATTACGTCCGTTCGCTTCTATGACATCGTTAACAATACGTGGAGTCTCATAAATTGAAATAGTCTTGGCCCTACCGATTCTAATGTTCAGCTTTACAATTACCCAAAGTACTGCTGAATTATGTATTTGGCCCGACAGTTAACTCTCGAGTTTAATGCTAATTACAAACTTGTGGTTACATTCCATTCGGTGTCATTTGGAACCGAAATATTGTGATTTAATGTGAATATTATACAGATGTTTTATTGTGCATTGATTTGTTTCTTAACTGTTTATGCGTTGCCCTAGTGACATATTATATTTACTGCTATTCGATATTTTTCTTGATTAACATAAACGTATTAAGCCCTTTCGAATACTTGTTTGCATGCATCTACTGTGTCTGTTATTTTTGAAGTGAGGATATATTTAAAGAAAAATAACTTCTAACAATTCCCCATTTAATTATTTAAATGCGAAAGATTATCCCCCTTACTCATAAAACGTTATTTAACTAATATACTGTTAAATAACGTCCCTATTGTCATTGTCCAATAATGTGACATTATTTACGTGACCATTTAATATAATCAGTAAGTATATTAGTTAAATAGCGCTTTATGAGTAAGGGGGTATGTTCTTATGTGCGTTGTTACTCACAATGGCTTAACTGATTTGGATGTTATTTGCCACATTATTGATTATACCCTGGAATAAATCCTCGGGAAGGCGTAAGTAACCGCAACGCAGAAATGTCAAGAAAAGCTCCTTATCCTGTTTCTGTATAATTGGTTCTTACTATTTCTATACTTCCATTCTACTTTCCTACATTCAGTATTGTTACTATACCTTCCCTTAGAAGCATATCTTTTATCTAGCTTCCACTAATAAATCTTATATTCTCGATTTAAAATAGAAGGTTCAAATTATCGGTCTATCTATGGAGCACAATGACCGTAAACTTACATACCTTTTGTACCAAGTTGTTATTGCTAGGGGAAATTAAGTGTGGAAACTACACGGTCTACGGCTATTGGGCTTAATAAAGGTTATGGTCAATATAATGTTCTGATAGCCGGTTATGGCCTGACCGCCTGCTTAGAGCCCTTACATACTCTCTAACCAAAATCATTATTTGTTATATTAATTTTGTATGACGATAATAATTTCGTTTTTGGGTTCTCAACCTTCTTTTCTTTCTAAGTATGCTACAAGTATGTGTATTTAGTTAAGTTTCTTGCAATTTGGTGAGACACCGATGACATATTTCTGTTATTTTCTTTCATGAATAGTAATTGCATTAATTATTTATTACTTACAATAACACTGTTAGCAAAACCGTGTTGATTTTACGATGTTCATTTCAAAACGTTACACCTTCAACTAAAACAACTTAGATTTTAAAGTGGAATACCATTTTACGACTGAGTTTATGGCTTTTATTAAGTGTTTCTATCCACATTTGCACTTGGCAGCATGTATTTAATAAAATACCCATGTATAAATTTTACATTTAGCTGTAAATGTAGTAAATAAGTT
Source organism: Achlya flavicornis (assembly GCA_947623365.1). Lineage (NCBI taxonomy): Eukaryota > Metazoa > Arthropoda > Insecta > Lepidoptera > Drepanidae > Achlya > Achlya flavicornis. The sequence goes on from OX392488.1 coordinate 8,275,510, forward strand.
TTTACGACTTGTGAAAGGAGATTTTTGGGCTTTTCACCCGCTTATAAATAAGACAGAATAGATTTATCATACTTCAATCGATGTAATTTGAATTGATCTACAAAGTGGACCAGAAAATTTTGTTATTAATAACTTTCCTGAACTTTCAATTTATTTGATACAGACGAAAATATGATTGATTTTTAATCAATCACCTTTCTTCTATTTACTATGAGGATTGTATAATTGCTAATTTAGTAGATGTTACCAACTTTGGAAACTCCATCAACGACATACATTATTTACATCATTTTAAGAGATATTTGAACTGTTCAAAAATTTGCTAAAGTTAGAATCAAATTAGTCAATGGAATAAATAAATATGGGATGAAAGTATTGATAGATTAGAGTAATAACTGCTGCGACTAAGGTCGTGAAGTCTACAATGAACTAAACATTTTACATCGTTTGCAACTTGAGTCAGATTTATAACTTTTGGATGAAAAATGAAACCATTCGTCTCATTAAAAACTTTCCTGACCTGTCTCAGGAATTTCACATAGATGAATGATTGCTCCGTGACTATTTCATGCAATTTGCAAGACATTTCACACTGACCGATAGCCAAAGGCCGCAACAAATACCGTGTCAGCTATCTACTAGCAACATCGGGCCATGGCAATGAATGTTGAGCTGATAGCCGGCCATTAACTTAACACTTGCCGAGGAAGTAGGACGATGCAATGTGTTGCTAAATTAGATGTATTAACAGAATTGTGATTGTTGCGGTAAGGAAAAGATGAAATAGCGGTATAGTGAACATTTTCTAAATGCTAAGTATATTTATGGTTTTTCATCACTTGAACAGCAGTTCCTGGTATTCTACTACATATTTTCATATTTAGTTTAAAAATTAAGATGCGCGTCCTATACATGAATCATACGCCCTAATAATGAGTCCCACTAACTTGAAGCATGGTAACTAAAGAAATAATGTCGGATGATGAACTTACTATTATTTTTAATCTAAGGATCTTTGAGAAAATGGTTCTATTATCGAGTGAACTCGTGCAGTGTTGAAGCCTCGGGGCAAGACTCAGGATCGATGGTGCCCTTCGATCAGCGATTCGCAACGCATTTCCTGCAAACGGCTTTATCGACCTCCGCTTCGTATGATCTTTAATCTTTACTGTTACCATGTTCGATAGTTGTAACCGCAATTTATGTAGCGATTGCTTGCTTTATAATGTGTACATACGTTTTTCGATATTCAGTGCTTTTATTTAAATTTGGTAGTACATATATCAGTTATATGGTTTCCATTATGAATCAGATGGCCGTGTGTGAAAATTGTCTCAGTATATTTAATCAATTTTGTGATTACTGTAAGGTTCTTGCAACATTTTACTTTTTTACAGCCATCAAAATAATGCAATGCCTTTGAACGAACACAATATTCATTCAGAAAGATCAGGTCTTGATATAAACAGTTCTTTATAGCTTGCCGTGACAAAGGAGTTATAAATACGTCAAGCAAGATCGAAGATTGGTCCATAAACATTTTCGCCTATCCAAACAATGTTACAATAAGGTTACAATCTAAAATCTCGATTTGCAATTGAGTGAACCAATTCGCGAGATAACTTATAGTCGACGATGGTACATTTTGATATCACTCTGGCTATAGTGATGTTTTGGCTAGGAGATTATCCTCAATTTCTATGTTATCTGATTTGAAAATTTATGCAAAGTAATTAATTGTCTTTCACTTATGTCACAAAAGTTCAGAAGTTCGTAGAAAGCCTAATAGTAAGGTAAGCACGTGATAATTGAAATGAGATTAACAACTTATGGATAGGCCTGTGTTTGTCCTCAATCTCACCATTGTAAATGATGAAGCCGAAGGTGGTAAGCATCCACCATAGAAGAGAAACTTTGTTACAAACAAAGAAGGAACTTAAGTACTGTTTTCCAGGACATAAGCATGAATATAACGACGTTATTTTACTGAACTCGACAATAATATGGTAGTTGTTTCTCTAACTAATGTTATTGGTCTATTAGCTTAAAAGAAACGAACACACACGTGTTTAAAAAATGTCGCATGAAAGTAAAAATGAAACTAATGACCTAACGGATATGGCATACGACAACACGCCGTTTATCATGTTATTTATGGTATTGTTTTTATTACGGGACTTTATGGACAGAACAATCTACGATCTAATTGAAATAGTACCTAAGGTTATTGGAAACTGAGGTAATACACGAGTGAAAGAGTTAAAAGAGCTAGTTCAGAAACAATTGATGATTATAGTGTTTTGATTTGAATTCATAAAACATCAAATTCGAATTGTCTTTGTAATTCTATTGGTTGTCTACTGACTGATTGGTATTGCTTTTGATCTAATCATCCAATCCTGCAGTGAGTGTACCATATGCTAACATGTACCGACATCTTTCTATCACACACTTAACAACTTTTCGTAAGAGGAAGTAAAATCTCGGACTCGGTAATAGTCAATAGAGTACCGGTAAAATGTCACAAGTTGTGCAATTGTTAACTGTTAACCATTTGAGACGTAATTAGAGCGGTTCTCAAAGGTATCGACGAACTGATCACGATCTTTACTGGTGTGAACCAGTTATAAGGCATTATTTGTTTCTTTATTTATAGTTGAACTAATTGCTCTCGAATTAAACAGCGGGAGACTCTTTAATTCTCTTCTCCAGATACTCGCAGTATTTATGATCGTTTATAATAAAACTGGATTCGTTAAGTTTGCTGTCTTATTCAAAAATTTAAGCATGTTCTAAGAAAAGGAATGTCTACCTACCGACTTGTGTTTGTAAATAGAACTCAAGTTAAATTCCATGTTAACTGCACGCAATAAAGTCGATAAGTGACGACACGAAACTTTATTTTTAAACGCACGTCATCGTCTCAAACTATGCTTACAAGCCATCGTGAACCCTGTTAACATTGCCTTAATTGTCGTGTTTCAAATACATAGCGACACTTCAAAACACTAATAATGGTCATATTCGCAGAAAACATGCAATGTATTTCGTACGCTATGTTTATTTTGGTTTAGCAGGCGTTTTCTAGTAACAGTCTTATACGTTTTAGCTACGAAGAAATAACTTGAGGCAAATTAATAAAACACTTAGAAGGATGTCCTGAAATACACGAGTTGCTGGCATCTTGCCAGTTGCTGCGGTCATCTCTTAGATTAGAACTAACATGGCTGCTTAACTTGATAACCTTATACTATTTTAATATATTATCTGGCACCTGTGTGGCCTATTTAAGAAATTCATTATAGGATCATGCACTGAAAAATTACGGTGACAAAGTGTACGTTAGTTGTTGTCTGGAAACTAACTTTAGTTACATTTAATCTTTTATCTTTTAGATTTAATCAAATAATTTAGTAATGAACCAAAACTAGTTTTGTTACTGGTGATTTTTAGTTCGCATGTCACTCTGTTTAGGTTAAAGGTCGTAAAATTTTGTGTTACTGTTAAATAAAAAAAAAATTCAGTGTGTTTGCATTCTTACCATGTTTTTGGTAATCTATCTATCTATCTCTATATATAAAAATGAATCCCTATGTCTCTTGGTCACGCTACATACATGAGAAACACTTTAACGCCTTCATCCATCTTATTTATGTGTTCTAATACATAGGTAGTTTAAAAAAGGTTGTTACGAAAACAAAATTTGCGGGTGAAACCGCCGGGACATGTGTTAGGTATATTTATTAAAGTTTTTACTTTTCGAATGATATGTTTATATCCCCTTGTCTTCTCGTAATGATGTTTATGTTTTTCACTGGAATTAGTAGACATGGCAAGGGAATCGGAGCTAATTTTATCGACAAGTGACCAAAATTACCGAGCCTTGAGTAACTTTGTGTGTAAGTTTGGTTACTTATTGATTTGTTTTTTTTTTCTTTTCACTTTTTTTTCTTTGAGATGGGCTTAGGTCAATTCGAATCACAACATATTAACCTTGATATTCTGAACCTTAGATCGGCGGCAAACCATGCCTTATGTCACGCTCCGTTGCCTATTGTGCAACTTTCATATCTAATTCATCATAATCTCCCATAATTACGTTTACTCACGGGGTTTACTGAGTTCCTTACTTTCAGAAACTTACATATATAGATTAATTCAAGCTAAAGATGCGGCATTTGGTTACGAAATAAACAAGATGCGCCAACATCGGTAGACAATTATTCATTACGTTCAAAGCCCTTAAACTTTTGAGGTCAACGCTTTTATTCGACCCGCGTGTCGAATCTCTAATTTTATTATTTACTTTTGTATACAATCATTTAGATTTTAATCATACGCAATACTTTCTTCTACATGGAAGTCGTAAAGTTGATGCTTGTGTAGAAGTTCCGCCGTAACTACTGAATCAATTTGTATGCAAGTTTGTTTGGGTGTTACATCAATGCTACTGGATAAGGTTTTTACATTACAATTGAAGATCATAGATTTGATCTCTACGTCTGAGGATTTACTAACCTTAACCTCTTTATGGGTTTGATGCGAATATATTCGATTGGTACAAACTGCACTGAAAAAATTACGGTGACGAAGTGTACGTTAGTTGTTGTCTGGAAACTAACTTTAGTTACATTTAATCTTATATCTTTTAGATTTAATCAAGTAATTTAGTAATGAACCAAAACTAGTTTTGTTACTGGTGATTTTTAGTTCGCAATTCACTCTATTTAGGTTATTGGTATTAAAATATATTTTTCAGTGTGTTATATATTCTCTGTTGTATGTTTTGAGGGATATATGATTGGTAACAAACTAATATACTTAATTTTTTTGTTTTACAGATAACTCAACAGCTCCTAAGGAATAATGGAATGCTTCGATTAGGTAAGTGATTTAACTTAAGTTTTCAGTGTAGCTATGTAATTAACATGAAGATTACGTACGTTCACACGTAGATACGTTAGATAGATGGCGCCACAAGATCGTAAATCTCGCTGACGAAGTCCAAGTCCACATCTGCCTAACTGTCCAACATCTACAGGAACATCTAGGGACCGCGGGCCCGGCTACGTTAGTTTGAAAGCCCTTCTGGACTTTGTTTGCTTATATTTTCAGCCACATTATTACTTACCATGGTGAGATGATGGTAAAAAAAAGCCTATCGATAGAAAAAAAAAAGTCTCGTAAAGTTACAGAATTTTAGAAGTGAACTGTGAATCACATTGTCTTTGCCCACGGTTGAGTTAGCCCAGCGGTGGTTAGCTCGCAGTGGCTCAAAATAAACTCATTTAACGCTCTGTGGCTCACAAGATATTACTTTAGACAATCTACTTTCGGATTATTATGACAATTGCAGTGTAAATGGTGTAATTCTTGTGGGAATTTTATTTAAATTTTCTTTGTGAGTGCATGAACCTAGAGGTGTAATTGGTGTTCTTTTTTAAATAACTTCATCAGATCATTGATGATCGATAAGGGTTTTAGATTTATTTGAACGAGCTCTGTTTTGATCTCTCGTATTAAGCCGGCTTTTCACTATTGGATATAATATAAATTACATCTTGGGCTGTATATTACATCCCGCGTTTGCCGTTCACACTGTAATGGTGCGTCCATGCTACGCGAATCGAGCACGAGCCGAGCCACGAACGAACCTACAACGAGCACGATGCGAATCCTTTTGTTCGTGAAAAAACTGACAATCGCGCTCGTTCGAGGCTCGCGAGCCCGTCCACGCTACGCGAATCTTGCTCGCAGTGTGCTCGTTCGTGGCTCGGCTCGTGCTCGGTTCGACAAGCATGGACGCATCATTAGATGTATATTTTGGAAGTGTTGACACGTCGCCATTCAAACTGAGGGCGAGGCAGGGGGAAGCGCGGTGTCCGGGGACGTGAGGTAAAATATACTTCAAATATCGCTCGAAAAAATATTTATAGTTTGGGATGTAATGTATATTATAGCGCAGTGTCAACTGTGAACAAACTACAACTACAACTGTGTACAAAATGTATGACGAGCGATAAAATATGATATCTCAAGATGTAATATGTATTACATTATATTTATATCCCATAGTGAAAAGCCGGCTTTACTGTCTTAATTTTTGTCCCACTTACATGACGGAGGAACAAAATGTTCTCTACTAAAAAAAAACTCTACAACATTTTTATTTGTACAAATTATTTTCAGCCATTGATTGATTGCAATATTGTTTTTTAATGGCATTTAAAAATGGCTTAGTGGCCACGAAGCGAAAGCCATCCAGGCAACAATTTTGATTTGCTGCGCAGTGACAGCCAGACAGTTTACAATCCTGCCTAGAACAATCATGTTTACTAATATGCGCAATACGCCCCCAGGGTGAAAGTGATACAGGTGATGGCAGTCGTGTACGCTAACGTGGAGTGAACGATAAACGGAACAGGGGCTCTACCGCGTAACTTTGGTGGTAATCGTAACGAACACCATTAATTATTTCATCAAAATTCAAATTCAAATTCAAAATTCTATTGTTGTTTTTATACATAAAAGTCCACAAATAATCATACGGCCCGCCTGGTGGTAAGCGGTTAAATGGATGCTTGGAACTCCCGGGGCATCACTCACGAGTTACCAACCTTTTCCCCCTTCCAAATGAAAAGGTAAAGCATTGAATCAAGTCATAACCCCGATTGGGGTGCATGGTACTCCTTGCGTGGACGAAGCCGTACCATCGAAGGTATATAAATATAAGTTGCCTGATCGATTAGTAACTGTATTTATCAGACATTGACATCCATGTTATTTACCATAGGTTGAAAATATGGTTAACGTTATTTCAGTACAAATATCCACCGCACCTTTATTTAAATTTCCAAACATTTTTACAGTGTCGTATGCGTTGTTTAACTACACGGAAAAGCTTTTAAAAGCTACAATACAACTATTTATGCATTCTTGCTAAGAATCAGTTTCTTCCCTTTTTTTACTAATATCAAATAAGAACTCGGTCAGTGTAGCCAAAAAGTGCATATTGGTGCCGATTCTGTTGTAAATCGTATTGAAAAACGATAGAACATTTAAAGCAGTCAAATTAGTCTTTGCGGGTAAATAGACGTACCTAACCAATATTGATGGTGACTAACTTTATGTTGAAAACAAGCAATTGGACTAATTTGACATGACTAAATTTCTTACATCCCTTTCTTATGTCTTTGTTAGAAAGAGATATAGTGAGACTAAATCAGTTTAGTTTTAAGTAACAGAATCAGCACCATTAACCATTGAAGTATTCATCGATAAAAAAACTAGAACTAAATTTTTATTAACTCGTTGGTTAACTCGCGTGTCCTATTATAACAATTGATGTCATTGTATTTTTTTTTACCGCGAGCCAGGATATTAAAACAATCGGGTTAACCATTTTATTCCCCTTTTAATTTGATTTAATTTGACCATAGATTATGTAGTTGGCGAATTGAGCAATATACAAACATACTAATAGAGGCTATTAGACAATTCGGTTGCGAGGACAATATGGACGCTCGGCCTTGTAGGATTTAGCTGCCACAGTTCATTAACCCGCGTTCCAAATAAAGATGGAATTCCAAACGTTAGCGTAAAGACCAATTTAGATTGGACTAAGTTTTGTCTTTGGTTAATCTGCGACCTAACTCCACTTAACATAGGAGCATCATCTTAAACTAATATTGATCTTAATGTAATAAACATTAATTTTCTTGTTTACCACTACCAGAAAAGGTGAAAGAAGTAAACCATGCATGTTAGAGACGGACGATCTTTAGTTGCGCCCATCAAGAGACTTTACAACAAAACAAAAACAAATCTAGAGACCTTAGCATACTCAGTTTAGGAATACCCACTGCTAAACCTAGGTCTCTAGATTTCCAGTGATTTTGCCCACAGGCTCTATCGCGGAAGAAAATAAACTTCATTAAATTATTCTTGAATACTTTAAGCCCCATGCGTGGCTCTAGATTGATTCGTGAAGAGATGGCTTCCTTAACTAGCTTAGTCCTCGTGCGGCAGAAAAGCAGAAAATTGGAGTTAAATTCAATTACACGGTAGAGTCCACCATCTATCTTAAACCATATTTATCTTTCGTATATCTACTAAACGTTACAAACCTCCGCATTCGCAACAAATTTGGGCTACCAACTAACTCCTATTCATGTCAAAAACTTAAATCTCATTGCCTAAATAACAATAGAAACGTAACAATGGGACTAAAGAGCAATTATGCCTACCGGTTATCCAAACAAGACAAGAAGTAATGAATATGTATGCGCTTCCGACGCGCACGCATTCGTAGGTGTCCGATTATGATGTAACAGTGGTACAGGAGTTGCTCGTGTGCGGATCTTAGCTCATAGATTATTTAGTGGTGATGTTATAGTGTATTTTATAATGATGGTGCCTGCGACATTATGCTCTCAAGGTGTTGGGGTCATTTTAATACCTGGCTGTCTACCATCAAGTTTAAAATCTCACGCCTAGCACTCGCCGGTGTTTTCTGGCAGTTGTAAAGTTTAGCAACACATTGGCGATTGGTTATGTCCATTGGGGACGGTGGCCACTTTCCATCAGGTGGACCGTCTGGCTGCTTGCCAGCCTGGCAAAATGTTGTTAGCAATAACTTGAATAATTTTGTTGTTAGTGTTGTGTGTTATTTAATTAATCACATTGTCTATGAGTAGGGTTACCAGATGGAAAATTGAAAAGTCCTGGCAAAACAACCTGATTTCCAAAGTACTCAGATTTAGTAACAAAATAAACGCGGATTCTGTCCATCTTCACACGCGCCGTAACTAAATAATTAAAAAAAATATAGTATTTTGTATATTATTGAAGTTTTCCAAAATCCGGCCACATTCCTCTCAATAGGCTAGAAATCCTGAAATCTAAAAAGAAATCCTGAGATATGGTAACCCAATGAGGGACTACTTTCTGAGGCTACAGCTGCAGTTGTGTTTTTGGGGACCATTTCAGTAACCTTGGTGATTGTATCTTTTGGTATATTCTCTTATATCCATTTTATCGGCTAAGGGCAAAAACATGACCACTATTTTATGTAGGGTGTCACGGTATGGTGGGATAGAATTGATTATATTATTGTTTTTTAATCAAGTAGAAGACTAGACTTGGAGGAAGTCCTTTGTCAGAACACACTTCTGACATATCTGCGTTCATCTATGGCTGGTTAAGATAAGTATAACTGACAGACGTATGCGTGGGTGCTGCTGCAGTCAGCTGCAACTGCCAATGTAACTGTCGTCTGCGGAGGCAGCGATGACTCTCATATTGTCTCACCCGTTATGTAGAACACTGCGTGTTACATATTAAGAGGCGGTCGTTCTATTAGAATTTCAACACTGTCTACTGCGTAATTCTAATGTTCAAAATATTTCCGTTTCACAGACATTTAATCAATTGTCTTAGATTCTTCATCTTTATTATCTTCAGTCTCACTGGATTGAGCTGTCATTTACTCATCCTTCCAGTTTGTCGTCCTCAAGATGCAGTCCACGTTTCTCTTGCTACCTTGCATAAGGTCACTTCAGGGGCTCTACCGCGTATATTTGGTAGTCAATCGTAACGAACACCGTTAATCAATCTCATCCAATCAGGGTCCACCAATGATCTTCGTCGTACCGCGTCATTGGATGAAATCATTTTGGTATTCGTTATGATCACCACCGCGATAGCCCGGCAGGTATCCGAATCGAGAAAATTGACGAATTTAATGAAATAAGAAATGTGCAGTTAATTAAAATTGTTTATCGAAAATCAGTCGGTCACCACCAATTTGCTTATTACACAATAGTAGGGGAAGCATATAAAATCCGTGTATCTGCTATAATCCGTTGACGTCCGTACACAAACACATTACCATGGTTTATCGGTTGCATGAGCTCACATCCCAAATTAATGAAACATTTATCGAAGTTTGACGTCAATGTTATTTCTTTATAGATAGCTAATGTTATGAAATTATCAGGTGTCTACTAATAATAGAATATTCTGAGAACATAATTAAATGAGCTGACACGTCAAACGCATCATTAAATTTCATAAAATAATGTGAGACGCAGATGAAAGACATAATTTTTGTACTCTGAGACTCCTGAAATAATGCTATGCCCTGAAGTCTCTCAGTGCATTTTGCAATAAGATATTCAGATTACTGACATTTTTAGAATTTTTGTAAGCAAAACATAACAAGTGACTGATAAATCAACGAAGTTCCATACATAACGCAGGCTAAGGAACAGTTTTTCAAACTCCCTTAGAAATAGGGAATCGCAGGCAGAAAACTAGTGTAATATAAAATAATTGATTAAAACCTATTAAATTACCAAGTTCAAAATTATGCTGCCGTGCTATTTACTAATAGGTTTAGTAAATAGCACGGCAGCACGACTTCTTCTTTTTTTTTTTTCTTTTTTTATACAACTTAGTCGGTAAACAAGCATACGGCCCACCTGATGGTAAGCGGTTAACGTAGCCAAATGGACGCTTGCAACACACGAAGCATCGCTCACGCGTTACCGACTTTTCCCCCCTCCCCTATGAGCTCTGGCGACCTTACTCATGCGCAGGAACACAACTTTACACAACATAAAGTTATTTGGCTGCGGTATTCTGTAAGGTGGAGGTACTTCCCCAGTCGAGCTGCTCTTTGAGCGAATAAACGCTGTGCTCTACCTCTCTTAACTGTGCTCTACCTCTCTTAACTGTGCTCTACCTCTCTTAAAACTTTACTTCATCGACAAGATAGAGAGTAGCTAAAACATCTTTGACATTAAATTGTTTAGAGAAAACTGCACCACTGTCACGTCTCAAGATACTATACTTTTATAGTTTACTAGCTGCCCGGCGCGACTTCGTTCGCGTAATACTCTACCCTACATTTAAACCTTCCCCGGACTTTCACGAATATTTAAAACCCAAAATTAGCCAAATCGGTCCAGCCGTTCTCGAGTTTTAGCGAGACTAACGAACAGCAATTCATTTTTATATATATAGATTCGTTTCTATATTAATATAACAGTTTTGATGTATTGCCACTTCAAAAGAAAATTCATTTCACATAACAATTTAGCCGGTACCATCATGTGTATCATATATAACATACCCTATGTTTACATAGATTTCTCCCGTAATACCATCACCAGGGTATAGGCACCGCTCATTTGCTACTCCTACTTGCCTCTTCAAACGGAACTAACGAGTATTTAATGCTTATGTTTCAAACACACGTTACGAAGTTATACTGACTTTATTCGAATTAGCTATTACTTAATACCCTTCAAGTTACACACTTAACAAAGTTTTCTTACCGTAAGTACAAATGAATGCAGGATCTTCAATGTTAAGTAGTTGACCCATGTAGTTATCTTACCTTTCTAATTTTGTAGCGTCATAAAGTCGACTCAATCAGAAGCCTATTAAGTTACTTATATCCCATCTTCCTATTAGGGTTCCGAACCAAAAAGGTCAAAAAGGAACCCTTATGATGCCACTCTGTCAGTTTGTCACAGCGGTTTATATCAGCAACCACTGCTGCTATTGATTTGAAATGTGGAATAATTTTTTAATATTGCTTACCCATCCATTTTTCTTATTGCAAATGAGGCCGGACTGGGGACCGAAATTTCAAAAGAAGGCTACAAGTTCAAATGGGGCATCATATGAAAGGGCTTCATTGTTACATTCCAAAATAGGTTTTGATTTTCTTTTATGTTGCGTGGTTTTTGATTTATGATGAAAATTTACGAAAAATATACCATTATACTTCGAAGTTGGCAAAGCGAAAAACCAGAAATAATTACAATAAAATTGATAGACATTGATGCATCTGAACGAACAAATATACGTCTAAAGGTACGGAACCCTCAGTGCACGAATCAGACTCAGAAAAAAATAATTATTATTATTTTCTGATGCTTAAAACTATCCTGTCCTATAACTAAGGGCTTGTAGCTGTTTTCCAACACACGTTCCACCCAGTAAATAGAGTGTAATAAAATGAATGTTGTTATTCGTAAGCATGACATTTAAACTGGCAACCGTAATTGCAAGATAGGGTGATGGACAAATCACTTGTCAGTCCATTCATACACATCCCACAAATTTAATGGTTGGGTCTATGTTGGAGCTTGTGATGTTGTATTTAAGTTATGTGCTTTTCAATATTAACTGAAATTTCTTCAAATCAATTCAATAGAGTACAAGTTTTTGACGTCTACAAAGATGTCACAAATAATCTGATGCTCCTATAAATATTTCAAAGTTTTGTTTCTTGATTATAAGATCATCGGTAATCGTAATGTGGCTGTAGCTGTTCTCTCCAGTTTTATAAGTGCAAAACTAATTCACCTTCCTTTTAAAGTAACATTAGAATCAGCTTTAGGTGTCTCTCTATACACCGCCTCTTACAAAACCTCTGATTTTGTATTTATAAAAAGCATTTCAATTACTTTAACACCATATCCTGTGATTCGAGTTATACCAGCCTCATAATAATATGCTTGTGTGAATAAAAAAGGAAAACCGGAAACCTCATGATGCGATCGTAGATTCTGCAAAAAGTTAGCTAAACTTTTTCTCGTGGATCATTGATTGTTTGATTTGAAAATTGAAAGCGTTGCCGCTGTTTATTTATCGCTGACACTTACTTACATTTATCTAATTTCTTTACAGCAGACATCTATGTACAGTGTTCAGTTTAGCCCATAACCATACGTTTATATTTCTATCGCTCTATCACGTTTGTTCAGAAATAATTACTGTACGTATCCAGCCATTAATAATTTTAGAACCATATTCCACTGTTTATTTGTCTAGTTTAAGCGTATGCCAAGCTATTCCGTTCTCGATTGTACATGATAACTTCAGACATTTGTTGTAGAGCAAACCCCAAGAGCATGCATTTAAATAGATCAGTTTACAGAACCGGCGTAGCTTGATTAATGAATGGTATATTATGCAAATCACCATGCAGCCTAGTTTCAACTGCATTCCAGGCTCGGCTGAGGCAGAATAGCAACGCAGATGCGAATGGGTGACTAACTTTGTAACTCATTTTGTTGTCTGGAAATTAACAATTCTCTTATATTAGCATCGGTGATAAGCATAAAAACATCATCAATAAGCTCTGCCTTTTTGTCTGATAATGTTATATCTCTTATAATATAATCTAATCTTTAATTATAACTAATCAAAATTCAAAATCATTTATTCAAATAGACCTTCGCAGGCACTTATGAAAAGTCTGACTCTAATACCAGTTCGGAAGGTTGCATTTGCTGAGAAGAGCCGGCAATAAACTCAGCAATTACTCTTTTCAAAACAAGCTTAGATTCATTACAAAATATTTACATTCTAATCGCACTGACAACAATTGCGTGCCCCGGCGCGGCGGCGAAATTACAAAGGAGACTGAATAAATATTTAATAAGTAAATAAATAGCAAACTTAAGCAGACCAGCCCCCACAAGCAGCACCTGTTCACAAGTATGACGCGTGTGGCATGATATCTGAGAATCAAAGATTCTTCCGTGAGTTCTCAAATATTGCATGCCATCTTAACAACACTCAGGGGCTCTCGAATTCTGCTTTCTTTATGCAGTCTGTCTTGTTTATCAATTTACATAGCATCTATTTCAAATATATAGCATAAACTAACATCTATGGTAGTGGTGCGAGCTGTCGTCAGTACCGCTGGTAGTCGTAAACATTTGTACCGTGTTTGCACTCTGATTGGAATCAAATTGAATTTCGCCAGAGAAAGCAGCGTTAAACAGTTGACGGCACTTGTATGCATGTTAAGGGTTTATTCAAGTCATGGTTGGATGTGGTATGACACTGAACTTGCCTTCATTATTGCGATTTCTAAATAAATTGGTATCAGTCCTCAAGTTGTCTTGTACAACAATGTCATTTGAATTAGGTAGAATCTGGTCGCTAATGGTTAAGCCACGCCTGTAGAAATAGCCCTTACTGTACTTCCAATGCGTTTGTCAACTGTTTCACTAATAACACGTTTACCTTCTTGAAACCTTATTCACATATACAACAGGTTATAAAATCATAAACTTCTACAATTTGATAAGAATCTGCATTGTGTTCAACAATTGCGTCATAACCTTCTTTAAAGCAGTTGGGTTGTGTATGGTTGTGTATGACACCTCCATATCTTCGTATAAACATAAACATGGTACTATTGCCTCCATTAATTCAGCCACATGTCACTATTTATTACTGGATTTGTACATTTGTATAGAATAGCCAAGTTCTTGAGTAAAGGGAGAAATGTTAATAGGATTTGTGTGTATTGATCGCGTGAATTATGTTGTTTTGAATATCATTTTATTGGCCGAGCTTTATAGTCAAGGTAAAGTTATCGGTTGAATGTGGAAATGTAGTCTTTATGAAGCCTCGTGTTACTCAGTACTTAAAGGATATAATTGAATTTCCTATGTTGACGACATTTTATGAAATGCCTATATATAATAGATCCAGTTAGTAGTGCAATACTGGTCATGGAATGACCATTACTGTTCCTATCAATTTGGTGATATGTAAGCATTTTGATTTAATTTTTTCATTTTGCTCATCAGTTACTGGAATTCCTAATTAGTACATGCACCTATTTGCCGTAGTTTAGTTCCTGACACTATTATTAAACCTATATTTAAATATTGATTCAAATAAAACAATACGATTTTCAAATGAGCATAAAATAAAGTCTAAATCACAATACAAAATGCAAATTTGAAATGAACAAGGAACCTCCGATATTGAGATTGTCGATAAAGCTGAAGGTAGTCAAAACTAGACCCATACCATAATCAAATAACTTTCACGGCGCCCACGCATATTGTCTTCTAAGACTTATTAGTATTTAACCATTGCCCTGTACTTTGTCATGAGAAACACTTTCACCTTCTGCAAATGACCAACTGGGAGACATTGAGTTACGGTTATTAACAGCCCTTTAATCGGCTATAACAATGAAGTATTAAGGGTAATTTCAATAAAGCTATGAACTAGAATTTAGATTGTTTCAAAATCTTTATTTTAATAATTTGCAATGATGGGTTCCTTGAATTAAAAATTTACATTGAAAATTTACATAGAAACGGTTAAGACATTTGGTACTCACCGTACTGAAACGGATTCAATTGACCAAGAGACCTAAAATATTTTTGTAACTAAATATATCTAATCTATGTGATAGCTCTAAGTCATAAAAGAAGATTAGGAAGCAGAAAGATTAATACATTATCTTAAAAGTGTACTAAGGTGTAAAGTTGAGAATTTACAAATTTTTGAACGCCACGTTGGAGATAAAGAATACATCACATTTTTCCATCGAGGAAAAATCCCTTTAGAGTAGTAATACCTTGCAATCCAATTCCGCAACTGGTAACTGCTTTTGCACTGATTAATAACAGTATCGACCAATCTCATCATCTCATCAATCCAAATCCAGTGCATCTAAATGTTTAGGGTGTCCTTGACTTAGCCAACCAGAGCGCATTGTCGGTGGTGAGAAATTGTCGGAATAGATTTCAAACAAAATGAAAGTCATTGCGCTTCTTTGGGGTAATTGTATGATGTTTTTATTCTGATGTTAGTTATGATATACTACTATAAATATCTATGCTGCAATATGGCCAACTATGATCCTAACATCCTTGTCGTTGCAAATGCAAGCAATAACGAGAAAGACAGACAAAAGACGAATATAATAAATGATGTCACTGTACTGCAATTACGTTGCGCTCTATTTGTTTTCGCATCATCCTCGCTTGCGTTGCGTAAAATGTATCTAATACCTCAGCTACAAGTCGAGTAGGCAGATATTCAATAGTTTGATATAATATATCATCAATTGTTGCTGACAACCTTCAACTTCCATTTTTGATAGAACAGATTTACAACCTTTCTAAATTCATTGGGTCAAGGTGACTGTTGACTTTTTTATAAAGTGATGGTTTATTTTGCACAGATGGTGTTATTAGTTTGTTTTTCAGTTTTTCTGAGGAAACAATAAAAATAGGAATCGGAAATTCTGCAATTTTATCAAATGCTCTATCAATCAGATGTTTACTAGCAATCTTTAAATACTTTCGCGAACTTGTGCGATGCCTTTTTATTTCGGTGTATAATGTACGAAGAAACCCTTTCTTTTCGTAAATGTGTACTCTACGCCCGGAGTTGCTCGTTTTTCTATTCAAATGTATCCGCTTTGATTTCTTGCACACGTAGGAGTGCCTTGCGATACCAACCCGATTATTTGCGTGCGTTACATTGGGCTACATAACCTCTAAATAATTTATTGTGGCACCACGTCAGCTTTCAATACATATGAGTTAAAATTTCAAGGGTACTTTAGGATATTTATGATTTGTTTGTTGTATTTTAGGAAAGGAAATTGGTTATTTAAATATGAATGTAATTAATACTAGGTACACGATACATAATATATATTTGAATTGGTTGACACCGTGCCGCTTTGCTTGGGGTAAGTCCCGCTCTTTCCTTTCATTTCTCTTTACTGCATTTGAGGAATAAGTTAAGTTTTGTTAGGTTAGGTTGTTGCGGTCCACATGTGAAGTGCCAGCCAGCCCTGCCTTATACTTTGGCCCCCCTGCTAAATACAGTCCACTTAAACGCTTTCGCATCACCATAAAGTTTTGCTGATGGCTTGATTTTTATTGGTTACCAAATCTTAATTGAAATTCTTATAATATATCTTGTAATTTCATCCGATAGATCTTGAGTCATCTGTTCTCGGTTGCAAAATTCCAAACGCTTTACTGCCTTATTTGCCTGTAATCGGAGTCGGCACTTGCTTGATGGATTAAGACATTTAAGACAGTATAATATTAACGATATCAAACCATAAGTGGTTATCTAGATCGTGTGCAATGTGGCTCTCACAATTTCTGTACCCATCAGCGAACGTGGGACTGATATGACAAAACCGTTGTTTCCGAGTTAAATCTAGACATTCGAGAAAGCGATTGTCTAAAGGTAGATCACGACCGAGCCGATGTGTGCCTTTCCCATTAAATTGCGATACACACTGATATGATAGGTATCTTGAACGTTTAAGGTATAAACGTTTTCTTGTTATGGTGTTTCGGCTTTCTTTTGTAGTTTCTAGCACAATTTCTTAATAACTCCCATGATCTTTCTGACCGAGCTTGACTTTAATTTATTTTCTATAAAACTAGACTTGTTATTATTTATATAAGGTTCAAAATGCTAATTGCCCTTATAAGCCATATTATTATTCATTTTTAAATATAAATTAAAAGAAGCAAACATGACATTTAACAGGGTAATTATCTACTAGATAGATCAACAAATACAGCAATAACGGTCCGTAATTCCTTAAAGGTAAATTCTTAAACAATATGGCTGTGTTAACAGCATATGAAGCAAATGTGCTGCATAACATAGAACGTAAAATGTCAAATGTACACATGTCAACATTAAGGCACGTTTAAGTTGAAGAAATGAATAATTGGTCACATGAATATGTATCGGTTGCGCGTGCACACCGGAGGCTGCAGTATCGTGACATTTCAACTCTCTGACACCTGCGAAGTGTGACAATGTTTTTAAATGTCATACTACGCATATTGATGGAAGAAAGCTGGTCTCTCTTAATGATGTTAATTATACGATGTTAATATTGACAGGCGCGTGCACATCTTTGATGACGGCAAATGAGCTTCACTTGGGAAAACCTTCTTTCGTGACACAACATGATACCACCTGTTAAGTGGTTGTCATTTCAAAATTGCAATGTCGATTTAGAAAATTTTGAAAATTTCTAAGTCGATTTCATCACATTCTTACAAATAGTTTTTTTGGAATTGTTATTGAAGTAAAATGCAATATACTCTTTCTTAAGCACATATTCCCTTTATGCCGAACGTGATGTTACAATATGACTATAGTTTTGCATATCTAAGGTTCAACTTTCGCTTATGATCCCAGTTAAAAGATAATTTCAGCACATTATTATGTTACATAATGACAGCATACTTAACATCAAGATCATTTACCGATAGTGTCTAGTTTTACCAATGAGCGTACCTGCAAACATCGCATACTTTCTTCGGTTATACAAACTGTATCACATATCTTCTTGAATTAATTTGTATCTTAAACAATTGTATCATTTGCAATTGCTAATAGCTTTCTTATTCAATTATAAGACTTATTTCGCTGATGCTTAGGTTTGTTGGCTTGTTGTTGACGGTGAGTTTGTTGTTGTCGATGCGGTAGGCTGTCGTATTTGCTTATTTGAACTGTCACTTTCAAATCATGTAACTGTCAAAAAGGAAAATGATTACAAATACGATACTTCGAATCGAAAGTGATTTACCCTGGCTTGGCATTGAATGATATTAGTTTTTACTTTTCTTATTTTGCCTAATTTAATCTAATCAGAATTTTAAGCTATCTTTATCACGGAAAAGAGAATACACTGGAAGGGCGATGCGTTAGAATTTGTATCGGAACCAGCGTCGCCAAACTCACACAAATAAATGTTAAATCATATATTGTACTACAAATAAACAATCCTTTTGATTGGTCGTTTCTATTTTACTCAAAAATAGCTTTAATCACACAGGTCATACATATGAAAATATACCTTTTTTCGTTAACATAAAATTTATTTTTCTATAGCGTACAAAGTATTTACGTCGTTTTGTAATCTACAAACTAACTAGATTCAATCGACGAAAAAGTTCTGCCACTCGGCACTAGATGGCGTTATTTTCATCGAACGCAATTTTGAACTCAAACGCATTAGACATAATGTTGATAATTGCGTAATAGCTGCGTTGACTGGCGTCGAGTAGCAACACTTATTGCTATTCGCTTAATGCAGCGAAAGTAATCGATAAAATATCAATAAAATTATCGATATTTTAATTTCGTCGATATTAAATTGAATTATTTTTTGAAATTCCGTAAGAAAATTCGCGTTCGATAAGAATAATTGTGCTAAGAATACTGAATTGTAAAAAAAAACGTTTAACATGATGAAGTAAATAAAAAAAAAGTTATTTTTACACGGTTTATTGCCCTTGAAATAAAATTTATTTGTTTCGAAATTCTCGTTTTGAAAGCTTAATTTTAACAGATGAATGCGGATATTGATTGTGAACTTTCAACTATTGCCTTAATCAAATCAGTGATAAAAAGATGAATTTTATCGATATTGATCGAACAAAACTATCGATGCACGTGTTTTGGGGTCACGACAGGTCACGACTCACGACGAATGTGAAAAGAACGCAATACATTACGTGCGGAGTTGCGCTCGCTACCTTGCGTACAAATAAAGTGAGTACATTGCCTTCAATGTATAATCTTGCAGTAGTATCAGAGTTTATCGTTTACACCTAAAATTATCATAATCTCGAATACATTTTTATAAATATCACAATGAAATAAAGGTTTGTAGACTCATCGATGAAAGGAAATCCCTCCTTGAATTACACTCCGACTCCTCACTTCGTTTCCTACAGGAAATAATAGCGCATCACGACATAATTAATATTTTTCTCGGAGCTACGCACCTCTGCTAAGTATGGCGGATACTACGAAGCGTTGACGCGTGTTTTGGTTGATATATGCCCATTTGATGTCATGTGTGGCGCGCGGGCTCCGCTAGCATAGCGTCTCTATTATATTTCTTTTCTCTGTGATCTTTATTTTATATCTGCCTTGTTGCCTAGAGTTAACTTGTCTTGGTTTTGCATTATTTAAACTACCTTCTACTACTACTACTACTACTACTACTAATTATTGTTAATCCAGCCAATCAAAAATTGACCTTTTCAAAAAGGAAATCCTATGTAAATAATCATCTAAACATTGTAGTGAGATAATTATGCTTTATATTGTTTCCCTAAACATCCATTCATGAGACGCATAATAATGAGAGAAGGTATCAAACTTTACTTGACAATCATACAGGAACCGAGACGCTATCAACTCACATGAACAAGAATGTAAGCTTTACAATGCCTTTTTTATGTCCCAGAATTTAAACAATATTTACATTACCATCAAATCCCTAGTTGATGTTTTCTGTCTCTTCAGAAAGCTTATAGGGCGAAGTCAAAAACGTTATATCAATAAATTTAATGCGTGAGGTAATTTTATGTAAAGGTTGGTTAGACATGTGATGTGCTGTATTCAAATCACGAAATTATACATTGAAGAGGTTGACAATTAAAATTTTATAGAGTTCGTTGCCATAATATTTAAATTCGAAGGCATAGCGAATACAAAATTTGCAAAAGTTTACATATCAATATGTGATCTGGAATTAAATTACCAATAAATCTAAATAAAGCATTCTTAGATACTTAGGAGTCGCTTTGATTTCAAGGCGTCTTTAGAGGAGATACATTTCATCAACTGATTTCCTTTAAAAGTGTAAATGTGAAGTAAGTTAATTACACAAGTGGAGGTTAAGAACACACCTCCACTTCGGAATGAATATTGACAGTTCCAAAAGCTCTTCCTGTACCAGTATGACAGCTCATTATCGTCCGTTTTCCCTTTAACACCATGTCGCGTGACTATTTTGGGCATGGTATGACAGAATAGCCCTTGGTATTCAGGATTGTTGTGTCTACGGAATTTGTAAATATGCCTCTGATTACTTTTTTATGAATCGTCGCTTTGTATATGAGAAATTAAAGGAAGAAGAATATAGAAAGAAATTAAGAAAATAATGTAAAGGAATTAGTTTTGTGTAATGAAAATATTTTTGAATTTCTTTCGTATGTAGACAACGAATTCACCCGGTAGCAGAATTGTCACAATGTTATTAAAACAGGAAGATAATTTGAAATAATTTGCGACAAAAGTCATGTTAAAACGTTAATTAGTGTACTAGCTGTCGAAAACAGTTATTACCTCAAAACTGATGTATGTATATGATTAAGACTGGTTTTATAGAAGGGTGATTGGAATAATCATAAGATACTAAAATTACTAAATGAACGTTAGTTAAAACAACTGGGTCAGAAACAGGTTTGATAGTTATTTTTACTCAAAATCGTATTGTATTTTTTATGGATTGAATACGGGAAGCCATCACTATCTTTTAGATTCTTCGTTTTTTTAATTTGACAAGCTCCATCCAGTTTTAGACGCGGAAGACATCAGCTAATTGGTGATGATGAATTCAAAGAAAGTTTCGTCAGCTTTAAAAATGTCTGGTTCATTAAAATAGACAGCAGTTTTGAATAATGCGTTTAGTCCGACTGTCTGCATAGATATTTCTATAGTGAAAGATTTGCAATTTATTATTATTGATTTAGAATTGACTCCATCATTAGTGGCGGTTGTGTTACAAGTAATATTTCATTCAATAAATTAGACCAGTTTACATCTCTGAACGCATGTTATGCAAGTGTACAATCAAAATAATGATTATCATTATGATTTATAGGATTTACATGTTCAATAACGTTTGCAATTTCATTTGACTGCGTAACGTCATATAAGGTCCATAAATTATCCCAACTTACAAAGGAATTTTGATTATATAATCATCGTAATAGGTTAATCGAATCACAGTTTGACCCGAGCAAGGGAGAGAAGATAATTTATTCTTCCAAATGCGAACGTCAATCAAGTCTTGGAGGAAATTTGGATTGACGTTGTTCGCCAGGTCGAGTTACATCAAGAAAGCTTTATGTTACATTTTCGCCTCGAATACATTTGTGTTTCGAAACAAAACATTATAATGTTCATTTGATCACCGTAAATAATATGTCTGATGGCACATTTATTTCTGTTACCCTGGTTTTGTGACGGATTGTGTAATAGGACTTTTTATGTGTCCATCGTAAATTCTGTGATTCGGAAACTGGCTTCCTGTCAGTTCACCACAGAAATATCAACATATTCGGTTGGTGTCTTCAAAAAGGCTGAAAGATTTATTTAACATCATCTTGGAAGATTTAATGGTAGGATTTATTATGGCGCCAGTGTGGTCGACTCAACCACTGTGATGTGTTAAGTGCGAACGTGCCAAACCATAGTATTTGGTAGTCTGTTTTACATCTTCCGCATTCTTTAATTGATTCTATTTCTGATATTTCTGATTTACTTTCGTTTATGGCCCGTTACGATTATATAATAAATACAATTTTATTGCTTCCTGTGAATTATTATTTTTATGCGTTAACCTCTTTTCTGCGTTTGGAAATACATTATCTATTTATTTGTGTATCTGTTACTTCCTGACAATTTTGGCTCTGCTGTTACGTTTCTATTTGTTCAAGGCTTAAAAGTTTTTGATTTGTCTTTTTAATAATATAACAATCAATTTTCTTCGTCCTTTATATTTATTGGCAGGATTATGGTGTTATTGCAGGTGTTAAGTATTTATATGCACTATTCAACAGATAGTCGTCTCTAGCATACCAAACATTACACAGATCCACAAGTGACACGCTCATATGCGAGAACAAGAAAAACATGTTTTTTTTGTAAATTATTTATGATTCCTGTAATATTTTGAATGTTCCAAATAAGTTCTAATGGATGTATCTCTATTTTTTGTACCGTAAAGGGATCGTCAAGTGGTGGTAATAAACAAAGTTACGCTTGTTGACGGTTGAATGTTAGTCGTGTCCATTGTGTAAGCAACGTTAATATATATATTGGGTGTTAATTTTGTATACTACACAGTTGAGCGATTTTATGTTGTATCAATAATAACAAAGAAATAACCGTACACTTATTATAAAATGTACAAACAACATTAAACTTTGAATAAAAAAATAAGAAGTATGTACATAAAAAAGTAAAACACATCATGATTAAGGCAACACCAAGGCTAGTTTAAGCTAGGAAGATCTTAAAAATAATAGATTTCGATTAAAATTTTCTTGAGAATATACACATGGTAGCATTAATGCACGGTAGCATTACTGATTCTAATCATCAGCTTCATCAATTTGATGTATACAACTACGTCTCTGATGGTATTGGATTTTTACAAACGTGCACTACCTCAACCTTCGTTCTTCCTTCATAAAAATTTTCAGTAGCTCTTGATTATTGTTTTCCCTTTCGAATAAATCTTCCCTATGTACATTAAGTACCACTTACTCTACTTGCTTCTAAAAAATGGTGTATGCTGGTATTTATATCGGTCTAGCGGCCATTGTTATGAGTGCACAGCTTAATTATTTAGATATACTTTATAAAGTACTAGCTTCCGTCCCGCGTTTATCCCGTGTTCCCGAGAGATTGTTTGTTTTCCCTAGATAAAAAATATCCTATGTGTTGATCCAGAACATATTCTATCTATGTGCCAAATTTCATCAAAATCCATTCAGTAGTTTTTGCGTGAGTGATTTACAAACATCTTCACTAATCACATCCTTTCAAACTTTCACATTAATAATAGTATAGTAAGTAAGACTTTATGCAATATTCGTCACATATACATACTATTATATTATTGGTATTCCACAAATGTCGCGTGACACGATTTGCCTAAAATGCATTAAGTCGGCCATCGTCCTCGCAATTTTTTTTATGAGTTGTGTGTGTCCAAATTCATTGATTTATTTAACTTTTTTTATATTTAACGAACTTTTGCCAACTTTATACTACGGTCTTTTGAGATCATGCGCAAAAAATCTTTTGTAATTGGATTAGAAAAAATATTTCAGAAAATCTTTGCTATGTTCAATAACTATGTACAATACTTAGGAGTCGCTTTGATTTCAAGGCGTCTTTAGAGGAGATACATTTCATCAACTGATTTCCTTTAAAAGTGTAAATGTGAAGTAAGTTAATTACACAAGTGGAGGTTAAGAACACACCTCCACTTCGGAATGAATATTGACAGTTCCAAAAGCTCTTCCTGTACCAGTATGACAGCTCATTATCGTCCGTTTTCCCTTTAACACCATGTCGCGTGACTATTTTGGGCATGGTATGACAGAATAGCCCTTGGTATTCAGGATTGTTGTGTCTACGGAATTTGTAAATATGCCTCTGATTACTTTTTTATGAATCGTCGCTTTGTATATGAGAAATTAAAGGAAGAAGAATATAGAAAGAAATTAAGAAAATAATGTAAAGGAATTAGTTTTGTGTAATGAAAATATTTTTGAATTTCTTTCGTATGTAGACAACGAATTCACCCGGTAGCAGAATTGTCACAATGTTATTAAAACAGGAAGATAATTTGAAATAATTTGCGACAAAAGTCATGTTAAAACGTTAATTAGTGTACTAGCTGTCGAAAACAGTTATTACCTCAAAACTGATGTATGTATATGATTAAGACTGGTTTTATAGAAGGGTGATTGGAATAATCATAAGATACTAAAATTACTAAATGAACGTTAGTTAAAACAACTGGGTCAGAAACAGGTTTGATAGTTATTTTTACTCAAAATCGTATTGTATTTTTTATGGATTGAATACGGGAAGCCATCACTATCTTTTAGATTCTTCGTTTTTTTAATTTGACAAGCTCCATCCAGTTTTAGACGCGGAAGACATCAGCTAATTGGTGATGATGAATTCAAAGAAAGTTTCGTCAGCTTTAAAAATGTCTGGTTCATTAAAATAGACAGCAGTTTTGAATAATGCGTTTAGTCCGACTGTCTGCATAGATATTTCTATAGTGAAAGATTTGCAATTTATTATTATTGATTTAGAATTGACTCCATCATTAGTGGCGGTTGTGTTACAAGTAATATTTCATTCAATAAATTAGACCAGTTTACATCTCTGAACGCATGTTATGCAAGTGTACAATCAAAATAATGATTATCATTATGATTTATAGGATTTACATGTTCAATAACGTTTGCAATTTCATTTGACTGCGTAACGTCATATAAGGTCCATAAATTATCCCAACTTACAAAGGAATTTTGATTATATAATCATCGTAATAGGTTAATCGAATCACAGTTTGACCCGAGCAAGGGAGAGAAGATAATTTATTCTTCCAAATGCGAACGTCAATCAAGTCTTGGAGGAAATTTGGATTGACGTTGTTCGCCAGGTCGAGTTACATCAAGAAAGCTTTATGTTACATTTTCGCCTCGAATACATTTGTGTTTCGAAACAAAACATTATAATGTTCATTTGATCACCGTAAATAATATGTCTGATGGCACATTTATTTCTGTTACCCTGGTTTTGTGACGGATTGTGTAATAGGACTTTTTATGTGTCCATCGTAAATTCTGTGATTCGGAAACTGGCTTCCTGTCAGTTCACCACAGAAATATCAACATATTCGGTTGGTGTCTTCAAAAAGGCTGAAAGATTTATTTAACATCATCTTGGAAGATTTAATGGTAGGATTTATTATGGCGCCAGTGTGGTCGACTCAACCACTGTGATGTGTTAAGTGCGAACGTGCCAAACCATAGTATTTGGTAGTCTGTTTTACATCTTCCGCATTCTTTAATTGATTCTATTTCTGATATTTCTGATTTACTTTCGTTTATGGCCCGTTACGATTATATAATAAATACAATTTTATTGCTTCCTGTGAATTATTATTTTTATGCGTTAACCTCTTTTCTGCGTTTGGAAATACATTATCTATTTATTTGTGTATCTGTTACTTCCTGACAATTTTGGCTCTGCTGTTACGTTTCTATTTGTTCAAGGCTTAAAAGTTTTTGATTTGTCTTTTTAATAATATAACAATCAATTTTCTTCGTCCTTTATATTTATTGGCAGGATTATGGTGTTATTGCAGGTGTTAAGTATTTATATGCACTATTCAACAGATAGTCGTCTCTAGCATACCAAACATTACACAGATCCACAAGTGACACGCTCATATGCGAGAACAAGAAAAACATGTTTTTTTTGTAAATTATTTATGATTCCTGTAATATTTTGAATGTTCCAAATAAGTTCTAATGGATGTATCTCTATTTTTTGTACCGTAAAGGGATCGTCAAGTGGTGGTAATAAACAAAGTTACGCTTGTTGACGGTTGAATGTTAGTCGTGTCCATTGTGTAAGCAACGTTAATATATATATTGGGTGTTAATTTTGTATACTACACAGTTGAGCGATTTTATGTTGTATCAATAATAACAAAGAAATAACCGTACACTTATTATAAAATGTACAAACAACATTAAACTTTGAATAAAAAAATAAGAAGTATGTACATAAAAAAGTAAAACACATCATGATTAAGGCAACACCAAGGCTAGTTTAAGCTAGGAAGATCTTAAAAATAATAGATTTCGATTAAAATTTTCTTGAGAATATACACATGGTAGCATTAATGCACGGTAGCATTACTGATTCTAATCATCAGCTTCATCAATTTGATGTATACAACTACGTCTCTGATGGTATTGGATTTTTACAAACGTGCACTACCTCAACCTTCGTTCTTCCTTCATAAAAATTTTCAGTAGCTCTTGATTATTGTTTTCCCTTTCGAATAAATCTTCCCTATGTACATTAAGTACCACTTACTCTACTTGCTTCTAAAAAATGGTGTATGCTGGTATTTATATCGGTCTAGCGGCCATTGTTATGAGTGCACAGCTTAATTATTTAGATATACTTTATAAAGTACTAGCTTCCGTCCCGCGTTTATCCCGTGTTCCCGAGAGATTGTTTGTTTTCCCTAGATAAAAAATATCCTATGTGTTGATCCAGAACATATTCTATCTATGTGCCAAATTTCATCAAAATCCATTCAGTAGTTTTTGCGTGAGTGATTTACAAACATCTTCACTAATCACATCCTTTCAAACTTTCACATTAATAATAGTATAGTAAGTAAGACTTTATGCAATATTCGTCACATATACATACTATTATATTATTGGTATTCCACAAATGTCGCGTGACACGATTTGCCTAAAATGCATTAAGTCGGCCATCGTCCTCGCAATTTTTTTTATGAGTTGTGTGTGTCCAAATTCATTGATTTATTTAACTTTTTTTATATTTAACGAACTTTTGCCAACTTTATACTACGGTCTTTTGAGATCATGCGCAAAAAATCTTTTGTAATTGGATTAGAAAAAATATTTCAGAAAATCTTTGCTATGTTCAATAACTATGTCAGCTACCAATCGCTCGTTAAACCTTAGCTGTACTTACTTATCCGAGGAGTTCCGTCTAGTTCCGACAACTTGGCGACAAGATCTTGTTATGGGCTATGGTCAGTACCGCTTGCTCCATTTATCTTCTTCGATTTTAGATAATTTTCAACATTTGTAGGAGAAAGTCTGGCTGACATATAAGGACTGATGCCTGTCTAGGCTTTCATGTTGCTTTATGTTTTTGTTCTATTATACTACGGAGTTTTATAACTTCAACGTAATGATTTAGTTTTGATTAACATTTCTATTTATCATTTCCTGTTTCAAACGTGCATCCTCTCAATCACCTTGATTGAAAACATTAAGTTGAGTAAGCTATATTGTATTTCATGTGCCTTTATTATTATGCTTATCTTTTTTTGTGAGTCCATACACTATCCACTATACAATTTCATAAGTTCTTTGTATATTTTCATTACGTTACTAATAACGTAATAAAATTTATAATCAATACCTCCCCAGGTCACGATCTAATCTTTACAAACGTCACCTCATTTAGTCTCAGATTTCAATGTTATAAAAAATAGTTATAATGTACTGCCTGTGGTAATGGGTCACTATTTATATTACAATGTGAAAGTATCTCAACGGAAGTTGGAACTGATATGCTTATGATTTGTTCCGTTCATTAGATGAATGTACCTATTTAAAGATGCATTGTCTGTATGTGATCATAATCATTCATTGTATTCTTAAAAGACGTATACATCTTGGGTTTGTTGTTGGTACCTATTTATCAACTAAATTAGGCCACCAGCTTGCGGAATTCTTCTCTCATATTTTTGAACTGTCTCGTAAACTTAGTAGGTAGTTTTTTTCCGATAATATTTATGTTTTTGATTAATATTCTAGGTATCCAAAGCTTTACACTAAATTGTTTTAATTATTTATAAAGTACTATTATCAGGTACAATAGCGCACAATTGAAATTTCACACTTGTTATCCTTTGTTATGTAGCGGCGACAACTTTCCTTTTCGCCTATCTTGATTAATTACATACGAAAATAGCACGTGAATTACTATTTGAAAAGAGCCCGCCACTATCTCCTATAGTACATCTTTAGGTCTTTGAAATACGACTGCAATTAGCTTGACTATGTTTTTTTATAAAGTTCTTACTATAGTCGAACCTGCATTGGTTAAGTCATCGGACACTGAATGACTCTGGTTACTCGCACCAAATAAAAGTGAATGCAAAAAACAGTAAAGAATAAAAAGTGTGACAAATTTTATGAGGTGTCCATGGGAATTGTTGTAACGTGACCATTCATTTATAGTAAAAGGTTTGCCATAAAGATATGTTTTATTGCTTATTTTTACGAATAGTTTAATGGAATTACGTGTTACCGCATTTTATTTCGTAATTGCTATAATATTAGAGTCTATTATATTATTATTATAAACTATTGCGTATGCAGCCATGTTTGACACAGCTATATGACCTTTAATGATTATACTGTTATTTAATGCTTTATTTATAAGATAGTTGGTCCTAGTTCTTTAAAATTATTCACCAATGTCCTCATTTCCTCACAAGAACTGAGCTAACAAGTAGATATCACTATGATATTTGCCACTTATGTCACATCACTGGTGCAAGATTAGTCTTGGTACATGTTTACCATAACACCCATTGAAATCGTTTAGTTGACAAGCGTCCCAAATGTATGGTTGTGACATGTCGGTACATGGTTCTTACTCATGATCATTGATTATCATCTATCAATCACAACAAACATTAAATACGACTCATATTGCCTAATGGATGTACTTATTTGAATATAGTATTGCTTAATATTAGTACAAACCATATACCAGATATGGTTACAAATTAACCTTCCGAAATGTTCGTCACTAAAATTAGGCTTCACTAAAATCTACAAGTGCTTGAAAAGACATACTTGAACAACACCATTCAGATTATGATTTAGTTAATGATGAGCATTATGCCTAAACCAGAATTTGAAAACGTGAAGCTTTTTCCATCGATTAGTATTCACATGATAGAGACATCAAGTGATTTTAGAAAGGAAGTAATCTACAAATCTTCACATGATTGTGTAACTAGGTGTAAAGTGTGGCGATCAAGTGCAATGGTGGTAAAGTCAACATCCTGGTATGATTTAGTAACTGTCGGTGAATTTTTAGGTATGTGGATCCAAATAATCGAAAATTGGACAGTTTAAGCAAGTCATATCAGTAAGCAGGCATTCAAGTTTTGCTTCTGGAGTATTGCTGTATAATAATTTAGCAGGGTATTTTTAACTTACGGGTACTTTGAAGACAATGTCGAGTTGGAGTTTGAGATCAGAAAGAGCTTCCAACAGGTTAAAGGGACAGGTTTCCAAAAAATTACAATGAATTAATTTCTTATTTGAAACCAGTTCGCCCCGCTGCACGCTGTTTGAATTTCGGAAAATCCTTTCCTACTGCCGCTTTCTATATTTCTAACGATTTTGCTATTGATATTTTGGCCGTATTTCTATGAAATGTAATGTCAGTTAGATTTGACAGTTTACCTGATTTTATCCCTAGGTTACTCAAGGAGAATTTCCTTCAAATCTCTAGATCCAGCGCTTTAAGCTGAGCGTAGTCTAGGTTAGTCACGGTCAGAAAAGTTAAATACAATATTTCGAAATAGCTGGCTTAGCTCCAAACACTGTATTTGTATGGAGAGGAGCTCGTGCTAAGTGAATGAAGATACTAAACTTAATACTACGTTTGTAATGATGTTGACACACGACAAACAATGAGTAGGCTTCGTCCCGCTTTGCAACATTACTATTGTGTAACTAATCTAACGAGATAGTAACGTTGCGTAGTATTTGTTTCAGTTCGTAAAAATTGGGGTCATTTCAGTTGTTATTTGACTAACTTTGATAAAGTAAGTGTTTATTTGCTTTGATGTCCCATTTTGTTTAATGAGTGACAAATATGTATTGTGAAATCTTTGTGATTACAGAAACTATCGTTTCAAAACATTTAAAATAGGCAAAATCATAATTCCTCAATTTCCAGTTTAAGCCCCATCTATTCCGAACAGTAAAACGATGACCATACATTACAGGGTCTCTAATTTACCATAATTATATACCTATATCAGTAATATTTCTGCAGAGCGCTAGCGCTGTACAGATGGCGTTAATAAAAACCTAGATCTGCACCAGCGCCTGCGCCTGCGCCGGCGAAGAAACAAGTGGCTAACCTTGTCGCATGCGGTCTCAGACAGAACCTGATTGGTCACATTATAGATAGAAACATTTTTATACCAAACATCCTCTCGTACTAGTAGAATTTATGCCATGAACCGGGTTATGCTACTTTGAATATTTTTTGTGATTATTTAACAAATTGTCATATTCGATCGTAGTTTATTATGCAAAAATTATATTTTAAACATTTATCATTTGCTGTTTAGGTTCAGCAGCTTGTTTAAGTATGTTTGCTCTCTCGACGTTTCCAAAAACACGTCTATCTAGTGTTTCATGTTTGAATACATTTATCAAGTTTTTTTTATTATGGCATGGATGGACATCCTCTAGATGAGTCAGTTTATCTGATTATGATATACAAATTCTGAAAATACTGAAAGGCACACACATATAATCGATATGATTTAAATAGAAAATCATAGGCAGATGTATCTTCCCCAAAAAACAAATACACATATCAATTGATGACGCATAGAAGCTGCTAAGAACACTATTTAGAAACTAACGCCTATTAGAAGTAGTTATAACAGCAGCTGCATTAACTTTTTGCAATTAAGTCACCTGCCGCGTCAAAAGGTACTCGTTTAATAAGCAGATGGTATCGCATAATGGAGATATGGAATGCACATGATACATGAGTATACTTCTTGTATTTATAGAATGACTTTTAAAAGTTGTCTCAATAAAAGCAGCTGATATATAGCAGTAACGATTTTTTTTACAGGTACTAACCATCCCTTAAAACAGTACCTGGGAGATTTGGCTACCTTTATATTTTTGAATATGCGTTAAAGTTCATCATATATTTTGTTTAAAAAAAAGAAACAGGTAAGCTTGAAGTTCTACTATGAATAATTGGAGTCACTGATAACAGTCAGGAGATCTGAGTACAATCGGTATGTCAAGTAAGCCTGAAATCTGACCATTCCCATTTAATAAAATTTTGCAATACAAGTTATAAAAGAGAGTTAAGAGATACTGATAAACATCAACCGAAACGTTGGTAACCTGCAGGGCTATTTTAAAACGTCGGATTCGATATCGGAAACGGATTCAAAATTGTCCGAGGCGAATTTCAGCAATTGCTATTTTAATTTCCGAAAACTTTTCGATGAATCGAATTGATATTTCCGTAAAGAAACATCAAAAATATTCGAATTCGAAAATTAAAATAGCAATTGCTGTAAAACGCCTCAGTAGTTTTAGAATCCGTTTCCGATATCGAATCCGAACGTTTTAAAATAGCCTTGCAGGAATCCAAAAAAATATGAACAAAACAAACCGAAAATGAATTGAATCAAGATGTTACCATTTTGGTGAAATTCATGGTATTAGGTCAATGAATCGGGACAATCGTGTGAATGATATTGACCTTAATGCTGACATTTGTAAAACTATAGATCATTAGTGAAGTCGATCGTGGATCGAGAAAATAACATGATCTCGTTTCACGATCGTGTACAAACAAAACTCTTATAAAAATAATGGACATTAGAATAGATTCACAGTTCAGTTCATATCAATATGAAAATTTTTGTGTGACTTGACCTAAGTAATCAAGTCAGTCAAGGGCTTTACCTTCGATAGTAATGTGTAATTAATGATCTATTAATTCAATTTCATTGAAACTAAATTACAATCTTATAAAAACCTTTAAGTTAAAGCGATGATAGCTCCGTGGTAGTGTATTGACGCTGAATGCCATGACGAAGGTCGTGGGTTCAATCCTACAATGTGCTTGAGTTAATGAGCTTTCGGTGAAAGAAACCATAGTACGGTGTTATTCCTTAGTAGTTTGTAGTACTAACCTAACTAGATACTACCCTTAAGATGAAAATCTGTCGCTGGTGTGTCCTGGCCGTTACACCTGACGCCATTTGCTTCAAGGCTTTGTAAGGTCGGCAACACATTGGTGATTCTTCTGGTCCTCCTTGATAAAAAAAAAGATCTTGTTAAATCTTGGAACACCACGATAAAAAAAACTCTACTCCTATCCCGGATACATATACACCACTTACTCACTCACTCATAATTATGCATAAAATCTCTGCTCAGACCCAACATTTCATTGCACACATGCGCATGCATTTATGCATAGACAAGCCTCAGTTTGCTAATGGCAGCGATCAGACTAAACTTCTTCTACGTCTGTGAAAGGATGCTATGACATATTTCTAATGATGCAAGACTTCTTCCATCCACGCCACTTCCATCACAGCACAAGTACCAGGGAAACAGAATTCTGTTAAGTGTCCATTCCGAAATAGGGTACCAGGAAGCGAATTCTAACTGATGTTTGAGTAAAAGTGAAGCTCTAATGCTGTTATTTACTGCCAAGTCATTCTAGTTAGTTGCCGGCGTGATAATAATATAGTGTTAGCTTTCTCAGGGTGTTGCTCTGAGTAACAGATTGCTTGTACTTCTATTTAAACGCAGGTGGAAATGTCAACTGTCTATTTAAGATTCATAAAGGTTTCAGAAAGCTAGATTTTAGCCAAAAAAAGCAATCTGGAAAAAATTACCTGCTAGATCCTAATAAATATTTTGATAGCTCTAGCTAAAGATAGCCAAATATTTTGTTCTGTAGATCAGGGCAATTAGTTATAAAATCTTTGGGAGTTACTTTATTTGAAATTAATATTATAATACAAATTTTGACATGACTACGTTTCACAAGAGCAATCTCGTGGTTTGAAACGATATTGTTCCTGAGAGAGACGCTATGTGCGATACCTACATACATTCCGCTTCTGCAACAGTGCCATCAAGTTAGGCAATGCAGAATGTATTGTGTTTAAACAATGCTCTTTTTGGTGTTTACTATCTGTCGTTCCTTACGATATTGCTTAGATTTTCAATAACATGATGCTTGAATTAAATCAAAATGCTCCTTCCTTCGAAAGAGTCCACAGTTATTGCATTTGGCAAGATTTCTTATTAGAATTTGCATCTGTATTTCCTCAATGGTTCTTCAGTTTGCCTTTGCCATATATCAGTGCTTACAACACTTTTTGACATTTTACGAATACTTTATCTAAATTTCACTCATGTTTCCAGGAAATGTTCACTCTTACGAGACTATGACGGTGTTGGGGTACACGATGTAGCTATTTATTGCCGTTCAAGAATGCATTGTCTTGACGTAATATGCTGTTACAGCATGCGACTCTTTTGAACTTGTCTCGCTTACCGTTCAATACTGTTCCTTTGTATATTATTGTCTTGTCGATACGTCAATGATGTGTACCTGAATAAAGCAATTAAATATTAATTCCTGTGCTTTGCTCTTTCCGGAGAAAAGTTCTGCTATTATTATGTTGTGTTAACAGTTGTTTTCATTCCATAGAAGTCACTACTACAAGGATGCATTAGTAAGTAATTTCATATTAATATTATTTACATTACATTATCCACGTCCAATCCGATCACAGCGAACACTACAAAATAATTGATTACTTCTTCATTAGCTATTATTTCTGCAGTTTCATTGCCATTACCTATGGAAACTCAATTTGTCTTATACACGTAATTTTCAACAATAATTATGTTATTAATGTAATGAATAGCAACCTTGACCCCAGTTGATGCGTGGGCGCATGGCATCGTTCGCACGCCATGCGCCAGGCTTGCTTTTATGTAATAATCAGCTCCTCGAACGAAACGTATATATCTAAATGTGTTTAATTAAGTGATTTTTATCGCTTCACCGAAACCCTGTGAGTCAGTCGAACACTTGAGGCCCTTTGTTTCGGACCTTATAAGTATAATGAAGATAGTTTGAATTCTGTTCTTGAAGTCCCAATGCACAGTATGTTTTTACAAGCTTTTTATTAACTTGCAATTCGGGTCAAATCTTGCAAGGTTAATGTCACCCAGAGATCGGATTGACTTGATATTTGGTGTACATTAGTATATTGGATGACTATGCAAGTACAGTCAATAAAAAGTACAGTCACCAAAAAATGCTTGACAAAAATGTTTTTTTTTTACAAAAATCTTATTTGAAACTCATCTTGTTAATCGACAACTCAACAACTCGGGTACTCATAATTAGACTAGTTTAAACATAAAACTGTTCCAAGATGATTTCTCAAAACTGCAGGTGTAAACGCAAATAACTCTGCAAAGAGTCCAATGAAGTAGGACGACTTAATTGCTAACTCAACAATCTATCAAATGACGGTTGCCTCAGCTAATTGCATATTCAACTGCGGTATCCTATCCTATAGCTCCTACTTTTCTTTCATGCACTGTCATCAGTTGCATCCGTGAGCTATAATTTACAATTACACATCATCTTATGAAGAGTCTGATTCTTTGAACAAAACGAGCAAAACTCTGGACAAATCATTACTTGCTGCAGGGAGATATTTATCGTTGAAGATTGTCCGATTAAGCGAGTCAGCATTTGTAATTAGCGATACTCTCATGTCTGTTAAAATCTTTATCTGTGCATCATTTAGATGTTGCTTCTTTTACAGAAATATCTTGAAGTTACAGGTCATTAATTCTTTATCTTGTAAGATTATCAAAAACACTGGGCTTGTCACAGTCAGTCAGCTCGACTAAAATATCTTTGTTTGCTTAGTATCTAGTGTTATTTTTTCTCTACGCGAGGCGCGTGTCTTATCTTTCCGGTTTGACGCCCTTTATTTTTTGTTATTTTCTACGAATGCTTTTTAGTGTCGAGCTGCTGCACAATGGCATCGTTGGCCGAAAATACTTTTCCATTGATTTTAAATACCGTCTCAGTTTTGTTTTCACCTTGTCATTTGAAACTCCTGCCATCTTTTACGAGCCCATATTTATCTTGCTGTATTATTAATCGTACGTTACAACCTAGAATCATACGTTATTACCATGGTTATGGTTTCCAGAGGAACTAGTTATGCTTATTTATGATTCCCATAGTTGAGACAAGAATCCAGTTGCGATGCCATCGACAATTACTGATATGTACTATTTAATTAAAGTTCGAACCAAGGGGCTTTGCAAAACATGTTTGTGCAACATAGCATGTAAATTTTCATAAGAATTATTGGACTATTAACTTCGACATTTAATTTAATTCAAATAATGAAATAAACGGGATTACTGTCATAAATACTTCTACAATCTATGGAAGTATCTTTTAACAATACTTATTTAAGTTGGGTATCAAACAAAACCTAATCTATAAGTTTTTCTTAACCTCTTTAAAATATTTGTGTAGATGATAATAGATACAAATTTTAATTCTATTTATTGAAATTTCACATTCAAATGAAATGATAAAACCATCACTATGTTTTAAAGTGCAACATAATATGTTGGATTGGTTATTTTTAAAGAGGTAGCAAATAATATTCCACCATAAACGTGCTAGATAACTCAACTGGAACGCACAGTTTATTGGATGCAGGAATATGTAAATACAGAAAAACTCGTATGTGATGCGCATCAGTACTTTCGATTATGTTTGCTGGTTACTGGTCAGCCATGGTTATTTTTAGTTCATATTATAATTTTTATAGTCCCGTCTACTCTTTTCAATTTCCTCTTAAATATATTAAAACCGGGTTTATTTTTAAAGATGCCAATTACAGTAGCGTCTTTCATTATACATTCTACAGCTGTTTCATCTCTCTTGGATTGTAAAGTTGATCTTTTATTTCTATGTCTGGTCGTCTGTTTTATATTAGTTTATTTGATACTATGCTTAACAGTTTGCTGTCCATTTTACGGACTCGTCCCTTAGTTTACAAGCGTATTCTGAGAAGTATGCTAAGATTTATACAATTTTTCGTGTGTGCTTTCAAATTTTAATACCTTCTTCAGGAATGTGCTGTTCTTTTTTGTTTATTGTATTGTATCCCTATTGGATTTGAAACAATTTTGGTTAAATATAAAATTATATTTGTCTTTATACTATTCAATAAATTCAATCCGTATGCTATGATTTCCTTTTACCATATTTTTATAATCCAAATCAATCTCTTTAACTCATTGGCTCGCGGTTAATAATATAACAATGACATCAATTGTTATAATAGGACGCGCGTCCCTCGCGAGAACCGACGGGCATTAAATCATGCGTAGTTTTATCGTACTTCTAATCAGCGTCCTTAAATTAGAAACGTTTATTTATCGGTGGCAGTCAATATCCATATCAGGCCAGTCGATATAAGCTTATACCTACTACGTAATCGTTGCGTGCATATATGAATGTCATTTCTTGAGAGCCTTGCCCAGGTGACTTGCCCATGTATGTAACTTGCAAGTTTATTTGCAACTTTGCAAACCTTCTGATTTAAAAAATAACTCTTCGCCGGCTATGTTGTGTTTGTCGGCAGTGGTTTTGATTCGGTTGGGTAAAAGTTTGAAGTCCATTCGGCTCGGTTAGACGCGTCGCGTGGTTGCGCACCGCGGCGGCGGCACCTCCCTCAGTTTGCTCGCGCTGCCCGCGCAGCTTGCTCGTGTGTATTTACATTATCGCTGTTCCGGAACAATACCGACTTTCCGATACGAATTTGGAACGTTTTCGACCGGTAATGTCGGTTTAACTGTCGCTTTTAAATAGCGAATACTTTGCCCAAATTTCGCATTGCGATTGGGTCTTGCGATTACTTCACTCTGTTACGCTAGTGTCTTAACAGATAACTGTGAAGAAACGTGTGTGTAAGCTTTCAGTGGTTTGGATTGAGCAGATTTAGTGCTTTATCAGTGCTGTGCGATTGGATATGTGTTTAGTGAAAAGTGCTAATTCTGCTGTTTGGATCGAGACGTGATACGTTTCACTGAACGCGAGACAAAAAGTGGTTTTGTGATCGAGTTCATGTGACTACCGGAGTATTGATACGCAGTGCTTTCCCCCTGTTCAGAGCTTGATTTATGGTATGTCATGTCATTCACTTAACTTGGTGTAATATTGAATGCGTCGGACTCGCACTGATACCATCCGAGCCTCGACTTAATAACCATGCTAATATTTATCTCTCTAAAAGTCTATAAAAACTTTGTGATTTTTTATGAATTAACTGAGGTCGACGCCATTAATGTATTCTTCAATCATAATTAATTCAATGACAACTTGTGGTATGGCCTTCCAAAAAAGGCTTGACGAGTTCCGATCGTTAAATTCGTCACAGTCAATCTTTGCCTTATTACGATATGGAATCGTGAAGGTGTGAAATCTATCACGTATGTTATCAACTTAACACAATTGATAAAGAAGGTGCCGAAATAAATAGAAATTGTTTTGACAGTGACATTGTCACAAACGATGAAGAAGAAAGTGATATTAATAAGTTTATTATCAAACGAGCAGATGCGCACATTTATTAGAAACCGTAAAAGCCGGCAGATTTGAAATTAATTAATACCTGTTGAGGAATGAATCGACAGTTTCAAATGTACGCGATTGTGGGTCATGCTGTTTATTAATTGCGAATCAACTTGAACAAGTGGGACCGCCATTGTACGCGAAACGAACTGGAACTTGAGAAATCCGTTCAC
Source organism: Achlya flavicornis (assembly GCA_947623365.1). NCBI lineage: Eukaryota > Metazoa > Arthropoda > Insecta > Lepidoptera > Drepanidae > Achlya > Achlya flavicornis. Next base: position 8,313,396 of record OX392488.1, read on the forward strand.
TTTTAAATCTAGACAAATATATTGTTCTCACCGACGAAATAGTTCACGGAGCCTACGAATCGGCGGTCAAGCTTGATTAAACATGAGTTACAGAAACAGATAACTGCAAAGTAATAACAATAAAATGATGCTGAAGATGTAGGTGGAAGTGTGAGAATTAATAAATAATAGCCGTCCATGAAATTTAAATATACAAACAGTATTCTTAACTACATAAACATCTCCTTGCTTAAATAAACATGATGAAGTATTTTCTACACGTGAAGAATATAAATTTTAAAGATATTAATCTTGCCTTCAATTTCGTTTCCTACAGTTGAATTAAAGTTTAAAACAGTGCCCTAGAGAGTTTGACCTCATAGATTCAATTTATAGGCTTAAAGAGTCACATCGGCAGCCATTTATGCTAACACCGAGACCTTTGCAGCACGAAGTCTGCAAGATATTGTAGATCGTGATATACAATTTAATACTGAGCTTGATATCTATTGATTTTTATTAGTCGTGACACAATGGATGATTCATGTGAACGGGAGCTTGAAGTAGTAGTAGAGTAGTAATGTGCGTTAATAATTTCATTATCATAGGTAACATGTGGGTTTTGTAATTGGTGCATTAACGCATCCTTTCACTGTCATGCGGGTTTTTATACTGGTATCTTTAATTTCCAAACTAATAAAATCTGTATGAAAGTGGATAGCATAAAATAGGTCTCCTTGATTTTACATCCACCTCTCAACTCCCCCACGTTACTTATAGGTTTCTAATTTGAGCCACAGCTGATCTATCACTTATGAGCTTTCCGGTTCCATTTCCAGAATTTGTACCACTTTTCTTTCGGCTTCACTTATTCCTAATAGTAATTTCACACACTCGGCACATGTGCATGTTATGTTGTATTGCCTTCGTTTTACGGCATCAATCGCCTTTGATTCTTATTCTACTCATGAGTTTTTTTCTTTTTGGTTTTCCTTAATATTATATCGAGCGATTGTGTTGCCGTTTTGTATTCATAGTATATTTTTGTGAATACCTTCTATAATTCTTCTGGCTTATAGCTTGTTCCCTTAATCTCACAAATTTATGTAGTATCATTCATTAAGGTATGTAATCTTATCTTATATTTACTTACTCTTGTTGTCATTTGATGTTGAAATACTCAAACTAAAATTCTTACTAATGAAAATAAAAGTGAGTCTCATTTGAGTCCCTTTGTCTGTTTCTTACGTCTTCACAGCGAAACTATCCAATCAATATCGATGAAAATTGGTATAAGGATAGTTGATAAACATAAGATTATTTTTACCCAGGAATCGCTGATGAATTACTTCAAATGTTAATAGTTTATAAGATTTTCTAAATTCTTCTTTCAATATAACTGCTTTAAGAGTGAAAATAACGGAAATAATTCCATGTAATGCAATGATCTATCACGTTGTTTCTGCAAAGGTACTATTACTTCAGGTTGCCTGCGGTAAATCAAAGTTATCTACTTTGTTGTTTCTTAGTTTATGTTTATTGTGGTTAATAAATTTAAACTGTTTTCTGTCCAGTTTGTACTTGGCAATGAACGAATTGAAGTTGGAGTTCCTTCATCAAATATACATTCAGTTATGAAACCTATGTAATTAACTTCATTATGATTTTATCTTTTGCTTTTATTGACTTCTTTAATGTATTTTTTGTTATAAACTTCAAGGATTTTTACACAATCTTCATTATTATTACCTCACAAATTGACGTATACGTTGTCTACAATGCCCTTTAGAGTTATTTTGAAACAGTTCTCTTGCTCCGACCATTGTGTAGAGACTATAGTAAGTAATTAAACCTGTAAAGTCTACTATTTATTGAGAAGCCGATGCGTTCTGTCTGTTATACCATTAGAAATTATATCATATTTTCAATTATGTGTATTAAATGGTTGTTCTGTAAAGAACCTAATTATTATGAGGCTAAGTTATATGTTATCAAAATCAGACGTAAACTTAATTTTATTATTCACCAGATTCAATAACTTAACTTCATTACCGAAGTTTCTATAAATTATACTAAGTTTATTTGTAGTACAGTACCTCGTTTTCATGTTAAAACAAGTTCGAGCACGGAAATCATAAAACCACACACAAAAAGTTCATTAGAATTAAACTGACAGTACTGAAACTTAATAACATAAAAAACTACGTTTATTGTGTTATCGTGATTTGTCCTTTACTGTTCATGTTTAGAAGTACTTTGTTTAAATTCTAATCATTATGTATTTGTTAGTGTGCTAGACAGCGGGATCTTGTTATGATGAATCCTTGATCGCGGGATTAAAATACAATTAATTATATCAATTTTTATTATAGGACGCGCGTCCTTCGCTAGAACCAACGGGTTAATCGCCTGGCTGGCTTCTCCCACCCTCAAGTTGAAAATCTTTTGCGAATTACATACCCAACAGAATTGATCGGTATATGTAATATGGCAATTACTTCTATTGTTTCATCTGTTGTTTTCCTTAATTAGACAATAAATATTTTGTCGTGACACGCCTTATATTGTATCCTGGCTAATTGGTATGCTTATGCGCGTGCGCATCATTACATATTCTTGGATTAAAATGGATTTATTCCAAATAGGAGATCGCTTTAAGATTATCGAATAAATCTTAAGCGATACTAGATTATTTTATTTTTATACCACTTAGGTGGCAAACAAGCATACGGCCCGCCTGATGGTAAGCGGTTACCGTAGCCTATGGACGCTTGCAACACCAGGGGTATCACGCGCGCGCCGACCCTAAATTATCTATAAATTACAAGTTAAGTATAATGCAGCGTTACTTGCTTGTATTCGCTTTCAGTCGGATAAGATCCCAAAATTCAACGTTTCCGAAGCGGAAGAGAAGTCAGAGCAGAGGTAGTGCTTGTGATGACTAGGTCAGTTCGATAACCTCTCTTTCATTCAATCCATTACAATCCTCAGAAAATATGATTAAGTTGTAATCGTATTAACGAATGGATGGACACTAATAGACATAAGACGCGTGTATCAAATAGTTCATACGTAGTTTTCATTGCCATCAGATAACATACGTTACTTCCTTAAACTTTATCTTTGTCTTAAATTACTTACGCAAACGTAGTATTCTTCAGAGCGAAACGAAAGATTTTCATACAAATTGCTTTATTATGACTTGCGTAACACATAATATAACACAGGATATGGCGCCTACAACAAAAAAATTAGCCACTTACCTGAGTTTGATTATACTTTTTTTTTGGAATGGACTAGCTGGTTTCGTCCTAAATCTTATAGTAAATGATGAATGAATTAATGAATTGGCTAAGCACGCAAAGCCTGGAAAGAAATTGACTCTGAAGAGTACCAGAACATACCGGTGTTCAGCAACAATTTTTTATCTTGAAGGTGAATATTCTTAGAAAAGGTAGCAAGAGATGACTGGATTCAGAAGGCGATGGTAGCAGCGGAAATCTTACGTCCAGTGATATACTGCATGACTATGACTGCAAATGATGATTCGCCTCTGTTTGAGCAAAAAATGATATCTATGTGTAACGTATTCCAATTTTTTGTCTCGATTATCTTGACCACTATTTCACGCTACGTTGATTTTATGCTACTTTTTATCACCTGTCGTAGCAGATTATGCACCAATTTGGCGAATTGAGTGCGATGATTATGTCAATCACCAATTTAATTAAGATTTTTGTTCAATAAACCTGGTTAGATCGTTGTTACTCACAACAACTTTGTCAATTTATGTAGCAGCTTCCTATGATAGTTTTCATATACAATTTGGATTTTAAATTGAGTGGAAGGAAAACGTTTAGTTGAAATGGAGCATCAAGAATATTCTTAAATAATACTGCAAGTCTGTATCGCTTTAAATCTTTTCAATCGTACAGAATGTAGTCGTTGTTGTCATGTTCATATGAGTAAGCGTCCCATTGTAAATTTTCATTGCAAGTCACTCATCTAATTCAAAATTATCCGAGTTCATCACGGGTTGTTACGATAACAGTCCTTATATCCTGTGAGTCGGCTACAGCGCACGTCACGCGTCCGCTCGCGTTGGAATCAGCGATGCGAATGCAATGCGCTGTGATTTGATTGGCCAAAACTAAAGTTCAACAGTCGCACCCTTTTCCGGTGCGTGCACCTTTAAGTATAGTTTGAAAATTGTTTTTTTATTGTGTCACGTACGAGTTAATATCAGCCAAATGATTGTTTACATGTTGTTTTTGTTTATGCAATAGTTAACTTAGCTTATTAATTGTTTTGCTGCTTATCTACCTTGTAGGCATTTTTTGTGATAGTTTTGTGAAACAGGAAGTTAATTGTAACTATACCTACATTAGGTATTTTTATCGCTGTGACGATTTTCCGATTGTTTATTTTATTTATATTTACCTGAATGATAAATTTGCCTTTACTATGTAACATCTGCTCTGTTTCTCAAGTGCTTATGTTATTTTTTCTACTAGAGCTGCACAGAGTTCGTTGTTAAAATATTCTCCACTAATCTATGTATTGTATATGCTGAGTCGTTGACAAATGTTACCCTTTTACCACTTAAAATTCTTTGGCTATATTGACTTGTTTACTCTATTTTGTTGATCTTTGAACTCTACTACATATATCATTCGTTTCGAAACTGTGTTGTAGAAATTTTGTGCTTTGTAAATGAGACTAGGATAAAACCATTTTCTCTTCACCTTCATGCTTTTACGACGGATGTCTGTCCATCCGTCCGTCTAGTGATGATTGCACTAGGTGGAGTGAATCATCGCCCGTAAGGAAGCTCGTTAGGCCGATATGCTGTATTTTTTGTATTTATTTGTTCACGTTTTGTTTAACGTTGTCACTTTAAAGCTGTTGTGTTTGTCGTTCATTTGTTTCTTACGATAATTTGAATATCGGTGGTATATTTTGGTGTTTTATTGTCTGCTATTATCTTATTGTTTTGTAATGTATAATAATAATACAGTTTCATTTATTTATAAACTTCCTTTCTCGATCTGTGATAACGAAAAAGGTGAACTTCGTAAACTTTTTTTTTCTTCTCGTAGAAATGAGATACCAAGCATGGTTACGCATAATACCCATCGATCGAAAGCATCAAGCCATAATTTCAACAATGTATTCAATAATCGAGGCGATTAAATTAATCTAATGACCCTGAGGCCCTGATGGTCGATGGAAGCGTGGGCCGATCGACTTCACTTTCTTTCTTGATTTATGAACACCACACTGACTATTGTGATGTGTAATTTACTGAGCACGAATAATTGTCCGATATTTCCCTGTAATTACTTTTATAGGCGCTTGTGCGTTCAGGCAGGTGACGTTATTTTGAATTATTTAACACTACATAGCTTACGGCCCGCAGTTTTACTTTACCCAGTAATCGAGGGATGCATTTTTTACTACATAACATACATTTTTACCAGTGGCGTGCATTCCATATAGGCAAATAAGCAATGCCTACCTCATAAGATTCAATAAAATAATATTTTGATTCAATTAAACTACATAATCATTTTAAATAAAAATTTTAACCTAACATTCAATACGAAATTTCAAACTTTACCGCGCAGGCACACGCGAGTTCCCCTCTAAAATTTACGCACACTAAAACCATTTCGGCATATTCATACACACACACACACTTCTTTAAGATAATACGACGAAAGCATAAATCACGCTTTTGCTATGCGTAGCATACTGACGTTTGACATTCGCGATTTATGGACCAAAAGTAACCTTACCTACTCTGTTGTAAGTAAAGTAACCCATCCAAATTAAAAACACTACAGTTTACCAACATTAGAGCAACTCAAATATAACTTCGCAATTTATTTGTGTTGGTTTGTTTATGGTTTGGCTGGCATTGTTGTTGTTATTTCATTGAATTATTACACTCAATGTGTTATTTACTTTTATTCTATTGTGATTTTGCGAAGTGTATCTGTGTGAAATGAAGAAATTTTGTGGTGAAAATGCAAAATGTATCAATAAATTAGTCCTTTAGTCAGTTTTCGTTTGTTGAAAATAGTAGGTAACTTGCTGTAGACCAACTCCAAAACATTCGGATTCAAAACAAAGGTAAATCTTAGACATTTTAACACAGAATATTATGTTTATTATACACCTGGCTATCTGGGTGCTGTTATTCGAATCTATTATTCTGTTATTGTCTATTTTGTTTGCTAATGAATCATACCAAATGGGTGTCGAATGATACGCTGACCTACACAATTTTACGAATCTGGTCAAAAAACATTAGGTATCTATCTAAGAGGCATATTTAAGCGTGTATGGCCATAATTTCTTCTGCCTACCTAGTCCGAAAACCAATGCACGCCACTGATTTTTACATACATAATGTGTTTTGTTCTTTTTAACTCTTGTGTTAATCCAGAACTTATTCAAGTTTTCATTGCGGCCATAACGGCAAGTCATTTTATTACGTTCATCAAGGACCCTTCGATGAACGCGAATTAATACTCTAGCCGTGTGCATCCAATTGCAATCCGCAACGTTATCGTAACGTATGCACCGACTGCAATCTATACTAATACTAGCTGCCCGGCGCGACTTCGTTCGCGTGGTGCTACCCTACCCTACCCTACCCTACCCTATCTTACCCTACTAAAATTACAACGAAAAGTGGCATTGATTTTTATATATATAGATAATAAAGCGGAAGAGATTTTTGTTTATTTGTTTGTTTAAACGGGCTAATCTCTGTAACTACTAGTCGGATTCGAAAATTTATTTCACTAATAGAAAGCTACATTATCCCCGAGTATTATACAGACAGCTAGTACCTTATACAATTCAAGTTATATTCAAAATTTAGATTAAGAGCTTGTTTTTCTCTTTTCATTTATTTTTCTGTTTTACGCAGTCGGTTTTTTGTTTCTTTTAATAATTTAATTAGAAGATTTTATATAACTTGCATTGCAATGTATGTATGTAACATTTTTTTCGGGTGGGATCATGCAATTCGATGTCACCCAGTTCCAGTGGTCGGATTGCCTTAATATTTGGCATACATTAGTATATCGGATGAAAATGCAAGTACACTCAACAAAAAGTACAGTCACCAAATAAAGTTTGTATTAAAAAAAATTAAAAAATCTTATTATGAACAATAATAACTATGAAAATGTCTATCAGTCTTCAGTGAATTAGGTAGAATTACTCGCTATGCCGCCAGAATTTCTCACGCATTGTAACTTTATAACTAATAATTTTTCTTTAATGTTGTTACTTATAATAAAATAGTCCAAAGTTCCCGTTAGTAAAAGTTGACCATCGTTTCCGCGTTCGTATGATTTAAAACCGTGTGACTTGGAACTAATTAAAACATTACTCATTTTGTCCCCATTTTTTAAATATTAATAAATGTTGGTGTTGCAAGTAATAAAATTACAATCTACAAGTTTCATATTATTTTGTATTTATAGAGAGCTTTTATAAAGCACGTCATACAACTTATATAAAGCTTTAAGTATTTGTGGAAGCGCTTGATATCCGGTCATAATTGCATATAGCATTTATGGTTCCCCTTTTAATGATCCCATAGAGGAAATCCTTATACGTATCAATGACTTCATTTCTGCCGGTCTCATATTTCGCTGAACTTTTATATCACGTGATCACTTTCTTTGAATTTGTAGTCGATAAATACTTGATTATGAGGTATAGGGAATGCAATCACAAAGAGAATCCGTTCTAAAGTCTAGAACTCTAGATCTAAACGGTAGTGAACCTATTTAAGTGAGGGATCGCCTATGCAGTTACTCTGTATTTTTTTAAACCATTATTTTGTGATCATTAACACTTACCTCTAATTTATTCGGCTCCCACTTGACAAACCACTCTTCTTCATAATTGGTAATTTTCACACGTATGAGCTGCGAGGGCGTTAAACCAATTGTCTCTTTCAAGTTTACTCGCCCGGTCTAACCACTACAAGCATTAGTAGTGTCAACAGCTTAATCAACGAGCTTTTACATTCAACGGTACATCACTACTGGATCTAACGACTTGTGATGCCGACTGCTAAATGTGTCACTTATATGGTGACCATTAAACAACCTGAAAAAAAAAAAACAGGATTTTAAAAATAATTCTTTTGTCGATTATATTGATATCTACTATCTAGCAGATATTTTTGTCTGTATCATTTTCTACACACACAATATCGTCATCCAAATTTCTGCATTTTGGAGATAAGTCCCTGGACATGTCCGGAAAAATCCAAACGCAAGGTAAACCTAGTCACAAGTGACATCACGGATGACTGGTAACGCCAGTAACTTGCTGGTAACACAGTATTTATACCAGTTAACCTGTAGACCGTGTGAAATCACTAATTAACGTCTATTATCGAATGAACAAGCCGTTTATGGCCTGCCGGTGATGCACTGGACCCGTTAATAGGCTAGGTGTTTATTTCTTTAGGTTTCTCTGCAGTCAATAGCGGTTCTTGCACCATAATGGAAGATTTGTGTGTTAACTGTGTCGTAGGAACAGGTTGCTGCAAGAAGTTCTCGTCGTTATCCACCGGTTGTTGTGAATTATAGGCTCGGGTGACATTCTTATTATTTTAATAACTTCTTCAGATAAGGAATTCATGTGTATATGGATATAATTGGTATTATATGCTTGAATGACATACGTTTCTCAGGTAGCCGTTATATTTGCCCGCTACAGAGGACACTTACTGGTCTCACTTGGCTTCTCTCCGCTATAGGCACTCGAGCTTTTTATATTCAATTCGTTGCTTATCTGCCTTCTTTCTATTTTATTTGACTTAATCATAATAACGTTCTTAATTTAATTGTTCTCATTTTTCTTTTCATTAATCCATCTCATCGCTTCACGATATTTAGTATCTTTATAATTTCTGCCTTTTACTTCTTTTTCTCTTTCTTAACAAAATCTAAGTAAGGGATTAGATTACTAAAGTATTACTTGTATGTAGTATATTATATACTCTGAGGTATTACTATTTAGCATTTTTCCGCCCTTTGGGTTTACCCGCGCTCCCGAGGGTTCTCATTTTCTGTGATAAGAGAATTCTATGCCTTATAGTGATCTGGGGTATTTTATTTATTCTAGGGTATGGTCTATGTTGTACCAAATATAATCCAAATCCGTTGATCATTTACCTTGCGGATGATGATTTTTATGTCAGAAGGCTGATGACAAGCTTGTATATAAACATCTTCGGCCTCATCATCAATGGCCACAGTCAGATTATTAGGATTATTAGAATATATGGATTCTTTACCCATATATATCACATCGACCTATAAGTATGTAAAAAAAACTTTGTATGGGCACGCAAGATAGGGAATTACAAACCGTTTTCCAGTACTATCTTTTGGTTCGAAAGTCAAGCTAGATTCTAATATGAAATCGGATCACACATTATAATAGCACACAGTAAAGCCCATCACAGACGTAGCTATAATATATATTAATATAAATCATAGCAAAGCATATTACGATATATTTTCAATACTAATCTTTGAGTGACCGCACACGCAGCTATAATATATATTTCTGTTACTTCACCAACTTGTACTGGCATTTATATTATAGCTAAGCATATTAATATATATTATAGCTACGTGTGTGATGGGCTTAAGGCTCTTCTTTATGCGAGTAAGCTATTAGAACTCAATCATTTTTTGCCACGCGTTATCTCTCGATCGAATCCAATTAATATCGATATAATCAGTCACTCTATCGCGAACTGGTTTGGTGATGGGAAAGTCTGGGAAATTATAGAGGGATATGGAGGCAAACTTGTAAAACAGTAGTGTGTAGTCGTAGTAAATGGTTTTATGAAGATAACTAAGAATTACGTCGTAGATCGTTTTTATGTGATATTTTTTGGATAATATGCCTTACAAGATTTGATAGCATTCCAGCGCAGTTCGTATATATGTTATATGGTGCTGTTAGCATGTAGATTTTTTTTCGTTCTTGGTTTCAACCACTCCACTTTATAACCAAAAGATTCCACTTTTAACCAAAGAGATTTATTTTTATGGCGATGAGTGAATCAATTATGCCGTAGATAACAGTTGAACGGATTTGGATGAAACCTCGTACATATCCTAGAATAAAACACAAAGCACTTTTATCCCCAAAAAACAGATCCTTGCAAAAGCGGGTAACCGCGGGAAAGAATTGAAACTTACTCAAAATTACAGTAGGCAGCACAGATTTCTACCGTAAAGATAACTTGTGAGTATCTCTAATAATTTTATTCCTCAGAAACAATTCTTTGGTGGAAGCTAGCTCTCCTATAAAATATATGCTAAATCGCCCATTGTCTTTGAGCTACTCACGCGGTAAAGGCTTGGTCTCATCTTGACCCCTGTTTGACCATAAATAGACTCTAATGCGGCGGTCGCGCATGAATGGCCACCGCTTTTTTTTTTCGAGGCCGTGGAAATCGTGGCCCGTTCATTCTCCATTCAAAATTTCGGACAGCTGTCGACGCCATGTTGCTTTGTTATTGAAGATTATTGATGCTACTGGAGTACACTGGAAATGACTTGCATGCGGGTCATTTGTCAAATGCATATAAAGTTGGTGCTTGGTGGTGATGTAGGCTCATTTTAATTTAATGTTTAATTTGATTGTTTTTGTGTTGTTCTTTTTTTTTATTTTGTTTACTTTTATATTGCTTGTAGAAATTCGAGGCGTCCGGCATGACGTCCTTAACTAAAGCAAATTGAGTAAAATTTTCTGAACTTAGCAAAATTTTTATATACATACTATTTGCAACCACCGGTCGATGCGAGTTGTGCCTTTGCGTTTACTGTTGTGTGCTAATATGATACAACTTCTTTCGTCCAATTCCGCACCTTGGGGACTCCAAGATACAGGCTTGCCCTAGTTTGGAGTCGACTGATATTTCAGCATTGAGTTTATGTGTTATTCCTATTAGTATCCTATTTTGCAAAATCTTACTTTCTTGTGTTTTCTAAATAAAATGATTATTATTTATTATCATTATATTATTTGAATATTACTTAATAATACTTTGTTAAATACCTAGTTCTACAAGAATTCTCTTTGCAAAAAGTATAATTGAACTGCACTTACATATTTCTTAACTTAACATATATCTCTAGCCATAATCAGAGTTCTCCTGGTGCCACGTGTATATTTTTTATTCAGTGAAATAATAGTATTGTTAGATTGCCTGTCCTATCCAGTCATTTAATTTGATTCATCAGTGTAACACGTATGATTGACAAGGTGCTATGTGCAAGAGCATGATATCTGTTTCTTTCGCCGACACGCAGCCATGTGTGTTGTCATGTCATTGTGCTGAACGGTACTATAATGGAGCGGGATCTGACACTGCATTTATGATATTCCGTTAAAAATAAAGACAGAAATATAATTGTTTTGTATCTCAAAATTAAACTTGAGAACAATATTGATGTATTTTGAAGGCTGTCATAAAAGGTCGAATATTTTTCATAAAAATCACAACAGAATGTATACAAAGAGTGACCGAATTTTGAGTAACGTAAGGTTATATTTCAATCTCTTATCTTTAGACAAGTATGGCAATCATTTGTGATCATAACAAATTAATTAAAATTAATGAGCCCTATTTATCTTTCCAGGTAAGCATTACACGGTTGATTGATCACAACACTGCTGATGAAGCTATGATGGAAGGACCTTGTAACCTGCATATTGGTGCTACCAATTGGGGTTCCGTAAGTTTAAAATAAGGTTTTGTCAAAAAACCTTTTTTGTTGACTGTACTTGCATTGTCTTTCAATATACTAATGTAAATACCAAATATCAAGTCATCCGAACACTGGAAGTGGGTGAAAATCGTCTTGCATGATTTGACCCGAACATACATAAGTATAGAACACATTGCAAGTTAATAAAAAGCTTGTAATTAAAGGTTTTGAGAGAGGTAGAGCATAGCGTTTATTTGCTCAAAGAGCAGCTCGACTGGGGAAGTACGTAAGTAGTAAGACCTTACAGAATACAGCAGCCAAATAACTTTATGTTGTGTAAAGTTGTGTTCCTGCGCGTGAGTAAGGTCGCCAGAGCTCATAGGGGAGGGGGGAAAGGTCGGTAACGCGTGAGCCATGCTTTTTGTGTTGCAAGCGTCCATATGGCTACGGTAACCGCTTACCATCAGGCGGGCCGTATGCTAGTTTACCAACGTAGTTGTATTAAAAAAAAAAAAGGTTATGATAATGCATTAACATGTTGATTGAAAAAAAAATACTTAAAGTTATTTGGCTGCGGTATTCTGTATGGTGAAGTACTTTCCTAGCCGAGATGCTCTTTGAGCGAGTACACGCTACGCTCTACCACCCCGAAACTCAACCGCTATATGGAGCTAAAATAAGGGATGACAGCTATTCATGCTACAGTTTATTTACACTTGTGCTACAACCAAGAGACTTTCCCAATATGACGGTGACGCAAGTGCATCTCTATAAACAACTTGTAGAACGTAACAAGTCATTCTTCAAAGAAAAGTAATTCCGAGAAAGACGTGTCTTATGTTTGAGCGAAACCACACGTAGCGTTTTCCGCATTGTAATGATAAAAAGTTCTGATTAGAAACTAAGAGAAGACCACAGGAAGACCGAGCCAGTTCTTCTCAGCTGCGGTAACTTCAGGAGCGATGCCTTCATACAGCCTCTTTTAAGGCTAAAACTATAAAAATGTTATGAAAATTATATAAAAAAATCCTTCGCTTATTCCTTTGGATAGTAAGATTCAATCGTTTTTTCACTAGCTTTTTAATATTTTTTTACAATACTGTAGGACTTATGTATCCTATTTTAGTCATTTAAATTGTACCGACCCGATAAATAAATAAAATAAAAATTGAGCTATAAAAATAAGGCTTCTAAAGTAAGTAATTTAATAACTTAACATATGAAATAATCAAAAGAAGAGAGAAAAGTTCTCCGTTTCCTAGTTATGTATTCGCAAAAGTGAAATTCGAGTTTCGCGTTTTAGTTGGACACTTAGTTCTCTAGTTCTCATAATTTATCAACAGAGCCCATATATCATCTCTAGTAAAATAAAAAAACGTCGACATAACGTCTCGTGTGTTTCCGTCTATAGGTACATCGATCGCGTGCAAGAGATGCGCAGGCGCCGCCCGCTCTATAGTGTGTAAGATGTGTTTATTAGTGCTCATTAATCACTCTTTAGTGCTAGAACAGAAAGCATCGAACCTACATACATGGTGCCTTAACACCTTCACGCTATTATAACCCTTATGTCTTTGGTTTAACGACGATAATGGCATAATGAACTTAAATATGGTGGTGTGTAAATGAGGGCTGTCATTTTTTCGCATTTTATCGTGTTTATCGATGCAAAGGAAATTTTAAGTGGATGTTGATTATAGCGAATTACTGCTGATTAATTCCAGCTGTTTTGTGGGACATGTTTAATCAATTTAATCATGCTGTTATTATAGTTTGTAATATTTATTGCTAGAATTTGTGTTCTTTACTTCTGTATTATCTTGAAAACCTATATGGGAATCCTTTTATTTTAAGAAACCTAGTTCACTGTGAAAGAAAATATGGCATAGAAATATTTATTTCAAACAAGAAAATAGAAAACTAAAGAATTGTTGTCCTAACCTAGTTGTGCTGAAACTACTTTATTTAATATAAATATAAACAAGCTAATTCCAATAGACCCACTTCGGAATACCTATTCTTCAATGTAATCAGTGCCGGTCATCACCAACCAACATTATTTTCGACAGCGAAAGTGAATCCGGCTTTGAATAATTTTCGCGAGGATATTGCTCACAGCGTGAGTTCGCGGTCGACCGCCATATTGTATCGGTGAAATAGTATTGTTGTCAAAATACATTATTTTCCCCACCAATAAGCAACTTACGTTCGAATCTCGATCTTATTCCTTGCGCTATAAAGATAGTGTTATTTTTAGGGCTGTTTATAAAATTGTATTGAACAGCCGCAAGCTCTGATGCTATCGTTTCGGATCCCAAACTCACTTTCGTCTTTCATCGACTATTCTAATGGCGAGGGCGTAAACTTACACAAAGGGTTTCCAAACTTTCATTTTTATAACCACGTTAATTTCATTCAGTTATTTATGGTTTCACGGAAATACGTAATAGAATCAAACGTAAATTGGAACGTTATTGTACAGAATGGTCGTTCCGTTTTACACAGTGAAGCGGTATTGTCGTATAAATGTGGGTTGACTGTATATGGCATTGAATAGTATGGAAAGTATATTATTTTGGCACACTATATTAGGTTTTATAAAGGTAAGTGTACAAAGAACACATCAACATACATTGAAGTGTGTACGTTAGTAAAATAAAATTGGTAAGATTCAGTATACATATATCTGTTAAAGTAAGGGGCACGAGTCGTGAGGACAGATTGACACCTGCACATTAGTAAATTTTTCGTTCTGTTTGGCAGAATGAAGAAGGGGGGAGCGCTAAGCTGCACACGATTGGTTCGTCAGTCGATGCTTGTCGACTATTGGATTCTCGCGTGTCAATTGGCTACTGTGATTTGGGAAAAAGTATACATGCGCGAGCTTGCCCCCACTACTGCCTATCTGTGCTCACCATTCGTGCCTCATACTGTACCTACTTTGTACAATAAACAAATGAAACTCGTTCATTCAATGCACAAAACATTCGTTCTATTTTCCGCGTGCTGTACGAAAGTGAAATTAGCAAGTTGAATGATTTCGGCCAGACCTCTTAACCTGTTAATTATTCTCTTTTAATGGTCTCTTAAGATGCTTACACACTAACACAATATGCTCTTCACGGATATTTATTTAGCAAATACTCAAGAAATTGATTACGAAAATAAACACTGCGCCATTACTCTAAGATTTTAATTCAATTGTTTGACTAAGAAAGAACTTTGTTGACTATGTTTTGAATCGTGGTCTGAGTAAATCCGCAACTCAAACCTACTAGATATCCTATTAGTTAAAATACAAGCTTTGAGATAAAAAAAATGTGACGTTCAACAACACCCCCCAGAATTTACCCCATATGGAATTCTGGGTTTTGTATGCAGCAGTCACGTGACTTATAACAGACACACTAACAGAAAGTGGCTCTTGTGGAGGGCTGTAACATTTTATGCAACAGTCTATAAGTTTCTTAACTTACGAGTGAGTTCCGCTCTTAGTAAAATGGTGGTATTTTATATTCTGTAGTGGTACCATATCGGCCGCTGGCTATTACATTATTGAATCATTAAGCTCCTCACATACCAAAGCTTTTAGTGATATTGGTAACGGGGATAATGTTATACAGTTAACTGGTTCACTAAATTGTCTATGGTTTTCGATAACTTATCTTTTGTACTTAACCTGTGCTGTAGTTTCGGTCCTACCGGCTTAATTGATCGATTTGTTAATGCTAATATTTGGTTATGCATTTCTTGTTTCTAGTATGTCAAGGCTTGTTAATGGTTTAGTTTGTTTGAAAAGGAATATAATAATGATATACCTATGGGTGTGTTCCAACAGCTGCACTTGAGAGTCAGTTCCTTCTAGGCTAGTTCCTTCCTTTGTGTGCTACCTTCGGCCACATCACGACTTACCATGGTGAGATTGTGGTCAAACACAGTAAAATAAAAAAAACTTTAACTTACATAAGAGCATTTAACCTGGTCAGGAAGTTATAAACGGTCTTGATATAAATAAAGCACTCGTAATTCGTAATAATGCGAGTAATTTGAATAAATTAAGTAGTAATATATACAAAAAGTGTTAAATTGCGTTTAGATTAATAACTTTTATACATAAAATGTAACTAGGTACTACGAGGTTTTAAGTGAGGTAGAGCATATCGTTAATTCGCTCAAAGAGCAGCTCGAATGGGAAGTGCCTCCACCTTACAGAATACCGCAGCCAAATAACTTTATGTTGTGTTCCTGCGCGTGAGGTCACCAGAGCTCATCGGGGTGGGGGGAAGGGTCGGTAACACGTGGTGATGGTTCGTGTGTTGCAAGCGTCCATATGGCTACGGTAACCGCTTACCATCAGGCGGGCCGTATGATCGTTTACCGACTACGTTGTATAAAAAAACATTATACTGGTCAAAGACCGCCTAAAATAAAAATATTAAGGACACATGATAATCTTTTGATCTACCCATCTATGTTTATTAGACAAGATTCGCCTAGATCCAACTTTCTACCAATAGATAAGAATTAACTCAATCTGAACCGAGCTAGGCAGGTCGGTACGATCACGCAGAATTATGAAGATTGTCGTAAGTGGCACAAAAAAAGTAGACCATTGTTCATCGGTGGCCTACGCTTGCCAATTTAGATTTCGATTATTTTGAATCGATTTAGCGTATTCGGATTGTATAGTCGGTGAATAAAGAACATTAATGAACCAATTTGTGTAATGTACTACACAACAACGCGAGTTATTAATGTGATATAAAAAATAAATTACTTTTTTATCAGGTTTCTAGATGTGATATTTAATGAAATAATGTCACACGTTAAATGATGGTATTTTTTAGGTGTTTATTATTCATAATAGGGACCATTTATTTTAACAGTTTTTTACTTCAGTCTCCTGTAGCCGAAGGTAAGCAAACCCTTCAAAGAATATTAAAAATAGGTGATTATAAAATCACTTATTCTCGTTGCGATAATTAACAGCCATAAATTATAGCGCATAAGTACATGATAATAACCTACTTTTGTTATCAGTCATGTCACCAGCTGCCATGTCGTAATATTTACTGCCACGAATGTTCTCACGGCGCAGGCGGCCCGTGGAATTGATTCTATTGAATGTTTTCTCGAACTGGATTCAATTGGTCACAGTTTGTTTTTATTTGCAACTTTATTGGTGCAGTACTCAGATTCGGATTAATAAGATGAGAAGAAGAGAAGTGATTACACCTTCCTACAATGAATCTTAATACCTACACTCATATAGATATAGAATGTTAGCAGAGTGATTTTACAAGAGTATGTGCCGTGCCGTGCCGTGACACAAGGTCAACGCAGCCGCGGTGTGAAGTCTCTCGACTTTAACATAATAATGTTCTTCATGCATAAACCTGAGGCAGAGGACTAGTAAGTCACTAGTGTATGCTATATCTATGAATACATCTATCTATATATATAAAATTCAAAGTCCTGACTGACTGACTGACTGATATATCAACGCACAGCTTAAATCGCTGGTCATAGAGACATGAAATTTAGAGGGTATATACAAACCAATAACCTAGGTATGTGTTTTTTTTGTAATATTTGTTTATCCCCGACTGCAATACCTTATAACATTCAAGTAATATTCCAGAGCTTGTTTTTATCTTTTCAGTTAATTTTTGTTTTACGCAGTCGGGTTTTTTGTTTCTTTTAATAATTTAATTTATGTCAGACTTTTTAGTTCTATACAGAATGAGTTGTAAGTATTAGTAAGTAAATGAGTGGTACGGTAAAGTAACGCTAACAACCATAGCAACTCTGTTGAGTTACGTACGGTACCGCTCATAGTACCTACTGTCCTTGCATTAAACATGGTTTTTTGCAGTTTACGTCAAAATGGTAGCACAAAAGTATTGCAATATATACATATATGGAATGGGCTGTTCACAAGCTTTCATTTGATACCCATATTGTTATAATAACGAAATATTTGTTTTTAATACCCCCCCTCTTTTCTTATCCGTAGACGCCATATAAAAACAATGTACCCTATGACACTCCCACAGTCAAGGCGAATCTAACGACACCTCATATGCTTAAATCCATCAAGCCGTTTAGGCTGCAGAGCGTGCCAAAGAAATAGACATACATACATACATACATACATACATACATACATACATACATACATACATACATACACTCGAAAAACATAACCCTCCTTCCGGGTCAGTCGGGTAATAATTAATATTAAACCTTAGGTGTTGAGGTTACTTGAGTAACGATAATGACAAAATCGAATTATTTACAGTATTAATTGGAATAGGCGTGATTTTAGTATTGTGTAACATTGCAGTGGTGAGTTTATTTAAGGGGGCCCTTCATGGCCAACGCAATTTCAACGCAAGCATAGCCTAAAAGCTTGTACTTTTATCCAACGTAATTTTTGGCTGCGAAAAAAGAGAGACAGCATCAGAGCCGTCGGTTATCAGTCGGTAAATTCAGCTGATCACTCGCGGCCGCTTCGCTAGGTCGTCATTCAGTTTTCGCATATCATAAAACTTGTTCCATGCGTATACTTCTTGTGAAAAAATCTTACAAGTTTGTGAAGAAAAAGTTTGTTATTTTGAATCTCCAACACATTTGCAATGTCGGATCAAGATGTTTTATTTACTTTTTACAATTTATGGATACATTAGATATGACCAAAGTTCAGGTAAAATTTAGGCAAAAATGCTGTTTTTCGGAGGCTTTTACTGAATTTGTTTCAATTTTTATTTTATTTTTGCCTATATACAGACCTAGATATAGTGCACAAGATATATATTTGCTTAAAATATCTAACGAAAAATGTTTAACAACGCCATAATAAGTACAGAGTTTTTGTATGAAAAGTATAGCGGGATGCCTGCTCTTAAGTAAGCTTAGTATTATTTATATTAGATAACAAATACTTAAAAATTTGCTTAGTTATCAAGAAACGAGTCACTATACTACCACCCACTTTAAATTGTTTTTTTTTTTGGATTTTGTTTTTGACCTAACGTTGACCGTTAGAATGTCACGTCTATTTTCATTCTCCGAAATGTTTTATCGCCGAAAAGTAGTAATGATTTGAAAATATACATTTTTATTGCGGTACACCTACATCATGGTAGATGTGAATTTATGATACTGCAACTTTTACTATGCACCCGTTTTTCTTAAGTTTAACTATTTTATAAGATATGTAACCCGTAATGTTTGAAAAAAAGGATGCGTTTTTCATTTGCTATCCATAGAAACTTTGCCAAAACTGAAAACTCTCCACCGAGAACCCACTAGCAAGAAATTATGTGCCTACCATTATAATTATCAAGTATAGTAATACCTAGGTTATAAATATATCCGTCACTTTCTAATGTCACATAAACAAAAAGGGCTGGGGCTATCTTAATACCTGGGTGTTACAAGACTGACTTCCACCTTATTTATTAATAAGAGGGCTAATGTTTAAGACTACCAAGCAGTAGTTAGACCAGCCGGTCACTTTTTAAGAAAATTTCTTCCGTGATTGCAACACTTTGATCTAGTTACAAGTTGTAAAGTTTTCCAAGATAGACGTAAAATTTAAAGTACACTTTGTGTTTATAACATGAGCACTTCAATTTATGACATTGTGGCGCCGCCTTTTCGTTTTTATGTCCCACGTACTTTCGGTTTGAAGTCCTGATTTATATGTCTACTCAAAGATAAGCTTCTTTGATGCATTATAAAATAAACAATCAAACTCTGTTGTTTTTTTGTTCTATAGTTCTGACATATTAAAATTGCATGTAAACTTTTCTTTAAAATTAGTATTGCTCAAGTTTGTTTTCTTTCACTCTCTCAAAATGGCTTAAAATCTCATTGGTAGGAATAGATATGACTCTTTTTTATAGGGCTTAAAGTTATACCATTAATTATGTCTGCTTTCTTTCGATCCCCGTAGAAGCTGTTCCTAGTTTTTAAACATTTCCTGTAATTTTAAATTTAAATTACGCAGTACTCCATTAGTGGTTACATTATTAGTTTTCACCCTGCAAAGTCATGTCTGAATGCGAAGCAAATCAACTGCTATTTACATTTAACGCGACGCGACGCCGTATCTGAAGCGAGAAATCTGTTCCCTTTGTAATAGTAGCGTACAATAACTTGAGAAGTACTAAAATAACTTGGTTAAAACCTTTGCACTTCGCTTTAAAATTACCTTGTGGAACGAACTCACTATTTTTAGTTTTTTTTAAGAGAGATACGACCTTCCTATCTTTTATTCCTTACAGAATAGCGCAGCCAATTAACCTCATGTTGTCTTCCTGCGCGTGAGTAAGGTTGCTCATTGGGGGGAAGGGTCGGTAGTCGGTACCGCGTGAATGATGCCGCGTGTGTTGCAAGCGTCCATATAGCTGCGATAACCACTCATACCCGCGGCCATACGCTTCTTTACCGCCTTTGTGGTATAAAACTCATTTGTAGGACGTATCATAAAGTTTTTAAAATAAGGAAATTAGAACTAAACCTTACGTTGTGGCTCCAAAAAGTATCCAAGGGAAAAACAAAGACTGAAACATTAGCCTTATAAAAGCTACAAAAAAACGATTCACGACAAAAAGACAAGCAAGAGAACACATGAATCGGCTAATCCAATAATCTTTTTGGCCAATTCGTCGATTCGGATTTACTACCACTGAGTTCTAAGCTTGTGTTACCACTTTCGGTCAAAATCCACGTCATTTTATTTCTACGGTGAACGTTCGTGAGTCTAAAGGGTAGCATAAAGGAAAATGGTCATTCGCCACCATAAATGCATAATTAATGTTATATTTCCGCCATTTGTGACCCGTTAATTGCACGTGTAATAAGTTACGTGTAACTTGAACATGGATAAGCTGAGCACGCACGATTTTCTCCTATCACGATCCTAGAGCTCATTGAATTGATTGAATGGGGTTACCGGATTGTATAGTGTTACTGGCTTTACTTGAGTATTTCCTCGATTAAGTATTGATGAAAGTACCTAGTTCTAGTCTAGTTACTCTTGAATCCCTGTGTTCGTGAAAATACTGACAATCGGGCAGAGCGCAGTCGAGCGCAAGCCGAACGTTCGATCGACGCTCGCAAGTCCTTCCACATTACGCGAACGACGAACGAATTCTGTTCGTTCGAGGCTCAGCTCGTGCTCGGTTTGCGTAGCATGGGTTCAAATTTCTATCTTTATCTAAACTTTAGTTAGATTCTAATGTAACGGTTATATCGTGTGACCAATTCATAACGATTTTCCTGTTCAATAACCACTGTAATATTCTGATCGATTGATCGACATTCGATACAATATCGTTTGTATCGTAACTCGTTACCACTGCGACTCAATTTACTTTATCTTGATAACTATTAATTTCGATTTCACTGACTAAATTGTTTTTTATCGATTCAAAGCTTTCTTCCGATGGGAGTTGTTTGTTTCTTTATTATACTGTGTAGGAGGTACAGGTCGGCCCTTTTGTTTTCTAATTATTTTGTTTTAGAATATGTATGTAATGCTAGTTTTTGCTTCGTGGCTTTTACCCGCAGTCTCGAGATAATTTATATTTGTCAAATATAATCCAATTCCAAAAACAATTACAGTAACAAACATAGACACAAACACGTAGAATAAAGAATAGTACAACGTAACAAATAAATGATAGGATGGATTGATGTTTGATTGATGTTTAATTCTGTTTCATAAGCGCTAAGTAAATAAATCAGTAAACCATTGATATTATGCACTTGCAAGTTCTAGAAGAGCTTGACCACTTTTCAAAGATTGGATCGTTAGATCGATCGATCGTCGAGAATTAGAGGGGATGAATGGGTGGTCTGGGCTTTGCCTAGCAGGGAGGGAAACCAGATCTAATTATGTACCGATTTTTTTTTGTTTTTTTATCATCAACCCGACCCTGTCGTTTTATTTACGTATATCCACATTATTTAACAATCGAGATATTTATGGTAGCGTGGGCTTAACGAGAAAAAACTATATTTTCTCTTTTATAGTCATAATGTGTGAACGATTATTGCATTGCTGTTGAAACATGATGGGTGATGTAATCCTTTCCTTATTTATGTAACACTAGGCTCTGCCCACGGGTTTGTTCTCATGGCAGAGTTTGACGACCTATGGTCAATGTTAAATCTTTACATTATGACCATAAATGATGCCTGTCATGACAGAAAAATGCACTGTGGGTTGTGTGTGGGCGTCGAATGTAAAACTGTCCTAAATTTAGAAAGGCCTATGTTAATTTGGCCTATATCATCTAAGTGTAATTAAGATTGCAAATTTTGATTGATTACTAACAGCGAACGAGAATCAAAATGTAAGCCTATCAAGAATATCATTATATATTGTGTAAACCGTGCACAGAACAAAAAAAAACACGCTAAATGTATCCAATATTTCGTCTAGCAATGTAGTCTCGAAATAGTGACTGTCGAACGAAGTAAGTGTTAAGTAACACTTAACCAAACTTCTTCTATCATTAAATAAACCAGTGTTGTTACTTCAAATGAACTTTGTTAATAATCATTGTTATATTTAGAATAAATATAGCTAAATTGGTTCGGTTATTTATTTTTCAGTGCGCAAAGACAGGTTCCAAATTCAATTGATATATCTTGAATCAACTTGTATTTAGCTTTATAGACGTTTATAAAACTTGATCGATATCCAACATTCAAGTGGCAGGTATTTAAGATCTTGGGCTGAATCCCCGGAGCAAGGTGTGACCTATCTCTTAAGGGAAATGGATTAGTTTATATTTAATTGTCTTTTGAAAATTATGGACCAAAGTTAAATTATGGTGACCACGCATCATCAGGCGGGCCGTATTATACGCTGTCTTAGGAGTATAAACCAACAGAAAAACGTTAGTAGAACGAATATTTGTTAAAATACCCAAATATTATATCTAGGTCCTAAATGCCCCACCCTCAAATAGGCAATTACTAAACCTAACTCGCATTTCAGCAAGTTGATCACGATAATTTCGCAAGGCTAGCATCGAACTGACCTCCTTGCGTTATCGAGGGAACTTAGTGAACTTTACCAATGAACTGGTTAGCTTGGCTTGTAATAAATTGCGAAGTTGCAAGCGGGTCGAAGCTGCAAATACCTATCACTGGAATCTGAACATGAAAGGGTTTTAGAATCTGGAAACTCGAAACTGTGGAACCATGGGATTAGTTGGAGATATAATGTGTATCTCAAAGGAGATTGAGCATAGCGTTTATTCGCTCAAAGAGCAGCTCGACTGGGGAAGTACCGCCACCTGACAGAATACCGCAGCCAAATAACTTTATGTTGAGATCCTATGCGTGGAAACCCGAAGTGGTATACAAAAATGTGATACGAAAGAGAAATCCATGTTATTAGATTTAACACAAGTTGGGATTTGGTTGGGACAATGATGGTACAAGTGAAGTATGACAGGACGTCTAGCCTTAATTTCTCACTTTACAATGTTTATCAGAATACTTTTATCAATCTAAAAGATTATAGTTGAGTCCTGGACAAATATATTTTTGGTTCTTAGATGGTCCTTCCAAAATTTTGCGCCATTAGTCTTACCGCAATAGCAAGATTTTAGAGATTTTAGTAAGTTGCAAATAAAGATGGCGAGCAAAGCCCATGACTATTCTATTCTAAGGACCTTCCCTTCCAGAAATTGAAAGAGAAGACAATTTTTACACCAATAACCATAGCTCCACAAATATAACTAATCAATTAACTGCACCTTCTAATAAAGATCTAGAAGCAAACCCTCTGTATCAGGAAAAGGCGAAACCAGTTAATTTAATTTGATTACAAGATTATGTGGAAATATGGCCGGAGGACGGTCTGGTATCCCTGCAGTTAACTGAACAGGTGATAATGTTAAATGTGACTTTCACTCGCATGATAACGCCTCAGGTTTGTTTAAACTGCCATTTTGAGAATTAGTTGCGATAGTCGATTTGGATTTGTGCTTTGCTATGGTTATATCGTTTTCCGTGATATGATTAATATTATATTCGTTTTCTTGATTTTGCATTAATTACTTCTAACAGTTAGACATACTGAATGACTGTCTCAATCTTAACGACTAGCAAATTTCCTGATGGTCCACTTTCCTCCAGGCCACCTGATGGTCCTCTATCCTCCAGGCCACCTGATGCCAGGCCATATGGTGGAAATAGGCTACCGTCGATTGTAGGATTAGAACTCACGGCCTTCGTCAAGACATTCGAAATCTCCATCACTGAGTTGACATCGTTTCAAATACTTTTCATAATAGTTTAATATCAATCGCGAATTTATTTTTATTACTTGAATACGGATCATATATGGGCATAATTTATTGCTTGCATTTTTTAAGGAAACACATATTTACATATTTGGAAATTTTTAAGTAGAGTTTTAATGAAAGCAATAAAATATGAAATGGAAAATGCCTATAAAAAGTTACGTGTATGTTAAATTTGGAAAGTTTTATTTTTAACTGGATATTATTCAGAGCAGTTCCTTGTGTTTTTTACATAATACTTGATAATACCGTTTTATGTTATATTAAATGATAATGTGTATTGGATTTTAATTAAAACAAGTGAGGTCGCCATGGATAAATGGTTATTGTCTATAACAGGTAGAGATTTAGAGATGGCATATTTTCAAAACCTAATGTACCAATAGTAAATTCTCCAAAAAAACCAAAAACTGTTCTTACAACCTTGCTCTATCATTTTTTGAGAATTTGTTGGTCCTGTAGTAAAAGTTGTTCAGCATGACTAATCCAACATAGGTTTCGAAAATATGCCATCTCGAAATCTCCAACCAGTATAGTTGAGCATTTAAATAAATCTTATGGTTCTTCTTTATTGTTATATTATTATCCTTATTATAAAACAAAGACCCCCGCTGCGTCTGTCTGTCTGAACGTGATAAACCCAAAAACTATTGAACGGATAATAATACAGTTTTCATTCAACATTAAACGGAGTGATTCATGAGGAAGGTTTAGGTGTATGTATCATTTAATTTTTTCTGTTAATTTGTTGAAATATGACATATGATGACGATTGTTGCGGATGTCAGAAAAAATCATGACGCGCGGATAAAATTACACTGCTACCCGTGCGAAGCCGGGGCGGGTCGCTAGTTTATACTATACATTATTATCTAAGCGATTGTAAAACGAATTGACTGAGTTCCTCTAGATCTGTATTTGAAGAAATCTTTTTCATTTCAAAATCATTACTTTTTATTCTATTGCTTGTGTTGTCTGACCACAATCTCACAATGGTAAGTATTGATGTGGCAGAAGGTGGTAAGCACACAGGTGGTAGGCTTCTTTTTATACCGGGAACGCGGGTGAAACGGCGCGGGACAGCTAGTCCAACTATATTTCCATCATACAGTAAAACCTGGATAACTGGTATCTCAAGGGACCATCATATAAGTCACCTAAAGAGGTATTCCATTTGCACCCAGTGTCTCAGATATCCAGGGATTAACAAATATGTGTCTCATTTACAGAGGGTTCCATTAAT
This sequence comes from Achlya flavicornis, assembly GCA_947623365.1. Taxonomy (NCBI): domain Eukaryota; kingdom Metazoa; phylum Arthropoda; class Insecta; order Lepidoptera; family Drepanidae; genus Achlya; species Achlya flavicornis. Next base: position 8,338,718 of record OX392488.1, read on the forward strand.
AGAGGTGACAATAGAGGTTATTTCAGTTGTAATAGTTGTGATTATTAAATATAACACGTACATACTTTGTAAACATTATATATAAATGAAATAATCAAGCACTTTTTTATACACAGTATAAAAATGCTTGAAAAATGCACACAAAGTGTTTGACATGACACGTCAATAATTATGCTTTTCAGTTATGGACATTTTATCAAATATGTTTTGATTAATAATTGTTGTCATTTCAAAATAGCTGTGCAATGTTTTTGTGCTTTTACTACTTCGCGTTTAGAAAAATTTCTGTAATTCCATTCGCATCGTACACACTTCCATTCCCTCAAGCAAAGCACAAATGAAACCTTACAAATCACTGCTCGTTTACTTTCAACAACAACATAACAGAATTAACCCTTCGTAAGCATTATATTACATAACGTAAAGTAATGAGAAAATTGATCGCATGTGTTCATCAAGTAATGTTCATTTTTGAACTCGTGGGAAGCTTTGGTGGAACGTGTATGAGAACATGCCATTTCTTTTGTATCAGCGAATTTAGGAAGGTTAAAAACATCTGGCATGCTCATTATGTTATAAAAAACAAAGTCTAACATATATCTTGCTAAATATATAAAGGTACTGCACGTCGCGGTTCCATTTGCGTTTATAAAAAGTTGCCTTTGTCATTCTTCGGCTCATGCAATCGCTATGCAACTATAAACGAAAATACAAACCAATAAACACATTCCAAAATGTTATATTAATGTAAGAAGCGCTCGTGGTGTAGCAAGATTAGCCGTTCTTAATCGATCGGCAAAGTTAAGCTACGTCTGTCTTGGTCGGTACCTGGATGGGTGACCGCCTAGTGGTATTTCAAATCGAGCGTTTCCGTGCTTCGGAAGGCACGTAAAGCCGTTGGTCCCGGTTATCACTTAATTGTGATAGTCGTTAAGCTAGTTGGATGCCTCCTAGGCGGCTTGAAAAATTCCAACAGTAGGTTGACCACTAGCCTACCTCCACCGATCCGCAGTGGGCACGCGTGGTGGAGTATCTGCCCATTCCCTTTCAACCTGATTTGTGAAAGGAGGCCTGTGCTCAGCAGTGGGACATTATAGGCTGATGATGATGATATTAATGTTGGGATTAGCAGGAAGTTTTCTTTAGATGAATGCTGATCCAGTTTTTGTGATAATATTGAGACATAGCTGTTTTTTATCCTACGACTTTTCCCAAATGCCGACGGGCACTCTCGTCAGTATGGTTGTGGTTGCAATAGATGGTCTTTATGGTGGGTCTTCAATGGCGCTCTAAGCTGAGGTGGTCTTGATCCATATTTCGCACTCTACAAGCCTACTTTTTGCCACTGCCATGTTGCACATCTGGCGGATGACGTCATCGGAACAGTTGCAATAACATGTGTGTGTGTGTGTGTGAGTGGCAGATCAAAAATGTTCGCTGACCATGAGGTGACCTTAGTGACAGATCGGCAACTTAGGGTTTCATACCATTTTACTTTATGTTGTGATTACCTATAACTCTGAGTGTAGAGTCATTTTTTAACGTTCATAAGTTCCTTATCATGGCCTTAATTGAATAAATACTTTTTGAATTTCGAATTTGTATTTTGAATTTTGATCATAATCTGAAACTTGTACAATATCGTTGCTATTTGACAGATTTTGTACTGGCTTAGTAATTTCTAAAATATGTCTTGAACGCCATATGAAATATGATTTTGTAAGTTATATGCTCTATCCTACGTTTCTGGAATGGTTTATGGGCTATGGCATGTGTGTACTGGCATCTGCTGAAACTTCTTCATATTGAAAGATACTTTACCAGAGATGTGAAATGTTAATATATTTCATTAGATAATGCTCTCATTTTCTGGACTATTATTATATTTGAGCCCTACGTAGAGCATTAGAGAAGTCAAGGAATGAATTGAATGTCTCTTCTGATTTTCGAGTGGCCCATAAATAGAATTGAAAAAGATATGGAGCTACTTTCAGTGAATTTCGATTATCTTACGAGAAAATATCAATCCAAGCCTAAGGAATGTAAAGAAATTACGATGATGACAGAATTTTGCTCAAACAATCATGTGTTTAATAAATACCTGGAACTCTACCACGGAAGTATGAATCAGAAGGTTCGGTGTGCGCCGGCGTCGGTGTGCGCGTGTCTGACATTATGCATTCCATTATAGTGCACATGTACGTATGTATAGTATCACGTATTGTCATATGATAGAAGCTCTCGGGAATTTATGTGCAAGAACATGAAATTACGTCCTTTTGCATGTCTTTGGAATTCGACCCAAGTGAGCGTTTGTGTGAATTTGTATTCTCTTTGTCGGAGTTTATAAAGATCAAAGAATACAATGTCATTACTGATAGATTTCATGATGAGCATTTAATAAAAATCACACTTTCTTCATGAGCATTGTATAAATCATTTCTTAATGATTATTTTGCTTTGACTGTTCGGCGATCCGCGCGGGCGAGGAAAACAATATAAATCAATGTTATTTTTAACCGACTTCAAAAAAAGGAGGAGGTTCTCAATTCGGTTGTATGTTTTTTTTTTTTTTTTTTTTATGTTTGTTACCTCATAACTCAGTCATTTATTAACCGATTTGGAAAATTCTTTTTTTGTCTGGAAGGATACGCTTCCCGTTTGGTCAGGATCAGAATTTGATAACTTCTTAGTGTACTTGAAGTCGGTTTAAGTTTTTTGTAAAACAGTCCAATTATTTAACCGCTAGTCATGGGATTAAAAGTTTAATTAACATGGAGCAATTTATCATAAATTAATCGATAAGAATAGATCGCTTATAATATTAGAAAGCCCACCGGAAGTCTTTAAAATACCATATGAATCGCCAGAAGCATTGTAATAGCTATAATTTACCTTTTAGATCACTGTTTATTAAACTTTATTGTTAGTTGTCTATGTTTTGATCCAAATATGGTGTTAAGTGAGGCTGGTTCAAATGCAGTGGGTGTAGCTCTTTAAGTTGAACTGGGCCATGTAACTTAGCTAAAATTATTGCAGGCCAAGGCTTGAGATAATAATATTAGTTGTAGTAGAAATAATAATGTAGTAAAATGCCGTTGGCAGCAAACTCACGTCACAGTCATTAGAAACAAGCCAATAAAATGGTTAGTGACAATTCCTACGTTGACGCGATTCCCCTTCTATTTAGTCCTTACTCTAAATTGAATTTTTATTATTGAGGAAGAAAACTATAGCTTTTAGACAAATTCTTGTGATTCAATTAGTGGTAATAACTTCTATGAAGTAATAAGATGTAGATACAAAATTACAGCAAAATATATTCGTGTATTTTTGTGTAGATGTTTGTTAGTCAATTACGCTTTAGTAAGTAAACAATTTCAACAAACTATGGCTCGTCATTTGATGAGGGTTGTTATCTCTAAGCTTTGACAGTTAGTAACATAAAAAATATTATAAATTAACTGTTTATTTCCATACAACTTTAAACTAAATTTAGTATTCTTTAGAATCAAAACAGAATCTTCTCTTCTAAGAACTTGAAAACTTTTAAATCCGGACTGCAACTGAATCCCCGCCCGGACGCTCCCCGGACGCCCTCTAAATATAAGATCCTATGGGAACGTGATTAATACCGCGACAGCTAGTAAAAAAAATGCAGAATAATGATGTCCAACTTGGGCAGTAGAGCCACTAGCTAGATGTATTCAAACGAACGCCAAATGCAAGTGTCCATATTAAAATATAATAAATTATTTTGTTTCAGGTAATTTGACAAAGCTGAGTGAGTTATCAGGCACCAACTAAGTGCAGTTCAGTGAGTAACAACAAAAACACAATGGAAGATATTTGTCTACAATTTCACGCCCCATTTGATTGAAATTATTTATGTCTCGGAATAAAATGTAACTATTAGTTGCCAGTTGAAATGTTTTTAATGTTCAACATTATTATGATATATTAAAAAAAAAACACCTTCGCGTCCTTTAGAAACTATCGGAGCTTTGTTGGCTTTTTCAAATTTACTTCCACAAAGTTTTATAATATTTCGATATCTAAATGGCTTGAAAGTTAAGGGAATTCAGTCTATAAACTGAAAAGTCCTCTGTGGTTAATTATAAAAAATAAATACATAATAATATATACAAACGATACAATACAATGTGACCTTTAGTATCAATCGGCAGGTTTAGTAATATTTAATCTGTGGTAACATCGATGCAACCGCCACCGAGGTTAGTTAATCGATATAATCGAGACCGAATCGAGATCTAGAGCTTCATTTACCAACTAATTGTTGTATTCGAATTGCAAATGTACGGATAAATAGTCGATGAATGGGTATTGAAGCATTCAATTATCTATGGCTGAATGAACATGGTAGTTTCCGATACTTTGAACGGCCTATTAACGTCTCATACAGGTCGGTTAACGAAAGCTGGCACGTTCACAGTACTCATAAATTTGCAATCAGTCAAGTCTAATGGACGAATGCAAAAATAGACCACTCTATATTTATGAGCAGTAGCAAAAGCAAAACAATAACTGTCTCCTTCATACTCATAAGCTTGACTTTGCGCGAGAGAGACGGTGTAAATGTGTTGAAACGTGCCAGCTTTAGTTAACCGACCTGTAACAGGGTACTAGCATCGTCTATAAATCATCACTGTATCAAATAGTGGGACACGCAATTTTTGTCAGTGAGATCAGAATGTAAAATGTTAGGTAATGAATGCAATTAAAGATTATGAATCAAAGCTTGTTTTGAAACCGGTAATTGCTGAGTTTATTGCCGGCTCTTCTCAGCAAATGCAACCTTCCAAACCGGCATTAGAGTCAGACTATTCACTAAGTCATAGAATTAATAACAGTACTTACGCTAAGACTTAATGTAATGAATAATTTTTAAGAAAAAAAAATGTAAATTTACAGTCTAAGTAAGTCTCCTAAGTATACAGAAAATACAGGCCTTAGATCATCAAATAATCAATCTGGGAAAACAATTCTTCATTTTTTATTTTCATTTTTGCCCTGATTTTGCAACGTGCAAGCGTCCAATTGGCTACGTGAATCGCTTACCGTGGAGTATGTGGCCCGTACGCTATAGGTGCCTAACCTTCAAGAATGTTTTGATCACAACAAATGCCTAGTCTGTTTGTTTGTTCCGGCCACGGAGGTTCCGGCTAATCTCCGAATCGGCTTGACCGATTTTAACGGCACTTTACTGGCAGATAGCTGTTATAAAGGAGTACCTTAGGCTAGTTTTAATTTAGAAAAATAATAAGGGATCCGCGTAAAAAAAAACCGTAAGCGGGTCAGCAATTAATATATTAACCACTAGTTTGCGGAATGTTAAATCGCAACGGTATGACCGCAACATTAAAACGAAAGAAAAAAAACTGCTGATGGGTGAAAACAAATTCCCATCATAACAATACATGTGGGTGACACATACGATGTAGGTAATTGTTGATAATATGCCAATTCACGGAACTGTGGTGTGAAATGTGAAGTAAAACAGGTGTACAACAATGGGGAATTAGATCAAGAGCAAGTAATGTGGGTGACTTGACTATAATAAGTAATCACTCCTTGGCATTGAGGTGTATCTACTTTAGTTCCGGTTTTTTTAGGTATAGTTCACACCGCATTTTTTTGTATACTATAGTAGTATCATAGTACGTGCAGAATAACCCACTTGTTTTAACTTTCTATATATTTTATTTTAAAACACAAATGTCTCTGTCTCTAAACTATTAAAAGGATTTTGATGCGGTATAATAGTTACCTAGGAAACCTCCAAGGAACCCCTTTCCGAAGGTTATATGCGCTAATCATCATCGCATCATGGTAATAGCAGTAATATTACACTACACATATTTAAGTGACCCTTTAAACAGTATATTAGTTAAATAACGTTTTATTAGTAAGGGGGTTTGTCTCCAAGGAAAACAGCTTCTAAGTGCAGCTCTCAGAACAATCAGAAAATCTATCTCTCAATAATCTCAGGCACATGTCGTGTCGGTGACATGTGCTTGGTGGTCGATTTTCAATTAGCATACCCTCATCCTTTGAAAATATTGATAGGTATCTTCGATATCAAAGCTTTCGAGTCGAGATTCATAATAATCATCATCATATCAGCCTAGGGATGTCCACTGCTGAACATAGGCCTCTCCCATTAACGAGTCTAGATTGAAATAATTGAATATCAAACCTGGACCCTTTACATAAAGTTAATTTTATCTTAACGCAGTCTTTTTTTGAGAGTTGATTCGCTCTAAAAAAAGTGTATGTCCAATGTCCACGTCCAAAACGTTTTTGTAAGTAGGCTCATTTCTTTTTTAAGCAGCAATGTACTATTATTTATTCTGTGCTATTTATTACCCAGTTGAACGATATTTGTAGTGGTATCTTAACTCTATATGGAACCTATTGCGAATGTGTTATGTAGCAAAAAAACCTCGCGTAATTTTCTTGAGAAAATCTAGATGGCCATGGCGCATTCGGTTTCGCATACCGAAAAGTCGGTATACATTGAATATTTAACACTCATTGTAATTCTGCAGTATCGTTCCTTTTGTAACGGTTCATGACAATAAGAAACTCATGATGAAGAAGGTAAAGAGCGCATGATCAATGTCGTCGGTTTCCAAATGGTCTACTCATCATAGTGATTGAGTGATATCACCATTTTGTTCAACTTGTGAATGATGCAGCATATAAGCACAGTCTATAAAACCATACAGTCGTTCGACGAAGACGTCTAGACAGGGCAATCTGGCGGGGTGTGAGGGGCGAGACGCGGGAAAGCCGAGCCCGACCTGCGAACAAAACGATGTTAGTAGCTCGGGACACAGCATACTTTATATGGCCGTCGCTATAAAGGCGTCGGAAGACTGTATGGTTTTATAGACTGTGCAGTGATATAAGTCAACCGCCATTTTTTTTATAAATTACCCCAGTTTTTTACTCGAAACAATAATCATGACAGGATTAAAACAGAAAGTATAGATTTTAAATTAGACTGACTTTACGCCATTTTTAACCCGTTTCAAATACTGTCACCGAATGAATAGTGCAACATTCAAGGAAGTACAAAGACAGTTTTAAAAGTAACTAAGATTTAACTGATTAATTTCTTTGTGAAGAGTATATGTAACGGAGGCTATTCAGACCGGTAAACTTATGCACCGGATATACAAATGGAGAATAGACAAGATTTTATAGCTGTTTTGAAAATTAACGCTACTCGCTCTAATTATCGTTTTGACATATAACTTGTTTCTATTCGTTGACTTCACTGGTGTCAAATGTCTTTTGTTTCTGTATGTAACTACGCTTGCAGTAACATTGAACGGGTTCATGTTTTCTATTTTATTCTTTAGCGAGATGTGGTGTACAATTTCCTTCTTATTACAAACTATCTTGTGGTTATATATCCGTCACTTTTTAACGTCATATAACAAAAAGAGCCGGTACTATCTTAAAACCAACAATTGGCGTAAACGATCTTTTGCAATAAGACTGATTATGTTCTGAGGGTGTTTTGTTTTGTCCCCGATAAAATCAGATCATGTTTTCTTTTCAAATTAAATCGATCGAGCTCGCATCAAACTTTCGTTTCGTTAATACGTATGAGTAAAATTAATCCAAAATACCCACTACAGGACTGTCGTCACGTTCGCAGTAACTTACCATACTAATATTGGCAATAGGTCGCAATCACTTCGTATTTATTTTTCCTTATTAGTCACTCATAGCTGTACCCTGAGTGGAAAGAATTGACGTTAATAAACGCATACTAAATTTGTATGGGACATATTAGTACCATGAGTATTCCGCTAGAGGCGCCGTGCCAATTCCTATAGACAAGTGTCGTAAACGCAAACGCATTAGTACGCGTTTACTAACGTCAATTCTTTACACTCGGATACTGTTCGTATCAAGCATGAATGCAATATAAGTAAGGTATATATTTTCCTGAATTTACGTTATTATACATACATTGGACAATTTCGATCATTTGTCTCTTGCGATCCAATTCAGCTTGAACTGAATCATTTATGTGTCAAAAGACAGTAATATCACTGTCTTTTGACAGTGACTGAAAAATAATTCAGATTAGGTAGAGTTGAATCGCTTTCAAAGTTTTTGGTAGGTCTCGTATATACCTACCTACCTTATTATTACAGGCTGCCGTCAAAATGAGATAATGTCTAGATAGTTTAAAACCTAGTTTATTTGGACGTTGAACTTAAGCAGCTGTTAACTATACAGCTAAAATTGCCCTAACGATGCTTAGCAGCTATAGAACTACCAATATCCTCAATACAAATCTCATAAATTTTAATACTGTCATCAAACAGACATTAGCAGGGTTGTCACTATTTATTATAAAAAAGGTTTCAACTATCACGTTATTTTCTTTAAAATGTACACCATCATTATGTCGATAACTCTACAAATGGAATGTAACGATAGGGCTGACGTTTTAACGTCATTTAAGTCATCTGAAAATAAATTCGGAGGCCCATTTCTCACGACATTTTCGGTTTAAGAGCCATTTAAAAATGTATTGAATAGCTCCATGTTTTAATGTAAGGAATTTCCACCCTTTAAGTCTGTAATTTTAAGTTTAAATTGAAGCGCCTGTCTAGATTGTAATTGGCGACACGACAGCTCGGTTTTGTTGTGATGTGGTAACCCTGGGTAATATTATGAAACAGCAGGCAGCGCTGCAGCGGTCAGCGGTGATTCATCCACACCAGGCTCAATTACGTACATTCACAACGTTTTCACTGTTAGTGTTAGTGCAGAATAACTACCTAGCAGGCTAAATGATTGCACATTCTGACATAATAACTTTTAGAAAAAACCCTGTTAAAAATAGCGCTTAGCGTGCACATTTTTGTTGTTGTTGTACTTGCGATAGTCTAGATTTATTTTAAAGTATGCTTGGAGCTAAAATGTTCTTACATCATCCGGTACGGCCTAATATAGAGGATAGCACCTTTGATGACAAAAATAGCTTTGATGGACCCCTTTCGTACATGTGCTTGTCAGTTGTCTTTTTCCATTTCTTTTCACCTTTCACATTGCTTGTATAAATTCTCTAAGGAAGGAGCTCCTGTCCCTGAATAAAGTAATGTGTCGCATGTCACATAGACTCTGTATGAGTTAAAATATTCAGAGAACTTGAGCTCGCATTTCGTGCAGACATTGAAGCGATACTTTTCCTCAACCTCCGTCTGCTTCCATAAATAACTTACTATCCAAAACCTGTATTTGTTACCGCTACTGTTGTTTCCTTTGAACATTATTTGCTGATAGCAAGGGTGGTCGACCTTCCTTCCTTATTGGAATGAAAATATGATATACATGTTAATTAATTATTTATTGTGATCCTTGAAATTTTCTTTAAGAATGCCCCAGAAAACATTGCTTTGCGTTTTATGAGTAAGGGGGATTGTCCCCCTTACTCATAAAACGTTATTTAACTAACATACTGTTTAAAGGGTCACGTAAACAAAATCACTCTATTGTCATTGTCTAATAATGTGACATTATTTAAGTGACCCTTTAAACATTAAATTAGTTAAATAGCGCTTTATGAGTAAGGGGGAATATGTATATACTGTTTTTTTTTTTTTTATTAAATGGGCTGGCGTTTGTCCACTGACCCCGTAAAGAATGAGGTCGAAGCCTAAGATGGAGCACGTTTACCCAGAAGAAACCTATTCGCTCTGACTTTGATTGTAAGAGTACAGAAACAGACGCCCGCCGGAAGCAAGTTCTTGATGTGCAAGTAAAATTACTAGATTAATCGATATATTTTTGTCAACCTACTGTATCATTAGCATACACGATAAAGGCATCTCACAAGGCAATTTCGAATGTTTCACTTACCGTAAATCTCCATCCATCAGCATTATTCGCAATTGTCCTCTTGATTACTCGTTTTAAACGATAAAATTATACATGGACTTGTAATCTACAAGTGTGTTTTCGATTTTCCAATTATCCACTTTCTCAAGAACTTGTTTACAGCTTATCGCGTCGGCGACAGATGTAACCAGAGGTATGCAACTGCGACTTGCTAATCTTCTATATGTTGACGACCGAGAATTCCTTTTCAAGAGATTATTAGAATATATTGATCTAGCTGTCGTCACTCGCGTTGGATTCATAAAATTCCAGTCAGACAAAAATATACCTTCAGGGGATGTTTGGAATTTCAATAAAACTCTCTTTAGTGCACTCTATACCCTACTAGAGTAGGCTCAAGTAATGTTTTCACTTAATTTTAAATGTTTAGGTCTATCGGTCTAGGCTGATTAACAGAAGTCGCATACTTCTGTTAATCAGTCAGTCACGCACGGTCTTTGTATAGTTTTTGCTATTATAACGAAGTAACTATTAATTTGTATACCTAACGAATATTCATGACTATCTAATGAAGCGCTCGTGGTGTAGCATGATTAGCCGTTCTTAATCGATCGGCAAAGTTAAGCTACGTCTGTCTTGGTCGGTACCTGGATGGGTGACCGCCTAGTGGTATTTCAAATCGAGCGTTTCCGTGCTTCGGAAGGCACTGCCTTCCGAAGCACGGAAACGCTCGAACCGGGACCAACGGCTTTACGTGCCTTGAAGGCGTAAGCGTAAAGCCGTTGGTCCCGGTTATCACTTAATTGTGATAGTCGTTAAGCTAGTTGGATGCCTCATAGGCGGCTTGAAAAATTCCAACAGTAGGTTGGCCACTAGCCTACCTCCACCGATCCGCAGTGGGCACGCGTGGTGGAGTATCTGCCCATCCCCTTTCACCCTGATTTGTGAAAGGAGGCCTGTGCTCAGCAGTGGGACATTATAGGCTGATGATGATGATGATCTAATGACTCAACTGGCTTCAAACTTTAACTATAGAATAAACATGGTTATAAATCTACGATGCTTGATAATTTGCCTGTACTTTTCCAAAAATCTTTAAGTACGTAATATAGCCTGTAGCTCTTCTTCTTTCTTCTTCTTCTTCTTACTAGGGGTTATACTAGGCTTGACAGAGTGCGGAATGAATACATTCGAGGAATCTTCTAAGTAGCACCAATTACAGATAAAATGACCGAAAACCGCCTCAGATGGTATGGACATGTAAAACGACGCAGCGGTGACCATATAGTACAAATTGCTTTAAATCTGCCGGAACAGAAGAGAGGTAGAGGCCGCCCGCCATCGACCTGGTGGTCTAGGAGAGACCTCAGTAAAGCCAATTTGCCAGAGCCGACAAGCCAAAAATATATCTTTATGGATTGAATAAGTAATGTGCGTGGAATTTTAAAAGCGTGACAGATGGGTATTGTTTAGGTAGTAGGTACATTGTATGTGATATGAATAATACAGAATACCTTGACTATAAATTGATTTCGAGCTTTTGGTAGGTACTTACAGAACAGCTAGCGTGCGTACTTCTCCCATTACTTTATTTCTTGATTCAGTTTATTTGTCATGATTACTTCCAAAAGCTGTATTCTTTACTGGAAACTTATCGATGATATTATAGGCTATACCTTTATTATAGATTTATTTTGCCACATCGAAGTAAAGATTTTCATTAAAATTCTTTGATATTGATTATATTATCTAATGACTACAAAAATGATGTTTGATTTCTCGAGTTTAACCTAATCTACATTGTCATGAGTTGAATTGTAACTTTGAACAATACTAGACACCTGCGTAAGCGCACAGTAAAGAAAACATACATCACGCACGGTTCACTAGTGTGTGTAAACGTGTCAATATTGCCAATCAAATTATGTAACGTCTAGTTTACAGAATAATGAACCTTATTGTTGATAAGTAAGTATAAAACAATGAACGGATTTATTTTATTTTATAATCGCGTTGTACCTATAACACTTGTAACTTGTTATTCAAATAGGTATTAATACAATGCAGCAGTTAACTTTTAATGCCGCATTCGAGGTAGGTACCGAGATATCGATCTTTGTTCCGCGAAATTTGAATTCAATGAAATAAGATCTTGTTTTTATTGAAACAATAGTTTGCGACATTCTTGCGTTGCGTCACTTGCGTCAGATTATATATTTTGTAATCCAAACCGGTAATGTCATATTTACAATAAAAGCCTTGAAATAATTTTATATCTTGCAATCGTGATTTTTGAAATCATATTTGTAATTATACTGGCGGCATGATACGATGGCCGTTTTGACATTAGAGCGTCTCTCCTTGTCTCGATGCGTGTCATTTTTGGCAAAGGTCGGCTGTCAAGAGTGCCGCCATCGCGTGTCGCTGTAAGAAACGAAGAGTCTACAGCAATTTTATATATTTGTGTCAAAAACTGTAAAGTTCTTTAAGTAAACAAATTAGTTTCGCTCGAGCCCTTCCAAATGCCAATATTCATAATTCCTTTGTTTGCAAGTTTCTCCGTAATTTAGAAAACGCTGAACCCCGTTCTAGAACCCCTTGTTCCGCGTAACAGGGTATTACCATAAAAAGTGATTCAAACTCTGGCATAAACTAATTTGAAATTCGACAGGTGTCTTTGCGTGTTGTTTAACAATTGTCACGCGAATCCTTGCCGAATCGTTCATGTGTGTGTACCAACAGCTTTTAATACTGGCGACATAAGCTTGTTTTAGTTTTATCTTTATTACTAGGGTTTTTTTTATCCAATGATCAATCTACAGTACAAATATGTTTTGAATTTTCTCTTTTGGAATATCTATTCAATGATTACGCTTCTGCAATGAAGATTATCTTGGTACAACTGTTGTTTAATTGATTACCAGTGATTGCTCCTTGTTAGCGATAGAGCCTTTGGTTAGACCATCTTATACCTTACATTTAATCCTAAAGTATTTCATTGCATCTACTACTGGTGTTTTCAAAGTTCTGGCATGCATTTTTAAAGCATCGGACACAAGTCTAGCATTTTAATTGGAAGACAATTTCACAGTTACGTAATTGCTATTTACCACATGCGTGAACATTGAAATCGGTAACGTAACAGTTTTTTTACAGCTCACCTTGAATTCCTGCATTCGTACAAAACGTGTTCAACGTTGTTTCGCATTTTATCTGTTCTAGAGGTCTAACTTTGGTATGTCTTCTCGCTTAGAAACTTTTGTTATCTTATCTTAATCCTAACTATAATATTATAAATGCGAAAGTGAGTTTGTTTTACTTCACTCCTCAACGGATCATCATGAAATTTGACATGCAGATAGCCTATGGTATGGAGAAGGATATAGACTTTTCAGGAATTTTTATTCTGGGAACGCGGGTGGAACCTCGGGGGATAGCTAGTTGTTTATACATAAGATTATCATAGTTTTAGTCTGAAGTTTTAGTTTAAAAAGAATTCACTTCCAATTAATTTTATTATTTGCCATTTGTTATCGTTTATACATAATAAATAATAAATATCCTGGGACATTCCTCACACACGGGCATCTGATCCCAAACTAAGCAGAGCTTGTTTTATGGAAACCAGATAACTGATATAATACATATACTACTTTTGTTTGTAAATACATACTTAATATACATAATTACACCCAGACTCAGGACATACAGACATGTTCATGCACACAAATGCGTGTCCTGTGTGGGAATCGAACCCACGACCTGCGGAGCTATAGGTTAAGACTCCACGTCTTAACCAACTGCGCCAACTGGTCCGTCATATATAGTTAAATCAATATTCGGTAATCAGTGATGCAGAGTGATGCTCTCTATTATCGGTTATCGTTATCGTAATTGACGTCATACATAACCGCATTACCGTTGAAACCTTAACCCACTGTTTATAATGTCAGTCATAGCATAAGTCAAGTTTTGAGTCAACATTGAAGCAATTGAATATGAAACCTGTACCTGTTATAAATGTTTAAATATAAGTTTAAAATGAAATAAAACTAAAGTTTTTTGTAAATGTTGCTACCGTGTCGCGTGCAAACTGTAATTTGTCGGGTTAACAAAACTAAACAGTTTTCATATCTTATATAGTCTTGCTTTGCGGAGGGTGAGGGTTGAAAGGAATCCAGGAATTTTCAGTGCTTGTTATTTTGAAATTTTGTTTTTGTTATTGACATTTTGGAAGGTTGCCAGCTTGCCAAAGTGGGAAATATAATTCATAAAATTAGAGAATAATAATAGTAATCATTATCACTAACCTTTTTTTAACCGACTTCAAAAAAAAGGAGAAGGTTCTCAATTCGGCTGTATTTTTTATTTTATTTTTATGTTTGTTACTTCATAACTACGTCATTTATTAACCGATTTGGAAAATTCTTTTTTTGTCTGGAAGGGTACACTTCCCATTTGGTCCTATTTTATTACTTTTTAGTGTAGTTTGAAGTCGGTTTAAGTTTTTTGTAAAACAGTCCAATTATTTAAGTCCACTGCTGGGCATAGGCCTCTCCCGCAGCGCGCCACTCGTTCCAGTTTAATGCCACCCGTATCCAGCCCAGTCCGGCCACTTTGTTGAGATCGTCAGTCCATCGTGCTGGGGGGGCGCCCCACACTACGTTTGCCAAGACGCGGTCTTTACTCTAAGACTCGTCTGCTCCATCGACCGTCGGTTCTGCGGCAGATGTAACCGACCCATTGCCACTTCAGCCTGCTAATTCGTTGAGCTATGCCGGTTACTTTGCATTTTTGTCGGATGACTTCGTTGCGGATTTTATCTTTAAAGGAGAATAATAACGTCTGCTAAATTTAACACTCAATAATTATCTTGGATAATGTTGTGTCATAATGTATTTTACTGTTGAGAATAGTGTGATAAATAACTCATCATAATGTTTATGATCATTGCGGATTCAATGGTAAAGTGAAGAAACTTTGGTAACAAAGCGGCATGATCACATCAAAGGTTTCGAAAATGATTAATGAGTGACAAAAGTGCGATACACGGGTCAAGTGACAGTAATTTGTCTCTGCCGCAATATCATTTGTTACTTCTCTATGGCATAAAACATGATGATGAATAAATCGTTTGTAGGGGGCATAAGAATACAATCATGTCGAAATCAAAAATTTTAATATCGAATGTTTCGTTTAATTTTTATCTTTCAATCGAGTATTTGAAAATCGAACCAATTAATATTTTAATTTGAGAACGCAGTTCAATAAATAAAGCAAAATGGCGATCATTACAGATATATACTGCCCTGTTGTAATTAAACGGTTAGCTCAACAATTACTAGAGCAATCAAGTGCTGCATGGACTTGAATGAAGATTAATGTGTGCTTTCTAGTAACCATTTGAGCAAAAGCTGCCGGATGTATGCGTTTTACAATGATATTATTGAGTATTTTTATATTTAGGTAGAGATAGTAGCGCTTCGCTTCGTAAAGCACTTGACCGCTTCAGCTTTTGTCATCATTATGACGGTCGATGTATGTTTTTAATCATGAACTTCTATCACTCAAATCATTGGTTACCTACTTACTACAAGATAATTTCTTCCTGGCATACAGACGTGTCTGATTTTACGCTGTATTTTGTTGGAACTCTTAAGGACTCGTTTATATTATTATTTAGAAGACGATGTACTACAATTTGTGTCATAATTTAATCATTGAACACTCCAGATCGGGTGAAAACCTTATCATAATGTACGCAGGTGTAACAGTAGGTATGTTTTATTCGGCTGTTTTTAATAGCTGTAGTAGTACTTGAACACATATTACTTACCTCTATTACTAACCTCACTTCTTGTCTGGGGGTGCTCTCTAATGACTTGCGCACGCGCTTGCTTTGACTCAATGAAGTTCCGGGGAATCAGATGTTGTAAACGTTGAAGAGAATGACGATTCGAAAAATATTCGTACTAGATGTTGGGGAAACAATCCAATCCAATTCCGGTAAAAGTTTAATTATTTAATTACGATCGTTTTTAAGGCATCTGTGACTTTTACAAACCGCAATTTGGTATATTTAATGCAAATCAAAGATCGTGCCGATAATTGAATAACTTTCAATCGGATATAATTTCATATAAACATTCAAAGTTAGCTTCTGGCCCACTCAATATTTGCATTGAAATTGAAAGTGACATGTGATTTTAACTTATTAACGTGACAAGCAATGTTTTAAAACTTATTATTTTATGTAACGTCTTTAATTATGTTGCATTCAACGAATAATGTAACTTGTGTACAATTAATTTTATGAACGTACATAACCGCTACAAGTAACTATTAATTAGTTTTTTTAATGCTATTTAAATAGGCATGTGTATGACCACATACTCACAGTGGAAAGTGATGACGTGGCCGAAGGTGGTAAGCCTTCAAGGCTTTGTCAAGTATGCTTAAAGTGAAAAGAAAAGTGTTTGGCGACATATTTTCAACGTGAGGGTCATATCCAACCAGGCAGGTTCTACAATGTGCCACCGTGCTATGGTTTCCTCACGATGTTTTCGAGTATGGAAAACTCATGTTCATTATAGGTACGTACCACTAACGAATAATTCGAGAGTTACTAGATACCAGTGTTTTATTTGTCTTTATTGACACTACCCTGATATCTGGTCGTCTCTATCTATCGTTAGTGGAAAACGATTTGAAGGTAATCTGCAGCGATTCATTGAATTAGTGTGTCGTGGAGCTGCTTAGCTCCGTTGATTGTTCGGTATAGATTGGCGAATTGCCTTTTGCCATTTCTGTGCTGAACATTAAATGTATGTCTAGTTAACTTCATCTTCAGTTGTAGACAGTTAGTCAAGTAAGTATCCATCTTGACGATGTCAATATGTCCTCAATGTAACAGACAAGGAGGTATGGAGAATAAACAGCTAAGTTGAAGGTGACAGACAAGCAACGGGGAAGCAATTGGCACAGGCCTGTGAAGCGAAGAAGACTGTTACTGTTACCTTTTCAGAGTAATCTAATTTATTTATCTAAACTTAATATATGTGTCCTTGAACGTTTCCACTGGATAGGGTTGAAATTTTATGACAATTTTTATTTTTTTTATGAAATTTCAACCCTATCCGGGTTGAAATTTTATGACGGCAATCAAAACAATTTAAATCGTATCTTCTGTCTCTAACGTATGATTATTTTCAATTCCGTGGCTCTACGAATAAGATTATAATCAGGGCGAGAGATCAAGGCATTCCTTTACGTAAAAAATATATAGTTTTTTGTCCAACTATCGTCGGCAGGATTCGTCTTGCATTACAAGTGTTATTCCGTCATTATTGCTCCTACAGGATGTTCTTTAAGGTGCCCTTCTTTTGTTGTCATTATTTTTCTATTTGTGACAGCAAGAGTGATTTTAATGAAGTTCTATGTTAAATAAATGAAATTGCTTGCCTTAATGAGTCACTTCAATTTGCACGCTATACGTCCTCCTACTTAGAAATTCAACTTTTAAAAAAAGAACATATATTTTATTTATAATTTTTATTTGTGTCTTATTATTAGTTGCTGTGATTGGCCGTTTGGTTTTGCTGTACGTGTACATGTCTCTATTTGAAACATTTCGGCATATCTTTTTCTTTTTAATTTCAATTTAGGATATCCAAGTACAGTTATTACGTATGGCCTGAAGACGGAAAGGTTAAGTGTGGCCCCTTTCACTTATATCTAGATGACCATCTTAATTGATTTGCTTCAATGAAAGCTGTAATTGCGTTTTGTGTGTGGGATGTTTTAGTATTTGCATAAAACCTTGACTTTCTTTTGAGGCACATTTTAATACATACCTGTGTACGTTATAATTATTAGTTTAATTATTACAGCCTACTAGGCTATAGCAAAAAAATACAATACCAATTATAACCTCGCCCTTATTCATAAAGAGCTATTTAACTAATATATTAAATAGTCAGGTAAATATCACATTGTTTGATAATGCCAGTAAGTATATTTACGTGACCACTTAATCAGTATATTAGTTAAATAGCTCTTTATTAGTAAGGCCTCCTGTCTTTAATCTGTATAAATCACAAACAACATCTTCAAAAACTAACAACTTAAAAAGAAGATCTTTTTTCGTAACACCTGTATAAACAACGGGAGTATCCTGCCGTGATATGCTTTGCTTTTGATCCACAGATAATTACAGCATTGTGGACGGTTGTAGCTTCGGCTATGGTCGTGTAAAGTCGTGTTGTGATTCGTTACGATCCACAGGTTCAAGAGCGACTGAGGTGTAGTAGGTCAAGTGTATTTCTGTAGTCGAATCCCGCATTGCTTTAAGAGGTTTGATTTGTTTATTAAATTCAGGACGTGGGAGATCTTTAAAAAGTTTTTTAAATTCTTATTTGCCGTTAACTTCTTATATCGCAGTTTTTTGTTGGGTATTAAGTAAATTAGTCTTTCATCAGCGATGTAACTTTTATGATCTCCCGGTGATATCCATGCATCAACCATAATAGTCACAGTAAATATCCAATTTTTATTATCATGCATTTTAGTTTATTTCTTATAGCTCTTTTTTACCAGGCTTGTATGACCATAATGCCACCATGGTATATGATGATATGGTTCACAAAGCCTAGAAAGGAGCAGAGGATCTACTTCAAAAAATAATACACGATACTCCGGTCATCGATGTGGCCTGCAATTCTATTGGTTAATGTTTTGACATCGATTATTATTGGACTTTCGTGTATAATTTTTGGGAGAAGGCCCTCTGGCTCTCACGTGCAGCTGTCGGAACACATTTGGAGCTTCGAGACAGATTCTCTATTTAACAATGTAATTTATATGTTAGTAACATTACACAGTTGCACACCAAATAAGTTGTGTGTACGCAGGCGTTTCGCGGGCGCATACGAATTGTGTTTTTATCTCCCAAAGTCAACGCTGTGCTTCTACAACAACGGGAACTGGTTTTATTTTCTTTGGTCACATGGTCATTAGATTCCAGTTACACTATAAAACTAAAAAGGCGTGATATTAATATAAATTCTTGTTTTTTATATTTTTTCATTATTTTTACATTAACTAACTTAGAGATGTAGTTTTTTTCTCAGAACAAATTGGCTATAATAATTAGGAAGGTACATGACAATATTAAGTTAGATTAATGGAACTTAGCTCATGTTGTTCTTTAATAAGTTATTACGGGACGTCTCAGCTTATTTATTACTTTATTACTTTTATAATTGATTAGAATTTCACTTTAATAATACGGTAGTGATTGCTTATTATATCATGTTATTAAAATCCCTTTCTCCAATATCCGTTGTACTTTATTTTATATGACCTTTTGGTAAACGTTTTTCAATATTTAAGACTATAGCTAATCGCCCGCATGGCTATTTATATCTCATCAAAATGTGACTTGAGTGTTATTTACATGACAACTTAGACAGTGTTCTAGTTAAATTTCGCTATAAGCTATTGCGCCCCAGGTCGTTGGGTTCGATTCCAATACAGGACATGTATGGACATGTATGGGCTGATATGGTATTGATACAAAGCCTACAATCTTCCCAACAGTTTTCCGTACTAATATAATAAAGCTGAACAGTTCTTTTATTGTTTATTTAAACGCGCTTATCTCTGGAACCAGTCAGGTTCGAGAAATTCTTTCACTAATAGGGATTTACATTATCCAGGAGTGTTATAGGCTACTTTTTATCCTGGCAACGCGGGTGGAACCGCGGGGGACAGCTAGTATAATATAGTTTACTCTGAGCTAAGAGAATCTTCATGGAACCTCCTATAGGTAAATGACAACCGCATAAAATTCCGTACAGTACCTACTCATAATACTATAAGCACTAACGAACAGACTATGTTTTTATTATATGTAAAGATTATTTTCTTTCGGAGTAATGTCTCATTAACATTTATTTATGTGTAACATCAAATGAAAGTAACTACATTATTTAACGATCAGATAACCCTTAAGTATTCGTATAATATTATGCGGTATTGTGGGATGAAAGTCAAGAGCGGAAGCGATAACGATCGCGGAGAGCGGTTATGTAGTTTAAAAGAGAGATTTTTAGCACCGATGGTTTATTAATGCCCATACCATGGGATTGCTGTGATATTGCAATCGATACTAGCTAGCTACTACGCTGAACTTTGTGTATGAGATTTCAAGGAGCGCCACTAGTGGACCGTTTTGGAATCACCATATTTTATACAAAATGTTTTCATAAATTCATCTCAAATGCGTTAATTTTGATGATGATATTTCCAATGTCCAACTCATTGTTCCGTAGGTTCAGGAAAAATCTAGGAGACGTCAGTTGTCGCACGTCCATATGGCTTGTTAAGGCGCTGTCCAACCACAAGCGCTCGAGCAGAACTCAGCGGGACTCGCCACCCGCCCGCGAGTCGACGCATGTGTAGTTATTTTGCACAAATCCAAAATAAAATTAAAGTAAAGGAATATAAAAATAAATTAAAATCTTGCGATAGATCATATTACCTATGACTTTTCATCAAATCAGCCTATGGATGTCCAATGCTGAGCATAGGCTTCCCCCATTCACTTCCACTTCGAACGGTTTTGGGCCACTTGCATCAAGCGGTGCCCAGCGACTCTGATCAGATCGTCGGTCCACCTGGTGGGAGGGCGTCCCGCTCGGCGCTTTCCAGTACCTACGTGGTCGCCACTCGAGAACCTTTCTTCTTATAACATTATTGTCGTGTATTTTTCTTCTGAAAATAATGTTTAATATAACAATAAAACGCGATAAAAGCAAAAAAAGAGCATTAGCGATTTTTTCTATCGAGCAAAATTATTTAAATCGTGTTTTGGAGCTCGCTGGAACTTAGGAAATATTGTCAACTGTCATATATATTTTTTCCAAAGTAAAATATATCATTTACTTTGCATAAAACCGAATCAATGAAACGCATTTTGGCTAATCTATGAACCCACAGCGCCTTAATCCATAGCTTTAAGTGAGCTACGCTTCATATTCTACGTGTTTAGGGTTCCGAACCAAAAAGGTTATGGTGTCACTCCGCCCGTCAAATAATGCTTACCTAATCTTGGGCGGGATTTTATGAAATTATAAAACTCGCTATTCGTTCCTAATTCACACCACACCGCAAACCAAAGGCAGCAACTCTCGAATGAAAAAAAAGTCTTTATAAAATCACCTACCATTGTCCACAAGTCATGGGAAGTACACAGTTATCAGCACATGATACATACTGTTTTGATAGACCGCACACTTTCTAAGATAAATATCAGTAAAGAACATGCGAATTTAATTGGGTACAGATATGATGAGTGACAGTATAAAAGCTATTGTGTTTTGTTTAGCATTTGGGTTGCTTTTTGGATGAAAGATAACAATTCAACTTGTAATGCAAACTCGTTTTAATGTAGAGTCTGTTTTAAGTCTGCACTACTTGATACTTGCCTATATATTACTTCTGTCATAAAAACAATCAGATGTTGACCAGCTGACCTAAGATAAACTTTTTTTACTTACAAGACTACAAAACTTTTTGACAAGAGAAGCAAATTAAAATCATTGCTATTCCGTAATAAACTAATGATTTATACTCGTAAACTTTTAATGACAGTAGAAAACTACCGTATCTTCTTACTCAAATAAGATTGATTACCGAAATTTTATAGTTTATAACCGAAACATTGGTTCGTTTTGTTAATCCATCTCGGAACTCATGCGCAGCTTCTTCGTAAATTGTTTTCACATTCATTATTTTGAAATTAATTTAGAGCGTAATCATTGGTTTATTAACTGCGAAGCGAAAGTTCGGAATTACTTTTTCATATTGTTTATTTGAAGTTCGCACGATGTAGTTGATAAATATATGTATCATACTTCCTCTCGGTGTAAACCATAGATTAAGTATATTAATAGAGTGATAGCATTAACAACATTAACTTGTGCGAAGCGTGAGCAGTTTGGAATATAGAATAGATGCGTTCATAGAAGTACACAAATTGATTGAATGCCAGAAAAAAAAACGATATTCCTTGTCATTTGTTCTCTGTATATTTATGCCCGGTTTCAATAATTTACGGACCATTATCGGTTAAGATTTATTAAAATTAAGACTCTAATATATTTACTAATAATGAAGCAAAGACCTCAAAGCTTTGCATAGCAGACCCTCCACAGGCTAAGTAGCTATCATAGGTAAAATTAGCTTACGAAATAATCTATATGCCCAGTTTGGCAATAAAAAATCTACCATTGGTAAGCAAAACGATTCGTGTTTGTTTATTGAAACCATATTTATTGGCATTAGTCGAACGCGAATTTTGTTTCAAGGCAGTGTTGCACATACCCGAGCTCACGGCACATATTCTAGTAACTACAGTATCTCTATTAATATTCTATCTCTATGGCGTAAAGTCATTTATCATCCGCCCGTCAGATGTTCATCTTAACTTTTACTCTTCGCGTAAGTAAATTAAAAGATTTCATTGGGTGATTCGTTTTATTTTACTTTAATATGTTATTGATGTGATGATCCTACCTATGTGAGTTCCGGTCCAGGTGAAGTTTGGGTAAGGGTTCCGTAAGCATTCATATGTGCTTTTGTATACCACGAAGGGTGTAAGGGCCATCTGCGGCTATCTATAGGTAATTCATAAAAATGGCCCGCCCATAAAGTACGGTGACGAAGCCTAAGATGGAGCACGCTTACCCAGAAGAAACCTATTCACTCTGGCCTTGAATGTCCCTAGATTGTAAGAGTCAGTCAGGGTTTTTTTGGTATGTCGACAACGTACGGGTGAAAATTTTCCCGGCGTCTTGTGTGGATTTCTCTAAAAGAAGTACCTAGTTATATTCTTCCTAACGGCAAAAATGGTGAGCTTATTTTGCAATTACTTATAAGTGGTTAAGTAGTACCTATACGTAAAATATTCGGTGTAACTAGGCAAATCCTCACATATATTACAAACTGGCTGTTCCCCGCGTTCCCTGGATAAAAAGAAACTTATAATACTGGGGCACAGAATAAATAATAGTTCTTACGTAACTGGGGTAATGAAGCTTCCTATTTGTGAAATATTTTTTCGAATTCGACTGGTAGTTCCAAGATGAACGCGTTTATACAATCAAACAAAAAAACATCCGCTTTATTATATTATTATAGTACCTACCTATAGTATAGATGTGAATGTTAGCAGTGGCGTAGCTTGCCCTAGACGGGGCCTGTATCAAATTTTTTTGGGGGCCCTCTTTCTACGTTACTGCGGTTAAGCCCAAATGGAATTCTCTAATACTCTAATACCGGTTCGGAAGGTTGCATTTGCTGAGAAGAGCCGGCAATAAACTGAGCAATTACTCTTTTCAAAACAGGCTTAGATTCATTACATAATATTTACATTCTAATCACACTGAAAACAATTGCGTGCCCCGGCGCGGCGGCAAAATTACAAAGTAGACTGAATAAATATTTAATAAGTAAATAAATAGCAAACTTAAGCAGACCAGCCCCCACAAGCAGCACCGGGGCCCCTGTAGCCCGGGGACCCTGTATCTTCGATACGGCTGATATGGCGGTAGCTAGGTGGCAGCCTCCTGACGTTAGCCTGTCTGTTTATGAGCTAGACCACCTACCATATACTAAATATACAACACTTTTAACATAAATAAAAACTACAAATGTTCGCATTATAGGCCCTGTACCCTCATGTAAGATCGTGGATTTTATGAACTATATGCTGAGAAGTTACGGATTTACAGCTTTCAATCGATATCAACAGTTTCCAAGAAACAATGCGGCAGGCAGTCGAGTACTCTGAGGCGTCGTGTCTCAACGATTTGTCGTGTAAATCCGCAAATTGGTGTGAAAAAGGGAAAATTGCTGCTTTCCATTGCACGGTGGATTGCCGCCCTTGGTGACGTTTCGAACGGAGCAAGTTGATTTGTTTCGGTGAAAGTTACTAGAAGCTTACTCGTGATAGAATAAGACATGATTTATGTAGGAGATCTATCAATTCTAGGGTTACCAACAGGGTGTGTTCCAGGGCGTGAATAAGGTCGCCAGAACTCATTGCTAGCTTCCATAGGGCGACGGTAACCGCTGCAAGCGGTCCGTATGCTTGTATGCCAACTTATGGCCGATCCCAATAATTTACGGACCGTTATTGGTTAAAATTAATATTCTTGTATCTTTACCAATATTGAAGTAAAGACCTCATAGCTTTGTACTGTTCCATATGGAAGTAGCTATCACAGGTAAAATTAGTTTACGAATCAATTTATTGCCCAGTTTGGCAATATAAAAATGGTACTAAATAATAGTCCTTCGGGTTGTAGATATGTCCTCAAGCACCTAGCGGTTTGTTTTTCTGCAGCGGTATTAGTAAATACTGGAAAACATTGACATTTCCCTATGGAACTAGGTATACGACAGAAAGAAATTTTAGTAATTATTATTTTCTTAATAACTTTTATTACCTATGCACCTATCACCACGTAAACATGTCTGAACATTAAAATAGAAAGGTTAACTCAATACATTCGTTACATAATTTTACTTATATGTTAGGCACTATTAATTTTTATCACAAAGTAAATTGCTTACTATATATTTGCCGGAGGCTTCTAAGCAAATTGTGCTTGATGAATGGTCTATTACTATATTTAATATTAAACATAGATAGATAATTATCCAAATGTTTAGAAATCTGTACTGTTCCGGATACAAACATATCTAACCATTATTCCACGTCTTTCGTCGCATAACATTTTCAATTTTGATTATTTGTGTACAGTAGTACCCAACTGTTATCGCTTACCGATGTACCTGCGCAGAAGATACATTTTCAAAGCGCGGGAAATGCTATTGTTCGGCAGCTTCCGCCATGTGTGCGGAGGGGCGTGTCTTGCGAGTGAGACGGAACTGACAGCTGCAGTGTATTATTAACCTTATAGTAGTGATCTAAAATTGATTGTAAGCTGTAAGCATTCTTTCGTTAATCTTCGGGCCATACTTTCTTTTCTATGCGAACGAAGATTCACGACGCGCCTTATCAGTTGGGTACTACTGTACACCATACAAATATCTAGAGCTAATTACAATTAAAAACTTATTTAAAAAGGTTGTCTTTTTGTTACAGGACCGGCCGGAAAATTCCGTCGTCGAGCGCAAAACGACGGACGGAAGAAAGCTAAACAAAATGTAACCACCGACTCCCCGACCAAACCATGCAACCAACAAACTCATGAGTCTTACCCCAAGATAACATGATCATACATTATTTATTGTACTTATTAATTATTAAATAACGAATCTAGTCGCCATAGCACTATTTAAACGAAGCAATTTAGACTTTAGACAATAAGGAAATAAAGTTGATCAACAAGTACAAACATATATTTGATGAGAGAGTACAAACGACTCGCGGGGACGCTAATGTTGATTTAACAATAAATTGATTTGATTAGAAGTTCCCTAAGAAACAAGCGAAATGTCTACAAGTGAGTATACATTTATATTTTCTATCAAACCTGAAAATAATTAAATAAAAGAAAATTGCCTTACTGAGTCGGTTCGTCCCAGTCAAGATTGATATCCGAACCGGTGGTTTCATCCTTTGATCTTCATAAGAGCCCTCATCTCTTAGGGCCTAAAATAAATACATAGATAACAAGCGGGAGGTCCGTCTGAGGCTAATAACCAGTTTCAGGGGGATTTTCAATGAAATTCCTTTACAAAGGCTAGACGCCAACAGATGCTGATTTATTTAACTGAATACATGTATTTTTTCAGGTTTTGAGCACTCGGCGATGAAAAGCAGCTTTTCGCTGTCGTCGCTCCGCAGTGCGCCCGCGCCGGCTGGCGGCCGCTGTGACCAGCTCGAGAGGCCGTACCATAGCCTCACTAAGAAGAGGTCAGTACAGTATCCTTCTTCGCATTATTTACATCTGCCACATCAACAACATGAAACGATGGATTTGATATATATCTGTGATTTGATAGAATTAAAAGATAATTATTATCGAGTAAATTAAAAATGTTGGCCCGTTGGCCGCCCGCATTCACGAAGCCTGCTGGATTATTTGAAGAATTATATTTCTTCCGCCTTTTTGTATCCTAATCGGTTTCATAATTTTCATACTATTAAAAATGTTAATAATTATTTTTCTAATGCTGAGGGAACTTTGTTGCTTCTTGTGTCATATTGAGGCTGTGCTTCCTCACCAGCAGCATATGAATGATTGTGAATAATTTTTCACACTTACCTACATACACAAACACCACCACACACAAACACTCATATTTATTTTTACTACCTTTTCCCTTAAAGTAAAAAAAAAAAATTGTATGTCTGTTTAAAGTTTGTTTGGAAATTAATATTTATATTATGTAACGGAGGACAGCGTTGGTGTCTGCGACACAGTTTTTTTACTTCTGTAGATACCATCCTTTTTTGAATTGTACCTTAAACTGTTCCTTAATAAGTATTTGATTTGATTGTTCCGGTAGGAAGGAGCCATGCCGCGAGGCGTGGCGGCGCAGCTGGGGCTCGGCGGCGAGCGGCGGCAGCGCGGGCGACGACCTGTGGCCGCTGCTGCAGCACCACTACGACTACATCATGGACAACCAGATCATCGACTCCTGCAAGGTAATCCACTATGGGGCTCCTTCGTATCTTATTCTTAACTTTTTTTTTTTTTCGTGGGAAATCCGCATAGGATACCCGACCGCCTCGGGGGTAGCGGCCAGGTTATGCCGGACTTGTACCGGCTAAAACCCAACGGTGATCGCCATCTGCGCTGTAGAGAGGAGGGCGGGCTCTCGTGTTGAACGCGTACCTGCTCACCCCGTCAAGCGCGGCGCTCAGATAGCTCGTCCCGGGGGAAGTCTGACACCTCCCCCCAGCACCCTCGCTGTGATATCGCACGACGAGTCGTGACCACATCGACCCATCGTCCTCCTCGGGGTCGCTTCTGGGCGCACAGAGCCCCCGCTCTGATTGCCCACGACCCTAAAGGCCCCGTTTAGTCGTCTTTTACGACAGGCAGGGGCATCTTATTCTTACCTACTCGAATCAGGCAAATTGTAGTCACTTATCATTAGTCACTTTAAAAAAAAGGCAGAGCGTATAGTATTTTCGCTAAAAGAGCAGCAGGGATGCAAACATCGCATCGTAACTGAATTGAATTTGAATTTTGAAAATTGAATTGAATTGAATTGAATTGTAACGAAAAACATACTTATTCGATAACTCGATGTTTATAAAAAACGATAGATAGAGTTTGCGTCCCTAAAAGCAGCTTTTAATGCGATTACATCTCAGTGGTAGTGACGTCGGATGCCGAGAAGGTCCCGGGTTGGAATCCTACAATAAGCTTGAGCTTAACGACGCCAGATATCATAGGGGTGAGGGGAAAGACCGTATTCTTGTATGCTACCGTAGAGTAGTACAATAAAAGTTTACTTAGGTATGCGGGATTAGAGCAGACAGTTGATGATCTTTAAGAAACGGGGCAGGACTTTGATGGAATGCATTACAGTACGATATTAATACCATAGATCTGAAATTTCATCATCATCATCAGCCTATAATGTCCCACTGCTGAGCACAGGCCCCTTTTTACCAATTAGTGTGAAAGGGAATGGGCACGCGTGCCCACTGCGGCGAGGTGTAGGTAGGCTAGTGGTCAACCTACTGTTGGAGTTTTCAAGCCCTAGGAGGTCTCCAACTAGCTTAACGACTATCACAATTAAGTGATAACCGGGACCAACGGCTTTACGTGCCTTCCCAAGCACGGAAACGCTCGATTTGAAATACCAGTAGGCGGTCACCCATCCAGGTCCTAACCACGACGGTGTTAGCTTAACTTTGCCGATCGATTAAGTACGGCTAATCTTGCTACACCACGAGCGCTTCAACTAATAATCTAATATTCAACTTTTATTAATTCTAACCAACTATCTTTCCAGGAAGCAAACGGCGAGTTGCTACTACACAACTCATCAGCTATGCACTGCGGTCCGTTCCTCCTGAACCCAACGTCAGGCTTCAACCGGCAGTGGTCGCTGAGTCAGCTGATCTCGGAGTTCACTGAACTCTGCCAGTGGCTCACACATGTGCAGGAGGAGATATACTCTAGTCCCGAGAATTTGTCCAGTAGGAAGTTGAGGATGGTACGTTCTAGTAACGTCTTTGCTTTTCAATAAGGTTGCAGTCTTGGACGAAGCTTATATTATAACTAGCTTCTGCTCGCGGCTTCGCCCGCGTTGCCTACACGAAACAAATAGCATATTTTTCTACAACAATAAAA
This sequence comes from Achlya flavicornis, assembly GCA_947623365.1. Classification (NCBI taxonomy): domain Eukaryota; kingdom Metazoa; phylum Arthropoda; class Insecta; order Lepidoptera; family Drepanidae; genus Achlya; species Achlya flavicornis. The sequence goes on from OX392488.1 coordinate 8,366,950, forward strand.
CAAAACAAAATAACTTATCCCGCTTCGAGGGTGTAATTATTAAAAACGCTGAGACACGTATAAATTAATTTTCAATCTTCAGCCTCATCACAAAATTTGAAGATCCTAATTTCGAAACAAACGGACTTTCATACAAACTTTCATCCCCTATTAGGGTGGAATTTCGGAAAACCTTTCTTAGTGGATTACATTTAATTTTGCGAGTATATTTTACCATTTAACTAATGAGGAGTTCCATAGTGAGAAGACGCGTACGTGAGTCTTCCGCATCAGGGCATAGTTTACAAAAATATGTATTGGCTTCGTTACTGAAAGATCTTGCTAGTATTATAAATAAACAACCTTTTATCCTGGAACCATATAAGATCCCTTGGAAGCTTGTAAAACGTGGGCGTAATCTTTATTTTGATAAAGGCTTGTATGAAATAACCTTGTTATATTACCTTACAGAGCCGTATGACGGAGTTGGTGTCTGTGGAGCCACGTCGCCTCAAGTTCATAGAGCAAGCCAATGCTATACTCGAACGTATACCTGAAGCTTGCGCAGAGGTATGAACTCACCATTAAGTTACATACAACTACACTTTAGGCCGTGGGGGAGGTAATGAATCGAACTTGTCAGAACTTAATAAATGCTTAGTGATAATTTTTCAACATATTGTGGCCTATCATGTAGTACAGTCAGCGTCAAAAGTAGATGATCAATTTACTAAAGCTCATTATAAGATTCTAATCCAGAAAATATCGCAACGGTGTCGGGCATCTGACGTCGAATATGATATCTAAATATTATTGATTAAAACGGCGAATATTATTCCCCGAATATATGTCCCCCGCGGTTTCATTCGCGTTCCCGGGATAAAAATAGCCTATTATACTCGGGTATATTTTAGCTTCCTGTTAGTGAAAGAATTTATCAAATCTGACTGGTAGGTTAGTTTCAGAGATTAGAAATGTCTTCCGCTTTATTATATTAGTATAGATTTGTGAATAGGAATATAGGACAAAATCTAAGAAGATGTTTATAATAATAATAATTGTTATTCGAAGGTGACCTGGCGAATGGACCACCTGAAAGTTAAGTGGGATGGTCTCCGACTACTGCTCAGTCCTGAACAGCTTCAACGTGACGGAGACTGTACTGATATCGTCGGTTAGTACTTATTTATAATTCGACTATTATTAGTGATTTTAGATTTGTTTAGATATACAAAAAAAAAAAACTTCTGCAATGAGCTCACGTGAAATTATTTTAAAACAGCGCCATCTCTCGGTAGTCCTATAAAACTTTTATATATTTTGTATTTTTATGTATTCACTCCTCAACCGGTTTCTTTGTACAAAACATAGATAGCGCTGGTACACTCTAAAAAGTTTTTATTGTTTCTCGCACCTTGGCGTGGTGGTCGTGTCGTATTCATGATGCCTGCCTCGCCAAGCGAGCAGTATCCAACCATTTTGTATACATACTTTTTTAAATAATTATTTCCACTCGTAGATACGGCTCATGAACTGCGATGCCTGCGTCGATGGCTGCACTGCATGGAGGGTCGCCTCCCGCCGCCCTCGCTGGCTGCGGCGCGGGCAGCGCCCTACCACGAGCTCAGGCGAAAACTGCGCGAACATGAGGTCAGTTTAGTATTGTAACATCATCGTATTCAGACTCGGGATGTCTTCAGCTGAATATAGGGCTCTTATTAATACCCACTTATAAAGATACCTTGTGCGAAGCGTGAACAGTTTCCATATAGAAGCATTCACAGATATATCGTACACTAGTTGATTTACAGACCGACAAAATGTCGATATGTATTCCTTGTCATTAGTTCTCGGTAAAAGTGTCGATAAAAAACGAGAACTTGGCATTTAACTATTTGTATTTCAGTCGTACAAACTATGTACGCGCACTTAGTTTTTCATGTCGGGCATTTAGCCCGTACCCATGCTCACAGCACGTACTCTTGTACAGTTGCTCTACTCATATTCTAACTCCATGGTCGCTCGTATAAATTGCAGCAACGAGCAGTCTTGGAACGCCTTGCATCCAACGTTGCATGTTCCTTACAACCGAACGATTGAGTTGAAAGTGCAAAGTATAGAGTCACCTAGAGGAATGTGCTTGTGCTTCTGATATGAATATGAAGCCATCACTCAATGTTGATATACTTAATCTAGGAAAAAAGGGAAGCGTTTGTTTGAACCTGGATGAATCAAATACTTGAAGTTTCGCCTGTAATCGAAGTGATGACCTCACTGCCATTATTTATTCGACTTATCCAGCAAAAGCGAGCTTGCAAACCTATTCTTACTAACAAAGTCTATTCCTATTTTTAAACACAAAGGTTACTTAGGAAATTTATTTTAGACATTTTATGGCAAATCATCAATTCTTTTCATTCATAACTTCCATCTGCACATTCAAAGAACGATACAAAGCCCATACTAATTTGAACCTACCTGCCTATGTATTTTTGTATTTTATCGAACGCGCCGCTGGTCCTCGTGATGTTCTAATGATCGTTATAAATCAGCGAGCGCTGGAGCGATACCCTTAATTAGCTTTAGCGGTTTGTGCGCGTGAGTTCCTAGTGTGGAACATTGTTTGCTACTACTTGTGGCTGAATTTATGACTTAAAAGATCATGGCGAGTGGGTCTAACGAGTAGTGCGAGATCTATAATATATCTCTAATATCTATAGGATAATAAATAATATCTATAGGATGTCTATCCCGTATAACGATTACATAATAGAGTATAATTTTTTTACGTCTTTGAATTTAATGATGACAAACGATTTTTTTCTCTGAATCCACTGGATAGAATTTGACTGGACTTTCATTGGCAGGTATCGGATGTATCAGAGAGCTATTATCTAACTAAGCTAGTTTTTATCCCGGGAATGCGCATGAAACCGCGGGTGACAGATAGTAACTAAATAATGATCCAGTATCATACGATACCCATCATGAAGCAAGATTAGATCCAAAACGATCACGACTCGTCAATAAAAAATATATGTTCGGTGACTAAATCATTGTAACTGAGAGGTCATCTACTGATCACTGTCGGGTCACTGATCAAATAGCTATCCTATAGATATCACAAAATCATATGATACTTATTTACTAGGGATGTGCCTCTTTTATTTGCTATTGGTGCTGATTCTGTTGTTTACAACTAAACTAATTTAGTCTCATTCTTAAAAAGAACATAAGAAAAGGATGTAAGGTATTTAGTCCAATGCTTGTTTTCAATATTAAAGTCGCCTACGTCTAAATTCCCGCAAATGAAGACGGCAAAGACTAATTTGACAGCTTTGAATATGTTCTATCCTTTTTCAATAATGTTTGTAAGAAAGAGATGTGGTGTGACGTGTGACTAAAATTAGATTAGTGCGATTTACGACAGAATCGGCACCATTTTTGATAATCTGCAAATGCGCATGTTTTTATTCGACAGCTGGACGGGTTTCTATTAAATATAGCGTAAGTACATTGGAATAAATAGAACAGGATATTTTGTATCTCTATAAAGCATTAGATCCATCGGTGTAAAGGTGGGAGCAACAGTTACTATCCTTATTCTTTCGGCTACCGAAGTGGTTTTCTCTCTTCTAAGTACCTATGAAGAAATTGTAAAAAGTCATTTTTTTTTATTTTTTTCAATAAATACGTATGGTACTTACATAAAAATTTACTGTTATTATATTATTTGATACCTTTTTGTGATATCACTATAAATTTGTTGCATCATATCACAGATTAAGTAATAGTAGGCAATGTTTTTCTGTCTTTTTCTTTCAGGTAGTTATCGTGTTTATGCTACAATTTTAAATTTTCATACAACACGGTCAAATAAACTATCAGAAATAATACTTTATTGTTCGTGGCACTATCATGCGATCCTTTAACGGCATCCTAAAAATAAATATCCGCTTATTTGCATATATTCGGTTCTAACCCTATATAATTTACTTGATTGACTAATGGAAGACGTCTCTTTGCGGCAACTTTCTAAGAGCAGGCGCAGCTCGTAGGTCGCACGACGTCAGAATTAACCTCTGATACACAATTTGTATGACATGGCTATGTATTATCTGGAGCTATTGATCGTTGTGGTAATGGTCCAGTAACCATCCAACCGTGAAATTGTTGGTAAGTCATTTGTTTTAGATTGTACCTATACTATGTACTTTTAGATAATATCTTTTTGAAATCTATGTTGTTTTTGTCATGCTGAATAATTATTGTCATAGGACGAACTTTGAAATCATTAAAATATGTTCAGACTTTTCGTACATACAAAATTTGATTTTTAGCTTTGAAAACATTTGGGTTTCGCTAGTATATTATGAATTTAAGTGAATTTAACAGATTTATCAGAGGAAATAAGTCATATCAAAAATTTGGCTATTTTATTATATATAGGTGTTGATTCTGTCGTTTACAATTACAACTAAACTAATTTTAGTCACACTATGTATCTTTCTAATAAAGAACATAAGAAAAGGATGTAAGAAATTTAGTCCTGTGAAGTTAGTCCAATGTATATTTACCCGACTTCAGCGAAGCTGTATGAGTGAATAGGAGGGTTATGATTTTGACTGGTATAGATAGATAGATAGATAGATAACTCTTTATTGTACAAAAAGTATTTAACAAAGTATAAAAATAAAAGCTTAAAATTAAAAATTACTGTAAGTACAATAGGCGGTCTTATCGCTAAGAAGCGATCTCTTCCGACAACCTTGGGATGGAGAGGAATTTAGACACGTATGTATGTATGTGGGTATGTACTTCTAAATTAATTATCATAAATTGACAAATGAGATATCGTTGGAAGCGTCTTGATTGTCCGCTGGTTATAGGCCATATGACATCACAATTGGATATGGCGCGATGGCGCCCTCTAGAGGACAAAAAGTAATGAACTAAAAAAAAAAAAAAAATGATGCCGTGTTGGGTATCAAATGAAAGGGCTTAATGAGCACATTTCAAAAATATACACATTATTAGCTATTGCTCGCGGTTTTGCTTGCATGCACCAGATACTTGGGAATAATTTCTAAAATCACACCTCATATGTGAGCCAAACATATTGACTCTCCAAACCTACCCAAAATACATATAGTATAACACAAAAACAGTTCTACATATAAGTTATCGCGAAATGATAACCCCAAAATAATTTAAAAAAAAAATTAGTTTCAAAACTAAATCCCAACTACCTACTGAAAAATCACGCTTGGAAAAGTATGAAACAAGAAAATATTCTGATCTGAAATTGTTATGTACACACTAATCAATATTTATCGTCTATTCAATAAACGACTTACACGTAATATATTTAAATGTAAAAATACATATTCATAGTGATTTGCAGAGGATAGCCGTGGTCCTGTACAAGATTATTTATTCACAAAATTTTAACGATTCCCCATTCCCCATATTTGGTTGGAAATGTTTTTAAATTCGGAACGTTATATTTTTATGTTTAGTTTACGTGACATACGACGATAATGTTTTATGTATTGCCAGTATTGATTTGAGTCGGATATTTTTAACGGTGATAAACTTATTGATTTGCGATAAGTAGGCAAAAATGCCGGAATCTAGGTTATGCTTTGTTGGGTAATTATTAATAATTAGTCATTTATAAATGCGAAATTGTACCCATACTTGCCCATTGTATGCTTGCCCTTTAAGGAGCAGGGGATCGACTTGACTACGGGTATAGTTTACTTTGTATCTCGATAAAACGTCTGAATCCCTGTGGTAGAAGCTAGTTATGCTTTCTAGGACCATTTTATTCGTTAGTTACAGCGACTAACTACATAAAACAGTTCACACGCAGAAAAATTTATGGCGCCACGACATCCTGCATCACAAGTTTTTCCGCGATCTGCATATATACAGTTGTCCAACTTATAGGTACATTTGGACCGCGGTTCCCACGCACGAGGACCCAGCCCGGCAGAAAATCTACCCTTTCAAATGGAGGTGTCACACAACTTGCATAGCAACTCTATATTGGTGACCCCGAGGTGATTTAAACGCGTAACCATCTGATCATAACTACAAAAAATCCAATAAAGAATATGTATTAAAAGATCGCATCGATTGCATTTAAATTCATAACTTCATAGATTGAAATCGTTAAGTAGGTACTAACAACAATACTTCGCTGCCTACGTATTAACACAGTTTTACTATGCATACAGTTGCGCAACGAATGTACTTACGCAGAGAGACGGAGGGGAACTCGCGGGGTGTCGGAGCGACGCGACCGCGTCCCGCCATCGCGCTTAGATGACGGGAGCGTCCGCGGAAGGAAGACGCATTCGTGTTTATAATTAATTTTGTAGGTATTGTTCAGTGCTCAAAATCTAAATGGCGCAGCACACAAACTGTTCTGTATACGGCTGCAAATCAACGCCGAAACTAATAGGTATTTAAAATTTCATAGATTTCCCCGTGACGCGAGGTAAGTTGTTCCTATATATGTCCCAGGATTTATATACCGTTGTAGTTAAACCTATATAATTTATTCTGCGTGTACAGTCGACGAACGCAGAAGTAATTTAACATTTTAGTAGGTACCTAACCTACCTTGTATTAGTAAATAGTTAAGTGAAAGAGGTTTGAATTTGTCAAATAATGCGTTTATTATGATTAAATTGACAACTTTAATATAATTGAAAGTATTCTGATGATTTTTCTATTAGGGTTCCGTACCTCAAAAAGAACCTTTATCACATTGTTGTCCAACTGTCCTACAAATACCATACCTATCTATATGTCAAGACTAAGGGAATCAAAACCTATTGAGTACGTACCTACTGCTCGTTGACCTAGAATCATGCAATTCGGCATGAAGTAAGGTCTTATAGCACAAATGAAGAAAGCTATCCGAAAACCGTTTTTTTTTTGTGCGACCTATTGTGAGGTATGGGAAAACAGTTTTCCAATGGCAAAGTTTAGTTTGTACATACCTACCAATAAGTTTCTATTTCCCTCGGTGTGTGAGTCCGACTCGAACTTGGCTGGTTATTTTAATCAAAATCAAGAAAGTAATTAGATTAAATAACTTGCACAAGCCTTGGAAGCCTTTTTAAGATGTTTGTGAAGTATAAAGTAGTATTCCTTACGGGTGTGTAGTTAGTCACTTACCTGCATTGGACCCTTGTGATCACTATGGATTTCCCATTTGGCTTGTATAGAAGGTAGGCCTGTGCCTCGGCGGCAGTGAGGAAGTCTATAGTCTATGCTGATTGAAGTGCGAGTAGAACTAGCGCACTGAACTTTACTAAGACATTTTTCGTGTAAGTAGTGCATGGTGTGCGTGCGGCGTTGTTGTAGGAACTTGGCCTGCGCACTCCCGTGCGCTTAGATAAGTACAGTGCTACACATGTAAATGTTTATTACTCATAAATAAATGATGACATTATCATAACAATAAAATTATTTTATTTTACATTTTGTGACAACCCTTGCGTATCTGCTCGTGACAGCGTAGGTACTCACACGGACGGCGGCACGGCCCGACATTAAAGGCGTTTCCATACTGTTAGAGATTGTAATACTGTGGTATTAATAAGATCGATTGTCCATAACAAGTCTTATAATACAAGTTAAGGCGTTTGTAATAGGAGATTTGAGATATAGGCAGTCTGCGCGAGTGATTAATGAATTGATCACAATGTAAGATCGGTAGCAACTTTCGCTCCCCGGGCGTCGGCACTTGCGGTTTTAATTATTATGTGCGCATACGCAGTATGGGAGAAATTGCTGGATTAATGTATTTAATTGAGAATTTATTATTTCCTATGTACTGTAAGGGTCACGGAAGCCAAACAGGTCAGGACTGATGCGGGATATCCACAGAGGAAGCCTTTATTAAGCAATGATCATTTATGGTCTATGGATTTATATTTCCATAAACAACTCTTGATGTGAAGTTCGCTTTTGCGAAATGTAATCATATTCGTAATAATTGCAGTAAAAGTTAATCATTTCGATCCGTCTTCGTTGTTGTTATTTATAATATTCGCCAAAAGGCAGGCAATGGTCTGAGACATCAGCCTATTTTTATAGTTTTATTTTTTAAGATCTGGCTTCGGCTTTGACAAGAAATGCATTTCAATGTACCTATGCTACAGATAATATGGACTATAAAGGTGTAATGTTTTCCACCGGTAAAAAAAAAGTAGCAGCGCTTATTATTTTAAAAATGTATTCATGAGTAAATTATGCGTTCCATGATTCTAATTAGTTTACAAACAAGTCATATGGTATGTGATACGATCTGAACGCATCGTTACGGAAAGATTCGGATCAGTTCGTGTGATCTCGCCGCTGTGACGTCACGCGTGAAAGATGATCATCCGATGATTGTCAGAGAAAGCGTTTGTACATTCGCGAACGTGTGTTGATACAGATACTGTGTTACTTCCTTGATACGAGTACGTTTCCGCACAATTCAGTGGCTTACTTACGGAACAAGATCTGGGATTCGCTGGGACTCAATTGTTTAAGATTCTTTGTTCTTTATCGAGTTAAAGGCCTCTTAGAATTAAACGTAAAATCATGTTCGCAACGCGAGCATGATCAAAGAGTCAAAGCGGAACAGCACAGGTGGTCAGACATAAGAGCGTGATCTGCTATTTTTACAGGTACACCTTTCGGCACGTAACTTGGGCACGTTTTGGTTTTCAATTTTCAGTTTTTTGCTCTATTTGTCGGTTTTCAGTTTGTTCTTCTGTCTGTCTGTCTGTCCGTCCGTCTGTCACCAGGTCCGGTCAGTCTCCGTGTCTCAATCTGTCTCATGAACGGTAATAGGTAGACAGCTGAATATTTATATTGCCGCTATAACAACAAATAAAATAATAATAAAAATGAAATAATATCAAAAATTAAAGGACGCCCTTTAATTTATCATACATATACATGCCCCATACAACAAACGTCTTTTTTTTGTTTTTTTTTTCATAGCACCATGAGTTATTTAATGCTGTACAGAACCCTCCTTTTGCGAGTCCGACCTGTCGACCAATCACAAGCGTTCTTTTATAATTTTGTAATCTCTCAAGCTGTAACCGTCGAATAAACCTGTACGCAAGATCTCTCTTCTTTTTAATATATATTCGCAACACTTGTCTTTTTCCATTGTTTTATAAAATAGAATTTAAGCTCTAGACAGCAATCTTAGCACTGGAATGTTCAGCCAATATTTCTCTCTTAGCTGGCGACGACGTGACGCGCGATATGATCACGCGCTGCGCGGTGGCCGAGCGACACTGCTATGTAAACGGTATTTAAACATTAACGTCACAAAGTTGTGACAACTGTTACTGCTATGTGACTTCCTATCTTGCTATAGTCAGCTATTTGTCACTCGATTTGCTGACAGGTTGACATTATCCGGTTTTGTTTTGTTTAGGGTTAGCTATTGCTGCTGATTTTAATCACATCACTTCTTATTCTCATAAACGTTATTGAAAAAGCTTCATCGTCATTCAAGGGAAAATAGCCGTTTTAGCCACTGTTGATGCGACAAAGTTCACGTTCCAAACAATTGGACTTTGACAGGACTAAATGTCTTTTATCATTTTCTTATGCTTTCTGTTAGAAAGAGATATAGTCAGACTAAATTAGTTTACTTGTTAACAACCGTAGACTAAACCAATTGCAGGAATAAATGCACTTTTCAGCACATACATTTAAGACATTATTTTATTGACATTGAAATATTGCTTAGTGAAACCTTAGAGATATGCTGGTAATTCTAGTAGCCAGCGACTTAATAATACAAGGATTCCGTGAAAACCTTATAGAGCTGTCACATTGTAAAGAGCAGATAAATCTCGTGGTAACCCGAGCAGTATTTTAGTAGTTGCGTGCTAATCTTCCTTAGGATTTAGAAAGTACCCTGGAAAGTTGCTCTAGCACGCAGGGGCCGATAACATAATGTGGCAAAAATCTCCGACAATACCCGCCTGCGTTGCCCCAGGCTTATACTTCAAAATTGTATGCAAGCATTGACCATACCACTCAAGTCTAGACCGACGTTAAATGTAGCTCCAATAATATCATTTCGATCATTAGAAGCATTATTACTTGTAATCATGTTGGTGAATGATGTATGATTCTATGCAATTTGTAAATTGCTACGCGATCCTTTATTATGATTTCGGAGTTGCAATTTTATTGAATTGCGATAGGTGTTATTAAATAATAAATCTTGAGCGATCATGTTGCTTCCAAATTATTGCATCATGAGCATACATTGCTTTTAGTTCTTATTTTGCTGATTTCTATAACATTGGACTGATTATCCGTTTAAAATTGAAATAAGTAGGTACTCAGTTTTAATTATTGGTGAAAGTTTTTCTAACTAAATCGAAATTGAAAGTCAATGAAAACCAGTACCGATGTGAAATTCACAAGCCAACGATCTAAGTTCACCAAAGTCAATTATATTTCATTGATAATATGTAATAAGGCTTTCCTACAGCCTCGAGCTCAATTATCGCCGCTGTACCACGAATGAGCACCATCGCAGCACAACCGAGCATCGTGTAGCAACACCGAGCGTCGGTTCAAGGTGAAGGGTCACTCGGTCTAGCTACCTATCACACATAGGGCTCGCTTCACTCTCTTCGGATATTAAGATAGCGCTTCCAATTTTACTTTCACGTTAATTCAGAAGCGATTGATGTTTTTGTATTGTAAACTGTATTGTGGAATCGATGCCGAATAAGCGTTAACAATTTTACAAGTAAATTACGCCTATTGATTTGAAAAAACATAAAAATTAGGCAATGTCTTTGTATTATGAAATGAAATTACCTAATAAATATCCTGTATCAATTTTCACACGCGGATATCTCAATCCCAAATCAAGCAGAGAGTGCAAGTACTATGGAAATCTCCACTCCATCAGGGTTGTTAATATAAAATACTACTTCTCGTATTTTATATTGTAGGAATTCTAGATTCCTAGATGGAATCAACTGACTAAACCGAATTTTTGAATCATCTTCATTACCTATAGCATTTTTCATATGCCTATTGCTAAACATTTACCTCGGAGCTCGGAATTTGCTAGTAGTTATTTTATGTATATTATCTACTCAAAATGAGTTATAAACTGTCCTAGATGCACATTAACCCATTATTTTTGTCATTTTTTTGTCGAGTCATTATTCTTGTTTTCTATCTTATTCTGTTATAACGGAATATAAGTAAAATGCTCATTAGTGAGTTAAAGTGCTATAAATTACTTCTACAACGTAATTAACACTTTACTTTTGTTTGTTCATTATCGTTCCGGTTACGGATATCGCTTAACTGAGACGTCTCTACTTGTCATTTAACCTTTATCATCAATCTGAGAAAGTTCTATTTCATGTTTCAAAACTAAATCTTAAGCTTTAGTCAATATTCCAGTTAATCTTATGCTATTTGAAATAAGATCCTATTAAACGGTTTTAGGTTTCGTTTTCAATTATATCCATTAGCAAATATATCCTTGTCATTACTTTAGCAATTTCTGTATTAAAGTATTTGTTGTTATCGTTTCTTACCGTCAGTAGTTCAGTTAACGCCTTCGTTTCAGTAATTAATTACACTTTCGCAGTATTAGCACCATCAGACAGTTTAATTACATCACATTTATTATATTTATCTTTGATTATGGAATCACTTGCTATTAAAGCTTAATTGCACACTTAATTCGATTTGTTTATGTCAGCTTGACTTATTTAATTGAGAATTTTCTTTCTTGCGTTTGCAGGTGAGGGGATTACTTTATAATGGCCAACATTTTGTGATCATAACGGGAACATGTTTTGATGGTTAATAGCAATTTAGCTACTTGATATTTTAGTCACGCACGATCGATATCATACAAAATGCTAAAAACATAACTTTCCTTACACATACCTATATCTTTATTGTTCCAACATTTACAACTCGTATTTCATTGAAAGTAAAATAGGTACAATTGATATCGCGTAGCATATCGATTACTCGTGTTTTGAATTATTCAGTAGAATCGATAAAACATGCACCCCTTGTACGGTAGTCGATAATAACAAATTTAGTTTGCTAGGACACGTGGGTATAATCAGAGAGGATTAGAATAGAATGGCAAAGCCAACAGTAAATGTTGCTAAAGAACAGCTAAATAAATCAATTTCCATACTCAAAGAGTTATTGGCAGCCAATAAAATACAACCTGCACCGTTAACAAAGCAGCCTATTTATAACATTAAAAAGGAACACAGCTTTAGTATCTACAATAATCGCATAGATAAATATTGGGAGTTAAACATTATCGGCGTTGACTATAAATTTATCGAACAGTATTCAACAGTCTACAACCGCTTTCAAGCTATCTTGATCACTTATACCTACCCTATAACTCAGATGGGCAAAGGAGTATTATGTAATTGCTCCACGGGTAACAGGAAAGTTCGTGTAATAACCGGCTAAAGTTTAATTGATATATAAGTGTTGTAGTGATACAGGAATCGATATGTAAGGGTACCATTGAAATCTTATGTAAAACGATTGTTCCGTGAGCGGATCTTTGATTTATATTTATCATCTTTGGATATTTTTTGTTTATCCCATGCCTATGCTTTTGTACAAGTACCATCTTGTAATGTTGAACCTGCCTTTGAAGTAATCGGTTTCTTTCTATTTTGGTGAACTACTTTTAGTTTAGTTTCGTACTATTGAAATCAGTTTGAACACTATCGTGTAAGTACTACTACTGTACGTAGTATATTAGGTACTTCTACCTACCTAGTTATTCTAATTCCAAACGGTTCTATACAGAATAATATACTGCTGCAGTTGGCAATTTGTTCTATAAAATAACAACAAATAAGTATATTTCAAATAAAATCACTAACTTTACTACATAGAAAATACCTTGCTATATTTTGTACTTGTCGTTACTACCACTATCTCGGTTCTTTATCAGATCCAGATACAATGTTAAGAATAAGCACGATCGCTCTAAATTGAACTGATTTCAAGATTGTAGGAGCAAAATCAATAATTTCTGAACATTACTAACGCTTCGGGATAGAAACTTAGAATGCTCATTCTAAGCTGAAACCATGGGTAATACATTCATGCAGCGAAAACCGCCCATTACCGTGAACCTTGCAATTATTTTGTATTTAGTTCCTTCCCGCTCGAGCCTTAGTTTATTTTCATATTCATGCACAATTACGACCTTTTCGATATCCCTATAATTTTGTCTGCCTTTACGCACGCAAACTTGCCATTTTGCTTTTTGTTTTTAGTTTTGTTTCTAAATCATACTTATTTGGCATTGTTGAAATTTTTCAAACCTTTAAAATTATATCCTTGAAAGATCTCTTTCAATCCCTTTATGATTAAGCATTTTTTTCTTTAATTAACTGTCTTATCTGATCCCATTACTGACCTCGATCCATTATCGCGTTACAGTTTACAATACATTCTGTATCTATTATTTAAATCTACATTTGCACGACCTCAGTATTGTTGATGTAACTATGTCAACTGTAAACACTGTGTCTGTCTATCCGTTGCACAAGGTCGGACCCTTTTTCAACTTCAAATATCCGGTGTGAACCATTGTGTCTGTTTCCTGTCCCGCCTGCATTAATTTACTTTTACGACTTATTACTTATCGATTTAATGACAAGAGATTCCGGTTTGAGAATTAAAGTCACGTGACACTTCTTTGGTTTCTGATTTGATTGTCAATGATTATAATATTAGCCAGTTTTAATAGTTGCTTTCTAGTCGTGAAGTTTATCCATAATAGAACGTTATAGTCGCATAATGGTGTATTGGTTACATTACAAAATTATCACATGTTAAATAAATCTCGTTCCGCAATTTTAAGCGTGGCTCTATTATTATCCAGTTCAATTGTTATTTCAGTTGAATCATTTCCCTCATTGACACCATTAACTTTTGTACTACTACAGATCCTATCTATATTGTCATCTATTCCGTTATTTAGCATAGAATCATCAGTGGATTTGCTCATGCATATGTCACTCGGTTCCGCTTCGGTGCCGACTGCTGGCCAATTGCATACCCCGTTATAATTGATGCTGTGGAGATGTAGCACATAAATTAGACTTTGTGCATGCATTTTGTCATTAAAGTTGTTTTGAATAGGCTTAGGGCAACACAGCACTATGATTACAAAGTAATTTTACTGTTAATTTGATCTTGTATGCCACGAGTCTCTTGAGATGTCTGTTGTTTACATTTATATGCTAAATTGTGTGTAATAACAATGACGTATTCCTTATTAAACAAAATATTTCCTCGGGTACTATTTACATTTACAATATAAAAATAAATCGAACATTTTAAGGAAAATTCAAAGTCCAAAATTATACTTTAACGAGATAATGCATTTTTTTTAACCTTAATACTAATATCTAATATTTACGCAGTAACTAAACTGACTGTGGTAAGCCTAACAATTTATATTCATGCAACAAAATTTTGCTATATAGCTATATCCATGCACAGGTATATTTTGCATTCAACCTCGCAATCAGATTGTGACGCGCGATTTGTATAACTGTCGTCAGGTTCCATGCGAAAAGCTATTTTACTTTCTGCACATTACCCATTGACCTCAGCATCACTGCTTTCACCCTTATCTCATGTTTTGCTGTCATAAACACCGATTGTCACAGATACTAAAGCTTCATCGTCATGTTTAGCTATACTATTTCTTTATGTTAATCTAACGGAGACTCTTGAACTGTCGTGACTGCTTGATTGTCATTTTCAATTTGCAAGTTCTTGCATTAAGCATTAGACTTATCTAAATTGTTTAGTAACTTGATAAGCGAACCAGTTTTGCAATTGTCTCGTGTTGGGCCCTTGTCTTTATCGCGACTTTAATTACAATTTCGTGACATGATAAGATTTACGTGTTTGTTATTAATGAAATGTTTATTATTCATATAGTTTCCGTATCTTATCTCGTATCAATTTATGTTTTTCAATTTTCACATCGTGCCAGTGTATAAGCTAATTTATAAGATTAATTTGGTAATTGCTCTTAATCTTAGTAGGTATTGTATTCAGGTCTTCCGTATTGCGTTAGCCGTATTGACTTGCTGGAGCTGAGCCGTATTGGGCGCTGAGGGTTGCGACATAATTATATTTAACTACTGCAATTTTTATCGTTCTCATTGTTAAAAGACAATACTGTTTTAAATGCACATAAAAATTTATTCTTATTCTATTAGCTATTTTAAAATTGAAAAACTTTCCTGCTTAATAATGTTTTAGAATGTAACCTCTATTGAAGTTTTGGCGTGAAAAACTTGTCAAATTGATAACACGTACGTTCACTACACGAAGCGCTGCGTCGTGACAACATACCGGTGCAATGGCTATCTATCGCGCGATCGTCTCTATGTCGTGCCGGTTACCTACTATAGGTTCCAGAATAGTGCTAGTTTCGACTTTCATAACAAATAACAATATTGCTAAGAACTTTTACAAAAAAAATAATTTTATAACTCAAGAACGGGCTCACCTATCCAAACCAAATGTTTAGGCTTTGTTCGGACTCTTTAGTAGATGGTTTATGTGAAGTTTGCACAAAATCGGTCGAGCGGTTCTTCATTTATCACATTTTTTGTAACAAATGAATTGAATAAATGGCGGATCATTTTGCTAATGGGGATTTTGCTGTCAAATTTAAACTTTTTTCAGATGGGGATTGTGCTGTCAAATTGAAACTTTTCAGTGTTGACAGTACAAGCATGTTGTTATGTCATTCATTTCTGTCATTTCATTTTGGACATGCTTCGATTAAAGCTTGCAGTCGATAATATAACCTAGATACTAACTGCAGCGCCATCTGCCGGGCTGATTTGTGAATCTAATGTGATGGTTGAGATAGGGTAAGGTAGGGTAGGGTAGGGTAGGGTAGGGTGGGGTAGGGTAGCACCACGCGAACGAAGTCGCACCGGGCAGCTAGTTACTGCCTAAAATGTTAACAATTATAAAAAATTTCACTGACGCGATGAGACTTGTCCTTCTTGTTTTCCATCTTTATCAGTCTTTTGCAATTCTAGTCCATATCTAATCCATAGTAAAAGTTCTCATTACAAATCTGTTTCAGTTGAAGTGACTAGAATTTGAATGTATTTCCAAAACCTATTATTAGGGCTAGGGAAATGTGTTAATTCAACCTTTCGAAGTCGGTTCGTCTTAACGACTAACTTAAACAAACAAAGTCTTAGGATTTCCCTTTCAAACGTTGCACGAATAGTCATGCAAATGAAATTCTGTTATTCAATAATAGAAGCTTCCTTATTGTTTCTTCTCTCGTGTCGTCATGAATAAATGTGATTTCAGTGTCAACTTAGGTGGTATTTCGAATTTCTGGTATTATTCAGTTTATTTTCCTCTATGTATTTGATGATATGTATTACATTATGCTGGAAAAAATATGTTTTTACCGCATAAGGATTGTCTGCCATACGGACGTTTATTTAGATTTCTGTTTGTCTTAAGTTAGTCTTCTTCTTCTGTTATAAAAAGATGGTAATTCGTCTCAAATTGAATGTTAAAATGCTGATCACGTCAACACTTTAAAAAGTTGTAAACTACATTGTGACATTTAACATCAGTACCAAATACATTTATGTTATTTATTCTCTCCTCCATACCGAAATAACGATATATTTTTTATTTCTTTCACGTTTTTTGTACAGTAAAGCCGTTGTGTTGTGATTGTATCAACTTACTCTGTACTGTCATGTTACTTTCGAAGTGATTACGTTATTTTATGTGGATATTTTTTGTTAAATTCATTTTAATCCTGTTTTTTATCTTCATTTTATGGACTGTCACTTTTCGATGCAACTGAAGTAGCTTTTAACAACATGCCTTCAGGCAACGATTCTCTAGATCTGTTATTTTTATGGGCTGTATTTTCCCTGCCATTATGATTTACATAAGTCACTACAAGCCGAGATTTTTTTAATTTGCTAATTAACTGGTATTGTGAAATTGTCACGTAATGCTATAGAGACAGGCTTATTATTCAGATTACGCAAGAACAATGACATTATGCAGGAACGATTTTGCTTCTTATTACCGTAACGATGTTTTGATTAATTGATATAATCAGTTGCATATTCGAATGATTTTTCATAAGCTTTGAAATCGATTCTTACTGATTGTAACGATTTGAACTGAACAAGTATGTGATTGGTTATCGATAAATTACCACCATTGCTTACGAGTTTGTCTACATCGATTTGCCCTTAAACAAGAGGCGTGCTAACTAACAATACATGCATGTTAGCGGTTTCCCATGTATCGATAAACGGGAAAGTGGTTGCCCTCTTACCTCATGATTTAGCTACCAGTGTGTCGAGGAACTTTATGGTATGACCATTGTAAGAGGTTTCTCTCATGTCTGCAATTTTGCATCGACGTTTCCAATGTCTTCCTATAATTTGCGTTACAATGTTTATTTGCGATTTGAGCTGTTATTTGGTCATAAATTATAACTTTGGTTGGGTAATGTTGTTACGAACTTTTAGTAAAACTTTGTCATCTTGTCTTATATGTCGTCTTCGACTTAGGTTCCAAAGGGAGATGTCATAGTTATCACTGACTGTTGATTTCTTAATTAGGAGGAACTGTTGCTATTATTTTTGAAGTAGTTTCATTAGAACAGTAAACTTCTACATTATGAGTATCTATCAGCTTATCAGCCTCAAAAGCTTCATCTACGAAATCAGGTTATTTTGTGTCACTTCCTCAAGTCTTATCCCAGCACATATTGTGACCTATGCGAACCTCACGTGACGTTGCAGTTTTCCTATAAAAGACACCATGGATTATGTTACTTATGACAAGATGATTGGTCTGTACGTGAGTGTTATTATATTGAATACACGTGTAATATTACGTATTAATGTTGTATGAATATACACATATGTTTAGGGTTGCCAGCTGTATTCATAAAGGAGGCTAAAACCGAATACGCCGGACATTAGGGAGTGAAACCAGGACATTTGATGGAGATTTTATCAATACAACAACAAATCGCAAATTACTTACTACAAGACTGTATAAATTGGTTTGTTACGATCTTTGGCTTATTTTCTTTTTTTATCCAGATTGTGTCCGAGCCCCGCACCACACCCGCACGATGGCTTCCCCCTTAAACAAACATACGGGCCGCCTGATGGTAAGCGGTTACCGCAGCCATATGGACGCTTGCAACACACGAAGCATCGCTCCCGCGTTACCGACCATTCCCCCCTCCCCTATGAACTCTGGCGACCTTACTCACGCGCAGGAACAACATAAATTACAACTTTACACAACATTATGTTATTTGGCTGCGGTATTCTGTAAGGTGGAGGTACTTTCACCTGTCGAGCTGCTCTTTGAGCGAATAAACGCTGTGATCTACCTCTATCAACCCCTATATTAGGATAAATCCTATGTTGAATAATATTACGTATATTGAAGAAATATAATCATATCCGGTTTGTTACAATATTCCAAATTGCAATATTCTGTATATAGGATCCTTAGGCCACATTATCTTTTTCCATGGTGTGATAATGGATATACACAAAAGCTAGAACTTACCTTATGATTCAGGCTGTTTTGATTGAGTCATCGTCCATTTTTATATTTATCTCCTAACCTGTGCAGCAATTAAGGAATTTGACTATACGTTAAAAATACACGACAAAAAAAGCATGAAATTGTATTTAAATGCCGCCAGGAAGCTAGTTAGCATTAGTTATGGCGACCAGAATTCGCAGTTTTATGCTAATCTAATTTGTGTTGCTATTTTAGTTGTAGTTAGTGAGGAGAACCAGGAAACTGTTATATTACCAGTTTACTCATTATTGCTACTTAGATGCAAAAATATTGCGCCGTTTGTCACATTATAAAAGCTAACTAGGAAAATTTGTGACAATCAAACATTTTTAGTTTAGCTAAAACTTCAGATTTTCCTGATAGCTAAATATTAGTCAGACAAGATATTTCCTGACAGCTAAATATCAGCCCTCAGTAACCAGGAACAAGTCACGCCTGCCAGCTGCCTCCATCCCTCACCAATAATAATACCCTACAATTGTTAATATTACATAACAGAATCAATACAAGCACAGCAAACCAAACAGGCCTCAGCTTCAAAAGGGAGGTGTGCCCCCAGTTATCCATCACGGAACACCTCACTCCGTTCAATATGAATTATTATCGCACACGTAATTTATGGCGGCTCCTTGCGATGCCGTGTTTAAGTTTCTCTTGTCTAGATTGATGGTAATATACAGTGTACCGCCTGGCGCGATGGGCGGCCGCGAGATTTGACATGTAGGAATTGGGTGCGTTTTGGGCGGGATTTTGTATGGGTGGTAAACATTATAAAAATACTTTAGCATTACTATAAATACTAATCGTATACTTAGACATTACGAAATCATAATCGTTTGTTTGACAAAAAACTGTTATAGAGCGACGCGTAATATACTTTTAGATACGTATACATTAGGCATGGAAATTATTGCTACTTTAAAGGAATTCTCATTTGATGATATTATTATTTTTTATAGCATGATTTCACTTGCGATATATGATTTGCAATGATTTGTAACCTACGTCATCGATGCTGATCGACGGTATTTTTCACAAAATCATGTGCGAGTATCGCACGCCAGTGTCAAATTATCACTGATGCAAATTATATATACTTTCGTAGCAAAAAATTATTTTTCTATCCTGCTACATAACATGTTAAAGAAGTTAACACTTTATGTCACTTGATTTAAGGTTTATTTTTGAATACTCTTAAAAGCTAATCAATGATAAAGTTTTTTTTTTTAACTTTGTTCATGACCATGGATACAAAGTCCTTCAGTCGCATACATTTTATTTATATTCTTAAATATTCTTTATAACATGTAACAGGCTATGTCATGGACGGTAACAGATGTGACATATGAAAACAGAATCATATTCTTTATCACCTGCTACTTGTGATTTATGCCATGCCTAGTATACATACGTATTTAGTAATCTTAAAAAAAAAGAACAAAAATGGGATGGGATATTACATTTTCTAAAATTTCACCATATCTATAGAAGACCAGTGTTGTGCTGCAGCATAATGCTGGAGTCATGTCTGTCCCCCCCCTTGCTTTTTTTTTCCTGTCCTTTTATTATTCAAAATACATGAATATCTATGTTAATGCATTTAATTATATTAAATAGCAGGTTGCATCACAATTCGTACCTTAGTACAAACACTTCTCAAACACAATTTTCTTTGCTTTTTGAATCCACTTCACATGCAATTATAACCTTTATTACCTGTACAATATGTTTGATAATAGGTACCGATATCGATTTGGAAGTAATTGAATATTCATTACACGTAGTCCATTTGTTTTGAATGAGCCTTTTGTCCACCCACGTGGTACTACGTTTGTGCAAGCGCCCTGTAGTTTACCGATGTTATCTGACAATTTAATACAATAATTACATTCATTGTTTCAGGTAAGCACGATTTGATCTTAATGATTGCGGAATAAGGGTAAGTAGTCGTTAAGTTAATATTGTTAAGGTTTAAATTAATAAGATCAATGATGGTTAAAAAAGTGTAGAAAATGCGCTTTAAACATTTGAATTTTCCTGATTTAAGTTTGTTTTCATAATTATACCAATACTAGCTGTCCCCCGCGGATTAAACCGCGTTCCCCGGATATCAGCATTGACAGCTAGATATTAATTCATACTGAAGCATGGGTACTGAAGGCGATGATAACTTTGTGGTGGTGACGTCAAATGTCCTGACGAAGGTCGTGGATTCGAATCCTACAATGAGCTTAAGGTTTCGGTGAAGGATAACATCTTGAGGAAACCATAGCACGGGGTAAGGGGTCTTTAGCTCTTTCGGTCCACTCTTTGTTCGGTCCACTTACCAAAAAACCTAAAATGTTGTTATGTCTTAATTTGAAGCGGAAGATTCGGTCCGCTTTGTAGTATCTGATTAGATGACTTCCACCTCTCTCAAGTTAAAAATTTGCCCACAAACACTTACTGGTGTGTTCTCGCAGGTGCACTTGAGAGCCAGTATCCTCTAGGCCTTGGATAAACTGTGGTTTTTACTCACATCAAACTAATAATGTATAACACTTCACTCTCCATTAATGACAGATCAAGGTTTTTGCCATAAACAACTTTAATACCATAGATTTAACCGATACCACAGTCAATACGAAACTTTATGAAGGTGTAATTGTTTAACAATAGAACGTTGTCTTTATGGTTCTAACAAACTATCGATCGATCGATAGTGTAGATCGAAACAAATCGATAAAGTGCTCTAATTTAGGGTACACCACTATTTAATGGTATTTATGGCCAGTGTTTTAGATCTGTAGATAAAACTGCTAGATCTAAATTGTTTTAAAGTTAACAGATTATGTAGGGTATACTTGAGTACCATAGACATTCACTATACCTAGTACCTATATCTATTTGTAGTCAGACCCTTTTTTTTTCTCGTGTTTGACCTCTTTCTCTAAACGGTAAGTGATGATGTGGCTGATGGTGGTGCACAGAGCACTAGAAGTCTAGAAGGGAAGGAAAAGGTTTTTCAGCTTAAAGTGCTTTAACATCAATGTTTCGCACTTTTGCACATTTGACATCATTATTTTCATGAGATTTTTGTTTGAAAGTTTGAAATATGCGAATCATTATTCTAATCTCTTTATATATAAAATTCTACTGTACGTGTGTATGTCACTCGGTATCTAGGTTATATTATCGACTGCAGCGCCATCTGCCGGGCTGATTTGTGAATCTAAACCATCCAGGGCGCCCCCCATACGCATACAAAAAATTCATTCAAATCGGTCCAGCTGTTTAGGAGGAGTTCAGTGACAAACACACGTACAGTTGAATTTTTTTGTATGCGTATGGGTGACGCCTTGGATGGTTTAGATAGGGTAGGATAGGGTAGAGTAGGGTAACACCACAGGGTAGGGTAGCACCACGCGAACGAAGTCGCGCCGGGCAGCTAGTAATATTATAAATCCGAAATGTTGATTTTCATTTTGAGTATTGTCCTTCCTTTGCGTCATAACAAAACAATGCAACGGATTGATTCACTCAAACTTACAGGGCGGAAAAGGACAAAATATTTTCCCGTGAACGCAGATGAAATCGCATTGCAAAAGTTACGAATTACAATTTCATCTAAACAATTATGTTTAGATGAAATTATCGGATATTCTTCGGGTATTAACCCGAAGAATATCCGCTAGATAAACATCCAATTAGAAACTCCAATCGTCAAATGCATCGATTTCCTTATACTCACAAACGCATAAAATGTTAAGTTAGGTTATAAATAAAGTCATGTAACTACATCACAGGCTATTCTATAAAACATGTCTACAGCCAGAAGCTATGCTTTATAGTAGGATCCATGTTTATCCGTTAGGTTTAATCGCCGGACACATACTCCTTAACGCCTGTAATTATGCCGTGGTACAAGTTATAAGCTCTACCGGGGTTAACTATCAATATGCCCCGTCATTGAAATGGAAATTTTAATATGCTTTGAAGGAATAAATTATTTGCAAAATTTAAGACAATCGCCCATCAAAAGGATGAAAATTTAAATTGGTAGTCAGTAAATTATGTAGGTCAGTAACTGCTGCTACTGAAAAAGCAATGCACTGCTTACTGATGTAGAAACGATTATAAGATCGGTATGCAATGCTCTTTGTTCAGTACACCCGATTATCATTTTCTCTGATATGGTCGCTTATAACATAAACCATTCAACTTTCCACCAGTCACGATTGGTCGCGTACGCATCAGTCCGCATCGCCCCCGTGACACCGGACCGATCCGATCCGATCGATTGCGCAGAACCACCGCACCGTCCGGAATGTTTTGTCTCCCTAATTCAAATGGGGACCGTTAAATTATCGCTTTTGAATAAAACCTTGTATTAATAAATGTCAGCATTGACCAGCTGTTATTGAGCTGGTCACTCAATAACAGCTGGTTCAATTATTTGTCCAACAAACATGACTTCCTATATAGGTAGTTTAGATTTAACTCGTGGCACTAAGAAATGAAGATAGGCATTGATAAGTTCGATGTCCTCGTAGGTCGTTTATAGCGGTTGTTGCATTGAAATTAATGGTGCTTTCAATAAGTTTATATCTAGACTTTGACAGTGATTGGCTACATATCAATATACTCGTAGTTTCACCCGGGTTCTCGAGATATAGCCTATACTAGCACTGTAGCTTCCTTTTACTCAACTGCAAAATAGCTCTTCGGAACCAAACCTTTCCGAAAACTCCAATGTCCCGTTCCGTAAACGAAAGCGCTCTGATAATGAAGGACTGGAGAACTTCATGGCGGAAATGAAACAAATGTTTCTGGATTTTAAGGTAGCGCAGGAGGAGAAAAGCGACAGGATATGCTCCGCTGTTGAGGACATTCGATCTAGTATCGATTTTCTAGCTGAAAAATATGACTTGCTTCTGGCCAGGGTTGAAAAGTTGGAAATTGAGCGTTCGTCAGATGTCCAGTACATTAAAACGCTGGAAGATAGATTGGAAAATGTTGAACGCTACAACAGATCAACTTGTCTAGAGATAAGAAATGTTCCTTCATCAACCTCGGAGTCAAAAATTTCACTTTTGGATACTTTTATCAAGACTAGCAAAGTGCTAAATGTGCCGATCCAACCTAGCGAAGTTAAAGACATCTTTATAATCCAAACCAAGGATCCGGCAAACAGGACAATAATTGTGGATCTTGCAAGCGCTCTTCAAAAGGAAAAAGTAATCTCAATGTTTCGCCAATTCAATAGAGGAACATCCAAGTTATCCACTGAACACCTACATTTGAGTGGCCCAGCGCGCCGATCCGATCGATTGCGCAGAACCACCGCACCGTCCGGAATGTTTTGTCTCCCTAATTCAAATGGGGACCGTTAAATTATCGCTTTTGAATAAAACCTTGTATTAATAAATGTCAGCATTGACCAGCTGTTATTGAGCTGGTCACTCAATAACAGCTGGTTCAATTATTTGTCCAACAAACATGACTTCCTATATAGGTAGTTTAGATTTAACTCGTGGCACTAAGAAATGAAGATAGGCATTGATAAGTTCGATGTCCTCGTAGGTCGTTTATAGCGGTTGTTGCATTGAAATTAATGGTGCTTTCAATAAGTTTATATCTAGACTTTGACAGTGATTGGCTACATATCAATATACTCGTAGTTTCACCCGGGTTCTCGAGATATAGCCTATACTAGCACTGTAGCTTCCTTTTACTCAACTGCAAAATAGCTCTTCGGAACCAAACCTTTCCGAAAACTCCAATGTCCCGTTCCGTAAACGAAAGCGCTCTGATAATGAAGGACTGGAGAACTTCATGGCGGAAATGAAACAAATGTTTCTGGATTTTAAGGTAGCGCAGGAGGAGAAAAGCGACAGGATATGCTCCGCTGTTGAGGACATTCGATCTAGTATCGATTTTCTAGCTGAAAAATATGACTTGCTTCTGGCCAGGGTTGAAAAGTTGGAAATTGAGCGTTCGTCAGATGTCCAGTACATTAAAACGCTGGAAGATAGATTGGAAAATGTTGAACGCTACAACAGATCAACTTGTCTAGAGATAAGAAATGTTCCTTCATCAACCTCGGAGTCAAAAATTTCACTTTTGGATACTTTTATCAAGACTAGCAAAGTGCTAAATGTGCCGATCCAACCTAGCGAAGTTAAAGACATCTTTATAATCCAAACCAAGGATCCGGCAAACAGGACAATAATTGTGGATCTTGCAAGCGCTCTTCAAAAGGAAAAAGTAATCTCAATGTTTCGCCAATTCAATAGAGGAACATCCAAGTTATCCACTGAACACCTACATTTGAGTGGCCCAGCGCGCCCAATTTTCATCTCAGAAAATCTCTCTCCAAAGTTGAAGAAGTTATTCTATTTAGCCCGTGAGGCGGCAAAGGAAAATGATTTCAAATTTTGCTGGGTGTCTCATAGTAAGATATTTCTGCGTAAAAGGGAAAATGGTCCTCTAATTCGAGTACTGAACGAATCTGACTTAGTAAAAGCGAAAGATCAAAAGTGACTAGATACTATATTTTTATTTCAGTCTATGTCAGCGTTATTCTTCTTAAATGTAATGATAGCCTGCTATTACTACTTTGTTGTAACGATATTTGCTTTTCTTATAATCACATGTAAAAATATTTGTTTCACTAACGCATACTCAAACTTATTCCCAACACTACATGCATACAATCAAACACTCTCATACATTCAAACACTCTCATACATTCAAACACTTTCATACACTCAAACACTCACTATCTTCATGCTACCTTGTGGATCTTCTAAACTTCATATTTTACATAAATTTGGCGATTATAATCTCTATAAAAGTATGTTTAACGCAACTTACACGATTATTCCTCTCTCATATTATAAATTCGAGCCTTTGTTTTTCTTTTACATTTATAATGGATGATCTTAACCTTGTTAATAATGAAATTGAACAAATTTCTGTATCAGAATCGGTTATTTGCTCTCCAGAAGAAGTATCTCAATATATTTGTGACAATAGCGTGGGCTTGAAAATTTTTCACGCAAATATACGAAGTATAGGATGTAATTTCAACCACTTGCTTATTCTTTTGCGTAGAATAAAACTTAGTCTCGATGTGATCGTTCTCTCAGAATGCTGGTTGAGTAAATGTCCCTACATTCCAACGCTTCCAGACTTTGATCATTATGAATCCACCTCTAAAAACCAGAATGATGGTGTGGTTGCATATGTCAGAAGCTCACTCAAATGCAATGTTGAAATGCCTGATTTTAATGACGCTAACTGCTTAACTCTCAAATTTTCTAATAATACTGCAATAATAGCCTTATACAGATCTCCGTCCTATAAAAATTTTACCCCTTTTTTCCAAAGTCTTGACAATACGTTAAATACATTAAAACAATTTCAAACGGCCATTATTGTAGGCGATATAAACATTAACCTTATACCTAGTAGTAATGACTATAGTACTGCAGTAACTGATGAATACTTAAATCTCATAGTTTCGCATGCTATGCTTCCTGCCCATACATTCCCAACTAGAGAAAAGAACTGTCTCGATCACATTATACTTAGGACCCCTAATTACGCATCTACTGTTGTCCTTGATACCCCATTTACCGATCATGCACCCCTAGTATTATATTGTAGTACTAAGGTTAGGGTAGAAGTCTCAAAGCATCTTATACAACGTAGTAATATCCCTGCTATTGTGAATGATTTACAAAATACAGACTTCTCCCCCGTTCTCCTATCAAGTGACCCCAATGAAGTCACCAACACCTTAGTAAGTGTTGTTTCCACGATAATAAAGAAACATAGTAATAACGTACCTATATCAAGCCGCAAACGTATTATCAAGCCTTGGATCACCCCTGGTCTTCTGAAGTGTATCCGTCATAGAGATAAATTATACCGTAAATTTAAAAATAACCTTGAAAATGAGACTCACAAAATTATTTACTTTCGTTACCGTAAATACTGTAACAATCTCTTAAAAAAAGTTAAACAAGAATATCAACAGGGAGAAATCCAGAAAGCCAAGAAAAACCCAAAAGCAACCTGGAAAATTATCAAACAAATTGCAAATCTTCAAAAAAGTAAACCTGCCGCGTCGCATCTTTTAAAACTTCACGACAACCCTCTAACTGCTATTAACTCTGTAAACTCTTATTTTGCTAATGTGGGAAAAACCCTTGCTTCAAAAATAGAAAACAACTCGGGCTCAAAAACATCAAATGTTCTAGTGCTTTCCCAATCGGTCCAAGACTTCGGTCCTCCTTCACGAAACTCGATGGTCCTTTTCGGTGTGGACAACATAGAGATTGAAAACATAATTTTAAATCTTAAAGACACGTGTGCGGTTGGATGGGACGGCATCTCTACTACTGTTATTAAATCTGCCAGACATATTCTTATCCCCATACTAAAACATGTTTTTAATGTTGCACTCTCTTCAGGTATTTTTCCCAGTGCTTTTAAAACAGCCGTTGTGCATCCAATTTACAAAAATGGAGACCGAGACAGAGTTACTAACTATAGACCTATCTCAGTACTTACTGCTTTATCGAAGATCTTTGAAAAGATCTTGAATAAGAGATTAATGAATTTTATCAACAAATACAGTGTTCTGTCTTCAAATCAATTTGGTTTCAGGAGTGGAAGATCCACAGAGGATGCTGTACTGGAACTGACGGACACAGTTGTAAAAAATCTCGATAAAAAACTTAAAACCATAGGTATTTTCCTGGATCTTTCCAAAGCTTTCGACACTGTATCGGTCCCTATTCTCCTAAGCAAGCTGGAACATATAGGTATTCGAGGTATTGCACTCAATATGTTCAGAAGCTATCTTGAAAATCGTTCCCAGTTCGTTGTGGTAGATAATCTAAAAAGTAGTGTAGAATCTGTAGGTTTCGGTGTTCCCCAGGGTAGCGTCCTTGGGCCTACCCTATTTTTAATCTACATAAATCAACTATGTAACCTACGTCTCCCAAATTGTAAGATTATAACCTACGCCGACGACACAGCTCTTTTGGTTCATGGCCGGAACTGGCAAGAGGCTCGTGACCACTCCGAATATGTACTAAAAACTGTAATGACTTGGTTACGATTGAACCTCCTAACTCTTAACCTATCAAAAAGTAAATTCATCCCTTTCACATCTAATCCTTCTTCTCAGCCTGCCTCTAACTTCTCAGTCTGTGCACACTCCTGTGGCAATGATGTTGTCCCAGTCTCCTGCAATTGCTTGAATATAGAACGGGCCTCTTCTATCAAATATCTTGGCGTGATGGTAGACAGTGCACTCACTTGGAAAGAGCATATAGATTCCATGGTTTGTCGCCTAAGAAAGCTGATTTTCGTCTTCAAAAACCTAAGAGCAGTTATTAGTTTTAATCTCTTAAAAACCATCTACTATGCTTTAGCACAGTCTATTATAACCTACTGCATCCCCGTCTGGGGAGGTTCAGTCAAAACTACGATGCTAAGACTTGAACGGGCTCAGAGGGCTGTCCTTAAGGTGTTGACCGGAAAGCCTATCTGGTTTCCCACAAACGAACTATACTCGCTCTGTCTGGTTCCTACAGTTCGGCAAATTTTTATCTTGCAAACCATTCTACGAAAATATTCTGTGCTTAACTATGATCCTAATATAAAAAAAACAAAACGTAGATCAGATAAAATTTGCAGAATAGAACGGCGCCGTACTGCATTAGCTAGCAGGCATTTCTATTACATTAGCTCTACTCTATACAACAGAGTTAACAAACAAATCAATATTTACCCTTTACCGAACTATAAGTGTAAAATAAAATGTCTGAAGTGGTTACAAACACTTTCCTATGAAGATACTGAGGATCTACTTGCATGTGAATAATTCTGTACATTAACCTACATACACACTTACACACACAACACTTACACCTCTCACACTCACACACATACTCAACATTTTAAACACACACATCCACACACATACCCACACATACACAAACACGCATTTTTCTTTTGTTTAAATTTTACCCTTTATTATTTTTATATTCCTATTGTTTGTTTGGAACCTAATAGATGTATGTAACGGAGGAGGGCGTTGGTGTCTGCGACACAGTTTTTCAAACTTCTGCAGACACCATCGTTGTTGTTTAATTATTGTACCTTTTGTGTTGTTCCAAATAAATATATTTTGATTTTTTTTTTGATTTTAATGAAAGATTTTTCAGAATAGGATCAGACCTCCCGGAGATTACTTCTTACATCCAAACTAACAAACTTAACCTCTTTATAATATAAGCATAGATTGCTTAATTGTAATATATCAACCAATTTCGCATATTTCAACTCGATATGATCTGTGCTTTAAATCAAAGTTAATCTATAAACAACTAGCTAAATCATGAATCGGCTATCGACCGTAGCGGCGAAATATTTAGAAACCCGTAATCCACAATCCACCTGTCGTAATCTTGGTTGAAACACCCACAGTTTGGCACGGTCGGTTCACAAGAAAGGAGTTACGCGACAATGCCTTCGGGCGTTCTGACAACTTGGATGAAAACACTTTATGCTGCATGTAACATGGCTGTGAATTTGTCTACAGGCATTTCATTTCCTTTTGTGTCTGATGCTTCTTTCATAACATGCTTAGTTATGTGTTAGTGTTTGTTTTTTTTAAGAACTTTCACGTAAGAGTTGTGTGATGGATTGGTATTATAATTTAAACCCTCCTTAATTCTTTAGACTTCAAGTGTCCTCTAACCGATTACACTTTACGGCTTACTATCTTATTCAATACTAAGTGTACGATCATTTCGATTCCATATGTCATTATTTGCAATGAGTCTGTCGTTAAAGTTTTCTATATTTGGATTTATCTCACTGCGATATTCATAAGATTGAGTTTATCAGTCAGAAAACCTATCTCTTATCTTAGCTGTTGAAAAGTTTTTGATAAAACATGATAAAATTTGAATTATCACTGTGTAGTTAACACGTCCTTTACTTTTGCCATTGACAATTTATGAAATTTACTTGTGAAAGTGTGATTTGGTCCGTTTATTTATCATTCAATGCCAAACATATCGAAGTCGTATCCTGTCACTCTTTCAAACCTACAAAGTCTACTAGACCATAGGTTTCTATCATTTTTAATTCGACACGTATTTATGTAATATTATTGGAACTGCAATATATTCACATATGATGATCTATTAGGGCTTCCAAACAAATATACAAAATTTCGTAGGTGTATGTATGTATGTTTGTCCACGCATATCTCCGAAGATATTAGTCGGATTGTTACCATTCTTTATCGGTTTATATTTACTTCAACTTAGAGAACAGTGCAAGTTTCATCGAAATCGGTTCAGTCGTTTTCTAGATATGGATAAATATGTGTGACGGCCTGGCTTATTGATACGATCTACGAGTGTGGTGTCAATAGAAAAACATCTCAAAACCTTGTTCAAATTCTAGTGCATTTAAGAAAAAATAAAAATGACGAAATAAAAAAGTAATCTAAAAAAAACGAATTTTAGTTTTTTTTTATTTACTTTTTTATTATTTAGTACAAAGTAAAGTTAATTGCATAACATAGGAAATACAAATAACATTTCTTGGAAAATTTCTTTTATTTTTACCAACTTGAAAAAATGCAACCACCTCATCCGTCTCTGTCGTTATCATACCAAACGCTATCATTATCACTGATCTTCGCATCAATAATTCAATCAATATGATGAATGTCGTCCACTTTTGAATCTAATCTTGTGATTTCTTAGCGTTTTACATTACATTTTCTTATGACTTCAGATCGATAGCACCTAAATTAAACATAGTATCTTTGATAGTTTCGATAGCTTTTTTTTTGTTTTCTTATCCTGTTTAGTTATTAGTGCCCCTTTCATTTCATTCTTCGCCCTAAGTGGCAATTTCCTTATAAGGGTATACAAATTTAGTATCATTATTGTAATCAAGCCTTAGATGTGGAAATATAATTTAGATATACCTTGTGCATCATCATTAACGTCTGCGCGTGGGCATGTGACCTGCGTGGGCGCATCTCGCAATAGTGCAGTGAAGTGCAGCCGATGCTCAAGAATCCCACGGAAATGGATCCAAGTACACAAATGGTTTGTTTGAACTTTATATAACTACTTGCGATTATTTAGAGAGATATGAGTAACGAAAAGATGACAAGAAGAATTAAAAAAATAAGTTTAATTATTGTGTATGTTTAGGTACATACATGTTTTATCGATTTGTTTCTACTTTGAAATAGGTATTACTATTTATATTATCGTTACACTTTTTTGCAAAGATATTAATATCTTATAGTATCTGTTCGTGCACGGCGTCGCCCGGATGAAATTTCCGAATTTCCAAAAATATTCTTTCATACAAACCTTGTCCTGAAAATTACCAACACAACAAAGAGGGAATCAGCCAAATCGGTCGAGCCGTTCTCAAGTGATACTCTTACATACATGTAGCTATTGATTAATTAATTTATTTATGTTTAAGATAATAATCATTAAAATCTCTTAGAATTGGAATCTATATTGTAATTTTCTGTAAAATCAAACTTGTATTACCATTATATTATTGTATTACCTAGGATTATTCTTATCATGCCTATTTATTTTCATTCCAAAGTTGTTTAAATAGTTTTATTAAAATACCAGTTTTGATTTAAAAGATGACCGGTTTCTTTTACGTAATCATCTATAGGTATTGGCGTGTTCCCAAACTAAATATCTTTTAGTGAGGATTAACAAGAAACTGTCCAATAGGAAATTCGATTCCTGCGTCACTTTTGGCACGTATTTCTCAATCGCCTATTGAGAAATCATCAATGAAACGGTTTCCGTTAGTAAGTTGTGCGCGTTGAATGAAAAGTTTCAGTATTTTTGTTTTTATTAATTCTTTCTAATCGTTCTCAGAAGTTCCAGATTATTAATCTATAATCTATTTATTGACGCATTCGATTCATACTATTTCATTAAATTTAATATCCTTAGCTCATGATTTGAAATCAACAATTAAACTTATCTTGAGTCATGCTAACTAGTTCCATCATAATTATTACATAATCCTTTTCCTTCCTCGAACCTCTATGATGTACTGTATATTTAGATTGCAATTTTCCACGCCGGTTCATAATTCCTTTGGCACATCCAATATCTATCCGTTAAGATACGGAAACGTTCCTACGCAGCGCACAACACCGGGAAGCGAAGAGTAATTGTAACTCGATATAAATGAAGAGATAACGTCTATTACACCGTTTAAGGAAGCACATACAGTTTCCTTTGATATATTGTGCGCGAGCGCAGGTGTTAAAGTAGATGTTGATAGCAATGCGAGCGTTACATATTTATTTGAATGTTTACAATTGAAAGTTGGTGTCACAGCTAAATTAAATGTAGCATTTGCTGTGGTGCCTTTATTGAAATAAAAACATAATCTTTTATAAATGTTTATCGTATCTTTTTGATCTCATTAAGTATTTTTGCTGATTATATTTTTAGTTCGGATTTATTTTATTTTAGTTAGTAATAGTAAGCTAGATAATGTTTTGAATTTGAATAGATGTTTACGTTTTTCATTACTGTTAACACTTATAATTGTTATGTTTACGAGATATAATACCCATTTAATGTTACTTTATTAACCCATGTAAGCGTAATTTTAGTGTTGCAAGTAAATAAATAAATACATCGTTTATGCGTGTCTATCCCATTCATCCGATGAAACTCCAGAGTTTTTATGTGCAGCCCGGGGAAGGTACTAGTAATCATATAAATTAAACTCTTGATTTATCCCTTTCTTCACTAAGATTTATTTATGAATCATTTCATTCTCAATACTTTATGACACTGACTGGTCCGATTGAGTTCCCTGATGAAACCAAATCATCACTTAAATATGACGTTACACATAAAATCTTGTAGTCTCAATCTCTTTCTTGCGTTACAACTCGTTACGTAAGAGATTGACAATCATTTTTCCATTAAAAATCAATTATTTCTTTCCCTTTATTCGTAAGCGCACGCGTGTTGCACAAAGAGCTGCTTTTTTCAATTCTTTATCAATTTTTACTCTCACTTTTTCTTAAGTGTTAATAAGTAATTCGCTAGCACTGCTATGTATTCAGAATACGATGGTATGTCATATGATGTAACATCCAATTTGACTTTAAATTAGAAAATGAAACAAGTTTATTTTTATACCACATCCATTTTGACGTTTCCTTCCTGTTGTTAGTTTATATTGTAGATGTTCAAAACATCTTACGATTAACTTTTATTTGTTATCTATATTAAATATATCATCATTTTACAAACTTATCGCTTGCGGCTTCCCCCGCTCAGTCTTTAAATATTTTTTTCTCTTCAGCCGTTTTTTTTTTTTTTTAATAATAATAATAATATAAATTTATTTCTTTCTCCTTACAAACCAGACTTACAATTTACACAAATAAACATGGTTTAAAGTTCAAAAAAAAATAACAAAGTTTGTAGGAGAAACTGGTATCCAAGCTAAGCCGGAGCCTGTGTTAAGGATAACCAGCCTCTTCCACCACGGACTATTTTGAGTTATTGAAATTCTTTATTATTCATTTTATTTGATTTCGATTACTTATGAAAACCTTTTACGTTCAGTGGTTTTGAAGATAATCGTGTTGGTGTATAAAAGTCTCTTTGCATTTTGTTGCTCTTTCAGCATCACCTCAAACCAGTTTTTGGTAAATATATTCTAACAATTTTCCGCCCGCGGTTTGAAAAAAGTGGCTTCATGTCACTCATCCATCAGCCTTTAAACGATCTCTAGACAAAAAATCACGTCGATCCCTTGCTCCGTTACTGCGTGACAGAACAAACCAATGATGAAACCTAATATAAAATTAGAAGGGATTAGTAGGGATGTACAGACAAAGTAGAAAAATGTTGTCAAAATAAACGAACCATTGCTTCTATATCGTCTGAATTGAATGCAAGACCTCTTAATCTTTGTGTCTTCAAAGGGCCGAGTGAAAGTTCGGTAATTCTTTAGGAAATCAGTCCATGCTTTGTTGGTCTCGATCCAGATTCGTCTTAAAGCATCAATCTTTTGCACTCAGATGTATTACTCTCTTTGTTAACAAGTACGTGACTTAAACTGGTTGTCCGTCAAAGGTTTTGCTGTTTCAGTAGACCTTAAAAAATTGGGCTCAATATCTTCTTAGAATTGAGATGTTTTACGTGCTTACCGTACTGCTTATCTTTTAAACAACATTGAAGTCAAAATCACACGATCAAATTGTCTCTTTGTTTGTCAGTATGTCTTATATCATTAATAATTTCTAATCCGCATTAATTTATTCATTCATGCATGAAAATTCAAATCCTATCAAATCAGATATCACGAACGCTCGACTTGATTTATTGGGTCAATCTTGAGCATGGTGAATATGCCGGATCATCGTTCACAATAGTCATCTTGCTCCGGAGATGTTTGCGACTTCACCTATAGGTACAATATGTTACATATTGCCGGAGAAAGTAGACATTGTATGACCAATTACGTTTTTCTCTTCTATTACAATACCCCACGCGACATTTCTATTTATTTAATGAGTGCATTTCCTCATTTTGTTCTCTGCATACATTTCAACTCTTTCATTATTCCAACCGAAATCGTGAGTAATTTGTTTAGCTACATTGTTTTACATAACCCTTGTAGTGATACTTTATTTGGATATTTTTTTATCTACCTACAAATCTTTGGAACCTTTTTTATGCATTATTTTGTAAGTATCTCCTTCAATATCGATGGGTTTTGGTTATGATGGCTCAATTGCATTTTATTTGAACTTTATCTAATTATTAAGTTCATTGACATTATCTTTACTATTAGAGCTATAGTCACATTTTCATGTAGGATTGTCACAGTAATATGTTACCAGTAATATATAAGTCAATGGATTGTCATCGTTATGTTTGATCGATAGATCGGTGTATTTTTTAGATAGTAGGTGTGAATTGAGGGCAGCGTTATCTTGCTGCAAAGCAAAAATTGTGTCATAATGATTTTGAGAGGTTTTCTAGCAAGATTCATAGCAATGGCCGACGAGTCGGCAGTTACGTAACATTGTAATTTCAGTTATGAGTTTATGATGGTCTCCTCGATGGCCTTGAGCTGAAAAGAAAACTATTATTGCCACGTGCTAATTTTAAACAGACTTCCGAGAATCCTTCGTCAATCATCATCACTAAGTCCCTATACTTCCTTTTTCAAACAATCTCTGTCTCGTGCCTCTTGTTCCGCCCGAACGCCTCTCGATAACAAAAATAGAAGCCGAAGCCGATCCAACATTCGACATGAAGAAAAAAAGTCCTGCCAAATACACAAAAAAACCTAATCGCCCCATTCCTCTCTGGCTAATGCTCGGAAACTATTCACGTCGCTGTAAACTTTATCCTGCGATAAGAAATGTATAACGTTCGAATTGATGTTGTCTCTTTCGATCGTGATGGATTTTCACTCGGTGAGGGAGACGGAAAGGTAGGGCGCCCTCCGCGTGGCCGTTGATGTTTAGTTTGAAACGAAACGGAACAGTTTGCGAGTCGCCGGCTCCCAGCTCGGCCGACCGTCGCAGGCAGTGCGCTCAAATCCTACAATTTATTTTAGCAATTTACAAACTGTTTTTACTGTCCAACTATTAGACCAGTGCCTTAATTATTAATGGATGTGCTAGTGAATGCATGGAATAACGACTTTGAAGAACTTAATGTCAATGAGATTTGACCGCGTGTGGGTTTTTCAGAAGCATCTTGCGTTTGTGTCCTTTTGGTATAGAATATTTGCAGTAATTATCTTACGGTTTTATATTTTCGTGTGTTTCTTTGTTAACTGTATTGTGTTGGAGCACGCTTCACTTTGTATATTGGCACGAGTCTTTGATAATAATAATAGTGCACCGAAACCAGTTTGCGAGTGCGGTTCGGCTGTGGTTATCCTGACTTACATATGCGGGCGCCTTTCTTGTGTACGAAATAAGTATGAAGCATCTGTGGGTATCCTCCATCCAAAGCTGTGTCTGCTGCAAAATTACTGAAATCATTCAACTAACACTATTCCAACATTGTTCTATTCGGTATAATCATTTGCGAATTTACCGTGTCTACCATCATGTACTTTCCTTTGTTTATCAAATTGGATTTTGTACTTAAGATATCATTAATGGCACGTTATCTTGGGCTAATCTTTTAGATCTAGAACTAGACTGATCTACCTTGACCGTTTAGCATGATGTCAATGCGGTCTGCGACTTTCCGTTTCGAGGTTAAATTGAATCTTGCCTGCACCTTGTAAAGCTTACTCACTGCTGCAATTAACATATCTAGTCGGTCAGGCTATGACATTAAATCGTAGACTGTGTGGTGGCTTACGTCTTATTGGCCATAGCCATATGATTAATTAAAAAAACCTTTTTAAAATATAAATGAATTACAGACAACCAGCCGTTCTAACTGTTAACAGTAAATTACCATATCCTTTAATAAACACCAATTAATCCTTGTTAAGTGCACATAAGTAATATAAACATCTTGACAACGGTGTGGGCAGGCATCGCAAGCGCCGCTAATTTACTGCGGTGCTTCTCTTATTGCATCTTAAATTTCACTATTATTATTGTTTCAACGCGGTGCACCGTCAGCGATAAATCCTTAGCTGTCGACGTGCATCTGTCATCCTTTGTAACAATCTCGTTAAATCGACTAGCCCAGTCCAGAGACCAGAATCCGGCCGAGTTTTCTTGCCACTTGTTGCACGCTCCGCTTCATTTTTAAACGTGACTTCATTGCCGAAGCTTTTTTATAACATTCGTCAGCGTGAATTTTCTTTATTCGAGAGAAACTGCCAATCTAGTTTCGAATTGCCCAATTCAACTTTAGCAATTGACTAGTTTTTGCGTGTTTCCATTACCAGGAGTGATTCTAATCCAGCACTTCCTCTGACTCAGGGAATATTGAAATTGCAAGTACCTGTGCATTACGTACCGGTTGCGCAACTGAAAAATGGCAAAGTTCCAACACTTGTCACATGAAAATTTATTGCTTCCATGAAAGAAAGCGAAAATTCAGGTTGACTGAACTCTGGCCAGACGTCTTCCGATTATGTTTAGTTCAAGTTGACTCTGATGCTTTGCCAATTGCTATGTTAATTAACGCCTGTAACGGTCTATTGGTTGCTAAGTATTAGAGATGTTGAATAATACATTATTATGTGGGCAGACCCTCGCGATGATTCACCTGACGTCGAAAATCACAGTTTCGGTGCTGTGTTTACAGTGTGTTCTAGCTGGCTATTTTCCGCTCAGTTGGATTCCGATTGGTATAGCATCATTTTATTTGACCATTTCGGTGGCGTGCTTCCTAACACTCTTTTATGTGCAACTCTGAAACTGGATTTAATTGTTTCTCTTTATGACTTCGAGCGTTAAAATATGTGGGTTGGAAAAGACATCTACTTTTTATGGGATGTTTGCGGTATTCATCAAGTGGTTATATCGCAACTTAGAGTTTTTCTCTTCTAGCTTTTATCTACGCTTTTCAATGTGTATGTAAGTTTGTAACTATAGTTTAAATTGATCGTTAAGTATGTTGTTTTTATGAGCTTCTATTGTCACATTTTAACTTTATCAAATAATACGACTTGTAAAATCACCTTCGTTTGGGGCGACA
The DNA here is from genome assembly GCA_947623365.1 of Achlya flavicornis. Classification (NCBI taxonomy): domain Eukaryota; kingdom Metazoa; phylum Arthropoda; class Insecta; order Lepidoptera; family Drepanidae; genus Achlya; species Achlya flavicornis. The sequence continues at coordinate 8,404,359 of OX392488.1, forward strand.
CCGCCTTGGACTTATTTTATTCACAATTGTACATTTTATGCTTTACAGAATTGAATTAAAGTCGCATTTAGAATAAACCAAAGGCACCCGCCCGCATGTTTGTCTTATTTATTTTTTCGGCCGTTAAGGATGGAGTCCGTTAATGTTGTTTCGATAAAAATGTTTTACGATTTGGGATGTCTATGTATTTTTATTTGAATGATATAATATTCACATTTATTATCTAAACTAACATTTTAATCGTTCTCTTGCATGTTTCAAACAAGATTTTTATTGGAATTTGTTGTGCTATACCAAAAGGATACAAATATTTTTATTTTTAGACGAACAATCGAATACATAAAAAAGTGACCTGAATCAAGTGCTCTTACATAATTTAAGTACAAATATAAGTTTTTCGAAATATTTTTGAGTATTAAATTTTAATGTTATCAAACTGGGACCATTGCCGCCATCATTGATGCTACCACGAAATCTTCTGAAGCATTCTGCGTATTGAACGATGATACAAATTATTAGGTAAGTTTTCAAAAATAAATCCAAATATCAAACAAATGATAGCTAAATTTGTATCTAATGAAATAATCTATGAGACTAACAAGGTTGCGCTTCATAAAAAAAAAAACTTGATTTGACCTGTACGTGACACAAACACCAATAATTGCAAGTTAGCTCTGCTTGCTTGTAAGCAGTAAAGAGTAATAAGAAGGATAGGTAAGCTCGTTCAGCAGTTTTATAACGTTTTCCGCCTACAGCTACACACATACGTCCTTATCTTTCAACATCAAAATATTGTAAAAAATCTAGGTTCCAAGCTATCAAGGCGGGTTTGTAGATGTGATAAAGACGACATAATAGAACTGTTATATTATAATTTATCTCCGAGAAGAGGCTGACATATATTTCACACGACTGAAGCCTAAGCTAATACAGAGTAATTACTTAATGTCTCGTAAGCAAGACAAGGGATTACCGTTGATGATGAAGACATAGAACCGTACGTAATGTTTGCTGCTTGGAAAGTGAGCCTCGGGATTAACCTCACCGGACAGTATTATTGCAATATTTGTCTTCATTTTAACAATGGTAAATTTAATGATAATGGACATAACTGTGTCAGGTTTATTTATCTTAAGTTGCATATGGAGCTTTAACGGATTACCTCTCAGTATTGCGCTCTTTATCTTTTGTCTTTAAATCGATTTGTCATCTGTGTTCGCTTATGACCTTTTGACGAGAACAATAAAGTTGTGCAGCTTTCGTTATTTATGCTACTGTTGGTAAAAAATTAGGTTCATTACTCATCTATAGTATTATTTTCCGAAAAACTGAAGCATCATTATACCTTAACTTACTCAGATCACCTGAAATGATGTCTATATTTTATTAGTCATCTATAGTATTATTTTACTATTGTCTTGTAAGTCTCGAACTGAAGCATCAATAGACCTTAAATAACTCAGATCATCTGAAATGATGTCTGTATTAAATTGTAGCTCAATTTTCTGGAAAATAATACACGTCTACAGCCTAAATATGGCAGTCTGGAGGAACCGGTAAATAACTTGTAACCGGTAAAAAGCTGGTTCAGCTGAATCTAGATCATATTTATCAGTCGCTGCGACAGGTGCGATAACGGTTCACTCCTACATACTGTTAAGTCAGAGTGACATCCATCTCGTTGATGTAACATTTACATCATACCCTGTCCAGTAGTCCTTGTTTATTTTATGTGTTCAATGACCTTTTATGTTACCAGTCTAGTCCATGAATAAATATTCTCGTTTTTATACTTATCATCATAACTATAGTCAGTTATATTTCCTTCCTTTATAGAAGTCCTGTACCTACAATTACATTGTGTAGAGACATCGAAAAATTAACCCAAAGAAGCGTAATGACGTTGATTTTGCTTGCAATCTATTCCGCCAATTTGCCACCATCCACAATGCGCTCTGATTGGCTAAGACAAGGTCACATGCACTCTGTTTGGCCAAGTCAAGGACACACGATGCAGTGATTGGTCCTTACTCTTCAAAATCAGTGACAAATCACTGACTTGTTTCGGAATTGGATTGCTCGATATTACTACTCTAAGGGATTGTTCCTCGATGTGTAGAGAGCATCTTTAACAAACACTTTTGAATCAAATAAACATGTTTTACAACGATAGAGTACAGTCATTCAAGCCTTAAAATGGAATAACCCATCATTCGCCTGGTAACTATCTTATCGACAGCTTATTAATCTTTCAAGTTTGCTCTCTATTTACTACCTTTAATAATCAGTAGCACAAATACCGCTGTGTATAATAATCGAACATAAAAATATTTAAAACATTGAAGGCATGTTAAACGTTTACGATTACTGAGTATCGTTTTCGAATAGCCCTGTAGAGTAAATCGTTTGATCGATTTATTTGGAGCACTTGATATAAACGCACGCTATAAAATTTCAACCGGTTCACCATTAGATTCGTACTGAATCATTTCAGATAGTTGACTCACTGGCCTATTAACCTTAGTTTATGTATTTGATTTATTGTGAGCTATAATTGTGATATACTGTTTTAAACTGTTACAGCCTCCTCATGAAAGTAAATAGTCACAATTGGTAGGAGAAGCTTGACAATAACAACAATAAGCTTACTACGGAAATTATCGGGCTCGGAGGACCAATTTTCTTTTGTAATTTTTGCCTTTAAGGTCCTTCGAGCCGAATAATTTCCGTTTAATAAAACATTCATTGTTACAAAGTAAATACCTGCTGGCATTTATTGCATCAAAATCACATAGAGCTTCGAAAAGGGTAGTCGAAACACCCCATATGAGAGAATTAGTAAGTCGAACAGGTAGTAAGCTTGTATGTAACGCTTGTCGCCGCCTATAACCGTTGGCAAACAAGTTAACCAAGGCCGGGCATGTGAGGGACTTCCGGTGTGGATCGACCGTCTGCATCAGCTAACAGGAGGTTCGATCTGGTAAACGCAAGATCAAGAGCTGTGCTATAATATATTCAATCAGGGACTGTAATATTTTCCACGGAAATGGCAAAATGGTGTACAACATACAGACTTTTCTTAGCAAAAAAGAATGTTATTGTAAATTCGATTCTAACCCTTTTCTGAACTATCATTCATGTGATAAATAGTTATTCGTATATAACAGGTGGAGATTTCGAGATGGCATATTTTAGAAACCTGTGTTGGGTTAGTCATTCTGAACAACTTTTACTATGGGACCAATAGGTGAAGTGGTGAATTGTCGATTGTTGGTACCTATATTCAATTTTTTTTTGATCGGCGTAATGTCATGTTTGTGCGTGTGCGCAGGTTTCGGCGCGGATCCGGCTGTTGCAACGCTCTCTTCACGCCCCAATTCGTGACGGCTCGTTTAATTGCGATTTGTTTTGCTTTGTGTACAAAATTCAACTCTGAGTAACTCCAGTTGTTTTGTTTTTCAATTCAAATTTATTTGGACTGTTAGGCACCTAATTTGTTGTAATAGTTGAACTGAATAAGCGATACTTGTCTGCATTTGTCAGTAGGAATAATGAAAGTAAATGTTTGTTTGTTCATGTTACTTTCGGATCTGGCAGGCCTTTCAATGCTTAAAAGGTTTTGTGACACGTAATGTAATTGCAGTTTTGTTTTTATTTATAGTATTTATGTTTAAGGATTGAAGGTATTCTTATGTTAATTTGGGTAAATGCTACAGGATCGGAGAAGAAAATGTTGCCTGTTGTCTCATCCAATATTCGTATCAGCTATCTATTCGCAAACTAAAAAGCGTGTAACAATGGCCGCCGAAAGTGGCGTCAGTCGAAATGTAATCACAATTTACCGTTACGCGTTGTTGCAGTGACTTGTTATCCAGACTAGGTCAGTTTTTGTGCTCTCCACACGATACTGCAGACGAATTTACTGGACATTTATTGTAACACTTCAAAATTCAATCGAGATCAGCTATGGCTTTGGCCATCTTAGACTTTTCAATTTATTCTCTTTATTCTCGTTGGATTTTACCAGCAACGACAGATATTTAATTCAAACAAGTGGAAAGCATTACGCAGTTTGCTTACTTCCGTTCTTTCACATTTTGTTTGTCTCAGAATGTTTGCTTTCTGATTTTCTTTCTCGGAATCTGGATTTCATATCAGGATATCATTACCAGCAACTAACATTATGAGTTAAACAAAAAATGCTGTTGATGATATCATCGGAAGTAATTCGCTCGTTTAAAAAGATAAGAAACCGCTAGTCCTTTTATTGCTTTTGCAGTTAATTGATACTAGTCATCCCATAATTTTACTCGCGATAAAATTTGTAATAGAATACATTAGATAGTTGAGTTAATAGGCTGGTAGGTTAGACTTAGATGGAAGAGGAAGTAATGAGATGGTATAACAAAACCATAAAGTAGATAAAGTTTAACCAGACTTGAACCCGAGATCCACAAGTTTGGCCAAATATTTTGTCAATGGAATCTCTGCGTTAACGACTTTTTAGGGTTCCGTACCGGAAGGGTGCCAAACGGGACCCTATTACTAAGACTCTACTGTCCGACCGTCTGTCTGTCAGTGGGCTGTATCTCATGAACAGTAATAGGTAGACAGCTGACATTTTCAGAGAATATGTATTTATATTGCCACGATAACAAAAAATAAAATGTAATAAAATGAAAAATTTAAGGGTGTGTCCATACAAGAAGCTTCTTTTTTTGGCGTTTCTTTTTTCATAGCAAAGTTGAGTTACTTAATAGCACGGAACCCTCCGTGTGCGAGTCTGACTCGCACTTGGCCGGTTTTTTATTTCAATATAAACATCGCAGACGCCGTACACACCTGATTTATAACCATCTTCCAAACAAACATACTCATAGAATGTTTGCTATTTAAATAGATAGGGTAGGTTATGTACATTGCTTTCTACTAATACGACATTTGGAATATTTAATCAACATATATTTTTTTTATAGCATCAATGATTAATATCGTCTAGTGATCGCAAAAAGCGAAAAATATCATCTAGTATTTTTAGCTAAATCCCAAACTATTTATCACATCGGTGAGACAACCGCTGAGTAACATCTAGAACGTGATTCAGTACAAGAGATTTTCTCAAATAATGGGTTAAGTTCACACAGCCTTCTATTTTTACCTTGGCTGCTATACCACTATTGCGTGACTTTAAAAGTCGGTTAACAGTAATTAAGGCTTTTAGACCAACCGAACAGTACATTAATCCAACAAATATATCCATTACAAACGATTAGTGTACAAAAAAGAAACTTTAGCAATCCATATTGGGTGTTGTTATTGATAGAATAATTAATATCAAAACTAAAAGTGATTTGAAAGTGAATGTTTTAAGAGAATGATAATAAATAGATGACAAAGAAATTATATAACTGACGTCATCAATAAAATGTTTAATAACAAAACGATGTATTTCACTATATTGCTTTCTTTTTCCCTAGGGCTAACCAGAAGCTCATCAGTTATACAACAAATTTTTTTTTTAATTATTGTTTTTCAGAAAGTTTCGAATCTGTGTCAAAGATCTTAGTCAACATAACTGCTAAATCTGTTTGCTCAACTTACATTTTTTCTATGAGTAAACATCTTCTATCACGTGAAATCACCATTCGAAATATTTTTTTGAGAGCACGAAGGGCTTTCTAATTGATGTGTTGATATGACGTGCTCTTACAACTTGTTCTACATTTTGTTCTATTGTTTAAAAGGTACATTAAACTAGATTAATCTCTGAATGAATATTTGGAACAAGTTGAATTAATTTGATCCGACGTAGGCGTTCTTTGTTTCTAATTATAATGGATGTCTTAATAAGAGGTTATTCATGATTTTCTTTCTTGAAAACTGTTGTTATGCGCATATTATCTTCATCATGTTATTTTTTTTGTTTTTTTTGTTTTTTTTTAGGGTGTCACACTGAATGTTTCGACGAACTTCGAATTTTTTTATTATAAAGAATATATTTTATATATAAAAATGTTATTGTGAAATGCCATTACAAATTGATGTCTATTTCAGAAACATTGTATAGTTTTCCTCAACTTTATATTCCACAATGTGAGTACATGTATGTTTAAATGCCAATCATATCACACACGTAAAATGAAATCAATATTTTATCATTACCTTCTACCACGCTTCTCCATATAATCGTTAATCTATTTTTACTTGATCCTGTCGCGACGCGCGCGTCTTTATATAAATCTATCTTGTCGATGTTACGGTTAATAAGCGGCCAGCGACAACTTAATAGTTTCCCCTTGTTATTTAACTGGCTCCCGTCCTTCCTGTGAGAGCAAATTGTTTGTCATTTGTTTACTTTTTATTTCTACCCTAAAAGGATTTACTGCTCTCTTACATATCATTGGTTAGTTTATGGCTTCTTTCTCGTTGTTCGTTTTGCTCGATGCAATCTTTAATTTAAAAATTAATTATAACTGTTGTCTCGGCTATTTAGTCATCATAATATTATTTGCTTACATACCTGCTTATTTAACTTGTATTATACCGATAATTTCAAAGCTAATTGGATAATATACCGTCCGTCACGTTCTGTCACCGCGTAACTGTAATCATGCTATCTCTTTCGATTACATGTGATTTTCAGTCGCCCTGAGCCAGGCTCAATAATATAGCTCTGGTTTTAATAAAAGCGGGGCTAGAGAGAGTTACGATAAAGTGTCGGGGGGCAGCATTGCTCGGTCATTATTTTGTTAGCGATTTCAGTGAAAACACTTGGAAATTCTCAACGAAATTGCTGGTTATGGATTTACGGCACGGTCGGTTGAAGTGATCGTTACGCAGCACGCATTTATTGGAGCTATATCTGGCTATCAGTTTCCATCGTACACGTACGTCATTACTTTTATTACAATGTGATAGTTATAAACGGTTGTGTATTCCAACCATAATAGCTATTTCAGCTACAGCTCTTTTATGATTATAACAATTGAAATTACCATCGTCTGGTAACTAAAGAGGTCTAGGTCTTTTTACTTTACCGAATCTATTGTAATTTTTTATATCTTTGTTACTATGGCCTTGAATTTGGATTCTCTAATAGATAACAACCAGTTAAAAACTCTTTATACAGTTCTGTCTCACACAATTTCCATGCAAAATTGTTATGTCCATTAAATGGGACATTACAGTCCTACGTACTGGTTATCAGCAAGTCTGGACATACAATATGCACTGCAAGACAAATAGCCGCAGCCATTCGACCGACACTTGAACACGCAATTTCTCCCGATCATTTCCCATGATAGTGCACCGGTGGTCTATAAACTATGCAACACTAGTGTTTGCTTGAGGCGTCGCCTGCTTGATTGACGATTGCGCATTCGTCTACGTAACTTTTGAATTGAAATTTTCTTGTCTTCCTAGCATTTATTGATTTAGAATTACGTTTCAATTTATTATTTATGTTAATTGGCATTTTGTTGCAACATGTAATTTTCTTTGTGATTGTATAGTTTGCGTGCGGCCTTTCCCATCCTACTCTGTTTTACCAAAATTTGCTTAATTTCATTGATTTTATAAACGATCAGAATTGTTACCAATTACCTCGGAATTTTGAAAGCAAGACGTGGGTTTTAACTGTGGTTTGTGGATAATTAGACAACAAAGGGCACTTACGCAATGCAAAAGATGCACTTAAATGAGAGTCTACTGTATGTAAAATAGCAGATGTGCCGTTTAATGAAAATGTCAACGTATTTGATTTCATTGTATCGAGCAAATGGCCATTTATTCAGGTTAATTATGTAAAACAGAACATAACAGACGGTTATTCGATTCGTTTTGCATACGTTCCATCTACATGACTAGGATGCCTTTTGTGTCATTTGAGGAAGGGAATTTATATTTGTTTCACTTTATGCAATTACAAAAATTCTATTTTTTTTATATCCCGTTGGTTCTCGCGAGAGACGCGCGTCCTATTCAATTGATTTCCTTGTGTTTTTTATTTTGTTTTACCGCGAGCCAAAGTATAGATGGCGAAGACGTATGGAATCGACAACAATTCATCATCATTCATCATTTCAGCCTATTGCAGTCCACTGCTGGACGTAAGCCTCCCCCAGGGTTCGCCACATGGCCCGATCTCCCGTTTTCGCCATCCAGTCAACAATTCATAAGGGTGGAAATTACTCATTGTTTGTGATCTTGAAGGTTATATTTCTTCTTCAGATCTGCCATTTTTATTGACTCGTTTGTTGTTATTCTAGAGGCATCTTAGATTTGTATGACAGACATACAATCATACATCCGTGCTTCTACATTATCCCATAAGTCTTTGTTAAATACATAATTGCGTATGCGTATAAATCATAATATAATTCATGAAAAATGTATATTCCCATAGATAGTATTATATTATTTATATAAACAGACAGACGTCCTTATAGTGCGTTCAAACTTAACATTCAGCATTTATGTTTGCTGACACATTACAGGGACTTTATTTAAATATATTATCCTTATTAAGAATACACATATATATAAGTTGTAAAGCGACATTCTGAGTTTTCATGGAGTTTTATATTGTTTTTTCTTCTGTATCATATAATGCTTTCGTTGTTTTTTCTTTAGCTTATTCATTGCAGTGTTATTTATACCTACCTATTGATAGTAGGTATAATCAGTATGTCATCATCTTTCAAAATATTCCTGCGACTTAATAACTATCTATCATTTATTTACCTTACTATTTAGGATGTTTCCCCTCACGTGCTTGATTTCATATCCCTCACCCTACATAATCAGACCCTAAGATTTAATCTTCACAACTTGTTGTGAACTTGTTCAAAATAATTAAGAAAACCTTTCAACGCCTTAGTAACATTGTTTATTTGATTTTATCTGACAATTCGCATACGTTCGCAAGACTTCAACTCGCGTCGCGTCTAATTAAATTTTATCGTATAACATTTGAATGGTTAGCTCTCATACAACCATTCAGGCTGTATGTAATAGCTAATTAAGCTTAGATCTCTCTTTAGTTTCAATGGATCGTTATAGAGAGACGGGTCGTGTGGGCAGAGTCGCTTTGAATCGAGGATGAATACACGTTTTACAAACATTACAAATATTGTGGTGTCTAAGGCCTTTGACTGAAGTATAGATGGATTAAAGAACCGTTATTTTAATTGAATGAAAAAAACTGAATCCGCATATAAAATAGCCTGATATTATCGTAACCCAGCTCTACGAATAAAACTCATTTTAAGATTGACTCACAGTTTAAGATAGCAAGATGATAAATACCAAAACGCAGACGGCATGGCGGTAAGTGAGGTAACCTTATGTACCTTATGTACTTATGTAGTATGACCGCGTATAGACAAGGACATTCTAAGAGGATTTGGTAAGTGCTAATAAATATAATCATTGTCTTTGTAACCAGACTTATTATTATATGGCTTAGGTTCGATCACAGACCACACGTAAAAAACATTATGTACCTTCCATGTTTTGGTTCATAAGACCTATCAAAGAAACCTATTTTAATCAGAATTCTCATCTCATACAACTGATGATAAAATCTGTATATGATTATTTTTATCGGTTAGATACATATTGTTAATGAGAATAAAGAATCGATTCAATCGATTATCATACTAATAAACAAAATAATAGTTGAGTCATAGAACATTCATTTCACACGGGACTCGTATCCAGTTTTCATGAATTTCATGGTTCTGCGCACGAATGTGGATTTCACACATTAGTCTGTATATTGGTAAGCTTTGTAACACTAACAAGTTAATTAATCGTGGAAGACATTGGAAAGTGCCAGAATGATACTTTCAAATGAAGGCGTTTGCTGTATAGGTACGATTCGATTTCCAATGCAGTTACCTGGAAACGTCAATTTCTTTGTTTTCTTTACCGTTTCTAGCTGCACATGTCTAATTGTCTGTATAAAAGTGCGTGGTTCCAATTATAATCTTATTTATCTGGCTTGAAGGACCAATTTTGTATTTCTACCCATCTGACTTAAAAAATGCTCCAATGAGGAGGCACACTGACAATTTATCCCGCTAGGTGTCGTATAGTCGCTGGTGCCGTCTATCTGTCAAACACCATACATTTTTTACGTATTCGTTAGCAAATAAGTTATTCAATAATTATAATACCTTTCTGTAGTGAATTTTAATGCAATAATAAAGGTTTACACCAATTGAAAAGAAAAAAGCCGTGGATTATTAAAAAAAAATGGACACCAAGCTCATAGGAAGATTATGCAGTTATCACTTCAAACCTAACGATTTTATTATAAAAGCCGGTTACTGGTTGGTTTAATTAATTGAAACTCATGAAAATCCATCAATTCAATATCAATGACAGTTACCAGTGAGGGTGGCGCCATCTGAGATTAGCTTTGCCTGTCCCTCCCCATTGACATCTAGAGGTTCTCTTACTACTTGCACATATCTATTGATTACCTTATCTTGTTAACTTTATCAATGATAACAAAATACCTGTAAATAAACATAAATATAATTAAACAAAATATTACTCATAGAGGTTGTTAAGAACTAATCTTTACAACACATGGTTATATGCTTAGTAACTAAGTATCTATTTACGAGCTCACAACATTCGTTGCGCATCAGTGCGGCCGGAACATATTGTGTCGCTTTGTCAAGTGTATCGCCTTTAAGAGTAGCAATTTATAAGATGTAAGCGATATAAAATGGTTGAAAAGGACTACTACTACATAAGACCCTTCTCTTTGTGTAGAAAGAAAAATTAATTCTGACTGGTAGATATTAAGATAAAGATGATACTGCAATTTTAAATTATGAAACATCATTGCAATCGAATTCAAATCTTTTCATTGGCATTACGCGACTGATATAGAAAGTCAGTCATCTCGAATCATTGCCTGTCTTTCGCATGCAACTTACTCTAGCTACCTTTTTGAAATCATCTTGTATCCTTCTGTCCTATGTTGGAAACGCACCCAAAGAAGCGCAATGACTTTCATTTTGTTTTAAATCTATTCCGCCAATTCCCCACCACCGTCAATGTGCTGATTGGCTAAGTCAAGGACACACCAAACATTTAGATGCAGTGATTGGTCGGTACTGAATTAATCAGTGCAAAATCACTTACTAGTTGAGGAATTGGATTTTCCTTTTCCTCGATGTTTAAACGCTTCAGCTGATGACTTATACCACAGAATAGTAACAGTAGAAGCGCATACTTTAATTTAACCGTCAGTCAAACCGATCTTTTGTAACCCAATCTCAAATACGCTTGAATTGCTAACAAACTAGAGGTTACTGAATTTGACTAATAATAGCCTTGTTTGCTTTAGTAATGAAGTTTATTATACTGTCAGTTCTCGAGGTTAAAGTGGACGTCGAGAGATGATTCTATTTGTAATGCGATAGTACGTCAAAGCGTTAATTAATAATGTTTCATAATTTAACAATATAGCATTGAGAATGACAAGTCATTTGCGAATATTCAAAGTAATGAGTGTAATGGTGTAGTGTGCAATGTGAATGCTTCAAGTGAAGGTTTTAAGGTTAAGTACTTGTGTATTAGTGCTATTACAATTGCTTATACTATTGATCTTGTATCAGAATATCCAGTTTGTCTTCTTATTATTATCTTTCAGGATTTTTATAATCCCGTATTACAAGATAAATCTCTTTTGTTGCAAATGTTGCACACTTTATCGAAATACTCACTCGATTATTGTTTTTATGTTTATCATGTGATTTCGAGTATCTAATCTCTATAAGTCAAGTAGGTACATAGTTCTAATAAAGTTATGTTTTTTGTTTCAGGTAAGAATGTGGATCAAAGTGCGATAACCTCGTTTTATCATGGGGTAAGGTGTAGAAAGTAAGCTATTTTTAGTGTAATTTCTATCGATAAACCATTTATCGATTATTTCCATAAGCGTGATTAGTCGTAGGTTTCGATTACTCAAATGGTTTTCACATAATTAATTTTAGAATATTGTAGTAATTCTGTTACCGCTGAAAAAGAAGTATAATATCAAAATCAAGACACAAACTCAAATGTTGGAACAAACATCCAATGTTACGACCAACTTCCAACATTTAGGCAAGCAAGCTGATAACTGACGTACAGATAAATGCAAGCGGTAGCGTCCCGTATGTTCCCACGACAGGCGTGAGAACCATCTGAAGATATACGTTAAGATCTCTTATTACAATTGCTTGTTTACTTATAACCCTGCCTACATGACGTGTCTTGTTTAGATGTATTCAAAAGTCCTGTGTGAAATATCGTAGATATTATAAACAATACAAGGATGCCTTAATAAGTGTTGATGTGTATGTGTGTGACTATTTGGATTTTTGCGTTATAAATAGTGAATTATCAAAAATTTATAAGTTTGTAGATATTAACTATAGAGATAATTTGTTAAATAATCGGTCTAATCCATAATAATATATTTATAAACAAAATAACTTGCCCATATAGTAAATTAAACATATAGGTCTCATGATTCCACCCTGAGGCATACCTATTCGAAATCAGAGTATTCGTATTTAGAGTCACACACAACTCACAACTTCTTTCTGTTTCGTTCCAATCTGGCAGCAGATAATACTTTAGAAAAATACATTAAGATGTCACTCAGTTTCAAAATAAAATAAAAACGCCTGTCTAGCCAACTTTATTATAAGTATAATTATAAAATGAATTGCTACAATAAATAAATACAATGAAACAAGTAGAAGTATTCAATGTGTCACAGTGCACTGACTCTGTTAATGTCACGATCAAATGGAGACGGATCACGTTTACACAGTTACAAGGATAAATTGAATTCTATATATATGGATACAAGATTGAATAATTGTAAAACAACTAATGTCATTAACCCAAATATTGCCACACCACGAGTGAACGGATATCGTGATTGCGAAAGGGGAAATAGAGATGAAAGAATTTTTGATTCGGAAGAAATAACCATCGTAATGAAGGATGACATCATTTTGTTCAAAAGAGGAAACAATATTTTGTCCAAAACGTGAAACAAAAACAAGCCTTAAAACTTTCAACCATTGTGCATATGCAAATCGGTTCGTCTGCGGCAGTCCCGCTGTAAGTATTAATGAACCAGCATAGAGAGACATTGCATCATGAAAAACTTGAAGAAATACTTTACCTAATTCACAACAAAAAATTAACGCAAATTAATATTTTTGAAACAAATAAATTCCAAGTTTTTCTTTGGTTTCTATTGTAACCAAAACCATTTTGTTGCGACAAGAACAAGTCGATTTGTGAAGTCTGTCTCAGAGTAACAAACTAAAGAAACGTTAACCCTAAAGAAGTTCAACACTTTTTACACGTTAAACACAGAACGGAAGCGGCAGGGACACGTGTTCGATTCCGACCCCTCCCTAGCTTCCTCTGAACCCTCATTAACCGACTCCGACTAAATAGGGAACAGACTGACATTGTTTTTGAAGCTGTTTATGAGAAAGAACATGTTTGAGATGTTGACAGTTCTTTTGCTTTATTTTTCGAAGTTAATAGTCTATCCCTGTTACTCTTAATAATCAAAGACATTTTTAACGAGACAGAAATTGTTAAGATTGGAAAGACGATAAATGCACTTCAGATTGAATAGTTAATTGGTTCCATTGTAAATATACAGTAAATAAACAATGGATTCGACCGCTATCTGACCCGATCTAAAGGCAAATCATCTGATAATATCAATATCATCAATAACAGTTTCAATAGTCACACAAAACTGCTCAAAATTTGGTTTATGTTCCTATTATTATATTTCATTGGACGTGTCTGGTCTTATGACCTATTGAAATGGGGAATCAGCTGTAGTAAGGAAAGTTTGATTCTTGCAATCAAAAACTTGCAATCATGAAAATTTCAATCTTTCATTTCATTTTCATGATTGCAAGTTCATTCGTTTGTATGATCTATTTATTTGTAAGTTGTAAATAATTCTAACAAAACAGCATTTTCACAAACCTAACAAGATTATCATATCATAATTGACCATTATCTATTCAAAGCATTCTATAGATTTTCTGTCGTTTGACCCTTTTTTTTAATTAGTTTATGGTGCGGAAATGTGAACTAATTATTCATTTCCTTTCAATAAAATAAATTATCGGTAATAAAATCATGTTCATAACTTCCATTGCTGTACTGACGTAGTTTAGATGACCTACTAGTTAAGACCGATTTACTGCTTTGTACATAAGCTGTAGTACCTATTGTTAGTCACCTGAAAATGCCGGTAACAGTCTACAATATGTCATGTTTCGCATTACATTGTAACATCAATTGTTCATTTTATATACATTTCCTCAAATTACATTGAATTCAAGAATTATAATATTGAGCTTGGCATTTATTTTGACTTTCAAATTCACTTTTGAACTATTATTGCGTAAAACCAGAGTTGTTGCATCCATTGTTACGCTGCAATTCGGCCATTTTATATGAAAATTTTTCTTTTAATTACAATTATTTTAATTAAAACAATGGAAAGCATGAAATGACGTAAAACAATAAACAATTCAGCTACGCTTTCAAGGTAATCTGATTATCCATGTTGCAATTACAGATGTAGTTTGTAGACGGTCTGCAGATGCAGGTATCCAAACCAAATAGTTCAGTGCCAATATTTTACAGTAATGTCCGATAACTTGAACAAATTCAGTTCAGTGACTCCTATGTAATCGACCAGCTATAAAAACAAGGACATTAGTTCCCTTATAATTATATTATCTATTGAATGGCTGTCCCCCACGGTTTCACCAGCGGATGTTTTTCCGCGATAAAAAGTATCTTATGTATTACCGTTCGGTAGTTTTACCGCGAAGGAGTAACAAACATCTTCACAAATCACATCCATACAAACTTCCACATTTCTAATATTAGTATGTAGCAAAACAACCTCATAAATTGTGTCCTGCGGTCATCTGATTTTCCTTTCACAGAAGTGATTTTCGAATTCAGTTGCTGCGTTGGGTATTTCAAGTCTTTCAGTATGTTTTTTTTTTTATTAGTCCATATCCATCTAATAATTAATGTAATCATTGTAACATAGGGTCTTTTATTTTACGATTTTGCACTATTTCTCCAAAGTGCCTTACCTCAAGTATCTGCAGTCTCTCTCAATCATATCTCCTGTAAAGTCCTTGTCTCGTATGGTACGTGTGTCGTTTGAGTAAACATTTCTATATTTTGTTTTTCATCCAGTCTAACTTCTGCAAAAACAACTAACATTTTAAGAATGGAATAACCTGAACCATCCAATATTGCGACCTAACACCCGCAAAATATTTACGACAGCCACACCACTATAAAAGTAGGCCATAATTAGGAGTTCTATTAGGTAAGTGAGGTCGACGACCGCTCCGCCCTGCCCTACATAAGGGCCTAGCCACCCCTTGGAAGGCGTGATAATTGTCCTCAATAATTGCTTGTGTATTGTTATTGAAGAAACAAACAGGGGATTCGTTTCTTTGGTCTTTTGATTCGTTTTTTGTATTCTAAAAGTTGTTGCTCATTGTATGTATTGATTATTTAGAATCCATTTTAACCGACTTAAAAAAAGGAGGTTCTCAATTCGGTTGTTTTTTTTCATAACTCCGTCATTTAGTAACCGATTGGGAAAATTCTTTTTTTGTCTGGAAGGGTACAGAAGGGTACTTCCCGGTCTGGTCCCTTTGTCAGATCAGGATTTGATAACTTCTTAGGGCCGTAAGATCAATAACAGTTTAAACTACAGAACAAAGTTTAATCTTCCGCTTTAGATTATTTTTTAAGATCAATTGTAGTTAAACTACCACTGACTGTTTAAACTATAGATTAGTTTAAACTAGACCAGCACCACGGTTAAACTCTCGAGTAGGGTTTAAACTGTATACGTCGATGTTTATTTCAATATGGCCGCATGATGTTTTTTGTTTTGTTTGTGAATTCGTGTTTGTCTGTGTCGTTGTATTAAATTAAAATGGAAAATTACAACAGTGATTCCGATTCGGATATTGAATCGGCTTAATTTATTATTCACTAGGTCTGTTTTTTTATTTTCCAAATCATTGGAATATCTCTTAACCAAAGTGGTTAAAAGTTCCGTTTCAGACTTGCAGAAGATTCGCACTATTATTTTCAAGGCATCAGTCATGTTTGATAACAAAGAAATAGTAATAATTAAATAAATCATAGAAAATAACACGGCGCAAACAAGCAAGTAGCAAGTACAAACGACAGGAATGTGGAACTATACATGTCAGTGGTACATCTGTCAATGTCAAACGAACACATGCTGTCATTTTCATGAACGAATGAATGAAATCTTAAGAAATGAGTCAGTGTTGCCATTTATAATAGATTAATCGTAGTTTAGTTAATCTCCCGATGTTTTCTATTCGGTCTTAGAACAAAAGATTAAACCATGGTTTAAACTTGATCGTGGATTTCAAAAACCACAGTTTAAGCTTTTATTGATCTTACGGCCCTTAGTGTACTTTGAAGTCGGTTTAAGTTTTTTGTAAAACAGTCCAATTATAGATGATGCATTTCCGATGTGTTTTGTCTTTGACACTCGAGGGCAGGTTTTGTGTGACGTCACAATCAGCCAATGTTTGAGTCACATAATTTCACTTGAAATTATGATCTAACAGAAGTATCAACCAACATAAAGAGTGCACCATGATAAAAATTAATAAAAATTGATATATGACAATCGATAAGGTTACAATCACCTCACATGTCTTTCGATAACGTATGCAAATGATCAACATTTCCATACGACTGTCGGTATACAAAACGAGTCGAGCAATCGAGATGTATCGTTTATTTTTTGTATTGAGGCATGGGGTGTGCCACTGCCGTGTGTTGTTCACCCCACGTACTCTAGTCACGCGATCACCACGTGGATATAAACAGGTGGTACTTTCAGCATGACTGGAAATGATTTAGAGTCCTCGCCGCAAAAAAGTCTTGTCGCAATCAATGGCAGTAAAGTATACCAATCTAAAATATGGTACTTATTCTTATAATTATTAGGCTAATGTTTGCAACATGATTATTAAAAATAAAAGTATCTGGAAAAATGGATGATTAATAATGTATTTATATGTGATGATATTTTCGAATTCAGATGATGATGATGAAAGTATGTGATTTTTATGTGATGAAAAAAAGAATGAATTTATTTATTTATTTATTTATTAGAATGGCAAAACGATAACAGTTACCTACTCTACGTACAGTCGTACTAACTTATCTGTGGAGTTGAGAAAGGAAGGCGCCATAATCAAAGATAAGGTTTTATCATTTTCACTGTGTAAGATAATATTTGTATTTATCAACAAAAAAAAAACACGTCTCTTTTCATTTGTGAATATTATTGATCATGGGCGACCCCCGCCCGTGGCCTTTTATTATAGTGGCCTATTGTGACCAAACTTGCACGAAAAAGACCCACGACAAATAATTAGATAGTTATTATTGTCGAATTGACACCCTTTATATCTGTGACAAATCTAGATTGAATCTATACTGTATACTGACTTAACAATCGTTTTTTTTCGTCAGTTTATAATATCATCATTAACAATATATACGGGGCAGTATTTATCATTTAGTTTGCCGTAAAGGCTAGTGATTCTAAATTCAAATTCTATAACCTAACCAAATAATATAACCTCATTAATGAAACAGAATAATTTAAGGGTTAGGTTAATTGCTCGGAAGTTAATCAAAATTTTTACACTGCCGTAGTAATTCTGAATTCTACGTTCTCCATTTAAATTATAAAACATACCTAACTGACGGAAAGGGCTATTTATTGCACATAGCTAGAATATTTTACCTCCGTTAATTACTTAACTAAGTCTAGTGCTTTTAAATCAGCTAGCGTGTTAACTCGCGATAAATACGGTGAAAGAGAAAAAAAAGGTCATTCACCCTGACCTTTTTAACCTTGTAACTACCGAGAAAGGACTTTATTGTACCAGACATGCTGGCTAATGATTTAATAAGAGCTACGGCTGATATAATGTTCGTTCTTACTGATCTTAATATAAGGCTCAAATTACAATTGTCTAATGCTGAAAGTATAAATTAAAAATGTCGTAAATCTACAGTTTGCTCGTTGATGCGAGCAATTAGAAAGTTCTAAGGTCCTTTGTTTCTAAGTGTCTAAATTTGTAAAAGAATAGGGAATCATTCATCATTGGTTTTACTGTTGTTTTAAGAGAAAGCGGCGTTTTTTGGGCAGTTTATTTTGTTTCATTTCGCATTATAAAATTCTTATCTGAATTTTATCTCATTGTTTATTTTACCACAATTTTTAGAAAAAGCTAATAAACTGCAAAAATAATAGTACACACCCTTTGATTAAGGATACATCCAGATTGAGTGTCGAAGCTGTGCATGCGTCGATAAAAATAGCCCCTAACTGTTAGGGGCTAAATCAATTAAAAATAAATAAAATTGCAAAAAAAATTTTAATATTTCAATTTCTCCCGATTTTAATTGGAATATTTCAACAACTGGTATCATTATGTACGTCACTATGACAAGAAGAATGACGCAGAGGGAGCGTAAAACGTAGCTGTTACGCGCAGCAGCCTATAAAAGTTGGCCTGTTTTATATATTCGTGTAGTATGGCGACATTCTTTCTAGGTATATTTATTTCTATGTACACACCTATGTTCTCGTTTGTTGATAACCTTATGTGTTTTCTATTTCTAATAATGAAAATCTGTCGCCAAGCACCCATCGGTATGTTCCGCTGCAATTGAGAGCCAGTTCCTTAGGTGGTTTGCGTGGTTACCACCTTCGGCCACATCATTGCTTACATGAATATGTGTTCTTATAAAATATGGAAACCCGAGGTGATGATGAAGCCTAAGCTTTATATTATTAGCTTGCTTATAACCGTGGTTAAGGAAAGGTCTAGGGAAGTATCTAGAAGAAGCTTTGGCTAAATATCACTATTTCTGTTTGAAACGTGTATTACTAAATTTTCATTGATTCCGCATATAACCAACATTCAATCGATTCCCCTATTGATCATAACATAGGTCGATCTAAATATAAAGTTCCTTGTGAAATCGGAGTGATGTCAGTTGACTATTCGTTAAAGGAAACGCTAATGGGGATATGGTTTCCTTTCTAGGAACCTCGGTTTGCTCAGCTATTTTCAATCCCATGACTTCATTAAAGTCATTCTGTATTGTTTTCGTAGTATTAATTACATGATGGGTTTTTGCGGCTGGTTCATTACCCTCAAAAAGGTGTATGTTAAGCTAAAGTTACGTTACGAGAGCTAGAAAAAACCTTTTATTATCATTATCATCAATAATTAATTCTGTTGGGTCACTAGTGCCCCATCGGGATCGATTAAGGCCAGCTAATGGCACATAAAGGACAAACATTGAGAGAATCGCTTAGGAAAAGTGGAGAAAACTCGTCCGATAGAAGAAAATAAGAAAAAAAGGTTTCACAAAATAATACCAATAACGTAAGAGTTAGAGTATACGATCAAGACTGTCATCAGAAATCCGGTATCCCAGCGGTTACAATATTCAGATACAAAGGACCAACTACCAGAGACTGTATTTAATAACTATGAAGTTAAACAAGTAGATCATCTCCAATACTCTGTGATGTCTTAATAATAAAAAGACATCTCAGAAGCGTTTGTTTGTGTGATAAAACATAAGTGTTGAATTATAAAACACATTATAATGTAATATGGAAACACATGTTTCAAGCGATCATAATACCTACCCGCCGTTTTCCGCACCAGCCGGATGTCGGACTCATTGCAATGTCTATTTATAGGCTTTTCTTACTCACGGTTTAGTAATAATGGTCAGTATTTTGAACATTTTTACCTAGTACACCTACACTGTATTACCCGTACTACTATTAAAGCAAATTTAGGCAGAGTACAGGTATGTTTGGAAGCCTCACACCCTTTAATGAAGAACTTGAGAACTGAGATGTCCTGAAAATAGAGCCTATTACTATAGCTAGTACAGCTATTCAGTTTTTTTTATTAAACGGGCTTGTGTTTGGCCACTGACCCGCCCATAAGGGGCGATGACGAAGCCTAAGATGAAACACGCTTACACAGAAGAAACCTATTCACTCATTCAGGTTCTCAGATTGAAGTTCTTACATTTTATTCATGTTTATGTGTCTTATGTGTTCTATACCTCTCAAGATTTACGCGCTATTCGTGCTTTCTACCGTTGAGGAATTCAGTCCTATATTTAAAGGTCATAAAATTTATATGGGATTGTCTCGTGTTAATTTTTCTAGTTTCATTATAGCTATGTCCGAAAATCCATAAAAAATATGATATATGCAGATGAATTGAGAACTTCCTCCTTTTTGGAGTCTTTTAAAAACTAGAAATTATCAGGATATCCCGTCAGAGCGACGTCATCCAGTCATTAACCGCTGGATGCGGAAGATTGGAGACCGGTTGAATAGGTACGCGTAAGGAAAAGGTACTATGCTCTGTTGTGCTGGTCTTGTACTCTGATAATGAACCTATTGCATAATTCGGTGAGGCACACCTATTCCGACGAGCTATCCCTAATGGTCTTTGTTTTTTTTTCTATTTTGGTTGTGTTGATACGCTTTCAATACTCTAGTGATGTTGGAATCCCAATAAATCCAACCACGTTAAGGCAAAACCTAATTAGTGTTAAAGGATTTAGTAAAATTAGGATTTGTTCCAATAAATCTTAAAGATTCGAGCACAGAGACCTGCCTGCTCAGATTCAAGCTACATTTAAGAATAGTCCTGTCTAATTTATGCCGAAACAATACAACTTGGGATAATGTGATCGGCAATTATTAAATTCTGATAAATCTTAGTTTAAACGTGGAAAACCGATGTAAAAGCAAACTCGTGACCTTCGTGTGTCTTACTAGGTCCGGTTATTACAATAAAATCAAATTCTTAACTTAACTCATTTTCAGACACTTTTTTCTAGACTTGCTTACGTGACTGCAGCCATGCGTTTCGAGTCGTGTTTCGCTTGTTTTAATGACGTCAGTGATTTCTGAGTGAGTTACGTGTTATTTCCATACTCGATGTGATTATCTTATTTGTTTGATATGTCTGACATTTTTGTTAGCTACTTTTTCCTTTATCTTAGTTTCTGTCGGTTTTTAGGTGTCTGATAAGATGACATCTAGATGGTGCGATTTTCTTAAAGATGTTATGAGACTAGACATTTGACATGACAGATGATTTGCTAATTATTGTGAGTATTATTAGGAGTAATTAGTAAAATTAAGAGCCAAGATCAAAACCAGCTAGATTTGACCTTGGGACAAACGCCGATTGGGAAATTTGTCAATAAAACAACAAGCAGATGGCAAGAAGAAAATGCGAAGTGTAGCAAATATAAAAATACCTAGCAATACATTTATTGATGTGTTGAAGAGATAAATACATTTAAAATAATAATGAAAAAAAATATTTTGACCCACTACGTAATTACGGGCTGATTGATGCGACTCCTTTTGTCACAACACTATTTTTTTTTTCATCAAAAACTGGTAGCATAGTAAAGGTCAGTTTACACCAGTGAATTAATAAATTACATTATTAGGCTTTAGTGTTATCCTATTCTTAACAAACATTGCTCTATATTCGAACATTCTTTAAAGGCTTATTTTTGGATATCTTTTTATTTACCAACTACAATGACTTCATAAAGATTTATTTCAAATTAGTTCAAACCTTACTTCGTTAAGCTCAAGCGAATTAAAGACAAAAAAAAGATTTCCAAAACAATACAGGTACAAAGTGAATTCTCTATTCTGGCCTTCAGATAACTTCTTAATTTCCATCGTAGTAGTAGGTACCTGTCATGATGATTTCCTCGTCTTGTTAATAACAGTCTCGTTATGATTGATTTATGTCCAATCAATTGTTACATTACAGTGATTAGGATTGCTGCGAGCGATTATCAGCTTTATTCTTTACAATGTTAAGTGTGTTATTGTGAAGACTGTAAAGATTTTGTAATTTTAGGAACTTAGGTCTTATTTCATGAGATGGTTTAAGCCAAGTCTAGTAAAACCCAAGTTTTAAGTTTTTGAGCAGCCCCTTAAACAGCGGGCCATTCGGAAGTGGGGCAAAGACTAAAGACCCATGAAATCATAGATTTACATAAGGCATCGGGATATGTTTTAAATTCTTTGGCTTCAATATTATTGTGTGCACTATCAACCGATTCACGTATTTTCAATATAATACAGAATTATTTCCAGTAACTGATAAATGCTCTAGCAGCATTCTAGCAGTCATATAGTACGGTGTACTCCGCAATCCTTAACAATACCCTTATCAACGTTTTTATCTGATAGTAAAATATCAACACTTAACTGAATCGATATGATACCGTTCAGTGAATATGCAGCCACCTGCTTCTCTGCATTATAATATTTTCACCGGTAATTGTAACAAATATGAATAATAAAGTTTATGAATATTTTTCAATAACTTTCACCGATATTTGAATAACAGAGACAACCTACGCTTTACTGGAGACAAGTTTTACTCATTTATTAATATAAATGTATGTTATTGGATTTATTAGTTTGTTTATTGTTTTTTTTTTTTTTTAGTTAGCGTAATAAGTACCTACATATTTTCAATAATCAGACACATTAAACCAGTAATTTGGTTTGCTCGGTATCGATTAATAGAAATTGATCCGCAGGTGTTTTTTGACACATTATTTTGTAATAAACTAAAACAGTTGAGTGCAGTTTTTGTAAGTTAAACAAATTCTAATATTTTCGTAATTATACGGTAATATAAGCATTTTTCTTTTTTGGGTGTAGCAGTACTCGTATATTTCTTTATTTTCTGATTACCTGAAATAATTATAACATATTACGCCTGCAACTGTCCCAATTCTCCTTATCCTCGTATGTTATTATTAATCAAATATCAAAATGGCCTAGTACTAGCACAAACAGGCGATAAGCTAAGCCAATCTATTTGACTAGTAAGTGCAAAGAGCGCAAAAAGTCAATTTGTTTTCCAAACGCGGCTTAAGCTTATATTGATAAGTAAGGCGTGTTTACACAGTGCAACATCACAATAAACCGTGGGAGGGCCCACATCTGCCGCCCCGACACATGTTATTACTACCTATATGTATGGAATACTACCAATGTAATGTGTAACGGTTCAACTAGTTGTAGGGGTGTGGATCGGTCATTAATATTTGGAGGTTTTTAAATTGGTTCTATTTTCAAATCTTTCAAACTACTATACCGTCGATGTTATTTTGTGTTCAATTTGTTGATTCATTTTATTAAACTTTTTTTTTCTTTACAGGTAAGTTCGGGCCTTCCCTTCATTTGAAAGTATGCTATAGAAACGTTGGCGTAAGTGGAATTTAAAATTTTGGGTTTTTAAATGATTTCATACTCAGATACGCAATGTCTTCCTACGTTTGTGTGGTAATAGCGTCAAATAACTTCTTAATAAATTACTCTGTCAACTGATAGAAATTACCACCAAATTCGTTCAACTTAAACAATTACTCACGACGTAGGTGCTGAGACAGATTTGTAGAGAGATAAATTTTCACTTCCGTTAATGTCAAAGAGAAATAAACCTTAACTGTGATACGATTAAGTCAAATGTACGTTATAGATTTATAGTTACGCGTGATAGAAACCAGAAGCGAGGCTATTTATTTCAGTGTCTCGTGTCCAATTACAATAATAATGAATCGTCGCTACCAGTCAGCAGTGTTTAAATAAACGCTGCACGTCACACCGTCGCGTAACATAGACTAATGTGAGTAACCGATCAGGACATCTATTTTGTACAAAGAATAAACAGTCAAATTTTTTTCTGCAATCTTCGTTAATAACGATGCCTTTCAATTCAAGGCATTCATGCTCAACTAGAATCAAACAATATTTATCATGAGTAGAAAAATATCAGTTACGACGAGTTAGTTATAGAACTCTGTTCGATCAAATAATTTGCGAATAAAATGTTAATTTGAGAACTACAAGGATATCCACCATAATCCTCTTACAAACAACGTCTTAATTGAAACAAACATAAATAAATCACTGAAAACTCGCGTAGGCCTCACACAACAAAATAATACGCTACGGTGTGACACCCACATGGGTTATAAATCGCAAGTCTGCATTCGACTCGTATTTTATTCTCCGTCTTATCGCAGTACGCCTCAAGCGATCCGTTCCCAGAAAGTAACCAACTCATCGACAACAATTTAGTTGTCAATCCGCAATTAGCATACATTGGTCTTATTTATGATTATGCTATTAAAGTAATTGCTGCATTCAATTGAAAAATGTAGAGTGAAAGTTTTCGCTTAGCTTATTATGAGGTTGATTTGTTCGGGTGCAAGACCAACCGGTTGATTGTCGGTTGTATTAGGTTGTGTCTGAAAACTGGATGTCATTATGAAATAGTGTTGGATAATAAACCACATCCGAGAGCCACTTCCGTAGATGTAAAAAGCTATATACACGATAACATTTCATATCCTGTAACATCTAGACATCCTTAAAATACAACTGTCAAAACTGAATAAAATTTATCAATACTGACAATAATACTCATTAGAATGTTCGTAATTAAGTTGTCAAGTTATCGACTCGACTTTACAAGACAATTACGCGCTGGCAACATTTTCTGTGAGCAATTTAATTGAGTGGAATTAGAACGGAAGATGCAATCTAAAGGGTCATCTAACACTCACTAGGTTACGCGAACATGGGCTATTGTTACACAGATGCCTTGTTTTGATACGAGTTGGTGTGAGTGGTGGAATGGATATCTAAGTAGTTATTACTGTGAGGTAATGCGGATCTAGACTGTTCTTTTTTACCGTCAGTTAAACAGTTGCGCTGTTTGAATGACCATAACATTTTATTAAGTTGAACTCGTAAAACATACGAGAGAAGAAAAACAATTTAAAAAAATTCTGTATAGGGTGACTGAGTTATTAGTAAACGATACTTAGAGATATGATTGTACTCATGATAAAAAACAAGTTTCCCAAAGTTTTTTTTTTAATTTACTTAGCACGTGAACCCAAGAATAAGAATACACTATCAGCTATTATTTAATTTAGTTATTTATCCCTATTTGTTTCTTTGTAAAAGTTGTTTGTTATCATGAGTAAAACCATGTGTCTCAGTATCGTTTACTAATTACCAGTCACCTTATCTACACAAACACAAACATACCAAAATATATCTATTTGCCAATGTAATTTGCTGCAAAACCAACCGTAGCGTTTACAAGGCCTAAATGGTGCTGGCTCTGAGATAGATTTTCAATTTGAGCCCGTCTCAGGCCGCTCTATGGTTTCTTTACGAGGTGTTTCTCACGGCTTTCGACAACACTAACATTGAACTAACTTTTCACGTGTAAGTCCTTTGGGTCTATTAGTGCAGATTTATATTATAATCAAAATATAAGTTCAGACAGTACTAGTCACCAATGGAGTAGGATTCTCAATGTTAACCTTGCAAGTCTCCTTTCCCGACCCAGTCATCCAACAACTTTAGGGCTTCCCACTCAATATCTGTCTGTTTAACACGCATAGAAGTCATTACGCTCCACATCCACGGAATCAGGGTCGAGAGTATCGCTTGCGTGTCCGTGATGAATAGTACACATTATCTGATGCTATCAATCTGTAGCATTGATTGAAGCGTGTGTTACTACGGTGGGAAATGACCTTTTGTGACTTACGATTTATTTTCAAATCGTTCTCATTAGTGTTTTTAATTCTTTCATTGATTGTATTTGGTGTATGATAAATTAAACAAAATTAAACTTTACAATTATTTAATGTTGATGATATACGTAATTTCTCACCGCAGGGCAGGATCCGCGAGACCATCTGACTGTAGTTTTTACCCGACTGACCCGGAAGGAGGGTTATGTTTTTCGAGTGTATGTATGTATATATGTATGTATATATGTATGTATGTATATATTTACATCCGGCAACACTTTTGGCTTCATGCATGTTGTGCATCATTACGGCGTCCCCGTGTTCTGCTTAATTATTTTATCATATCTTTGCGAATGTTGCTTAATTTTTTAATTACCTACTCAGTGACTTATGTCACTTTCCTATAATATTATTTTTCACGATATTCTCCTTGCAGTTATGCCCAAGCATTTCTGAACCCCAATCCTTGATGATGACTTCTAGGCTTCCTGGATATATTCATCATGATTATCCAATGCACCGACTTTTTTAACTCCAGTGAGGTCATTGTTCCTAAATGCGACGTTGCCAGCTTTTTAATCAATTTTGCATCTCTTTTTATGGGCTATCATATTATTATTGCTTATAAGTACCTAGGTACAAATTCAAAAGCTTCTGTAACGTTTTTAACAGATAACGTTTTTCTCGAAGAAGGATAGGATTATGGTAGTAGGTAGCGTAGAAAATCCTATAGTTCTTTTCCCCAATCAATAATTAGATTTTCTGAATAAATAATTACTCGATGGATGATTAAATTACAGTGTAACTCAACAGGGATACGGTGTGACATTATTTATAATTTACTCGCACCGCAGAAAAATCATTTCAGGAATAGCCAAAAACTATAAAGCTTTAATAAAAGCCCATACGGAAGTATATTGTTATTTGGGGTCCAAATAATTTAGTTATCGGACGTCCGTATATTACTATCGAGCGTCCGTATATGCTATCGGTCGTCTGTATATAGCTATCGAACGTCCGTATTTTCTTGTAATCGAATGTTTTCTCAGAAGAAGAGGGAGACCTAGCAAACGCTTAAGAGTACAATTGGTCGCTTATGAAAATAATTTGATAATTTGAGAGGTGACCCAAGTACATGGATGGAAACGGAAGAGTTATCCTTAGCGGGGGGATGGAGTAAGTTAAAGGGAAAAACTTGAAGTACTTGTTAGTGATGCGTAAAAGTAGATAATTATATAATTCGAAATCTTTCATTCCTATTTTGTTATTTGGCTTCTGTACCAAAGAAATTGTATGTACAAGAAAAACATAGCCAGGTATAAGACGAGACGAAAATGAATGTTAGGGATTTGTATGGGAAAAATTAAAACTAGTCTTGAGTTACATACTTATATTTTTAGATATAGATAAATAGATATACTGTTGTAAAAACTGATTTTGAAGCCGATTAAAGTTTATATTGTGATAAAATAGAGTTGAAAATATTCCAATGAAAAAATATTTACCTGTGAAACGTATAATTATGTGGGCTACTTCATACTATTCACATCACATTTGCTCACAGAACAAGTGACAATGTCTATAACATACTCTTTTCTAGTTTTATTTGTATGATCGTAATTATTTTCAGTAACTTACGAAATCATACATAAACACCAGGGTTCTTATAGGTTGATCTTCGAAAATAAAATTGTCTCGCGACTAAAATATGTATGCGTCTCTTTCTCCCGCGCAAAGTGTCATAAGGATTGTCATATTTCGTTTCCATGATTTGTATGTTTATTAAGCGTAGCGAAATTATAAGTCTATGTTCTGTACCGCCAATCAGACTCCCATATATGGCTACCGCACATCCGTTTATAGATATCGGGCGTCGATTTTTCCACTTCTTAAAACTCAAAGATGGTAAGTATAATAAAAAACAAAGTAGATACTTTTACTATGGGACCAACACTGAATTCTCGTATTTTTTTTTTTACTTTTTATACATTATGATCGATCAAAGTTGCCAATTTGTAAGAAAAGTTAAAAAAAAATTTTTGGGAATTCACTATTCCCGTAGTAAAACTTGTTCAGCATGACTAATCCAACATAGGTTTCGAAAATATGCCATCTCGAAATCTCCACCCAGTATAGCCATCGGTCGTCTGTCTGTATTTTCTTGTAATCGAATGTTTCCTCAGAAGAAGAGGGAGACCTAGCAAATGCATAAGATTTTACACGGTCGCTTATGAAAATAACTTGATAGAGGTGGCTACTGACCCAGATACATTGATGGAAACGGGAGAGTTATCCTTGGCAGGGGGATGGGGTACGTTAAAGAAAAATATAATAGGTATAGGATAGTGATGCTTAAAAGTAGATTATTTTATCATTAAAAATCTTGCATTCCTATTTTGTTATTCGGCTTCTATACCGTTCATTAGACTCCCATATATAGCTATCGGACGTCCGTATATTGCTATCGGACGTCCGTATATTGCTACCGGACGTCCGTATATTGCTACCGCACATCCGTATATATCGAGTGTCGAATTTTTACACTTATTAAAACTTAAGGATAGTATAAAAAACAAAGTAGATGTATTTTTATTTTTCTGGATATTCAATTAAGAAACTGCGCAAAGTACCTGCCTTTGTTAGAAATAAATTGGTAGAACAGTTGAGCTCTCACCGTTATGTTTTCGTGGACTTTTTCTAGAATCTTGGGGTAATTGAAAATATTGACAGACGTATAAAACAAAAATAAATATCCTGGGTATGGGACAATTTCGGAGATTAAGTACCTTCTTAAAACAAACTCACAAATTTTACCTCATTTTAATATTAGTATAGAATTAGGTACATTATTATATTATAACTACTAACTTCCATCTTGTAGTTTTACTTTTACCCGCATTTCTGTGAAATCTTAAGTTTTCCCGGGATAAAAAGTATACTATATGTGTTATTCCAGGGTATGTAATCCGCTTTATTTTTTAATTAAATTTTATTTTTATAATTTGTTGTTGTAGCGGCAATAGAAATACATATTCCGTGAAAATTGCAACAGTCTACCTATTACGGTTCATGAAATACAGCCCGCTGACAGACAGACGGACGGACGGACAGAGGGAGGCTTAGGTATAGGGTCCCGTTCGGTACCCTTTGGGTACGGAATTGTATATTTTATTATGTAGTTCAAACCGAGCACCGCCGCCGCTCTGGACGCCGGATCACAATCAACGCGTACTGTTTAGGAATGTGAATATGGGAATGAAAGACAGGTACCGCGAATACCGCGATGCGATAATTCAACCGAGCATAGCATACGAGAAAGAGAAACTGAGAAAGCTGGCAACGTCGCGAACTCGCGAAAGAGGATGCCAAAAACGCGGCTTCTTCGTCAGAAATCACCAAGGTATACGATTGTGGATATACGCGCTGCAGGAGCGCCACACATCTGCTGCGAAAACTCTCGGAACCTTTTTATATACAATTGCTGCCAGTGCATCGACTTTTTGACTTCTGTCGATTTTTGTTCTATAGCTACCTAGGACCAAAAGGACGCAAGTGCTAGCCAAATAAAAAGTGGCGTCCGGTATGCGGACGTCAAATGCTGGTGGAAGCCAATTTAAATGCACTTTTTTCTTCAGCGGACTGCAGTTTGCCTTGGGGATGAATATATGTATGTATGTATGTCTATTTCTTTGGCACGCTCTGCAGCCTAAACGGCTTGATGGATTTAAGCATATGAGGTGTCCTTAGATTCATCTGAACTGTGGGAGTGTCATAGGGTATATTATTTTTATATGGCGTCTACGTTTAAGAAAAGAGTAAGTTTTAATACGCCCCGTATTAAAAACAAAAATTTCGTTATTATAACAATATGGGTATCAAATGAAAGCTTGTGAACAGCCCATTCCATATATGTATATATTGTAATACTTTTGTGCTACCATTTTGACGTAAACTGCAAAAAACCATGTTTAATGCAAGGACAGTACGTATAGGTACTATGAGCGGTTACCGTACGTAAGTTCTCTGTAGTTGCGGTGGTTGTTAGCGTTACTTTACCGTACCCCTCATTTACTTACTAAAACTTACAACTCATTCTGTATAAAACTAAAAAGTCTGAAATAAATTAAATTATTAAAAGAAACAAAAAACCCGACTGCGTAAAACAAAAATTAACTGAAAAGAGAAAAACAAGCTTTTTAATCTATAGAATTTGGAATATAACTTGAATGTTATAAGGTATTGCAGTCGGGGATAAACAAATATTTAAAAAAAACACACATACTTAGGTTATTGGTTTGTCCCCGACTGCAAGACCTTATAACATTCAAGTTATATTCCAAATTCTATAGATTAAAAAGCTTGTTTTTCTCTTTTCAGTTAATTTTTGTTTTACGCAGTCGGGTTTTTTGTTTCTTTTAATAATTTAATTTATTTAAAATAAATAAGTAACCCGAGGACATTCTTCATACACGTCCAACTGATCCCAAAGTAATGAAAGCTTTGATATAGTAACTATACTACTTATGTTGTTATATCTCGACTTATAGAATAAAGAGATATGTTCGTTCATGCACACAGATGTTTGTCATGGCTGGTAATCGGAACCACGACTTGAGGCTTATCGTATCTAATGTCTAAGCTAAGCCAACCGGCCTCTCCGTTGTCGTTCTCGTGCAATCGGGGAGCATCATTATCTTGTACCAGCCTTTATGATGAGTAAATCTCAAATATTCAATTTAGGCCCTATAGTACTATGGCACTTAGGAACGTTACAGGCTGTACCTCCGGTAGAGTTGGATTGAAGTATGATCTCTTGTCCTTTAAAATGTGAGTGAACGGTGCAATTAGTAAGTTTGATGCGTCATTAAAATAGACAACTTACACAGACATGCTTTTTATTACATGTTAAGATCTAGATCAATACATACGTGTTAATACTAAAATTTGCCGTTTAAGTGGCTTTTGTTAAGTGTATGATGATAAGCCGTCCAATATTACTTTCTCGATGGCCGCTACTTCCTGCAATGTATTAATATTTAATAACCGGAAGTTATTGAGATATAAAAGATTTTCTCTTGTTAACGTTTACGATCATAAGACGGTATTATAGTTAGTTCTTAAATCAACACTTAACACATATCTTTGGATAATTAACTTCAGGGGCAGAAGTAATTTTATTGTAATTAAGAATATAATGTTAGTTTACGTAATTTCACTTGATAATCAATAAGCGATTAACAAATATGACACTTCATAAATGAGTAATAAAATACGTCTTGTTAAAAACTAATATTCATGATCTTGGACAATATAGTATTTATTACAAAAATAATCATAAGTGCAATCGTTCTTCACCATAAAGATAACATTCCGACGTTCGGTTTTATAACTTAAGACTTATATCAGTAAATAAATCGCTAAAATTACGTCACAAACAAAAGTTTATTCTTATGCAATGAAATGAAAAATTGCAAATCGAAGATACATCTCATCTTTAGTTTGCATAACATGAGTATAGATCGTTATCGTAATGATCAAAACATCATCTAAGTAAACGAATTTCAATATTTTCTTTAATATTCCTCTGCTATTTTTACAACATTTTTAAATACTTTTTTAAATACTCGGTTTGAACTTTCACAAAATTGTATTGAACTATTTAATATAATTAGAAAAAATCTGTTTTATAGATATTTAAAAAAAGCAAACAACTTGACAGAAACCGTTACTTACATCGTAATGTTAAACCCCTAAAAATAGAAGTGTGAACCGAGATACTAAAGATTGATCACTACACAATAAACCAAACTGCGGTGGTCTTATTTACTTTGGCGCCATGTTTGTTTGACGCTTAACGCTATTTGCTAGAAACTCTCACGCGCAGACTGTTGACCCATTTTTTAAGTGATTTTTTAAACATGTGTCGGTGCAATAGTGACGCTGGGTCTATTATTAGAGTAATAGACATGAAGTACTCTATTGGTCTCATTAAACTAGGCTTATTGGGGCGTGTTAATTCTGTTATGATATTTCTAGACATAATTCTCGCAAGACTAGTCGTTAGTGAAGTTAAATAACCTTGTATTTGACTTTCTGTTGTGTATTTTACACGAATCTATATTCTTTTATCACAAGCTATTATTTTCAACACAAGTTTAAATTAATTACTATTTCTATTATAAATCGTAAAATCATCCCACATAACACTCGTACGATATAGAAAAGCAACAAACAAAGTTATGAAATTATTGTTGTTACAATATTTTTAGGTGTCCATTTAGAAATTGATTTATTACATTCAGAACCCACGTTCGTGAAATATGACATAACAAATCAAATTATTGCAACAACAATAATGTTAACCAATTTCCTTAGACAGACGGACATGATCGCCAATCTTCTATAAGAAAAAGTAGGCCAAACTATACATTACAGCTGCGATGAATTATTATTTATTTTAAAGGGGACCAAGGTCGCTGGAACTGTTCCAAATTCTTTTTTCGCTTTATGTTGGACATTGGCTTTAACTGAAATAATTTTGAAGGGCTTTAGGTGTTTTCCAAAATATTTAAGTGGTGATATCAGATTTGCTTGTGAACAATTTGTTAATGTTGATGAATTTTGTATCTTTCATGGGTACCACCCACACTACCAATAATAACAGGTGTCACACGATAATTTTCACACCAGATAAAACTGCTGATGAAAGACTTCACTGTCAATAAACCTGTTAAAATTAAATAATTAACGTGTGTACATTTTTGATGAACTTGTAAAATCTTACCTAATTCTGAGAAATCCTAATCCTAAATAAAATTGTAAATGCAGAAGTGAGTTCTTTGTTACGCCTTCACGACTTAATTACTCAACAGACCATCATGAAATTTGGCATGCAGATAGCTTATGGTATGGAGAAGGACATAGGCTACTTTTTATCCCGGGATCTCGGGTAAACCGCGGGGGACAGCTAGTTGATTATAAACAAACCCTTTAGCTGGAAACTTTCTCAATTTATATAGTTGCATTATAAATTAACCTTAACTTCGAAAGAAAACGCAGTAAGTAACCGGTCGGGATTTGTAATTTGTAACTGAAAACTCGAATTCTTGTTGCAAAACCACTATCGATCGCTAGGCATGTAATTTCCAGAGAACATTGTTTAACATCCTTTAACACTTGTCACTTTGGAAAGTGGTTGCAGTATCCCTTACAGGCGCACTTCCGGACCTCTTATGCGCGGGTGAAAGTGACCGGCAAATTACCCATGGTTCGTACACATGATCTTAATGTTTAAATGTTTGTATACATTGGTCTTGGTTTCATATGTTCTGGAACTGTATCTTAATCTCTTGAGGGTCTTAAAATTACTCTATAAGAAACAGTTAGGTTTGTTTTCTTGTAAATTATGAAGCATTGGTGGGAGTTCTTCAACCCATATCCTACAATCAATAAATGTATTCACAAATTTAACTAATTCGTCGTCTAACGGAAAGTGAGGGCACAGTTCACTTCAAATACGCATCAACCACATACAAAAGTACAATAAGAGATAGAATATTAGAAATATAAAGTCCCAAAGAACATCTATATGTTGTTGTTACTTGACCTTCTTTAACGATGACTGATCACCAATTTTTATCTAACATTGCAACGATCGACACATGACGTAAAGACATCATCGTATGATGGTGATCGGTGATTCATCATTGTTGGAAAGCGTTGTTTGTGATGTAAAAACAAGTGGAACTGAAAGTCATTGTTGAATACATAATGCATATTGAGAAGTAAATGTAATATGAATGTAAGGAAGTCATACTATTGAAGAATAAAAAGAAGAATTGAGAGTTTTGTATGAGAAAGTGACGTATGTGAAATGTTTAAAACATTGAAGCATGTTTGCTCAGCTACATTGAGTTCAAATACATTTCGAATACCATGACGAGGTTTCAGAGTTAAAATTCAACCATTTGCTTAAGCTTTCGGCTATGGAAAACATCGGGAGGAAGTCTTAGCCAGATGGTAGGCTATTTTGTAGTACTCGATAGACTAACACTCTTAATTTGAATATTATGGCCATCACCTATCTGTGAGTTCCATCAGTACTTAAGAGACAGTCGCCCAAGACCATATCATTACTAACAATAGCTAGTTTCTGGGAATATAAATAAATCATAATAACAAAACACTTCATCAGACAACCTGACCGGTACCTATTGCGAAAGTGGATAAACGAGCCCTGAACAACAGCGGAACACAATACCTATAGGGAATGTCTATTAAACACCATCAAGCCAACTCTAACTCTAAACAATCACACAATTGAACTTGTGACCCTTTCAAAAGCTGTCTCATTAACGACTATATCTGGACACATCAAATTAATCACGCTTGGTTTTCTATTACAAGTTAACTTTCACTGTGAAATCAAACGTTTTGGATGGTACACTATTAGCTGTTAATCGTAATTGATTGATCGGTAATAACGTTGCTTGATGATCGATTAGTTTTATGTTTAACAAGACTCATTTACATAAAATCTATGTAAAATGAGAAACTGATTGATTGGTAGATATACAGGTTAAACTGCAGGCTATATGTTGGCATCCATTATGAGAGGGTTTCAAAATAAGGGGAGAAAAATAGGGGATAGTTATGTCATAAGTACATGAGTGACCGAGCTTTGCTCGAATACTCGGAAAACGCGTTGTCTCAGTGATGAGACCTAGTTAGATCGATTTTTCGTCCATAAAAACCACAAATTGCTAATATCATCGATTTGTTTTCGAGATCTCAAAACATATATAAAAATATAGCTCGTAAAAGGATAATTAAGCTTCATGTACAAAATGTCGTTGTAATATTTCGTTAATGTTTTGATTACACTGAAACTAGATTGATAGCTTTGTTCTTATATTACTGGTATCCATGACAATCCCTAATAATTTATTGAATGTTTTTCTTTTATACTACTTAAGTAGCAAACAAGCATATGGCCCGCCTGATGGTAAGCGGTTACCGTAGCCTATGGACGCTTGCAGTACCACTCGCGCGTTGCCGACCCTGCAGAAATATCTTCACACCCTTTTTGAAGAACCGGATGCTGTATTCCATTGGGAAAACCACGGCGGGAAGCTCATTCCACAATCTGAGCGTCCACGAAAGGAAGCTCCTTTGAGACCGCACAGTTCGATACAATACCATTCTGGTTAAATGTCTTACGAGTCACAAAATTTTTGTGATGTGCAAAAGAGATTGAATTCTAAAGATACAGCTCCATGAAAAAAAAGCCGCTATTTTCAGAAACTAGTCAATAGACTTTGTAATATTTGAAAACACATTGACATCCCTGCATTTACCATCAAGAGGTCCATTTCACTGGTTGTCAGCCTTCGATCATAAAAATATGGTTATCGTAAAAATGTAATGAAAATGCACCAAATTAAAATGCAGTCATTCACAATGAAATAAACTCATTCACTTTCCAATAATTACAATAATCAGGCAATGATAAGATACATAATTATTAATTTAATCGCCGATTAAGTGAAATCGCGTCCTTTGTACACCCGTTACGAACGCCTTTTAATTTTGTTTATTGAATGTTGATATCACTGATATAATCGTTGTTCGCTGACTTGCTAAATAATGAAATATACAGCGAAAAAATTACGGGCTCGTTGGCTCAGTTGGGATCGCGTCGTCGTGGGTTCGATTCCCACACAGGATATGCATTGTCATTGTATGCCCGGAGCCTGATTATGTATATTAAGTATTTTTTTACAAATAAAAGTAGTATGTAGTTATCTGGTTTTTGCTTAGTTTGGGATCAGATAGCCGTGTGTGAGGAATGTCCCAGGATATTTATTTAATGAAGATTAATGAGAATTTAATTATTACTTCACACCTATGAGAGGTCAACAATCTTATATGCTTTGACCTTACAAACACAAATATGGTATCATTTATCAGAGACAAAAACAAATTGCTTGACTTTGGTACGAAAAAAGGTAAATTACAGACAAAAAATCACGGTCATTTTTTGTAGCGACCTCTGGTGGACACAATGGAGTCGTTTGTTAAATGTTTTGCGAGCCATAGTGAGTGCTTATGTGTGTAGTCTTATAAATAGCACAATACAATTCAATACAATAAACTAAAGATTTAAAAAAACCGGACAAGTGCGAGTTGAACTCGCGTGGAGAGGGTTCCGTACAAACTTAACAATTACTTACTTAATACACGGAGATAAGGGGAATATTCAAGTCCTTTCACCTTAAATTCTTGTTGCGGTATAGTCCAGTATACAACAAAAATACTTATACTTATTGCGTTGGGAATAACACAAAATATTTTCGTTCGTAAAATATTAGAAAGTTAAAGAAGGGGGCTATCATTGTTATCCATCTGAATCTAAAGAACAATGCAATAATCAAGTATTTTCACCAAACACCACACTTTCACAATAATATATTGTCACCAAAATGATTCAATGCACGGTATCAAATCCCACGCCTTGCACACCGACTCCGTATTTCGTGTGACAAAATTATATTCGAGAAACCAAACCTTCATATTTATAACTGGTTATTTTCCTATGATGGAGTAGATTGGAGTCAGAAAACGAAGGCAAGGCAACTCTTCATAGAGGCAAAAACGATTTACACGAAAAAACATGGGCCCGATTCTCACGCATATCACGCTCGGATATTATACAAAAAATATCGATGATAAGGCGATAATTGCACAATATCGTGTAGTCGAATACTGTGATGAAGAAAGTGGAGTGGAATCCTAAAATGTGCCCACGGCTACCTTCCACCATCGCAACTCTCGCCATCGACGGGGAGTCCATCACACATTGAAACCAGAATTGTTTCGAACTGTGCGGGCTCAAAGGAGTTTTCTTCGGCGGACGCTCTGACTGTGGAATGAGCTCCCCGCCGTGGTTTTCCCAATGGAGTACAGCATGGGGTTCTTCAAGAAGGATGTGAAGAGGTTTCTTCAGGGTCGGCAACGCGCGAGTGATACCCCTGGTGTTGCAGGCGTCCATAGGCTACGGTAACCGCTTACCATCAGGCGGGCCGTATGCTTGTTAGCCACCTATATGGTATAAAAAAAAACTATCCCGCATACGTATAAAACGCTTTCATATCTTACCAGAAAATATTCACAATGGGAATCACTGCCGTAAAATGGCATAGCCGGATAAAATTGAATAAGCGCCTCAAACGGCTAATAAATAAACAAAAACTTTCTTTCCGATTTTTATTAAAATCACAGAAGCTCTTTGAAAAATCTTTGTAACAGCTGCAATATTTAACAATTTTTTGTCCTTTTTCATTCCATCTGGCTTGAGCCTGATCGCAAGGTGGTACTAACACCTGCGAAAGCGGATGCACGGGTCCTATAAAAAAAAATACCTGTTACTTACGCCCTTATTTTATGTTTGCTTTTTAACTTGCTTCTTTTTTGTAGTAGTGCAAATTTCATTTTGCGCTCTAAAATTATTCTTCCTAAGTGCTTTATTGGCGTGCTCAAAGATAAAGTGCTCTAAGATTTTTTTATGGATTCCTTTCAGGCAGTGAGCAAAGAATAATGAGTCAATCGTGACTTTTCGATGAATAAATCGAGTGAGTGAAATGAATTTGAAATGATATTGCCTGAGTTGAGGCAGCCTTGTTGCCTAACAATTATTGTGGTGCTTGAATCGTGACAATGTTTCTAGCCGTGGAGGAAGTAAATTTAGGCTATATATCTGCGTTGATAATTTGGGACGTTTCACTACAATGTGGTAACAGAAGGCTCTAAATATAACATTTTATGAGCTAAGTAAATGCAACGCTTAATGACTTCCTAGGTCCATTACTGAGATGGAGTGTTATACTTAACGGTGAATTCAACAGTTTATTTCACATTTTAAAGATGTAGTCTCACTATAATAAACTAAAATGTAACCGTATGAAATTGCGTGTACTACTTGTACAGACTAGTAAAGTGAGATGTCCCAATGAGCTTTCGCTCTTGGTCTAGGAAAAACATCTTGAACACAGTAGCCCTCTATGCTTCGGCACACATTGGCAATCGCCCAGGGGGCCAATTCTGCTATTTTAAATCAAAAATATCATTCTGGCACGAGCCTATTACAACTCCATTGCCATCGAGCTAATATGCGCTTTTTACTAAATTCGTAATGATTATTAACGCTATTGAATTGGTAGACTACCAAAACTGTCAAATCTGTCAAATTGTACACCACTGATAGTTCATTGGAACACACATAGAAATAAATATACCTAGAAAGAACGTCGCCATACTACACGAATATATAAAACAGGCCAACTTTTATAGGCTGCTGCGCGTAGCAGCTACGTTTTACGCTCCCTCTGCGTCATTCTGCTTGTCATAGTGACGTTCATAATGATAGCAGTTGTTGAAATATTCCAATTAAAATCGGGAGAAATTTAAATATTTAACATTATATTGCATTTTTTTTTTTGATTTAGCCCCTAACAATTAGGGGCTATATTTATCGACGCGTGCACAACTGCGACACTCTATCTGGATGTATCCTTAATCAAAGGAAACACAATTGTAATAGCCGTCATGGGCCTCTGGTATCGCAATAGTCCTTCGGCGACTGTAGCCACATTGATCAAAAAATCAATGGCATGTCAAGCCCTCTGACGCTGACACAACAACTGTCACATTTCGTTAAATCTCTAAAAGGCGTAAAGATCAACGCAATTTTTACACCGGGCAACACTCAATACGGTTAACCCGCATGGCCATCAATCTGATCTAATCATGCCCACTTGTCCACAGTTGCACAACCATAGTATAGGTTCAAATGATGGCGTTGTAATGTGAAATTGCTTACACTTACGCCCCGAGCGTACAAGCGTAGAGGTTAATTTTGACTGTGCTCAGAGAAAGTGAGTAAAGATTATTGAATTATCAGAGGCGTGATTGGATTTGCTTTGAAGGTATAATTTGGTTTCTGTGGGCTTGTCAATGATAATAAGAGCTATAGAACTTTTATCCAAGTATATACTTTTTTTGTATATCTATGGGTATCTATTTAATTAATACATATGCAACTTATATAGGTATTTCTAGCGTTATCTTTCACAAGTGGTATAAAGAAAAAAAAACATTTGTATGTAGCATTTTACCGTATTTTGTTCAAGTCCTCTCCAAAGTTTGCTGTGTAGGTACATATCGCAATTATGAATCTTCCATTGTGAAACAATCAAGGTAATTTCCGATGCTATGTTCTTTTTTTCTCATGTGTTTCATTAATTTTTTTAGTTAGACCTTTGCGTCTATAGGAGAAATACACCTATAATAAAGCTTTTACCTCAGACCAAGAAAAAATTAAAGACAGAACGGTCTGTGTTCTTAAGTGACGCAAGTAATAGGAAGCCGGCGGTCTTGTAAATACATGGCTTCACACTCACATATAGACCATATGAAGCCGATCGGTTGTCATTCCGTATTGAGACCTAGACAGTGACAATAAGGCTCAGTACAATTTGTGCCTGCTTGGGCCAGTACTGATTTTACTCACGCACACGTAGGAATATTTTTGCTTCACGTTCTTATAAGGTGACACTCCGTCTTGTTTTTTTTATATGTCTATGGCTTTTACGACATGTAATTCTTGAACTACTATTTAAAACTAAAACTGCCTTCACTTCAAACTTAATATTCATGATAATGTAAACGAGATGCAGAATGTATGTAGTTATAGAAAATAAATAAAATTCTCACAGTAATATCACAGTCCATAAAACCATACAGTTGTCCGACGAAGACTGATACTGGGCAATCCATCGTACGAGGCGAGACGCGGGAAAGCCGAGCCTGAACTGCGAACAAAACGATGTAAGTAGGTCGGGACACTACTAACATCGCGATACTGTCTAGACGTATTGTCGGCATTTTCCACGATATCAAAGGCGTCGGACGACCGTATGGTTTTATAGACTGTGGTAATATCGTCTCTAAAATAGAATCCGCGAGACTCATGCGCTATACATTTGTTATTACCAATCATGACACGTCTACGCTAATTTTAATCTATGTAATATTAAGTAGCACTTACTTAGTGTGAAATTAGCTTGAGGACCTTGTACTAAACGCTTCGTCGAACATGAGCTTGTGACTGTAAGACAAACAGACAAGCAACAAGGCTTTCAATGTAAATAAGATAAGGGACTGGTGGTTTCAAACATGTTTAACATGTGATGGTTGACTACTTGTATCTGAGAGCCTGGCAAGCTGTCTCTGGTTGTTCTTAATGGAGCCGTGCCTAATTATAATGAAAACTTTATTGTGGATGAAAATGTTCGCTGGTTTAGGTATTCTCTAAACAAATAATATGTTATCATATGTATAATATGTTTAAGTTGTCCACATTTGAATGTCGTGGCAGCCAATAACTGAGGGAGCACATATGTAAAAAAAAAAATATAAAATAATATAACTGTCTGGATGTAGGTAGATTCTATAGTACTGTGAGCGTCAAAAGTGGCTGTTCACTTTAGTACCGAATCGATATATTGTATGAACAGGGGCTCTACCGCGTAACTTTGTTGGTAATCGTAACGAACACCATTAATTATTTCATCCAATGACGCGAACGCGGTATTACGTGAAGATGACCATTCGTGGGCCCTGATTGGATGAAATTCATTAATGGTGTTCGTTACGATTACCACCAAAGTTACGCGGTAGACCCCGGGTACTAAAGTGATAATCTTGTTTTGACGCTGACTGTACCTAAGTAAATATTGTAAAAAAGGGGCATGCAGCCGTTATGTTGAGATCCTTCGTGAAATGATAAAATTAGTCTTATTTGTATAGATAATAGTATTATTGTATTGATTTAAGGCGATGATAGCTCAGTGGTAGTGACGTCGGATACCGAGACGAAGGTCCCGGGTTCGAATCCTACAATGAGCTTGAGCTTTCGGTGAAGGAAAACATCGTGAGGAAACCATAGCACGGTGGTAGGGTACTTCGTAGTACCCGTCTGGCTGGCTACCACCCTCAAGTTGAAAATCTGTCGCCAAGCACCTATCGGTGTGTTCCGACAGCTGCACTTGAGAGCCAGTTCCTTCTAGGCTTTGTGTGCTTACCACCTTCGGCCACATCATCACTTACCATGGTGAGATTGTGGTCAAACACAGGACTATACATAATAAAAAAAAAAAAAAAAAAAAAAAATATAGATGCACTGTCGTGTTTAAATTCCGTTCCATCCAAAGGTTAACAGAGATCCCATTTTAGCTATTAAGTCCTATACATTAATTAAAGATATTTATGGTTGTTTATTTTTCTCGATTATTTTCTTTTTTTGTATATAAATATCTATCTAGAACGCTCTAGAACGATGTCAGCGATATCCAATAAGTAAAGTCGTTAAAAATCGTAAAAAAAAGATGTATGTAAAGGCGTATCTACAATTACACGGCCATGCCAGAACCTCGCATTTCCAATTAGAAAGATAGACAGCCGTCAGTTCTGTCAGGTAACTTGCTAACCACGCCTGCAAATTATATCTTGTGCAATAGACAAAAAAAAACACAAAACATTGCCAATTTGTATGTGTGAAAAGTTTTACGTAATATGCTCTAACTAAGGACCAGCACGGATGTACAGTGTACAGATTGGATGACTGTAGGATTTTTATTAATATGTTTTAGATTATTATTTTTCTTCAAGGTGTAGAAAAATATTTAAAAAAAAGTTGTAAAATATAAGGACTATGACTATAGTATACATACTTATTAACATTTTTTAAAGAATCAATGGTTTGCTCTGATGTATTTTTGAATATCGAATAAAGAGCTAATTGTACGACAAGATGCCATTCGGTCATTCAAGTTTGTGCAGTTTTCATCATCGATCGCTGTCCATTGGATTGGAAATGCGTTTACGGAGAAAGTTATCGAGAGATTCGCGGGGAAGGTGTTGTCTTCATAAAATGCGAACTGGATGGTGTGCAACGAGTTTTTGCAGCCAGATCCGTGAATGCACACTATGTATGTTGCGTGACCGGGTAAAGTTATACTGTGACATTGTTGACATATTTTTTTTTAACTTATATCTTAGTAATAGATAACTTAAGAGCTGTATATGTCTTGATGAAATAAATAACAGAAGACTAAACATAATAACCTTATATGAGACGGCTAGCTGGCGCGGTTGGTTAAGACTCTGGTCAAAATTCCACCTATAGCGCCGCAGGTCGTGAGTTCGATTCCCACACAGGACATGCATTCGTGTGCATGAACATGTCTGTATGTCCTGAGTCTGGGTGTAATTATGTATATTAAGTGTGTATTTACAAACAAAAAGGTAGTATATGTATTATATCAGTTATCTGGTTTCCATAGTACAAGCTCTGCTAAGTTTGGGATCAGATGACCGTGTGTGAGGAATGTCCCAGGATATTATTATATGTATATTTATATGGAAAGTTCTTGTGATGAAATCATCGAACAATTAACCCAAAGAAGCGCAATGACGTTCATTTTGGTTGAAATATATTCCGCCAATTTCCCACCGCCGACAACGCGCTCTGATTGGCTAAGTCAAGGACGCTAGCAATCTGATTGGCCACGTCAAAAACACACGATGCAGTGATTGGTCCTTATTGTTCAAATTCAGTGACAAATCACTGACTAGTTTCGGTTTTGATTTTCATCATTTGATTGTTCATTATTACTACTCTAAAGGGATCTTTCCTCGATGGATGAAATTGACCCCATATTAATATATGATTTTCGTGAAAGTGCGCGCTTAAAACAGGTTCACTTGTGGTTAATGATTTACATATTTTTTCGTCAGATATCCAATAGTGACTGCCAAAGTGTAGGTACATGTATGCATGTAATAAAATATGACACGCTTTCATAAAAAGGTCTTACCACGGTTTTCAATTAAATTGTTAAGGGCAAGTTATTCAGAGAAAATGTTTTACATAAACCGCATGTTATGAACCCGAAGCTGATTAATGTCAAAAGTAGCTATAAAAAAAGGTTGAACTTAACTGCACCTGGAACTACCTGAATATTATATAAGTTACTCGTTGTTTAATAAATCAATTCATTAATTAAAAGCTACTGAGAACTACTGAGAACTTTGGCATGAAGATGAAGCAGGCATTTTTACATACTGGCAACGTTGTATAAACTTTTTTATGTGTGAGTTACGGCATTGAATAACTAAAACTTTAACCTTTAATTATGAACCTTATTCTGGTTGGATACATTAACAATTAAGTATTTAATACATCAATGCATATAAAAGTACAATAGGATTTTTTACAATAGATAACATATCTGGCTTCCTGGTTTGCCTGACAGATAGGTATGCGAAACAAATCTATTAGAGATAGATAACAATAGAAATATCGATTTTAATAATATACCCCAGTCTGGCAGTCTATGCACTTCTATTATTGCTCCTAAACAATTGGAAATAGTTATAAAGAAGGTGGTAGAACCGTACAAACTTTTTTAAAGATGTAATTAAAAAAACTATATTAATGAAAGCTCTACCACAGATAATAGCTAAAAAAATACGTTCTTTCCTTCTACGAAAAGATTTTTTGCCTACAAAATTATTGATCCATATCACCTTCGCTCCATACCATCAAAATGCCATGGTAAAAAAAATAATCACCATAAAATAAAACGCCACGAAACGAGCGTAGTTACTACGATGACGTAACCAATTTATTGCGCCTATAAATTTTTTTTTCACTTGCAACACTGCCAAGGCTATGTCATCGACCTTTACTACTGACCAGAGACAGGGGCAGAGCAAAAAAAAACATAGTTGCGTGACAAACATACCTTAGATTTATCTAGGTAGGTACCTACTACATGATGGCTTTTGAGTTATATGAAACTATACATTACTTAACATAAATAAGCAGAAATATAATCAAACTTAATTTTAGTGTAATTAGTTACTTGGAATAATTAAACCAAAACAGCTGTTTAATTATATGAAAAAAAAACTCGTTC
The DNA here is from genome assembly GCA_947623365.1 of Achlya flavicornis. Lineage (NCBI taxonomy): Eukaryota > Metazoa > Arthropoda > Insecta > Lepidoptera > Drepanidae > Achlya > Achlya flavicornis. Next base: position 8,448,203 of record OX392488.1, read on the forward strand.
TTGGGTTCCACTGTACCTAAGCTCCTTACTAATCCTTACTTCAACTTCCTTATCAATATTTAAAGAGCTAACGTTTATCGACTCGGCACGTTTTTTTTTTTTTTTATACAACATAGTCGGTAAACAAGCTTACCCAAGCTTAATAAGCCCACCTGATGTTAAGCGGTTACCGCAGCCATATGGACGCTTGCAACACAGGAAGCATCGCTCACGCGTTACCGACTTTTCCCCCCTCCCCTACGAGCTCTGGTGACCTTACTCACGCGCAGGAACACAACTTCACACAACATAAAGTTATTTGGCTGCGGTATTCTGTAAGGTGGAGGTATTTCCCCAGTCGAGTTGCTCTTTGAACCTCTATTATACCTCTCTTACGTCTTTCTTGATGTAGGTACGTTTTCACGGCTAATCTACAAAACAAATTTTGATGAAAATTTGCAGAACGGTCGCTAGGATAGGACGCTCAGACTGTGGAATGAGCTCCCCCCGTGGTTTTCCTAATGGAGTACAGCATGGGGTTCTTCAAAAAGGGTGTGAAGAGATTTCTGCAGGGTCGGCAACGCGCGCGTGCGGCGTGATACACCTGGTGTTGCAAGCGTCCATTTTATAGGCTAATTTTGCTTTTTGCCACCTAAGTGGTATAAAAAAAAGAAAGGATCTCGGAGACATAGAAATAAATATACCTAGAAAGAACGTCGCCATACTACACTAATATACAAAACAGGCCAACTTTTATAGGCTGCTGCGCGTAACAGCTACGTTTTACGCTCCCTCTGCGTCATTCTGCTTGTCATAATGACGTTCATAATGATAGTAGTTGTTAAAATATTCCAATTAAAATCGGGAGAAATTTAAATATTGATCATTATTTTGCATTTTTATTTATTTTTATTTGATTTAGCCCCTAACAGTTAGAGCGTATTTTTATCGACGCGTGCACAGCTGCTACTCTCTATCTGGATGTATCCTTAATCAAAGCTTGGAGATAAACAATGTTTTTTTTATCTCCAGTGTTTTTTTTCATAGTCTCTACCACATATCTCTACATACTACGCTGTGTAGGTAAATAACTTCAAAAACTGCTTATAATCTGTTCTATATCATCCAATTGTAATTACAGACGCAGGTGGCTTAAGTTTTTGTCCGACCTTAGATCTATTTATGTCAGTAATCAATCTATGTAGACTTACGAATTTATTTTCCTCCTCAAGTAGCTATTAAATGTTTTTTTAGTATCAACCTCGTTTTTGTCCAGTATTTAGAATGAATAGAAAAAATCAATGTAAAATTAAAAAATGAATCAACGATATTGATACGGGCTCTTGTTTAACTTTTTATTTAAGACAAGATTAAAGGTTCTTGCTAGTTAGCATTGGTTGCCATTAACTATTCAAAAAAATTGCCACACTGGCTCATGAAATCATGAAACATATAGTCATAGACATAAATATACCTAGAAACAACGTTGCCATACTACACGAATATATAAAACAGGCCAACTTTTATAGGCTGCTGCGCGTAACAGCTACGTTTTACGCTCCCTCTGCGTCATTCTGCTTGTCATAGTGACGTTCATAATGATAATAGTTGTTGAAATATTCCAATTAAAATCGGGAGAAAGTTAAATATTAAACATAATTTTGCATTTTTATTTATTTTAATTTGATTTAGCCTCTAACAGTTAGGGGCTATTTTTATCGACGCGTGCACAGCTGCAACACTCTATCTGGATGTATCCTTAATCAAAGGGACTAGTATTAAATATTTTAGTACAAGATAAACTTAACTCAAGCGCCAACTGGCACATATATCTATTCGTCCATGCCCATATACACTGCGAATGAATTTGTAATTGGACACGCGAGCTAAAGTCTATTTTTTATGCCCTTTTTTACAATTTCGTTGACCATGCCTGTGTAGTATCACAGTAATTTGATTGTACCTTTATTAACAAGTTTCTTTATAAAAAAATCATACCATGTAGTTAGTTTGTAGGTGATTTGTTACTATTTTTTGCGTATCTTTTCGAAGAACAATGACTTGCGTACCTCTAACCAGCTCCAGGCTAGGATTTGGCTCTAGATCTATGATTAAATCGCTTTTTTACAGCTTTCGTTACCTCAGTCAAGGCAATATCTATTTTAATACCATTCAGAAAAAGTTCATTATCTCCTAACACGGTATCATTAATCTTGTTCCATAGAAACCAATTGGTATATTTCTATGAATATATACAGTTAGTAGTTATTTAGTATCTTCATAGCAGATAATTGTAAGTTTTGTGTGTTGAACTATGACCTGTTTGAATAATAGATAGTTTTTATAACGCAGCTATCTAAACACGGTGAAATAAAAACAAAGAAGTTTATTCTTCGAGTCATTATTAACTGTTTAAGACTTAAAGAAAGTTACTTAATATTAAGATTTCTTGAAATTATAGTCTATCTATAGGAATGCTAATCTTCTACATAAAATATCTTGTTAATATTTGCAAGTTATCTAATGTTCTTGTTTCTTTATTGCAGGTAAGACCCTTCAAATGTCTAAAACCGCAACGGCTTAAAGAGTGCATGCGATTGGTAAATATAAACGTATTTTATTCGATCTGTTTAACTCGATTCATTGAAATACATCGTTATTCGCCATGCTGCAGAAGTTTTATGTCACAACTAAGTATACTTATTTAGACTTTCGTCGTTTTTGGTATTTCGAGTCGAAAATCCAGTGACGCCTCTCGTACGGACATAAATCGATTTCCCTAATGCCAAAACATATTTAGTAAAATGACGGAACCAATTTATTTGAGAGGTTGCAAATCATTTGTCGTCAATATGGAAACCGTCTAGGGTGCAATGATTAATTATCATGCTATAATCCCCGTATCGTTTAAAAATATCGATCCAACTGTATTGTTGAGTATGGATCGTATGAAATTAAAATGTGAGGTTGGTCCAGCAAGCATTGAATTCATAATATTTTGAATCTCTAGTTTATTTTAAGATCGTATTTACTTCTTCTACTAAAAAAATAAAAAATAGTGTTACTGTCTGTGCAAGTTTTTTATACATGTAATCAACATCATATTATTTAGCCCGTATCTTCCTCCTTTCTACTGATATATTCCTCTATTTTTATCATACCACTCATTTTCCTCGTCTTTAGTATAATGTGATTTTGAACAAGTATCCGTTTTCACTACTTGTTATACAAAAATCTTCCCCATTATTTTCTCCCATATCACATGTTTATTGCTAACCGTTTCAGAACCAACGAATAGTTTTCTCGGTCGCATTGCATTGGATTTTATCACGGACAGACTAGCCTTGGCTTGCATTTGTACAGCTGCTCGAAACGACACTAATGCTCTGCCGATAAATTATTTTTGCAAGAATAAACGTATTTTAATACAGCGCTACTACATGTAATTCTTCCATAAATGCATCAAAAGAGGTTACTTTTATGACAGAAAGAAAGCTAAAGCCTAGAAGACAACTGGCAGAACGGAGTTCTTCAAAGTAATTGGCTTGGCATATTGATAATTATTGATAGGCGGCAGTGACAACTGACTATGTTACACGACTGCCTGTATCGTATAAAAATATACGAGTAAACTTAAAGTCAAGAATTGTCTTGTTTTTTAGCACATTACAAAGTAATACGTTCTTTACGAATTGCATCATTCGTAATATGTCCTTCATCTCATATTGAGGAATCTTTGATGTTGCTCAATTGTTCATCATCATCATCATCATTAAATGAATTGACAACGATTCTGTAATTATAATTAGGCATGGGCTTAATATTACCAATCCTGCTTTGTAGTGACTTGATAACTGATTTAAAGAAGATTCAATTGAAGCAAGAATCTGATGATCACATCTATACAGCTGTAAAGTAACATGAGAATACTTTCGAGCAGGATCTTAGTCGTCATACTTATTTAAACTCAGGCCATTCTTTCTTAATCTTAATATTACCAATCCTGCTTTGTAGTGACTTGATAACTGATTTAAAGAAGATTCAATTGAAGCAAGAATCTGATGATCACATCTATACAGCTGTAAAGTAACATGAGAATACTTTCGAGCAGGATCTTAGTCGTCATACTTATTTAAACTCAGGCCATTCTTTCTTAATCTGAGCTGTGGGAAGAAAGTCCTAATAAATTAACCAAACATGTTTTTACATCGTGATAGAAACTGATTTCTGCAAATATACTCTCCATCATTAACAATAATTATGACAGCTACATCAGGTGATGATTATTTATTTGCAAATTACGCTTTCAACAGGTAGATATTAATAATTTCAATATAAATATTAGCTTTATGACTGTTAGCATTTCTTAATTCGTCACGAATATCAGAGGCCGTGACATGCTCTGATTAACAAGCACAGCCAGTTAAATGACCTAGTCTTTCTTGATTATTCCTTGATCGAACTTTTACAACTAATTCCGTATCGATTAAAATTTTCTGCTTTCACTATCGCCATACAATAATCAAGGATTAGTGGGTCGTCTATTGTTAACTTTACTAAAACGTTTTGTTTTAATAACAATAGGAAAGGTATTTCTAAATAGATTACTATTTTGTTCTCATTAAATGTAATTAAATATATCATAACAATAAATGTACCGAACCTATTTACTTTTCGTTGTTTCACGTATTTCTTAAAAGTATTGATATTGACTCAACTAGATACGCAGATAAAACATGTGTATTCAAAGCAAGTAGGTACTTCCGTTCAATATACCACAGGTCATTTACCGGGTCTCGCTCTCGGCCCCATTGGGAACGCTTTACAATCGTACGACCATCTGTCGACCATCACGCCGATCGATGTAATGACAGATGCTGCATCAATGGTGCTATTTGTTCGAATGTCATGAGGCCTCGATATTGTCGGATTTCCAATAAGATGTATATTTTTTTTAGTTATTTCCACTTTAATAGGTTAAGTATTATAGGATAAGCTATGAAGACCGCAAACTAATAAGAGATCTTGAATTGCTTTGTAATTGAGAGTGGTCAATTATCACTAGAAATTTTGGATTTAGTGCCAATGAAGTAATTTTAACAGTCGTTAAGTTAGTAATCAGCATTGCGTCACTGTCTGTTTACCCACAATTTATATCAGAACATGGAATGACTTTAAAACTATTGCATACGATATAATATCGGTAAGTTTATTTAGAGATAAGGAAATTCCAACACTACCAACCATAACTTTAAGAGTTACTACTATAAATTCTAGATCATTATCACCATTAGAATTCATATAATCTAATCGAGGAACTATCTCATTTATTTACTCTTAGGCATCTCAATTAAGCAATCCATGTCCATTACTTAAGATTAATACTAAGTTTACAACAAGTTTGTTATGTTAAACGTGTGTTACTTCTTACACTGTACCATTGGTTTCTAGATTACTACGTTCGAGTGATTCATTTTCACCGATACTAGTTTTATCGACATATTTCATAACATTGTTTATTTATATTTGTTTAATTACTTAATCTTTTACGGCAGTTATTGAGATTGTTGTGCTTTTGAACGGATGTTATATCATTGATCGCTTCTCTGTTTGGCAATAATTCATTCGGTAATTTTGATCCTTTTAAGATATAGTTTAAACGTGTAAAGCGATTTTTGTAACTGTTATGTACACGCTATGGTTTAATTTGCTATGAAAGATAATGATCTACTAATGTGTTCTATATTGCGATGTTGAATTTATACAATAAAGCGTAAAAGTATAAGTTAAAGTTAATCAACTTTATGTTCTGTTTACTAAAGTAATGGTATATTATACTATGTCCCGTCCGGTATGAATTTGCGATGATTCTAATAGTGTTGACGTCATATTTAACACTAAAATGTATGTACACACGGCTACCGATCAAGCTATACATTTCCAGTATAAGCTGAACTCGCATTGTATACGATTTCCGTACAATGGGAGGTCAGCTTATACTAGAAATGTATAGCTTGACCTGTAGCCGTGTGTACTAATGTGGTACTAAACGTCTTTTCTTGTTTTTATAGTACAACAAAATAATGTGACCTTCTTGTTGCAAGTTTGCAATGACTTTATATTGTAATGTATGATCTCATATCCTGAGAATTAAATGGATATTGTATTCATCAGTACTTTACGAGAGGAAGTGTACGTACCTAAGTGTTTTTTTTTCTTCGTTAGTCAAAAGATCATTTTATAAAGCATAAATTCGTAAAAACTAATAAAATAAAGGTAAAGATACCTTCGTGGATTTATCTTTCAATACGTCCGTAGTTTTATTTGACTCTATCAATAACAAATTAATAATAAATGCGTTTTATTAATAAAATTACGATATCTAACCCTCGGCTGGTCAAACAGCCTTGCTTTATAAAAAATAATCATCAATAAGGAACATAAAAAAAAAACAATATCCGCATTGCAAATTAAACTGAACCCAAGAAAACATAAGACATAAAATAGCATGGCATGGTTTTATAGTTAGTGATGAAATAGATAATTTATAAAAACCCCACAATATTACCAGTTCAAGTGTTCATTAGATACGGGGTTAGGGGCGGATGTCCTCTCAGCGGAACATTATCTAGAATTGATAGATTCATTACAGAGTAGCCGATTTGTTTAGAGAAATCATAACTAATTGAATGCTTATGTACTTAGGTGTTTGAAGAAAGTGCGCGTCTAATTTTGTGTTAATATCTTAACTAAACAAATTGTATTAGTCTTTGAATATGTTTATTTGAATTTTCTTAAAATAAACTAGTCTCCTTCCAAATCTTCTGTTTTAGAAGTATAATAAAAAATATAAAAAAATAAGTATGAAACTCAGGAAACTAAATAAAATAAAAAAATAAATAACGGAAGTGCAAATTACAGTTAATTAATAAATCTTATCTTATACTTCAGATCAACACATTGAATTATCCAATAGAAGTCTCTGATTTATCTACCCTATGGCTAATATGATAAATATCATGTTTCCGTCGAGCGCAGGGTTGGATGGTACATTGTGTAAACAAACGCATCTGTGGGGGGTTTGATCGACCCGCATCTCACATGTAGGGTTAGTATTTTGTTCTTTTTGTAACTTTTCTATGCCTATATTTTAGAATATGTTAGTAATAACATCACTGTTGAACAAGGAAGGAACAGGATACGAATGAAATTCTCGGGATCGTCGGTTTATCAAGGAAATGTTCGGCTTTTTACTTTCCGTCAGGTTTTGTCTCGTCATTTGTCCGGACTTTGGAAATTTTTTCGTCATAAAAAAGGTTGAACAATCGTCAAAAATCGTCCGGACTGCAAAATCGTCTTTTCAAATTTCGGATTGGTAGACTTTATTGCCCTGAAAGTGGAATCCAAATCATAGGAATTCTAACTAGGAAACCATATTTTTATGAATTAACTTGCTACATCCTCGCTTTCATCACCTCCTTCCTATGTGAGGAATCATTGAGGAAGATGCTTATTTCAATTTTAAATCCTAAATGAACGATCAAAGAGTTACTAATTGCATTTTCTAATGTTAAAGATAAGTAAAGCACCTATATTTACGCGGAGCATATTCATACAGATGTATGAGTAATTCTAGATTTTTTTAAGTTTATAGTTCCATAGTTAGTCATAGCTACAGATATGAGTTACCAGGAACGCATAATGAGTTAACTGTTTAGTTGGAACGCGCAGAACACGCCGTTTTTATGTTCCAGCGAGTTAGCCACGGTTTAAACTAGCAAAAGGGTAAATAAAGTGAGGCATTCATGTTTTTTATGATGAATTGTGCACAGGAAATACTAAGGGAATGGTGTGATGTTTGTGATAAAAGTTTGCGCTAATCTCAGGAACTACCAGACAGATTATAAATTTTGTTTTTCGGTTAACCTTTTCTTTCATAAAATTACGAGTAACACCGTGAAGCACATCTCATTTATACATACAAACATATGAATACATAACTCTTATCTTATCCAATTTAGACCTATAGACCCCACAGTCTATGGATAGGTCTTCAAAAATGATATTGAAGTTTCTAATATCATTTTTTTCTAAACTGAATAGTTTGCGCGAGAGACACTTCCAAAGTGGTAAAATGTGTGTCCCCCCCTGTAACTTCTAAAATGATAAAACAAAAAAATATATATTATGATGTATGCAATGCAAACTTCCACCGAAAATTGGTATGAACGAGATCTAGTAAGTAGTTTTTTTTTTTAATACGTCATAAATTGAAATTCATATCAAATACTCAGGTCTATACTACCATTTACTTTTATACGGAACCCTCGGTGCGCGAGTCTGACTCGCACTTGGCCGGTTTTTTTTAAACATTTTCTCAAATATCTAATCAATCACATACGTCTGCTCTTTCAACATTAGGTAAGTTAGTTCGTTCATTTGGTTTTGTTCAATCATATTTTTTATGTAAATAACTCAATTACCATATTTGGACCCACTAATAACATCGCGAAAGCGTTACGTAAAATTTCATGTATGAACAAATGTATACGATGTATGAAATGTGTGTCAATTATATGTATTTGCATATTAATTGGACATAATATTAAATGAGGATTAAGTGGTTCAGTTATATAATAATGACATGAGAGAATCTGGTCAAGGTCAAAATTTATGTATTGAGATCGGAAATGTATTTGATTAAGGATTTATAGACAGGTAATTTTAAACATTTCGAAAGAAAGAATGAAAATATATAGTAATAGATTAATTTTTGGTAGGTTGATTTCATCAACAGAGATATGCCGTAAGGCAAACTATAGTAAGTTTCCGAAACAACAATAGAAAATAAAACTCCAAACATATCCTCTTCCTCCATCGATATGAAACGCGTTAATAAAACACACAAACTATGCATAAATTCCATCAAAAAATACGCATAGACAACTCAACGCTTGATATACACACTGGTCTCATTAACCTTGATTGGTTTTACAACGAAGTTCCGCTTCGTGCTGAAATATCTGACTGTAGAACAATTGTTAGTGAGTATTCGTGACCCGACAACACAGACAGACCGACGCCCATTGATTATTGAACTAGGCAGCGCACGCGCAGCGTTGAACATAATTCGTGTAACTGCCAATAAAGTTGTGGATAAGAAATATAGGGATGGAATAAATGACGATTGAGACAATGCTGAAGTTATTACAAACTACTAAATAGTTCTCCTTGGTCTAGCTAGACGAACATAATCTTGGATTAGGAAGATTGATTATTAGCATAAGAATGCACCTATACTACGAGAATACTAGCTGTCCCCGCGTTACCGTTATAGATAAAGTTAACTTATGTCACTCTAGGACCCAAAGACTATCACAGGCCAAACATTTTATCGATATGTTGCTCTGTTGTTGGGATTCTGGTCAGTTTACCATTTTCGGCTTTTTGGTCTTTGGTTGGAAGTTGAAAACTTGAACTAGTCTGCAATTTACCAAGAAAAATTCTATTGCTTTCAAAGATTCGACTAGTGCGTAACATTTTAAAGATCCTTTGATTCCTTCTCTTCTCCTTGTTTCTCATTTCATGATCACAACTCTACCTAAACAAAAATTGTACATGGAACAATATCAGTCGGGGAATTTACCAAAACTACAGAGTCAACTAATGATTTATATCATTTTTGGGGTTTGCCGCAACTCCTCGAATTCTTCTCAATTACCCCCGCGGTTCCTTTTAAGGTATACATGATTGCATAATTAAGTCGGTGCATCTTTAAGAGATGACATCAAGCATTAACAAAACACATTTCTCTCTGATGTTTTAAATTAAAAGCAAATAGACCTGTCAACTTTAGCTCTACAACCGGTTCAAATGCAAATTAAGGTACCGAATACCGACCGCTGTGTTATCATAAGATCTTTTAGCTGTAGTGATTACCAACAGTGATAAAATCAAACAACAAATGTTATAATTTAACATGATTTACAGGATATGTACTCTGTGCTTTACTACCGTTAGTAATTGTCCACAATGAAGCTTAGTAGCGCAGTTATAGGGAATACTTATATCTTAGTCGGTAATAGCCCTAAACTAAAAAATATACCACGCACACCTAATTGTTTTTGATTAAGATTCTATGATGATCTGTGATTAAACTTCAAATTAATACCTTTAAGGCGTCGGTAGCTTCCTAGCTTACCATCCTTCAATGAAACCTGTCCTAAATAATCAAAATTAGAGTTTAGTTAACCCGGAAGCCTATCGTAAATCGTTCAGATGATTTCTATCATCGGGTTCTTGTACTTCTTGTGGTTTATCTGAAATATGAGATAAGGGACTTTACATCGGCTGTTGATTTTAAAATAATACAAACATGGTTCTTCTAATTTTACAGTATAGGTGTGTTTTCAATAGGTCCTATATATTTTTAATGAGCTATAATTGTTTGACAATCCATTAAAATCAATTTTACCTCTAAAGTTTTTTTTTTATGTTTAAATTCGATTGTGAAAATTTTAAAAAAAAAATATTTAAAAAAATATATTTTTGCGATTGGTTTTTATTGAGGAAAGTTTTTTGACGAGGGTGTAACCCCGGGGTTTTGTTAGGTGAGAAATATTTACAAAAACTAATAAAAGGAAAGTTCTGGTTAATTAAAAAATACGACCGTTAGTTTGGGCTGAGTTAAATTGTTTGGACTTGAAAGTAATAGCTAAAACTAATCCATCTTTAACAAACAGTGAAACAGTCTTCCACCCGGAAGAAAAGCCAATAGACATGGCAATAAACACACTGCAATTTAACAATAATCAAGATAATTTCTCTGTCACATTTGAAGACCGAGAACTCCTATAATTATTTCCGTGCAACGTGACGCATAAATCGATTTGAACTCGAATTCAAAAATTAATTCAAATAACTTAAGCTTAGCACAGTTTATCTGTGCTGCAACAATAAAATCGATTGTTATATTGTCCGGTTCGGCGATAAATATTCTACACAATGTTGTATTGAATATACTTACCTTCATCTTTCTCTGTTTATTTATTTACTTTAGCATTGGTTAGGGATGTATCTTTTACCGGTGTTTCTTTATTCATTTTAATATTTATATGAGGGAATCCGATTTCAATCATGGATTTGGTTTCGTTTTCATTTTGTCAATTCTAGTTACCTACTGTAAATTTTTGCAGAAATCTCGTAAATTTCAACTTTCTCTTTACGAACATGTACACGAACTAGCTGTAATTGATCGTAGTTAGTGCCATGTCAATCAAGTTCACGTTCTGAATTATTTATTTGGATTTGTCCATTTCGAGTAAAAGTTCAAATGGGAATATTTTATATTGCGTAAGAACTTGTAATGATACATAAATATGCTCGGAGTAATTTAATCTTACTAATAACATCATGCGTGAAGAAAGTGCAAAAAAGTAATGCAAAACGTTTAATGCAAATTGTAGACATTACTTTCGACGTTGACACTTACATTACATAAGTAATGGAGAGTGTAATGAGAGTGCTAATTGAGCCTCTCAAAATTTTCAATATATTCTTTATAGTCTTCGATCATGTGTATTATTACTTCAATATGTGTGAGATCTGACATTGAGGTTGAAATGACATGTAATTATAACATAAAATATGCAATCCGGCCCTACGCTCTAAAATCTCTCCGAAATTTCTTATTTGACCTTGTAACCTTACTTTCATCAAATAACATTATGTTGTTTTGTCGTTCATTCTATTGACTGCGCGCGTGCTTTTTTACACATATCAGCTAATTATGTTCTTACTTTTGACAGCTCCAATTTATTGCCAAACAATTTATCATTTACTTCCCGGTAGTTATTATCGTCTTTAATGATATCTCTCAAATCTTTTAGCTAATATTTGCCGTCTGGTCAAAAGCCATACAGTACAGGCTGTCGGAACGTTGACTAATGGTTCTTGTGAAGCCAGTGCTGTCTTAACGCGTTCCGTACATGATGTTGAATATGATCTGAACAATGTACAATGTGAAAGTGTGGATGATAATGCAACGACTAGAGCCCTAATGCAACTAGAATGACGTGTGGCTTTGACGGATTAAGAGCATTAAGTGGAGGCTACTTGTAATGTAGAATTGATTTGTATGTGATCTAAGAAATCTTAAGTCATGGCGGTCCAATTATATTCAATAGAAAGTTGAAGATAAGCTTGTTGATGTAGGGAGCTGGTTTTATGTGCGAGGTCTAGTGATCAGAAAAGCTTGGAGAGTGACATAGCTAAAAAGGAATCTTCATGATGTTTAATTCTTCGAATTTCTTTGGCTAAGGATTCTTATTCTTATATTCATAACCGTATTGTAACCGACTGTAACTGACCGGGTTAACTAATAGCTCAGAGTATATAAATACTACGTACAACTAATAGGGTTATCCTAGTATCCAAGAGGATACATAATTATGTACTAATTTTGATATATCCCATTGTAATCGACTGTACATAAAAAGTACCTATCGATAAATAATACATTGTTGCACTTCACATTCCATCCTTATGTTTTCTTATCGCTGTATACAATAAGGTTATTTATTTACTGGATTACTGAATGAAAACTCCTTTGTATTGCAACTTATATTGAAACCTGCCTGACAGACAACTGATAATAAATTCAACATAGTATTCCTGAACTAAAAGTATCACAATCTTTTAATACTTAAATAAAGAGAGAAGACCGGCTGCACCAGTTCTTAAATCACTGTATAGTGGTAATATTGTGCTTGCAGCGGATTTCAAATCATAATAAAGGTTTATCGATGCACCGATCAATATTTTATAAAGCAGTTCAACTACGGCATTATCACGTCAGCTTATCGAATGCGTTTCAAAGGGAATGCTAATCGAATACTCTATAGAATCCTTACAAATAATATTTTGTACTTATATTCTGTATTCTGTTATGTTTGTTTTTCCTTCTTTATCATTTGTTATTTATAGATATGTTACCCTTAATTACGATTGTCATAATATGCATATATTTTTGTTTACTATTAGCTATTTCGATTTACTCGTACAAGGCTCTATCCATTTGATATAATCATGATCTTACATTAAATCATATTCTATTGCAGAAGCACAATTGTTTTTGATTAATGAAACAATGTGGCCTACAAATTTGTTGTCTCAAGATTAGTCATCTCATCACGCTGCTATACGAGTGTTACAAATTAGAAGTTATCATGACAATGTTATAGAGTCGTTGTATAAATTAGCTAATGTAGTACTTGATAGATGCGCTGATATCTATATATATAAAATTCAAAGTCCTGACTGACTGACTGACTGATATATCAACGCACAGCCTAAACCGCTGGTCCTAGAGAAATGAAACTTAGAGGGTATAACCCTTTCTTAGTGGATACCTATGTATCCACTAAGAAAGGGTTTTTCGAAATTCCACCCCTAAAGGGGTAAAATAAGGGATGAAAGTTTGTATGAAAGTCCGTCAGTTTCGAAGTTAGGATCTTCAAATTTTGTGTTTAGGATGAAGATTGAAAATTAATTTATACGTGTCTCAGCGTTTTTAATAATTCCACCATTGAACCGAGATTTAGTTGTTTTGTTTTATTGTTGTAGAAAAATATGTAATTTGTTTTATGTAGGCCACGCGGGCGAAGCCGCGAGCAGGCGCTAGTTTGATATAAAAAAACACAACACCGATTAATCTAACGATCATTCTGATCAAAAAATTTATTGCTCAAAATTATGATTCTATTTTAATAGCATGAGGTATGGTCGAATAAATAACTGTTTGTAAATTTATCGACAGATCCAAGTAACCCAGTAATTAAACGATCGTTTTACGACCCAATATCTAATATTTAAATACCAATTAAGGTTGTATCTCCAGCGTAAGTAAGTGGCTCGTTGACTGGAATTGTAATTGAAGCAAAAGCAACCGGTCTATTAACAATATTGTTTGCGGATGCTGTGTTCTCACTATCGAGAGCACGTGGCCACCCCGTTAGATCTGTTTGTCTCTCGGCTGCTTCTCAGACATTCTTATACTACATCGACTGCTAAAACGGCTCTGCATTTAGGTTAATCTGTCTCATATTTGCTCCCAATTGCTACATAGCTGTCATGCTTCTGAAATTATTCGCGTTATAAAAGCACATTGCACACTAAAACTAGACCGCGATTTGTTAGATAAATTCATGCTGCTAACGTTTAAGGATTGAATTACGGCTATTGATAAAGCCCGCCACGATTTGTATAACTTACCGGTTTAATAATCTACATTCTGGACTCAATTTTCCTTTCTCCAAGATCCGATAGATAGACATACCATCAAATAAAACTGGTTGGTTATTCTAATCATAGTTTCTTATAACTATAGTTAATATTTGCAAATTGCCATCCCTAAATAGGTCAATGGCATATGATTGAAGAACCAGAAACGAGTTGTGCTCGACGTAAATTAATAGATTAAAGTGATTCATACAACGTTGGTGATCTCATTCTGAGACTTCAAGATGTGCCTATCTCTCACTTATATTCTTGTGTTTAATAAAAACACTTCCTTAAGAATAACTTTATTTTCAGGTGTTGGGTGTTAATTTTGCAAAGAATCATTGCGAGATTTGTACAAAGAAATAAAGATTTTTAGAGACGTTAGAATGTCGTTATAATTGATCCTTGGTGCCTAAGGAATAACTTGAGCCATTTAAAATATTTTTAGAACCCCGGGATAATAATGCGAATTTCTATGGCATGCCGGCGAATCGCGACTATTCGCGACCAAAACCGTTATGTTGTTGTTACGTTTTGCGGGGTTTATAAAATATTTCATGTATGTTGCTGGTAATGTAATCTCAATATTGGAATATTCAAAACCCTCTAAAATGTTTAATTTTTTTGTACAAATCAATGTATGGAACTCGCCATGATTCTTTGAGGACTTTTCGAATCAAATCTTTACACTAGAACACACGTCATTCCTGCAATCCTTGAAATTGATGAGTACTACAAAATTATTATTATTTATGCTGAAATGATGACCTGTTTTTTTTTTTTAAATGATGACCTAATGCCAACAAAAGTTTGAGCACTTCAACTTCAAATGATGACATTACAAGGTCGTTGTTTTTAGTTTCCTGCATGATCAAATTACATACGAGCAAGATAATTGTTAAATTGAGATCATCTATTTTTATAACGCAGTTATTTTATTTCTCATTAATACATCGAGGTTATGTAGCTGTATTTTCTTTAGTCTCACTCAACACTCAACATATAACAAAACATCTTTATTTAATTAATCAAACTAATCACATAATAAATATCTGCGAAGTGTTATTGACAGCTGGAAATCACAGACTCGAGTGCCTTTTAACAGACTCTTGATTTTAAACTTCCGTAACTCAGTGCGGTATTTATGTATTGCTTTTACGACTTAGCAAGTTAGCATACATCATTATCATCAATGCTTATAAATGCAATAAATAGTCCTTGCAGTAATAACTTTATAGGTACAGTCGAGGACATAAATATGTATACACTTTTTGAAATTCAAAAGCCATTTTCTCGCATGTTTAACATTTAAGTGTTAAGCTATTACACAAATCATAATAGTATATGTTGATAATAGGTATGAGATATTATAAAGGCAGAATCTTCTAGATTCTGCCTTTATAATATCTCATAATTTCAATCAGTAGGTTAAGAGGAAACCGTTGTTGAATTTTACTAATTGTATACATATTTATGTCCTCGACTGTACTTATCGATCCCCTCAGGTCTAATCAAGTGATATCATCGGGTCGTCCATTTTATTCTGACTCCTATAGTGCTGACCAAATAAACATTTCACCATTAAAGTACTATTTGGTATCCTTATATCAAGTGCCAAGTTAAATTGGCTGTATCAGATACACGTTGAAGCAAACAAAATGGCTCAATTTGTCTTCCACGTTGTATGTGGCTTCATGATTTACAATCTCAACGCCCACTAGTGTTACAGTAGGAACTACTAAATCTCTGGAATGGATACAAGATCTGGAGAATTAGCGTCAGTTTCTGGCCAGCGTAAGCGTCCACTGTAATGTTTCCGTACTAAAATAGTTAATAGAGGAAATGAAGGACTAGATTTGCCAGCAGTAGCAAAAACAGTGATGTACTACCCGTTAAAGATTACTAAGGAGCTCTATTATCTGAAGCGTTTTAAGTGATTTACGTTACAAGTGCCGCGATAAATGATCAATATAGTAAATTAACAGCTTTTTATTACCATCCTGTTGTTAGCCCAGAAGCCGTAGATAAACTAACGCAAGCTACTGACCTCAGAGTAGCCTCAAGCTGCCAAGTTTTTGAAGCCAGTAGCTCAATATTCCTCTTACTACAGTTTACTGTTAATAACGGACCTTCATTTGTGCACCTCGGTTCTGCAACCAAGTTTTTTGTACTGATAGCGTTGCTTACGGCCATTATAGTCTAAGAATATTAAGCTTTAGTTTTTATACTGTTAATGATGAGCAATTATTTCTAGATTTTGAAAGGAGCTCATGTTCTCGCGAGAATTATAGACGAAACCGACGCCTTTTAAATTGAGTTGCGTGTATTTTGATAGGATATAAATTGCACTAAATTGCCTATCTCTTATCCAAATTTACGCCCATCTGTGAAGTAAATGTGGTATGACACATTGATATCGCTATCCGTACTATTTTGTAGTACATCATTAAAGTTAAACCTTGGTAGAAAATAACTGAGTTTGCCTATGTATGATACGCGGAATAAAAATGGATATGGCATTGAATCATTTTCTTTTAGATTTAGTTAAACTGTTGCCAACTCTCGCAATATCATAAAGATGTCATCACTTTTCCTTGGATTATATTTATCTTTATTTTACGTGTTTTCGCTTATTTATTCTTCATCATCATCTAAGCATTTTGTTTTTAGCAACAAAATGTTAACACCTTGCTTGATATTTATAACAACAGCAATGGAAATCTGAATCAATTTAACAACCGTCATGATGCCTTCAGCTTAAGAATCAACTCATTGAACAAGATCTATTTTTATCTCCAATAAAAGTTTCATTCTGGCGCTTATCGCATTTATATCTATCGCTATTCAATCTTTACCTAATTCCTTAATCGTGAACAAAATCAGTGACTCAGTATAACGTGGTATAACTGATGAATGAGTATTTTGTACCTACCCACACGTGTGACTTTACTACACTCATTTGTTGAAATCGTAAATGCATTAGTAATTTAATGTGGGTAGACGCTGATTGGATCTAATTTTGTTTTCGTTCGAGTTGAATGACCATGTTCCTGCCATAAATTTTTGGATCATATATTGCGGAATTTTGTGTATTGTTAAAGTATATTAAAGCTATACTATATTACAGCTGTTTGAAGTTCTACCGTTTTGATTTTATTTACAAGTCCATGACAAGTCCATTGTTTAACGTTCTTGTTTCTTCAGTTCCCTTCATATATTACATTTTTGTTGTATTTACACTACCTGTAAAACTTCAAATTCTAGATAGGAACGTTATTTTGAACAAGTTTATTTTGCAACTATCTGTGTATTTACTTTATACAATATATTTTTCTTTATTTTTATCAAATATCAATTACTGTACTTCGTCCATTTCTTTCATATCTATCTTCTACATCCATCCTCTACAAGTAGCCTCTTCTTATATCTAAAATGACCTCTATTACTAATTATATTACATTTGTTTAGTCATATCAAAATTATAACTACATCTATCCATTTCGTAACACAAAAAATTACAAATGTAAATCATAATAAGGCTTTTGTTTTTAAGTAACCCTCAAGGCTTCAAGTCGTTGACCAATTACTACCAGTAGTAGCATAAAGGCCAAAGCAGCAATTACTATGATTTAACTCTTTGTTAGTGTATCGTATCATAAGCAAATTAGTTATATTTTCTCGCTTGCGTTCAAACAGTTTTGAAGTGGCGTAATTGCGGTTGTGAACTTGAGATCAGGTCTATAATTATTATTTTGCCACTATTCTACTGATAAAATGGTTTATACATTAATGCACTTTGTTTTTGTTTTTATTTAAGTGCTATCTTACAATAGATCATTTTATTCTGAAGTCTAGCAGCTTCTTGATCAAGCAATTTAGCTTCCTAAGATTTCTTGTCTGAATTGTGTACCTCACGACTCCACTCAGCGGCGAGTAGATTTTTTTACTCATCAATTTTGCAATTTACCGATGTTGCCAACCGCAATACACATAATTGCTAGTTGTATAATCGCATCAAATCGTGGTTAGATCACAATGTTTTGCATTTTATATTTGTAGTCAGCTTTATGATGATCACAGTCACTTAGCTGTCCGTCAAATGTACTTTCATTTAATTCATCAAATATGATGAGCGTTTCGTGTTTAACTAATGATGGATGAAGCTTGATTATTTTCTTTAATTATTTTGCAACTGTATTATTTTGATTGAAACGTTTTGAAAATCCAATTGCAGCTGCAAAAAACAAACCGACTCTCACATTTATATTTCAAGCTGTAGACATAACAATGGTTCTGTAAATTCAATGGAATTTTCAAAGGTTATGTTTACTTATAAATCAAGCAACAGTAACAACATTATTCCAGCCTCTCAGCACAAAACACTACTTTTGTATGCATATTCCAATATTACCGTATTGTTTGAACTAAGAATTCCAATGCAACTGGTATTATGCAACCATTTCTAAAACCGTAGAACAATTGTTCACATACATTTCTGTTCAATTTTTCCAACGCCTTGTTAATATTGATGTCAAATAGTGTTGGGTCGGCAATGGAATGAATTCATTTGCGTGTACACATAAACTTGAAGTTAAGGGTGCTTGAACTTCGGGTAGTGAGGTCAAATTGTACTTCACAATGAGGTTATATTCGTTTGCTTTGACGTTTTAATAATGTTTTATGTTTCTTGTTACAGGTAAAGCACTCGAGTTCCAATAACATGGATATACGAATATAAATGTATGTATTTAAACAATGAAGTACGGCTATTGCTTTTGTATGATATGCACCTGTGCAAGAACTTGCCTGAGAAGTTTTAAACGTGTTATTGTCAACTTTTCTATGGTATCTACTTACATATATGGACTTAATGACATGTTCTCATAATATTTTGAATGATCAGCGTACTTAAATTGGTGGATTTATTTTATTAGCACCAATAAATTCATGTGATTAGCCAAGAGCTCTATTTCTGTCTTCGTAAATATGACTTGATGACTAAACATGTTTTATGTTTGCGTCTTAAATCTTTGATAACGTTTTAATTTCATATTGCAAATAGCTTTGCGCCTTCCATGAATTTGCATTAATATATCAAACAAACATTATTAAGAATACCTTTTATAGGGTATATTGAAAGGGTTCACTCGCAACTTATTATAATTACAGCCAGTTTAAACCTTATCAGATTGCAATAGGGCATTGCTCCTTACTCGTGTAATTGTTATCGGTAATTCCTTGCACAATTCTTGAAGACAGGTATAATCGCAGTCAATAATGCCCGTAGTTGGTTCGTATTGGGGTATTGGTAAAATATTCAACATAAGATGACGTCCTTGCAACTTTTAAACTGGAAATATGCATATCAAAACATTATTACAACGTTCATATATCTCTCTCAGATGGTGTTTATAAGAATAATAATAAATATGAAAGTAAATCAACTATATTGAGTTAGGAAATAATTTTCAAACAAAGTCAATAAGAAAGTGATATCGCAAACAAACAGAAACCGCAAAACTAATAAACCCCCTCAATGGGGATGACCAGGCCTTTCTCTCTGAGCTAGAGAGTATGGTAGTGGAACTGTAACTTTGTAAAGTCAGCAATCAGACCACAATGCAATGAGCAATAGCCGGCAATCTTGCCGCAAATCATAATAATGACCGCGCGCGCATATGCGCCTTGCAATTCTGCAATAGTCCAAATTGGCGAAGCCAAGGATAGGATCGCGCGATTGGTTGAATGTGAGTTATTCTGCCTTATTTTATAGTGCTCATTACCATTTCCCCTCTATTGCTTGATGACATGCCGTAGTTGCACTAGATTTTTTAGCAACGATAGCTTATTGCATGTGAGGTATTTTCTCTTTTAGGAGGTCATAAAGAATTTGGCTATGGTGTTATATCTAGAGTTCTTGATCGTCATAATGAATTTCAATTTGAAAATTTTGCTTAGTCCAATTTTTTTATGTTAAATGATAAATCGAAACTGCCAATAAGTAATATATTATAACAAATAGTTAGTACACCCCACTTAGCTGTTGTGAAACACGTGCGCGTACGAGATAGCGGTGCAGGCGCAGACGCGGGCGCAGCTGCGCGTTGAGCAACGCCCCGAGATCGAGGGGAGTACAAGTGATAAACTAATGATACTCAATAACTTCTTAACAGATGTTTACTATATTAACAAAGTGCACAAGCTGTTGTTTTAAATTTTAACGTTTGTGAAAGGTTCGCTGTTTTGATGGACAACTTGTCGTTCAGTTATGGGTTCTAAGACTAGGCTCAAGCATACGTTATCAGTAAGACTACGTTACCTCATAAATCCCGTTAGGCCAATGACCGACCTTACTCAGTTTGCAAATATTATCTTTCATATTGTCATATTGTTCTGACATTCTGCTACTTATTATTTTCGCTCATGATTTACGCCATTATACAAGGACATCAATATGATGATTACAAAAAAGGACCTGCACGATGCAATCCATTCATTCATTCGCCGTGTGAATCACGGGTTGAAATTAACATAAGCCTATTTGCATATAATGTGCTTAGCTGTATTGCTACAATTTAAAAGGTTAATAATTACATGGGTGTTACATAATCATTTGACACGTTGTCTCTCATCGCTTTCTTTTGATATTTAAATTTCAAAATAAGAGTATTTGTACTATCTTCATCAATGATGGATGACATTGCTGGAATATTTTTAACTTATAATTTAGCCATGTTATAGGTGCTAGCAAAAAAAAGTGGATGAACATTATTGAATATTCGTGTCCATCTTCAATTTCGATTTTTATCAAGATTAAGTTAAAGAGGGCTTCAGATACTCGAGGACACTACAACGCAATGTTTTCTCACTTATTTATGATGACTCTCTGCAATTTCGTGAGCTACAATCTGCGGTTTTCCAGCAATTTCGTCGAGCGATGATTCTGACATTGCAAATTGTATTAAAGTATTCTTAGAATAAAATAATTTAATGTTAACATTAAGTTTTATCGAGTGTTAGGACACAGTCAGCTGAATACTACCGTTTTAACATTATTACGATTAAAACATACATTGGTACATTTAATTACTGCTTATGGCTACTGCCTATGGTTATAGGCTACATTTATAAGAAAGCTAACAATCAAAACCAAAAAACCCCTTAAAAGAAAAAGAAGATGATGCCCAAGCAAAAACACAGTAAACAGCGTCCATAAGACATTCGCTTCATAATCCCAACACCGCTGTAGTATTACAAAATTGTAAGTCTGATCGTAGTAAGTTACACGGCATTCTTACTATCGGCAAACAATATGTGATCACTGACCATTCCGATTCATTACACAAATCGCCATTGCGAATTTCACGGCATCATTCAGTCACGGCTCATTTCATTTACCTAATACAGTCACTTGTTACGGATAGTGTTACGTCAGATATTGTGGTGATTTTATCTCTGATGGTGTGTTCCCTTTCGGAGATTCGCTACGCTATTCCTTTGCCATGAGCGTTTTGCAATTTGATATGCTTGTCTGTATAGTTTTTACTTTCCTTACTGTTTCCATAATTAAAATTTGAAGGTTACTTTTAGTGTTGCTTGAATTTATCGTCTTCAGGAATCCGGTAAATTGAAAGTACTAGGTTTTGTTTTTGCTATAGGTCGACCACAATCTCACCGTGGTTAGTGATGATATTGTATTCCTAACAAACGTTTTGTCATCCATCATGAATAACTTTTTGACGCAAATGTGAGAGAAAATAGATTTCATAAATATAAGAATGCAAGTTATTAATTCAATTCACATTTTTATTACAAAATACTGTTAAAATAGTTTAACAAAAACTATTGAAGTGTCTGTAATTACTTGTTTCATAAAACGAAGCGCATTTTTAGGGTTCCGTAGCCAAATGGCAAAAAACGGAACCCTTATAGATTCGTCATGTCTGTCTGTCTGTCTGTCTGTCTGTCTGTCCGTCCGTATGTCACAGCCATTTATTTCCGAAACTATAAGAACTATAATGTTGAAACTTGGTAAGTAGATGTATTCTGTGAACGCAATTAAGATTTTCACACAAAAATAGAAAAAAAACATTAAATTTTGGGGGTTCCCCATACTTAGAACTGAAACTCAATTTTTTTTTTTCATCAGACCCATAAGTGTGGGGTGTCTATGGATAGGTCTTCAAAAATGATATTGAGGTTTCTAATATCATTTTTTTCTAAACTGAATAGTTTGAGCGAGAGACACTTCCAAAGTGGTAAAATGTGTGTCCCCCCCCCTGTAACTTCTAAAATAAGAGAATGATAAATCTATAAAAAATATATGATGTACATTACGATGCAAACTACCAACGAAAATTGGTTTGAACGAGATCTAGTAAGTAGTTTTTTTTTAATACGTCATAAATTGAAATTCATATCAAATACTCAGGTCTATACTACCATTTACTTATATACCTATAGGTTTGTACGGAACCCTCGGTGCGCGTGTCTGACTCGCACTTGGCCGGTTTTATTATTGTTTATGGCAACATAGAAAATCTTTCCCATCGTTATAGTTTTAATTGTTTTGTTTTCATCTCATCGGCACTGTGGCATGAAATTGTTTCGAATTTGTTACAGTTCTGTTCTGTTTTGTTCAACAGCTAATAGAATTATTAGTAAAGTTGATAATTTCGTTCAAACTACTGCAAAGTATTGTTCTCATCTCATCTCCCCAAAATAAAAAATATCGTCGCTAGTAGTTTCAAAAAGCATCCATAGATGGCGTTGTGCTGTTTCTACATCGCACTATGGTTTCGTTCTCAGCGATAGTATAAGTACCCAGAAGTTTGTTGCTATAATTAACTTTGCGCAGAGGCAATATCGTAACCAATGAGGTTTATCCGAGGTGCGATTATTGCTAGTTGAAAACTTTACCAATACCCCGCCGTGTGGACGTGAAATACCGTCCGCTATGGCAATTTTTGAACGGCTGTAATGGCCTAATAATTCCCATCAAAGCAAACAAACGAAGAATTCTCATTTTATAAACACCACGTCACGTCACTTGTTTGCTGTTGCTAAATTGTTTTTATGAGATCAATCGGGTATTCGGGTTGGTTGGTTGGTTGTATGCATGTCATTGTAGGAGTAAGTTTTTTTATTTTATAATACTATCCATAGATTAAATAGATAAAAAACTATTTGTATTGTGGAATTAATTAAACCTAGTAAATACCTATTGGTTCATTCACATTTTTATCATATCCCTTGACTTGCGGTCAAAAAATAACAATTGATTTCTATTGTTTTCCACGCCCGCGCGCTTCACCAAACAGTCAAAGGATTATCTCAAAAGGAGTAAATGCTTGTTGTATTGCGTATGTATGCTCACTTTTTTGGAATCACTTATTTAATTACAACCAGAGATCCCGTTACTAAAGGCGTCGTAATGTGAATCTGGGCTCATTTACTCGATCACGTATCAAGTCGGGCTGTGAGAAGTGGGAATGGGGGTTATTCTATGAGGTATTGCGCTGAGGTATAACTGCTTTCTAAGATATTGGTAATGATTCTGTTGTTCACAACTAAACTAATTTGTCTCACTACATCTCTTTGTAACGAAGAATATGAGAAAAGGATGTAAGAAATGTAGTCCTGTCAAATTAGTCCAATGCTTGTTTTCAACTATTTGTTCAGACGCCATAAAAGTTGATTATGTGTAATAAACCTCAAATGAAAACGGCAAAAACTAATTTGACAGCTTTAAATATGTTCTATCCTTTTTCAATAATGTTTGTAAGAAAGAGATGCGATGAGATTAAAATTAGTTTAGAGCGATTTACAACAGAATTGGCACTATTATCAATAAACAATTATTTACAGATGTTCAATATTTTTTAAATAAGATATTTAAAATATTTCATATATTGGTATAAAAAAAAAACACTAAAATAGCAGCTTATGTTCTTAATTTAGCTTCGTAATATTTGTACGTAGTATTTATATACTCGAGTAATATATTAGCCTTAGATATTAGCATAGAACTTCATGTATTTATTCAGAGGTTTAAAAAAAAAACAATGCCTCAAATGAATACATCTCTATAAATATTTTTGGACAAAAATCTGCCATGATTCGTTTTATTCAAAACAAAAAAAATATGCTTAACCTAACTCAATAAACTCTCACTAGTCTTCAAATAGGTAAAAATAAATTCATTACAATATGAATAGCAAGTAGTTATGCCAAGTCAATTATCTGTAACAAATTGCAAGTAGGTATGTGAACGGTAAACGGTAAAAAAAGTTTATTTGAAGAAAAAAGACAGTTTGAAAGTCATTACCTTAATTACTGCCACAGTTCAGTTATAGACGAAACGGATGTAGGAAACGCTATTGTACGTATGATGACTTAATGGAAATGAGTATGATATTGATGCTTCAAGGAAATTATTTGCTGTAGGAAATGACATTTATTAGGAGGAATAAGATTCTTGGGAGGAATCAAAAGACCGGCTGTTTTATACGTTCTATATTTTAAATCATGTTCATAAATATGATTTGAATTTTTAATTCTTAATTCTGGAACACGATAATCTTTTTTCGAAAAGTTTTTACTCTAGCCCTTAAGTCAGATTTGTTTTTTGTAGGTACCAACAATCTTATATATACAGGATGATGGGAAGATGGGTGCAAAGCTGTAAGGCGATGATACTATAGATCATTTAGACCCTTTTTAGCCATGGTTGTCTAAGACGAAGTGTGTTTTTTTTTTCCAATCTTTTCTGGTTTTTGGCTCAAAACTACGAAACTTATCCGTTAATTGATAATTATAGCCAGTTTGGATGATGTGTGAATTCTTTTTCATATTATTTATTTAAAATAATGTGTAAGCAATCCAAACAAACATGTACTAAACATGTGTGTCATCAGTTTTTATTTATTCCAGTCACTTAAACGTCATTAAAATTTTCTCCCTCAATTTAGTTTTTAGGTCATAATTTTAGTAATTTTTGAGATAGATATCCGCGTAAATGATACTTGATTATTTTTAAACAGATTTGAACAAACAAAAACCTTTTCATTTTTTTTTAAAACGCCGTCAAAATGCAGTTTTCTTAAATTTTTGAAAATTTTCGTGACGTTCAAATGACTAAAAATAAAAACTGATGACACACATGTTTAGTACATATTTGTTTGGATTGCTTACACATTATTTTAAATAAATAATATGAAAAATAATTCACACATCATTCAAACTGGCCATAATTATTAATTAACGGGTAAGTTTCGGGGTTTTGCACGAAAAACCAGAAAATATTGGTAGAAAAAAATATCTCACACTTCGTCTTAGACAACCATGGCTAAAAAGGGTCTAAATGATCTATACTAGCATCGCCTTATAGCTTTGCACCCATCTTCCCATCACCCTGTATAAGATCCTTGGTAGGTACTGGGAATATTGGGAGCACTGGCTTTACTTTTTTAATCGACATAAAAAAAGGCGAGGTTATATGT
This sequence comes from Achlya flavicornis, assembly GCA_947623365.1. Taxonomy (NCBI): domain Eukaryota; kingdom Metazoa; phylum Arthropoda; class Insecta; order Lepidoptera; family Drepanidae; genus Achlya; species Achlya flavicornis. The sequence continues at coordinate 8,473,963 of OX392488.1, forward strand.
TCAATTTTGGAAACAACTGACAAGCTGTATTAAAGTTTTTGAAATGGGAGTATTTTTGAGCCATAGCTTCGATTTTTATTAGTTTCCAATATTGAAGCGCTCGTGGTGTAGCATGATTAGCCGTTCTTAATCGATCGGCAAAGTTAAGCTACGTCTGTCTTGGTCGGTACCTGGATGGGTGACCGTCTAGTGGTATTTCATATCGAGCGTTTCCGTGCTTCGGAAGGCTCGTAAAGCCGTTGGTCCCGGTTATCACTTAATTGTGATATCGTTAAGCTAGTTGGATGCCTCCTAGGCGGCTTGAAAAATTCCAACAGTAGGTTGACCACTAGCCTTAGGCTAGTGTACAACCAGCCCAGGAGGTAGGCTACTAGCCTACCTCCGTCAATCCGCAGTGGGCACGCGTGGTGGAGTATCAGACCATTCCCTTTCACCCTCATTTGTGAAAGGAGGCCTGTGCTCAGCAGTGGGACATTATAGGCTGATGATGATGATGATGAATGAATCGAGCAAATTTTTGGTAATCTGCGCAATATAATATAATACAATAATATTATTGCGTATTTTTAAGTAGCCATTGCCATATTGCACGTCCATAAATAAAAAAGTGTAATGAAATAAATTATGTAATTTACTACGTAATAATTGCACGTAACATTGTCAAACCTCATTAAGAATTGCAAAAGAGATTTAGATAAATAACACTCTGCCTAACAATTATATCAAGTTTTTTATCCAAAAGCCAAATCAAGTCAGTTAACCAAGTTAAAATGACAAATGCAATCGCGTAATGGCGATCACAATTAGTATTTTTTTAACGGTTGACTGATTGAAACTGGCCTTTCAGAAATTTTACGGTAGGTGAATGTTGTATTCCGTTACAAAAGCAAGTATCCGACAACATTTAATTCTTTTATTTGTGGCGCTTTATCATTATCCCTGAATCCCTTTACTGTTTGTCGCAGAACTAGTTAGAATCCCAATCTGATTCTCGCGTCTTTGACATCCAATCCAAAGCCAAAAATAATTCATATTTTGACAGAAGTCCTCCATGCCTTTCGCCAAATGTCGCAAGCAGGAGAATCGGTGATCTCTTCAAAAAACATTAATTGATAGATATTCCGAGATAATCACCATATCTTGATGTAAAGACATAAAGTTGCGTAAATATCCGAGGCCGTGTCACCAAACATGGATAACTTCACGTTTGGTCATGAGCATGTACAGGCTTCAGAGCCATCTGTTGTCAATGTCTGATGTGGAAGTTGATTTTAGGTATCCCTTTGATAGCTGGTTACTTTTACTTTAGGAGCTGGTGATCATCTGTTAACTTTTCCTTGAGAAATTCAGGGTAATTTATGATGTCTTCGATATTTGATGAAAGAAGAACCAAACTTTTGCGTGCTGCCTCATCATCGGCATTTGCTTCTACAAAGATATTTGATTTCATTTTCTGTATAAAAGAGTATCTGATAGAATGAAGCATGAACACTATGAGGTAACATTTTTGTGTACCAGCGGCTATCTGTGGTTGAGAAAATACAGGCAAACAATTTGTTTGTCATATGTAGTTAAAACAAATTATTTTATAAATAAGAAAGAGGTTTTTATCTCAGCAATGAACAAGGAAAGCAAATATTACTGATTGCAACGGGAAAGGTTTAAAAACTGATCATGCTTAAAGTTTATCAAAGGTACCTGATTATAAACTAAATACTTAAGGTAAGTCACGCACTACTAACCGATCTGGTTTTATGAAACATAAGGACTACCAAGGTTGACTTAGCCTACAAACGTACACAAATTGAGATCTAGTAACAGATCGCCCTGACCCGACTATAACACTAACATTTGTCACAATTATCGCTCCAGTGGTGCTACTTTACCGCAAATACGGCATCGTCGCAGATTAACAGTAAATTGAGAATATCCGAAGCAAGTATGCAGTGGGAAAATGCGAATAGCATCGTACAACGACCGGTCGCACGCGCACGTCCGTCCTTCCTTTTGCGGTGACATAACCCATATTATAACGGTGCTTATTAGATTGATTTCTCTGCTCACTGATTTATCTAACCGCTGTGTCTCAAAGAAACAGATCAATACCGTACGCTCTGACATAATAATTACGTGCAATTAGATATTGATAGATAGTGTCTATGTTATTTTATGTCCTTGCATCTTTGACTCTATTAGGTGTGACGTTCTGAAGGCTAATTTCAACGGTATTTACAGTTTCTAGTGCCATATTGGGATTAGAAACATGCCGTGTGAAAATATTATCACAATTGATGTCATTGTATCTTTGGTTATCGTCTTCTTTATGAGCTACAATATAAGGTTCAAATCCGAATCCACCATGAGTCTACTTGAACGTCTCTTCGGTACATTTGTATCACCAACTAATAGTGAATTCATGCGTATCTGAGTACTTATAGGGCAAGCGATGGAAATTGCCTCATTTTAATGCTAAGCATTTTTGATGTTACCTCAATTTGTGCACAATGGTATGAGCTAAGTTATATTTATTTTCATTGTTGTAGGCATGTCTTTAAACGAGTTCTACCTTTGGAATCGATTTCTCACGTTTGTTCGTTGACTGGGCATTTGGGTACAATAGGATTACGGTAATCGAGGGTAATTTGGTTACATCAAGTTCGAGTTTAATGTTCATTTAAATTTAATTTAATTGGTGTCATTAAAGCTTTGCTTAGACTGCCTTGTTTGTTGCAAGGAATATTTTACTGCATATAATTTTCTTGCGTGTTTTGGTACTGAGAATAGCTAGTATAGTTTATTATTTTTATCTTTCCCTCAACTGTTATTATCATTACTTCAATGATTAACGCCGCCATTGACCGCAGATACATCACCTAAACATTTTGCTAAAACGCGGGCAAGCGCATGCTTTCTGGACATTCGGCTATTTCCGTCTACAGTTCGGCTAAATTCGTCGGCGGCGGCCGATGACTCCGGTGGCATGCGCTATGTTGGACCTTGGCTTATTCTTTGTGCATGCATTTATTACATTGCATTATCGACTTTATTGCCTTGTATTAACTCGTAGCGTGAATGATAGGCATGTTAAAATATGTTTTTATTTTCGCACGGTGAAGCTTTGTTCGGCTATGGTAATGATTACATGCGAATTCATGGATCATTTTATGTAATTTACTTTACATGTCAAAAACATTATGTACCTACCTAGTTATCTTATAGTTTAAATAGTAATTAACACGTGATCATATCTATTGTGCATTATTGATCACAGTTATAAAAGCACATGTCAATTTTGGCCCTATTTTAAGAGAAGTGAAATTGGTATTACGAAATAGCAATTGTTCTTATGCCACATTTGTCTGTCTGTCGGTATCTTTGTAGGGAATACAGCATGTTGCAATTGGTGAATGGTAATGACTGTAATTATAAATAGTAACTACAGCTGTTCAATGTGATAATAACCCTAGTGTTCTGATTACCTGTGAAGTTGGTGGATGTAGAATGGAATTCATTGGTGTGGTTGCTGGTACAAATTATGGTGAAGGGACGATACCAAAATTGGATGATCATTCATCAATTGGACATCGAAATGTTTGATACATAAATGCACAAATTCTAGTTCTAGTTTACTGTAAACATGTCAATTTTTTTTTTTTTTATACCACTTAGGTGGCAATCAAGCATACGGCCCGCCTGATGGTAAGCGGTTACCGTAGCCTATGGGTGCTTGCAACACCAGGGGTATCACGCGCGCGTTGCCGACCCTGCAGAAATCTCTTCACACCCCTTTACTACCCCTTTACACCAAATACTTGTATTTGGCTGTGAGATCTGTGAAATTATAACAACATAGTGCAAAATATGCTTGAAATGGGTTCAAAATAAATAAATTACCCAAACATTAACCAAAGTAATGCGGAAGTAACTTATTTTGACAACTTAGCACCTTACTGGAACCAGACAAAAACTAAAACGTGACTACCAATGAATTATAGCTACAGAACTTGCGTAATCAAAATCTCATTGTAACCAATTTATCGAGAAAAAGTGTTGATACCGCTTCAACACATTTTGGACTTGAAAAACATGGCTCTCAATTGTTATCTATTACACAATTATATCCTCCAACAATTCATGCTATTATAGGACTTATTACAAGGTTATTAGGTGTACCATTGTTGTTGCATAGTTGAATGTAAAAAACTGATCGTGTAGATGAACCACGATTTGGAGGTCGATTGGTATTGCTTTTCGAAAGATAAGTAATGGCTACTTAAGTATTTTAGGATGAATAGAAAGTGCAACGTGTAATAGTATGTAGCTTGTTGCTTGATAAAATGTGAATAGTGTTAATGAAACTTCTACAGAAGAGCCTGTTTTCTATACAAAATAATATTATGTTCTATACTCGCTGGCTACAAAGTAGTAAGATTATGGATGAAACAAACAACCTTGAATATCTGACTGTATCCAATAATGCACCGTAGACTGATGATAATAAAGTATCTTATAATTTTCATATTGAATGTTCACCCGCTCTTTGCTTATAAGTTGAAAAGTAACCAATACATCACGTTCTCAAGTCGGCATATCACGATATCAATCTCATGGTAAATGCCACCGCGACATCATTTATACCAGCGTTCGGTACAGCCTTGACTTTACACCTTTCGATATTTAGCGTATACCTACTGACAGCTATTTTATGTATTTGTAATTAGAGTATCATGCATTGAGATTTATATACCTTCTTATTTATTTTTCCGTCTCTTGGTGCATATGTTTCTTTTGCTTTTTGAACCTTGGATGCTCTTGTTTTGTTATAACTAGTGGATGCTTGTTTCACACCGCAGGTCATGAGGGAATTGAAGACATCTGCTTTCTTGAGAAAATACAGTGATGCTGATATTAACTCATTTATATGGCTAAAGTCTCAAAGGAGTCAGAGACAGATCTATAATATCGGATTTAAACTTCTCAACAGCGCTCACAAATCATCGTTGTTCAACTACACCATATTCAACATCAGTAAATGATAAACTAATACCAAAAGAAAGTCAGTAGCCCATCTCCAAACCAAGGTCACATGTTACATAAAGCATCTTCTTACATCGTATTAATAGTGACGCAATGCCGCAAGCACTGGAGTTTCAATAAGATTGCCTGACACAAGTGTTGTTATTTAGACAATGGGCCCTTTGAAGGGAATGACTCTTAGAATTCACTATTGTGTAATGATTAATTTACAATGTGTGTTGTACTATCTGATGTTTAAGCGGTTGTGTACGGCTGGATCAAGATTACCTAAAATGAACAGTTAGGCTAGGAATAGTTTCTTCTTCGTTAAAGGAAGAGGCATGTATTCTAGTAATAGGATCATCTAAAAACTGATTTAAGTCTTTGTGACTATGTAGATCGTCTTTTAGATTTGGGCAATGCATTCTATTTTATTCAGCATCAAATAATGTATAGTATTATAGAAGCATATACCTTGTGTCACCAGTTTTATTTCATTGCAAATTCTAAGTAGGATTCATACATTTTTGGAGAAACCCTACCATAATAATCTTTTGAAAGTTGTTTTGATATACCATAAATAACCGCCTTTATATGTCGCTTTCCAATCAATTTCACTATGAATAGAATAATATTATTTAAATGATCTAAAACGAAACCAATGTCAAAGGTGCTAACATATTAGGAAAGTAATATAAACCTCGACAGTTCCACCAACAAATACCCGAAAATTTATTATCGACCATTTGGGCTCAATTTCCTCCAAATAATGTTTGAAATTACAGACTCCCGCTGTTAAAATGCATTTAAATTTCAAAACGTGTGAAAATAAACATTGATACAAATAATGTTCAAAGATCTTAACTGGCTATGTCCGCACCCACGTGCACGAATTCATTTTGGTATTAAATTATTGTAATGTGAAATGTTCACACCTAACTGCTGGGAGTTTCTTTAAATTTATTACTACCTGATGGTATAAAAAGTAATAACAAAAATCAAAATCAAAATTCATTTATTCAAGTTAGGCCCTTATAGGGCTCTTATGAATGTTAACAACTTGAACTGAGAAGACTCCGGCAAGAAACTCAGCAAGTATTCTTTTTTTTTAAATGTGTACTTATAACAGTTTTCTTATTTGAATAATTCTTTAGAGATTTCTCAACAAATACAGAAACTTCTCAATAGTCACATCCGACATCAAATTCTAAATCACCTGCACACTGAAATAAATCTACTTGTATTATTGTATCACTCTCAATAACAAAACCTAACATAACCAGGTCAATTGCCAATGTTACATCTAGATTTACGTGTGAATAACTATTTGACATCTCCACCTTGTTACCAACTGATGCATTATCCCAAATTGTACTAAAAGAACCTGTTTAAGACGTGTCCCTTTAATTATAAATGAAATGAATCCTTAAAAACTTTCTCATTCCTCTAACGAGATGAGAGATATTCTCTTCGAGTCGAGTTGTTTTCTAATGCAATTGAAACAGAAAGATCTCGAATTTGTTATTTGGTATGTAATCTTCAATACCTAATGGATAGTAATTGGTTTTTAACTAGCATCTGACTGTAGCTTTCCTTGCTTTATTTAAATCTTTCGTTTTTTCAGTCTCCAAAGGAGGTATGGTTAGCATATATGTGATAATTTCTGCGCTTCTCCATTTAAAAAGGGTATCCTTATTTGAAAGAGCTAGCAAATATTCCATGTTAGGTTTTTGACCCTGTACCTGTACCAATATTCTCATTGTATAAATAAGCTATCGCAGCATAATAATATCTCACATACATATTCAATGCATTCATTCATTAAAATTAGTAGGTACCAAGTATGTTGCTTGCCTCTCAAGTACCAACTTCAGCCTCTTTATAATCTAGACCTTTATCCTTTAAGCAATCAGACGTCTAGACTGGTTTAGATTTTCAATTGCTTCGATGTTCATTTAAAGATTCTGTAATATCACATTAGTTATTGACTTAAAGCTCTTAGTGTCAATTTATTCTGACGTTAAGTGGTTATAATTCACTTTTAGATGGATTTATGGTTTTGTATTGGACGTAATAAAATGATCAGAAACTCTGGTATAAGTTTATAATGCCTAGGTCAGTTAACGCTATTGAGGCAATCCAAATTGTGTCATTTATAGAGTTTTACTACTGGCCGATATTATAAGGATATAAACTAATGTACTTTTATCAATAATTCTTTTTCGTAATAAAAATAGTAACCTCTTTAAAAACATCTTTTTTTTTAAATCATCTTCATCCCGTCATCACGTTGTTTATGTTGATGATGTGTTGATTGCTCCACCTGGGAATGCAACGCAAACGAGTTTCATTAAGTGTGATGAATGCATAGATATCTATGCATTTAATCATACTGAATGAAATATCTCGGACTTTCATTTGACTGACAACGCATTACACGAATAACAAGTGAAATGATTTCAAGAGCTTGTTACTAGTGCCCAGCTAAGTAATTCTGGTAATGCGTTGCAAAAACTGTCGTTGTAGTGTAGATATTGACGATCTATTTACTTCAAGTTCAAATATCAAATTGTGAAGTCGAAAAGAATATATTTCTATTAACAATGTATCGGGGAAATTTCCATTGTGCAATCCAACGCACTTGCAAACTCCTTTTATTGTTAAGTAAATACCGTAATATCGGCTGTCATAGCCGAGTGCGCGCGCGCAACTACCGAGGCACGTTCCGCCCTTTGTTTGCTACTATTTTTTTTATAGTTTTCTTCAGTTAAATGGCTTTGGCTTGTTGTGTCAACGGCCATTGTTAAATTTGATTGGTTACTCTTCTATTGCCCTCTTGCATCGCCATACTTTATTGTGTGAAGTTAAATTATGGTTTTTGTTGCTTGCGATCAATGCTAGGGCCACTTCCTTTATATACTATTGATTTGTTAGGTCTGTTTCGTAACGTGTTTTCGTATCGAAATCATGATCTGTTTCGTATTTGTTTGTTATTTGTTTGAGATCCGCATTCTTATAATTTTTACTTTCGAATGTTTCATCATATGTTTTGTCATATTGATTAGTAATTATTAACATTCAGATAGCATTTAGTTATGTTGTCGTCGTGTGTACAATAATTACTTATAGAACATTACCTATTAAATATTACGATTGACAGTTTCTACTGTTGAATTGTATAGCTTCTGTTTTAATTATAGTCCCAATGAACCTAAATCTGCTTTATTATTACTTCTGCTTTACTTATTATAATAACCGACATCGATAAACACGGATACTAGTCACTGATGATTACTACATTGTAGACCTTTTGCATCTGATCCACAAGTGACACCTTCTGATCTCTTTGAGTAACTTTAGGAGTGATCTCATGAGCTGTAACCTATGACGTCGTCCCCAGGTATTGCAACGCGACGTGGAATGTCACGGGCGGATCGTGAGCTCGGTGGTGAGGCTATGCGGCGGTGGTGACGCGGCGCGTGCCCTAGAGCGACGCTGGCATCTGCTGTACCTGAGAGCCATCGAGTGGCAGTGCCATCTGGAGGCGTGTCTCGCTAGGATTGATAATCAGGTTTGTGTTCTTCATTCTATGGCTTATCTATTATTAATATAACCCGTTGGTTCTCGCGAGAGACGCGCATCCTATAATATATTTTTTTTAACCTCGATTCTAATGATTAAGGGGACTTAAGTATCAAAACATGGGCGAAACTAATTTTGTAAGAACCTTAAAACTGAGCAGTTACCTTCTGCAATCCCAAAGAACTTCAACAATAAAAATACGACGGAGCGAAGTCTTTGTACAGATAATATGAGATATTGAATAAAGCAGCATGGGGTTCTTCAAAAAGGGCGTGAAGAGATTTCTTCAGGGTCGGCAAAGCGCGAGTGATACCCCTGGTGTTGCAAGCGTCCATAGGCTACGTACGGTAACTGCTTACCATCAGGCGGGCCGTATGCTTGTTTGCCACCTTAGTATTATAAAAATAAAATATGCAAATAAATACACCATATACACCCGTAGCTGTAGCTATTATATTTACATTTGTATTATTACGATGATCGGCGAATAAATGAGTTTACCTAAATTTAGCAATTACCTTGTCTATGACTATGGTATAGTATTGACATGTTTGATAAAATCTCTGCTTGTAGATAGAAATCGTAACTAATTCCAAAAAGTCTTTGAAATTCTTATTATTCCTCTTAACCCCACCGATGTTCATATTTTGGACAATTCTCACACTTTAACAATAGCCACAATCAACCACCCGCTGCTAGATGTTTGCAAATATGACCCGTAGGACCCCAAGCGGCGTGGACAATCTCTTACTCCCCTAGTAAAAGTGCACAATTGTATAACATTTATTCGAAAGTCAGTTATCCACCCAATTTAGTTTCGCTGGTTCAATTTGACGCATGTCTGGACTGACGATTGCCACTGTAAATGTTTCAGGTTTATGTAATTTATCGATGTTTTTTAATTTTAATGAGACGGTTGTCTTTATAAATGTCCTTTTTACATTATATTTATTCTATAATGTATTTTCTTAAATTGTAAAGTGACATTTCATGTTAACCCCTACCAATACCACAGAATATTTAATAGTACTACGTACAGAAAACCCACTTCGAAAACGACATTTAAACAAAAATCGACTCTTGGAACGACAGAATAAAGCGCAATCCAGTTCGCGCAGCGCTGCGCGCCTAAAATTATATTCACCTACAACTTCCCTCTCTTTCTATCGTATAACTCTATCCTGTATGACGCGGCACGTGTTACGGTAGGGTTGTCTAATGACGTATTATGAATCTTCAATATTTCCTTATCGTATATGTATGTCCTATTACTATTCTCTGTGTTTATTTTATTTCTATGCTATTCTCCTTTCGTGAACAATGACATTTAAAATATCCTAGCTAACTAGTATTAGATCAGAAAGTTATTTTAAAATGTCTACATACTTTAATCTAAGTTGTTAGACCTATACGTACTTTGTATACTGAATGTGTATTCTGTCTACGAAACTGAATACAACTATTTTGGGGAAGGGTTTTAGTAACATACATGCTTATCAAATCTGGAATGACTGACGACGCGACAAGAAACGGCACGATTACCTAGTCCAGTAGCCGTCAGCCGAAATTCACAATATTTGTTCTTAATAATCTTCATGTTGATTAAAGAAGTTTGTTATATAAAAATTAATAAAGAATTAACCAAAAACGGATATATTGAGTTACTTACCTACATAACAATTTATTTATTTATTTACGAAACCAACAGCGATACATTAATGAAAAATTGCTTAAACATTAATAAAATGCACGGCCAATAATAGATTTCCATTATAACATCAATAAAAGGTTGCCTCGATAGACACAATTAATTACAAAAAACAATAATAATAATAATTAAACATCAATAATAAGCCTAAGTTATGAGCTACAACAAATACTTTGTGAGTGTACCTACCTACTGTGTGTGGGGGAGTGTGTATGTATGTATGTGATTTGGGGGGAAGGGGAAAGGGAAAGGTGATGGGGAAAGTAAAAATATTTAATAAACAATAATACAAAGGATACACAAAATAAACATAAACATACTTATTAAGGACAATTTCTTTGTGCAAGGGTTTGTATGATTTCCGCTTTATATACCGTTCTAGATTTATGAAAGGGATCAACATCAGAAAACAGATTGTTGTAAGTCCGCCACAAACGAGTGAGAACTGAATTTTGAGTATAGTTAGTGCGACGTAAAGGAACATGAAATAACTTTGAATGGGTATGGCGAGTGACGCGCGATGGTACGTTGAGACCTACCTCGCCCAGCAGAGATGAACAGTTCAGACGACCTCTAACGATATCGTACAGTAGCAACATATCTGTTATTACACGCCGGTCGCTGAGAGCGGGTAAAGAATGACGCTGACAGTCATCCTCATATTTGTCTCGATGTTCACGAATCTTGAAGTTCAAATGTTTAAAGAATATTTGCTGAATATGTTCAATCTTCTGTGTTTGTGTGACATATTGAGGTGACCATATAGAACTTGCATATTCTAGAATGCTCCGGACGTAAGCGTTGTAAACTAATTTCACAGAGAACGAATCAGTCAAATGTTTGCAAGTCCTCATAACAAAACCCAAAGCTTTATACGCTCTGTTTGATACGATTTCAATGTGTTCATTCATCAAAAGCTTATCATCTAGATAAATACCAAGATCCCGAACAGTTTTCACCCTCTCCACTGCAATGTCATGAATTGTGTAACTATGAATAATGGGCTTAGTTTTCCTAGTGAATGATATAAGTTGACATTTTCCTGCATTTACTTTGATGCGATTTATGTCATAATAAGTAGAAAGGCGGCATAGATCCTCTTGAAGTGCATAACAATCATCGACGCTGGAGATAGTTTGATAGATTTTTGTATCATCCGCGTACATAAGAAAACTAGAGTGAATGAAACATGTGTAGATATCGTATAAATAGATGTTGTATAGAATGGGGCCTAGGTGAGAACCTTGTGGAACGCCAGAAGGAACATTTACAAAGTCGGATCGATATCCTCCAACTACCACTGCCTGCGATCGAAAGCTTAGGTATGATTTAACCCATCGTAAAAGATCACCGTGTATTCCCAAGTGAGAAAGCTTCCGCGCTAGAATAAAATGGTCAACCCGATCAAAGGCCTTTTCTATATCGGTGTAGATCACATCGACAATAAGAATTGTTAGTTTTTTCTGAATATTGTTCTACTGATTTTTGAAATAGTGGTATGTTAAATCTTAGTTATTCTAAGAGTTGTAAGGTAGAATTACTGTATATTTAAAGAGAAGAATTCTGGAAATACTAACAGTTTCTAAAAAAAAATCGTCAAAATCGGTTCATAAACGACGAAGTTATCCGCGAACACACATAAAAATAATTAGACTGTTTTTCAAAAAACTTAAACCGACTTCAAAGTACACTAAGAAGTAATCAAATCCTGATCTGATGACAATTGGAACAAACGGGAAGTGTACCCTTCCAGACAAAAAAAATATTTCCAAATCGGTTTATAAACGACGGAGTTATGAGGTAACAAATATAAAAAAAAAAAAAAAACATACAACCGAATTGAGAACCTCCTCCTTTTTTTGAAGTCGGTTAAAAATCATTCACATGAGTTTTCGAGGTCTAAGAGGCCCGTTTATACAAGAGGGTCTCTTCTGGTCGCTCTATCTTTGTCTCTTTTTAACACACTGGTATGTTATCAAAACGGGCCTATTATTATAATAAGGACTTTAGGACAATACAATGAAACAACAACAAAATATCTAGAACTATAAAAACAACGATATCTACACAAGATAGTGTTAAAAAAAGAACAGTAAACACTTTATATAGGTAGTACGTAGGTATTTATACCCACACGCGTCTTGCGTTGCGTGCGCGTTGCAACCGACTAGCGTTGTTCCGGAAGTCCGCGTGCGCGCGATCGTACCTAAACATGGGAGTGGGACAGGCCTGCCAATACCAAACCTAATGTTGTGTCGATTTAAACCAACGTACCCGCAACACAATAAATATCAAGTGACATTGAAAGGGTTGAATCTAGACACGTGGCGTCACTTGAATGAAATATATTATTGAATTTGGGATATGTTATGATTGGTGGTTGCCAGGCATTTAACCTCAATATGGTTAAGTTTATAATGGGATAGTTTGACTATTCTACTTAATAGTTAGGGTTTAATCATGTGGTAATAAATATCGTCTGGATTTTTAAAATGACTTTTATTGGTCGTAAATTAGTTTTGGGTTTTATATGGATGATAGTTCAGTTAGGCATTCATTTAATTTAAATAGATTTAATACATTTGGTGTATATTATGGAACAATAGGATAGATTATGGTTTTCCTAGGCAGACAGGCTTATTCTATTCTTTCCCATGTATAAATTAAACTTAGTCGTGGGTGGTCGTTATTAGTTGTTTAAAAAAGTTACTATTTTTTATATTTAGGTACCAAATTTTCAGGTTTTTCTTTTCACGTCATCAATTAATCCTGACATGACACTGTGTCGATGTTAAAGGAATAACAAAAAAGAATTAAGGTTAAAATTGTCGTCTTAAAAAATAGGCACCCAAGAAACTTTTCCTCGTAGACTTTGATTTCCTTTACAGCTAACATAGTATGGGCGGGGGCACCTGGATACCAGCTTGATCCTTTAGACTCGGTTCAACGACGTGCCATCAGAATTGTCGATGATCCCGAGCTCACAAGCGGTTTAGAGCCCCTCAGTCTGAGGAGCGACTTTGCCTCCTTATGTGTGTTCTACCGCTTGTACAACGGACGGTGTTCTGAAGAATTGTTTAAGATGATGCCCACGGCTACTTTCTACCATCGCAACTCTCGCCATCGACGGGGAGTCCATCCTCACATATTGAAACCTGAATTGTTTCGTACTGTGCGGGCTCAAAGGAGCTTCCTTCCGCGGTCGCTCAGACTGTGGAATGAGCTCCCCGCCGTGGTTTTCCCAATGGAGTACAGCATGGGGTTCTTCAAAAGGGGTGTGAAAAGATTTCTGCAGGGTCGGCAACGCGCGCGTGATACCCCTGGTGTTGCAAGCGTCCATAGGCTACGGCACAGAGAAAAGAAATATAATAGAGACGCTATGCTAGCGGAGCCCGCGCGCCACACATGACATCAAATGGGCATATATCAACCAAAACACGCGTCAACGCTTCGTAGTATCCGCCATACTTAGCAGAGGTGCGTAGCTCCGCGAAAAATATTAATTATGTCGTGATGCGCTATTATTTCCTGTAGGAAACGAAGTGAGGAGTCGGAGTGTAATTCAAGGAGGGATTTCCTTTCATCGATGAGTCTACAAACCTTTATTTCATTGTGATATTTATAAAAATGTATTCGAGATTATGATAATTTTAGGTGTAAACGATAAACTCTGATACTACTGCAAGGTTATACATTGAAGGCAATGTACTCACTTTATTTGTACGCAAGGTAGCGAGCGCAACTCCGCACGTAATGTATTGCGTTCTTTTCACATTCGTCGTGAGTCGTGACCTGTCGTGACCCCAAAACACGTGCATCGATAGTTTTGTTCGATCAATATCGATAAAATTCATCTTTTTATCACTGATTTGATTAAGGCAATAGTTGAAAGTTCACAATCAATATTCGCATTCATCTGTTAAAATTAAGCTTTCAAAACGAGAATTTCGAAACAAATAAATTTTATTTCAAGGGCAATAAACCGTGTAAAATAACTTTTTTTTAATTTACTTCATCATGTTAAACTTTTTTTTTACAATTCAGTATTCTTAGCACAATTATTCTTATCGAACGTGAATTTTCTTACGGAATTTCAAAAAATAATTCAATTTAATATCGACGAAATTAAAATATCGATAATTTTATTGATATTTTATCGATTACTTTCGCTGCATTAAGCGAATAGCAATAATTGTTGCTACTCGACGCCAGTCGACGCAGCTATTACGCAATTATCAACATTATGTCTAATGCGTTTGAGTTCAAAATTGCGTTCCATGAAAATAACGCCATCTAGTGCCGAGTGGCAGAATTTTTTCGTCGATTGAATCTAGTAAGTTTGTAGATTACAAAACGACGTAAATACTTTGTACGCTATAGAAAAATAAATTTTATGTTAACGAGAAAAGGTATATTTTCATATGTATGACCTGTGTGATTAAAGCTATTTTTGAGTAAAATAGAAACGACCAATCAAAAGGATTGTTTATTTGTAGTACAATATATGATTTAACATTTATTTGTGTGAGTTTGGCGACGCTGGTTCCGATACAAATTCTAACGCATCGCCCTTCCAGTGTATTCTCTTTTCCGTGGGCTACGGTAACCGCTTACCATCAGGCGGGCCGTATGCTTGTTTGCCACCTAAGTGGTATAAAAAAAAAAAAAAATAGTTTCAAAGAGAATCATAACAATACATATTTATTTATTCCAGGGTGGAGCGTCAGTGGAAGAGGTGAGCGACAGCGACGACGAACCGGCTTTAAAACAGCCGCGTCTCAGCCGCCGCGGTTCACCGCGACGCCAGCGCACGCCAGTCAATGTGCGCAGACGGGAGTGCTCCGAGGACAGTCGCCAGTCTGCTTCTGAGGTGAGAAACATACAATATCAAACTAGTAATCACCCCGTTCTGAGGGATTTTATGTTTTCCCGAGTCAAGAGGTAAAATACATACTTTCGAAATATTATATTATTAGGATAATAATTAATTATTAATTGGATTTAATTATTTTGAGAGAGGTAGAGCATAGCGTTTATTCGCTCAAAGAGCAGCTCGACTGGGGAAGTACCTCCACCTTACAGAATACCGCAGCCAAATAACTTTATATTGTGTAAAGTTGTGTTCCTGCGCGTGACTAAGGTGGCCAGAGCTCATAGGGGAGGGGGGAAAGGTTGGTAACGCGTGAGCGATGCTTCGTGTGTTGCAAGCGTCCATATGGCTACGGTAACCGCTTACCATCTGGTGGGCCGTATGCTTGTTTACCGACTAAGTTGTATAAAAAAAAAAAAAACCTATTTACTATTCCACTTCAAGAGGAACTTCTTCTGCTACTTTACCCTCACTCCGGAGATTTTTTCCCAGGATAAAAAATATCCAACAAAACAGTGACGTTTAATTTCGTTTCATGAAAGTAAACCAATAATAAAAAGTCGATAATGTAATAAAACAACAGCAACAGTATGGGTTTCCGTTCTTCAAAAAGGGTGTAAAGAGATTTCTGCAGGTTCCGCAACGAGCGAGTGATACCCCTGGTGCTGCAAGCGTCCATAGGCTATAGTGACCGCTTACCATCAGGAGAGCCGTAGGTATCTTTAATAGGTACCATAGTGGTATAATAAAATCTTTTTTCCAGGAGGAACAAGATGCGCTAACGTACCAGTGGCGTGGTTTTGGTTCGGATTGTGAATCAGAGTTAGTGCGTCGCCACAAGATGGCGGACGAGCGGTGCGTGCCCGGCGCAGGCGCGTGTGGCGGCGGAGACGCGCGGTGCACCGACCAGACCGTGCCTGCCACTGATGATCAGATCGATGGTGAGTACATTCAAGGAGTATCTTAAAATTAGCTTCTATTATGTAGCTTTGGTCTTCATAAATGCTTTACTAGGGCAAAAACTGAACCAGTGGTTTGGACTTTGTTGTACACCCCTTCTGGGTGCGAAGAGATTTAGCTGAATATTATCATAAATTTATTTTGTCTTGTAAAAGTGAAATTACAAAATGTTACACACAAAAAAGAGAGCAAAATCGCCTCTAAATAGTTTATTACCCTTTGGTTCAAGATTTCCCCGTATAAACTGTGTAAAGGTAGACTCGCTTTTGATTTAAAGGGAAAACACTTAGAAGCTTCAAGACTTAGATTTTTTGCCTTATTTCTTACAATTTCTCTCTATCTCTCGCACAATCACATAAAATCCCACAACACGAATAACAATAAATCAATGAAAACCACTTTCCATTTTCTTATACAGGAAAATTATTCATCGTATCCCGCAGATTGATTTGAATTTCAAAACAATAGCTTATTGATTGTTATTGTGTTTGAGATTCCAAACCAATGTTTTACAAACAAACAAACATATCATACACGAATGAGTAAAATAACCATTGATGTCCGTTACAGGCCTCGACATACACAACTCGATGAATATTGAAGAAAAAATCAGAACACCACCAACAGTTATAAAGCGGAAAAAACCAGTAGACACTTCGAAATTCAATCAAACCGACAGAAAATCAAAACACTTAGCAACCTTCTACTTCAGGCATCATGATACCGATTCGGACAGACAAATGATTGAAACAGATGAGAAGTCACAAGAAGAATCATCTGAAGAAGAATGGACATACGTCGGAAGCGGCCCTAAGATAGGTAATGAAGATTCCACTGATATTATGACGTCATCTGTTGAAATCCAATGTGAACTGCCATTTGATGAACGAAAAGAAAAAGCTCCGTCTCCCAAATTGAAACTAGAATCATCGACACCGGATTTATTGAGAACAGATCAAAACACGAGATGTAAAGATTTAGAAAGACTGGTTAATCAAGCAGAAGAATTAGTACAGAAACAAGCACAACAGCATATGGCAAAGAAGAAAGGACCGAGGAGTTTTAAACCGTTGTCACTGGAAGAGGAAGGGAAGACGGCCAATCGAGCAAAGATGTCAAGGATCAAGGAATGGCTGAATCAGAGTTCTGAAGGAAAGAGCGATAATAATCAGGTACCTATTACTACCTATGTTGTTGTACATACGTAGATGATAGAACGATAAGCACACAAAGCCTAGAAGGAGCTGGCTCTCATGTGCAGCTTTCGGAACACACCGATAGGTGACACAGATTTACAACTTGAGGGTGGTAATCAACAAGGTGGGTACTACAATGTACCTCACCACCGTGCTATGGTTTCCTTACGATGTTTTCCTTCACCGAAAGGTCAAGCTCACTGTAGGATTCGAACCTTGGACCTTCGTCTCGGCATCCGACGTAACTACTACGGGCCTTAAAACTTTACTTACATCCTCATTATTTCTAGGGAACGGAAAGCTACGATGCATCAGGTGAATACACGACAGAGAGTGAAGTGGACACATCGCTCACATCTGAGGAAAGGAACATACACTCTTCAATGGACATGAGCACTTCCACCTGCACCGTAACACCAACTCATCATGCCAAGGTAAAATATACTTTATAAATGTGTCTTTAACGTCGTTGTTCGCTTTGTGTGTGATGTGCTTTATTCGTAACGAGTTCTCATCAATGAGTGTCATGGTTACTAGGTTATTTTCATTATTTTTAATCATGAAATTGATTAATTTCACCGGAGCCAGTCGTTTTATGTATAGTCATCATAATCAGTTGATTCATCATAATTGAATACCCCAAATTGCTAACTTCATATTTATAATTTTTTTTTTTGAAAAAATTGTGGCAACAAATAACGCCTTAGTAACATTTTTAAATTCTAACTTTATTGAATTATAAGTCCACGTGATTCAAAAATGTCTCCATTGCATCGTTTTAAACAAATCACTGCATATATTAAAATTTACAACAACCTTCGCATCTTTACACCCATAATGTATCACCCTAACAATGTGCATAACAAATCGGTTGAGGCTCGAAATCTAACACAGGTGCAACTTCGAAAAAAACGCGGCGGCAACAGCGCGCGACCGTGGTCAGTGTCGTGCCTCTCGCAACTAAGCGGCGCGGGCACGTCACTAGTAGCTACCCCGACGAACACAGACGGAGCCATATCACACAACATGTCTATATCGGAGTCAGCTCTCAATACCCTCGCATCACCGCAAAGAGTCACCCCGTCTAACTCTAACTCGAAGCTTCGCGGCAGTTCTACCACTGTTCAGGTATTGTGACTAATTTTTATGTGATTAATGCTTGAACGTAGGTGATGGATTAAGTAGTAGTAAGTGCCCTACTAGGGCCTAAATTGAATAAATGGCTTTGACTTTGAAATAAAACAGTTGTCCCAAATAAATGTTCAATAGGTACAGTCGCGGAATGAAAAGGTTCGTCACCTTAGAGTTGGTTTTCGCTTGCACCAGATTGCAAGATTCAATTTTATTATGTGGCAATCTGGTGCAAGCGAAAATCAACTCTAAGGTGACGAACCTTTTCATTCCGCAACTATACCAACATATTACCAGTGAGGTTCCTAACAAGAAGAAACAGTGCTGCTAACATTAACATAAATGTGACGTTTGCTATCGAATAAGGTTTTGCTTGTTTTTACATCACGTCAAACACAATTTATGACTTTTGCGGAATAAAATATAAGTTTTTTTTTTTTAACATTGCCCTATTTTCAAATTTAAATAAATAACATACAAGACATAAATAACAATAGCAGGTTAAACCAACAAGAAGGTTTTAGTTTATCAAAACATAAATTAAAAACAATCTTGGACTTTTTGGCGGGAACTTGCAGAGTGACGTTGCGTTATCATATTTAGTTTCATAAATTTGTGTATTTTGAGTTTTATTGTGTATTATTGGTGGTATTTTACCCAATAAAGATCATCCATGTGCACCAGTGAAGTGAAATGAAATGAATTATGTGTATCGTGTCTTTTCAAGTTGTCTCAAAAAGTCCGTGAATATTTTTAGTACAATGACCACCATTGTAGTAAAACATGACTTTTATGGACGGTGACTGACTGAGGACTTTATTATGAAAGTCATTTATTGTGACTGGAAACTATAATATAACTCGACACTGGCAGAAATTAGCCTTAATTTGGGCTTGGATGCCAAACTTAAAAATAAGAAGAAGAAAACAATCTTGTTCACAAGATAAACAGTCGAACAACTTTGATCTGAATAATTTTGAACTTTGATAACGAACAGTTAAATCATTATTTTCTCTAATTCAGTGTATTCTGTCTATTCATTTTCAAACGGTTATATATGCTCGTGATACGTTGAATGAGTCAAGTTGAAAACTGACGAACCTTTTCATTCCGCTACAGACAACTCAATCAAAATATATGGAACAGTTTTTTTTTTCAAAATCAACCTGCATATAACTCATACCTTTAAAATCTGTCCTAAATAATTAACTAATGTATCTTAATCCAGGGCCACGTATCAAGCACAAACACGATGACAGAAGCGTGTACATCTTGCGTCGAAGCAAACGATAAACAATGCTGGCTCCGGCGCAAACGGCTCAAACTAAGACGTCACAACACATCGACTGTGCGAAGAGATCGGCTAGTGAAGTCTCTCTCTTTCTGCGGCAGATTGAGTCCCGAAAGAGATGATAAACACGAGAGAAGTGCGGCTAGTGACCCGGCTACGAGTAGGAAGAGCAGGTTGGTAAAGTTTTGAACTCTTTATAAATATGGGATAAGGTTTATTCTTGCTATACTGACACACTTTCTCTTTTCTAATAGAGATTGAGGAAATAAAAGACCAGGCTAATAGAGTTGGTTGGTTACTTATCATGTAAACAAACGATATTGGTATCTATGTCATAGCAGGTAAGGTACAGAGTTGCTGTTTATTACTTACATAGTTAGTGATTGGGCTTGCTCATGTGCTAATTAAGTATGATGTCTGTCATCCAAATGTGTTGTTACATTAAACTGTGATATGTTTGTTAAATAATGATCATAAAACGTACTTTTACTTTCTCATTATTTAAAACACTTTGAATAATAATAATAATAATAATAGGTTGTTGATGCTTAAAATGACTTTTGAATTGTTTAAATAAATGTACTTTCCCATGTAGGTTCGACACTACATCAACCTCCGGCAACGACAGCGACGAAGAACTAATCAAGCAACAGTTAGCGACCATAGCCAACCTGCGCAAGAGCATAGAGAAGACTCACATCTCGACCCAGCCAGACAGTGCCATTCCGGAACAGAACGAAGCAGAAACCATGGCCCCAAGCTTCAAATTGGGCCCAGCAGGTGGCTCTGTAAGGCCTAGATTAGCAAGGAGTATGGATAAGGAGAGCTACTTGGCTCTGAGCTTGGGAGATCCCAATCAACTGTGGGATTTGAGTGTTGATAAGGATTCTGATGTGGATAAGAGTGTGACTGCGGGTACTGAGGAGCATAGCTCGTTTTCGGAGCAGGCGTGGGACTTTTATCAGGTAAGATTTCTATATTTGTACTTGACGTGGTATAGACCTGGGACCTGTAGTTCTGAACCTGTGTTTTAATACGTCACGTTAACTGACGAAATTTTTTGTCACCAGGAAAAATACAATTCAGAACCGTACTCCGAAGCCCCGGACTCGGACGCCGCCCGCCGTTTACTCGAATTCGGTGACGACTACCGAGCGTTCCTCGACTCGCAGTCCGACTGCTGCTCCAGCCTGTCCGCGCAGCCCGACCACGACCAGAGCCCCAGCGGCTCCCGCCGCCGCCGAATACCCTCCGACGTCTCCCGCGAACGGAGCCTGCCCCGATACAAACGACCCACCAGAACATCCCCCGTCGAAACACCCTCCCGAAAACCCAAAAAATCAATGTCCAGCGCCGAGCGCAAAAAATCACTCCTCGACAGTCTCGAAAGATCCAGAAACAACACTAGTATCGAAAGCAGCGAAGGTAATAGGCGACGCAAACCATCGGAAGGCGACCGCAAAAACAACAAACGCTCCCCAGAATTCGATCTGCTCAACGTACAAGCTCTCAGCCGTAGACGACACAGCTCAAACCTCACGAGCGATGAAGTCAACAGCTCTCTAGAGTACACCGAAGTTAACAACCGTCCCGATATATTGGACTCGTTGAATAGAAGGAGACGGAACGATAAAGATGGGGAGTCGGAGTTACAAAAGATTGCGCTGTCGGAGTTGAGGCGCCGTTCCACGGAGAGTGCGGATTCGGAGGATGAGTCGTCCAGTCCGAAGAAGCACAGCAGGAGGAATTGGGATGGAGACTCCGACTCGGAGTCGGAGGAGGTGCGGTCGCTGGTTCGCCGGTCGAGCTCGCAGCTAGAAGCGGCGGAGGCGCTAATGGCCCGACAGGACGCTTCGCCCGACCTTCTCCGCGCTTTCGACTATGTAAGGACACAATTCGATACAGATTTCAGTTACACTGCGGACGACGATATCTCTTCGTGCGCGATCCGGCGGCCCGCGTGCTTGCGCGCTAGGTTATGTCTCGCTGTAGCCGCCTTCTCGGTGCTAGTTATAGTTTACATACATCTACAATGACATTTGGCTTGGGCTTGTGTGATATTTATTCTTATATATGTAAGTATAAGTATTAAGTTTGCTGCGATTGTCAGATTATCTGTTAGAAATACGCGTTGATTGAATGAACGAAAATTAGACAACGACTTTTTTGACAAAACTTTTTTTTTGACTTTTTTTTATTGAGGACTAAAATCATTACTTTAAGTCACAAACAAAAGAGCGCAGAAGCTAATCTAAAATCTAAACTCCTCGAATTTTCAAACTCACATTTTAACAGCCTATATCCATGGACCAAACAGGGACAAACATAGCGAGATAAAGAGAGATAGATACCCTCTTGTCAAACGTTGTTTTTAAATCTCGAGGAATAAGCTATAGACCAGGTATTTTAACCTCCAAAGTCAAACTGATTCATTCCATAGACAATAAAAACTTATGTTATCTATAGTCGTGTAAATATGTTCGACAACGATCTCTTGATACATTCCAGAATATAATAAGCAAGTATTGTACAAATTATTAGCATTTATAGTAAACCATTACTTATAAATGTTTTGTAATCCGACACTCGCAGCATTATAAAAAGTACTAACTTATAAATTTATTGAAATCGCATTAAATGTGACAGTTTCACTTTGAAATTAGAAAATTTATTTTTGGCATTTGGATAAGTTGTTCTGTGTTATGTTGTACTTAATTATGTTAAGTCTTATTTATGATACTTTGAATATTATGTTGACAAAATGAAACTGTCTTATTTTCAAATAACATTTTTAACTTATCATCGCTCCCAATTTCCCTTTCATAAAAAGTGATTGGTTTCTCCTACTAACACGTTTTTATTTGTTGTGTGATTGTTTTTTATGTAGTTTATTATAATTTAACTTACACTAACTGCCTGTTCAATTCCTCCATTTAATTTATTACGTGATCCTCATCTCTTGGTGGTGATAATTCGGTGCTAGGTTCGGTCTTATAGGTGTCTAGGAATATTCTATATATATAGTTTGAATTCTTAATTATTATGGTGCAAAGGTACAGGAAGTTTCTATCAGGAATCATTCACGGATGCCAGTGACATAAAACGACTGACATAATATGAAATGTCAAATTGACAGCTGTCACATTTGACTTTTTCTCTACAGTTCAGGAATGAGCAAACATTATTAGTTCATGTTATTATATTACCTAGGTGCCTCATAATAATAGGGACGTGATTATCTTGTCAATGAGTGATATAATAGCTCGTATAACGTGAATTTAGTTAACTAAAATATTTGCCTATTTACTTTTGGTTGTAATTTTTATATAAACAAGTGAATCTAGGTTTCGCATAATATTAATATTTAACCTGTAATGTGATTTGACTGAACTCCTCAATAACTCACAATAAATGTATTAATATTATGTTGAATAGGGATAGGTTGTTAATTGATCTTTTTTTTCTACAAGATGTTTAAAGTGAACTTTGTATAATTTTTTAGAAGAATAAATGTGTCAATTTAAATTAAAAATGGAGTTTCAGTCAATTAACACCCTACTCTCAACAACATGAACACTTTTAAAATGGACGGATTAGGGAAAAGCATCACAGAAATTTCCAAATTCTTTTGTTTTATTTTATTTTTGGGCCTTTACTTGCTTCTCTAATCTGTGTTTGGCATTTACTTTTACAAGCTTGGGATTTAGTTTCATATTATTATAAGTGATGTTATGCTGCAGTTTTAAGAAATTAAAATTTACTATGAAAAACAATACGCAATTCTGCATGAATGTTTGTGAAAAGATGTTGTGCTATTTTCTTTTACTATCAAATATATTGTAATATAAATCTAATATAAGTGATTGTGCTGTGTTAATTTTACCGGAGATGTAATGGATTTAAAAGTGAGTTAGAAGTAAATTTTTATCTTAAGTCTAGCTGATATTGTTCTTTATCGATTTACCTTAGCCACACCTTAGCACAGTGCTTAACGTCACTTGAATATTGATTTCTGAACGAAGCGTTATTTTTTTTGCAAATTGGGATTTTTCGATGCACAGACGGAGGTGGTCACACGTTGCCGAGAAAATATCAACCTTTTGGATGCGGCTTTAGCCGGCGGACTGTCTACTACTTTACAAAGGGATGTCAGAGGTTAGTAAATATTTTAATCCCTTGACTTGCGGTTAAAAAATAACAATTGATTTTTATTTTTTTCCTCGCCCGCGCGGGTTATCAAACAGTCGGGAAAACAAAATAATTTGCATACAGCTTTTATATGTAAAAAGAGAAATAATTGACAGGACAATGAAATTGCGTTATGAACACAGCAATGGGCAGCGAATAAATATCTTGTTTCATGCAAAAATGTTATCGGTCTGTGGTTGTGAACCGCAGTCTGTGCCTCATGTTCCAACCGGTTTTCGAACGAACACCTTATGCAGTAGTTATTATACTCACAATCTCGGTTGAGATCAAGGCTGCATCTGTATTCGAATTTTCGGACACGTTCTCCACGTCTCGTTTTAAATGTTTTTTTTTTATCGACATGCACTTAAGTCTTGGAAACATAGCATTATGTTATTACAACAAAGTGGTTTTCCTTGTTTTATAATTAGACATACATGAACGTCTCGGTTGTCTTAAATATATTGTTTTCTTCAGGTGCCAAAACAGTGCAGCATTAAATCGTAATATGGTTTAATTAAAACTTATGTCTGAGACTTATGTATGTTTTATTTGAATTTACTTTTGAAATACCTTAGTCCACGACCATACATAATGAGATAATGACCGTTATCGTGATCGTTTGAAAGTTGAGATTATGAACTTTTATTCGTTAAACTTTAAGTAGGATAGCTCACTGGTACTTACGTCGTTTTAAGATTGAAAACTACAGGTGCTAGAGTTTTCAGCGAAGGAAAACATCGTGAGGAAACGGTGGTAAGGTACTTTGAAGAACCCAACTCGCTGGCTACCACCCTCAAGTTAAAACTCTGTCGCAAAGCATCAGCTACATAAGAGAATCAGTTCCTATCCAATCTCTATGTGCTACCACCATCGATCTCATTATCACTTACCATGACGAAACTATGGCTAAACATAAACCTATCCATAATTTAACAAAAATCCGTATTTTTTTTCGAGTTGGTTGATTTGTTACTGGGGTGTAGGTATATCAAATCATGACATTCATACATCTACCCACTTAGGGTTGTCAACTATCTAAATAAATATTACTTATAATTGTATCTTAAACAAGAAACAATGACATTACATTGTCTAAGTTTGATTTCATTTTATTTGACTGGCTATACATTTATTCTATGAAACTATCAACGTTGAAGAACTATTTTCGCTGTCACAAAATTTGCACATATTCAATGCAAATACATTACTTTTTATTCTATTGCGGGTTCGCCCATAGATAAATGATATTTAAATACACATTAGTTTAGCCCCCGACTGTTAAACAGCAATTCAGTCGAAGGATGCGATAAACATTATGGTAATTCATGTGGTAATTGTTCGATAACACGCCAACTTCGTCTACTTGTAAAGTTTATGTTAAAATATACTAATTTCGTAACTATTTTAAAGGAAATAATAATCCACTTTAAAACTTATTGGACCTGAAGTTTCTGAAGGCACGACATTACAATACCATTAAAATTTTGTATGCCTGTCTGTTTAAACACGCTAGTCTTTGAAACAATTGAATGGATTTATAGGGTTTTGACAGGTAAATTATATAGGTGTTATTTTATCGAAATCGGCTGACAGGAAGATTTGTATTAAAATTTTATGAAGCCTGCGCAAGCGAAGCTGCGGGCAAAAACTAGTTTCTAATGTTCAATAAAAGGTCGGATGTAGGTATGTATCATGCGATAATTTGTTAGTGAAAGGATAAGCATTGAAATCTCTGACAAAAACTAAATTAATTTCATACAAATAAGACATCTAGATAAACTGGTTAACATTGACACAACCAGTTTTGCAGACAGCATTGAAAAACAAAGTGAATAAGTCTTTTATTACACTGGCAGCCCTATCAGAAATCCCGGAAATGGCGACACGGCAGACGATCACACGCGCTTCGTTCGCGTTCGTCTCCATCTATTTCTGCCAACGAAAGCGGAACGGTCTCGCCAACGCCAAAACTGAGGGGCAACGGAGTCAACTTTTTAATTCGGCCGTTTTATAAAAAAACAACACTCACTTTTGAAGTTATCTGAAATATGCAACGTCATCGTGAATTACGCAATGTTGTTGTGTACCTAACTAATCTTTTTTTTACTTTTACTTTTTTATTTTTTACTTATAGGAGTATGGTCTTCTTTATCTTTGGTAGATCTTAATAGAGTAGACATAACCGCATTTAAATCTTTTAGATAAGTACTCATTTTTATTAAGAATCTACTTTACTAAAGTTACTTTATGTAAAGTATTGTAAAATAAGTGGTATGAATTTATGGAAGGTACATAATGAAATCAAAATATTATAAATGCAGAACAATATAAGTAGGTATTTGGGAAGCCTAAAGCTATACGTAAGCACTAAATATAGTACACCCTACTTATGAGTCGTTCGCAGACTTTCTTTTGTATGCCACGTGCATGCCCAAGATTCATGTTATATTAGTTCATTTTATCAACTTCTATTTGTAAAAATAGTCATTATATCAACGAACTAAAGTCTTAAACACTTTAAACCTAATTCGAATAAGCCAGTGTTACCTTAAAATCTACATAGCAAAGCAAATGTTCACAAAGCGCAGACCTATTAAACTTGAAAATGCTGAATTTTAAAACTTGTGCAGTTTGGAGCTCTTTTTGGTTCTGACGCAAGCATTTGTCCATCTTGCTATTCTGAGCTCTATACATTATGAAACAAACTTATGAAGCTACTTAGAAAGTGAAGTAGTTTGTCTTGTTCTGTCGAATTAAAAATATGGTCCTTCGAAGCCGATTGTATTATCTTATTATGAGAAAAAAAAACATTTTTAAACATTACCATTGTACTTAAATAGTGAAGAATCTCGTTCAAGATTCGCTCGTAAATCAGCAAGATGCAAATTTTCCACTTTTGCAGTTTTTATAGCGTGGGCGTAAAGAGACGATTATGACATGAGTAAATAATGTTTTTTATTAGGTTAAACATTCAATCACGGTACAGTGACATCATTGACATGCAAAACTGTAAAATAAATATCACATTTGTGCATTACTTTTTTCGAAACAGTAGTTAGTACCATCCTGGAGTTTAAACGATTTGGTCGTTCAGCGATAGAGATAAGAATGGTTGTAACTGGTAAAATATTAGTTATCGTTGAGGAATTTAAGAAGCCAATTTTGTACCGAAAATGTAAGTATTCCTTTATTTTTTTTATTTCAACTGTAAAAAAATTGTTTTTTAATAGATCGTTAAAGGAAAAGCTTTTCGGACCAATTTTATTTTAAGAATTTTTCGCATTTAAAAAAATATCCATAGACTATTACTATATAAATACCTCTAACAAGGCTAAACTCGCGTATTCAATTTCTTTGGCTAAACTAGATAGAAAAAGTAACTGACGCAATTCAACATGGCGTTGGTTGTTGGAGTGCATTCTTTGGCAACCGCGCCAAACCTATTGTCATTGTAAATACTAAACAAATAAATCTGATATTTGCTATACTTCTTACGCTTTACAAGGCCAAGGAAATCTTACATGTTTTTTGGTTTTTCTTGTCATGTTTTATCATATCTTAGTTATTCAACAATCTATGCTTCGATATTGTATACATTGTATAGATAAAAAAATTAAATATGACATTATACTTACGTGAGCCTATTTCGCGCCAATTATATATTTTAAACTAAATGGGCATAGACAAGAGCAGAATCAGAATCTTCATGACCGTAAAATCGTCTAAAGCGCCAGAAATATCCAGCTAAAGCTAAACAATCGTCTACATAAATTTATAATTCTTTAAATACAAAAAGACGACAAACCAATTATACTAAACAGTCAATTATTAATTCAAGAAATAGTTACGTAAATAAACTAAACGGCTGAACGTCCGTCGATAATTCTATTCTAAACGAGGGATAATTGTCCGGAATGCAGTCGGACCACGCATTCTCCAGTGCGTTTTAAAAGGCATTGTAATTACTATGAGCGACACAATATGAAGCACCTGTAAGTTAGCTTTGAACTGTTTATGCTAGCAACGTTAATTTGTGTATAGATAAATAATCTTTATCGGTTAAATCCTTAGGTTAACAGTTCAGTACCCCGAGTGTAAATAATTGTCGTTAATAAACGCTTACTAATTCGTTTGCGTTAACTATACATTTGTATGGGAGAAATTAGTACCATGAGTATTCCGCTAGAGGCGCTGTGCCAATTCCTATAGAGAAGTGTCGTAAACGCAAACTAATTAGTTTGCGTTTACAAACTAGCAAATGCAGCAAATGCAACCTTCCGAACCGGTATTAGAGTATTAGAGTCAGACTTTTCATAAGTGCCTGCGAAGGTCTATTTGAATAAATGATTTTGAATTTGAATTTGAATTTGAAAACGTCAATTCTTTACACTCGGGGTACTAATAAGTTATTTTTCCTAGAAAGTGTTACGGTAATCTGAAACACTTCATCTAATGTGCACGTTTTACAGTAAATGTTTAACCGCCATTTTCTAACAGTTTAATGAAAATCAAAACTATTGCTATCGTTGTCATTTTATACGCTATTCATAGCATAGTCATAGTGATAGATACTAGAGCTTCTAGAAACTGTGAGGATGAAAATAAAAGAGCACAAACAATCAGCACCTATTGAAATGGTTCATCTACATAACAAACAACTTTACAAACCTTTTGTCTTCTTAAAGTTTGACATGATACACATGTGCCACAAAAATCCAAGTTTGCAAAATCAACTGGGACAATTATAGCTATTGTCTAGGTTTTGCGTTTCCCAAGTGTATTTTTAGTCATTGTTTAAAATGATTCCAGTCTCACAAAAGGCCTTGTATTCAGTGCTAAGTTAATTTGTTTTTGAAAGTTCGCTTCACTTAGTTTTTGAAACAGTTAATGATTCTTTTAAGGATTTTAAAATAAGCAGGCTATTTAATTTTATTCTGCTCCTATTTAGAGACTAAATAGAAAATAAAAACATTAGTGATTCGTATATCCTCATCGATCGTAGCGAGGAGCCAGGATGACTAATTAAACGAACGAAGAGAAACACTAAAACCGAACTCGTCCAAACATATCTAAGTAATCTCTATTATTTTCTCTCGAACATGTTAACAAAGAGTAAATTGAAATCGTGGGTCTTGCTAATAAGATTACCTTTTGCGCACAAATTTAATCATGTTTATTACATAGAAATAAATATACCTAGAAAGAACGTCGCCATACTACACGAATATATAAAACAGGCCAACTTTTATAGGCTGCTGCGCGTAACAGCTACGTTTTACGCTCCCTCTGCGTCATTCTACTGGTCATAGCGACGTACATAATGATAGCAGTTGTTGAAATATTCCAATTACAATCGGGAGAAATTGAAATTATAATATATATACATATATATATAATAATAATATATATATATAATAATAATATATATATATCTATACATATAATAAAACTGTAGAAAAGTCGTGTCTGTACATTGAATATATTTACCAAAAACTGATTGGGGGTGATGTAGAATGACTAACACAATACATAAATACCATTTAAAAAAAAATTGTCTGTCTGTCTGTCTTTCTGTCTGTCTGTTTGTCTGTTTGAACAGGATAATCTTCGAATCCACTGAACGGATTTGCATGGGGTTTCTACAGGGTGATTGAGCGTTGCTTGGCGCTTCAACTAGGCTTTGTTTCATCAAAATCGGCTGACGGGAAAAAAAGATATCTCAATTTATTTATTTACAGGCCGTCTCACGGCACAGACACAGAGGGAGAGAACTACTAGATGGCGTTGTCTTTTTCCTGAATCGCACTATGGTTTCGTTCTCACAATTTTATGACAGGATCAATGATTTTGATGAATATGTTTTGGTTGATGAGAGCCATCAGCGCTCTCCCGTTTGACCATTTAGTTTTGTTCACTACAAAAAAAAGCTACAAATAAGTACAGCTGCATTGACGAACTTATGAAAAAGGCTTACCTAAGTAAGAATCGAACCTGCAAACTTCACGATGTGTTCTCATTTAAAGTTCTTTGCCTACATATGGCATAGCTCTGGGTCGAGTAACTATTCCCACTGTACCACCCTCGCGGGAACTCTCCCGTGATAAAAGGTATCCTATTTTTAACCGACTTAAAAAAGAAGGAGGAAACTCTAAGTTGGACGCGTATGTTCTTTTTTCATGTATGTTCATCGATTTCTCAAAAACTATCATGAACAATTCAGATATGATGAAATTGCTTGACAGACTAAGTGGGAGATAGAAAACAAACAGAACACAAATAATAATAAAAAAGAGACCAGCAGTTCACAAAGAGAATATAGCTGATCTAATTTGCTGCCAGTTGGCAGTGTGCCCAAACTTTGCAGGCGGCGGGCGATACCATTTTGTATGGTGATGCTAATCTTCTAGCTGGAGTATTCGTCAGCCCTTTGGTTATAGGAACCGTCAATCAGACGCCTCGATATGTCGCGAAAAATACAATGAGCTCCAGCTCCAGGACATTAATGTCAGATGGACTTCATATCATCGTTACGCTTCAAGCCACTCGATACACGAATAGCTGACACGAGAGCTCTGGCAAGAGCCCTATGAATGATGTCATTAAAGTCGGAGTGGAGCGGAATCCTGCCTGTGCTTTTTACGCACCATAGTATGTGGTGGCCAGACTGATCGACAAAAGTACCATACTGGTAGCCATATAGGCATATATAGGGCATATAAATAGTTACACTTACGACGAAGACAGGAGAAATAAAAAACTTGCTGTTCGTCTGATGGCAAGCAGTTAAGGTTGCCTATTGTCGCTTGCAACACCAGGGGTATCACTCACGCTTTACCGAATCTCTCTCTACACCCTTCTTGAAAAGTGTTTGAAGGTTGAGAGGAGTCGCTGTGTATTATTTGGTGCCTACTACATACTGGTCCCCTACACCCAGCTCTGGCGACCTTACTCACCGCAGGAACACAACTGCGATGTAAGGGGAAGGAACCTCCCTGCTCGGGCTGCTCCAAATTGATAACGTGAGAACCTGCTTGCAGCCGGAGTCCAATTTCTCTTTCAAGTGGTTACGTTTCGGGAAATCCTTTCTTAACGTGTAGCCTATACCTACTCTATGAGGCATCTACTTTGCCACAAATTTTTAGTATAGTGCTTGGGATATCGTTATTAGTGACTGGTATTTCGTTTTTATTTGGGTTCCGAACTAAAAAGCTAATAAAGGAACCCTTATGGTGCCAGTTAGCCTGTCTGTTCGTCTGATACAGCGGTAGGTATATTTCAACAACCAGTAATGCTGTTGATTTAAAATTTGGAATAGTTTTAAATATTGCTTACCCAACCTTATTGCAAATATATATTTTTTTACTTTTACGGTTGTAAATGTGAACAAAGTGGGCCCTGCATTTTCAAAGCAGGGCTACAAATTTAAGTGAGGTATCATGTGAAAGGGCTTTATTTGTACATTTTAAAACATGTTTCTATTATTTTTTAAGACTTTTTGACTGTTGATGAATAATTCCAATCTCCGAGGTTCGCAATGCGAAAAGTCTGGAAAAAGTATTGGAAAAATATAACAATATACTAGCACAGTTTTTTCAATATCATCTAAATTCTTTCACAAACAATCTTAATTATGCGGTCCGGTTTTAAACAACAGTGATGGCCCAATCCAATAAATATACGTCCAAGGAAGGTCAGAGCCCTCGGTGCGCGAGTGAGACTAAGTCTTGAGCTTGGCCGGCTTTATAAAGGTAAAAGATTAAAATTACTCATTTAAAAAGCAAAGTCCTGGCTGATTGATGATTGATGGATGGGAGCACGTGGTCCTCCACCAGCTGTCGCCGCACCGCGCTCCCATCATCGCATTGGCCACCGAGTTCACAAGAACAATTAGGAATCTTCACGAAATTAATATCTTAGCGTTTATTACGCGAACAAATCTTATAGTCTACGCGAGCGAAGCCGCGGGCAAAAAGCTAGTAATATAATAATTTTGCAATTTTATTTATTTTTATTTGATTTAGCCCCTAACGGTTAGGGCCTATATTTATCGACGCGTGCACAGCTTCGACACGCAATCTGGATGTATTCTTAATCAAAGGTTTATTATTCAAACAATGCTCAGATGACCTCAACCTTTTGTTCGCAATCAAAACTTAATACGCTTGATCTCTTTATAATTCCACATCTATTACTTATCGATGCATTGAACATTGAGCGAAGGTGATATCACAGTAGATATATCAAACAGTAAAATGACTCGACCCTTTTCTTGATTATAATTGCCTACAGCTTCACGGTTCGTGAACACGCGATAGGGCTGCCCACCTACAGTATTTTAATTTCATCTACCTACTTGTCTAGTTTTGTGATTGTATATAATTATATTTTTTATTTGATAAAATGATTTTTTTGTGAATGAAATAGGAAGTGTTCAATAAAATGTAAGAAACAGACGAGTAATATATTATATTTTTTCATGACCCCATTACCTACAGCACGGAGATACTCGAATACTCTATACTCTAAATCGAAATAACAATTTTTTTGGTCACCCATCCGATGTCGAACCGTTGCAAACGTTACTTAATATCAACCATTACATCGCGTGTGCGTTACCTACAGCAATCAAAACCTCTAACTACCTACTGCAAAATCTTACTTAAAAAGTAAATTATTATGTAAATCTTACTAGGTACAGGTACCTACCATTTATTACTCTCACAATCATTTTATAATAATATTTCGTCTAATTCAATAAATATATGTAAATAGCTAAGTACATACATAAGTAGTAAGTAGAAAGCCTAGCCTAGGAACTACTACTTTTTTTTAACCTGACCGTAGGTAGTCACTTTTTTCACCCAAGCCAGCCATCCACTTATTTATTTATGAATTCAGGTAGGTATTATGTTATTGACGAAGTCAAGCAACCAAAAAAGGACAATATAGTCTACTATAATTTCTCTTTGTCATATTAAGTAATTGTACTTACTTGTAATTATTTTAATTATTTCAATGAATATTTGTCATAAATCGCACGCTTACTGCTTACAAACCCATCACACCGTTCGTTCGTCACTGCAGCGCATTCGCGACTGTTTGCCAACCGAAAGCGAACCGAAATCGTGGCACGTAGGTATGACTCGCGTTCCGGCCGTTTGTATGAAGAGCTAGTACTGATAGATATATCTACTGTGGTGATATCATTCGATAAACGCAATGCTCGCACTTTCAGCGCTTCAATAGCTTGAATATTGAATGTTAAATTCGCTAGTAAATCGAGATCGTCGCTTGAAGCGCTGCGAGTGTATTTTCGGACTTAAACGTGTATAGAACACAGTACGTCAGCTGGGCGTCGCGAGTGACAGTCGTGTCGCTACGAAATATAGTCGCGAGTGTTTTCGTGTTTACATTTCCTACTAACATTTTTATTCTGCGATTCCATTAACTTTCTGATAAACAAATTAGGCTTGTACAAAATTATAGCATTTTTCTTTTGTAGTAAGTTGATCAAAATAAAATGATTTATTCCCGACATGAGAGAAATTGTGCTGGATGCGCACGAGTGATTTGACTTTCGCTTCTGACAGTGTGTATAGTTATTGTAACAGTGTTCCAAATTTAAATAATGAAGTATCAACAATGAATTGTGATGTAAGAGGAACCTTCATGAAGTCGTTGAAATGTTTCACAAAATATTTGTTCAGGCGTGACCTTCGCGATTGCGTGAAGTCTAGATTGTTTATAATCATTTGCCAACTGAAAACTACGATACGAACATTAAAATAAGATATTTCCTCGTATGTTGGTGTAACTAGCTATTATTTGCATGAGTTGAAACATACTTGCATAGTTTATTATCACAGATAGGTACCGTTTAAATATTAAAAGACTGACTGTCCGATTTAACGGGTATGGTGCAACTTTTATTTTGTCCTTTGCTTTGCATTTTGAGTTTGACCTCTCAGTTGAACTCTAAGAAAGTAATTCCACTTCAAGGTAATTTGACCCCAATTATTGACACATAATCAATATTTCTAAATTGCTATTTATGCAGGAATTTAAACTACTTCATCGACTATTAGTTGTGCATACATATGCCTAGTTATTTGTGCATACAAAAAAATCTCTTCTCGGACTCTATGGTACCTATACAAATTATTGAGCCTCTAAGCATTTAAAGGCAGTTTCGTATGTCTCATCTATATTATCTGATGGACTGTCTACATTTTCTCATAGACTGAAGACTTGTTTCTCTCAGCAGTCTGTTATGTTCTTCTCTCGGACCATTCCGGCCTGTTTCCTCATGTCATATGTTCTGTCTTTATGTTTATATTTGCATTCTCTTACTAATCGACCCTTATCAAAGGTATTTAATGTACTAAATAAGTATTTGAAATGTAATACCGTCTCAGTGGTACCTATGATTTGAGCGATACCAACATGACATGAGAAATGTTCATCTAACAAAATCAAAATCAAAAAGTCATTTATTCAGTTTAGGCCCTGGTAAGGTACCTATGATCGTTAATTGGTACATACAGTTGAATTTACCACCGGTTCGGAATACAATTAAACTGAGAAGACTCCGGCAAGAAACTCTGCAAGGCTTAACTGTAATTATTGCTATTGCATATTAAGTATAAGTTTCTTGATTTTCCGGAATTTAATGCCCGAGGGGGTAAAGTAAGAAACATTGCCAGCGGGACACGTGAGGAAACATTTTTTTACGTCTTCTGTAGCATGTAACTCAAATTTTCCGATCTGTGGTCACATTTAACCCTTTCAAATAAGTTATTGTTTACATATTGCATTTCTTTTTATACGATTTATAATTAAAATTGACTCATACTGAGTAGCACTACTGTTGTGTATCTGATTTCTCTCTAGACTACAAAATATCAAATGCATTACAATAGACCAAACAATTTGTGAACCGATAAGATTGCAATTTGTGGTTAAACTCACGTGGTGTTAAACATTTGAAAAGAAACCTGTAAATATCAGCATGTTACTACACAGTTTATTATAAATTAAGTATTATTACACAAATTGCAAAGCCCGGTTCTTTTGAAAACAGTACAAAACCTATAAAACCAGATATAAAGCCTTGGTCAAAGTCCAGCGTTAGTTTGCTTTGTAAAATAAATACCATGCATACCTACTTACATTTTCTTTGTTTAAAGTTTTATATTATAACTTATTACAGTAATTCGTTGAGATTTCTCTGAGTACCTACGTGAAAGTAACGTTTTGATGTTGAGGTTACGCACTGTGTTTATGTTTTTTTTACTTGCTTTAAAGCATTCCGTGTCACCGCATCGTTAACACAAGAATGGGTAGTCTTTGAATATATAAAAGTATGTATTTACCACGACATTTTTCCATTAACCAGTGTCAGACGAGTCAAGTTGATTGCAAACATTTATTTAATACGTATGTACTAAGTACCTACTGCAATTGAAATTTATGATTAATAAAGTATTCAATCAGGAAAAAAAAATTGATTCTCAAGGCCTTCTAGTCATTGCTTGCATACAATCTATGGTTCTCAATATCTTGTTAATCAAAGAAACCATTTCTTTCGAGGTGATACGAGATTTATTTCTAGAATGCGGTTGCAATATTAGAAGATTCTCATACTAGTTAGTAACTTTTAGTGTTCTTGTAATTTAATATCGAATTAATCGACTAGTAACAGATCAATTACGAATCCATCAATCAAAACATCGATTAAATTGGTGCTGCAATGTTCTCATCGAAGTCGAAGTTTATTAAATTCCAAATTCAAATTTAGTTTTTGTATTATACCCGCATATTCCTTTAAAGCCTCACAAACATTTTTATCAAGATTTATATGCACGTTATCCTTGTATTTTCCAAGTATCCGAGGTCATTGTTCCATGATACCTACGTAAGTCATCTTATGAGATCAGAGGCGCTCCTTTTAGAGATTATAAAAAGTCGCACACGCCTTCTATAGTGATGTATGGTTTATTCACGTTCTGGCATTGATCTGATACATTGTGGGTCGACAAACTAACACAACAATTAGTTATCATTATTATAACAGATTAGATTAAGTATCATTAGGCTTAGTTTCCCCGATATTTGGTTCATTAACTAGTCCCCGAAATATTTCATTTACATTATTATCATTGTAATCCTTATTATGTTACGTAAATTAATCAAATTACTAGATTATTCCAGTTTTTTTACGGAGGTCATAACATAAAAGGTCCTTCATATGACTCAGGTCTGCGGTCTGTAACTAATATGCAGTGGATTACATACAAAGAGTTTTTTTGTTAGGTCCTTTGGCCTCGGGAAACAGATCTAATGTCTGTTTATGATATAAAGTGAAAATAAAATCATAGAATGTGTAGGAAAGTTCCCTGCGCCATCGCGCCATCACCATTGACGATCATATAATTTCTCGAATCTCAATTGCCACTGGAACGAAGTGTGAGTGTGACATAAGGAAAGTGGCTCTGCCATACCCGTTCCATCATGTATGAGCATAAGTTTCACTTCCACTCACCATTGGTCATAATAAACACGTTGACAAATGGAAATTTATGTTACGCAGTCGGAGATATTCAAATGTTGTATGGACCCAGATGATCTACATCTTTTTGAGACTTCGGAAGTGCAAACTTAAATTAATTTGTCTACTGTACTTTATGTCAAATTTAATATCACATTACATCGTTATGTATATTTACTAGGTTTTCGCCCCGTATTTTCACTCAGGGGTAGTGTGAAATTTTACTCTTTAGGAGTTGTTTAGGCAATTTTTTTGTTGTATACTACATTATAAGAAGCTATCCTCCAAACATGGTTCTATGTGACCAGTAGTTTACATTGAACTCTCGTTGTAGCCTTAGTAAATGAAACATTAATAAGTTCTAAGCGCGCGTGACAATTTGTCACGAATGTGAAACTAATGGTTTGCTTCATTAACTGGTGCCTTCCATTCCTGGTTTCGATTCTGCCCCCTATTGTTATGGATATAAAGATTAATCCGTTAATTGCGTTTGTCAGACAGTAACGGTTTATTAGACCGACCATTCTAGTTCATCTAGTGTACCGCTATCTCTGAATTCTTTGACATCTTTAACGTTCGTACTTGTTATATTCTTCTGATCTTATATTACCATCTGGCCTTGATTTTTTGAAAGTCTAGATGTAATCCGGAACTCGTCATTGTTTACATGCATATTCGATTTGCAATATTTACAAGTGTAAATAGTGTTTCTTAATGGTGCTAAAGCATTGTGTAAATGTCTAGCTAAAGAGACGTGAAATATTGATTTCATAATGGCATAGTATTCACATTAATTTTTATTTTATCTCCCTTTAAAGTTTAAGACAGTATGATTTCGAAAAACAAAATTCTTTGTTAGACTCTAGACAAGAAAAAACAGGGTTCCAAATTTGAAATGTCGAACAATTAATTTTGATGTTACTTTGTCTAAAGCGAAAGTGATGAAATTATGCATTGTGATATAATATCAGCTCAAATCTCATACTCGTGTGCATCCTCTTCTCTCGTTAGATAACTATGATTATTGCAATTAAAGAAATTTTGTGGATAGAAATTGATAATCATCATTCGCTCTATCTATAATAGTTAAAGTTACATCATTATTTGATCACAGATAAGTTCCGAATTGAAATCAATGTTAGAATGATGACTTGACTATAATTTTAAAATTGTGTATCATGGTGCCTCGAAGTGAATGAAGTGATGAATTATCAACAAAAGTGACACTAATAAAGCAGTCATGAATTTATCTGTGGCAACGACTACCAACAACAATGATGAAATTGGTAAGTAAGCAGCGATAATAATATCTATTAAAATCCAGACGGTCTTTGCAATAAAATGTAAAATAATAACTGTAATCCTTAATCGGAGATATCGGCATTATTAATATAGTGATATTCATGTTAAATGATAATATATGAGTACCTACTTTACAGTCTATTTATAAATACAAAATACTGCTGTTCTTGACCTCATCCTGCCAGTCTTGTTCGCCTACGGCTTACAACTGCCCACGCCTCTGTTAACATTAGATGTTGCTGTTTTCTCCCTTGCCTTAAAGTGCTAATAACACAATTTGCATCTCTACTATATGTAGTACCATCTGTTTGTCTGCAGCCTACAGTATCTGAATAATTTAAGTAGCAGGAATTTTGAATAATCAAATGTGCAGAAATAGTGCGCAGTTTACCTTCCTAGGTTACATCTGTTTGTCTGCAGCCTAAACTATCTGAATAATTGAAGTAGCAGGAATCTTGAATAATCAAATGTGCAGACATAGTGCGCACTAAGATATAGAACCAGTACACATTTATTGCACCAAAAATTAATAAGTTGAAAATTTAAATAATCTTGATCCCATATAGTATACTCTGTGCCCATGTTACATGATTTAAAACCAAAGATATTTTTAAAATTTTTAACAAACAACCGCTATACTACTTAACTTTGAACACTACACTAGGTACTTGTTTGGAAAAGTTTGAAAATTACGTATTTTGTTGAGTCTTCTTAATATCTAAATGTAAACGCTGTAAGTTTTGTTTTCAATCTCGGAAAGTAAAAACAAAATGAATTTTAGTTTCATAATTAGCTGTAGTGCATCAAAGTCTTCAGTAGGTCAGACGAGTTTTTTTTACATTTCGTTTCTGTTTCGATAATTATCTCCCGTCATGATGTTGCAACTGCAGCTGGGCAGTTACGTAACCTCTGGCATAAGTCGCCATTTGTTCTGCCAGGTATGCTACCAATATAATTTACTAAAATCATTACTCTGTGTTTTGTAGCGTATGACTTGATTATAAATAGAAAAGTATTACACAACTGTTCTAACTAATAATTATGTTAGTCTATGGTTTTAATCATTTTTAACTCGACTTTATCCGTAACATCGCGAGTCGATTACGTGACTCGATTTTTTACACCATTATTAATGATTTCATTCACGCAATAAGGTCCGGTATAATTATTTAGAGTTACCACAGACTTTTTAATATGCTGTTAACGATCCAAATTCTTAAATTGGATTGCAAGTGCTGGGGTGCGATTGAAAGATACCATACGAATTGTTGATTCGCTCTAATTCGTTTTTCAGACACTATGATTTCATCACGAGAAAACTATTTTATTGAAATACGTTTAGTTTCAGTCCGTTAATATTTCAGTCTATTCAGTAAATACTGAATAGACTGAAATATTAGATTTTCTTACAATATTGAAAAATACAGAGGTTAGAAAAATTCGCTTCATCTTTTGTCTTTTAACAATTCAGCTGAGGCAATGCTGAATGTTAAATCTTTTGAAATGATTTTCATTGTTCTATTTTTGACTCGACCAATCTATACTAATATAATAAAGCGGAAGAGTTTTTTGTTTGTTTGTTTGTTTGTTTTAACGGGCTAATCTCTGGAACTACCAGACGAATTCAAAAATTCTTTCATTAATTGGACTAGGCTACATTATCCCCGAGTATTATAGGCTACTTTTTATCACGGAAACGCGGGTGAAACCGCGCGAGGCAGCTAGTAGATTATATAGGTATTCTATTCGATCTATCGCTATATTAACGTATTATGTATAGCGTCACCTATTTCTTCCTTATTAATTATCTTTTTATATTTCAATAAAACTGCCTTTATTTGAAGTTTCTACAGTCTTACTAGTATTGTGGTCGTCTTCGCAAGGTCGTGTAGTTTCTCTGGGTAGCTTAGTTTCCTTTTAATAATTCTATTAAGGCCGGGGTCGACACTTGATAGCCTCCGATATCAAATAAACGGTACCATTTATCTCAGTGCCTTTATTCATTTCTGCAAGAATCTCGTTAACTCACGAACCGTCTGTATATTCGAAATTTAAATTTCAAATTTTTGTTGCAACTAACTTCCTTGCTTTTCCAAACCATACCGTTTACTTGCTTTGCTTCTCATAATAATCTCTGAGATATTAGATGAAACTCAATAGCTGTACGACATCGCGGTCACCTTGCATTCGTTATAGCGTACTTTGCAACTGAATACAAGATTGCCAATGCAGATGGTGAAACACAAGTTGCATTATAATAAGAGCCATTTTCCTGTGACCCATTTACAACACAAAATCGGTTTTCGTCTACCGTTAGTTTTCCGTCAATCACACCTTATTTGCAAGTGTATAGTGAAGTGGACACTGCATTAGACACCTTATTGTGTTTGCAATGAGTGGATATTGAATAACTATTCATCGCGCTGGATAAAATTAGATTTGCATTTGTGAAAATAAATTTTGCTATAGTTGCTATCCTAAGCCTTTGTGATAGAGATGTATTTTCAATGTTCGGTCTATGATAGAAGTAGCTGGAGTGTTTTGTGGAATTAGTCGTGCAGTTTCGACCTTGCCGCCTCGTTGACTCCTGCGCATGATCAAGCTGACAGTTCCGTAATGGATTGCAACTACGTCCCGCCTTACCCAGGTATCGTCTCGTCTTAAATTGTGATTTTATTTAAAGTTACTTATTATGATTAACGTTGGTGAGTGTCTTAAATTATATTATGTGCAAAAACTAAAGAGACTGCGTTTTATCACACATTATCACTATGACAGAATGCACAATCCTTCAAAAATGCTATTAAACGAAAGCAAATTTGTATTACCATACACCATTTTGTAATATCTGATATTAAAACTCTCTTTACAACAAATGTTCATTATATAATTGGACTGTTTTATAAAAAACTTAAACCGACTTCAAAATACACTAAGAAGTTATCAAATCGTGATCTGATGACAATGGGACCAAACGGGAAGTGTACCCTTCCAGATAAAAAAGAATTTTCCAAATCGGTTAATAAATGACGGAGTTATGAGGTAACAAACATAAAAAAAAAAAAAAAAAATACAACCGAATTGAGAACCTCCTCCTTTTTTTGAAGTCGGTTAAAAATACTGCAAAAATCGTGTGTACCCGATTACACCGCAGTCTGTACCAATAAAATAATGACGTAATGTATTCCACATTCAGCGATATACTTCGTATACCGCCAGCCCCATGACCAGCACCAAACGCATCGTAATCGCTTACATACATTACAATTTGTTTGCTTTCACCAGCGCGCCAACGTGAGGATATGAAGCTATCTCGTGTTGCAACCAGTCCCACGTACGATGAGAAATGTTT
Organism: Achlya flavicornis; assembly: GCA_947623365.1. Classification (NCBI taxonomy): domain Eukaryota; kingdom Metazoa; phylum Arthropoda; class Insecta; order Lepidoptera; family Drepanidae; genus Achlya; species Achlya flavicornis. The sequence goes on from OX392488.1 coordinate 8,515,109, forward strand.
ATTTTCGAAAGTAATGACAAGTATTAAATGATGTCCCTAAATGCATCTGCTATTGTAAATGCAAAACTTCAATGTGTACAATAATTCGAAAAGAGAACAAAGTTTTGAAAAAGAGAACACAATTTTCTTCCTAATGCGAATGTTGCGCTCGACCAGTTGCGTCCCATTTTACAAATGGCCCGCACCGCAGTAGGATGGGAAGCAGTAATAGCTCGTTGAATTTGACTGACGACTGCCTCTCGGTTCGCAAATTGGTTTCCGTTCTTTGTAAATTGCTTGTTCCATATTTGCATTGGCTGTGATTTCATCGTACCTTTAGGTATCCATTTAAATAATCCTGCAAATTTATTTGTGATATCTTCTCTGTTGTAGTTGTTTTAAAGATTGTATTAGCAGGCCCGTGTTATTATTTATATTATATATCTGTACTAGCTTTTTGCCCGCGGCTTCGCTCGCGTAGACTATAAGATTTGTTCGCGTAATAAACGCTAAGATATTAATTTCGTGAAGATTCCTAATTGCTCTTGTGAACTCGTTGGCCAATGCGATGATGGGAGCGTGGCGCGGCGACAGCTGGTGGAGGACAATCCAATCCATCAATCATCAATCAGACATGACTTTGCTTTTTAAATGAGTAATTTTAATCTTTTATATAAAGCCGGCCAAGCTCAAGACTTAGTCTCACTCGCGCACCGAGGGCTCTGACCTTCCTTGGACGTATATTTATTGGATTGGGCCATCACTGTTGTTTAAAACCGGACCGCATAATTAAGTTTGTTTGTGAAGGAATTTGGATGATATTGAAAAAACTGTGCTAGTTAGAAACATTGTTCTATTTTTCCTATACTTTTTCCAGATTTTTCGCATTGCGAACCTCGGAGATTGGAATTATTCATCAACAGTCAAAAAGTCTTAAAAAATAATAGAAACATGTTTTAAAATGTACAAATAAAGCCCTTTCACATGATACCTCACTTAAATTGGTAGCCCTGCTTTGAAATTGCAGGGCCCACTCTGTTCACCTTTACAACCGTAAAAGTAAAAAAATATATATTTGCAATAAGGTTGGGTAAGCAATATTTAAAACTATTCCAAATTTTTAATCAACAGCATTACTGGTTGTTGAAATATACACCTACCACTGTAACAGTCGAACAGACAGACTAACTGGCACCATAAGGGTTCCTTTATTAGCTTTTTAGTTCAGACCCCAAATAAAAACGAAATACCAGTCACTAATAATGATATCCCAAGCACTATACAAAAAATTAGTGGCAAAGTAGATGCCTCATAGAGTAGGTATAGGCTACACGTTAAGAAAGGATTTCCCGAAACGTAACCACTTGAAAGAGAAATTGGACTCTGGCTGCAAGCAGGTTCTCTCGTTATCAATTTGGAGCAGCCCGAGCAGGGAGGTTCCTCCCCCTTACATCGCAGTTATGTTCCTGCGGTGAGTAAGATCGCCAGAGCTGAGTGTAGGGGACCAGTATGTAGAAGGCACCAAATAATACATACCGCTGCCGGCACAGCGACTCCTCTCAACCTTCAAACACTTTTTCAAGAAGGGTGTAGAGAGAGATTCGGTAAAGCGTGAGTGAGTGGTGTTGCAAGCGTTAGATCAGCTATATTCTCTTTGTGAACTACTGGTCTCTTTTTTTATTTTTATTTGTGTTCTGTTTGTTTTCTATTTCCCACTTAGTCTGTCAAGCAATTTTGATCATATCTGAATTGTTCATGGTCGTTTTTGAGAAATTGTATGACCATACATGAAAAAAGAACATACGCGTCCAACTTAGAGTTTCCTCCTTCTTTTTTGAGTCGGTTAATAATAGGATACCTTTTATCACGGGAGAGTTCCCGCGAGGGTGGTACAGTGGGAATAGTTACTCGACCCAGAGCTATGCCATATCTCAGAGTAGATAAATACTACGTACAAGCCATATGTAGGCAAAGAACTTCAAATGAGAAAACATCGTGAAGTTTTGCAGGTTCGATTCTTACTTAGGTAAGCCTTTTTCATAAGTTCGTCAATGCAGCTGTACTTATTTGTAGCCATTGTAGCTTTTTTTTGTAGTGAACAAAACTAAAAGGTCAAACGGGATAGCGCTGATGGCTCTCATCAACCAAAAAATCTACATCAAAATCATTGATCCTATCATAAAATTGTGAGAACGAAACCATAGTGCGATTCAGGAAAAAGACAACGCCATCTAGTAGTTCTCTCCCTCTGTGTCTCATAGCCGTGAGACGGCCTGTAAATAAATAAATTGAGATATCTTTTTTTCCCGTGAGCCGATTTTGATGAAACAAAGCCTAGTTGAAGCGCCAAGCAACGCTCAATCACCCTGTGGAAACCCCATGCAAATCCGTTCAGTGGATTCGAAGATTATCCTGTTCAAACAGACAAACAGACAGACAGAAAGACAGACAGACAGACAATTTTTTTTTAAATGCTATTTATGTATTGTGTTAGTCATTCTACATCACCCCCAATCAGTTTTTGGTAAATATATTCAATGTACAGACACGACTTTTCTACAGTTTTATTATATGTATAGATAGTAACTTTAATGACGTCCGGCTTATATAAGTGTCCATATTTGCAGCCATTTCTCATTCAGACATATTGCTCAGATTTAGCCAAACCAGATGTCTGGGTATTCGCGAAACGCAAGTTCGTTGACTCTGGTTGTAAATTAGAAGGATTATGTGTTTTGACACAAGTTCATGGATCCAATGACATTTAGGGCGCTATTTCGGCTGCGCACGCGCTCCCAGCCACGTTTTATCCTATCTATTCTGTTTTATGGACGCTGTACGGCGAATGCATTGAAATAAAACCACATAAATATTCCTTTTACGTTTTGTCTTACCATAAATTTGCGAGAATAATTTATCGACGCCCTTATCCTGCATGCCGGTGCATTTTATTACATTATAGAGAGTGATTTGTATGAAAATATTATGAGCCCTAGTTCAAATCAAAGGAAAACCTTAGAATGTTAACCAATACTTAACTTAATATAAACCAAGAAGGCACTAATAGTAGATTATGCACCAATGGGATAAAGCATTGTCTTACGTTACGGGTGGCATATTGGAGCCTGAGCTTAACGAGTCCTGCGGGACTCAAAGAGTTAGTTATTTAGAGTACTGAGTGAAGCATCAACATATCATACCTTCTGTGAGAGTACTAAACACTAGTAGTAACTCTAGAGTACCTCGTTACACTCCGGGTCCAATATGCCGCCCGTGACGTAGACCATCGAACAATTAAACCAAAGAAGCGTAATGACGACGATTTTGGTTTCAATCTATTCCGCCAATTTGCCACCATCGACAATGCGCTCTGATTGGCTAAGACAAGGACACATGCGCTCTGATTGGCCAAGTCAAGAACACGCGATGCAGTGATAGGTCCTTACTGTACAAAATCAGTGACAAATCACTGACTAGTTTTGGAATCGGATTGTTCGGTATTACTACTCTAAGGGATTGTTCTTCGATGCGTAAGACACTGCTTTATCCGATTCATTTCACAAATACAATCCAATTTTATTTCAAAGAGATCATTGCGATGTATTTTCTACCCCTTTCTCTATCGGAAAGTATAATTCAATCCATTACAGACGTAGAGTACCTAACTACTTATCTTGATATAAGAAGCAAATTGCAAGTTATTGCATCCTTTGATGTTAAAACTACGCAATTACTATTTTGAAACGCACCAGACATTATCCGACATATCTTATTAAACTGTAAAGCTGTTTTTAGAAAATGGATTCGATATCTATAGACATCGTAATCAGTATCCGTTCTAGAAATTGCCGTCTTGAAGTTAGAAATCGATGGTTTCCATCCCTCATAACTGGAATTGATGATTGTTGAGTAACATAGTGATTTATAGTGCCTTGTATGAGTACATTTCGTGTTATGTAACTTCTCTCACTTTTCTTCAACTCGTTTCTTGGTATCATTGAAAGCAAGGTCGTAACTAAAGCTATAATAATAAATAAATATTTTTTAAATAATACCTACAGGGTACAGTTACAAAGGACCATGGCGAGATTTGTACAAAAAAATAAAGATTTTTAGAGACGTTGGAATGACGTTTTATTTGATCAAGTGCCTAAGGAACAACTTGAGCCACTTAAAATATTTTTAGAACCCCGGGATAAAAATGAGAATTTCTATGGCATGCTGGCGAATCGCGACTATTTGCGACCAAAACCATTATGTTGTTGTTATGTTTTGCGGGGTTTATAAAATATTTCATGCATATTAACATGTTGCTGGTACTGTAATCTCAACATTGGAACTTATTGGAAGTGATTCAATACCCTCTAAAATGTTTTATTTTTTTGTACAAATCAATGTATGGAGCTCGCCATGATTCTTTGAAACTTACGGATGCTGTGACTGTAAGGTTATTATTTTCTATGAAAATGAACAGAATTTTGCGACATTTATAAGCTAAAATTTATAACTTACATTTTATGCTTTTCTTCGGTTCATTCGAATCGTTAAATCCTCTATTCTTATACATACAAAAGCATATAGCCCAAAGTTAATCAAAGGTGCAAAACTAACTAAAATAACTGCTTCAGTATATATTCATTTTAAATAATCCTTTTAGACTTTACATTGATGTTATTTTTATCCCGTGTCATTCCCGCTTCCGTGTAGTTCAAATGTATTTATAAAACATGTCTTTTGCCCTTAATAGATTATACAAATCGTTATTTTCGATTAATGACTTGTAAATTTTTTTTGACATACCACATTTCACATAATGAAAACTATTTTTAAGTCTACTTCAAAGGGTTTGGGGTAGACTAAATTATGTTATGTTGTTTAACAGTGCTATTATCTATTTCATGTACTTATATACTAACTATTTAGCTTATTTACTGTTAGCTATCCTCTTGTAAAAATTAAGTTAATCTGAACCGAATCGCTCTATTAAGAAGACGTGAAGGAAAGATAATAAAATAATCGAATGAACTCACCCTCGCATTAAATACTAAAAGGAATAATTGGACTGTTTTACAAAAAACTTAAACCGACTTCAAAGTACACAAAGAAGTAATCAAATCCTGATCTGATGACAATGGGACCAAACGGGAAGTTACCCATCCAGTCAAAAAAAGAATTTTCCAAATCGGTTAATAAATGACGGAGTCATAAGGTAACAAGCATTAAAAAAAAAAACTACAACCGAATTGAGAACCTCATCCTTTTTTGAAAATTTATTTCTCTATAATCGATTTATTAAAACTGTAGCTTCTGTCAGGGTCTCTAATTTTTATTAACGAGTTAATTTCAATTAAAGATTTTATTTAATAATTCTAGTTATAAATAACCTTCTATCTTTACTCCAACAAGTTAGCAAATAAAATAAACTTGAATAACTACATTGTTTAGTTTCAATATACTTACCAGTCGAATTGGCTTTCACTATTACATTATTTATCTATACAAAACAGTCAACACAATAGTCAAATTCATTCTAATCAAAACCCGTTTCCACCCACGTGACTTAACAATCAAAATTCAATAGCACCCAATTTGAGACCAAGTAGAAACTATAATGCCAAAGCAACACCTGGCATCAAATCAAACATTGCAGTATTTGCAGTCCATACATTAACCCAGTAACTGACCTAGTGGCTCAGGCGCATACAATCGACCTACATGCTATAACGCCACGCAGGTCAAATGCAAATAAACAACGTGTATTTTTAAACACTATTACAGAGAAAAAGTTGTTTATTACGTGATGAACGAGGTATATTCTTGAATTATATAATTGCTTATGAAAGTAAATTATGAACGGAATTAATTAATAATGTAAAAATACACGAGCTACAATTTAAAACAGTAATTTTGACAAATTTTGAAGTAATTGTTTTTGTAATTTTAACAGTTTTTGCAGTTTTCGGATGTTGCACAGCTGTGTCTGAGACCTAGCTATTAGTCACGCCAAGCGGGCAATGACTCACTCTGGTCAATAACCTGTATACGTTTAGGAAAATAATGTCTTTTTAAAGCAATAAATAATGCTAAATTCGTTTTGCTTACCTGATCCAAAAATATCATTGAACAATTGCAACCAATTGCTAAGGATTTAATTGGTTTCGCTTCAAACTATATTTCTACGAAAATTTGATCAATGTAAAATCGGTAATTTTTGAGACTGGGAAGCGAAACCCGTCAGTCGGAACAAACACATGAGAGTAAACAGATAACATCTAATGGTGCGTTCATGCTTCGCGAACCGAGCAGGAGCCGAGCCAGGAACGAGCACACTGCGAGCACGATTCGCGTAGCGTGGACGGGTTTGCGAGCCTCGAACGAGCATTTGTAGCTTGCTCGAGTGCGCTCCGCCCGATTGTCAGTTTTTTCATGCACACAAGGATTCGCATCGCGCTCGTTGTAGGCTCGTTGTAACCACTCTTAACAATCCACACTTGACATCGCGAGCAACAAACGAATTCTGTTCGTTCGTGGCTCGGCTCATGCTCGGTTCGCGTAGCATGGACGCACCATACATGGTTTATATCTAAGAATTTCCTAGGATTGTGATAAACAAGGATAGGTTTAATGAGTTGTTCTAAACTTCAAACCTAAAAAAAATTCTTTATTGTCAACAGCGGTGTCGGCGCGATGGTCGGCACTTCGGGCAGCAGCCACACGTCGTGGTGGGGCTCGTCGCCTGCGTCGTGAAATGGCTGTCCTGCGTGAAGCCCTTGATGAGATCTGCGAGCCTGGTGATTGTGCACCCCAACCGCATACCAGAGCTCAGTTGCATAGAAGAATTGAGGAGCTTAAGGTAACATTATGCTACTTTATATTCAGAATATTTACCATATTTTGATATTATGACCACTATTGGCATTTTGGTGATCGTAGTGAAATTGTTTTCCTACATACGTTGGTTTACCTAGCATTTAGAAATAACGTTGCTAATTTATCATGGGATTACGATTCTACGTCAGTAAACGACGTCAGCCCTTTGATGCGTTAAACTTAATCCGGGTATAACTAATTTATTGACTTCCAAGGCCATATTCAAGCTAAACATCATATACAGTTAATTATAGAACCTGTAGTTATCCATAGGCTCTATAAATAATTAAATGATATATTTTTACAGGAGCGTCTATCTCGTCTTCTAGAATGCAAAGTGTCAATGCTCAAGCTAACGGTATCAGTGCGTCGGGCACTTGGAGAAATGGAGTCAGATGAAAATGGTTTGGCCGGAGATTTGTCCACTTTGTTGGCAGCGTGGGACGACGCGCATCAACGGTAAGTGATCATCAAGCTAGTTTGTGATAAACACAATATGATTGATTTCTTAGACGGTAATCCTGATGTATTAACGACTCAATGGCATTGAGTAATCTATTGATAACTTCATTATATTATCTAAAATAAACAGATAATAATGATTACCGGAACAGCATAATAAACTAAATCAATAGAAATTATGAAATTGGTAATCGGGAATGTAAAAGATAATGTATTTTTTTTGCAGGACATCAAACGAGCTTATTTCTTTAGAAAAAGCAGTGTGTGCATGGGCCGAATGGGAAGGTGCTCTACGTGAGCTGCAGGGTGCTTTACGCGGTGACTTGGCAACCTTGGAGGCGCTTCGTGATCGTGGCGCCGCTGTTGGTGAACAGACCGAAGTTGCAGCTCAGATCAGGCAATTGGCTGCTTCACTAGTGGATAAGAAAAAGGTATACAAATTTTCTAAGTCATTCGATATTTAAAGCTAAACTTTTCAAATTTTCAATTTTCTTAACCACATGTTTTCCTAATTTTACAGGGAAGTTCAACTTGCGATTCTCTGTCAGACTCCGGTATATCGGACGGTGACAGTGAAGGCGCAGGAGGACGTGCGCGAAGATTGAGTGCACTACGAGAGTTGGCTCGCCGCTTGCAGGCAGCATTATCACCCAACTCTCCAGCTCACAGAGCTATTGCCAAGGTATGCATATATAAATAGATAAGAGAATATTCAAATTAATTTGTAATTTTAAATAATAATGTTTTTGTTTGACAGCGTATGGAGCAAACAGAAAATGAAGTACGCACTTTGCAAGAATCCTGTCGGGCTCTGGTGGAGCAAAGCATTCCTGACCTGAAAATTGAGGAGGAAACGTAAGTTATAATTTTTTTCATATTTTTCAGTCTTTTGTTTTACCATTTGAATGATATGATATTGACTCTTTAATTTTCCCACAGAGATCACAGTGTCAGCACTGTAGCAGGCAACAAAACAGGGTCAGGGGATCCAGATTACAGTCCTCGAGGTGGATGGGTTTGGCGTGTACTGCGTTCATCTCTCCCTATCCAATTGTGCCTCGTTGCTCTACTTCTAGCCGCTTGGCTAGTGGAACGTCCACGTTGTTGCGACGCCCTGAACTCCCTCGCTCAGACCCTGACTCCTCAACTTCGCTACGTTCGCGGTCCACCACCAGTATGATCACAAATGTACACCAATCGTGTTGTGATAATCACTGGCTTTATCAGCCGGATATATTCCAGGAGTAACCTGCAACTTAGCATGGATTCAATGCAAGGTTGCTGGCATGTTGCCGTAGCACAATTTTTTTACAATTTGTGCTAGAAATAAACGCCATTCGGTGTTTTAAGCCGCTCTAGTTTTGAATTCGGTTAAGCCCGAAGAGCTGTAGCCATAAAGGCGAATAACAAAAGGCAAAAAAGGTGTAAGACGTACATTAAGTACTTTAGTATACCTCGATGATGTGGCAGTAGCCAGGATTTCGTGAAGTAATAATTTTTATTTTTACTAACACTTGGATTGACGGATCTGTTTTAAGTGATGACTTAGAGTTGCGGAGCTATTTCAATTGGTTTACTAACATGTACAAAACGTACCTATGACAAAAAACCCAAAAAATGCAATAACAATTGACATTTAAGTTTCAACTAATTAAGGGTAGTGGTGTTCGCGGAGTAATTAGTTCAACTACAACATGACTAATATTGATAGTTTGAATAGTAAATGTTACTTAAATAAATGACACATAATAGCTAACCTTTATTAAGATTAGGTAGCGGAAATGTATGTATGAGTTTCAACATCCTCGTAATTGGAGAAATTCATTAATTGCTCATAGCAAAAAAAGTTCAAACAAAAGTGTTCCAAAAAATATGATCATCTGTATCAGATGAAGTTGAAACTAGTTAGTCTATGTTTTTAGTATTAATCTACTAACAATGACAAACTTTTCTTATGTTTGTACGTAGACTAGAAAGCATGCCTATTTTAGTACAATTATTTAATAGGTTACTTAAAATAGGTGAGAGTGCGCTTAGGTGAGACAGATATTTTTCAAAGTAGCCTGATGATGAGGTATGAACGTTAACAGACAATAATATAGAAAACTTTATCCCCCTTATTAATAAATAAGGTGTAAGTCAGTTTTGTAACATCCAGGTATTAAGATAGCCCCAGCCCTTTTTGTTTATATGACATTAGAAAGTGACGGATATATTTAAAACCTAGGTATTACTCACAGACATATAAGAACAAGTTATTACTAAACTTGACTACACCTTATTTATTAATAATTTATTACTTGATGTTTCGGCCGTTAATACCTTGAAATGGATGTGTAATGAATGAGCATTTTTAATAATTATCTATGTTCCTAAGTAACATAAAGTTATAGAACCTAAAAGTCTTTTTTGTCTATGGTCAATAAGCTTGGTGCAAAATTATTTCAATAACCTTAACTAATGTCATGACATGCATACAAAATTACACTTAGATTTTGATCCGATCATTTGATTTTACATCTAGGACCAAATTCTCGCGTCCTACGAAATAAGCTTCGAATTGAACTTACAGTTCGAATCCTATTCGACTTAGGAATTTCGAGGGGTGGAGTCCAACGGTCCCGAACAATCTAAGCTCTGGTTGACTGGTTTTCCTTCTACAGCTGCCGGCCTCGAAATTGCCAGAAAAATCGTAACGTGATTTACACTCGATAAAAAATCGAATTCGTACTTTTTTCGATTGTGTGAGAATTGGCTCCCAGGTCTCGTACCTACTAGAATCAGAATTGTATCATATCGTTTGAAAGACTGACGTAAATAACCTATTAATCTTTGCAATAGGTACCTGATAATTTATATGACCATTAACAACCTTGTCTAATCTAATTTACCTGAATTTTACATATCCATTTGTATTTTTCTTAAATCGAATTTTGTTCTATCGATGCTTAGAATATTACTACGAATAAAATTATTCAATATTTTTTCTAAATACTTATGTATTGTTATTATACCAATAGAGAAATCATGTGCCTGATTAATTATGTTATAATTATTGTTATTTATGTTTATTATAATAATGTCCAATTAATATGAATATATTTAGAATCCCTCTTTATATGATTAAATTGATTGAATTATTTTGCTGACACTGTTGACAATTCCGAATTTTAGTATTTGTTCCAATTTCCAAAATCAAAAGTATGACGATGCCTATTTATGTAGTTGATCTTATTCCCCCTTATTACAAAACATGGTTTAAAGTAAAGCCAGGTTTTACTGTCATTTGGTCACTTTCTAACGTCATATAATAAAAAGGGACGAGGCTATTTTAAAACCTGGTTTTCCTTTAAACCATGTTTTGTAATAAGGTGCATTATGTTTAAACCTCAGATCATGAAAAAATTCAAGTCGGAACGGTCTGTGTTCTTAAGTGACGCAAGTAATAGGAAGCCGATCGGTTGTCATATCCGTATTGAGACGTTGACAGTAAAAACAAGGCTCAGGCAACTTACCATTTATGCCTGCTTGGGCCAGTACTGATTTTACAATCGTAGGAAATTTTTTGCTTCACTTTCTTATAAGGTGACCCTCCGTCTTGTTTTTTTTTTATTAAATCTATGATTTAAACCTCTTAAAAATATTGTATAATGTGATTTGATTAAATATGAATGAAACGAATGAAAAATTAAATACTTTTTTGTAAAGGTGAGATGTTTATAAATTTTATAAACAATTTAACCTGTTGGGTCGTGGATAGGACGCGCGTCCAATAGACATTAAAAAAACAGAAACTGCTATTCAAGTAGTAAACACATACATATTCAAGTAGTATACAAATAATGTAAAGGTTTTTTCAAGTTAACCTATTTAGGATGAATTAAATATGCCGCGTTGTTTGAAAAATAATAAGTAGGTAAATATTTATTTATAATCCTAAATGGAATGTAATGAAACTACCTTAAGTATGACTGTATGTAAAGTATGGCGCATTCTTCATTATGAATGTTAATTATTAGATTATCCTTACTAATATTATTCAACTTTATCTGTGGTTTTTTTGCTAATGATATATTTGTAATGCGAAATTCAATATATTTTTTCGATTTTTTTTTCTAAAATGTAATTTTCATAAACCACAGCGAAAGTAATAATTTAACATTCTTTATTTCAATATTAAGGCGGTCAAATCCCCAGTAGTGTGTCATATTTCTTTTAATTTTTTTATTAATAATAGTTTTAAAACTAGATAATTGAAAGGAAATAGACATGCTCTGAAAGTGCATTTAATTTTTGTATTACGTGAGAAATTAAGTAATCGGTTGCATTGTGGCATGTTGGCTTTTTGGAATGGAAATAAAATTTTGAATATATTTGTTTTTTTATTATATATGTCGATTGTTCCCGTTCTTATCGTTCACTGAATCTAAATTGTCTAAATGTTTAGGTACCTTGTATTGGCCAATCAGTGCGAATTGTCGGTGGCGGGGAATTGGCGGATAGATTCAAAACAAAATGAAAGAAATTACGCTTCTTTGGGTAAATAGTTCGACGCTTGTAACTGCCTGACTTGAAAGTCTTGTTCGATATAACCGCGAGCCAGCTCGTATAGAGACAGAAAGTGGAATACATCGATGGTGAAATATTATAATTTATTTATTTAGTATCCTCGAACGAAAACATCAAGATACCTTTTTATTTAAAAATTACGATTTCTTGAGTCTCTAATACTGAGCTCTAATATTGACACTATAGCTTGACATCCTAGATTTACATAGGGCATCGTGTCATGAATCTGACGTTTCGCAGTTAATTATGGGGATAAAAAAAGGAAATTATAAATTACTTAACTTAATATATAATTTCCTCGTATAATCATCGTAATAAGTTTTAGGTAATACCTAAAACTGGTCTGTGTGTATCGTGACTTTTCAAGTTGTCTCAATAAGTCCGTGAAGAGTTTTAGTACTAAGTACTAAGAGAGGAAGGGCATAACGGGCTGTCCCGTTCTAGGAGTAGCCCGACTGGGGAAGTACCTCCACCTTACAGAAGATCGCAGCCAAATAACGCTACTTTAATGTAGTATTGTGTTCCTGCGGTGAGTGAGGTCGCCAGAGCTCCATGAGGAAGCGCTGTGCTGGCAGTGTGGGGACCAGCGATGTCCCTCAGGCTTTCCGAGGGATTATGCAAATGGATTGCCAGCTTTCTATCCAGCAGATGCATAAGAGCCGTCGTCGACGGTAGGTGCTCCGATAGCATGGACATAAATGCTGGCGTTCCGCAAGGCTCTGTGCTGTCCTCAACACTGTTCCTGCTGCATATAAAGGATATGCTGTCTATTGACGGCATTCCTTGCTATGCGGACTACAGTACAGGGGACACCCATTACACGGGCCGTGCAAATATCCCTCGTTCCGAGGTAGAGGACAGCCGCGAACGGCTGGTGCCTGAAATCGAGAGTACACTAACCTGTGTCTCCGATTGGGGTCGACTAAACCTAGTCCATTTCAACCCCACCAAGACCCAAGCCTGCGCGTTCACCGCTAAGAAAACCCCATGGTCTGTGGCTCCACAATTCCAGAACACTTCCATGAACTTTAGTCAAAGCATCGGGATCCTTCGTCGACATTTCCAGCGACGTGCTGTTCCGAAGTCACTTGGAAGACAAGGTGCAGCTGGCATCCAAAAAGCTTGGAGTAATGTAATAAAACATGACTTTTATGAACTGTGACTGACTGAAAGTGAAAGTGATTTATTGTGTTTGTAAAGTATAATATTACTTGACACTGGCAGAAATATGTCCTAATTTGAATTTGGTTACCAAACTTTATATCAATTTCGGAGAGCTCTCTCTCTCCGTATTTGTATTATACTAGTGTATTGTACAGACAATAAGGGGGCCAAAAAATTAACGGCGGCAGCCTATACCTACTTGGGTCATGTGTTCTTTTTTGACATAGGCGGCGGTCACCACTTGCCATCAGGTAGACCGTCTGCCTGTTTGTCAACCTATTGACATAAAAAAGAAAGTCACGATACACATAATACATTTCATTTCACTTTACTGATGCACATGGATTGATCTTTATTGGATAAAATACTACCGATAATATGCAATAAAACTCAAAATACACGAATTTATGAAAATGAAAACGCAACGGCACTGCAAGTTCCCGCCAAAAAGTCGGAAATGTGTGTGTGTTTTTTTTTATTTGTTTATATAGGCTGCATTCCGAATTAATGCTATAATCGTTATAATCGATTTGAGCGTGCTTAATCCACAGTTCCGTATTAGTTTGAGCGCGATCACGATGTCCCGTGAAACGTCATAGATGACGTTATGACATGCGCCATCTTGCGCTCACAGCTCACACCGATCGTGCCCTAAACATATAAGATTCTTGCCCTAAACTGATATCACCGTGAGCGCTGCCAAAAAGTGACGGTTAATTATTGTGTTTTCGGCAAAAAGCGTGCGTTCAGTTACTACACACCGGGTGACCGGCGCGGTCGGACGACTTCCGACGATCGCACCGATCGCACCACATGTTATTGAACTGTTACTGAACGCTACGATGCACACTGGGGCAAGATGTATGGGACACATGCGCAAAAATGAATTTTAGTAAATTAAAGTTATTTGAAAAAATAATTTTGTATTCTTTTATTAGAGGGCATTTGACAATCATTTATAAATATTAAACAGCAAAAATTATTATTAGTTAGACATTATATCAATACAAAGTTGCATAATCTGAGGTTCGTTGCATTTTACTCGCGCGCAATATCAGATTTGTTTATTTAATTGTAGTGATTTGGTTGAAACTACTTCTTAAGTAATTTATGTATATTTAAGACCAATATTTGAACTTCTGAAAACATATTTTTTTGTACGATTTAGGTTTGTTTTCTTTTACATATCTGTATATAAAAATTTTGGCCGTCAATTTTTTTTTGTCGCAAAATAATTAAAAATGGGGCAAAGGGCTTTTTAATTTATTGATGTCATAAATAACACTGAACCTTCTATATTACGTAACTGAAGTCCAAAGTGAAAGCCTGTTGCCCGAATTCAAAATATTTTCATTTTTGTAGCTAGTCAAATTGTAGTCGCGTGATATTTTTCAATATACAGATATCTAAAAGAAAACAAACCTAAATCATACAAAAAAATATGTATTCAAAAGTTCAAATATTGGTCTTATCTTAACTAGACATAATTTACTTAAGAAGTAGTTTCAACCAAATCACTACAATTAAATAAACAAATCTGATATTGCGCGCGAGTAAAATGCAACGAACCTCAGATTATGCAACTTTGTATTGATATAATGTCTAACTAATAATCTTTTTTGCGGTTTAAGATTCATTAATGATTGTCAAATGCCCTCTAATAAAATAATATTAAATTGTTTTTTCAAATAACTTTCACTTGAAAATTCATTTTCGCGCATGTGTCCCATACATGCTGCCCCAGTGTGCGATGATCGTCGGGCGATCACACGGCGTAGTTACTGAACGCAGCCCTAGCTAGTGATTATTTATATACTCTTTGCTGCTGGCAACACTGGAAACAACACTACTTCCGGTACGATTCTTTTTTTTTTGCTTACTTGCAGGGGCTGGCAACTATAGTACTTTAAGACTGATAAAGTTCAACAACAACGCTACCTCGTACATATACCCCGCAAAAATCGGCATAATAGTTTAATTTTTATTCAAAAGATGACACTATTACAGGAAGGGTTATAAACAGTTCTACATTTACTCAAGAGATGTCACTATTTTGAAGAGAACAACTAAATTACGTTTCACTGTTGTGATAAACACTTAAAAACACTATTAAATTCTAAATTTCAATTTAAGAGATTATTCATTTAATTACATGTATTTATTTTGTTAGATATTGCTATAATAAGGTACCATTTAATGAGTGGTATTGTAATGGCGATAATAGTATTGGCAACACTGTTATGTATCAGAGGTACCAACGTAGGTATTTTCCCCCAAATTTAGGGAGTCAATAAGTGGGATGGGATTTTTTTAGTGGGTTTATATTTTTAAATTCGTTTGTTTCATTAAATGTTCATTAAATTAAATTCATTAAATTAAATGTTGTGAATTAAACGTTAGCTGTTAAAGTTTAGTAATAATGCGTTAGTTTTCAGTATATGCAGCGCCGTGGCGCCGGTGTTCTGTCTAAAATTATGAATAAGAAGGAATTAATTTTTAATCCTTCGTATTTAGTGTGTAGTTGAACTATGAGGTCTAGTGTAAAACCATATTGTAGTATATTTGGTCTCAAAATTCGGGCAGCATTTGTTACGGTTCCAATTTCAAAAGCAAGTATCGACTCCTTCTTCTATCCATAATAATGTCAAATGTAAGTTGCGCAATAGAGTATCTAATAAAATGCTACAAAATGTGATGATGGTCCTATTTTCTTTGCAGCGACATAGTGAAATTGATTGATATTGAGATTAGAATTTTATTTGACATGACAAAAGCTTATTGTAGTAATGACCGACCGACACTATTCACGGGCTCACCAATACACCTGGGGCTCTACCGCTTAACTTTGGTAACGAAAACGATTAATGAATTTCATCCAATCAGGGCCCATGAATGGTCATCGTCGCGTCGTACCGCGTGCGCGTCATTGGATGAAATAATTAATGGTGTTCGTTACGACTACTACCAAAGTTACGCGGTAGAGCCCCAAGTCCGAGCACAAGCGCATGTGCGACCTGCACCACGTCCAATGCAAAGAGTATAGTAATATATCGGCAATGCCAGACTGGCCGGTTGATGGCTACCCCCTCTAGTGGTGTACATGCATGAGACAACGTATTATATCTACTATATAGATACAAAGACTACACTTATGATAAAGTAAAATATAATATATTATGAGATAAACTATATGACATTTGAATTCCAATATACCTATATACGGGGTCGACACGACAATACGACATTAAATGAAACCACGTAAAGTACTCATAAATACGATCAAATATTACTCTGGGACAAAATTCGAAATATATAAAAAAATTACAGCTTTTCATACAAAAAGTACATGTCTCGTCGGCAAAAATGTATAAAAGATGTAAATAAAAACTGCGATTTCGAAGTTGGTCTTATAGTAAAAATTGATCGTATTAATGACGAAGTACTTTACGTGGTTTCATTTAATGTCGTATTGTAGTATCCACCCCGTATATTGCAATAAATTATTGAGTATTGGAATCCGCATAATATTTAACACATCAACGTTTTGTTTAATGTTCAAATACAATGTATGATTTCAAAGAGTAGGAACCATTAGAAAAAAACAAAATTATGTGTGAAATGTTAATTAACTTATAATTTATTCAACAATATGTTACGTTCCGACTTTTTAGTAAAGAAATAGCTTTTAATACATAATTACAAAGCATAATATTGTACTAATTTATTTGGGGGGTTTTCCAAGTAATGGTGGTAAGAATTTTTGGGAGTTGGCAGCCCTGTTATCAATTTTTTTCAATATGGCTGTTTGCTTATTTGAGTACGCACGTGCTATTTTAGCTTCTCGGTTTCCATATTTTCTATAATTGTTTTTCTTTATTTTTAAATACGTTGAGTTAAGCATCGAGCTCCTCCGGCTTACTAATAAATAACATATTTGAGATCTTTTGGTAAATCCAACGTAGTACTTAATGTTTGTGTTGTGTACCTTACTAAAGAGAACCGATATTTTGGACTCTTCAATAATTGTTTGTGATTTTTTAGCGATATCTTGGACGCTAACTAGAGTGAATATATAGGTTTTCCTATGTCAAGAAAATATCGATGTGTTTTTGGTTGCGAGACTGAAGGTAAGTAACGATTTCAAAATGCCTCGTGTGTATACAAAGTTAACTTTTTAATCGAACTGTCTGAAACACAATAACAAAATATTTATTAAAAGTGTAAAGTTATCGTAGTTTACGATAACTTTACACATAGAAAAATATAATCTTTATACCACTTGCGATTTGTTTGAAAAAACATAAAAGCATATTTTTGTAATAATATGCAGTTAAAAACTTAATTGCTTTATTTCACCAATGTAAAATAAGCTTATACTGAGACAAAGGATAAAGACATACTAAGAAACATAATATTACACAGATTATTTTCTTCAAAAATACAATATTAAGATGTTAATTCTGTAAGTTTTTGTATAGCAGTGTAATTAATAACAACATAAATGGTAATTATTTAATTATCAGTTTATAGTACTACCGAGGTCTTCTCAGCTTAAGTGTATTAAATAAATATCCTTGGACATTCTTCGTACATGGCTATCTGATCCCTATCTAAGCAGAGCTTGTACTATGGAATCCAGATAAATGATTTACTACATAATTATGCTACTTGTAAATATATACTTTTATAGATATTACACCCAGACTCAGAACAAATAGACGTGTTCATCCATACAAATGTTTGCACTGAATGGGAATTGAATTTACAACCTGCGGCACATTTTTTTAATATAATATATGCCTAGCCTGTTACTTGAAACATTTTTCTTTTCAGGTGTGGCAGTCCATGATTTTCCACAACTCAGCAAATTCCCCAAGCAGTTCAAGGCATGGGTCACCTTGGCTGATGCATCACTAGCAAAGTTTAGGGATGATGAAATTTGCAGAAAAAAAGTAAAAAAGTTATACATTTCACTGTAAATGATATGAATCGAAACAATCGCTTAAATGAATTGGCGATACCAAATTACCAACACTGCATTTACCTGGTAAGATTTAGAATATTTTTTATCAAAAGAACACATGGTCATCTGATTCCAAACTAAGCATAGTTTGTACAATAGAAACTTATAAAAAAAAATACATGTTAATGCACACAAATGTTTCTAATGGGTGGGAATCGAACCCACGACCGGTGACGTGGCAGTCAGTGCATCTTACCTACATGCCACCCAGCCCATCTTTAAATTGGTATTGGACATATAAGAACAAGGCTCTAAGGAGCCTTAAATAATTAATGAAGTTATCAATATTAGTTCCGGCAATTTAAAAGGTCGTCCACCTGTCACATTACTTTTATCAAACATTTTGTAACATTATGTATTATACATATTACAGGAACATGGGAGAATATAGAAAATACCTCACCTTTACTGGATATTAATCAGACTACATCAAAATCTACACAAGTTCAGGTATAGTTAAATAGTAACTTCTTTATTATTTAGATTTAATAGGTTTTTGTTTATTCTTTTAAGTCAACAGGTTGAAAAGTAGGAAGACATGCCACATGATAGTAAATGGTTATTGCTACCTATGGACATTGCTATTTTAGGCAATGAAATCATAAAGAATATCAATCTTATTTCTTTTTTTTCATTATAGTGTTATATTTGCTTCAGTAAAAATATTAGATCAGCTAACTTAAAAGGTTGTCTACATACAATATACATATGATATTTTATTTACAGGAACATCTGTTGGGCAAACTAAGAAAATATGTTATCTTCACTGGATATGAATCAGACCTGACAGACATCAATATCTACACAAAGTTCAGGTATAGCTTATGAAGTTATAAAAATTATAACACTACATCAAAGATTTAAATTACAAGAAAAAGAATCAGGCCTATTAATAATTGACGGACCAGCTGGCGTGGTAGGTTAAGACTCTGGTTAAGATTCCACCTATCACGCCACAGGTCGTGGGTTCGATTCCCGCACAGGGGACATGCATTTGTGTACATGAACATGTCTGTATGTCCTGAGTCTGGGTGTAATTATGTAAATTAAGTATGTAAAACAAAAAGTAGTATATGTATTATATCAGTTATCTGTATCCATAGTACAAGCTCTGCTTAGTTTGGGATCAGATGACCGTGTGTGAGGAATGTCTCAGGATATTTATTTTAATAAAGACTCTTCAAGTTAACTAGCTAAATCAATTAATTAACTTAACAATCGAAAACTCATTTTCAAATTAAAAGTGCTAGGAACCCTATGGTTTGTATGGAGCTATAAGGACTTGGCCGATTTTATTGTGTAGTCATACGCTTTAATGTTGACCAAACATTTGTTTTTTCTATTTACAGGATAACGCACAAATGTTTTAATTGAACACAACTACGTATAGTTGTGTTGGACAAAATGTTGAGATGGAAACAATGGACAAAGATGTTCAAAGTGATTTGAGTTTAGTAACCAGTCAGCCTTCTACATCTAGATCTGCTCCGAGTTCAGGTACAGTCCAGTATACATATTAATATTATTTAACATACAGTCGAGGACATAAATATGTATACACTTTATGAAATTCAACATCGATTTCCTCTTAAACTATTGATTGAAATTATGAGATATTATGGAGGCAGAACCTTCTAGTATATACCTTAATGTTTTGTGTAATATTTCGACATTTCAATCTAAATATAAATTAAATCTGTGCTAGAATATTGCTTCTGAATTTCACAAAGTGTATACAAAACTAAAGACTGACTTTGGTTCAAATCTCTTTTTCTGGTAAAGTCTTCTCTCTGTTTGTTTATAAGTCGAGAACCACAGTGGTAGTAGTAATTCATGTATATCTAGTGTTCTTTGGGGAAGGTTTTAAGCTATAATAATAATACAGAATAATAAAAAAACAATACAGTCACTTATATTTCCTTTATTAAACAGGAATAAACCCAATAGTAGCAGTGGCAGCAGAACACAATTATACCGTCGGATGAAATATAAGAAATTTGCCCTCTCTCGACCAACCTTCAACATCAATTTCTGCACAGAACTCAGGTATAGTCATGAAATTAAATTTATGGCCGAATAACTTTCAACACATGATTTTCCCTGTATCCTAGAAGGATCTTTTATTTTCGGATATTAGAGTTTAAAATACTGTTGATCCAGAGTATGTACTTGAATTTGTTCCAAGTTACAACCGCATAAATATGCTCAGTTTATGTATGATACGGAGAACACATTTTTGAAGGGTTATTAGTATTCATTGATTGATTCCAGGATTACAATTACTTAGCAAGTTTAAGGGATTTACTTATAAAAATCCTTATTGGGTTCTTTAACCATCAGTCTATCACAATACATTTACAAACTGTAAATTGAGACTCGTCAACTAAGTAGGTAATGTTACCATGACCCTATGACATATTTCACTTTGATCAAATTATCAATTTATTTTTACAGGTAACAGGAAAAATCGCCAATATTGCAAATGCAGTTTTATAAACAATCTCGACGACAAGTGCGAAATCTACGCAGATAAATTTATAGACTGAGATTACTTGGTACTGAATTTAAAACTCGTTTAGATAACGCTGAAAAAATTTCAAACAATATAGAATTTCAAAGAGTTATAGATTGTACGACACCGCCTGCGAAATTATTTACGAGTATGAAGTTCAAGAATACCACAAAAAAACCTAAAGGACGGCGCTTTTCTTAGCAAGAAAAATGTTTGTCACTTGCGTTATTTAAGAGGAGCCCAAAATGCTATACATTATTGCAGAAATGTTTTACATTGCCGTCCGCAAGAACTTTGGGGAAAATCAAGATTGGTCCAGGTATAAACAAACCAGTTTTTGACAAAATTAAAGATACCGCATTAGCAATGACCCTGATGACAAATTGTGCTTACTGATATTTAATTAATTGTCATTGACTCCAGGAATTTTAAAGTTGCTGCGCAACAATATTATAATAAAGACAGACTCAATAAAAAAAATATAATTTCCATTTAATTTGTTGTTTAATTTACCCAAGTACATCTGTAAATAACATTTTCTGATTGCTTTGGTAAATTGACAGCAAACTTTTCAACAAAGTGTAAAATGACCAACAAAACTGAAAATTATCATAAGATACCAATAATGTTTCAGTTATATTTGCCCATTTTTACTCCTTGTTGTAGTATGTTGTCAATCCAATATCCTACTATACTATATTATAAACTATTGTATATATAGGGTGACTGGTAATTAGTAAACGATACTTAGACACATGATTGTTATCATGAGTACAATCATGTGTCTAAGTATCGTTCACTAATTATCAGTCACCCTATATATACAATAGTTTATATAATCGTAGCTATACATATATTTATCAGGTTAGGGGCACAAATACCAGGTGGCGCTAATTGACATTCAATTGACAGTTCTGTCGTATGACACGTTGAAGGCGCGAGAGGGCTCTCTATTGCCGATATATTACTATACTCTTTGCTTACTTGCAATTGCGAAGCTGGCACGTGTGTGAACGTTGGATTTACGTGAAATTTTATGAATTCCAACATTATAATTGAATCAAAATAAACTTGTTGAGCTGCAAAAGCTCCAGTGCAGTTGTTCAACCAATTTTCATCATTTCGAAACAGGTATGTTTAATTTTATTCACCGTTTGATACCCGGGCTTCGCACGCCGCCATATTGATTTCAAGATGCTTGCATTTTAGTGGCATGGTGTGGTATTTTTATATTGTATAAATTACTGCATAATTATGATACATGAAGGAACCGTAACATTAGGTTCACATATAAATATAACAGCGATAAATCCATCAGCCATTTAGACGTGATTCGTTTGATAAACAAACGGGTAATTGTTGTAGCTGGCCTACCAAATCGATAAATTGTTCAAGAAATCGCCTTCATGATTGATCAAAAAGTTATCTAAATGGCATCCTAAATTCCAATTGTTAGGTACCTAGGTTATTGCGTGCCAGCCTGCGTCAACATAATCTCGAAGCAACGCGTGGGCCAAATAAAGCATTACGTATATTCGGCTAGGAATACAAAGTGATCTAGATTATACCACTTTTTCTGACCTACATAACTACTGTTTTGTAACTGTGGGAAGTGTTATAGTGTTATTTTGTATTTTTTTGTAGAAAATGGTCGGATCTCGTGTGTACGTCGGCGGTCTTCCGTTCGGCGTACGAGATCGCGACTTGGAGAAATTCTTCAAAGGTTTCGGCCGGATCAGAGACATTCTCATCAAGAACGGATACGGATTTGTTGTGAGTACCAATACCCAATTATTGCATTCAAACAAGCTGATTATGATGCCATTTAACATTGAGAAAAAGACATTTCTCTGTAGACGAAGACTACAAGCAGCTAGAAGAAACCTCATCTCTAGGAATCTTTCCAAAAAGTAATAACAATCAAAGGATATCATATTCTATTATACCACTCGTCAATTCAACATCGCCACAATCTGCATTATACAGAGATATTTAGAAAAGGAGCTGAAAGACCAATAAAGGGCAGGATATTCTCAATAGTAAATTAGATGTGCTCTAATGGGTTAAATAATGTTTGATGACAAAAGTAAGAAAAGATATATAATACTGCAGTAACTTTGTACAGGTGGAAAACACAACTTAAAATAAACAATATCAATTATTTATTCCTTTTTTTAGTTCCATACAATAGGTAGGTCGTTAATTTATTTACCTTTTGCCAACATGTCATCATTATTATGTGCTTTTACACATATTCTTCTTTATATTGTTTGAAGAAGAATATGAGTAATTCCAAAATTTGGATAGGTATAAAATCATCTCTGTCTCTTATTAGTTTGTTGAACTGGACTAGTTGGGTCTCCGCACGTTTTCCTGGTCTATCAAAGTAGACGATTAAACTGAAGCAGACAGCCTCATCCCTTTCTTTTATACACCTGGGGTCAAAGTCTGCTATTGCAATTGTGTTCCAATGAACAAGTCTATCAGTGGTGTCAAAATTGACACATTTTACAGTTTTGGTAGTCTACTAACGCAATAGCGTCATAATGGCGCCATAATAGCTTTCCGATGATTTTCCACTGAAATTACTATTGTGCCACAATGATCTTTTAGTTGTCACTTTTTGTACTAACAATATTTTCATTCGTTATAAGACCATTATGAATTAGTAGACTGTGCACATCAGCTCAATATATAATAATAATGGGATTGCAACAGTATTGTGTCAGTATGACATTTTAGCAGACTTGGCCCCCTGATAGTTGGTAAATGTTTACCGTGCCTATTGATGCTTGCATTGCTAGAAGCGCACATTGCTGATCCAGCAAAACACACCCTTGTAGAATCCCATGCTGTACAATACTTGCCACGAAAGATGAGACATGACACACCAAGTCTTTTGATTAGCGCAGTAGACGATTTATAGGTCTCTTTATATAAATTGTCTACTGTGCAAGCCAAACCTTATGATGTGTTCAAAACTCTGCTTTAGTGGCACACACTCCCTTAAGAAAACTGTTTCCACATTTTATTATCAGTTAGGATTACTATGTATTTGTTTTCCACAGGAATTTGAAGATTATAGAGATGCAGATGATGCTGTGTATGAATTAAATGGTAAAGAACTATTGGGAGAGAGGTGAGTTCAGAGTTATAAATTTACCTAGGCTAACAAGGCACTTTGATATGTTAATTGACCTTAAGAAGTTTAAATTCCCATTTATCAACAAGAAATCAATATGTAATCAAAAGTATATGTAGATAGTTTTAAAAGATTAAACATAATAATCAATTTACTTTAACAGCCGGCTCCACATATTTGAAAGAATTGTATGGAGTTCTGATTAATTTCTTGCTATCATGAATGAGTGGGAGATTGAATGATAAGATATAATTTGTCTGGAAATTGTTATGGCTTTAAATCTCATTGTAAAAATGTGAGAATGAGAGATTTTCACTTATAACTCTTCAAATTGACTTTTCAATGAAGAAATTTTCCTTTCAAATTACAATTTATGAAAGTGCCTATCAATTTGGTTGTATAACTATCTAAGCAATGAGCAGAGCAGAGCAAAGACATCAGTTTATTGTTGAATCATCATCAAATCAATTGGTTTCTTATGATTAATAGTTTTGATACTGCTACACCTCAAAGACTTTGGGTCACAAAGGCACTTTTGGTGCAACATTTATGTGGAGTAAGTGACGTGTAGTGGGGAGCGAGTGGCTACATTCCCAACCGAATACCGCAGGGTGGTGGTGGAGCCGGCGCGAGGCATCGACCGCAGCGCGGACCGGTACCGGCGCGACCGCCACTACGAGCGCGACCGCGGCCGGTCGCGATACGAGTGAGTGTCGCTATGTTGTAGGGTGTCGGTGGAGCGCGCGAGGGGCGTCCCGCGCGGCGCCGACCGCTGGCGCAGGCCGCCCGACCCGCGCGCGCGCCCGCCCCCGCCCCCGCCCCCGCCCCGGGCCAACCCGCCGCCGCCGAGGCGTGAACCGTCTGTATAACACCACAGGGCATGATATGCAAAACTATCCCCTATACCTTTGCCTTAACGGCTATCAACGTCTTTTGCCTACGAGCACTTGATAAGCTTGTAAGTTCCAAAATGTACCCCTAATTATGATGTGATGATATTTGAGTCCAAATTCTGTTCGAGTTTCTTTCTTGATCCAACTTACTAAAATGCACATATTGCATCATGTTTATACTAACTATACCATAACAGTGAATAATCAAAACTCATCTGTTTTGATTTGCAATATAATATTAATGATTAGTTACTTCACCAATTAGTGCAGTATTTTAGCACAAATGACCTGCTTTGTATATTTTCCGAAGCATGTTTCGCATTTACAAACTATTTTCTCCCAACAACCCTATCTTACTACTCTTCTTGTGAGGAAAAAGGCATGTTTAACCAAATGTAGTAATTTGCAACAAGAAATTCTGTACAAATATCCTACTTTTCAGTTTTTGCATATTATTGCCCAATATAGTAGATTCCTTGTATGTAAAGTGTATTTGTTGCATTTGCTTCCTTTTCTCATTAAGTAAGGACATTTGAAACTTTATGACCTTCATTTATCTTGCACATACACTATTTTTATGCCAAGCTCTGTAGATATTTTTATTTCTTTATTACAATTGCAGCCATTATCAGTAAGTAGTCACCTTGAAATAGTCTTTATCAATAAATAATGTGTTGAAACAAATGATAAGAAGCCATACTTTCCAATATTATATCATAATAAGTTCATTTATTTCGGACACTTAATCATCCATATTATTTTGTTAGTATATTATACTTATCTTAGAGCTATGTAGTATATACTCATTATCTATTTGTATGCTAATATAACAATAATTTTAAGATGTACCTTTGCTTGAAATTGTTTTGCATTTAATTGTGTAATAAAATGCCTATACTCAATTTTATTATAAGAATATATTAGTTGATGTTTTAAAATGCTATCTTCATTTGAAAAAAATTAAGATTGCACTTTGAATTTGAGACAATGAATAAGTTGATTGACAAAAGTACCAAAATTAATTAATATGGTGATACATGATGTTGATATTATCCTCTCCTTCATCAGCCACTCAACATCCTCAGGAGGGCATGGCTTTGAAAAAAAATCACCACAGGGCAGGTAGGTTGAAAAACCACAAAACAAAACCTACCTTGAATTCCTTGTTGCTATGGTACTCAAATAGGCATTTTTATTACAGCACTGACTACAATTACAGATATGGACCCCCGACGCGCACCGAGTATCGGCTAGTCGTCGAAAATCTGTCTAGCCGCATTAGCTGGCAGGTAAGAATCCGGCAGGGACAGTGACTGTGGGTACATCATCATTCCATCACCACTCATCCAGGGAGCTGGACGTGTGCCTCGGTTACTTGAGGGCTTGGCGGACCGGATCGGACCATCTTCAGTCAATTTCGGGATGTTCGTACGAGGTTATTCACAAGGCGGGACACTGACGACCTTCGAACAAGCGGGCCAGGCCAATGAAGCTAAGGAGCATGAGATACAAAAGATGAATTCTGAAGAGATCACTAAACCATGAATTGATGACTGGAGATTACCAGACACTGGGCAGAAGACACATGGATCACAAAAGGACCACACAACGACACTTCATCGGACCTCAACAGCCACGGAGTCGAGAGCTCTTCGCACACTATTTGCTTTGCTAATATAAAAAACATAATCAGTCAAAGTAATTTTATAAAAAACAGTAGTAAATGATATTATTTATCTAACCTTTTCATAACACAACATACCCATTTTTTTATATAAACTGCCAGTGAATTAGTATCTGCATAACATTCATTATGTTAAATATTTACACCTGTTACAAACTTAACTTACGAGCTTATAGATAATTTTTAAAAACAACAGAAGGTCGTCGTATCGTGCCCTGAGGCAGAGGTGTCGATGTAGCGCTGTGTGAGATGTGGTCTGAGGCGATGTTAGGAGCCAAGCTGCCACTCCCGTACCCGCCCGTACGTCCGTACGTCCGTACGCCCGTACGCCCGTACTCCCGCACGTACGCCCGTACTCCCGTACTCCCGGAGGACGGTGGACGATGGCCGGTGGCCAGACCCGCTTGTGGCCCCGAGCCAAGGTAAAGTCGACCACAGGGGGCACACAAGGAGCCGCTTCTCGTTATGTACAAACTCCCATTTTTAAATTCATTTTCATTGATTTACTTACGTTCTTCTTATTTTTAAATCCACTGAGTATGAGATTGACAGTGTGGACTTTCATCTCAATTTTTGTTTGTTTTCTTTTCTTTTGATAGCTCTAGCAGCGTTTCGTATTTGGTGATTCGTTAATGGTATCATTGTTTATATGGACAAATGGAATCGACAGCCCAGGGAATGGACGAATGGACTTGATATATCGTACAATGAGGGGACCGAGGGAGAACAGACCCTGGATATGAGGATGTACTTGGATTTGGAAATACCCAAAGGAGACCTGAAGGATACGAGCCTCTATGTGACCATGACGAGAATGAGCCCAATGCTGTGAGAAAATATAGATCAGAAATATAACTAAAGACCCATAGAATACCTACTAACTTGAATGAAGAAGATTGGATACACTCGGAGACTTGTTGGCGCATATTGATCAAAACATTGGTGGAGAATCCCTCGCAAGGAATGGAGTTGGCCGCAAATATTCGTGTAAACAATGTTCACCAATGGATGACCACGTACGAAACGCCTGTGAAAGCCATATTTTCACCATCTTAGCTTCAAATCAATACAGTTTAGTATAATCGAGATATCGTTAGCAAACTTAGGGACTAACATAAGTTTCATTTCACATACTTTTCCCAAAGTCTTATTTTTAATGATGATATCGTTTTTTTAACCATCTTTCGGGGCTGAATGTCTTGATGATAATTTAAACGCTGAGGAAGACTTTTGGAAAAGTTTATTTTTCTATAGAGTTGGGTTCGTTATTAACGCGTCTCGTTGGTTTTCAGGACCTGAAAGATTACATGCGTCAAGCTGGTGAGGTCACCTATGCTGACGCACACAAGCAGCACAGGAATGAAGGGTAAGATTCTATACATTAGACACATTATTATCACCAATAACAGCCATTTTGTTAACACTATCTACATAATGTGTGATATCTATTGACAAAAATCTTTCATATCTACAATTGTACAGTAGTTTAGGAAATAACTATTATTGCGTTTAGTTCAAGTCATGATATTTAATGATGATACTATATCATTTACCATCTTTCGGGGCTGATAGCTCTTGATGATAACATAACTACTGAGAATATCACGACTTGATCGACGTCATCAACTTCTTATATTTCTCGTCAATATTTTTAAGAATGAATACCAAAATTCGAGAGAGGGTGGCATATTATCAGAATTGTCACATTATCATCACAATAAAATCAACCTTAGATTAAATGGATGGACCTTTTTGTAAAACAGGAAGGTCACTGTCACAGGTTTCGAGCTATATTTTAAGAGCAATAATACATTTTCTTAACATTTGACATCAAGTCAGGTTAGTTAGGTTATTTTAAGAGAGGTAGAGCGTAGCGTTCGCTCAAAGAGCAGCTCGACTGGGGAAGTACCTCCACCTTACAGAATACCGCAGCCAAATAACTTTATGTTGTGTAAAGTTGTGTTCCTGCGCGTGAGTAAGGTCGCCAGAGCTCATTGGGGAGGAGGGAAAGGTCGGCAACGCGTGAGCGATGCTTCGTGTGTTGCAAGCGTCCATATGGCTACGGTAACCGCTTACCATCAGGTGGGCCGTATGCTTGTTTGCCGATTTAATCGTATAAAAAAAAAATTGCACCACGTTATGTCAGAATATTTTCCTTCACTATTAAACTTTATTTCTACGAGAATTGCATATAATGTTTCCAGGGTGGTCGAATTCGCGACGCACTCGGACATGCGAGCCGCGATCGAGAAGCTGGACGGCACGGAGCTGAACGGGCGGCGCATCCGGCTGGTGGAGGACCGCCGCTCGTCGCGCCGCCGCTCGCGCTCCTCCTCCAGCCGCTCCAGGAGCCGCTCGCGCGACCGCCGCCGCTCACGATCCAGGTAATTGCTCACTTTAAGGTGATTATAGGGATGATTCCTCGGTAAAAAATATATATTTCTTATTAGTCCCGCAGTAAGATTATAAAAAAATATTGGACACGTATTTGTTGTTTTACCAAATCATAAAAAAAATACGAAGATAAAGCGCGTCTAAAGAGTCACTTGAGTAAACACACTGAGTAGAGAGACAAGTAGTGGTACACACAATATCTTCGTACTTTTTGTTTCATTGACAAAAGAAAAAATTATTCTTATATTTTTGATGGTGTAAATGGCGGACTAAGTGTTTTTCAGGAAACTAGCCTTTACTCCGTACTTGCGTATGACGTCGAATACGACGGTCATGAATTCGTTCCCACAATAAGCTTTCGCTTTAGGTGAAGGAAAATGGCAGTTTGATCCGCAAATAAAGCGCTAAAATCACACTCTTACAGTGTTGGTGCATAAAAGAATAGTTCTGTGCGTGTAAGCCGTAAACGCACTGCTTTAGATAGTGTAAACCTTGTGTTATAATTGTAGGGATTTCAACTACTATGATCCTTGAAGTACCACAATTATGGATTTAATTCTGAACCATATATTTGAAAGCCTTGGGGTGACCATTTCTGTCTCAGACGTCTTACTTGCATATTCAACAATTGATTCTGGTCACCCTTCTTGGCTTGCAACTATATTAAAATAAGCAGGTTACTAAGATGACTAATAAAAACCTAGCTCAGGCATGTAACTTGTGTTTCTCGGGGACTTCAATGCCCACCACGAAGAGTGGTTAAGCCCATACCGGGACACCAACCATGCTGGGCGAGAGGCGCGCAAATTTGCACTGTCGCTAAATCTTACCCAGCTCGTTGATCAACCGACGCGCATACCAGATATTGAGAATCACACTGCATACTGCCTGGACCTTCTGCTGACTACTGAACCGGACATTTACTCAGTCGTTGTATCCTCCCCATTAGGGAGCTCCGACCACTGTCTGGTGAAATCTGTATCCCGTATTGGCTCCAAACTTGCCACTTACCCTACAGGTAGTAAGGCTTTTTGGTCCCTGGCCAAATCGGTTGAAGCGAATTTTTGCCGCTCGTCACTACCTCCACTGACCAAGCCCGACGGATCTCTGGCCCACAGTGCAAAGGACAAGGCGGATCTATTCGCAAACCTTTTCGCTAGCAACTCTTTCCTAGATACCACCAGCCAACCTCCACCTTGTCTTCCTCACTGCGGCTCCGCAATGTCGGATATCCGCATTCACCAAAAAGAGGTTCTCAAAGTGCTGCGTGGACTAGACGTGAGTAAGGCCAGTGGTCCCGACGAGATTCCGGCGGTAGTATTAAAGACCTGTGCCCCTGAGTTGTCTCCTATTCTCACGCGCCTATTCAGACTCTCTCTGAAAACAAGACGTGTACCTAAGTCCTGGAAGCTTGCAAACGTCCAACCTATACCCAAAAAGGGTAGCCGTACAGACCCGTCGAACTATAGACCTATCGCAATCACCTCCATTCTCTGCAAGATTATGGAGCGTGTATTGAACGTCAAACTTCTTGGCTACCTGGAAAACAATGATCTCCTGAGTGATCGCCAATTCGGCTTTCGTCCTGATCGATCTACAGGAGATCTCCTAGTGCTAGCCACCCACCTCTGGGGCGAGGCCATTGAGAAACATGGTGAAGCGCTAGCCGTTTCACTGGACATCTCGAAGGCTTTCGACAGGGTCTGGCATGATAGTCTGCTCAGCAAGCTTCCCTCATATGGACTGCCCTCTAGTTTCTGCGCCTGGATCTCTGATTGCCTGAGTGGACGGTCTATTCGAGTGGTCATCGATGGCTGCTCGTCTGAACTAAAGGCGACCAACGCCGGTGTTCCTCAGGGATCTGTTCTCTCTGCTACGCTGTTTTTGCTGCATATTAATGACTTGCTGAGACCCGGAATCTATGGGTACGCAGATGACAGCACCGTCACAGAGAGTTATGTATCCGATCCGCGGGCTAGTAGGGCCACAACAGAGTCTCTCAGAGAGGGTATGGTTAAAAGGTTGAACTCGGCTCTGCAAATTGTATCCGAGTGGGTTACCGCCAATAGGGTCGAGTTCAATGCCTCTAAAACACAGGCCTGTCTCTTTTCTGCAAAGAGGAGTCTCTTATTTATTGCCGGCTCTTCTTAGCAAAAGCAACCTTCCGAACCGTGCATTAGAGTATTAGAGTTTGACTATTCATAAGTGCCTGTGAAGGCCTATTTGAATGAATAAATTATTTCATTTCATTTCATTTAACCTGACTCCCGCATTTCGTGATGTATCTGTACCGTTATCCAAACACCTAGACCTTTTGGGTCTCAATTTATCCTCTGACCTTAATTTCGGACGGTCCATCGAGGCCAAGGCCAAGACTGTTGCCAAAAAACTTGGAATCCTGAACAATGTGAGACGGTACTTCACAAAGGAACAGCTTCTAAATTTATACAAAGCTCAAGTTCGACCTTGCATGGAGTACTGTTCCCATCTGTGGGATGGCTCAGCCAAATATCAACTGGCAACTTTGGACTCGTTAGATAGGCGCGCTCGAAGGATAATTGACGATAGCGACCTAACGAGCAAGAAACTGCAAAACCTGGATCATCGGCGTCAGGTTGCAAGTTTGACGGTATTTTACAGATTGTTCCACGGAGAATGCGATAAAGAACTCCATAATCTTGTCCCTCCATCCCCTTTCTTCTATCGGACCACTAGGCGTCGGGGGGGGTCTCCATCGCTTCGTCGTCGACATTCCATCTTGCCGTACCAAGCGTTTCGCTTCCTCTTACCTTATACGCACGGCCAAGTTGTGGAATGCTCTCCCGGACAACGTGTTTCCAGACACTTATAACATGGGTTTATTCAAGGCCAGAGTGAACAGGCATCTTATGGGTACGCGCGGTCCACCCTAGACTACATCTTCACTTACCATCAGGCGGGATTGCGGTCAAGGGCAAACCTATATAATATAAAAAAAAACAAAATGTAGGTATAATTACTAAAATGCGTGCAGTACAAGTGATGATATTTAATGATGATACTATATTATTTACCATCTTTCGGGGCTGATAGCTCTTGATGATAACATAACTACTGAGAATATCATGCAATCAGCAAATTATAGCAGTCTTGAAGACTCATTAACTTTACTAATGGTCAAAAGTCTCAATTTGGTTCATTTTGCAGCCGTTCCCGATCCAAGTCTCGGCCGAAGAGCAAGAGTCCAGTCGCCAAGTCTCGTTCCCGCTCGCGTTCTAAGTGAGTATTGTTTGTTGATATTTATTTGGAACTGTATGTGATTTATCGGTGTAAAACGTGATTATAAGTAGCCTATAACACTGATAATGTAGCTTCGTATTAGTAAAAAAAAAAAACAGAATCGAATCAGTTGTTCCTGAGATTACCTCGTACATAAAAACTACCACTTTATTATAATGAAATAAATCAATAAATATAAAAAACAAAGTCGAGTCTGTTCGAACTAATTAATAGTAATTAAAGTTAATAACTCGAGAACGGCTGGACCGATTTTCATGATTTTTGATTTGTTGGATTTTTCTCTGCCCTGAATAGCCGAATAACTAAAAAAAAGGGTAGTGTAAGCTAAAATCACGCGAACGAAGTCGCGCCGGGCCAGCTTGTATTAGTATATTACTAATATACCTATCCTATACTATTTGTCTTATTACATGAGATGGTTCAATACAAGTCTACTAAACCCCAGGTTAAGGTATTCTCGTCTCTTTTAGAAAGTGACAGAAATATTTAAAACCTGGGTTTTACTACACTTGCCTTAATCAGCTCATATAATAAGTGGCTCTAGGTTTTCTGTGCTTACCATCTTCCCTTGCTTGGCTTTAGTACAAGCTTCTAGTTCAAGTCATGATATTTAATGATGATACTATATTATTTACCATCTTTCGGGGCTGATAGCTCTTGATGATAACTTAACTACTGAGAATATCACGACTTGTTCGAATAATGACAGATACTTAGACGTCGTCATAAAAAATCTTATCCTGTCACTGTCCTAAGTTCAATGGATGAACCTTTTTGTAAAGCCAAAAGGTTGCCTGAAGTTGCAATGTCGGCAAATAAATTATTTGAGTATATTGTTGTCACTACTAAGTAGACCGCCAACCACTTTAGTATTTTAATTAAAGGTCAGTAATCTTGAGTATTGCACAAAATTGTTTCCTTTTAGTTGAATGTAAGATTGCATTAAATATTACATTATATTCAATATATTTCTTGTACCAGAAGTGAAATCAAAATGTACTATAATACCGATAAGTCACATAGCAGGGCATTTTAGTTTTCAATGAAACACATTCAAGGTTGACACTTGGCCTTAAAAACCAATTGTTAAAACGAATAAAATCATTTAAAAATTGATTCAATCTTTAAAGTGTTTCATGCTTTCTGAAGCAAATTTTCTAGTCCACAAAGTGGATAAAAATACTTTTATAACGAACTACCGCACTACACAATAATGAACATACACGATTCCAAAAAGACTTAAAAGTTTGCTAGTATGAGCTTGTACCTTTATCTTCATGAAATTATTTATCTCAAATTGAGAAATGCTTGCAAGTAAATATTTTCTTGCTAAATGCTACAGCAAACTATTGAAATATACTCTCAAGTACATATATGCATGATTATGTATAAAATTAACCTAGTGTTCATTTGGCTAGGTGTGTTATAACTTGCGCTGAGCAAAATTTAAAAATGTAAGTACTTAGCCATAGTACATAATTATACTTTGTAATGGTAGTTAAGTTGCTAGTTTTACATCTAGATGAAGCAATCTCAAACATGTTTTGTTTTTGCTTTATTTGTTTTAACTACAAAAAAGGGAGTAGATTTAGATCTGTCAGTATTTGAGTATTTAATGTCGTAGCTGTGCAAGTCCAGGCAGATTTGATGTCTATTTCCTTCCCATGAGTATATAGCAAAGGATGTAAACTAAAACCGACATATTACTACCATTCCCTGGGATCCGTTACCTCCGAGTAGAGATCGCAGCCGCTCCAAGTCCAAGTCCAAGTCCCGCTCACAGTCGCCCGCGCGTAGATCGGAACGGCGCTCCGCTTCGCGCAAGTCCGCCGATAGAAACGGCAACCGTTCTGCGTCCCGCTCTAAGTCCCGATCGCCTAAAGCTGCATCCAAGTAAGTGTAATGTGTGCCGTCAATCCTGTTGCAACACTAAACGTCTGACGATTGTGCCGTTTGTGAGATAATCTTTGACTCATTGCAGTAATTTTGTATGAAGACATTTTCTATTTCACTGTAAAGTTTCTTTACTGTTTCCAGCAAAATCGGATTAATAATTATTTAGAGATAACCTCACATAATAAGCATTATTGTCAGACACATGAAATTAATACCCATTGGCCATTCATTTATTAACAAAATTCAATTTTATCAATATTGATCGCACAATATAATGAACTATTAATAACTCGATCCATGTTTTCCTGCATCACGAAGAGATACGGCCATTGCAAGGTGAGCAAATATTAGTTCAATGTAGCTTTATGCATCTCTCACTATATATAATCTTATCAAAAGTTAACCTCATTCTGTAGCCTCTTGTTTCATAAGAACTTAACAGTGTGTGTGTGTGTTTTTCTAACTACTTGAATACTAGGTGTTGTAAAAATCAATTTAAAATTAAATACAATATCCTTCTAGAATCAAAATAGTTTGACCGACAGTTTTATAGTATAAACGTAACATTAGACATAATAAAACATTTTTGCCCCAAACAGGGAGAGATCCCGCTCTCGCAGCAAGGAAGCGTCTCCGAAGCGCGAGGAGGAACGTCGCGCGGCGACCAAGTCCCGCTCCCGATCCCGGTCCCGTTCCCGGTCGGGATCCCGGGGGCGGTCGGTGTCCCGGTCGCGGTCCGGGTCCCGCTCGCGGTCCCGCTCGCCGCGACAGAACGGCGACGGGAAGGACCGCACTAGTACCGACCGCTCCCCGCGCAGTGGGGACTAAACACATAGTTGTAAGATGTCTCATAGGTTTAATTTACTATAGTTTGGATCCGCTCGTGACTTCTTTCTTGATGTACATTTCCTTTGAAGGATAATAATTTTATTGCGGTAGATTACGTACGATTGTCAAGTTTTATTTAACTTACCAGATGATTGTTTTGGAGTATATTTTACGTTATCACCCACTTTTTAATGGATCCGTAATGTTTGGTCGGAATCCGTTAATCTGACTATTGTTTCTTGTCTTCTCAATGTATTTTATTTTACTAACAGTTTGAAGTCACGATTCTAATATAAGATTTTAATAAAGCGCACCGTGTTTGCGTTTAATTTTCATCATTGTTCACGTATCGCAATGTCCTTTAGAATTATAACCGTGTGGATTATGGGCTATTGGATCATAATAATAGATTTAATGTGAATTTAAGTAGAACTTACTCTACTTAGGACTATTTCATCAATTTAGTTGTTCTTTGCTATTTTTTATACAGTCGATAATTCATTTCCAGAAGAGAATTTTCTCTTTATATAGACGGCCCTCATCATAAAAATAATTTAGTTATTTATGAACTTAAGGAAAATCATTTCCAAAATTCAGACATAGTGATACAAAGATCGACGATTTCATATGAGAATATACTGATTGTACCACTGAACAATATAAGTTTAATATAAATGCATTACTATGCCTATTTTTGGTATTTGGTAATTTCTTTGGGACAGCCCTACTCGATAGGCAAATTTTAATGTGGTATTTTGTAAATAGTGAATTTGTTACTAATTAATAACCAAATAATAAATAAGTTATAGCTATTTATTGTTTTATTTAATAAATCCTCTATACTCATGGGTCTCGAACCCTGGGCGTTGGCGTATCTAGGATTTTTTTAAGGGGGTGGGGCGAACACCTTCCCTACGCCGCTCCCATACGCCGTCATATATGTTCGAGTGGCTGCCTAGTGCGCGGGGAGGCTTAAATACGACGGATGCAATGTACGCAAAAGTTATTGCAATTTGAGGTGTCGATTTTTGGATTGTAGAACCCAGCCAAAAGCAGTTCCGTCTCTACCATAACGGCATACGGGGTCCGGTTTTTCGGCCCCCCACTGACGGGTTACATATTCGTTTACACAATGTTAATTTTCTATTTTAGGTAGAAAATAAGAAATACGTAGAGCATTCTTAAATAAAAAGGCTAATTATTTTCGCGGCGACTAACAAATTAACTACTGGTTACAAAAAAAATAACTTGGCAGCGATTAAATATTTTGGCAACTATTAAATTAGATGGCCTCCAAATTGCAAGGTATCATAAAAACTAAATAGTGGCGGCTTCTTTAAGGTAGCAAATATATTAAACAGGCACATAGAAATAATAGGTAGGGTACTATAAATAATGACTTGGCGACTAATATTGACAGTGGGATAACAAACATGGTATTATTGGCAACTATAGGCTTCCATATAAAATACACTTTCGTGCTGCGATTTGCTGGCAGCTGTAAAAATTTAAACGGGTACTGTAATTACGAATTAGGGTTTCAGTATTTTTTTTGTGGAGTCATAATTAGTATCTGGATGACTGAGTTGAACCTGGTTTTTTGTTAATCGTGTTTTTTGGACAGTGGAACAGTGAACTTTGATCTTGTATGGGTTTCAGGGTCTGATGATGGAGTAGGAGGGTTGGCACTGGAACTCCATAGCGGCGCAGTGTATCCTACCCGTGTTTGAGGTTGTTGAAATTGTCATGAGATGAACTTTGACCATATATAGTTTTCAGGGTCTGATGATGGAGTAGGATGGTAAGCACTGGAACTCCATAGTGGATCATTGTATCCTGGCCGTGTTTGGGGTTGTTAGAATTGTCGTGAAATGAACTTTGATCATGTATGATTTTCATGATCTGATGATGGAGTAGAAGGGTAGGCACTGGAACTCCATAGTGGAGCAACGTATCCTACCCGTGTTCGAGGTTGTTGGAATTGTCATGAGATGAACTATATGATATGATGATGATGAGATAAAATGAAAATGAAAATGGAGTTTCAGTGATTAACCTCCTACTCCATCATCAGACCCTGAAAACTTTATGTGGTCAAAGTTCATCTTTCTACAATTCTAACAAGCCTAAACACGGGTGGGATACATTGCGTCGCTATGGAGTTCCAGTGCCGGACCCTCCTACTCCATCATCAGACCCTGAAAACCATACATGAACAAAGTTCATCTAACGACAAATCGAACAACCCCAAACACGGCTAGGATACGATGCTCCACTATGGAGTTCCAGTGCTCATCCTCCTACTCCATCATCAGACCCTGAAAACCATACATGATCAAAGTTCATCTCACGACAAATCCAACTACCTCAAACACGAGTAGGATACATTGCGCCACTATTGAGTTCCAGTGCCAACCCTCCTTATCTCTCAAGTAAATATTTTCTTCTCATCTCAGTTTACTTTATATACAAACTCATTTTATAATTTAAGAAAGCCTATTTTCTATTTTTTATCCGCCGTCAAGTCTTCGCCTAACAATAAATTCAGTTACCAAAACAAAAAAATCAATGCCAGTGTAAATTAAAAGAAAGCTTATTTAGCTGCTACTTTCTACTTAAAATGATCCTTCACTTTAGCTGCCAACCTATTATTTTTAGTACCTCCTTTCATTTTTTATAAATCCCAAAATCAGATTAATTTGTCGCCGCGTTAAATACATGCCAAATAGAAATAATGTTAATTGGTCAACAGTAGTTTTTAATTTTACCCATAGTAACAATTTAAAATCGGATATTATTCATTTTTGTACTTTCCAACGGGCCCCAAATTTTTTTCTGCCAAAGGCATAGCTTAACATGGCCCTGTACAGAAGTGAGAGATAGGTGTCCAGATGAGCCACACAGCAATGACCACTTTACCTAACTAAAGGTGCATCCACACCGCAGTAAACTTTTGTGCAGCAACACTGTTGCACAGTGTTGGTACACTGTTTCTTCACGTTACACAATCGAATACCGTGACGAAGGTCCCGGGGTCGAATCCTACCATGAGCTTGAGCTTTCGGTGAAGGAAAACATCGTGAGAAAACCTTAGCACAAGTTTCAAGTTGAAAATTATCGCCAAGCACGATCGGTGTGTTCCGACAGCGCACTTGAGAGTCGGCTACTTTCTAGACTTCGTGTGCTTACCACGTTCGGCTAAATCATTACTTATCATGGTGAGAGACAAACGTCTATAAATAATTAAAAAAATCTGCTCTTATAAAGTTATATTTAAATGTCTATTTTGTTACAGGCCAGTAATGCCTACTAAGCAAAATTAAAACAAACCAAGTATCAAAATTGTGGTTTTGTAGCTCAACTTTGCCATGAATTTAGTATTAGGCGCAATCTCTTAAAAACTGTAACTTATGAGTCGTGTTAGTACTATATCTGTGGTACGGTGGTACTATCTTCTGATATCTTATCACTGCGATTTCTTATTTATGTTATTTTATAAATGTAACAATTAATGTGATATTGTGAAATAAAAAAATGAAAAAAAAAAAAACTATTGTACACCCATATCCACCCCCTGATAGAAGAGCGAGCGAAGCGCTCGTGGTGTAGCATGATAAGCCGTTCTTAATCGATGGGCAAGTTAATCTACCACCGTCGTGGTCGGTACCTGGATGGGTGACCACCTACTGGTATTTAAATCGAGCGTTTCCGTGTTTCGGAAGGCGCGTAAAGCCGTTGGTTATCACATAATTGTGATAGTTGATAAGCTAGTTGGCGGCTTGAAAACTCCAACAGTAGGTTGACCACTAGACTACCTCCTTCGATCCGCAGTGGGCACGCGTGGTGGAGTATTTGCCCATTCCATTTTCACCCGGATTTGTGAAAGGAGGCCTGTGGTCAGCAGTGGGACATTATAAGCTGATGATGATAATCCACCCCCTGCCCACAGCCTGTGGTGTATGCAGGACTGCAGGTAGACTGCAGAGCAATTTAAACGAGGACTTTGTGGAAACGTTTCTTCTTTTCTTTTATTATTTAATTCGGTGGTTAAATAAAAGTAAAATACATTACGTAATCTTTTGTAAACAATTGTTTATTAACATTTTATTTCTCGTTGCATCGCTGCACATAATTATACACATTCGTCACAAACACTCGCTGGCAAATTTATCACCGCTATAGTAAATACAATATGACTTTTATTCTGTTAGAATTTATCTATGGAATTATTGGTTACAGTTCCCATCTTCAGAAAATTGCTTTCATTTTTCTTTTGAAATACTATGTGAATATACCAAAAGTTATATTGAGACAGACAGAGAGTTAATTGTACTTTGTCACAATTAACTGAAATAAAGGAAAATATAGATAATAAATCACTCGGTTCACATGCAAAATACTATAAGAAAATAGTGAAATTAAAAAATAAGATTTATAGAAATAAAGCTACTTAGCTAAGAAATGGAATGATTTGAAATATTATCTTTCAGTATACTCACACATACAAGCACAAATACATACATGATTTTTCATAAAAATGTGTCCAAAATACAAATCAAGAAGTCAATTTAGCTTCAGTCAATTGTAAACATAAGTTCAAAAAATAATTAAACAATGATTTGTTTATAAAAATTAAGGAAATTCACAATAATATCATAATACAGTTGAAATAAATTAATTATTAAAATACTGTCATTTTATTTGTCGGAATGGAAATCATAATTTAGGCATTACATTAAAAGAAAACTCTCAAAAAGAAAAATGAAAGTTGACACTCCGCTGTGATCAATGTTAAGTACAAACATTACGGTAGGTACTATATGGTACAATATGATCGTTTGGATATTGAAGTATTATATTTTCACATAATTTTAACTTACATTTTGTCATCTTACAAAATTAAATTAAGAACATTATTATTGATCATCAGTCTATTCATAGTTTGATATAAATTTTACAATTTTGTCGATTTTAACCTTTTCTTTAATCTACGTTCGAGTACAAAAGGCAACATAAGAAGTACCTATCACTTACCAAATAATATCTACACGAGTTTCATAAAAAAAGGTAAATTTAACATAAATTATTTAATACAAACGATCCGGTGCCGACACGACGCGCGTTCGATCGAGGAACACGCGGCGGGTCGGGTTCCGGATCAATTATAAAACACTTCTTTCTCGAACTGTACCTATTAAAATAAATAAGTTAAAACAACCTGAAATATCTCGTCCTATGTTGCCTAATGACGCACATTATATTGTCACAGTACTCTTAGAAAAGTAATGGAGAATATTCTTACGATACTAAAACTTAATAGTTTTTATACACAATGACTTAGGTTTCGACAATTTGTTTCTTATAAGTACTGAAGTTATTTTTAAACCTATGGACTAATTACGTGCGTGATGTTTACATGTGTGTGGTGCGAGAGCGATTTTTACCGCCTGCATGTCTCGCGACATAGAGACAGTTCAAATGGCGCTCGTTGTCTCAGGAACGTTAAAGTATTGTGCTAACCGATCTAAATCCCAAGTACGGAAGCTGAGAAAGAAAAAAATCTATGTCGATTTTCAAGAAAACCTGAACAAGATTTTTTTACTACGGAAACATTCACTATAATAATCATAGGAACAAATGACAACAATTAGTCAATCACAAAAAATAATCAATGTAAAAACTGATGGACGCATCATTCGCGTTATACTTTTTTATATAAATTAGTCTAAAATCTTATTTTACGCACGGTTTGGCTTCTATACTGGTGCGAGTTTAGAGGGATAGCGTTAGTGGTGTGAAGATTCATGGGAACGATACTGGTGCCCGTGAGAGGAGCCACACACACAAACACAGTTGAGTGAGTGGAGCACTGGCACTAGTATCGTCCGCAGTTGGCGCATCGGCCGCGCAGTGGACCGACACCGCGCGGGCGCGCGTCGCGTCGCACCGTTACCTACAGAGATCGCAGACAGTGGCACTGGGCCACCCGGCCCCTCGGCGAGCGCGGTCTCGCCCACACTCGGCCGCGTCGTGTCGCATCGTGTCGTGTGTCGTGTCGCGTCCGTCTCGCGCCGTCTCACGCCGACCCGGGCGACGCTCGCCGATCAGGGGCGGAAAAACGCGATCCGTCCCGCCTTTATCTATTTACATTTGGGGGCGTACGAATCGCACTCTCAAATAAATACATCCGAATGCTTAAAACTAGCCGTCTATACAGGGGGTCACTTTACACATTACGCTATATTTACACGCGGCGCACAGCCTGGTTTCGCACGAGCGTCCGTTGTGAATAAATAAGTTATTTTTAATGTCCATTGCCGCTTTTGTGCACTACACTTGCGTGGCGAACGTCGGCGGCAGGCAGTGGTCGTCTAACACGTACACCCCTCCGCCCTCTAGCGCTCGCTTCACTAGCGACGTATCGCTGTGGACAAAAAAGAAAATAGGTTAGGCACGTGTACCAAAGAACAATAAGGGTTATAGGAAAGGTCATAGGGTCATACCTAACAAAAAAGAATAATATGAACAATCAATTCAAGAATGAATAACAAATTGAATACTGACCTATTAGCGCAATACGCGGAGTCCGCGGAGAGCCGCGACAGCCGCGGGTCGAGCGCGGCGAGTAGCCTCGCGCTCTCTGTGTTGAGCGTCTTCCGCTTGCACTCCTCGGCGGCGGCGTTGTGCGCGTTCTGGCACTCGGGCACGGGCCCCTCGCACTTGCCCCACGTGTTGCGGATCACGTGCCCGCCGCCGCCGCCGCCGCCGCCGCCCGCGTTGGCGGCGTTCTGCGCGCGCGCCTCCGCGTCCGCCGCGTGCTGCGCGCGCTTCCGCCGCCGCCTGATGCAAGCGATGGCGACCGCCGCGGCCAGCGCGACCAGCGGCACTATAGCCGCCAGCGCGGCTATCCACGCCACGTGCTTCCCCGACAGGCTCTCGTCGTCGGGCGTGTCGTCCCCCACCCTCCTCAGGTTGCCCGCCGGTTTTGACGCCAGGTCGGCCAGTGAGATCGTGCACGACCTCCCGCTCCAGCCGGGCGGACAGTTGCAGAGGTACCCGTCGACTCGATCTCGGCAGCTGCCGCCGTTCCGGCACGGCGCGGAGGCGCACTCGTCGATGTCGATGCTGCAGTCTTTGCCGGCGAATCCGGGTTGGCATCGGCACTCGTAGTCGTTATCGAGGATCAGACATTCGCCGCCGTTCGCGCACGGTTTCGCGAGACACAAGTCCACTCTAGTCTCACATCTCGGGCCGAGGAATCCTGGCGCGCACTGGCATCGCTGTCCGTTCACTAGGTCGACACAGGTGCCTCCGTGTTCGCACACTATTCCGGCGCAGTCGTCGATATCGATCTCGCATCGGTTGCCCCTGAATCCGACCTTGCAAGTGCATTTGAATCCGTCCCCGGCGCGTGTGCAAGTGGCTCCATTTCGGCAAGGGTTGGCGGCGCAGGGATCTGCTTCTAAGGCGCAGTCGGTTCCGGCGTATCCGACGGGGCACACACAGATGTAGCCGGTCGGTCGGGGCTCGCAGATTCCTCCGTTGCGGCAGGGTTGGTCGAAGCAGGTGAGTCGTCGGGTTTCACACCGGGCGCCTTCGTAGCCTTGTGGACAGGCGCAGGACAGTTCACCTCCCTCGTCCGGGACGCACGCTCCACCGTTCAGACAGGGTCGGACTGCGCAGGAATGGAGAGACTTCTCGCAATTGGGGCCCGTGTACTCGGTGGGGCAGACGCAGGTGTAGCTGCCCTGGCCGGTGTTATGGCACGTGCCTCCATTCCTGCACGGGCGGTGGTTGGTGCAGTAGTTGAGGTCTTGGTTGCAGAACAGCCCTCCCCACCCCTCCTCGCATATGCAGTCCCAGGGCCTGGAGCAGGTCCCGTGGATGCAGCCCGGATGTCGCTCGCACTGGTCGCAGAGCGCGCCCACCCAGCCCGAATGACAACTGAAATTAAAGAAAACATTCGTTAGTAAAGAATGGGACGTGATAACAAGCGACTAAAAAAGTATGTCTTTCTCTCTGTACGGAACAATGAGGAGGATGAATGATTTAGAGACGGAGGGAATAACGTTAAGCGTTTAGCACAAACGTGTGAAGTGGGTACTCACATGCATTCGTCGGGCTTGAGGCAGTGGCCGTGCTCCACGTCGCAGCCGGGCATACATCTCGCTGCAACAAAAAGAAAACATTCGTTAGCGTATCACGAAGACAAAGGGCACGGTGAGCTAGCTAATGGATTTCTTTAATTATGTACCGAGGGGCAGGCGGCGATTAATCTCTCGACTGAAAATCGATGCTCCACGCAGTTCCTCGCATTAAGCTCGGAATCCGAGTGCAGTTTCGCTGCAAAGGACACGGCGAGTGCAACAAAGAGAGAGGTTCGTTAGCGTCCCGAGCCGGGGGCGAGGTCGCGCGCACAAACAATTTATCTTCACTCACACAGCCTCGCAACTACAACGAGATCCTCTTTAACTTTATAACCTGCATTCAATAACATTTTTATTACGAAACATACGCGCATAATCCCGTGTAAGCGCGTTTCCTAGTTATAAATCGGAATCGACAGGATCTCCCAGCCATTTTGAAATAGAAGTATATTTATAAAGGCTTATAAAGATGAATATTGAACTCTGGCTTGATGTACTACCGGCGTAATATGTGCGCATCGTTAACTATGTGATTTACGTTCTACGCGGCGAACCTTACCCTGTTTTAACCTTACGGAGTTGGCATACAATTTTGATCGGTATGAAAGGAACGCAGTTCATTGCTGTACAAAAATGTAAGAAAGTTTACATAACAACAAACGCGAGTGGTAATGTATGGTGATCGTTGAAAAAAAATAGTGTTTTGAAATAAGAAGTGCGGCGCGGAGTCGTATCGGTTGGGTGCGCATGGGCAAGTTATCGGAGCGAATACAAAGAGGGGCAGATAGCGCGGGGAGCCTAACCGTCACTCGACCGTTACTATTCCCCTAACTCGCTAGAAAAATACTAGACGCCATCTTGATCATAACTTGCACTCCCTGACCAAATGCAAATGGGAATGGACCCGTAGCAGTTCTAAATTGGACGAGGAAGCAACAACGAAGCTTCGGCAAATCGCGAGTTTGGCAGGTATTTCCGAAGCTTAGAGCCGGTCGGGATCTAAATAAAACAGATTAGCCCGTGCCTCGCTCCCTAGGTTTAAGCTCGGCCGAGCGCACAAAGCCCCCCGAACTTGCTCAGAGAGCTGCAAATCGGCTTAAGTCGCACTCTACCCAATTGGCGAACTCACTCCGCCAGCCGAGCTATTATCGCTCTTTTTTATCGTAGAGGAAATTGAATAAAACATAATCCGCTTTCACGAACGCAACACTTTCCGAATAAAATATAAATGGACGTTTAAAACAATCGCTTCACATGACCTTTCCTCGAGTATTACAATGGATTAATAATAAAAGTTTATGGGATACATTAAAGACTAGAGGAAAAAGTGAAACTGGCGCCACCGTCCGCGTCGGGCCGACGGAGCTGGATCAAAGAGGTTCGAGTGTGCGGTGTTATTGCTCATTGCTCTCCACTTCAGTGCACTCCCACTTGAGGTTATCTTGACCCTCGAGCGGAGGTAAAACGGTAGTAAAAATTACACTCCAAAACCAATTTGGGGCGTAAGTGCAGCCGCAGGGAGGATGTTTCTACCGCGCGCTCCAACAGGCCTATTAATTATTATCAATGAACACGAACAGTATCGATTTCTAATGAAAGAGTAGCGTGTGCCGCACTGCGACCAAGGTCCCACCACCATTTCAGAGTTGTAGCTCCGGTCGAGGACGCGCCAGGTAGGACGCGACAAAAAGCCAACCTTCCCGGAGGATTGTTCCCACACGTGTTAGCAAATATTTAACCGTTCCCCACATCTGCTTCTATCCAAAACGGAAATTAGGTGCGCGTGGGATTCGCGATTCAATATGAGAAGGTAATATTCGTGAGAACTATACACGACTATACTCTCGTTAATAATTAGGCGAAATTAAGCGGCCGTAAAGGGCTCCTCTCGCGATGTTTACCCTATCATTAGGAAGGAGAGTCGGTTGGATAATGCGATCGGGACATGCAAATAAGTTTTCGGGATTGTTAAG
Organism: Achlya flavicornis; assembly: GCA_947623365.1. NCBI lineage: Eukaryota > Metazoa > Arthropoda > Insecta > Lepidoptera > Drepanidae > Achlya > Achlya flavicornis. Next base: position 8,559,924 of record OX392488.1, read on the forward strand.
CTTTCCCAGAAGGCGAGATACCGTTTCGGCAGATGCGAGCCGGGTTTCGTGACACGGTCAAGTACGGGGTTTATTTCGATTGGTGTTCAGTTCTCGTTTAAAGGTGTTTTTGACCCGGTTCGAGGCATCTGTATGGCGAGCCGCGGAGCAGTGTGTGCGTGCGCGAACGAACAGTGTTGTTTTCATTACATTATGGCCGCTTCTCTCGCTTTTACATTTTCGTAATCGTCGATACATACTCCACTGATAGGGTTGGCGAGACATTTATTGCTGTACGTTTATGTAACGTACGGTCGTTTACATTCGCCATGTCGATTCTTTCACACGTTCGACATTAGCCAATTGATATTATTATCCATCTTTTCTTACGCGTAGTTGGGATAGTTTGGATTTCCGAAGCGCTCGATCTCATTCATTTACTTTTTCCAGAAAATTGAAATTTCGTGGCTATCCTGACGCGTGGAAGCAGAGTGGAGAGGCTCGCGGGCGGGCCGCAGCCCTGGCGTGGGAGCGAGAGGGCGCTCTACGAGGCGCGCGATGCTGTGTCTCTGTCTGGCGCGTTTTTTGCGGCGCCGGAGTGTGGGAACGCGGCGGCAGGTGGGGCTGCCGAGATTGCGACGCGACATCCGCCCGGCCACAATGCATCTCGCCGAGACTGAGACGCACAGCTTTGTTTAACAATACAAGACGCGATGTGCCTAACATACGTCACAAACTTGTAATGACGTATGAAACGTTTAGATATTGTTTTTCATTAGAAATCTATTGAAATGCGCGATCGTATCGATAGCGGCGGTAAAAACATTGTGTGGACATAAAGCGTCGCTAATGATGCGCCCGCGTCCGCTGTATTTGTTTACAAATGCAGCATTCACGTTGAAAGCAAACATGGACCACACGAGCGTACGGTCACACGCTACTAATACACTGTGACAGACCGACACACTGACGAAAGACATAATAGTTTAATTACAGTGAAAAAGTTACCACCGCTCAAATATAAGTATCTAACCGCTGACCTTAATGAATAAAGACAATTAAATTGAATTAAGAATTTAAAATATATGAAATCCAGAAATATCCATTGTTTAATAAATAAAAAGCAATGCGTTCGTAAAGATAATTAAATTTAATGCCATAGAAATAGTATTCAACAGTTAAAAATCTTAAAAAAAATGGTATGATTTAATTCAGTTATAAAAATAACCCATATAATTATTGTGAAACTTCCACACATTTTATGGCTGTAAGAATCACTACAAAAAATGTACGGTTTTAAAATTATTAGTCGTTTAGTTGGAGGTCGGACGACGACACAGGAAGTCCGAATAACCTTATAAATTGTTAGTAAAAATTAATTGTAATACAGCACTAATTAAATACGATTTACGACTTATTTTCTGTGAGATAATTAAAAGTTATTTACTATTCGCATAGTTATTTCGAATTACTGGCCGTATGTACCTTCTTTGGCTCTAAAAAAGTAATGATGATTGAAATAAAAAAAAACTATCGAGAATAAATCATTATTGTTTATGTTTAGGCGTTTACACATATAGAGCTATTATTCCATGTTTTATGTTAAACAACGATTTTAAAATGTACTAAACATAATTTTGCCGAGTTTATTGTAAAAATATAAAACTTGTGTGGCAGGGTGTGTCGTAGAATTCGAATTACATCATTACGAGAGTCTCTATGCAAAACGGAACGGTTATTACGTTTATGAAAGGATGTTGGTATAAAAAAATTGTCGTGAACACTTTAATGAGGATGAGTGAATTGTGCGTTCCATATTTAAAACGATAATTATTGGGTATTTGGGACATGACGTGTCGGTTGTGAGTGGTTTTTTTATTTGACATTTGTAGAGGTCCGGATACCGTGATGGTGACATTTTCAGCGTGATGCAATAAGATGAGTATCATAAATTGTGAATGGCTTGTATGACATAAGGATGAAGTCTTGAGTCACCAAAACAGTGCCTAATATTTGCGATACTATTAGCAGAATAACAAAGCGTACATTTAATTTAAACCTAAACCTGTGTGAGAACATCCTAAAGGTACTTACGTTTCGAGCAATAGTCCCCGGTCCACCCTGGCCTGCAAACGATCTCCCCAGCTGTCGAACAGGTGTAATGGCCGAAGGAGTCATCCCTCGGCCTGCACAGCACTTCGCACCCTGACCCGTAGTAATGCGCGGCACAGGTCACCCGGTATGATAACCTGAGGTGCGCCCCTCCTGGACCACCCCACCTCTGGTCTTCTTCCACCCATGGACCCCCGACATCTGCTATGCTTTGTTTCGTCATCCGCGCGATTAAGGTATCTGGAATAAAATTAATGCAATGTTAAAAAAAGTCAATCGCTAACAATAAAGTCATTTGGATGTATAATTTAAATTTGGAACGTTTTTGCTTAGACCAATAAAACGACGGCGTAAATAGATTAGGCGTGGAGTCTCAAGAATAGTGTCGCTCAGATATCAAGCACAAAAACTACAGGAAAAAGTTTGACGTTTTTATTACACTTTGGATTAAGTTGATACTTAGCTACTTAGGAGTTCTTATAACTCGCAAAGATTAGGTATAATGTAGTAAGAAATCTGTTGAAAGAACACGTCGTATTTAAATTTCCCGACACGGCAGCCCGATTTGGTAGATAAAGCTCAGTAAAATCTCTGAAGGGAATCGGGTTGCATAATGTTTTTTAATTAAATTAAACGTTTAAAAGAAGTAAATATTTGTTTATCACCGTGGGAAAGCGTCACAGAAGTAAATTGACCTGTTAATATCGACCGTTTGACGCCCGCATTCGACCGTGAGATTCATTGTTCCCAACCCGTGATTCAATGTTTTGATTCGTCTGAGGCGCCCGTTGTGTGATTGATTAACTAATAGTTTTAACTATATTTCTTTATGTAACCCTTTTATTGTAGAAATGTTAGAAAAAAAGTGGCTAGATCGCAAATGGAGGCGACGGGATGGCGTTACATAAGTGTCCCATAAAAAGACGTCTATGAAAACTATCCGCTTTGATTCACAAAAAATTGCTACTTCATTCATCTCAGCTATGTTATACTTGCTGCCATTTCCGTGTAGGGCTGGCCAACATTTCAAAAACATAAAAAGTTTCTCTCATAAAAATAATCAATCATTCTTTACTCGTTTTTCAGTTCAAAAACAAATTAAATCGATAAGATGAATTAAATTAACAGATTGTGGCAATGGATGGAACATAAAGAAATTATGACACAGCATATTTTTTCCACCTTTTTTTATTTACGGTCATTATGTTTGTCGTCATGTTGGCAGCCCTAACGCGCTAAGAAATCTCAGCGTCGACCAGTTCCTACCTTTATTTATTTCTCGTCGTGTATGCCTACTTTTTACTCTTGTTGCCTCGATGGGTACATTCCTATGCCGGTAATCCCGACAGCAGATAAAATTAAACCAGACGCGAAACAAAATTAAAAGGTATATAAAAACGTTCGATCCCGACTAATTTGGTGGCGTATGGTATTCGATTGTTCCTTTTTGTTTAGTGGTGTCAGTGTGGGATGCTCGATAATGAGACTCAGATGCTCTTATCTATCATCAGTGATGGCGTTCCAAGTTTCAACTACTGACAATTTATCGTCCAACCTTTTATTAGACGACTATTAGTAGATAAGTTATAATTTATTGGTTCGGTTTATCTAGATAAATATGTAAATGAAAAAAAAGAGGCCAAAAGACAATGTTCCAAAACTGATGTTGACATTACATAGTTTGCAGAGAATACTTAGCACTTACGGACAAACTTTCTCGTATCTCGTCACTCGTCCACGAAAAGACAATGTGTGCCTAAATATCGTTACGAAGATAGCTTCGAGGATGCCGGAATAACGCATAGTGCACACGATTTACCGGTCCGGTGTAAGCTTACACAGATCGTATGTGTCCAATAAATCTATATGATAAAACACGCAAGAAACACCGCTCGTGTATTACGTACCTATATAATCTGGCCCGAGATATTGATTCGATCTTTTATTCGAATGATATATGGCGGAGAATCTTTGCATTCCTACAAATATTTTGTTTTAATTTCAATTGTTTTCTATTTATCAACGGATGCTTGCAACATATGATGTCGGCACAAAGGAATTGTTATATCCAAGGGTGCAGGTTCGGAGTGAATTAGAAAAATGATGTGTGGGAACGGAGAGCGGCCGCGCGCGTGCAATTTAGCTTGAATGTGCAAGCGAGAATTATGGCAACCGTGCACAGCACAGCTCAGGTGCAGGGTTGCCCACCGTGAAATATGACGCCAGGAAATTATACACGCGTTTTCGAAGCGCTTTATGATTGTATGTATGCAGTAGAATTAACATTTACTGGACAGATTGGGTGCTTGACTTTGATGAAAAGAAATTGAAAGCTATCTCGTTCGGCTTCAGTCCGCGTAGGTACATCTTAAATCATATATTGAGTCCAGCTATCAATAACGTGATCAAAGAATCAACGTGCAATCATCCTTGCTTTAATTAAAACCCTTTACAATCTCTAGAAAATTTACTTTTGTTTTTGTTATCTCAGTGTACCAGACTGGTCGAAACTCCTCGGCTATCCGTACCAAAAAACAATCCAAAAACAACCGCACAAATTACACACATCATCCCAATTGGACGCCGTAACGATATTAAATGAAGGTGGACCCTATACTATCGCGTCTATTAATGTTATTCCAATTCACAAATAAATAACACATTTAAAGAAGGACGAGGCATGGAGCCCGTACGTGCCTCGCCGCCGCCCCGTCCGTCCGTCCGCCGCTACGTCAGATAACATATAATTATGGATCCAGAGGTCACTACAAATAAAAAGAGAATAAATCCGTACGGCAAATGTCGATAAACAAAAACAAAAGAAAGCGAAATAACCGATAATTTGACTCAGCCGCGCTATCGGAGGCGGACGCGGACGATTTGAGATGTTCGCCAAAACGCGATATTGGGGAAACGCGGGGGATGCGATCACGCGACGCTTGCTTCCGCTGCGATGATCGATTGTTCGATCGATAAATAAGTCCACCGGATGCGGCAGAGGGGCCTCTCATTCATTATGTAGCTCGCTCATAGATTGACAACGTCTAGCGGGCGAGCGAGCGAACTGGATCGCGAGCGGTCTAATTAGCGAGCGGTGGGAGGTTTTCGAACGAAATCGAAACCACGGCGGTGACGCGCGGCGCGATGGTTCCGCGCGAAGGTTCGACGACCGTTTTCCGCACCTGAGGCCCGCATCGTTAAGCGATATGTCGATTTCCACTCGTCTCGATTCGGACACCTGCCCAGCCGGTCCGAGCCGCTGTGGGAAAACTTCATTTCATCAATGGCCCGCCCGACTATGCGTATGTACCTTTTGTTTATCAAACTGTTCACTTCTGACTGCTATCGAGTGGGTAGTGGGTACTACTTAGGTAGGTACTTCGATTCGACGAGTGCTTTTCTACGACCCATCTTGCGCTTGATAAATATACCCATCCACTCGAAATTTCATCTCTTAGAACTATGAAAGCCGCCAAATTCAACATTTCGCAATGGTATTCAAAAGATTTCGTTCATTCAGTGAGACAAGAAGGACGCGCGTTTTAAATTCCCCATTGTTTGTGAAAACGCGCATTTCCGTTCCGCGTGGAGAGTCCGATGAATGCGAAGGATTGCGCAATGTAGTCGTTACATTTCCAGACGGGTGATGTGGTGCGCTTAACCTTTGAGAAAGCCAATTAACATCGCGAGTAATCATAAAGAGAAGCGAGAGAGCTCTGGGAACCGCACACGAGGCGCACCGCTCCGCACCGGCTAGAGTAATGAATCGGCTAATAATGCACGGCCGGATAACGAGATAAGCAACCGTCACAACATAACTGTATCGATAATCGCATCTCGGTCGTGTAATGTCAGCCTACCGCTACTGCTCGCCTCGCCACCGAGCGGCGCGGCGGCGGTAGCCGGCCGGCCGGGGCCCGGGGCGACCGCACCGCGACAACACGCGCACCGGCACCGGCCCACACGAGTAATTGCCTCTACGAATCTCTTATCGATATATTTCACACGCTCGTTTTTTCTCCGTTTGGCCTATAAGGGCCTGTAAAGCTAAGTAGTGCAATAATCGTAAATGGTGGGGCCGACAACTCGGCTACGGTAAACAAAACCACAGGACGGGACACCGAGTGTGCCCACCTATTATCCACGAGCGAGCATGTGCTGAGCATCTGTCGACAGCGCTTCCTGAGAGCGGTACGACGCCTGTTACATCATAAATTGAGCCTTCCGGAGCGTCATCCGTGATTTTTTATAACGTTCAAGCCCTACGACGACGATGGACGAAGTGTAAACTTAAAAATTCCCTATCTTCCCTCGGAGGTGTATTTTTTAGCATCCAGTAAGTAAACAATACGCCAGACCCGTTAGTGCGGGCCAGGTGCGGCCCGGTCCACCGCCGCGGGCGCTACACAAAAGATTTCGGTGAAGGAAGGAGCGACATCAGAATTGCCAGCCAGCGCGCCATTGTTGTTTACTTATTTGTTTAGCACAAGAATCTCTTTATTCGTCTCCGCGTCTCCATGAGCCGGCAGTTCTCAATACAATCACGTGTTTATCTATGATATATTGGATTCTTTAGTCGTGTGTCTATTCCTTACGGTTTTCAATCGTCTTGTGCATACATTCTGGGGTCGATATAAACGATTAGTTTTGTGCAAGGGTTTCGTTCTGTGTCGATGCAGCTGCTCACTATTCGGTATTAGATAAAAAGCAGTATGTGATTTAATTAAGCATTAGTCCAGTGAGTTGATAGTGAGTGAACACAAACGGCGTGCACGTAACCTGTTATTATGGTTGATTAGATTTCTGTTGGTAACATTTCTCGGTAGTGAGACGGCGCCGCCCATCGCTCCCGAGCCGTATTAAAAATATACCCATCCTCTAAGCTATCCACTTCGGACGCTAATGATTTTCGGTAAACCGGCCCGTAGACACACCTCGCCGTATCTCTAAATCTCTAAGTAAATCACCGGTGGTTTTTTGTTATTCGGTCAGGAGTAGTAATTATGTCGGTCAGAGTGCAGCGGGATGAAAATCTAATTAAGAAACGGGCGGAGCTGGCCAGTTTTCGCGTTTGCCATAATTATAATTTCGAAAATGGAATGTGGCGCGTTCGCTATTTAGATTCGACGGGTGCTTCGTCGCTTCAAGTGCTTTGTTTTTCGTGTTCCGAGGAGTTTATGTATCGATGCACGCGGCGAATTATCATGATGATGTATTTACGAGCAGGGCGGTTACAATTCATTTGGAATCGTTCCTTCGGTCACGCCACGTCGCATGTACAGAATAAACTGTCGATTCTTTATTGGGCGCTTTTAGACTTCTCGTGATATCATAAAGCCGAGTTAGCCGAACTAACCGAATCGATTGTAACAAAATGATAACAATCTAAAATTATATTCGATTCGGGATCGGGCACATGGCATAGGTAAATTCGATTAAGATTGCGTGTTAATGCGGTCGGCTCATATTATAAAAATTACACAGTATCAATTTGCTTATATGTAATGAATGTCGATAGCGCGACGTCTAGGTGCCGGTCAACGGCCATAGGAATACATTAGAACATTTCTACTAAATTTTCGTCCTACAGAAGGCTGAGTTTATTAGAATAGCGCGCGCATTGCGAAGCTGATCACGCGCTCCCGCGTGCCTTGAACACCAATCGTCCACGCCATGGGAACATTTTTGTCTTCCACGATATGATAATATGAGCATTCAAATATACATACTGTCCGTTAAATGCACGATAAACACCCAGAATTACAGTGAAACCTGAATGTGAGTGAGTCGTGACCGACGTGATTTGAATTTTACAAGTTACGAAGATTTCATGACCCTCGTTATCATAATCGTATTAGAATGAGAACATAATAAACTCACCATCAGATCTCGACGTTTCGTTCGTATCGTGCCACGCTTCCACTATAAGCGAGAATGTGCCCTGAAAAAAGAAAATACACGTTACATACCAGTTTCACATAAACATGTAGATAGAACACTTAACAATAAGCAATCGTCGAATAAACTCTGTAGCAGCTACATTCTCCAAATAAAATTGTGTTACGGTTTGTTATGTGACATTATCGAAGCATAACCTCTTTCACGGAGTCTACTATCTAATATAATCAATGTACATCTAAACTTGAGACCTTTAAAGGCAGGCGCGGCGGTTGAGTATTTCAAATATTTCCTTTAGTTTTACAACGTTTTATGGAGGACGTGTGTAAATTAACAACATGATAGACAGGTGATCCCGTCAGCAGATGGCATGGAAATTGTTACAATATCATGCTAAGAATAAAACATACGAGACTCGCGGCGATCGACGTATCCATCCGATACGGGATCATTTTATACCATGCCTCATGAAAAAATAGGAACGCACGTAACTGATATGGAGCTATTGACATTTGTCAATGTTTACATAAGGAGGCGAAACGGCAGTCCAAAATCGATTAAGAATGATAACGACGAGGTGTCAACACCTTTAAGGCGCCTGCGACGAATTTTTATCAATAGATTTTATGAACGTATCCAGTTCCGCTCATGCAAAAATGTATTATACAAACGTGCAAGTATTGCTTTATGAAATTTCTCCCACCGTCGCGTCGCTCGACAACCGGTTGTTGTTGGCCATAAACACTGATCGACGTACCATCGACTACGCTGACGATACAAGCTTCATTCCCAACCTTTCGAAGTGAATAAGCATAGACAAACTCTATGCACATACCAAAGAATTCTTAAAAAAGTACTACAATCCGCTATGTGGTTTCGCAGAAACACTGACTGTGGCAATGTGGCAATAATATAAAACGAAATGACACGGCGCGACGCTGACACACATATACCAAAACATTATTTATAAGACTAAATCAATCTATGATATACAAAATCTACAGACATGTCGGAAGCATTCGCGGTGGCGATTAAATTCAATATGTTAACATTGTACAAGATATCAGCCGAGGCAACTGTGAGAACGGATCAAGCAAAACATAATCAGCCGAAAGTATCTTAATCTTAATAGCAATCAAAGGATTCGGCCGTTTAGCCGACTCTGTAGAAGTCCAAGTAAGAGGCGTATTTTATTCGTGGCGTATTGAAATCTTCGAGTACAGTACAGGGGATCTGAGAGTGTAGCATTACAATGCCGGGCATGTGACGAACAGCTGCAGCCGAGGCGGATATGAAGGGTCACCATTTAAGCTAATTCCTCATTTGATCACCACGGCTCTTAAGGAGTGAATCAGTTTTTCCTGACAGATGTCGTTCGTCCGTCGTCAATTAAGCCAGATGAATGAAAACACAATTTGCATTCACTAACAATGATCTATTTGCATAGGAACTGATACTAGTGTTTCGAACAATGATTATTGTCGTGCGATGGAAATCAATTCGAGAAATCATCGTTTCTCAAGCGCCTAGTGCGTCTCACCACAAACAACCGAACGCGTTTTTAACATAACTTTTTAATTCTTCCCAGTCTAGCTGTCAATTAAACTTTCGATACGTTTATGGGTTTTGACGAATTTATAATAAGTTTTGTTAAATACATCGACAAATAAGCGGACGTGTTATCGGCGGACTCTGAATACTAAACAGGCTGACGATTCGCTCGACTGAACGAATTTGAGCCTTACAACCTGTGCTCGCCTTTATCAGTTGTCCAAGCTTCCATTTATCGTAAACTTAGTATCAATAAGGAGCCAAAACATTCGTCAAAATACTTTATTATGATTTGTGTAGCGTGCACTCGATCAAATATGGCGAGTCGTAGTATACGGCGCGGCGCGGCGTATTGATTTGTTAATCGAGTATGGAGAACGCATTTCGGTCAGCTGTGGCCGGTCGTAAGTATATGCCGGTTCCCACGACAGTGACTCTCGAAGCAGCCCATAAAAAGCGGCCGACGTAAGCGTACGTGTGCAGGTAGCCTTTATAAACGTGTCGAGTTGGCGTTACCGTATACTTATACATACAACTAGTTGCACAGACTTGTTGCCTACACTCACCTCGCAATTAACTAAATTTATTAGACTGTCTACTCATTTGCTATACACGTATAAATAAAAAAAAAAATGTTTAACTTCTCGGCGGCACAAAGTCACAACCGGTGCAGTTCCTTTTTTAAATATAGTCACACTATGTTCATCGAAAATGTGAATTGCCCGCTGTTCTAAATTGGAATGTATAACTTTTTTGTTTAGTAAGTTTATTATTTATAACAATAATTGAGCTGTGAATATCTCCGTATCGAGGCACATTAATCCTATCCTTCAAATGCGATGCGTTAAATTAAACCAATAGCGATACCGAGCGTTCTCAATGCTGGGGAATTATTTGATAATCGTTTTATGAGGGTGCCTAAAGAGGCTACTTCCATATCGGAGTCCGTTCCGATGTTATTTCGTTATTAATTAGTGATTCCACGGCAAGGATACGTGGGAACGGGCCCGTATTTTTGTCATTCTTGTTTGTTAGCGCCATGTGTTTGGGATTTTAAAGCTCTTTTAGGACAAAAGGAATAATCAGGTGGCCCGTCCGTTCTCAGCCACGTGTTTCGGACATCATTGTTCTTGTTTATTGTTCAGTTCATTGAAGATATAATAGAAACTGCAACAGATGTTTGACTAGTTAGTTACGAAGGTACTTTTTGTTAAGGCGTTAGTATTATCAGTTTTTATGGCAAACAAAAAGCGGTGTTAGTGCATTTTCTCATCACAAAACACGGCGTGAACTATTTTAGGTACGGATTTAAATAAAATAGAACAAGGTCACAATACAAAGATCGGATTCGGTCAATACTAGTTTATCATAACGAAAGTATTTTAAATATAGAGAGCACCACAAAAAGACATTACCGTAGATCGCTTTCGAGTATCATCGTTTCGTTTCGACACGAGAAAATATTTGGAACACAAACACCCGGGCAAGTGGAAGAGTCGTGATTTCATATTTCACACTTTGGCCAGTGTGGTAACATTGCTTTGGACAGGTTTTTTTTCACTTACATCCCGACAGAGACGACTTAACCTATGGACAATACGAAATCGATCGTTATTACATTGTTTTAAGGTAAGATATTGCATGTGTGTTAATTCTACAGTAAATAGAATGTTGCCTCCGTGATACCTATGTAGACGGAGCCGAAGAATTGCCTCGCGAACCATAGTAGCCATACGTCAAATTATTAAAAAGATATGCAAATTTCAATGTCTGTGCAATAAATACGGATCGCGTAACGTGTTTTTACATTGGAGCGTTTCAAGCACATTTATTATTAATGCTTTTAATTAAGTTTATCTCCTTCTATTTTGGCTTCGCTGATTGCCCAGGTACGTTGACCCGATGAATCATAATTTGATACCTGAGCTTTTTATAAACATACGTTTAATCAAATATCTTTAAATTTCATATTGCTATGTTTTATTATAGGAACCGTGTGAACGCGAGAGACTACCATTTGAAATGTTCTCCGAAGAAAAAATTCAGGTCGACAATTTATTGGCGACAGTAAACGCACGTGCATTCTGTTAGAATGCTAAGCAGTTTCGTGTTAGCTAAGCTACGGTTGTAATGCTGAACCGTGTGCATACCTAACACGGTGTAATACCATAATGTTAGGAGTACATTCAAACCAGTCGGTTAATCCTTGTTGGTAATGGGCACGTCTATGCATATAAGACAAAAGTGAGACGTTTTCAAAGCAACGCGCTACGGGGCGACCTCGCGGTCCATGTGAACTCATGACGTTCCAAACTCAAATTGTTTGACGAGAGAAATCTTTTGTTTGAATTCGAAAATGCTTATGTTCGAAATGTAAATGAAGAGAATAAAATGTTATAAAATGCCATCCATAAATCATAACTGTTCGGATATGATAGTTTTGGAACACTTCCAACTAACTAATGATTTATAACTTGAAGATTTCAAGTAATCTAACAAAACAGAAATCATAATCATGGGTTTTTTATTCGTTAGATGTTGTTTCAGAGCGACGTGGTCTTATAAACAAATTTATTAAAATAATACATAAAATACCACTTTACACGATCACAAATCGCAAAAAGCATGGCTAATATATTCCTGTTTCACATACGGCGAGTCAATTAAGTAACTTTTTATATCGCGTCACAGGTACGACATCAAATAATGTTTAACCAATTAAACCAAGTTAAACATTTTCACACGCCAATCATAAATAATAACCATTAAATTGATGCTATAATAAAAGCTCCAGTGTTGCCGCGCTCAGTAATGTTGTGAAAGTAAACACTGAACTGGCCACACTGGGAAAAATTAACCGAGTGTTTAGTGCACCATTATGAAAGGATTAATTACTCAGAGACCGCTTTACCGGGAAACATTAAAAAAACCACATCGTAATTTCAACCGAAACGTTATACTTTATCTGTGACGATTATTTTACGAAACTCGGTCTAGGAAACATTAAAACAGACGTACGTAACTACTTTTTGTTTACCGCTAACGACCGGTCCGCTATAAGAGACACGAAATAAGTCAGACATTAACGATTTATGGCCCTCAATTACAATCATCGCGAAAAAAGCCACTCGGTTAAGGAATTCAGGACTTTGAATCGGGGCCGAAGTGAAAAACGAAAAGGTACACTTTAATTTTCACATGGCATTCGGCTGGGACTCCGACCTCGACAGACCGATGAAGAATTCCAAAAATTAAAATGTCGGCCATAAACAACGGAACGATTTGAATGAAGCATAAGAATTAAAAAATAAAACTCAAGTTAACAAATTTCGGGAGACGTCCGCTCTCGGCCCCCGCTCTACGGTGGATCTGATAAGCCCTGAGAAGGGTACGGCGATGAAACCGAAACCGCACTAAAAACAAACGATCTTGTGATCAGTTCATCCGGATTTTATTCGAGAATGACGCGTACAGCCTCCATTTACAAGTTTCGACATGATTCGTATTTTTTGATAATATAACTTTTTTTCCTAATCCACTTTGCATACGTGAGCAGTAAAACTAGGCGGGTACGCGACATAGATGAGTAATACACCTTTATTAGAATACTGGCATGTTTATTTAAATACCGAACGTGGAAGGATGGAAATAAACTAGAGTGTTACAAGTGCACAGCACAAGCGATCACTAGTTCATAAACACTAACAGTAACAGCTCTTCTCAGAACGTTCGCAACTGTTCCAACGTTGAATCTTCAATGGAGCAGATGTTACCGAGGCCTAAGTTGTAAGCTTTCTGACAAATTCAAAACATTCGATCTAATTTGCAAGTTTCGCTCGCGGTGGTTCCCAGCCTATGATCGGCCTTTGACACGTCCATAAATTCGTCGAAGTATGTAGGTACGTACGTAAGTACCGGCGCTCCTCCCATACTAAATAATGGCGACGATTTATTCGCGAGGTTGCGGATACGAGCGGAGCATGTGAGCCGCTCGCACTGCCACTCAGAATTCCTAGAAACTTCGCGCGTGTGATGAATAAAGCGAGTATCGCGAAGAATTTCATCATTGCAGATTTGAGGGCTCGTCACGCCCTACCGCTACGTGAGAAAATACCCGAGCCGTCTCTGTGAACACATAAAAATGGAACGCGACCGCTTGCCTAAAATGGAGACGGATTTATTTCGGAGCTCGACGAAATTGGCAGCCGTGCTATTCTTAATTTGAATTTGATTGACATCGCTCTATTAGCTAATAATCCGCATTAGATATTTGTCATTCGGTTTAAAAAAATATCTACCTATGCGCTAATTACTTTTCGGCTGCCTTTAAATCGGGCTCTTTGAACAATTTTATTAGCGGCCGTAAATGTTAGAGACGCAGTTAAAATGTCAGAATTTGACCGTAAACTAGCGTCCATTTGAAAAAGGAGTGTTTTCTTTGCGTCCGCTCCGAGACACGCTGTAATAACAATCTTGGTAAAATTTTATTGTCTATTCACTCCGCGTCTGATGAGCTTATTTTCTTTATCTTGTCTATGACTAATCACTATTTACGATCAATAGTTTTAAAATCTTTTTGGGAGCTCATTATTATTTTAGCACTCGAAGTAATTGGGGCGTTAGTGTTGTATGTTTATTTAGGCCGATTTACTAGAAATCCTGAGCTGGTTAATTGATAGGTTGCTGAATACCTGTTCATTGGCTCGAACAATGCAACCCGAGTAATTATACACGCTCCGATTGTTTAAATTTGAAACTTATGAAATCGCGTTACAAGTTGAATTGTAATGGCACACATTGCCGACGATAACGTGCTCATCAAACTACTTTTACGTGGAAATTCTTTCGCGATGTTTTTTTTGTTTAACTCGCCGCTCGTGAAGGAGAGAGATAAAAGACGCCCTCGATGAGGGAACAACATCGAATGAGGCATTCCATAGCTTCGGTAGACTTTATTAAAAGAAGCGGATGTGGGGGTAAGTATTTTAAGAGGATCCCGGCGCGAGCGGATTGAAATAAAGGAAATTATGAAGAGCTCTCACCACGATAAAAAACGCGGTAGACGGAAGTTACTCCAACTATGTTTAATAAAGCGTCCGACGTACATATCGTGTTACATTATGTAGTAATAAGTCGATGATCCATGCGAAGGTTTAAGTTTTCGAAGTGGAAACTTATGTAACAAACGATCAACCGGCGAATAATGGCCCGCCGTATAACCGATTACGATTCCAACGTAATAATTGACGGTTTGACACATAAATCCCATAGAGGTGTGAGGTTTACGCGACGCAATGTGGATTGTTAATTACTTTCTAATATAGATGCCGCTATAAGGCACAAGAAGCGATGCGTTCACACGCGACAATGGATTAAGTACGGCATTCGACCGTCACCGCGTGCGTTACCGTATTATTGTTTTGAAATAAGAATCGAGCGCGACGTCATTGGACGAATTACAGTTTTTCCAATTTCAAAAATAAACGCGTTCCATTTACTCTTATTGGTAAAGGCATGCAGGTTGTAAACCAAGGAGATTCCATACTTTCATTTTAACGCCACCAGTTATTTGGAGCGTGAAACTATTTACGAAACATGCAAAATAAGTAACAATCTCTAGAATTAGTTACGCCGTTGCTTAGTCTACTTGTTCCACAATAAAGACGCGTGTTTCTTCACTTAACGACACAAATACATTAATCAGGTGGGCTTGAGCTTTTCATGCTCACTTTGCTTACTGACATCTTGTGTTTGGAACTCACAATTTTGGTCCTGTCTTGCCCTGAGACTGGCAACTTAAAGACGTCAATGGTTTCAAAAAAATGGAATTCCTAATTAATTTGAAAATGGAATTAAGCGACGTAATTACTTAGATTCAAGACATTTTACAATAGTTGACGATCTCAGGAGGGTAAATCTCGCTTCGTTAACCACAGAATGAATACATAATAAAAACACAAATATGAGCATAATTAGTGTTCGTTGATTTAATTAACCTTAATTAAGTTGAGATCACGGTTGTAAAGCCAAAGCCTCTCACGGCAACAAACAAACGACATTTTATAATTGCCAGATTATTATGAATAATCATCATCATCAGCATATAATGTCCCACTGCTGAGCACAGGCCTCACAAATAAGGGTGAAAGGGAATGGGCATAAACTCCACCAAGCGTGCCCACTGCGGATCGGTGGAGGTAGGCTAGTGGTCAACCTACTGTTGGAGTTTTCGAGCCGCCTAGAAGGCCTCCAACTAGCTTAACGACTATCACAATTAAGTGATAACCAACCAAGTGAGGACCAACGGCTTTACGTGCCTTCCGAAGCAAAGAACCGCTCGATTTGAAATACCACTAGGCGGTCACCCATCCAGGTACCACGCCGGTGGTATCTTAACTTTGCCGATCGATTACAAACGGCTAATCATGCTACTCCATGAGCGCATAATGAATAATGTTGCCAATAAATAAAATATTACTTATAGGTAAGTTAATGACCAATAATAAAGAGGTTAATAAAAGAGCGCAATGTGTTTCTAGAAATGGTTAAAAAACTCATAATTCCTGACCTAACTTAAGCTTAAGAGCTCATTAAAACCTAGCATAATTAATAACTGATATCTAAAACAACATCGGAATGCATAGAAAAAGATCCTGGGAATTATTTATTATTTCCTCGCATTCACTATAACGAAATTAAACTCATTATTTTTATTCAAGGTGGTGGTGGCTTAAGCGGAATAGTTAAGTTAGTCGACTACGATATGCGCTTCCCTAACTCGACTAAAGTACCTTGGACTTTTTGGAGGTGCGTCCATCGGACGACCTTCATATGAATTGTGGGAAAGTGACTTGCGAAATCTATTTCACTTCACTAGACCCTTTTGACATAT
The DNA here is from genome assembly GCA_947623365.1 of Achlya flavicornis. Lineage (NCBI taxonomy): Eukaryota > Metazoa > Arthropoda > Insecta > Lepidoptera > Drepanidae > Achlya > Achlya flavicornis. The sequence continues at coordinate 8,576,356 of OX392488.1, forward strand.
CCGGAACGTTCTTCAATAAATCATTAAATAAAAGTCCAGCTTTATTAAATAGCTGTTGAAATATTAAATATCCACAATACAATATCATGACAATACAAATTAACTATAGATAATTTTTTACATCTGCAATTGTATAACAATAGGCGACGGTCAATTTTAAGATAACGCGCAACAATACCCACCGATGAGTAACGTCACGCAATACGGATCTGTAATCCATAAAAAAGGTATAGTTCACGGTCGGCACTCTGCTTCGAAGACGTAGTGCTGCTCCCGCGCAGGCCACTTGCGCGGAAGTAGGTCTACGTACACTTTGACATTTGCGGTCTCTTCGCATAGCAGGTGTTCTTTATTTAAATGTACAATTGCATAAGCGCATTTTTTCGCATTAAAACGACAGCGTATAACGGTCCCGGCGCTTGAATGGGCCCGTTCATGCGATGGGGTATAAGCAGCCCCAGCACTAAGGGCGCGTACCATTGACCTTTCACTACAATGTAGACACAACATATTATAACACGGCCTAGGTACGTGCGGAGACTCTCTCATAATCCGGTCCTCACCTTTGTGACATCTGGACTCCGGACTGGCTAACGGACCCAGCGCGGTACAATATTAAACTTGTGATTTACAAACACAAATTGTTTAAGAGTGAAATAAATGAAATCCCGCCGCCGCCGAGTCGAGTCGAGCGGCTGAATACTAATGGCATTTCTTTTTGGAGTGAGCCATCTCTCTTTAAACACCGTATGATAAATCGTTTGTACGCGTCGTTAGCGCGCGCGCCGCCTTACTTGTAATTTCACTGTTCGATGTTGTCAGTAATATTAATATGCTTGTGACCTACTATCGGGCGGGTCAGATCTCCTCACAGGGCTGGTCTAGCACCGATTTATTTCACGAGGGATCAGATAATGTTCGGATGCAGTCGAGTTTAGAGTTACCAGCGGGGTTGTGTTACGATCGGGCCTGTTAACGGGCCGCGAGAAGCGGGAGTCGGGTTTCAAAATATTGTGATACCGGCCGCAGACAACTCGCTTCTCAATGAGTAAATTAAATGTCAAAATCGAACGTCTCCGGGCTTTGCTCTAAGAAGGCCCGTTCACCTGCCCGACGAGTCACGAAGGCAGCGCGCGGAACGAGTACCCATACAGGTATTTACCCATTATGCGGTACATATTTATTCGTGCGCGCGATTAACCTCGTAAAATAGGCAGTACAGCCAAAGATGACGTCATCGTGAAAAAAAAAACTGCGTTAGCTAATACTAATAACACTAGATGCACAGTTTAAATGCGGCGCACTCAAGTATAACCCAGCAGACTAGACATGAAACGGCTGCAACTATGCGTATGGCGAGTATCTAAAAAAAACTGATTCTTGGCGACATATGAAACATAGCATGTGGGAGATATTGGAAGAATATCGAGAGGGATATGTGGCATATGGCACACATTCGACAGGCGTCGATCTCGAGCTTAACCTGTCACTCCAGAAATTGAATAGACGGGAGCCGGAATATTTCGCTTTCGCTCAATTGATCACATGTCAACACATGTCTGGCAATAGAGAGCTCTATGTGAATTTAAACAGGAAGTTTCAATTTAGTGCCAATTCATTTGGAATGATACTGGCAGTTACCGGACGCACATCCATAATCCAAAAAAAAAGTTTAATGTTTCATCTATGGCCTGTGTTTCACGGCCCCTACCTGCTTCAGTTTAGTTACCAAATGTCACGTTCTCTCCAGATGGTCCGAGCTTGTGCAAGCGGGCGAGTTTAGGAGGCGATTGTTTGCTCAAACATTACGAGACGGTACGACATTTGAAGCGGGCCGCTAAATAAAATACAAATAGCACTCGAAACCTCCAGTGTCCACACGCGACCTGAGTAAACCCATAGACAATTGACGCCAGCGAAATAACCGTAACTAAGGTCCAATTAAGGCGTCCGTTATCCTTGGAATCGAGATAGATCTAAGAGCGATCAGTAAATAAATAACATGTAATTACAATATCGAATCACGATTCCGGCCGGCTCCGCACTAATCGCCGCTGAAGATGAGAACACAGCCACGACGAAGGCTAGCCGGTGTACTGCCTATTATAACATACTGCTGCTCATATACAAGGCGACTTCATAATTAATTAAAAATGAACCACTGAACGCTGTAATCGTCCCACGCGGCCGCTCGTTAAACCATCAAGTATTCTTATCGTCATCGCTTCTGTCAAATTTGAATATTGAATCCCTTAATTTCTTTTTTACTATTATTTACGGCGAATGAGATGGCTCGCACTGGTCTCCGCGTGGATTATTGGAATTTGAATGTCGGTAACATCGACAGCGTTGATTTATTGATGCAGGGTTGCTACTTAATGCTTCTTTTACGATGTATTGATTTTACTGTTGCCTACAAAATAGATGAGTGTTGTTTTGTACTAAAGCTTTAAGCTAGTGTACTTGCATTCTTGCCTATCTTATATTGATAAAAGTTATTTTTGAACACTCACCGGCCATGTGAAGTCGAAGGGGAACACGATGGGATTACTGAATCCTTCCACGTTGAGATTGGGTACATCCAATGAGTTGCCACCCAACACTGGGGTGGTGATATCACCGAAAGTACACGGTGACGTGGTATCGATATTAGCTTGATAAATCTTGAGGCACACTCGGAATTTAGTCCTGCACGGCGCCAAACACGGCGCGTCACTTTTTGAGGAACCATCACAGCACTGCCCACTACTTAACCTACCCAACGAGTTCGTAAAACTTTTTATCCTAAGTTCGAAGGAACCAGACGTCAGCACCTGAAATGAAGAAAGAAATACGTAAGTAAATATGTCAAAAGTGAACGCACATAAAAGTGTCTCCGAGAGCAGAGATTAAGCCAATTTATCAATATCATAGTGACAAATACAAACACAGAAGTAGTAATACAGCTTTCGACGCCCCCAAGATGTAATCCTCAAACAAACTATTTGCACAACTGTCCATGCGATCGATCCCGCTGAGACATTAACGGTTTTACTGGACACAGTTTATGTAGGTCGCTTAAAAATGGGGTTGCGACGCGTGTGGGGTGACGTGGTGACACCCCTAACCTGAATCGAATTTCGAACACAAACGTAATGAACGTTACTTTTTTTGTTTATTAATCGAACTGTCAGATAGTATAGCCCCCCACTTTGTTTTAAACGATTGTACGTTGCCAAGACTACCGATTTTGATGAAAAACGTGATTATTTTCGAATACGTTGATAGATAGGCGCTCGTCAACTAAACGACTTGTATTCCGTCGACTTTTTTCTTAGTTTATGAATAATAATAACTGGTTTTTGTTGCCCTCCAGGGTGCGCAACCCTTGTATTAATGAAAGAATGTGCAGTTGGTCGCATTGTATGTGGGGTCAACGAGTTTTTAAGAGTTAATGCGCTGGGGTGAGTTACTACGAATATTACATGAATAACTCGCCAATATTACCTATATAAAACGTCGCTCGTGCATCTTTATAACTTCTTAGGCCATTTTTTAAAGCAAATTCGAGGAACTGTCGATGTTGATATTTATATGGCATCGGAAGGAAGTGGTACGTATTAAAGTATGGCGTTCATGTCTTAGCAAATCATTACTGTATATAATAATACACTGTGCGTGTGTGTGTAGACATCACTCTATGAAACGAAAAAAAACACCATTTCCTGCGCACTTTCGATCTAATTGATTATTTATTTAGTGGGCCGTACTATAATAAATAACATTCATAAAACTTTACTATGGTCTCATTAAAACTTAGATCAATAAACAGCGAATTAATATTTTTTGTATCTTAGACGTTTTTGTTACCCATGACGAAATATTTTTATACGAAATGAATAATGTACCATTCAAATTGAGTCTTATCTAATAATGTAGACGGTGTGTCTGTCATGATGTCAAATTTCGACCCCGTTTAAACAAAACTGTGGTAAAAAAGATACCAGATTTCAACCAACTTCCTGCCAATGACATGGGGGTTGGAACACCTCCGTAAATCGGAACACGCAAAACATATACAGCTCTCTTACTATCTTCAAAGAATAGAGGAGGATGGAGACATCATTTCACACATCCACGTGGTTACGTCAGGTAGGAGCGGAACCAAAAAAATGCCCCTAAAAACACGGACCACTCTAAACATCCCATTTTTTCATGTATTGTTTATAAAACGAGTTATAGTAGCACGGACTTGTGATGAATTGTGGGTTACTGTATTTAAAGTTGTTTTTTTTTTCTTAATTTAACTCCTAGTTTATTAAATAGGTTGGAACGATATTGCGGGCTTGTCAATGGCAAAGTGAAATACGGTAAATTAAGAAAAAAGCGAACGGGATGCGAGCGCTCAAGTCACCGCCTCGGGCCGACCACAAAGTAACAATTAAATAATACTTACTGGACTACCGAATAAGTTATATTTTATTATGTCTTCGGGCAGAATTGACGCGATGACTGTCTGATTGATGTTGGTTAAAAGGTGCTAAGCTTTATGAGCTTATTTTGTCGTAAGCGCTACTTAGATGGAAACAAAAAAAAAGGGGAATATACGGCACTAAAAGCGCGTGGGGAAACAAAATCTAATAGCACTGTTGAAAAACAATCCATTTTGATGACATCGTACCTACGACAAGCTTAGATTTGCTGTCTTAGTTACAGGCACTTTACAACAGGGTATCGTATGTTCCCTTATTTGTTTCAATCTAAGAATCTATTTGATCGAATTAGTAACGAACAAATTCGATTTCTAATCCCTCAGTCACACTTGAGTCGATAGTGTGAAAATGTTGGAGAGCCAGAGTAATATCATCTTCTGTCACATAACGTTCATAGCATAATAGACATTGTAGCTTACAAAATAAATACTATAGTAGCGTGTGATTTATTTTGTTTAACAACTGTGCTAGTAATCTTAGTCGATGTAGGGTAAACATACCGGCTATCGACCAGTTAAGCGACTTGTTGACTTCAGAGTTGATTTCTATCATGATGCTGTACTCCAAGATATTTCATAAAATTTTCATTTCATCCTACTATAGTCTAGTTTCATAAAACCTAACGTTCATAGACGTATCAGTGATACATAATTTAAAAAAAATATAACTTCGTAAAAATAGCAAATATACCGGCTATCGGCCATTTCACTCAGTTTTCGTCCACCAGTGCACCGGTTAACGGCCACCTAATTAACAGTAGTAAAACGACTCTTATTCAATAGATCATAGGGTTCATAATAGTATGAAAGTAAAAAATGAATAAATTCACAAAAAGCGTTATATTTTCACTCTCTTCTATGAATTAAGTAACAGATTAAAATCTCGATTCAAACTAATAACTACTTTCAGCTTTAGCATCAATAAAAATGTCTTAACAGTCACAATCATATAAAAATTAAATTAAAAAAATATGAATTCTATGCCCGTAAGTATACCGAGACTTTAACAGCAACTAAAATAGATACTAAGATAATTTGCCGTGTGGTTCTCGGCATAGAATAGGGCCAACCCTTCCAATCCTGAGGGTGTTGTAAAAGGCGACTAAGGGAATACACCAGGGGACGGGCAGCAGCGTCCATCTGTGATACGTCATCACTATTGCGATCACCAACCCGCCTGCCAAGCGTGGTGATAACGGCAATACCTCTCTACTTGACAACACAAACACAACTACGGCCTCCAGTCCTGGCAGCCCCGATATCCCGGGCTACGGGTTACCGTGACCGCTACGGTCACGGTAACGGCGGGGCAGGGGTGCTAAGAGTCTCCGGCAGAGATCCGGCTACCAACACCGACGACTGGACCTGGTAACATACAATACACGGACTCTGAGGAACGAGGAGAAGCTCATTGAGCTGGAGGAAGATGTGGACAGGTTGCGCTGGGATATAATGGGATTATCAGAAGTCCGAAGAGAGGGGGAGGACACGATTATCCTTAAATCCGGTAACCTGTTCTACTACCGGGAGGGTGATCACCTGTCACAGGGTGGTGTTGGGTTTATTGTCCGCAAGCCCCTCATCAAGAATATAGTGAGGAAAGAGAGTGTCTCACCGAGAGTCGCATACTTGATACTCAGAATCACCAAACGGTATTCACTGGGGGACTTTAACGTGAAGCTATACATTAGGAATGACGATGAACTGAGAGTGGGGCATTTTGGAATTGGGTAGAGGACCCTAGGGGGCAACGTCTGGCCGACTTCATGGAGTTGGAGGGACTATTTATGATGAACTCCTTCTTCAAAAAGCGGCCGCATAGGAAATAGACCTGGAGTAGCCCCGATGGATCCACCAAAAATGAGATAGACTTTACTTTTCGACTTTCTTGACGACAAAGCGGCAAATCTTCAGTGATGTATCTGTGATCAGGGTTAACCGGTGTGAACCCTGCCGGTGCAGCGATCACCGATTAGTAAGAGGCACACTGAACCTGAACATCCAGGTGAAGAGATGTCTACGCTCCGACCACCATATGCATGTATGTAAGACCCTGAAAGCTTTCAGCTCGAACTTCATAATCGCTTCCAATGCCTGGATGATTGCGTGACGGTGGACGATACAAACAATAGGCTCGAGGAAACTTCCCATGCGTTACGATGTAAGTTTTTTAAAACGAATATAACCCAAAAACTCTCGGTTGCAACTCTCAAACTCATGAAGCGACTTCCGGCTTTCGCCAACTTAATTATCCAATCAACGATTTTCTTTTCTTTTCTTCACCTAAACTAATTTTAGAGTCTGGGCCAACTGTTCTCCTTTGATGAGCAACAGTACCGAAAAGCCTGTCATAGTGGAGCTTGGAACTCCGTAGTGCCAGCATGCTTCTCTGATGCCGCGTATATCTGAAAGAGTGGTTTTCAGTGCTTCTTTACTATAAGCAAACCTTCGGGAAGTCAAAGCCATTTATTCAATTTAGGACCTAGTAGGGCGCTTATGAAGGTCAAAGCTACTGAAGTTACTACCGTTCGTAAGTTAGCCTTCAACTGAGAAGAACAGGCAAGAAAGTCAGCACTTAGTTAAATTTTTACCATTTATCGGCGGCTTTTAATGTCCTAGGTCGAAAACAGGTTTATTTTTTACTAATTATCGGCCGTTCTTTTTCGAAAGGCCGGAATCAGGTGTAATTTTTACCAATTTTCGGCCGCTCTTTATTTCTAACGGCCGGAGACAGGTTTTGTTTTTACTAGTTATCGGCCGCTAAACGTTCGGTATTTTTGATCGTTGATATCTTTGAAAATATGAGGTATACTAGCGGCCGGAATCTAGTTGTAAATTCACAAAATTCTAACTGTTCACAAATATAATGGAATCTATGTTGGTGAATTTAAGGTTTCCGCAATAAAGGCAAAGAGAAATGACGTGAATAAACCGGTTGTGCGACCACCCGGTCGATAAGTAGATTTTTAAATTAATTGTTAACGTATTGTCCGACCACCAAAAATATCACAAATTATGAAATTTTTGATGAGTTTGGGCACTTGAATATTGAAATTAAACATGCTAAGTATACACAAACTAAATCAATCACCAATAAACCAACAGTAACACTAAAAAAATTACATTTGAAATTCCATCCACCTGCTATTTTTTTCGCTAAATTTTATACGCGTCAGTACACCAAATTTTGAAATAGCGACTGAGGGCTCAGTTTGCAAATTTCGAGTTCATGCCGTTGGAATATGAACCGTGAAGTTTGTCCGGAACGAATGGCGTGAAATGAGAAAGGAGTTGTCTTTAACACTGTCTATTATTTGAAATAACGTGCGAAGTGGTCGATAAGGGGTAGTGGCCGGTCAACCGGTATGTTTACCCTATGTCAGTTAATCAATTTGCGTTTGCTGTACCTCTAATTTATTTAACATAACGACTTCACATTTAATGCATTGGACGGTACAGAGTCGTGAACATCAAAATAGTTTTCTTTTTTCGAAAGGAACTGACATGTAACTTTAATTGCAGCAGCGGCGGGCAAGCATCAACAAAACAGCCAAATTGATTCGAGTATCTAATCGACTATCTCGCAATACAATTCCATTTAATATATCGACTAACATTAATCCTTTTGATTTTATATTCGGAATAGGCACAACCTATATTTTATACTAAATAGTTTTGTCATAATGATTTATGCATAGTATCTGGGTACATCTAACTGTCACTTATTCGAACTAATAGGGCAGATAATAGGGAGACCTAATCATGTATATGTGAACACCATTGTACGTAAGTAAGCCAGCGGAGTAAACACTTGTACCAAGCAGGTTGAGCGTAGTCTAAAAATAACACAAATAATGAAACAGGGGAATGTTTTTCATCTCTCCCGTTATACACACGCGAAATGTGTTAAAATAAACATCCAAACAGAGTCTTTTAATAGTTCGACGATGTGGCCACTGCATTAATTCGCAGTTCCAATTTTGAAAAGCGACTTATGTTTCTTTATATAATTTTCGGTACGCGTTCCGTACACTACACATGCTGTAAAGATGTTTGGATTTAAAAATAGATCGTCGTTCTTGAAATCGAATTAATTGGTCGAGAAAAAAACTATTAAGCTTGTCCTTAAGCAGCTGATGAATGAACGCTGTGGCTAATTGGTTTTCTGACCTGAGTTTTCACAGAACTTAGTTTCAATGTTGGTATTGTGTCGAGGGGGACGCGCGCCGGGTTGTTTCACAAAGGGCGTTCCGTTTCACAGAATGTCTTTAGAGGAAAATAAAAGGACGTCTTGAAGCGAACAAAACGCACCGATATTTGGCTTTCGCGCGACAAAAGTTGCGATCTCCTTTGTGTCGGTTAATTTTACTGGCAGCTGCGCTGACACAAAAGAAACATACGATCTAAGACTGGAATTCGAAATTAACGGAGAATCATGAGCTTGGAGCGTAATAGTCCCCGTAGATTGCATGGAACTTATATGGAAAGCGCATAATAAGGTATTTTGCGGTTATTTAAGCGTGTTGCACAAGCGAATTGAGATTTCGTGCGTTGGTGTTCGGAGCGCTATGATCGAACGAGTCGTGTACTCTCTTATATCGTAAACCAGATCTTCTTGCTTGAATTGTTATTGGGATTATACGTGTGAACCTCTCGCCGCCGCCGAGATTGAATACGGAACTTATTAAAATACTTTCAAGTCGGACCTTTTTAGTTAAGTCGTTATCATAGACATGCTACTATCGTCTCTATACCCACGTAACACAGTTTCTGCTGTGCAACAGTCCATATAAATTGTCATCATACAATTTATAGGTAGGTCCTACGAAATAACTTTCCAAACAGTTAAATTTGCAATTGCACATCGTAATTCGCAGCAGCGTATGAAACGGTTATAGGTAATGCCATGTTAATACACATGACCACAGATTCTCTCTCTTGTGGATATTCAATTTATCTAGATAAATTATTAACGCATTAATTATGATCAATACCTACACGGAATAAATAATTAGACAATAATTTCGCTAAGCATTTTGAATATTCATAACTTTCATATTTCGACCTTAACTTTCAACCCACGTGAGTTTAGATGCGACTCATCTCTCTGCTATGCCTGAAGCATTGTGCAACCTACACCGCTGACACATTTACCCAATTCGGTATTTAATAATTTGCACTGGCAACACTAAACAATGGAACCTTAAATTAGAAGGTTACTGGCTGTTACGCAGCATCCAATCAATTTCGAAATTCAAATATACCAAAAGAGGTAACCTCCCAACTGGAATGTTATAATTTAATACGTAGTTACAGGCTGTAATTAAAGTCAATTAGTCGAATTAATATCTGTAAAACTAATTTCTCGTCTTCTCTTGTTCGTTTTTATTTTATAACTTGAGAAGGCAAGCTTACATCATAATGTAATAAAAAAGAAATCAAACAGAATTAAGTAAGAACACTTGAGTTATTTTTGTATAAATAATACATAATATTGTCTTCCCCGGGCATCCAGTTTGGCGACATTGCGTAATCTGATCAATGATCCTGGCCGCCATGTTGCTTTTTTACGCGCGCCATCGGGAATCAATTAAACGTCCGGTTCAATTGAAAAAGTAAATAAATTTAAATGGACAGAATAAGATCTAATGAGAGATCAGTAGCCAGGAACAATTACAACATTAGTTATCTCTATGGTGGCGCTAGTGACTGGTAATGAACATGTGATTTGTCAAAGTTGTCACCTATAGCGTTAAGCATTGGATGGATCTATGCAGTGACGCATACGTCCCACAGACTATAATTATTAAGCGCTCATCACACAATGAGACGAAAAATTTAAATTTCACATAGTTAAGCAGTTAAAAACCCGACGATTATGCGGATTTCGTATAAAGCTTTTATAATTGAGTCGGTTCACATAGAACAAAAACCGTTTTGGACAATGGACGAAATTATAACAGGGTTAAATTACCTACCGTTAGGGAGTTTCACATATTTAAATACTTATTGCTACTAACATGTCATATGACGATTAATTATTTGATTGTGCTATTGTGAAAACTGTGTGTGATTTTTGATATGAGACTCGCATGGAATTTTTTGACAGTTGAAAATAATTTTACATGATTGTTGGGAAAAGTTTTTGGTTAGGCTGGTATTATTCAGGACGGCTTTTTACTGTTATGAATGACAAAAGTGACTCGTTATTTCGTATGTACCACCTATCTACCTACTCGTACCTAACCTACCACACTGTAAATTGAACGAGCAAAAGTGTTCACTGTTATTAGGTTATGTATACCTAGTAGGTACCCAAATATATATTATATAGCCCTATGCTATAGTCTCCCTAATTTATAAGGGCTTTTCGAAACGATAACAACCTGCAGATAGGTATGAACTTTTAAATCATCAGAGAGTCCTACCTAATTAGAATTCGTGTACGCGAGTAAATTATGAAAAAAGCAGATGTTTGACTTCTTAAGAGTTGCCATTAATATGGCCGCACCTGCTTGGAGCAATGTGGGCCGAATGTAGGGTTGTCACTTGTCAAAAGTTTTTGTGAGGTCCAAAGTGACATTTAGAATTCATCATTAATTAAAGACTTAACCCAAATTTAATTGGTAATTTAAACGACAAATATGGCAGCCCATTCATAACCGCCTAATTGCAACATACCTACATAACTTAGGACAAACACTTAAAAATTAAATAGGTCTACATAGGTATATCGATTATATCACAACAAATATGTATAGGTAGGTAGGTAGTAACGCAATCATACACGCACAGCTTACGATCCATGCGAGCTATGACATGCTGTATGTCCTAGATATGCGACAGGTAGACGCCGAGCGTAATCGAGAATAAGTTATAGAATGTTGGCAACAATGTAATGTTGGTATTGCCGCTCCATGAAATTTAAAAAATATTCTGCTTATTCCCGTTTAAGGCACCTAGATACAACTGACATTCTTTCAAGTTTTCTCAAGAATAAACACATTAGGTAGGTAGGTTCCTACTTACCTTATAACACGAACAAAAGCAACCTTCAGTGAATTATTTATTTTAAATTGGAAATTATTGTGTTGCGGTTTTCGGGCAGACGTGTTTCCGATGCCGCTTCCGATCAGAAAGACGGTCGAGTGATCACGCGATTTCAAATTTCGAACGCTATCCGAGAAAGAAGTGATATATACAAAAATACATTACCTAGCTGGCTGGCACCATAAACGAGAGGGTTAAAAAATATAATTTGCGGGCGTCGATAGCTGCGGATGCGGACTATCTACCTATTTTAGAGAATCGATTTGACCGACCGTTGGGACAATAACATCAATGCACACGGGCGTCGTCACGTAGACGAGACTGGGGGCAAGACAAACCAGTCCGTCAACGGCGCGGAGTGGTGCGCAAAATGCACTATTTTTAATAAAACAACGCGACTTCATTCATAATGTATAATAGCGCCTTGAAAACTCGCACGAATACATACGCACAGAACTATAAATAAATACCTAGATACCTACCTACCTATGCTACAAGTGTGACAAGCTCGGAACGGACCCACACACTACAATAATGATATCGACGCACAAAAACAATTAAAACAGCGATTGGCGACATGAAGTGCACAAAAATCACACGGATAGCCGATCACTATGATCGATTCCCGACACACCGGTCCTATTGACGAGTTTTATAATATTCCCATGTAACAAAGTGCAATTGTGTTTGTAATAATAACGGTAAATTTGCGACACATTAATAAGTAGTTGTTCGGAGAGCGTATACGCATGGGGAATAGGTCCCTCGTCACAAATTGCCACTGGAGACCGGTGTGTAAACGATGCGGGAGGACAAAAAGTCACAATATCGATTTTTTATCGGGTTTGTGCTGACATTTTGGAAGAGCTAGTTATAGGCGGCTAGGTTGGAATGCAGCTTTCAATATAAGGAAATGACATTATAGTGTTAGAAACCTATCGATTAGGAAAGGTACCAGTCGAGTCGGGCGTAACGAAGCTCCAGTGAATCATGCGATGAGAGCGTTCTCGCGTTTGTTTAAGATGTTACTAGTAGATGTTCTTGTACATAAATAAACATTGTGAGCAAAGAGGCAAATTGGATTGAAAGGCTACTAGATTGATGCCTACGGTTTCTTTGAACATTAATGAGGCCAATAAAATAAGTTGACTTAGTTATAACAATTAACTTAATACCTCATAAAATCTGATAAGGTTTGAAAACGGTGCGAGTACACGAATTCTGGAAAAGTTCTCACGTCAACCTTTTACTTAAAGGTGACAACCCTTACAAATAACCTTGACCGGTTCATAGGGCGATGACCTGTGATATTTGTAACTAAGCTTTTTATGACTTTCCACATGCAGCTCATAAGTGGGTGTCAATGTGCATGACTTTGCCAACTTCCTAGTGTTTATGTTCGCCTAGTTTTACAGCTTTGAGCGCCTATTTTCCAACGATTAGCGTAAACAAGCGAAGGGTTCAGTCGCGTAAACTAGATCGAACTACTAACCCTGCCCGAAATATCGCCGCTTGTGAGACGTCTGGAAGAGTTATTCCTGTCTTGGATGCAGGCGGATCGTCGCAGATTCGTCTCATACGGTCTCGAATCCACCGCGAAGCCTCGGAATGCATCTAATTTTAAAACGAAGAGGCTCGTCACGACCTAGCTGACCCCGCGCGCCGGTCGTATTAAAACCTGAACTTTCTTTATAACTACGTGCCCATGTTTGCTAAGTAAACGTATCGAACACACACAGCCGCGTGTCGGAGTCGGTTCGGCGACTTGCGCCCGGTCACGACTGTGTAGCCCAGCTCACCTAACCTACACCCTCGTTCCCGACTATCCAGGCCGATCTGCTAGGCCGACCGCCGGCCGACCGCGGCCCCGATCTCGTGGGAAACTGACGCCCGCGCGCCCGTGTAATTCAGAACGGCCCATGGCGACCGGCCTGCATCAACGTTGTTTATAAGTAGCGTAGCGAACTTTTCGCTCGGATTATGCCGATGCGAAACGTAAACAACCAGGGATTCGCGGTTTTGGGTGTCAATGTTACCGACCTGGGGTAGAAACCCTAGCAGGGCGATGAGCACCGCGGGGGCGCGCATGCTGGCGCGTCCGGGCTAGCGGCGCCGGGGCATATACGTCGGGACCGAGGCCCGACGTCGTCAGCACACGGCGAACGAAGATCCGCAGTAATCCATCACTCGCACAAGTATGCACTGAGCGTTTCACTGCAAGTCACACAGCACAAGTATGGGGATGTCACTGATCGCTCATCGGCTACGGCGAACCGGTCGCGGGATCGTGCACTACGTTCGAAACGCGCGCGTCGCGTGTAAGCGGCGTGTGGGAGCCGTACTAACGTGCGTTCACGACGGCGTGTGACGGTAGACTGAGGGCGGGCGGCGGCTGCGGTGCGGGCAGCGCGCACCTGGCGCCGGGCGCGGCGTCGGCCGAGAGATGGCGCTGCGCGGCGCATCTGCCGACATTCCCTCCCGCCCGCACCCCGCAAGCCCCGCCGCGCCAGCCAACCAGAAAATACACGGAAAACAGCCCGTGTTCTGTACGCGAACACGTGCCCCTATGTAAAAACTTCACAAGAATGGAGCGCTATGCAGTTTGTTAGGTACTACCTATTTAGGTTGGAATTTAAATGTAACAAGTATTGGTAATTAATTCTGAAAGTATTAAGTTGTACCTACTTGGGCAAATAAATATTTATAGGTCATAATAATAGGTATACCTACCTACTAAATAATAATATGTAGATAGGTACTTAGTAGATGTAGGTACCTACCTACTTATAAAATTTCACAGCACAGAGCACCTTCTTAACTTAGGTACCTACATGACTTACCTTTCATAAGTCACTGATGGCCTGTGGTAGTAAAGTAAAATGACCTCGGGAGTTCGGAAACGGCACCGACAATTCGACACTGACAGTCGTGGGTTCATATAGGTAGGTTACCATAATAAAAATTGAATCTGTTAACCATAGGGTGGCAATACTGGCAATATTCTAGGGGCCCCGAGTGCTTCGTCCCATTGGTGGCATTTATTATTAATAATAAAATACTAATGCACTTATTATTGTTGAAGAGGTAGGTAGGTACCTAGGCTAGGCAGAGGTCTCGACGTGATCTCATCACACATTTAAGTCTCACGTTGTAGTGAGGAATCCTGATACACTCACTAGGTACCTATTCATCCTTACAAAGCGAGCACATTTCCACAGTTACATATACATAACCAATCGGTAAATTTGATCAGGGCCTCAGGGGGGCTAAAAAGGCAGCTAAAGCATTATTGCTAATGGAATTCATTTTTTACAATTCTCGGCAGATCTCCTACGTAGTAATTCCAATATTTTTTTTGGCAAAATAGTCAGTCATTATAGGTATAAAATTCAATTCATTAAAAGATTCGTAATTGTAGAATTTTATTTTATTTGTCATGGAAACAACAGCACTTATTTTAGTTTGAAGCAATTTAAAATATATTGTCAATAACAGCGTTTCCTTCTTTTAAACTATCTACAAACCAGAAGAGAATATAAAACTTTACAATAATAGATTACCTACAAATTGAATGATGTTATTTTTTACATTTTACAGCAAAACAAGTTAATTTAATAATGTATGTGTCAGGTGTGTGTAGCGGACCTGCGGGACCCAATTCTCGCATCCTTCGATATAACCTTCGAATCAAACTTACGGATCGAGTCCTATTCGACTGTAAAATTTCGAGGGGTGGCGACAATACGAACGGTCCCGACCACCCAAAGCTCTGGTTGACTGGTTTTCTTTCAAATAGGTATGCCAGCCTCGTATTGCCAGAATAACGTAACGTGACTTAAACTCGATAAAAGTTCGAATTTGTACTTTTTTCGATCGAGCGATCAATTTAGATTGGGTGAGAATTGGCTCCCAGCTGTGAATTCGAAAAAATATTATTAGCAATATTGCTTTAGCTATGTAGCTAATTGCTGCTTACCTGGTGCTTACCTGCTTTAGGTATGCAATAATCTTATAATAAAATCCCAGGGTCTCTTACATCTAGTACCACCAATATAAGATGGATGTCTGAGATGAAAATCATGGAATAAAAAAGTTATCGCGTGATAACGTTCCATTTTCGAATGTTTTTTTTTAAATCTTCACAATTACTGGCAGCTGCTTGCCTACCGGTAAACATATTCACGAAGTTGATTTTGACAAGCGGATTCACCTCCGAGGTGCGATTACGAATTTTATGTATATTTAAGCCTTTCGTGTCTCGAGGGTGAAATGGAACGCCCGGTAGCCATTGAATGATTATTTGATTATTGATAAAGTTTATTATACCCACCGAACGGATGCAACGTATTCAAAAGTGTTTATTAAATAAGCATTTTAACTTATTATTTTTGAATAAATTAGGTTTTTTGGAAGCCCGTGTTAACATCACCTTATTAGTAGATCAAGAGTTTAATTTTGTAGTTAGAAGTTAAATGTTTTTTTTAACCTGCTTCAACCAATCATAAGGTTAGGGCTCACCTCATGGTAAACAGTATTCGTTGCCTATTGACCGACCCTGCAAAAATCTTTTCACACCCCTCCTGAAGAACTCCTTGTACAGCAAGGGGTTCTTCAAGTGGTTTTTCACTTTATTAAACGAAATATACCTCTTCAAATGACTACCAAGTTGACTAAGTCAACAATGACACCTGTAAAATATCCTATTACAAAATGCTTCACTACATTTTCAATTAGTTTCCACAATGTCGGCATATTGTTATAAAATACCTATATACTTATAATAAACCAGTTTTATTGGTCGTTAGAGACTAGACCACGCCCATCTGTAGAGACAAGTGGTATTTTATTTAGTGCACATTCATACATAAACGTGTAACAATTGTTATGTTTACGCACACAATCACACTGTACGCACTCGAATCATGATTGAAACTGATTGTGTCAAGATGTTCATCATTGTAATGCAACATGTAACGGAAGGGAATAAGGAATCTTATTTTAAATTCGAACTTTGATTGTATTTTTGACATTCTAAATTCAAAAAATTGGCACGGTCATGAAAACAACATTTTTATTTTTATATTCCCTTGACTTGCGGTTAAAAAATAACAATTGATTTCTATTGTTTTCCTCACCCGCGCGGATCGCCAAACAGCCAAAGCTATTTAAGTCTGAAATTGTTTTTTTTTAAACATTCGATTTAAAAACGCTGAAAATAGCCAAATAAGCCTTTTTCCATTAAAAAAATAATAAAAAGTAAAAACAGTATTTATCAACGATTTTTAAAAAATCGAATACATCTTACTTTGTTATACATTTAATTTGGAATAAGCAACTAGCTTAAAAAAAAAATCATTTGCACAGTCTCAATTCGCGAAAAATAAACTGAATACATAATGTAGTTCCAAAGCAATTAATAGGCACGTTAACGTATGTGACGTCAACTCGAGCATGGCAGGTCATTGGACGATTTAGGTCACCTAAGTATAAGGCGGGGTCTAGGTAACTAGACTTTTTTATGAGTCCTATTAGGCTTTTATTTCCCTTGTGTGGAAATATTGGATGTGAACCTACCTACCCAAAGTATTTTAAGTAATTATTACTTACTCATACCCAATACCTAATTAGTAGTACCTACTACCAATTTCTATAACCTACTATGTGCCATGGGTACGTATATATTCGACAAACAATAATCATTCAATCACTCAGAAAGACAAAATATGAAATCTTCAGAAAGATTTTGAGACCTGTGTCTAAAAAAGTTGCAAAAATATCTTTATAATTGTAAAATATATTGAAAAGGCAAAAGATAGAAATAATCTTGAAAATCACAGACAACCACAGAGTTCCAAAGGATGCACTCAAAAGCCCTACCCTAAGCATAATACCCGAGGTTTATCTAGTAATTAAAAAAAAACTATTCTTTCGTCGAAGTTATTTCCTACGTGTTCCATATTCAAATAATCATTGACGTCAGAACACGCCTGAAGATGAACATAAAAATGCATTGCACAGTAAATCCGTTGTCAATATTCGCGTGTGGCCGAACAATACCATTTAATTAGTAAACATGAACAAAGAATCACCACACCTACAACCACGCCCTTTAGAACACGCAGTTTCACTGCCGGTATCAGGCCCTGACATAGAAAATGAATTTAATATTCATCAATGGAGATTCTTGATTAAGACCCTTATTTTATTCCTGAATTCCAGAAGTCTGTATGCAACTGCATATTTCCATCATTGATTTTTTTATTTTTTTATTTAATTGAACATGCCAATCAAAAATGTGAGAGGCCAGTTTGTTTGTGGCGAAGGTAATATCTAAAACTTCTTGTCTGTTGCTTGTGACGAAGGTTGGTTCACATCCTACATTCAGCACTCCAAGACTGTTTTGAATAAGATAGTCATATAGTAACTCACCCCGATTGTTGACGTCGCTGCTGCCCCAGTCAGTGTGGTGAGCGTTCGCGTCGCAACCTACCACTAGCTCTGCGCCATGCTGCCGGGCGTAATCGACGACACGTCTCAGCTCCTCAGACGGATCGGATTTATCTCCGGGTAGATAGGCCGAGCACACAATTACTCTGGCCCCATCCCAAGTAATCCCAACCCTTGAGATTAATAAACGCTGCTACCAGGTCGTCAAAACAAAGCTCTGGAACAGGTAAAAAATTAACATGTTTCGAAAACACGATGCAAGCTCTGGGCTTTACGCCACAGGTATTGTAAAGTACCTTGCCAGCAGCGTTGAGTCCCAGAATAGATTGGTTGCGCACCCAGGGTTCTTGAATGAAGGCGAGTTCTGCATGACCCTCAACAAAGCAGCGCTCCACGACCGCGGTTGCAGCTACGGCATGGTGGAGGTTAGCCTGGAGGATCCTCGCCGATTCTCCCTGGGGCGCCATTTATGGTGCAGCGGAAGGCCCGGGCTGCGCTCCGCCCCGTTGCGGACGATGACGTCCACGACCAGGCTGAGCCCTCCCAGGCCTCTTTTTCCCGCCCCGAGGTCCGCTATTCTGCCACGGGAGACTTAAGGGCCGTGTCGCCGGTAGGCGTTTGGGCACCCCGCTCCCACTGGTAGAAGCGACTGGGGCAGCGATCACTCCCGGGGGATTCGTAGGTTGTGGTAACACTACAGCCACCGAGGATGCTTCCACTGTTTGAATCGTGGATTCAGAGCTGCCCTTGATCCTGAAGAGTACTCTCTTGAAGCCAAAGACAGCCCTGAAATCCATTTCTTTTAGGGCTTCAACGGAGGGTTCGTCCAAGGCCATGGTTACAGTATAACCGGCCTTGTCCTCCTTACTGGCTAGGATACGCCAGTGCTCCGTATAAAGCCCCACATTTTGTACCCTTATTAGGTGGAGGGCATCTTGAATGGTGCTCACCTCCCCCTTGGGTATAAAAGCTATACTAACCGTAGGCTTAGGCAGTTCACTCTCCGGAATTACGGAGAGCTTCGCCTCGGGCCACGGTAGCAGCTTTGTAACCTCCCTTTCGATCCATTGCTGGCTCTCCTGATTTTCACAGGTTACGAGAAGCCAGCCTGGTTTGTGGGAGAGTCCCAAAAATCTCGGCCCGACACCGATTTCGCCCATCTTTATGATGGCGTAGTTAATGGCTTGTCGGACCAAGCGCATCTGATCCTCACTCATGGGACTCTCATTACGGATTCCCACTCGCGAGGCACCAGCAATTTCCCTAAAAGTCGGTTTAATTCCTCCTTCTAGGGAAGTTTTTGGAGCTTTTTTAAGATGCTCCCTGGGGGACTCTTCTTCCGACCGTGTTCTTTTAACCGCCTTAGGATCAACCTTAGGCGAGCCCACGGGAGGAAGTTTATCCTTCGGAATCTCGCTCCACGGCTTTCGGCAGAGTACGAGGGCTTCGTTGACTCCCACGTTCGCCGCCTTAAGCCGTTGGAACCTCTTCCGAGCAGCACCCGACAGTTTTATCCTGTCAGGTTTTGGTACCTCGCCACTAGAGGTCGGCACCGTGATCGGTCTGGAGTCAGTTAAGCCTCCATCCCTCTCACGGCTCGGCCTCACAGTAGCGGAGGTGGATGTCGAGGGCGTTTGGGGTGCTTCGAGCACTCCCACCGACCCTTCAACAGATTTGACCTGGATGGAATCCAGGGCAGAAACAATATCTTTTAGATTTAAGTTATCTTCTTGCATATATATCCCACGAGAAGCTAGGGAACTAAAGGTCACGACTGGCAGAGCCCCGCTTGTCCAGTCGAAGGGCAAAAATACTCCCCGAGTTGCCCCAGTTTCGAGGAGACACCGTTCGCGACTGAGCTACCCCTCAGCCACGCATCCATCGGCACGGTACGATTGACACCTTGGATTGGAGACAGCAGATTTGGCCCTCGGCTAGAGAGATCTGATCCTAAAAACACCGAACACAAGTATCCAATATCTTCAGGACCAAAAGTCGCTAACCGACGCCCGGGGTACACCGGCCCGCAGCCTTCCCATCCGGAGGGAATTAGACATTCCTTCCCGATAGCAAGACTACGTTGGCACACGTGGAGGTACTGCTGTCAATTGTACCCCTAAAACACAGACATATTGAACCTCTAAATCGTTTATCATTTAAATAGCACAGACTTGACTGCTTATCATAAATAAATAATAAATAAATATCCTGGGACATTCCTCACACACGGTCATCTGATCCCAAAATAAGCAGAGCTTGTACTATGGAAACCAGATATCTGATATAATACATATACTACTTTTTGTTTGTAAATACATACTTAATATACGTAATTACACACAGACTCAGGACATACAGACATGTTCATGCACACAAATGCATGTCCTGTGCGGGAATCGAACCCACGACCTGCGGCGCAATGGGTGGAATCTTTACCAGACTCTTAACCAACTGCGCCAACTGGCCCGTCATAAATCTGCATGGGTGACTATACTGACTATTACCACATGGGACAGACCTATTAAGTCCCTGTCATTAAATATATATAATAATAAGAGTAGAATCACTGCATGGGAAGTCACCAGCCTCGAATATACTTCTAGTTAATGAGCTACGCTACGATACGACCATCAATGTGTTTTTGTATCATTATTTAAGTCAAATTAAGTTATATTATTATTATTCAGCAGTAGAGGCTTAAAAAAACTACAGGTATTTTTCGGTTTTAAAAGAGTTTTCATAATATTGGACAAGGTTGACTATGAGAAGGTATCTATATCCTTACCTTACCTTACCTTATCTTTCTGCGAGATTTTTTAGATAAAAAGAGTAGCTTCTGCCACAGAGCTTTCCACCATGTATTTTTACGTGCTCTTTCTTACTTCTTTATTTCTATCTTAGCTGTAATCAGGCCACCGTATTGGCAGATGTGAAAAGCAAACTTTAGGCCGGTACTCCTTGTCACTGTACCTAAGTAGCGGACGACCTACGAAAAAGGACAAGCAAGAGTAGAGTATGGAAAAAAGAAAATTATTAAACTTATTTTTCTTTTGTCTCTCTTTGACATCCGGCGTCAAAACAGGACAAAAGACAAATAAGGTTATAATAATATTGTTTTCAAGAGCTTGTGGTTGGCTGGCCCCCTGATCTTTTGCTTTTTCAAACCAAATTTTTCCTAAGCTTTGGGTTATCGTAGTATGAAATAGTTGACCTTACCTTGACCAGAAAAAGTGGAGCTAACGCGAAACGCCCGAGGAGTGCCGCTTAAATCAACATTCATTATTTTTCTCTATGTTTTAGAGAATGAGATGACCAAGAATTGACTCTAGATTGTCTCGCCGATTTTTCCATCGTCATCTTTTATCTGAAGAATAAAATTAAATTTTGAATGAAAAACTGTCAAATATTCAAAATTAATCCTCGAATAAAATTTAGTGATTATGGAAAAATCAACCGCTTTTTTATACGTTTAAAACTTGTTTAAAATAATATATTGACAAACATGCCAGGCTCTATCCAAAGACTTAGGATTTCTTACGTTCTGTCCACCTAATCTACCTATATTAGGTACTGGTGAAAAAAGCTTGAGCTCAAACTCAAAAGAAACATTCAAATATTTTTGATAATTCACTTGCCTCTTGCCTTATCAAACCGAAGCCGAATAACATCCCGTGTTTTTAACCGACTTCAAAAAAAGGAGGAGGTTCTCAATTCGAATATTTATTTTTTATGGCTCTAATTGATAGGGTAAATTATAACGATCAAATCTCTTTTGTAAACATGGTGTATTAAATTAGGAAATATTTTTTATCATCTTCAAATTAATAGGTGAAATATTGTAGGTATGTACTACCACAGACTTAGACAACAGATTACTAAATATTTACTGTAATACTAGTTTATGTGATAACTGCGAAAACCCATATTTTCACAAACGACAGTTATGTTGCATTGCATGACAGTCGACACTGACAACTGTAAAATAATAATTAACTGTATACAACAGTATCAAAGCGGTATTTTAAAACCATTAACTAATAGTTTTAAACAATGCACATCAATATGGACACAACAGCAAGTCGTGCGTATTCACACAATTCCATAACGTAGCATTGTGCGTTTGACATTTTGACATACGTCACTATTTGCATTCCAACAAAATTGTATTTACAACTTCTGTAGACTGTATGCACCTGGTGATAAAGGCTATTTTCTAATACTTCGTTACATTTTTGTGGCATTCTCTGACGTATTGATTCGTTGAAGCTCATCCGTTGTTTATGCCGTCGATTGTTCAAAATAACATTTTAGTTTCTCATTGGGTCAAATGTTTGTCCAACATTTGAGTGATAGTACTTTATAAAATAAAATGATTTTATAAGTAGCGAAGGGTGTGCCAAGGACTTGAATAACATTGACATTTGACATCACCCAAAAAACCCAAGCATTAAAAAAATACATTTCACAATAATATAATAGCACCAATATAAAATCGATAAAAAATTCGACGGTACAAACATCGCAAAATCGATTGAAGATATCGATTGGACGCGAAAGTGGCGATTACCTCGGTTTCAGTTGCGCTTACGCATATCGGCTGGCCCAAGAATGCAGTGTTACACAACAAGCGTTCACTTGCACAAACAACGGTGGTACTATTTGCGAATGTAAACAAACTCGGTCGATTCTCGAATCTCGATCGGGTTTTATTCGTTTGGCACATCACTTAAGCTATGACTCTCCGTCTGTTTGTAACCTTGCACGCATCTAGTGCAAATTTTTATCTAGATCTATTTGTTGTCTTTGGTACGGAATGGTATATTTATTTCTATGGGCAAAACCTGATCAAGGACAGCATAAAAAACAACACTCAGTTGACGAAATCATCACCTGTAATGCTGAGCATGGGCCAACTTTCACAAATGAGGGTGTAAGAGTATGGGCAGATACTCCACGCATGCCCACTGCAGATTGGTGGAGGTAGACTAGTGGTGGCGTTGGAGTTTTCAAGCTGCCTAGGAGGCTTCCAACTAGCTTAACGTCTACCACAATTAAGTGATAACCAGGACCAATGGCTTTACGTGCCTTCCGAAGCATGGAAAACGCTCGAGTTGAAATACCACTAGGCGGTCGACCTTCCAGGTCCCGGCCGGCCTCACCGGTGGTAGCGTAATTTTACCGATCGATTAAGAACGGCTAATCAAAACGAGCACTTCAAATAATTAATAGAAGAAATTCACACAAAATATACATTTATTACTTAGGTCACTTTTCTATTAGTCAATTAACACCTGAAGTTAAGTCTAAATACCTTGACCAGCCTACCCGCTAATTACCATCTTCCGAAAGTGGCTTACCGACTTAATAACAGCCTTCCGCTTAGTTTCTGAAAAAAACATTCTTGGAAGGAAAATAAGGTTTTATGTTACTCATAATGCACATAAAAAAAGTAACAAGTTTTTCGGTTTTTTATAGCCGAGTGGTGACGTCGAATGAGGCTTTAGTTGAAGGAAAACATCGTGAGGAATCCATAACACAGTCTGCCTGTCTTTCGCCAAAATCCCCCGCCAAGTACATACCAGTGTGATCTGATGCACATGAGAGTCAGTTCCCTTAGGATGTGTGCTTACCACCTTCGGCCACATCACCACTTCCCATGGTGAGATTGTGATTAAATACAACCCTATATTGGGCCATGAAAACTAATTCTTTCAGCATTACAATATTCGTTTTCAATCGTCAAATAAAATATGGTGTCGCCGGTTTTACGAACATTTTGCCCACACAAAAACGGGGTCGGGTCACTGCATTATAAAGTTCAAACTAATTCCAAATAAATTGAGACTTAACGAAACATTTATGCTAAGAAGCTCAGATCAAAGATAAAGCTAGATTATATGTCGGTGCTGAAAATACTGCTTGGGGAATAACGTCATATCTTATGTCTCGTGAGGGTTTATTTATCAACTAGCGTCCGAACTGCGTTCCAGAGTCCGGGTAAAAAATTACTTTATTTATATCCAAAGTTACCTATGTGACAAATACCGTATTCTGTTGGTCCATTGCGATGCCATTTTGTTTCAGTTATACATTCGCATTTACTGGCTGTCTCGCGCGGTTTTACCCGCGTTTCCGGGATAAATAGAGACCTATGTCCTTCTCCATACCATAGGTTGCCAAATTTCATCCAAATCCGTTCAGTTGTTGAAGCTTGACAAATATACATCTATCCAAACTTTTGCATTTATATACTGCGATTAAGGATTTATCGATTCAGTTAGAGAAAATGTTAACCTCGATCTGCCAAAAAGATTGTTATTATTATGTGTCTTGTACGAGAAGGTATATTGATCGGAGTTAAGTCGGCTCTAATTAAAAATAAACGCCCATCTCGGCACGCAGAGTAGGAGCTGCGCAGGAGTGTCGTACACATAATAGTTGCAACATTACCGTTGATTGCATTTCATTACAATAAAGATGCGTTTATGACGACACGATGACGACACAGCGGCTGCTTGCAAGTCGATATTGTTAGCATAAGGGCTTAGCCATATAATGTGTAAGCCCTAGAAAGCACAAGTTGATTTTGATTGTTTAGATCTTATTCTAAAATATAAAATCTGGCCGTCAAGTCGTGAATTCGAATCTTAAAAAATTTTTGTTTTTTGTGTAGAATGACATCTTGTAGAATCCATAGCACGGTGGTAGGGTAGGTACTAAGCAGAATTATTTGCCTTTGGATAACACCAGTATAGAAAATTTGTCGCCTATTGATTTATCCCAGCACCTGCAGTTGACAGGCATATTTGAGAGATAGTACGTTTTATACTTTGTGTGAAGTAAAAAGAAAATTCGTTTCTCACAAATATAACCTTACTAGCTGTCCCCGTGGTTTTAACTGCATTCCCGGGATAAAAAACCCTAGCCTATATCCTTCTCTATACTAAATGCTATCTGCATGTCAAATTTCATGATGATCGGTTGATTAGTTAAGGCGTGAAAGTGTTAAGTGCGAGTCAGACTCGCGCACCGAGGGTTCCGTACAAACCTGTAGGTATATAAGTAAATGGTAGTATCTATTTATCTACTCTGAGGTAGGTAGTATGGACCTGAGTATTTGATATGAATTTCAATTTATGACGTATTAAAAAAATCTACTTACTAGATCTCGTTCAATCCAATTTTCGGTGGAAGTTTGCATGGTAATGTACATCATATATTTTTTTAGTTTTATTATTCTCTTATTTTAGAAGTTACAGGGGGGGGGGGACACATTTTACCACTTTGGAAGTGTCTCTTGCGCAAACTATTCAGTTTAGAAAAAAATGATATTAGAAACCTCAATATCATTTTTGAAGTCCTATCCATAGACACCCCAAACGTATGGGTTTTATTAAAAAAAAAAATTGGGTTTCAATTCTAAGTATGGGAACCCCCAAATTTTTTTGTTTTTTTTTTCTATTTTTGTGTGAAAATCTAAATGCGGTTTACAGAATACATCTACTTACCATGTTTCAACAGTATAGTTCTCATAGTTTCGGAAAAAAGAGGCTGTGAATAAGGACGGACAGACAGACAGACAGACAGACATGTCGAATCCATAAATAAGGGTTCCGTTTTTTGCCATTTGGCTACGGAACCCTAAAAAACTAACTCACATTCACATAGTTAGGATATTTTTGCTCCTAATCTGTCATCAAAATTGATCGAGGCCTCCGGAGACCAGTGGGTGGGGAGCTTTTTCCATCAACGCCATCAGCTTGGCTATGAAAAAGAGGCAAAGCTGCCAGCCTACTGGGTACCTTACTGTCAATCGGAAGCAGCGGTCTGAGGAAAAAGATTGTAACTTGTACATATTTGTTGGATACTTAGGATAATAGTTAGGATGTTTATTATCCAAGACTCCACTATAAAAGTTGTACCTAAAAATGTCATATTCATATTATTCATACATAGTTTATAGTCGATCCTGACATCATTAAATATTGTAGCTTCTTTCACCAACGATTATAGTTAGTAACACAATAACGTTACTTGACTATCAACACGAATGTTTAGTAGAATATACTTTACATTGTATTTTACTATCTATCTCTAGTATACTTTATATCTCTTGTAATAAAGCATAAGGAAATCATAAAAGTAGTATCACTTTTGATAGCTGGAAAGCTTGAGAATCTTCATTAGAACTCTCTGTGAGTAACCCCTCTATATAATAATCTGTCCCAGGAAATATCTTCAAGGATATATTTGAGGATCTTTAGCAACTTGCCATAGTAATTAAATAATTTATCGCGACAATCTTTTGTTTATAGTATTATCCATAATTAGACGAGTTATTTGTTGGTCACGTATTCAATATAAGTTACCTTTTCATACATCAAATATGTACAAAATACAATCTATATATAGAAAATTTCCTCAAGCCTGCCGCTGCTTCCGATTAACGGCAAGGTTCCCAGAAGGCTGGCAGCGTTTCCTCTTTGGATAGCCAAGCTGATGCGTTGGCGGAAAAAGCTCCCCGCTCGCTGGTCTTCGGAGGTCTCGATCAATTTTGTTTTTTTTTTCCTTTAAATTATTTTATATTGCTGTTGATTTATTCGCATTCATACAAGACTTAAATTAATCGTAACAAAGATTGTGTGCACTTTCTTTCAGAGCCCCCAGGAAGGTTAGGCTTTTTTATTTGTTTGCTTTCGTTTCAGCAATGAGGGTTGTAATTCAAATGTTGATCTATGACGCGTCTACATGTAACACGTCATTGTACATTATAATATATATTAATATTTTTAACTCGCACAAGTTATTATTGTTCAAGCATTAAAAAACATTTATTGAAATGTATTTGAATAAGGTCACGTGACTTTATTTTATATTAATTTTAACAACTTTAACTCTAATAACTTAACTGTAAGAACTTTTAAACTTTATGTTCAAAAGTGTGCTCACGACTCGTGACCCTTACTTAACTAAGAGTTATCATTGAATGGGCAAGCAAGAATAATGACTTGGCAAACCGGGACGATAGAAAAAAGGTTTTAAAATTTGTGAGTATGTAAATAAATTAATAATGTTTTATTTGTAAGTTATATTGCTAATTAATAGAATAATTCATGATATGCAAGATGTTTTGTAAAGTAGAATTACTATCTGTGTTTATCGCCTACTAACACATACTTAGAGTGAGATTGTGATTATACACAAGGCTTTATTATAAACTAGCGGTCCCCTGCAGTTTCACCCGGGATAAAAAGTAGCCTATAACACTCGGGGATATTGTAGCTTCCTATTAGTGAAAGAATTTTTAGAATCCGACTGGTAGTATACAGATATTAGCGCGTTTAAACAAACAAACAAAAAAAATCCATTCAGCTTTATTATATTAGCATAGATTAATGACGAACTTTCACGAAAATTAATTAGTGTATCATTTTGAAGATCCTTTTTTAACTTCCACTTTAGTTTGAGAGCGAAGTACAATTCAGTACTGAGAATCCTAAAAACATTTTCATTGCCGTTACCGAATTCCACATAAAGTTTTACTAGTATTAAATTACAAAGTGAAGTCAGCTAATGTATATTAGGTACATATATGGACTGAACACACCCTTATGTGTTTTTGGAACAAGGTTTTATGATACACGGTAATTGATCTTAGCTGCGAGTATTATGAAATAACAACGGCATATATGAGTAGGTAAAATATTACGCTGAGATTATTTAGATATTTATTTTAGAATGGGATTATATTGATTTGGCCAGTTGGCGCAGTTAGTCTCATAAGAGAGATGGTAATACTGTTTCTCAGGTTTCAGTTGGTTGGTAAGACTCCACTTATGGCGCCGCAGGTCGTGGATACGCGTTTACTAACGTCAATTCTTTACACTAGGGGTACTGATGACCGTGTGTGAGGAATGTCCCAGGATAATTATTTATTTATTTATTATAGCCCTTTTTTTCACATTTGGACAAGTTAAATAGTCGATTAGTCAAATAATAGAACCTAGCCGAGTATCTTGCCAGTTCCTCTCACTCAGTTGAAGGCTATCTTCCGAAATGTTGGTGACTTATACACACAGACAATACACCTCCTCCCGAGATACAGGCAACCCCTAGTTTAGGAGTCAGAGCTCACCATTAAACTGTAAACCTGTGTTTTTGGCAATAAAATACTTATTACTATAATGTCGTTTATTCATTTTACTATACATATTAAATACATCTTTAAATATTTTTATAAAAATTAATATTAACAAAAAAAATAAGTAGTCCGCCGGTATCGGGAGCAGGGTCCAATCTACCGGTGGTTAGGGCTGCAGAGACAGGAACCTCCTCACAATGCGAGCCGTATCGAGGAGTAGGTTAGGTACTGCCTTCTCAATCAGGCTCTTGATCCAACCGCCTAACGAGAGCCTCGATAGATGTTGGTCTAGGCTTTCGGCCAACATCTATTATTATTATTAATAGCTTTATAAGCGCTTAACTGATTAAATTAAACTGACACATAAATAACCTACTACTACTGTAAAAACTAGCTGACTATTTATCTTTTTTATAGGAGGTATGACGAGACAAAGCAATCCATCAGTGCTAAAAGCACAACACATGTCCCTGTGTCAGAATTCAAAACAATAATATCTTTGACAATATTAAATACATCTTCAATATAATCAAACCTCTCTACGACATAATTATACTGACCGGACCGGACCGGACGAAAGGGATCGTAAATGGACGTTCCGGACCGCTTTCCTAGTCCCTGTCGGTCATTAATTACCAAGTGACGGGTCGCGTAGTCGCATCACGCGGCCCGTAGAAAGTGCGACCTTAGGTCATCGCGTCCGGGATAGCACTGGCAGAATAGAATTAATTCCTTGTTTTAAACCGGCTTTGTAAATGTTTACGTTGGCAAAAAGAGGTTCGATATCAAGTCACCAATAAAACAAGAAAGTTTGTAATCGTTTTTTACTAGCGGCATTAATTTTTAACATTGTTCTTCAATTAACATTTATATTTTCGAATATTTACTACCTATTTGTTTTTTTAACTAATAAGAAAATTAAATTATAGACAATGTTATAAATACCTAAGAAAAAAAAATACTTGCCTACTTTTATTAAACTACATAATATAATTTTATATAATGGCCAATCGATTTAAGAAAATAATATATTTAACGACTCAACAACCTTATCTGATCCCTGTATCAAAAATAGATTTCTATTAAGTTACCATCAATAACTCTAAACATTCCTAACCCTACATTTCTTTAAGATAAGCTACGATCTTTACAGTATCATTACAAATAAAATAACTCCAATTCTGCCGTTATTAAACTGAGTTTACAGTAATTGAAATAGAGTTCAAATCCCATTTAACTAAAGCATCAAAATCTTGTTATGTAAACAGCGATTAGTTAATATATCAGACGTTGTTATTACAGATTTCTTTGATAAATTCTCTAAATCCAATTTGCCTCGACGTCATATTTCGTGATAATACTCTCGGTTCGAATTTCATCGGTGCATTAAACTTGTTTATTTTTAATTAATGAAAAGTTATACGACACTCGTAGCTCAGTTGGGCAATTGTTAATTTATGATATAGAACTATTTATAGATTTTGATAAAGCATTCGAATCCATTTTTATGAGCCATCTTTGATTTTCTTTACATAATGTAGATGAGATCATTTACTTATGTCACATTACGAGACCGAATTAAAGGAAAATGTTACTTTATCTGACTGTATCCTGTATCTGTGTCAACGAAAGAGTTGCACGCGATCTATAGAAATTCACAAATACATATTACATAATTTGACTGTTTTACAAAAAACTTAAACCGACTTCAAAGTACACTAAGAAGTAATCAAATCCTGATCTGTTGACAATGGGACCAAACGGGAAATGTACCCTTCCAGTCAAAAAAAGAATTTTCCAAATCGGTTAATAAATGACGGAGTTATCAGTTAACAAACATAAAAAAAAACATACAACCGAATTGAGAACCTCCTTCTTTTTTTGAAATCGGTTAAAAAGGCAAAAAAACGCTGACTTCAAAGTAGTATATAAATTATTACAGTCAGATTAAAGTTCCGACGTCGTTGTACTCATTTTGGGGTCGCTTTTATATATTGACAAAAAAATAAATTAAAATTGACATGCGATAAAGTTACATTAACTTTTCAACAGGAAACTATTGGCATAGAGCTTTTGGTATATTTCAGGCGTACGTCCAAAGTACAGTAAAACTTTTCAGTTTTACAGTTTGTATTAAAATTTTATGCTGCAGTTGAGGTTACGGGGTAATACTTTTGAAACTCAACAGTAAATCTCCTTGAACAGAGTTCACCAATACAAATGGATTAACATATTTAAAATTCACATCATCACTGTCTCAAACGCAAACCCTAAATAAAAAAAAAATCCTTAGAAATCTATGTCTCATATTCCCGTATAGTATTCAAAAACGGCACAAAGTTTCCAAATGGGAGTACCAAGCTCGGCCCGCTATTACCGAATGTATCTCAATTCCCCCATACATAATGTAATATCGTTCATGTACCGTGTGTTGTTATATGAGATACATTTTACACATTGTGACGAATCGCGGGGTCGTTAGCGATCACCACGGTTTGATGTCGTAAGAACTGTGACTTAGACACATGTGGGTTCACACTACGTGATAACCAAATCAAAATGAAAAAGTCTATTATTTAGTTTAGGCCCTGATAAGGCATTTATCGATACAGGTTGCCTTTACCACAACCAGTTCAAAGTCTCTGGCAAGAAAGGAAAGACATTTCTTTTGTTTACATCTTTTACAAGAGATTACCGCCAT
This sequence comes from Achlya flavicornis, assembly GCA_947623365.1. Taxonomy (NCBI): domain Eukaryota; kingdom Metazoa; phylum Arthropoda; class Insecta; order Lepidoptera; family Drepanidae; genus Achlya; species Achlya flavicornis. The sequence continues at coordinate 8,607,166 of OX392488.1, forward strand.
GTAATTGTAAGGGGTTATTGGTAAGTCTGAATAATGTAATAGTCTTAATGCAATACTGTTAATGCATTAAGAGGGGGAAGGACTTACTCAGAAACTAAGGAAAGGAACAATTACCCCATAAGTATCCCTAGATTTCCTCATTTTACAGACACTTTTTTTTTAATTTTTATAAAGGCAACCGACTTTCTTCTTCTTCTACAGCATTGGATCCTGAGTGAAGGGGCTTTTTTATTGGTATAAAAACATTTTTTTTTCATGTATGGCCATATGGACGCATGCAACACACGAGGCATCACTCACGCGTTACCAATCCTTCCCCCCCCCAACCAGCTGGTGGAGGTACTTCCTTTGCTGCTGCTCTTTGAGCGAATAAACGCTATTTGCTCTACCTCATATAATTTCAAAAGGAACCAAGTATAAATCAATGCATCTAATTTTCGGGAGAGGATTCTCGAAATTCTGAGTCAGAACAAAATCCCCCAGTGTAACCAAACGTTGGACCCAGTCGTCACGGCATAATTCCCCGACCCGATCCATAGGTTCGCGTGCTATCGGCCCACAGACGGACAGTCATAAAGACACGCGTTTTAGCTATTAATAATAAAAACGCCTAATTGGAACGTGCGCCGTGTACCTACGTGAGATGCTGGTGAAATGTAACTGACCACTTTATTGAAACGGTCGATGGTAAGCGTGAAACAACCTTCGAATATTGGAAGTTCCGTATGGTTTAAGTTTCCCCTGCTAATAGTGAATACTGACTGCTAATTGTAAGATAAACTTCGTTATACTTAGTAAGAGCGTGGGTAGGTATAGAGAGAGTCCTATTGCAAATTTAGTGCATAATATTCTTGTTATCACATCTCAGAAGTTTTTCTTTCAATCGATGATTCTCCTATATATACATGAGTCCAACTATTTTACTTTACAATGATAATTTTCAAAAAGACATGAAATTAAAAAAAAAGAAAAAAATATATTTTTACACGCCATATTATGACGCATAGAAAACATCGGTACAAAAATATAAAACACAAAAAGATATACTGGAAAAGATACTTAACACAACAAAACATACGGTCAATTTATGTATTTCTGGTGATATCCCAAAGAGTTAATGTTTTTGTTCATAATCCCTGCTAAGTTGGTTTTAATATCTGCCCAAGGAACCCCGAAGAAGGTATTTATTAGTCGAACGATATGTAATTGATAACCGTTGTTATTTTTATTGGTCCCCTCGAGAACTCAGTTTGGGACTGTTTATATCGTAACATATTTTACGATACGTGAAACTGCTGTATAACTCGCTTTAATTCCTTTTCATTAACACTTTTGACCGACAAGTAACACTCAATAAAAGGATTATCGAAAATAAATAGGCATAACTTGGTTAAATGTTTTATGGGCAAAAAACTGCGATTGAACAAGTATCAAGAGGGATCTCTAATCTCTTTTCTTAGCTGTTTGGCTAGACGAATAAGCTGCACTTCCACCTAAAATGCGTACCTACCGATCGTGATGTTTTCTTCTTCTCATGCGTGTCACTCTTGACAGAATGGTCGTGGTCATCATGACATGTGAATTGTGGCGCGCTCTACATCATTCTTCCCTAACTGCTGACTTTAAGGTGCAGTCGTTGATGAGACCGCCTATGCGGCCTTAATTTGGATGTGTTTTAGCTGGCGAATAGTATTTTAACAGCTTCGTTTGTCGTACCTCTAATGAAGCGGTCCTATTGAGGGATTGAAACACATTCCTGGAAAGACACCCTTATGGTCAGATGCAGAAGACAAGGGACCTATGCAGTGTCTTTAGTTCTTTCGGAAATTGCAAATTTCTTACCACATACACATTGGTCTCAACTGATTATCAGCTTTACTCATAATTCTCCATAGAAATTCTACCAGTCTTATTCACATATTTTACTACCAAGTCTCAGTAATAATTAACAATTTCGCTAGATTCAATTATAATACCAGTTTGCTTAACCTCCATATAAACAGGGACACTATAATAGACATGTTTGTAGGTAAGCAGGCTTAGTTCTCAAGCAAATCCGGCTCAGATTCTTGCACTCTGCCCGATCTTTGGCTTAGACATTTGCAAGGGTAATAATTTGTGAACACGGTACAATAAATGGTACAATTTAGGGTAGAACAATTTTTGGTTCTTGGTTTCGCAATGATTAAATAACATTCTTAATCTCAACCAGTATTTTGACCTTCATTTTGCCTGAAATCTTTTTAGACAATTTCCCACCAGTGACAAAGCGGTCTGATTGGCTAAGTCAAGGACACATGCGCTCTGATTGGCCAAGTCAAGAACACACGACGCGGTGATTGGTCATTACTATTTAAATCAGTGCAAAGTCTAGTAGTTGCGGAAATTGATTGTCCGGTATTACTACCCTTAAGGGATGTTTCCTCGATGTGAAGTTCCACCTGAGAACCATCTGAAAGACTATAATACTATCTTAATGGCAGAACTACTGCACGGATTTCAAACGCTTAGGTACCTAGTAAACCTTTATTGACAAAGATTGGTTCAGCAACACGCCAGTTATCTCTCGGTTACCACTTTAGTCCACAAACTTGCGGCAAGCTTATGAAATGTAAAAAAACCCGCCAATTGCGAGTCGTTCTCGGTTCTTGTATGGGGTCTCCTATAATTTTTTTTTTTTTTTTATATAGCGGCAATAGAAATACACATTCTTTGAAAATGTCAAGTGTCTTACTTATCACTGTTTATGAGATATAGTCCACAGACATACAGATGGACGGACGGACGGACAGCGGAGGCTTATTAATAGGGTTCCGTTGAAACCTTTTGGGTACGGAATCCTAATAAAATTCAACTCGCTTTTAGAAGAATATAGGATAATATTTGTGTGGTAACTCTATCTCGTTTAGGCTCCTGATTGATTAATGCTATCGCTAATTATCTGTTCCGTTTGTTGTCGCCGCCCGATGTTAATATACTCAGCTCGTTATTAATTGGTCGTTTTATGTAACACAGCAGAATTTATGAGGCAGATCCTTCATATTGGATATGCAGATTTGTGACTAAACGGTGTCTTTGAAGATGTTGCAATTTAAAATTTATGTAATTTGAAAGTTGTAACAGTTTTGTGCTCATTCTTACTATTTATAGCTGGTTTACAGTGCGGCCGCCGAGACAATGCGTTCCTGACACCTCTATTCTCAGAAACGGCTAATCCTATTGCGATGGGGTTTCACGGGAAGGTTCTATTTTGTTATAGCTTAGTGAAAGTGGTATCATAATTAGATTAGCCGTTAACGTGATTTGGCCCATGATAACGGGTGTCAGAAATGCATTCTCTCGGCGGCCGCACACTGTAGATGTAACTTCTACAGTGCAATAAGTTTACGTTTTTATCGTCAAACAGATTTTGTTTAATGAGCCTTTTTTGACGTCATACATTACTGAATATTTCAACATTTTTCTTTAAAAATGAGATCTATATTGATAATAACTTTAGTTCGCATGTTACTATTTGCATATTGCTGGTCTAGTAATGTCTTTGATTTGCAGTTTTGTCTTCGGTTGCGGAATTGCTGAAGATTTATACAATCTCACTCACATAGATATATAAATCTAAATTACGTTATTTTCAGATTCATTAATATTGTTTCAGTTGTCATGAAAGAAAATGAAGTATCGTGCGTAAGATTTTTGCAGTCAGAAATAAATCCTCAGACGAAAATATAACTGAAATCAAGCTTTTAAAAGAAATTTCTGATTCATCCGAATATTTTGAAAATGTTGCCACCTGTAGAATGTAAATTATCGAAAAATATAACATTGCAAGTGCCAAAACTATTATGCGCTATTATTATGATAGTTTTCAAGGTGAATTAAATAGCGTATGCTATTTTTCATAATGTTGTGACATAAAGATTATTGGATCAATTGGAATCGTGTTCATCGTGGGTGTTAGTTTTACTATATTTCTACTTAAGGCATGGCTCCTAGGTTCACTTTTGCAATTAACAGTTTTATATAATTTTCAGTTCGTATATGCAGTTACCTTTCTTGTATCCAGTGAATTTCAGATCCAAACTATTTTATTTTTCCAATCAAATTTTATAAAATACTTTTCAAGACACTCACTCGTAGTGACATTTATTGCACCGTTTTTAGTATCTTAATGCAGCTTATAACGCACTAGTGCTTTATACTTTACATTAGCGCACAGTTTTATGATAGGTATAATTCCGAATATGTGGTCTACACAAGCGGTTTAGAGCCCCTCAGTCTGAGGAGAGACTTTGCCTCCTTATGTGTGTTCTACCGCTTGTACAACGGACGGTGTTCTGAAGAATTGTTTAAGATGATGCCCACGGCTACTTTCTACCATCGCAACTCTCGCCATCGACGGGGAGTCCATCCTCACATATTGAAACCTGAATTGTTTCGTACTGTGCGGGCTCAAAGGAGCTTCCTTCCGCGGACGCTCAGACTGTGGAATGAGCTCCCCGCCGTGGTTTTCCCAATGGAGTACAGCATGGGGTTCTTCAAAAAGGGTGTGAAGAGATTTCTGCAGGGTCGGCAACGCGCGCGTGATACCCCTGGTGTTGCAAGCGTCCATAGGCTACGGTAACCGCTTACCATCAGGCGGGCCGTATGCTTGTTTGCCACCTAAGTGGTATAAAAAAAAAAAAAAAAAAACACACATACATACTTATTAAGTATGTATGTATATAATATGGTAGACCAAGCATTCTTAATTTAAACGGGTAAAATAATTTGAAAGCTCACCGCTGTCTAAAAAAAACTTGCGCTCCATATTTGTTAACGTTCTCATGGTGTGGTTTATTATTATCAAAAAATCTACGTAAAAAATACAAGTCTGTTTTTTCCGTCGCAAGTGTGTTGAAAAATGTCGTATGACACGCGTGTGTATTGATTACCTATTACATTCTCGGCTCACTTATCGCTTAATACCGCTTCGAGTGTTAATAACCAACTTTGCACACATGTATCATAATGTACTATTATATATCGCAAGTTTTTATCATAAAAAAAAACAGAATGCCTATTTAAAAAAAGTTGTTTTTAATTCTCTATTTCGACGGGCTTTAACGAACTTGGCCTTAAAATATAATATGTAAGATGTTTGCCGACGCGCGGCTTATGCAATAATACGATCCATTTTATTGATGATCTATATTTAAAATGTTGCAACTGTTTGTCTGGGCGAATCAAAACTCGATAATTTATTGATAAGTTGCTGTCACGGTGCAAGGTGACGGCGGTAAATACACCGATGTTTTTTATATTTTATATATGGATGGATGAGAATGTAATGTGACCATAATTTCACCATAATTAGTGATGAAGTGATCAGATATGGTATATAATGAACCGGTTCTCAGTACTTCTGCCGGTCTCCAATAGGTGTTTGCCTTGGTGACAGAATTTTGACTTGAGGGTAATGGCAAGCCAGGCGGGTACTCCAAAGTACCCTACCACCGTGCTATGGTTTCCTCACGATGTTTTCCTTATCGAAATTTCAAGTTCACATTTAACCTATATTTCACTTTAGTACCCTTTCATAATAACCTATTGACATTATCTTATTAACAGTTAGTATGAAAAATGAGAATAGTTTAATTAGACACGGTACTAAAATGATCAGCCCAGTGAAAACCCACAATTTTAAAAGCTAACAATATTAGCGTCGTTCGCTAAAACTGCTTAGAGAATGTAAGCCTTACTTCCAAGCTAGAAATTGGAGATTCAAATCGTGTAGGTACTGCTAGTGAAAGCGACACCGATATGGAGGTGCACCGTGCAGGTTCCATGGGATGAGCAAACCGGCTGACAGAGGAAACTCGCCGGAAAACTGATCACTTTATAAGCTGTAATTATCCGTGGCAGCTTATGCTAATGTCGTTCTATGAACATGTACGTAAAGGTACGATTAGTTTTGATTAGAAATTGAATAAAGTAAGGTATGTGATGGGAAATTAATATAGAATCCAGGAGAGATATCAGTATTTGATTTCCATGGTTTTTAGTAATGCCGTCCTATCCGGTTCCGCTAACGTTTTGGACTGAGGCAGGGTTTCCAATAACGTTCCAAATATAACTAAAATACCTAGCTGTCCCCCGCGGTTTCATCCGTATTCCCGGGATAAAAAGTAGCCTATATAACGTACTCCGGGATAATGTAGCTCCCTATTAGTGAATGATTTTTTCGAATCCGACTGGCAGTTCCTAGCCCGTAACAAAAAAACTCTTCCGCTTTATTATTAGTATAGATAATCTAGTCTAAATCCTTTGAGTGAATTTTTCTGCTTTCTTATATGCTAATTATACACTTTAATGCTTCCGTTGTACAGTAAAAAAGTTAAATAAAATGCCTGTCTACTTTGCAACTATTGTACAAACTTAAAAAAATAATAAAAACTTGAATAATGGAAGTAAATAATAAAATTATTGTTATCAGACAAAAATCTTGGAAGGAAATGAAAAAAATGATAATAGCTCCCAGTCACAAACCAAAGGCATTGAAAAAATGTTGCATTTTCATAAATTTCAAGTACTTAGTAGTATTCTGTTTTTTTTTTCATTAATTTATTGTACATTTACGTACCAAGGATATTTTTTGCATGAGTTGTCGCCATAATACTTTATTCAAAGAAAGAACAAAAATGTTCGTTACTAAAAACAGATTTTAATATTCGAGATTTAAATGCTCTACTTTGAAACAAAAATTAGTTCCGAAATTATTAATTGATCATAAAATCCGACTTATTTTATTCGATTATGCACAACATGCTAACAAAATACTTTTTTTTTAACAATTTCAAACTTTTTAGAAACTTTCGGCCAGCTACCTTGAGTGGCAGCGAAGAAAAAAACATAACCCGCATTGGAAAATCGAACCTTAACGTATTGCTCTAAAGTATATTTTGGTTCGTTTTATAGAGTCAGATGTGATTGTAGCGAACAGGTGTAGTGGCAACAGGTGATTTTGTGACCGCTAATATATTGGCTACAGGATCGAAATCGGCGGTCGACATATTGTGTTATGTACGACTAAGTCCCAAGCTATGCTAATATATGCTTTAACATTAATATAATACTGGACAAATTTGCATGGACAATCTTGACAGATGGTAATTGCAGGTATATGTATTTATATGCGTGCTACGCAATGTGGTGATTGGTAAAGATTTGGAATGCATTTTCGAAGGTCCTTAGAAATCTAGTGTCCCTAACAGTTACCTAATTTAATGTGACAGTGTACGCAATGCAGACTCCGTTGGGATACTTGTACACATTAAGGTTGATTTGATTTATTAAACATAAACTTTGAGCGAGTGTGTTTGAACCAAATTCACGACTCATAAATCTTATAATCGTTTCATAGGTATATTATTGTTCTTATTACGTCGGTTGTGTTCTGTCTTTGTAAGACTTTTTAGATATAAGTATAGATCTACGTGTCCGCGATCAATTCTTTCTACTTCGAGCGCCCCAAGTCCTATAGGAGCTCATTTATCGTCATGGTTATTATCACTATCGAGATTCCTTTGCGAGATAAGGATATATCCTATATATCCATTAAAATAAGCTACGCAGATGTTAGTAGTCAGAGGTGGTAGTTAGGTTAGGTTAGTAGAAGAAATTCACAAAACAGGTTTCTTTGAGAGTCGAGTATGACGTAACACAATGAGAATACCTGACACAAAAAGACTGTGTACAGAAGAGGGTGTAGAGAAAAATGTTAACCGAATAGAATATTAAAAAGTGCTTTGATATTCCCCATAAAAACTTTCGCGTCGAAATTCTCCGTATTTTCAGCGATGACAACAATTTTATCTTTAAGAATATATTAGATACAGAATTATATTAGAATGTTAACCGGACACTTATTCAATTTAATGTGTATATTCTGCATAATCTAAATAAAACCCGTAAATAAATGTCCATTTCATAGAGTCGACACATTTATGATTTACCATTTTCAACCCTATTCCAGTGAAGAACGAGTGCTGTCAAAATTGTAGTCAGTCTACCGGTACACCACGAGCTCTTCAGCGTGCTACCTTACCTACTCACTTACTCCATAAATATCAGCCAGTCTCTGCTCTTCCTATCAGTTAATTATGCAGATAGGTAAGTACCTATCTGCTGTTGCTGTGGTAAAGTTACCACAGCAACTTATAATAAGGTATATTTTTTTCTAAGGTAAGGCAGTATAGAATCTGTAAAAAAGCGATTATTTTCACGACTATTTCCGAGGTCAATCGGCTGTATTCGTTCAATAACCAATTACATGCGCGGGCGCATGTACGAGTGCGTCCAATGGATTGGGATGCGCACGCGCTCGCCGGGTCAAACTACTGCTATCCTGCTTATTAGATTTTCTATAGTTAGTTACGATACTTGTATTTTTAAAGCTTTTTATTAACACGTACGTTCTTTACTTTTGCGAAAAGGTCTTTAGTTGTTTTTTTTTATTCTCGTACTGTTTGTTGTTTGGGGTTCATCAGTAGTGTGAAGAGATTAGTGGGGTGCGCATCTCAGTTTCCCTTGCAAGCGTCTATAGGCTTCGGTAACTGTACAGCTTACCATCAGGCAGGCTGTCAGCTTGTTTGCTTCCTTAGTAGTATAAAAATATGCGAGTTTTCTAGGATGTTTGTTATCCAATATGCTAGACGACTAAAAATATCTATTGATTCTTTTACATTGTCAAAAAATATTAGACACGTATTTTATCTTTTGTCAAGTAAACAAAAAAATACGAAGATATGGTGTGTTGAAGTTCCGCGTGACGTCACGTAGAGTACACTCTAAAGTGACGGCACGAGCCCCCACTCTCAAACTTTGAATCGTTATATCTTTGTCAATTTTGAATGATTTGGTAAAGCAAAAGATACGTGTCCAATATTTAACTGACGGACTTTTTAGTTTTTTTTTTTTACCTAGGAGTCACTTATTGCGGCAAAATACTAAAGCGGATTTAGATTATTATTCTGTTGTTTACAACTAAACTAATTTTAATCTCGCTATGTCTCTTTCTAACAAAGAACAAAAGAAAAGGATGTAAGAATTTTAGTCCTGTCAATATAGTCCTATGCTTATTTTCAATACAAATTTAGTCGCCATCTAACGCGGTTACGCCTAACGCAAAATAAGACGGCAAAGATTAATTTGACAGCTTTAAATATATTCTATCCTTTTTCAATAATGTTCGTAAGAAAGAGATGTGATGTGACTAAAATTAGTTTAGTGCGATTTACAACAGAATCGGCACCTTTGGATCATAAGAACTGGAAAGAACAACCTTTTGGAACGCGGTTAAAATAATCGGTAACAAGTAGAGATATACAGTTATTTCGAACCAAAATTACTATATTTTATAAAACGGTTTTATCCTATCAATACGGTATACTATTCCGTGCAATATGCTGCACATGCACTAAGTCACGCGAGCGAAGTCACGGTTAAAGGTTAGCTTTTTAATTAGTTTTTGTGGACTGTTATTGCAGGGAAAGAAGTTCCGTTACTTGAAGCAATGAGGCATTATAAGTGATAAGAAGTCAGAGCATAATCATAGGCACGATTGGCAAAAACCATGCTTTGACCAGAGAGAGACCATGAAATGATCCATGGTTTATGAATAATAGCTGTTCCCTGCGGTTTCACCCGCGTTCCCGGGATAAAAAGCTTATATAAAACTCGGATATATTAGTTATACAGGATGATTTTTTCCAGCCAATGAGGGCAACTTCTAAACTACAGGTCTTAGAGAAAGACGCTGATATGAACCCCGAGCTATTGAAGAAAATAAATATGCCATTTAAAAAATAAGTGTTTTTTCGTTTTTTTCTTTATCTGCTTCTTCTTCACTATACGAACAATCATCCTGTCATCATAAAGATTTTGTCGACCCAAACTCTACCATAAATTTCTAGCGATTTTATGATTTATTAAAAGTTGCGATGCAATTCACATACCAATAAACTTTTTAATCTAGAGGCCAACAACCTTTACCCTGACGACTAAATAGTTAATTGGTAAAAAAGTTTTGCAAACAAACTTAGTAGTTACTTCTAATAAAAACAGCAAAACTAGACGCCACTCAACACAACACCGGTAATGAGGTTCTAAAATTATTGCCAGCGTAAAAAAAGTATTCAAACCACATCCTGTTCGATTAGTATTACAATTGGTGTGTCTGTCTGTGTGTATGCGACCTCTGAGCACATGGCCTGCGACCTAGAGCTCGCGGGTGGGACGTATCATTATAGGTATTCACTTACTCACTATGATTGTCGAAGAGTTATGGTGGTTGGAGAAGGCATGTCTGCCTGTCTAGGGTACTGATGTTTTTTTTTATGAAATGAAATGAAATTAATTTATTTGATAGAATAAGGGTAATAATAATACAAAATAGTGGTGTTAAAAAATAAAGAGTTCCAAACTTACTCTACCGATCTTTGGTGTGCAAATATTAAAAATATATATAAATGTTGTTAATATGACATAGCTTAAATGACATGAAAATAAAACTAGATGAGATTAATTCAAAGTAAAGTTAATAATTAAGCTAAGTAACAATAGTGGTCATACTAATACAATAATTTTATGAATTTTTGATCGATATTTTTCTGTAGAGTAAGATTCGGTTCTATACAACCTACCGGTACAAAAATCGCGTGTGCTCGAGCGTTGTTCTGCGATTCTTTCAAATAGAGCTGTCGCGAGGGGTAGGTTGTGCTTTTTGTTAGGTACTATTTGGAACTCTATTTAAATAAAAAAATTATGTTTATTGTTGAAAATTCTCTAGCACGCGAGCAGTTTTCCAAAGATCTATTTTAATAATAACCTAGCTATTCGTGTCCGGCGCCGCCTGGATGAAAATTCCAGTTTTCCGGAACAGCCAATTCGGTCGAGCAGTTCTCAAGTACCTAATGCTCTTACATAGATGTGGCAACCGATTTTTATTTATATAGATAGATTCAATAATTCGTATGGTGAGTAACTAACAAATATTTTTAAAGCACACAGTCAATATGTGCCCATTAGAAATAAAATAATAAAGTCATGTTATGCCTACCCTGCCTGTAAGATGACCACAATCAGTATAAAGTCGGTCGAACTCAAAAAAGTTTGTAACTTACATAACTTAAATATCTCATTTATATAAAACTACCATATCCCAATAAATCTTAGTTGCTCTTCACAGCTCCAAGTCCCAAGTCCGTGGTGAAGGTAGTGACAGGGTATGGAATGCTGGAGTAACTGGTAAACAGAAAGCAGTGGGCCATCTTCATTGGAAAGCGTGCCCAAGATATATTGGTGGGGTCCGATAATTTCATGCTAAGCTGGCGATTTAAGCGGGACAGGTGGAAGGTCGGGCGTGTAGGGTTGCCAAAATGTTTAATGTTATTTGCATTGCTATTAGCAAGTGTGTGCGAAAAAATGATAATTCTGAAAGAGAGTTCTGTGTTTGTATGTTAGTTTGGCTTGAAGTATTCTAAAAATGTAATTACCTATATTAAAAATTTATTCATGCTTTAAAGAGAAATTATACCAAAAAAGCATTTTGGTAGATTGATAATAAAGGGTATTTTTTTGTTACTCACAGTTTCATTCAAGCCCCTTGTTGTAATGAACATTTGAAGTATAAGTTTCGAACATAGAAAAGTCATAAATAAAAACTAAAACGCGGCAACCCTACTAAACAAGCGCTAAATGTAGACGTTGGTTTTACTAGAGTATTCATTCGTTAGTATTTGTGACGATATGAAATAATGATTATATTAGTTTGTGGCCATTTTTGAAATACCTAAATTTATCGCTCACACAGTATTAAATTAATTCTAAGCTACTTATTTAACTTAAATATAAGTGTATAAGTGCCGATGTCAAATACGTCGGAAATTGACCAACCCAGGTCTTAAACATTTAAAAATTAATAGCCGAAGCAAAGTACAGAAGGAAGAGTTGGAAGGCGATGATAGCTCAGTGGTAGCGACGTCGAATGCCGTGACGAAGGTCCTGGGTTCGAATCCTTTAATGAGCTTGAGCTTTCAGTGAAGGAAAACATCGTAAAACCATAACACTGTGGTAGGATACTACCTAATATCAAGTTGAAAATCTGTCGCCAAGCACCTACCGGTGTGTTCCGACAGGTGCACTTGAGAGCCGGTCCTTCAAGGCTTTGTGCTCTTACCACCTTCGGCCACATCACTTACCACGGTGAGATTGTAGTCAAACACATGTCTATTCATAAAAAAAGAGAGTCGTGGCTTCCACCAATAAGCCCTTCATGTATTTCTCTCAGAGATACGTATGAAGACAGTCCATCCATAGCCATAGCAACCCTTGAATTAAAAACAAAACACAATGATGTTGAGTACAATTCCTTTATTTAAACTTAAGTTAAAACATTGGATGGATCGATTGGACCCAATTATATTTTTATGCCTTTTGCGGTCGAGACCTTGGGACCATTGGGGTCAGAAGCTCGCCGTTTTGCTCGCACCTTGTCTTCAAAATTGATCGAGACCTCCGGAGACCAGCGGGCGGGGAGCTTTTTCCGCCAACGCGTCAGCTTGGCTATCCAAAGAGGAAACGCTGCCAGCCTTCTGGGAACCTTGCCGTTCTGGGAATCGGAAGCAGCGGCAGGCTTGAGGAAATTTTCTATATATAGATTATATTTTGTAAATATAGATTGTAGTTAAAACTAACTTAAAAAAGTTTTAAGCAAATATTGACGATATATAACGCATAAAGCTATTCAAAAACAGTTTGGTACATAATGATTAATCACTGTTAAATCTGCCGATAAATTATTTCTATTGTCATATACCTAGACGCCATTTATAAAATAGAAAAAAAATGAGGAAATCTCGATACAGTCATCATTGATTTTATAATGCGTGTAATGAGTCATTCTTACATATTTACATCATCTTTACATCGTGATAAAGCGTTTGAGATGAATTATCTAAATACCTATAAGCAATAATTTAATTTATATTTTACTAGCTGTCCCCCGCGGTTTCACTCACACTCCCTGGATAAAAAATAGCTTATGTCCTTCTCCATACCATAGGCTATCTGTATGCCAAATTTCATGATGATCCGTTGAGTAGTTGAGGCGTGAAGGCGTAACAAACAAACAAACAAATAAAAAACAAACAAACTCAATTTCGCATTTATAATATTGGTTAGGATTCAAAGGTTAAGATAGGAGTGAGGGCGCAATAATATTTCAGGTTTTAAAATCTAAATAATTTAATAAATAAAAACTTAGTAATAGCCGGCATGCGCTGCAGTATCTTTTTGTTTTATTCTTTTACCAACAACAACTGGACAAAGTTTTGATGTAACGATGCGCAAACGCATACCCTTAGAAAATATATACGTCTAGAACGACCATGCCCATACTACATGATTTTTAAAAAGTGGCCAACTTTGCTACGTCTTATGCTCGCGGTACGTCATTCTGCTTGTCATAGTGAAGTTTATAATGTTACCAGTTGTTGAAAAAATCCAATAAAATGGGGAAAAATATATTACGGTTTCGATATCTTTGTAAACTACGAAAATAAAAGTTGAATCGGGATAATACATGATAATATAAATAAGAGTAATGGCGCCGATATTAATTTAATACTTATTATTTTTACTTATCTTACTATCGAGTGACATCGAGTCAACACGAGTCAAATCAAGTTAAATACAGACAAATCGAGTGAAATTGAGTCAAATCAAGTGAAATCGAGTCAAATCAAGTCAAAACAAGTCAAATCGAGCAAATCAATTCAAATCGAGTCAAATCAAGTGAAATTGAGTCAAATCAAGTGAAATCGAGTCAAATCAAGTCAAAACAAGTCAAATCGAGCAAATCAATTCAAATCGAGTCAAATCAAGTGAAATTGAGTCAAAACAAGCAAATCGAGTCAAATCATGTCAAACCGAGTCAAACTAAGACAAATCGAGCAAATCAAGTCAAATCGAGCCAAATCAAGTCAAACGAGCCATTTTTTTTTATATATATACAACTTAGTCGATAAACAAGCATACGGCCCGCCTGATGGTAAGCAGTTACCGTAGCCTATGGACGCTTGCAACACCAGGGGTATCATTCGCGCGTTGCCGACCCTGAAGAAATCTCTTCAAACCTTTTTTGAAGAACCCCATGCTGCACTCCATTGGGAAAACAGCGGGGAGCTCATTCCACAGTCCGAGTGTCCACGGAAGTTTTTTTTAATATTTCATTTTAATACAAACTTATTTTGCCGACTGTACTTTTTGTTGTAGGTCCAATATATTGGTATATTGGAATTACCACCTATATACCAAAATACCTAGTATACCAAACATCAAGTCAATCTAACCACTGGAAATTCGACTTGCAAGATTTGGTCCGAAAACATACAAACATTGCAAGTAAAATGAAAGCTTGTAAAAAATACTTGCCTTGCAAGGCACTGCTACCTTTTTTAATCTCCGGCGTCCCTGCTTATTTACAAAATACATGTAATTTTTATTGAAATGGTCAGAGCCACAGATTACAGAATAAGGATGGAGCGCGCGGAACACGGGAGTGAGGCCAAAAAAGCAAATACAAATTGAAAAACACGTACCTGGTATTCGCTTTTGAATGTGTATTTGCTTTGTTTAACAAACTTTATTTAACAAAAAACACTCCTTTATAAAGAAACTGTGGTTAAACAATGTAAATACAAACTGGAAAACGAATACCAGGTATCAGATTTTCAATTTGTATTTGCTTTTTTGGCTTCACTTTCGTGTTCCGCGCACTCAATCTGAATTATTCTGTAATCTGTGGTCAGAGCAAAGAACAGATTTTTTGGCTAGTTTCCAGAGATCTTTACTACGGCTTTTCCGAATGATGTCTATCCATTGGCTTCTTAAAATTGGATCAATTGGTATTCTGTAAAAAAAAGTCTCATTTTCAACTAAAAAAAACAATTTAAAAACGTGACATCCACTGTCGAGTATGACATCAGTCATTAAAAAAAAAAGACCGCCATTTTAAAATTCAATTCGAGATTTTCACAAAATGGACGTCACACGCATCATAACTATGATCGAAAAATCCGAAAACGATAAACACGTCAACTTCGCACACGTCACCGTCGCTTTTTATATATAAGTATCTACATACTCGTATTTAGCTATTGACTGATATTACCATGGGAGTTTCGAGTTCATAAACTGGCAGGACAGGCAATACGTAAATATGGCGCTTACTCAAAATTATTTATTTTCGAAAAATTTCAATGGCTTATATTGCAGGAACTAATAGGAAATATTGTTACTTACTGATGATAGCTGAGTTTTTTTGTTGATCTAGATCGACCTATGTAGTTTCTGCACACTTTTATCACACAAAAAGACATTCTGGAACAATACACTTTTGGTGAATTTGGTTGTGTCCCAGTGACGTCTCGATTGACACTGAGGGCGGGAAAATGATTTGCGCCCTAACAGTTAGAGGACATTTTTATCTACGCGTAAACAGCTTCGTAGTTCAGTCTTGATATATCATTAGTCAAAGCGCATACCTACGAATAATGTACACCATTTACAATAAATACGAGGAGTTCAAGAAACTACATCCGTTTATCATTTTAATTTGATCCATTTCAGACAAAAAATTATATTGCAAATTCCGATTCTACTTTCCCCGGATGGATGGCAAAATATTTCACAATCATTCATCATTTCGTAAATGAAAAAAGAACCGACATTCTACGAAATATATTCACGTAAAACTAATGACTCACTGTTTTCCCATGACCTTCGTGACCACAGAGTAAAAAAAATACAATGTCAAATTGCTTCAAAGTGCAAAGGTGTCAATGTTATTTTTTTTCTAGACTCAAGTTTGACTGAAATCTTGTCGTCAGTGAAGCATGCTCTAAGTTCATCTAAGCTTTCTAGTGCAGCCAAAGCGTAAGTTCCACCTACATCTGAAAATATTGGTGGAAGTTTGTAGTGGTAGAGAGAGAGGTACAGCATAGCGTTTATTCGCTCAAAGAGCAGCTCGACTGGGGAAGTACCTCCACCTTACAGAATACCGCAGCCAAATAACTTTGTGTAAAGTTGTGTTCCTGCGCGTGAGTAAGGTCGCCAGAGCTCATAGGGGAGGGGGGATAGGTCGATAACGCGAGAGCGATGCTTCGTGTGTTGCAAGCGTCTATATGGCTACGGTAACCGCTTACCATCAGGCGGGCCGTATGCTTGTTTATCGACTAAGATGTATTAAAAAAAAAGAAAAGTGGACATGAAAGGTTAAACGCCCTAAATTTAATGAATGGTTTTGACTTTGAATGATAAAAATATTCATACGCAACTACTAATTCGTTTTCTGACTAACACAGGTCAAAAATCACATAAGCACATAAAAGGTGACAATACTTAAAAAACCATTCCACCGAAATCAAGTACGACATTCTGCAAAGTGTAGAGACGGTAAGCAAGCATGACTCACCCTGAATCCAGCCTGCGAGATGACAATGACTCAGGTACCCATTTACTTACAATTTCTTGTCGTCATAGACCATGAGGGCTTTAGACAGAGCACAGAACTTGGTCTGTATCTGTTTTCTTTTATGACGAAACAACAAGAAGATTTTAGGAAAACGAATTAGATATATAGATTTTTTTAGATCTTCTTTAAACCTTTTTCTAACGATACTGTATTAATTAAACTGCTATTCATTAGTATCAGACTAAAACGCTCATTATATTCATAGAGTCACACGACTCAATAGACTATGGGAGATATCTATTAGTTATATATGCTCTTCGGTAGACTTCGAGAAAGATCGTGAAAACGTGAACATAGTTACATGCCATGCCTCCATTACTGTTATAAGGAACTTAATTTCCATGTATTTTACTAATGCATCGCTTAATACGGATCTCATGTCTTGATTAATGGACTCTTTGGTTTAATGCTGAGAATCCAAGACTAATTAAAGCAAATCATTTGTTTCATTAAAGTCAATGGTTTTATTATAATTTCCGGCAAGGTTTATTGCTGGATTGTTTCAAATGAATCTGCATTCAAACTGTGTGTCAAAATTGTAAGTGGCCGTGTCATTGACTTATTAATAAATCGTATCATTTGATGATACGCTGATTATTCAAAGCTAGTTGTCTGGTTTTATGTGCGAACTAATGTAATTAAATATGAAATTACAAAAACAATTAATGGATTTTTCGTTTCTATTTACATATAAAGTTTCCATAAGAACAGGCAATAACCTCACCGTATTATTATATTCACACTTAAATATTTGTATTTATAGAAATTGCAAGCGACACCTTTATCCAACAGTAACTAAGGCACTTAGGTAAACCAATAAATTAAAGGTAAAATTAAAATTGGGTTTCCAATTTTAAAGCTCCAGACCTGCAGACAAACTGATGCGAATCATGCGCATTGGTCGCGGTTGCGGAACGCGAATTAATTCTGCACAAATAACTCTGGAAATTCGATGCGCAAGCGTAAGTGCAATGTGAACATTTTCAACATTAATGTTGGATTGTACAATATAAATAGGTACATTTTGATGGTAGTAGAGACTTCCCAGTATACTCCTGTCTTCTACTCCTGAAGCCGAAAATCTATTGTGCAGCTCCTTTAAAAGAACTAATTCCTTTCATATCATGACTTATACAAGACTGAGATTAAAAGAAAGATTTCAAACTTTGGGCGTTCACTAAAGCGGTTGTTCGAGCCTACTTATATCGACATATATTAAACATGTCTGGAATTTGTCTTTATTTTTTCTAAATTATTTGCTTATTTCTAGGTTAGATTGCAATTTGCATTGCACCCTTTGAGTAGAGTCATCATCGAACATCTGTTCAGCAGACTTGACTGGGCGCCTCTTGTCTTTATCTGAGTCTTTGTCATTAACGGTTAATTCCAAAACAATTCTATCTTCAATTCCAGTTTTAAACTCATGTCAAAACTTGAACCACAAACAATCCAAACTTACCGAACTATAGATAATAAAAAGACAGATGTTGGTTAATTCACTTATCTCTAGTCCAGATGTGCTAACTGCTAAACTGTTAAGTCTATTGTTTAAAACGCACGTGCATTACCTGGCCCTTTAAATATGCCAGCTAGTGTTTAAAGTAATTTTTTTTCAGGGAAATACACGTGTTTAGATTTTAGCAGATGTTTTGTTATTTAATTGGATGAATGGTTTGCTAAAGACAACGCGAAATGAAATTCTTGTGAATAGTCCGTTTCATTAGTACAATAGATCTAGTGAATTTAAATTCGGACCACATGTTTAACTGTAATTTTTTCATGTACCATAAAGATTTAGGTTTAGGGTCGGCAACGCGCGAGTGATACCCCTGGTTTTGCAAGCGTCCATAGGCTACGGTAATTGCTTACCATCAGGCGGGCCGTATGCATGCTTGCCACCTAAGTGGTATAAAAAAAAGATAAATTATTTATGACTTATATAACTCAATATGTAGATAAAGTTAACTTTAGTATTTCTGTTGAAACCGCATAATGACCAATACTCAAGAAACGCAGTTCTTGAGTATTCGTCATCATGCAGCATTATCACCATTTCTTCACGCTGTGGTGTAGCCTTGCGAGGTTACACCACAGCGTAAAGAAATGCTGATAAACTTCATCGAATCAGCTTCCATTTTTTACAACCCTTAAAATTTAGATCCCAAGTAAGGATGGACAATTCAATGGATGCTCGTTTGATATTCGCCTCCATAATGTGCTCAGAGATGGCGTAATTACCGATTATTGAGATTCGTGAGTGACTGTATTGAACTGTTGTTCTCAATCACTGTTTTGTTTTCTGTGGACCTTTCCGTCCGGTCCATTGACATTTTACCTGTTTAACTACGATGAAGTGAACATATTAATTAAAATTGCTTTATTTTTCCTTCTCATAAGATAATTGAGAAGGATGTGTTTTTATTAAATGAATAGTGAAAGAACATTAAATACTAACGTGAGTCTGGTGCTCCAAGAAATCTTACCCTTCTGCTTGTGAATTCCGAAGATATATTTGGATGAAGATTGCCGGCCGGCATCCACTCGTATTCCTTGTGGTCTTCAAAAACTGGATTATGACTTTACCCTGATAAGAGAGGCTTCAAGGTTCGATATAAGAGGTGAGTGGGCGATTTTTATAACTGCACAGTGGTGTTACTCGTTTTCTAGTCACTTCATCATAAATTTCATTATTACAAGGCAGCCCTATTTTTTTAGGCCTGTGCTAAAGTATTTCCCGTACGCAAGTACACCGGTGATTTGGCTATTTACACGCCAAGATTCACCACATTTCAGTCCTTCGAGCCGGATCTGAACCAGCGACCTATGGAATGTTCGAAGTCAAAGTCAGTGTTCATAAAAAAAAACTCGCGGTATTTCTGCTGATTGATGACTTCAGAATTTATCAAGCCTTCTGTAAAAAACATCCAAATATAACCATTGTGTGTACAAGTAGCCGAGTAAAATCCGTTATGTTAGCAAATGCCGTATATAATAGTATAGATGGTTAACCATCGTGACACAGAAGTAGTTAGTATTCCGCGATACGAGCGGTAGCGGGTTCGCTCCCTACACGTTTCGTTTGACCTTTACATCATCATCTGATACGGGCTTGTTAGGTTTATTTTAACTGTATTTTTTTCTAGTAGATACGTAGCTAGATTCGCTACTTGAAGAATTATAATAGACAATTGCTGCATGGACTTTTTTATTACCTGAGAAAACTTTGGCTCTTACTGACTTTGCTCTTTTCTTTGGCTCGTTGTCTGTAAAATGAACATGTACTAAAGTGGCTGCAGAATTTCAAAGAACTGATGTAACACATGTCTGGGAAGAACAACAAGTATATTCAGAAGTATATGACGTTGATAGAGGCTTTTCTGTATGTGACTTAGTAAAAGGTGATTCACCAAAATATATGGGTATGTGTTACGAATTACGATACTATTAATTATTTTCACATAAGATTGAGCATTTTCACTGGTAATAGGAAAAACCAAGATTAAGTAATCGAATCCAGGGATTACTATTAACTATCAACACAAGAATATGTAACAATCATAATTTAATACGATTGCGAGCCAATGACACATTCAAATGATATATAGAAACCACAGCATCTATTGTTATCTTAGAAATAACATTAACACAGTTAAGTTAATACCAAAAATTCAACATTCCGATGTAGTCAGTCGGTCTGTGCGACCTTTAAGGCCGATCGGGTTGAGATCGGGTCGAGGCACTCCCGCGCAGCCGCAACCGCGCCGGCTCTTAAACTTTGGTGACGCTTATGCAGTTATAAAACAAACTGTATTCACTACTATACATCTTTTATAGAATAATATGCATTTGAGAGCCTCTTTACGGCGTTTTTAAATAGAAAGCTCAGAATGTGATTGATGTGTTTATAATGCACAATAAAAATAAATCATCTTAATTCTTAGTCTAATGCCTTTTGTTATATTAGTGTCAATGTTTAAATCTTCTACTTCACATAGTGCTCTTATACCTATTTTGTCATTTGTTTTTTTTTCTTATAAATTCTCTATTTTTATAGACTCTATTTTTCCAGTAACTTCTAAAGTTGCATGAGTTATACATAAACTTGCTTTAATGATAAGTTCCATTTCTTATGGACAATTTTGTTTATTTCTATAATATCTATAGAGACGTAAAAGATGGATACTAAATTGCCATTATTCGAATTATAATCATATAAAATGATGAAACTATTCGATTTTGGTACATCTTGTGCGCAGTTCCGTCTGCATTGCATTGTGAAGGGACCAATCGGGGGACGGAATTCCTTTGGAACTACCTTCACCTGACCTAGCTTAGCTTTTGGTTTATTTATATGCCTTCGAGAAACCAGAGATATAAAACTGGAGTAGACAGCTTCATGAAGAAAATGTCGCCGTTTTTATTCAACTGTCTCAAGATCGCCAAAAAGTACTCTATCACAGGAATTTGGTACATTCTTCAAGTAGCATGAGTTTCGTGAAACATTATGTTTTTTTAGACTTCTCAATGTTTAAAGTTTATTTCAATGTTATATGGTAATACTGTAATGGAGTAAGATCTCATGACATATTTTGTGTAGTATCTTTTTTTTTTTATACCACTATGGTGGCAAACAAGCATGCGGCCCGCCTGATCGTAAGCAGTTACCGTAGCCTATGGACGCTTGCAACACCAGGGGTATCACTCGCGCGTTGCCGACCCTAAACATATCTCAGAGTAATCAATAGGAATTTCATAAGATATGGGTATTAAAAACTTGCACTGTCATTACTCTCTCTGCCACAAGTATTGCAACTACAGATGATTTAATATCTTCGACTCTAGTTGTATATATAATCTCAGTGAGTGTGGATGTCAGCGTTAAATTGTGTTACACTTTATAATGAACGCGAATGGTCTAGTTGTGTCCAAAAGTTTGGGTCTCTTGGTTAGTGTTACCAATATGGAGGTTTAGGATTTATAGGTTTTTGGGCTCATTAGTAGGATTGTCTTTATTTGAGCTGTTATGAGTACTGTTGAATTTTGATAAGGTATAACTGGTACAAGGCTTAGCCCTTCTTATTAAGAAGTAGATAAAAACTGTCTCTGATAATAATGATTTTGGTACATCGTTAATCGGTTTGGACATGTGATTATTGCTTTTTGACAATAACTGTTAATGTCCTGTGCCTTATACATACTATTTAATTAGAGGTTTTGGGCTCATTAGTAGGATTATGTAGGTAATTTATTTGAGCTGTTATGAGTACTTTTGAATTTTGATAAGGTATAACTGGTACAAGGCTTAGCCCTTCTTATTAAGAAGTAGATAAAAACCGTCTCTGATAATAATGATTTTGGTACTTCGTCAATCGGTTTGGACATGTGATTATTGCTTTTTGACAATAACTGTGCCTTATACCTACTATTTAATTAGTTTTCATTCAATTCAATTGTGATTCATTGTCACTTCATACACTATCACTTTCTTTACTGTTTTGTTAGCTTCCTCGGAATCTTGTACATCCAAATATGCCGTGTTTTTTTAAAGTTGGAAAACAACACACGTAAAGATCAAGTAACTTAAACAAAGATAAAGTCTATTGACGCTGGGACATCCAAGTAATCCAAGATTAAAAACAAGTTGACTATGCTTTCATAGTTAATCCGTTATAATCTGGTACATAATTAACATATTTCCCCTGATAATCTAAGTCGGTGTCTTTTTTTATATGAAATACAGTGAGTTTATACTTAAACGATTTTCGGATCGTGGGCGTGTTACCATACTTTATAGTGATTACATCTTTGATTTTGTATATAGTTTCGATTAAGATTTAGTGATCGTTCACTGTTTAAGATAAAGGGGTTTATTTAAAATCAAATTTCATTTATTAAAAAGTTGCATTAAGTGTTGTGAGGTATTTGAAATTACGCCTTACTCCCTGCGGTGCAGGCGCGGGCGCTGTTCGGTCACTGTTTATTTCCTAAAGACAACGTGATGATATATGCCTAATTTTGAACTGGGGTTAATGAGAGACTTTGATCGATTATGCTACACTTAGGTGGGAGGCCATTTAACATAGCTTCATAATCGAATCCACATTTTACTGATCAAAGATTAATAAAAAAAATCATTTTTGTATAAGGCAACTTTTATACATGATTTTTGAACACTAGCAAGTTTTAAGCCGAATTCATAATGTGCACCCATAAGTCAATAAATTATCTTGCTGCGTTTAATTTTTTTAATCAATTTAGTGAAAAGTAAGTGTTAATTTCCAACCAGTATATTTCACCATCTGTCGATGGCTCAACAAACCCTTGCCGCGGGCCATGTGTCCAGTAATGGCTAAAAAAGGTGACCATAGACAATGGATCGAGAGATTTATACCGTTTTAACATCTGGCTGTTACCTGGAGCTGGCTGGGAATGAGGGCTGATTTTATTGTTTTGGAGCTGACGTATTTCTGGTAAATTTAGTGAAAATATGTATAAAACAAACTCCATACTTCCATATGACGTACATTTTATGTTTCTATTTTTTAATAGGTTATATTTCTGGTAATTTCAATGCTATAAGGGAATACTGTAATATAGTAAAATCTCAAGAAATTGTTTAGAAAAAAGCTTTATATGTGTATACATGGTTGAATATAATAATGATCCTACAACGAGTTAACATAATAACCCCTCTGATATTGTTGAAGCGGATTGAACCCGCTTCAACAATTTCAACATTATCATATTTTTTTCGTCCATATTTCATCACGAGCATTAAGAACGTACCAATAATAGAAAAAGTTGTCATTTACATAGTATAAAATAATTGAATTATACGAGGACTGCCCTTTACAGTGGCGAGTGCCATATTAATTCTATACAATAAGAAAACAAACACATTTGTATGTTTACGCTCTACTTTTATAATGTCAACACACATTTTTATGATAATGTCATTAATAAAGGTCATATTGTGGATTATCAATTAGTGCAGTCGAACTACGCTTTAAATAAACTGTGTGTGATACCATAAGAACTTACACATACCTAACTCAAACTCACCAATAACATAAGTTTTTGGAAAATAATGAAATTTTCACTTTTCCTAAGAAAAATTGTGTGGCGCGTGGCCACAAGATGTTAATTTTAGTGCAAAGTTGCTTGGGAAGTATATCTAAAAGATATTTTTTTCGATTTATTTGACTTCTGAAGTATCTGAAGGAAAATACGGCAGACGTTGAGAAGATTCGGAAATAGAAGCGTAAAATACCTAACACTAGACAACATCATTACATTGTTGCTCATTTTAATCGTTTGAAACGTTCTTCCGTACGTAACTATTGCAAAAAGGGGAAGTTCGGCCAATTATGCTACTTAATTACAAAACAAACATTTGCCATACAAGCGATTTATAAGATAATGAAAAATTACTTCAATTTATAAGACAAATTACAAACTATTCATTTTTAATTACACCTCATTATGTCATAGAGAAATATTTAAAGTATTTTTGCTTTCGTTCAACAACTGCTAGAACAGATGCCGCGAAAATGTTAAGTTGATTAATTTTTAAAAACAAATAAAAAGTAGCCTACCGAATGACACGTGCTAGTGTTTTGCATATGTTGCGCAACAACACGGCTCGCACACAAACTGGTCGGGTTATAATCGTTCGATTCGAAGACACTTTTATGTCATCGGCCGAGTGGAATCTTAGGTCGAGCGCATACGTTTGATTTATGTGCGATAACTGTGAACATAAATAAAATACGTAATTGTTTTATGGACTTCGTAAAATGGTGACAATTACATAAATTAAACTTATTCATATTGTAAAAGTAGGAAATAAATAACATACAATGAAATGATGCCTTCTGAAAACAAAAATAAACATTCACCAAATTAAGTAAATGCTGACATTTGTAGCTTACATTGAAATAACTAAGTGGTTTTCTTGAATTCAAAATAAAATGCAACTCAATTCAGTAAGTGAATAGTACTGTAAAGCGATTGCATCGCGACACATGACGCCTTGATGTTTTTAATTAAAAAATATATTTAAAAACGAAAAAAAGATCAACGTCCAGATATCACCTGCCGATGCAAAGGTGTAGATTGACAAGACCCTAAATTTCCCCCTTCCACTCTTAATTCCTTTAATTATCCACGAGTTTAGATATCTCCACGACACGATGCGGTCTAACTCGGTTATATTTTGATGGGCAATTAAGATTGGCTGAATGGCCGAATGACCGTTGCTTCTTTTTAAACTATTTAAAAATAAAAGCCGCGCGTTTTTGGTTAATTGCTATGTTATTCTTTTTTCAATTTGTTAAACAGATGACGTAAAATTTCTTCTTATATTTTCTTCTTCCTTTCATGGCAGCGCGGAGGTTTATTGTAAGTTCTTTATCACTATCACAAATTAAACTACGTCATCGTCCTAAAAAGTCATCTTGTAGCAAAATAGTGGCCGTTCTACTAAAACGTTTCACAGCTGTTTGAAACAACATGAAAATAGTCACGAAACATGAATGCATTTCACATCACTGGTGTACTTATTGGTCTTTATTGAATAAAACGCCACCGATAAAATTTAAATTATACTCGTATTACAAACACAATTTTATGAAATATTAATCGAAAACGCAACGTCACTTTTTAAGCGAACATAAAGTTTGCGAATTCTTTCGATCGTATCAGTAATTTTTATTAAAAAAAAATTGTTACAAATTCCGTCATATTATTTTTATGTATTAATTGCGAATAACTTATATTGGTTTTTAATGCTAGTAATTTTTCATAGCTTATTAAGTTTTAAGTGCTACGATAGATTGGATTTTTTATGACTCTATTTTATTATTTTATGATCGAACAGCTTTCGCAACATAAATTTATTTTTGAAAAATAATTTCTCATCCTAGGGACTTTCCAGGATAGAGTACCTAAATAGGTAGGTAGGTAAGTTTAAACACCTACGTAACTTGATTATGTGAACAAAGATTTTCATAGGGCATCGTGCCTTATGTGAACTATTATGATCAAGATAAATCTATTAATTCCATTCAAGTTAAAGCCAATGCAAATGTTCAAATTGTTTAAACATAGATCAATTTCGTATCGATTCATTATCTACGTACAAATGTAAAACCTTGTTAAGTACACGTGCACTAAATAAAATAGATACACATCCTATCTACCTTTCAACCATAAAGAACACTTTTGCAATGTTTTTGTTGCAAGATAATATCCGCAGACGCATCGACAGATGTATCGACAGTCTGAAAATAATTTACCATCGAAAAAAAGTAAAAAACGAGGTTTATGCCGAGATACACATGGCTTGAACTGTAACACTACGAAGATACTGTAACGTTGGTTGTAATATGGACGTTCCATTATGGAATTAGAATTGTTATTTAACCAAATACCTAATTTCAATTACGTAAGTGAATAAAGCGGAGCGAGATAAGCTAAGGATTCAGTTATTCCGAAATTAAAGTCTAGAATGCTCGCTATCTGTGTCAGCTCCCAGCAGTAGTTTTTTGACAGATTCACAATGATTCAATGGCGCGACCACGCTTCGCGAACCGAGCACGAGCCGAGCCTCTATGCCTTCGTTGCTCGCGACGCGACGCGTATATAAATAGACAGGCGAGCGCAGTCGAGCGCGAGCCGAACGCTCGTTCGAAGCTCGCAAATCCGTCCACGCTACGCGAATCCGTGCTCCACGACTTCGCCCGTTGAGCACGCCCGTGCTCGAGCAGGGTAGCGAAATCCTAATGTCCGATGTGAAATCAATGTGTAAGACAGGTGTAAAATCATCCATCTTTCTTTCTTTTATTTAAGCCGACAACTTTGGAGTTTAGTCTCTCGAGTTGAACTTCGAGCGAAAATCTATCATGTTTTTACCTACTTTTGATTTTAAGATTACATTACATTTCTAGCATTTAAAAATCAGATATTATATTCAGAATGGTCTTATCAACAATAACATCATCACAGTCTTGGATCTCGACAAACAGCTGTTTAGCAGACAATGTCCAATCACAACACGCCAGTAAAAAAGATAATTAGACTTCGATCGTATACATTGGTTTATTTTTATTGACTCAACCTATTTACCTACATTTATTTTTACCATTTGTGTTTTAAAAACATACGCCGAGAATAGTTAGGTACAGTATGAGGCACGAATGGTGAGCACAGATAGGCAGCAGTGGGGGCAAGCTCGCGCATGTATACTTTTGGCCAAATCACAGTAGCCAAATGACACGCAAGAATCCAATAGACGACGAGCATTCGTGTGCAGCTCGGCGCTCCCCCCTGCTTCATTCCGCCAAACAGACCGAATATTAACTACTGTGCAGGTGTCAATGTGTGCTCACGACTCGTGCCCTTTACTATACCAAGATTACACAATAAGTGACAAAAAATGGAATTTCGCTCGAGGCACTAAGTTGGATCCTGAGACAGCGAATACTTCATACAACATGGTTTTTCACGAGCTATTTACTGTACATTACGTTTCGCGTACTGGCTGTTTCTTAAGAATACTATCGCTAAATGTAAATTAAGTAAAATACCTAAGTGTCACAAATTTTAGGTACCCAGTCTCTATTATTTCGGCCTTCGCGTTACAGGCTTTGGCTAGTGTGAAGGTCATAAGCTAATTTTAAGGAAAGAACCTCCAGCATTATATATTTATAAGTATACCTATTTCTAATGTGAAAAAAAGTGTATTTTGCAGTATTTTTTTCGTATATTTGCGATTGTTCCAAATTCAATATGAATTTTCTTACTAAGACAGTTTCAATGAACATTGTTCCCTTGTCGATTGGCAATGGTAATTAAGTACCTTACTCACACCATATTCGTCATTTACGGCAGAATCTATTTATTGCACTTTGCACTGGATTCCGTACAATTAGCGGAGTATGAAACCTCCTTTTCTCATTTTACTTAGTTTATTATTTTTGCCTATTCAAAATGGTAACTAAGTAAGCTTTGATTAAGGATACGTTCAGATTTGTGGTTCAGATTGAGTGTCAAAGCTGTGCACGCGTCGAAAAAATAGCCCCTAACTGTAAATCAAATAAAAAGAAATAAAATTGCAAAATAATGTGTAATATTTAAATTTCTCCCGATTTTAATTGGAATATTTCAACAACTGCTATCATTACGAACGTCACTATGACAAGCAGAATGACGCAGAGGGAGCGTAAAACGTAGCTGTTACGCGCAGCAGCCTATAAAAGTTGTTTTATATACTCGTGTATATAAAACAACTTTTATAGGCTGCTGGCTGGCTGCTAGGTATATTTATTTGTATGTAAGTAAGTATGATAACTAAAATATAGTAACTAGTGTATTTATATTTACTGGTGCCTATATAAACAAGTACTAATAAATAGTTAGTAGTTGATTAGAAAAAAAGTTGGTTTAAAAAAATTAAAAATTATTGAACAGCTGTGCTTGAGATGACCGAACGTATGGTGTCTTGAGAGAATCTTCTGGTAATATCACAAAACTACCTAACGGGTTCTTAGCACATCTGCTAAGCTGAACTCTGCTCTCTGAGGTTCAATTCATAAGCGAGCGACGGGCGAGCGAGATCGTAGTCTTTGTGTAATAAAAAAGATTACTTCTGTCCGCTTTATTGCAGTGATTATCATGGATTTCGACTCTAAAAGGGGCCTTTTAATTGTATCAGATAAATTAATTATAGATAGCGCAATAAAAAAATAAGACTGTAGTGTTTAAGATATTATCGAAAGAGGCAAAATAATTGGGATTAAAAAAAAAAACTAATTTGAATTGAATATTTAAATCTGGAAAGATTTCAAACGAACAAAGTAATATTTTTAAGAAATTCAGTTCCCACATATTTTTACATGACTAATCGCTTAAGCTCATCCCTTACACCCATCCAATATAGTGCATCTTCCAAAGGGTTGCGCGGGCGCACAAGGTGCGTTCCCGCGGTTTTTTGGCGACAAGTTATTACAAGAAAGGTGCAAACCCAAAACTTTATTATCGTGAGTGTGGGAATGTACAGTTAGATGTAGGTGGATATGGGATAGACATGTGTCGATATCGGATATTAGTAAGGTGTTTCTGTACATACAGTTATTTTTATACTTCCGCAGTTCGTATGAATGTCACTGATAAAAACAGACGTTTTTTTAATGTTAATTGATTTTTTATTCATATCAGGTAAGTAATTCAATTAACATTAAATGTGCGTTTTATATTTTTAATATGATGGTATTGATGCGGTTATGAAGCGCTCGTGGTGTAGCATGATAAGCCGTTCTTAATCGATCGCCGTCGTGGTTGGTACCTGGATGGGTGACCGCCTAGTGGTATTTCGAATCGAGCGTTTCCGTGCTTCGGAAGGCACGTAAAGCCGTTGGTCCCGGTTATCATTTAATTGTGATAATCGTTAAGCTAGGTGGAGGCCTTCTAGGCGGCTTGAAAAGTCCAACAGTAGGTTGACCACTAGCCTACCTCCACCGATCCGCTGTGGGCACGCGTGGTGGAGTGTCTGCCCATTCCCTTTCCCCCTGATTTGTGAAAGGAGGCTTGTGCTCAGCAGTGGGACATTATAGGCTGATGATGATGATGATATGGTTTTATTTGTCTAATGATATGGATTTTCAAAGTAACAAGATCATAAATTAGTTTATTACACCTTAATATAACTAATAACTATTTACACCCTTTATTTATCTGATTTTCTGACTTAAGCTACCACAAAGCCTGCTTTGTCGTTGGTAAATTAATCATGAGCCATATTTTTATCCTCTAAAATAATAATTTTATTATGATAGAAAAATCGATCTTTGATCATTATCGACGCAAGAAGCCAAATATTACCTTAAAACAGAACAGATGCCTGTTTTTTAAGGTCTACAAATTTGTGGAATTTCTTTACAATATGCAAACAATATAATAGGAGTGATATTTCCCCAGCTGCCTGTCTCTGTAACTTGATAAATCACCAACAAAATACTTCGAAAACATTTAAAAAAATAGCAAAAAACAATGCACATGTGACTTAGACACTGGCTGATTTTTAAGAACGGATGTACGAGAGTCGAACGGAAATTGGCACCTTTTTATGCTCACCAAACACTTCTGAACGCGGGGAATAAAATAAATGTCACTTACTGTATCAATAATAAAGTACATTTTGGAGTAGCAGCTGGATTTTTAGTGTATGTTTCAATTGTGGAGGTCTAATAAAAAAGGTGCTCTCAAGTTTTGTAGGTCAAGTTTTTGCTATCAATTTATTATGCAGATGTGGCTTAAAATACATAACTTCCGAGATGGGGCAGATGCACGAAAAGACCTTGAAGATGTTTGGCAAAAAACAACACCTTTCCTTTCTGGAGTCCATCAGGCCTTTTTATGTTTTAAAAAGATGCTCTTATGATATGCTCAAGGGAACTAAGTGTTCAGACGCTTTATTTTTTGTTTGTTTTCAAGTACGTATTAGAAGTAGGCATTTGTTTGCAAAATAATAATGACTGAGATAAATTTTAAAGTATTCAGAGATGATACAAAATTAGTTTAGATATAGAGAAGCAGGGCCCTTCGTATAAAATTTAGTATTGCCAATTGTCAAGCATAAAAAAATTAGATTTGAGCCAAAATTTATCTGTAAAATTCGTATATTTAGAAAAATAGTACAGCTTTTCCTTAAACATACTTAGAGTTTAACATATCCGATCACTGATAAGAATGAGAAATAACGATAAAAATACGTTAAGAAGACAAAATTAATGTGTGAATACTGTGCGCAAGAGTTTCGCCGGAAATATTCATTAGCGAACAGTTAAATTCGTCTTTATTACCTCCGATTCACGCGGGTCCAAATGACAATGATCATGTGGCCTAAACACACGCTTTAAAACAAATAACTGGTTTAAATTAAGTTTTGTGTCGACGGTTTTCCCTGAGGCGACGCGGGCGCATGACACTCCACACACGCGCCCGAAGTTTCACGAGAGCTCCCGAATTTCGACGAAGACGTTGCCAAAACAAATGACTCCTCAATCTAATTCGAACCTTATCGATTTACTTCAGAGTTGATTTTAAGTTGTACATGTAGTTGCATGTATAACAGTTTCAAAATAAAGCCTCGAAGGCATAGAGCAGATGTGTTTCACACAGTTTTGGAGTAACTTTTGTATCATTATAAGATTTTTTTTTCTTAAGAAAGGCATGTGCACTTTGAAAGTCCAGGTAAAGGAGCTGGGCAGATGCTTTCTTGTAGACGTGCTTGGTCATTTCAAGTCTTCCGGTTTGTAACTTGAGACGCTTGAGACTAAGAAATGGCTAAAATTACTTTATCACACTACACAGTTTATTTTAATTGAATTCGAAGTTGGTAATGGAAACTATGTTTTTTTTTAGTAAAAATAATGAAATGAC
The DNA here is from genome assembly GCA_947623365.1 of Achlya flavicornis. Classification (NCBI taxonomy): domain Eukaryota; kingdom Metazoa; phylum Arthropoda; class Insecta; order Lepidoptera; family Drepanidae; genus Achlya; species Achlya flavicornis. Next base: position 8,638,175 of record OX392488.1, read on the forward strand.
GGTTTCAATCGCCCGTTAAGTAGCTGACGAATTTATCGTATTTAGGAAACATACTTAATTGAAATGATAAAATTATTTTTTTGCCATTATAAATCATGTATAGGTATAATCCTGTATCTGATCTATATATATTTAAATCCTTTGGCCTCATTTTCCTTAAAAAGAACTCATACATATAATTACCTACCTACTTACTAGGTACTAATCTTTACAACACTTTCAAAATTATGGGGGGAGAAGATATTCAGTATAATCAAAATCAGCATATTCAGTTGTAAGAATATCGTTAGAACTGAATATGATGATTTTGATGATATACCTACTAACATTTATTATAGTAAATCGATATTTCTTTCGCCACATACTATAATTTTATTTAACTTTTATATCTTCAGCTCATAGGTAATGTATAATCTGATGGTGTGTTGTATCCAAATTAGTCAAGCTCAAATTTAATTTAATAACTATTTTTATTGTCTCTTCCCTATACCTATTTGTATTTGTTGAGGAATTAATTTCCTTTTTTAATTTTTTATATTCTTGTTTTTATACCATTGATAATTTATTCTATTTTATACAATTGAATGTAATATTAACCTGTAATAATGTTATTATTAAATATATAAGTATTAGCTATTGAGTATTTCTTCGATTACTGGCAAATCTTTTATCTATCTCTTGCCTATCTTCCGTCTTCAACAGCCGGCCTAGAGAACATTTGGAGCTACTATACCATATTGTTTTTATCCAGCATCTTTATTTTTTTCTCATAGACAACATCCTTAATATATTTTTTTAGTTCGGCACGTACCAAATGTTGCGCGTCGGCAGCTGCGCACGCGTCTCGGAGATCATTTCGCGAATTTTCGTTTCTTGGGAGACAGATGCCTTGTACACAATGTTGATCCATGTATTAAAAGTCATAACCGACAAATTCTTGAACAGCTACACAACCTTTTCATACTTCGCGCAATCGTGCTATTTTTCATCTTTCTTCATGAGGAAGTGTTTTTTATATCGTGAGTTGTAAGGTTGATTTTTGAATGTTTTTTTGTTGGATGATTGATTTATATGTGGTTTTATGTACTTGCATTTTAAAGCACGAAGCACTGGCACCTGACATTGTTCAAAACTTAGCCTTACAAAGGTGTATGCACCATTTTTGCACTGTGCTCATGAAAAGGCGATCCTTATGAACTTTTGTTTACTTTTTATACTAGTATTTTACGCTTCAGTTCATCAATGTTGCCAGTTACTTGCGGTATTTTGGTAAAGCGTTAATTTATTGTCGGTCCAAGACTGTGCTCAATGTCTTCCTTTAATTTATTAGAGTTTTAAAATGCATCCGCGATTGAAAGATTTTTCACACGATCCTAAATTAAGTAGAGTTTTTTTTGACATTTTGACAACATTATGAGCATTTAACATAATATAACCATTCAAAGAATTATCAAAATGCTAATACCATTAAAATTATGAAAATAAACCAATAAAACAATAAAATATTGCAATAACCACTTGGGATATGTGGCAGACACTATAATTTCGTCAACGGTCAGGAAGTAACTAATTTAAATTAATATTCTTTGATAATTTTCAGCCAGTATCTAATTGAGAGCTAGATCTTATGCAGACGTTTCTTTTACCCGACTAATGGAGGCTTAATTGTATTAATTGATCTAGTAACTTGAGTTTCTCACATCTGGATGGTTTAAAATTAGCTGTTTGTTTGTTAATTATATTTTTAGACATCCGGATTGTCATTATTTATGATTCTTTTGTCCTTGATATTTAGAATGTAGGTCATATGGTCTTTATGTCAGCAGACAGCCCCAAAAGAGACGCTAATATTCTTAGCAGTTTTACATCTGGGGCCAGTCGCAGTCTGATATTACAATTCAGTTCCAATGAACTATCAGTGGACCAAAAATTGTTTATGGAAATTTTTACTTGTATGTCGACCATAAACCCCAAGATTTTAAGGAATATTTATAATTTTTATCAGTGGCTTATAATTAAATAAAAAAAACTTTAAAGTTTAATTTCAAAACCAAGCTAATTATATTGCATACATTCAACTGATCACCGGATGACGTTTTTCAAATCTAATCAGTGTATGGGATTACTAACTGAGATGCGAAAACCGGTATTCATTGTTTTTTAATATATATTTAGTTACGAATAAATGGGTTCCGTAAAAAGATTCCATTTGCAAATTATTTTTTCCATCTGAAAAATGACCTCAAAACTTTTTTAAAATAATATTGATGTACATGAAGTATTATATACTGATTGATTGCAGACCTCATAACAATAGATTTGATTAAACACCTATTCCCTTAATATAAAAGAAGGTTTAAATCGAGTCTTGTAAAACCCAGGTCCTAAGATAGCCCAGCTCTTTTTGTTATATGACATTAGAAAGTGACGGATATATTTAAAACCAGAGTTTTACTAGACTTGACTTAAACCTTTGGTTAGCATATACGAAATACTAGCGCCTAGTTTATCTAGTAGGTCTTTTTTTTTGCTAAGTTTAACTTACCACGAATAAATTTCTTTTCTTTATTCATTCAAAAGTATCATGAATTCTCAGATTGACTACACTGAAGACTCTAGGTCTCCAGCCTATCATTTTTTATTGATATCATTTTGTTCACAAAGCGTAAAAGAAAACTAGACTCGTAGTTACACGAGATGGTTTAAGGCAAGTCTAGTAAAACCCAGGATTTCAAATAGTCCTGTCTCTTTTTTTTATATATGACGTTTGACAGTGCAATAACTAAAGGTTTTATAGTAGCACAAGTGATTCCCAAAAACGAACTAATTAAATAATCCTGTACATATTGTATGAAAGGTTTAGTCGGTCGTGAGGATGTCAAAATCATCGGTAAATTATTTTTATTACCAATAGGTGTTTTTCCCATACTGGTGGGTTTCTTGAGTGGTAACGAGGATGGTATTATGCGGAGAGATCGGTTCTAAAAACCAAATGAGTACATTTTGTGTAATGTAGTCCGTTATGTTGTGTAGACATGATTGAATATAGTAATGCGTGGACACGTCACTTGCTATTGTGAGATTGTTATATCTTGGGTCCAGGGCCCGATTCTACATTAATGTCGCTTTAGACATTTGCCGAACAATATCTTTCGCTAAACGCCATCTATGTCGAAAAAGCTAGGAACTAATATTTTTTTTTTATACCACTTATGTGGCAAACAAGCATACGGCCCGCCTGACTTTTACTTGAGTCCTAACAAAAATAAAATAAAAAAGGGAATGTTCTCTATTCATCTACTTGATTAATATTTTTTTATAAATATCTAAACCCAATGCGAAATATGTTACACTTGTATGACACTTTTGATCTGAATGTGATCACTGAAATAAATTTCTTTTTAATGTAAAAAAAATTGGGACCGTAGACATTTTAGGAGATGATTCAATTAAAATCTGAGGTGTTATTGTGCGGAAGTGATCAAGTTATTAACCCGAAATGATTTCCTTTTTTTTACACCTTATTAAATCCTAATTGCTCAGTATATTCCGGATATTCAGTAGATTGGTTTATTGAACTCAGTTTTACTTAAAATAGTTGGCAAATATTGGCGGATGGTAAACCCGATCCAATGTTTATTCTGGATCTATGAACTTGTTTGTCTTGATGAATTTTCTTTCACGGATATTGACTCTAACAACTTGTATTTTATGAGCAAATGTTTGTGTGATTAATTATACGAGACGCGTTCAAGTTTTTAATTTCTCGGTATTGGGCATCGTCCTTTATTATTTGGATTGCTGGATCAAAGGCGATTTCAAAGTCAAAGATATTATTCAGCTTATGTATTTCTACACAGTTGCCACTGATTCGGAAGTCGGTCTTCAACTGAGAAGAACGGAACTGAAAAACTAGAAAATCGCATTTTATTTATTATTTGACTACTTCAATCACTTTTCTGCTACTTTTACAGTTGTTACAGCTACGTTGCATTAACATCACGTCTAGATATTTCTTAACATTATATGGAACTTAAAAATAACACTGTTATTAATATCCAAAATTTTGATGAAGGGCAAGTTGCATGTCAAAATAAATATATTATCAATCTTAAAATATAACTGATTTGTAAAATGATACCTTGACTCATGTTTGCCGCTTTATACAATCGTAGCATGTAACTTAAAACTGTATACGTGTCTCAATTAGACACTATTATTGATATGTATACACTTTAAATTTATATGTATCATAGTTACAAAATACACAGATGAAAATCGGCGAGACGTGGCCGGGCAGACGCGAAAAATAAAAGACGGAAGTTGACGGAACTATGGTGAAAGGCCGAGCAATCCATTGGCTGATGACAATGATACCCAAATATGATTCTAAATCACGAGGTATAATTAAATAGAAACAACAAACTCAAACTCTATACTCATATTCCCTGATTATATGAACGTTTAAATGGGCTCTATCACCGCCACCGGTTCGTAAAATAAAACACTCAGGGGAACATAATCTTTTCCTACCCATGTTTTATTCCACGGTATTTATTACCTATGTGCCAAATCTATTCCGCCATTAGAACATGATGGAATTATAAACAAAATCCACACAAACTTTCACATTAAATTCTTTCATCCGTTACAATAGGGATGATTCTTAGTTAAAATAAAAAAAGAATTATCAAAATCGGACTAATCGGTCAAAAGTTATGAGTGACAATACATAAAAAAAAAAAAAATATACGCGTCGACTTGTAAACCTCCTCCGTTTTTTCGTCGGTTAAAAAGTCCGTCAGTTAAATTATCAAAAAATATAGGACGCGTATTTTTTGCTTTACTAAATCATTATATATATTGACAAAGATAAAGCGAGTCAAATTTCGTGAGTTCGGGCTGGTGACGTCACTTTAACGACGTAACGCGGAACAACATCTCTCGATTTTTTTTAAATTCGAGTTTAATATTTTTTGAAAATAATGTAAAAGACGGACTTGGATATATGATATGGGGCTACCTTCCCATCTTATTAGTTTTAAAATTAAAATACCACCTAGCGTGTGTGCAGTTGACTTTACTAATGTTTAATTAAAACAGCCGCGAACGAAGGCTGCATTATAATTAGATATGTAAATAATAGTAATTTATTGTACAAAAAAAACTCTGATTGAATTATCGAGCGTGCAAAACCTACATTTATTCTGCCGAAATTTAATGCCGGTTTCATTTTATTTTATCTACTCTTGTGAGATAATCGATTTAAATTGAAACTGATTGATCTGGCTGACTTAAATCGAAAACCAGAGAAACTTAAGAGAGGTAGAGCATAGCTTTTATATGCTCAAAGAGCAGCTCGACTGGGGAAGTATTCCACCTTACAGAATAGGTACCGACCGGCGCCGCAGCCAATCAACTTTACGTTGTGTTCCTCTACCCGTGTATAAGGTCGCCAGAGCTCATTGGATAGGGGAAGGGTCGGTAAAGTGAGTGTGTTGTATGCGTCCATATGACTACGGTAACCGCTTACCATCAGGCGCGCCGTATGCTGGTTTACCGACGTAGCATGGACGCACCAGCTGCGAATCCCTTTGTTCGTGAAAAAACTGACAATAGCTATTGCGTTCGAGGCTCGCAAGCCCGTCCACGCTATGCGAATCGTGCTCGCAGTGTGCTTGTTCGTGCCTCGGCTCGTGCTCGGTTCGCCAAGCATGGACGCACCATAAGAAATTCATGTACATAGAAACCTACTTGCTTAATTGGCCGTTGTCTCCTGTCACGGGCAAATCATCAAGAAAACTTAAAAAAAATGGCTTCCATATTTAAATGGAAGTATTGTATATTTAGATGAATCACTTATATTTATATATATATATATTTCCCAGTGGCATAATTGGCAAAACATTGAACCAGTAATATATTCACTATAAAAACTACAGCTGGAGTTTTATTTAAAAATAATTATGTATTTATAACATTTAAATGCAAATTGAAAGCAAACAAATGGCAGAAGCGAGAATTTGTGCTACAATTATGATAATCTAAGCTTGTATCTCTGCAAATTACTCTAGACTTAATTTGGATTAACAAAAGGATTTTGTAGGTAATTTAATTTGGTTCCAGAACTGGTTGCCGGCAAAAAAATGTGTAAAGTTCAAAGAGTATAGTGTTTGTTTTTTTTTTCTTAGTTAATTTTCGAGGTCGCAGTCGGGTTCATTCTTGACACTGCCTTGTTTAAAGTTGGTGTTACACTGTCACTATTTTTTTAAACCTATTGTATTGTTTTGTCTATTTGGTTTTCCTAATCTCTTATAGTGCCTGCAGTTTCTGCAGATGCTACTCTTTGTTTGGAAACTGTCTGACGTCATTCTCAAAATAATTTTGGTGTAACATCTGCCATTTTGCCAAAACAATACTCATTTTAAAGTTGGGTTTTACGTAAGTCCTTTATGTTTAATGTAGCTAAACTAGTTGAAGAACAAGTTAGATAACAATCAATGTTCCAAAGCTATAATTCGATTTTATTACCCCGTAATACACCTCCAAGCTGTCATTTGTCTTCATTAAAATAAAACAAATTAGAAATCTACAGTAGCATCTGCATAGCAATCACTAAATGGACATAAAAGACAAACTTCAACTGGAAAAAACCTGTCAATACAATCCAAACATTACGACTAATTGTCATCGGTAAAATGTAATCTAGTCCAGTGTGTAACGGCCTTAATGGATGCTTCGGTGACTCAGCTACGTCTCGTCTTGCTCTTGCGCAAGTCACACTCACACAAAGCTAAAATTCTACTTACTTTACTCACACTAGCTTAGATTATAAACGCGTTGAGGTTTTCGGTATACACGATATAGATTGCGCTTTTAGTATAGATGTAAGTAAAGTGACTGGTGTTTTAGGAAGCAATGGTGTTTCAGCTAGTGTTTAAGACACTGGATATGTATTTATTGGTATTATTACGGATGTCAGTAAACTTAGAGCAGTTAAGCACCTGTTTACATACGAATGCGATGTTACTCGGGTTATGTGTGAGATTTAATAGAGACGTTTGTCTCTACATGTATTTTTTGTTGGATCAACTCAAACACACTTTGTGCATAAGAATGTGTTCATTTTAGACGCGTTAGTTTTGTTCTATGTTTAAAGAATTTAACAGGTATTATTGTATGGGAAAGATATTTATTCTTCCTATACATAATTTATTTTCAATATTTTATCGCCTACAATGCACCACAACTATTCAGAGAATCGTTACGTTATACTGATACGAGGAATACTCAAAGGTAAATAAGAATCTGAACATGATATACGATTAATAAACTTCCTAAAACATCTAAAAAGTATACAAAAATGTGATTTCGCCTAAATATGGCAAAATAAGTGTCCTCATAATCATATAATAAACTCAAAATGAAACCGCAAGTGTCGTAGGTGTTGCCCAATAAGATGGGCGACCATCAATGATCACTTTTTGTCCATTATTTTCCACTAAGCTTAGACCTTCATTGTTGTTTTAGGAAAAAAATATACTTCCGCGATCGATTATAGATCGTATCATATTAATAAAACTATTGTCTAATTTATACAACAAAAAATAACAACATCACAAGTTACTTCCATTAATATCAATGTTTCTGCTCTTAAAGATACTGAACAAATTAATGGCTTCTATTTAGTTAATACTCAAAATAATGATTACCATACAAGCGATAACAAAGGATATGCAAATTCTAATCTTGATGATTGAATGCAAATCATTTACCAACTTTTACTTACGAAATCATAGGATAATAGTGTTATTATTGACTAACGTCTAGGTATGGTTTCAGTTACAAAACACAGACGTGTAATAGACTGTTATTTACCAGTAAATACCATCTTCCAGACACGCAATGTCACTTATATCATATTTCTTACAAATAATGAATGTACACGATTGCGAAAACTCACCGAAAAAAGAGACATCTGAAGTTTAAACAAGTTCTTATTTTCAAACTCGCCGCAAACATAATCTAAGTAAAAGGCTGCAAAATTGGACTATTGCAGGCTCTCTGTTCCGACAGCCGATTATACCTCGCATATCCGACTTCGTTCCCACGGCGGCTACAAACGGGTTATTATTAAAACCTACTACGCAATCCAGACCGAAACCAGCTCTACCTGTACGACCTAAAGTCTGTTTTACATTAATATGACCAATAGCAACAACAAATATGGCATCAGACAAAACAGACTCAAACGCTAAGTGCATTGAATTCAAATTTGATTTAGCAGGTCGTAGGAGAAGCCGGCCACAAGAGCACAATTTGAAATTCGTATTTGGAATCGTCGGTGAAGGATTTTAAATCCTCTCTCAGTTGTTTAAGAGTTGTTTAAGTTAAGTAGCGGTAAAATTTTGTTTTATAGAGGAGATATAAGTAGTGAACATATTAATTGTGCCAGTTACGTATATAATGCACGTAGGTAGGTTATTGAATGAGGTATTTCTCGAGATGATAACTGTTTTTAAAATAAATGCAGCGTCTGGTCGGTTTTTAGGATCGCCAGTTTTAGAACCGTCATTATAATTTCTATTATCATGATGTTTATTTACTATGGCGTCGAGATTTATTGAAACAATACCATGCTTGTCTGCTGTGTTTGGTGCGGTCGAGTTATTATTAAATCCTTTTATGTACTTTGAGTTGCTTTGTCAATAAGTGTTTTATTAAGACATTGACTTTGTTAAAGTAGATGAATCAGCAATATTACAAGTTGTGTGTTTTTACTCGACGGTAAACAATTATCGTTCTTCATTTTATGTGATTATTTCTACGTTAGTCTGTTAAACACTGTCAGTGCCTTATGCATGATGTCATTAAACCTTGATCTTAGATTTGTATAAATTTATATTGTATTATGCAATAATGTCGGGATCATTTTTTAATCCCACGTGGTTGGAAATTCAATTTATTTTGAGATTTGTAAGAACGATGAATTATTAATGTCTACTTAGAAACAAGTGATTTTTGGAAAAGATTGAAGGCGTGTCAAGATTTTCTTCAACGCCCCAAAACCAAAACAGCGAGAATGTATGTGACATTTTTCTCATCACTTGTGGAATACCAATTTTTTGAAATTATTCCACTACAGTTCTTAGAATTGTCGCGTCCAAACCAATTCCGCGTTCTTCAACCTTAGCCCCGGAGTACGTGACCAGAACTGAAAAATAGCGATTCCCTTGTAGTATTTAGCCTAAAATATAGTTAGTTTTGCGTCGATCTGTGTTGATAGTCACATATGGTAATTGCTGGTACACTGTTTGCATATAAACGGTTTGTATCGGGGTAAACACCTTGAAGACTTTGACTGTGACCATTAACATGAGAACTGCATTAATTAGATTAAAGAAAGAGACAGGCTCATAATTTATGGAGTTGTTGTATGTTGGACTTACAGTTTGTATAAAATAAGGAAATAGAGAAAAGCATTTGTACCACAGACACACAATAGGCAAAGAAAAGACAACAGACCGTGATGTGCGATGTCAAAAAGGATTGCAATTTGCGACTGAGTTTATGGCTAGTTAGATCATAGATTTCGATCAATAGGATATGGATGGTAAGGACACTGGCTTGAACTAGGTTAGTGCTAATTAGGAACAAGAATCTAGTGAGACCAATGAGATAGTAGGTCATTTAGAGAATTCGTTATATCGACAAATATTTTACATTTATATGGATGAAGTATTATTTGAGGTATTTTAGTGCATGTTAAATAAAATTGGATTATTTCTCATTAGGATCGTGTATGATCATGTAATCTTATTAAGGTGAAAATAAAATGAGAAGATACGGAGAAAAGACAGTATAGAGTAGGTAGCTAGTATAGAAATAAAATAGATTCTCATAAAGTAATAAGAAGTCTCCACAAAGTCCAAAAAAAACTTCTCTTTTACTTGCTTTATGGCTTCTTTATTTTATGGCAGTCGATTTTATTTCTTTACTAGCTACTCTACAAGTCCCAACGATGCGAACTAATTAATTAATAAAATGAAATATATTCCGTACCCTTCTTATTTTATAAGCTAAAATTAATTGTTATAAAGCATCAGTTTGGTCGTTGAACTGGTCACCATTAACAAATGTTTGTACAAGTTTACACATGATGAATGTGACACGATCGGCCAACATGAGGGCATTTGTCGACGAATCTGTTTTCTCAACTCTTTAATCTCTCTCACACACGCTACGTAAGATAGAGATAGGTATAGTAAACGATACAGGTTCTTTGATAATCGCAGGAAGGCTTAATTACTGCTTGTTCACATTATTATGAAAACAAGTGTTTTTTATTGTGGAAGACTATCACTCGAGCATTATTGAGGGTAAACATGTTTTTAGTGCGTTTTAAAAGCTGGTTGTTCAAATGTACATTACGTAAAGAATCTACGTGAAGAAGAAATTATAGCTATGTATTGTTACACTCTACTTTAGATACGTTTATGAATAATACAGAAAAACTCATGTTATTATTATTATTTGTTTATAAAACTAAGTCGGTAAACAAGCATACGGCCCGCCTGATGGTAAGCGGTTACCGTAGCCATATGGACGCTTGCAACACAAGAAGCTCATCGCTCACGCGTTACCGACCTTTCCCCCCTCACCTATGAGCGACCTTACTCACGTGCAGGAACACAACTTTACACAACATAAAGTTATTTGGCTGCGGTATTCTGTAAGGTGGTTCAGGTACTTCCTCAGTCGAGCTGCTATTTGAGCGAATAAACGCTATGCTTTACCTCTCTCAAAATTATTGCTTCATAATGGCTTCATTAAAACATAGGTTTCAGTTTTAAGTAGATTCAACGAATACATGGATTAAGTTATTAAGCATTAACAACAGGAGCACAAGTTTCATTCATTGAGGTGAATGATTCATGTTAGCCTGCAACTGGACCAGTCGACATTTTCAATATTTACCAAAAGGCAAAATCTCATGCAAATTAAATCAGTTCTCTAATAAAAAGCTACGACAAGATATGACATGTCTTGTTCAACCATTCGATTTTCCAGTTATAAAAATCCTATGCCACTATCTTGTACTTGTTTGTCGTTTAATTTTGTTACTCATGAGAAAAAGCATTTTCCAAATAGTGGTAAAAATAAAAATGTGTGGTCCTAGGTAGTAAAAAATCTGGAGCTTCCTAACAATAAGCGGTTCAACAACTACTTGGCAGACAAGCCCAAAGTGATCGAATAACAAATGGATGAACATTGACTACAATTTCGAACTCATGAAAAAGTGCATAATTTCTAATTCAAATTCAAAATCATTTATTCAAATAGACCTTCGCAGGCACTTATGAAAAGTCTGACTCTAATACTCTAATACCGGTTCGGAAGGTTGCATTTGCTGAGAAGAGCCGGCAATAAACTCAGCAATTACTCTTTTCAAAACAATTGAACAAATTTCCTGCGCTTGGTCGCTTATAAGATCAATGCAACAAACCTCGAAAGAATATCTCGACGGCTAGAAGATGGCGTCGCGTCATCAACATCAATCCGTTCGAGTTTTGCCAAAAAATAGAAATACTATAAAACTTCGCCGAATGTCTAATGCAAGTTGAAAACACGAGAACTGGGCCTGGCAGATCTCATGCGATTCTATATTGAATGAGTCGAATTAGGCGTATGTATGTTTGTGTGTTAAAATGGTTATCTAAGTCCGTAGGTGTTAATGCCACACACCTATTTCGAATTAGTTATAGTAATTCTAATTCGCCACAGTGCCTGCAGACGTTCGCGAAAAAAACTAAAATATTCAAATGGCCGCTATTTTGTGAAGGTCCATCTTTATATCCGCATAGTTATAGTATATTTGTTAAACAGTAATTCAAATAGAAAGAGTTTTTTTTTTAATCTATATAATCTCCCACTTAGACACCAAACGGGCCTAATTTGTAGCAAATCTGTAGAAGTTCTAATAGTTTAAGAGTAAATAATAAAAATATTCCTGGGACATTTTTAACACACGGCTAAACCTAAACTCTTGTATTAAGGAAACCAGATAAATGAAATCTACATCTCAATCTACTCATCTACTCTACTGAGATTGAAGAAATGGACATGTTCATGGACTCAAAATGTTTATTCCAGAAGGAAAGCGAATCCAAGACTTTTAACCTTTATGCCAACCCTTTATCGTACATTGTGTAAAGCCTATTTCATTGACTACATTAGAATACATAGTATTTAAAAAAATCTTATTTTGTTTCTATCAATTCAGACAAAGGCTTATGTTAAGATGATCTACTGCGTTAGCTTACTAACGTACTATGACAATTCAAAAAAAGGTGTATATAATGTAATGTAGTGTAAGTTATTCGTGCGATTTTTATTGTTATTAGTTTTATGTCTGATACGAAATTATTTTATTTATTATACTACAAAGGACCGCACACAATCCATGTAATACTGGCACGTGTAGCAGTGCCCATACAAAGGTCGTGTTGTGTTTTATCGTTTTTATAAGCCTTAATTTTGGGTTATATTACCCCCCAAACGTCAGTTTTGGTCATAATAATGCGCACAACGCTGATTGGTTGGCGATTTTAAAATTTACTTGGGCTGTTTTCTTTCTCGCAATTATGGTCCTTTTTACCCCTCTGTAGGTGACAAATATACCCAAGAAGAAGATCACTGAACCAGTTGACCTCCAGGTGAACCAAAAAACTGTTCCAAATCTCTGGAAGCAAGAAATTCGAGACCATTGTGAAAATCGATGAGGGAATATCAGGACCCGGGGCTCTACCGCGTAACTTTGGTGGTAATCGTAACGAACACCATTAATTATTTCAATCAATGACGCGCACGCGTTACGACGCGACGATGGCCACTCGTGGGCCCAGATTGGATGAAATTATATAATTAAAATACACCAAAGTTATGAGGTAGAGCCCCTGCTCTAGTTTGACACTTGAATCTGTCATCATTCGGCAACTGAACACGAAACATAATTTTGAAAATTTAAAAATATTACCTAATAAAATATCCTGGGACAGAAATTTTTTGTTGTTATTTTGAGATAAAATGACAGTGATATCAAAACGTCTGATCCCAAGTTAAAATAAACTACTCATACCCATTGGCGTATCTAGAGTTACTTTCCAGGGGGGCTTGGTCCCTTAAACAATGACCAATTTGTCGATACTGGTGGAAACCTAACATCCTGAGGTGGAAACTTAACATCCTGGGGTGGGCCGTGCCCATCAGCCCTCCCTCCCCTTAACTCGCCAATGCTTATACATAGACTCAGAAAACACTGTTATTGCACACAAATATCCTGTGTGAGAATCAAACCCAACCTGTGGCATAACAATCAAGGTATCCAACCACTATGAGAGATATGAGACTATGAGCCTTTTGCGAGGTAGAGCTATGTTTATTATAAACGCTATGTTTATTCGCTCAAAGAGCAGCTCGACTGGGGAAGTACCTCCACCTTACAGAATACCGCAGCCAAATAACTTTATGTTGTGTTAAGTTGTGTTCCTGCGCGTGAGTAAGGTCGCCAGAGCTCATAGGGGAGGGGGGAAAGGTCGGTAACGCGTGAGCGATGCTTCTTGTCTTGCAAGCGTCCATATGGCTACGGTAACCGCTTACCATCAAGCGGACCGTATGCTTGTTTAAAAAAAAACTATGCCACCCAATAAGCTGTATAATAATAACATTCACGCCTAGATATTGTAACTTAATTATAGCAAGTATAATACCAAATATCATGGCATTATCTATGATGGTTCCGGCATTGTGACACCGATCGAACCAAGGTCGGTGCATCGGTAATAGATAGACACATTATGTTTTCATAGACAATCAACGTTCCAATGTAGTGCAGGACCTTCATAGATATAGGTATTTATAAAGTTTTAAATTAATGTTTTTGATGGGTCAAACCAAATAAAATGAGTAACCGTCCTATCTATTGCTAAAACCATAAAAACAACTGAAGATCGGAGGACCTGGAAAGAGAAAAGAGTGCGTGAGTCCATAGATTAGACGTAAGTAGTTCCATAAAGGTGGACGCACACATATCCGCACCGAAAGAATCGACCTAAACGAAGAAGAAAAACTACTTTCAAAATGCATCCCCATGACAAAAAACTTATCACCCTGACACAATCACAAATATTTCCACCAATACCTTAATCGGCCCTTCAACTTTTCAACAACAATCGGAAGCAATTACACCCCATTTAATAATCGACACGATCGCACGTGCCACACTCAGTTTCGGAGTTTAGGGTTGTGCCAAACGAACAGACAGTCAAGTGGTACTAACGTTATCTGCACTTTATCACGTTTTCGTGGATGGTGGAAATTGGTAGAGCCCTTAGGAAAAGTACTTGGGAGTTGGAGGGTGTACAAAGGGTTGCCATTTTCAGTTAAGAACGTTCTTTGCATAAATTGTTAGCGTAATTTTGTACTCTGTTCTAAATGATTTAGTAGTCTGGTCTGAAGTGTTAAAGGGTGTATGTAAAGGTGCGTCTACACTACGCGAACGGATCACGAGCCGAGCCGCTAAACTACTTATTTTTATACCTAGGAATCATCCCTATTGGTGGAGCGTAGTCAAGCGCGAGCCGAACGCTCGTTCGAGGCTCCCAAGTCCGTGTACCTACGCTACTTGAATTCATGCTCCACGTGTTTCGTGTGTGCTTGGTTCGCGAAATAATAAACAAATAATACTATCAGTACTTTTGTACAAAATTTGGCCTTAGTACCCTTACCCGGACAATTCGGCGAGCTAGCTCTCAACCTAAGTACCCCGAGTGTAAAGAATTGACGTTAAGTAACGCTTAATAATGCGTTTGCGAGATATTAGTACCATGAGTATTCCGCAAGAGGCGCTGTGCCAATTCCTATAGAGAAGTGCCGTAAACGCATTAGTAAGCGTTTACTAACGTAAGATCTTTACAGTCGGCGTACAGGGTATAGGTACTATGTAAAGAAACCGTACTACTCGCTGCGTGTGTATAAAATCTAGATAATAAAATAAGTCAGCTTATTTGAAGTGCCTGGCGGGTGCGTGAGTTTGAATGAAGTTGTAAACCTGAACTGTTCAGACGAAGAACTGTTCTGAACAGTTTCAGTCATAAACAGTTATCATTTTACTTATCTGACAGAGCGGTAAAGCTGTATGTGAAAGTAAAAATGCATCTTACTCATCTTACTACATTCGCACCGCTCCACGCTTAAAAAAGGTGGATATATCAGCATGAGGCGGGAAATTTGTTTGTTTTTTCAAGTCTTTATTTATTTTTAGCTTCGTAGAACAATATGGTCAATATTTCAGTGATTAGCAACCGTAGAGTCCTTGAAAAAGGTGTGAAAAGGATTTGCAGGTTCGGCGAAGAGGCGAGTCTCGCAGTGCCAGTGAGCAATTTAACATCGTATACGGCTGTTTACTGACATAATTACAGAATAAAAAAGTTGTTATATTCACTTAAGTGTACTGATTGAAGGTCTTCAATGATACCATGATCTCATGGTTATTAATTCAGAAAATAAACCTTATGCAAACTGAATGGGAGATCCGGCGTGACCTGCTAAGTTTTACCCAAAGGCATCTTTTGTTTTTTGTTTTCCCAATTTAAGCCCAGGTAGGACCTACATCAGTTGCATGTTTCGAAAATTAACTTTGACATTTATAAGATTTTCAATAGCTTAATTTACCCAGGGATTTATTTATTCCTCTGATGAGTAAATACAAAAACTATTCTAATTTCAAATTACCAGATACCGCTTATCCGGCTATTGAAAAATCAGCCTTAAATCTCTCAAATATCAAATGACGTCACGATTAAAAGTTAGTCTCATAAAATCCTGCCATTTTCACGTGTCCGTTAATAAATAGAAGCACCTTCAAGACATTGTTTCAATCTTGCGTCGATCATAATGATAATTGCGATATAAATCACTCGCATTAAAGCCAAGGCCCCGATGGACAGACAGACACAAACACTGTGAAGTCTTTATTGTGCGTAAACGGTCAATTTGCATGTATAATCCACCATGAGATGTGGCTACAACTTTGTTCCCACTTCTGCCGTTCTGTTAATTTTATAGAAGACATCTTTATTTATTGACATATTTACGAAGTAATTTAATGTTGGAAATAAAGGATATTGACTACTGCATCAAAGGTCGTAGGTTCGACTCCCATCCAAGATAAAAATGTGCAGGAATAGTCTGTCTCTGTGGCGGAATACAGTAGCTTATGTTGTGTTTGTCAATTACTATACGGTTCCATCGGAAGTGCTCGTGGTGTAGCATGATTAGCCGTTCCTAATCGATCGGAAAAGTTAAGCTACGACCGTCGTTGTCGGTACCTGGATGGGAGACCGCCTAGTTATATTTCAAAATAAGCGTTTCCGTGCTTCGGAAGGCACGTAAAGCCGCTGTTTCCGGTTATCACTTAATTCTGATGGTCGGCTAATTGGAGACCCACTAGGCGGCTTGAAAACTCACCAGTAGGTTGACCACTAGCCTACCTCCACCGATCCGCAGTGGGCACGCGTGGTGGAGTATCTGCCCGTTCCTTTTCACCCTCATTTGTGAAAGGAGGCCTGTGTTCAGCAGTGGGAGATTATGGGCTGATGATGATGATGATACGGTTTCCATAGCGTACTTTCTGCTTATTTTGGGATGACTATCAATGGAACAAAAATCTACATCCTGAAGTCTGAAAGAAAGGCGGCAAAGTCGTCGAAGGAAACTACACAGTTTCTTATACTTAAAATAATTAATCTAAACATAATTAAATCAATAACAATATTCGTATCAAAAAAACAAATAGAGCGGATAAAAATAAATAAATAATTAATCAATCATAATCCCTCATTTGCATTTGTCAAAACAAGTTTAAAGGAGCTTCGGTGCGCAAGCGCAAGGTAAATCACGTATCGCTGCTGATCGATTACTAAAGGCCTTTATTCATGTACCAATTTTGCAAATATTGAATCTGCAGGAATAAACGATCGATTGTAAAAAAGAGTACTAAGTTGGACGTGTATATGAATAAATCCTTTAGCTGATGTCAGGATTGTTAAAATATGGTGTGAGTAACCAGGATTACCAGAAAGCCAGTATTCAAACTTGATGGGTAGTAAGTATGCTGACTGACTATCCCTATAATCTATTCTAGCTTTCCCCAGTTTCACCCCCTTATAGGTAAAACAAAAAAATCCTTTTCGAAGTGCACCCCGGACATGGAATATTTCCTCCAAATTTTAAAGTTCTATTTTTGTTTTGAATTGATCGAGATGCCAGCCCAAAATTTAGCCTTGGCACTCTTACGCTGACAAATCGGCGAGCAAGCTCTCAACCGGGGTTTTAAAGGTCCATTTGGGTACTAATGTTATCTGTCAGTTAATCATGTTGCTCTTTTATAGGTACAGATTACCAATTCCACTAGCTTGATTGATAATAAACATCTCTGTGAAACTTGATCATCGACCATTCATTATTCTAAGCATTTTGTCTTATCTAATACCTACCGTAGCCGTCTTTTGGCCGTGTTTGCGAAAACGGCCAATACTTGTAAAATTGGAACGTGAGTGGAGGCCGTAAGTTACGGCGCGGTCCCACGATGGCCGGCGCGGTGCGGTGACGCATCCGAGTAGACAAGGCATTAATGTCCGACATTCCGTCGCTAAAATGTGTGAAACATTTAAAAAAGAATCGCCATAAGACTTTGATAGAGGTACTGAAATGCGAGAGATTTGTTTTAGTCAGTCTGCATTCAGATTCAAAATTTAGTGAAATAAATTAATGGACTGCATTAGTTCATAATAAAAGTGTGATTTGTTTCTTATTCATATATTTATTAGGTGCCTAATCTATGACTTTTACTGTTAGCTCCATCGGAACGTTATCTTACACTTTGAGTAAAACAAGGGAACTAAAAAAGGGGGGAAAGTTCCCTTATTTTCATTTTTTTTTATTGGCTTTAAGATGTCGTCCCAAATGTTTGGCCTTTTTCTCCTTTACACGGACATGTTCGGCGAGCAAGCTCTCAACCGGTTAAAATCTTCCCTTCCTTATTTCAATTGCTTTATACATATAACTAGAAATTTGTGGCCACATAAAATTTTATTAAACTTCAAAAAGTTTCAGTTCTACAATCAACTAACGATAAACTTCTCAACATAAACAAATGCACTTCAAACAGAAATAAACATAACTCTAAAAGTAGGTCACAAAACGACTGCTACGTTAAAACACTATAATAAGCAAACAACCACGAAGGTAACTGTGATGTCAGTCACTTGAGGAATCATACACAAGTGGTCCATCCAAATAAACAATACCGTGAACAAATAAATAAACACTACAACAATACAACATCATGTGTTTTTATTGACTCTTTTGTTTTGGAAAATAAACAGAATATTGTTTGTTAGTTTTTGACTTATATCGTGAATGACTTGGGGATATTGAATTTTGATATCTGTAAAGGAAAAAGGTCTCTTAGTGAACTGACGGTTTAATTCAGTGGCAGAAAACAAGCATACGGCCCGCCTGATGGTAAGCGGTTACCGTAGCCATATGGACGCTTGCAACACACGAAGCATCGCTCACGCGTTACCGACCTTTTCCCTCTCCCCTATGAGCTCTGGCGACCTTACTCACGCGCAGGAACACAACTTTACACAACATAAAGTTATTTGTCTGCGGTATTCTGTAAGGTGGAGGTACTTCCCCAGTTGAGCTGGCCCCCTAAAAAGGAAGCTAAGCATTATTGCTAACGCAATTCATTTTTTCGAATTCTCGGGAAATAGCAATAGCAATATTGCTTTAGCTTCCTTTTTAGCCCCCTGCTCTTTGAGCGTGAGCGAATAAACGCTATGCTCTACCTCTCACAAAACTTGTGTTGGCTATGTAATCGATAATTTTGTCATCGTAATCTTTCGCCCAAAAGTCTTTTGATTGAACATAGTTGTTGGATCCTATGTAATTAATTGTGGATATTCTTATCAGGCAAATTGGTGGTTGCAAGTTGTGTGCATCATAACAGTTCATCATAATCAGCCTGCCCTGTTCCCAATCAATTGACGTCGGCGCAATATCTACGCCTCTTCCATTTCGGCTCTTTTAAATCCGTCATACCAGCATTCCCTCTTTTCTTACATTTATCATCTTGCACACGATCTATCCATCTATTTTTCGGCCTATCTCTTCCTGTATATCCATCCACTTTCATATCCACAAAACTTCTCATTTCCAAAAGATTATTGTTAAGTGTGTTGTTGACTCGTCTCAGACCACGTGCAACCACGACCTGAAATAACATTCGGACTATTCATAGATGCTTAAAGACCTATATGAATAAAAATATATTTTAATTTCTTTTCAATAGCATAGTAATATGAGTATTTGTAAAACAATAATTGCGTATATTAAGTCAATGAGGAGTCGATTAGATCAGCAGATGTATTAATAGCTTGAAGGCACCTTGTACACACGGCTACCGATCAAGCTATACATTTCCAGTATAAGCTGATCTCGCATTGTATACGATTTCCGTTCAATGGGAGGTCAGCTTAAACTAGAAATGTATAGCTTGATCTGTAGCCGTGTGTACAATGATCATTTGGTTATATCATTGAATAATATTGTCTAAGCGCCATATGGTTGTAATGTCGTTTGGACATTTACACCAAGTAAGTGTATATGTGACTGTTAATAATATATTACCGTTTTTGCTAGTAAAGCTGTTGATATATGTCTATTTGTATACTTTATAGCTCTGCATAGGGTATTGCATACCCGTGATCCGGTTACTTCCAGAATATGTCGTTGTTTAGTAGAAATTCACCTTTCGTGGTTTTTCAAAGAGAATACAGCATAGGTTTCTACAAGAAGGGTGTGAACTGTGAATAGATTTTTGCATGGTCGGCAACGCTCGAGTGATACCCGTGGTGTTGCAAGCGTCTATAGGCTAACCGTAGCCTATAGACGCTTGCAACACCACGAACCGGCAACACCACGGGAAGCGGTTACCGAACCGCTTCCCATCAGATGGGCCGTATGCTTTCTTGCTACATTAGTACCTAGTGTCAATAATTGGGAACCCATAATTATCTTCCCTTTATGCCATTATAGGTAGACTTGAGATAATCAAGTATTTACTTCCATTAAAATTTCTTAAAATGAAAGCTCGACTCAAGTCTCATCTTCTACACATCCTCTCTTAAAGGATACTAAAAAAACAAGTGGGCTCAAAGGCCACGGCTCCACGTCGCTACGTGACATTCAGACGTCGCAACCTACTCACGAGATAAGGCTGTATAAGGCAAATCATTACATCACATCGATGCACTTCGTTGTGATAAACAAACAAGGACAAAGCTTATTCATAGACTATTGTCTGAACAATAGACGCTGTTTCACAATATTTTTTATAAACATTGTTTGGTAGTTATTTATGTCTTAAATCATCTGTTTATTCCTGATTGTTGTCATTGTTATTAATAATGGATAGGCCTAAAAATCGCAGAAGAACCTTTAATTAAAGTATTTGTACGATCTTTCTGCTAACTATGGCCGTTAATTGTCCCAGAAAAGATGGTAGAGGACTATATCAAGCGGAACTAATAAGTGATGTAGGTATTATGAAAACCTGTCCAGTCCCAAGACCGTTTTTTGTGACACTTGTTCTGCATGACACCATAATTGTGTCTTATTTCTGCCCTCATTTAGGGATCGTACAACATCTCACTATCAGTTTTAATCAGAATTATACTGAACGCGTTAACTTGTTCACTGAAAGGCATAATTTCTTCAAGAAAATGGTTTATGATGATTTTTTTGGCAAGGTCACTGAATAACATTTTTGTTATTGGTTAGTTGTTTGGCATGATCTGATTTTCAGTATTTTTTTTATATAATTGAATCCATATAGATGAGTTGTTTGTTGGTCATGTATTCAATATGAGGTTCCTTTACATTATTTTAAAATGCAAATTTAAAAATCGATTTATTCATATTCATAATGTTACTGTATGTTGCTGTAATTCAATGTTTGTTTATTTTTTTATTTTTATTTATATAATTAAGTATGTTCACAATATTTGTCCACTGTTTATGTATATTCATAAACCAAATGTGCAATATCTAATTTGGTACCTGTGTTTGGTAATTAATATGAGATAGTGTAAATGCACAGATAAACTATCCTATTGTTCTATTTGTGAAAACTATTTAGGTTTGTTTGAGTTAATGTAATGTTCTATTAATTTACTATGTAATGCTGTTTGTTTTCCTAATAAAATAAAATAACATATCTTCCTATTTCTTCATTCTAGCATTCACTCCTTTCTTCCACATATCACATAATCTTTACCTTCATAGACAATAACTCTAGCATTATATCTATTCTCTCTGATAATATTTTCCTTCCCAATCATATCAATACAAAATTCTTATAAAAGTATTTCACTACTGTTAAAATTGTAAACACAGTTACACACTACGTTAAAAGAATGTTCGTTCGTTACTTTGTTATGTGCGGCAAATTGTTTTTCTATTACAACTGTTTAATTTACCGTCAGTAAATAACTACAGATACTTAAAGACAACAATGTTCAGCAACTGTTGTCTATTTCACCACAAACATTGGCTGTTGTATATCTATCTCATTTATCGCTATGGAAAATTGTTAAGGCAAGTGAGACGGAATGAAGCAAATGTTTGATCAAACACGACTGGGGTAACCAAGAGAGCATTGTTTCATACAATTGGCGATTTCCTCTATTAAGTAAGTATGCAGGAGATCATAGATAAGGCAATGTTGGTACAAAATATTTTGCCGGTTTCGATGGCTATCTTCATAGATGCTAGATATTATGAGTTTTTAAAAATACATCCGGTTTCAACTTTATTAATGCAAATACGTAAGTATTTACGTACAACAAATTACTTTATCGATGGTCAGCCTATTTTAAACCAACTTTTTAACAGTTTTTCAGTTTAATTAAAATCTAGCTCTCACATACAAAAGGGAAATTAAATGTCGATTCACTATACGCTTATAAAATAACCTACTTGGGTTTTTTGTTGCACGTAATTAGGTATAAAGCACTACACATTTCAAAACACTCTGAAGTCTCTCTGAACTCTTTCAACTCTCTTCAGAAACTCTGCTAAAAATACTCGTTTGATATTAAAATATAATTAATTAGGTCCACTATCCACTTACTCAACAAAACATGGCATATAGAAGGGTAGAGTGGGGTGGTGTGGGTACATGCGCAGGCGCACGTGTCCGACCGCGCCGTCTCCACTCCCCGCTTGGTTCCGTTTCCCGACACACACTTCCTATCTACACCCTCGTGTGTCAATCGATTGGAAATTAATTCGATTACTAGATGTGGCTAGCAATATTGTCGATTTCAATAAATTGTAACCTTGGCTGTTATCACCATGAAAATTTTAAACACCCCGGGTTTGTTTGTATTATCTTAAAAAAAATAAGAATAAAGTATATTTTGAAATTTCAAATCACATATAGCATTTTAGTTGAGAAGACATTTTGTATGAAACAGCTGTATTTTTTTTGCGATTTCGAAGTTGGGCCCATGGTAAATGTTGTTCGTATTTATTAGTACTTTACGTTGTTCATTTATTTTCGTATATTATGTGCACTGAAAAAAAAAACAAACGGTAAAAACTAATAGACTTAAATGCTATTAAAAATGAAAACTAAAAACGTTATAAAAATAATACCTATGTGATAGCAGGTGTAAATGGTCACGTTTCAATTCTAATTCTTCGGTATCACACCATGGGGCCAATTAATACGCCTATGTATGGATTGGACTGATATTACATATTATATGAAATATTACAAATGCAACGTGTTATTTTTTAATATCTTATGTCATCGGTCTTTGAATTTGAGTGATACAGTCTGTTCGGTATTTAAGAAAAGTAAACTACCATTAGAAACTAGAGAAAGCCTATAAGAAAGACTAAGGTGGCAAACAAGCATACGGCCCACTTGATGGTAAGCAGTCACCGTAGCCTATGGTACACCAGGGTATCACTCGCGCGTTGCCGACCCTGAAGAAATCTCTTCACAGATTTAAATTAATTTTATGAAATAACTTGCGTAAATAAAAAATATGAGCGCTTGGAAGGGCAGAATTTGGCATGGTCCTAATCATATAAACATCTTTTTGTAACCCAAATTTATACAAATAAATTTATTACTATGAAGAATATATCACACATACATATCACACACACACGTATATATTACAAACTTGCGGCCCGGTACGTGCTTCGCTACGTATAAAGTGAAATAATAAAAATGTGATAAATGAAGAACCACTCGACCGATTTTGGTCAAACTTCACATAAACCATCTACTAAATAATCCGAACAAAGCCTAAACATTTGGTTTGGATAGGTGAGCCCGTTCTTGAGTTATACAATTACAACGAAAAGTGGCATTGATTTTTATATATATTGATATCGCCACTGTTGTATAAATAATTTCTTATCTAGCAACACTACATCCATGTCCAAAGGGGTTGGCACACGTAAAGCTTTATTAAAAATAAAAAAAACTTGTTAATTCCGTTCTATTGTAGCGTCATGTTGCACGTATGTTCTTAATTGGGTTATTATGGGCCTGTGTTTACATCCAGTCTTAGGAAAGGGTTGAAGGCAGATGCATGATTTTTGACCGAGCATCGCACATTTGTTTCGTTAATTGGTACGTTCCATTTCATTCAGACAGCTGGCTCAATTGAGTTCTGAAATGAAACTGGTGGTCAGAAGACGGTATGCAACGACGGTTGAAAAATAGTATATATTTATAATATATAGTAGTCTACTATATATTATAAATATATACTATTTTTCAATCTACTCTATCTGGTCTCTTCTATTCTTTTGACCAAATTATCGTGGTAATTTTTTTTTACTCTTAAGTCGGTAAACAAGCATACGGCCCGCCTGATGATAAGCGGTTCCCGTAGCCATATGGACGCTTGTAACACACGAAGCATCGCTCACGCGTTACCGACCTTTCCCCCCTCCGCTATGAGCTCTGGGGACCTTACTGACGCGCAGGAACACAACATGATGTTATTTGGCTGCGGTATTCTGCAAGGTGGAGGTACTTCCCCAGTTGAACTGCTCTTTGAGCGAATAAACGCTACGCTCTACCTCTCACAAAATTTCAATCCACCAGTTTTATCTCTGAATCTTCTGTGAATTTTGAAGTCAATGTCAATGTATTCTGCAACTCATCAAACTGAAAAAAATAATTCAACAAGTTTGAATTCGGGCCAAAAAAAGTCTTGGAAAAAATTTACGGATATTTTGTACGGAATAGTTTTCATAATTTCAATGCCAATAGTTGAACGAAGATAAGACTTTCAGAAAACGATAGTAAAATGAAAACAGACTCGCAGATGCGTCATATATGAATAAATAAAATAGAGTTCCAGGAAATACTATTCAAGTGAGTAATGCACGAAAGTATTATCATTATTTCGTAATATAATAGATATTTAGTTCTAATGTAATACATACTCAACAAAGATTTAACTTTTAATCCATCATATTTAATTGAAAGTCAGTTTAAAAAATACATTCTCGTCTAATTATCACGTCAAAACGTACCATGTGCTAACAATTGCACATTCCTGCATAGATTGTACTAAATATACCGAGAAGTTAACTAGTACAAGTTGTAATTCTGGTCTTTTTTTTGTGTTCAATTCTTATTTTACATGAGATGATCTTTATATCGGTAGAGCATAGCGTTAGTTATTACTACTTAAATATAGCTCAATAGGTAAAATAGGAATCGTGTGTGAAACCGTGGGGTGGAACGTAAATACATATACATTTACGTATAATGCATGTTAATATTGTATTATTAAAATATTAAGATTTGAAAAGAAAGCTGCATTTGAAAGCAACATACCACCAAAGCTAATCCATCGTAAGATGAAACAAAGAAAATGATAAATTAAGTCCTTTAACTTACTATTAGGATAAAGAGTAAACTATACTATACTTACACAAAAAGTTAAAAAAACATACTTATACACATTCACAAGTGGGCGACTGTGTGCAAGCCTTATCTTGAGGATCGGTTTACGAAAGCGCGGTGCGCGGGCGCACGGCAAGCAGACCGCGACGCCCGTTAGCGCACCGTCACGTCACATGGAGACCAGGGTTCAGACACTCATGTTGGTGAAAGCATGGTTGTATAATGGTTCAGGAAACGTCATGGATGTCCTAATTGTTCCTTTTACCTCTATATATATAAAAATTAATCCCTAATTCCCTTGGTCAAGCCATAACCGATTTCATTCATCTTTCTTTTTAAAGTTTTCAAATACTCTGGAGAAGGTTCTTACGGAAAAAAATATATATCATAAATTTAAAATCAATGTTGGATTGCAACTGTGAATAACGTATTATTGCATCTCGCCCGCAAAGTCCTTTCAGGTGGATCGTCTGCTTGTTAGTCAACCAGCTTCTTCTAGGCAAGCTTGCTCCATCTTCGGCTTCCCCGTCATCGTCTTTATCGGCTGTCATCGAGTCCGTGGACAACGCAAATCCATTTCAGTTTATGAGTTAGGATTAATCATCTAATGAATTATTTCTATAAGAAACAATTCGATTACTACAACGCTGCGTCTCTGTGGAATATTTCGTAAAATACAACCGGCTTGCCTTTGCTAGAATATATTGGTAAGCTTTTAATTAGACATTTATGCGAACACAAAAATGATCTAGAATAGTTAAATGGCGTATAAATCTATCAAATGAGGCATGGCCGAATCATAAATAACCGCAATTCGATTTTATAGTCGCAGCATCGAACAAAGTTGCTACAATTTTATATAACGATGCAGTTTTTTGACCTTAACTGTAAACGCAAATTCTAGTAGTAAAACCACTTGAAGGTTTTTTTAATTCAGCCTGTTTGAAGCTCCTTGTCCTTTTTGGAAGAAAAGGTAACTATAAATAGACTTGTCTATACAAAAATCTCTCAAAGGCAATTGCCAAAACACCACTCGGACCTTGATGACTTACGAATGAGGAGTTACGAGGTGAATGGAAAATATGGAGATTAAACCATGCCTATGCAAGGAGGAGTTTCTGTTACCATCTGTACACCACCGGTATATGAATAGTTTTTATTAGAAGCTGCTAATCAACACGGTGCAGGTGAGAATGACGTTTTTAGATAAGATATTAGTTGCATCCTCCGCCATGTGTTTGTAGAATCCTAGAAACAGGATTGTTGTAACTAGTTGGTTTCATTCTAAAACATTAAGGTTCGCGCACGATATAGTGATAGGGACACTGTACCGGAAAATGGGATAATCTTTCCGTTGTAAATTGGCATAGATTTTTTTTTCAATTTAAACGTGTCTCATCTAGAAAGTGGGGTGACATGATCGTAAGTTGTCACTGCCTCCTATAAATAAAGGAAGTATGTATGTACTAGGCAGTATTTGCTACCAATTTTGAAGAATCGTGAAAATGGTGTCGGCGCTATATCTAAGTGATGTACGCACTGCTCAAACCACAGAGTCAGAATCTTAAAATTTTACATCGGCAGCCACTATGGAAGATTTTTTTTTATTCGACTTCTTTGGGTAAAATTGGAGATCGCACCATAAACGGTAAGCTTCTAATACTGTCCCATCTGTACCGGTAACATTATGAATGTGTTCTAACCTTAAGCAGGACCTCAAAGACTTGCAGTTCTAAAATTAATTGAACAGGTTGTATTCTAATTTGGTCTCCGTTGAAATTACGATAATTCTGTTATGTATGAATACAATTATTGGATTTACGACGGTCAATTACAATGGCATGCATACCAGGCCATCACCTGTTCAATATAAAAATTACATAAAAATATTTTTTTTATGAATTATATTATTATTCAAAAATTACTGACTATGGAGATGCGTGAAAAACAAAAATTGTATATTTTTTTTATTTAAATTTTAAATTGTTGAAACTAATAAAACTAAATTCCATAGACACCTTACTAACATTGTGGCAGTTTATTAGATAAATGCCATTTTATGAGTTAAAGTTATTCCTGAACTAGTGCAGAATCATCCCAGTACTATTCACTACTGATGGAGAGTGTACATAATCAAAATCAAAAAGTCTTTTATCCAGTTTAGACCCTGGTAAGGTACTTATGAACGTTAAATTGTTACATACAGTTGAATTTACCTACCGTACCTTATAGATTTTAATAATGGTCCTCTGAGAATCCAGCAGGAAGACGTTACAACGTAAGACAGTACAGAACGTCGTTCCATTTTTTTAAAAGCCTTTTTTATGGTCGCGTTGATATAAGACGAGCCAACTAAGCAATCTCTAGATTCGTCTGGTACTTCGCAAGTCGGTTTCATGGCACGTGACCGCTTCTCCTGAAGCAAACCTCCTTGGTTCACGATTCACGAGTACTGTGATGGGACAATACAATGAAATGTGAAGTTACTGTATCAAATCAATATAATATCATCGGAGACATATTAGTCATCAGCTGGTTCCGTTTTCTAGCTACGATGCGGAACTGTGAGCACAGTTATAAGTACTGCCAATCGTCAACGTTTGTTGCCCGCAATCAGAAAGTAACGTCTCAAATTGAGGAGAAAATTGTAACGCACGTAGTAATCTTGTGACAGACGAACACACACTGGTAGTGTGGTGCACGTAGTGGTGTCTACACCTGACATTACTGTTTACTGAACTATGACTGGAATGTGTGTGTAGGTAACTGTTTAAGGGTGGGCTCTGGGCTATTTGATAGTTTGTGGAAATCGGTAAAATGCTATCCGATTGGCTAGAAAATCAGTACCGAGTAGTCCATTAGACGATCATCGTAATAAGCCGGTAGGTACTAGGTATACGTTGCTGGGGTAACCAGAATGATGTTCGATCATCGATGAAAAGGAGGCGGCGATCATTAATTGATTTATTTATTAATCATCGCCGCTCTCTGCATGCCAAACATCGCGGTCGGTCCTTGAACAAACAAACAGACAAATAATATAAAAGCCTGTTTCGGGGTCTGTATTATGTAAAAATTATGTATAGATTTGGGTTCCTAACGATTTTATTATAGGTACCTATATAATACATAAATGCGACTTCAACTTCAAAATCATCAAAAGAGATGTTAGTCCTATGTCTGTCGTATACGACAAAAATACGAGAACCTTTGTAATCTGTCGTGTGTAGCTAATAAAATCTACTCCTTAACAAGTAAATACCGTCATACAATTGCACAATCGATGAATCAGAGCCACAATAACTAGATATTATAAGAATTTTAGCGGCGGATGTGAGGTAATGCCAATAAATATCAAGGATCCAATGTTTGTTTTAGCGTAAGGGCCTGCGCTAACCATGCTACTTACAGTTTTATTACGAATTTAAAGACATTTATTCGCTCAAAGAGCAGCTCGACTGGGGAAGTACCTCCACCTTACAGAATACTGCAGCCAGTTGTGTTCCTGAGCGTGAGTAAGGTCGCCAGAGGTCATTTGGGAGAGGGTAAGGGTCGGTAACGCGTGAATGATGCTTCTTGTGTTGCAAGCGTCCATATGACTACGGTAACCGCTTACCATCAGGGGGGCCGTACGTTTGTTCACAGAATTAGTCGTAAAAAAATGTGGTGAAAACCTGACAGGTATAGTAATGAAAATATTTTATTTTATTTGTAATCCGAAATTTCATAATTCTGTTGCTAAATTGAAAATCCATATGTAGAGCATTTAGATTTTGATGTTTTATTTAGAAATAACTGTAACATATCTAATTTACTCCATTATCGCTTACCTAAAATTGTGTGAATGTGATTATTGATATACGGAGTAAAATTCACGGAAATATAAAAGTTTAGCAAATTTAACTGCAACCATACCTTTACTAAGATTTTTCTTCTCGTGTATCTGAGTTCATAAGTATAGGTAAAAGAATTGTTTGCGCTTAAAATCATGGTTTGTCACCAGCCTTACAAGCGAAGACTAATAAATCTAGTCCCTCATGCAACACAATAACGTTGCTATTCAACTGGTAACGACAATAGACAAATTGCCGATTCTGACCTTATTTATACATACAAACTAGTTTCAAACAGCTCTTTGCATCCGATGTAAAATTTTAATTTATATATTTTATGACTTCCCGTAAAACGCTTCTTATACCAGTGGTAAGGCTACTAGTTCTATTAATATCAAGTTTTAACTATAATACATATCTAGGGGTACTATTTACACGTGCTAGCCCACTCAACTACAATGGCAGAACTGCTTTGCATTAGATGCGCGGAGCAGGCTTATTCAGTCTAATAACTTCAAAGGGATAAATCATGGTTTTTGAAAAAGTTGCATCTTTTTAACCGATTTCAAAAAAGGAGGAATTTCTCAATTTGGTTATGTTTGTTACCCCATAACTCCGTCATATATTAAACGATTTGGAAAATTATTTTTATGTCTGGAAGCTTAAATTTCCCGTTTGGTCCCATTGTTATCAGATCAGGATTTGATTACTTCTTAGTGTACTTTGAAGTCGGTTTAAGATTTTTTGTAAAACAGTTCAATTATTAGCTTGAATATTAAGTTCGTGGCTTTATTTATACTTCATCTATGTATATAAAAATCAATGCCACTTTTCGTTGTAATTTTATAACTCAAGAACGGGCTCACCTATCCAAACCAAATGGTTAGGCTTTGTTCGGACTATTTAGTAGATGGTTTATATGAAGTTTGCACAATATCGGTGGAGCGGTTCTTCATTTATCACATTTTTATTATTTCACTTTATACGTAGCGAAGCACGTACCGGGCCGCTAGTCTCTTATAAAAAGGATGTTCATTGATACAACTTTCTTCATTTTAGACTTAGCTCTAATGGTCTATCTAGTAGGATCTTTAACATCTTTATTTGTAGCTATTAAAAGTATACTGTTGTTTATAAATGAATCACATTTTAGTATCCTTAATTTAACAAACTACTTCTCATTTTATGAGTTGGGAACTTTTATTTAGTTTGTCGTTTATAACCTAGATCTGCCACAATTTATTGGTTGTAAACTACGAAAAGCCGATTGGATAAAATGCATCACTTTAATACAATCAAAAGATTTTATTGTCTATACTAATAATTCAATTGAAGAGTTTTGAGTTTTTTGTTTGTTTAAACGCGGTAGTCTCTGGTACTACTAGTCGGATTCGAAACATTATTTCCCTTTTATCCCGATAACGCGGATGAAACCGCGGGGGACAGCTTGTTTCTCATATAAAATAATTGAACTGTTTTACAATAAACTTAAACCGACTTCAAAGTACACTAAGAAGTCATCAAATCATGATCTGATGACAATGGGACCAAACGGGAAGTGTACCCTTCCAAACAAAAAAAAAGATTTTTTTATACTACTTAGGTAGCAAACAAGCAGACGGCCCGCCTGATGGTAAGCGGCTACCGCAGCCTATGGACGCTTGCAACACCAGGAGTATCACTCGCGCGTTGCCGACCCTGAAGAAATCTCTTCACACCCATTTTAAAGAACCCCATTGGGAAAACCACGGCATTTTCCAAATCGGTTAAAAAATTACAGAGTTATGAGGTGACAAAAATTTAAAAAAAAACTGAATTGAGAACCTCCTCCTTTTTTGAAGTCGTTTAAAGAAGCTATGTTCTATGAGATTTCTCATTTATAATATTAGAGGACACAAGATATACTTCATTGACAACAATTTGAACCTTCTATATTTTTATTTCACGATTAATCAAACACAGTTTCCTATACTATTACAATCTATTAATATAACAACACTTAAAACAACCGCCATAACATCCTTTTCTATTTTCTTAATAGGAGTCACGTGTACACAACCATTTTCTCTAGACCTTCGCTTTTCAAGACTCCTGGTTATAAGCTAAGAGATATAGGGGTCGAACAACAATGGTGTTGGTAAGGTAATATTAAACTAGGTGTGGTGACCGCGGTTTGTCCGTTCCGGTGGGGTGCCATGATATATGACTCCTTCTGATTGTAATGCGCTTGACCTACGAATATGAAGACAATGGGACTTAGTCGGGTATCGTTTTGGACCATACTGCTTTAGTGCGAGAAGGAGATAGCATTTAAGCTTGTTGTTAATCTCCTACTGACCTGTTTCAAAGGATCTCCTGCTCAAGTTGAAGAACGCGCTCCTAGTCGCGGTCCACCAAGGATGTATAGCATGGGATTCTTCAAGTAAGGTGTGATC
Source organism: Achlya flavicornis (assembly GCA_947623365.1). NCBI lineage: Eukaryota > Metazoa > Arthropoda > Insecta > Lepidoptera > Drepanidae > Achlya > Achlya flavicornis. Next base: position 8,669,512 of record OX392488.1, read on the forward strand.
TTCGAACAATTAACCCAAAGAATTTCCCACCACTGACAATGCACTCCGAACCTCTACCATGAGTTTTCTACATTAACGTAATCTACAGTAGCTAGCGACTACGGTGAAACATTTTGTATGAAATGCTTCCAAAAGTGCCCACTAGAGGCGGTGCTCGCTATACAAAATATTCACTACTACTAGCTACTGTAGATTACGTTAGTGTAGAAAACTCATGGTAGGGGTACTGATTGGCTAAGTCAAAGACACATGCGCTCTGATTGCCAAGAGCACACGATTCAGTGATTGGTCCTTACGGTTGAAAATAAGTGCAAAAGCAACGAATTGTTGCGGAATTGGATTGCTCAGTATTATAAAGGGATTTTTTCTCGATGGCAGAGACTTTTTTTTTCATACGTCTAAGTCGGTAAACAAGCATACGGCCCGCCTGATGGTAAGCGGTTACCGTAGTCATATGGGCGCTTGCAACACACGAACCATCGCCCACGCGTTACCGACCTTTCCCCCCTCCCCTATGAGCTCTGGCGGCCTTACTCACGCAGATTTTTGCAGGTTCCGCAACGTGCGAGTGACACCTCGCGTATATAGGCTTTGTTAATTAATTTGAGTTTTGGATTGGTTTTATCTGTGTTCGCTTTTAATTAAAAAAATGTTGTTGGTATTTTATTATTAAATTAATAGTGTATACGTTTTGGATTTATAAAAAGGTGTCCATAAAAACATGTTTGAGTCCCATACTAACATATATCCCCATTGCAGGGGTGCGGTCCACCCCTCATAATAAGGCCATAGTCCACCACGCGGGCCCAGTGCGAGTTGGTGGACCCCACATGCCTTTGATGTGACATCTCAAGTGGTCAAGTAATATGGCTCACACAAACCTTGTATGGACGCTTACAATTTTCTTTAGTAGATTCAATTAATTTGATATCCTATTTTTTTAATTAGATTTATCTATGAGAAGGCGCTGGTGTCTGTTCTGTTACCATAGACTTTTACACTTAACTAGTTTTCTCCCGCGGTTGCACCCGCGTTCCCGGGATATAGTAGCCTATACTCTATATAGGTATAATGTTCCTATTAATGAAATAATATTAGTTTGTGAATACGACTGGTAGTTCCAGACATTAGCGCGTTTAAAGAAACAAACAAAAATACTGTTCAGCTTTGTCATATTAGTATGGATATACCCACCAACGTTAACTACATCTTCTAGTATTTATTATATTACATATTTATTATTCTGTTCCATATTTGCACATAAAAACAGGAATAATCTAACCTGCAGTTAATTTGAATCCAAATCAAACAAAATATTATATTAGGTACTATTTAAAAAAAAAATACAACTGAATTGAGAACCTCCTCCTTTTTTTGAAGTCGGTTAAAAATACTCTTACAAGCTTACTTAGTATTATTACAAAAGTAAAAAGAGAAGATAACAATTATTTAGTATAGAATATTAGTAGTACAATAATTTTTAGTTATTAAGATATTGGTGCCGATTCTGTTGGCACAAACTAAACTATTCTTAACTAAAATTTAGTTAAGTCCTGTCAAATCGACGTTTCCTATTCAGTTGGCGTACGATTAAACTAAATTTTAGTTTGACAGCACTAATATCGTTTTAGTTACTCAATTTAGTTAAGTGTGCAATTTTTCTATTCTGTTGGTCACGTTTTACGTCAAATTATGTCTAAAATTAGAAATGTCAAACTAAAATTAGTCGTCACCTAATTAGATGTGGATTAAATATAGTCTTAGAGAAATAGTGTTGGAAAGTGGATATTTTGATTTGGATTATTCATAATTCTAAATATTTGCATAGAATAAGGACAAAGCAAGATAGGGATATGTTACATACGTACACTGGACTACAAAATTATGTGAAAATCGTAGTTTTATTTTAATTGTTTTCACTTCCAATGATATACCAATATAGTGCCACAAGCTTATTTGGCCCGGTGAGAGAGTCGCTGTTATCAAATTTGGTGGAGCAAACAACCAATGAACGTAGAGTTCATATTCTCTTTGATCAATGGCGATTGACATTTTGAAATGACTGATGAATTCCTCTTTTGACCACCGGGTCATATAAGTTTGTAGGACTATAAGTAGACTGTAAAATGGGTTTCAATGAAATCACAAATTCACAAAGAATGGACAAAAAAAATGGACTTAAAACTTACATTATAACTCGACACTGGCAGAAATAAGTCCTAATTTGGATTTGATTGCCAAACTTACAACTAAGAATAAGAAACAACGAAAACTCGACCACCATACAGTCGAAATCGACAAGACCGAATATTCAAAGATATAACATCATATGAAAAGGCTGTATGGTTGAATAACCCTTGCCTATCATTTTAAGGATTAAAAAACTACATACTAGGTACTAAACTCGCCAGGTTAAAAATATATTTATTATGCCTGTATACCACAGGTAATCAAGATATTCAACTGACTTTTTTACGCGTTATTGGAAAATAACACAAATATATACTCATTTCTGGACATAATTATATATTTTTTAATGATATTTATGAACTAAATGTTTATTTTTAATTATTTTTCCATTAAAATGTATATCATTCGTTCATTATTTTTATTTGATGGTAACACCCATCAGTTCAATTTAGGAGCTGTCAAAATCAAAATTAATCCTGTCATTTCTAAATTTAAATTTAGTTCGATGTGACAACAGAATAGCGTTTAGAAAACCCTTAACTAAAATAAGTAAAATTTTAATTTAGTTTAGTTTAGTCTGATGCACAACAGAATCGGCACCATTGTATAATTTAGTTAAGATTTTTTTAAATATACAAAATACTGGTACAATTTGTACACCCAGTTTAAAAATAAGAATAAAGTGTGCGGTTTCTACGTAAAGCAGTAACACATGAGTAACACACTTTATCATTATTATTGCAGACCAATAACTAAACAAACCGGTCGATTTTACATTTCTACTCAACAATAATACTTGTCGAGTAATTATTTCACTACACTTGGGGTGTCAACCCTACGTAAAACATGATTATTACAATTTAGATTCTATCCCTCTAAAAATAAGGTTCATCTTATTTTTTCTGAAATAGGGTTGGCCGTCATTATAAATGAATATTATTATTTATTTGATCGCAAATGAAAGCGGATGATTTATCATTCGCATCTTGAGAAGGCGATGTTAAAATAAATAAAAACAAAGCAGTGGACATGTTTAATTAAGTCTTGCAAGAATATCGACGATGACCACCCACTATTTATGTGAAAAAAGAAACTAAAAAAATTGGACGTCACTTTGACTTGATTATATTCTTTCTTACAGGGTTAATAAATTGATATCTGAAATTAGCTTTTTATTTTGCACATTTAGCTAGGATGGTTGTTTTGGGGAAAATTATCACTTATTCTATGCTATTAACAGCATAAGCATCAGGAAATCGCAAATATTACATCACTATTAAAAGAAAAAGCTACAAAGAAAAACAAAAACAACATTTCCCTATCCAGCGGACATTGTCCTCTAGAGCAATTAAAGACAGTTACACACACGCGTCATGTGTTGCATGGTCGTTCTTCGTGTCGCGTCGGGGCGTCGCTCGTGTGTTGCGCCTGCGCCGCCCGGGCGTGGCGTATGCGAGCGTGACGTGTGCGCCGTTCCGGAGAGTGAGCGCATGCGCGAACCGGGGCCGAAGAAATGTCTTCGTGTTCCAAGTTTGAATGTCTGAATGGAAACAAAATTATTCTTTTTAATTCTTTTGTGGTATTTGAGTGCATGAGGAAGAATGTAAGGAGATTTTTAATCGACTTCAAAAAAAGGAGATTATCAATTCGACACTTAAAAACTCACATTAACAGGGTGGTATCTTCAGAGCTGTTAATGAAGTTCATGATAAAATGTTATCTTCCTTTAGGCTACACATAATCCTCAGGCTATATCATCTGTCTGAAAAAGTTATGAAGTGCAAAACTTAATTGCATTTTATTTTCCTTGAATTCAACCATATTTTTGTCCTTATCTCACTCGAGTCCTTAAAACCGACACCAGATAATGGAGGAGATAGAACTATTCGCAATTTATTCACCATTCCATTTGATATTCACTACGATATTACTGCTCTTCATATTTATGTGAATATTTCATAGCATCGTAAACAAGCAAATTATTGTCAACAAACCTGACCACACCATAAAAGTCATAATTGTTTGGCGAGTACCGCTCGTTTGCAATCTAAATTAGCAGTAAGCTTGTAGGCGTTGCTACTGAAAATTCATCTTTATTTGTTTGTCTGTGCATCCATAAAGGCCTAAAGAGGTATTCCACCTGCGCCTGCGCCTGCGCCTGTGCCCGCTTCTATTGTTGCATAATCTAGTAGGATACTTGACGCTTGTATGCCAATTGTGTCATAATAAGTACATAACTTACTTTTTCATAACGACGTAAGTACCTTCATGTATGTTAAAAATTGGACTTTATGTCCAGTGCGAAGATCTTCCAAGATAGCCTTTAAAATATGGTTTTATGGGAATTGTGATAAAAAATAAGAGTTTTTTCTGGTTCTTCTATATTATACTCCGTTTTTTTTTAATTTCAGACATAACGGTGCACACTGCACAGTGTACCTGGAGCCCAAGACTGCTATTTCAATCACTGAAAAGAAGGTTCTACAAAACTAGTTATGTATGTTGACGTTTTATTGTCGGGAAACTAACTTCGTATATCTCTTAGATTTAATCAAATAATTTAGTAATGAACCAAAACTAGTTTTGTTACTGGTAATTTTTACTTCGCAAGTCACTCTGTTTAGGTTATTGGTAGTAAAATTTTGTGTTACTGTTAAATGTTTTTTTTTTCAGTGATTGTGTTCCAATGAACTTTCAGTGGTGTCAAAATTGTGAAATTTTACAGTTTTGGTAGTCTACTTACTAACAGAATAGTGTCATTATGGCACCATTTTGACACCACTGAAAGATCATTGGAACACAATTGAAATAGCAGACTTGGGCCCCTGATGTTTCGTGCCTAATGCGATTTCCATGTCCAATGCGATCCAAAGGATTAACTATCTTAAAAAAAAACGACATAGCTCAGAAAAATCCTTTTGAATTAGGAACAATGTACTTTCATTAGAACAATTTTGGCATATCATGCTTTGATTACATACCTAATTATTGAATTTATTACACATAACATAACCTTCCTTTATGTTTGAATCTTTGACAAATGTGGTTATTTAAATTAAAGAACCAACTAAATGTCATAGATAAAGCACCAAAAGGAAGCCGGCCTGCTTGTAAATACATGGCCCCACGCACACATATACACCATAGGAAGCCGATCGGTTGTCATTCCGCATTGAGACGTTGACAGTGACAATAAGGCTCAGTATCACATGTGCCTGCTTGGGCCATACCTCAGAGTATATAAATACTACGGACAAGCCATACTGATTTTACTCACGTATACGTAGGAAATTTTCTTATTCGGTGACACTCCTTCTTGATTTTTTTATAACTGTATGTAACAGTCTATTTACAACTACTGTAACTATGTAAATTAAATTAAAAAGGCTATCTTCGGAAGCTATAAAACAATTTTTTTAATTTCCATAATACAAAGTCACTTATCTTTAAGACTGGCTCCTAATTGATGGGGCTTTGTTAACGAATATATGATTTAATGAGCACCCACTGGGACGGGAGGCGTGCGAAATGAATATTTATTATAAGCTAATTAAAGTTCGTAGTTAAGCACGGATAATAATGATGTGAGCTTTGATAAAGTTCTTCGATACAAACTTGCATGTAGTGGAGGGAAATTCGGAATGCGATTTGGTGTCTACAAAACCTGTGTTTTTTAGGGATGGTATATGCCTCGCCCATAGATATAGAATTTTAATAGAGTGATAGCGGAACTTGTGGGAAGTTTGCAAGCAGTTTGCTAAAAGATGCATTCATAGAAGATCGTACGTGCACTAGTTGATTTACTATCAGAAAAAGTCGATATGAGTTCCTTGTCATTTGTTCTCGATAAAAGTGTTGAAAAAAAACGAGAAATTCGCATTAATTATATGTATTTAGTCGTTCAAACTATGAACGCGCAGTTCGTTTCACACAACGTTGCACGTACATACCCGTGCTCACGGCACATACTCTAGTACAGTTATTTTATATCTATGACCTCGCACCGCAGCTTTGCCCAAAATTGTATGTTTCAAAAATAAAGATTATAGGTATATCTTATTCCAGGGTCTGCTCTACTACGTGCCAAGTTTAATTCAAACTTGTTCATTCGTTGATATACAACTGAGTGATAACAAACAATCACACACACACACACACTTTTGAATCCTTTGTGTCCTTATCACCTTAAACCATTTCATTGACCACGATAAGCTTTTTATGAACAGGGGCTCTACCGCGTAACTTTGGGGGTAATCGTAACGAACACCATTGATGAATTTCATCCAATCAGGGCCCACGAATGGTCATCGTCGCGTCATACCGCGTGCGCGTCATTTGATGAAATAATTAAATGGTGTTCGTTACGAGTACCACCAAAGTTACGCGGTAGAGCCCCGGGCCTGTTTTTAACCAACATGTGGCCGAAGGTGGTAAGCACACAAAACCTAGAAAGTCACCGACTCTCAGGTCCGACCGACTGTCGGAACACACTGCCAGGTGCTTGGCGACAGATTCTCAACTTGAGTGTGGTAGCCAGACAAGCGGGTACTAAAAAGTACCCTACCCCGAGCTATGGTCTCCTCACGATGTTTTCCTTCGCCGAAAGCTCGAGCTCATTGTAGGAATCGAACCAGGGACCAAAGACGCCATTCGACCACTGAGCTATCATCGCCTTATAAATAGTGAAGGCTGTGTGTTTGCGAAAATCTAACTAGATAAATATAATTAGCCAATAAAACATGTATGTAAGGAAAGAATTAAGAAAGTGAAGATGCTCAGCAGGTGTAACAGTGGCCCAAATTGCAACCGACGTAACGATAGTTGCGCAATACAAACAACTGATCGCACTTAATTGGAACCGTTGCTTGGCAATTGATTGCTGGCGCATCTTGATTTATTGGCACTTCACTATCACTATATCAAAGTGGAAATGGACTGTTTGATGCTTCATTATAGCTTTTTTTATATACTTAGTTTTTTATGTATGTTTTTTTTAGAGATTTTAGATTTGATTTGAGATGCATGCATACTTTTTTTGTGTTTAGACTGGCTGTTTTTTTAATGGTTTTAATTTAGAATAAATTGACAGTAATACAAGTTTTAACTTTTATTGTTGTTATTCCAGTGATTTGTAACCATAATATATAAGTCAATGTGTTACACAGACGTATGAGTAGTACCAGTGCTACTCATACGTCTGTGATGTGTTATTCCTTTTAATTTAAAAATATTACTTACCCGTGGAGACTACATTTCTATAATTCACAGTTGCCGTTGTCAAGTTCTAATTTGATAAAATGAAGCCTTTAGAAATTAATTAAACCGTTAGCTCGCGGATGGGACACGACATTTTTTAAATTCCAATTTCAAACCTTTTCAATCAATTTAACTTTGATTAAGGATAGGATACATCCAGATTGAGTGTCGAAGCTGTGCACGCGTCGAAAAAATAGCCCCTAACTGTTAGGGGCTAAATCAAATAAAAATAAATAAAATTGCAAAATAAAGTTTAATATTTAAATTTCTCCCGATTTTAATTAGAATATTTAAACAACTGCTATCATGAACTTCTCTATGACAAGCAGAATGTCGCAGTGGGAGCGTAAAACGTAGCTGTTATGCGCAGCAGCCTATAAAAGTTGGCCTGTTTTATATATTCGTGTAGTATAGCGACGTTCTTTCTAGGTATATTCATTTCTATGCAATTTAATTGCATTTTGCTTTCAATCATCAACCTATTTTTTTTTAAAGACCAGTCGCACTCACATAAATAAAAATAACAATTAATAAATAAAATATAAACGTGTACAACATACATTTAACTGCACGCTAATAACGAGTCGCCAGTTGATGACGTAATAGCCTTTCCGCACATAATCTTTGTAATATTTCATGCTGTTGCGTTTAATTTTGCGCAAAACTTTACGCTTGTGAAAAAAAATATTGGACTAGATATCTAGTGAGCTAAATTAATGGTGTTATGGAACTATAAACGCAAGAGTCGATCTTAATTAGTTTTTATTGGTTTCTGGTCGTTTTGTAAAAAAACTTGTAGAAATTCAAAATCCAAAATCATTTATTCAAATAGACCTTCGCAGGCACTGCGAGCACGATTCGCGTAGCGCGGACGGGCTTGCGAGCCTCGAACGAGCGCGACTGTCTGTTTTTTCACGAACAACGGGATTCGCATCGTGCTCGTTGTAGGCTCGTTCGTGCTCGATTCGCGTAGCATGGACGCACCATAATATCATATTCCAAGTATGCCAGTTACAAACATACGGACAGCTAAAAAATAACGTCCGAAAACCTAACGACACGTCACTTCCTTCCAAAATACCCCTTCAAGAAACTATAAAAAATTAAACAATAAAGCTGCGGTTAGCCCACAGACAATACTGTGACCTGTCAACCATAACCTCATTATACAACCTAAAATAAACTCTACTCAATCCATTTAAAGTTGAATATGAACCGTATTTATTTTGATTGTTTCGCTCGTTTGCAAGAAAATATAGTAAAGCATATTCTCTGGTTTTTGAACTCTAACTCTTCTGAATAAAGGAGAAAATATGTTGCACTTCAGGGGTGTTAGTATACTGACACAGTCACGTTTTGTAAGATGAACGCCAGAAACTAGTCAGTCATTAGCTGAAAAAAAAAACTGATATTGTGAAAAACTGGGTTAAATCACAAATAATTAATGGACTTAATAATATATAAACTGCCATTTTATTAAATTTTGACGACGACAGTAAGGAGATCCATAAAAACCTGAATTGTTAAAAATATTTCAGCTAATATCGTTTTACAGCCTTCACATAAAAATATCGGTTATTAAAACGCCATGCAGCAGTGTGCTAACTCCCTGAGATTATAATGTAAAGCAAGGGGCTAGAACAACCCTACCGTCACGGTGCGCGCGCGCACGGTAATGGGCAGGCAAACAGACGGTTTTTATGTCGATCTTGCACATTTGTTAGGTCATTCCATTTGCTGACTGTAAATTAGAAAGAACAATAAGTATGTGGAATTTTCGAGAAACATCTGGAAGTTCTCTCAGGTAAAATAAGCAGTATGGACGAGAACTCCTAATCCCAAATTGATATCTAAACTAACTGACAAATAGACAACGCACCAATATACCGATGAGTGTACGACAGAAGAGGGGTAGAGCCTGTGGTAGAGCGTAGCGTTTATTCTCTCAAAGAAGATTCGCTCGACTGCGGAAGTACTTCCATAATATACCTTTATGTTGCGTTCCTGCGCGTGAGCATGCGTGAGTAAGGTCGCCACAGCTTATCGGGGAGGGGGAATAGGTCGGTAACGTGTGAGTGACGCCTCGTGTGTTGCAAGCGTCCATATGAGTACGTCATCATCATCATCAGCCTATAATGTCTACTGCTGAGCACAGGCCTCCTTTCACAAATGAGGGTGAAAGGGAATGGGCAGATAATCCACCACGCGTGGCCAGTGCGGCGAGGTGGAGGTAGGCTAGTGGTCAATCTACTGTTGGAATTTTTCAAGCCGCCTAGGAGGCATCCAACTAGCTTAACGACTATCACAATTAAGTGATAACCGGGACCAACGGCTTTACGTGAATTCCGAAGCACGGAAACGCTCGATTTGAAATACCACTAGCTAGACGGTCACCCATCCAGGTACCGACCACGACAGACGTAGCTTGACTTTACCGATCGATTAAGAACGGCTAATCATGCTACACCACGAGCGCTTCGTTATGGCTACGTTAACCACTTACCATCAGGCTGGTTCCTTTTATAACGTAGGTGATCAGTAAGAAAGGTTATCCCGAAAGTCGATCCCTAAGGAGGTCTAAGGTAATCGCGATCGCGTGTAAGGCCATGGGCAGAAATTAAATACCTTTACCCTTTACATTAATAAAATACAGTTTTTTTTTATTGCGTCCTTGGTACACACGGCTACAGATCAAGCTATACATTTCTAGTATAAGCTGACCTCCCATTGTACTGAAATCGTATACAATGCGAGATCAGCTTATACTGGAAATTTATAGCTTGATCGGTAGCCGTGTGTACTTTGCGTACTAGATGGCTAATCGTGCCGATTTATTTACTAGGTGCTGACCAAAATTTTTTTTTATACCAAGCGAGTCACCAAGTCAATACAGCATGGTGAATTTGGGGTCTAACACTAGTAAAATAACGTTCAATTTCATGCATGAAGTGAACCCTGTTTATTCGATACGACAGGATCAATAATTTATTTGAAAGTTATCCACCAAAAACATTATCTTTATTATCTACTGTAGCGTAACAAATGTGCAAGCTCCTTCAAATTAAGCGAGTCTTCTTGACCCCAATTTTAAAAACAATATACATAATATTTGATATCAAATGAACAGTTTTAATTGTCGCGTGAGGTGGCAGGTGCGGGCATTTCGGACGCCCTGTCGCTCGCAGTTTCAAATTTATACTTCCAGTAGTAATTTTACGGTTCAGACGATTACAACTGTTTGGGGGTAGGTTTGTTAGTTGGCGCGAGGAATATTTCATTGTTAACTGAATTTAGATATCTTATAATATGACCTAGACCACTAGCCTCGACCATCGAAGATAGATTGCTTAATGGTTTTCTACAGGATATATTTTGGAGATTGTGCGCAGCTCAGGAACCTTATTCCACCATCCCAATTTTTACACCGAATCACAAGAAGCCGGAAAAATTTCACCCGAACATTGTTGATATACTGAAAATACAGGTTTTTTATCGCATCCTCAAGCAAGAGAGTGGAACTTGCTTCCAGCGTCCAGTTTCCTGGCTATTACAAACTAGGGACTTCCAAAGCCAGAAATAGGTTTCTTCTGGGTTAGCGCGTCCTCCATCTTAGGCTTTGTCATCATCCTTTACACGGCTCATTGGTCATATGCAAGCCCATTTGTAATTTAAAAAAAAATGGCTCTCAAGTGCAGCTGTCGAACACGCCGGTAGGTGCTTGGTGTCCGATTTTCAACTTGAGTGTGCAAGCCAGACAGAGGGTACTACAAAGGGTACAGAGGGTACTACACCACCATACCGTGGTTTCCTTACGATGTTTTCATTTAACGAAAAGTCAAGCTCATTGTAGGATTCGAGCCCAGGACCTTCGTAAAGCCATTCGACGACACTAACACTGAGCTATCAGCGCCTTAAAACCATCCAGCCATTACATTTAATAAGGGGAATAGTATCTAACCTTCAAACCAAACGACCAGATACATAAATGCTACTAGTAGACCCATAAATCCCTCACGCAAGCCTTGACCGCGACCGCCTGCGCCCGCGCATACGCCCTTCGCGTAATTTGAATAAAGGATTCCACTTCCTGCGCCGGCGGCGGACACGCGTGGCGTGGCCAGCTCACTGCGTCAAATATTCAAATTCACTGCCCTCTTTGTCTTGGGTTGTAGTCTGAGTTATAAGTTGAAGAGAACGCTTGCTTCGGTGTTATTTTATTACAATCAATATTTTTTTAATATTTTGCCTTCATAATCTAATGATGCGTCCATCTTACGCGAACCGAGCACGAGCACGCGTGGAGCATTCGCGTAGCGTAGACGGACTTGAAAGCCTCGAACGAGCGTTCGGCTCGCGCTCGACTGCGCTCCGCCGATGGTCAGTTTTAAATATCCGTTATTTTCTAACGTTACATATATAACAAAAAGAGCCGGGCTATCTTAAAACCTAAGTTTTACAAGTCTTGCATTAAACTATCTCATGTAATGTAGTGAGCGCTAGCACAGCTATTACGTCCACACTTGACATGGCGAGCAACGAACGAATTTTGTTCGATTGTGGCTCGGCTCGTGCTCGGTTCACGTAGCCTGGACGCACCAAAAAATGGTAAGTATTTATTTAGTCCTCATTTTAAAATAAGTAAGGTTTTTTCACACAGATAGACACGAGTGTACACAAAATATGAGTTTTACTACAAATTTATGGCAAACTAGCTGTTCCCCGCGGTTTCACCCGCGTTCCCGGGACAAAAAGTAGCCTATGTCCTTTTCTATACCATAGGCTATCTGCATGCCAAATTTCATGATGATCCGTTGAGTAGTTGAGGCGTGAAGGCGTAACAAACAAACAAATAAACAAACAAACAAACTCACTTTCGCATTTATAATATTAGTTAGGATTAGGATAATGATGATTATTTCGAAGATGGTAAGCATCCATCCATTCATCCTAAATGAGAAACTAGCTCTCAAGTGAATATTTTACAATTAAATATAATTCAAATTCAGTATCAAATATATGAGCATACATACAAGATCAATACATGACCCATAATTTCCATACCTTATAACTTGCACCACGCAACGAGAAGCATCTCATTACACAACTCAAGACTATCGAAATCGATGTTGCGTAAATAATGAGATCGCTCCATAAAGCAATATATTATAACCCTACAATGTTATAAATGCGTTAAATAGTTCAAAAACACCCGTTTCCGGTTACAACCGTTATTTAGTCGGTTTTTTTCATGTCTATAAACTACGACATAGTTAATGAAGCAAATAAAATATATTCGTGTACGAATTTGCTCATTAGTATTTATATAAAGTATTTTGTTGGTAATTAAGTTGCATACAGTTAGATGAATTCATTATGTAATAAAATGTAATTGTAAGTAATATTGTGTGTAAATAAATCTGTTCGATTTGTAGAGGTCATGGAATTGAATCCTAGGTGGGAAAAGGTGAGCGCATAGAATTTGTATGTACAATCGCGGAATGAAAAGGTTCGTCACCTTAGAGTTGGTTTTCGCTTGCACCAGACTGCAAGAATCAATTTTATTATATGTATCTACCAATATATCACCAGTGAGGTTCCTAACAGGAAGACACAGTGCTGCTAACATTTACATAAATGTGGCGTTTGCTATCGAATAAGGTTTTGCTTGTTTTTACATTACGTCAAACACAATTTATGGATTTTGCTGAATAAAATATAAGTTTTTTTTTCCAATGATGACGTTGCCCTATTTTAAATTTTAATAAATAACAATAGCAGGTTAAACCAACAAGAAAGTTTTAGTTTATCAAACATAAAATAAAAACAATCTTGTTGACAAGATAAACAGTCGAACAACTTTGATCTGAATAATTTTGAACTTTGATAACGAACAGTTAAATCATTATTTTCTCTAATTTAGTGTATTCTGTCTATTCAGTTTCAAAAGGTAATGTGCTCGTGATACGTTGAATGAATCAAGTTGAAAACTGACGAACCTTTTCATTCCGCCACTGTACAAGAAGAACGGTAGCCAGTTATAAGCTTAGACGAAAATGAATGTTAGGGTTAGGGATTTGTATGGGAAAAATAACAAGTCTTGAGTTACATACTTAAAATACTTATATTTTGAGATTATAGATAAATAGATATCCTGTTGTAAAATCTGATTTTGGAGCCGATTCATGATAATATTTTGATAAAATATAGTTAATAATAATAATCTTTATTGTATATGTTGAAAACATTCTAATGAAAAAATACGTATTTACAATTTAATATAATATTAAAATACATTTTTCTTCCATCAAGATCCTGTATTTCGTATTAGCAAATCTAATGGTAAATGAAGCGCTCGTGGTGTAGCATGAATAGCCGTTCTTAATCGATCGGCAAAGTTAAGCTACGTCTGTCGTGGTCGGTACCTGGATGGGTGACCGTCTAGTAGTATTTCATATCGAGCGTTTCCGTGCTTCCTTTTCACCCTGATTTGTGAAAGGAGGCCTGTGCTCAGCAGTGGGACATTATAGGCTGATGATGATGAAATCTAATGGTACGTCCATGCTACGTGAATCGAGCACGAGCCGAGCCAAAGACGAACCTACAACGAGCACGATGCGAATCCCTTTGTTTGTGAAAAAACTGACAATCGCGCTCGTTCGAGGCTCGCAGTGTGCTCGTTCGAGGCTCGGCTCGTTTCGCCAAGCATGGACGCACCATTAGATTTGCTAATGCTAATGCATTAAGGTTGATTTTTATTTATAAAAAAAATATACTTTAAGACAGACATCTATTAATCGAAGTCAAATACTAGACCCCGCCTTGCTTTCCAAATCCATAACTCAAGTAATCACAACATATGAAGATTCATTTACATAATTATGTTTATTTCAAATCAAATTCTCACGCTATTTTGAGGTAGTCTCTATCTAGCCCACATTAAAACGTGTTATTGCAAAATTTATGCAATATTTCATATTACATTTTACATCGTGTTAAACCGAATATATAGATGTAATGTGGTATTTATTTGTGTATATTCGAGCTATCGCTATAGGGGGTAGCCAGACTACGTGAATGTCAAAAGGTGTTCGACATTCAAAATTTGCATTGTCACTTTTTATATTTATGTAATATTGATTTGTCTTACATAAAATTATACTGATATTTTCATTTATTCTGCTGACGTCACGTGGGCATATATCCTTTAAGAAGATATGTATGTATAAAAAAGCTACCTATGCCCGGCAGTTCCACCCTAGTGATGTTATACAGCAGATAAACCATCCTTTATAAACAGGCTATTTACAACAAATATGTACAAATTACAATCTATATATAGAAAATTTCCTCAAGTCTGCCGCTGCTTCCGATTAACGGCAAGGTTCCCAGAAGGCTGGCAGCGTTTCCTCTTTGGATAGCCAAGCTGATGCGGTGGCGGAAAAAGCTCCCAGACCGCAGGTCTCAAAAAGAAAAAAATTACGGTTCCGTACCCAAAGGGTACCAATAGGGTCCCGCTATTACTAAGCCTCTGCTATCCGCCCGTCCATTCGTCCGCCTATCTGTCAGTTGGCTGTATTTCATGAACCGTAATAGTTAGACAGTTTAACAGAATGTGCATTATAAATATAAAAAATTTAATAAAATTAAAAGCCAAGAAATGCCTTTCCGGAACTCTTCGTGTGCAAGTCTGACTTGCACTTGGCCGGTTTTTATTTTATTAGCGCTGAGTTCCTGAAAACTCTTCTGCTTTATAATAGGTACAGTACTTACATCATAACAGATTTATAATGACAGATCCACGCATACTAGAAACTCTATCTCAAAGAACTCTACAAGAGTTTCTTGAGCTTTGAGAAAAACATCGTTAGGAAACCATAGCACGGTATTAGGGTACTTTACCACCTGGCTGGCTACCACCCTCAAGTTGAAAATCTATCGCTAAGCACTATTTGTTGAACTCCCGAAGCTGCACTTGAGATCCCAGTTCTTCTCTGGTTTTGGGTGCTTATCACCTTGGACCACATCATCACTGACCATGGTGAGGTTGTACTCAAAGACGCCTATACTTCATCATCTACCATTATTATCAGCCTATATTATCCTACTGCTAACCACAGGCCTCCTTTTACAAATGAGGGTGAAAGGGAATGGGCAGATACTCCGCCACGCATGCCCACTGCGAATTGGTAAGGTAGGCTAGTGGTCAACTTACTGTTGGAGTTTTCAAGCCACCTAGGAGGCCTCCAACTAGCTTAACGACCATCACAATTAAGTGATAACCGGGACCAACAGCTTTACTTACCTTCTGGAGCACGCCTGTACTGAGTTAAAAACACTTGTCTTATTAAATCCAAAACAATACAGTAAACCTAACAGTAGACAACACATTGCCATTCGTCGACAAAGTATTGAAACATAATGGGCTATTATAATAATACTCGTGCTATTAGTTATTATGTGGCTATAATCAAGGCATATAGGCAGTAGATGTTGCATAAAATTTGCCCCCGAGCATTAAAATAGTAAAATAGATGATTGATAACGCGGTAGAGGAGCGCGTCGCGTGCGCATGAGGACGAAACGGAACGAATAACGTGGATAAGACCAAGCTAGAGCAAGAAAGCAAGTATGAAATACATTTTCAAAATATAAGAAAGGTGGACGTACAATAGGAACAGTAATTTACCTATACATATACTATACATAAACACAGAAACATGACTGTCGAAGTCATGCACTTTTTTCTGCGTAGCTCTCCTTCGCCATGTTTCTGAAGTGTAAAGTAACGTCAGATAACGAAGTTGGTTCCTGTTATTTCACTCTTTGCGAAGAGATTTAAAAGATGTAGGGCACGACGAGTTCTCCTGTTAAAATCTGGTGCAGCTCGACTGGCGAAATATCTTACAGAACATAGCAGCCAAATAACATTATGTACTTTAATGTGGCGTTGTGTTCCTGTGGTGAGTATGGTTCTCTGAGCTTTAATGAGGCGCTGTGTTGGCACTGTCCGGTGACCAGCAGCCATCGAACAATTAACCACAATGCGGTCTGACTGGCTAAGTCAAGGACATTTACGCTCTGATTGGTCAAGGACATACTAACATTTATGTGCAGTGATTGGTCTTAACTGTTTATAAACAGTGCAAAAGTATTAAGGCGATGATAGACAGCTTTCGGTGAAGAAAAACATCGTGAGGAAACCATAGCACGGTGGTAGGGTACTTTGTAGTGCCCATCTGGCTGGCTACCACCCTCAAGTTGAAAATCTGTCGCCAAGCACCTATTGATGTGTTCCGACAGCTGCACTTGAGAGCCAGTTCCTTCTAGGCTTTGTGTGCTAAAAAAACTGTGACTAGTTGCAGAATATGATTGCTCGGCATGACTACTCGAAAGCCATTTTTCTTCGATGCCAGTAGTGAAGTACCAAGTGCAGTCCCTTCCTGCCAGCACAGCGCATATCAGTGTAAGTTACGCGCATGTTGCAGGCGTCTATACGCTACAGTTTTTTTTTTGTAACGTTTAATAGCCTGGTAATATCCACATTAAAACTTATGTGTTGCTCATCGGAGCAAGGCAAGCGGACCGGTCCCACATCGCTGCTCGTCCAATTATCATATCCACTTTCTCTGTGCGGGGTTATGCCACAGCCTAGCTAGCCGGGTAGGATGCGATACTCGGCATGCCGGGTGATTGGTCACCGCCACACCGCCAGTTATGCAAGGGTTTGGTTAGACCATACGTCACTGTTAGATAGGTTTCATCCATCGAACATACCAAAGAAGTTCAAATTTAAATTTTATTTTGCTTGAAATCTATTCCGGTAGTTTTCCACCACCGAAAATGCGCTCTTATTGGATAAGTCAAGGACACATGCGCTCTGATTTGCCAAGTCAAGAAAAAGATGGTTTCATCTTCTTATAAATGTGGAGGTTGGACGGAAGAAATCGCTTGAGCGACGAGCGGGTCTAAAAAGGAAACTCAATGAATATTGCTTATTTGAAGTATTGGAACACACAGTTTTGATTCTCAGCAGATTCTAAGCAATTTATTAAATCCGAATGATGAAATGAATTGTTGAATATGAATTAGGTACTATTTTACCAAGAAATACTGAATTTGAGGATTTCGACGAATTCGGGAGACAATCAGCAATACAGCAATATTGCTCGAGTGCCCTTTTGATCTCCCCTGGGAAAAGGAAGGTGGAATTAATTTTTTTCAAAATCACAGCAGATCTTATGCAATTTATCAATTCTGAATCTTTTAATGAATTGAATTGAACATTTATTGACTATTTTACCAAAAAATATTTTAATTACGCAGGATCTGCCGAGAACTCGAAAAAATGAATTCCATTAGCAATATTGCTTTACCTTCCTTATGCCGAGCTATCGCCTATCTTTGGTGGTAATCGTAACGAACACCATTAATGATTTCATCCAATGAGGCGGTACGACGAAGACCCCATTGGTGAGTGACCAAAGATATGCGGTAGAGCCCCTAGTCCCGGCCTTATTTTTTTCACTTGTTGATATGTTATGTCATGTCAAGATAGAGTTTAAAGATTTTTTTTTTAAATAGGTAATAAGAGCAGCTCGACAGGGGAAGTACCTCCACCTTACAGAATACCGCAGCCAAATAACAAATAATTTTGTTGTCTTCCTGGGGCCGAGTATATGGCTACGGTAACCGCTTACCATCAGGCGGACCGTATGCTTGTTTACTGATTTTGTGTTTTTTTTTTATAATGTACTGTTTTAATGAATAATGTTCTTGTTACATATTAACATGATCACAGACACAAAATAAAGCTAATTTTAAAATTAAATTAAGTTCTTATAAAAATAGTTTTTCCATCGGCATTTACAAGTACTGTTTAATTATACCATTCTTCTGAACCTCATGGTTGTTTTAAAGGTATGTAAAGTAATAACAATAAATTTTATTAAGCGATAAATAGTAATAAAGAGGCGTTATATTCGCACTGTTTGGCACCATTTTGCAACTTTCAATAGTTACTGAAGCTGAGAATGTAAATAGCTGTGGTAATTATACTGTACTTTAGTGAGCTATTTAATTTTACGGTACGCGCTGCATATGGTAAAAACCGGCAAAGTGCGAGTCAGACTCGCGCACTGAGGGTTCCGTGCAAATTTGTAGGTATATAAGTAAATGATAGTATAGATCTGAGTATTTGATATGAATTTCAATTTATGACGTATAAAAAAAACTACTTGCTAGATCTCGTTCAAACCAATTTTCGGTGGAAGTTTGTATCGTAATGTACATCATATATTTTTTATAGATTTTACACACATTTTACCACTTTGGAAGTGTCTCTCGCGCAAACTATTCAGTTTAGGAAAAAATTATATTAGAAACCTCAATATCATTTTTGAAGACCTATCCATAGACCCCACACTTATGGGCTTTATTAAAAATATTTTTTTTAGTTGCAGTTCTAAGTATGGGGAACCCCCAAAATTTATCGTTTCTTTTCTATTTTTGTGTGAAAATCTTAATGCGGTTCACAGAATACATCTACTTACCATGTTTCAACATTATAGTTATTATAGCTTTGGAAAAATGTGTCTGTGACATACGGACGGACAGACAGACAGACAGACGGACAGACATGACGAATCTATAAGGGTTCCGTTTTTTGCCATTTGGCTACGGAACCCTAAAAACGGTACTTTGCAGAACTTGGTGAAGATCCCTCTAAGTTTATGCCACATACTGCATATGAATCGTTATTCTTCGGAATCATAATCTCAGAGAAATCTTTGCATGACATATACAGGAAGTCCAAAGAAGTTGTGTCAATCAGAAGTCCAGAGGTAGAGCACCTGAATCACCCCCATTGTTTGTTCATCTATTTTTAGGACTCGGTACCTTATTACTAAGCCTCCGCTGTGCGTCCGTCCGTCTGACTGTCTTTCAGTGGGCTAAGTCCAATGAACATAGATAGACAGTTGAAATTTTCACTAGTCGGTATTTTCGAAAGCTCTTCGATTGGTCTACCTCTTTACTGATATCGTCGTGATCGACGGGCATAATTCGTGTCATGGGTCGCCCAACTCCCTCCAATATGGCAAGGAGGGCGATAGCTGCCACATGCTTCATACTTGTGAACAGGTGCTGCTTGTGGGGGCTGGTCTGCTTAAGTTTGCCATTTTTATATATATTATGTAGTGAACCTAAGCCTCAGGGTCTCCTCGGCAAATGCAACCTTCCGAACCGATATTAGAGTAATAGAGTCAGACATTTCAGGTCTATTTGAATAAATGATTTTGAATTTGAATTTGACTTCCAATTGACATGAATTCTTAGGACACACTGTATAACATGTAGACAGAATGTATCAAATCCATTGGCTACCTCGGGGCCGATAACATTAGCTTCTTAATATCATCAAAGCTTTTAGTTAAATCACATACAAATTATTTTATCAATATCCAACCGCGTTACTTAATTATTAAAAGCCCCATATATCTCACTTCAAATCAGTAGGCACTTAGAATTCAAATTGGTTGGCTTTGTAAATTATTTTAAATTGTTAAAGTAAACATTTTAAACATGCGTTTAAAATGACATTAGAATGCTCGTAAAGCAAATGTCAAATGTCACCAGGCATGACTTTAAAAGGCTGTTAATTGAAAACTGTCACATATTGTATGCTAGAGAATTTTTCCATACGATTTTAATAATGTTGTGTGCTTTACGAAATCTTCGATTCGATTCTCCAAAAATATTCTAATAAGGAAAAGGATTTTGATATTTTTATTTTAACGTGTTTTAGACTGAAATTAAAAATAAGATTTATTAATTATCAAAATATTATCTTATCTTAAATAGAGATAAGAAATATAAAGTTTAAAGTTCGTTCAACGACATATGAATTTACCTAAAAGTTGAAGGTTGCATTGGTATGATACTAGCGAGATATATAGATCTAAGTTCTTTTTTTTTTTTTTTTTTTTTTTTTTATTCAACTTAGTTGGTAAACAAGCATACGGCCCACCTGATGGTAAGCGGTTACCGTAGCCATATGGACGCTTGCAACACAAGAAGCATCGCTCACGCGTTACCGACCTTTCCCCCCTCCCCTATGAGCTCTGGCGACCTTACTCACGCGCAGGAACACAACTTTACACAACATAAAGTAGTTCAATATAAAGGTGTTTTTTTTATAATATATAAAATGTGAGTACGTTATACCTCAGATGCCAACGAAAGGCAACGACTAAGCCGCACAGATTATTAAAAAAAAAACTCGTCTTCTTACAACAAGTTTTATTGGGGGAGTCCTTGGAGCGAAATAAGTAAAACCTCTGGAAAACTGGAGGACAAAAGAAACAAATTCTTTGTCTTCCCAGACTCTTATTAATTGTCAGACTAAGTTACAGTTCGGCTGGTTGCATTTTCTGAGGTAAGCTGGCAATTAACTCTCTTCCAAATGTATACCATTGAGATAGATTACCATGAGATGATGAGAGTCATAGCGTAAACAACATCACCTTCTGCGAAGCGTCAGCAGATAATAATAAGGAGGAAATAGCTCGCATGTGGCAATTAAAAAATGTTACGATTATACCAATCCTACTCTCCACCACTGGCGTTATACCAAGACAGCTCCATAGATCTATCCAAACTTTAGACCTGCCACCTTTCACATACATAAATTTACAAAAAGCAGCCATATTAAATACTTGCAGAATAGTGCGAAATTTTTACAAGTAAACCACAACCAACCGTCCAATGATATTTCCCATAGTTCCTATAATGAGGAACAGATCCCACATGATCTTCACTTGGCTTAGGCCCGTGATTATCATTTCTTACCAGTACTTTGAACTGAGAAAAAAAAATGAAACAAAAAACAAATACAGATTCATCATAGATATATCGCATACTAGTGACTTACTCATAGAGATTTCTATCTATCTTATTAGCTTATTGGTCCCCTGCCTCAGGTTCGTGAAGTAAGTATGTACATTTGGTAGAGCGGAAACAGTTCGTTAGCCGTACTTGTGTCACAGAACATTAAATACTCTTGTGGACTTTTTGGCGGGAACTTGCAGAGTGACGTAGATTTTCATTTTTATTTTCATAAATTTGTGTATTTTGAGTTTTATTGTGTATTTTTGGTGGTATTTTACCCAATAAAGATCATCCATGTGCACCAGTGAAGTGAAATGAAATGAATTATGTGTATCGTGACTTTTCAAGTTGTCTCAAAATGTCCGTGTAGAGTTTTAGTACAATGACCACCATTGTAGTAAAACATGACTTTTATGGACGGTGACTGACTGAGGACTATAATGTGAAGTGATTTATTGTGACTGAAAACTATAATATAACTCGACACTGGCAGAAATGAGCCCTAATTTGGGCTTGGTTGCCAAAATTAAAAATAAGAAGAAGAATACTCTTGTACACATTCACTCTACGAATAATCTATATCTATGGTTACTACATAAGGTGTACCCTGCAAGAGCGAGGCTACCAGAGACGATCCCTAATCCAAAAACAAATACTACAGCTAATTCACGTAATTGATATACGTATTTAACATGTTTAACATAGGAAATTCTGAGCTTCCGCATAACTTAGGAATCTGGGTCCACATCAATAAGTGATCACTTAACACTTATGTTACGAAAGGTCAAAGATTATGAAACTTAACATAAACTTGCCATAGCTTTAACGTTAGTTTTGTGCCGAGGGCCTATTCAAATGCAATTCTCTAATCAATTCAAATGGATGAGTTAAATTATATTACAATCTGGATTTCTACCGGTTTTCTGTTTTGTAAGATTGTGTTTATAGTTTTAGAATGTAGGCATTACTGATAGTTTGTATTGCATTTTGCAACTACCTCATAAATAGCCAGTTTTATACACTAATTAATTGATATACCTAATTGATGCATTATTTTAGTCTTAATAAAAAAATATTTATTTATGTTTTATTGATGACTGTATGGAACAGGTTGTACTTTTAACGTTTAATAATAAATAATAAAATAAATATCCTGGGACATTCCTCACACACGGTCATCTGATCCCAAACTAAGCAGAGCTTGTACTATGGAAACCAGATAACTGATATAATACATATACTACTTTTTGTTAGTAAATACATACTTAATATACATAATTACACCCAGACTCAGGACATACAGACATGTTCATGCACACAAATGCATGTCCTGTGCGGTCCGAACCCACGTCCTGCGGCGCAATAGGTGGAATCTTTACCAGACTCTTAACCAACTGCGCCAACTGGCCCGTCTAAATAAGCCGAATGATTATATTCTGCCGCGCGGTTTTATACAGATTTCTGAAGAATCTAATATTTGCCTGGGATAATTTATTACAGTGAATGTTCTATGTGTTAAGTTTCATAGAAATCCGTTTAGCTACTACGGCCTGATTGCAAATATATACAAAACTAGCTACCCGGCGCGACTTCGTTCGCGTGGTGCTACCCTACCCTATGGTGCTACCCTACCCTACCCCACCCTACCCTACCCTACCCGACCCTACCCTACCCAACCCTACCGGGTAGGTAATCCAAAATCCCCATTAACAAAAGATCCGCCATTTATTGAATTCATTGGTTACAAAAACTGTGATGAAATGAAGAACCGCTCGAGCGATTCTGTGCTAACTTCACATAAACCATCTACTAAATAGTCCGAACAAAGCCTAAACATTTGTTTTGTATAGGTGAGCCTGTTCTTGAGTTATAAAATTACAACGAAAAGTGGCATTGATTTTCATATATATACAAAATTTGGCAAGTTAAAAAGGTAAGGTAAAATCTAAAAGTAGGCAGGTATAACCTATCATCAAAGAATCGTCACTTCTTAGCAAATACGATTGATCATCGGAGAGTGTAGTTAGAATAATGAATGCAAGCAGAACACTAGACAATTGTTGATTCAAAAAATTATAGTTTGAGTGCGAGTTCATTACATTAGGCTTTCATCATGTGATCTAATTATAATTATGTGTGCATTGACCTTTTTGGGAAATGATTTTTGAATAGTTCTTTTGAACTTTGAGACACAGTGACAGACTAAGGACGGAAGTGTGGATTTTTTTATACGACAAAGTCGGTAAACATGGCCCGAATGATGGTAAGCGGTTACCATAGCCATATAAACGCTTGCAACATACGAGGGAGGCATCACTCACGCGTTACCGACCCCGATGAGCACTGGCGACCTTACTCACGCGCAGGAACACAACATAAAGTTATTTGGCTGCGGTATTCTGTACCTAACCTACTTCCTCAGTCTCTATCTCTCTTAAAGGGAAGGAACCTCTTTTAGTGAACTTGGCCGGTTTTTATTTTAATATCAAATCGTGGGATTTCTCACAGCAACACATCTGCATCCGTAACACTTCTGATCCTGTCAACATGACCCTGACCCACCTCCTAAAACATCCACTTTCAGACACTTGTGTTCCACCCCACTTTCTACTGAACTTTCATATACATTGCCTGATTTAACTTATATTAGAATACTTGAATCAAAATCAGCAGTCAATGTATTATAAATTGTAATTCGATAGTAAGTAAAAGGAAGGATATCCTTAGCGAATTTTATTTGTACAATTGTATGTACCTGTATGGATCCGGAAACGGATCTGGGTGGGGCGGATGTGTCATGATGGGAAATTATAAGTTTACTTAAAGATCCTGTAGGAATATCACGTTTCCTTCCTTTGGTATGTGTAAAATGAGAACGATATATCTTGAAGACATAGTATCCTATTATCTGGTCATTTCAGAGATTAGCGCGTTTAAATAAACAAACAATAAAACAAAAAACTCTTCAGCTTTATTATATTATTCGTATAGATATTATTTTATACTTAATTATAAGGCTGCCAATTTTGAATGGGTTAACGTGCATAACTCACCAGTCAAACTTGAAAAAAAAAAGCGAAAATGCGTGAAACTGCGCTACAATTGCACTCAATATTAAACGGTTGCGCAAGCGTCGATTCAGTAAAATACCTAATAAAGTCAATATTTTATTTATTTATTTATTCCAAACTTAAAACTATCATGATATATTATTAAGTTAATTATAGTATAAATAATTATTTTTTTTATTCAGATTTCACAGATCCGTGGGTTGCCTTGTTTCAAGGGTTAGTACTATAATAAGACAGCAATAGAACTTAAAGATATTTTAGTACACATTGAAAAAAGACAGGAAGATCTTAAAAACGTTTGACTCAATTTTTTCCACCACTTCCTAAAGGGGTTGCCACAAATCTTATTTAACAATGAGTATAACGCCATATGCCGCTCTCAATGAAAATAGAAACATAAAAAACCCATCCTTAATGAACATAATTCCCGTATAAAAGGGTTACTTAAAAATAAACGGTCTTTGGGCGTCTATTCTCAGCGATATATAGATACATTTTTCGTTATATCGATTACTAAATAATGCGACAGACTCAATACTCATCGTACCTATTCTAATAAAAATCTCTGTGCCGATTCAGAAAAATAAATATTAATCGTTCCACGTGACATAATCTTAGAAATAATTTCATGGTAATTATTTTTTAATTATACTTAATTATCATAAATATGTGATAAACTATCCTAAAAAAAGTAAATATATTAACAGACATGTTAAATGTTGCGCTAGTAGGTGTGATCTCAAGATTGATAAGAAAAATTAAGAGATAACTTCTGTCTATTATTATTTGCAATAAGATCTTCTGGTAGTAAAAAAAGCAAATGAGCTAAGTTATGTATATTTATGTAAATATTCTGGCCATGATATAGATCTTTGACATTGATAATCCACAGAAATAGTCCAAATATTAAAGATTGATCGAAAATGTCAACGATTACTTACTTAATTGTCTCATGCATTTCCATGAATTTATACAATTTATTGAGAATGTAAATTATCCACCTAATATACCGTGAAATTATGTAGATACAAATTTTGTATACATTTAAATATAATATATAAAACCTAATCACCAATTAAGTGATTAAGTTAGTAATTTATTAATTGTAATATCACTTACTTTAAGAAGAAAAGACTACTGAATCATTTTAATTTGCGATATTAGTCCTTCATAAAAGAATCGTATACAAATCGATATGAGATAATCAATCGATAACGTTACAGAATAGGCCCCCGGGTTATTTAACCGATTGTAAAGGTATGTAGCGATGATTTATGGACGCAGCATGCCCGGTGCATCTATTTTTATCATCACATAGGTATTGAAGTGTTGTTTTAGACTTAGAACTTGGTATTTTACATCTGGTTTTTTTTCTATATACACACACGTCTATGGGTATTTAGATGGCACGCGGATTTTAACTTTATATATGTTAGCATAGACTTCAAATTATGAACTTTGTTATTCAGATAGAGTCAGTCATCCAGGATTGACGACCTTTATCGCATAAGAAAATGGTAATGAGCGTCGTTGAGTATGGATTTGTATAATTATGTATATTTAGGCGATAATTTTCCGCACAGGTTCTATATTTAACTTATTTAATTTTAATGTAGGCATTCATAAATTACTACTAAAAATAGTTTTGCACAATAACTTATAATTATGATATTTCGATTTATGACAAAAAAAAAACATTTCAAATTCCCAATTGGTAAAATAGTCTAATCTCAATGTCTACCTGACAATAGATTGTCTATATATGAAAGATTGTGCGAACGTTTGTTTCATGTATGCAGTTTGTTAAGACTCTGATAAAGATTCCACCTATTGCGCCGCAGGTTGTGGGTTCGATTCCCGCACAGGACATGCATTTGTGTGCATGAACATGTCTGTATGTCCTGAGTCTGGGTGTAATTGTGTATATTAAGTATGTTTTTACAAACAAAAAGTAGTATATGTATTATATCAGTTATTTATTATGTATGTTATGTTATGTATATTAAGTATGAATTTACAAAAGTATATGCCTGTATTATATCAGTTATCTGGTTTCCATAGTACAAGCTCTGCTTAGTTTGGGATCAGATGACCGTGTGTGAGGAATGTCCCAGGATATTTATTTATTATTATTGTATAATGTAATAGCATTTCAATAATACCAGTACAAAAACATGCTCTAATATATGCTAATTATTTAATTATGTATCTGGTTCCATAGTAGAAGCTCTGCTTAGTTTGGGATCAGATGACCGTGTGTGAGGAATGTCCCAGGATATTTATTTATTTATGTACTTTTCGACCTAAAACTTCTTCATTTTATTTTCTACCTACTAACTACAAAAACACTGCGTCTAAAATCGTACTCAAAATATTCCCATCGAACCTCACAAATCTGTCAGCTTCCAGATGTTCCATATTTTTTACAATAAAACGGAAACGGAAAGACAAGAACTAAGTCTATCTCGCTTCACCATGCCTCCATCCCTGTCACACGTCTTCCGATGTTTTTTTTCTGGAAGTATTATTATATTGGTTGGTTTTTCATGCACAGATTGCTGGATGGTTTGCCACCTGCTTTGCGGAAAAAATATCAACAACTGACGGTCGTATGGTGCGAACCAGGCCTTACAGGTTTTTGTTTGACAATATCAGATTTTTACAAACTACTTGAACTTAGAAATTAATATTTGTCAAAAGTATAATGATTTAGTTTCGAATTTTAATTGTAGCTTAGTAGCTTATAATAAAATAATAGTTATTGACGTAAGTGTCATGGGTTTGAATCCGAGATTGAGCTTTCACTGAAGGAAAACACAGTGAGGGCCATAGTAGGGTACCTACTTTGTGGTACCCGCCTGGCTGGCTACCACCCTCAAGTTGAAAGTCTGTCGCCAAGCACCTTCGGTGTGTTCCATCGAGTGCACTTTACTAGTACACTAGTTAACACTAGTTTAGATTTAGTTCGTTTTTGTTTCGCGAAACACGCTATCGCCGTCTCATGCCACGCGAATGTTAGACATAAAGTTTGTCTCATTTGCCAGTCGCTATCTTTTCTGGCTTTATGCGCACTCTTAATTGTTCGATGCAGTGATCACAGAACTCTGACCGCAGTACGCTATGACTAGACCACTCGCTTGTGCTTTCCACACTCGGTCACAATACTGATCGTACTGGGATTAGGTATGTATAAACGAAAAACAGTCTACAATTACAAACTATCATAACAAAATCACGAGTTCATTCGACATTCGGCATCCTTTCGTCGAAGGCGTCCCGTGGGAGAGTTTAGGGTAAACACCAGTGTCCTTGTTGTCTTAACGTATCACCGTATCACTGTGATAGATCACCTGGGATGCGTGTCGACGACCTCGTGACGTTAGATTGATCGACTTTCATCTTTGCCGGGACAGGCAAAGTTTTGAAAGGAAAAGACAGTCAACTTTGGGCAACGCATTTAGGAATTTGTTTTGTTGAGTTTGAGAATTCTGGGTCAAATGAAACTGAATTGCCAGAAAACAACAGCATGATTGTACATTCAAAGAAATAAATATGTTTACACTTTATGAAATACAACAACGATTGATATTGATTGATTATGAGATATTATGCAAGTAAAATCTTTCGGCATATATAATTTGTGTAGTATTTCAACATTTGAATTAAACAGTGCGAAAAAACGTATTTTGTATTTAATTTCACCTTTACATATAATAATAATGAAAGCTCTGTTTAGTTTGCATTATATTTTTATATATGACGCTTGATGGTAAGCGGTTAACGTAGCCTACCCTTCCCCCTTCCCAATGAGCTTCGGCGACCTTACTCACACGCAGGAACACACCATAAAGTTATCGGCTGCTGTATAAAATATGTACTTATGTTGCAGAATATTATAACTTCACAAATAATATTTTACTATATTTGTTGTTGTTGATTATATTTTCTACTTCCCCAGAGCGTGTCACTCCTATATACCACGCACTCCTCGGTTTATCCGTGGTTACTCCGATACAACTATTCAGGTACCAGTCATTACAAACTAAGTTAGTTACATGGTGGTTGATGCTTGAATGGTTGTATAGGACATGGGTCGGTCGTTGTACTGGCTGAGAGCAGTGCTAATCATCATCATCGATTAGCAATCATTACTTTTGTAAATTGAATTGACTTCCGGTATATTTAGTATAAACTACGAATAATTCATAGACTCATTAAGTACTTCAGAGAACCGCAGATGAAATAGAAAGTAAATTACTTATCACTTAATTTACAGAAGGATTTAATATTATTAAAACCATATGATATAATTGAAATTATCTTCAAAATAAACACGAGATGTCTAACCAATGTCTAACCAACCCTTTGAAATGTAAATCATAACGACTAGTCAGGAGGGGAGTGAGCAGCGATTTGTAACAAGCTATGATTTATACCAGTTTCGGAACAAATCGGGATTGAATAGGCAAAGACAGCACTAATAATAGGATTTGACGCCAGCTGCTTAGCTTGTGTTTGAATTAAGAAGTGATTAAAAATAAAAAGGGTTTTAAAAATCGAATAAAGAATGTGACAATATTTTTTTTAGGTTTTTCATTTCAGTTCCTATATTCTTTTCAGAACGCAAATCTTTTTAAAGTCCATTCCATTTCTAGTTAAGTGATAATGAAGAACTTTTTTGTGGGAACTTGCAAAGTGACGTTGCATTTTCATTTAATTTTCATAAGTTCTTGTATTTTTAGTTTAATTGCATATTATCAGTGGTCTTTTATCCAATATAGATTAATCCGTGTGCACTAGTGAAGTGAATTGTGTATATTGACATTTCAAGATTTCTCAAAAAGTCCGTGAAAAGTTTTAGTACAATGGCCACCATTTCACTAACATTAATTTTATGAACGGTGAGTACGGTGTATGGACTATGTGTGAAAGTGATTCAGTGCGACTCAAATTTATATTATAACCTAAGTCCTAATTTGGATTTGGTTACCAAACTTAAAACTAAGAAGAAGAATGATATATATGGCGACTTTTTGGCGGGAACTTGCAGAGTGACGTAGCATTTTCATTTTTATTTTCAATAATTTGTGTATTTTGAGTTTTATTGTGTATTATTGGTGGTATTTTACCCAATAAAGATCATCCATGTGCACCAGTGAAGTGAAATGAAATGAATTATGTGTATCGTTACTTTTCAAGTTGTCTCAAAATGTCCGTGAAGAGTTTTAGTACAATGACCACCATTGTAGTAAAACATGACTTTTATGGACGGTGACTGACTGAGGACTATAATGTGAAGTGATTTTGTGACTGGATATTATAATATAACTCGACACTGGCAGAAATGAGCCCTAATTTGGGCTTGGTTGCCAAAATTAAAAATAAGAAGAAGAAGGGACTTTTTGGCGGGAACTTGCAGAGTGACGTAGCATTTTCATTTTTATTTTCATAAATTTGTGTATTTTGAGTTTTATTGTGTATTTTTGGTGGTATTTTACCCAATAAAGATCATCCATGTGCACCAGTGAAGTGAAATGAAATGAATTATGTGTATCGTGACTTTTCAAGTTGTCTCAAAATTTCCGTGAAGAGTTTTAGTACAATGACCACCATTGTAGTAAAACATGACTTTTATGGACGGTGACTGACTGAGGACTATAATGTGAACTGATTTATTGTGACTGGAAACTATAATATAACTCGACACTGGCAGAAATGAGCCCTAATTTGGGCTTGGTTGCCAAAATTAAAAATAAGAAGAAGAAGAAGATATATATGGCTTTTAAATGAGTTCTCATTGAGAACACAATTTTCTCTCTTCTTTCTGCTTCTGGTATTTACTGCGGCTATGATAACTTAGTGATAGATACGTCGTCGTAGAAATATTCTACACGCTAAATATGAATTAGAGAACAAAATAAGTTTTTGTTAAAAAAATAATGTTTAATATTAGCTTTTTTGGTGACTGTACTTTTTGTTGACTGTACTTGCATTGTCTTCCAATACACTAATGTATACCAAATATCAAGTCACGACCACTGGAAGTGGGTGAAATTCGACTTGCAAGATTCCATCCGAATCATTGCAAGTTAAATAAAAGCTTGTAAAAATAAGCCAATCACGATTATTGCAAATAAAAGCAAGTATCAAAACATGGGAGTTGGCATCGGGGGCTGTCAGTTTGGCACACATTGTAAATAATTATATTGGATCTAACCCTCCGTCGCTGGCAACCACCTGTTGAATACTCAGTGTGATTTTATTGGGCTTATGGTGGGACGAGGGGAGCTGTGGAGGTTATATGTGTGTGTCTTCAATTGCACTGATAATGGAGAGTTTATTTTATTGTACCTATATTCTAGCTATTTATGATGGATATGTGTTTAGACTCTGTCTCGCCCATTAGTTATGTGGTCGCCGGTGGTACGCTCACTGGCAAATGGACACCGGGACTCATCGATAGATTCTTGGAGACAGGTTTTCAGGCCGGTACTACAAAGTACCCTTACACCGTGCTATGGTTTTCTCATGATGTTTTCCTTCACCAAAATCTTATTCTCATTGTAGGATTGGAGCCGACGACCGTTTTCACGGCATTCAACGTTACCACTGAGCTATTATGCACTTCAACTTTTTTTGTAATATTTTTTCTTTATTTTTTCTTTACAATAAGCAATGCATGTTGATGTTACAAATATTTAATCTTGTGCTTACCGTAATTTTGTAGCGTTTCATTAATAAGACATGGTAATCATGCATTATACGGTTTATTTGCCAATTTAGTTGCGATCTTGTCTTTTGTAAATCTAAAGTTCTTCTTCTATTAAATATTACTTTAATTATGTTTAAAATTATCCTGAGAATAATGAATAAGAAATGCAGAGCGTAATTTTCCTTACAATTATAAATAAACAACTGTGTTTGTTTAAAATAAAACACGAACTCACACGAGTTCAAGATAAAATGTAATAAAATATTGTCGCATGCTGCTGATATTTTTAAAACCTTGTCAAGTCAACTCATAATTAATGCAGTATCGTTATTAATGTACTTATTTAACCCCTTGAAGATCGAGACTTATGACGATTGACAAAGTGAATATTTCTAATATAAACTTTTAGGTACTGGTTGGTTTTGTTACATATAATATTTTAATACTTAGTAATTAAAATATTCAAATCAATAAGAACTCTCCAGAAGTCCAAAGAACAGTAATGAAGTAAAAAAACCAAGAGAGATGCTTTTTAAAATAAAATATAGAATACAAGGGGAGGTAAGGGATGTACGGCGCTGTTTCCGTCGCGAACGGGTTGAAGACACATGCGCCCCAGATTTCCGGTAAAAGACGTACCGATTTTGAATACACCTGGCCGAAAACAATTTGAAAAGAGCGCACTTTTTGTTCCATTTACAAACCCCTGAAGAACCTTTACCCCTTTCTTAACTTTTTTTATCGCTCGCTTTTTATTTCCTTATCTATGCTCTGTTGCGTTCCGTTTCGAACAGTTGTTAGGTACCTATTTTTAAATTTCGAAGGACCTCGCAAATGTTTTTCATTTAACACTCCGTTGATTATCGGCGTGTTTAGTTTCTTTGCATTCCGTTTTTTTTTGAGTGCATATGGCAGATTATTTTGGTTATTTTTAGGTTAGCATGTGCCAGCGCCATTTGCGGCAGACGGTGATGTCACTTCTTTATTTCGATAATTTTGTCGGAAAGGGGTAATGTTTTTGTAAAGACACTCCGTTCCAGTTTTAGAGCGTGACATTCCATTTTACGTAAGCAACGTGTTTATTTCTGAAGATTTATAACAGCAGTTGCTTGGAAGAGCTATCATTTATAAAGTGCTTTTAATTTAAGATATTAAATCATTGATTCGCGAGTGTAAAAGAAATCTTGTTTGTTAGACATGATGTATTCGTTGTAGTTTAAAAAGTAAAAAATCGTGTTTATGGTTAATTTGACTGAGACAGATGCGGCTGTCCGGCTAATGGACCGGCGATAGGTGAAAGTGATTCGAGCCGGTGTTTCGCACTCTGACCTGGCCTACAGTCTGGGGCCTTATTCTGTATACAATCGATTAAAATCTCGATATATTCATGGAGTTTATTTGATGACTCATGTTGGATGAAGTGTGAGAATGTAATCGCGACACACCTGTTGGTTATTTAATTTAATTTATTCAAACAATTTTATTGAACCGTTAAATGGAATGAACAAATAAATATTCTTATTGTGTGTAAAATAAAAAAAAATTGCTAAATATTTGGTTAGGTACAAACTTTTATAAATTCGTTGCTTTTTTTGACTCGTTACTCAAGAATAAATCAGAATAAGTGCTTTTAAAATTGCAGCGCATCTTCTAAGCGGATGTATTAATGCAGTAATATTAATAAAATATCATCAAAGTCAATCAAAATTTAAAATTAAAGTTTTAAATATGTACAAATAAACGTCACGCTATAAATTTGATATGTAAGGATGAAAACTTTTCATGTTTTCAGATTGACTTCGTCTTCTTTATATTTTTTGTATTTTATAGGGATGTACCTAGTTGTATATTGTTCGCCAAAACAGTCTTGTCAGTTGTCTTATATGAGATTTTAAGTCGGGAAGGTTACCTACGTGTAAGTAAAATGGTAGTCATTCTACGAAAAAAGCACGGACTTTTTGAGACAACTCAGTCAAGACACAATAAACGCATTAATTTGAGTACACTGCACTTGGATTGATCTTTATTAGATAAAAAAAACCGATAATATTCAATAAACCGCAAAGTCACTTTTCATATTCCCGCCAAAAAGTGACAGATCTAAAAATGATTTTTTTTAACTTGGCTCAGCTCATTGCACCATTGTAAATATAAATTATGCATACTTTCCAAACACATGTTGACCACAGATATACCATATAAGGTACAGTTACCTGATCAATGCTCAGTCTTCCGCGCCTGACCTGTGCCCTCCCGACGCGAAGATATACAATCTGTCAATGTTATTAAACATTTACTTTACGACTAATGGTCCACTTGTCTATGAACTGAATTCTTTATATCAATTCGAATTTCGATTATCATTTTTTTTCTTATGTAAAATAGAGTTCTTTATATGAATTTACAGTTTGAAGTTTGTCAAAGATTATGTATAAAATGTGACATAGTATCTTGTACATTGAATATTGTTACCTACTAAGTTGAATTAATTTTTGTTTTTGTGATTCCTTGAAAATGGGAGTTATGTCTAGGACACTCTAGGTATTGCATGTCATTTGTTACCTAAGTAATTCTGCATTGCCAGCATTCACAGCTCTGTGAAAACAACTAAAAAATAACTGTCATTTTGTAAAAATAATTTATCATTTAAAATCTAAATCCTAATCTAAGTTTAGGCCCTGATAAGGCACTTATCAACGTCATTGAGCGAATCTTCTCGTTTCTCCGAAATGCAAATGTCTAACATTAGGTAATAAAACCCCATTATCAACATATCAAATATTTCCGTCTTTTATTCTACGCTATCAGCACACAAACACACAAATATTATTTGTGTGGTCCTAGGCCCGTATAGCACGTGCCTACGCGCAGCTGCCGATACAAAAACGAGGAAGTGCAGCCATTATTTGAATATCGAATGTTTTTTTTTTCTTCAAAACCAAGTGCACAGTCTCCTGTTTTTCGGTTCTGCTAATGATAAGAACAAGTTATTTTTAGTTTAATGTGGACATGCCATACGAAGACATTTTTTTTTATCCAGTAACTTTGAATCATGGCAGCCATTAGTGAGGACCATCGTGAAATTTTCCAATTACATATTGTGCATTCGTGTCAAGAAAACACAGCTCAAAATGATTTTGACCTCGTCGCAAGGTCTCTGAAGTAATAGCTCACTTAGCTACATTTATGATGATGATCATATCATCATTCATACCATCATAGCACGGTGGTATTTCGTACTCACTTAGCCACACTCATGTTACAAATCGGTACTTTTCGGTTCGTTTCTTATATACGGTAAGCTATGTGTGCTTACCACCTTCGGCCACATCATCAATTTGTTTGATGGGAGGTCGTGGTTCGTCCACAGAGTATACCTTCCCAATACAGTTGATGTAACCAGACGAATGCCAATTTTGTATTTCGAATGTCTTATCCATATAAGCTTACTTCAAACGTATTAAAAACTCAAATCAAATTAGAAAAGGCACGAGCAATCCTCAGCACGTGTTCAGCGACACATGTGCACTAAAAGGACCTTTTTTACTCTTCAAAAGGACGAATCGGAAATCCTACGTTGGAATAAATTCTCTTTAGTGAGTAACGCCCCTCTGCGCGCTCTTTTACAGCTACTATAAACCAATTTAACAAGACCTATCTCTCATCTCTTTTAGTACAGGATTCGTTGGTAATTTTCTTGTTGCATGGAAAGATAAGGATCGAGATAAAATGGTGATTTCATTGTTCTAAGGTCTATGAATGAATGTTGTGAGAATAAAAAGTGCTTGTAAAAGTGTTTCCTGTTCGGATTGTGTTCATTTCGTTATGGTGAGAGATGACAGAATTACCCCGGTGTTTTATCATCACTTCATATAAATATAAATTATGAATATTTATTTTATTATATCAGCACTAAACCTTGTGCTACCCATTCTATAGGTAAACCTATATCGTGTTGATACCTGATTAGTCAAAATTACTGGATCGATGTCAAGGAAAAATTTATTTTGAAAGCTTATAAACTAAAAAGTTGGTATCCGGGGTGGGTACGACAATACGACATTAAATGAAACAACTTAAAGTACTCATAAATGCGATCAACTTTTATTATGGGACCAACATCGAAATAGAAAAAAAAATTACAGCTTTTCATACAAAAGGTACATGCTCGTCGGCAAAAATGTATGAAAAGCTGTAAAAAAAGGCAATTTCGAAGTTGGTCCCATGGTATTAGTTGATCGTATTTATGAGTACTTTACGTGGTTTCATTTAATGTCGTATTGTCGTATCCACCCCGTATATATTGTCTTGCTACGATAACGCAGACCCGGATCTACGACTTTTT
This sequence comes from Achlya flavicornis, assembly GCA_947623365.1. Lineage (NCBI taxonomy): Eukaryota > Metazoa > Arthropoda > Insecta > Lepidoptera > Drepanidae > Achlya > Achlya flavicornis. Next base: position 8,704,970 of record OX392488.1, read on the forward strand.
CGAACCGGAGCAGAAATATTATAGTGGCGCCCCCTCGCTAATTTGAGATAATTTTTAAAATGTGTTCAAAAACCAACGGGGCATTTAATTTTAGACGGAACAAGGTACACTGAATGTTAGGCATTTTATGAAACCAGTTTTTTTTGTTTCAAACTTTATCATTTTTGCGCCCCCTGAAACTGCCGCCTGGGGCAGGTGCTTCGGTTTGCCCCCCATAGATCCGGGCCTGCAATAACATAATAAAATAATATATATAATATAATAATAAAAGCTCATTTTTCCACATTTCAGTTTGGACTGTCCCTTGTAAAAACTAATTTAATAATACATAGAATTACATATTTCCGAGACAAAATATAATGGCCCAGCACATTAAATATCGACTTTACATCTACATCACAAAAAAATAAAATAAGAAACGTTTATCTTCATTATGACATATTTGAAATTAATTATAAATCGACACGAATATATATCGACATCGATGTTTGTGTATGGCGTTTTTAAGTTAATTTTTGCACAACACTACGACCACGTACGTGAGTTCCGTTGCAATTTAATCTATAGCACGGTTATTAAAATAACGAAATAGGTATTATTTTAATTGCTTTAATATCAATTTAAATTCTAAAGTTATCGATATGTGTCCCGCTTTCCGTATTATATTTTTTAAATGCAGCCGATTGCAACAAATAAAATGCAAGAATGTTCTAACTGCCGAAGAGTAAATTGATCTAAATTCTATAGATTTGTAATTATTTGTTATTTCTTTTTATTTTTATATTTTAGTATTCAATATTTCTATTTTGGCTAAAATTAATATTTTATATAATATTAAAATCGACGTGTTAAAAATGTAGACACAGAAAATATATCATTGATTAAATTACTTTATTATACATGTAAAATATAATAAAAATAGCTTATAACACCCATATTATGTACAAAAGTGGCACCGGCATGCGGGTACTGGGTCAAATTCCCTTTTTTGCAATTAACAATGCGCATATGATATTTAAAAAATTAGAAGAAAACCTACAGGCGTCACTAAAAAACAGTAGAGCAGATGGAATACCTTTCTGTCGAGACAGAGTTGTGTGTAGTGCGACCGTGTGGTGTTGATACTTGATGGAAATAAAATAAATGTACAGAACAGTAGTATTAAATTTCATGATGCTATTTTCGTACTTGCCACTAATATTACAAATGCGAATTTCGGAACTTTTAAGGTGAGATTGTGGGCAATACGCAAGCCTAAGCTATTTACAGTAAAAAGAAGAAGTAACTCAATCACTCTTTAATAACTGAAAGGATTGCATGCAATTTTTGCACATCAAAGCTAAACCTTTTAACCTAATACAATCAGACTGTTCTAGATATTTATATACATCATTAAAAAAAAACGGGTTTTCTCGACATCATTTTAAATATGTATAATTGTTAGGGCAGGTACCGTAAATTAAATTAACACACACTATACAATTAGTAAAAAAAAGATGTGCAGAAACATTTAATTTTAAAAACTATCAAAATCCCTGGATCGATGTACACTTCGGCAATGACAGTACGACAACAGAATCCCACATGTTTTGATTTTTTTACTAAAAAATATTCGGAATTATTTTTTGGAAAACCATTAAACACGGAATCTATAAATCATGTTCCATCTGCTCATACCGGAGGCGACATTCATTAATTTAAAAAAGTAAACGCTTTTGTCCTAGACTGTTCGATTTAAAGCAATATTTTTATATTCCTTTTGCCTTTTGCAATGTTACAGGAATAAAGTGATTTAAATAGCTTATACTTTAGGAGCCAGTGTTTTATCAATTTAAAATTTCATCAATTGAACTATTGTTAAAACGAATTTACTGTCTTACACAAGAGACGTCGTATTTTTAACCGACTTCAAAAAAAGGAGGAGGTGGTCACTTCGACTGTGTTTTTTTTTTTTTTTTTTTAATGTTTGTTACCTCATAACTCCGTCATGTATTAACCGATTTGGAAAATTCTTTTTTTGACTAGAAGAGTACACTTCCAGTTTGGTCCCAGTGTCATCAGATCAGGATTTGATTACTTCTTAGTGTACTTTGAAGTCGGTTTAAGTTTTTTGTAAAACAGTCCAATTATGTAATTTCTTCATTGTATGTTTTAAATACATTGACCGAATCCTGTCCCCCATAATACAGGCTTTTGTCTAGCTTGGGTCAGTGTGCAACAAATACATACATGACTCTCTTGTGTGCATTAATCTTGTATAGCTGTTTATATATGTGTGTTTTTTATAAATAAATTATTATTATTATAAGAGACGTGTTCGTTCACTGTTCACCTAGGTGAAGTGAAACTATTATTAATTTATCTATGTAATAGATATGGACTAGAAATAGGTTACATTAAAATTAGAATTTAAAAATAAAACCATTTTTTTCATGGCATTGCCTGTATTATGGAATTTTATCAAAATGAAATGAAATGAAATAAATTTATTTACAAGAATATGGTAGTATTGTACATGTCTTGGAGTAGTAAGTTTTGCCTCATATTCTACCTATACGGTGTGTAAATATTATGCTATTTTATATTTAATTTAATTCTGTATCTTAATTATAATCAAATTTTTTATATAAGAATAATAATTCAAATCTAATACCATTGTGTCAATACAGAAAAAGATACAATTATAAACATTAAGCATAAAAAAAATATAAAAATTCTAGTCAAAATTATTTACAATCAATTTAATTTATTAGTTACGTCACAAATCTATGTACGTATTACAATTTATCATTTAAATATTCCGATGTCAAATAAACATGTGGAAAAAAAATAGTAATGGTGTTATAATAGCTTCTTAAAAAAGAAGCTAAGGGTCAAGGCGTCGTAAAAACCCTAACGGAACAAATAACAAGAGCCTTCCAAAAATAGTCATCTTATAAAAAAATGCTAAGTTTTGCCACAACTATTTAAAATTACACGCTCAGCTAGTTCACAGTATGAACAGACAGAAATTGGGCAATTTTCTCACAAAATTGACCAATTTACAGTATCCGAGGACAAATTGTGCAATAAATCAAGATATTATTACAATTTTTAAAGTTATATTTTTATAATTGACAGGAAATCGATAGATAAGGGTGAAATGATAACTTTAGAAGCAATTAAATCAATATGGACGATTTTGTAGGAACTTTCGGTTCTTCGAAAACAATGATTAATTTGATCTATCAATCAAAAGTCTTCGATGACTTATTAATTGAATTACAAGCCTGTCAAAATCACTAAAGAGTTAACAAAAGGTTAAAGAATTGTTTAATAGGCCAATTAAAGAAAGCTTTACTAAAAAAAGTATCATTAAAAAAAACCAGCCAAGTGCGAGTCAGACTCACGCACCGAGGGTTCCGGACAAACCTGTAGGTATATATGTAAATGGTAGTATAGACCTGAGTATTTGATATTAATTTCAATTTATGACGTATTAAAAAAAAACTACTTACTAGATCTCGTTCAAACCAATTTTCGGTGGAAGTTTGCACCGTAATGTACATCATATATTTTTTATAGATTTATCATTCTCTTATTTTAGAAGTTACAGGGGGGGGGGACACACATTTTACCACTTTGGAAGTGTCTCTCGCGCAAACTATTCAGTTTTTAAAAAAATGATATTAGAAACCTCAATATCATTTTTGAAGACCTATCCAAAGACACTTATGGGTTTGATGAAAAAAAAAAAATTTAGTTTCAGTTCTAAGTATGGGGAACCCCCAAAATTTATTGTTTTTTTCTATTTTTGTGTGAATATCTTAATGCGGTTCACAGAATACATCTACTTACCAAGTTTCAACATTATAGTTCTTATAGTTTCGGAAATAAATGGCTGTGACATACGGACGGACAGACAGACAGACAGACAGACAGACAGACAGACATGACGAATCTATAAGGGTTCCGTTTTTTGCCATTTGGCTACGGAACCCTAAAAAACGCTATTTAGCTGGGAATTCTAGTTGAGGGTGGTAGCTAGTATTGCAAGTAGGAAAGCATTTCCTTACGATGTTTTCCTTTCCCGAAAGTGCAATCTCAGGAAAATTCCATGAATAGGTCGTCTTAATCGAAAATAAACCTAATATCATTGGTGCAGGTTCGAAATTCTATTGTTTTAAACTCGACTAACAACCTGACTTGAGCATTGATTGAAATTCTGGAATACGGACCTCAGTGTACGATCAAACTTTCTTTTAACGGCTTAATTAGTAAGTATGTATTTAGTAATCTGACTGCAGCATCTCTCTACTAGTCAGCTATCATCGCAAAAAAGTATATATCATGGTGTCATAAAAAATGTGTTCTCTATATAAGTCAACAGTAAAGATTGTTTTAGCCCATAAATATTATTTACCAGTTACATTACTGATTAAGTCTACTCCTTAAAAGGTTGCCCTCAATTTGTGCCCACATATCGACAAGAGCGGGTGGCATCTCAAACATCGCACCGACAACTAAATTAGCGCGTGTCTTATCGATAATAACGTGCCACATTAAATCCCCGACTCCCGCACTATCCGCTCACAATCACACATACCTGTCAAACGAATGTAACCTTTAATACCACGTAATAAGAACTGACGTGAGATATTATGAATGGTTGCGCATTCCTGAGCAAACGCTTAACGGATCGATGTGACATTTTTATTATGTTGTATTGTTTCCCACGCTTTGATTTAACTAGCGCATTTGATAAATACTCTTAAAATATTACTATTTATTAAACATTGCAATTATTAAATAACTATTATAAAAATTCTCACAAAATTAAACATTAAATTACTATTTCATAAAAATGAAAATGGAGATCGGGTGTTTCTTATTTCGAAATTCCAAAATGCAGCCATTACAATTATTAAAAACATTGAATTAAACATAAATCGCAAATTGGTTTCGTATAAACAATAAATCTTTATAACATTATATCAAAAGCAACACAAAGAAATCGAAAAACAATAGTGAAAGCGGTTACAAACATTACTAAATACGATCCGAAACAAATCTGGGAATTTCTCCTTCGGTCATGGGGCCAAAAAACAGTGTATCTATTATGTGATATTGAAAACCATGGCAAATATTATCAGCCATAGAGATATGAAAGTTGGGAACGGAATGGGTGAACTGGCGCTGGTGAAGACGGAGACGGTGCGATGAACTTTAGCCGGCGAGCTACAGCCGCTTCTGCGGTGAGTCGCGACATTTTTCAGGAGTTAAAGAATTATATAGATAAGACGGTAATTTCTAAAAAATAATGGCTTCAAATTATTCGTTTCAATTGAAGAGATATTATACACAATTGACAAAGCTGAAGACCGAAGACCTAATCCCGTCTAAAATGAAAAGGAGATCAGTCGTGAAGTTCTGTGGACAGCTGTACATCTCGTTAGAAAACTGCCTACGATCCCGGTAAATGACTCAAAAATGTAGACTTATTAGTGTACTGAAGATATCCAGGATGTTTCTGTCATTGAATGAGGGTCTCGCATCACAATTACAGTCCAAGCACGTACCACGCACATAACAAGAACCCGTTTTTTTTTTTTTTTATACGACTTAGTCGTTAAACAAGCATACGACCGGCCTGATGGTAAGTGGTTACCGTAGCCATATGGACGCTTGCAACACACGAAACATCGCTCACGCGTTACCGACCTTTCCCCCCTCCCCTATGAGCTCTGGCGACCTTACTCACGCGCAGGAACACAACTTTACACAACATAAAGTTATTTGGCTGCGGTATTCTGTAAGGTGGAGGTACTTTCCCAGTATAGCTGCTCTTTGAGCGAATAAACATTACGCTCTACCTCTCTCATTAAAACAAATTCTAAGATTAAAATAATAATGAAGTTATTTAGATCCATCATCAAAAATGTAGATTCATCGATAATTATATCAATACAGATGATAAATACGCAATCGTGACTATTTGATACCAAATAAAATTCATATATTGCATTTTATTGTCAACAAATATGTTTGTGATTAATAAATTATTAATCATCAAGTCATTTCCCATGCACTTGATTGCATTCGATCATGACAAATCATTAACTGACTTACGAAAGATATATAAAAGTTTATTGTATTCCAATTTACATAAAGTAACTTTTAGGTTATTGATTGGAGCATAAAAATTGGTATTAGACATTGGAAGTCATAAAAACTTAAGAAATTCTCTTATTCTCTCTTATTTATATTTTATAGTAGATATATTGATAACTAACGGTAATTAATTATGTACATATACGAGGGAATAGCTAGAAAGACTTGACTTTTTATTACTATGTAGGTTTAGGACCATGTTTGACAACGATCTCACGGCATCATGGTCTGGTCAGTGAAGATGTGGCCGAATTTAATAAGCACAGAAAGCCTAGAAGGAACTGTCTCTCAACTGCAGCTGTCTGAACACACCAAAGGTGCTTGGACACAGATTCTCAACTTGAGGGTGGTAGCCAGCCTGGGTGTTTACAACAATGTACCCAACCTATGCCATGGTTTCCTGACGATGTTTTCCTTCACCGAAAGCTCAAGCTCATAGAAGGATTCGAGCCTGAGACCTTCGTCTCGACATTCTGAGCTAAAATCGTCTTGAGTTTTGCTTCTTTTTACAGAGCCATGAAAAAGCTATGTGCTGTGTTGTTCAGGGACCAGAGCGATGTCGTACCGCTGCCAACTCAGGGACTCGTGCAGGTGCAGGCAGTGGCGTGCATTCCATATAGGCAAATAAGCAATGCCTACCTCATAAGATTCAATTCAATAATATTTTGATTCAATTAAACTACATAATCACTTTAAATAAAAATTCTAACCTGACATTCAATACGAAATTTCAAACTTTGCCGCGCACGCACTCGCGAGTTCGCCTCTCAAATTTACGGCAATTCACGCACACTAAAACGATTTCGGCATATTCATACACACACACACATTTCTATAAGATAATACGACGAAAGCATAAATCACGCTTTTGCTATGCGTAGTATACTGACATTTGACATTCGCGATTTATGGACCAAAAGTAACCTTACCTACTCTGTTGTAAGTAAAGTAACCCATCCAAATTAAAAAGACTACAGTTACGACTGCTTTACCAACATTAGAGCAACTCAAATATAACTTCGCAATTTATTTGTGTTGGTTTGTTTATGGTTTGGCTGGCATTGTATGCAATGTTGTTGTTATCTACTTATTGTGATTTTGCGAAGTGTATCTATGAAGTGTATTGTGTGTGAAATGAAGAAATTTTGTGGTGAAGATGCAAAATGTGTCGATAAATTTATTATTCCTTTAGTCAGTTTTCGTTTGTTGAAAATAGTAGGTAACTTGCTGTAGACCAACTCCAAAACATTCATGGATTTAAAACAAAGGTAAAAATCTTAGACATTTTAACACAGAATATTATGTTTATTATACACCTGGCTATCTGGATGCTGTTATTCGAATCTATTATTTTGTTATTATGTATTTTGTTTGCTAATGAATCATACCAAATGTATGTGGAATGATACGCTGACCTAAACAATTTTACGAATCGGGTCAAAAAACATAATCTATCTAAGAGGCATATTTAGGCGTATATGGCCATGATTTCTTCTGCCTACCTAGTCCGAAAACCAATGCACGCCACTGGGTGCAGGGTAACAATTCGCGAGCAAACATCTTTAGGCCACGATAACTATTACCATCAGCGGTCTGTATAATTGTGTGCTACCTTAATTAGTATAAAAAAAACAACTATTTGCTGCTAAAACCAAACTACTTAAAGTATCTAAGTAAGTACCTACTAAGAGAGGTAGAGTTATTTCGTCAAAGAGCAGCTCGACTGGGGAAGTACCTCCACTTTACGGAACACCGCAGCCAAATAACTTTATGTTGTGTTCCTGCGCGTGAGTAAGGTCGCCAGAGCTTATCGGGGAGGGGGGAAAGGTCGCTAACGCGTGATTGACGCCCCGTGTTGTTAAGCATCCTTATGACTACGGTAACCGCTTACCATCAGGTGGGCCGTACGCTTATTTAGTGACTTCATTGTATGAAAAAAATATTTGGGATGTCCATACAAAAATGTCGGTATCATCCCGATATGAACTCCGACCGTTGGTTTGACTGCGACTCCCCATACCAATAAATCTCTCCATACCTCTATTGTTGGCGTCACGATGTTCGCCGATGTTTGCCGATGTTGCACGAATGTTACAAGATACCGGATCCGGTTGGCTTCGAGATGAATTTAAATGGTCTAAATCTGGAACTAGCTTGATTGTTTTACGAGATAGACTTGGATTTATACAATCTCGCAATGGTGGTAAGTTGGCAAAGTCTAGAAGTCTCTCAAGTTTAAGGAAGACATGAGTATTGAATGCTTGGAAACGGATTTTTCAGGCGAATAACATATTAGGTATAGTCAGCGTCAAAAGTAGATGATCATTTTAGTACCTTTCATAATTAATGACATTGTTTTGACATAGTTTGACGGGCCAGCTGGCGCGGTTGGTTAAGACTCTGGTTAGGATTCCACCTATCGCGCCGCAGGTCGTGGGTTCGATTCCCACACAAGACATGCAACTGGTTAGTGACGAGCAAACAGTTACGTGTGGCGTACCGCAAGGAAGCATACTCGGCCCAACTCTGTTTCTCATCTACATAAACTGCCTCTGTAGTATGCAGTTGCGTAACGGGAACATTCTAACGTTTGCATATGACACGGCACTTTTCTTCAGCGGGATTACCTGGGAAGATGTCTTTGGCAGCGCCCAATGCGGCTTTAGCGAGGTCTGTGCATGGCTCAGGGATAATTTACTTTACTTAAACGTTTCTAAAACGAAGTATCTGGTGTTTGCTTGCAATAAAATACCTCGGCATTACGATCGACCAGACCCTTAGCTTTAAGCCTCACATTGAAATCCTTGTTACTAGGCTGCGAAAGCTCATTTATATATTTGGGACTCTTAAACATGTAGCAGACCGTGGGACAATAAGAATGGTTTACTTTGCTCTTTGCCAATCAATCTTGGAATACTGCATCATCGCATGGGGTGGTGCAGCAAAGTCACATATCATTGAGGTTGAGAGAGCACAGCGAGCCATTCTTAAGGTCAGTGCCGGCCTGCCATATCGCTTTCCTACAACGGACCTTTATAACATATGGGATGTACTTACTGTTAGGCAAACGTTCGTGCTACAAACTGTATTAAAAAAACACACCCAACTCAAATATGATCCCCAACTAGTAAGTGATAGACGCAGAAAGGGCACCGTCTGTAGAACCCAAGGCCAGCACACTAGTCTATCGCACAATTTCTTCCTCTTCCTCGGTCCTTACATTTATAATCATTTAAACACAAAATTGTCTATCTACCCTCTAATTAAATCCTCTTGCAAAAAGATCACAACGAAATGGCTAAAGTCGTTAAATTATGAGGAGACTGAGAACTTATTGTCTCCGCAAAGTTGATTCTATATGGACCTTAGCTACTTTCAAAAATCTTGTTGTCAGCCTTATAACTTTTCACCTATCTGAACATTCACACAATCAATCACTATTCACACAACCAATCCAAGTATACACATACAATACTTATTACATTTATTTACACGCCCATTCACATCTCCTTACATACACAATCATACATAAACACTCACACAGATGTAATCAGTCCAAAGTTGTGGTTTTTATTACGTTCCTTTTTATTTTTATTCTTTTTAAGTCTTTTTTATTTTTTCTTTTAAAGAATTTCTGTTCTACTTTATTAAAGCTGTTCAGATGTAATCATGCTTTAATACTTGTGGATCATTATTTTTATTAAAAATAAAATTTATGTTATTTTTTTGGTTATTGGCACAAACACTCATTAACATGTAAGACACTGCCAATCCGTGGAGTGGGGCACTGGTGACCTGTAATACAGGTTTTTATAAACCTATCTCAGGCACCAGTCTTTCACAAAACAGGTTTTCTGTATTTTATGTTATTAATAAGAGTAGTATATAAGAAGCCTTTTGTGAAAGATAAATAAATGAATTTTATTATTATTATTAATTATTTGTGTGTATGTCCTGAGTCTGGGTATAATTATGTAAGTATGTATTTACAAACAAAAAGTAGTATATGTATTATATCAGTTGTCTGGTTTCCATAGTACAAGCTCTGCTTAGTTTGGGATCAGATGACCGTATGTGAGGATGGATGTCCCAGGATATTTTATTTATTTATTTTAGTTTGTATGAAAACTATCAGTTGCGTAATTGGCGCTGACTGTAATGGTGCGTCCATGCTACGCGAATCGAGCACGAGCCGAGCCACGAATGAACCTACAACGAGCCTACAACGAACACGATGCAAATCCCTTTGTTCGTGAAAAAACTGACAATCGCGCTCGTTCGAGGCTCGCAAGCCCGTCCACGCTACGCGAATCGTGCTCGGAGCCTCGCAGTGTGCTCGTTAGTGGCTCGGCTCGTGCTCGGTTCGCCAAGCATGGATGCACCTAAACAATTCAAGAAAGCTTATTTGGATGATGGTATCTCGGAGGGATTCCCTTTCACCCTCATTTGTGGTCTGGAGGCCTGTGCTCAGCAGTGGGACATTATTAGGCCTATGATGATGATGATGATGATCCAGGAAGGTACTATCCTCCTATATATAAACACAAGTCCATGATAAAATAATGTGTTTTATGTTAAATTACATTATCCACGTAACTAATAAGCGATGTTTCCATTTTTTTCACAGTTTTATTTCAAGTCTTTTTAAAAAAATATGAAGGCCAAGGAACAAGATGACGTCACTAAATAATAACCGTCACAGATACTAAATCTGATACATTATTCAGTAAATGGATTTAATTCAATTGTCATATTTTATAATACATTTAAACTTAATCTTACAATTGTACAATACTACAAAAGAAACTTTATACTCATGACTAACAACGTTACCTTTTATGCTGACTCTATATGATTTTTCAAAGCACTACCTTATCTTCTAAATAATAAGAGCGGGTTCGCTAGAGTTATTTAATGCCGACAGAAAAGTTATGTTTGTTGCATACAGGGGTGGATTCAAAGAGATCTCAGTAAGTTTTCGGTTATAACTTATATATAAGTCATAATCTGCAGTAGCATTTTTTTTCAGTAAGTCGATTCTTTATGGATATTTTACTATTAACGATACAAAGAAACTATTTAAACGGGGAAGTTAAATTGAAATACTGTGACTGATTCAAACTATACTATTGAATTTGGCTTAAATGCTCTTTCGTACAATAAAATTTGGCATGAACATTTATAACACTTTCAACGTTTTAATTTTTATTTGACTTTCTTTTACTTTGGATTATTATAACCTCAAAAAATAATATTGTGAGTAAAATTGAAACCTCACATTTAAATCGGTCAAGCTTTCGTTTCACTTTAGAATACACATTAGCCCAAAAATACATTTGTAACGTTTTAACTATTGGTAGTTAATTAGTTAATGATGATGACTAGTCCTCAATTACTTTAGTATATGTCCCAGGTGAAAATGGTATGATCAAATAAAATAAGTTTTCTGACTCCAAATTTGTATTATTACGTTAACACAGTTAGTACATTTAATTTAATAGGCAACGCGACAGGGCAGTGGGATGTAAGCGACTGGCGAGACTCTAGCTGCATTCGTTACGCGATACCCAATTTGCTTACTTGCATTACGAGCTCGCCGTGACGCCACAACGTCATCGTTTAAGGTCGCCCCCCAGACCTCATTGGAGTGGGGGAAGAATCGGTAACGCGTAACCGCTTTAAGCGCATTTATAGGTAGCTACATGAAACTATGGACAAGAATTGCCAGACACAGACAGGAATGGAAAAACTTGGAGGAGGCTTTTACCGCTTCTGGCGGTCCTTATACTAATAACAATAAACTAACAAAAAATATATAAAAACTATATCTACTAACAATAACATTAAATTAAATACATTTCTTAGAAATTTTTTGTATATGTAAATTTCTTTAACTTTTTTTAAATTAATCTGTGTAAGTAAGTATAAGGAATCTAAATAAAAGCTTTTTTATTTTTTATTTTTATTTATTTTATAGGTAGCTACATTATCCCCGAATATTATAGGCTACTTTGTGTCCCGGGAATGTGAGTGAAACCGCAGGGAATAGCCAGCTTGGATAAGGTATTCCTATGATAATTCTATACAAAAATTGGCCATTGAAAAATCGGCTCTAAATTGTATAAAAATTAAAATGGTAATAACACGGGGTATGAATTTGAATTTAGAAGTATGATAATTGTTTAACGCAAATATTATAAAAAATCCCGATCGACACATTCCAAGGTCAAATTCAAAGCTTGTCTATTATAATAACACACCCCGTATAATAAGTATCCGTTCGCAAATCAAACAAAATCAAAACATAAAATGGAGACAGGTGGCGCTGGTTGAAGGGGGCGAATGTATGGGGTTGTACGGTGCCGGACGCCGGACGGACGGACAGATGCGGGTATTGTTATTACCTGTAGTCTGCTTGGTGTATAGACAGTAAAAATTTAAATACAATAATCACTACCAATGTTTTTCTTTTTACGATGTTGAAATTTTCACAGAATGTGTATTACTAATGCCGCATTTTTTTTTTTTTTATACCACTCATGTCGTAAACAAGCTTACGGCCCGCCTGATGGTAAGCGGTTACCGTAGCCTATGCACGCTTGCAACACCAGGGGTATCACGCGCGCGTTTCCGACCCTGCAGAAATCTCTTCACACCCCTTTTGAAGAACCCCATGCTGTACTCCATTGGGAAAACCACGACAAATAATAAAAAATTATATAAAGAGGACCCCTATACAAGGCAATGGTTTTGCGGAACCCTTCGTTTGTGAGTGAGTTCGACTCACACTTGGCCAGTTTTATGTATTTAGTATTGATTGTTTTATATATTTGATATTCATTGTTTTATATATTTTGACGGGCCAGTTGGCGCAGTTTTTTTTATACCACTAGGTTGGCAAACAAGCATACGGCCCGCCTGATGGTAAGCGGTTACCGTAGCCTATGGACGCTTGCAACACCAGGGGTATCACTCGCGCGTTGCCTACGCTGGAGAAATCTATTCACACCCTTTTTGAAGAACCCCAGCAGTTGGTTAAGAAAGATTCCACTTATCGTGCCGCTAAGTCGTGGGATCGATTTCCATACAGGACATGCATTTGAGTGCATGTCTGTATGTCCTGAGTCTGATTGTAATTATGTATATTAAGTATGGATTTACAAACAAAAAAAAGTAGTATCAGTCATCTGGTTTCCATAGTAGGGGAGACCGGGGCTGGTTGTGACAGGGGTAGGTAGTTACAGTGGCAATGGTTGCGAAACAGATAACGCAATACTGACGTTAGAAAGGGACAAATACTCCCGTCGCCACCGGCTAGCACGCCACGAGAGCCAGTGGCGCCAGCGTTTTTGTGAGAGGAGCCCAAGCGTGCCGCCATTAAAAGCGTAGGTTAATAAAATTTTACACTTTTAGTAATATTGATTTGTAACCTATGTTCCATACAGGCAGATATGTCCTTGTTGTGATATTTACGCCCTAATGCTTTCGTTTTGCAATGAGTCTACGCTTATACAGCTACGTTTATCGACGTTTTCACAGCATAACCTTACAGGGTCAATTATGGCGTTGGGGCTAAAAGTTACATTTGCTCGGGGCAGGTTGTGTTCTGTCACTACCTACCCCGTAGTGCTTGTTGCCGACTGATATAATTTGTGCTATATAGTTTTTTTACTTTTTTTTAGGAAAAAAATAGTCTCCTAAAGAGGAAGGTATTACATGACACTAACGAAGAAAGTGAAGTAGAGGATGGTTATTTTTGTCTGATATGTTGTGATTTGTGATCCTTTTGATCCGAAGAAATCCAGTGAGGAATGGGTCGAGTGTGTAGCTTAGTAGCTTCTAAGAATTGGTCACATGTGAAGTGTGTTAGAGGGAATATAGCACATTACATTTGCTTGAATTGCGAAAGTGATTGTTCAGACTACAGTGACTGAACTGCTTGATTTTCCTTATAGATCTGATTGTCTTTTTTTTAAGTGTTGTTCATTTTCTATTTTTAAAAACGTTTTGTTCATTAGTAGGTATAAAAGTTTTGTTTAATAGAAAGGTTTATAATCTTATAGGTGAGAAAGATTTTGTTTTTACGAAGTACAAGATCAAAAAAAGTTGAAGTTTGTAATTTTGTTTCATTTAAGTTGATTGTTTTCGTTGTAATAAGGCAAAAGACTTCTTTATAGACATAATGTCATACAAATTAAGAAAAGCAACTGATTTTGATGATTGTTTCTACTAAAAACACGTATAATACGTTTGTTTTTTATTGTAACAATTTGCCCCCAGTACAACAACCAGCCCCGAGCACGGGGTTGAAAGTTACACGGCTTTTTTTTCAGAATTCATACATTTATGTCATTACTATTAGTCTGCTACATAAAATTTATTTTAAATAAAAATCCTGAATAGTTACTTAATAAAACAAACCTATATCCAGGTAAAAAAATCAAACCAATAAAAAAATATGACAGTTTGTAAAAAAAATGTCACAACCAGCCCCGGTCTCCCCTACAAGCTCTGCTTAGTTTGGGATCAGATGACCGTGTGTGAGGAATGTCCCAGGATATTTATTTATTTCAACCCCGGCGAGTATCAAAGTAGACATCTATCGAACTTTATTTTTTTGTGCTAAGACATATCAAAATAAATAAGTTTTCGTTAAAAATTAATTTTTTAATACAAATTAAATTAAACTTTTATTGGCTATACTTTTTGTTGACTGTACTTGCATTTTTATCCATTATACTAATGTATACCAAATATATACAAAGTATACAAATGTATACCAAGTCAATCCCATCACTGGAAGTGGGTGGAATTCGACTGGCAAGATTCTACCCGAACAAACATACATATAAATAGGTGTCTCGTTTAAGTTTCATGTGTCAAAATTCTCGCACTGGTAATTTTTTTCTTCCTGTATTTCTGATATTCATACATACTAAGGCAGCAAACAAGCCTGACGTAATGATGTCCAACAGACCCTCAAACGAATCACTAGCACACTCTATTTACAAACAAGACGCTTTCAAATACAATTTTCATCTCAACATGGCTATTGGAATTCCAGATTCAATCAAACATAAACAGAAATCCGTTTGTAAGTGGTGACCTACACGAGTCATTGGTACCATACGGTCTAGACACAGAAACGTATAATTAGTGCATACAGTGACAGATTAACGTAACAAAAAACATGTCTACATCTGAAGTTATTAAAAGATTTTAATCTTATCTGAAATATTTTATAAACGGTTGAGTAACACACGTTTCTATTGTAAAAACGATTATTCTGAAAAGTTTTTCGTTCAGTTACTATAGTTTGTATTCAATACGTGCACCTAGAGCTAACATTGTCTACTATATAAAAATAAGTCGGGTTTTCCTTCCTGACGCTATAACTCCAGAACTAACGAACCGATTTCCACGGTTTTGCATTCGTTGGAAAGGTCTCGGGCTCCGTGAGGTTTATAGCAAAGAAAATTCAATAATAGGGTAGGGTAGGGTAGGGCGCCGGGCAGCTAGTTTATTTATAAAATTTTATTGAATTTGAGAATGGTATCGTGTTTAATAACGTTATGTAACTGCCGTGTCCCACCATTATATACTGAAGAAAAAAACAATCGGATTTTAATTTACGCTTAGACGTAGCACAGTATTAACGCACACGTTTAAGTATAAAGGAATCTAATAAAAAAACGAACACATTTTTCTTAAAATTTTAATCTTATTATTAAGAGTACCTTATTTAGTTACCTGCACGACTTATTTATCATGTTTTTAAAGGATTTATAACAATAACCATATAATTATACAAACAACTATAATCACAATAAAACACTGATGCCTAAATGACATTCTACAATCCTAAAAATCAATAAATCAATATGCATGGACATTTTTATTTGTATGATAATTATGGAAATATTTTGAAATAATATAATTTTTCTTTTTAGAGTAGCTACCTGTATCTGTTTACTTATCAATGAGAATAATGTTCAAATTCTGATGTCGCGATTGAAATCATATCTCCGATAGTCCATGTGTTTCAGGAACTGAGGCATAATCAATAATTTCCCTGACGCGCTAAAAATACTTTTTCAGCGACAGTAGCGATATGTCCCATTCGCTAGTGGCGCTAACTGGTGGCCACTAGAAAGGGTAGCCCTCGATTTCTTTAGCCTGCCGTATCCTAAGGTCGAACGGACCTTAGTTCAGGTAACTAGTTCAGTACAAGATGAACCTTCAAGGACAAACAACTTTATGCAATTAGCACTTAGCTTATAGTTATCAGATCCACGATCCAATAAATAAAGAGGATCGTGATTTCCTGACCTTCTGTACATACCTTCTTAGTTTTATGTTTAGGTAGAGTTATGTTAATAGTTTATTACTAGGATTCTCTTTATGCTAGGGCTTCACCTGCGTAGCGCATTATTTGACATAGTACGCATATATGGCCGGATGTTAGCGCGCTAATTTGCTATTAGCATTGTGTTCGTTAGACGTTAGGCGGTTGCTCAAATCAAATGATAGTGTGGCTACACATTTAGTGCAAAATACACGTTAATTGTTCCGATAATTTAACGTTAAGCGTCACACAGGTGAAGCCCTAGATTTACAGTGGAACTTTAAGAAATACCTTTGACGTTTTATAAATACAAAGAAAAGAATATCTTTTTTTTTCAATGGTTCATCTTTACTTTATTTTTATATGCCACTGGATCTGCCATTATATATTTCTTTAAAAGATATGGTGGACAACTGTAAAAGTATGTGGAATTCCTAGGATAGTTATTAGTTTAACGTAAATTTTAAATCGTTGACGTGAAAATCGGTACCCAGTGTGGATTGCAGGATTCACATACATACTAATTTCCAACTTACGGTCATAAACAGAAAATTCAAATTTCTCTACGACGCGTAAACACGTACGTCACCACATATTTGCCGTGTTTGTTTGTCCACATACGAATGTCAATTGTTTTAAGATATTGACAAAACATGGCGTTCCATCTCGGTACGCGTCATCGTGTGACGTCATGTTCTCTGAACGCTTATGTTGTGTACTGACTGCGCGTGCGCTGAAAGATTTACACGATTTTTATAATACAAACATTAATTATTGAGATGGAGACGTCTGGTAACTTATTTTAGGTAATGTATTTATGAAAGTTAAGCCTAAATAAAGAAATAAAAATAATATACATACAGACAGTTTAAGAAAGGTAGACGATAACGTTATTTCGCTCAAAGCGCAGCTCGACTGGGAAAGTACCTCCACCTTACAGAATACCGCAGCCACGGTAATACCATAGTCTATAAAACTATACAGTCGTCCGACATCTTTGATCTCGTGGAAAAAGCTCTTTTAAATTTCACTAAAGGTAATTCCTTGAGACTAGAAGGTATGTGATTAAAAATGCGAATCGCCACGCAGTAAACATTATTCCTATAAATATTAAGCCTCTGAATTGGAACATACAACCGGTCTTTGTGTCTGCCACTTTTGTTAGTTACTTCTTTATTTGTTTTAAACATCCCATTATGTTTCTTAATGAATAAACATATCTCAAATATATACAGACAAGGTAGTGGCAGTATGTTCAATGACTTGAACAATGGCTTACAGCTATCCAAAGGACCCACTCCGCACAGTGATCTCATGCATTTCTTTTGAGCTTGAAAAATAATATCAGACTCTGATGAATTTCCCTATATGACTATGCCATATCTTAGCATGGATGACACATACCCATGGTAAGCTACTAAAGCTGTATTAATTGTGGCTATCTCTCTCGTTCTAACATCTTTTTGTTCGCAGGTCGGGCTCGGCATTCTCGCGTCTCGCCCCTCACATCTTCGTCGAACGACTGTATGGTTTTATAGACTGTGGTAATAGTCCCCCGCGTGAGTAAGGTTGCCAGATCTCACTGGGGAGTGGGGTAGGGTCGGTAACGCGTGAGTAATGCCCCGTGTGTTGCAAGCGTAGAAGCCATATGGCTACGGTGACCGCATTGACCGCTTACCATCAGGCGGGCCGTATGCTTACATATTATGCCGCATGTATTGAAACCAGAATTGGTTCGAACTGTGCCGGCTCAACGGAACTTCCTTCCGCGGACGCTCAGACTGTGGAATGAGCTCCCCGCAGTGGTTTTCCCAATGGAGTACAGCATGGGGTTCTTCAAAAAGTGTGTGAAGAGATTTCTGCAGGGTCGGCAACGCGCGAGTGATACCCCTGGTGTTGCAAGTGTCCATAGGCTACGGTAACCGCTTTCCATCATCGCTGGCCGTATGCTTGTTTGCGAACTTAGTGGTATAAAAAAACACCATCACAACATGAGTTAGAGTCGGTTATTAAATTTTATATACTTAAGCTTAAATTCCAACCTTCATAAGCTAACAACGATTATCAAAACCACATCGACACATGGAGCGCCATAAAACCAATCTTATCTCTAAATGTTACCACAAATACAGTCGTCAACAGCTGCCCGTCACAACAAACTTTTGTTCCAAATAAAGGTGTTTGCACACAAAAATGCATCGACACTATCAAATTGTACCATCGTTTTATTCGTTTTGTTCCAATATCGGGTTATTCAATCGATATTGTGAGTACATGTGACGATAAAAGTGCTATAACGGTACCAATTAAAGGTGTATCAAATATGTAATAAAATTTATAAATAAAGCTAACTGTAAAATTTACTATTACAATAAAATAAAGTATAATGTATATGCATTTCCACACAAACATCTTAATCGAGGTTGTTATACAAATAATTATATAGCTATGTAATTTTCTGTTAATTTGCGTTTTAATTGTTATTTTACTGGTTATGAAGACACGACATACAAACAAACATCATTTCACTTTTTATTGGTAGTCATTAAGTTTAGATCTAGGCATGATAATTCTAATATAGGTAGTATATCTAATTTAAAGATTTTCACATAGCAAAAGATAATGCACATGATTATTGTGATACTTATGACATGACCTGTGGTTTATCGTTGCGTGAATTGCGTACATAATGACATAGAAACTACTGTTTATTTTGCTCATGCACATAAACAGACCTTGAGAAATAGTATGATTAAATATTATATTGTTTTTTTTTCTATGTGTTGACTTACGTATGGCCCTTGACTTCTACCCTGCAGGAGTTATGACGAGGTCAAAGAGGTAGCATGTTCGTAGAAAATGCACTTAACTCCATAAACGAACACGGTACGCGGTGACACGGTTGGTTATTATGACTGTCCAAGTTAAGTCTTGACTTTGCTGCCTTCAGGAATGTGTCTCGTTTTATCTTCCTTGTGAAACGTACGACAATGTGACGAGGTAATGCTGTAAAATTTTCATTTCTTTTGGTTCGCCGTGGACCCACTCGTGTGACATGATCCAAATCATCGTCCATCAGCGTGGCGCCTATTTTATTTGCCGTAACGAGCACAATGTGGTCGAGATTTTCATTGTTTAATTCGGTTACACCCGAGATTTCAATCTCATTTGCCAGCGCTGCCTGTGCTTGTTTATTTTGAACTGTTTTTTTTTTTTGGTGTATAACCTGATGTAGTATCAGATACCTACTATTCATGTCGGATAGATATATTATGTAGATCATTGCCTGGAATCTAAAGAACGCGGGTAGCACCGGGGAGTGAAAACTAGTAAAAAGTAAAATAACAGCCTGGCAAAAATTGAAAAAGCACTTTCGAGCTCGACAGTACGTCATGATGTTATAATTCCCAATCTCTCATCTCACAATCATCCGAATGATTTGCGATTCGCTTCTGCTGGATACTCTATAATTTTTTTTATTGACAGTTAAAATTTTTTAATTAATGAAGCCGTTAAAAGTGACTTTTAAAATTGCGAAAATTAGGGTGTTCGGAAGATTGATGGCTGATCGATATATCAGTTTTATAACGACTTATGAGAGCATGGACCTGTAAAACTATTAGTTGTTATAAATATAGCGCAAGTTCAAAATAACTCATGGATCATTTTTACACTTAACATAGGTACAACTAGTTTCTAGGAACCTGATAAAAACTAAGATAGTAAAACAGAAGTTGAGCAAGAAAGGTTACTACAAAGTTTCTGATTTTGTAGATGACAAGAATGCATTTGAATGAATTGTTCGCTTCGCAGGCTATTGGTATATATTTTGTAAATTATAATACATCTAAAGTGCACATTAAAAAAAAAGGATATGCTGAGTTTCTTGCCGGAGTCTTCTCAGTTCAAGTTGTATTTGGAACCGGTGTAGAGTCATGTTGTTAACGTTCATAAGTGCCTTATCAGGGCCTAAATTTAATAAATACTTTTTGATTGGTTTTTAGTTGTTCGTGCCCGGAGTCAGCGGGTGAAATTTCCAACATTTCCGGTGGATTTTCCAAAAAAATATTATCCCCATCTCCCGTGAAGTCCAAACCCAGCTCAATCCTGAAGCATCTACATTAATTTCCATACGAGAAAAAAAATATGTCGTCTTCAATTTAATGCGATGTCATTAACCCAAAGTAGTATATTGTTGTATCTATTATAGTAATAAAACAATGTTCCAAGACTATGTCCTGGCAGGGTATGAAGCAATTCTCGAGGGGGGAGGGGGGGTTCCCATAAAGCACGTCGTTAGTGCGGGCACCCGCCAGAACGCAATGTAGGAAGTCAACGCTTAGCGAGGGACTGTTGCTGGCGAGTAGAGCGGACATGAACATTTCACAATGTGTCATTTGTTAAAGAAAAAAAAAGAAAAGAAAATTTATTTGACGAAAGTTGACGGGTCATTTTGTGTGTAGAACAAAATCTACACGAACAAGTTGACGGCAGTGTTGGAATGGCCTCTATTTCTCAGTAGACATTTATATGCCCTGAAATCAAAATAGTCGCTCTTAGAAAGCTTTAGGAGATCTTTACTGGAATTAATTGAAATATAATTATTTTACCATGATAATGGGTCTTTTTACCCTTTTACCTTTCCACTTTATACACCATGTAATTTTCTTAAAGCATAATATAATTATAACTTACAATAGATGTAAACTTACAGCAGCACAGGAATTTCATTGGTGTTTTAATTATTGATTATCCCACCATGGGCCTATTTTCAGGAAGCTTAAGCAATATTGCTAATGAATCTAACTAACTATTTTTGAATTCTCGGCAGCCCTTACGTGTTTCATTTTTTTTTGGTAAAATTGTCATCAATATACAATTCAGTTCATTAAAAGATTTGGAATCGATGAATTAAATGACATCTGCAGTGAATTCTAAAACATTAATTCCATTAGCAATATAGCCTTAGCTTCTTTTTTAGCCACCAGCAATTCTGATAAAGATTAAGTCACCAAAAGCTCCAATTAAATATTAACTGTAGGTACAATATTATTCGTCCACATGCCTCCCAAGTCGAGGCGGTCACGGCCGGCGCCTCGTTTGATGCACGCTCCAAGAAATCCGATGTTTCCATCCCACTGTCTGCCATCTACTGTTCACTGTCTACCCATTAACATTACCAGATATCAACACTATGACTTTGAGCTGGATTTCAAGATATTGTTCATGGTTTTATAATGGTAGGACATTTTAATACTAGATGGAAAGGACTGTGAAATGAAGCAATTCAGTGATATACAACTATTGGATAATTATGTAATGTATATTGTAAGTGTTGTAACTACTTTGACTGAATCCTTAGCCCTATTATAAAGGGTCGATATTCTTGCCTAGCTAAGGCACTTGGCACTGCCTGTAACCTACATCAACATAAGTGTAAATAATGTACATCATAATACATTTGGATTTTGTTTTTTGCTGATCAAATAGCTATGTTTAATTATAAGTTTTGGATCTTACAAGATATAGTAACCCGTTCTCCGTTCTGGCAAAGCAAAAACCTTGGTTGTAATTTTGATTAATAAATTGAAGAATTTCTATGAATATTAGAAGCATCTTCCAATAGATACTATGATCTGAACTGCCAATCATAATGACCTAATTTTTCAACACGATTTTATAAGGTATACTAATGTACCTAACTAATTAATGTTACGTATTTATGTATACAATTGTATTTATATAAAGACTTGTATATGTTATAAAAGTATATACCACCGTCTCATAACGTGTTTAAATTCCTCTCCATCCTAAGGTTGCCTGGAAGAGATCGCTTCTTAGCAATAAGACCGAAAACTGTAACTGTAACTTGTAACTTACAGTTTTCCGTCTTATCGCTAAGAACTCAAGACTTTCGCAATTTAAATGAATAAGGTTATACGACCACTAATAGTGAAATAGGTTCCATAGATACCATTAGATAGATAGATAATTTATTTTTATACTTTGTTAAATACTTTTTGTACAATAAAGAGTTATCTATCTATCTAATGGTATCTATGGAATCTATTTCACTATTAGTGGTCGTATAACATTATTCATTGAAATTTCGAAAGACTTGAGTTCTTTCTAAACATACTATCAATAACAACCAATACTAATATATTCTTCCTTGTGCAGGATGAGTACAAACGCTGGTCAATATTGGGCTGGGGTCTCGTGCTCGTGTGAAGGGTGTCTTTGAGACATTATCTCACACGAGGTGCGAGCGTGGCGCGTGCGCAGCGACACGTGGACCTAGCCGGACCTAGTCGTAGGGATGGGATGGAGTTTATTGTATCGAATAATGTATAATTCTGTTTTGTGGATATCGTTTTAAGAAGTACATAGTCTATTTATGGTCTTGAAGTATTTATGCAGGAAGTTTGTAGCCACTCGAGAAATATTACTAAATATATTTCCATATTATTTTGTAAAATATAATTTAATTCAATCCATTAACATAGTGATATTTGATGAATTGCTTTGGATTTGATGTGAATTCGAAAAATGAATTCCATTCATCAATATTGCTCGAGCGGCCTTTTTAGACCCTCTGATTTAGTTTTTATTTAAATCTCGTAAAGTTGAGTTCAAATAAAACAAAATAATTTAATAAAAATGCAAAATAATTATTGGATCAGTGATAATGGGCTTGTCAGATTTTATTGTATGTCTTGGCTGGCAGGATAAAAAAATATCTAGTAATTTAAAATTCTTGTAAAATTAAAATTAATACTTGTATATTATACCTATTTTTGCATTTTTATTAATAAAAAATATATTTTTTTTCAAATCTAAATTGAACACTTTAGTTACATCACTATCACTTATCGAGGGGTCAGAGGTACGAACAAACAGGGGGAGGGGTACCTAACCTTGGCAGCGCCCGCGCAGCTGCCCACTGATCACCTGCCTCCATCCGCCATATTGACTTCCAACCAACAACCCAACAAGTACGCAAAACATACACTTTTTTATTACTTACTCACTTATTTATTTCCATAATTTCAACTTAGCGCTACCGGTTTAGTCAAACTTTTTTTTTAGAATATTACTTTTTACCTCTCGGTCCCTGAACACGTGGATCGCTTCGGAACAATAATATTATTATAATAAATTAAAAATAACATCGCAAAGAAGAATTACACACTACACATACATTAATTTCAAAATTGGAATGAAATAGCGTTTGCGTATACGGCATTTATCTTTGGAAATTAGTACAGCGCCTCTGTCGGGATTCACATGTAACTTCGCCCATAAAAAAATCATAGTAAACGCAAACGCGACAGCATTTTACAACCATCTAAGGAATCAGTATAAGGAAGCGCTCGTGGTTTAGCATGATTAGCCGTTCTTAATCGATCAGCAAAGTTAAGCTACGTCTGTCGTGGTCAGTACCTGGATGGGTGACCGCCTAGTGGTATTTAAAATCGATCGTTTCCGTGCTTCGGAAGGCACGTAAAGCCGTTGGTCCCGGTTATCACTTAATTGTGCTAGTCGTTAAGCTAGTTGGATGCCTCCTAGGCGGCTTGAAAAATTCCAACAGTAGGTTGACCACTTGCCTACCAATCCGCAGTGGGCACGCGTGGTGGAGTATCGCCCAGTCCCTTTCACCCTGATTTGTGAAAGGAGGCCTGTGCTCAGCAGTGGGACATTATAGGCTGATGATGATGATGAAGGAATCAGTAAAGACTTATTATACAACTTCCCAAAAAAGGGATCCCACGTAATGTTTTAAGGGTTCATCTATGTTTTTACTTCATAGTTAGTTTTTTGGCAGGGCAGTCGTGTCGTTTCTTTAATTATTTTAGAAAAACATTGACAGCATTTGAATTTTCAAAATTTTTGACCGTAGGAAAATTTAAAAACATATGCAAAATTAATAATATTATGTGCTGAAGAAAACCATGTAATTAATTTCAATGCAAGAATTAGGGGTCAAATAAAGTATTCTGCTAAACGTCATTGAAGTTATCAATCGAGTTTTTTTTTCTAGATATTTTTTCAAAATTATTTAAATGAGCACTATAGTATAAAGAGACGGTAAGTACCTACCTACTTATACTTAAAAGCTGGTCCTAGGAATAGCTAAGTGTAGGTCATCAAGTTAAACGATGTTTATCATCTGTTCATTTCGCCTTGTGGCAATTCATTAACAACTACTGTACTACGTACATAAAAATATCTGCCATTAATTTGGAGTTGAAAATAATTGTTTAATGTAATATGCGGATTCTTTAAATTAAAGAATTTGTTACTTTTTACTACTACTAGAAATTCGAATGAGACTGCCTGCTTTCTTTTTCATGGCTAAACTACAGAACCGGAGTTTGATGAAAATTTGTCAGAGGTGTAGGTTGAAAATGGAACTCTTAATCCTGACAGCACGGATAATATTGAAAACTATCTGTTAGATTTTTGCCTATAGAAAAAAGAGAAAATTATTTATCAAAACAAATCGTTGCCATTTTGAAGAATTATTTATTTTATTATACCTACTGAACCGCGCATGCTTCCACCTACTCCAGTTTTCGAAGTTAATATTTCTATCGCGAACCGATGTACGCGATACGTAGGCACAACATGTACTTTGTAAAAGGCGGTCTTTCTTTTTTTATTGTAATGCGTAACAATTTTGTTACATTGTAAAAGACGGTCATTCTTTTTTTTATTGTATTGGCGATTAATGACTATCATTTATTTATCATGTAATTTTTTTTGTTGTTTCCAATATTTAATTGTCACCGTGTTTTTATTACAACTGGCCAGTTATGTCAAAAATCTAATGTCCCAAATTCAAATTCAGTATCAGAATCAAGAAACACCTTGCCAGTTATAAAAACACAGCTAATGCAAAAGGCCACCTGCCTTCCTGGACATAAATAATTTGACGACTTTTTCGTTTGGTTGGACATTCAAGTGATATGTAATTTGTTAAATTAAGTAATTAAAAAAAACTATATAATTTAAAAAAAAATACAAAATTTAATCTTTGTAATGATAAACACCTAAAAAGATCCGTATTACATTTTTATTATTAGTATGTTGGTCAGTTAGGATTACACATGTACAAATTGTTGGAACAAAAATTGTATCTTCAAATATAATAATAAATATTAATCTATTAAATTTTATGTAGTATTTCAAGTCTTAACCTTTTTTTATTTTTATTTTGTCTTATTTTTGTTTTGTGAATATTTGTAATAAATAAATGCATTAGGTATCTTTTTTCATTTCCTCTGTCAATGACCTAGGTAACAACTAAAATAGATTTACAACCAAACATAAAAATAGTTTTCAATGTCAGAGTTAATATTAGTTTTTCCAGAAATATCTCAGCTATTTCGCGATGAAATCCAAGTTATTTCTGCCCGGTATTTCCGCACCTTGGATTCCCAGTAAATTGATGATTTATTAGATTTCTCACGATTTTATGCATTACTTATTCTCGGCAAACAATGTTATAAATTTAATTTATATAGGATTTTTATAACGCTTTTATACGATTTTATTTTTTATATTTACTGTTAGTTTTGCCCGGTTTTAAAAATATCTTAGGGGCCCCCATACAAGAAACTTCTTAACGGAACCCTTCTTGTACGACTATGACTCGAACTTGGGCGGTTTTTATCATTCTCTATTTACTAGTTTTCTAAGAACCAAAGTATCATTTGCTCCAAAAGATCCCTTACATTTTTAAGCTTCAATACATTTCATACTGAGTTAACTCAGCAAAACCTTTTTAAGGGTTGGCGTTACTTCAATCATCATGCCATCCCTTTCCCTCTAACGATCCTCTATACAGATGGAGAAAGACAGATGATATAAGTAGCCGCAGCGTCTCAAAGTGAAGGGTAAAAAGGCTTAAGATTTTTTTCTTGAAAAATCTATTTTTCTTGTCAAAGGGTTGCAACATCAAAAACAGGCAGATGTTTGGGCAGATGTCTTCAAAATTAATGATTTGGCTACTGGTTTACTTGAAAAGCGTGCGTATGATTCTTTTGTATGCTTTAATACTGTTGCTATTTGTAATAAGCACGTAAGAGAGGTTTAAGTAAAGAATATATAGAATGAAGTGTCGAAGATTATTTCTTACTTTCTTATAATATGAAAAAAAGAAAATAAGTTTATTTTGAGATACACACCACCACATATTACAATTACATATAAAATATAACAGACACAAAGCTTAAAAAACAGAGTAGTGTTGTGTAACATCAAAATTGGTCAGCGACTCAGTATTACACTGCTATTCCGAAACCGGGTAGCATCACTGATTTTCTGTCGCTGCCATTAGTGACATCACGCACAACCGGACAAATATAGGTACCGGCATATATAGGTACGTCTGTTGCTAAGACGCCTTCGTTCAAACCCGTGGGTTTGTTGCCCATTGCCCAAATGACCCATGTGGAGGCAGTCCCGCAGGTTGGAGTCGCCAGCAGCCTTTGTTCAGGCCCTAGGAATTGCTCGTGGTGTAGTATGATTAGCCGTTCTTAATCGATCGGTAAAGGTGAGACTTCGGAAGACACGTGAAACCGTTGGTCCCGGTTATCACTTAATTGTGATAATTGTTAAGCTAGTTGGAGGCCTCCTAGGCGGCTTGAAAACTCCAACAGTAGGTTGACCACTAGCCTACCTCCACCGATCCGCTGTGGGCTTGCGTGGAGTTTCTGCCTATTCCCTTTCACCCTCATTTGTAAATGGAGGCCTGTGCTCAGCAGTGGAACATTATAGACTGGACACTGACCCTTGGAAATCTGCTAGCTATGTCAAATTGTAACATCCCTAGAATTACATATAATTTCATAATTAATGACAAGTTGCCAAAAATACTTAATCATATACAGGTACAATTGGATCGCGGGATGTCGCAACATGCTGACAGCATTTCGTGCGCGTGAGCATCCAAACAGCACCTGTACGGAATGTAACGGTACATGATGTCTTGCGGACGGCTCGTTCAGTAATTAACCATGAAAAAAAAGGGATTAAATTCTTGTATAATGAATTAAGGACAAAGTGGCATTTCGTTTAGTAATGCGTTATGATATATCTGGTATTGTAAAGTGAGTCATGGTGCATATAAGTGGACATTATGTATTTGCAGGATTACTGGAGGAAATTTTGTGGATAGACTTAGCTCAAGTTAAAATAAAATGTTTAAATATTTTATTCATATTGACCTTCGCAGGTATATGAATAGTCTGTCTATAATTCGAGTCTGAAATAAACTCAGACATTACTCTTTTCAAAACAGAATTACCTATTCATTAATAACAACTTCTAGTCTTCCTGTCAACAACCGTGTGCCCGTGGCCAAACTGCAAATTAAGACTTATCTATAGTACCTACATATAAAATGCTTTGTCCTGAATGACTGACTGACAATCAACGCACAGCCTAAACCGCTGATCGTAGATACCTGAAACTTGGAGGGTGTGTTTTTGTATGACGTAGACATCCGATAAGAAAGGATTTTCCGAAATTCTACCCCTTAGGGTTGAAAAACGGGGGCAAAGTTTGTATGGGACAACGTGATTCCTTGGTCTGATCTACTTCAAATTTTGCATAAATATTCTTTAACAGAATTGATGGAAGACATGTTTCATATTTTATTGAAACTCATTGCCAAACGGGATAAAAAAGGGGTTAAAAGTTATTTTAGGGGTGATTTGGGTCATTTTGGGTACATCCAAGGTATTCAATGGCGAGCACCTTGTCGCCTCAGGTCATAAACTACTTTCTGTAGTCATATTACAAACGTTTAACTTGTTAAAATCTTGTTTAACGTGTTATAATTCATATTAATGATGAAGATATGAAGAGATGTCTAAGATGTGGCTGTATCGGAGAAGGTAGGTAATGGACATCTCTGTTATCTCTCTCTTTTAAGAGAGGTACTTATAGCGTAGTGTGTATTCGCTACCTAAGGAGATAGATATAGAAAGTCTTTAAGGCGATGATAACTTTGTGGTAGTGACGTCAGTTACCGCGACGAAGGTTCCGGGTTCGAATACTAAACCTAGAAGGAACTGGCTCTCACGTGCAGCTTTCGGAACGCACCGATAAGTGCGACAGATTTTCGACTTGAGGGAGGGAGATAGCCAGATGGGTACTACAAAGTACCCTACCACCGTGCTATAGTACCACAGGATGTTTTCCTTCACCGAAAGCTCAACCCGGGACTTTCGTCTCTTCATCCAACGTCACTACTCCTACACTACCACTGAGCTATCAATATGGTCATTCACAAGAATCCACTGATTGGTTGGCCTCTTAAATTCTGTGGTCTGTGAGTTTTTAAGTAGGGTAATGAAATTTTAGTGATAAGAATATGTTTTTTTCATAGATTTAATATTATTTTGATGGCCCGAAGACAATTAAACAAACATCTTATTGAAAATATATTATTTATGTAAAGTTTTCCTTCTTAACATACAATATTCTGTTTCATAAAAATAATTTAACAAGATACGTACTTAATAGTATAATTTCCAATATAAATTTATACTTTTAAGGTTTTAAAATAATTCATAGCGCACTACCACCTGCGCGGGAGCACTCGGGAGAGTAACAACTGTAATTTTCAATTATAATAATAGGTATCGGTATCATACCCCGACATTGCTCAGGCCTAAAAAGAGACGAGCAAATTTTTATAATAAGCGACAACTATTTTAAGTATATCCATAAAATAAATGTATGTGACCTTTTTCTGTTTAGTGAGAAGTATACATCCACGCACGCCAATGTGTTTGAATTAGGCTGCTTTTCCTCTAGAGATGTGATATGCAGCTATGCTGCGAGGATGTAATAGCTAAGCTGTGAAACTATGTGACCGTTTCCACTGATACTAAGCTATTTAGCGGTGCGAGTAAGATGCGCTTCCGCAAAGTAGCTGCGCGAGGAAGATGCGCAGCATGCGTAGGTACTCTGCTCTGCATATAGTTACACCACTCGCGACCATCCATAGCACACATTTATAGCAAGCATCCTTCCATATAAAAAGATCTCCGAATCCGTTGAGTCCGTTTCCACCAGTGCTAAGCTATGTGCACCAATGAGTATGATTGGTGGATATCAAACGCATCCATAGGCTCCACAGCAACGTAGAATAGCACATCTCTGGTGGAAAAGCAGCCTTATACTTGTAAGTAGTATTCAGTGTTGCCAACTGCTAGCTTTACTAAGTAGCTAGACATCTTGCAAAAAGTAGCTAGATTGCCAGATTTTGATACCCAAAAAAGTTGCTAGAAGTAGCTAAATGTTTCTAAGTAGGTAGATAACAATACCATTGTTAAAGAGAATTAAAAACCAGTATATTAAATAGGTTTTTTTTTTCAAGGGTAATTAATTTTCACAATATATTAAACAGCGAGCATTAGTTTTAAATGAGGCGATTTCTTATGTTACCTCTATGGTCAAAATACCTGTCAAATCGTGTACTTAAGGTTCAAATTGGATCCAAATATCAACATTTTGACAATAGAGGTATCATAAGAAAACTCCATATTCCAGGCCACCGACCTATACCCACATCTAGGCCAATAGCGTCGCATTTAATTTTTTTTCTATCGAGACCCAGTGCCCTATTACGAACTTTCGAAAGTATTGAAAACTAGCTTAATAAATTTAGCTACAGGTTTCATTAAATTGTAGCTGCCTAACACCAAAAAATAGCTAGATCTATCTATAAAGTAGCTAAGTTGGCATCACTGGTAGTATTTATTAACTCTGAGGTTATATTTTGGTGTAACAATAAACTATTATCTATCTATCTATCTATACTCAGACTCAGGCTCGCACATTATAATACATCCAAATTTAATATTATAATTAAGTGCAAAGTAAGTTCATAAATGCCATACCAGGGCCTAAACTGAATAAATGACTGAATCGAAAAATTCTTAAGCTACATTCTCCTAGAATATTGTAGGATACTTTTTATCCTGGGAACGCGGGTGAAAACATGAGGGACAGCTAGTATGATAATAAAATTAATGCTCCTCAAATGAAGAAGGCAGAACGTCTACAAACAGTAGCTATTTCCACAACATATATTTTATTACAAACAAATTGCTAGCCTCCATAAGTGATTAAAGTAAACATGATAAAAATTGTGAGAACAAAATAAAAAAAACCGGCCAAGTGCGAGTCAGACTCGCGCACCGAGGGTTCCGTACAAACCTGTAGGTATATAAGTAAATGGTAGTATAGACCTGAGTATTTGATATTAATTTCAATTTATGACCTATTAAAAAAAAACTACTTACTAGATCTCGTTCAAACCAATTTTCAGTGGAAGTTTGCACCGTAATGTACATCATATATTTTTTATAGATTTATCATTCTCTTATTTTAGAAGTTACAGGGGGGGGGACACACATTTTACCACTTTGGAAGTGTCTCTCGCGCAAACTATTCAGTTTAGAAAAAAATGATATTAGAAACCTCAATATCATTTTTGAAGACCTATCCATAGACACCCCACACTTATGGGTTTGATGAAAAAAAAAAATTTGAGTTTCAGTTCTAAGTATGGGGAACCCCCAAAATTTATTGTTTTATTTCTATTTTTGTGTAAAAATCTTAATGCGGTTCACAGAATACATCTACTTACCAAGTTTCAACATTATAGTTCTTATAGTTTCGGAAATAAATGGCTGTGACATACACGGACAGACAGACAGACAGACAGACAGACAGACAGACAGACAGACAGACAGACATGACGAATCTATAAGGGTTCCGTTTTTTGCCATTTGGCTACGGAACCCTAAAAAGGCCGTAAAAAGCAATTTTTAATATTTTACGATTCGCATTTGTTGCATTTATCTTGATCTCTTAGTTGAACTAATCTGTTTCCTTTTTTACAACTGTAATTTTGTTTCTATAAAAATGATAGGATCAGCTGGTAAATACACCTGCAAAGTTATACTTGATGTAAATAAATGTCTTGTGACCCATATACTTATTTAAAAGCAGTCTACAAGATAAGGTATACTGGTAGTTAGCTTGAGAACCACTGAATTATGATTATGGGTATTAAAGATGGGTTTTGTTGAATGTCCTTTGATCATAATCGTATTTTTTTATACCACTAAGGTGGCAAACAAACATTTGTTACCGCCTAGTGGTAAGGTTACCGTAGCCTATGGACGCTTGCGACACCAGGGGTATCACACGCGCGTTGCCGACCCTGAAGAAATCTCGTCACACGCTTTTGAAGAACGTCATGCCATAATGCACATAGTATATTGCAGTTGGGATTAGCCTGTATTGTTCTCACTGTCGTTGAAATGTCACTTTTTTCGCATACAATTTTTAACACAATAATCGGTTCAGTAGATTCGAAGCAAATCGGCTGTGACAAACAGACAGAGAGACACTAGTGATCTTATAAGGGTTCCTTTTTCCTTTTGAGATACGGAACCCTAAAAGCTTCAGTTTAGGATGAGTTAAATCGTAATAAAACACGAGTGA
Source organism: Achlya flavicornis (assembly GCA_947623365.1). Classification (NCBI taxonomy): domain Eukaryota; kingdom Metazoa; phylum Arthropoda; class Insecta; order Lepidoptera; family Drepanidae; genus Achlya; species Achlya flavicornis. Next base: position 8,736,996 of record OX392488.1, read on the forward strand.
ATTCAGGATTTATCCCGCGCATCAAATGGAAAAGCTACTATGTAAGTTAGATATACGGTTTATAATCTATACGTAAATGTATATCATCTTCTCAGGTTGTGTTACGAAATTGTTGTATGATTCGGAGAGCCTGTAGTGTTTGTGGATATTGCGGTCACAGCGTTTTGCATCCTCATTTATACTGCGGACAGCAAGGGAGTGAACTTCTTTTACGGGGCGTCTGTTTCTTTACTCTTACATTCTAGAGACTTTCAAGGCTAGAATGGTAGGTTAGCATAGGTTTCTTCTGGGTAAGCATGTTGTATCTTCGTTATCGTCCCTTCAGTCAGGGTCAGTGGCCAAACGCAAGCACATTAAATAAAAAAAATAAAGGACCACTAAAATACTTCAATTTTATCATAAACAAGGAACTACCCTCTTGAAGTTATCAGGCCATCAAAAAACCCGTATAACTCCGAGTCCCTTTGTTTACAAACACGATAGCTGGTGATAGACCTCAAGATCAAGGACGGTGGGTGGTCCTGACACGTGTAGGCCCCCTTGTCCTGCTTCCGGGTTTGTTTGTTGACATGTTGCGGTTTTTGATGACAGTGATATTATTGTAATAAAAGGTGTCTTTATTTTGTTGTTTCTTTGTAATTTTTTTAATTTTATTCTTGTGTTTTTCCTGTTAAGTGTAGTGCAGATTTTTTTTTATTTATTGAGGTTTTTATACTTATTTATGAGAATACCGCAGCCAAATAACTTTATGTTCTGTTCCTGAGCGTGAGTAACGTCGCCAGAGCTCATTGGGGAGGGGGTCAAGATCGGTAACGTGAGTGATGCCTCGTGTGCGTCTATCTATACGGCTACGGCAACCGCTTACAATCAGACGGGCCGTATGCATGTTTACCAACTTCGTAGGAAACAACTTATGTTAATTGGTTACGCTTGCTTCACCGCAATCTCCATGTTAATTGTTGATGTGGTCAACGGTGATCAACAAACAAAGCCAAAAGCAAAGAATTTAAAACGTCCAGAAGGATAGTCGCCTCTATGGGAACATGCAATAAACAAGCCAGAATTGACAGTATTTGACAGCCGTGCGCAGTACGAACTGAGAGCAATTTGCTCAGGGAGCCCCTCAAGCGGAGTGAAATTAAATGTCATGCTTTAGTAAGGCGGATTATCCATCTGGGTAGAGGCACGATGCCCTATGAAAATCTTTGGCCAAAGGGTAGAGAACTTGTTACACTCTCAACTTACCTAATTGTTTTCTATATTTATTATTAGAAAGTATTAATTAAGTTTCATATAACTGATATATTTCATCTAGCGATCTACCTCTTTTACAATACCTGACCAATACATAAAGTTGTCTATATAAGTTACAGTTCATAATGTTTTTGCTCTCAAAGTCGAAGTCAAAGCCATTTATTCAATTTAAGCCCTAGCAGGGCACATATGAAGGTCAAAGCTACTGAAGTTACCGCCAGTTCGTAAGTCGGCCTTCAACTGAGAAGAACAGGCAAGAAACTCAGCAAGTTTTTTTTATATTTTTTTTTTTTTTACAATCTGACTACATATTGGCAATTTTTTCAAAAAACTTTGGAATACATACATACTTTTTATTTTACAAAGAAAAATAACGTCTTATTAGCCTACTGTGAAAACAAAATAGGTACCTTATTAATATAGTTCATTTGATGAATACTTACAATATATTCAATTTTGCAATGTGTTTCTATCAGTTCTCCAGCTTATAGGTTTCCTTCCATAACATTAAACCAGCAGCTGCCCCAGAGAGCTAATCACCGAAATATACATTTCACGCCAGATCTCTTCTCAGAAATCACGTGCGATGCAGCCTACATTTTTTCTAAATTCAAAATAAGAACAACTTGTGCCCGTATGCTATTTTTTTTGCACACAGCACGTGCTTGCTTTTTATAAGGCTTCCTTATGCCGGTGTCTTGCATCTGTCGTACGCTGTGGTTTTGCCAAAAACCCGACAGATTTTAAACGGTCTCACATCCTTACTCGCTCCGTCAAGTCGACGCATTTAGGTTTTAGTTGGGTTATACAATTTGCAATATGATGCTGTTATGGTACCTGCCGCTTGCATCTGGTGGGTATTCTTTTTGGTGAATTTTAAAAATAGCACGCTAATGTTGTTCGAAGATGGTTTGCAGCCGGCGAAGAAATTTAAGTAGATTTGTGAAGGAAATTTATGTAAAGGACGTGCCTTTCCGCTTCTAGTTTTAGCGCAAAGCATTGTCACATAGCAGTTACTTCCAAAATGGTGGTAACTTAAACTAGCCTAAACTAAATAAATGGCTCTGACTTTGACTTTGAAATTCAATGGCTTGTATGGAGTCTTTAAATTAATTAGTCATTGAAACATTAATTGATAATTTATTAAGTTTTCCCTCCATATTGTATTGTAACCGGTAGTAGATTCAATTGTTAATGTTTATCAGCCTTATCAGGTCAAAGAGTTCAGTTGGCAAACAAGCATACGGCCCGCCTAATGGTAAGCGGTTACCGTAGCCTATGGACGCTTGCAAAACCAGGGGGTATCACTCGCGCGTTACAGACCCTGAAGAAACCTCTTCACACCCTTCTTAAGGAACCCTATGCTGTACTCATTGGGAAAATTACGGCGGGGAGGTCATTCCACAGTCTGAGCGTCCGCGGAAGGAAACTCCTTTGGGCCGCACAGTTCGAAACAATTCTGGTTTCAATGTGTGAGGATGGACTCCCCGTCTCGATGACGAGAGTTGCGTTATTTAGGCTTGATATTACAATGCTCTCACAAAAAAATGCGTACACATTCTTTGAACTTTGCATCGGTAAATCCATTATCTATTTCCATTCTATACAAGAAATTAACGAACAATACATCTAAGTATTAACCATAGACAACCCCGTTATTCCAGCTCCCATAGACAATCTTCTTTTTTTTCTAAAGACGCATCCTGCCACGACAATAGGCAATAGAGCCGATGTGAAAACGATATGATCTTGGGTCAACAATCGTTTGTTGTGGTCTACTTCATTGTGGTCTCCAATCGAGATATTGATCGATTGTTGAATCGAGAAAAAAATCGATTTACTTTATGAGATATTCCATCAGAACATTATAAAAGATTATTACCTACGGTTATGTCGTAGTTTGAGTATGAATTTAGTCGATTTATTAAATTCCTCATTGTCACACACTTCTTACCCCGTTCGTATACTTGATCCATTTCATCGTGGGTAAAAGAGACAAAATTATAGCGACATTACACTAGAAATAACTATTTAAATTTTTTTTTTATATCACTTAGGTGGCAAACAAGCATACGGCCCGCCTGATGGTAAGCGGTTACCGTAGCCTATGGACGCTTGCAACACCAGGGGTATCACGCGCGCGTTGCCGACCCTGCAGAAATCTCTTCACACGCTTTTTGAAGAACCCCATGCTGTACTCCATTGGGAAAACCACGGCGGGGAGCTCATTCCACAGTCTGAGCGTCCGCGGAAGGAAGCACCTTTCAGCCCGCACAGTACGAAACAATTCAGGTTTCAATATGTGAGGATGGACTCCCCGTCGATGGCGAGAGTTCCTATGGTAGAAGGTTGCGATGGACAAATTAAAATTCTAATTTATAATTTGTCTGTAGTAATACAAACTTTCCATTCCCATCTAAGTTATATTGCATACGAAACTACAATCTTATAATCATCATCTTGGGGTCATCCACTATTGAGCATAGGCCATGGGTTTCACAGGAACCACGCAATTCGAGTTACTGAGAGCTCTCAACGCTCCCGGACACATTTTGCCCGCCTCAATCAATCAATCATATCAGCCTAGGGATGTCCACTGCTGAACATAGGCCTCCCCCATTAACTTCCACTTCGAACGGTTTTGGGCCGCTTGCATCCAGCGGTGCCCAGCGATCTTGACCAGATCGTCGGTCCACCTGGTTGGAGGTCGTCCCGCTCGGCGCTTTCCAGTACGTGGTCGCCACTCGAGAACCTTCCTTCCCCATCGGCTATCAGTTCTTCGAGCGATGTGGCCTGCCCATTGCCACTTCAGCTTACTAACTCTACGAGCTATATCGGTAGTTTTCGTTCTCCTATGAATGTCCTCGTTTCGGACCCTGTCACGTAGAGAGATTCCGAGCATAGCTCGTTCCATAGCGCGCTGAGTGACTCTGAGCTTATTTATTCGGCCAGCAGTAAAAGACCACGTCTCTGTACCATATGTCATCACTGGTAACACGCACTGATTGAAGACCTTTGTCTTCAGACTCTGAGGTATTTGCCCGCCTACCACCCTCTAAATTAAAATCCGGTGTGTTCGAGTGTCTGCACTCCTTCTAGTTCAGTGGCGTAGCTACCTAGGGGATAGACGGGGCAGTGCCCCGGGCCCCCAAGCTCAGGGGGCACCCGGATTCTGACTAATAATATTATCCCACGACATAAATAGAGTTATTGAAGAAAAAAGAAACGCAGAACTCTGAACGCGGAACTCTAGAATTCTCTCTGTGGTATCGGCGCCTAATATTACGCATAAAAACAAACAGTTATTGACACTTCATATGGATTATCATGACGGACAAGATGGCGGCACATGATACGATATGTCTTTTTTAATGTGTCTTGTTCCAGGTGTAAAAACGAGATGGCTGATATGAAAATTTTAAATAGTTTAGTTGGGGCCCTATATGGGCCCTAGTTTAGGTTTTGCCCCAGGGCCTTTGGTTACCTAGCTATGCCACTGTTCTAGTCTAAGAGTGCTTTCCACCTTCACGTCATCACTTAGCATAGTCAGATTGTGGTCAAACACACACAGTGTAAAAAAAACAATATGTGTAATTAGTCATGTTTAAAACAGCCATTTTTACAAATTTACCGCAACTTAGGCAATATGTTTCTGCAATAAATAATAAATAAACATGCTGCAGTAATCATGCCTTACCTTCTACAGACATAAGTAGTGCAAGAAATACATATCTACCTATATTCCTATTTGTTGAATTAATACATTCCTTTCTTCTTAGTTACATGAACCTGATTTTATAAGGAAAAACAATTTAATAAGTGTATGATTTCAATTATTATAGAAATAAACCGATCTAAAAGTTCGTTTAACAATTGGTTGAATTAAAACTACATAGTTTAGGGCTAATTTTACAAGCTTTTATTTAATGTTATACTATGTTGTATGTTATTAGTATATTGGATGACAATGTAAGTACAGTCAACAAAAAGTACAGTTACTAAAAAAAGTTTGTATAAAAAAAAAATATGATGATGATGATTAGCACTGCTCTCAGCCAGTACAAGGACCGACCCATGTCCTATACAACCATTCAATCATCAACCACCATGTAACTAACTTAGTTTATAATGACTGGTACCTGAATAGTTGTATCGGAGTAACCACGGATACACCGAGGAGTGCGTGGTATATAGGAGTGACACGCTCTGGGATGGGAGAGGACGGCCAGCCAACCGCAGCCAGCTGACCACAATCGCAAGCCAAAATAGTTAGTACAAAAACTTATTGTATTAACCAAGTCGGTGTGCAGTATCTGACTGTTAATTTGAAATTGGAATAGTTGGTAATCGCGTATTATTCCACGTTTAGGTAATAAATAACCAATCAAATAAATAATTATTTACTATATACAAATAGAGTTGAAAATAGTATGCAAAAGATAGAGTATGAAGTTCCTAGGAGTATGCCAATCTTTGTAGTACGAGGACCTAAGCTATTTAAAAAGAAACCTTGGGTACAGTTCACTAGGTGTCAAATTATATGCCGTGTTATCATATAGCCATTGTCTGTAGAATTTATTGTCATGCAAATACCCAATTAAACTGTTATACGCAAATCGCTCTCATATTATTTCTGACAGTTAACTGTCCCTTAGTGTTGTTAAAATATCGATATATCGATCGATTGTGGTTGATATTTGACATTACATTTCCCATAAGTCGTGTCAAATATATCAATTCACAATCACAAAATAAAGGATAGAGCGAATATAAACCGGCATTACTGAAAAAAGACATCAACGCAAATACATAACAAAATACTTTATAAAAAAAAATGTTATTCAAGTATTTTTTTCGCATCATGTACAAATTTAAAATTTAACATTACAATAATAAATAAATAAATATCCTGGACATTCCTCACACACGGCCTTCTGACCCAGAACTAAGCAGAGCTTGTACTATGGAAGCCATATAACTGATATAATACATATACTACTTTTTGTATGTAAATACATACTTGATATACATAATTACACCCAGACTCAGGACATGCAGACATGTTCATGCACACAAATGCATGTCCTGTGTTGTAATCGAACCCACGACCTGCGGTGCGATAGGCGGAATCTCAACCAGAGTCTTAACCAACCGCGCCAGCTGGCCCGTCATCTGCGCCGATCCGCAGTGGGCACACGTGGTGGAGTATCTGCCCATTCCTTTTCACCCTGATTTTTGAAAGGAGGCTTCTGCTCAACAGTGGGACATTATAGGCTGATGATGATGATGATTAAACCTTCGGCTACGAATTCGGCTCCAGCCGAAGGCTGTGGTGATAGCCGAGAAATCGACCTTCGGCCGGATATTAATATTTAATTAGTTAAAACATACACAGAGCACGGAATCAAATCAAAATCGCGAGCGTGATTCCTTGCTCCTTTGAATCTCAGTATAGAGATCGTAGTATCGAGTATCGAGATCATATCGTAGTAGTATCGAGATATATCACAAAAGTTGATCGAAATAATATACAATAAAATTGTATTATTGGAAAAATCGTTAAATATTTTTACCATAAAGCATAACTAGCCTAGTGGTCAAAGAAAAGTAAACTAAACTAAATTGAATAAATAGATTGCATTTGTCCGCGTACCTATGGGTTATAAGGCTAATCTTTTAAGGGCCTCAAGTGAATATAAAAAAATTGCATTCGATTAGCTTTAAATTTATCGAAAACTTATCGACTTTCAGCGACACTATTACGATATAATTCTCTCACAATATCTGAAGCAACCACTGTCATAAATAAACCAACTTTCAGATATTAACTAAACATTTTACAATCAAAAACATACCTTTTCACCTTCAAAATAAGGTCCACAGAATGTATTTGATGTAAAAATAAAGGCTGTACATACGATAATAGCGTTTTAATAGAGTGAACTAAAATCGTCCTTGCATTGTCCCATTGTATTCAAAGACGTTTCGTTTCACAAAAGACATTGCATTCTGCTCAGTTTAAAAGTCTTTGCTTGTGTACGGTAAAGTATGTGTTTTAATGGATTATCAATGGTATCGTGTCACCTGGACGTAGAAAAACATATTTCAGACTATGTTCTATCCCGCTGTTCTGCTAGCGTTCTAGATGGGTAAATAGTATTCTAAATATTAATTATGATCCATTTATTTCGATCAACTTTTTTGATATATCTCCATACTATGTTATTAGCAGCACATTAGTAGCCTTAGATAAGTATGTAATCACCCTTACCTTGTGTATGAATTTTATTAACCCTAATGGTGCGTCCATGCTTGGCGAACCCTCGAACGAGCACACTGCGAGCACGATTCGCGTAGCGTGGACGGGCTTGCGAGCCTCGAACGAGCGCGATTGTCCGTTTTTTCACGTACTAAGGGATTCGCATCGTGCTCGAGGTTCGTTCGTGGCTCGGCTCGTGCTCGATTCGCGTAGCATGGACGCACCATAATTAGACTAGATAAGTAGACTAAATTCAGCATTGCTACAAACCTTTGTGGTTTTCAAATGCTGTCTAATAATGTTTGTTATATTTTTTGATTTATATTTTTAACGCGGTAATAAATAAATAATAAAAAAACAAAATTCAGTTCAAGATTGGCTAAAAGTGAATAAATTAATGATTTTTATAATGTTTATGTTGACTGTGTAAATAAAAAACTTAAAATTACCTTGCAGCTTGTCAAAAATAATAGCTAATAAATCGTTCGCGAATTCGTAACAGTTCGTTTTCGAGAGCATGCTTGAAACCTTCGGCTCTTTGGCCCTTTTTGGCTGAAGCCAAAGGTTTGGCCGAAGGTTGTCGAAGCCGAAACCGAAGCTTCGGTTGAACACTATAAAAATATTATAAAATCATACAATTAAAAAAAAATGTAAATAAATTTAAAAACACATGTTCATTGAGTGAAAATAAGAGAAATAAATGATGTGATACTCCTGGTGTTGCATAGGCTACGGTAACCGCTTACCATCAGGCGGGCCGTAAGCATGTTTGCCACCTTAGTGCTAAATATACAAAAAAAAAACAAATACATTATTATAAAATATTATAGCTCTGCATTCCTAAAATTGTACTACTAAGTATTTTAAATTGTAGAACTATTACTGACAGCGGAGACAAATATAATATTAATACCTTATTTATTAAAATAATTAAAATAATCCCAATAAACAATACTAAAAAGCAATTTCCATCCGTGAGGTAACCATCGATTATGTCAATCAGTACTTAATATATGTTATAATCTTAACCAAATTGCTTTAAAAGAGTGATAAGCTAAATTACTATTAATTAACCATTAAACGTGACAACCTTACATATATTTTAATAAGGTTTAATATCGCATGTTAAATGTGTCTTGTAGATTAATCTGGTACGGGAATATAGCGTGACGATCGGCACTTCTTTACACTCGTTTCAAGAACGTTAACATTTTGGTTAAAGTTTGAACTCATCGCTACATAACGATTAACACATAAGTGCACGTTAGGGATAATACAGACTTGCCACTTTACGCGCTGCGACTCTTCATTTGAAAATCATGAAAATTATATTCCCATCGAATTTAAAAAATTAAAACACTCGGAAAAGCATGAATTTGAACAAAAGAAATAAGTTGAAGGACTGTATTGTGAAACTGACGCTATGTAAATTCTGAACAATATAAATCAACTAAATAAATAAGTAATAACAGCCGCACTTGAGAGGCAGTTCCTTACAGGTTTTGTGTGCTGCATTATTACTTCCCATGGTGGAGATTGTAGGTATATTCATAATTTAAAAATAACTAGAGTTGACTAACTATAGATGCTTCTTTTACGTATATTTGCAAAGCTACAAGAACGGCATTACATTTGCGATGCACTCGCGTTTTCAAGGATGACTAAATCGCACGACTTTCACACAAAAGTAGCAGGTCCACCTTAGACCTTATATCATAAATTCGTAATATAGCACGCGCCACTATAACGTATCTCCAATTTCTTAGTTAAGTACAATTCGACGCGGCATGATTAATTAACTGTTATAAATAACGTTATTTTGTAATATGCTTACTAATATTTTTAATTCAACGTCGGTTTGAATGAACAGTGTTGTATTCAGATCTTTTCGTCTGAATCATTGGATCTAAGAAGGATGCTTCAGAATATATAAATTTTATAAAGATCGAGCATTATTTTTGTTGTATTCAGTTTTAGGGACGAGATCAAAACTATAAATATATATTTTTTATTATTAACATGAGTAGGTATAGAAAATGTCACCATGGGATGTCCACGACGTCGATCAAATCTGTTTACAACTGTCAAGGAACGACAATTTCAGAACATTGTTAATAGTTCATACAAATCTTGATCAAATGCATACTGTAGTACCTATTGAGCTGCATACACTGAAGATGCCTTTCTAAACATTTTTTACGTAACCCAGGTAAAGATCTGAAGGTAAGCACGTGGTCTCAAAATAGAACCTCCTTTCCCACGGCCTTTGCGCAAATGTATAACCTAAAAAAAAGTTTCTTAAAGATTTATGAAAAAAATTGCAAATACGACCCGAACACGTGTGCGCCAAAACCTTGGGAATCAGCTGATTTTGTCTATGAAAACTGTATTAGATATATGAGCTTTGTTGCTTTGATGATAAAGTTGGTATTTGATTGGAGGGATTAGGAAGTTTTGTTGTCATGCCTTCGGGTTTTGTTAAAGCCTGCACGTGCAAGAGTACAGAGGATGTCGAAGGTCAACCATAATGCAGAAAATAATGCTGTTGCATGAAACGCGTAATTGTCTTCGATGTTACCTGAACACTACAAGAGGTAAAAGGATATATTCCATTGCCCAAAATTGTTATTATTACAAAGAATTTACAACATTTAAAGAATCTTGAAGCATTTTTCCATACTACATTTACTTACGTATCTAAATGTAAAACCTTTACAAATTATTCAATAAACAGGGTTGTGCTCTCTGAAAAAACTAAATACAGGTCGTCATACTAAACAACATTCAACAATAAGCTTCATTTTGGTTTTCAGAAAAACTTACCAGGAAATGGTAATTGAGATCACACAATAATTAAGAAACCCAGAATAATTATTAAGAAACATAATATAATAATAAATACTTCGACCGTAATTCATGAAATAGTCTTATAATGCGTGCGTGCAATAAGCATAAAAACGGATGCAAAGATTTCATTTCAAGTGATAAGATTTTCATGAAATACAAGAAATTAATAAAACTCGAAACTCAGTAGGATTTTTATTTCAAACTTACAAAGCAATAATATAAAAGCCTTCACAAACACGAGCAAAGAATCGAAGATTTCATCAAAGAACTTATTACAAACACCCGTTTCGTGTTTTTTTTCAACACATCACGTCGTCAAAGATCATACGTTTTATCTAGAAAGAGATGATGAGTAAAATCTTGAATGTGTAAGTGAGATAGAAGACAGGATCGATTTAAGTAATGCAGCTGCTGTATTCAGCCAGGTAGCGAGGTTTCTTCCATGGGAATCTAAGCCTATTGAGTTTTTTCTACGATTTTAAACGAGGACCATTAACTTGGTATATATTATGAATGCTAGACATTGGACGCTTTACCTGCCCCTAGCTTGATTTTGGTCATAAATCGTTAGTCATTAAATGAGAAAGCAGGTTTGAACTTTAGCTCCGACATATGACAAGTATCAAAAATTATATAGGTACATCCAAATAAAATATATAAGTTTCCACCTCGTGACGAAAAACCATCACAAAGTTGTCCAAACTGTCATATTCAAACCATCGATTGTCTTCTGTTTCAAATATACCAAGAAATAACGCCAATAACCCAGTCGGTTACATACTTTAGTTAGAAATCAGTAAGTGGATTAGGTAACTTTATTGCAATGAAATTCAGATTGAAATAACCTCTGAATCGGTAGAAATATTACAAAATCGCAAATGGTTCCATTTATAATGAACCCCTGTTTGTATTTGCAATTATCAGAACGTCAAAAAGTTATAAGAAAACCGCTATATTGAACCGATTTCAATTCGAAAATGATTGAAATTCAGTTACGTTAATCGCCACGCAGTCCCTTACAATAAATCTGGAAGTCCAAAATTCATACTTAAATAACTTATTCAAAGTTCATTTTTCAATGCAATATATTCACAGGATTCTCTAAAAGAAATTGTTCTTCCTGATATCCGTTGATAGATAATAGAGCATTCATATAAACAGTCTCATAAACATGATTGACATGAGAAATCTATTATAGGACTCAGATTTACAATAAAAATGATTAATAACATGAAAGTAGAAATCATTAATGATAAATCGAAGACACTTTCTAACTACTAGAATCATCAGCGGTCAGCAACAATAGAAACCGCTCTAAATGTATCAATTGTTGTCACACATCGCATTCATTCTGTACAACAACAATTGCACATGGCTACCTCAAGTAAATAAATCAAGTTTATAGTGTTGTTCATGAGATTGTAAATCTTTATATATCTTTGAGAAGAAATTGACTGATTTAAACTGCAGTCTAGAAACATTACATTTTGCGTTTCATAGATTAATAATTGGACTGTTTTACAAAAAACTTAAACCGACGTCAAAGTACACTAAAAAGTATTCAAATCCTGATTTGATGACAATGGGACCAAACGGGAAGTATACCCTTCCAGAAAAAAAAATAATTTTCCAAATCGGCTAATAAATGACGGAGTTATGAGGTAACAAACATAAAAAAAAAAAAAAAAACACAACCGAATTGAGAACCTCCTCCTTTTTTTGAAGTCGGTTAAAAAAGGAACGATTTTCAATATATAAAAATGTGGCATACGGGTGTAAAAGCTTGGCGGAAAGCTAGTTCATCTATAAATCACAGTTATTACGATTATCGACGTGTTTTAAATAACTCAATTTGATTGATAGGCAACAGTATTGCGTGTTCGTTCATCAAAAACTATCAATATCTGAAACATTGCAATGAATATTTTTTTATTCATGACTATCTTTTCAAACTGTGTATTATAAGAGTCCACAACGAGTAATAAGTCATATTCCTTATCACGCTATTATGCGGAACTTCGGAATTCAAACACCGACAACCAATCACATTGGACCATCTGCCGCGAGCAGCGCGTGCGCCGATCTTTGATCGATCGCGCACTTCTGCACTTGTGTGCGTTTCCTTATAAGCTTTTTTCTATACGTACAAGAAATCTATTCCTTTGTGTGTCGGTTCCTTGAGAGATTTGGCAGATGGCACGTGCTCCTATGTTTCTTTTCGTACATCTGTCGCTTCTTGAACCATTTTTTCCTCCATTTTTTTTCTAGGATCTCTGATTTTTTTCTTATAAACGACATGTGTCACTTGGATGCAAATATGACGTTTTAGAGAAAAAAGGCAGATTTAATTTCGTGATCGCAGCGCACATGGTGTTTGAAAAAATAAATCGTCCGATACAAGTGCTTTGTTAAGTTATTTAACATCTGCTTGCACCTTATTGTGATTATCAGGTATATGTATTGTTTGTAGAGCTTCTATACGAAGACGCAGGATACTACCAGTCAGATTTGCTGCTTTTAAAACATGTATAGATAAAGGCGACAAACACAGATCTGATCAAATATTGACAAAATATGGTATTTAAAAACCTTTACTGTCTGATGTCTGCACCTAGCTACCAAAGTATGGGTATTGAGAGGGCCCTGTGAATATTGGATGGGCCCTGAGAAGTCCTCAATCATATATGTAGTTATACCCTTTTTCCTTCATGAAAACCAAGAGGTGAGTCCCATTTGGAACTTTTTGTTGTGTGTCACGGTTACGGTCCAATCAACTTTGCGAACCACTGGTAAAATATGACTATATTGGAATAACCGAAATATTTTATTCGAAGCCAGTTTCAGGAAAGGCTTATCATCAGGATTGATAGGAGAAGAAAACCTTCTAAGACACTGCGACTTATTTCCAATTCACTTTTTATCGAATTAAAGGACCAGCCTTTAGATTCCAATCCTCCAGTTACATCTCATCCCCCAAGGAAACATGATCCCAAGGTCACAATCCACCTTCAATCACCAACAAGTACCTGGCCACAGGAAGCAGCACAAAGCGGGTATTGCGCAAAAACCCCAATCTCATCTGCTCGCTTCCGCCGGATACGGAACCGCCTGCTTCCCTGCCAGGAAGCACGCAAAAACCTCGCAAAAGCGCCGGCGCAGGTTGCGCGTCGTGTTGTTAGTTCAAGTTTAGGTTTTATTTGAGGTTTTAATTAGTCAGGAATAACTGAGTGGAGATGGATAATTGTTTTATAATGTTGTTTTGTTTCTTGTAATAACTTATTATGCTATCGAGGTCATCGAGGAATGATCTGTGAAGCAAGGAATTAAAGCAAATTAATAAAATAAAGGTACCTACTTTTAGGGTAAATTATATTGAAAAAAGCATTGCTGAGTTTCTTGCCGGAGTCTTCTCAGTTTAAGTGTATTCCGAACCGGTGGTAAATTCAACCGCCAATTTAATGTTCATAAGTGCCTTACCAGGACCTAAACTGAATAAATGACTTTATGATTTTGATTTGATTGCTAGACTGGTTTTAGAACTACTTTCTGCTTCAAAGGGCATACATTCTAAGTTCTATCTCACAGATGGAGAGATCATTTGCAAAAGATGGCAATTGACGATGTTTGTTTATCAACAGGCCGATTAATATCCTGGCCTACAAGAATCATCTGAACTTAGGACACACAAATAGGTATATCTACCCCAAACTACGATTTTACATACTAGGTAAAAACTTTTCTCACTTCCATCGAATTCGAACTCCACTAAATCAAAGAGCGATCGCAAATACGAACGAAAGTACGATAGGTACTCGATACTATCGTGTATGTCAGTTTCAAATGTCAAACACATTACCTAGTTATAAAAATATTAAGGTTATAATGCCGTCGGAGCTAAAACGAATGCAGGGCCATCTTTAAGCTCGTTTACATTAAATTCCATAATAATGGAATGCGATCGTCCCTGTAATGACGGCTGGGCCGGTGCGCACGCGTCGATCGCACCGCCATATACGGCCGACTGGATTGTCGTAAATATTCGACACCTAATTCATTATGAGCATATCGATATTCGTCGTTTACGAAAATTATCGGTAATTTAAAGGGTTGTTTTACTTAGGATTGAATATCAGTGCTGGTGGAAACAGCTTTCTAACTCAGACCTTGGGGGCTAAAAAGGAAGCTAAAGCAATATTGCTACGCAATTCATTTTTTAGCATTCTCAGCAGATCCTAAGTGATTCCAATATTTTTTGGTAAAATAGTTACTCATTATATACAATTCAATTCATTAAAAGATTTGGAATTGATAAATTGCATAAGATCTGCTTTAAATAAAAATAAAAAAGTATTGCGTTAGCAATATTGCTTGGCTTCCTTTTTAGGGGGCCTTATCCAGTTATAAAATGGTTTATAAGTTTTCTGTCCATTCGAACTATATAAATAAATATCCTGGAACATTCTACACACGGCCATCTGATCCTAAACTAAGCAGAGCTTGTACTATGGATAATAGACATGATATACTACCTACACAATAAACTATTTACATGCATTCCTACTTACTTAGGTACCAGGTTCAGAACAGCTCACAAATATTTATCCTGAATGAGAATCGAATCAATCTATATTAGATTTATTCGGATGGTAACCCTAATCGTGGCCTAATTAAAACGAAAAAGAACGGATGTGCAAGTGATTGTAAAAACCCTGCTTACACGTAAAGAACTTCCATCGGTGGTCCATCAAATGATTACTCCACTAAATCAAAGAGCCACCGCATAAAATACGAAAGTACGGCCACTAAACGCATTATAAATGTCAGGTTTATAAGGTTTTTTACATCGCACTCAATCGCGTAGCGTACGTGACAGTGTTAAGGTCAATTTGACTGAATTACGTAGTGTGACTTTTTACTTGATTCTGCGGTAGATTGAGAACTTGCTTTTTATACATTATACAATTATCCACGGACACGGTTCATGACTTTTTTTTCATATTGTACGTAATTTAAACATCTCTATCTACAGAATTGTACCACGGATTTAATTTGAGAAATAATCATAATAAGATCGTTCGTTGTTGAAGAAAAAACGGAGCATCGCGTTATGATGTCTATAATGATCAATAACCCTTCATCGGTCGTGATGCGACTAAGAAGTAAAAAACAAATTACTGCGCCGTGATTCTACCACTTAATAATCGTAGTATACACAGTATCTCACGACTACTTTAAAAAATAAAATACCCATAAGAATATCGGGGCCGAACGATAGGTCGAAAAAGAACGCACAGATTTTTTTATCGAAAGCTGCGAACGGGCTGCAGGTGTAATCTTCAATGAGGATTTGAAAAAAGAAACTCGAACAGAAGGCCTTTTTCCCACGCCCCTGTCGATATTTTAAATTCGGAGACGTATTCAAATTTAGAATCAAGCTCGTTTTAATCTTTTAACCATAACAGGGGTTACCAGGAATAGAAATCAAAAATTGGGATATTAAAATAGGGGTAGCAAAAGTTTGCGGAATTTTAAATTTTTGAATAAACTTATAACATAAGTATTTGTTTCTAATCTCCGTATTTATTGAATCAAAGCAATCTTAACAGATATCTTTACAACCGGATTTAGGTATACCAGTCAAATGGAAATAAACATTTAATATAGGACCGTAAAACAACTTTGTAAGAAACGACGACTCACAGTAACATCTTAATCTGAATTTTAGTGCTTAGTTTATACTCTGTTCTGTCAAAGTCATACCCATAAAAATATTGAAATACATTACATATATTACAAGCATTTGCAAAGCAAAAATTCATTGCACATTAAAACAGTTGTTGTGTACATTCCGATGCGAATTCGTAAAGTGATCTTTAATTTTTTACCGCTGGTCACACTGTCGCTTAAGTATTTTGCTGTCATACCTATTTTGATCCATAATTTTAGATAAATTACAATTCATATCGTAACTGCATTATTCATATTAAATATTATTGATAGTTGCATTAGGTAGGTATGTTGATATATCGTACGTAATGTGTTCTCTCATAATATGCTTTTATTTAATAAATAATTATCTTTGTAGAGCACCAAGATTTAATAATTCTTCTAAGAAACCATAGACTATTTAATTTTAGGTAGAGCTAAGGCAATTGAAGCTCTGATAATGACATAAAACATATCTGTTGGAATTACATCTTTACACACAACTTCAAATACATCCAAAATACTTTTACATGCATTTAAGAACGACTCAAAATTCGCCGTCATTTAAGGAGAATTATCAAGATAAGATATAATTATCTATCTTAAATTATGATGTAAAGAAATGGTTCGGCCGACATCTTGTTCGACACGAAGAGAGCAGCGACAGGCCGTGACATTTATCTGCGCTGGCGCATAGCACCGTTGTGGCTGCGACGCGCATGCGCCACCGTACCATGGGGTCTAAAAAGTCCACTCGAGCAATATTAATAAATTATTGGAATTCATGAAATATTAGTTGAAATTGAACTATTAGGTTCGCCAGTGGTCGTAATTTGGAAAAAGCACAAGCCCGGTGGAATACTGCTGCCATTTCAGGGATGGATCCACTAAGCACCAGCTCGACTCAATAGACCGCCGAGTCAGGAGACTCATCGGAGATGAGGCAGAAGTCTCGAGCCTCCACCATCGAAGAAAGGATGCTTCCCTATCGGTTTTCTACAGGATATATTTTGGAGAGTGTGCGCAGGAGTTGTTGAACCTTATTCCATTCCATCCCCATTCTTACACAGAACCACAAGACGCCGGGAAAAGTTTCACCCGTATTTTGTTGACATACCGAAAATACGGACACAGTGTTTTGCATCCTCATTTATAATGCGGACAGCAAGGGATTGGAACTTGCTTACTCGTACAATCTAGGGACTTGCAAGGCTAGGGTGAAAAGGTTCCTTCTGGGTAAACGTGTTCCATTATAGTATTCGTCCCTATGGGCGGGCAGTGACCAAACGCAAGCCTATTTAATTTAATAAAAGTAGTTATTAATTATTTGAATTTTTAATAAATAAATGTTACTTTTCTGCACTAATTTTCTATGCTAAATCTCACACTTCTCCGTGTGCGCAATATTTTATTTTTTCACTTATTAATACACATATAAAATTAGAGACTATATGACTAAAGAAATATTGGAATCACACAGGGTCCGCTGAGAAATAAGAAAATTATTTATATAAAGTGATATTGCTCGAATGGCCTTTTTAGCCTCCATGGTGCACTATCGCATTTCGCACACCGTTATAATTTATTTAATAGTTTCAATTACATACGATGTGTTTATACGCAATACAATGTATTCTTAATACTTACATTGTGGTTTTTTATCATAATTTTGTAGGTTATAAAATGTACCAGAAATGGATATCTATTGAATAATGGACCGTTGACCGTCTGAACATCTAGTCAAAAGTGAATATGTAACTTGTTTTTTATATGACTAAGGTAACAAATATGCGTACGGCCTAAGTTATGATAACGTATAGGCACGGTTTCTGTAGCGTATAGACATTTTCAATTCCAAGGTGTGCTTGTTGCAGACCCTGCAGACATTATGTTCAAAGATTTATCAACAATAGTTTTCAGGAGTAACAATGACTAAAACATAAAATCTTCTTTCAAATAGAGTTTTCTTTTATGACAAAGGTTGAGGAAAGCAGGCAGATGATTCGCCTGATGGTAGGCTAAATTGATGGTAGTTGTGACTTTGCGTGAAGACCAAAGACCAATATGTTAGCATTATCTTTCAAAACCCACCCCTATTGCTTGTGCCCAAAGGCTGTTCAAAAGCCATGGATCAAAGACAGGTACCCCATGTATTATATTAACCTCATAAATAAACACAATAGTGGCCACAATGACCATAAACACTGGTGCGGTAAGTGGACATTTCGCGACGCCATCTGCCGGCGTCCCGTTACGCTCTCAGGGACGCACGCGCCTTTCACATTACACTCGCTTTCAAACCAATGCCCAAGAACTTGCCAAAATAAATTATGATATATTCCGATAAACAAAATATATAACTGATCCAGCTGTTTCGGCATAAACAGACAGACAAAAAAAATTAAAGTTGGTTTTTTCGTATATACTTTAAAGTGAATTTAATAAAAAGCTGGTATTTTTATATTCAAACGGACACGTCAATTTCATTTATTTGTATTATTTAGATGATTCTGTTTGTGCAAAAATCTGTCCAGCTATAGTGCTTGGTTGAGTAACAACATCGAACAAAGTAGGATATATAAGTCGCATGTATAACATTAGCGAGATTAGAAGATAGGCATTACAAGGAATGACCAAAGAAAGTATGATAATACCACTGTATGATAATAATAATGCCACTGTATGATAATGATAATACCACTGTATGATAATGATAACACAAAGTGGTCTACCATTTACGGTGTGGCTATTTTTGGCACAGAGTACAAAATAATTGAAATGGTAAAGCATGCTGATGTTAGCTCTAGCAGTTTTGTGCTTGACGGGTTTCAGCGCGTTTCAGCTTGAGGTAGATAGTTATGTGGTAGCCAGGCAATGAATCTCATTCGGGAAGATCTGTATTAAGGGTGCATAGTTTATTGACCCCGAGTTCTATTTCATAAATTATGATTAATTTCGGTTTGACCACGCACGAGTCTTATAAGTGTTAACATACTTTAAGCCCTGTAGAACCTAACTGTAATTATTGCACAATAATTCATGACGAAACCAACGTTACGTGACGTCATAACATCGCAATAGCGTGACTACAAGTACAACAAAGTACTTTAAACAATTGAAAGAAGTTTGTATCGAGAACTAAAGATTTTGGCGGGAGCGTGCAAGGCTGCGCGCGCCTAGTATGGCGCTCACCTGCACTCGCGCCACCTGCCGCACATCTGACATAACACAGATGCAGGCTAGTGCGTGACCACGGTGATTTCTTATCGACATTTTTGTTATTACAAATTAATAATGACTCGTTACCAGTAAGAATTGAGCAATAAACGCCGCTCTAGATTTTATCTTTGGACATGCAACTATGTAAAAATAATGTCTATGGTATATTAATTTTGTTTACTTTTTATTAGGCTGTTTATGTGATAAATGACCGAGATATTAGCGAACTGGTATGAACTATAATTAATATACTTATACATTGAAAAAACAACTGGTTCCGTAGCATTTTAAGTTGATAAACTGTGACTGATATCGATATTGATATTATTGAACCAGTAGCATAATATATCTATATATATTTATATATATACATATGATTGTCAGATGCACACAGATCTAAAAAGCTAGATCTAGAAACATTAAATTAGGCACGTTATTAACGTAGCCCCTACATATAGGGGCTACGTTATTCAACGAACCCTTGTGCCTAAGAAAGGATTTTTCAATTTTCAACCCCTAAATAATGGATCGCTGATAAAATTGCGGGGCGGTAATCGATTAAAAAAGTGTGAGGCGTTGTGAGTTCGTAGACTAGCAAAAATGAGTTTCTTTAATTTCGGTTGTATGTAAAGAAAATTACATATTTTTAGTTTGGAACAAATATATAAGACAGTTGACAATATTTCCTACCCTCCTTTTTTGCTTTTATCGCATTGTATGGCTATAATATATCTATTATAGCCATACAATGCAAATGAATATACTATCGTATATTCAGAAGAAAAGTACTATACGATAATAATAGCCATAAAATGAACGGTCGCACAAGAATTTTCTTATATTCCTTTCCTTTCTATTCCGTTACAAAATTTGTTGACTCGCGGGTGGCTGGCCCAGCTCAGTCCTGCTCGACTGCTTGTGGTCTGACAGCGCCTTAAATCATAAATATAAATAATAGGAAAATTTATTAATTAAAAGTTTAATGTACGTAAGGTTCATGAAAGCGTGTCAAATTGAACAGAGGAAAAACCAGCCAATCGCGTGATGTTATACTATTTCACGGAATATGCCAATGGATACTCAATCTACTTTTTAAATCAACTATAGGTTAATTAGATTATTAAAATATGTATAATACAAATTTAACAATTATTTACACTCTCTTTTAAAGGAACTTCTTATCTATTTACTAACAATATTGTGGAAAAAACGAGTGCACAAAAATATTAAATATTTACTTCCCAAATTAACAAATTAAAGAGAAACAAGTCAAGTTTGTTTTAAGTTTAAAATAAATCAGCTTATATTTATTAACTTATCGATAACTCCAATTATCATAACATCGATACAATTCTGTCAACACTATAAACTTCTCTTTACACATCTCAACGCATGATGAATGCGCTTTGACGCTGCACAAAGTGCCCTAATTATTATGTTCTATTGAACGACCAACATTATACAGAGCGATTTAAGCGCTGAATTGTCAAATACACAGGTCGATTGATTAATCGCTATATGACTTCTGCGTGTCGTAATTGTTTTTAAATATCGAATGTAAAGTTTCATGTACGCTACAGATACAAACGTTTCCTATTCGTATTTTTAAATTCGGAACAACTATTAACAATTCCATGTCTATTTTATTGCAATATTTTGCATCTCATAAAGTGTAATGAAATACAAAGCGATGAGTTAAAATCTATTCTAGACCTTATTTGTGCTTAGTTAAAACTACATTGCCGTGGGGGGTACGATAATGAAATATCGATTATAGGAACGTTTTCTATTTACAAAAATAGATACCACACTTTGCTATTCATAGTGAATCTTTTGTTTTCCTTAGTAAACTAACAAACATCTGTAGGCTTGTCATCCGTAAATACTTAAGCTTAGACAAACACGAAGGCCGACCAAGTGCAAAGCGATTAGAAAACGAAGTGAGAAATTTAGGACTGTTTTGCAATTCATCTATTTTGGTTAATAAAACTATATTTTGTAACTAAAGATTTTTAGTTCTTGAAAATTAGCGAAACACTGAAAACAAAGGTCCCAAGATGTCCCAGGACATTTTATTCATATATTTCCCGAACCAGGCAGTTGCCTTATAACCTACATAGGTATGTATATGTCTAACTGGTCTAACTCATTTCAGAGTATAAATAGTGAAAATAATAAAGAGGTTCCTGTCAAAGCTGTAAGAACTCAATTCTTTCCTGCAAATAAAAAAATGTGTTTTACTTTGCTAAATAAACAGAACATCAAATAAAATTAAACAATGCGCAAGCTTTGTGCAAATGAATTGACATAACACAGTTATGCCGGAAGGGCGGCGCATCGTGTAACGTAACAAAATTAAATATTTGCTCATATGAAACGCAGCTGCCCAAATAAGGTGGCATCTCAATTCATCATTGTATATAATAATGAGGTGATAATGAGGTTCATAAAGCATGTTCAGGTTTAGATAAATTTGAAATTAGAACCAATCAGACCACTCACTATTCAAATTGGTACTGGCAGGCTATTTACTGTCTGTTTGAACTATTGTAAAATTTGAAATAAGAACTGAAATTACTTTGAAAAAATTGTTTTGCTTCTTCTAAAGACAGATTATTCTAAGTATACATATTATAACCATATTATTTCATATTCTGTAGTTGTTAAAGTTCAAATTAGCTACTATCGTTTGCCTTCCTACCAAGTTCGTTGCTACCACATAAAAACTATCTATAATCAAGTACATTTCAGGTACAAGCAAATAGAAGTATGATAAAGATTGGCGCCAAGCCACTTTGTTGTTGCTCCTGATTTCGAACGAAGCAATCGAACGTGACGTTTTTGATAAGCTTTTAAATTACGAAGAATGGAACGACTTTATAGTACGTAATTCATAGCTAATTATGGATAAGAACTATTGTTAACAAGCCTCATTATGGCTTTTACACTCTTTTGCAGGCAAATTCGAGAGAGCCGTACTCTCAAATCCGATGATTGAATGACTTACAAGTTGGCAAAAATATGCTGGAAGAGGAATGTCATTGTCAAACACATAAATATGTCTATGGAATGATATTAAGAAAACGAAAGATTATTTTTACTGTGGAATGGATCCTGAATATGCATGGAGCTAGAAACTGGAAAAAATATTTTTACGCACAACACTATCAATTTATTGAATAATATTTTGTTCACAAAACTAAAGGAGAATGTACAGTTACCTACATTGCAGACGGCCGAAAGGACGTATCACAAGACCTTGAACTCCTTACACGGTTCAAGGTATACCCGGCCCATTTCTCCATTCATATGCTAGTACAGTTAAATTGTATTACCGCTATAAAGTTTATTTCGCCAACATGAAGAAACGGCCAATTATATGAAATGCTCGAAGCGCTATAACGAGGTTATAGTGCCTAGAAGCGGCAGTATGGCTTTAAGAATTAATTTAGCATATTTTTTCATCATTTTAATTGAATCACCTTATTTATATCACAATAGCAGTATTTTATTAATTTCAGTATTTAACAATTTAAGTTTTTTTTTTATTTGGAATTCATTTTTTGGGTTTGCGTTACTGGCTAGTGGCTATAACTCGGGGCTAAAATAATGCAAATATTCTCTGAATATACCCGATGACTCGCACATGGGAAGCGCGTTCTATAACTACCTACATCATGAACTGACATGAATTCCAAGAACTGCTATTCAAGTGAATAAGCCAATTTGAATGAAACTCAATAAACAAAATAACGAAGAGTTATCACAAAGACAGCATACAAGATAATTTTATTACCTGTACATCAATAAAGTCATAAACCTGATCACGACACTCAATTCTT
Organism: Achlya flavicornis; assembly: GCA_947623365.1. Lineage (NCBI taxonomy): Eukaryota > Metazoa > Arthropoda > Insecta > Lepidoptera > Drepanidae > Achlya > Achlya flavicornis. The sequence goes on from OX392488.1 coordinate 8,760,123, forward strand.
CTAAAAAATAAAAATCCAATACAGCTCAAATTACAGCGTTTAATTGTATGCGCGAGCGCACGCGATGCCTCGCTTGGCGATTATCGCGACATCGTATGGGAACACCGCATTTCACACAAAGCTTTAATTATAGCAGGCATAGGAAAGTGAGGGCCTCATGGGAGAACCTGTATACCGATGGTAATTATATCGATTTGGTTAAATCAGTAGCCAAGAAAGTGTATTGATGTACCTATTAGTCACGCTTAGTGATGCGATTCCATTGTTTTTGTAATCGATTTTGTATAATCGAATTTGCACAATAATAGGTCACACAGACAAAACTTTTTCTTTCTCAGTACCATGAAAAGTACGCTTATCCTTATCATATTTGCTAGCTACATCAGTAAGTATATAATCTATAACTATTCAAAACTAAATCCTATCCACAAATGACATGGCAAATTCCTAGACACTACCAAACATTACCGCAAAATCAGCAGGTCAAATTATCTATCGATATATAGATAAATCGATAACATTATCGATTTGCAAACATTACTGTTTGCTTTGAGTAACGCTAGTTGGCTGGTGTTTTGATAATTTTCCAGGAAACAGTCTGTCAACCAAGAGATTAAGTTTTATATTTTGGGAACGAAGAGTAATGAATTTAGCAGGTCCTTGAGGAGTTGAGTATTTTTAAATAGTATTAGAAATATCATTAGACAATTGAAAATATATTGAGGAAGCCTGGTGGAGATGCGACTTAAAAGGAGGTTAGTGGCTGAATGGAAGGAAAGCTTTGGACTATAAGTTCAAGAAAAAAAAATACAAGTCATATGATTAGGAGATGCAAGTCAGTTATATTTCTAGAAGCCACTTTTACTAACTGCTTAGATTAAGATTGCTGGTCATTAATATGGGCTGATTAAGAAAAGCTGGCCATTGTTAGCAAGAGAACACGAGGCCATTCACCAAGATCTGTCCAGGTGAAAGAAGCCGCCTCCTCTCCTAAACTCTACCAAGTGGTGAGGGCTACTTCGGACCGGAATCGATGACAGATTGTCCGTTTACGGAGTTCCAGTGACCAAGATCCTCAGATATGAAGGACCGACTGAAGAAAAGAAGATCGCCCTGCTATTAACAAAGCTAAAGCTATTGGATCTATTGGGCTAGCTTATATTCAACATATAACTGCAAATTACTTTTTAAGAGATAGATAGAGCATAGTTTATCCACCCAAAGAGTAGCTCCACGGGGTAAGTATTATGTTGTGTTCCTATACGTGATTAAGGTCACCACACCTTGGGGAGGAGGGAAAGATCGGTAACACGTGAGTGATACCTCGTGTGTTGCAAGCTTCCATATGGCTATGGTAACCGCTTACTATCAGGCGGGCTTATGCTTGTTTACCGACTTCCTGGTATAATTTTTTTTTTTTCTTGAGATGGGCTTGGGGCTTTTGGAACCTGACCCGCTCATACGAACAAAGTAGGCGTTCAGAAGGTACCTATCCAATTTGGCTTGGCTTGAGTTTTGGCCTAGGTCGTAGGAGGAGGAGGAGGGAAAGAGAGAGAAGATTTATAATGATGAACGTTTTATAAAGACTTAATAGAAGAATATATGAATCCTTTTATAACGTCTGGATTTTTTAAACACGTGAGCTGATGATGATGATGATGCTGATGGTGATGATGATTGATGATGGACCTACTTAAATTGTAAGAAAAATAAATGAATATGATCTTTAATACAAATTATCCATAAGTGGCAGTCCCATTGAAGATGACTATCGAAATTAATTAAAAAACCGTACAAAATTGAAAGGCTACTATAAATAACTTAATTTTACAAGGAGTGTTGTACTCGTTTAATATCATACTCGTACAAAATTAAGTACTTATTTGGCTCGCCTATTTGTAATTAAGGTTTGAATGGCATTTTTAATTGCTCTATCTAAATCATCATCACCATCATTATTATATGCCCATATAGTGTGGATAAAACATAGCATTCTAATTGGTATGTTTCCTCGGAATATTACCTAGACTAGACTGTAATAAAACGAGCTAAGTTCGTCACCTACGTACAGTCTGGTAAATATTTTCAGTAATCTGCAATGTAACAACTAATGGATCATTATCAATTCGCACAAATTTTCATTCATATAAAGATCCCCATAATTATATTTTCACTTTTATTTAGTAATTAATACAATTCATATATACTCATAACAATTGTAATAAAATCAAAAAAATCTTTGTTTTTATAATTCCTAAAATTTCGCTACACTTAAAAGTTATAATAATTGTCATAATTTTGCATCGCTTTATATTATTGTGTCCAGTTTAAATGTGGGTCGTCCAGCCCTCGGATTAGCAACGGCGTGGACAGCAAATGGGTCACTATTAGCGTAAATTACCCTTACACAGTAGGTACTGCCAGTGTTTAAAAACATGTGGATCAAAGCGATGAGATGAAAATATATATTTATTAGTGATCGTGTCACAGACCAGTTGACAGGTCAGTTCGCATGGATGGATTCCCACCCAGGACATGCATGTAATTGTAATTGCATGTATTTACAAACAAAAAGTAGTATATCAGTTATCTGGTGTCCATAGTACAAGCTCTGCTTAGTTTGGGATCAGATGAGGAATTTCCCAGGATATTTATTTGTTCATGTTACATGTGGTTGACTTTGGTAAGACATATAAAGCTTAGGATCTAAGCGCAGCTACCGGACCACGCAGGTTGAAGATAGAGCGTAAAGCTACGATTTTGTAAGAAAAGATACATTCCTGTTACTAGAATGAACCATTTTTTTATGAACCTAAGCCTATATTTTCCATCAAACATAATTATTAAATACATTAATCCTAACTATCCTAACTAATATTATAAATGCGAAAGTGAGTTTGTTTGTTTGTTACGCCTTCACGCCTCAACTACTCAACGGATCATCATGAAATTTGGCATGTAGATAGATAGATAGATAATACTGTTACACCAAGTAATGTAATGTATATGTGTAATGTAGTAACCAAGTATGTTACACCAAAAAAAAACAATTAACAAACAAAACATAAAAATAATAAAGTGTTACAATGGGCAGCCTTATCACTAAAAGTGATCTCTCTCTACCAGGCAACCTTTGGATGTAGATAGCCTATGGTATGGAAAAGGACATAGGCTACTTTTTATCCCGGGAACGCGGGTGAATCCGTGGGGGACGGCTAGTGTAATAATTAATGAAAATAAAGTCAACATCATACAATGTTCCTAAGCCCTGAGCTACGGAATGGCGACAAAAAACGCCGAATCCCAGATGAAAGTAATATAATGGAGATATAACAGCTTACCGTGTATAAACCACGTCGATTTACTTATACAAAAGGTGGCAATCATTTAGTTTTGATGGAATACTTATTCGTACCTAGAGCTTCATGTAAAGGAGTCTGGATGGATCTCATTTGCGTCTATGGAGTTTTTACTACAAGGATTATTATTTTAATTTGTTGCTCGTTGATACACACAATGAATTTCGTCATATATTTTGCACTATAACAGAGCTCACACCCCCTTATTAATAAATAGGGTATAAGTCAGTCTTGTAACACCCAGGTATTAAGATAGCCCCATTGCAGCCCTTTTTGTTTATATGACATTAGAAAGTGACGGATATATTTAAAACCTAGGTATTACTTACTATACTTGACAAGATGCCAGAGGTACTGAGTTAACCGGGTGAACGGACACGTATGAGTAACCCATATATAATTAACCACCCATATATAATTTAAACAAAAAGAGCTGGGGCTATCTTAATACCCGGGTGTTACAAGACTTATTTACACCTTATTTATTAATAAGGGGGTTATAGTCTACTTATAGTAAAAATTGAGATTTTTAGGACACAACCTAAGAAACATATAAAATTCTACGTCCGTTAACTTACCACATATACCAACTTGCTCAAAAAATCACGAATAAAACATATTACATGCTCAATACGGTGTCAAGCCATGATATCAGTAAATAAACAAATCACAGATAACAAAACCACTCGCATCTCGTTCACAACACTACTTACACTTGGCCTCTTTCTTCAAAATTCAAATACAGAACAGATAATATAAAAAAAAAGTTATCAGTATAAGATATTCGTAATTAAACAGTGGCGCACCGGAAGTGATAACGCGGCGGATGCACGCCACGCCCTCTGTCGTGAAGGTGGATCAATGTTAGGGTAGACTGAAGGGCATGTGAGATGTTCATTTTGATTATAATTATAGTTGACTGATTGATATATCATATACACTTTACAACGTGGGACGGAAAGAGTATCTGAAATGGGCAAAGACTAAATCAGGATGTTTCTGTCTCTGGATTGTTGATCCAGCTCCTGCTTCAACTCAAAATAAATTACTTAAAAAATCATACCTACCAAAAGATCATGGCGTTGAACTTACGACGTTGGAATTACGTTATAATTGATCCTTGGTGCCTAAGAAACAACTTGAGCCGTTTATAATATTTTTAGAACCCCGGGATAAAAATGAGAATTTCTATGGCATGCCGGCGAATCGCGACTATTCGCGACCAAAACCATTATGTTATTGTTATGTTTTGTGGAGTTTATAAAATATTTCAAGTATATTAATATGTTGCTGGTAATATAATCTCAACATTAGAAGTGATTCAATACCCTCTAAAATGTTTTATTTTTTTGTACAAATCAATGTATGGAGCTCGCCATGATTCTTTTTACTTCCAAGTTTATTGAATTAAAATTATAACCAACGTGTCACCGCTCTATGAGGGTCATTATCTTTTCACATCACTTCCTAATCTTCTATATAAAATTCTATTGCATGTGTGTTTGTCACTGAACTCCTCCTAAACAGCTGGACCGATTTGAATGAATTTTTTGTATGCGTTTGGGTGGCGCCCTGGATGGTTTAGATCATTCAGATCGGTATCATTCACATACACACGTGCAGTAGAATTGACTCCCTGGATGGCTTAGATAGGGTAGGGTAGGGTAGGGTAGCACCACAGGGTAGGGTAGCACCTCGCGAACGAAGTCGCGCCGGGCAGCTATATTATTATAAAATTATATCTTTCGCGATATGTTTGCCTAGTACCAAAGAAATCGTGTCCTTTTTATGGATTATACCCTTTCTTTAGTAGAAAAATATTAATTTATACCTACAGTTAACTCCTAAACACCAACATATCTCGTAATGTTTTATGTATTAATCAATCATGAATGTTTTGCCGGGAATCGAACCTGTCACGGATGTACCAAGTATCATTTGACTCGTTTAATTAGCATTCGATACTCATTATAGATACGATCACTGATAAGATTACAACACACATAAATCTTTTATGAAAAAATACTAAATATCAAATGGCAGCAAGATTTATTTTTATAAATTATTTAATCTGTAAACAAGCGTACGGCCCGCATGATGGTAAGCGGTTACCGTAGCCATATGGACGCTTGCAACACACTGGGCATCACTCACGCGTTACCGATACTTCCCCCCTCCCCAATGAGCTTAATCACACGCTGGAACACAACAAAAAGTTATTTGGCTGCGGTATTCTGTAAAGAAAGAATAAAGGCTACTCTACTTTTAACTAAATAGGTACGTTCATAGATTTATTGGTCCATGGTTCATAGACATAAGTCCATATTCTAGAACGTCAATGAATGCTCAAAGCAATTGATTTTGGAACCTGCACCAATGACATTAGGTTTATTTTCAATTAACACGATCTTTTCTTGAGACTTGATCTGACTTTTCCACTAACCATCGCGACCGACTGCATATTAAACTTTTTTTTTTTTTTATACAACTTCTATTTTTTTTTCGAAGGTTTGGTGCTCCCAATGAATTAATCACTAGGAAGCCTCAAATAACAATGATTCCAATGCTGTCAATGTACAAAAACCAAACAAATATATAACAATATATCCTTGACCTTTAACACATCATGTTACGGTTTTTTGTAGCGGTCAGAACATTTTTTATATGCACTCAAAATAAAGAATTATTGACTCATAAAGAGACGTTAAGTTTTTCCTTATAGCTGTTTGTTATTAACTCTGTATTAATTTTTCTCCTCTCCTGAATCCTCATTATCCAAACTAGTTCTGCGTTGTACTATTCTATATCTCTATCGCTAACTATGAAAGCACGTGAGAAGTCGCAGTCCGCACCATAGTTATCTGTCACCAATCTATGACAAACAATCAACGGAGTTCAACAGCTTCCCCAACACACTAATTTAATGAATCGCTGCCGATTACATGACCAAAACGCTACGGTTAACCAATAAATCAAGAGTACCGGATCTGGGCAACAACAAAACCAAATAGGTACTAGGGCACAATCAGTAGCCAGGGTGATTCGTTGCGTGAGCTCGTTGACGAGCAGAGAGCTTGTACTATGGAAACCAGATAACTGTTATTTTGTTTGTAAATACATACATTATACATAATTACATCAAGACCCAGGACATGCAGACATGTTCATGCACACAAATGCATGTCCTGTGTGAGGGGCGATAGATGGAATCCAACTGCGCCAACTGGCGCATCAAATGAAGACATAGCTCGATGATAGCTCAGTGGTTGTGGAACTGGCTCCCAGATGCAGATACTCGGATACATCGCTAGTTGCTTGAAGGAAGTTTTTCATCTTGAGGGTGGTATATTATTATTATTTGTGGTTAAGTGACTGTTTCCAGAGTTATCACTGCGATGAGACTAGATCTATTATGATCACCACATTTATTAAATTTCAGTGCCAAGACCTGCATGTATAATAAACAGCACAATATTCTTGGCAGGAGTAAATTTTACTTCATCTGGGTGTAACAGGTGTTTCTCTAGATAAGTATTTCATTTAGACATAAATGGACAGCACTCACACAAGAGATGTATTGGTGTTTTATCTGCCTCATGGCAGAATCTACACGACCTCGAGTCACGAACGCTGATGGTGAACAGAGGGTTGAGGTCCCTGTCTTGTGCTATGGTTTTATTCACGATATTTTCCCTCACCGAAAGCTCCAGCTCATTGTACGATTCGAGATACCTACGACCTACGTCACGGTATTCTACATTAACCTAAGAAAGGTAGAGCCATAGAAATAAATAAACCTAGAAAGAACGTCGCCATACTACACGAATATATAAAACAGGCCAACTTTTATAGGCTACTGCGCGTAACAGCTACGTTTTACGTTCCCTCTGCGTCATTCTGCTTGTCAAAGTGACGTTCATAATCATAGCAGTTATTGAAATATTCCAATTAAAATCGGGAGAAATTTAAATATTAAACATTATTTTGCAATTTTAATTAGATTTATTTGATTTAGCGCCTAACAGTTAGGGGTATTTTTTTCGACACGTGCACAGCACAGCTTCAACACTCAATCTGGATGTATCCTTAATCAAAGGGTAGAGCACATAAAAAATGCATTTTTTATCAGACAACAGGCATATGCTCATGCGGGCCGTATGCTTGTTTACCGAATCTGTCGAAAAATAAAACAGAGTACACCAGAGACACACAATAATATGCCCAGAGGTTTATTTTGATTTAGCTATCAAAACTATGTTTGTTCTTTTAATTACACTGATAGGGTTATACTTTCCCAGAACTAAACACAAAAATTAGTCTTATACCGTCGTAAATGAACTTAATAACTGTTTAAATTGGATAATTGATACACAAATACTTTCAAATGAATTTCAACTCTGTAATACATACCATACACCATATTTTTAATAAACTTTTTAAGCCAACATCCCTTGTTTTATGATCACGCTAATAAGACTTCTAATTTATTTCAATAAAGTCTATTTTAGCTTGTTTCATATAAATATATTGTTGATAATCATGATAAGAGGACAGCCGTTAGACAGCGGGTCAATTAAGAACGAACATTAAAGTGATTTCACCTGTGGTTTTAATGAAATTACTTCTTTATTTCAATCTTTAGTGTAAGATCTTGAAAAATTGGAACATTAGAATATGATTTTCACACTGACATCTTAGTAATGTAAAATACGACAAAGCTTTTCGCTGTCCTTAAAAATAATATCTAAATAATTCAGTCTGATTAGAGTACTACATTATTGATGGTTTTATTTTTATTAAAAAAAATATGTTTTTTTTTTTTTTAAACTTGTCATAAAATCAAAGAGAGCTTTAAATCCTGAGAAATTTGAAACAATTTCGAAATTTGAGAGAATTTGAACATTTCACAAGTATTGTTTGTTTCTTCTTTCACATAAAAAAGGATACATTTACTCGTGTTCGTGAAGCGTTAAAATTATGTTTCGTACAAAACTAACAATGGGTCTTTTATGTTTTTTGTTGGGAAACATAAGAATAGATTTCAGACTGTGATTATGTTACATAAAACGAGTACGTACCCATTAATCGTATGACGTTATTCACAATTTCTTAAATGGTATTCTTTTCCTTTTTTTTTAATAAGAAATTCCATTCGTGGCTTCATATGAAACCTAAAATTAATACTACGCATGTACATTATGATAATTATTAATATTATAAAATAAATCTATAATTAAATATGATAAAGATTATAAATGTAATATTGTCATTCGTGATTTCGATGTTGACTAACGCCATCTATTGTCGAATAGCAAAATCTTCACTTCTCCTCGGCGTTTGAAGATTTACGAATACTTAACATAACCACATAACTTATAATATCAGTTTGTTTTCTTAAAAAAAAAACTAATATGAGTACCTACATACCTTTATATTTTTGCTATATTATTTATTATTTCCTGAATAAAATCTTCATAATAGGGAAGCAACATAGGTTACTACGGGCTCTTTGCTTTTACTTTTTTTTTTACTGTGTATATGCCTGTGTTTGACCACAATCTCACCATGGTAAGTGATGATGTGGCCGAAGGTGGTAAGCACACGAAACCTAGAAGGAACTGGCTCTCAAGTGCAGCTGTCGGAACACACCTATATAGGTGCTTGGCGACAGATTTTCAACTTGAGGGTGGTAGCCAAAGTACCGTACCTCCGATGTTTTCCTTCACCGAAAGCTCAAGCTCATTGTAGGATTCAAACCCGGGACCTTCGTCTCGGTATCCGACGTCACTACCACTAAGCTATCATCGCATTGAATTATTAAAAAAAAATGGTAGGTATCCAATAAATTCAACTCTAAATTCGTGAAAAAATAGCTACCCATACGTGGAACAGCGACAATATAGTTCCATACAGACTATTAAATAAATACCTAAGATACTTTGTAAAAGAAAAAATAATAAGTACGGTGAAGATAAGCTACCATTACAACCCTTAACCCTTTCATAACTCAAAATAAAACAATCAAAAGTCGTCGGACCATCGCCAACGGTCATAATTTTTTATAACAAATTGTTTAATATTGTCGTTATGTCGTAAAGATGGCTGATTGTATAGAAGGGGTGAGCAGAACAGTGGGTCAAAATTACCCGTACCCTTATTTAGCTTGGACATCAAATTTTGTAATAGGATGGATTCATGCAGTAAGAAACAAACTTACTAATATAAATTGTTGTTTGTAACGTTTTCACGGCGAAACTACTGAACCTAGAAAAAGGACCTTTGTATTCCATTAGCCAAATTTTGTATTTTATATTTGCTGTATTCAGGGTGTCTGGACACAATCTTCATTTATTACATACATACAACATCTTCATGGACTCAGAATATGTCCATACAAAGTTTTTATGTGAAAATATTATACATACTAGCTGTCGCCCGCGGTTTCATGCGCGTTCGGGATAAAAAGTAGCCTATAATACTCGGGGATAATGTAGCTTCCTATTAGTGAAATAATTTTTCGAAGCCGACTGCTAGTTCCAGAGATTAGCCCGTTTAAACAAACATAAAGCTCTTCCGCTTTATTATATTAGTACTAGATAGATAGAGATGGCAATACAGTTTAGGAAAAATTTAGTCTTCTTTTCATCTTTGTAACTAAACATATTTTAGGTGTTTTTTTTACTAGTTCTCTAACGTATTAACCGGATTACGGAAATTATTGATAGAAATCATGTCTTTTTTGCCACGGATTATCGCAACGGATGGAATGTAGGGGCCATATACACTGTGCACATTTTAATACAAATTAATTGCCTGAAACACCATTGTTATCATGTCTTGAGGACTGAACGAAGTAGTTTCATTTCCAAGGGAAGGAAACCTGCTAGTGTAAGCAGCTGCACTTGAGAGACAGTTCTCGATTACCACTTTTGACCACATTACCACGGTAGCCTATTATAGGCTATAATAGCCAAAATTTAAAGACTGTAGGTATTCAAAAGTGCACTGATTTGATGTTTTTTAGTTAGTTCCTCTCCGCGGTTTTCCCCGCTTTCCGGGTGGATTGAAGTTGAAGATAGTTGTTGTACCTAATTGAAATTGTGTATTTAATATTAGATTGACTAGGCAATATTTGTAACAATAATATACTAATAGTAGGTACTATTAATAGGTACTCAACATCGGGACCACATTTTTGCAAGATTTACTGAAAATAAATAAATAAATATCCTGGGACATTCCTCACACACGGTCATCTGATCCCAAACTAAGCAGAGCTTGTACTATGGAAACCAGATAACTGATATAATACATATACTACTTTTTTGTTTGTAAATACATACTTAATATACATAATTACACCCAGACTCAGGACATACAGAAATGTTCATGCACACAAATGTATGTCCTGTGTGGGAATCGAACCCACGCGGCGCTATAGGTTAAGACTTAACGTCTTAACCAACTGCGCCAACTGGCCCGTCCCCTACTAAAATATTAATTACTAAAGGACAGTAGAATTAAGATTTAAGACAGGACAAGATGCAAGTATACAACGTGTAGTATGACGACCATGGAATATCACTACCGCTTTTATACCACAAAAGCTTTAAAATTTCTATTGAATGTCCAAAAGGCACAGTATTCGTGTATTAGAGTCGTGCACATTGTGGGCACGTGCGCGGGCGCAGGGTGCGTTAATATGCGCCGTGACGGACGCGTTGCGTTTGTTGCGTTCGCGTACGTTATTAAAACGTAATATGCGCTCGCGCAGACCGACACTAGCCCGAGTAGGGGCGGATTTGGGAGAGTATTTCCGCATGAAAATACAGAACACAAGTTGCCGATGGTACGTATTTATTGTGAAGCCTGAATTATTCATGGCATCATCAGACTATAGGTAGGAGACCTGCACTTAAACTGAATACTTGAGCTCAAAATTAAGTATCTACATTTTTTAAACTTTGCTATGAGAGAAATAAAATCCATATTTGCTAGTAATAAAATTAGATGCACATAGGTAAACGATTCTTGGAAAATTATTATTTGGTGTGAAATTAATAAGTTAACTAAACGTTATAGTTTAAACTTTTACAATTATCTTCCCTCTCCCTAACCGTCCCCATGCTATGGCTCTGGCTAAGTCTCTTTTAATAGTTTTCTCTTGTTTTTAAAAATGACGATAAGTACCAGTTTCCTATTAAACAAAACACACTAGTTTTAAGAAAAACTACATAGATACCATTCTAATTATATATGTTCCCAAATCCACTCCTGCGCATAATCTACGACGCAACGGGCCGAGCAGCGGGTGCCGCGTTTTTTCCACAAATTGGACAATCACAATGGGTGTCGGGAAGGTGTCAAAGAGGCTTCAACCCTTTCGCCGACATATGCCGTTCCTAGCTCCATTTCCGTTTGCTATTATAATATCACGAATGTTAGGCTATTGTTAATTCGGTTATTGGACAACTGACGTGACATATATACTAAATACACAACGTCTTTGAAGACCGAACTACAAAATCCTTGTCCTTGTACTCCGAAATAGTCCTTATTATTTACCGACCATTATAAAGCCGGCAAAGAATGACGACTAGAAGACTGGCAAAGACCAGATTAACCAAAAGAAGCGCAATATGAAGTTAATTTTGTCAGAAATCTATTCCGCCAATTCCCCACCACCAACAATGCGCTCTGATTGGCTAAGTCAAGGACGCACTGACATTTAGATGGAGATGATTGGTCGGTAAATTTATCACTCACTGGTTGCTGGATTAGATTGCTCGGTGTTACGTTTCTTCTAAAGGGATGTTTGGCCAGCCAAGCTGGTGCTACAATAGTACATTATGATACATTTATAATTATTAACACTCCAGGCGGTATTAAGCGCGTGAGCCGCAGGCGAACGCGATAAGGGAGCCGAGAGTGCAATAAATCAATGCACACGAGTGTCATACGACATTTTTCAACACACTTGCGAGGAAAATAATTGGACTGTTTTACAAAAAACTTAAACCGACTTCAAAGTACACGAAGAAGTAATCAAATCCTGATCTGATGACAATGGGACCAAACGGGAAGTGTACCCTTCCAGACAAAAAAAGAATTTTCCAAATCGTTTCATAAATAACGGAGTTATGAGGTAACAAACAGAAAAAAAAAAAAAAAAAAAAAACATACAACCGAATTGAGAACCTCCTCCTTTTTTTGAAGTCGGTTAAAAATAGACTTCAATTTTGAAATAATTGACACTTTACGAGCGATTGTGTTGAAAAAGATTAGTTTTCTCCTCGCGTCCTTAACATATCGTATCTTCCACGAGAGCTTTTAAAACCTGAGACATGCCTGAGACGTTTTTCATAGACTTGTTTCGCACAAAGTGACTTTTGTATTCCCAAAATCCCTACACTTACTGTCAAAATGGCACACAAACTGTCTTTTGTACAACGGTGTATTATTGTCAATAATTTATAGTAATAATAATGTACCGAAAGGTGTATTTCCGTAATGTCACGAACAGAGATGAATGCCAGAACGCAATCTGCACTTTTGTGTAATGTGGTTGCACATTTTAGTCACAATTGTTTGTACAATTGTGCATATTTGCATCGAGCACCTTTGGGCTATTCGGGTTATAGTGTTCAGGAAGCATTCATTCATCAAAATTGATGGGTTTTAAGTATTTTTAAGCATACGGCCTATTGACGCCTTCATTACCCGGAGTATCGCGCGGTACTTCTTGAAGAATCCCATGCACTCTCTTGGGAGCACCATAGCGCAGTGTTCGTTCAACAACCAGAGGAAGTAGGAAGCTCACAGTGCGAGACAATTTTGATTTCAGTATGCTATGGGCCCCTGCCGAAAGCGAAAGGTGCAATGGTAGAAGGTATCCATGGGCTGGGCATCCAGTCAAACAATTCTATATTTATTTGTATACAGCAGATTAATCCTACATATTTAATTCACCTGTACAAAACAGGCCATTATAATATTTAAAAACAAGCTCTACGTTAAACAAAAAGTAATATCATGAATGAATATAATATAAATAATATTAAAAAGCCAACTTTCCCAGACAATCAAAAATTCTAATTATCCAGTCTGCAATGCATAAAGGCCATTACACACGTCAGCCGTGCGAGCATTAGGCCAGTAACACACCATCTAATGGTCCGCCTCGTTACCGAGCCCCCTAATTATAAGGCCAAGGACTCACTGTTGCTTTAATGATTCTAGAGATGGGAAACTCACGGTTATTTATGTCGATGTCATTATCATAGAAATATTGATAAAAGTTATGAATATGAAATGAGGGTTTTAGGGTTCAGTCGTAGGGCCGTATTATCAACTTGCATGACGATCCAAAATAGGCTGAACTGAACTGGATCGCTTTTTTATTTCAGATTGTTTGATTGTTTTGTTTGTTACTTCAGAACGCCGTCATTTAATTTTTTTTTTTTTTTATTAAAATTCTCTTTTTGTTTGGTTATAGGTACTTCTCGTTTAGTCCCATTGTCATCAGGTCAGGATCTTATTACTTTTTAGTGTACTTTGAAGTCGTTTCAAGTTTTTTGTAAAACAGTTTTCAATTATTTAATACGGATATCCGAACCAATTAAAAAGTAAGTAAGTAGGTAGGCAAGTACTGTTGAAAAACTTTCATCTAACGGAAATAAAATAAAATAACAAGAGCAATAACATGTTTAAAGCGACTTTCTGCTCGTTACCTACATTATTTTATTAGTCACTCAATATACTGAACCCATATTCTAAATGTTAACTATGCATACTGTTACTGAGACATACTGTACATATTTTAATTCTAAATAAAAATAAATGTTACGGCTTGTTAAAGCAATCGTTGTATTTGAAAATTTAATGAAACATTTTATATTTGCAAACATTTTTTGCTTTAAAATGTATGTTAATGTTCGTTTAGCACACTAGCTACCGTAACAAATGAAAAAAAAAATGTAAAAATTCTTTGGTTTATTTTTATTTATTGATAGAATAAGTAAAAATATGCAAAAGAATTCTTCAAATCATGAATTAATTGTTTTAAGGTTTTCGCTCGCAGTTTTGTCCGGACCCAGTGTAATCGGTGCGATAGATGACTCATGTTTTTCCAAGATAAGAAGTCTATGTTTATTGATCTAGGGAATGGATGTGCCATATTTTCATGCTGACCCCGTTCCGTCATTAGTGATGAAGTAAACATAACCGAAAAATCGATAATCCAAACTGCTTTGGTCAGTATAAATGAAGCCAATTGAATTAACTGGTCATTGGGTACCTAATCATTTATTATTATTTACTAAGAACTCAATTATTTTCACAAAAAAAACCTTTTCGTTTACTGAAAAAACCCGGTTGAGAGCTTGTTCGCTGATTTGTCCGCGGGGTGCTAAGGCTAAATTTGGGCCGGTATCTTCTTGTTAATAAAAAAAACTGAAAAATATCTAGTTGTGCACATAAACAATTGAAAGTCATGATTCATTTTTTTCTGTGATACTGCCGTACGTCAATTAAGTGTAATGATTCGTTATCTCTAAACCTGTCCCTTTCTATAGCTATTCAATAAACAAAGATGGAGATAATTAAATCTGTCATTATACTCCAATTGACATCTCTGAGTACCGTGGCGGTGGTAAGAGTTGTATTTTGAAAACCATTTGAAGCAATGATTTCAAAACTTTATATAATATTATAAATGCGAAAGTGAGTTTGTTTGTTTGTTACGCCTTCGAGCCTCTACTACTCAACGGATCATCATGAAATTTGGCATGCAGATAGCCTATGGTATGGAGAAGGACATAGGCTACCCCTTTTTATCCCGGGAACGCGGGTGTAACCGCAGGGGACAGCTAGTAACTTAATATATCGATAGTTTTCGCATCCCTATTTAATTGGCTGGCATTGCTGAAGGGTATAGTGAGGTGTCCCGTGTCACTTACTATAATAATTCACTTGAGCATCATAATTTCAGGCACACGCCTCATTTACGCCACTGCATTGCTGGCTAAAGTAAATTATAACTTATATATTTAGTCTCGAGAGTCCTTTACACAAAAAAAGTCTTTGCGGTGGGCTGTATCTCATGAACCGTAGTAGGTAGACAGTTGAAATTCTAACAGAATCTGTATTTCTAATGCCGTTATAACAACAAATAAAATTGAAAATTACTAAAGGAGGTCCCATACAATAAGCGTCGTCTTTACGAAACCCTTAGTGTGTGAGTCCGACTCGCAATGGGCTGTTTTTTTTTAATGTCAGTAGTCAAGCAGGGACCTGATGGTAAGAAGCTACGGTGGCCCATGGTCACTACCAGGGGAACTGCCAATATAACCACCACCAATAAGCTTAATAAGGTTTTGCTCTAAAGTGCAACTCTCAAGTGGAACACACTCACTTAGCGACACATTTAGGGTAACCACCGAGTTATTGTTTCCTCACGACGTTCCTCTTCACCAAAGGCTCTAGCCAATTGTAGGGGTTAAACTCAGTAGCGGATGGATGGGGGGGGGGGGGCTCGGGGCTCAAGTCCCCCACCTCCAAAAGTATCTGGATCCACTACTTATAAATCTTGATAAAGGCCTCAAGATGTACCCTCAGTTGGATCAAGCCCCTCAGCCCCTCCGAAACCGAAATCCTGGACTGGATTTCGCCACTCGTTAAACTCAAGTCATGATACTTAGTAGCCATTAACGTTTTAATGAGTAAAAATAAAGTCCAATAAAGCCTTACATCTATATTTTTATACGACGAAGTCGATTACTAAATATTGTGAGGAAACAAACTAGAATCGCCTTTTGAATAAACATACATACTCACGCATGAGATATTACCTAATAAGAAATCACATTGAAACCGCATACGCCAAGAACAGCATTCAATTTATCAGCAATTCATATGAGAATCATCTAAAACAAATGCAAGTGGGTAATTAAAGTGGCGAGTGCGGGTGGGAAGGGGAGGAGTGGCGTAGGCGCGTGCGCCCGCGCATGTCACAATCTGAGAATGCTGGGTTTACATGGCTGCAGCTTTCGATTTATAATATAATGATTTATGACATTATTTTATATTTCGCAATATTAAATCAGTGTTATAAGGCCCTCCGTCTCACTATGTCACACACCACACGTCACGTGTCAGATAAAGACATCGGAATTTTAAACAATTAACGTTTCATAGCTTTATTATGAATTTAGGTTATTTTATTGAGGTTAACTCTTCTACATGTTTTTAAGTACCTATGTAAAGGCCTGAGTTTACCGAATATCAACATCAGTGATGATGTGGCCGAAGGTGGTAATCACACAAAGTTTAGAAGGAACCGACTCTCAAGTGCAACTGTCAGAACACACAGATAAGTGCTTGGCGACTGATTCTCAATTAGCAAGTATCTTTGTGCTACTGTTTCCTCACGATGTTTTCCTTCACCGAATGCTCAACTAATTATAGGATTCGAACCTGGGAATTTCGTCTCGCCATTCAATCAAACCACTGAGCCTTTGATATTCCCGGGACATTCTTCACACATCTGATCCCAAACTACAAACTATTAAAATTATAATGTAATTATCTCACTGTTGGTTTGCGCCATCCTGTAGACGTAAACAATACAACCTAACCTTACCAATTTATCAGGATATAAGTAAATCAAACATAGACAGTTCCAGCCATGTAAACCGCTCCTAAAATAATCAACCGTCAACAAAAAACCAATGCACTTCTTTATTCAAATTAAATACTCTCTATTTACATTTCGATAACCATTTAAATGGCGGCGAAGCCTCCAAAGAGTGCCAGCGTCACGACCCCCGCAGTAAACACATCGACAATAAGGCACGCGACACACGCACGTGCTACACGACCCGTGTGGTCATGCCCTTATGTCGTGATGTGCGTGCTATATTGATATTCTATTGTTTTGATTTAGTTTATGTTGTTAAGTCCATGAAAAAATCATATTATTGAGGATGTATGTATTGGAGCAGGGTTTTTGGATTTGTGATTGTTTATAAGGTCGAAAGTAATACTGCAATTTTTCGTTGAAATTCTTAAATTGATATAATACGAGTCAAGTATTTTAGTTTAAATTATGTTAAACTAGCTGTTCCCCGCGGTTTCACCCGGGTTCCCGAGATAAAAAGTAGCCTATATCCTTCTCCGTATCATAGGCTATGTTGAGACGTGAAGGCGTAACAATCATAGTTAGGATGGAACACAAAAGCTCAGTCTAGTGTCACGTCATGGCCTGAATTTCTTTCAGTTTCAGAATTTTCAGTTCATTATTACTCCCCCTAAAACCAAAAACAATTCGAATCATCCCATCCCATCGGTAAATAATAGTCAGTCGACAGTCTACACGTGTTTTGTGTCCTCTTGATAAATGTCACACCTAATTATCTTTGAAATTTCACTTCTCACGTCATCACATCACGTTCATCAAACTTATTTTTACTACCCATTTTTCTCAATTCAGTTTCAAATAAGCCTTTATATCTATGAAGTTAAAGAAGAGTTACGTGTGTGGATTATTTTGTAGAGCAGCATGAGGTTTGGTAGTTAAGTTATATCGTCTTTTGTAGGGGTGGTAGGCTATCTTCCGCATGGGTGAAATATTTTTGATTTACCGTAATTCATATTATTAACAAATCTTTAGAGTTTTAGAAAAGCCTTCTTTAGTTTATCCTTACGTCAGGTCCAGATCGGGTTTAAGAAATTAACCCAAATCTAAAAAATAATTTGCCAGAAGGATATCCCAACTATATCCGTAAACTTTTCCCCTGTAGTTAAGGGTAAACATCAGTTACAAGGCGGGATATTCTTTTTTTACCTTCGTAGAACAATATGGATAGATGTGTCAGTGATTAGCGATAGTAGAAGTTCATTTGGTACATTGTAGAATTGATACTTTTTGTTTAAGATTAAGTATGTATCTGTCAGTTTATTCTCCTTTTCCTTATAAAAATATTGATTCCATCTTCATTCTTTAATGTCCCTGCTGAGCACAGGCTTCATCACAAACGTGGGTGAAAGGGAATGGGCAGATACTCCACCATGCGTGCCCACTGCGGATCGGTGGAGGTAGGTTAGTGGTCAGCCTACTGATGGAGTTTTCAAGCCGCCTAGGAGGTCTCAAACTAGCTTAACGACTATCACAATTTTTATGTGGCCGGCCTCACAGGTGATAACTTAACTTTACCGATCGATTATGAACAACTCTTATCATGCTACACCATGAGTGCTTCTAAAAATACAAACTTCATTTACAGTGACTCATGCATAACATCATAGAAGTCAATTAGGCATTCCCTGATGACCTAGACACAAATATTCAGACTATAGTAATTAATGACTCATAGAAGAATATAAATAGAACTTTGGTTATTTAAATTTTATATCCAAACTATCTCACGCTAGGATAACTTTAATTACTTAATTGGTGCTTGCAATAAAACAACATGTCATCGATTATCTGGTTGGATTATAATGTTCTCTATGGAAATCCTTAAGCTGAACTATTCCTGAAGTACAACACTCCAAGAAATTCCTAGGCTCTGCGTTCAAAGCCCAGGAATGCATTTGGAATATGAGCAGGGGGCAAATCCGCTACATGCTTGGGGCCTTTACTGGGCACTTTGGAACCAACGAAATGCTCATGAAGATGGGTCTAACCGCGACACCCATGTGCATTGTGTGGGGAGCATACGGAATGCATGGAGCACCTTCTGTGCACATGCGATGCAATGGCTGGTAAGCGAAGGAGTCTCCTAGAGATCGGATATCCAATACCAGAAGACTATAGGCTCATATCTTCTAGCCTCGTTGTAAAACTCATGAAAAGAGTTTTCAACGAGGAGTAAGTTATCCAGGGGACCACTATAGATCCCAATGGGTCGAATTGTTCGAGTTATTTCTCGCCCCCTGCATAAGTTAAGATTCCTGAAGTAAGCAAATAAGTATACAAGCAACGTATTGAAAACATAGTCGTAAAAACAAAAGCTCTATTTTAAAACTATCAAAGAGAAACTCCTTAGAGGTAGATATAATAAGCTAACATAACTACGAAGCCAAGGCACAAACGCACAGCTAGAAGTTCCACGAACCCAAAGTTATTTGGCATAACTTATCACATTACTGCAATCCTAAAATACGATTTGACTAACATGACACCCAATTACATGAGCAGCAAAATCATGGAGACATAAATTCACGAAAACAACACACAGAAAGCAAACCGAAACTCAATTATGACATTTCTAAATTCGTTAATTACCTAACACCAGTTTACCGCCATTTTGAGCAATATTTACGGGCAATAAACAGTTCACACATAGTATTTATTGAGTCAGGAAGCAATTAGCTGGGCAGACGCCAAAATATGGGACGCAATCTGCGACAAATCACTTTCATATTGGTCCTTAACATGGAACTACATAAGTTGGAGACTTGTTGGGATAAAGGTTTATAGTAGTTCAATTAAATCAATTGAAACTACAGATATACTCACATAAGTTTAGCATAAGTTGGAATGTAATAGGTGCGAATATAGCAGCTATACCGCAAACGTAGCGTAATCGTATCGAGTGCGTCAACTAGCATTTGAATATTTGAAAATCGAACGTCACGGAACTAAAAATCGGCAGCGCTCGCTACGTTTTACTGACGTCACGCTCGTGTGCGTAGGAATACACAGGCATAGAAATAAATATACCTAAAAAGCACGTCGCCATACTACACGAATATACAAAACAGGCCAACTTTTATAGGCTGCTGCGCGTAACAGCTACTTACGTTTTACGCTCCCTCTGCGTCATTCTGCTTGTCATAATGACGTCCATAATTATAGTAGTTGTTAAAATATTCCAATTAAAATCGGGATAAATTTAAATATTGATCATTATTTTGCATTTTTATTTATTTTTATTTGATTTAGCCCAGTACAACAGTAGTAACAGTTAGAGCCTATTTTTATCGACGCGTGCACATCTGCGACACTCTATCTGGATGTATCCTTAATCCAAGTACACAGATTTGTATTTAGCAATATGAAAATTTTGAAAAAAAGAAAAAGACAGAAAAAAGTTTTTATTCAGGACAACAATTTGACATGTTGACATGATATCCCCCGGAAATTTATACGCATTGTTTGGTATTCGTTGGAAGGCGAATGAATAAGTCAATATAATAAACATCAGTCTAAAGGCTTAAGATAGGAGCCTAAGTTTCTACCATAAGCACCCTAGGAGTTGATAAGCTCGGTGTAGGTCATGTATTTAACAATATGATACGGATCTCTACAGTCCTACAGAGCAATCGAGCCTAAAACTTAAAAGCCCAAACTACGTAAAAAGATAGATTCTAAAAGGTAATGGATAACATACTGGCAATTAAGAACGCATTCGAATTTCAAAGAACTCGCGAGCGTATCACTTTTCAAGTCTCATTCGGTACCTTCTTTTTAAATTAAAAATAGAACACTAATATGAATTAATAGCTGCAGTTGGCGACGCGCAGATAAAAAAATACAGATTTGGTACGCCCCAAATATTTGTGTTTGGAGTGTGAAAAATTGCGTTTTTCGACGGTTTGCGGTCGATTTTTAAGTAATACTAATGTTTTAGCATTACGAGTGAGTAATTTCCCGGTTCTGGCTCTTATATGCAGCTGTCGCACCGCCACACATGATTTTAGTTTTGTAATAACATTATGTAGAACAAATTATGCAAAAAAAAAGTTTGTGAACGTGACTAGCATAGATACTATTTTGTGAAACTTGGATTAACTAATGCTCGCTGGTATTCTATGTTTTTTTCTCAAGAAGCTTATGTTTTTCTTCTTTGACAAGACAATCGTCCTTTTTGGACATGTAATGTCCCGTTATAAGTTTTATCACTTTCACACTGTCAATCAAAACGTAAAATGATGGTTTTTCTGCTGGATAAACATTATAATGATACTTATTCAATATAATGAAAATATTACCGCCAAAAAGTCATCTCCCAATAAAAGAAATATAGATTTTAAAATCCGACGGCAGAGTAGCCAGCATTAAAAAGAGAAACATTTTGTCATCCACATTAAACATCTACTGCATTATGCAGATTTAGCACAAGGAAGAGCCGAAAAGCGTGACTATTGGCCTGGGAGCGCGGTAAGGTATCGGAGACTATTGTTGGCCCTGAATAATGTTAAGTGTTTCGCTATAACGCTGCGCGAGCGCGGGCTCTATAAACAATTTCGCGAAATAAATCCTCGACTCTCGCGCGTCCTGTTAACATTATGTATTGAATTGGTATTTAATATGGGAATGATTTATAATGGCCATAAGGTCAAGGTAGAAAATTAACATGAGGTGGGGTTTTAAGTTTTAACAAGCCAAGCTTAGCCAGAAATCTTTTCAAATTTTGAAGCAAATCATGGGTTTTCACAAAAATTACTAGTTTACCAAGACTTTCTTTCATAGCCGCTTAGTAAATAACAACAATATTTCACTTTGGCTGTAGCCAACCTTCAGATACACTAAATGATAGTGAATTGATGTCGAAACTGGAAACGAAGAGGTTAACTTAAATGATTGCCAAATTAAATTGCTTTAATAGTGACTTTAAATTGTAATTGCTTGTATCCAAATAAAAGTATCGTCACATTTTATTACTTCGTGCTCAACTATGCCGAAGGATTACCATACATTACACACATACCATCTTTAATTATGTCCTTTTGTTATTTTTCTTCGCGAAGTTAAAATAGCTCGAAAGACAAGTATCCCAATTATTTTCCGTTGTTCGGACATCGACGCAGTTAAAGTTGAATATTTAATTAACTTTGGTCTTTTTCCCAGACAATAAAGGGCTAATAAAAAGGGTTAGTGTGCCAATACGATATTTCAGCAGTGTAGTGGAATCCCGAACGGTAGAGATAGCATCGACAGCGGCGTCTCCGATGGGACACGAGCCCTCTTTACATTGTATACTGTACTAGTGTATTGTTCGTAGAGTAATTGGTATACCTCAAGAGTTTTGGTACGAAAATAGGCGGTTGGAATTTGGGTGTCTTACCCGATTTTTTAGTCTAAATTCCTACATTCTGTAATCTGTATTTTTACTAAAAAAAAATATTTTTTTATTTCTGTAACTACATTAAAACTTGGGATTGGTAATCAAAACACATCCGATAATCAAAACAACTCATCATTATTAATCGTCTATGCCCAACTGATAAATAATAAAAACATGTATGTAATCAAGAAATAATATGATTCAATCTTGCTCGTAATTTAACAACAATGGAGTTTCCCGCTTTATTTATAATCAACCAGCCAGTATTTGTGAAGTCTTGTTATTGAAACCTTGTTTGCTAAAATCGATGACATGAATTCATAAAATTTTATCCACCCTGCTGTTTGCTCGTTTGATGATGGCGAATGTAAAGGATAGTTCTGATAGGAAATTTGGGTTATTGCGATTTTTCAGGACTGAAATATCATGATTTTCAGATTTTGGCCAACTATGACGAAATTTTTCGGTATTATGTAATCAATACAAATATATAAAATCATCGTTTTCGGTATGAAAAATGAATGATGTCGTTTTAAAATAACATAACTACTTATTGGAGCGTTGACATTTTTAGATAATGTCACCTGCATGACAAGTATGTTAACAATACCACGCACTTGTAAATCGGTTAAAGCATTTAAAAGTTATGTTGTTATATACACTACAAGCATTTTTGTAAAAATAGCAATAATTCTATTTTCTGAAGCGTAAAGTACCTTAATGTACAAGTATGGTTTTTATAATTATTGTTCCCATTTCGCCAGTCAGTCGCTCGCCAACACGCAAAGCATTCCATTACAAATAATAAATATGTTATAGATTAATTATAAGCACAGCTTTACAACCAATACCACAGCGTCGTCCACTCAAGTGTTGCCGCGTGTGTTTAATGAAAAAATTATAATTATGCCTTTGTCAATATGACGGCTATTTTTACCTACCTATTTACTCCCAGTTAGGGTTGGGTTTCTTCCCGGGAATAAACCCAACTTCGAGTAAATTTCCAATTTAGTGGGAAAGAACTCGGGAATTTTCCCATTGGGTGGGAAAATACTCAAATGGTCATATTTAGTAGATTTTGCGTATATAGCGAGAAATACCTTTACCAAATCGTTTGAATAACATTTAACATGATTTCTATTAGGGTCATACTCATATCATACAATAAAAAAACAATAAAAAAAAAGTTTCGTTGTTTTTAAAAAAAGCGACGTTTTGGGGTGTAAGGGTTGTGGTGGACAGTCGGTGGACAGTCGGACAGACGGTCTCGTGCAGAAAGAGCACGTGTGCACATGTACGACGCTTATATAGCCCGGCCCGGGTCCCGAGGGAGGTGTTGCAAGCGTCCATAGGATACGGTAACCACTTACCAACAGGCGGGCCGTATGCTTGTTTGCTACCTAGGTAGTATAAAAAAAATGTGTGGTAACTTCCTCCAAGGTCCGCGTAGGTCCGCGCGTAGGTGATGTAGGTACATACAAGAGCGAGTATGATTAAAATAACAATCAAAAGCATCAACAAATATTTTTTTTGAGGAACATAAAGCCATTTGAGTATTTTCCCGCCGTTTGGGAATTTTCCCGTATTTTTCCATTCTTTTCCGTATTTTCCCGTATTTTTCTTTTCTTCCCAATATTTTTCTTTCCCTGCCCATCCCTACTCCCAGTTAATTGAAATGCGGCTCGTTACGACAAAATAATATTATTAAATTTTATTTTATTTTTATTTATACTGCTTACGATTTGAGTTCATAGTATAATGCCTATATTTAAAAATTAAGACAATTCTTTGATTTATTTAATCGCTTCAAAAGTAAAAGCACGAATACATGCACTTTTGGCCCTGTAAGTGTAAGCTCATTTTTTTCAATTTTACTCAAATATTTACGTTAAAATATTCATGTCTATGTTACATTACTTTAATAAGAAAACCTAAGTGCCAATAAAAAAAATATTGGTTCATGACCATGGATACAGAATCCTTCAGTCGCATACATTTTATTTATAATATCACTTTCATATAGTCCGCACATAAACTTTCACATAGTTGAATCCGCATTATCAGTCACCGTCCAGTCATGTTTTAGTAAAATGGTGGTACTTAAAAAACAGAAAATTCAGTGTTGCAATTTGTAAAACAAATCTTGAAGTGTCATCAAAAAATTATGGATTGAGAAGAGTAGGGTCCTTCATCAAATCGATAAACTAACTTTTATATGATCTCCCTACCAAATTAGAACGGAGGTTTATTTAACGAGATAACTAAAATCTTTACTATCCATAATAAAATAAAATTTTACTATCAATAAAGTTTAACAATGAAAGTGTAGGGTATAAGGGTGTATGCAAACGTGACGCACTCTTAACTGCGCGGATTACAGCTTTAATGTTGCACGCATGCGCCTGCGCAACTTGGTGACAGATACTTTAGATATTAGGAATGTATAGATCGGGGTGGTAATAAATAGTTAGTTATGTTCGTATAAAACAAATTATATATGTTTAGTAGCAATTTTTTTACAGTTTTTTTTAGTTAATTGGCTATCTAGCTTTCTCTGAAAAAAAAACATTAGGCCGTTTTTAAATTAACTTTATCCTATTTCTATTACTTAATGGATCAGTCTATTTTATTTATAAGTATTTTGGAACATTCTAAAACATTTTTAGCACTACACCCCATGATAATCCTTAAACATGACATTTCGTTAATTCGCTAATAGAATCTAAGCACGTGACACACAATGCATGGCGGCGCCTTAACTAACAATTGTGCAAACCTCCCCTTAATACAACTTGTTTTTCAACATAAAGTTTTGTAGATTTACAATAATATGCGACAGATGTTTATTTTAAGCGAAATATTAGGTATATTGGATAACAGCTTACATAGGTACTACATAAATATAATACTGATGAAATCCAGTTTTTGGGGCGTTTATTAAATCAAATAATTTAGACTATAGAGAGTACTCATTATTCGGGCTACGTGTTGATATGGACGTATAAAAAACGTCCATACGTGTTGCTAAGCACTTCATTCATTTACTATTTATTCAGTGTAGACTCTATGCATTTAACACGATCAAAGCTGCTGAAGTTACCATGGATTTGAAAGTCTTCAGCTGATAAGAAACGGCAAGAAGATCGGACGCAAGAATATGTTTTTTTTAAGTCTTCTTTCAACTTATCACGAAATGTCTTGGAAGAGCGGGAGGGATCTCCTAACACAAGCAAATCTTTGCTTAAAAGGAGTTTCCAAAAAAATATTGTAACCTAAGATAAGTTATTGGAAATAAAATTTATTATTAATATTAATTATTATTATTAGTCTTAGTTTTGCGCATTATTCACAAACACAAATAGGTACACCATTAGCCGCTAACTTCTAAATTCAAAATTTTGAAAATCTTTTCGTCCTCGTACCTACTCTTTTATTTTATATGTGGTTCTTGTAGTTGGTAACACATTTAATATTGTATTCATGTAAAATTGCTTTGTAATATCCTGTGTTACTGTTTGTGAACCCAAATAAATGGAAAAAAAAAGAATCATACTTTTTTTATTCGCTTCTACCATAGATACAAGATACCAAGTAGGTACAAGTATTCAAATATTGTTGATATTATAATAAAGCATTTCTAGGCCACAGAGCATTAGTATGCCGTACAGCATCAGAACTGACGTAAAAACACGAGTTTCTTACTTCTTGTTAGACACTTAAATATTATTGCATTTTATGTTGCTATAACGTGACGTGATTGGTTAATTGAATTTTACAATAATATTTGAGGCCGGTTTTGATATCGAAGATGAAGAAATAGCACGAAACCACAGATTAATACGAAACTTACATGTAAAAATAACAAGGATTGTGAATTTCGTGATAATCTGTTGTGTGCATTTGTTTTTAATTGCGCTGTTTTTGCCTTAGGTAACTAAAGCCAGGCTCGTCAGGTCAGACAGGTGGACGACTAAATTAAGGTCGAAATAGGTGACTGTAGGTAACTGTCAAAAGAGCAACAATTTGGGAAGAAGGCGGCGTGTTATGAAAGGAGCCTCAAACAACAGAAGGACTAGTAAGTACCTATATAATTCCTACATGAATGTGTTCAGTGTTTATTATGTGTGCCAAGCTTAGTTTACTTCTGAGGTATGGTATACATGTATTACAAATAGGTAAAGCTTAGATTAAGGATACATCCAGATAGAGTGTCGCAGCTGTGCACGCGTCGATAAAAATACGCTCTAACTGTTAGGGCGTAAATCAAATAAAAATAAATAAAAATGCAAAATAATGATCAATATTTAAATTTCTCCCGATTTTAATTGGAATATTTCAACAACTGCTATCTTTATGAACGTCACTATGACAAGCAGAATGACGCAGAGGGAGCGTAAAACGTAGCTGTTACGCGCGGCAGCCTATAAAAGTTGGCCTGTTTTATATATTCGGGTAGTATGGCGACGTTCTTTCTAGGTATATATTATTTCTATGAGGTAAAGGTAGGTTTACCTATATTTACCTCTTGTTCACCTTCTGCATATTTCATACTCTTGACATTTCTTCGTGTGAGTATTAATAAAAACCTTAACGTCTGTTATGATATTAAAAGCTGAAACATGTTTGAACATGTAGAGGAATTCCCTAATTAATAATAGCATCCATAATTCAATAACAAAAGCACGCCGAATGTGCACATGTTGAATTCGCGTGACAAAAACACATCGCCCTGTCCGCCATGTTGGAAACTTTGAAACGAATGGCATGGGATGGGCGGCCGTTGACCCCGCCTGAAATAGGCAACCTTGACCGCTAACTGCCCTGTTTACCCTACTCCTTGGCGGGCGGTGGGTACTTGCTTCGACCTGTTGTTTGGATTTAGCCTTCATTTTTTTCAGTTTGACGTATGGTTTTTGTTACCATGACTATTTATTTACTAGAATATGTATCTTTATATCTACGATTGAAGTTCAAATTTAATTAAGTTAACTACGAATCGTTGCGACAGTAAAGGCTTAGCAGCTGACAGTAATGAAATGAGTCACATTTTCAGATCGCCTAAATATTTCGAGACAAATGTTGTTACGCAGAGACACCCTGTAGATGCCTGCTCATTGAAACACAGAAAGGAAACACAAAACTTTTTCTACCTTTTTAATATTGTGAACAAAGACAATTATCAGAAACATTGATAAAGATCTTAATTGTCAGGTCAGTAACTCGTGAAAAACATTATGCCAAAGTCGAGTTTTGAATTTAGAACAGTGAACAGATTCGCGAGTGTGTCGTCACGGGCGGAGGTCCGCGGTGGTCGCCACCACGTGGTTGGATTCCCACGGTCCGCGGGGGGGCGCCACGTTAGCTCCCGCCCGGTGATGACGACGGACTGCCAATCGTGCCCGAATCTCGGACGTCTACATTTTTTGAATTTGGAACGCGACCTCCACTGACAGGAGATGTTTATTTTTTATTAAATTACGCGAAGGTTTTTATTTGATTAACGGATTAGAAAGTTTGAGTTAGATAGGTATATAATTTATCAATCAAACTGCACTCTATAAAGCTGTTCAATAACTTGAACACTGATGAAGAATAATATAGCGCAATGTTTTTTACTTTGACTAATGTTTTTTAATTAGTTTTGAATGACAGGACGACCAAGTTAATATGGTTATCAATTTGAGAACTAAAGAAATAAGAAAAGAACATTTAAATAAAATACACTTTAACAAAACAAACAGAAATAACCTCGTAAAAAAAGAACTGCCTCAATTGAAAGAATAAATTGTTCTAAATAAACTTTTTAAATATTACACGCTAAATATACCAAAAGCGAATGATTATATTAATGAAGTTGATTCACCGTGTGTAAACACATGCGTAATGGCGATCCAGGTCATCCTGGAATATCCTGGATTAGCGGTAATAATGAATCAGATGTCGGTATAAATATAAGTACGTACCCTACCTAATGGTGTAAATATCCTTCATGAAAACAGATCTTACGAAGTTTGCTGTAAGTGTATGTACCTACTCCACTTTCGAATCATTGGAGTCATATATTTGAAACAAAACTATTGAAAATTCCAAAATAAAAGTGACTTACGTTTTTCATTGACGATGAAAATTTTTTCAGACCCAAGACAATCCTTATCATAAAATAAGTATAAGGTTATTTCCCTATTTCTTTTTTCATACTGTAATTATTAAAAAACTTAAGTAAACAGAAAAGAGAAAAATAGCTCCATAATTCTAATGATGTTTGTAGGTGTAGGAATGCCAGTAGCGCCATCTAGTGTCGAGTAGTGGAACAAGTTAGTTATTAGGCTCGGGAATGCTTCTTTAATTTCTCTTATATTATTTTTCATGATAATTACAAATAATTTATAAATACATTGTTCCCTTGATGAATGTTAATAATTTTAATTACTTAAGTCAGAAACTGGTATAAGATAACTTATACAAAGTAAAGTCAATTTCGGTTGCTACATATATCATACACATAAGATTTAATAATAATAAATTAATTAATCTGTTCTCAATTAAATCGTTAAATTCATAAAATGAAGCTCATTATATTATATCAAAGAACTTAACTTCAAAGTAACATAAGCAATCACACATTAAGTTATTTTAATATGTAAATTACATTACTAAATCAAAACATGACTCGTGATGAATCTTACATTATAAATAACCTAAACTTGGAGCATGCCTGCACCAAAATAACTCCGTACACTATGGTATGGTAGGAGCTTGTATCTTTATTGTAATGACCGTCTCTCGTTCCAAGTTTAAACTGCCTCGGCGCTATTTGGCGCCATAGATATTGCATTCAAGTTTTCTTTTTTTAAATGAAATTTATATAAAAAGTTCTGATACTCCTTGGTAATCACAGAATGGAGATTGTATTATTATTGTAAGCGCTAATACGTAATTCTAGTTTTATTTTTGTGAATTTAATTCCATCATAACTCTTTCTACTCAAAGAATGAATATTATGGTATGTGCCTTTATAAATTAACTTATTAAATAACCATTTACTCGTTAGAGTCGTTGGTTTTATGTACTTGTCACGTTCGGCAATTTAACTCTAAGAATGAAATGAAAAATAGAGATTTCAAATAAACTCCTGAAACATTATAAAAAGTCTTCACTGTCTTTCAAAAAATTATGCACCTAACAAACAAACATACATACATCCTTACTACATAGAATTGATCAATCAAAATGCACCTCCAACGTCCATTCAACAAAACACCACTAGCATATCAGTGCCATCCAAATCGTGTGTACCGCGCAGTGCAGTGCAGGCGCAGGCGCAGGTTCGACTCGATTACGCAAGCGTCTAGTCCGCGCCGCGCCGCGCCGCATCACAGAGGATTGAAGGGAACAGAGACCAAGCTTCATACAAACGCGCTACGATAGGTACACAACTACAATCTTGAGGCGCGTGTGTGCGAAAGCACAGGCGGCTCGTCACGTACGAGGGGAAACCGGTTTATATTGGCTCAGCCTGTGCTCAAACTCAGGGCACTCGCGCATCGTGTTTGTTTACGTTTAGATTTTAATAATAGAATTTTAATATCCAAATGTGTAAATATGGTTTACTTTACTGAGTCTATGAACAATAATATTATGACTAAGTTTTCTATTATATCTTGCATATAATAGGTAGGCTTTCTGGTAAATTGTTTTTATATTGTCTCTTTTCTCGTAAATTAATGGCATGATGGGTGTTTATGATTTCAAATACGTAGGTGTACCTACCTAACTATCCTATTTAACGAGCATATATGTTTTGAGATCTCGAAAACGGCTTTAACGATTTCGATGAAATTTGCTATATGGGGGTTTTTGGGGGCGATAAAGTGATTCAGCTAGATTTCATCTCCGGGACAACGCGATCTGCCGAGTTTGCGAGCAAATCTTAGTCACACAGGTATGGTCAGCGTCAAAACTAGATTTGCATTTTAGTACCCTTTCCTAATAATCTGTAATATGTGAATGGTAAAAAAGCTGATAGGTATACATTTTTATGTATTCATTTAATGTTATTCTCCTGTGCTAACCCTACCAAATAGGTATCATTTTTGAACGCTCCTTAGAAGCTTGTACTCTGTTCCCTTCAATCCTCTGTGGCCGCATTCCGCGCGCAAGCGCATCGCCCCGCCCCACACGATGCACGCTCGTCATTTTCGCACGCTTACTTTATCATGAAGGCCAATATTTCATAATTTGTATTATGACATTGTTTTTTTTAATCGGTCACTACCTTTCGCCCTTCTAGTTCTTTTGTATATCAATAAGGTCGCAAACTAACATATGGCCTGATTGTTACCGTAGCCTATAGATGCTGGCAACACCAGGGCTATTACTCGCGCATTGCCGACCCCCTTTCTTGACAAGAGGGTAAGAGGCTGGTCCGGCACCTGCACTGCCAGCACAACACCGTTCGTCTCACAATTTCACGGGGATCGTTAAAAAATCGGTAGATTTACTAAGATTGAAAAGCGTTACAAATGAAGACAGTAGCATAATATACCGTCCTCTTAAAGGGCACTTGCATAAATAAAGAAATATTCTTCATCAGCTTAGAATCGTTCCTCAGCATGCACATGATGTGACGTCATCCTTGATCCCACAGTTAATTAATATTAAAACCCAAGTCACGCAGAAATAAACAAAAAATGTCCGCAACTTTTGTGTTGGAATGTAACTTTCGCAATATTTTTATTTCATGATATTTTGTGTGAGCTTTCCACGGTAATTTTTATTAGTGGCTACATTCATACTCGTTGTCCCAACTTTGTCTAGAGGCGTGTTTGTTTTCGTTGTCGTTTTTGTATAGTTATTAAAATCCTTCAAACTTTGTTAGACAGCGTAGTCGAAGTTTTTCCAACATAGAATTTTCATTTTCACTAAACTATGAAAAGACGTGATCGAAAATATGTTACTGCTTATAGAACAAGTATACCTACCTTCGTACTTGTTTCTCAGGAACTCTATCATCGCGCTGGAGCCACAGTACTAAATCCTCTGTGCTGGAGCACCGCGTCTACCGAAATTATTCTTGGAAGCGCAACCTTGGAATTTCCATAACTTTTTCATTTCTAGAGAAGAAGAAAATTTGTAGAAAGAAGAGATCATTCAAATAAAGATTCTTTCACACTTTTGTAATTAAATATTTATTCATGAAAGTACAATCTATATTTACAAAATACAATCTATATATAGTAAATTTCCTCAAGCCTGCCGCTGCTTCCGATTAACGGCAAGGTTCCCATAAGGCTGGCAGCGTTTCCTCTTTGGATAGCCAAGCTGACGGGAAAAAGCTCCCCGCCCGCCGGTCTCTTGAGGTCTCGATCAATTTTGAAGACAAAGTGCGAGCAAAACGGCGAGCTTCTGACCCCCATGGTCCCAAGGTCTCGACCGCAAAAGGCATAAAAATATAATTGGGTCCAATCGATGCATATTGTACATCATACACTTTTGTTGTAATAAAAAAAAACAATAAAACAATAAAAATAAACTTCTTCAATCGCCACCGGAGTGGTATTCAATTGATTTATTAAATTATTTCAAACCTCATCGAGAGTTTGGGAGACCGCCGGACGGGGGGAGCTTTCTGCCATCGCATTTGCTTAGTAATGTTAAGAGGAAACGCTGCCAGTCAGTGGGGAACCTAGCCAAGGATAGGCAGCGCCCACCGGTCTATCGAGACCTCGATTAGTTTGGATGGTGCGAGAAAATCGGTGAGCTTTGGACATCCATGGTCTCGACCGTAAAAGTCAACAATAACGCAAGTTTCCAACACTGGAAACAGGCACAGAATCTGCATTAGTATGCTAGAGCGAGGCGGCGGCGGCACGACTCTAGATTTACTGTTATTGCGGCGTGCATCTCGCGGCCTGCCCGCTGCGGCCTGCGGATGAATCCCCGCTCCGCACATTCACAACAAACAACTAAAATGTCCTACCTCCCTACCATGTTTATATGTATAACTTATGCTTATTTTAATTATCGTTAACTCAGCCTAGACATGTTTTTACACCGAACCAAAAGAAACCGATAAAGTTTTATCCGCACATTTTTGTCGTTTTGCATCCTCATACTGCGAACAGCAATATAGATCTGGCGTCTTTAGCGGCGATCTTTGATTCTGGCGACTGTATTTCCTGACTCTTAAAATCTAGGGGCTTTCAAAAGGTTTTTTCTGGGTAAGCATGCTCCATTAATAAGGCTTAGTCGTCGTCGTTAATGGGCTGAAAATTACGCAATCCCAATAAAAACAGTTTGAAATCAAGAGGTAGAAGCTGTAGCCCAGTCCGTTGTACCAACGACCTAAGAAAGGTAGAGTGCTGACTCAACTGGATACGCTAAGTGTCTAGCAGTGCTGTGAAGGACCGATGATGATGACCAAAGCCACCCCAAAGAATGTGATTGACATTTTTGAGTTACATGGAGACATCTGGCTGTCTTAAAATATAAATATTTTTCAGTAGGTCTTCTTCAGTTTTATCAAAAATTTATATACCAAAATAAAACTAAATATTTTGGATCAACAATTCTATGTTCAAGATTTATATCCGTAAGTAGGTACCTATTAATGTAACTACATAATAAAAGCCATAGAGTCAATAGAACTTGACAAAGCCACTTCATATCGCATTTTCATCCAGTTTTGAGCTATGTTTAAAATGTCAAGGCTCCATCCAGCTCAAGACAATCAAACACAAAGACAAGAAAGCGAGTTTATAAAAACGTGGTAAACTAAATAAACAATGCACTATTTGGCTTAGATTCATCATCAAAGCGCCTGATAATAAGATGTAAGCATATCTTATTACACGTGTGTATTAAAATATTTTTATTGATCGCAAACTTGTCTGAATATTGCAGGCGTATTATAATAACATAATTCTGTGTTTTATCCTCGGTTTTTTTTTACAAAATCGGGCTTATATTGACTTATTTGTGTTTCCATCGATTACATTGTTTACATTGTTTTTCTTTGTTTTATAGTTTTAGATCGCCCATCCTGGAGGATGTAAACCTCTCCCTGCACCCTCGCTACAACGAATAAGTCGTGCGACCGCATCCTCTATGTTCCTACTTTAAGCTCCAACTTAACCTATATATTTACAGTAAGGTACACTCAAAAACCCACAGTTCCCTTTAATTCATGAATAATGAGGAATGTCCCAGGATATTTATTTATTTATTATTATGTATAAAGGCAACTTCTACCACACCCTAACTAAATTACAGGCTGAATAAGAAATTAGTCAACCAACTCGGTATCATGTCGCCAAAAAATTTCACCATAATGACACGGACTAAACAAATTGGCTGCATAATAAACGTCCTCGGTTCAATTGAGTCATTTGACGGACAGACAAACAGACAGGCCCATGGGAACCCATGTTGAATGGTTCACACGGGTGATTCATGCTAATCATGTTACAATAGGTTATAGTGACCTACATGAGAGTTTTTTTGCAAATTTTGGCAAATTGTGTTGATTTCACCATCGCTTGAACATTTTTTTCTTTTTGAAAGGTAGGATATTGGCATTAAATTCAGTGACTACAAAAATGTGAAAAATCTTTATTATTGGATCATCATCATCAGCCTATAATGTCCCACTGCTGAGCACAGGCCTCCTTTTACAAATCAGGGTGAAAGGGAATGGGCAGATACTCCACCACGCGTGCCCAGTGCGGATCGGTTGGTCAACCTACTGTTGGAGTTTTCAAGCCGCCTAGAAGGCCTCCAACTAGCTTAACGACTATCACAATTAAGTGATAACCGGGACCAACGGCTTTACGTGCCTTCCGACGCACGGAAACGCTCGTTTTGAAATACCACTAGGCGGTCACCCATCCAGGTACCGACCACGACAGGCGTAGCTTAACTTTGCCGATCGATTTATCGATTGATCGATTATTGGATACGAACTAATAAATAAATACCCAGGGTGTCACGACAATTCTATGCTAGCATAGAATTGTGAATTTAGAATCTTTTAACTCGCCATAGTTCCAATACCGGATGAATGATACTACATAACATTGAGCTATTATTACTACGTATAGAGAAGACGCCATACATCACAACTATGTTCCATTCAAGTGAGTCCATCCGGCCACACTTGTTGTTGTAGAACAGGTGTAGTTGTAGTTGTGAAAATCCCGGTTTGCGAGAAAAATACTCCTAAAAGCGTTCTGATAGCGCTACGTGTTTCTAATGTCTGTTTTAGACGACTAAATTATTGTTTCAACGCTAAAGAGAACTTTAGTTGACTCTAAATGGGACATAACCTTTGCTTATGATACCTAGCTTCTCTATACGTAGTAGCTCAATGTATAGGAATGCATTTAAAAATAGAGACACTTTTTTTATATTGACTATCTTCCTCTCGGCGCGCGGTGCTACTTCATTCTGGGGCTGTCTGAAGCTTTTCAGGATAGAAAGCATCTAATTTATTGATCCAAACAGTCTTTATGTACCAGCTTCAGTAAAATACGCCACTATTTTTCGTTCGCTATGCATAAGCACAGTTGTATAATTGCGAAAAACGATTGTGTATTTGGTGAAATGGTGGTTAAAAACACACAGTATACCCTTGACAAACAATCAGCCATACCTGCATAGTGGTATTGGCGTGAGAAAGTTGTTTCACGGTCCATTACGCGGACGATATGTCCTGTCAACTCCAGGGGATGTCCATAAATAGAAAATAATACACTCAGCGGCATATTATTTGGCCCAACGTCGAAATTTCATAGAAAATAGTTGTTTTTAGCAAAAAAAAACTCTACTTTAATATTGATATTCGGTGTAATTTAAAACATAGAATCTTCAATTCATTTTAGTGTGACATTTCTCGTACGCCAAACATATTAATTGTCATGTATGGACAGTGCAATTAATTTTCATATGAAGATTGTTTTTTCTTTAACACCTCATTTGCCAAAAATGAACATTTCCACATTTAAATGACACCACCGTCTGCAAGATGGCTCTTTGAGCTTTGAAACGATATCAAATGCATTGCAAGAAACTAATATTGAAGTAGACTTTGTATGAAAATTCGAGCTTGGGCAAAATTCAATGCCGGTACCTCATTCGTAAGCTATCCAATCCACCAACCACAACGAGTATATTCACACGCAACTTTATTGTAAATTCAAGGGCAACAACACAGTTAAACTTATGTTAAAACCTTATTTAACAGACCATTGATCACCAACAAACGATCAAAGGATCATTGTCATCAACAAAACCACTAATTCGCCGACACTGATACAATTGCGTTTATTCGCTTTAGTCCAGAGTTTTTGATTGTGAAACACCGTGCGAAATGCTTTTCAACTTTGTGCAATTTGAATTTGCTATTTCCTCCATGTCTCATTTTTGACTCACTTCTGTCTGATACTTACTTACCTACTACCACTTGAAATAGTGAGAGCGTCTCAGAATTGCAAAATTATCCCTTACAATTGAACTGTCAAAAGTAAACTTAATCACAAATGACGTTCCAGTATTTGGTCATAATGTATATTATCCGTAACGGGCCCATGAGGAGTTACTTGCGTGGCATCTTCTCCTCATACGGGACTTATATGAGGGGCTGGTATAGTGATCTTTCATTGCCTGCAACGCCCTTAAAATCCTGTTACAACCCCTTACCAACTTAGATGGCGAGAACAATCTGCTGCGATGCAAAGCAGTTTTGTATTTTTTTTTAGCAATTTATAGTTTTAATGAAATTTTAGGTTTTAATAATAACAAGATAAAAGTAATATAATTATAACTACAACTAATTAACTAACAAAACAAAAGTAAAAAATAATAAAAAAAAAGGAAATATGTACACAGAAAATTATAAATAAAACACGGAATTTAGGTCGCTGTCTATGGGTAGGGTGCCCAAAAGACTGCATACTTTTTTGGCAGTTTCTTTTTGGAAAAGCATAAAATTCTCTCAAATGCTAGAGAGAGGGAATGCCACTATAAACTTCAGCCACAATAAAAAAAAACTTGTATCCGGGCTTTTTCCTCGATGGTTGTCGTAGACCGCGAAATACTTATATACCTACATTTTTAACAGACAACGAAGCAAATGCACGAAATTTTAGTCTAATTTTTCTGTTTGTCTCTTTAGACTAAAACTTAACCTACCTCATTCACGCGGCAACGGAGCAAAGTAGGATAATCGAAATTTAGTAAAAATTA
This sequence comes from Achlya flavicornis, assembly GCA_947623365.1. Classification (NCBI taxonomy): domain Eukaryota; kingdom Metazoa; phylum Arthropoda; class Insecta; order Lepidoptera; family Drepanidae; genus Achlya; species Achlya flavicornis. Next base: position 8,796,793 of record OX392488.1, read on the forward strand.
CAGTTTTCTTATAAACATCGCAGCACTATCTTGAAATCTATATATATAAAAATCAATGCCACTTTTCGTTGTAATTTTATAACTCAAGAACGCGCTCACCTATCCAAACTAAATGTTTAGGCTTTGTTCGGACTATTTAGTAGATGGTTTATGTGAAGTTTGCACAAAATCGGTCGAGCGGTTCTTCATTTATCACATTTTTAACCGACGAAAAAACGGAGGAGGTTTAGCAGTCGACGCGTATATATTTTTTTTTTTTTTATGTTTTATGTATGTCCCCGACTGCAAAACCTTATAAAATTCAAGTTATATTCAACATAATTTTTTGCTTTTCAGTTTTTTCGGTGGTTTATTTTTTGTTAAAAAGTTTTTTATTATTTCACTTTATACGTAGCGAAGCACTTACCGGGCCGCTAGTAGGCTATAAAGAAAAGTGATAAAAAATTATACACAAAAAATCAATGATAGTAGGTAATTGTGAAAGCGAAGTATAATGTCATGGTCAGAAACAACGCAGACTTATTACTAAAGACTTATTAATATATATATTGCAGTTCATTTATAATCCGATCCGGACCTATTCATAATTTTTTTAAAGAACCCTTTTTTTTTTTTAATTTTTTTTTTCTTTTTGACCAAAACCACTTACATTTTGCGACTTAAATTAATTACAAAAGACACCTTTTTGAAATGGTTTTAAATTACCTATTTATATCAAAAATATAGCGTAAACTTTATATTGATTAATTACTTAATCAAATCCTATAATACTAAAGAGTGTATAGAAATTATACCACAAAATCATGGTTATTAAATATAAACTAGCAAAAAGACATTAGAAATTCCACCATGGTAAGTAATGTGGCAAAAGGTGGTAAGCAACCCAAGGATAATTAGAGATAAATCCCCTGGAATCGAACCTACAGTCTCATTGTAACCGGACGCGTTCCGCATAGACATTTTTCAAAATAACATGGTTTTATCATAGAAATATATTTCAGAGTATGTAAATCAAATGACTTTAATAATACACCAGTGTTTCAGTCGTGTCTTTTTGTATCGTGTCAGTTTTTATGAAGATTTAGACAAAAAAAAGACATACCTAGACAGCTAGATCTTATTTCCTGCTACATAATTCCATTATTCTCCAATAATTCGCAAAATAAAAATAACACATAATTATTTGTTTTTTCATAATTGTTCTTTTAAGGTGAAATTGTGAAAATCGGATTTTTAAAATATAGAACTTATTTTTATTCATTCGAAAAATGGCTCTCGAGTAGTCTCAATATACGGACATCATTGATAAAAAAATTACAAAGAAATGCGTTTATAAAAATAAAGACAAATTGCACATTTAAAACTTTACAAGTTTTAAAATATATAATAACTCCAAAGAAGATACAATAAGTGTTGCATAACACAATTTTAACAAGCGAGTATTGTATTTTCCTAACAAACGTAAGGTTTTCCCACAATTCAACGCAACTTATAATCACCATACGATACGTGTATGGAAATGATGTACTGTGTACAACCAAGCCATAAAGTTATTATGAAGCAATCTATGAGTCCATATGTTCTCGCGCATGGGTCATAAGTGCAATACAAATATTTGTTTGTAAGCTGCGTTTACTTAAGGCACGCTAAAATCACAAAAACTTAAACAAAAAATGTACTAAGCTGTCATGATCTGAGAGATTCCCGAAATATCCTATGTTTATATCCAAGTTACATCGAAATACGTTTAGCCATTGTTACGTGATTGAGTAACAAACATCCACATACAGAGGTAGTCTTAATTTTAGTAGATTAAAAAAAAGTTAATAAATCGAATAAGCATTTTTTTTCGTTTTTAAAAAAAAATTCAATATCCAACAGACTCTAGGTAAAAAAATGGCTAAATAAATAATAATGTCAGACAATAAATTCCCTTGCATGTAAAAAACATACCTATAAATTAACTTAAAATAGAACTGTTGCCATATTAACGATACACGGTGGCATAGATAATAACATAGAGCAAAATAAAACTAACCTTAAAATAATTTATGTCCACATGTCGTCACTGGTAAAGGTCTATGGGCAATTATGGCGTTAGATGTTAAGAACTGTATTTTTTCATTAGTATAATAACCATAACGAAACCGTTAATGCTAATTAAACAATATTTATGCTGTACGAATTATCTCTTATGTGCGCCTCCCTTTTGCTTATATTTTGTTATTTCATAATTCTATAATATGGTTATAATTAGATCCTCTTTCTCGAATTTAAAAACATAACAGACAGATGTAAATAAATAAAAAAGTGTCTAGAATTTAATTAGCTATAAAGTGTGATATTAAGTTATATAATAATATATAAAAAAATATCACACTTTATAGCTAATTAAATTCTAGACAGTATTGTTAAAATTAAATGTATAATAGCCATTATAAATTAAATGAAACAACCACCAAACTTATGAGTATTAAAAATAAATACTAAAATCGTAACGGCGAAACCGCACCTTAAATCCTTGAAGTGTTGTTTAATCACTAAAACGAAATTAATGTTCATTTTGACGGGCCGTCAATACCGCCATTCGCAAAATTGTACTCGAGTGCAACGCGTGTAGCGTGTTAAAATAATATAAAAAATATATATTTTTAATAAAAATGTCGAAATATGAATATGTGCTTCTAGTGCTATGTGCTTGTGTGTATAGTAGTTGGCAACTGCTTCCATTGCGTAAGTTTGTTTTTGTTTGTATTTTTATCTATTGTTTATTTAATTATCGGTGAACTATAAAATTCCTTAAGTTTCAGACAATTTTTTTATATTTACTTATTTATTTACTATTAAAATAATAAAAGAAAACTTATAGATAAACCATTTTGGATTTTACGCACACCATCGATTCGTCGGTTAAAAATAACAGATAACGTAATGCACACAACAGTAAAAATTATAATACCTATATTTAAAAAAAAACAATTACTATCTCGATTGTGTGTGAAACTTGATGCAAAGAAAATCTAAATTCTTTTTTTTATTTTGTTTTTTATATCCCTATGAAAAAGTTAACCCAATTATATTACAAGTACGACTACAAAAATAATCCAAAAATATTATTTTTGTATTCGAATATATTATTATCTAGAAATGATTAACAAAAACCATTTTTATATTTTTTATTTTTAATCCTCAGCTGACTACATCCACCCGTGCGCGGAGCTCAGTGATGAATGCTTTACAAAAGCCACCTTGGACGCCATCCCGGGTATCGTCAAGGGGATCCCTGAAGCCAGCATCCCACCATTAGATCCCTTGTTCTTAGACAAGAACATCAGTATAGAACTACCAGGGAACTTGAAGATGACCTTCCATAACGCCAAGTTGGTTGGATTGAAGTCTTGTATTCCTGATAAAGTGTCGTAAGTACCTATTGTTTCGATTCTGGATGGGTCTATTACCATGGTAAGGCATGATGTCATAGACTATGCCTACTCCTAAAGGGTACGAAATTGCTGATTAAGATTCAAGCTTCGTGAAACTGAACCTTGGTGTCACATCACATAATTATAAAAAATATTTAAATAGGTATTTATTAATTTTTAATACAATATTTTTTGGTGACTGTACCTTTTGTTGATTATACTTGTCATCTAATATACTAATGTATACCAAATATCAAGTCTCTCCGACCACTGGATTAAAGCTTGTAAAAAATATGCTGATCTGAAATGCTACTACAATCGGTTTCTTATTCAAGTGATTGATGTTTTTTTAATAATGTATATTAATATTTTTATTATGAAGATAATGATATGATTGGAAAATAATTCAAAACGGAAATAATTTATTGATATTGCACGATCTCAAAGAGCAATGATTTGGAAATGGTAGGACTGTTGACTATTGAGAAACATTTCTAAATCTCAAAGTATTTATACAAATAAATAAAAAAGTGTGTATTTGTTATGGCAAAATAACAGCTTTTTACTAAATGCATATGAAAGTTAGACTGGCAGATAGGTGATGTTAAAAGGAGTAACTTCCCTCCTCGCATCGTATGTGAACTTTAATCACGGATAATGTCGCGCCACGGCGCTAGTCGCGTCTGTCCTTGGCGGCGTGAAGAGCGTCGTGGAAGTTTGTCTCCAGGGATGTGCGGATCTGGGGCTCTACCGCGTAACTTTGGTGGTAATCGTAACGAACACCATTAATGAATTTCATCCAATCAGGGCCCAAGAATGGTCATCGTCGCGTCGTACCGCGTGCGCGTCATTGGATGAAATATTTAATGGTGTTCGTTACGATTACCACCAAAGTTACGCGGTAGAGCCCCTGGTCCGGCCATCTGACCGTCCTGGGCCGCGCCATCTAGGACGTCTGCCGTCAATCTTCACTATCACCGACAGATGGTGAAGTCAGGGATTTGCGCAGGCACAAGGAGTAACTTAAGCTACTCTTATTTTAGAAAATAAATAATGATTATGCGCAAAAAATTTAAGCCGTACGCGGGTATAACCTTAGGTTTCAGCATGTTTAAAATACTGGTGATAAAAAAGCTGCAATATGTCCCATGATAGTTTGGAAACCTTGTAGACTACATTATAAGTTGCATTGGGGACTAATAAGTTTTTTGTTAAAAATTACATTTTTAATAAATTATTTTTTTGGTGACTCTACTTTTCGTTGACTGTACTTGCATTGTCATCCGATATACTAATGTGCACCAAATATCAAGTCAATCCGATCACCGGAAGTGGGTGAAATTCGACTTGCAAGATTCCAACCGAACATCAAGTTAAATAGAAGCTAACAAACTTTAAAACAGCAAACTTTGTATGAGGCTTGGACCATGGCCCGAACTGATCAGGACCCTAACTATCTCTGATGCGAAACGCAAATTTAACGCTGCCTCGAGGTTCAGTAAGCGAATGATCGCCAAGGCGAAGTTTGATTTCGTCGGCAGGTTTGGTGAGAGGCTGACTAGCCTTCCCTCTGGAAGTCGCGCTTTCTGGTCTCTTGCCAAAGCTGCCGAAGGAAACTTTTGCCAGTCGTCCTTGCCACCCCTCCGTAAGCCGGACGGAAACTTGGCCCATAGTGCAAAGGAGAAAGCTGATCTTTTGGGCTATCTCTTTGCCTCGAACTCGACTTTGGATGACGGGGGCGCCACACCGCCTACCATCCCGCAGTGTGTTAGCTCCATGCCGGAGATAAGCATTACCCAACGGGAGGTCCGGCGGGAACTGCTTTCTCTGGACATCCATAAGTCGAGTGGGCCAGACGGCATACCGGCAGTGGTGCTGAAGCGGTGTGCTCCTGAATTGTGTCCAGTATTGACGCGTCTTTTTGCACTTTCCTACACCAAAAAGGAAGTCCCGTCTTCGTGGAAGACTGCCCACGTGCACCCAGTGCCCAAAAAGGGCGACAGATCAGACCCGACGAATTACAGGCCTATCGCCATCACCTCCCTTCTCTCCAAAGTCATGGAGCGTGTGATTAACACGCAGCTTTTGAGATACCTGGAGGATCACGAGTTGTTGAGCGACCGACAATATGGCTTCCGCCACAGTCGCTCAGCTGGTGACCTCCTTGTGTATCTCACGCACCGTTGGTCACTCGCCATCGAGAGTCAAGGTGAGGCATTGGCAGTGAGCCTAGATGTGGCGAAGGCGTTCGATCGGGTCTGGCACAGGGGTCTTCTAACGAAGTTACCATCATACGGGCTTCCCGAGGGATTATGCAAATGGATTGCCAGCTTTCTGTCCAGCAGATGCATAAGAGCCGTCGTCGACGGTAGCTGCTCCGATAGCATGGACATAAATGCTGGCGTTCCGCAAGGCTCTGTGCTGTCCCCAGACGACAGTACAGGGGACACCCATTACACGGGCCGTGCAAATATCCCTCGTTCCGAGGTTGAGGAAAGCCGCGAACGGCTGGTGTCTGAAATCGAGAGTACACTGACTAGTGTCTCCGATTGGGGTCGACTAAACCTAGTCCATTTTAACCCCACTAAGACCCAAGCCTGCGCGTTCACCGCTAAGAAAACCCCATGGTCTGTGGCTCCACAATTCCAGAACACTTCCTTGAACTGCAGTCAAAGCATCGGGATCCTTGGCGTCGACATTTCCAGCGACGTGCTGTTCCGAAGTCACTTGGAAGACAAGGTGAAGCTGGCATCCAAAAAGCTTGGAGTGCTCAACAGAGCGAGGCAGTACTTCACATCAGGGCAAAGACTGCAACTTTACAAGTCGCAGGTCCGGCCGCATATGGAGTACTGTTGTCATCTATGGGCGGGAGCACCTGGATACCAGCTTGGGCCTTTAGACTCGGTTCAGCGACGTGCCATCAGAATTGTTGACGATCCCGAGCTCACAAGCGGTTTAGAGCCCCTCAGTCTGAGGAGAGACTTTGCCTCCTTATGTGTGTTCTACCGCTTGTACAACGGAGAGTGTTCTAAGGAATTGTTCGACTTGTTGCCCACGGCTACCTTCCACCATCGCAACTCACGCCATCGACGGGGAATCCATCCTCACACATTGAAACCAGAATTGTTTCGAACTGTGCGGGCTCAAAGGAGCTTTCTTCCGCGGACGCTCAGGTTGTGGAATGAGCTCCCCGCCGTGGTTTTCCCAATGGAGTACAGCATGGGGTTCTTCAAAAAGGGCGTGAAGAGATTTCTTCAGGGTCGGCAGCGCGCGAGTGATACCCCTGGTGTTGCAAGCGTCCATAGGCTACGGTAACTGCTTACCATCAGGCGGGCCGTATGCTTGTTTGCCACCTTAGTGGTATAAAAAAAAAAAAAAAAAAAAAAAAAAAGCTTGTAAAAAGCTTTTTATTTTCTATTTACTTAATATCAACATATTATCTTTCACAAAGTCTAGAAGACTAGTTTTGTGAGGGCGACTAAGACCATCAGATGGAGCGGTTGCAGACTACTCAGACATGAAAAAAAATTAAGTAACATCTGTGGATAAGATTTCAGATTATTACCGAAAGATAATCATCAACAAATGCTTCAACAGTTATTTAAATGTTTCAGAATTATAAAGATTACTCCACGAACCTACTTTTTGAGCCTTTAGGTCAATGTTATTCACTTTCAACTGTTGACAGTAGGTACTTGCGCATGAGTACCTACTAAAGTTTTGTTTACCGTAAACACATGCATTTTAGATCATTTTTTAGGTTATGGTCAAATCACTTACATTAAACGGCAAACCCACAGATATAGTCTTAACCTTGTTAAAAAACTTATTTGATTTCGTTATTTACTTAGTGGAACAAAATAATGATTCTATCATTGCATTTGCTTGTATCTGCTGCGGTATAGTCTTCTTACTATTTTTATTTTATGTATTATTCCTAAATATCTTGAATTATTATATTTTTTATTCCACTAGAAGTATGCTTTTACTATCAATTTATTAGTTTACCCAATATGCTAGGTTTAAGAGAGGTAGAGCATAGCGTTTATTCGCTCAAAGAGCAGCTCGACTGGGGAAGTACCTCCACCTTACAGAATACCTTGCAAGGCGATGATAGCTCAGTGGTAGTGGCGTCGGATACCGAGACGAAGGTCCCGGGTTCGAATCCTACAATGTGCTTGAGCTTTCGGTGAAGGAAAACATCGTGAGGAAACCATAGCACGGTGGTAGGGTACTTTGTAGTACCCGTCTGGCTGGCTACCACCCTCAAGTTGAAAATCTGTCGCCAAGCACCTATCGGTGTGTTCCGACAGCTGCACTTGAGAGCCAGTTCCTTCTAGGCTTTGTGTGCTTACCACCTTCGACCACATCATCACTTACCATGGTGAGATTGTGGACAAACACAAGCCTATACACTGTAAAAAAAAAAAAAAAAAAAAAAACCGCAGCCAAATAACTTTATGTTGTGTAAAGTTGTGTTCCTGCGCGTGAGTAAGGTTGCCAGAGCTCATAGAGGAGGGGGATAGGTCGATAACGCGTGAGCGATGCTTCGTGTGTTGCAAGCGTCTATATGGCTACGGTAACCGCTTACCATCAGGCGGGCCGTATGCTTGTTTATCGACTAAGTTGTATAAAAAAAAAAAAAAAAATGCTACGTGTATTGCTTGACACCTCTACAGCATGTTTTATTTTATTTCAATCGTAGTTCTAATTATGGTTTATGAAGTAAAGATATGCTTGTCGAATTGTTTAAATATAACAAACATTATAAACAGAATAGAATCAGCAAACAAAAGCTAATAATATTTTAACGTTACCACGAAATATAATAGTACATCAATCGTATCGTTCCACAAACTCACTATATTTCAACAACCGCAAACTATTTGCTTGTGTTTTACCTAGTTTTTGTACTAACTTTTGCTACGTAGATTTTGTATTCTTTTTACAGTACTCGGAATGAATTCTCTAGTCGTTCATCTGTGTAGGCTCTACGATAATTTATGCTCAGAGCAATTATTACACCGATATACTAAACTACTCGTATATTTCGGTGACCAACTTACTATTGAAACCCATTTGAAAATGTAAATTTGATATAAGATTTCACTTAATTTTACTCTTTTGTTTTTTTGTATGTTGTTTTTATCTATATTAAATTTTTATGAAGCAATAATTTACCTTTTTGCTTGTTGTTTTTTTGCCTGAAAATGTAAATGATTATTGTGCCCTTATTTAAATGCCTATTTATGTATTAACCTTAGTTATTTTAGTTTTTAGTTAACTTTAGTTAGTAGCAATTCAATAAATAAAACTAAATTGTTCATAGAGATGTGTTATGAAGAATCTTTTAATTAAAAATTACAAAAAAAAAACAACATTGTGGAATAAAATCATATATTAAAATGCATCTCTATTACATTAAAATTTTATTAAAGTTTCATGATTTCTTTTAATAATCTTAACTATCACAGAGGAAAAAAAAAAAGAATATAACAACACACAAAATAAATAAACGGTAAGATACTTAACGGTCGGTTTCCCAATACATACTTACGAAATGCAGTGAAGGTAGTCCAAGAGCTCTATCAACGCTTACATCGAGTCCTTGGTGTCATTTCATACGATATTAGTGAGCGCAAAATACTGAGATTATTGTCTGTGTCATTTCCATAATTATAATGTAACTTGTTGTAAGGATAACTTTTTCGAATAATGAAAAGGTACTTTACTTATTTTTAATTGTTTTTTTATGCCTTGCATTTCTCGGATAAATAGGTTACATGCTTATACACCTACAAAACAAATATTTTTATTTTTAATGTCGTTTTTGCGAATTTAAAACATCTTTGACGAAATAATTAGCTCTTTTATGCTCTCACTCTAATCTGAAAATATATATAATTCTGTCTGTATTTTGTAAAGAAACTTTTAGGAATTTGAATATTTTTTTGTGTATTAGTTATATATTTTTCCCAATCTCCTTTGCATATTTTTAGTTAACACCAACTTCTGATACCTAGGGAATATAAAGTATTCTATATTTTATTGTAAAGTACCTATGATATTGATCTATCTTAGCGCCTAATTACACTCAAATCCGTCAAGCCATGATGAGTTTGAGAAAAGTTTACGAATGTCTATGTGCTATTTATTTAATCCGTTCTATTCATAACTAAATCCACACCAATATTCACATTTTCGCATATTTTTTTATACGAAGAAACTGGTACATAAGCTTACGGCCCGCCTGATGATAAGCGGTTACCGTAGCCATATGGACGCTTGCAACACACGAAGCATCACTCACGCGTTACGGACACACCTCCCCAATCTTACTGACGCGCAGGAACACAACATAAAGATATTTGGCTGCGGTATTCTGTAAGGTGGAGGTACTTCCCCAGTCGAGCTGCTGTTTGAGCGAATAAACGCTATGCTCTACCTCTCTCAAAAATATTAATAATAAGATAGACAGACGAATAAGGTGGACTTCCTTCATGAAACATAGTAATGATGTGTTACTTTACTCCTCACAATTACCTTTACACGTTACCATTTACCATCTTAATAGATTGTTTAGCCGTGTATTTTTTCAATGATTACTAAGTGTACAATCTTTTCCTGAATGGCGTTCTATTAGATCTATTGACGTCAAGTCCTTTTCAATCTTCTTTTCTGTAGTCATTCCGCTTTGGTACATACATTTAACTTAAGTTTGAAGGACGTTCACTATCAAAATAAACAACTTATTAATGTAGAACTCTTTGAAAAGCGAATCCTATGTTTCTTATACAATATCCCCCTTACTCATAAAGCGCTATTTAACTAATATACTGATTAAATTAGCACGTAAATAATTTGACAATGACAATACAGTGACGTTATTTACGTGACCCTTTAAACAGTATATTAGGTAATAACGTTTTATGAGTAAGGGGGTTACAGTTTAAAGTAGTTACATTAAAAAATCGACATACCTGTCGAAATCGTAGAGTCTAACATCGAAAGTCTGATTATGACAAACCTCCGCTAGGTTTGATATTTTATACTTTTGGGATCAAGGACGATTAGGGATGTTATAAATGATTGAATTTCAAAAATATTAGGATTTAATACCAAAACTAAATAATTAATTACAATTTTAATGAAATCACAAGGTACCGACATTAACACAATTTCAAAATGAACAGAGATGCTTATCTTACGAGTGCAGGGCAGCAAATAGACCGACAAAATGGTGCCAATGGCTTATATGGCATCCTACTGTCATCTTCAAACGTCAAATAGTTGCCATTACATAAATTTATTCCAATACGGCCTCTCCTGATGTTGCAACGTCCTCGACTGCATTCCGGAATCCAGTAAGATCCTCCTCATTAGAGTCCGTTTCTTCATTACTACTGTCTTCAGTACGATATGGACCCGCAACTGTTGGCAGAGGTACTTGTGGTGCCAAAGATGAACCATCAGAGGATGATCCGTTCATTTAATTCGTTATCTGAAACATAGTACATGTACATAACGAGGAAAATTAAACTCCACACTCGCACATATAGAGAGGGGTCACATTACAAGCTTATGCAAAAACTGATTAATAGAGGCGTCCCTCAAATATACCAATCTCCTGAAGCGCACGTTTTAAACTAAAACTTACGGCTTACGCAAGGTGTGCGCTATGACCAATCTTTCTTAGTTTAGATGTATCTACAGTTTGCAAATACACCTTACCCAAGGAACAGGCATCACTGAATCGCTTGTTCCTTAGCTACTTTCCGGACAGAGGCCTCACTGAATCGCCTGTTAGGAATGTAGCTTACCCAATCAGACTACCTTTGAAGTTTTAAGGTTTTATCGTACTTTTTTCGTCATAGAACAGTCATGGTCAGTCAGTAGTAGTTTATGGGAAACAAAGGGACAAAAGAATGTGACTTTTATTTAATTATTCTAAAAGGAGGTGGTTTTTACGAAAGACTATGACAGATAAAAAATACGACTTTTTCCCCGTAACGACAAAGCTAGCTGATAACTTACGTTCAAAGAAAGCGGCGCACGTTTCTGGACACCACTCTCCTCGCCATGGCACCATGCACTCGGCTGCGGCTTGTGTGGTCTTTCCATAAGAGCCACTAAGCAATTTCAGCTCGTAACGGCCACTCGGTAGAACTCGCGTAACCTTGTATGGTCCCCGCATTCCAGGGTCTAGCTTACCCGTGGATTGTGAAAACTTAATCACAAAAGCGAGATCATCAATCTGAAACACACGAGGAGGTTTTCGCCTCTCATTAGCATAAGTATCTTGCCGGATGCGATTCTGATCGAGTCGCTCGTTGGCCCTTGCTCGACACATCTCACGCCACGCAGCACGGTTAGGTCGCGTGTTCTCAAGTGCTACATCCCGAATGAGATTTCGGATCACAGGAGAATTTCCATCAATACCTATGAGTAAATTCAGAGGCGATATCTGTGTTGTCTTTTGTTTAGTCATATTTAGGACTAACTGTAGCCTCCACAAAGTCTCCGACCAGGATGCCTTCCTGTGATTGGTTTCAATACGAAGCATATTGAGGACCGTCCTGACGTACCGTTCGACTTGCCCGTTTGAGTGGTGCATCTCGGGCGTGATGTAGTGAATGTCGCAGCCCAACTCAGCTACCCATTTAACGAAACCGTGTGACTCGAACATGCGACCACGATCAGTCACTAATAACCTTGGAACGCCGAATAATGAAATTACGTCCGAGAGGGTGCCCTTAAGCTCTTCAGTTTCTTGACGACAAATTGGACGAAGAAAACAAAACTTCGTAAATGCATCAATCACAATCAAAACAAATTTATGGCCATTTGACTGCGGCAAAGGACCTAATGCATCAATGTGAACCGTATCAAACGGCACATCTGGTTTCTCCCAGGAAGTAATCATTTGATGAGAAGCTCTTGGCACCCGCTTCATTGAAATACAGATTAGACAATGGGTTATATATTTACGGACAAACTGATGAAGTCCGGGAAACCAAAAGTGCTTTAATATAAGATCCTTGGTTTTATCAACACCAATATGATTGTGTTCATCGTGAAAGATTCGCATAAGACTCAAACGATGGCCCTTGGGTATAAAACAAAGTAGCCTTGACTCTTCACCCACCGGCGAGTATCGGTAATACAAAATGTCGTTATTTTTAATGTAACGACGAGAGTCCAAGTGACCTTCCTCTAGCTTTTGGATCAGGGCTCGGGTTTCGTCATCTGCGCCCTGTGCTATTTGAGCCCAGTTACGAGGGCGAGAAATATGATTCACGTCAGCTATTGGGTTACGGCTCAAGTAGTCGGCATGAGACATCATGGTACCTTTTCGATATTCTATCTCGAAAGTGAAGTCTTGAAGATAGACCCACCAGCGCGCGACACGAGGAAGCAAATCTTTTTTACGTTCAGTAGCTTTAAGAGCATTGCAATCTGTTACTATTTTAAAATGTAAGCCCACAAGGTAGTGACGGAAGTGCTGTAACGACTTTACGACCGCTAGTGTTTCAAGTTCGTACGAATGCTACTTACTCTCAGCACCCTGCGTAGTTTTACTAAAATATGCGACTACATTTTTCTTGCCATCCGTATGAGTTTGCATCAATACTGCCCCGTATCCTACACTACTAGCATCTGTGTGAATCTCTGTATGTAATTTTGGGTCAAAAATTTTCAGTATCGGTTCTGTAGTTAACTCTGTTATAATTTCTTGGCGAACTCTTTCCTGATCCGGTCCCCAACAAAATGAAATATCTTTTTTCAGTAATCGCGAGATGCAGGCAGTTTTTGTGGCATAACCACGAATGTAGCGCCTAAAATACCCTGCCAAGCCCAAAAACTGTCGGACCTGTTTTATGTTTTGTGGACATGGAGCATTAACAAGCGCTTCGATTTTTCTAGGGCTCGGCTTAACCTGGCCATGACTAATTACTCTACCTAAGTACTCTACTTCAGTAGTTAGGAAAAAACACTTGCGAAGATTTACAGAAAAACCTGCGACAGTAAGTGTTTCTAATACCCGTCTCAATAATTCAATTCCCTCTTCAATCGTGGAGCTCATGAGAAGCACGTCATCCACATAAACAAGAACAGAACCAGCTTCAATAAACTCACGCAACGTCTTATTAATTATCCGTTGGTAAACTATCGGAGAATTCGTCAAACCGAAGGGCATCTTAATAAATTCATAATGCCCCTCCGGTGTAACGAAATCGGTCTTATGAATTGATTCCTAATCGATGGGGATTTGATAAAAACCTGTAGCCATATCAAGGCTAGTAAAATAATTAAACTTCCCTAAACTGTCAATGTGGTCGTCTATTAAAGGCAAAGGATACCGATCCCGAATAGTTAATCGATTCAAAGCTCGAAAATCGACGCACATTCTATCTGATCCGTCTCTTTTCTTTACCAGTATTATAGGGCTAGAGTATTGAGACTGCGACTCACGGACAATACCCTTTTCCATGAGGTCTCGGATAATCTCAAGAACTTTTAACTTTTCGAGATGTGAAAGCTTATAGGGCCGATATGCAACCGGAGTGCCATCGGTAAGGTTAATCTCCATCTTACCGGTTTTAACAGTCGTTGTTGCAGTTCCCGTAATCAGAAAATCAGAAAACTCTGTAAGAACTGTCGTCAATAAATCACGCTGACTACCTTGAAGAGGTGTATTAATTGAATCCTGATCACTAATCACAGTAGCTACGTGCTTAGGGCCATCAGTAGATCGCGTTAAATATTGGCGTTCCCTAGTCCTTACAAATGTCACACCATCTCGATTTAACACATCCGTACCGATTATAATTGGGGTATTAATACAAGAAGCCGGCACAACGACAAGGTCAACTTCAATAGTAATCTCACTAAATTCTAACGTTAGCGTGACATAACTATCAACTACTATGTCTTGGTTACCTATTCCTCTTAACGTGCAACTTACTGGCTTTATTTGGCATGAAAAGTATTTGATTACGTCAGATGAAATCAACGAAACATTTAAAGCACCACTGTCTATTAGTACGTCAATAGGAATACCTTGAATGACCGCAGTAGTTATATCGCTGCTCTTTTTTATATTCATATTGTTTGAGTAATCAGTGCAAAGATTAACCTTACGCTTATAACGATGTTCGGATTTATTTTTTGCGAAACAACTCTGTTCCGTATGACCAGGTTTCTTACAAAAGGCACAGTTTCCGCTACCGGAAGGAACTGGCTGTTTCGATTCTTTATTAGGCTCTAACTTCATTTTTTTTGGACAATCATACATCTTATGCCCAGTCTGACCGCAATTGTAACAGATTAAACTCGTTCGATCTGTTCGAATCCGCACAGGTTTCTTCGTAATTGACACTTTTACATCCTGTTTATTGCGGGTAGGCTTGGCATAAATGGATAAAAATTGAACTAAATTGTCGGTGGTTAAATTTGCGTTGGTAGCGGCCGCTTTAATTTGAGGATCATTAATACCTTTAATTACTATTAAAACCATCAGCTCATCACTTATTCCCTTAACAATTCGTAACCGTAACAACGTTCGTCGCGCATAATCCGCATATGTTGGAAACTTGTCAGAGTTAGTATTCAATACTTCGCGCAAAATACCAGCATAATCGAGTTGACGAGGACACAACAGCTTAAATTCTTTAACAAAATTATGCCACGAACGATCATTAGACACCCAATCAGAAAGCCAAGTTTTCGCATCACCTTTTAAGCAATTTGCGACCCGCGAAAGGCACTCGTATTCATCCCAACCATTAATATTCTTAGCTCGTTCTACCTCCTGACACCACGAATCAATATCATGTAACGATGGATCAAAGTTTGACACGAAATAATGGCGAGAACGCGGAACTGTAAATGACTTTATAGCATTGATCAAGTCTTGGTTTGATGAGGACGAACCAGCCTCAGATTGGCTCGGCTGGGAAACAGGGTTTAACATTGCAATATTCTCATCAACACCTACACACGGAGTACCGTCTAGGGTTTTATTAATAGTGGGAACCCCTGGCGTGGTCACGGGGGTTTTCAGCAGATTAGTTTGCGGAAGTACATCGGAAACTACTACAGATTGCGCACTATCCGTATCGTTTACACTACACGAACGAGCATTTTCTATTCCATCACGACCGGTAATAGAAGAATTCGAATGTTTATTTTCTAATGCACTAACACGCGATAAGATTGAGTTCAGCGATTTAGATAATGCTTCGAGGCCTTCGAGGTTAATCCGTGGAGGTGTACCTGAACTACGACGACGCTTACGAGTACTTCTACCAAGCTGGCGCGATTTGCTACGAGAGCGTCGACAGTCAGACATAATTACGAAACACAAAAACGAACAATTTAAAATGCAATTAAAACGAAGATAGTCGGTACCTTATGTTTTTTGAAACGGATATAAGGCCAGAAGGGCTGGAATCCAATCTCACGCCTGATTTTGGGATCAAGGACGATTAGGGATGTTATAAATGATTGAATTTCAAAAATATTAGGATTTAATACCAAAACTAAATAATTAATTACAATTTTAATGAAATCACAAGGTACCGACATTAACACAATTTCAAAATGAACAGAGATGCTTATCTTACGAGTGCAGGGCAGCAAATAGACCGACAAAATGGTGCCAATGGCTTATATGGCATCCTACTGTCATCTTCAAACGTCAAATAGTTGCCATTACATAAGTTTATTCCAATAATACATATATTTGAACATACTTATAGAGTACAATAAGGCAGACATGAAAAAAATATAATAGGTTATATCTACCAGTTTTAAGTAGGCTGATAATCGTTCATCTCTCGTTAAAGAATACCTGCTTGCTACTATGTCTTATAAAATACCAAAGATACCAATAGTTTTCACTTTGATCGAAAATTATTTAAAAATTCGCTAAGTATTTATGTTTTTTTTAGTTCTCGCCGTGAAAAACGAATGTTCATTTTCGATATGCACTGCAACTTTACAATCAGTGGAGTCTACAGTCTCTTGGGACGTCTTCTACTCTTCAACCTGGACACTGAGGGTAGCGCCAAGATTAAAATATGTATGTACAATATGGATTAAATATCTAAACCTATCTGATGGTAAGCGATATTTAAACGACTTCAAATAATTGGACTGTTTTACAAAAAACTATAACCGACTTCAAAGTACACTAAGAAGTAATCAAATCTTGATCTGATGACAATGGGACCAAACGGGAAGTGTACCCTACCAGACAAAAAAAGACTTTTCCAAATCCTCATTCAAAATGTTACCTCATTACTCCGTCATTTATTATACGATTTGGAAAATTCTTTTTTTGTTTGGAATGTGACTCTTCCCGATTGGTCCCATTGTCATCAGATCAGGATTTGATAACTTCATAGTGTACTTTGAAGTCGGTTTAAGTTTTATGTAAAACAATCCAATTATTGTGGTCTATAGACGGTTGCGACACCAAAAGTATCATAGCTGACGAGTTTTCGTCCCTGCATAATCTATCTATCTATATATATAAAAATGAATTGCTGTTCGTTAGTCTCGCTAAAACTCGAGAACGACTGGACCGATTTGGCTAATTTTGGTTTAGAAATATTTGTGGAAGTCCAGGGAAGGTTTAAAAGTAGGGTAGGGTAGGGTAGGATAGGGCATCACGTGAACGAGGTCGCGCCGGGCAGCTAGTGGATAATAAAATAAGCGAAAAAAGCGAGGTTGACTTGATCGATCAATAAATAATAGCTGTAGCTGTTATCATCATCAGCTTATAATGTCCCACTGCTGAGCACCTAGGCATCCTTTCACAAATTAGGTTGAAAGGGAATACGTAGATACTCCACCACGCATGCCCACTGCGAATTGATGGAGGTAGGCTAGAGATCAGGTCAACCTACTGTTGGAGTTTTCAAGCCGCCTAGGAAAACTCAAACTAGCTTAACGACTATCACAGCACGGAAAACGCTCGAGTTGAAATACCACTAAGCGGGGTCACCCATCCAGGTACCGGCCTCACCGGGTGGTAGCTTAACTTTGCCAATCGATTAAGAACGGCTAATCATGCTACACAACGAGCGCTTCCTACTCCAAAATTATGCTTCAAATTACACATATAATATTAATCACAGGGAACCAGCGAATTCGCCTTGAGGTGGTAGAGAAGGTTGTTCTGGACAAAAAAGGCGAAGGACACTACAAGATCAACTCGTACAAATATAAGGCCGACTACGGTGAAGATCTGAAGTTGAACCTAACTAATCTCATCAGAGGCAACCCTGAAATCAGTAAGTAATCTGTACTCATAATCTGATGATTGATTATGTATTTAAATGTTTATTTTAACTCCTCTCCATCCAAAGGAGGATCTTCCGCGGACGCTCAGGTTGTGGAACGAGCTCCCCGCCGTGGTTTTCCCAATGGAGTACAGCATGGGGTTCTTCAAAAAGGGCGTGAAGAGATTTCTTCAGGGTCGGCAACGCGCGAGTGATACCCCTGGTGTTGCAAGCGTCCGTAGGCTACGGTAACTGCTTACCATCAAGCGGGCCGTATGCTTGTTTGCCACCTTAGAGGAATAAAACCATAACCAAAGGTTGCCTGGTACTTTTAGTGATAAGGCCGCCCATTGTAGCACTTTCACTATTATTTTTAAGTTTTGTTTGTTTTTTTTTTGTTATAAATTTGTATTGATTGACCATAGATTCATCTGATGGTGACTCTGGATCAGGTTCTAATTCTACTGAAGTCACTTAAAATCACCTTGAAATGTTACGCTACGCGCCATCTAACTGCGCGTTACCAAAATCGCCCCAAATTTTGGGGCTAAATCAAATAAAAATGCAAAATAATGTGTAATATTTAAACACCCGATTTTAATAGGAATACTCAACAACTACTATCATTATGTACGTCACTATGATCAGCAGAATGACTCAGACTGTGCGTAAAACGTAGCTTTCACGCACACCAGCCTAAAAATTAGCCTAAAAAAATCAAAATCAAAAAGTCATTTATTCAGTTTAGGCCCTGGTAAGGTAAGGCACTTATGAAAGTTAAATTGGTACAGTTCGGAATACTGAGGAATATATTCGTATAGTGCGGCGACGCTCTTTCTAGGTATATCTATTTCTATGGCTTAAAAGCACCTACCTTCCTAAGTAAAAGCAGAGTATACATACATAAGATAATTGAATTTACAATATAGCCATTCTACTCCAGGTGCAAACATCCTGAAAGTATTAAACTCGGACTCCCAAGCGTTTGCCAACGAGTTCGGCGGTCCCATCCTCGACTACGCGATCGGCTACGCAATGAACGTGACGCAGAAGTTCTTCGACGCCTACACCTACGACCAGCTCACCCAAGTGCCGCTCACTCAAGATTTCTTCACTAAGGAATAAAGTCTGATTTAGTTTAGTTATTCATATGTTAGTTTAGGTATCTGTGTTGTTACATGTCTCGTATTTGGATGAATATTTGTATTTCAGTTACGTTAATATATAGGGTGACTGGTAATTATTAGTATACGATACTTAGACACATGGTTTTACTCATGATAACAAACAACTTTCCCAAAGAAACATTTTTTTTTTATTTACTAAGCACATTAGCCCATACTATTTAGTATAAGAATACACCATCAGCTTTTATTTAATTTAGTTATTTATCCCTATTTGTTTTCTTTGGGAAAGTTGTTTGTTATCATGAGTACAATCATGTGCGTAAGTATCGTTTACTAATTATTACCAGTCACCCTATAACAGGTGGAGATTTCGATATGGCATATATTAGAAACCTATGTTGAAAATGTCAACCTTGCTCGATCATAATGTATGAAAAGTAAAAATATTTTTTTGAAAATTCAGTGTTGGTCCCATAGTAAAAGTTGTTCAGCATGCCTAACCCAACATAGGCGATTATATGCCATCTCGAAATCTCCCAGTATAAATTTAGCAAACAATGATTGGTGGAATTGTTAGGCCCCGATCTTTGATTTCGACTCTTCGATGTATCATTGCAATATAATGCATGATGTAATTTTTAATAAGTGAGTAATGGACGGATATCTCATGATTACAGATTATTTATCATACATCAAACAGTTGCATGTTCGTAAATACATTGGTTCGTATCCATTGATTTCTAATGTCTGTAAAATAGTATTAATATATGTAGAAAACAATAATCTTGGATACCAGAAAAATATAATAAGCTGAAAACTGTATGCATAAATAGTATAAGTATAATAGATAAGGGTTATTTTTGTAACTATTTTAGTAATAAAATTAAGTTGGTAACTATATGATGAGTAATTATTTCTAACACCTTTTTTTTATACGACGAAGTCGGTAAAAGTCGGCCCGACTGATGGTAGGCGGTTACCACATCCATAGGACGCTTGCAAAACTCACGCGTTACCGACCCTTCTTCCCTCCCAAATGAGCTCCTTACTCACACGCAGAAACATATCATGATAAGTTATTTGGCTGCGGTATTCTGTAAGGTGGAGGTACTTCCACAGTCGAGCTGCTCTTTGAGCGAATAAATACTAAGCTCTACCTCTCTTTATTAAAAAAAAAAACAAAATTCAAAATCATTTTTCAAATAGACCTTCGCAGGCACTTATGAAAAGTCTGACTCTAATACTCTAATACCGGTTCGGAAGGTTGCATTTGCTGAGAAGAGCCGGCAATAAACTCAGCAATTACTCTTTTCAAAACAGGCTTAGATTCATTACATAATATTTACATTCTAATCAGCCACTTTACGAGTGAGTGTGTTGAAAAATATTTAAAAAGTTATACACATCTTATGGTGCGTCCATGCTTGGCGAACCGAGCACGAGCCGAGCCACAAACGAGCACACTGCGAGCACGATTCGCGTAGCGTGGACTGGCTTGCAAGCCTCGAACGAGCATTCATAGCGTGCTCGACTGCGCTCCGCCCGATTGACAGTTTATTCACGAACACAGGGATTCGCATCACGCTCGTTGTAGGCTCGTTGAAGGCTCGTTAAGTACGCTTGAAATCGCGAGCATCGAACGAGTCTTGTTCGTTCGAGGTTCGGCTTGTGCTCGCTTCGCGTAGCATGGACGCACCGTTATAATTAACTATTAGATACCAAGATATCCAGAACCCAAGTAGATTTATACCAAGTCAATAACTCAATACAAGCTAACCTACATACCTTACAGATTATCACGAGCTTAAATAGGAAAGCGGAACACAGAAAATTTCCGTATACCCTAGTATTTTAGTTTATAGTAAATTCTGACTTCATTGTTATTGTTTCGCTGATATAATTCATGCCGTCTCGTTGTGTAAGGCTTGAGCGTCACTACTTGTACTAGATACATTCACTGGAGCTGAATAAGGAGTATAGCACACTGCTGACAAAGATAGCGAGCCAAACTGAAGAGATCTTACTTGATATGTAACTACTATCGTGAATTTATTACTTTAGAGTCCATGTCTATCTTTTTTTATTTTTAGGGCTCTTAAAACATCATACTGATGTCCGTCTGTCACAGAGGTTTTACTCGAAGACCAGGCAACGTAGAAACTTGGCACGCCATGCACGACGACGCTCAAATATATCACTTAAAAAAAATTACAGAAATTAATTTTCGATTAATTTCGGGGGTCAGTATTTTTTAAATAGGCTTGCGTTTTTCCCCTGAAGATGACCAAGCCTAAGGTGGAACATGCTTACGAAGAAAAAAAAAACACTCGGCTTTCAGCGTCTTGTGATTCGGTGTAAAAAATGAATTTCTATTTTATGAGCTCCATGCATAGCTGTGCTGGCATTGTGCGAAGCTGTGTGTGTCAAATGTCTTCTGCTGACGGTACAGCGAATCTACTCAATACTTCATCAAGGGTGTGAAGAGATTTTCGCAGGGTCGAAGATACCCTGGTATTACAAGCGTCTATAGCCACTTGCATCAGACGGCCGTGTGCGAATTGATAACCACGAAAATTGTTTGATTCCTTTCATAAAATTTGATCGAACTATTTCAGGTTTTTTTTAAATGGAATGCAGATAAAAGCAGGACGAACGGTAGTATTCCAAAAAGTAGGTCTAATTGGTACTTTACATCACTCCAGCGGCTGCAGCTATATAAAGCGCAGGTTAGGCCGCATATGGAGTACTGCTCACACCTCTGGGCAGGCGCACCCGCTTATCACCTCTTTCCACTAGCCTCGGTGCAAAGGCGGACTCGTATTGTTGGCGATTCTGAACTCACTGGCGGTTTGGAACCTCTCAGCATTCGGAGGGATATAGGCTCCCTTTGTGTGTTCTATCGCCTATATAATGGTGAGTGTTCTAAAGAACTTTTCGACCTGGTGCCGTCATCACCCTTCTACCACCGCACCGCTCGCCGGCGATGTGGAGTTCTTCAAAAAGGGCGTGAAAAGAGCTCTTCAAGGTCGGCAGCACATCGGCAATGCCCTTGGTATTGCAAATGTCCATAGGCGGCGGTGACCACTTACCATCAGGTGGACCGTCTGCCTGTTGGTCAACATATTGAAATAAAAAAATAAAAAAAGTTTCGATAGGTCACTTCATAGCGTATCGTGAAACATATTCCTTGCCTCAGCTCAGAAAATTCAATACTATTGTTTATACTACCAACTTGTAGATGGAACTGTGCCAAATTGTTGAGGAAATGAACTCTGAATTATCAAAATACTCGCTTAAATAACGAAGTTACAGTATGATTCAACACTGGGGTACTTGACAACAGGAGTACATCAAGGGATATTTTCAGCATCATTAATATCTATAATTGGAAAGTACACTAAGAAGTAATCAAATCCTGGTCTCATGATAAAACGGGAAGTGTACCCTTCCAGACAAAAAAGAAATTTCCAAATCGGTTAATAAATGACGGATTACGAGGAAACAACCAAAAAAAAATACAACCGAATTGAGAACCTCCTATTTTTTTAAGTCGGTTAAAAAATAGTATCTCGTCATTGTTGACTTATCAAGCTGTATCTCCATTACACTGCTGAGGACAGGCCTCTCCCAAGGCACGCCACTCTTGTCGGTGCCTCGCCTTCGTCAGTTAGATTAATAAATTATCCCAATGAAGATTTTTAATGATGCCATGGGCCTGCGTTTAGTCACTATCTCACCATTATGTGACAATGTGGTCGAAGGTGGTGAGCATAGAAAGCAAATGGCACTACAAAGACCGGAACATACCAGTGTGCAAGTGCTTGGCGACAGATTTTGAACTTAAAGGTAAACCCATCCAGCCGGGTACTACAATTCAAATTACTCTTCCACCAGTTCCACCGTTCTATGGTTTCCTCACGATGTTTTCTTTCACCGAAAGCACAAGCACGGTACTCAACGTCACTACCTATAGCTACGAGTATCATCGTGTTATAATCATTATCACTGGCTTACATGCTGGACACAAACCAGTCCCAATAGAGTTGGCACATCTTCTGCTAACCGATTCATTTTTTCTGCACAGAATAAGCTAGCGGCCTGAAGAATTCTATATAATCCGTCATTTACATAAAAAAAAATAGACACTATTTTTATCTTATCAATCAACCAAAAAATTACAAAGATGTGTTGAAGTTCCGTGTGACGTCACGCGATGGTGCACTCTTCACAAACAAGTGACGTCACGATTTTCATTGATTTGATAAAGAAAAAAATACGTGTGCAATATTATTTGATAATCTGACGGACGGTTTAGAATTATGATTTTGTTATCCATGCCGCATCCCTAATTCGTGAAAATCCAAGCTCTAACTATTCCAATAACCAACAATGCGTCGTGTAACTATGACGCAACCTCACCAACCGCACCAATTCCCACAATCTACAAGCCATCCGCTAGACATCCCAGCCAGTATTGCATAGTAGTCATGTAGAGTGGTGTATGATCTGACGTCCACCCACAAGTGCTTTCACTACATCTGCAGGTACCACAGTTATGATTATGAAAGTGGAAACGCCCGCGCACTGACAAATTGGGATCAAATTGCTTTTAGCTATTTATGGGCGCAATGAGCTTGTATTGCGAATATTGTTAAGTGATGGATTAGGTAAGGCATCTATGGCTAACATCGTTTTTTTTTTTTTTTTTATACAACTAAGTCGGTAATCAAGCATACGGCCCGCCTGATGGTAAGCGGTTACCGTAGCCATATGGACGCATGCAACACAAGAAGCATCGCTCACGCGTTACCGACCTTTCCCCCCTGCCCTATGAGCTACTGAGATTTTCTATAGTGGCCACCTTCACCAACCGCTAGGTCATAAAAGACGGCACACTATTCCTGGCAACCCCTTACGAAGCGTCAGAGACCCTCTGCGGTAGGTCACGCCGCCAGAGTACTCGCCCCTGGTACTCTTGAGAAAATGTGAGTCGCACCGTGATTGCTCACTACCATTTGTCCAGAATGGTACCGGAGCTGTTAAAAGCCCCATCTACCCGGGTACCTGTAGATAGGGTGAGCTGTCCCTATCTACTGGTACCCGGGTAGATGGGGCTCGCAGCTGGAACTACGGGTCCGGCTGTTTGGATCAGGGTACGCGGGGTCAGGTAGGCCACCGCCTTTATTAAGGCGGTACCTGACGTTGGTGTTGGTCTCGCGGTGGTCTATGTGGTTAGTTGCAGAGGGTGGCATGTTGTCTGTTCGGTATGTGTGACCGAGCGTCATTCCTCGCGCGCAACGAGTGTTTGTATTACTCAGACGCGGGGTTCGTGAGTAATCCTTAAGCAGGTGAGCTCCTGTGAGTGAACTGCATCTCCGGCACTTTCCTGGATAGAAAGTAGAGGGCTACCCGTTGGATTAGTTTTCCGGCAACCCAGCTGTAGGCATTGGGTAGATACGTGGATTCGTATTGGGAAGTGAGCGCGCATGACAGCTCCGGTACCATTCATGGAGAAATGGAAGTCAGCTTCTCTGGCGTCCCCAGCGGGGATTGAATCCGCAAGCACCCTAGGGTGTGTTTGTGCTAGTGCTTGCGCTTGCGTAAGTACTGGCACAGACGCAGCTAGTGGGGTGCGCGTGGTGAGCGACTTTTAACAGCTCCGGTACCATTCTGGACAAATGGTAGTGAGCAATCACGGTGCGACTCACATTTTCTCACGAGTACCAGGGGCGAGTACTCTGGCGGCGTGACCTACCGCAGTGGGTCTCTGACGCTTCGTAAGGGGTTGCCAGGACTAGTGTGCCGTCTTTTATGACCTAGCGGTTGGTGAAGGTGGCCACTATAGAAAATCTCAGTAGATTAATGGGGGTTTGCCCTATGAGCTCTGGCGACCTTACTCACGCGCAGGAACACAACTTTACACAACATAAAGTTATTTGGCTGCGGTATTCTGTAAGGTGGAGGTACTTCACCAGTCGAGCTGCTCTTTGAGCGAATAAACGCTATGCTCTACCTCTCTCACCCTACCTTTTTACCCTAGAATAAGGATGACAGCTGTAAAAACGGCCGAAGAAATAAGACCACGGTGTCGCTATTTCAGTTTCAGTAGGTCCACGTTTGATCGTAGAACGTTCATTCAAGAGCGACATAATTTTCTTTTATTGAGTTTCCAAGCAGCCACTTTCACGATTTTGTCTTGTACGTAACCCTTAATCTAGACAGAAAATAATATATCGATGATGGCTAAGGTATCCTTCTCATTATATAGGAAGTCCCAAGTAGTGTCAATCGGAGTCCAGAGGTATTCGGGTACCTCGTAAAGTGCTCTACCTATGAACTTCCGATTGACACTTCTTGGGAGACCTGTATAAAACAGCGACCCTTTGGGTCTATAAATGTAGCGTTGTACCATTTACAGACGTCTATAGGCTACGGTATCCACTTACCATAAAGCGGGCCGTATTTTTGTTCGCTATATTAAAAGTATAAACCAAAAATTGCTAGTGATTTTTCAACGTGATATCTTTATTTTTGTGCTATAACTTACTTATAAATATGTTTGACTTAGGATTGTTACTATCGGCCAAAATAGCTACACCACACAAAGAACTCATTATTTTTTATTACATATTGATTTAAAAAGCCGACTTTTTTTGTTACAAATCCATTTTTTTTGTAAACGAGAGTTTTTTTTTTCAAATGTGTTCCGTACACGAACAGGCTTTTCAAATAGGATCAACATACATTTTTGTCCACTTCCACAAAGATTTGGCTACTGTAGCGCCTTTTACACCTCCACGCGGACAATATTGTAGACAGATGTAAAGGAAAACGTACTACCTACTGACCAATATTACCAATCATTTTTTTTTACACCACTAAATTGGCAAACAAGCATACGGCCCGCCTAATGGTAAGCAGTTACCGTAGCCTATGGACGCTTGCAACACAAGGGGTATCACTCGCGCGTTGCCAACCGAATTATTTTAAAATACGAAGATATATTGCCTTTTGACATAATGTTTCATATAAAAAGTCTTAAATAGTTTTTGATCAGTTTTGACAAAATAGGGCAATATAAATCCCTGACCAATTGATTCTCCTGGAAATAAAGTGCTAAAATCTGGAACATGGTATACAATGAATAACCATGTAGGGAGAAGTAAAAAGACCTCATATGTACTTTATCAGCATTGAAGACAAGGCTGTAAGCCTAGGAATAGCAAATACGAGATAAGTCCTCGATTGATGGATAGATAGACGAATTGAATGGACGGGACTGACAGATAGACTGAATTCTATTCAGATGAAAACGATTATACGAAATAAATCGCTATTGATGGTTTGTCCTCTACATTATTTTTGTGAACCCTAAAACAAATTATAACATTGAAATCTTTTACGTTACCCGCAAAGAACTAATTTGCCTATCGAAATGTTACCATTTATTTTTTCAAGCTAACGTTTGGAAAGCAATTCCTTTCTGTCAAATATTTACAATTTCCACGATTTGAAAACACGCGATTGTTGGAAACGGTCGAGATATCGTCTGAAAACTTTGATTGTCATACTATTTTATTGTTAGAATCACGGTATGCAAAGCGATACAAACTTATAAAGCGAGCAATGAACTGTATTAAATCACTTTATTGTAATCTCCATGTAATTGTTTAATTGTGTTGCTGTATTCTGAAGAATTTTACAGTTGTGTTTGGACACTCGAGTGGTTTGAGTGTTACTAAAATAAAGAATATTTTTCAATTTTAAATCCGTTACATTGCACTTAACATTACTTACCTTAACTTAACATTGAATTATATTTTACAATAGTACATTATGATACATGTGTGCAAAGTTCGAGGCGGTGCCGCGATAGTGAGGCGAGAGTGTAATAATCAATGCACACGCGTGTCATACGACGTTTTTCAACACACTTGCTAGGAAAAAAAGACTTAAGACTTTAAGTAGATATTTTGGTAATAATCAACCACACAATGAGAACGTTAACAAATAAAAGGGATTATACCTACCATCAAACTGTGCGGTAATGTAAAGTAAAAAGCACTAGTGCGTAATAAGCTGCATTAAGATACTAAAAACGTTGCAATCAAAGTCACTTTACGAGCGAGTATGTTGAAAAAACTGTAATAACACGGCTGTATGAAGTAACTTTCATGAATTAATAACAAAGTGAAAAACTTCTCGTTATTTTGACTTTTCTAATGAACGCGATACAAAAGAAAAACACCGAAGGCATGATCTGCAAAGGCAATAATCCATTAATAATAGTAACACGTATCTTTACTAAAAACCCTATGCAATAACCGTAACTACCCAATCGTACTGTATATACTCGTATGAAGCCATAATGTGCTTACCACACAAACTGCACGCAATGATACTTTAGTGTGTAATCGTGGTACCGAATCTCATTGAGCACTTTGCCTCTCAAATCCCGGCCGTAATAACCGGGTTTGTGGTTATGGCGACCATAAATCACGGTTATTACGTACCAACGGCCGGTAATTAATTCGTATGCCGTTATTAATTAAAGTACAGGCAGCCAGACAATCGGACCTGAAATATTGTTCACGTGTGCCGTACGGTGGGTACAGTTTACTGCACAAGTGAGTACAAAAAATATCATTTTTTGTTTTTATTATGGCGCGTTTTTTTTTTGTACTACTAATGTAGCAAATAAGCATACGGCCTGCCTGATGGTAAGCGGTTACCTGCGGACGCTTGCAATACCAGGGGTATCACTCGTTGCGGACCCTGCAGAAATCTCTTGAAACAAAGATCAAAGCCTGACTGATTGATTGATAATGTTCAAATTGATAATGTTGAAGATCAAAGCAGGGCGTAAAATACTGTCATATACCCATGTAAAGAAGGTAGCTTCTTCTTAAATATATAGCGTTACCAAGAAAGGTTTGTGGTTATTCTACCCCTAAGGGGATAAAATAAAACATGCAGCTGAGAGCTAGTATAATTATAATCTCACCACAGTGCTGAGTAATTATGTGACTAAAGATGGTAAGGTAAGCACACCAATAGTAGGAGAGAGTTGAGTCACGTCTTCATAAATTAAAGATCAGAACACATCACAGAACGTTTTTATTTATTTATTTTCAAAAAGGTACATCAACGGCACACATATTAAAACAAATACAAAGTAACTTAGACAAAAAAATTATAAACTGATGTGGGTGCCAATTATAGAAATACACAACATTGACAAAATTTGCAACATATAATACAAAAAAAAAACAAAAGAAAACTACAAATAACTTTCAATACCTAATAAGAAGCTTGGTGGAAAATTAAGAGTCTATTTTAAAACATCTTATTATAATAATTGGACTGTTTTACAAAAAACTTAAACCGACTTCAAAGTACACGAAGAAGTAATCAAATCCTGATCTGATGACAATGGGACCAAACGGGAAGTGTACCCTTCCAGACAAAAAAAGAATTTTCCAAATCGGTTCATAAATGACGGAGTTATGAGGTAACAAACATAAAAAAAAAAAAAAAAAAACATACAACCGAATTGAGAACCTCCTCCTTTTTTTGAAGTCGGTTAAAAATTAAGTTCTTCTTCACTCGGTCGAGAACCGTCAACGTTCACCGAACATTCAGCTTGTGTGTAAAAGCCATTTCATACTAACACCTGGTATACCTACATTGAAAGACCACAACGAAAAGTCGGGTATTCCTTATGCCTCAATAATCTGTCAATGATAATTCCGAGGAAGAGTAAAACACACAAATATTTAGATTTAACTTAATCTATAGGAATTTATATTCTTCAAAATTAAGAGCTATGTCGGTGTGGCTTCTTTTCCATTCTGCTCTTTTATTAGCAACATTTTGCACCTCCTTATACGACATGTCTATTTTTGCTTTCACTCGATCTATATAACTTACTCCCCTTCCTCGCTTTCCTTCTATTATGTTTTTGATAAATTCAAGTCGTATGTCAAATAAAGTCATGTCGTATGAGATGGCCAAACATCTTTCCCCGCCTATTGTCTATCGTCTCTATAATGCCCTTTTTCTCTTTTACTGGACTCAATACTTTCTCATTCATTTCATTTATATAAAATTAAGTAATAATATACCTATGTAGTAGAAATCGTACGAGTAGATACATTTAGCAAAGCTTAGTCAATGAATCATCATAATACAGTCTGATATCGTGACTGCAATTTGAAGTTATGAGGTCAATAATAAAGGTCTCTAGTTAAAATCATTATCCTGACTCGTCCAGCATACTTACCTGATTATTCAATCAATCACTTTAGTAATTATACTACAGAAGTCTTATTTTTAAAATTAAAAAATTTAGAATTTTAAGTCCTCAGTCGACAACGCTACCACATTATTTCTAACATCAATCTCCAACTGCCTATTTTCCAGGCATATTTCACGCTATTTTCAGCTATTTCAGTGCATTAAATATGCATACTGTCGGCAACATTGCAAGTGCATTTCGGACGGGACAGTACAAAAGCCATTAGCCTGCAGACTCCTATTGATCTGGCTAAATTTACACCGAGCCACGGCGTTTGCAATAATTGATCAGTTTGCGAGGCTAATGGGAAATCCATATGGCTGCACACCATTATGTTTGTATTTTGCGTGCATATTATAACTAGCTTTCCAGGTCCACCCCGTGGATTCATTTGCCTTTTTAGAAGATCCTTCACGTGGATGACTACGTCTAGTTCTACTTGTAAATTTTTAAACCTTATCTAGAAGTTTTTAGGCGAAGGTCGTGGGTTCGAATCCTATAATGAGCTTGAGCTTTCGGTGTTGGAAAATAACGTGAGGAAACCATAGCATGGTGGTAGGATACTTTGTAGTAAGCGCCTGTATACAAACGTGTTATTAGAAACATTGAAAAAAGGGCCACAGAAATATAAGTTTCTAGATACCAGTCCGCGGTGGTAGATTCAGTTGTAAGGTGAAATTTTAGAGGGTAGAGCATAGCGTTTATTCGCTCAAAGAGCAGCTCGACTCGGGAAGTACCTCCACCTTACAGAAT
Organism: Achlya flavicornis; assembly: GCA_947623365.1. Classification (NCBI taxonomy): domain Eukaryota; kingdom Metazoa; phylum Arthropoda; class Insecta; order Lepidoptera; family Drepanidae; genus Achlya; species Achlya flavicornis. The sequence continues at coordinate 8,826,680 of OX392488.1, forward strand.
ACCGCAGCCAAATAACTTTATGTTGTGTAAAGTTGTGTTCCTGCGCGTGAGTAAGGTTGCCAGAGCTCATAGGGGAGGGGGGATAGGTCGATAACGCGTGAGCAATGCTTCGTGTGTTGCAAGCGTCTATATGGCTACGGTAACCGCTTACCATCAGGCGGACCGTATGTTTGTTTATCGATTAAGTTGTATAAAAAAAAAAAAAAAAAAAAAAAAGAATTTCGAGCATGTGCACCTCCTTGAAAATATACTCCTACTGTATACCAGTTATGCGGAGTATTCCACGATTTCTAAATTAGCTAATGTTGAAAGATATGTCCGACAAGGCGTTTCTGAAACGTCAATGGGGTGCGAAAATACGGCGACGATAAATTGGTTCATGACTGCTTTTTAAAAACGTTTTTGTGGGTTTCCAATTTTAAAATACTTTTAGTGTTATCCCCTATGACTGTACTGTATGACTCTGACATTCACACCACACCCACACACCCAACCCCACTCTACCCTTGCAAACATCCACACGTTCCAATTGCATTATATGATAAAGCATTTTTGGCGCTGGTCCTCCACTCTTGTACAGAGTTTCACTGACTCCCATAATACAGATTATTCTAGCTTGGGAGCCAGATGACTCATAAGCTTGTATAAACTCAGGCGTAATTTTTGTCAACTATCATAATATGTACCTACTATGCTTTTAATGTGTGGCAATAAATAAAATGATTATTATTATTTGTGATCCAAGCTAATCTTTGGCAAATTTTCTTCAAAATCGGTTTAGTAGTTTAGAGGTGAAAATGAACAACTCTCGATGGATGTCGTTCTTACAACATAATACTATTAAAGCGAAAACATGTGTGAATGTTTGTCACTCAACAATTCTGTAATGGCTGTCAGTATATTTGTATATATTTTCAATTAAATAGATCGTACCCTGGTTTACAACTAACTTAGCTAGTTATTATCTGAATTTAAATATTGTTATTATTATTATAAAAACAGGATATAGGAAAATTCAAAAAATCGCGAACGCGGGACATAAATAAAATTTTTAAATATATAATATGAATACCATATGAAACCACGTAAAGTACTAAGTATACGATCAACTAATACTATGGGACCAACTCCGAAATCGCAAAAAATAATTACTGCTTTTCATACAAAAGGTACATGTCTCCTCGGCAAAAATGTATGAAACGCTGTAAAAAAAATGCGATTACGCGGATTTAATGTCGGATTGTCGTATCCACCACGTACATTATTTGTTACAACCACCTAAATTATACATGCTTACGATTATAAATCAACCTAAAATTAATTTCATATGCGTTTATATGTACCTACCACAGATATACGTATAATTAGATGACGCTAGTGTATGTACTTCGCGTGTTAAAATCTGTGCATAAAGGGAGAACAATGCTCTCCTTTTGAAAGTGTTTCGCGCGGACAGGGAACTCGCAGAAGGCTGCATGTCCACCAGACATGTGTAGCGAGGAATGTGTTTAAATGACAAACAATGAAAATTGGAACGCTTTCATTTTCACGGTAAAAATCAAATGCCAATCTAACTAAATCAATCTTGTGACATTATGGTAGGTACAAAAAAGTTACACGTTTGGTTTCCATACGGATGGAGGGACTCGAGTTATCTATTTAGATTTATTTCTGTGGTACTTTTTTTTTTTTTTTTTTTATACCACTGTGGTGGCAAACAAGCATACGGCCCGCCTGATGGTAAGCAGTTACCGTAGCCTATGGACGCTTGCAACACCAGGGGTATCACTCGCGCGTTGCCGACCCTGAAGAAACCTTTTCACACCCTTTTTGAAGAACCCCATGCTGTACTCCATTGGGAAAACCACGGCGGGGAGCTCATTCCACAGCCCGAGCGTCCGCGGAAGAAAACTCCTTTTAGCCCGCACAGTTCGAAACAGTTCTGGTTTCAATGTGTGTGGATGGATTCCCCGTCGATGGCGAGAGTTGCGATGGTGGAAGGTAGCCGTGGGCATCAAGTCAAACAATTCCTTAGAACACTCTACATAATGTACTTTTGCGTGTTCCGTCTGTAGGTAAGTACCGCGCTCCCATACAAGAACAAAACACTCGTTTCGTATGACCTATTTACATGGAACCCTCCTTAAAAAAGTGGGTTAACATGAAACGTTGCAAGTCTTCTATCTAATTGCTGAAACCTTATCAGATCTGATGTCGGCAATTTTATAGATAACTTTATTGAGGTGTCTATTTGGCCTAAAACCCAGATATCTCCCAAACTTTCTATGGGAAATATGCACTAGAAATGCAGAAAGAATTTACAACAATAATCTATTTCCAACCACGGAAAAAACACGTGTAAAAAACCTACATAAATAATTTTAGTCATAACAAAATCATCACGTAAATTAAATCCACGTGAGTTTTCGGCGAGTTATTTCAAGTGCTTTGTCGGCAGCACGTGGGGTGACATTCGATACACGGTTTTTTTTTTTGCTATATGGTAGGGGCTACCACGGTGTCGTTTTAATTTTGACGCGTAAAAAACTACCGATGTGGATACACTTATCTTTCGCGCGAACGATATGTTATCGCTTACCTGCTTGCTGTTCTCAAAGTTTTTAACGAGCTAAGGTTGTTTTTCAGTCATTAAATTCAAAGGATGCTGTAATTTTAGTCTACATGCAAGTTTGAATTTGCAGTCTCTATGCAACTCTTGATCTTGGAATCTTAGCATCATCATCGTCAGCCTAGGTATATTGTCCCACTGCTGAGCACAGGCCTCCTTTCACAAATCAGGCAGCTGCACTTGAGAGCCATTTCCTTCTAGGCTTTGTGTGCTTACCACCATCGACCACATCATAACTAACCATAGTGAGATTGTGGTCAAACACAGGCCTATATACTCGTACAATAAAATAAAAAATAAATAAAAAAAGGGGTCAAATGGCATGGGCAGATACTCCACCACGCGTGCCCACTGCGGATCGGTGGAGTTTTCGAGCCGCCTAGAAGGCATCCAACTAGCTTAACGACTATCACAATTAAGTGATAAGCGGCTTTTCGTGCCTTCCGAAGGACGGAAACGCTCCATTTGAAATATCACTAGGCGGTCAACAAGTAAAAAAATAACTAAGAACAATATCACTAACAAATTAATAAAAACTTACAAAATTGGTGGGGATTTTGGATCCACCTTAAATGCCTTGAATTCATTTGCCTATAGAAGTTATGTTTTGCTCTATCTATCTATCTATTAACTACTTCCCAAACATAATCTTAGTAGGTACCTAGTCGATTAAATTGTCTAAATAATATATTATCTTATTATTGAAGTTGTTTGAGATCCTCAGACCAGCAAGAACTAGTGACATCTCTGTCAAGTTGTAAAGACATCCGTCATTCTACGCTTGGCGACGATTTAGCCACCCCTGTGTTTTAACTACTCTACCAATATCCGTCCAATCAAGGTAGACACCTACTGTTACTCTGCTTATACGAAACTTCTATTAGGACGGGAGGTCATGTTAATATGGCTATGTATTAGGGGTGTAATGTGCCATTTCCGATAAAAAGTTAGACGCGTTTTTAGGGTAGTTATGGGGTATACAGATCATGTTCTATTAATAATAGAGTATCACTTGATATGTAGTAAATTTTAAAATATCTGCTTGCGCTAATAAATCTACTTACATATTTTATTATCAAGGAATGTCTAATCAAGGTACTCTATGAAACTTTTTCAGTCTGATAAACCTTTAAGCGCTCGTGGTGTAGCATGATAAGCCGTTCTTAATCGATCGGCAAGTTAAGCTACCACCGTCGTGGTCGGTACCTGGATCGGTGACCGCCTAGTGGTATTTCAAATCGAGCGTTTCCGTGCTTCGGAAGGCACGTGAAGCCGTTGGTCCTGGTTATCACTTAATTGTGATAGTCGTTAAGCTAGTTGGAGGCCTTCTAGGCGGCTTGAAAACTCCAACAGTAGGTTGACCACTAGCCTACCTCCACCGTTCCGCAGTGGGCACGCGTGGTGGAGTATCTGCCCATTCCCTTTAACCCTGATTTGTGAAAGGAGGCCTGTGCTCAGCAGTGGGACATTATAGGTTGATGATGATGATGATGAAACTCTTACTAGAGAAGGGTATTTCATTCGAAGTTCAAATAGAGGAGTATTTTTTCATGCGCGTACACAGAATTCTTCGTGATTTGAAACTTTCTAATTAACAGCTGCGTCTCTACATTTTGTTAACCTTATAACTAGGTATTTACCTTTTTTGAGTCTACCTACAGTCGAGGACATAAATATGTATACACTTAGTGAAATTCAACAACGGTTTCCTCTTAAACTACGGATTGAAATTATGAGATACTATAAAGGCAGAATCTTCTAACATATACTATTATGATTTGTGTAATAGTTTAACAATTAAATGTTAAACATGCGAGAAAATCGCTATTGAATTTCAAAAAGTGTATACATATTTATGTCCTCGACTGTACTTATGTATTTGGAAATTGGAAGCTAATAGACACACATGGATGGATGGTTGATGATTTTAGCTTTGATTAATGATATCTCCAGATTGGGCGTCGAAGTTGTTCACGCGTCGAAAAAAAATGCTGAATTATGTTTTATATTTATCCAGATTTTAGTTGGAATAGTTAGAACAACGGCTTACATTATGACCATCACTTTCACAAGCAGAATGACGCAGAGCGAGCGTAAATCGTAGCAGTCACGTACAAATGCGTAAAAAAGTTGGCCTGTTATATATAGCCATGTAGTATGGCGACGCTCTTTCTTGATATATATATTATAATTCATGAAAAAATAAGAAATTCAGACTTTTCAAATCATAATTTTACAACAAATACTTAGTTGTAAAAAAACAACTTTATTACAATAAATACTGCTTCCGATTAACGGCAAGGTTCCCAGAAGGCTGGCAGCGTTTCCTCTTTGGATAGCCAAGCTGACGCGTTGGCGGAAAAAGCTCCCGCCCGCTGGTCTCCGGAGGCCTCGATCAATTTTGATGACAAAAGAGGAAATAATAAGGAATTTATTAATTTTCTTATTACGCTTGAGTTGAACAACACTTTCTGCTAGAAATCTTGCTAGGATATAAGTACCTATCGAATCTTTGGCAATACAAAAACTATCTATTCTGATCCCACCCTATTACCTGCGAACGAAGATTCTCTCATCACAACTAACGAGTCTATAACTAATATAACTCGTAACATTAACAAAGAATGCACTTCACAAATACCAATGTTTGCAAAAACTCCGGAACCGGCGTGTCACCAGGCGGTTTGTGATGGTGATCAATGTGAACAAAAACTAACATAACTCTAGTTTGTACCCGTCATCGGGTGATGAATCGCCGCGAGGGTGCAGAGGTGGAAAATCACATCATTTGATTTATTTCGACGGGGGAGTAAAAATAAACTCCCTAGAGTTAGTAAAATAATGGCAATGCGACTTGTTAAATGCTTAATGATTCTTTGTGTGTAATAAAGTAAAGTTAAATTATAGTTTAAAATACCTGTTCATTTGAGACTCCTTTGGAACATGCGTAGGTATCAGTATCTTATGGTGCGTCCATGCTACATGAATCGAGCACGAGCCGAGCTACGAACCTACAACGAGCACGAAGCGAATCCCGTTATTCGTGAAAAAACTGACAATCGCGCTCGTTCGAGGCTCACAAGCCCGTCCACGCTACGCGAATCGTGCTCGCAGTGTGCACGTTCCTGGCTCGGCTCGTGCTCGGTTCGCCAAGCATGGTCACACCATTACATTAAAAAGGCCTTATGTATCAAATCCTTAAAGTTTGGTATTTAAAAGTAATACAATTATGTTTTTATTATCATGATAACGTCGGCATTCACCTAAATAACTGGAAGTCTAAAATAATATGTATTACTTTTACAAGCCTTATAGAGCATAGCTACAGTATGAGGCACGAATGGTGAGCACAGGTAGGCAGTAGTGGGGGCAAGCTCGCGCATGTACATTTTTAGCCAAATCACAGTAGCCAAATGATACGAAAGAATCCAATAGAAGACGAGCATCGACTGACGAACCAATCGTGTGCAGCTCGGCGCTCACCCCTGCTTCATTCCGCCAAACAGACCGAAAATTAACTACTGCGCAGGTGTCAATCTGTGCTCACTACTCGTGCCCCTTACTAACCGTGACCTATAAAAAATAAACAGCTTGAAATTCTAACGAAAATCATTCGGAATTGCAAAAGTAATCTAACAGTTTAAAAGATGTCAAAGGAAACATGGAAACTACAATTAAAGTAAACAAACGTAGTAATGTATCTGATTTGTATGTAACAGCAGCAGGCGATAATGACCGCTCGTGTGTCCACACGGTACGTGATCGAAGGATAGACATGACGTTGGGGTATAGTGTGGAGAACCCTTTACGATGTCTATTGATAATATAAATGCGAAAATACTCCTGTTATCTTTTCACGAGTAAACCTCTGAATCGATGTTGATCAATTGCCTATAGTATGGAGAAGAGCATAAGATATTAGAGCTGGAAGTTTTTAATTTATCAGCGGATCCGTATATTTTTCTAAATTACTCGTTAATTGGTATATGAAACACCTATTCTGTACAATACGTGCTACTAAAGATGAGACTTGACGCAACACGTGGTTTGACTTGCGCAGTAGACGATTTATATAAAGAGACTTTTAAATAGACATCTATAGCAGCCTACTGCGCAAGTTTTGGGGTATTTAGGATAGGTACTCTTTTTCATGACATGCTTTGAGATTTGACTTTATCCGTTATGGACTGATGGTAAACGGTAACCGTAGCCATATGGACGCTTGCAACAGAAGCATCGCTCACGCGTTACCGACCTTTCCTACCTAGGGGAGGGCCCTATGAGCTCTGGCGACCTTACTCACGCGCAGGATCACAAAATAGTTATTATATTATTAGTTAGGATAATAGAAAGGGAAGCTACCCTGATATTCCGAAATGTAACATGTGCCTGAATACCCTCACTTCAAATCCCTTTTTGGATGTGTTTTTTTTAGGGTCCGCATCACGTTTTACGCCTGGTAGCCTCTTTTTTTTTTTTTTTTTTTACTGTGTATTGGCCTGTGTTTGACCACAATCTCACTATGGTAAGTGATGATGTGGTCGAAGGTGGTAAGCACACAAAGCCTAGAAGGAACTGGCTCTCAAGTGCAGCTGACGGAACACACCGATAGGTGCTTGGCGACAGATTTTCAACTTGAGGGTGGTAGCCAGCCAGACGGGTACTACAAAGTACCCTACCACCGTGCTATGGTTTCCTCACGATGTTTTCCTTCACCGAAAGCTCAAGCTCATTGTAGGATTCGAACCCGGGACCTTCGTCTCGGTATCCGACGTCACTACCACTGAGCTATCATCGCCTTAAAAATTCTTACCATCAGGCGCGCCGTATGCTTGTTAACTACCAAAAAAATGTTATCCAGAAGCCTTGTCCATACAAAGTGTGCTGGTGGCAGAGTGGCGGCGCGCGCCGCGTGACGAGCGAGCCGTTATACAGGTCATCCCGTCCCATTACCGACCGTTTGTATGCGACCGAGCTCTTTCAGTTCACTGAAACTTCACACCTCACCTACTTTATATTGTTATTATGTTGATGTAGGCGATAGCTCAGTGGTAGTGATGTCGAACGCCGTGGTTATGTAGGTTCGAATCCTGATGTGAGCTATTGGTGAAGGAAATAATGCAATATGGCGATATGGCGAGGAAGGCGATGGCTGCCACACGCGTCATACTTGTGAGGGCTGCTTGGTCTGCATTTATTTACTTATTATATATAGATTCAGTCTACTTTGTATTTTTGCCGCCGCGCCGGGGCACGCAATTGTTGTCAGAGCGATTAGAATGTAAATATTATGTAATGAATCTAAGCTTGTTTTTAAAAGAGTAATTGCTGAGTTTATTGCTGGCTCTTCTCAGCAAATGCAACCTTCCGAACCAGTATTAGAGTCAGACTTTTCATAAGTGCATGCGAAGGTCTATTTAAATAAATGATTTTGAATTTTGAAACCATCGTAAGGAAACCATACCACCGTCTGCTCGTCCCTACTTAGTGTGCTTACCACCTTCAAAACTCGTGTACCATAACTTTGCTTTTTTTGCTTTGCTTACCTACCTACTGGTTGGTGGCAACCCAAGAGCCCTTTTAACCTTAAAGCATTGAAGTGCTCACAACGGTAAATCTCATACACTCAAGCCGTATAAATAGGTAAGTGAATAAATATAAAAGCTTGTAACAATTAGATAGAGCTAGGGCTGCCGTCCCACACACCGCGCCCTTTTTATGTCAACGAGCGCCTGACTAAATTTAATCGGAGCATGTATGGCATGGCACGCGAACGTGGAAGAGAAAAAAATTGGAGATATGTATGGACGAAAGATGGCAAAACGCATGCTAGGCGAGATCCGACCTCTTCAGTATATATTTTAAGAGCTGAAGCCGATTTAGACCGGGTTTTTGGTGAGTCGGCATCCGGTAGTCCTAGCAAATAAAATTGTGTCTTTGATGCCGCATAATTTGTATTTTTTTTACTTCTATTTTTTATTACTTGTTATTCATTTTGTAACTTTTAAAGTTTCAGATTTATTTTTCTTTCATGCTATTTTTCCTTATGTTTCTAAAGTTTTAAATAATGTATACGTAAAAAGGGAACAACAAGTATTTTTATTGATGTATATGTTCATTTTAATATTAATAATTACTTATAATCTTCTCTATTTAACTCAACAACATATAAGAGTTTATATGAATCTGTGTGTCGTGGTTTATAACTTTTTCAAAAGTTCTCATAGTGTAACACAACTCTGTAGTATATTTCGTTTGCTCTCAGGTACAACGACTTTAATTTTTAAAATACATTATAATATATTATATACAATTAAATTATATATCTATAAAATTATTTACATATGTATTATTATTCTATATCATGTACCATTTCTGCTTAAAAATTCTTATAGTTTATCATTTATAACTTATAAAATACATATTATTATATTATATACAAATATTTTCTATCCTTACATACTTTTTATTACCTCGTGTCTTATAATTAATTCTGCTTATAAATGGTTAAACATAATAAGAACCTTAAAATAGGGTTATTTAACGCTGGATCGCTCAACACTAACCACGAGGAATTTCTAGTAACTACCGAACGACACGATGCGGACATTGTTGCTATTAATGAAACTTGGCTTAGACCTGGTGAGGAAGGCTGCGCCCCCGTCGTTCCTGGATACAAACTGCGTCACATACCGCGGCCGCGAGAGGTGCGTGCCCGGGGAGGTGGGGTGGGTTTCTACGTGAAACGTAACATTAATGTTAGAACCATAAGACACCCTAGCTCCAATACTATGGTCGAACAAATGTGGCTAACTTTATCAACGAACAACGTCCGGATTGCCATTGGTACCGCGTATCGTCCGCCATGGCTAGATGTTGATTTATTCCTTGACACACTCTCTGAATCAGTAACTTCATTCTCAAAACATGATCATGTAGTGTTAGTCGGAGATTTCAATATCGATATGTCTAATGATAATGACGGGTCTGCAAAAAAACTTCACCAGTTTTTGAACTGTTATAATTTAAAAAACTATGTGACCGAGCCTACTCATTTTACTTCCCATAGCGAAACAGTTATTGACATAATATGTTCCGATTTTAATGTCTCCTGTGTAACTGTCGATCACATACCAGAACTGGGGGGTCATGCTATGGTGTACGCAGAGTTTAAATTTAAAAAAAGAAAACCGAAACCTAGATGGATCATCTATAGACCTTTAAAAGATATAGACATTCAAAACTTTAACTACGATCTTCAGAACTTGAATTGGAATGCTATACTCTTCTCTGACTCGGTTGACAACATGGTAGATCTTTTTAATAAATTTATAATAGAATTGTTTGATCTGCATGCTCCTATCAAAAGATCCCTAATTAAGAGACAGTCTTTGCCATGGCTGACCTCAAATGTTCGTTACATGATGAGGCTCCGTAACGAAGCATATAAAAAACAACGACTTTCCGGGATACCCAATCACAAGGATGAATATAAGGTGTTGAAACAGTTGGTTAGCTCTAGTACCTTTCTAGAAAAGAAAGCATACTTTGAGCAGAACATTAATAAAAATCTGGATAGTTCAAAAGCACTCTGGAAGAACTTAAAGAAAGATGTGCTGCCTGATTTTAAGAACTCATGCGAACTTCCTGAACATTTGACTGATACAAATGAAATTAATAATTTTTTCCTTGATGTACCAGGCAGTAATTTGGTAGATATGTCTATATTAACAAAATATGAATTTAATAGGTTTGGACCCTCAACACTAGCTTTTACGCCTATTGATGATCAGCTAATTGCCAAAATTATACTAGGTATTAAGACAAATGCTCAGGGAATTGATCGTATTAGTATGGATATGATCATACTAACTTTACCAACAACTTTAAGTATTATTACTGCTATAATAAATAAGTCCATAGAAACTTCCACTTTTCCCCAACTCTGGAAGACTGCTGTAGTAAGACCTATCCCTAAAAACAATAACCCGACTGGCATTAAAGATCTCCGCCCTATTAGTCTTTTACCATACCTATCGAAGATACTTGAAAAAGTTATATATAGTCAGCTTTATAAATACCTGGAGGTCAATTCTATGTTATCCCCCTTTCAGTCTGGTTTTAGAAAGGGTCGTGGTACTCATACTGCGCTTTTGGATGTCGTCGATAATATTCTCGCTGAACAGGATGTTGGAAAGGGTACTATTCTAACACTTTTAGACTACTCCAGGGCTTTTGATTCCATTAATATTTCATTACTTCTATCTAAATTAGCTTACTATGGTCTTGAAAATCCAGCTATAAGGTGGTTTAACAGCTACTTATCGAGTCGCTCTCAACAGGTCGAAATAATTAAATCTGACGGTTCTTTCTTAACATCTAACCTCTGCTCTGTACAAAGAGGTGTACCGCAAGGATCTATTCTAGGACCTCTTCTGTTTATACTTTACTGTTCGGATGTGGTTGGCAGCATACAAAATTGTAAATACCATCAATATGCCGATGATCTTCAGGTATACATTTCTTTCCATCCCAAAGATGCAGTGACAGCGGTGAGTAGACTCAACGATGATTTGGATCGTATATCAGAATGGTCGAATTGTAATTCACTAGTGCTCAACCCCTCTAAATCTAAATTCTTGGTTTTAGGATCCAAAAACCAAATCAAAAATATAACATCCACGGCACTAAATGTAAATATCCAGGGCAATGGCATAGAATTGGTCCCCGTGGCACGTAACTTAGGTCTTGCTATAGATAATAAACTCCAGTTTGAGAGTCATGTCTCGGATTTGGCGCGTGGCTGTTTTTATAGGCTTAAAGTTCTGTATAAAATAAGAAATATGCTAAGTACGGAACTTCGTGTAGCACTTTGTGAAAGTTTAGTTTTATCCAAATTTAACTACTGTATTTCCGTTTACGGTCCGTGTCTACTGGTGAGATCTCACCGTTTAATTCAACGCGTGCAGAATGCTTGTGCTAGATTTTGCTTCCAAGTACCTGCTCGTGCACATGTTACCCCCTTTTTTAATAAAGCAAATATGCTGAAAATGGCGGCCAGGCAGCGTTTATATTTTACTGCCATGTTGTTTGATATAATCAACACAGGGTCCCCGGAGTACTTATACAAAAAAATTACTTGGTTAGCTGACCAAAATGCATACCAAAGCCGCGCCTCTTTATATCGGATCTCTATGCCAAAACATAGAACTGCAGCGTTCCGCGGCAGTTTCAGATATAATGCAACGAAATGTTGGAACAATCTTCCTCCACCTCTTCGGGACCTAAAAACAAAACACACGTTTAAACTATCATATAAAAGATACCTACTGTCTCAACAAAAAGATAACAAATCTTTTTAGAATTATAATATGTACCTATACCTAATTTATGTAAATATAATATACTTATTTATTTATTTAATTATCTTACAATTTTAATGTATTATGCATGTATGTACTCACTCACTTATTAATTTTCGGAGGGTACGGAAGCAGGTTTTGTTTGGTCGTTTTACCGGGGCTCTCATCGTTGATATAGGAGTTTTCCTTTTAACAGCACTAAATCTTTCACTATTTAATTTATTTTAACTATTTCTGTTCCACCTATAAAACAACTTTTGCTAAATATTCACAATTCGCAATTATTATTTTTTATCCTCTTTTTACGTTCTGGTTTTTTGCTTAGATTTTGGATTTTTTATATTTCTTGTAAGGACCTGCTCGCCGATGTTCGTGACTCACGCGTCACAAGGTGCCGGCAGAATACCAGTGTTGTGGGTAGTTCCCACAACTTTATACTGAGTCGGGGCCTTTTTTTTTACTCCGCGACGCTCAGATTATTATTATTATTGTTTGTTTCTACTGTTTTATTCTTTAATATTATTGTTACTTTTTTTTTGTATGTACCTATTTTTTGTATTCTGTGCGTTCTGGTGGTATAAATAAATGTATTTCTTTCTTTCTTTCTTTCTAGATACGGAACGGAAGGGACAGTCAGTGGTATGGCGTTATGGCTGCGCAGGCGCAGGCGCCCCGCGAATGCTAGACGCATGCCAACAATACGCCTCAGTACTCGCTTTATGTCTTAACTAAATACAAGGTATGAGATGATAGCGATTTACAAAAATGATAAGATGCGAATGAAATGCATTGAAAGCGTTTCATTTAGGCAAAAATTACAAAGAAAGGGCTATACAGGTTGATTTTTTTTAGGCAGTATGGGCACCTTCTGAACCGTCTAGAAAAACGCTGAATGGAACCCCAAGCTGAATTTTGAAGAAAATAAAAATGCCATGATGAGGTGGGGTGCTGGCAGTGTGGGAACGGGTACTATAATGTTTTAGTACCAAATGACACTGACATTTGTCCATTCCGCTGCCCCCCCCCCCCCTTTCAGATCTGTTGTAGGTGTGACGAGATCTTAAGAGGGGCGGTGGGGTATCCTATGAGGATTTCCCCACGCTAATAAACAAAAAAAAGGCCGCTTACCATCTGGCGAGGTATATGCTTGCTTGTTACCTTAGTAGGTACTAGGTAGTATAAAAACATATTTTTTTTATTATTGAACTCGGTGTTGTTGACATACGCTTCCTACCCATGACTTAAACCACCGCTTTTAACATATTACGATGGCAAGACCACTGGCAAATGACTCCACGTCCGTCCATGTTTGAGGAAAAGTTACAGTTCACACGGTGACTCACGTCACGTGGAACCACAGGCACCGAGTGAAATGCTAATCAAACACGTTCCTGACGTGACGTGCTATTTTAAATCTTAATGTTTTATACATATAGTTACGTTTTATTTATATGAATAAGTATTACGGAGGAATCGGAGGGCAGACCTGTTAAAGTAGAGAAGTAAAACGCATAGGTCATTGTTAAGTTCTCAACAATTTATATTCGGCTTGTGATCGATTTTGAATTCAGATTTGATAAAAATATAACTGTGTGCTGTCAAGTATAGTACCTATAGCTCTAATATAATACATAGCGATTTCAAAATAGAGCAAAACCACCATATTCTATTTCCTTACGATGTTTTCGTTCATGAAATCTCAGTGTAGAATTTGAACCTACTTCCTTCGCCGTAGCTTTCGACATCCACTAAGCTATCATCGCCCGACATCGTAACCGTTTGACGTCACAAAATGTCAAAAGAGATGCGACACCGTTAGTTCCGCGCTCTAATTGGAATGTTTAGCAGCGACCCGCGACCGACCTCCCAGATGCAGTGACATGACATGAAAGGTTCACTTACACGACTAACTTAACTTGGTATGTATTAACTACCGGATCATATTCAACGGCATAGTCTAAAAAGTAACTGAAATTTGATGTTTTTGAGGTAGGTAATGTACTCTAAGGGCGCCAACGGGACAAAGACGTCCGATTGTCATCATCATCAGCCTATAATGTCCCACTGCTGAGCACAGGCCTACTTTCACAAATGAAGGTGAAAGTGACTGGGCGATACTCCAGCACGCGTGCCCACTGCAGATTGGTGGGCTAGTGGTCAACCTACTGTTGGATTTTTTCAAGCCGCCTAGAATGCATCCAACTAGCTTAACGACTATCACAATTAAGTGATAACCGGGACCAACGGCTTTACGTGCCTTCCGAAGCACGGAAACGCTCGATTTGAAATACCACTAGACGGTCACCCATCCAGGTACACACCACGACAGACGTAGCTTAACTTTGCCGATCGATTAAGAACGGCTAATCATGCTACACCACGAGTGCCTCATAGGGCTTTACGATTGTCATAGGCTTTATTATTGTAGCCTTTTTGTTTCGTAATTTTAATTTTCACTTTTTTGTGTCCGACTCATAGAAGTACCTCAGTCAGTACCTAGTACCCCTGATTATCAGGGGTACTAGCTTCAAACTTCACATTTTGCATTTAAAGAAGGCATATAAACCAATGACTACTCACGACCAAGATTCTCAGAACAAAGACAAATCCGAGCGTTTGCAGTGGAACATCGTTTTAACAATAAATCTACAGAAATCATGTTACGAGACTTAAATAGTCTTAAGTTGGTTATTACAAGCACTATATCTTTCTTGTGACTTTACCTGTACGAATCCAATTTATAACATATGAATGCATTCTTATTAGTAGTCTTCTGTCACTGTGACTGTAGTCGTATGGGTATGAAAATTAATCTTAATTCTTTGCAATAAGGTTCAAGTAAACCAGCATATAAAGAAACATAGATTAAAAAGTATTTATATTCAAATCACTCTAGCAAACTCACTTCAAAATATAGCTTGATACCTGCGACAGTAGTTGAAGCAATATTTTATTATCTAGTTTAAAATGGTGGACATGCCACCTTTGCCAGAATATGCCACTACTCCAGGTCCCCCAATCAATTGTTGATTTAGACATAGCGCTTAGCAGACACAGTTTTACATTATATAATAATAAATGCAGCGCATGCGCGTCACGACTACGTTTAAAGGCGCCTCTGGAGATTTAATTTTTACCTACCTACTTTTTCACATTGCGCACGTTTGTATTTGGCTTCTGACACTTAGTTCACAGGGTGTGATAGGCGATCTTTACGGAAGATAGATTGATTACTGTCAATCTACCAACATATAAAATAAGCCACACATCTACCCATAATAAGCAGCCACTTAACCAAAAGGGGGATGAATATACGATGCCTAGTCATAGTATAACCCCATGGTATAACCAAACTAAGCTTACAACCATAGATATAGATATACCTAGATAACGCAAGTATCACGATCTATATAGGAAGTCAAAAAATGGCACGCTTGGTTGTCAAGCGTGCCATTTTTGACTTCCTACTATTTCGTCACTTCACAAGCTCTGTTTAGTGACTGGAAAAATATATCTTTGTTTACAACAGAGTAAAATAGAGATTCAGCTAAACTTTTTGATGTTTCAAGCGCTGTGAATTGGATACTGTATCTTCATCTCTTATTTTTGTTTTATAATTTCTATAAATTATTTTTGATTGTACTTATTAAATACATAGGGATTTGAATATATAAAATATTCTACAGTAAAATAAAACATAATATTATTATTTAAATTTTAATTCATTAATCGTCCTAACTATATAAATACATTTAGGTGTCGGCCGGCACCTTGGCGGCATTAGTAACTTTTACCACATACAAATTTTAAACCTTCCATTAAATTATTTCACAGTAATATTTTTTTTTATTTACATAAAACATCAACATTATGAACACTGCTTAACTTCATATTATCAAATGCAATAGGTATATAAAGGTACATTAGACAAATAGTCTCAATATAATATGGAATTGGCAATTATCTTTATGACAATATAAGCCAATTTTATTTGAAATGGGTTTCCTATAAGCCATAGACTTCATTCTGGCCTTGAAGTTATCTAGGTCAGTAGTTCCCAAACTATGCGTCGCAAGCGAATATTGAGTGAGCAATATAAAATAGGATCAAATCCTTTAATCATATAGCTATGCCCCATTTTCCTTCATGAAAACCAAAAGGTGAGTTCCGCATTTGGAACTTTTCGTTCGGTGAGTCGCGGTCCAATCAACTTTGAGAACCACTGAGCTAGGTTATAGGTATCAGGAAACACAGACGTAAGTGAGTTCCACTCAGAAAAATTGTCCGAATTTATCTGAAACAATTAGCGCGCTAGTGCGATATCTACCTCTTTTTTATTATAATATCATTGGTAGGTTGTCTTAAAGGGAAAAATGGACCGCACAAAAAAAACCGTATGCGGGTGAAACCGCGGGGGTCAGCTAGTTTCTTAATATATTACATTATTTAGCTTCAGATAAATGCATTATTCTATTGCGATTTTTTTTAAATGTCAGCCATAAAACATTAAATTTACACATTGGAAATAATTTACTAAAATTAGTTGGGATATTTTTATACACTTCAGATTAATACATTACCTAAAACAGAAAATGTTTTAAGTTGTAAAAGCGGAAAATAAACAGCGTTCATAAGAAAAGAAACGATCTTGAATAACTTAGATAAAAACCAAAGTTTTGTAAACTTTGAAAATACTTTAAAATTAAAAGCGCATTTGTACAATGACTGTAACATGTTGTCCAGTTTGGCCATAAGCTAATAATTACAACAAATTGCACTAAAGGTGGGTATCTATTGTGAACCATGTTGGCAGTAATCCAATTTTTATTAATGGCATCTGTAAAAGAAAATTAAACATAAAATATATGTTAATCAAACCGGAAAAATACATTATAAAGAATATCTTTTTTGTTATCCATTCATCGAGGAAAACCCCTTTTAGAGCAGCCAATTCCGCAACTTTTGTTTAGTGTGTCCATGACTTAGCAAATACGAGCCAGTTATCATAATATTCCACCCTATTCCAAAAACAATGTGCCGTTTAAGAACCTCATTAAAAAATTAACCTAAAAGCTTTATAATAAGGTTCTCCTACCTACCTATTTATTTAATTCATAATCGTCATCTGGAACTTTGTATTTGGAATACGGTATAATTAGCTAAAATACGACTGTGGAGTAGGTATACTAATGCCCGGTTCCTATAAACAAAAACGAATCGTTTTGCTTACTAATGGTAGGTTTTTATTGCCAAACTGGGCATATAGATCATTTCGTAAGCCAATTTTACCCGTGATAGCTACTTCCACATGGGAGGGTCTGCTATGCAAAGCTTGGAGGTCTTTGCTTCATTATTATTAAAGATATAAGAGTCTTAATTTTAACCGATAACGGCCCGTAAATTATAGGAATCGGCCAATAGTTGTTAGTTATAGAATGTATTATTATTGATAGTTACCTATGAGACATCCGTTATGTGTTGGAGCCGTAGTGCGGGATGGGTGTATGCTAGGGGGGCGGCGCGAGGGGCACCAGCAGGGGCTCGCGGGGGCGGCGCGGGCGGCGCGGGGGCCCGCGCGGGGCCGCCGACCGCGTGCGGGGCCGCCCGGGCCCGCGCCGCCCGCGCGGCCCGCCCCCCTCTACACACACCTCCAGCGGCTCGAGAGGGGCGTCAGATTCTAGTAGGGCTGCACCTGTACCACAAATTACACCTCACTTGAGTTTCAATTATGGTTTTATTTTTTTCTCATAAATTGAGTTTTCTGACTCCATACTCTACTTTTCTTCATTATTTCTCATACTTTCAGATTGGGCCATGAAACGATTCCATGTCAAAAATTCACTCGGTTTACTTTAAGGTTAGCAAAGGATTTGAAGATTTTGGCATACTTCTTGGCCACCTTTTTTTTTTTTTTCCAAATGGCAACGCACGAGAAACAACATATTACTGAGTAATTGTTCATATTTATTGAAGTTGTCAAATATAGATATTTTTTTGCAAATAACTTTGTAACGTGATGATTTAGGACATGGACACCCTAGTAATTTTTGTTTGTATGAGTATCCCCAATCGACGTATACAGGGTTATCTTTCAACCTCTAGTCAAATTTTTTGGAGCAAATTCATCATTATCATGGGACATCAACTTTTACAATGGGACCTTAGAAATCTCGAAAAAAAAAATTTTTTTTTTTAAACAAAAGTGTCAACACTTTTTTCAAGATTTTATAGTAAAAATCAAAATATTGAGTATGGGATAACCTCTAAAATCTTTTGAGAATTCATTATTGGTCCCACAGTAAAAGTTGTTCAGCATGACCAACCCAACATAGGTTTCGAATATATGCCATCGTATAGTACAGTACCCGGCGATAAATATTGCACATTGACCTTTGGAAAGAGACAATCGGCTAATTTCGGCTTCGTAGAGCGTTATCTCTGTCGCACGAAATACAAACAGTCCGGTATTTATTAGGAGCTGTTAAAACAATTATGATTTGCTTCTTTTGATACTTCTTTTTACTCTTTGTATAAAATACACCAATTTTTCTATAAGTGTACATGTTCACATTATGTTTACGTAAAGGTTTCCCTCTTTTTCCTAAAGATGCCATAGTACAACTCTAAATTATTTAAATTTGGGGGTGTTAACAACTCTAAATATATATTTTGAACTGGACGCGACCGCACTTGAACAACGACTGACAAAACGTCACATAGGTAGTGTGCGACATAGATAATGCTCTACGAAGCCGAAATTAGCCGATTGTCTCTTTCCAAAGGTGGATGTGTAATATTTATCGGCGGGTACAGTCGAGGACATAAATATGTATACAATTAGTAAAATTCAACAACGGTTTCCTCTTAAACTACTGATTGAAATTATGAGATATTATAAAGGCAGAATCTTCTAACATATACTATTATGATTTGTGTAATAGCTTATAACATAAATGTTAAACATGCGAGAACATCGCTTTTGAATTTCAAAAAGTGTATACATATTTATGTCCTCGACTGTACTGTATAGTATAGTGTAGTGTGTAGTGGTGCATACCGGCGGCGACGTTGTGCGCGTTCTCGGCGGGCGGTCGTTCGGGGCGGCGCTGGGGCGCGTGTCGCGAGCCGCGCGGCCGCCCGCGCCGCCCGCCGCGGCTACATCGTGACACGCCCCACGGACCCGACCGCACTGCCGGCGAGTACGCTGGAACACAAACAATCAATTAAATTCAGGTAGATCATAGTTTCTTCGCTCAAAGAGCAGCTCGACTGGTAAACGTCCTCACATACCCGTTGGTTCTCGCGAGGAACGCGCATCCTATAACAACAACCTGTTTCCTGTTTCATGCCACCCGGTGGCACATAACAGTCACACACAGTCAACACAGTCGGCAAACAGTTTTGTCGGCAACGCGCGAGTGATACCCCTGGTGTTGCAAGCGTCCATAGGCTACCGTAACTGCTTACCATCAGGCGGGCCGTATGCTTGTTTGCCAACTTAGTGGTATAAAAAAAAAACAGTCAAATGTAGACGTGCCACTGGGTGGCATAAACTGGCATAAACACATACGATTTATAATATTTGTGACACAGTTGAGCATGTTTTTTGACAGTATTGATTTCATCGTTATTTCTTTTACCGCGTGTCAAAGTATAAATAATTATAATTCTAGTTAATAATAATAGGTCACTTGGTCCTAGACCAGTGAATTTTCGCAGAAATATCAAAATTCTTAAAATTTTGAGACTATCTAAAAAACTAAAAATAATAATAATATTGTTTATTCGTGGACTGTAGGTCATAGATGTTAACATTAATTACAAAATCATCTACATCCCCTACCAAATGGGAATGAAAAAAATTGCACATAACAATGTTAGGGTCGCGAGGACGTTAAATATAAATGAAAGCAGACTATATAAAAATAGGGTGGTTTAATGCCAGCCAAAATTAACAAAAAAGATCGTCTGTCGCCGATGAGTACAAAAGAGTTCTTATTCTAATAAATTACATCTAAATTGCCAAATTACCTGACCTGTGTTTCTTTATGGTAAGTGATTATGTTGCCCAAAACGGTAAGAACAAAAAAGCCTAGAAGTAACTAGATAGGTGCTAGGCGAGAGATTTTCAACTTGAGGGTGGGTTATGCCTATGGTTTCCTCGAGATTTTTTCCTTCACCGAAAGCTTCATTAATTTGTTAATTGAAGGATTCGAAACCGGGACCTCCGACTCGGCATCCGACACGGCGACGTCACTACCACTGAACTATCTTCGCCTGTACAAGTCCAAAAAAAAACTGAAGTCTCGTGTAAAAAAAAAGGATGGAGAGTCACTGTATTATTTAGATATTTTCGTTTATCGAAAACTAAAACCTCCTACAGATTTGACTCATCGCGTCACAGGAATAATATAAAGTTTTTTTTTTTTTACCCAGGAATCATCCCTATTGTTCAGTATATAAAGTTTTGATAATAATGATATAAACATACTAGTAGGTTGTGTAGAGTGAGAGGGCACATCGACGAGCAGGTTGTCGCACTCGTCGTCCACCTGTACAGGACTGCCGCCGCCCTCCGAGACTGAATCGCGAGCTCGCTTCGGTTCTATCACCGCCGGTTGCTGCACGCAAACATTTGTTATTAGGGCATTATATCTTATAAGAATGTGTTAACTTCATAGTCCTACAAACTTATCTGACCTGGTGGTCAAAATTGAAACTAACGACGCCATTTTTAAATGTCAATCTCCATTGGTCAAAGAGAATATAAACACTACGTTCATTGGTTGTTTGCTCCACCAAATTTGATAACAGCGACTCTCTCACCGGGCCAGATAAGTTTGTGGGACTATACATAAACATTTTGACAATGACGTACGGTTTAACGTCCATTATTCACAATGCGATATTTCACCACATAAAGAATAATGGTAAAGTGAAAAGAACTGATAAATCGTAAAACAACCCGGAATTCGTGTAGAGATGTTAACAGACGACCTAACCTGGTGCGGCCTAACCACCCAACAAAAGGAGACAGCGTCATTTGATAGAAAAAAAACTGTGTAGAATTCTCTTTTTGACGGATGTAAATATATAAAATTATCGTTTTTTTTTCGACAAATCTGGCATAACTCTACGAGAATGGCTTTTTGATATTGATAAAAAAAACCTAGTTTATCGATGTTAAACTTATCGACGATCCATGGTCGGTAGGCACAGATCTCAATCTTTAGGCTTGTGCGGTCGTCTGTTAACAATTTTACAACGAGGGTGGTAGCTAGTCAGGCAGGTACTAAAGAGTACCCAAGCACCATGCAAATGTCGACAATATCGGTGGCAGTGGCCGAATTGATGAATACATTCCGAACGACCCAAATACACCACATTCTTAACTATTATAAATGCGAAAGTGAGTTTGTTTGTTTCATCATCAGGATCATCATGAAATTTGGCATGCAGATAGCCTATGGTATGCAGAAGGACATAGGCAAATTATCCCGGAAACGCGGGTGAAACTGCGGGGAACAGCTAGTTTCAAATAGAGTATAACATTTCAATAGAATAAATAATATAAAAGTTCGCTAATTACTCACCACTGCAGGTAGTATCCCCAGTTTTCTTTTTCGTTCTCTTTCTTCTATTAATTTCTTCTCTTCTGATTTCACACGATCTATAAACAAATTATAATTTCATAAAGTTGTTTTGCTGATTTGCACCATATATCATAGAAGGTAGGGCTTATAATAGTTATTACTTACATTTGAGTTCAATCTCCTCGTCATCAAGAAGTAACGAGACCACTTCTTTAGGTTTGAGAGTATCCGGTTTGAAATTACCGCCGCTTATTACCATCCTTTGAATCTATGATTGAAATTACAAGTACAGATTAAAAACAAAATATAATTTAAAAAAACCAGGTCCTGTATGCGTTGGGACTCTTGTGACTGGGCAATGATTCCATGATATAATTTTTCACATCTTACATTAAATTTTTTCATACTAAATAAACCCCATATAGATATTTCGAATTTGCTCACAGGGTAGTGAATTCTCATTTTTTTAATTTATTTCCATAGTAATTGTCAACCTTGCTCGATCATAACGTATGAAAAATAAAAAATAATTGAGAATTCAGTATTGCTCCCATAGTAAAAGTTGTTCAGCATGACTAACCCAACATAGGTTTTGAAAATATGCCATCTCGAAATCTCCACCCAGTATAAGACAAAACAATATTCGTGCCCCGTGAATTGTGAATATCGCATAACCGATTGCTAGTGGCCGTCAGTATAATGTGTCAATAATAAGACAATACATGTCATCTGTTGGTAAAACGGTGCCGCCCACTGACACAATTGAATATTGTGGAATCTGTTGAGCAAAGGCTGTTCATGTCACTTACTAATATTATAATAAATTTTTCTCTTTCGCAATAGAAGTCGTGTAGTGTTATGGATATGCCCTTCCTATAAACTTTGTATATCCTTGTTGTTCAGAAATCTTTTACGTCATATTTTAACAGATTATTTTATGGGGGGAAATTTAGTGGTTTTAGAGCGTACCTCACTCTTCTCCCTGGCTCGTTGCATGATCCTCTCCTCAATGGTGCCCTTACATATGAGCCTGTAGACCGTGACTTGTTTGGTCTGACCCAGTCTGTGGGCGCGGTCCATCGCCTGCTGGTCCACCGTGGGGTTCCAGTCTGAGTCGTAGAATATCACCTACAAAATAATTGACATTATCAGACATGTTTTTACTGTGAATAGTTTTTTTTTACTTTGTATAGGCCTGTGTTTGACCACAACCTCACCAAGTCAGTGATGATGTGGCCGAAGGTGGAGACAGAGCTTAGAAGGAACTGGCTCTCAAGTGCAGCTGTTGGAACACACCTATAGGTGCTTGACCTTCGTCTCGGTATCCGACTTCACTACCACTAAGCTATCGGTTTATGTTTGGCCGTCATTATAAGTGATACACGCTTACCATTAGGCGGGCAGTAAGCTTGTTAAACGAAGCATAATATGGGTCTCAAGTGCGGCTTCAGGAACAGTAGGAGTGCGTTGGTGCTTAAAGACATTTTTTAAGTAGAGAGTGGTAGCCAGCCATGAGCTATCAACTTTAACTGTATCCACGTTTCAGTTAACCATCGGAATCTTAACCATCGGATGATTTCCAGAGTTAAGCCTTAGAAAAGTAGCAAACACACATGCATTTTCTCTATTTGCCAGATCCTGCATTTAGCATAAAACCTATCATAAATGTGAATAAAGGGAGGTGTCATCGCAAAACATTATTGAAGAATTGGTACAAAATACTACGTATCTAATCGTCGCCAAATTTATATAAATTGTAATAAATAACAATATAAACTTACAGTATCAGCTGCCGTCAGATTGATGCCCAGCCCGCCAGCGCGTGTTGACAATAGAAACACAAATATGTCCGTTCGAGCCTGCCAATAAAGTTCAATATTCAATAACTAGGATTCTCCAAAATTCATAAAAATATGTAAATAAATTATATTTCACCTGGAAATCTGCAACCATATCGCGTCGTGCTGAGATTTTGCTTGAACCGTCTAACCGCATGTATTTATGTTTGCGATGCCACATGTATTCCTTGAAAATAATTATTATTGGACATATAAAAAATACAAAGAAAACTTAAAGCGTACATTGATAAAGTAGTTTTTTCAATAATTGAGAATACCATGAGAAATTTTATGTCTTTTATCAAGAAGGAGATAAAAAACATATATCTCCGATATTTTATTGGTCCATGCATCTGTGGTGAGCCCAGCAGAAAAAGTTGGGAGCGGAACATTCTTTTACTCGTACGCATTGTATGAGAATTTGCCAAGGGATACAAAATTGGAGAATTGGTCCCTAAATAAAGATATATTGAAATTTCTTACGATTCTTAGGGGCTGCGCAAACGAAGACACTTTTTGTTACCGACACGGCACACCATCACAGAAAACCGTAGTTACTGTGTTCAGTGACGGCGATCAGACACAGTCACCGGTCGCTACTTCTAGTCACTGGTACAATTCGTTGCTTATTTTCCTTCAGTTTCAGTACAATTGTGAGGATTTTTTTGTTGCTTGTGTCTTCAACTGACGACTTTAGTTTCCAGTTACCAACAACGAACACTTTTTGATCGTCAAAGAGTATGTATAAAGTGGAAGCAACTGGCAACCGTATGGCTACCTTAGTGGTATAAAAATAAATAGGACACAAATTTTTTTTACGTCTGTGCAAGGAGTGGCTGATTTCATACTGGTTCTATAGAAATCAAATATTCATTGGTAGTTTGTATCCAACACAAGACACTAAATTGTCCACGTTTGTGCAGCGCCTAAATAAAGATTTGTTTCATCAATTACTTACATATCAGACCAAAAAGTGAATAATGAATACATACCTCTAACAGATCTATCATCTTGGTCATCTGGCTGTATATGAGCACCCTATGACCTCGCTCCTTCAGTCTTTTCAATAATGAATCCAACACTGTCAACTTGCCGGCGTCGCTGACTAACTGGTTTTTATCTGAAAGTCACGTTGATAATGAAGAATCGCGCTTATTTCACCATTCAGATCTTTACTCCCCATACATGTTCACTTTGGACATACACAAAAACACCCACCCACAAATTAAATAGGGTAAATAATGTAAATATTCAACATGTAATTGAAATGGTATCTCTATCCGAAAAAGGTGAAAACTTCATCAGATAAAAAGTTTCAGCCCAAAATATAAATTATTCAAAAATACATACCAATTTTTTGCTTCCAAGTTTATTGAATTGAAATCCTAACCAACGTGTCACCGCTCAATGAGGGTTCTTTTCACATCACTTGCGAAAATTATTATAATTTTTACTCTTTTGCGATCTGTGCGCCTAGAATCAAAGAGGTCGCGTATTTTTATGGATATACCATTTCCACTACACGTTGTATAAACTAATTCATCTAATTACATAATCTTAACTTCAGATACTCATTCTGCTCAAACACAACATGAAACATAAAAACACACCGCCACCATATCAAAACCAGACACAGATCCGAAATCATTAGTAACCTCATACATGTACAAACAGTACAAAGTACTTTGGACAATCACACACACCCCCGCACACTCACCCACATACACACGCACCCCCACTCACACGCACACTCTCACTCATACACACTGAGGCACACTCTCTTACACTCAAACACAGAGCCAGTGTAAATAATGTATATGTTCACCGGGTACTTGCAGCGAGGCCCAGCCGGGCGGCGGGCGCGCGGCGGCGGCGAGGCGCGCCAGCGCGTGCGCGCCGCGCGCGCTCTCGCCGTGCTCGTGCCGCCGCACGTGGTACGCGAAACTGCGGGACACCGCGAACGGCACCATCGTGTGCCCGCATACCTGACGTCATACAAACACTTACCTAAACTTTTTGACTTAAACTTGCAGTGACGTTGCGTTTTCATTTTTATTTACATGAATTCGTGTATTTTGAGGTTTATTGCATACTAGCAGCCTCGCGCGGTTTCACCCGCGTTAAAAATAAAAAGATAGCCTATAATACTCGTGGATAATGTAGCTTCCTATTAGTGTAAAAAAATTTAGAATCCGACTGGTAGATCCAGAGATTAGCCCGTTTAAACAAACAAACAAACAAAAAAACTCTTCCACTTTATTATATTATTATAGTATAGATTATCGATGGTATTTTATCTAATAAAGATCAATGACATGTGCACCGGTGAAGTGAAATAAAATTAATTATGTGTATCGTGACTTTTCAAGTTGTCTCAAAGTCCGTGAAAAGTTTTAGTACAATGACCACCATTGTACTAAAACAAGACTTTTATGGACGGTGACTGACTGAAGACTATGTGAAAGGGATTTATTGTGACTAGAACTTATAATATAACTGGAAATTGGCAAAATACACAAGCCGTGTGACGCCATTGAAGAAATAAAACAAAAAACTAGCGTTATAATACTAGTCGTTTACGCCCTACCTAACGTTATACCTAATATTGGTCTCAAAATACTACTGTTTTAACCCGCTTTTATAAGTTTCACATACATGTAACGGAATCTTCAAACGTAATTTTCAACGACCTCAAAACTTCAGATAAAAAAAAACTTTGCACACTTATCAAGGATCGATAACAACAGGGCTTTCTAAAGCGTGTCCTTTTCTGTTTTTTTAAACTATAATTTTAATTAATTATACTACACATTTGAAACTTACATTGGTAACTTTTATTTTTTAACTTTGACGGGCCAGTTGGCGCAGTTTGTTAAGACTCTGGTAAAGATTCCAC
Organism: Achlya flavicornis; assembly: GCA_947623365.1. Lineage (NCBI taxonomy): Eukaryota > Metazoa > Arthropoda > Insecta > Lepidoptera > Drepanidae > Achlya > Achlya flavicornis. Next base: position 8,852,998 of record OX392488.1, read on the forward strand.
CTATTGCGCCGCAGGTCGTGGGTTCGATTCCCGCACAGGACATGCATTTGTGTGCATGAACATGTCTGCATGTCTCGAGTCTGGGTGTAATTATGTATATTAAGTATGTATTTTCCAAAAATAAAAGTAGTATATGTATTATAACAGTTATCTGGTTTCCATAGTACAAGCTCTGCTTAGTTTGGGATCAGATGACCGTGTGTGAGGAATGTCCCAGGATATTTATTTATTTTTATTTTATTTATTTACTGTGCGTGCTTACATCTTAAGAGCAGAATAATAATTGCCGATGGTCCGCCTGATGGTAAGCGATTACTATAGCCTACAGACGCTTGGACACAGGGATATCTATCGCGCGACCCTGAAATAATCTCTTCACACCTTAAGGTTCATATTGTTACGAAATTCACAAACATACCTTTCTGAGTTTCCTGCCGGATCTCAGAAAACGCCTGACTTTCAAACCAATGATACAAATCGCGCCAAACTTCTAGTTGGATCGCTGTTCATTGTGCAGGTGTACATTCCCACTAAACCCTGTATTTCCACTTCTAGGGCCTAAACAGCATAAATGGATTCCACTCTGATAATCCTGTATAATAATAGCAGCACAACAATGTATCTCACCTTCTGTTGAGCAGTAAACAAGAAGGCAGGCAGCGCGGTCGGTACAACAGTATAAGTAGTCGGCGCTCGCTCCACGTGAAGCAACTCCGGCGCTTCAGTCTGCGGAACAACTGGGATAACACCGCCCTCTTCTGTCTTTATCTCGCACAGCATGTCCGACTGAGAGGGAACATGTCAACGAAGAGTCAAGAAAAGTTTGGTTCATACATATCGTTGGTAAATTGAAGTTTATTTATTTATTAATGTTTGATCAAGTTTTTTGACTGTCTGGTGGGATTAATGATGACGATAGTAAGCCCACATTTGTGTTAGACGTGTTTTATAAATATTTTGTCAACACTCGTTCGTAAAATGGCTCTTATTGCACCGATTTTAGTATCATAAGACAGCTTATTACGAACTGGTGCTTTTTACATTACATTACCGCACTAGTATTTTATTTTATTATCCCGAATGTTGAGTTAGTAACTCACTGTAAGTGATATGTGTGTTGACAAAGCTTTCTTAATTTAAACGGGTAGAACAGTTCGACTGCGCATCGCGCTGTCAAAAAAATAACTTCCCGCCATATTTGTTTACGTTCCCATCGTATCAAAAACGTCGTATGACACGCGCGTGCATTGATTATTACACTCTCATCTTCCTTATCGCTTTGCATACACGTATCACACTGTACTATTTCAATAAGCCTATATACTCTGAATCTACACATATTCTATCCTAGTGGACGTTAATAACATCAAAAACAAAATATTAAAACAATATTACCTGTCCCTCTCTCTCCCTCATGTTCCTCGTCCTGAGCGCTCTATGCTCTATGGTCTCAGACATGTGATGTATCGTATGATCCGTGTGACAATAGAATGGACCACCTGATTGAAAATAAAAAAGTAGGTTAGTATGAGTAGTTCATGATGATCAACACAAAAATAACATGGCTTATTTGATCACAATTTTACCCATGGTAAGTGATGCTGTGGCCGGAGGTAATAAGCACACAAAGCTCATAAGGGAACAGCTTTCGGAACACAATAGAAGGTGCTTTGCATCAATTTTTAGGGTTCCGTAGCCAAATGGCAAAAAACGGAACCCTTATAGATTCGTCATGTCTGTCTGTCTGTCTGTCTGTCTGTCTGTCTGTCCGTGTATGTCACAGCCATTTATTTCCGAAACTATAAGAACTATAATGTTGAAACTTGGTAAGTAGATGTATTCTGTGAACCGCATTAAGATTTTTACACAAAAATAGAAAAAAAACAATAATTTTTGGGGGTTCCCCATACTTAGAACTGAAACTCAAATTTTTTTTTTTCATCAAACCCATAAGTGTGGGGTGTCTATGGATAGGTCTTCAAAAATGATATTGAGGTTTCTAATATAATTTTTTTCTAAACTGAATAGTTTGCGCGAGAGACACTTCCAAAGTTGTAAAATGTGTGTCCCCCCCCCTGTAACTTCTAAAATAAGAGAATGATAAATCTATAAAAAATATATGATGTACATTACGGTGCAAACTTCCACTGAAAATTGGTTTGAACGAGATCTAGTAAGTAGTTTTTTTTTAATAGGTCATAAATTGAAATTAATATCAAATACTCAGGTCTATACTACCATTTACTTATATACCTACAGGTTTGTACGGAACCCTCGGTGCGCGAGTCTGACTCGCACTTGGCCGGTTTTTCAATATGAGGGTATTAGTCAATCAGGCGATCACAACAAAGTACAGTAGTACCCAACTGATATGGCTTACCGATGTACCTGTGCAGAAGATACAATTTCAAAGCGCGGGAAATTCTATTGGGTTGCAGCTGCCGCCATGTGTGCGGATGGGCGTGACTTGCGAGTGAGACGGAACTAACAGTACATTATGCAGTGTATTATGAACCTTATAGTAGTGATATAAGGTTGATTGTAAGTTTTAAGCATTCTTTCGTTAATCTTCGGGCCATACTTTCTTTTCTGTGCGAACAATAATTCACGACACGCCTTTTCGGTTGGGTACTACTGTACAGGTCGGATAACCAAAGCCACCTTCTCAGTACTCACAAATATGCAATTTCAAGATACAGCATGTTTTATTACATTATTGCTTCTAATCAGTCAGTCAATTCTAAGGAACGAATCCAAAAAACCACTATATTTATGAGCAGTAGCAAAAGCAAAACAATAACTGTCTCCTTCATACTCATAAGCTTGACCGCGCGCGAGGGAGACGGACAGACTTATCATGATGCGCATGCAGTGCGACGTCACGCCGCGCTCTTATTCACAGACACTACACAAGCGCAATGTGTCAATGTGTTGAACGTGCCAGCTTATGGTAATCGACCTGGGAGCCAATTCACACACAATCGAAATTTATCGCTCGATCGAAATAAGTTCGAATTCGAACTTTTATCGTGTGTAAATCACGTTACGTTATTCTGGCAATTTCGAGGCCGGATTTTTCTCTTCGGTCTTCGGGACTGTTCGAATTAACTCCGTTCTTCGAAATTTTGCAGTCGAATCAGACTCGAACCGTAAGTTCGATTCGAAGGCTAGTTCGATTCGAAGGCTAGTTCGAGGGAAGTGAGAATTGGGTCCCTGTACGCTACCACCGTGCTTATGATTCCTCGCGATGTTCTCATTCACCGAAAGACCAAGTTTATGTTGGATTCGAACCCACGACATTCGACATTGACAAAGATCGGCTATCATCACAAACTTAAGGAATTCTTTATTTATACACGTGTATTCATTAATTGTAACGTAACATGAAGAAGTTAAAGAATTGAAAGCTATCACTTTGCACTAATTCAAAATCAAAAAGTCATTTATTCAGTTTAGGCCCTGGTAAGGCACTTATGAACGTTAAATTCAGGCGGGCCGAATGCTTGTTTGCCACATAAGTGGTATAAAAAAAAAAATGTACATACAGTTGAATTTACCACCGCTTCGGAATACACTTAAACCGAGAAGACTCCGGCAAGAAGCTCAGCAAGGATCTTTTTTTTTGTGGAAGATCTTTTTATATTACAGCTTTTTTCCAAATACTAGACTTACCAATACTCCAGAGAGGATCTGTAAACAATAAGTCTTTCCATAACAAACTATCTTCCTTTCTCTGCCTTAACACATCTCCATCGGGACACACGAGCAGTCTATCTTTGCTTCTCACTCTATCGTAGTACTGCGGACATATGTCCTTCTCTGTCTCCTCCTGTTTTATACTGGAATCCTGATTGGTTTGCCACCAGTACTGTCTGTGGCGAAATTTCTCGTATCTCTGGAGGCATTGTTCTATGTGATCCATGCTGAAATGTTTGTTTGAGGTTACAATTGTTTAAAAAATCTTGCTAGTGGAGTTGGAGCTTTATTACATTGAGAAAAGGATTAAAATCACTTTTGTAGCATCATGTTCTCACTAATCACATCTCACTTAAGAGGCCGTATATACCAAATTTTTTTTTGGTCTGTTTGTTCCGGATTATCTCCAAAAAACGGATTTTGCCGGGAGTCTCTCTGGCAAATAGCTAATGTTATGAGGAGTACCTTAGGCTACCTTTATTCTTGGAAATTAATTAGGGTTCCACGTTAAATAAAACCGTAAGGTGTTCAGTTAGTTTGCAATATTTCTAATAGAGCAGTAGTTGGACCCATATTAACAGTAAGTACATTCTATAATTATTTTATACTAGCTTTCCGCCCGCGGTTTCACCCGCGCCCCCTTCTGTACCCCCTTACCTACCCTACCCTACGCTACGCTACCCTACCCTACACTACCCTATTAAAAGCCAGGTTCAACCGTTGAGTTATAAATAGTGTAACACGACCAACACTGAATTCTCAAAAATACATTTTTACTTTTCATACATTATGATAGAGCAAGGTTGACATTTACTAAGTTTTTTTTTTTTTTACATAGTTTTCGAAAATATGCCTTCTCGAAATCTCCACCCAATATATATAGATTTGTATAAATACTTACGCATACAACCATCCACACAACATCACTCTATACATCTCCATGGGCGATACATCAATAAACCTCGTGAACGCGAAACATCCAACATCTTTATCTCCTCTAATCTCCTTATTTACACTATTATGTACATGTTCTGATGTTAAAACAGATAGCTTATTATATAATAAATGCCGTTTGGACGGTATCGAACGAATTAGTATGCCCTCTTCAGCTAAAAGCTTTGGTATGTGATAATCGTCTATTTGCATGGCAAATGGTGATTTAACGTCTCGCCTTTCGAATAATTCTGGGTGATTGCATACCTGTGAACAAGATTTTATTGGTCAAAAGAGATGCCTGGGTAGCAAAATTATAATTAATTTTTTTATACAGGTTGACGCAATTAATTAAATAAATAATTAATAGCCTGCGCCATTCCTCACACACGGTTTACTGCCGGGCTATTGCGTATCTTTGGTGGTAATCGTAACGAACACCATTAATTATTTCATCCAATGACGCGCACGAGGTATGACGCGACGATGACAATTCGTGTGCCCTGATTGGATGAAATGCATTAATGGTGTTCGTTACGATTACCACAAAGTTACGGGTTAGAGCCCCCGGTCCCAAACTAAGCAGAGCTTGTACTATGGAAACCATATACTAGTGAAAAGATAATAATGTTGATTACTTACTTTCCTAAACTGCATAACTAAATTCATTAAATTCGACGTGAAGTTCTTGTCAACATTATGACCAGATTCCCCTCCAACAGAATAATGAAGCAACTCTTCTATTTTTATTTTCTTTTTTAATGCTGAAACAAAATGTTTTTAAAAATAAATTAAGAGAGGTAGAGCATAGCGTTTATTCGCTCAAAGAGCAGCTCGACTGGGGAAGTACCTCCACCTTACAGAATACCGCAGCCTAATAACTTCATGTTGTGTAAAGTTGTGTTCCTGCGCGTGAGTAAGGTCGCCAGAGCTTATAGGGGAGGTGGAAAGGTCGGTAAAGCGTGAGCGATGCTTCTTGTGTTGCAAGCGTCCATATGGCTGCGGTAACCGCTTGCCATCGGGTGGGCCGTATGCTTGTTTACCGACTAAGTAGTATACAAAAAATGCTATAAATAACCCTTTCATAAACAATATTACGTTTAGGATTGTATTTGACCATAATCAAAACATGGTAAGTGATATGGCCAAGGTTGTACACACAAACCCTACAATGGATGTGGCTCGCAAATGCAGAAAGTACCCTATAGCCGTGCTATGGTTTCTTTCACCGAAAGCTCATGTTCATTGAAGCATTTGAATCCTCGGCCTAAGCCATGGCATAAGATAACACTGATCCATCGATTTTCAAACAGTCATCATCAATTTTAAAATCTATACGGGGTGGATACGAAAATAATGCTTTTCATACAAAAGGTACATTTCTGCTCGGCAAAAATGTATGAAAAGCTGTTTTTTTTTTTTTTGCGATTTCGAATTTGGTCCCATAGTAAAAGTTGATCGTATACATGAGGACTTTACGTGGTTTCATTTAATGTCGTATTGTCGAATCCACCCCGTATATATCTCAGAAAATAACGATTAAAAACAATTATTTTTCGTAAATCAGCGAGCTGATATGTATAAGTACAACTTACCTATATACAATAGTTTTTGTCTTATCGTGAGTGGACAATGCACCATGATTTCAATTTTATCGGACAGTTCGTTTTCAACGTCCTTCTTGATCCGCCGCAGCATGAACGGTTTCAATATCATGTGTAGGCGAGATAAATGCTCTGAGGGCAAACAAAAATAACTTTAAAACTTAGGTTATTTTACATAAAATAAGTTATATTATGAACTAGCTTCCGTCCAGTGGATTCACCCGTGTTCTCGGTACAAAACGAAGCCTATGTGGCCTAAAATCTAGTCGTCCATTACTCAGATTTTATACAACAGCATAGGGTTCTTCAAAAGGTGTGCGAAGAGATTTCTGCAGGGTCGGCAACGCGCGCATGATACCCCTGGTGTTGTAAGCGTCCATTGGCTACGGAAACCGCTTACCATCAGGCGGGCCGTATGATTTTGTGCCACATACGTGGTATTAAAAAAAAAAAAACAACAACAACACCGCTAGGTCTCATCTCTGGGAAAACGCATTTTTCCTAATTATATAAATGCTAAGTATTTATTGGTTTGTCCTTCTTTCACGCAGCTATGGGCCAACGGATTGAAGTAATATTTTGCATAAATACTTTATGGGCGACGTTTATCCCCGAAACGTTGGTGAAACCGCGGAGTTAATAAGATACTCACTTTCATCAATTGTGCTCTTGTTTTCCGCGTGACTTTCAATATCCTTCGAGAACCATTCGTTGAACTCCTCGTGAGAGTCGAACAGCGTTGGCATTATGAAGTGAAGTAGCGCCCATAACTCCGCCATACTGTTCTGTATTGGAGTTCCTAAAAAATAACAATATGAAAGAATCTTTCAAGGCGATGAAGAACCATCGTGAGGAAACCATACGACGGTGGTAGGGTACTTCGAACATCTGGCTGACTATCACCCTCATGTTTAAAATCTTCGGTGTTTCGACTGCTGCACTTGAGAGCCAGTTCCTTCTAGACTTTGTGTGCTTAGCACCTTCGGCTACTTCATCACTTACCATGATGAGATTGCGTCAAACACAGGATCTATCGCACAGAATGTGGCTCTTGTCTGCTTAACTTAAATCTAAAGAGTTTTTAATACAAGCTTTTGTTTTTGACTATACTTTTTGTTGACTGTACTTGCATTGATATCCAATATACACATGTGTACCAAATATCAACTCAATCCGACCACAGCAAGTGAAATTCGACTTGCAAGATTTGACCCGAACATACAAAAATTGTAAGTTAAATAAATGCTTGTAACATCACTAACCTGACAACAAAAGCCTATTCCTACAGCTGAATCCAAGCAACAGCTTCCACCTCATGCTGGCTGAACTCTTAATCGCCTGTGCCTCATCCAGTATCATATACTGCCACGACACACGGTTCAAATACTTGAGGTCGGATACTACTATCTGGTACGAAGTGACTACGACGTGGAAGGCAGCCTGTCGTGTGTGGAGGTCTTTACGCTCCCAGAACTGACGGAGGATCTTGCGTTCGCTTGGACTGCCCCAGTATGGTACCTGACAACAAATTGAACCTAAACTAGCAAAAAAGCATACGGCCGCCTGATGTGAAGCAGTTACCGTGGACTACGGACGCTTGCAACACTAGGGGTATCACTCGCGCTTTGCCGACCCTTCGAAAATCTCTTTACACCCTTTTTGAAGGACCCCATGCTGTACTCCCCTGGGAAAACCACGGCCACTCATTCCAAGGTCTGAGCGTCGGCAGTATGAAGTTATTTTGACATTTCCAAATACGGGATCATTTCGGTTCCAATTGGCTACTTGACAGTTTTCGGAAACAAATTTTAAAATTTACATACGTGTATTTTATACCTCTTATCTTTTTATCAAAAAAATGTTATTTACAAGGAAAAAAAAATATTTTTTAACATTTCATTTGAAATTCGCGATAAAACAGCCGGTCACGTGACATTTGTCAGGTTTGACGTCACATCACAATAAACAAAACTAGAGGTGTGTAACTCATCAAAAATATGCGAGCTGCATAACAGCTCACGGCATCTCTCACTCACTCATCAGCTCAACAAAATTATGCTGATCTGCGAGCTGAGTGATTGAACCGGCTCACACACCTGAGCCGTGAGCTGTTATGCAGCTCGCGTATTTTTGATGAGTTACACACCTCTACTTAAATTGGACGTCCCAAACAAACCATAGATGCTCAATCCCGGCCGCCCGCGTTTCGGTTCTTGTAATCCACAGATAAAAAAACTCACCTTTTATTTCCTAAAATAAAATATTAAAAAAATATTATTATGCAAAAAACATATTGTGTAATTAACCATATTGTATGTGTTAACCTATTAGCTCTCATATCTAACATATTTCATATTTTTTCTTTATAACTGTCAAGTAGCCAATTTGTGAGGATGGACTCTCCGTCGATGGTAGAAGTTGCGATGTTAGAAGGCATCCTCAAGTCCGAATTAGTAGATACATGGAAACGATCGTACCAAACCAATCGAAAGTAATTTTGGCATTATCATTATTGGGAAAAAAAACCTGACCAACTCAGCTTCATGAAAGGATAATTTTTGCATGACATTATAAAACAATGTGGATCGCAGAAGTTGGTCAGATTTAATAAAATCACTTATCTAAACCAGACAGAAAAAATCACAAAAAATGTAATTAGATACCACAACAATAACTTACAACTTTGAAATCGGGCACAAATCTCTGCATCTCCTGCTGCCAGTTGTGCAGCGTGGAGGCGGGCGACACCACCAGGAAGGGCCCCCACACGCCGAGCCGCTCCGCCACGTGGCACAGGAACGCTATGCACTGCACCGTCTTGCCTAGACCCATCTCGTCGGCCAGGATACCGCTTATACCCTGATGGAGTGTCAAAGGATTCATTTTGAGACCCTGCGATACTGGGACTGACTTAGCACCAGACCAATTAATTAATTTTAGACCTTATTGTCACCATAAAAATCGGGTAGTAAAACGAATAGACCCATTAAGGTCTGGTCAAATAGGAAGTGCTATAGTGGCGTCAAGGCGTCCTAGAACCAAGATAGAGCATAACGCAGCGCTACATCGAACAGTTTAACCCAAAAAACCGGAATGATGTTGATTCATAAAAAAAAAGCCAAACATAGTCAGATTGTCCAAAAAATATTTAAAAAATGTAACCTTGCCGAGTTTCTTGCGGGATTCTTCTCAGTTGAAGGCCGACTTACGAACCGGTTTTAACTTCAGTAAATGTGACCTTCATAAGTGCCCTTTGGGGGCTTAAATTGAATAAATAGCTTTGACATTGATTCTGTTGTTTACAACTAAACTAAATTAAGTCTCCCTATACCTCTTTCTAACAAAGAACATAAGAAAAGGATGTAAGAAATTTAGTCCTGTCAAATTAGTCCAATGCTTGTTTTTAAAGGAAATTTAGTCGCCATCTATCGCTGTTACGTCTAAATATCCGCAAATTAAAACAGTAAAGACTAATTTGACAGCTTTAAATATGTTCTATCCTTTTTCAATAATGTTTGTAAGAAAGAGATGTGGCTAATATATATAGGTATTTTTCCGCGATAATGGCGCTAGAAAGCGACGATACGACGTTATACGTTACAGGTCACAGTACAATACAACTCAACGTACTAGCGCGTCAAAGATCGGCGCTAGGACGCTTTGACGCTATAGGACGGCCTATATAACCAGGCCATTTTAAGAAGCTGTAGATTTGAAATAACATACAAAAGGACATACAAGCTTTATCTATCTATAAAATCTAACATTATTGAGAACACAAAAACTGAACTCACCTGATCATAAAGATTCGCCAGCCAATTCATGCCTTTCAGCTGATACCCCTTCAAGGTCCCCCTGAATATATCGGGCTGGTCGTGGTCTCCCCCCCTGCGCGTGACCTCCCCCTCCTCATCGGGCAGGTCCCCCTCCCCCTCCCCCCCACTACTAGCGGTACTGTCGGGCCCGGGCCCCGCGCCGGCTGCGGAATCGAATAGGTGCGTGCGCGCACGCTCCGCTCGGAACGCTTCACGAGCGTTTCTTGACGCGCGAGCTTTCATTGCCTCGCTGGAATAATGAGCATTTGTGAATTTAATTGTTCTCTTCGACTCTCGTGCTTGGGCCAATTTCGACTTTATTGCGCAGAACTTAAGATACATATTTGAGCTTTATTTAACTTATTTTGTACAGTAATTTACTAGAAGTGACCTATTTTGAACGCTCACGTTGTGGAATTTTTTCCTTCCATGGTTCCAAGTGAATACAGCATGGGGTCAAAAAGGGTGTGAAGAGATTTTTTCAGGGTTGGCGATACCTCTGGTGTTGCATACAAGTGTCTATAGGTTACGGTAACCGCTTACCGCGGCCATTACCTCGTGATGCCTTAATTGGTATAACAAAGCAACTACCTATACCTAATAAATATCTAACACAAACATCTTACAAAATTCAGGCCCCCGGTTCTAGTGTCTCGATGTCACATTGGCGAGACGAAAAACATGGCGGTATTTTGCCATAATGTATAGAATTTCCGAGATGTCCTCCACTAATGCGACATACCTTTTGGCACATGCTCAAAAACTCACCTGTCATAATGATCAATGGCCGCCAACCTCGGATCCCTATCTTCGTCCAACTGGCGCAGTATCCGATCGGCGCCACAGTCGCCACTGTCGTTCGTGTTGTTTAATTTCCGTTGCATGAAGTGAGCGTATAACTCCGTCTGAGTTATCAGGAAGTTCAATTTGCGACGTTGACGTTTAGCTTCCATTAGCTCTACGTCCATCTGCATAGAAATTGTAAATAGACCTTTCATTTTTAGGGTTCCGTGCCTCAAAAGGATAAAAGGAACCCTTATAGGATTACTCGTTTGTCTGTCTATAACACAGCTGATTTGCTTCGAATTTACTGAACCGACTAAGCTGAAATTTGGAGTTTCTGTGACCCAAACACGTACGTGTATCGTAAATAAATGAATTTGGTATATGAGGGTCGCTTTTATTTAGGGGACCATTTAGAAAATAAGTTTTGCTATTTATACCGTGTGACATATCAAATAAAGGGAATATTTTTTTTATAATTTTAAATTTATTTAATAAACTAGATGAAAATTGACAATTCCATATTTTTTTGCGATTTCGAGGTTGGTCCCATAGTAAAAGTCGTTCGTATTTATGAGTACTATACGTGGTTTCATTTATTGTCGTATCTACCCTGTACAAAGTCCTATATCGTATCACTATCTTAAAAAAAACGCGTCGCGTCCTGGTGTGAACTGACCCTAAGAGTCCGTTCACACAGAAAGGCTCGGAGACTTCTTTTGTTAGCGCGTTAGGACGGCTCTCCAGCATTCAAAGTAAAAATAAACCTTATTTCAATTACTCTAAAGTCTAAGCGACTCTAAGCGCATATCAAAATATGCTATTCTCTCCGAGCCGGTCTGTGTGAACGGAGCCTTAGGAGTTACGAGGTCAGATTTATAATAAAACAATTCATATGAATCAATATTTGCAGATATATATGGAGACTTAAAGGAAATGGCTTATTAAGAGTAGTGTTTTTTTTTTTGTACAACTTAGTCGTTAAACAAGCATACGGCCCACCTGATGGTAAGCGGTTACCGTAGCCTTATGGATGCTTGCAACACAAGAAGCATCGCTCACGCGTTACCGACCTTTCCCCCCTCCCCTATGGTATGTTTTAGTATAATATAATGCATTGGTATGTAGAGGAGAGGGAGAGGGAGAGGGAGAGCGAGACATACCTTCCTCTGCTCCTCGGCCTCGCGCTCGAGGCGGCGGCGCGTCTCGCGCTCGGCGCGGTCGTAGCGGCGCCAGTACGCTTGCATCTCCCTGCTCAGCCGCTTGCATCGCCATACCGTCTCTTTCATGTTCTTTTGGGACTGCACAGACAGTTTATTTTTACTGTGTAATCTAGTTGACGGGCCAGTTGGCGCAGTTGGTTAAGACGTGGAGTCTTAACCCATAGCGCCGCAGGTCGTGGGTTCGATTCCCACACAGGACATGCATTTGTGTGCATGAACATGTCTGTATGTCCTGAGTCGGGTTGTAATTATGTATATCAAGTATGTATTTACAAATAAAAAGTAGTATATGTATTATATCAGTTATCTGGTTTCCATAGTACAAGTTCTGCTTAGTTTGGGATCAGATGACCGTGTGTGAGGAATGTCCCAGGATATTTATTTAAAAAAAAAACATCATGCAAGTGATGATTTGGCCGAAAGTGGTAAGCACACAAAGCCGAGGAAGAAAAAAAGAAGGAACTGGCTCTCGAGTGTAGCTGTCGGAACGTACCGATAGGTGTTTGGCGACAGATTTTCAATTTGAGGGTGGCCAGCCAGATGGGTACTAAAAAGTACCCAACCACCGTGCGATAAGTTCCTCACGATGTTTTCCTTCAAAAGCTCAAGCTTATTATACGATTCGACCCCGGGACCTTCATCTCGGTATTCGACCAATATGCACTGACTTATATTTATTAGTAATATTAACTGTGCTCAGCGGTTTCACTCGCATACGCATTTTTTTATCAGACTGTTAGTTCTTGTGATTGCCGCGTTCAGACATTCAAACAAACTCTTGACCTTTATAATATCAAGTATATAAATGAACAAAAATAATCACTGACGTTAATTTATATCAGTACAGTGTCTAGTAATAAAAATATAATATATACGATTAAAAAACTCAAAATTCTCAAATACATCAAAATTACAAACAACATTCAAATAATTTACACCATTTTATATACAAACCTGCATAGCGACATGCCTCCAGTGCTTACAGCACAGTGTTGCCAACCTCTTCCTCTGTAACATAACGTCTCTATGTGTAGCCGTCCGTGCTCTCTGCACTTTGCCCAACTCCTTCTTGACTAGTAAAAGCCAGTGGCGACGTCTGCGAGCGGTCAATGCTTCGGGACTCTTTAGTGTTGATAATTTTTTGCGACCTCTGTATTAGGAAAATAATTATATTAGGGATTTTTGTGAGAAACAAAACTGGCTATTATCACCAATCTTATTGGAATGTATTTAAGGTTAATTTTAGGTTGGATTTTTATACTTTACCTTACACCCGGTTTGTCCGGTGCACTGTACTCATCATTCTCATTCTCCTCTTTCATATGACGTAGTTGCTCTTCCCAGTCAACACCGTCAGGCTAAAAAAGGGGGTTAGAATCAGTTTTTAGGGTTCCGTAGCCAAATGGCAAAAAACGGAACCCTTATAGATTCATCATGTCTGTCTGTCTGTCTGTCTGTCTGTCTGTCCGTCCGTATGTCACAGCCACTTTTTTCCGAAACTATAAGAACTATAATGTTGAAACTTGGTAAGTAGATGTATTCTGTGAACCGCATTAAGATTTTCACACAAAAAAAAAAAAACAAAAAAAAATTGGGGTTTCCCTATACTTAGAACTGAAACTCAAATATATTTTTTAATAAAACCCATAATCCCACCCGTGTCTTTGGATAGGTCTTCAAAAATGGATATTGAGATTTCTAATATAATTTTTTTCTAAACTGAATAGTTTGCGTGAGAGACACTTCCAAAGTGGTAAAATGATAAAACTAAAAAAAATATATGATGTACATTACGATGCAAACTTCCACCGAAAATTGGTTTGAACGAGATCTAGAAAGTAGTTTTTTTTAATACGTCACAAATTGAAATTCATATAAAATACTCAGGTCTATACCACCATTTACTAATATACCTACAGGTTTGTACGGAACCCTCGTTTTTTTTATCTATTTGAGAGGAAAATATATTCATTGATTTTGAACATCAGCAATCATACACATAAAATTTCATTAGTTAGACAGTAATACTCCAAACCAATGATGGACAATTCTGATCAATGACTATAAGAATAACCAATCTCTTTAGCTGGAGATAACTGCTCATAATAAGTTGAATCTCATCTAATTTAGGCCCTGATAAGATACTTATAAATGCCTTAATTAACTCTACCATTAGTTCATATTTATAAATTGAGAAGATTCACTTGAAAAATCTTAGAATAGCTTACCAAATCACTATTATCAGGTCTTCCATCTCTAACTCTTCCTCTCCTAGCTTTATGTGCCCCTCTCCCTGATCCTCGCTCTGAAGGCCGACCTCTTCGCCCTCTTGTAGACGGAGGAGGCACGGGGCGACTGATGCGCCTCTCTGGATATCGGTCTACGGTTGACAGTAGACCAGCTCCGTAGTACATGTAGCGGGAATTCTAAAAAGATGGATCACTAGTTGCGCCCCGCGGTTTTACCCGCGTTCCCGAGGGGTATATTGCTTTCCCAGGATAAAAAGTACCCTATGTGTTAATCCAGAACATATTCTATCTGTGTGCCAAATTTCATCTAAATCCGTTCAGTTGTTTTTGTGTGAAAGAACTTTCGCGTTTATGATATTAGTAAGGATTATAAAAAAAAGGTTATACCGCACAACAGAATATAAATCTAAATAGATGCCGCGAGTGTATGTACTTCGCGCACGAAATGCAAAATGGAGATCAATGCCACAATATTACCGCTATTTCAAGCGGACGGGGAACTCACATAAGGCTGCATGTCCAACAGAGATGTGTAGCGAAGGAGCTGACAAATAGTATCACTTCAATTTCACGTTAGGCTCTAATGTCAGCCTAACTAAAGCGCTCTTGTGACATCATGGAAGGTTGAAAAAAGTGGCACACTTGGTTTTCATAGGGATGGCGGGACTTGCATTATCTAATTTAGATTTGTCTGTGAGGACAGTAACATTGTCAATCACTTTTGTTCAGTTAGAAAGTAGTCTATGTTCAACTTTACCCCTTAAAAGGTGAAGCTATCTATGACTACTCTCTTATAAGAAATCAACCTGTTAAATTTCAAGTTTGTACTCAAAATCAATACTCTTTATAGTTCCTAATTTTTATTATAAGTTTGAGAGTGATATTGCTGTAATAATTCTCCTAAAACAGGATCCCACAGTAGGTTATAATTCATTTCAAAAACCTACAGTCTGATAAATCTATGAAATACCTTGTCACATTTAAGAATGTCAAAGCAAAAATAACCTTATTGCACCAATATAAGGTTTATCTGTTAAAACTATGGTTGTTTATATAATAATATAGTAATATAGAAACTTACTTAAAAAAAGAAATAAGGACTACTTTTCTTTGTAATTAGATGGAGGTAATGATAATTTTTATAAATCTCACCATTTGATCTTTATAATATTTCTTTGTAAACTTATTGTGATATCTCCTTTCACGCAGCATTTGTTGTATTCTCAACTCCTTGCTAGCCGGAGAGTTATCATCGCTACTGGATTCAGAGTCTGAAGATAAAAGGACATCTCTGAGCCATTCCCTTTCTTCACCCACTGATGTTAGGTTGTAAAGACGGAGACGGTCACCTTGGCGTTCTAAAAACATTAAAAAAACTGCTGCAAATTACACTAAAATAATGTCACATCTCATTCTAACAAACATTATTTATAAAGAATACATAATGTCTGTCTTACAGGTATAGTTATGATCAAATTTGACATCAAATAAATTCATGTTGAATCAATTGGTCTTTTTATTGAGAAGACAAACTTATTGAATCCTTTACATAAGGTGAATGGAAGATCATTTGGTAGGGTAAGACCATACAGTAAGAAATGCAACGAATTCTGAATAGCTACAAAGATTGCAGCCCAGTAAAACTTCAGTTTAATAGTGAGCTTTTCGAATATCAGGCTGCTATCTTTGTAGCTATTAAGAATTTGTCATATTTCTTACTGTATGGTCTTACTAAAATAGTCTTGTTTTTAACAATAAAACGAGTAACAGTCTGTGTGACTAACATATCAACATACAACCATGGACGTATAAAAAAATCAGGACAAAATGTCACCTTATATGAAGTAAAGCACCCCAAGTAAGCAGGGCCATCTCGTAAACACAAGCCTCACACACACATATACCATACCATAGTAAGCTGATTGGTTTTTATTTCACATTGAGATATTGACAGTGACAATAAAGCTCAGTATCACTTGTGCCTGCTTGGGGCAGTACTGATTTTACTCATACACTGATTTTACTCATACATTCATACGAAATATAGTGCGTCTTTTTTTGATAAGGCGGTGCTCTGTCCTGTTTTTTTTAAACATCTTGTTGATGTTTCTCAAGTAACCAGTTATAGATGATTTTAGGAAATTCTGCTTCTGGCCAGGTGAAAGCATTTATTTTTCTCATTTACCAGGAAACTTTTTAACTTTCTTGAAAAATTGCAAATGTCTTTAACTATCTAGATTTAAATTCTCTTGTATATCTTCTGCTTATGCATATTTTCTAATCAATGCAATAACACACTGGATATGGGTAGGTAGGTGCATTGTACAGTGAATGTGTTCACATAGTTGTATACTGAATTTTATATAAGGTACTGCAATTAGAGATAATATAGGATCCAAGAAACCATGTCAACCCTTACCTTGTTTAGTAGTAACCACTCCATGGACAATCCGGTCACCTTTGGACATCTCATTGCCCATAGATCTCGCGTCGGAGTCATCATCACTGTCGCTTCCACCATCAGAGTTCAGGATGCTTTCCACCTGAGCTACGAAAGGCCTCACGTCTAAGGCGGCCTCCAACCTCTGAATATGCACAGGCCTCGCAACCTCATGTCGTTTCAGCACTGACTTCCCAACCAACTTCTCAGACATTATGCCAATACCTGAAAATAACACAAGATTCGCAAGATTCTATGTACCGAAATGAACGGTGAGTAAGCAAGACGTATGAAGGCCAAATTCCATTTTTTTGAGCGGAAAAAGAAACAAAACACCAACGAATAAACGATACCCGCGAGCGCTCGGCAAGTATCATACACGAATCGCGAATATATCGAATATCAAATCGTCCACCGAGGGCACTTTGCACAAAGTCAAACTTACACGAATTTCGGATTCCTCGCGTTGATTACTTAACACAAAATTCCATAGCATTAACAAAATGGCGCACGAGAATATTCGACAAATCGCTGTCAATGTCGCCGCCCGAGCGGCGCAAATAACTACTCATTTCGTATTTGAGCTTGAAAAAACACGAACCCGCCATAATTGAGGATGGTTTTGTCAACTAACTTTTATATTTTACAGATCATTCATTGGTTAATTGTAATCTGGTTCATGTAATATCCAATGGCAACTAGGGCTGTCAGTATTGTAACCAATCAATGAGCATTTTTCTTTGCAGTCGAAACATTCGGCTGGCTGTCATTAAAATATCGCGTTCAATTTAACACATTTATTGACCAAAGAGTAAAATATGGAGTATAGAGGTAAAGAGAACAATCCATACATGCAAGTGTCCCATAAATGCCTATTTAAAATTTAAATTGGTGACGCTACATAAGCAACAGGGTATGCAATGAAGTTAGCCGTTGTTTACGGAGTGAAGTGCGCTGAGTACAGTGTTGCCGTTTCAATATCTTCTATCGTCTTTTTTAAGTTGTCTCAAAAGGTACCTACACGAAAAGTTGTACAGTATAATATTAATGTAATGGCCACTCAGTTTCAGTTCACACACAAATAATTATGAATTTATTAAAATAGAAAACTATATAACTCTTATATCTTATTTTTTATATACAACAGGCCCACATGATGGTAAGCGGTTACCTTCATCTTTACTAATAATGAAGCAAATACCTGGAAGTAGCTATCACAGGTAAAATTAGCTTACGAAATTATCTATATGAATAGTTTGGCAATAAAAAAACCTACCATTCGTAAACAAAACGATTCATTTTTATTTTTAGAAACCGTCATGTATTGGTAGAAATAATCTTAAATCGAATAAGGTTCCATTTCCAATAAAGAGCAGTTTGCATTTGCAGTTGTCAGAACGCATAAAAGTAATTAGAAAGCCGCTATAAAGAAAAGCGGGGTTATTTTAAAACGATCGGATTCGGAATCGGGAGCGGAATCGAAAACTTCCGAGATGAGTTTCCGACATGATAAAATAATAATGAAAATGTATATTTGCACATTAAAATACAATCAAAACTGTAAGAACATCAATATTTATTTAACATAGTATGATAATAAGTGTTACAAATAATACCTAAACTAAAATAAATATATTCTGCATGATAGGTTAAAGCGCCCATTGCTATTTTAATTTCCGAATTTCTCGACGTTTCTCGACGGAAATATCAATCCGAATCATCGAATTCTTTCCGAATTTTATTTAATGTTCGTTTTTGACCATTAATTAATATAAACGCATTATTTAAACTTATATAAAGGTTAGTTGGTACTAAACTGAGTGTGTTTGCCCCTATTTTAAGTAAATAATGAATAAGAAAGGTCTGCGGTAAAAGTAATAGCTACATACTCAAACTTCGTAGGAACAAAACATATTGGTCACTACTCAATACCGTTACTCATGTTGGATGCTAGATTCACTACCAAAAAAAAATCTACGAAACCATAAAATCTATTGCAAATTATCTATTTGCAAATAAAAGTTAAAATATTTTATAAGACTCCAAAGAAAAAAAGAAAACCAAAAATATTTGTTTTATTATACTCTACATGAATGTACTGAAAAAAAAACTACTTTGTCACAGAGGGCTTTTTGGCGGGAACTTTTGAACGTTGCGTTTTCGTTTTATTTTCAAAAATTCATGTATTTTGAGTTTTATTGCGTATTATCTGTGATGTTTTATCCTATAAACATCAATCCACGGGCACCAATGAAGGGAAATTAAATGAATTATGTGTATCGTGACTTCAACTTGTCTCAAAAAGTCCGTGAGAAGTTTTAGTTTATTGACCACTATTTTACTAACACATCACGTTTATGGACTGTGACTGACAGTGCGTACTATATGAAAGTGATTTATTTTGTGACTAGAACTTCTTGGGTATAACTGGGTATAACGGGTATAACTCAAATACGATTAGGCTGTATGGCTCAAACCTTTGCCTGACTTTTGCTAATATTATAAACAACAATTACTTCGACCTATCAGTCAGTTTTCGAAGTTCGATAAAACTAGAGAACCATTTTTTATGTTTATTAACACAATGTAGACCTAAAATCCAAAATATAGAAAATAACAAGTATCTGTCTTTATGCATTTGATATGAGTGTTTAAATGAGGCCTTTCAACAATAAAAATCCGTAAGCATTTCGATTTTACTTAAAATTTTAGTTTAGGTATACCATTTCCTACCATTATTAAAAACAAACTTTGTAAACGCACTCCAATTTTCCGCTATCGGATCTTTTCGATGAAGGTTTCCGATTCCGCTCCCGATTCCGAATTCGACCGTTTTAAAATAACCCCGCTGGTTTCAATAAGGAGTTTTCATAAAATAACTCCTTTTTTTAAGTCCACTGCTGTACATAGGCCTCTCCCAGACCGCGCCCCCTCCTTCCGGTTTCTTGCCAACCGCATCCAGCCCAATCCAACAACTTTTACGAGAATTATTGTAACTTATAGCAACAAAGGTATTAGCACTGTCTGAAATATTCCGGCCGGAAATTCTGGTGCGTGTGTCATCGCGCAACAGTTATCTGGTTTCCAGTCCAGAGTACAAGCTCTGCTTGGTTTGGGATCAGATGACCGTGTGTGTTTGAGGAATGTCCACGGAATGTCCCTGGATATCCCTGGATATATTAAATAGCATTTTATGAGTAAGGGGGTCAGGTTCTAATTATGGATATCCTAAACCTACTATAAATATGAAAATTTGAGTAAATATTTGATTGAGTACGTATTATATTATAGCAGATTTTTATATATAAAGATATACAAAGAGTGATTACTCGGTAATAGCTAAACGGTTTTTAATGGAGCTGGGCAGATAGATCTTACCTTGGAATTAAACATAAGAGACTTTTTACCCGGAGCAACTTTAGATCCCTATGAGATACGAATAAAACCGTGGGGCAAGTGTGATAGTATGTTTACTATTAATATTGTAATATTGATTATAAATAATTGAAAGAAATGTATACATGAGACCATCATGTCATTGCTTTTAACGTCCATAAGTGCCTTACTAGGGCGTAAATTGAATAAATGACTTTTTGATTTTAATTTTATCGATATCATGTTTTTTTATCTTCTTGTCATCACTAAAATGCCAAGCATCAGTTCTTGCCAACATACCCCCAATAATTTGTAATTACTTTTTAAATTAAAGTGTGGTTACTTCACAATGACCAAATTTTAGTTAAGGCCAAAATAAAAACAATTATTTCCAGCTCATTTTCTAAGTAAAACATATAATATAATAGTATCAAAATAAACTAAGAATAACTTTTGACTATTGCATATCCGCAACAATTTGGCAGCAGGGGCAGGTTGATTCCAAACCAAAATGGTTGCCGTTTGTTGTGCTTTCAAGTGATTTGTGAATTTATTTTATTTCAGTGAGTAAACTTATTAATTCTTGCCAATAAAACATATTGCGTTTGTTATATTCTTTATTCCAAGCATATACTACAATTATATGACGGAACAGCATCGACATGACCTTTCGTTTTTCTACTGCTTACAAAGGAACACCCAGACATCCTTGTTATAAAATCCAATAAATTTGTCCGAAAACGTTAAACCACACGTAATCTTTGTAATGGTAATAACTATATCATCTTTCGGTAGCATTTTTTATGTACTTACGATTATTTCATAGTTTTCTTTTCCCCAAAGAAAATAAGCGCGGGACGTGTGGCTTGGATTTAGTTTGGCGTCGTATCCACATTATACTGTTTCATTGCTGACTAATAACTTGTATTCTATAATATTAATCTCCGAGTGAGAGATTTATCTTATAAAATTCTCATAAACTTTCATAATATTGAAATATGTTACGAATCGGTGACTACCCAGAGCATCATAACCTATAAACCTATTCTGCCGGGTGCGCCATATATAATCAGCGAAATGCATATATTTAGGCCAGGAATAATTGTTATTTGCTTATTTCAGATGTATATTGAATAATTATTTGACGAAACTTTCCAATTGGATTGATGAGATGGATGAGAAGGAGTCTATACCTGAAAAACCAAATGAAGACATCGGTGCGGAGCCCGAAGTCAGCCCTGAGGCTGGCGATCAGGCCGCCCAGGAACTTGAGACTGGAAAAGAAACATTGGCCACTGGTGATGGCGATAAAAGTAGTAGTGAAGTAAAAGACAGTGAAATCAGTGAAACATTAAATAGGGACAGTGAATTACAGAACCATGTAGACCATGGCGTGAGTATGGAAGACAGTTCTAGTGTAAGAAGTGATGCAGATGAGAATAAACATGATATTCAGTCTGAAGTTGATAGTCAGCCAGAAACTAAGGAGGAAGGTATAGATATGTTTATCTCTTAAGCCATTCAATGTACCCTAGAGCATAATCAGTTACTTACAATGGAATTCTATGTTTTCATAATGTAGTTATAGGATGAGCATCCCATCCATGAACCAATGGGTTAATCCATAGTTATACCTTTTACAACCAATAATTTACTACTTGAAGAATCTAAAATATATGTGGTTGGTTTATAAAGACTAACAGCATTTTTATCATTTCATCATAGCCATTTATTGAGGTCCCTTCTCTGATATTAAATTTAAATCTTGGTTTTTTGTTTCACATTATGTTCGAATAGCTCAGCTTATACCTTGGCTTGTGGTAAAAAATAAAACAATGAAATCAATTGTTATAATAGGATGCGCACCCACAGTGAGAACCAAGAGGTTTAAAAAAATATAGTTTAGTACTTGATGCTGAAGGAAACTAAAACAATTTTACTCACTTTCAGAAGAAACTACGGACAATGTTGAAGACATATTAAAAGAGGAATCAAACAGCCAAGATGCTAGTCAAGAGTCAACAAGTCTTGAGCCCAGCCAAGACTCGGCTACCCATCAAGAGAAGTCCACTACGGACCAGGATGATAGTGAAAAGATTAGCGATATAGTTGACCTAGATCATGACGAAAAGAAAGAGCCACAGTTTGAAAATGCACCCAATGTTACTCTTGAGGAGTCTCAAGAGGATCATACTCAGGTAATGATTTTTACTATTTGGCTTTTGTTTCCAGGCATTGGATTTTTTTGTGAGGTGACCAATTCATGTCTCATTAAGTATTACATAAACCAGTTCATCTATGCATTTATTGTGCCCTGTTGGCATATGTCAATAAAGCCAGTGCATTAAAATAAATTAATGTCTGTAAATATATAAATTTTCTTTATTTCCCAATTGCCAATATGTCAGTAATATGAACTCCACAATGGAGGAGGAGAAAGCCGAGTGATAGCCATGAATATTGATATGGGTCATGTTCACCATTGTGAAAATTCTAATAACAGTAATACCTCAGAGTAGATAAATACTACGTACAACAGAGGGTCAGCGCCCATACTTCAAAAGTTACCACCGTAACTCGCGCAAGTACAGCGCCGGTGGTGAGTCAAAGGTACTATTTGCTAGTCTTGCCACGTATGTCACTACAGCAATGTTAGTTTTGTCAGTAAATGACAACAGATGTCACCTTTTATAGAACAGTATTTTAAAGGACGATGGGCACTTTTTATTTTTTCCTAACATTTCCAATTCTATGGTATAAACATTTTTTTATTGTTTGAAGTTTTTAATTTAAAAGGCGTGAAAGTTAAAAAGTTTAATAATGCTTACCTAATTATATCCTTTAACATTTTACCATTTTTTGCCTGGTTGGCTAAATCCTAAAGTATAGGGCATAGCGACAAATGCTGAAAGGAGCCCCAAGGCCGATTTTAATAAAAAATAAAACTGTATACTTGGTACTCGTTGATTTGAAAAAAAAAACTGTATTATTACTCCATCTCATAGTGTCGCTTATAAAGATCTATTTCTGGGAAACAAATAATTTCTGTGGAAAATTAATGGAAACATCTATTTATTAAGAAACCTCTACATACATCTAGTCTGGTCGCAGTACTACAAGCTCTGGAAAGACTTGAAACAGCCACCTAAGAAACCAATATCTAACAGTCAAACAATTCCTTGGAACACTCCCCGTTGTACAAGCGGTAGAACACACATAAGGCAAAGTCTCTCCTCAAACTGAGAGGCTCGTAACCGTTCATGAGCTCGGGATCGTCGACAATTCTAGCGGCAAACCGCTGAACCGAGTCTAAAGGCCCAAGCTGGTATCCAGGTGCCCCCGCCCACATATGGCAACAATACTCCATATGAGGCCGGACTTGCGACTTATAAAGATGCAGCCTTTGCCCCGATGTGAAGTACTGCCTCGCTCTGTTGAGCACTCCAAGCTTTTTGGATGCCAGCTTAATCTTGTCTTCCAAGTGACTTCGGAACAAAACGTCGCTAGAAATGTCGACGCCAAGAATCCCAATGCTTTGACTGATGTTCAAGGAAGTGTTCTGGAATTGTGGAGCCACAGACCATGGGATTTTCTTAGCGGTGAACGCGCAGGCTTGAGTCTTGGTGGGGTTGAAATGGACTAGGTTTAGTCGAACCCAATCGGAGACAAGCTAGTGTACTCTCGATTTCAGACACCAGCCGTTCGCGGCTTTCCTCCACCTCGGAACGATTTGCACGGCCCGTATAATGAGCGTCCCCTGTACTGTCGTCCGCATAGCAATGAATGATATGCTGTCTATTGACGGCATTCATTGCTATGCAGAAGGAACAGTGTTGGGGACAGCACAGAGCCTTGCCGGCATTCATGTCCATGCTATTAGAGTAGCTACCGTCGACGACGGCTCTTATGCTTCTGCTGGACAGAAAGCTGGCAACCCATTTGCATAATCCCTCGAGAAGCCCGTATGATGGTAACTTCCTTAGAAGACCCCTGTGCCAGACCCGATCGAACGCCTTCGCTACATCTAGGCTCACTGCCAATGCCTCACCTTGACTCTCGATGCAGTGGCGTGCCTAGGGTTTCAGAATAGGGCATGCCGAGAGATATGTTACTGTAGTTTTTAACAGTGAATGTAGATAAATCCGTCAGTAGTGTATCAGTCGTAGTTCTAAACCGAATGGTGTGTATACACACCATTCGGTTTACACCACCTTATATATAAGGCGCCTCGGGCAGTGGCGGTACGTCCATACAAGCCCAAAAGCCGGGCTTGCCCTACTAAAATAATTCTCGAACAAGAATATAAACTTCCGAACTATTTAAAAGTTCGCGCTCTTCGCTATTATTGCTTTTCGATGTCATCAACCCCCGAGGCGCCTTATATACACACCATTCGGTTTAAAACTAGGTAGGTACGGTATATCTATATCTGTGTACGACCCGCCTCGCACCACCTCGCACGGTCAGTCAAGGCGTCTCGCTCGCACGGGCTTGCAACCAGGCTTCGTTGCCAGCGAGTGTATCTCTTTCTAACCTATGAAAAACTATCCATAATGAGATATAACTATTGTTGGTTTATATAGCACAACAGTATGAGATATTTGAGATAATGAAGCCTTGCATGTGTTAGATATTTGGTTAAATCTGAGTCAAATATCTGAGTTAAATAAGTACTTCAAAGATGTATTATTTGCAGTGGCAACACTATTGAAATAAGTTTTTGATAAATTTATTATTTGCAATGGCAACACTGTTGAACTGAAGGTTTGATTATTATTTAAACTTCCGGTGCAATAATGAAATTAAACTTCCGGTGTAACTTAATGTTATTTTAAATTGTAATGTTTATGATAATTGGATTGGAATAATTACAAAGTCATCAAATCACTACTGCGATAATTTAATTGTTGATAAACATTTTATTGTAATGTAAGGAGATTTCAATAGACTTCCGATTGATATTTTAATTGAACAATGTAATGGCTTTGATAAATCATATAATTAATCATACCTAAATTCGATAGTAATTATTCCAATAATTAACAACGAATGTTGTAATTTTGTGATAATGGTTTACTAAATTTGTTATTATGAGATTAGTGACACTTCCTGATAAAATGTATCCGGTTATGGTGTATTGAGACTTCCGTCTCTGTGATTGGTTGATACTTCCGTCTGTATTCTTGAAGTGTACTTGTAAAATATAAAATTAGCGGGAAGGTCTGGGCTCAGTTCAGTCTTGTGTATTTTGGAAGTGGTTGCTTATTATAATCGTGATACTGCCCGTCGATATAAAGATAAGTATATTTGATATTGTCAACTGTAACAATTGATATTTTTATAATGTGTGTTCTGTGTATTTCTGTTATATACTGAGAATAACTCTGAATGTGTAGTGGCCATACATAAGACCTTAATATTGAGTTTCTTACCGGTATCTTCTCAATATGGTCGGCCATCCGAACCGGAAGTAGATTTGAGAGTAAATTCATAGTTGTGGCCATGGATATGTTTGAATAAATACTTTCTAAAGTTTGGCCTAAATGATTATTTATTATTGTGACCTAATAAACCCTTTAGTACTCTGATATAGTTAAGTATACCTGATTTTGAAACATGCTATATAATTCGATTAGAATAACCATCCTAACGTTTGAATCACGTAATCTGATACTTATTGTCCATTATCTGAATTGATTAATTTATTGACAATTATACTAGAATTATAAAGGAGTAAAATCTGTTCAAAAGGTGTGGTCTTGTGATTTATTAATTAATACCTACCCTACTTTAATTCCGATGTTTCTTCATTCTATAATGAGGAACTTTAAGTAAATAGTAATTACATAACTAGAATCAGTTTAGACAACTTGGCAACTCAGGATTCAAATTTAGCACATCGATATATTGAGATGATATATTAATTTATTTATTTTAGTTGATATTTATAATCTTTCTAAATGAGATGATCAGCACTTTCTTAATGATGATCGGCCCTTAAATCTATCATCAGAAGTGGGATACGCAAAATCTGTGCCCTTAAACTAAAATGTTGTACTTGGTTTTTCCAGAAATCGTGCGAGTTTTGTTTGACTGACGATAAGCCGTTGGATTACTCTTGAAAAATTATTCTACATCCTGTCTGAAAGAAGATCCATCGACGATAGAAGCAGCAGATGATGAAGCTGGTTATTTGGTCTGGTAAGGCCTTGCAAGGGCTTTTTATTTTTATGCTAGTAAAGATTATCTCAAAAAAAGTAATACAGAAACGATATTTTGAGGAATTAGTACCAGTTATACCTGAAAATATTAATGTTTCCCTTTCATTAGTCATATAGTCCCCTTCTTTAGTTACCGACAGTGGTACACATTTTGGTTCAAATGAAGTTGTCTTTGTTTAGAGAATTATATAATTCAGCAATCTTTTGATTGCCACGGGGACCCTTAAGATTGTTCATACTCAAATTTAAACAGTTTTTAAATAAATAGTATTTCTAGTCATATCATAATAAATTACAGAAGTAAAACATTTAACTAAATAAAGCTTAATCATGTCATATAATGATCCCTAGGTACTATACAATTTTAAAGCAATCGATTTCTAGTCTTAAATTAATATCATTACATAGCATAAATATTTGACTAATTATTAAAATATTCTTCAATCATATAAAAACAGTTATTAATTAAAACTTAACTTTTTATTAAATATGTTAATTTTGTTTCGGTTTTGATGTCTGGAGGTAACTTGTTGTAAACTTTTAATGCCATGTAATACGAAACTCAATTGAGTATTTTTATTCTAGATGGTGGTAGGTATATAAGTAATAGTCAAGTAGAGCGATAAATGTATACGGTAACTGACACACTTCAAATTTAATTTGCAATATAACTTCAGGTAGGCCGAGCGAATTATATTTGGTCCAAAAATCGATTAATGAATCTATCCAAAAATATGTTAGGTTAATTCCAACATTTCAGATAATTGCCCATAAATAAAATTATATTCGGTATGTCAATAAGATAGAAGATAGGAATAGAAGCATTGTTGAACAAGTAATTTCTTTAATTTGCTTTTAAATAAATATGAGGGTACACTATTTTTATTTGGTCCTATGGGAGCTTATTGTAAATTTTTATGGCCATTGGATAACTGTTTCTATTGTGCGGCGTTGTTTTCATTTTTGGCAATACAATTGAGATCTCGGTTTGATGGCAAACTTCGCATCGTAATAACATTTTTCGTAATAATAGGTTTTTTTTATAGTAGGTAGGTGATTTGGTATGTTAGTCGAGACCATCGGCGTTACGAGAAATTAAATGCCAGTTGTAAGGGATCCTTTGGAAGGAAATTTTGTCCTTTCTCCTGAGCGATAGCTTTGCTCTAAGGGGTATTAAGAAATGTAAGAATTATATTATTGCTTATAAAAAAAAATAAAGTCTGTTCGTACTTTACATATATTAAATATATATTATTTATATATCAGGAGATATAAAAAAAAAAAGAAAAGAATATTAAAAGAAAAGAAAGAAACAAAAAAAAAACAAAAGAAAACGCTGATCTACTGATTGCTTGCTACTGACTTTTCTCGCCGGCAGCGGGTGAATGGGGTTGGTATTGCGAGGCAATTGGTAATTGTATGTCGCTGGTCTACTGATTGCTTGCTACTGACTTTTCTCGCCGGCAGCGGGCGAATGGGGTTGGTATTGCGAGGCAATTGGTAATTGTATGTCGCTGGTCGACTGATTGTTTGCTACTGACTTTCCTCACCGGCAGCGGGTGAATGGGGTTGGTATTGCGAGGCAATTGGTTACAAAAAAAAAGCTAAAAAAAAAAAAAAAGCTGCGACATAATCGGTTGGTGAAAATGTCTACACACCCGGAGGCAGCCCGTGGTGGGACCTATCGCATTACCCGATATAGTCATATTTATAAAATTTCTACACTAAGCATTAAAATAATTGTATCTATTTTTGTCTATGTTCTATTAATATTTATAACACTTATTATCCTGATATTCTGTTTGTAACAGCTCTGAATATAAAATTTGCTTCGAGAGATTCTTTGCAATTGTCAGTGTGACCGAGCGGTTGTAAATTGTTTTACGTAGGTACCTACATAAAATAAAATCAAAATGTATTTCAGATTCGTATTTTAAGATGTTACTAGAGTATTTGATAGATTAGACATATTCATAAATATGCAAAATTATTTGAAAATATCCATAGGATACAATTTGTTTATAAAAAGGTACATCAACAGCACATGTATTACCACATTTGTAGCTATTATTTTATTTATGTGTAATGATATAATCTTGGTGCCAAATGCTAGATTTCATATAGATTGGGATAGTGTGTTGTGGTGATTAATTAATTAATCAAGGGTCATTCACGGCACCAATGATTTATTGATTGAATTAATGAATAATATGTTTATAATTTTTGTCGGAAAAGTAGAAATTCTGACATAATTATTCTAATTATTATTGTGCTAAAATCAATTCCCTTCTCTTATGTTACAATGAAAAATATTTCATTGATTCAATCAAATATATAATTTTATTAATTCATGGTACTTTTTTGGGATACTGAGGTGATATAAGATGTACTTTGAAATGTATTTTTGTATGTAATTGTAGATAGACAATGTGTTCACGGACTGTTGATATATTTTAAATTGTTCTGGCCTGTCCCTTGTGCAGCAAATGTGATACACTTATCTTTACTTTGGTTATGGCTTGAACTAAGTAATTATGATTTATTTGTTTTTGCCCGAGGTTC
The DNA here is from genome assembly GCA_947623365.1 of Achlya flavicornis. Taxonomy (NCBI): domain Eukaryota; kingdom Metazoa; phylum Arthropoda; class Insecta; order Lepidoptera; family Drepanidae; genus Achlya; species Achlya flavicornis. Next base: position 8,881,899 of record OX392488.1, read on the forward strand.
GCTCACGCAGATTTCATTAACTTTTTGCCGTCAGCCGATTTCGATGAAGTGCCAAGCTGAATTTAATTAATCTGTAAAAACTATGTACATGTTTTCAGTAGTTTTAAGGATTTGTATTCAATTTTAGTCTGATAGTCTTCCTTCATCGTTCAATCAGTTTTTGGTAAATATATTTCAATGGAGAGACCTACTGGTTTTACAGTTTTATCATATGTTTGCATAATTGTGCCAAAGGCCATACCTGTGACTGTACTCGCTGCTATACCTGTGGTTATGTCTGTAAATGGAACTTTGCTTTGTTGTACCTATGGCTATCTCTGATTTTCCTTTTGTCATGGATAAATGTTTTTTTTTATACGGTTAGTACTTCGAAAATGAAGATAAATTGTAATTAGAAATATTGTATATCTATGATTGTAACAATGGCCTTACTTGTGAGTACTTGTGACTTTACTCGCTGTTATACTGGGGGTTGTCTGTAATTAAATCTTAGCTTTGCTGTACTTCTGGCTATGCTTAAGCCTGTGGCTGTACCTGTGGTTTACCTTGTGGTTGTGCCTAGATGCCAGAAATACAGCAGGTGTCGTAAATAAATGTTGTTGTACTGTTGGTACTTCGAGAACGAAGTACATGTCAGTCTGGCCGTGTTAGATATTTGGTTAAATCTGAGTCAAATATCTGAGTTAAATAAGTACTTCAAAGATGTATTATTTGCAGTGGCAACACTATTGAAATAAGTTTTTGATAAATTTATTATTTGCAATGGCAACACTGTTGAACTGAAGGTTTGATTATTATTTAAACTTCCGGTGCAATAATGAAATTAAACTTCCGGTGTAACTTAATGTTATTTTAAATTGTAATGTTTATGATAATTGGATTGGAATAATTACAAAGTCATCAAATCACTACTGCGATAATTTAATTGTTGATAAACATTTTATTGTAATGTAAGGAGATTTCAATAGACTTCCGATTGATATTTTAATTGAACAATGTAATGGCTTTGATAAATCATATAATTAATCATACCTAAATTCGATAGTAATTATTCCAATAATTAACAACGAATGTTGTAATTTTGTGATAATGGTTTACTAAATTTGTTATTATGAGATTAGTGACACTTCCTGATAAAATGTATCCGGTTATGGTGTATTGAGACTTCCGTCTCTGTGATTGGTTGATACTTCCGTCTGTATTCTTGAAGTGTACTTGTAAAATATAAAATTAGCGGGAAGGTCTGGGCTCAGTTCAGTCTTGTGTATTTTGGAAGTGGTTGCTTATTATAATCGTGATACTGCCCGTCGATATAAAGATAAGTATATTTGATATTGTCAACTGTAACAATTGATATTTTTATAATGTGTGTTCTGTGTATTTCTGTTATATACTGAGAATAACTCTGAATGTGTAGTGGCCATACATAAGACCTTAATATTGAGTTTCTTACCGGTATCTTCTCAATATGGTCGGCCATCCGAACCGGAAGTAGATTTGAGAGTAAATTCATAGTTGTGGCCATGGATATGTTTGAATAAATACTTTCTAAAGTTTGGCCTAAATGATTATTTATTATTGTGACCTAATAAACCCTTTAGTACTCTGATATAGTTAAGTATACCTGATTTTGAAACATGCTATATAATTCGATTAGAATAACCATCCTAACGTTTGAATCACGTAATCTGATACTTATTGTCCATTATCTGAATTGATTAATTTATTGACAATTATACTAGAATTATAAAGGAGTAAAATCTGTTCAAAAGGTGTGGTCTTGTGATTTATTAATTAATACCTACCCTACTTTAATTCCGATGTTTCTTCATTCTATAATGAGGAACTTTAAGTAAATAGTAATTACATAACTAGAATCAGTTTAGACAACTTGGCAACTCAGGATTCAAATTTAGCACATCGATATATTGAGATGATATATTAATTTATTTATTTTAGTTGATATTTATAATCTTTCTAAATGAGATGATCAGCACTTTCTTAATGATGATCGGCCCTTAAATCTATCACATGCGTATGAAGTTGGTTGTGACGGTTCGTAGTGAATGCGAAATGACGAACATCGCGCATGCGTCCCGCCTGTGGCCCCGCTCGCGCCGTTTGCGTCAAATTTCATTACATATGCATTTGTTTGAGCGAAAGTTGTTTTTTTTTAATTGGGAACCCTGCGAAATTTCCAAAAGACCTTGCTTGAAACTGCAGAATTTCCGATCACTCTGGTGATTATATAACTGTTAGTATTCCATTTTATTCCTTTGTATTTATAATTTACCGAAATGACCTTACGACCGTCAGGGTTACCTACCTATATCAACTACACCTAATTAATTAGGATACTGATAAAAACACCGTGTAAAATTAACAAAATATATGTACTTACTGTCTTACACTTCAGAATCTTGCAGTAATTTAAAAACCAACAACTTAAATAAAATCTGTTTTTTGCGACAGCTGTTAAACTCAAATTATTAGTGTTACGGTTCCCCATTATAACAAAGTGCAGTGATAATTGATATATAAATATATTTCCTAGGTTAACATCGCACAAGAAAACAAATAATCACGCATTCTGATTTTGGCTCCGACACAATTGCGTACAGTGTGCTCGCAAGCGCGTGGTGGCCCCGACAGTTTAGTCGAGCCCAGCTCGAAGCGAGCTGTAGATGCTTATCGCGGTAGATATAGGCAAGTGACAGAGGCCTGATCCGGCGCTATATAGGCTATTGCCGGCCCTGATTAGGGAACGATTAAAAATAGGTCAAGATAGCAATTTCTTAATCTTCTATATGTTTTAAAATCACTTTAATACCGAGCAAGCGAAGAGTCTCCGTTTCAGCTTGGACAAAAATGCTTTCGTATGTATGTCCAGATAACCGGCTGTTCTCCACTACAGTTCAAATTACTCATCCGATTCTCCATAAATTTTGTGAGCAGGGTCGGTGATTTACGAATGGCTTTAATCCTTTTGACCACAAAAGACTTAATAGTTGTTCTTATTTGATATTTTGTTGAATAAATTAAACCACTATACGTTTTCCTGCACTAGCTAGATACAGACTTAAGCCCATAAAAACAAATGAAATACAATTGGTACGAAACTGCCCATTGTACTTTTAAAAATAATCGTTGTAGATTTCAAAATATTTAGACTATATTTATTTACCGTTGAAGTCTCTGCTTATTAGAAACAGGTTAATATTAGATTTATTTTATTATTATTTGATTGTTTCGGTCCTAGACGATAAAAAGAAATAAAAATAATCGACGGTAAGGCCATCTATGTAAGGTCGAAAGATTTAAATAAAATTAAATAAATTGCAAATATTGCAAATACGAGTTTAAAAAATTATTAAATTAAATTATTATTATCAAATTGTATTCCTTTGCAATAAATCTCAATAAAAAGTGATTTGATAGCGTTTTGACTAAGAATTAATTTTCAATCCGTCCATACGATGTCTGTAGCGACATCTTTACGTGTGAATTCTACACTAATTATAAAATGTATGTGATTGACCAGACATGGTAATACTAATTACACCACTCAACAAATGAAGGCAAGATAAAGATCTATCTACTTAACTATTAACAAAAAGGTTTTCTAGTTAACCTTATATTCCTCTGTCCTCAGGCCCTTGACCCGTTTGATGCATTGCTAAAAGATACAAGTGATACAGCAACAGAGACTGAACCAAGCAAGTCACAAGATGCTCCCATATCAATTGAAGATGACGATGATGATAATCATGCTGATAATGCTGATGGTGACATTGCACACGAAGAGGATGAGGAATTTCATCCAGGTAATGAAGTTTAAGTTCATTTGTTTTATACTAATTATATATTTTTCAGTTTGGGTAGGTTTTGAACTAGATAAAAATGCTGAAAGGATACATCCTTTATCATACTCGTACACGAGTTCAGTTTTAAGGAATATAAAAGTGTAATTTTTACATATTTAAATATGTGTATTTTATAGATTTTTAATTTAAAATATATATACCTATTCTGGATTTACATCACATTAAAAACCTGTCATTAAAACCTGTAGTTCAGAACCTGCCTATTAATTGTGGCTCTTTATCATTGTGCTAAAATTACTTTCTATTGAATGTTTCTATTGTTTTTTTTTTATATACAACTAAGTCGGTAAACAAGCTTTTGACCCGCCTGATGGTAAGCGGTTACCATAGCCATATGGACGCTTGCAACACACGAATCATCGCTCACGCGTTACCGACCTTTCCCTCCTCTTCAATGAGCTCTGGCGACCTTACTCACGCGCAGGAATACAACTTTACACAACATAAAGTTATTTGGCTGCGGTATTCTGTATGGTGGAGGTACTTCCCCAGTCGAGCTGCTCTTTGAGCGAATAAACTATAAATATATTCTTAACTTAATAATAATTAATATCTTAAAGATATTCATAAAGATATTAATTATTATCAAAAATTAATTACTAGAGCACTGAGGGTGCCTGAGAAGGAGATGGGAGATTCTTATGATATGGTAAAGTTAAAAGCAAAGTCCCATTATGTGTTTTTTTTATCACCATTAAAATATCTTTTTCTTACAACACATAATTTGTACAGATGGACACACCTTAGATGTGAGTGGTGAAGAACCCGGTGCTGATGAAGAAGTATGCCTCTTGCCCGACACTGAGAGGGAAATATCTGAAGCGGACAAAGCTGAAGCTGAAAAGGTTTTAGCAGAGAAAAGGAAGCTGGCTGAGGGTAAATTTTAAGATTATTTTCTATAGATTATTATAATTAGGAAAATTGAATGTTCTTCTATGTTTGATTCAATGAATCCATAGTTTCCCAACCTCTATACTTAATTAAAAGTCTATCAAAAATATTTACTATTCTGTTTGCAATGATCAAGATAAATGTTTTTCAGTTTCAAACAAAACCAATGAATTAGACTAACCCCCTTATTCATAATCGCTTTTTAACTAAATCAGTGTAATAGTGTGCCCCGTCTCATTCTTTCGATCACCAAATGTCAGATAAAGTCTTCGGAATTTTAGATAATCAACGTTTGATAACTTCATTATGAATAAGGGGGTATGTTTATAACACCACCTCCAGGTAAACAATGTGTAGAGTTAATTAAACAAACTCACTCTCGAAGTTTATTATAACCTAGTTACTTTAAATTTAATTGTCATAGCTGCATCAGTGGAAGCAGCAGTGCCTAAAGAGGAGAATGAGACACCAGAGACAGATGACAGAGCCACTGAGTCGGCCAACAGTGAGACCCAGCATGTGCCCACTGAGGCGGCTACTGAGGACCCCTCGCAGGAGAACGGCGGCGGTAAGTTACTGTATAATCTCTAGTGATTTATGAAACCCTTACATGAATTGTACTATAACCTCCTTTGGGTTTGTTTTTCATGGATATTTCTTATTGAAAATGTATATGAATACTCATCCAATTAGATTATCAAATATTAATAATCTAAATTATCTTTACCAGACAAAGAAAATGAAAACGAAAACGAAATTGAACATGACGAAGCTGTAGAGATTGATGAAAATTTGGGAACAAGTATCATCCAAGAAATTAGCCCTACGGACGACACTTGTGTGCAATGCAAGACCGAGCAGCCCTGCTCGTACCGATTCAGTAACAAAGAGGGTGACAAAACATACCTCTGCAAAGAAGAATGCGTCAAAGCATTCCAAGCGGAACATCCTGGACGATACACTGTCACACAAAAGAAATATCTAATCGAAGAAATACTTCCCAAACCCATGAACTGCTCAGAATGTGAAGAAAGAAAAACATGCTACTTCTATTACAACTATGACGGCGATGACACCAACTACTGCTCACTGACATGCCTGCACAGCATGATGGCAGATGAAAAAGACAAATACATATTCAAAAGACGAAGAATAATGATCGAGGAGATCAATCAAAAAGACGGCGAGTGTCTAGTCTGCAACGAGAATAAAAAATGCAGCTATTCATTCGTACGATATGGAGAAAATCATTTACTTTGCGATCAGAATTGCATGAAGACTTTAAATGGAACGGAAAATGGTCGGTATAATATCAAGAGGAAAAGGACTCCTCGGAAACAGCCGCAGGCGACTACAGTTGCTACTACAAATACGGTGTCAAATCCGCCTCTGCTCAAGTTGAAAGTGATAAGTAATGCTACTGATAAATATTTGGATGAGGCGTACAAAATTCAGGCGAAAACACCCGCTATGGTGCAAGCGGCCCGAGATGAGAGAGAACGCACCTTCAACCGCCGCTGTAGCCAATGTATCCTGCTACTACACAACGAGGAAAAGATCTTGACGTGGGAGACCATGGATTTCTGTGATGAAGTCTGCCTAGGGCGATATCAAAATAAAATCGGTGCTCGATGTGCAAACTGTAAGAACACTGTCCTACACACGAGCTTAGGAAAATACTGCGTCAGATTCGGATATGATATCCGTCAGTTTTGCAATTCTGGATGTTTAGAAGAGTTCAAAAAGGGCTTGAAGATCTGCTGTTACTGCCAGAGAGATATATCGGTCGGGCATCAAGGTTTTCTAGCGCCAGTTGGTGATAAAGGGCAGTTTAAGGATTTCTGTTCTCAGATTTGTATGGGGAAATTTGATCAGATGAGTAAAAATCCTGTGCCACAAGCTATTTGGGCGAAATGTGCGGTTTGCTCGTTGGAAAAGGCTACGTCTATTGAAGTGGAGGTTAGCGAAGATGCATCACAAAGATTGTGCTCAGATCCCTGTTTCGCGGCTTTCAAGTTCGTCAACAACATATTTCCTGGTGAGTATGTTATTGTTATCTTGAAATATTCTAAACTTACTGGATAAATTTCATTCTTTTTATCAGTCATCTCGGTCTCGCCATTCACTCTTTTTCTATACACAACTTAACACAAACTATTTAAGTAACATGACATTTTATTCTTCGTAATTAAATAACTCAACTCAATTAATGGAAGCGATTTTTTGTAACGAAATAGTATATTATAATTATATGTGTTTTATGTTAATCGTGTAACGTACAAAAAATACGAGCCAAAGAAGAGGTCGCACGTCTTCCGCGGAATTCTCGCGCATTCTCGAGAACTCCCGTAGCTACTGTCAGCGCCATCTGAGGAATTCGCGAGAAATCGCGCTAAGGGATCGCAGTTCATCGTCATTTACTATAGCCACAAGGCGCTGTCGCGAGAATTCTCGCGAATTCGCGCGCCTGCACACGATGCAAAATTGACGCTTCCATTCCATTCCCCGGCAATGTAAATTGAGCCTTATGCTACCTATAAATGTGTAAATAAATTTGACCGTACCTTCCAGACCAGTGCAGATGGTGCAAGAAATACTTTGAACGCAAAGTGGCCAAGTGCTTCACAATCTACGAGGGCTCGAGCCCCAACTGTTTCTGCTCCAAAGCTTGCATGAACGTGTACATAAGCAACTCGAGGCACATAGTGCCGTGCAATTGGTGCAAAGTTAAGAAATACAACTTTGATATGATCAGACGCGTGCAGCCGAATGGACAGGCAGTGATGATGTGCTCATTGAACTGTCTGAACTTGTATCAAGTATCGGTGAATGCTGTGTCTTCGAGGAGGTGAGTTGTACAAACCTTTTTTTTGATAATTTTTAATTCATGTGTTGACACCTAACCCACTATGTGTACCACAGTGTGTATATAGTTGCCCATGTGAGTGAGTGAGACAGAGTATAAGTGAAGAGACACTTGTCTATCACACTGCAGGTCATCCCAGGATATTATTAGTATCTACTTTCTTTATCAGATATGAAAGTGCAACAGGTAAAGCCCATTGAACGACGGTAAAATATAGTAAAATACAAACTTTTCATTTGCGGTTTTTTTATGTGTGCTGCTATAAATAATGATGGTTCAAAAAGCGACTTATCCGAATGTGATTTACATGGTGGAGTACGAGTTGAAACTGCTGAGTTAATGTCGATTGAAACTCATAAAATGTTTTTAATAAATCATGTAATAAAGAGAATGACCAATCACACAGTAAGTATTGGATTTTTCATTATTTTACTCAAATATTTTAATTATATTCCTCGACAAAATAAATAAATAAATTAATAAAATATTTGTTTTTTTTATTAAGCTGCGACCCGCACTGTCTTCGCCCGAATGGGGCGTGTTCTTAGTTAGATATTTACCTAAATTGCATGGCGGCTGCGTAAATGCCTCACCCAAAACAGCTTTTCCCTGAATTCACGAAAGTTATTTTACAAAACACGAAATATTAAAATTAATTATATGTATACGATAATTAATAGTGATTGGTAAAACCGTGGTAAAATCTGACTGAAACACTACATTAGTTTTTGAGATCTGATTTTTCTACATATTGGTGCTGATTCTGTTGTTTACAACTAAACTAATTTAGTCTCACTATGTCTCTTTCTAACGAAGAACATAAGAAAAGCATGTAAGAAATTTAGTCCTGTCAAATTAGTCCAATGCTTGTTTTCAATATAAATTTAGTCGCCATATATAGCGGTTACGTCTAAATATCCGCAAATGAAGACGGAAAAGAATAATTTGACAGTTTTAAATATGTTCTATCCTTTTTCAATGATGTTTGTAAGAAAATCGGCACCATTATTTCTTTTCTTAATTTGTTTTAGTGATATTGAGGATAGTAAAACACCGTCTGAACGTGGCAAAGAGTATAGGGAGCGTTTGATGTTGCTTAATGCGTTGGAATTATCTACCAACAGTCCACAAAGGTATTTTCACAATAATTTTATCGTAAACTTAGGAATTCAAAAATAGTACTTTATTGAAAAACTTTATTCACATGCTTCTTAAAAAAAAGTTTTAATATAGTACAGTTTCCTTATCAAATATCTTAATATATAAAATTCTCGTGTTTCACAGTGTTTGTAACAAAACTCCTCCGAAACGGCTTGACCGATGCTTATGAAATTTTGTGTGTATATTCAGTAGGTCTGAGAATAGGACTTAACTATTTTTCATACCCGTAGGCTAGGGAAGCACCACACGAACGAAGTCGCGCAGGCTAGTATTGCTTTAAAATAACCATATTTTTAATAAGTGGCGCGCGATACATTGACTATGTCTGGCGCAGTAGTACGCATGCGCGGTATTGTGATTTTGATTTGGGCGCCAAAATATGTTTATTATTATGTATCAATTTACAAAGGAGATGAATCCATCAGTCAGCCAAGATATGTTGCAATTTTCGAATTAGCAATGAATTCAAATAAATGCGGAACAATTCGCCTTTAAAAATGTCAAATAATTGGTTTTGAACTATGTGTGCAGCTTACATAAAATTATGAGAATATCTTAGAAACCAGTGTGCGTTTCATATGGTTCTATGTGCTATATTTTGGATGCACTAGAATCTCTTAATTTGAGTTACTAGGAGACACTCAGAGTTCAATTCCATAAGTTCATTATTTTGCTGTATGTACAGTAGTACCCAACTGATAAGGCGCGTCGTGGATCTTCGTTCGCACAAAAAAGAAAGTATGGCCCGAAGATTAAAAAAATAATGCTTAAAACTTACAATCAACCTTAGATAACTACTATAAGGTTCATGATACACTGCAGCTGTTAGTTCCGTCTCACTCGCAAGTCACGCCCCTCCGCACACATGGCGGCAGCTGCCGACCAATAGCATTTCCCGCGCGAAAATGTGTCTTCTGCGCAGGTACATCGGTAAGCCATATTAGTTGGGTACTTACTACTGTAACCAGCTTTGGTGAGAACGAGTTTGTTGACGTCCATTAAAAAAATATTGCAGATATTTAACCGGTAAGAGAATTCGATATTATTCTTCATTAATATTATAAATTTGAAAGTATTTTTAACCGACAAAGAAAAGGAAGAGGTTCTCAATTTGGTTGTATTTTTTTTTGCTACCTCATAACTCCGTCATTTATGAACCGATTTGGAAAATTATTTTTTTGTTTGGAAGGTTACACTTCCTGTTTGGTCCCATTGTCATCAGATCAGGATTTGATTACTTCTGGTACACTTGCATGTGGTATTTCAAACTGCACAACCAAACGTGATAAATTATGGTACGTTGGCGTATGGAAAGGGAATACCGAAACACCAATCACGTTTAACTTTTACTATAAGATTTAATTTGATATTTTTGTTGTTTCTGTCACAGAATTCCGTCATTGGTGTAGAAATGTTCGAGTACTACAAGTTGCTTTGGATACACAGAAAATTCGTTTTTTTTTCTTCTACAATAGATTTTATTATCCAACCACATGTTTCACAGATTGAACCTCATTTCTCAAAGGATTATTACACAAATAAGAAGACAATTTTATTATTTATTACATTCTATATTGAATTATATAAATAAATAAACTTTTCCATTTAAATGTTTTATTTTCATTACTTATATTAATTTTTGGTTACCAGTGAGATTGCCAATGTACTGCCGACCTTAACCTAGAAAGCAAAGAACGGGCTGTCAAGTGTAACTGTCACCAAATACCCCGGATTTGGTGACAGATATTCAACTTAAGGGTGGTAGCTAAATTTCCTCACGATGTGAAACCACGACTTTCGAAACTGATGTTACATTACAGAAACTGTAAATTGCATACGATGGATACAAATTGGTTGCCTGAGATGTTAACTTCAGAATGAAATTAAATCTAAAGAAATGGTACGCTTTGAGAAAAGTGTTCATTTGAAGCATCCAAATCCTTTACCGCTGATTTGTTTTCACCCAGAATAAGTATTATTATAAGTGAAGTCCCACTGACATGATTATTTTTTATTGTTTACAGAACAAAATGTGATATGTGCAAAAGGACATCCCTGGCTCAATATCATTTGACGATGTCCGATGCCACAGTGCGGAATTTTTGTACTTACCAGTGTGTAATGTCATTCCAGGTAAGAATTCTAGACTGTCTTGTGTAATATTTGCTTAAAATTTGTGGTAAGTTGTTGATCAAGAAAATTGGCTTAAACATATCTTATACATAGAAAACGGTTATTTTTTATTGGAAAATTGTGACCAAACGGCGATTTTTTCTATAGCTAATATTTACCTAATTTAAGTCTTATTTCTTTATGTACAGGGTCAGTATTCAAAGCACACGCCTCCACTGATACCCGGGGAGCCGGGTATTGAACAGACAAAGGCTGTGCCTACCGGAGCACCCAGGCGGACGTACTCCGCTGCTGCGAAGAATAATGGTAAGTATTGTTTTTATATTTATATATCTCAAGCTGTGTATAAGGTTTCGGCACTGGTGATGAAATATTGTAGAAAATAAAATATAATATATTTGTCCACAGCAATGCCCAAAACTCCAACTCGATCAGGACTACCGGTGATCGCTAGCGTTCAATCATTGGCCGCGCCGCCCCCTCTCATGCCGTCTATAACGCGCGGCAAATCCAAACGTCACGTCCCCGCCCCGCCCCCTCCCGAGCCGGAGCCCCCACAAGCCCCTCCGACGCCCCCTCCCCCGCCCAAGCCCCCGACCCCACCTCCGCCGCCGCCCCCTAAAGTCTACAACCATGTCATAGTAAAAACTTTACCTCCCCGCGAAGTCGCCAATAAAGGCACCATGTCGAAACCTATGATGGTTTCCAAAGGAGTATCGTGTCGACCACATCCATGCACTAAAGAATGCCAAACCGACTCTAGTTTAGAACGGCGGGTACTTATTCCGGTACCGGTACCGATTTACGTCCCGGTACCTTGCGCTATGTGGTCCCTACCGTTCCCGGTACCGGTACCCATTCCGATACCTATTCCGACGCCAGTTTTCATACCCACTACGAGGAATTCCGCTAAGGGTATTATGAAGGAGATCAATAAGATTCATGATAAGATGCCGACGGATCCGTTCGAAGCTGAGCTACTGATGATGGCTGAGATGGTGGCCGGTGATAAGAAGAAGGATCAGAGCGATTCGGATACTGATGATGATAATGGTTTGTTACATTTACTATTCGGAGTGTAGAAGAAATTTATCTATTTTATTGTTAAATTGAAAAAATAATCTATAAATAAAACGGAGTAGCCACTTACATGTAGTAACTTAGTTTTTTGTGTTATCATAATGGATGTGTATTCCCAAATCTTTCAAAAAAGTAAGACTCTTTTTCTGATCTGTTTGCCCCACGGTTTCACCAGCGTACAGTTTATTTTTTGCGCTGAACCCTAATTATTTTTCTGAAATAAATGCCTAAGTTTGTCCTTATAGCATCAGCTATCTGCCAGTGAAATTACTGTCAAAATCGGTCCAGTCGTTTTGGAGATAAGCCAGAAAAAACATAGATAGACAAAAAAAAATCTTTGTTTTTTTTTATAACTTATATTATTAGATTTTAAAAATGTTGTGGTTCCAGCTGAAGAAAGCTTCAGCCCAGTGGCTGGTATTGATGGCAACAACGCGTTTGGTGAGGACATGTTACAAATGGCTCTCAAGATGGCCACGGAGTATGAAGACCAACCTGTCGACCTCGAGTCGGCTATGACGGCAAACACTATAACCCCGAGTTCACATCCCGGGATGCCTGGTAAGTTCTAGTTATTATATCTGAGTGGAGTATACAGAGCGAGGGGGAAATAATCTTAGATACGCTAAAGTATCTGTATTATACATTTTAGACAGTTTAGTTGTATATATGCAGATTGTGGAATAAACTTTGTCAGCACAATGCAGGTTGTCGTGGCGCCGTCGCTTTCTGTCAGTGACAGATGGCTAAGTGACAGAAAGCGATGGATCTTTGATCTAAACATGTGGCAAGTTCCATGAAAATTGATTCAGTTGTTACTGAGTCGTAACAAACGTAGAGAGAGAGCCGGGGCTCATAGGGGAGGGGAAAGGTCTGTAACGCGTGAGCGATGCTTCGTATTTTGCAAGCGTCTATATCGCTGCGGTAATCGCTTACCATCTGGCGGGCCGTACGCTTGTTTACCGACTCATGCCCGGTTTCAATAATTTACGGACCGTTATCGGTTAAGATTTATTAAAATTAAGGACTCGATATCTTTACTAATAATGAAGCAGACCTCAAAGCTTTGCATAGCAGACTCTCCCATATGGAAGTAGCTATCACAGGTAAAACTATTACCCTTTTCGCCGCAACACGATATGTGTGACACATGGTTTATAAGATTTCTTTCAGTCAATGATTATTTCATTATTATACAGTGAAACGCTCGTGGTGTAGCATGATTAGCCGTTCTTAATCGATCGGCAAAGTTAAGCTACGTCTGTCTTGGTCGGTACCTGGATGGGTGACCGCCTAGTGGTATTTCAAATCGAGCGTTTCCGTGCTTCGGAAGGCACGTAAAGCCGTTGGTCCCGGTTATCACTTAATTGTGATAGTTGTTAAGCTAGTTGGATGCCTCCTAGGCGGCTTGAAAAATTCCAACAGTAGGTTGGCCACTAGCCTACCTCCACCGATCCGCAGTGGGCACGCGTGGTGGAGTATCTGCCCATTCCCTTTCACCTTGATTTGTGAAAGGAGGCCTGTGCTCAGCAGTGGGACATTATAGGCTGATGATGATGATGATACAGGGATATCTTAGGAGAACTTCAGAGTAATCAAGTGAAATTTAACAAGATATGGGTTAAAAACCTTGCATTGTTATCATCATCTTAAGGCGAAAAGGGTATAGGATACGATGGTAGAGTAGAACAAAGCATGTTGATATAATAATATGTTTGTTATATGTGAAGGTCTGGAAGGCGAGAGCATGCACCACCACCACATGATGGTGCTGGAGCAGCAGCGCGCGGTGGCGGCGCTGCGCGCGTCGTCGGCGGCGTCGGCGGGGCGCAAGCGCGTGCCGGCCGCGCCGCCCGCCGCCGCCGCGCGCGCCTCGCGCTCCTCCAAGCGGCGCCGCGCCGAGCCCGCGCCGCCGCCGCCGCCCGACCCGCCCAGGGAGCCCGCCGAGAAACCTGACGCCAACATGTGTCTCAAGGTATCACAATACTACACCGACCACACACACACACACACACATCATCGACGAAACAATCCTTTAGAGTAGTAGTAATACCGAACATACGCATCATGACTAACTGGGATTTTCTAAAGTGAAAGTATAAAAGACAATCTCATCTTCATCTCATCTTATCTGCCCATGGATGTCCACTGCTGAACATAGGCCTCCCCCATTGATTTCCACTTCGAACGGTTCTGGGCCGCTTGCATCCAGCGGCGCCCAGCGACTCTGACCAGGTCGTCGGTCCACCTGGTGGGAGGTCGTCCCGCTCGGCGCTTTCCAGTACGTGGTCGCCACTCGAGAACCTTCCTTCCCCATCGGCTATCAGTTCTTCGAGCGATGTGGCCTGCCCATTGCCACTTCAGCTTACTAACTCTACGAGCTATATCGATAAAAGACAATACTATTCACTATTCCTGGCAACCCCTGACCAAGTCAGGGACCATCTGGACTTGGCGGGAACTTGCAGAGTGACGTTGCGTTTTCATTTTTATTTTCATAAATTCGTGTATTTTGAGTTTTATTGCATATTATCAGTGGTATTTTATCTAATAAAGATCAATCCATGTGCACCAGTGAAGTGAAATGAAATGAATTATGTGTATAGTGACTTTACAAGTTGTCTCAAAAAGTCAGTGAAAAGCTTTAGTACAATGACCACCATTTTATTAAAACATGACTGGACTATGTGAAAGTTAATTTGTTGACTATATGAAAGTGATAGTATATAAATAAAATGTATGCAACTGAAGTACTTTGTATCCATGTGTCATGAACAAATTTAAAAAAAAGAGGCACCAACTGCAGCCAAATCATCCACCATCGGACTCATAAGTGAGAGTTGCACCATGATCACTCACTACCATTTGTCCAGAATGGAGCAATCCTATTCTACAGCTAACAGCTAGTCAGTGATTTTAAACAGTAACTAATCACTGTATCGTGTATTCATAACTTGGCCGATCAGAGTGCATGTGTCCTTGATTTAGCCAATTAGAGCGCATTGTCGGTGGTGGGAAATTGGCGGAATACATATCAAACAATATGGACGCCATTGTGCATCTTTGGGTTAATTGTTCAATTTGTTGGCTCCTTTACAATTTCATTCTGATAGTCGTAATTAATTATGTGGTAAATGCAAAAATGCTACATTACTAGTAATAGTAGTATTAAGTAGTTATAGGTACATATCATTTATTTGAAGATGTTAGTTAGGTACAGAAAAGTTGTAACTAATCTAGCTGATATTGCACTACCTATAGGTATTTTGATGCGTCTTAAGTTTTGAGCCCTTGTCACATTTAAATAAAGGAAGTGAATGTCACCTCTATTCCCTATTATCTAAAGCTCAATATTTATTTTAGTACACCTTCGGAGTGAACGCATGGAAACAATGGGTGATGACGAAGAACGCAGAAATAGAGAAGAGTTCGATCCGACGGAAACCGTTCAAGTCTGAAATACTGCAGTTGACGGCGGACGAGCTCAACTACTCGCTGTGTCTGTTCGTCAAGGAAGTGCGGAAACCTAACGGCAGTGAATATGCACCCGACACGATATACTATTTGGTTTTAGGTGAGTTATACCATACATTTATGGGTTTTAAAATATTGCGTGAATATATGCAGCAGGATGCTACGGTAACCGCTTACCATCAGGCGGGCCGTAAGCTTTTGCTACGTTAGTAATATAAAATAATAATAAAATGTTATTTTTCTTACTTATTCGTATGTTGGCATTCTGATAATATGTCTACATTGGTAGTATGTGCCATGATGCGTCATGAATACATGCCCTTACCTCTTGAGTTTTAAGCCTGTGAGTCACCAATGTCTTTGTGGTGGACTATCCATAATCCCCCTTAGTTATGGCCAGTTGACGACCAGCTTCCAAAAAGCAATAACCCAACAAATGATTCATAAAAAATGATCCTGCCTCACTGTAGTCATATAAAATTTTTGATTGCAGGCATACAACAATATCTGTTTGAAAACGGTAGGATAGACAACATATTCACGGATCCATATTACGAGAAGTTCACGGATTGTTTGGACGAAGTCGCCAGGAAGTTCTCGGTTCTATATAATGACTCGCGTAAGTGTATTATTTCACTGTTTACGGGGTTTTGGCCTTTTCATGAAGCCGGTAAGATTGTGGTCAACAGCAAGCTATTTAAATAAAAATATTTTATTAGAAAACCCCCTCCACCTTACAGAATACTGCAGCCAAATAACTTTATTGTGTTCCTGCGCGTGAGTCGTCAGAGCTAATTGGGGCGGGGTAAAGGTTGGTAACGCGTGAGTGATGCCTGTGTTGCAAGCGTCTATATAGCTATGGTTTCCGCTTACCATCAGGAGCGCCGTATGCTTGTTTACCAAACTCTTCATATAAAAAATAAATGTATTAGACACAGCCTAGAAGGAGCTTATTCTCAAGTGCATATTTTATTCGGCTGTTACTATTTTTTCACTAGTAACAAATAGTTTATAATTACAGAGTACATAGTAACGCGTGTCGAAGAGGAGCATCTATGGGAGAGCAAACAGTTGGGCGCGCATTCTCCGCACGTGCTTCTGTCTACACTTATGTTCTTCAACACGAAACACTTCAACCTGGTGGTGAGTTATAGTTACGTTAATATTTACATAGGTATATTGTATCAAGAAATTCAAAGCAAGCTGATTTTATAACTTAAGTTTTAGTGTTAAGCCAATTTTAGTATTATTTCTTAAGTCTCTGTTTATTATCACAGACTGTGGAGGAACACATGCAGCTATCATTCTCGCACATAATGAAGCATTGGAAACGGAACCCTAACCAGCCGGGGCAGGCCAAGATACCCGGCTCGAGGAATGTGCTGCTACGCTTCTATCCGCCGCAATCAGCGTTAGGTAATATACACTATTCTCAGTTCCAATTCTTTTTTTTACTTCTCTTCATATGTATATGTAGCGAAATATTATACCTAATTTCGCATCATTATGTGAAATTTAATTGCACCGTTTTTTAATGAACTTGATTTTGTTGCAGAAGCAAATTCCAGAAAGAAGAAAGTTTACGAACAACAAGAAAACGAGGAGAATCCACTCCGCTGTCCTGTGAAACTATATGAATTCTACATTTCGAAGTGGTAAGTACATAGCATTGATTTTTCAATTCCCTCCAATTCGTGTGTTACAAGCGTCCATATAGCTACGGTAACCGCTTACCATCAGGCGGGCCGTATGCTTGTTTACCTTTAAAGTCAAAGCCATTTATTGAATTTAGGCCCCAGATGGGAACTTATGAAGGTCACATTTACTGAAGTTACCACCGGTTCGGAACTCGGCCTTCAACTGAGAAGAATCCGGCAAAAAACACAGCAAGGCTACATTTTTTAAATATTTTTTGGACAATCTGACTATGTTTGACAATGTTTAGACAAATAATTTCTTGTTTTGGGCCATAACTGTAGAATTAAACCGGACTACTTAACTAAAGTGAAGTAGTTTTGATTAGATCGAAAAAAAACTGGTAGTTAGAAACATTCTATTCTTCCATTAATATTTACGTCAATATCTGTCTAATGTAATTATTTCAGATTGTTGGCTTTGCGAGCTTCGGAGATAAGGGTCGGGGGTTTAACACTAAGTTAAAAACCACGCAACATAAAAAAAAATAAAAACCTGTTTTGGAATTTTCAAAATTAAGCTCTTTCATATGATATCCCAATTAAACTTAAAGCCCTATTTGGAAATTTTGGGCCCAAATTCCAATCTCCTTTTGCAAAGAAACTAAAAATATTTTGTTTAAACTTTTCATTTTCTATCAATATTCAGGTCTATTCCAAATTTCAAATCAATAGCATCAGTGGTTGCTGAAATATAGCGCTGTGAAAGACGGACGGAGTTGCACGCATAAGGGTTCCGTTTTGGTTTGGAACCCTAAAAGATTGGTCTCTCGTCAGAATGGACTTTACTTATCGCAGTTTATTTTCCAGTCCGGAGTCAGTTCGCACTCGTAATGACGTGTTCTACTTACAACCGGAGCGGTCGTGCGTGCCCGACTCGCCCGTGTGGTACTCCACGCAGCCGCTGAGCCGCGCCGCGCTCGCCAAGATGCTGCACCGTGTCAAGATGGTCAAGGAGATCAATATCGCGCTATTGACTAGCTAAGGTAGTGACATAACAACATCATAGCTATAGCTCACTCAATCCTACAAACACCTGTGAAAGAAACCATGTTTTTTTTAAGCTATTGCATAGCTTCTATCGCGGGCCTTGAGCGTGGAGACCGAATCCAGAAATTCCGTAACGAAAATAACCTAACACCCCCCACTCCGACCGGCACAGCGGTGATACTTTTTAGTTTTGCCATCTATCGATGAATAGCAGAACTTTTAATGACTTTTTGAAATATCACGCTTGTCTCTTTAGTTCAGCAACCCGCCTCTAGGTGGAATTGATGCAATAGCTTTACCGCGGCAGTTTCCGAGTGCCACACGTTTTTTTTTAATATTTATTAAACCCAACCATCACCAAAATTTACACAATTAAAACAACGCCAAACTGCTAATGCGGTTTGTAGGCGTAACGCTCTTGACACATCTCGTACCTAACATACTTATATCAGCACGTCCTTGCAACACAATCACTACAATGACATGATCATACACATAAGTAGGTACATTTGCTCACTACCTTTCTCTTATCTTAACTATAACACTGTTTATACTCTATTTTACACATGAATTCAAACACCACTTCAACAAATACATATTTAGACAATTTTTGACAAAAACAATTCCCTTGCTTTACGTTTCAAAACATGTTTACTTTTAATATTCGCATCTCTCAATACACGGTACTTATTGTATAATCTTGGAACTACATATTGACGGGTTCTCTCCCCATAATAATTACTTGCTCTTGTTTGTAATAGCATCCCTTTATTTAGCGATCTCACACTATATTTATATACTTTTTTATTTTTATACTCCTCCTTAAAATATGTTTCAAGCATTATTAAATATTCAATTTTCTTATCTATTGGCAACACTTTACACTTTATGTGGTAGGTTACTTTGTAGTACACACCTGACTGGCTACCACCCTCGAGGTGAAAATCAAACCTAGCAGCACAGATTAAAGTCGTAACAGATACCTCTCTTCAACCAAGTACGCTATTTTGAGGTCAATTGCCGTGACGCTAAAATTCATATTGCTTCGCTCTGTACCGGCGAGTCCGCTCGATCAAAAGCATCCGCGCCGCTCGCCCTTGAATGCGGCACGTGTAGCGATAGGGTTGTATAGATTCTGATGTTCTTAGCTGGACACCTGCCTACATCTAACTATCTACCAATATCGCGAGTACCGCGAGTCTATCAAGACGCGCTGTCTTCGAAGAAAACGCTGTCATCGTCGAACGAAGATTATAAAATGAAAAATCCAAAGACTGAATTTCAATATTTTTGTATGATTAAAATTATCTGTTTATTCGTATTAGGAATAAAAAGTATTTTAGCTTAAATGATGGATATTTCTTTTTCCCACTCTAAAATCACTGGTAAGATAAAAATATTATTGAAAATAATTAAATCGTGTGAATAATTTCAATAATATGCTATATTTATGAATAAAACAAACTAACGAAACGTAAAAGTAGGTTAAAATTTAACAAAAGTAAATTGTGCTATACTTAATTGCGTACAAGTTCTCGAATTGGCTTAAGGCGGCTCTCTGTTAATTGCACTGCGGGCAGTTAACCAAGCGGTAGGCACTTATCGAGCGTCCTTGAGTGAGTGAAGTAGCTAGCAGTGTGTTCTGACAGCTGCACTTGAGAGCCAGTTCCATCTAGGCTCACACCTTCAACCACATCATCACAAATGTTGAGATTGCAGTTAAAGACAGATATATACAGTAAAAAATGGTATGGAACGAAACGTGACCTGAGATATAGTTGGTTAGTTGCAGCTCTTAAGTTTTAGTGTCTCAACAACTTAATAGTTGAGACCAGCGGGGTTATTTTAAAACGGTCGAATTCGGAATCGGGAGCGGAATCGGAAACCTTCATCGAAAAGATCCGATCGCGGAAAGTTGGAGTGCGTTTACAAAGTTTGTTTTTAATAATGGTAGGAAATGGTAAACCTAAACTAAAATTTTGAGTAAAATCGAAATGCTTACGGACTTTTATTGTTGAAAGGTCTCATTTCAACACTCATATCAAATGCATAAAGACAGATACTTGTTATTTCCTATATTTTGGATTTTAGGTCTACATTGTGTTAATAAACATAAAAAATGGTTTTCTAGTTTTATCGAACTTCGAAAACTGACTGATAGGTCGAAGTAATTGTTGTTTATAATATTAGCAAAAGTCAGGCAAAGGTTTGAGCCATACAGCCTAATCGTATTTGAGTTATACCCGTTATACCTAAGAAGTTCTAGTCACAAAATAAATCACTTTCATATAGTACGCACTGTCAGTCACTGTCCATAAACGTCATGTGTTAGTAAAATAGTGGTCAATAAACTAAAACTTCTCACGGACTTTTTGAGACAAGTTGAAGTCACGATACACATAATTCATTTAATTTCCCTTCATTGGTGCCCGTGGATTGATATTTATAGGATAAAACATCACAGATAATACGCAATAAAACTCAAAATACATGATTTTTTGAAAATAAAACGAAAACGCAAAGTCACTTTGCAAGTTCCCGCCAAAAAGCCCTCTGTGACAAAGTAGTTTTTTTTTCAGTACATTCATGTAGAGTATAATAAAATAAATATTTTTGTTTTTCTTTTTTTCTGGTGTCTAATAAAATATTTTAACTTTTATTTGCAAATAGATAATTTGCAATAGATTTTATGGTTACGTAGATTTTTTAGTGGTAGTGAATCTAGCATCCAACATGGGTAACGGTATTGAGTAGTGACCAATATGTTTTAGTTCCTACGAAGTTTGAGTATGTAGCTATTACTTTTACCGCAGACCTTTCTTATTCATTATTTACTTAAAATAGGGGCAAACACACTCAGTTTAGTACCAACTAACCTTTATATAAGTTTAAATAATGCGTTTATATTAAATAATGGTCAAAAACTAACATTAAATAAAATTCGGAAATAATTCCGCCATCTAAAAGCTATCGGAAACTTTTCGATGATTCGGATTGATATTTCCGTCGAGAAACGTCAAACTATTCGATTCGGAAATTAAAATATCAATGGGCGCTTTAACCTATCATGCAGAATATATTTATTTTAGTTTAGGTATTATTTGTAACACTTAAATTGTACTATTATCATACTATGTTAAATAAATATTGATGTTCTTACAGTTTTGATTGTATTTTAATGTGCAAATATACATTTTCATTATTATTTTATCATGTCGGAAACTCATCTCGGAAGTTTTCGATTCCGCTCCCGATTCCGAATCCGACCGTTTTAAAATAACCCCGCTGGTCTGCGTTCAGTGCCTACGCTCCGGTTGAAACCATTCGCTCTATCCCGTTCAGAGGCTCGGTTAGAGCGTTTGACTGTACAAAACTACTGAGATTTTATATAGTGGCCACCTTGCCCACCCTTAGGTATAAAAGACGGCACACTATTTCTGGCAACCCCTTACGAGCCGTCAGAGATCATCTGCGGTAGGTCCTGCCGCCAGAGTACTCTCCCCTGGTACTCATTAAAATATGTGAGTCGCACCGTGATTAATCACTACCATATGTTCAGAATGGTACCGGAGCCGTTAAGAGTCGCTCACCACGCGCACCCCACTAGCTGCGTCTCTGCCAGTACTTACGCAAGCGCAAGCACTAGCACAAACACACCCTAGGGTGCTTGCAGATTCAATCCCCGCTGGGGACGCCAGAGAAGCCGACTTCCATTTCTCCATGAATGGTACCGGAGCTGTCATGCGCGCTCACTTCACAATACGTATCCACATATCTACCCAATGCCTACAGCTGGGTTGCCGGAAAACTAATCCAACGGGTAGCCCTCTACTTTCTACTTTCATTAGGCTGTACATTAGTACAGTACCCAACTAATATGGCTTACCGATGTACCTGCGCAGAAGATACATTTTCAAAGCGCGCGAAATGCTATTGGTCGGCAGCAGCCGCCATGTGTGCGGAGGGGCGTGACTTGCGAGTGAGACGGAACAGAACTAACAGCTGCAGTGTAATATAAACCTTATATTAGTGAACTAAGGTTGATTATAAGTTTTAAGCATTCTTTCGTTAATCTTCGGGTCGTACTTTCTTTTCTGTGCGAACGAAGATTCACGACGCGCCCTATCAGTTGGGTACTACTGTACAGTCGAGGACATAAATATGTATACACTTAGTAAAATTCAACAACGGTTTCCTCTTAAACTACTGATTGAAATTAAGAGATAATATAAAGGTAGAATCTTCTAACATATACTATTATAATTTGTGTAATAGTTTAACACTTAAATGTTAAACATGCGAGAAAATTGCTTTTGAATTTCAAAAAGTGTATACATATTTATGTCCTCGACTGTACAGCCGCCAGCACACAACAGCAACTCCTCTCAACTCATTTCGATTTCATGCCTGTAGGTAAAAGCATTTTCTTTAATAAAAAATACTTATATTTTCAGACTTCAACTCAGCTGTTGGAAACAGGCTTATAAAAATGCAATACTGTGAAGAGTATCAGTGTCACACAGTCGCCCCCGCTGAAGTTTGTTTCCCGGCCTCCGTACTGTACGTACCGAGCTACCGCCGGTCGACGCACCTATGTATTGTTGTTAAGATGGTGACAATGTATATTTTTTCTACATTATATATATATTAGTCTGCGCAATGGACGATCGAACATTGAAATAGTTATATTAGATTACTTTTTTTATGATGTTGCAATGTTTTAGCATGTAAGTTCTGTGCGGGACTATTTTATGTACAGATGGTACTAGTTAATCGATTTCAAATATTTCACATATATTTTTATTAATTTATCGTTCAACGTCCAATTGGTAATCGTGAATATTGTGTAATGAATTTAGACCATTTGTTTTCCATTGCCCTCGTTGATATATTGATACTGATTAGTTCATTCGGAATTTGTAAATACGCCCAGCGACTTGCATCAATTATAAGTTTGTTTCGTTCGGAAATGTGTGATGCGTTTTAAATTACGGTTGACGGCTACTCGGGTCTTAATTCCTCGGTGCCAGGACAAAAAATATTTCTTCCCTCTTGTAATATTTGGATATTAATTTTAATTCTAATGAGTAAATAGTTTAGTGATGTAAGTTTAAAAATTCCAGTTTCCTTTTTAGTGAAAGGCCTTGTTTTACATAATATTAGCTTTCGTTTCTAAAATCGGGAATATGATTATAATATCTCACAGATAGAAATTTTTATTAATATAGCTTAGTGAAAGAGTCAGATTCGTATTATATTTTAAGTATAATGGCGTCAGCTGTAAGGTTTAGGTTACTGATGTGTAAAAAGAATACTGATTCTCGAAAATGTGCGTTTTATTTTTGTATCCCTTTTATACTGTCCCAATTTATATACATAGCTGTTCCCCGCGGTTTCACCCGCGTTCCCGAGATAAAAAGTAGCCTATGTCCTTCTCCATACTATAGGTTGTAGGTAGTATTTATATACTCTGAGCTATAGGCTATCTGCATGCCAATGCCTATTTCAGTGTCGTGTGAATATCATAGGTTGCCTGTGCATGCTGCTACTGTGGCTGGTCCTATCCGAACGTACAGTCTGTCAAGAAAGAACGTTGCGTTTTCGTTTTGTTTTTCATAAATTCGTGTATTTTGAGTTTTATTGCATTTTATCGGTGGTATTTTATCCAATAAAGATCAATCTATTTGTACCAATGAAGTGAAATCAGAGGAACAAGCCTTTAGAGAATAGTGCGTTTTCACACGAGACGATATCGACACAATTTTTGACGATAGACGACCGACGATATATGGCAAACGATCGTGTCGTCGTTCGTTTTCACACGAGGAACGACACCGCACCTTAACGACAGAACAACTTGAGCCATGACCTTGAGTGCGCAGTAGACGATTTTAAGGTGTCGTTGGTGGAAAGAGAGGTGCGCGGGGGCATTCTGTCGGCACGCGTCCACGCTATTGGCCGAGCATGAGTGTACATGCGCGAACTTACCCCCACTACGTCGACTTTGGCTCAAGTTGTTTGCCGGCCTCTGTACACGTCCACGTCCATCCCGATTGAAGGAGAGCCTGGACATTCTGGGTTCACCCAATCATAAGAGAGAGATATATAATAGATAAGATATTTGACGGGCTTGTTGGTTAAGATTCACCTTACGCGCCGCAGGTCGTGGGTTCAATTCCCACACAGGACATGCATTTGTGTGCATGAACATGTCTGTATGTCCTGAGTCTGGGTGTAATTATGTATATTAAGTATGTATTTACAAACAAATAGTAGGTAGTATATGAATTATATCAGTTATCTGGTTTCCTTCCATACAAGCTCTGCTTAGTTTGGGATCAGATGCCGGTGTGTGAGGAATGTCCCAGGATATTTATTATTATATTATTGGAGGTTTTTATGCTCTCTACTCTTGAACGATTTAACCACATCGTTCAAGTCTCTCTCTACTATACTATAACTGCGAGAAAATGAAAATAATTTTTTCAATAATTTTTACTTTCGTATGTCTGTCTATCTATGTACATTCGACTCTTTTAGGATATGGTCTCTACTCTTATGACACATTACATTTATAAACAACTTTATTATTATTATTTGTATCTTTTGTTTTGGAATTTCACGGTCTGAGGACCGGTCCTTTTGGAAGGCGTGCATGGGGATACAGATCCAACACGTAGAGGCCCCTTTAAGATACTTTAATGTGTTGGGATATGTACACTAAGCGGATTCTATCTCTGCCCGTACTATTGAAGAGATACGGCCAAAGACAGCATCCGCGAAGTGCAAGGACTATTGCAGAGAAGAAGGAAACTATACTGGGTCTATGGGAGGGAGCTTGCTGGACTGGTTGCTGGGCTATTGATTGAAACAACGGGACGCCTGCCAAATCAAACGTCTCAATCTTGATAATCCTGGCATACGGTGACTCGCCGCTAACTAAATGGGCCCCCAAAAAAGGGAGCAACATTGGTGTCAGCAGCTAAGGGTGTCGATAGGTATGCACCGGTTTCATCATGGCGAGTAATCTCGGAGCGGGTTTCCCCGCTATTACGCAGATTGAGCACTTCCACCCTTTCGAGCATATAGCTCTCGCGCTCCACTCAGGCCGGCCAGTGAAGGCAAGCCAGAGGCGGGGGCATAGGTGCCGCCCCCGGGAGATCGCGGGTCCGTGGTGTCGCTACTCACCAACAGCTCGCCACAAGCTGCCCTGCGGCTTTATTATTATTATTTATTCCATGTACAGGGGTTTGGTGTCCACTGCCTCGCCTCAATCAATGTAATTATATCATATAAACTTTTTTTTGACTTGGCCTTATTGGGAAATTGGCGGAATAGATTGCAAGCAAAATCCAAAGAGAATATAACGCTACGCTGCAAAATCAACGTCATTACGCTTCTTTGGGTTATATAATTATTCGATGAGTGAAATGAATTATTATATAACTCGACACTGGGAGAAATAATATCTCATTTGGATTTGGTTGCCAAGCTTAAAAAACTAAGAAGTTTAGTATAGATAATAATGGAGGCGCCATTCTTCTTCTTCTTCTTATTTTTAATTTTGGCAACCAAGCCCAAATTAGGGCTCATTTCTGCCAGTGTCGAGTTATATTATAGTATACAGTCACAAAATCACTTCACATTATAGTCCTCAGTCAGTCACCGTCCATAAAAGTCATGTTTTACTACAATGGTGGTCATTGTACTAAAACTCTTCACGGACATTTTGAGACAACTTGAAAAGTAACGATACATACACATAATTCATTTCATTTCACTTCACTGGTGCACATGGATGATCTTTATTGGGTAAAATACCACCAATAATACACAATAAAACTCAAAATACACAAATTTATGAAAATGAAAATGAAAATGCTACGTCACTCTGCAAGTTCCCGCCAAAAAGTCCTGGAGGCGCCATTGTCGTGGGTTATGGCATGGATGGCCACAGATTATGGCATAGAATCGTAGACAGAGAAAGCTATACTGGGTGGAGATTTAGAGATGGCATAACTTTCTTACGAAATGTCAACTTTGGTCGATCATAAAGTGAGAAAAGTAAAAAAAAAATTTTGAGAATTCACTATTGGTCCCATAGTAAAAGTTGTTCCGCATGACTAATCTAACATAGGTTTCGAAAATATGCCATCTTGAAATCTCCACCTGTTATATAAGGTATCTTCACTCTACGCATAGAATCGATATTGATGAGGTCGATGCCTTTGACTAATGATATATCAAGACTGAACTACGAAGCTGTTTACGCGTAGATAAAAATGTCCTCTAACTGTTAGGGCGCAAATCATTTTCCCGCCCTCAGTGTCAATCGAGACGTCACTGGGACACAACCAAATTCACCAAAAGTGTATTGTTCCAGAATGTCTTTTTGTGTGATAAAAGTGTGCAGAAACTACATAGGTCGATCTAGATCAACAAAAAAGCTCAGCTATCATCAGTAAGTAACAATATTTCCTATTAGTTCCTGCAATATAAGCCATTGAAATTTTTCGAAAATAAATTAATTTGAGTAAGCGCCATATTTACGTATTGCCTGTCCTGCCAGTTTATGAACTCGAAACTCCCATGGTAATATCAGTCAATAGCTAAATACGAGTATGTAGATACTTATATATAAAAAGCGACGGTGACGTGTGCGAAGTTGACGTGTTTATCGTTTTCGGATTTTTCGATCATAGTTATTATGCGTGTGACGTCCATTTTGTGAAAATCTCGAATTGAATATTAAAATGGCGGTCTTTTTTTTTTATGACTGATGTCATTCTCGACAGTGGATGTCACGTTTTTAAATTGTTTTTTTAGTTGAAAATGAGACATTTTTTTACAGAATACCAATTGATCCAATTTTAAGAAGCCAATGGATAGAAATCATTCGGAAAAGCCGTAGTGAAGATCTCTGGAAACTAGCCAAAAAATCTGTTCTTTGCTCTGACCACAGATTACAGAATAATTCAGATGGAGTGCGCGGAACACGAAAGTGAAGCCAAAAAAGCAAATATAAATTGAAAATCTGATACCTGGTATTCGTTTTCCAGTTTGTATTTGCATTGTTTAACCACAGTTTCTTTATAAAGGAGTGTTTTTTGTTAAATAAAGTTTGTTAAACAAAGCAAATACACATTCAAAAGCGAATACCAGGTACGTGTTTTTCAATTTTTATTTGCTTTTTTGGCCTCACTCCCGTGTTCCGCGCGCTCCATCCTTATTCTGTAATCTGTGGCTCTGACCATTTCAATAAAAATTACATGTATTTTGTAAATAACCAGGGACGCCGGAGATTAAAAAAGGTAGCAGTGCCTTGCAAGGCAAGTATTTTTTACAAGCTTTCATTTTACTTGCAATGTTTGTATGTTTTCGGACCAAATCTTGCAAGTCGAATTTCACCCACTTCCAGTGGTCAGATTGGCTCGATTTGACTTGATTTGCTCTATTTGACTTAGTTTGACTCGGTTTGACATGATTTGACTCGATTTGCTTGTTTTGACTCAATTTCACTTGATTTGACTCGATTTGACTTGATTTGACTTGTTTTAACTGGATTTGACTCGATTTGACTTGATTTGACTAGATTTGACTTGGTTTGACTCGGTTTGACATGATTTGACTTGATTTGAATCGATTTGACTCAATTTGACTTGGTTTGACTGGATTAGACTCGATTTCACTTGATTTGACTCAATTTCACTCGATTTGTCTGGATTTAACTTGATTTGACTCGTGTTGACTCGATTTCACTCGATAGTAAGATAAGTAAAAATAATAAGTATTAAATTAATATCGGCGCCATTACTCTTATTTATATTATCATGTATTATCCCGATTCAACTTTTATTTTCGTAGTTTTCAAAGATATCGAAACCGTAATATATTTTTCCCCATTTTATTGGATTTTTTCAACAACTGGTAACATTATAAACTTCACTATGACAAGCAGAATGACGTACCGCGAGCATAAGACGTAGCAAAGTTGGCCACTTTTTAAAAATCATGTAGTATGGGCATGGTCGTTCTAGACGTATATATTTTCTAAGGTCGATGCATAGAATAAGGATTTTCCAATTTCTTTGGGTTATGGCCTCTATCTACGGTTATGGCCCTTGGTTATAATACTGTAGTCTTTGGTTATAGCCACAAACGTTATAGCAGCTCCAACGAGAGCGCTTCTGTAGTTTTGATACTTTTTATTATTATTTTTTCAAAATAAATAAATATTTCCAATCTTAACTGATATCTTAAATACTTATTAGTGTGTCCTTTTTAAATCATCACATAAATTTATGTAATATATTATTATCTATTTTTTTTATTCGTAATAGGAAGTTTTCTTTCCATAGGGTTTTATAGAGTTCGGTTGAAAATATCTGTCAAACTGTTGATAATTCAACTAATTTGAACCTTAAATACACGATTTGACAGGAATTTTCAATCAACTCTATAATACTCTATGGAAAGAAAAGGACTCATTGCTGAGTTTATTGCCGGTTCTTCTTAGCAAAAGCAACCTTCCGAACGGTACATTAGAATCGACCTAGTCATAAGTGCCTTTGATACCCCATGTCAGTAAATAAATATTTCATTTTCATATAATTAATGAAGAACAACTGAACTAATAATGTAATCATTCCACTCCTACACAATATATTAAATATAAAATTCAAAATAAAAAACTATAGCGATTATAAAAAAAAAATACAATAAAATCATGGCTTCAATTTTATTTTATTTTATTCGTTCAGGACACAAACAGCCTTATACAAACTAAAAAAACATTACAATGAAAAACACAAATAGGCCTAAAGGTCTATAATATAAATACAAACAATTTGAGCATATGTGATGTGACTGGCAGATGTTCCTTCATGCCTCAAAAAAAAACCTAAACAAAACTAAAGAAACTTCAATTGTTCGACTATGAAGGCATTGAAAAAATGTTAATGGATCTGTATTCTTTAATATCACAAACTAATCCAGCACACACACACTCACCCCCACACATACACTAACACACCCCCCCACACAAACACACCCCCACACACAAACACACCCCCACACACGCACCCCACCACACCCACACAACCCCACACACACATGCACATATGGCGTTGGTATTTTTTTTTTTTTTTAATGTTAGATTCAGGTATTATTACATAAATCTATCTTGATCCTATTGCATAGGAGAGGGTACTGGCTTATGTAACACAGGTTTTATTAACCTAGCACAGAAGTCAGGGACTTCGTTAAATTTTTGGACCATGTATTTATGTTAATAAAGATTTATTATTATTATAATAATTTAATTAATTATTATAAACTTCAGTCATCGTTTCTTGTAATAATTTTGTACTTTTTATTTCTGTCTACCCTACCCTACCCTACGGGTATGAAAAATAGAATAGAGAATTATGCGGGCACTTCATTTCTTGACATTGTCACGAGGGAACTCATATTTTCCCAGGATAAAAAGAACTTAAATGTTATTTCAGGCTGTGGTCTACCCATATGCCAAATTTCATCTCTATTATTTGTGCCGTTGAGTTGTCAAGCAAGACTCAAGAGAGGTAACAAACAAACTCACTTTCGCATTTGTTATATAGGTACCTAAGTAGGATTACTGAAATACAATTATGTCCGTTTTCTCGATTATTTATTAGATTGTATGCTTCAAAATCATTATATAATATTATTTACTACATTAATATCCAAGATTAGAACCAATTATGTTATTTTTAACACAAACGGAACTCGAAACGATAGCCTTAGACTTATCGTGCAATTTGAGGTTAAATTTCCGAAAAGTTGTACGTCAAATCCCGAAACTTCATCCGTTTTTTTGGTTTCGGGGTAGCCATTAGGCATGGAAATTATTGCTACTTTAAAGGAATTCTCATTTGATGATATTATTATTTTTTATAGCATGATTTCACAAGCGATATATGATTTGCAATGATTTTTCAATATGCACATGCGCTTTCTATCATTTCCCGGGATAACAAAACCAACAAACCAACCTTTTAAAGTTTAACACGTAAAGTCACAAATCACGAAACTTAAACTTTATTTTTAAAACACTATTTACCTACGAACACTCTAAAAACGAATCTATTTTTATTCACATTAAATTACAAAAACGAATGAAACGAACGTACGATTTAGTCATCAATAAATCACAAAGCATTTTTCATTGGAAAACAAAATCATGTCATCAATAAATAATCTTCGAGAATGATGGATGACAAGTAATTTGACAAATTATATTTAATTTCGAGGTCAAAAATTATTTTTTGATCCTGCTACATAAAATTCTAAAGAAGTTAACACTTTATGTCACTTGATTTAAGGTTTATTTTTAAAATACTCTTACAAGCTAATCAAGGACAAAGTTTCTTTATATTGGGCTGCCATACGCAACCAAATAATTTTTATTAGGACTTATTTCTGCCAGTGTCGAGTAATATAACTAAATAAATCCTACTATTGGTATTTTTTTGGTTTAAAAAGGAATAAAGAAAACTGATATGTTTAAAATAGTACCAAAAAATACCAATAATTAGGATTTATTTATATAGTAGATCAATCAATAAGCTTTTCCTCATACTTCAACAGGCTTGAGCCTGACAATGTAAAAATTAAATTAATCGTAAAAAATATTGCAACGCTAATTATAATTAATATAGATAGTACGTATACTTAGTTAGATTTTTACATTGACGTACATAAAAGTTCATTGATTTTGTGTCTGCAATATTTTTTGACTGATTTTTCTGTAAAATTTAGTTAATTCTGATACATATGGCAACCCTACCCTACCCTTGTCTATGCTCGAAAGGAAAAGAAGAGAGGTTAAAAATTTCAAAAATTCTGCGCGAATATTATAAACAACAATCAAAAATTCTGCTTATGTAATACTTAAATGGAATCACAAATCACGAAATTTAATAATACTGATAAACCAAAAACTAGTTGGTAGGAGATTTCGAGATGGCATATTTTCGAAACCTATGTTGTGTTCGTTGAGAATTCACTATTGGTCCCATAGTAAAAGTTATTCAGTATAACTAACCCAACATAGGTTTCGAAAATATGCCATCTTGAAATATCCACCTGTTTATACACTCTAACTAAAGACTTTTTTCAGACATCAAAATATAATAGTTGGTATCAGCAAAAATAATATTATTATACTACGTAAAAGTAACACTCTCCTCTTCGTTGTATCACACGCACGAGCATCGCACGCAAGTGTCAAATTATTACTGATGCAAATTATATATAACCTTTCGTTTATTTATATTCTAAAATATTCTTTATAACATGTAACAGGCTATGTCATGGACGGTAGCATATGCGACATATGATCAACAGAATCATATTATTTATCACCTGTTACTTGTGATTTATGCCATGCCTAGTAGCCATCCGCAGCTAGAGGTGTTTAACTCATCAAAAATACGCGAGCTGCATAACAGCTCACGGCTCAGGCGTGTGAGCCGGGTCAATGACTCAGCTCGCAGCTCAGCTCAATTTGTACACACGGCTACAGATCAAGCTATACATTTCCAGTATAAGCTGATCTCGCATTGTATAGGATTTCCGTACAATGGGAGGTCAGCTTATACTAGAAATGTATAGCTTGATCTGTTGCCGTGTGTACCTATAGTCCATGATAAGCGCGCACGCTCAAGTGAGCCGAACGAATCGCGGCAGCTCAGTCGGCTCGATTGGACGCGCGATAAGCGGTCGTATCGCGCTTCCAATCGAGCCGATTGAGCTGCCGCGATTCGTTCGACTCCGCCGAGCGACTCTTTTCATACTTTAGAGTTGTATATATCTAGTATAGTATATGTCTAGTATATTATCTAGTTATGTCACATATTTATGTATTGAATTAAATTATTATTTAAATGGTTTAGAACGAAATAATAATTGGTAGATTAGAATCACGAGAATAATCTATGGAGGGAGTCGCAGATACAATAGGAGTTGGATTGAGCTGTGATCTAGACATTTTGTTGTTGAGCTGTAGCTCAACGGCTCAAACCCGTGTGATCTGATTCATTGAGCTGGTTCAGAGCTGAGTTACACACCTCTATCCTCAGCGATAAATGTCACAAAATGAACTTCGAAACCGCAAACAAAGAACGTTTTTTCGGTTTTCGCTTTTCATGGTAGACGCCCAGATGCTTTACTCAACGCCACTATTGGATTAATGTAATAGAATATTGGAGAATATCAAATCAAAACGATGATATAATAATAAATAAATAATCCACAAGCGTGACTTCCATTCCAAAACAAAAACAGTGTTGGCGGCTCTAATTACGGACGAAAAAACAGGCAGTTACCAAAAAGCAAAGAAAATTAAGTTTTGCTCCTCTGAAATTTGCTTTCATTTAATAATTTTCATGTTTGCTATTAAAATCAATAACTACTTAATAAAACAAATAAATAAAGAAAGGAAACCTTCCGTTGTTGGCCTAAGCGGCAATACTAAAGATATGTGACAGAATATTTTGATTTGACACTATAATTTGTTGCGGACAGACAGCGCCACCCAGTTATTTTTCAGCAACTCCTTATATACGTCAAAGAGAATATAATCACTACGTTAAATATACGTACCTAGAAGAAAATTTCTCATTAAAATACGTTTTCCAATGGCCATCGTTGTTACCAGTTCTTCTTCTTCTTATTTTTAATTTTGGCAACCAAGCCCAAATTAGGGCTCATTTCTGCCAGTGTCGAGTTATATTATAGTTTCCAGTCACAATAAATCACTTCACATTATAGTCCTCAGTCAGTCACCGTCCATAAAAGTCATGTTTTACTACAATGGTGGTCATTGTACTAAAACTCTACACGGACATTTTGAGACAACTTGAAAAGTCACGATACACATAATTCATTTAATTTCACTTCACTGGTGCACATGGATGATCTTTATTGGGTAAAATACCACCAAAAATACACAATAAAACTCAAAATACACAAATTTATGAAAATAAAAATGAAAATGCTACGTCACTCTGCAAGTTCCCGCCAAAAAGTCCTGTTACAATATCCTTTTCTAGTGTTGCCATTCCTCGATATTAAAATCCACCCTATCGAAATAAACTGTTTTACAATTTCAGAATAAATAATACTAATAACTAATTATAATTAATCAATATTCAATGGTTTGAAATTAAATAATATAACGTTAATGCTAACACTACCCAATCGAATCTAATACACTGGAAATAAAAATACTAATCGAATCTCTCTTTCACACACATACATAAGTAATGCATAAAGTAGCGCCAAATAAAAAAGCGGTTTTGTTTATTTTTTGATTGGTTCAGTCAGATTCATTCATATAAATAAAATAATAGGGATCTACAAGTAAAATAAAACTTTTTTTTTGAAAATCATTTAAAATTTATCCCGTACTTACAAGTCAATCAATATCAGTCAAGCTGTCTCATACTTTGTACAAATTTAGGAATTTATAGCTGAGGGATAGTTGTAGGAAATAATAGTGGCTTTTTTATTGAAGCATCGTAGAGTACATTATTTTGATTGAGCAGTTCACTTCACTGTGCAATTCACAACACAATCGCCATTACGACATTATTAAATTAGCGTCGTGCAACTGTGCGTGCATTTTTTCGTATATTTTACCCAAGGAGAATCCCTTTCTGAAGGTTTGATATTTAATTATTCGTAAAAAGAACATTTTTCTTTCAATTTTGGCGGGATATTGGCACGTTTCACGGTCGTTGTCTCCTTGATTGAATGGCGATCTGTCACCTGTCTGTCTCCTCCTGGCCTCGTCGACACAGAAAACGTTCATGTATGAGCGGTTCTCAATAAATTAACAGTGCAATAGTGAAATTCCTGGTGCGCGTTCGATGTGGACTATCGACGATGCGTCGCGTTTAGTTTTGGATATGGATAGAAGGCGTCCGTGCCCAAGCTACGAAGCCGGGTTCGACGCGTGCGATCCGTTGGGTTCTGTGCTGGAGTGGACAGGTAGAGTGCCGGCGCGCATATTGCGACGTCGGTGTCGCAGTGAAGGCGTGGACCGCTCTCCGTATGAGGATGCGATTCGCGAGTCGAACCGTTCAGCGGACGGTAGCCACCGCCACCACAGGGCGCTGCCCAACAAAAGCTACTTCACTCTGAACAGTGCAGAGGCGCACTACGACAGGTTTCGGCACGAGTGCTTGCTGCCGGCGGCCGAGAACGGCGACTACGTCATGGCCCACGAACAAAATAGACACCAAGGGTAAGAAACACTGACATAACCTAAATAGTAAACAGAAGTCAAATTAAAACACCCATTATTTTGGGGATATAACCAATTAGAGGTTATACACATGCTTATTTTCATTTGCTTATTGTCCTTGAATACATTTTTCTAATTTCCTTGTACTCATAAACCACATTCTTTGTAATCCAAAATAATTTATATATTACCTTGAAATTGCGATAGTCTAATAGGCAAACGTTTGAATTACACATGTATGTTTTGTATCACAAAAGTTCCAAATAGTTTAATGTCATAACCCTGTGCTTTTAGTTACCAGCCAGAAAGATCAAAATTCTACAGGAAAAGTCCTACCAGACCTTTACTAGTAACTACCTTATCTAATACAAAAGTAGATGACTCAAGATTGCCAAAAGTTGAGGAATTACTTGAAAAAGTTGACCAGGAAATGATGGAAGTGCAAATGACGAAACAACCTCTGAAATCAATACTCAATAACCCAATACCAAAGTCACCTCCTCCGGGGATCCTGAAGAAACCGAAGAGTAGAATGTATCAGGAGTCTAGAATGAATACAGAAGGTCGGAGAAGACAGAGAGCAGCTAGCGAATCTGATAACCTCTATTGCAGCTTTCACATTGGTCAACCTATACCTGGGTATGATAGGTAAGTTCTTTGAATTTCATCATCTTCTTTTCTGCATATGTTGAATATAATCTCACAAGGTAGTATGCACATGCTGGCGCTGAGTTGAACCCACATCCTTGGCCATGGTATTCTACTACACTACCACCAAGCAACCTCATAATAAATCTATGACAATATTAAGTTTGGTTAAAAGCTTTAATGGGCTAGATGACCTAAAAATATATATAAAAACATTTAGTCTGTATTTCACATAATAAATAAAATATAAGACACATATTTTTTCTTTTGTCAATTGAACTTGTTTATTTTGAAATATGAAGATATTGTGTGTTGAAGTTCCATGTGACATCATGTTAGAGTACACTTTTTATTCTTAAAGTGATGTCACAAGCCCCCACTCCCGAACCTAGACTTGCTTTATCTTTGTCAATTTTTTTGGATTTGGTAAAGCAAAAAATACATTATTTTTACCTAGGAATCATCCCTATTAGAAGTTATGCCAATTAAGGGTACTTTATCCCTCTACAAAAATATTTATATTTTATTTTCCAAAATACATAAATTATAAAACTCTTAGATTTATTGAAAAAATAATGCTTAGATTATTATAATTTTATCTTATCAGCCTAAGAATCTGTTATATAAAGTAGTGTTTACTTATTGATACACACACATTTTACTCAGTCAACAACTAAAACAAGCTGGCTTTGTCCTAATGACATTGATTTTAATGTTATCACAATTTAGGTTAAATATAACCTAAATTGTTGTACAATGATTTGAGAACTGATTATCAACAGTGTATTCTTAGTTCTGTGTTTTGGTATTTTGTCTTCATGATTATATAATCATACTAATATTAGTAGCAGTAAAATTTTGGTGAATTGGAGATCTGTAAGAGTGCATATTATATTGTGTCATTATGGTTAGTGATTATGTGTGTGTGTGTTGACCAAGATGCAATATAAGCACACAAAGCCCAGCTGTCTGAGCACATTTTTTTCAAATAATTGTATTCTATTTTTAAATATCATACAAAAAAATTACACTAGCTTTCCTCTGTGGTTTCACCAAATTTTCCAACTTTTGAGTGAATAGAGACATGCAGTAAAATCCTCCGTTTAAAACATAATTTATCCCTTTTCACCCCATTAAAGGTTTAATTTCCAAAAACCCCTTCTTAGTGCTCGCCTACATTATAAAAGGAACCTTGTGCAAAATTTTATGTTGTGCTGATATGTCAGTCAGCAAGTTTCTCTATTTTTATTGGCCATGGCACTAGATGCTTTGCGAGATCTGCCGAAAGCCATCTATGCAGTAAAATAGTAATAACTAGTACCCTAGTACCATATGAAGTCATAATAATAATTGGAAATCAACGTCTGGTGTTTTGTTCTATAAACCCTATATAAATTCTATACTGGAGTCTTGAAGCAAGCTCATAATACTTGTTCAGTAATACCGGCCTTAAAACTAGAAAACAACAATTTACTTGCAAACAAAGCAATCTAAAGAAAATTGGATTCATAAAGTACATTTTGCAAACTATTGAAACTCATTCTACGTATCATGGGCATGTTTCATTAGTTTTGAACCCTATTTCCAAGGCAATAAGGTATACAAATTTGGAATTATAGCTTACAAAGTTGGAATTAAAGCAGTACATTAGCATAGATATCAGGAAACTAATTGCAGTTGAAAAACACGCAAGAAAGTGCTCGCGTTTGTATATTGCAGTTATTGTTAGCTAACTTCCTCCCGGTTTCACCCGCGATCCCGAGAGTTGTATCCTATACAGGTTGTTTTTATTTTCAATAAATAAAAGTTGCATTAAAAGTTAGGTATTTAAAAAACGGGGATACGGAATTTTTTCATTGTGACCATGATTGTCATACATAATTTTGTTCTATTGTGACGTAGAAGCAGAAATGAGAAAAAAAAAATCTAATCTACGAAAATACACATACAAAAATATGCCACATTTTATTTACTTCAAAAACACTATGTATAGGCTCTGGAAGCTGTAGATCTCGCAAGTTTTTTTTAAGTCTATTAATTTGAAATATTTACCTAACCTGCTCACAAAATTTCACGAGAATCGGTTGAGCACACCTGCAGAGGAACAGCTGGACAGACATAAGAAAGAATTTTTTTTGCAAGTTGATACGGGGACTCTTCGCTCGGTCAATTATTCCAGGATATGATCTAAATATGTGCCACAATTCATCTACATTGCTTCAGCCATTACTGTGTGTTGAGTCGCAAACATATTAGGCAGTAGGATTTTCTGTTAGGCAACATTGTAGGAGTGTATTTATATTTCGTTTATTTTTGATATGAAGTGTAGTCTCTGAAACCGTTGATATGCAAAATTAGGACTCACATAAATTACTTTTTTTTTTTAATAATTTTTAATATGTAATGCTTAGATGTAATGCTGGCTTTCACAATTTGTGAGACAAACCAAGGTACTATCTCCATCCTTCAAAATCAGACGGCAAAGAACATCATGTAGCTCTATGTAGAGGTGGTATACAAAAGGATATTCTAAATTTTGTCATTATGTTCTGCAGGTGTACATAGAATATAGAACATCTATTTAAAGTCACTTCTACCTCGATACCTAATTATCGGTTCTGCAATATCTATGACTGACCCCTTGCCACTTGAGTTCCCACACACCTATTTATAACGTTACCTATTTAATAGGTTAAGCGTTAAATAACTGTACTAGTTTCTTTTTGTATTCTTTAATTTGCCAATTCTATATGGACTCATATATTATTATAAAGCTGAAGAGTTTGTATGTATACACACTTATGCTGGGATATATCAGTCCAATTTGAATTTCCACAGTTCGTAAAAGCTCCCAATATTCTTGCGTTTTCGTGGGATGATCAGAATCGAGGTCGAAATGTCCAGTTTGCGTCATAGTCGATTTTCCACTGAAATTTCGAAGCTGTCAGGGTGCCAAGCATAGCTCTACACCAACATAAAGTGCCCGTTACCAGTGCTATATGGTAATAACAGCCAAATTGGCTGACCATACGCTCCTGACTGTTCATATCTTTATTTTCTTCCAGTCGTCTATCATACCAAACCAACAACACTAAACGCGCTAAAGACAATTCAGGCACGGGCTATTCGTACGGCAGTGCTATAGCTACACTCAGCTCGCCGCCTTGCAAGAGCAACACAAACTACTCGAAAACAATGAGATGCACCTGCAAAGATCAACTTATAAACAACAAGGATGATGTACACAAACTGCATGTGTTGAGGACTACAGCTATTAATAATAAAGTTGATATGGACCCTACCGATGTGGTAAGCATTTTTTCTTATTATTATGTTAATGTGGGGCAATGAAACAGACGACATCGGATGCTCACCAGTCCGTGACCAGGGAAGAGGTAGTCGGACTGGGTTCGATGCTGATGGAGTGGTGCGCGTTATTAGAACTGCATAAGGCTTAAATTTGCAATAAAATATGCTTTCGTTACTGGAAAATGTCTAATTGAACGGGCTTCAACCAATGAGCTCTCGGTTATCCTATTTATTGAAATGAAATATTGTATTTATGCAAATAGTTCTTCACAGGGACTAATGTATAATCAGGCTCTAATGCACGGTTCGGAAGGTTGCTTTTGCTAAGAAGAGCCGGCAATAAACTCTAACCCCCTTATTAATAAATAAGGTGTAAGTCAGTCTTGTAATACCCAGGTATTAAGATAGCCTCATCCCTTTTTGTTTATATGACATTAGAAAGTAACGGATATATTTAAAACCTAGGTACACACGGCAACAGATCAAGCTATACATTACTAGTATAAGCTGACCGCCCATTGTACCGAATTCCTACACAATGCGAGATCAGCTTATACTGGAAATGTATAGCTTGATCTGTAGCCGTGTGTACTAGGTAAACCTACTACACTTGACTTAAACCTTATTTATTAATAAGTGGGTTAGTGATCGTTCTTCATGCTTATCCATCTAGAATGCACTTGCTGATGATTCCGATCTCTTAATCATGGTGAAAACTACGGTATCAAGTTTGTAGCTTCAAGTTCATTGCACTATTGAAAATATAGAGTTCAATGAGTCCAAATGATCTGCTTATCTTCAAAAACGATATATGTTGTATGGCATTCTTGTTATGTTGGAAAATGATGTTTTAGTATGAAAAAAATATGTGGACCGGATCTAAGCTGTCTGCGAATTCCTTGCTGACATCTGAAGGTCATGTTAAATACTCAATAATTTTTAGTTCCACCAGTTTTGATCGCTCAAATATACAGGTGTCTAGATTTCCAAATACACCTTAACGCCTTATGTCTATTTTCTAATTTATTTCGCACGCGATATCACAGCTAAGCTTTGTAATAAAAGCGCCAAATCCATGCCGTGACTAAAAGAAAAGTCTCAATTATAAACACTAGTTCGATAATTTTACTTTATAATTGGTAACATTGGATACGATAATTTTTGCATTTCCACCAAAATAGTAGACAAATTAAACTTGGATTTAACCGAGTGACGTGCGAACAGACGTGACGAAATTAGTACCTAGAAATTTCACAAATTCTAAAAATAGACCATAAAATCATACCTGTAACTATTCCCTTCAAGGATGTGCTCTGAATAGTGTTTCTTTAAATAACCCTATGATCACAATATGAGTCAAAGTCTCGCAAACGTTTGATATTTTATTTACATTTCGCGAGTGATCCACCTGATTAGCCGTGTCAACACTTTAGATTATTTGCTCGCTACTGCGTAAAATTTATCTACGCAATAGCATCAAAACGTGGAAATGGTTTCCTCTGACAGTCGCATATTCATCTTCGTCGCATTGCTAGAATGAGACTGGTGCTTCGGCTAATTAGTAAAAGGATGTTTTATTAGTCCTCGATTATTACGGTCCCTTTTATGTATTTTGTGGTCTTATTACAAAAGAGCTCTTTAAAGTCTGCAATCCTTCTGGAATTGCAAATGTCTATAGGCGGTGCTGACCACTCAAGAGACTGAAAACCTTGAAGAATCTTTAAGAAAAATGTGATGCACCAACGTCAGTCTGAAGGTGGACCATCACATGTTTCTTACAGTATTTATTTACCCAAAGTCAGAGACGAAAACAAGTGTAATAAACGAGCATTTGAACATGTTACCGTGCCGCCCAGCGTTTATTTCGATGGCTCGTAATCTTCCTACGCCTTGGAATCCAATGTTGTTTATTGCGATAAGTTTTAGTGAGCATTGTTGAATTACAATTAGTGTGTTACGTATTCTAACGGGGTGTTTTGAGCTATGTGCGTGAATAACAGGGTTTATATTAGAGATATTATCGAAAGATATAGAGGTATGTAAATAAGAGTTTTATGTGAACTAAACTACGTATATAACTATGTTAGGAAGCGATTAAAAGTTTCGCAGTGCGCCAATCTGCACGGGGATCCAATGTTGAACTTTGTGACCCCGATCCACACCCATCGCGTAGTGCGCGTGTTCCCTGAATGTGGTTAAAAAGGTGATGAAAGTGAAGAAAAAACTCCGGCCCTTACTCGAGAGGCCTTTACAGGTCGGTCGCCGTCTGGGTCTTGGAAGAATGCTAAAACGCTCCCATGAGCCAGTTGCTGGTGACGAGAGAGATATCGTGGGGTTTTAGTGTTATTTCTCCGATAAAACCTTTCTGTAAAGGTGAGAAATCCTACAAAAAGAAATCCGTACTGTGCAAGGGGAAAATTTAATTCCATTTGTCTAAACTATAGGTGAATTATTGAATCAATGTTTGGTATAGCCAGGGTGTTCTGAAGGTTAAAGAACCGATGATACGAGGATATCGACCCACCAGTCTATTAATAACTCGTTCTTTGATATATTTATCGACATTGTTGTATGCAGTTTGTAGGAATGCAATATGAAATATTCGTTCGTCAAAACATTCGATACGAGTACTTACTATTCGTCTAATAAAAATTCAACTTCGGTGATTTAAAAAGGTCACAGAGGACGATTTGAATAGGTCTGTGAAAACAGAAACTATGTGATGACGAAATAATATCGACTCTTGAAAAGTTTGTACTTAGATAAAACTATTTTTGAACTGTTGTATGCTCAGAAAGACCAGCACACCACGTGTTTTTATATTGCGTGGAAGAACAGAACATGCGTTCAGAAACATTTTTACAGCAGGTGCTAAATATCACACGAAACATTTAGGATATTGTTTACATAATTGTCTAACCTCATCATCAAAGATATACGGAAGTTGTGGAATTTTTACAAGATATTTTCGCTCTTTTGCTTGAGAGCGATGATGTTTTTATTGGAGTGACGTGTACAATAAATGGTGTTATGCAAGATGTAGTCAAAAAAATGTGTCATCTTAATGATGAGTTAATTCTGCATAGAAGATTGTCTCGACTGTCAGTCTATGACGCTATAGCGTCGTGTGCAAGCGTGGATGTAGTTGAATTGAAATAATTATGGGTTTTTTGAAAAATGTTATCAGAAAATTATGTCAAGAAGTAAGTGATTATTGTTGATACAAAATGCATCACCAACGAAATTACAAAAAGTTTTATTTATGTGTCAAGTGGGTTTAGTTTTCGATTCTAATGTTTGGGTTGGAAATCGTTTTGTTTTGAATTAAAACTTCAGATTTGTGTAAAAAAATGACAGAATAAAACTTTTCTGATATTAACTTTAATTGTATTTATTGCCTATTTCGTACCACAATAACCAATTCAGTTAGCACCCAATTTGACACATAATTTGTGTAGGCGTCGAAACTCTTTATTGTTACTGGTTACATCTCGAAAAAACTTGTCAAATTGTCTATTTAATACTGTACTCTTTAGATTTTATTGTGGTATCGGGACTTGGTACTCTGCCAAAATGTACATAATGTCAATACGATGCATTATCACCGTTACTACAGTGCTGAATCGATCTCCGATTGATATCATAATTAAAACAATTAATTAATTTTCATTATAATTAATACAGTGATAGTGGTAATTTTGACGTATTGGTAAACATTTGTTCCACATTTACGTTGGCCTTTGTGTTCAAAACCTTGACATGTTTTTTGGGATTATTTGTGGCCACTTGCCGTGTGTTCAAGGTGTAAGAAATTACATTAAGAAGTTGTTTTTCAATAATAAGATTGCAGTGATGGTTGCCAATTTATATGAGTGTACATCGATGTCTCTATACCGGTAACTTGATGATTTTCTGCATTTATTTATGAATGACCTATTTTCACGGTGGAATACCTGTAAACATCACGTTTGTGATAATGTTGCGTTATTTTCATCATATTATTTCGATTATTTAATATCAATAGAGATCTAATTTATGAAAGCTGTATTATATCCTTAATTATAGCCACCAGGTCAACTTTAAACAAAAAAAAAAGTTTAATTTTATTCACATGTGAATTTATACCGTATTGCAACTACCATCAAGATCTAAATAGCAAGATGTGGTGATGTGAATAATTAAATGACGCCCATGAACTTTCGAATTAAATTTTTATGAACGTAGAATAGAAATTCTGTTAAAATTTGGGACCCTATGTTAAGTTTTTTACTTAGAATTAAAACATTGATAGTGGTTTCGTTCTTCAGACTTGTATATTAAATCAGGATTTAACAATAGCTAATTATTACATGTTAAATTAAAAAGAAACAATTTAGGCCCTAGTAGGGCACTTATGAAGGTCAAAGCTACTGAAGTTACCTCCAGTTTGGAAGTCGGCCTTCAACTGAGAAGAACAGGCAAGAAACTCAGCAAGGATACATTTTTTAAATATTTTTTTTTGGATTACCAGGGATACGAAAGGCTGCTTGTCTGTATGTTACTATGTATTCACAGCTAAACTACTGATCGCGTTCATACCTACTATTATGCAGTAGCGGATCCAAGGGGGGTTAAGGGGCTCAATCTCTCCCCCTCCCAAAGTATCCTCTCTGATAAATCTCTATAAGGCGGTAACTTCAGTAGCTTTGACCTTCATAGGTGCCCTTCTAGGGCCTAAATTGAATAAATGGCTTTGAATTTGACTTTGACTTTAATGGCTACCCTCAGTTGGGTCAAGTCCCTCAACCCCCCAAACCGAAATTTTGAATTCCCCACTGCTATTAAGTATGCATTTTTTAAGAGGAGGCGACTATTACTCTCTGAATACAAGAGATCTACAAGAATCGAATTGAAAGATTTTTAATTCTAATACAGAATAAAAATGTTTCTGTACATATATATGTGGC
This sequence comes from Achlya flavicornis, assembly GCA_947623365.1. Classification (NCBI taxonomy): domain Eukaryota; kingdom Metazoa; phylum Arthropoda; class Insecta; order Lepidoptera; family Drepanidae; genus Achlya; species Achlya flavicornis. Next base: position 8,925,263 of record OX392488.1, read on the forward strand.
TTACAACAAATAAAATTTCAATAGCCATTTCTATTAATTTACAAACATTTCAGCCACGCCATGACACGCCCACTTGCCCAGTGGTGAGCCCGGCGCTGCCAGTCAGCTCGGTGACTGCGATACCAACATCAGCCAAGAAAACCGGCAAAACTGGCAAAAAGAAAGTCAAGTCCAAAGACAAGTCTAAGATGAAGAACAGCAAGATTGAATGCGGAGTCGTTGAGGGGGAGGCTGATGAGTAAGTCTTTATTTAATACATACTTCGCAAATGAAAATGGATTTAAAATATATCGAAATAGAATTGTAATTTCAAGTGATCGTAATGAGATGGGAGGTGGGAAGTTGTTGATATAAATTCTTGTAATGCCGTGGAACTCTCATAGAATAGAATAACTTTTTATTTGACGGTATAACAATCATGATAAAGCCGGCTTTTCACTATGTGATATAATATAATATACTATTACATCTTGAGATTTATTTTATCGCTCGCCATACGTTTTGTCGAAAAAATATTTATAGTTTGGGATGTAATATACAAAAATGTATGACGAGCGAAGGTGGTAAGCTCACAAAACCTGGGATAAATCTACATAATGAAACTAACACTGACATACTGACAGACAATGCACAGCCACATACAACATATTAGGGAGGCAATATTATTTGCGTATCCCAGGGGCGCACTTTGAAAGGATTTCCTGGATTTCACCCCGTACGGGGTCAAGATAGGAGACTAAATGGGGAAAGTTAGTAATATTGACGAAAAGTTGTCGCGGTTGGTTAAGATTCCACCTATCGCGCCGCAGGTGGTTCTATTCCCACACAGGACATGCATTTGTGTGCATGAACATGTCTGAATGTCCTGATCTGGGTAGTAATTATGTATATTAAGTATGTATTTACAAACGGAAAGTAGGATCAGATAACCGTGTGTGAGGAATGTCCTAAGATATTTATTTATTTATTGAAATGTCCACCCACAGTGCACACAGCAGATCTCCATCTCCCGACCCAATAATGGACGAATGGCAAATGGACACAGACACGGCGTTGGCTGATATAGGCATACACGAGAAAACACACGTGCCTTTAGTCAAAACTGACATATTGGAGTACAACTCTGTAACCAAGCTGTCTACTAAATTGAACGGGACTGTTGTCACGACAAAAAAACCGTCGAAGGGTAAGTTTTTTTATAGATATTGGTATGGTGTAAGAGGTTTCATTCAGCTTACGCAATATTTGAATGGCCCCATACGCTATTATAAACTGAATATAGTGCTAATGTGCTAATCATCATCATATCAAGAAACTAAATAAAATATCACTTTCAATATGATCACAGTCCCACTTCATCTTTCAGAAAAGCTGACCAAGGACCAACTATTTTTCACCGCTTTACACACCACAAATCCTTTTAAAGCTATGCCAACACGCAAAGGTTAACTTTACCCCAACATTAACTTTTTCTACTCATTTATCGATGTTAAATTGTAGTTGATGAGTTGTTTAAATTAGGGTACGATATTTTAACGCACGCCATTTGTTAGATTAGTTCATTCTCTTTAGTTATCGTAGATAGCATGAAGTATTTTAATTAAGTTTTTAGTTCAAAATATCTAAATGAATTCTGTTAAGAAAACTTACAGATCGAGATCCTAGTGCCGCCAGAACTTCCTTATTTTCTAACGGACAAAATGTATAGAATTTGTATGCGTGCGTTTGAATGTATACTTCAAACGCATGAATACCTGATAGCTAAATTGTCCCGTCGCCCAATTTACAGGTACCAGGCATGAAAGGTATGTTATGTACATAACGTACTTTTCTGATTTTTATATTTTTATACTCTGGGTACTATTTCAATACTTTTTGCAAGCAAAGCAAGTACCAATACCTTTCCTGGTAACTGTAGATTGGTCGACGGGGCATGTTAGCAGATATTCATACGTTTGAAGTACGCAGTAACTAACACCTACTCAATTCCATACATTTTGTCCATCAGAAAATAAGGAAGGTCTGGCGGCACTGGGATCTCCATCTATTATGTTTTTAATGTATTATTCGACATAACTCATCATAACAGCACCGCTCCAACTCTGCAAAAACTTGCCATTCAATAGTGCGTTCGAATTGGAGTGATGTCGTTTTTAACAGTTTCAAAATGGGCATTTTTGTTTATGCGTTCGAATTGGAAAATTTCAACAATTTTGCTACTTTTGCCACAAACGATATTTCCCAAATCGAACGATTAGATACAAAAATGTCATTTGCATGCTCATCGCCTGCTTGTCACTTGTCTCAACCTACCTTTTTCCTTCAGTTAATCTATAAACAAAGTTAATCTGACAAATTCTTCTCTTGCCCGATAGTATTTATATCAAATTTTAGAATAAAAATTATAATTTTCGCTTCCCGTTTGAATTTTCCAAAACTTATCTTTCAGATTCAAAGATGTCAAAATATGATCACAAAAGACCCTGCCTCGGAGGTGGGTCAAAATTTGCAGTTCACGATGTCGTTTTTAACTGTTTCCGAGTAAAACGAACGGTGAACGAAAACTGTTCAAAACGGCAATTTCGCCCACAACTTTCCAAATCGAACGCCAGATGTGATCGTTTTTGGCATTTTTGACTGTTATTTTTGCTACCATACCCCAATTCGAACGCACCTCAAGTGACGCATTTAAATCATGTGTGATAAAGTAAATTTTATAATTACAAAATAAAATAGTTGATGCTTGCCGCGAGTCGTCAACTATTTTATCTTGTCATAATAAACTCAATTGTTTTTTAAAGTTATTTTGAATCTGTAAGACGATGATAGAAAAGATGGTGAGAGATTAATTGTATGATAAATTGAATAAATTTTTATTTCCTAATGTTGTTCCAAACAAAACATCATCAGTCGATTCAGGCTATCAAAACTGTCTTTTTATCGTTAAAAGTTTCATACAAATTAGGGGCATCAAAATATACACGTGTTTTCGATTTCCTGGGTTATGAAATTATGTTAAACTACTGTTACAACAATCGGGTACCTAATAGCTAATGTAAAATTATGCTAATTGACTTGAATCGTAACATCAAGCTATCATTACTTGTAAATAACGATTTGTTTTGCTGTGCTGTTTCATTTTTCTTTAAACAGGCTTACAATGTGATTTAGACCATGTTGATATTATTTCTTCATATGTTTCGATTTTATTATGAATACGTAACATGTATAGGTTTCAGTTGTGACTGACCGCAAGGAATTAATGACGCATGCGGCTTGGTGGTTATTATCTTTTAATAGTACTAACTACGAAGTAAATAACGACTGAATACAATTTTCGGTAGTATCGCACATCGCTTTATCATACGACTTAAGGTCAGTTCACACCGAGACGCGACGGTACGCGACGACACGTGACGTGACAGTGCTTGAAGAGGTCAATTGTTTCACAAAGTCGCGTTTCGCCGTACTACGCATCGCGACGCCTCGAGGCGCAGCTGCGCCGGGACGTAATCTCATTCTCTCATTTCGTGTAGTAAATAAAGTTTTATTGGAATCGCTATCTTAAATAGTACCTACGCGCCGCGTCGTGTCTCGTCTCGGTGTGAATTGACCCTTACCATTGAGCAAAAATTAAATTTATCAAATCTGCCAATCTAATCCATTTTGATCTCTATAACTTATTATTTAATATTGCACCACGTAAAAGTTCTTATGTTATTTTTAGATTTTTTAATTAATTGATTCGTCTTGTGGTAGATAAATAGAAAAAAATATTAATCATTCCTTTCGTCACCCTACAGGCTTGGCTGTGGTCTGGTAATAGAATCTTATATTTCGTTTTCCTACATATATTACGACACGAAACATTCATTTACGGACGCCCTCTCCCTTTATCATGCTATTTGCTAGTTATCACCTTTAGGGAGCCCGCCCACGAGCTACTTTTTGTAGCTGTGATAATCGCGATTACAAAAGACTCGTGGGCGTTTCAGTATTGAACTCTGAATGTTCTATATTCGGCGACAAAATAATCGCTCAACGATTGTTGCTCGTGGGCCGGTTCATGGATGACCTCTAGACTACACATATTTAAATCAATTCTTTCTTTACAGATTCCCCCCTCAACCTCCCCGAGTCGGTAACATGTTGCCTCCGCCCCTCCCTCTTCCCCCGCGTCCCCCCTTACATCAGGTTCATTGGCCACGACGAGACCGTCCCTCTAAAGATACCACTGGCCATTCAGAAGCATCTCAAGTGGAAGCTCACCACCATCACGCCGATTGTTGTGAAGAAAACTCTCATCAATTCTGGATTCAGATTAGTTAAAAGCGAATGTGACACCGCTGAGTGTCCGCAGGAAGGTAAGATAATAAAATGACCTATATTTCTTTCCCTTTGAGGCTTTGTGTGCTCAACAGTTTCGGCCAAATCATCACTTCCTAAGTGTGATTGTTTAACACAAGCCTATTTAGAGCAAAACAGGGATTTGATTAATTAGAATCTAGCTGTCCCCCGCGGTTTCACCCGCGTTCTCGGGATAAAAGTAGCCTATGTCCTTCCCCATACCATAGGTTACCTCTATCAAAAATATGGATGAAATCGGTAAAGTCGTTCTCAATTTATGGGGATTCGTTTTCATATATAGAGATAAACTTGGAAGCGAAAATTTGGTATGAATTTTTGAGTAATTTATTTTGGGTTGAAACTTTAGAGAGTCTATACCTGATGTAGCTTCACCCCTTTCGTATGTATATACCCTTTGTATATTCCCAAACAATACTTCCATACTATTAAACAATTACAGAAACAGTAGAATGGATCGGCATATGGGGCAAGCACATGAAGTCAATAATGTTTAGAGCAATAAAAGACGGACAGAAAATGAACCACTTCCCCGGCACGTTTCAAATAGGCAGAAAAGATCGCCTATGGCGGAACTTACAGAAGTTAGCTAGTAAACATGGAGTGAACGAGTTTGGTATAATGCCCAAAACGTACGTGCTACCACATGATCTGAAGTTATTGAAGCATGATTGGGAGAAATATGCGGCGGCTAATGAGAGATGGATTATTAAGCCAGTAAGTATCAAAGTAACCTGAGTTTTAAGGTCTTTATAATGAAGTTTATTTTTCATATTGTTGAGTTGGGACGCTAATAAGTAACATATTAGCTTAAATTACTGTAATCCTTAAACATGGATTCTTAAAGTTCTCTGTGCTTACCTTTTTAATAAGGTAATAGCTTACATAAATAAAAAATTAAAATTGATTAATTTTAAAATTATTTACATGCTATTATAATGTATTCCTTTTTACTGTTTAAAACTTGGATAACTTCTAACTCGTTTATTCAGTGATTTGTGATAATTCTATTTTCTGATGCATATGTGGCAGTAAACTGAAAACTCTGAAAATAGCGTCGCATGTTCCACTGAATAATGATCTACGGGTTAAGTTTGTTGGCGTATTCTAGCAGTTGCATTTTGCACTTTATAGCCGGTTACCTCAGAGCATTGATTCCCAAAGTGGTCCAGGTGGACCACCAGCCATCAGCGAGAGACTCAACGGGGGTCTACGTTAGATCTAATCTTCACATATTTTGACGAGTTTTGGGAATATGGTACAAATGTAGCAGCGACACCAGACAATTTTGAAAGTGGTCTACAACAAAAAAAAGTTTGGAAACATCTGTAGAGGCTGTATATGATTACTACCTTCGGCCACATCATCATTGACTATAATATATATATATTAACTAGCTGCCCGGCGCGACTTCGTTCGCGTGGTGCTACCCTGTGCTGATACCCCAACCTACCCTACCTTACCCTACCCTACCCTATATGAATAATTTCCCCGTTTTTGCAAAATTTTTCACTGTTGCTTCGCTCCTGTTAGTCGCAGCGTGATTTTATATAGCCTAAAATCTTCCTCGATAAATGGACTATTCAACACAAAAATAATTTTTCAATTCCAACCAGTAGTTCCTGAGATTAGCGCGTTCAAACAAACAAACTCTTCAGCTTTATAATATTAGTATAGTTTTAAAAATGTCCACTTCCAGCCAGCGTCAGCCCGCGGGACCGGTATCAAAGTTGTATCCAAATGGACTCAGATACCCAAGAAACGTCCCGTCGTAGTACAGCGATACGTATCCAAACCCTACCTGATCAATGGTAGCAAGTTCGACATGAGATTGTACGTTTTGGTCACATCTGTGCATCCACTGAGGATATACTTGTATAAGGATGGGCTGGCCAGATTTGCGTCAGGTATGTATGATTATTTAGTGTTTGTTTTTTTTTTATATTATACCACTACGGTGGGAAATAAGCCTACGGCCTGATGGTAAGCAGAATTCTGTTTTTCACAGAATTTTTTGTGTAAACGAGTTGTATTGTATGTGTTAGAGATAAAAATCATGCATACCACGGGCCAATTTTCGTGGTTAGTTAAGATTCCACCTATTACGACACTGGTCGTGGGTTCGATTCCCATCCAGGACACGCATTTGTGTGCACTTACATGTCTATGTCCTGATTCTGGGTGTAATTATGTATATTAAGTTTATATTTACAAAAAAAAGTACTATAATGTATTATATCAGTTATCTGGTTTCCATAGTACAAGCTCTGCTTAGTTTGGGATCAGATGACCGTGTGTGAGGAATGTCCCAGGATATTTATTTCTGTAGCCTGCACTGCCTGTTTCCACTTAATTCAATACTTTTCTTAGTTACTTTTATATCAGTTTTGTATATCCGTAAATAAGGTTGTGTTTATTCTTATAAGGACACAAACAAGTAAAAAAATAGTTAACAGTATTTTTAATGTTTTGTTTGGTACATGCTAAACTTCTAATTAAATTATGAATAAAATTCCTGTTTATATTACAGTGAAATACAACGACGATCTGGCATGTCTCAACGACAGGTATATGCATTTGACGAACTACTCGATAAATAGACTGTCCAAGAATTACACGCCCAATGAGGACTTCGCAGCTTGCGAGGGCCATAAGTGGTAAGAAATTCATTGTTTTACATTAGATAGAGAGCATTTATACCAAAAGTTTGAACGATAAGGTTAATTAAAATCCAGTTGAGGGTGTTCATCGTCATCGTCAAATAAATTAAACATAGTGAAGAAGTAGTGGTTGTGAAGATTTTTGCATGGTCGGTGGAGTTGTGTTGTAAGCGTATATTGGCTACAGGGGAGTAGCTACAGCTGCATCAGCCGTCTGTAGTAGCTACAGCTGCATCAGCCGTCTTTACTAACTACAGCTGTATCAGCCTTCTTTACTAACTACAGCTGTATCAGCCATCTGTAGTAGCTACAGCTGCATCAGCCGTCTGTAGTAGCTACAGTTGCATCAGCCGTCTGTAGTAATTACAGCTGCATCAGCCATCTGTAGTAGCTACAGCTGCATCAGCCGTCTGTAGTAGCTACAGCTGCATCAGCCGTCTGTAGTAGCTACAGCTGCATCAGCCGTCTGTAGTAGCTACAGCTGCATCAGCCGTCTGTAGTAGCTACAGCTGCATCAGCCGTCTTTACTAACTACAGCTGTATCAGCCGTCTTTACTAACTACAGCTGTATCAGCCATCTGTAGTAACTACAGCTGTATCAGCCGTCTGTAGTAGCTACAGCTGCATCAGCAGACTTATAGATAGATAGATAATGCATTATTATTACACCAAATGAAAAAAAAAATACAAGAACTTAAAAAAGAAAGTGTTACAATGGGCCTTATCACTAAAAGTGATCTCTACCAGGTAACCTTATATTATTTAATTGATAATATTTTCACGATTCCAGGACACTACAGACCCTATTCCACTACCTGAAGAATGAGAAGGAAGTGGACACGGACGCCCTATGGGACTCGATGAAGGACCTAGTTATTAAAACTATAATATCGGGCGAGGCGAGCATCAGCTCACTCACTAAAGCTAACATAACCTCGCGGTACAATTGCTACGAGCTGTTCGGTATCGATGTGTTGCTGGATGAAGATCTGAAACCTTGGCTTTTGGAGGTAAGCTTATATCTCAAGGTCTGACTGATTGATGAATAGATTTGAGCATAAGCCACTTGTGAAATTTGGAGGGTGGCTTCGGGGTACTAAGTATAAATATTTGAAATTCCACTTCCAAGACTTCAAATATAATCTGTTAAATGCGGATGTACCAAATTCTGTTAAACCTAATAATAAATCAAAGTCTTCAAAACTTTTTTGTAATTTTTGCCAATGTATTTAAAGTCTATTAAATAATTAGTAGGTAATTCTAAAATTACAGAAAGATAATTGTATTTTTTCATCCAGGATTGAAGAGGGAGGTTTCCAATCCTTAAGTTTCATCTCTGATTAAGACTCATGGTTATGGTTAGCCTGAGTACATACAATAATTGCTAATGATAATCCTCAAATCTCCAGGTGAACATATCCCCGAGCCTGCACAGCGCGTCGCCGCTGGACATCCACGTGAAGGGCCCCCTCGTGTCGACGGTACTCAACCTGGCACAGTTCCAAGTGCCCGTCAAAACAAACCTCGAGATGCTGTCTAAGGAAAAACCACATAAATTGGTATGTTATACAATTTTATATAGTTATATATAATGTAGCTTCCTATTAGCTTAACTGGATGTTCCACAGATTAGTCGGTATAACAAACAAAATAAAATAAAAATAGCTCTTTCGCTTTATTATAGTAGTATAGATTTACTTACTTTAAACTGTTTGAAGTATCTTTTTTTTCTTATAAACATATCTTTTTTATTTATATCTTTTATATTCAACATAAACATATTTCAATTACCCGCCCACACCTTTAAATTTTGTAAACAACTAACTTGTTTTTCTCCAGGCCGGATTACCATACGACAGTAGATTATACACGGTGTACCTATCAAAAGAAGAGAGAGACAAGCATATTATATATACAAATATGGATGAAAGGGAGATGGTAAGTGTATTTTTGAATTTATACACTAGCTTTCGGCTCCGTGGCTTTACCCGCGATCCTTTAATATAAATGTTCATGCAGCATATCTTAATTTTGTAAGATCAAAACATGTATACTAATATATTCTGACACACGATAAATGTTAACTAATATGATTTCTTAAAAAAAACGTTGCTCCGTTATTAAGTTCCAGTGCCTACCTTCCTATTCCACTCCATCATCAGACCCTGAAAACCATATATGGTCAAAGTTCATCTTACGACAATTCCAACAAGCCCAAACACGGCTAGGAAACGTTGCTCCGTTATGAATTTCCAATGCCTACCTTTCTACTCTACTCCATCATCAAACCTTCAAAACCATATATGTTCAACATTCAGCTTAAGATGATTCCAACGAGTCCAAACACGGCTTACATACTGGAGTTCCAGTGCGTCACTTACGCGAGTCACGCGTCACCGACACCTCCACCTCCCCAATGAGCATTGGCGACATACAGTTATTTGGCCGCGGTATTCTGTACTGGAAAGCGCCGAGCGGGACGATCTGGTCAGAGTCGCTGGGCGCCGCTGGATGCAAGCGGCCCAGAACCGTTCGAAGTGGAAATCAATGGGGGAGGCCTATGTCCAGCAGTGGACATCCATGGGATGATATGATGATTCTGTAAGGTGGATGTTCTTCCCCAGTGGAGCCTCTTAAAGCTTGAAGCGCTCGTGGTGTAGCATGATTAGCCGTTCTTAATCGATCGGCAAAGTTAAGCTACGTCTGTCTTGGTCGGTACCTGGATGGGTGACCGCCGTTAAGCGTAAGCCGTTGGTCCCGGTTATCACTTAATTGTGATAGTCGTTAAGCTAGTTGGATGCCTCCTAGGCGGCTTGAAAAATTCCAACAGTAGGTTGACCACTAGCCTACCTCCACCGATCCGCAGTGGGCACGCGTGGTGGAGTATCTGCCCATTCCCTTTCACCCTGATTTGTGTGCAGGAGGCCTGTGCTCAGCAGTGGGACATTATAGGCTGATGATGATGATGATGATGATGAGCCTCTTAAAAGCTTGTGTCGGTCGGTCGGTCGGTTGCAGTACCTGCGCGACATCCTGTCTACGCTGACGGCGGACGACGTGCGGCACCTGGTGTGCAGCGAGGACGAGCTGCGCGCCGCGCGCGACATGGAGCGCGTGTTCCCGGCCGCCGGCTCGCACAAGTACCTCGCCTACCTCGCCGGCCCGCGCTACTACAACAGGCTCTTCGACGCCTGGGAGACCAGATACAACCACGACAGAGAACCCGGTATATAACACTTTTACTTTTTTTTTTACCGACTTCAGAAAAAGGAGGCGGTTCTCAATTCGGTTGTTTTTTTTTTTTTTTTTTTTTTTTTTTTTTTTTATGTTTGTTACCTCATAACTCCGTCATTTATGAACCGATTTGGAAAATTATTTTTTTGTCTGGAAGGGTACACTTCCCGTTTCGTCCCATTGTCATCAGAACAGGATTTAATTACTTCTTCGCCTACTTTGAAGTCAGTTTAAGTTTTTTGTAAAACAGTCCAATTATTTATACCACTGAGGTGGCAAACTAGCATACGGCCCGCCTGGTGGTAAGCAGTTACCGTAGCCTATGGACGCTTGCAACACCGGGGGTATAACTCGCGCGTTGCCGACCCTGAAGAAACCTCTTCACGCCCTTTATGAAGAACCCCACGTGCCACTTGAGTCCAACTGTCGCGCCGCAGGTCTGCATGTACTGACTCTGGGTGTAATTATGTATATCTATACTCCGTGACTTTTTATTCGTCTTAGAAACGAAACGCAGCCCACATAATGTACCCAATGAATAGGTACAAATCATTTTTTTTTTTTATTGTATTATAAAAAAAAAACCTTATTCATTATGAAATGACGCATGACTTAGTTTTAAACACCCTCATACGAGTGCAGTCTACTCAAGTCGTGCTCTGGGTTGGTATTTTCTACCATTGTATACGTAAACTTTAATTATTAACTCGCTTTTTCATAATTATTATGTTTTTTTTTTTTTTTTTTTATTATACAAATGATCATACATTTTTTTTTATTAATGATTAGGACCTTTTCATTGGGTACATTATGTGGGCTACGTTTCTAAGATGAATAAAAAGTCATGGTGTACTTATATATGTAAGAAAGTCGTGTTAGTTACACTATTTATAACTCAAGACCGGCTGAACTGATTTGGCGCTGAAAATTGTTGCGGAAGTAGCTTAGAACCAGGAGATGGGCATAGGATACTTTTTATAGGGTAGGGTACGGGGTAAAGAAGGGGGCGCGGGTGAAACCGCCGGCGAAAAGCTAGTTTAGTATGCATTTACAAACAAATCTTCAGTTATCTGATTTCCATAGTACAAGCCCTGCTTAGTTTGGGATCAGATAGCCATGTGTGGGGGGATATTTATGACCTTGAGAGACAGTTTTCTTCTATGCTTGGTTTGCGTTCCGCCATTAAAAGGTATTGTGATTATATTAGTAATCACAATGAGCTCTTGCCGATTACAATATTTAAGAGAAATATTTAATCCTTATTCGAAACGGAAAGTAGCATAGCGCATTTTAAGTCTTATAACAAACGTTATAAAGCTTATATTCCTAAATTGCAGGTTTGGAACTCCTGCGCAACCTGTGCGACATCGGCTACCACCTGGAAGTACCGCCCGTCCCGCTCAAGGTAACTGTCACTAGCACTATAGTTAAACTATACAGGCGCGCGCGCAGCCAATGGCTTCACATGTTCCTCGCTTTCATATCCATTATACTCACTATGTTCAGGTTTTGGTGATCTTTATTATATGTGTATTTATGTTTGGTTTAATTGCAGTTTTCACGATATTGTTTGTGTGGTTAAAACTTATGATGCCAAGCGCTTAAAGTTCGTGGGGTGTAGGGAAGGACGAGTCTAGGGCCTAGGTGGTAAATTATGGTAAAGAATTATAATAATATAATAATAATAGCCATTTATTCCGAAACTTTGGGTACATTATTTGGTCACGAATTGTTTGGAACGAAAGACAATTATAGAATGTCCCGCAGTTCGGTGTGCCTCTTGGCATAGGCCTCCTCCAACTCTCTCCATTGCACTCTGTCGTTCGCAACTCTAGTCCAGTATGGCCCCAAAGTTGTGCGAATATCGTCTTCCCATCTGGTTTTAGGATGACGCTGTTTTCTTTTTCCGTCTCTGGGGTACCATAGGGTCACCTGCTTGTTCCATTTATTTTCTTTACTTCGTAGCATGTGTCCCGTCCAGCCCCATTTCAGATGGTCTATACGATCCAATACGTCTGTAACTTTGGTTCTCTTTCTTATCTCAGAGTGTCTAATTTTGTCCCTTAATTTGACTCCCAACATGTTTCTTTCCATTGCTCTTTGGCATCTCAGTAATCTCTCTCTGTGAATGTCAGTAAGCGACCAAGTTTCGCATCCATAAAAATTAATAAGCAGGAAATTTTAACAATCATAAATTAGTTTTTTTTATTGTATTGAACACATTCCCAATGATGCTGAAGCACTGATGAGGTTATTTTATCATATTATTATATTGCCTTGAAGGTATTCAGGTTGAGTCACGAAACAAGCGTTGGTTGATGTTCGAATGGTTTCCGTAGCATAATTTTAGCATGGTTCAAGTGCAGATGATTGTGTATGAATGACCCGAGAATGCATGTACTTTAAGGTTAACAAGAAGGCTTTAGACTCGTTATTTTTAGTTAAATGAATATTACAAACACGTGAAGATTGCAAATAAAACCATATGCCATGTTACACATGTACCTATGTATTTATATTTGATATTATAATTTTGTTATTTAAATTATGTTTATACAATGTATTTAATAAGATATACACTGCCATTTATTAAGTAGGTTCAAAGTTAGGTTAGAATCAAATCGTGTTGTGAATTACAGGGCAAGTCTGGAGTTAGTGTGGTGAGACACTTTATGTTAATTCAGCATGTTTTTACTATCTTTTCTAAGTCTTACCTTCAGATTTTTCTTGAAATTTTAGTCAGATTTCTGTTTGAATCAATGGAATGAAAAGAGCGTGTAATAATTACGATGCGTTCAATCCATACTTTATCAACTATTGGTATTAATAGGGATGCGGCCTGGGTATCAAAATTATAATTATAATTAGTCCGTCGGTTAATTTATCAAAAAATATTGGACATGTATTTTTTGCTTTATCAAATCAATATAAATTGACAAAAATAAAGCGCGTCAAAGTTTGGTAGTGGTCGCTCGTGACGTCACTTGTTTGTGAAAAGTGTACGATCGCGTGACGTCAAGCGGAACACTAACAACAGTCCATATATTCGTAATTTTTTGTTTGATTGACGAAATAAAAAAAACGTGTCAATGTCGTTTTTTTTTATAAAGAGATTTTTCAGGCTTCTAGTTTATTATTCAATATACTTGGTAGATGAGCATCCAGAATATTTTTTGTGGCAAAGAAGATGGCACTGGTTTACTTTTGTGTTATTAGGAATATTACGGATAAGACAGACATATATTAGTTATTTATATCCAAAAAGTTCAGATTCGTGTTTATTAAAATTTACAAATTGTGACTGATTCAGGGCAAAGTGACAAATGCTCTAAGGCGAGCATACCTTGGTTGTAAGCACGTGGCTCACAGTAAGTGTGTAGACAAACCGATCGAGGAAATATACCCAATAGTGGCTACGTCGACCATACGACTTAGTTTTTTTAATCTGTATAATGTGGTAAAGGATGCTATAGAGAATTATAGACGTTAGTTGTCTATGGTTAACGGTTGGCGAGCTAGACGGTTCAAGTTTGTGCTATGGTTTTAGAGCTAGATAAATTGTTTGATAATAAACAGTATAATTGATATTAGAAAATGTGGTTACCTTTTGTATTTAATGAAATTTTTGGTGCGGAAAGTTAATTGAAATTAGGTAGTAAAGATAATAGTCGTTATTGTATTAAATACTATTGTATACAAGATCGCATGGAAACGATGAATTTTATAGTGTTACTTATATGTATCTGTATATAATCGAGTTGTTCGTGCCTTAAATTAATATATGAAAATGGTATTTTTTAGGTAGTTCCAAAATATGTACGATTTTTATGTGTTATAAAAATTGGAATATTGCTTATATTCGTAATTGTCAACTACATCTGACAAAAAGATAATAAGACATTTTTATACAAAAAAAACTGCAAATTAATTACCAATATACCACTTTTTATGAAATTTTTAGTATTTTTTATATATTTGTCTGTCGTACAATATTAAAGCTAGTATTAATTTATGATATTTAAATTTCATTTATATAGGTACCGTCTACGTTTCTGGAGGTAAACTATATTAATATTAATACATTTTAAATCTATGTCAATGTTAAAGTAGATACAGAAGATGCTGTTTTACACTAGATCAATAGATGGTAGAAAATTGCAGCTATGGTTCTAATTTTAGACGAGAACGGCGGTATATTATTATGAACATTATTTTATATTTTGAGACAGCTACGATTTTTTTTGCTTTTTTTTTGTTGAAATGTTAGTCAAGTGTATAGAAAGACGAAATCTTTCCTCCAAGTTTACTCAACCCCAATAATTCAAGTAGGCACCGGCAACATATATAGCTAATCTTATTTATAATATAATGTACAACAAATAAACATTGTAAAAATCATATCATTAGTTAGTTCATCAATATTTTATTAGAATTATTCTAAAGAAAGGTATTTTGTATTCATATCACAATACGCAGTGCTATGTAAAATGTATTGTGATTGTTATTATTTGTAATTTTATTTATATTTTCTATTGTTATGTATTTATATTAATATTTTCTCTCGCTTTCCATGTTGACGCTCTTATGCAAAACGCCACGAATGCTTGCCATTGCACGAACCAAAGTCATTCAATACATTAGTTTCAACATTCATTTTCTTTTGCATTAAAAAGGTGATCTCCCTTTATCATGCATTTAATATTTGCTTAATACTTAATTCCGTTTATGACAGCATTAATATCAAGTTGCATTTGTTAAAAAAACCAATGGTACTTGAAATCTGGATATGCTTAGCAGTCTGATTTTCTAAAGATTACATTTTTGTCTAAAAATAATTTATTTTTATTTTTTATATCTACTATTTCATTGTTGTTAAAAATGCAAATCAATTAGTTGATCGTTTGATTGGTATAAGGGTTATGTATTATTATTTTTACGTGTGTTCATATATGCATGCACCTTGTTTGACTGTCTGTGTGACAGATGTAACCTCAAGTGCACCAGTCAACCGCTCGCGAAATGTGCTGATTGTCAAATGCTAACTTTTAAATCCATATAAATATCAAGTTTCACATATTTTATACTTAATAAAAACATATTTAGGTTCATATTAACTTCTTCCAATTGAGTAAACAATCAAGTGTCAACTAATTCTTAAAAAAAAAATTATGTCATATTACAATGAACATATCCCTATTTATGTATTTAACCTAATACAGTCATGGGGTCGTCATAATTTTAATACGTAATATATCATTTACATTCTCATCCTCATAATATTCTTTTAAATTTAAATCGGGTACATAAAAGCATCAATGAAAGCGCTTCTAATTTCGCTCAAAACGCTTCAGCAACTAAACACCCCCTTAAAATTACCCGTACATTAAGTTTTAGTAATTACTCTAGTCATTTGTTTTATTCTAGTCACAATGTAACCCCCCAAAATAGTCGAAATATACATCTGGTACCCAAATTTTGTTTTCATAGTTATCATGTATCAATCATCAGCACAGAATTAGATGCAACGCGCCCCTTTACAAACGTCAGTTAATTGTCTCGATAACGAGTGCACATGCACTGAGTAGCGATACGAGACAGTCACGCTACCGTTTGTAAAGCGGCACGGTTGTCGGCGAGTGAGTAACGGTGCCCCCCCTCCCCCCTCCCTCTCCCCCTCCCCCGTCGGTCCCATCCCGTGGCCCCGTGGTGTTGTAGCGGGCGGCGCTTCAGCTGAGCGCGTTGGATCATTGCAGAATGATGTGGACGCGCCGTCGCCGGCTGCCTCGGAGCGGGCTTCCGTGCCGAGTGTCATATCGGTGGAGCACGGCTCGCCCGCGCCCTCCCTGTGCGGCGACGCGGCCGGCACGCGGCTCCCGCACCACCCGCACCAGCCGCACCAGCCGCACCCGCACCAGCCACACCAGCTCCAGCACCAGCCGGCCGCGCTCGAGCAGACCGCCTAGCCCCACGCCGCCTGCCGACGACCACGCCCCCGCCTCGAACACACAGAGGGAAATCGCAAGCGATCTCAGCGAAACGTCGACTCTATACTGATTTTGTTCGCGTGCGCGCGGTGAGCTAAATTGTAAGTGACAGTGCGAAGTGATTAGACGCCAGTGAGTAGATTCAGTGTGCGCTCGGCGACTCTAGTGCTAGTGAATATGTATACGGAGTGCTGATACGATCATGTCTATATCTGATATTTTTGAAAGAGCTAACTTAAGCAGGTATCCGATTTATTTATTGGCTTCGTGAGCTTCGCCCGTTCGAGTGACCGGTGTTTAAAGAGTTGTCGAGTTTTAATGTTATTGTTGACTTTATTCAATTTACATTCCTGCTCATACCTTCACATCTTATGAGAATATTAATACAAAAATTGCAAGTTATATAAAGTAATCATAATGTTATTACGGATAAAAAATCGAAAAACTGTACTAAATATATTTGTAATAGTGTAAAGAAAATTAACGTCGGTATTGGTGTTCAATGTGATCAATCCTCTGTACTAATACATTGTTTAGTAAACTGCTGGTAGCTGTCGGCTACTGGTGACAGAAACGGTAAAGCTGAAGTCAAACCAACGCGTTCAACCTGGGTCCGTGGTGGCGTGCACGGTGGCGATAAGATGTTGTGTACGAACTTGTTCACATCGACAAGTTCTCTGATTGGCCGCAGCGTTTGCACGTGGCGGTTGTATTGAGGTAACGTCTAGGGAACGAGTTCGTCACTGTGGATGCAGGCTGAACGCATTGGTTTGACCTTGGCTTAAGATTAGTTCAATCATGAAACGTAATATAATGTTTACTAAACATTGTTATAAAGTTACAGAAAAAAAAAAATTGTAGCCTTAAATTTATTTTACATAACGACTATTGAGATTTCTGAAAGGTTTATTTTATTAATCTCTAATCTAAACTCCAGTATTTATTTGTTGACACATCATACTGAATCTGAGTTATCAATCTTTCATATTTCACTATAGTTGTGAATACCGAGACTGAAAGCCTGCAGTCATAGATATAACCATTAATGGTCTTAAATTAGTTATTTGATGTGACAGAGTAAGAAAAAGATAGCACAATACAGTGTGATATAATTATCTCACTCTGTCACATGTTTATGATTTTTGGTCTCGTAATATTTTACTTTTAACACTGTTTAAGCATGCACTATCAATCTAAAAGCGACTGTGGCATTTTTTTGGGAATATTGTTAGATTTTTTCCGATTGTTTTTGTGGAACAGGTACCTAAAAATGTTTGAAACTACTTTATTAATTATCAAATTCAATATTAGATGACACAAATTTATTTTCTTAATTTAAATAACAATGTTACCAAGATATGCCCATTCATACTCAGAATCAATTTTCCATAGCTTAAAAGTAAACGAGAAGAGAATGTTACATATAATAATTATTTTAATTTAGGTAATTCCCAAAATTACAATGTGTTCATTGTATTACCTAGTGTTGCTAGATTAGTGGGTATGTTATAAGCTCGTCGTGTCTTCGAGTCGTGTTCAAATGTCTTAAGAATCGATTAATTCTCGATGTATATAATCTAAATGATGGTTGATTCGATATATCGATTTCGATTTAAATTATCACAATTTGGTTTAATTATGTGTTTACAACAAAATTATCAATGCTTTACCAGTGCTATTACGTGGCGAAAGATAAAACCCGAATCGATTTTAGAATGTATGGTTACAAATATTATGAGATAATAAATTATTTACAGTGTAAAGAATTAAATTGGTTGATATGTCTACTTTTTGATTTGCGATTTCCCTTCAAAGATTATAAGTATGTTCTTTCTATTATTATTTTTATTTAATAATGAATGAAATATGTAGTATTTTTAATTTGTATTTAAATTTGTACCTCTGCCTTTAATTTGTAATTCTCAAACTTAAATACAATTGAATGTGACATTGTTTTGAATTTTGTTTGTTTTTTTTTTTATTTATCTAAGTATTTATTTTTTCGGTGACAATACCATAAGGATTTGCGAAGACGAAGAGTTCAAAAGTACAAATTACTGCTCATTTAGTTCTAGCTAGATTATACAGTATTGTGTTCTTACAAAATGGATTACCAGAAAATCATCAGGTATTACTTACAAGGAAAGAAAGTATAATAGGAATTAAAAGTACCACCTTGTGTAGTCGGACCACAATTTGCTGTGCTGTGTGTTGCATCTAACTTTATTATTAGACAATGGCCCTGATTCTGTTGTTTACAACTAAACTAATTTTAATCTCATAAGAAAACGATGTAAAAAATGTAGTCTTGTCAAATTAGTCCAGTGCTTGTTTTCAATATAAATTTAGTCGCCATCTATCGCGGTTACGCTTAAATACACGCAAAATAAGACGGCAAAATGTAATTTGACAGCTTTAAATATGTTCTATCCTTTTTCAATAATGTTCAAAAGAAAGAGATGAGATGTTACTAAAACTAGTTTAGTGCGATTTACAACAGAATCGGCACCAATATGTATTTGACCGCAATCTCATCCTATTATACGATACATCCGACTTTGCGACTAATGAAATTACAGTAATGCATTGAATTATTACACATAGAAACAAAGTACACGCGCGAAAACTAATCCATTCAATTGAAGCCATATATGGCTTCATTTGACCGCCGCGCTGTCAGTGTACTGAGTGACGTTATAGTCAGTGCAGCTCTCAGAAAAATAATAAATATGACGGTTTGTGCGGTAAAATTGTGCCATAATCCATCAGGGAGGAATGATAAGAACCCTGTTGTAACATTCCAGAGGAAAGCCACTAATTTTATTGCGAAATTCATCTAAAATAACAAAATCCAAAATGAAATATACTTCACTCAGATTTCGAGCAAAGTGTTGCCAGCTGTTTGTATGCGAATTTGCGTTGTTTTACGTAATTGATACTGAATTTGTTATTATTAAAGTAATTGAGTCCGATACCTAGGCGACTAACTGTCCCCCGCGGTTTCACCCGCTTCTTGGGATAAGTAGCCTATAATACTCGGGATAATGTAGCTTCATATTAGTGAAATAATTTCGAATCAAACTGGTAGTTTTACACAGTAGGTAGTAGTTTTACAGGTAGTTTTTTTAAACAAACAAACAAAAAACTTTTCCGCTTTATTGTATTATAACAAAATATAAGTAAGCCTTGTAAGCCCCGTCTTTAGCTTTACTCATCCAGCTGTCATTTTAATCGACTTCAAAAAAGGAGATGTTCTATTTGACACGTATGTATGTAATATTATTAGAACTATAATATATTTACATATGTATGAATATCTATCAGGGCTTCCAAACAAATATACAAAATTTCATAGATGTGTGTATGTATGTTTGTCCACGTATATCTAAGAAACTATTACTATTCATAGTTTCGGAGATATGCGTGGACAAACATACATACACACACCTATGAAATTCAAATTGAATGATTGTTACCATCTTTTTCTATTTGCTTAAATGTACTTAATTAATTAACTAGCTTAATTTTACAGGCTTTTAATATTTAAATTTTATGTATTGTGTTAATGATAATTACCTAAATACCTACATACTACTTAATCTTCTTTTTCTATACAACCTATCATATATGAAACCTATAATTACTATAATTACGAAGGAAAGCTACAAATTGTACGATCGTTCATAGCTCTGCACATAGTCTTGGTTTATTATGTTAAAATACCCGACATAAGTACTATGAAACATAACCATTAAACTAGTAATAAATAAATAACAGGCCTGTGTCTATGATAAATTATCTAAGATGCAGAACTTTTAAAACTATATAAATTGTATGAATACTTCCAATTTCACTAGTAGGCGAAATCGGAAGGTTAATTTTACAGAAAAATTTCGTTTAGCTTGCAACATTACTCGTGCGCTTGTGTGCGTGTCAGCGAGTGTAATTATATGGTACTCCCGCACACATTGGTTGTCAAGTGGCTTACGCATCGCGAGGATTTTTGTTCGATACTTCGGTTCTAAGCGTAATAATTCAATGCAGTAATGATTTATTACCGTTGCAGGTGATAGTAAGATGTGAGACGTGTGTTAGTAAATGTCAAAGACAATGGTGACAAGGTTGCTGCGGGAGTCGTTGATGGTAATAAAACTAGTGCTCACAAAAACTTGGAGATGCCGGGGATCGAACCCGGGGCCTTTCACATGCAAAGCGAACGCTCTACCACTGAGCTACATCCCCTAGTGACATGAGTTCTGAAATAAGTCAACCGTAACTTAGTTTATTTATGCCGAATACCATGGCTAATGTCACAAACCATCTGTGCAAACCATACCTACTCTACTACATTCATGAATAAATGCAATTACAACGTAACTATTAATAAGACTTGCAAAAATCAAAAAAAGCCAATAGGAATCCAACTTTACTCTATTCAAATTACACAGAACAATTATTTAGCATTCCAGTATTGCCAGTAGTCAGGTATTCCGATTGCCAAAGGAATTCCAGACTGACTAGTTTCAGATCTCAATCTTTATTGAATGCCCAATGTCTGTTGCTAATGTTACATTTATTGACTTACAAAGCAGTAATCTGATTCTATTCGTGTAAATTGCTCAATGTGACGGGCAATAAAGATAGGCTTTCTTGAGTAACAAAGAAAAAAACTACCGTATTTGGTATTTTCACAGAATTCTGCAGAAAATGGCTGGTGTCGCTTTTGTCTGATCCCCTACTAGGAACACTTCTAGCACTTTTGATGTTAGAACGATTATTGTTAGAAAATGCTTACCTATGTACCTATTATCCTGGAGTCATCTATGCAGAAGCCGATGGATCATCCGCTTCACTAAAATATCAATTCGGAAGAAACATCAAAGAAATATTATTATGGTTGACAGACTGTGCAGCGGACATGGAGTTCGCCGGCGCGATATTGGGACTTTTAGTGCATGTCGGTTGGCAAAGTGGAGGCAAGAAATCCCGTGGATGCTCTCGTATACCTACTCGATGTTCTGTTTTCATCGAATCAGTCCCTCTACCATCGGTACCTACTCTTCACTGCCTAACAGTTCTAGATGGAAGTGATGGTAGTTTGAAGGCTCCATTTCACAATAAGGAAATGAATTTATCTTTGTGATAAAAATGCGAGTTAATCCAACCTATAGTAGCGGTGGAAACCTTTTTGCTCGATCCTGACTGGAGTCCCTATCTTAAATATTCAAGATCCCAGTTTCAAGCTTTTCTAAGCAATAGCACGTGCCATTTCGGTCTACGCACTTAATCTCACCGGGCGATCTACTGACGAGAAAATCATACTTGTTGAACCTCTTATTGAATGTTTCATGTTCTGCAAAAAGTGTTAGAGAATCCCGACAGACATATTGCCATTTGTGGCGTTTGGATTTTGTATGGAGTTTCTTTTTGTAGTGTTCCATTTTTAAGATAGTAAGTAAGTAAGATAAAGTAAGAAGGATGTCGAATCTTAGTTTGAAGGCTCCATTTCACAATAAGGAAATGAATTTATCTTTGTGATAAAAATGCGAGTTAATCCAACCTATAGTAGCGGTGGAAACCTTTTTGCTCGATCCTGACTGGAGTCCCTATCTTAAATATTCAAGATCCCAGTTTCAAGCTTTTCTAAGCAATAGCACGTGCCATTTCGGTCTACGCACTTAATCTCACCGGGCGATCTACTGACGAGAAAATCATACTTGTTGAACCTCTTATTGAATGTTTCATGTTCTGCAAAAAGTGTTAGAGAATCCCGACAGACATATTGCCATTTGTGGCGTTTGGATTTTGTATGGAGTTTCTTTTTGTAGTGTTCCATTTTTAATTTTATACAATTACCTACCTACTTGTTCCCGCGGTTTTAGTTTTTATGAGGTGGTTAATAGGTAGATTTTGCTGGGAACGTTTTGATATGCGCTGGGAATTAAACTATTTTGAAAAAATTACTACAGTGCCATCAATTTTCGAATAAAAGTTTTTATTGGTAGGTTTTTGGTTTCAATTTCGTAGTTGGAGAAATTAAAGACTATAAATTATAATAATTTATTATTCAATAGTGCTTAGATTTACATGATTATATCACGAGAAGAATACATTGATAATAAAACAATAAGTAGTAAGCCTGTAGTACTTAAGCACTACTTAGGTACCTACTCGAAATTAAAATAATTAGGGTCGTTGCGCTGGTTGGCGACCGATTAGCTGAGTTGCTAACTTTGGTAAGTCACCACATACGCTATATACGCGCAAAATAGTAAGCGCCGATGTAAATGGGTCCCAAGTATAGTCAAGTTTTGAAACAAAGTATAAAACATCACACTTTCATTCATAAATTATGAAAAATGATTGGAAAACCGGAAAAGTACCGAAAGTGTTAGATAGCGACCACCTATTTCAGTTTACGACCACTAAGAATGCTAGATAGCGACCACTATTTTAGAATATAAAAAATAAGTAATAAAACATGTTTTATTGATTTAGAATATATTTTTTTCCCTTTTAAACTAAACATAGTTAAATAAACACAAATAGTATTAAATCATGCTCTCACAGCGACACATTGTGGACGTCCGTAGGGAATAACAACGAGCGGTGCACACTTGGCAACACTTAAAAGCCAATCTTTAACCCACTTTTCACCTGCATCCATCCTGCAAGATCTGGTCCTCATGTTTCGATAACGTCACGTCGTCTCTTTTTTTTAATAATGCTGAATTAGCAAACAAGCGTACGGCCCGCCTGATGATAAGCAGTTACCATAGCGTATGAACGCTTGCAACACCAGGACACGGACAGGAAGGCTTGCACTTACTCCCTTGGGAAAACCACGGCGGGGAGCTCATTTCATAGCCTGAGTGCCAACGATAGGATACTCGCCTGCTTCCTTCTCCCTTCGGCACATTACGTGACTATTTAAGGTCCAATGTGAGGATTGACTCCCAGTCGATGGCGAGAGGTAGAAGTAAAGCCCGTAACGCACCTTCCGACCGTCGGACTTCTACTTATAAGTTGATACCGACCAATCCGAGGGCGAGCGAAGCGGTCGGCTCGGCCCTCGGATTGTTCGGTATCGAAATAGGTATTAAGTAAGTAGGTAAGTAGGAGTCCGACGGTAGAAGGTGCATTACGGACTCAAGCTGTAGGCATTAGGTCAATAATTCTTCAGAATATTGTCCGTTGTATAAGCGTTGTATAAGCGGTAGAACACACATAAGGAGGCAGTTTCTCCTGAGATTAGAGGCCCTAAATCCCTTGTGAGCTCGGGATCGTCAACAATTCTGATGGCACGTCCCTACACACCCACAGTCTAAACAACCAAACTGATATCCAGGACTCCAGGAGCTCCAGCACACAAATGACAGCAGTACTCCATATGGAGCCTTAATTGCGATTTATAAAGTTGAAGTCTTTGCTCCGATGAGATGTACTGCTTCGCTCTATTAAGCATACCGAGGTCTTTGGTTAATAGTTTGACCTTATCGTCTAGATGACAAAGATCCCAGCATCGGGATCCTTGTCATGTCATACTTTATGATTTTGTGGGACGTGTTCTGGAATTGTGGAGCCACAGCAAATAGGGTTTTCTTAGCGGTGAACGCGCAGGCTTGTGTCTTAGTGGAGTTGAAATGGACTAGGTTTCGTTAGTGTACTTTCGATTTCAGACAGAATCGTTCGCGTATATCCTCCTTCTTGGAACGAGCGATATTTGCACGGTCCGTGTAATTATCGTCCCCTGTACTGTCGTCGTCAATAGACAGCATATCATTGATATGCAGGAGGAACAGTGTTGGGGATAACATGGAGCCTTGCGGGACGCCAGCATTCATTAAGTAGCAGATATTCCTCACCCTGAGTCTCAATGGCGAGTGATCAACGGTGTGTGAGATACACTAGAAGGTCACCAGCCGTGTGAATGTGTCGGAATTCCGTATTGTCGGTCGCTCAACAAATCGTGATCCTCTAGGTATAGGTGCACATGGGTAGTGTTCCACGAAGACGGGACTTCCACTTCCACACACTTTCGAGTAGGAAAGCGAGAAAAGGCGCGTTAGTATATGACAAAAATCAGGAGCAAACTGTTTCAGCACCATTGACGGTATACCGTCTGGCTACCTCGACATATGGATGTCTACAGAGAGCAATATCTGCTGGACTTCCCGTTGACCATATACCAATCTCCGGCATGGAACTGTCACACTGCGGGATGGTAGGCGGTGTGTCGTCCACAACATCCAAAGTCGAGTAAGAGGCAATGAGAGAGCCTAAAAGGTCAGCCTTTTCCTTAGCACTATGGGCTAAGTTCCCGTCCAGTTTACATAATGGTGGGAAGGACGACTGGCAAAAGTTTCCTTCAACACCTTTGGCAAGAGACCAAAAAGAAGAGAGACTCGTCCGTCTTTCGCTTATTCTGATGACGAAATCGAACTTAGCCCTGGCAAATATTAGCTTACTCTTCCCACTGTCGGTACCGTCGTTCACGGAATCCCATATGCAAGAGTGTATTCCCTGTCCTTCGATGTCATGAAAAGCTTCTTTTAGGTCTTCTTGGGAGTATTGGACAGTCTCTTTATTCCTTTTAGTTACTTACAGATATTTCAAGATGTTCATCTTGAAAAAAAAAATACAATCAGTTAAATAATAAGAATATTGAAACTTCTTAATTTATTTAACCTTTAATTAATCAATTAATCACGTGGTTGAATACTGAACATACTTAAGCAGCTTATTTTAGTTTTCAGCTATCATTATTTTCGTACTAAATCTTGGTGGTCGCAAACTACCATCGTAATTTTCGAACTGTATCTGTTAGCGACCACCTATTTAGTACAAATGTTTGTGAGTGAATCAGACAAAGTTTTATTATGAAGCCATGTGGTCGTATACTGAAGATATGCATCTTAAGGCTTTAAAAACTCCAAATACTAAACTGTGTAATCATAAATAAAAAATTGAGAATATACTAATCAAAACAAAATAAGACTGTACGAGTCAGAATACGACCACCTGGTCGCTTTCTAACGTATTGATAAAATATTCATTTCAGTAACCGACCACTGGATTTTAGATTAAAATCATTTAAAAAAATACTATAATACAATTAAACAATTGAATTTTGTACATAATTGAAGTAACCATGCATCTAATTTGACTTAAAAACTAATACTAAGTAACAAAACTTGCCTTCGAATGCCGCGCGCCTTGCTATTTTTTTTACTCTTTCACTGCTTGTCCATACACACTGAATCAACACGTGAACTTAACGTCCTTTTTCTTGTTTTGGGTTCAGTGGTTGATATCAAATTTAGTTTTTTTTAATTACATAACTATTAAAATAATATTAAAAGCATTCTTTTCATTTTTATCTCCTAAAGAAAAGTTATTATCTTCAATTAAAGAATCCTAGGCAAGCAAGTGGTCGCCAACCAGAACTGGTCGCGAAACCGGCGCAATGACCCTACCTAATAAAATATTTTTGTTTTAAATTTTTTTTCTTTACTTTGTTCAAAGATTTTCATAGGGCATCGTGCCTCTACCCAGATGGATAATCCGCCTTACTAAAGCATGACATATAATTTCACTCCGCTTGAGGGGCTCCCTGAGCAAATCGCTCTCAGTTCGTACTGCGCACGGCTGTCAAATACTGTCAATTCTGGCTTGTTTATTTCATGTTCCCATAGAGGCGACTATCCTTCTGGACGTTTTAAATTCTTTGACTTTGTTATGATTTGACATTTTGTATAGTTTCTCCATATGACTAGAACCGCACAAATATCAATCTCTATTAAGTACCTATGTAAGCTAATTAACTGTTTGTTTTTATACCTATAAGTTACAGTTCAAATGCATTTATTTAAAATCTATAATTTGATAACTAGCAAAATTTCTACAATAAATGCCTGCCTAAGTAATTTGATTTATCTACGTCGATTGTTCTTAGGTAAAATATTGTATTTATTTACTTTACAGATCTTGCGATGGTTTTCTTCACAGTTATAGGTACATATTAACGCAACATACTTCCACCATCAATAATATAATGCGATCCGGTGATACTTTTAGCTTTATCACTAGCTAAAAATGCTATTAAAGCCGCCACTTCGTCTCCTTCCACCGGCTTCTTCAACGGTGTATTACCTACAACATTCTTCACGAATAATTCAAGTTGTTCATCACTCAAACCGATGTCTTTCAATAAATTCGTTTTAACAAAACCGGGGTTCACAGAATTTATTCTTACGCCATCTGGTGCCAGTTCAAGGGCAACGCATTTCGTGAAGTGATCCAAAGCAGCTTTTGATATGTTGTACGCCAAAGCCATAGTGCTGGGTTTAGTACTGGCTATGCACGATAGATTCACTACACATCCTTTACTTCGTATCAAATGGGGTGCGGCTAACATCGTCAAATGGTACACAGATCGCATGTTAGTTGACATCACTTTATCGTAAATTTCCATGTTTGAATTCTTAATGCCGCCCATGCCGACCACTCCAGCGTTATTCACCAAAACGTCCAGTTTCCCGAAGTGTTCCACAGTCTCGTTGATAATTCGCTCGGCGTCCACATCTTCCGTAACGTCAGCGGTGATGGCAAGCGGCTTGTTACCTTTAGACTTCTCACAATAGAGTGCAATTCTCTTTAAATTGTTCTCCTTTCGGCCGACGAGAACCAAGTTCGCTGATAGCTTGGATAAATATATTGCTGTTGCCGCTCCTATACCCGAACTGGCACCGGTTATAAGCACTACTTTGTCGGTGAAATCCATGATTATGGAATGTTTAATTGTTTGTTTGTGGAACGAAGGTCGAACAGCTGTTTCACTAGATACGCGCCGCGCTTGCGTTAAAACCAAGGTTGACTAAAATCTACGAGCTGTGGAATGTTACCAACGGCGTGACCTACTTTCCTACTATATTATCAGCTGGGCTACAATACCTAAGTGTACAAACCTACTAATTTTATTTCGATTTCGGTAATTTTTTATCAGGAACATCTCCCAATAAGATAACATATTTCATTTGATAGGTGCTATGATTTAACATATAATTAAATTTTCCTTAATTATTCCGTGTAGCAAACTATTCAATCTAAAATTATACTACGCATGTTTTAACGATTAGGTACAATAAAAAAAATCTTTTCTTGGTTTGTTAGCTTTGTGAAAGCTTCAGGTGCCGGTTCGCAACCGATCGCAGTCAGCAGCAGCCGATGACACTGTAGCCGCGACAAATAAATAATAAATAAATAAATAAATATCCTGGGACATTCCTCACACCCGGTCATCTGATCCCAAACTAAGCAGCGCTTGTACTATGGAAACCAGATAACTGATATAATACATATACTACTTTTTGTTCTGTTTGTTTGTTGTGTTAATATACATAATTACACCCAGACTCAGGACATACAGACATGTTCATGCACACAAATGCATGTCCTGTGCGGGAATCGAACCCACGACCTGCGGCGCAATAGGTGGAATCTTTACCAGAGTCTTAACCAACTGCGCCAACTGGCCCGTCGAAAATTTTTTTTCTTTCGTTTCTATGTATTACGGTATTACTACGGAGGCGACGCGTTGCGACGGGTCGCTACCTACGGAAGGTATTTCAGTTACATAGAAACCAGTAGTGTCGCGGCGACAGTTTTGTCTGCCGCTATATAAAATCTATATCATAAATATATATCTCGCTATACACTAATTTGGGCTAGTTTAAAAATGAAATATAATATATTGGCTATGCGGATTTTTTAAAGGGGTTTCAATATTACTGAATGTAAGGAAACCATGAAAACTGATACACTTGCTGCGCCGTTTACCGCTATCATTAAGGAAAACAGTTTAAGAAAGGTATTACATAATCACAGCTCATTGAAAGTGTAATATAGACCTTGTTCACCGCTTTTATCATGCTACCATAATTTTATAAATACTACCAAAATAAGAAATAATTTATCAACTGGTAACACTGGTCATAAGTAGATCGAATGGCGTGTGGCACGTGATTCGCCGTTGACCGGGCGGCGGCATACACAAATACCTGTGCGGTATTCTGTGTACACAATGAACATCTTTTCACACATTTTGTTTTGTGTGCAAAAATCACAAAAAATCTATATCTGGGGCGATTATAAGGCCTTGACATAAGGCGATATTATGAGGCGATAGTTTAGCGGTAGCGACTTTGAATGCTGTGACGAAGTTACCGGGTTCGAACCCTACAATGAGCCTGAGCTTTCGGTTCGGTGAAGGAAAACATCATGGGGAAACCGGGCTGTAGGTTCTTTGTAATTTCCGCCTGGCTATTAGGGACTTTTAACGTTTTCCCGGGATACAAATTATCCCATATATGATATTCCTAGGTATGATCTACTTGCGTGCTAAACATCACGATGAATGATGGTATTATACAAACAAACTCATTTTGATACTTAGTTAGGTAGGTATTTTATACGATTACGAATAGGTAACTGTTTACAAGTCTTAAGAATAGTTTCGTTGTGGTTGTGGCTGTATTGTTCTGAAATAGTTAAAAATTTGAAATAGGAAACAAATTGCCAGTATAGTTTTGTCAAAAAAAAATACCTTACCGAGTACTTGCTGACTCCCGATCTAACTGCAGCCAGGGTCGGACTGGGCCGGAAGGGCGGGCTGGGTCACTTCTCACACCACACTCAGGGTCCGGGACGGGATAATGGTAAATGTGATACTATCAGGATTATTAACAGAAATCGGAATAAATGAACTTTTGTTCTGTTTCATTTCTTTAGTTAGGGCAATTAAACTGATCTAATAAATGGTTCTGACTTTTGGTTTGGTTTTGATCAAAAAAATTCTATTAATGCGACAAAGCGAAATAATTTAACTTTTAACTTTACTTATTGAAATAAATAAACTTATGAAACTAATATCAATTTTAAAGGATAAACATTAATCATGTCATTTATCGTGAGTTAACGGATTGGGTCGGGACCACGGAGTTGACCTCGCTGTGTCGTGGTGCAGTGCACTATGATTTATGAAAACTTTATTTACTGTCGTTCCTTTTGTGACATAACCTGTTTCTTGGACTAGAACTATTACTTTATAAATACATATTTAGTTTTAGGACGATTAAGTATTGGTTAAGTGAAATCAATTGCAGGGCTTTGCAGTCATGGTAGCCAACAAAGTTTTTGAAATTGTTCTATTACTTTAAATCTTATCTTTAATTAAATTTATTAACTTTGAAGACCGACTAAATAATAGAACAAATGTAGGTGTGTTTCTGTATTTATTTATAGTATAGTGGAAATACTACACAATAATAATAGATTTATCTTGAACATCGACAATACCAAATAAATCATCCCATATCAGTTTCTGGGCCAACCTATACGTCTTAGGATCACATTTACATATAAAACATTCCAATATATCAATTCGGCCACGAATGCAATTTGTGAATGGTGCCCATAAATAACTATTTCCCGTTTGACACATGGCGACCCTTCGTTTAGATTGGCAACACCGCGGTCTATGTTTTGCCGCCATTATTTGACAGATGTGTTCCGAATTTGAAAACCGTAAGGATTTTCAAGCGAGCCCCATTCGGTCCGATCAAATCAACTGTGAAATTCAATTGCGCGCCTATAAATTTTGTCGGTTTGAAAAATGTTTCAGTTTCCTTTGTAGGGTTCCGTAGCCAAATGGCAAAAAACGGAATCCTTATGGATTCGTCATGTCTGTCTGCCTGTCTGTCCGTCCGTACGTCACAGCCACTTTTTTTCGAAACTATAAGAACTATACTGTTGAAACTTGGTAAGTAGATGTATTCTGTGAACCGCATTAAGATTTTCACACAAAAATAGAAAAAAAAAAAAAATTTTGGGGGTTCCCCATACTTAGAAATGAAACTCATATCTTTTTTTTAAAAAAACCTATACGTTGGGGGTGTATATGGATAGGTCTTCAAAAATGATATTGAGTAAGTTTTCCAATATCATTTTTTTCTAAACTAAATAGTTTGCGCGAGAGACACTTCCAAAGTGGTAAAATTTGTGTCCCACCCCTGTAACTTCTAAAATAAGAGAATGATAAAACTAAAAAAAATATATGATGTACATTACCATGCAAACTTTCACCGAAAATTGGTTTGAACGAGATCTAGTAAGTTGTTTTTTTTTTAATACGTTATAAATTGTAATTCATATCAAATACTCAGGTCTATACTACCATTTACTTATATACCTACAGGTTTGTACGGAACCCTCGGTGCGCGAGTCTGACTCGCACTTGGCCGGTGTTTTTTTTTAGTTTTATTAGTGTCCCGTAAATATTTTACACTGAAAATTTATTCATTTTATATACGGATACCCAGTAAGCAGATATACCTACCTAAAATGTTGCTTATTTTTAACCGACGAAAAAACGGAGGAGGTTTACAAGTCGTCGCGTATATATTTTTTTTTTTTATGTATGATTTATTTATTTATTTATTTATTAAAGGACAGCCAACCGCTACATATCTTACTTGTATACTAAACAATTTGATTGTATGCTTACAAACGAATTATAGGCTATCACAACTTAAATCTTAATTATAACGCGAGCAGATGATGAGATGATCACGCGTAACTTTTGACAGAGTAGTCCGATTTTGATAATCCTTTTTTTATTGGATAGGGTATACCTCGAAGGTGGTCCCATATAAATATGGATAAAAAATACCTACCCTAAGGGTGGGAAAAAAGGGATGATTAATTGTTCACTCACAGATTTTAATGCTGAGTTGTGTATTACATCAAAAGAAATAAAAAAATAAGCATGTAGTAATTAGTAGAGTATAGCCACAAAAAAATATAAAATAAAAACTTTTTAACAAAAAAATAAACCACCGAAAAAACTGAAAAGCAAAAAATAATTTTGAATATAACTTGAATTTTATAAGGTTTTGCAGTCGGGGACAAACCAATAACATAAGCTATTACGACAATACGACATTAAATGAAACCACGTAAAGTACTCATGTATACGATCAACTTTTACTATGGGACCGGGGGCTCTACCGCGTAACTTTGGGGTTAATCGTAACGAACACCATTACTGAATTACTTCTAATCAGGGCCCACGAATGGTCATCGTCGCGACATACCGCGTACGCATCATTGGATGAAATAATTAATGGTGTTCGTTACGATTACCACCAAAGTTACGCGGTAGAGCCCTAGCTTTAAATTCGAAAAATTGAATTGCGTTACCAATATTGCTTAGCTTCCTTTTTAGACAAACATAACATTTAACAAATCGCTGGCCCCGGGCAATATAGCGGTAAACACCGGTTACGCCCTTTTTAATGTTATTTGATTTTTAGCTTCTCTGAGTATCAATCTATCACTCTTATTTTTTTCAGTTTTTTAAAATAATATTTCACTAGAGTAAATTACAATAACAGCTTTATTGCATGGAAAATTCTCTTACGACTAAGTTATGTATTATTGCATTACTCTAAGAAACATTACACAAAAAACCGGTGAACATCTTTACACTAAATTTCTAAACAAAGAATAACAGTAATAAATTTAACCGCGTTTTTTGGAAATAAACGTATTATATCAATAAACTGTAAACACTTAATACGAAGTAATCACAAGAGATTTTATTCTGTACAAACTATTACGCCTTTCTTCCCGGAAATGTATTGCAACCCCGGCGCCGTACTGTCGCGTTACGCTAAACGCCATCCCTTTCACTCCTACGCATAAATGATTACCGCATGCTTTCTAGCAAGGTAAACAATTGATACAAACATAGAAATAAATATACCTAGAAAGAACGTCGCCATACTACACGAATATATAAAACAGGCCAACTTTTATAGGCTGCTGCGCGTAACAGCTACGTTTTACGCTCCCTCTGCGTCATTCTGCTTGTCATAGTGACGTTCATAATGATAGTAGTTGTTGAAATATTCCGATTAAAATCGGGAGAAATTTAAATATTAGACATTATTTTGCAATTTTATTTATTTTTATTTGATTTAGGCCCTAACAGTTAGAGGCTATTTTTATCGACGCGGGCACAGCTGCGACACTCTATCTGGATGTATCCTTAATCAAAGGATACAAATAATAACTCAATTCGGCTGGCGGTGTTAGTGCAGCGTGCGATGTCTTACGCTAATAATGTTCTTTATTGCGATTTAGTGGTTATGAATATTTTACGAGAATACTAAACTTAATAATCCTTAGATCTAAAAATTGTGTTTTGTTTAAAATGGCAAGACAATTACCGGCAAAATCTCGAGCAAGAAGAATGTTATCCATGGTCGACGGTAAGTCATCATATCAGCCTATGGATGTCCACTGCTGAACATAGGCCTCCCCCATTGACTTCCACTTCGAACGGTTTTGGGCCGCTTGCATCCAGCGGTGCCCAGCGACTCTGACCAGGTCGTCGGTCCACCTGGTAGGAGGGCGTCCCGCTCGGCGCTTTCCAGTACGTGGTCGCCACTCGAGAACCTTTCTTCCCCAGCGGTTATCGGCTCTTCGAGCGATGTGGCCTGCCCATTGCCACTTCAGCTTACTAACTCTACGAGCTATGTCCGTCGTTTTCGTTTTCCTACGAATTTCCTCATTGCGGATCCTGTCACGTAGAGAAATTCCGAGCATAGCTCGTTCCATAGCTCGCTGAGTGACTCTGAGGTATTCTGGACGTGAAGATATGCCGTAGCTTCCCGAACGCTGCCCAGCCGAGTTGGACTCTTCGATTGACCTCTTTATCGAAGTTGGACCTACCTAGTTGGACAATTTGTCCTAGGTAAACATACTCGTCTACAACTTCGAGAACATTGCTCCCAACAATCACCGGCATTGGCGGAATATGAACATTAGACATAATTTTTGTCTTGTCCATATTCATTTTGAGGCCTACCTGTTGAGAAACTGAACTGAACTGAACAACGGTCTTCCTATGAGAAAGTGCCCTGGAGAAAGAGAAAGGAGGTCGTTAGGAGAGGAAGAAAGGGGGCACAAAGGAAGACTATTTAGTATGGCCTCCATTTGTGCAAAAAAGTTAAGATCTCTTCAAACGTTAAGTGACTTTCCAATTACTCGCTTGACGTGATATTTGGCGGATTTAACTCCTGCCTCCCAAATACCCCCTGACAGCTTTCAGCTTGAACTTCATAATCGCTTCCAATGCCTGGATGATTGCGTGACGGTGGACGATACAAACAAGAGGCTCGTGGAAACTGTCCATGCGGAAGGATCCAAATTCTTTAAGACCCGCCGCACGAATAGAACCCAAAAACTCTCGGATGAAACTCTCAAACTCATGAAGCGACGACGTGAAATGAAGTTGCAGTCTTCAGCTGATACAGCCGAATATCGGCTGCTAAATAGGCAGGTCTCAAACGCAATGCGACACGATTTGCGCCTCTTTAATACATCATGTATCGAAGAGGCAATAAAGCGGAACAAAGGTTCCAAAGTGTTCGCAAGAGACTTGTCTATTGGTCAAAGTCAACTGACCAAGCTGAAGACCGACACCGGCAGCATCATCACGTCAAAGCTGGAGATCTTGAGAGAGATCGAGAAGTTCTATGGACAGCTGTACACCTCGTCACAGAAATCAGATCCAATTCCGGTTAGTGACGCAAGAGCCAAGTTGACCCGGCACTACACCGAAGATATCCCAGACGTCAGCCTTTACGAGATTAGAATGGCTCTGAAACAGCTTAAAAACAACAAGGCAGCGGGTGAAGACGGAAATACAACAGAGCTCCTGAAAGCGGGTGGAAAACCGGTACTTGTAGTCCTTCAGAAGCTTTTTAATTCCGTCATACACGAATCTACAACGCCAGAAATATGGAGCGGAAGCTTGGTGGTGCTCTTCTTCAAGAAAGGCGATAAGGCCCTATTGAAGAACTACCGCCCGATATCCCTCCTAAGCCACGTTTATAAGCTGTTTTCGAGAGTCATTACGAATCGTCTCGCACGTAGGTTTGACGACTTCCAGCCTCCCGAACAAGCAATATGCAAACAATGGCGTCAGACCGTTTCAGTCGGGGTTCAAAGTCGAAGGTATACATTTAAAATTTAATTAAACAAAAATTAGGTAGTGGAAACATAAAAAAAAGAAATATATACCGTCAAAAATGGTTAAAAATAAAAACAAATCACATTATAAGGTCGGTCTGTTACAATGGTTACATAAAAATATGTTTCATTGATAGGATTCTAAAATAGCGATAGTGGATGATACAGCTAAGATTTGGCTACAAAATTTCCCTGAAGAAGGTGGTAATCGGCTGGTACGCTCGAGATCTAAAGTGGAAATTACGTCGTATTATTTTCTTACATTCTTGAATCTCAGTGGTCGGTGTGTTTATAAAGTCATTAATGATGTTGCAATTGAAACAGTATCGTCCATAATTTGTATTATAATTTTTTTCAGTTATTTCATTAAATATTTATACCATTACAATTATTTTTAAAAGGTTATATTGGTAAAAAAATTAGCTTTCATTTGACATTTTGAACGCCTGTGTTGGATCACTGTACGCTGCACTATAAACAAATTAGCTTCTTTTATTTCTCCTGTAAAATTCGATTTTTTATATTACCGCTTTATTGCCCGGGGCCAGCGAAATATTACAAAAAAAAATACATATCTACGTAGGTTATTGGTATGTCCCCGACTGCAAAACCTTATAAAATTCAAGTTATATTCAAAATTATTTTTTGCTTTTCAGTTTTTTCGGTGGTTTATTTTTTTGTTAAAAAGTTTTTATATTTTGGAGATTTATTTATTGTTTCCGATTACGTAGCAGCTAGATGTTATTTCTTATATAAGTACTTGCGTACCTACCTGATACAAAACATTAAAAACTTTTTAACAAAAAAATAAACCACCGAAAAAACTGAAAAGCAAAAAATAATTTTGAATATAACTTGAATTTTATAAGGTTTTGCAGTCGGGGACATACCAATAACCTACGTAGATATGTATTTTTTTTTGTAATATTTGTTAAATGTTATGTTTGTCTAAAAAGGAAGCTAAGCAATATTGGTAACGCAATTCAATTTTTCGAATTTAAAGCTAGGGCTCTACCGCGTAACTTTGGTGGTAATCGTAACGAACACCATTAATTATTTCATCCAATGATGCGTACGCGGTATGTCGCGACGATGACCATTCGTGGGCCCTGATTAGAAGTAATTCATTAATGGTGTTCGTTACGATTAACCCCAAAGTTACGCGGTAGAGCCCCCGGTCCCATAGTAAAAGTTGATCGTATACATGAGTACTTTACGTGGTTTCATTTAATGTCGTATTGTCGTAATAGCTTATGTTATTGGTTTGTCCCCGACTGCAAAACCTTATAAAATTCAAGTTATATTCAAAATTATTTTTTGCTTTTCAGTTTTTTCGGTGGTTTATTTTTTTGTTAAAAAGTTTTTATTTTATATTTTTTTGTGGCTATACTCTACTAATTACTACATGCTTATTTTTTTATTTCTTTTGATGTAATACACAACTCAGCATTAAAATCTGTGAGTGAACAATTAATCATCCCTTTTTTCCCACCCTTAGGGTAGGTATTTTTTATCCATATTTATATGGGACCACCTTCGAGGTATACCCTATCCAATAAAAAAAGGATTATCAAAATCGGACTACTCTGTCAAAAGTTACGCGTGATCATACATAAAAAAAAAAAATATATACGCGACGACTTGTAAACCTCCTCCGTTTTTTCGTCGGTTAAAAAACAATCGACCAGTCAATGCGACCAGTCAAATTTTTCTGAATAAATTAAAAATAATGAATAAGTATCCAAATTCCGCGCCTTCTGCATCTATTGCCATTGATTGAATAAATCGAAGTTACTTTTCTTTACCTACTGTCATTTTTTAATAGACTAGAGATTCCAAAAACCGAGATTCATCTTACAATCGACATCGATAGATCTTAGAAGTGAACTCATAGATCCGAGCGGGCCGTTTACATAAAACATTCAGTTTTATGTGTTCGCGCGAGACATGGCGCTATTAGCGCGAAATATTGCGAGCTGTTGCTGATCTATCGACTAATCCTGGGATTGCACTACCTGTGTATCGTAGGTAGAGGTTGGCTAAAGGGCATTTAGTTAGTTTTTGTTTACAGTAAAGAAAGCTGTTGTCAATTGTTTGACCTTAGTAGAGGTAGAGCATAACGTTTGGAAAGAACCTCCACCTTACAGAATACCGCAGCCAAACTTTATGTTGTGTTCCTGCAGGTAAGAAAGGTCGCTAAAGCTCATTGGGGAGGGGGAAGGTGTGTTGCGAGCAGTCATATGGCTACGGTAACCGCTTAACATCCGCTGTGCCGAACGCTTGTTTACAGACTAAGTCGTAAAAAAAAATAGCCCATCTAGAAACTTAAAATGTTGTACGACACAGGTGCCTTTATATGTACTAGGCATCCACCGAGTAAGGGGAAAGAGAATGAAATTTTCTCAAATATTAATCTACGATTTGATTATGCTTTTTTATTTACTTTCGTTAAAGTTTTTTATAGCTACTTTATTGTATCTAAGTTAATTAAAAAACATAATTTAGTAAGCTAAAGAATTACCCAACAAATTAAACGTATAATAATATACAATT
Organism: Achlya flavicornis; assembly: GCA_947623365.1. Taxonomy (NCBI): domain Eukaryota; kingdom Metazoa; phylum Arthropoda; class Insecta; order Lepidoptera; family Drepanidae; genus Achlya; species Achlya flavicornis. The sequence continues at coordinate 8,962,155 of OX392488.1, forward strand.
TGTAATTAAAACAGAGTGCGCGAATTTTTCTCAATTTCGCCGCGATCCAATAAAGAAATGCAAATGAAGTGCGGCTAAGAATTATTGCGTTGGATTGTAGTGACGAGCACGTGTCGATTATACGTTGTCGATAAACTTAACTTGTTTTCTTATCTTAAAACTATTAACAGGAAGGTGGTCTGTACTCTGTAGATATTACACTAACTATGAGAAATTAATTAATATAAATAGATTTCTCTGTAACCTATTATTAATGTAACTTCTTAGATACATCATAAGTGTATTTTTCCATGTGTTTTTCTTCATGTAATTGTAGCTAATAAGCTTACATCATGAAGGTACTTAGAAGGTATATAATATATGCAATTATTTACGGCGGTAAGTAACAATTTCATTTTGAAAATATCTCGCTTTCCCACTAATTAATTAATTTTAGTTTTAAGGTTGAAATAATCTATAATTTAGCTATTTAGCCATTTCAGACATCCTAATCCTAACTAATATTATAAATGCGAAAGTGAGTTTGTTTGTTTATTTGTTACGCCTTCACGCCTCAACTACTCAACGGATCATCATGAAATTTGGCGATGCCCTATGATATGGAGAAGGACATAGGACTTTTTATCCCGAGAACGCGGGTGAAACCGCGGGGGACAGCGAGTCATCATCATCATCATCAGCCTATAATGTCCCACTGCTGAGCACAGCCTCCTTTCACAAATCAGGGTGAAAGGGAATGGGCAGATACTCCACCACGCGTGCCCAATGTGGATCGGTGGAGGTAGGCTAGTGGCCAACCTACTGTTGGAATTTTTCAAGCCGCCTAGTAGGCATCCAACTAGCTTAACGACTATCGCAATTAAGTGATAACCGGGACCAACGGCTTTACGTGCCTTCCGAAGCACGGAAACGCTCGATTTGAAATACCACTAGGCGGTCACCCATCCAGGTACCGACCACGACAGACGTAGCTTAACTTTGCTGATCGATTAAGAACGGCTAATTATGCTACACCACGAGCGCTTCACCACCACCACGCCACGAGGGATAGCGAGTATGAAAATAATTTTAAGGCTGTCCTTATCGATATCCCAACACTATTTCCCCCGTCCCACCCCATGTCGATTGTAAAAAAGTTTTTATTGCTAATTCCGTCCAGCAGGCCGTTTGGTGTACACACTTATTTGGCACTTTTACTGCCACCTCCCGACATTGTCAATCTATCTGTAAATGAACTTCGACGTTTGTTTTACTACTAAATGGGGTGTTTATTTGGTTTTGCGGCTACTTTTTTGATTACAAATGCTTTGTATTCATGACTGAGTTTTTATTTCACAGCACTAGTAGTGTACGGTAGAATTACTTCTTATTTTTTTCTTATAATGTGTAGGCTTGTATTTTGACTAAAAACTTACTGTGAATACATAGACATATAAAAAAATCAAGACGGAGGGTCACCTTATAAGAAAGTGAAGCAAAAAATGTCCTACGTGTGAGTAAAATCAGTACTGGCCAAAGCAGGCACATATGGTACTGAGCCTTATTGTCACTGTCAACGTCTCAATACGGAATGACAACTGATCGGCTTCCTATGGTCTACATGTGTGTGTGAGGTATGTATTTACAAGAACGCCGGCTTCCTATTACTTGGAACACAGACCGTTCCGTCTTTCATATTTTCTTGGTCTGAGTGTGAATGTTAATGAGCACAACGCCTGGAAGTGAACTGAAAATGTAGCGCTCGGGACACACCGATAGGTGCTTGAGAACCATTACTATGTTATTACTACGTGCGGGCGGTAGTTGCTTAGATGAAAAATAAAAGTAAAAGTTTGGAGATGCCGGGGATCGAACCCGGGGCCTTTCACATGCAAAGCGAACGCTCTACCACTGAGCTACATCCCCACACACTTAGAAGCTACAATGTCACAACTGTTGTTATGACTTTCATTCAAATAAAGAAATAAAAATATGGAGATGCCGGGGATCGAACCCGGGGCCTTTCACATGCAAAGCGAACGCTCTACCACTGAGCTACATCCCCACACGTTTAGAAGCTACAATGTCACAACTGTTGTTATTACTTTCATTCAAATAAAAACAAAAGTTTGGAGATGCCGGGGATCGAACCCGGGGCCTTTCACATGCAAAGCGAACGCTCTACCACTGAGCTACATCCCCACACACTTAGAAGCTACAATGTCACAACTGTTATTATGAATTTCATTCAAATAAAAACAAAAGTTTGGAGATGCCGGGGATCGAACCCGGGGCCTTTCACATGCAAAGCGAACGCTCTACCACTGAGCTACATCCCCACTTGTTTAGAATCTACAATGTCACAACGTGGTCACAACTGTTATTATGACTTTCATTCAAATAAAAACAAAAATTTGGAGATGCCGGGGATCGAACCCGGGGCCTTTCACATGCAAAGCGAACGCTCTACCACTGAGCTACATCCCCACACGTTTAGAATCTACAATGTCACAACGTCGCCACAACTGTTATTATGACTTTCATTCAAATAAAAACAAAAGTTTGGAGATGCCGGGGATCGAACCCGGGGCCTTTCACATGCAAAGCGAACGCTCTACCACTGAGCTACATCCCCACATGGTTTTGTTTCTAAATTTATTGTTACAGGCTTCTATAGATTGAGAAGTAATCTAAAGCCTCCTTTCACAAAATTAACATTTCAAACTCGTCCACTTTACAAACAACTTATCTTTTGTTAAATACAATTTATGTTCTTAGTAACTAAACATGATAAAATATTTCATACATTATGTTAGCTTCACGCTGCTCACGCATATTTGTATTTGTTTAGTTGGTATTGTAATTACATATAATACCTACTAGCTGTGCCCCGTGGTGTCACTCGCGATGTTATACTGTATTGGTTCCACCTATCACGTCGCAGGTCGTAGGTTCGATTCTCATGTTCCTGCGTGTGAGCAAGGTCGCCAGAGCTCATTGGGGAGGGAGAAGCGTCGGTAACGCGTGAGTGATGCCCCGTGTGTTGCAAGCGTCCATATGGCTACGGTAACCGCTTACCATCAGGCGGGCTATGCTTGTTTACCGACTTCGTTGTATAAAAAAAAGTACATTTCACCTCTAATTAAAATTACAATATGGGGAATGAAATCGGAACCTTTTGAGAGAGTTAGAGCATAGCGTTTATTCGCTCAAAGAGTAGCTCGACTGGGGAAGTACCTCCACCTTACAGAATACCGCAGCCAAATAACTTTATGTTGTGTAAAGTTGTGTTCCTGCGCGTGAGAAAGGTCGCTAGAGCTCATAGGGGAGGGGGGAAAGGTCGGTAACGCGTCAGTCATGCTTCTGGTGATGCAAGCGTTCATATGGCTACGGTAACCGCTTACCATCAGGCGGGCCGTATGCTTGTTTACCGACTTAGTTGTTTAAAAAAAAACTTACACATTTTTCATCATTTAAACAACTTGAGTCGTTCTTCACACATATTCATCATCCCATACCATATTCGGCTCCAATCACTTGAAAGTCCTAAAAACATATATGTAGTATAAACAAAAATCCTCTCAACGACGTCCCCTCTATGCAGCACACTATCACCTACTTAAGACTGGCGTAGGGTGGTAATGAAATAAAAAAGACCCTCCCACCCCCCACATTTACCTGAGTACGTGGGCCGCATAATAACATCCGCATTAGAGAAGATTCCGCCTGATAGCTCGAACTAAACTGCTTTAAAACCAGGTTTTAAAGCAGAAGCGTCTAAGAACTTGGGACTTACTTGGAACTTCACAGGGTCTGTTTTAAGATTCCTTTATACCTGGGAATAATAAAACTATGCTCAACATACAGAATTATTTGTCAATCAGTATTCTTAATAATTTAAACAACGTGGGCAATGGGACGAATTTAAAATTGCGAAAATATTATTTTCTTCTTAATTCTGTTTTAATCTTGCATGCTACCTGGGCTACCCTGGATATATCTTTTTTATGGATAGTACGTTTGTTAGAGTTCCGTACCGAATGGGTGTCAACAGGACCCTATTACATTACTAAGCCTTTGCTGTCCGTCCGTACGTCTGCCTGTCAGTGGGTTGTTTCAAAAATTTTCACATAATGTTTGTTTCTATTGCTAATTTAAAAACAAATAATAAAAATGTGATTAGGGGTACGTACCCAATGGGTGGCTACCAACGGGACCCTATTACTAAGTCTCTTCTGCCCGTTCGTTCGTCTGTCTGTCAGTGGATATCTTCTATGTCGACTTCTATCTAAACTTGTCAATAGTCACAATGATAACAGAATGTGTGTGTCTAGTAGTTTGTCTTTAGTTATTTTTATTTATTTAAGGCAGACTTAAGTACGTCATGCTCATTTGCTGGCGGCGGGCGGCGTCGCGGTTGTGTGGGTCGTCTTCTTCATACTTGTGAACAGGTGCTGCTTGTGAGGGCTGGTCTGCTTAAGTTTGCTAATTATTTATTAAATATCGATTCAGTCCTAATTTGTAGTTTTAACGCCGGGGCACTCAGTTGTTGTCAGTGCGATTAGAATTTAAAAATATCATGAACTTAATAAATCTAAGATTGTTTTGAAAAGAGCAACAGTTTATTGCCGGCTCTTATCAGCAAAGGCAACCTTCTGAACCGATATTAGAGTCAGAATATTCATAACTGAAGCGCTCGTGGTGTAGGAAGCGCTCGTGGAATAGCATGATTAGCCGTTCTTAATCGATCGGCAAAGTTAAGCTACCACCGTCGTGGTCGGTACCTGGATGGGTGACCGCCTAGTGGTATTTCAAATCGAGCGTTTCCGTGCTTCGGAAGGCACGTAAAGCCGTTGGTCCCGGTTATCACTTTATTGTGATAGTCGTTAAGCTAGTTGGGGGCCTTCTAACAGAAGGTTGACCACTAGCCTACCTCCACCGATCCGCAGTGGACACGCGTGGTGGAGTATTGCCCATTCCCTTTCACTCTCATATGTGAAAGGAGGCCTGTGCTCAGCAGTAGGACGTTATAGGCTGATGATGATGATTCATAAGTGCCTGCGAAGGCCTATTTGATAGAAATGATTTTGAATTTGAACAGTTGAAATTTTCACAAAATGTGTAAGTATTTCTATTGCCGCTATAAAAACAATGAAATAAAATAAAAACTTACAAGAAGTCTTTAACCCTTCGTTTGCGAGTCAGACTCGCACTTGGCCGGTTTTATAGACCTAATAACTCTGAAATATCAATAGGTAGGTACCTAAAACAAGAATGCCAAAAGTAAGTAAATACGACAGACTTTCCACAACTACATAGCCAAATATTGAAGCGAGCAAACACTTGCACGTCGACTGGCGCGCGGCGTGACGGTCACGTCACGTACACGGATCGATCCCGGCACGTGACCGGCCCGACACGGTTTATAGCCGGTTGAATACCGCGTAAACTTTGTCAAGCCAATGTTAGTGCGGGACGCTGCGATGGATATTTATGGCGGAATAATTTTATAATAGCTAAATAGATCTTGGTAACAGCTAGCTTGTTTCAAAATTCGTATAAAGTAGTATGCGGTATAAGACGTCAATATTTTGGATTCTTCAAAAAATATTTCACTTTCTCAAGTACTTAATTTTGTTTGCGAAAACGTAACATGAGCAAGCTGTCCCCGCGGGTCCACCCGCGTTCCCGGGATAAAAAGTAGCCTATATCCTTCTCCATACCATAGGCTATCCGCCTGCCAAATTTCATCTCGTGAAGGGGGAGAAGAAACCGGCAGTAAGCTTCTCATGGTGTTACCTCGAATCAGCTGATCATTCCTTCTGAGATTTTGTGCTTATTGTCTTCGGCCACATCATCATTGTCCATGGCGAGATTGAGGTTAAACACACACAATGCGGGTGACAGGGAATGGGCAAATACTTACTCCACAACGCATGCCCACCGCGGATCGGTAGAGGTGGGCTAGTGGTCAACCTACTGTTGGAGTTTTCAAGCCACTCAACTAGCGGACCAACGGCTTTACGTGCCTTCCGAAGCACGGAAAACGCTCGAGTTGCCACTAGGCGGTCACCCATCCGGATACCTACCGGTGGCACCGGTGATTTAACTTTGCCGATCGATTAAGAATGGATAATCAAGCTAAACCACGACAAGTATAGATAGTTATAGTATAGTAGATGATAGTTTCCAATCTAAATATCGGTGTTGCTATCCGATCAGCTTAGCACATACTTTGACTTTTACCATAAACAAAAACATTTTCCAACTGAAAAAAGCCTTCGTAAAACAGTAAGTACGTATAGGTAGCTGGCAACACCGTCGCACGTCCCGCTGACGTGACCGGCATCCCGCCCGCCCTCTAATATGATGCTGGGCGGGGGTGATTAGGAATGAAAAACTTTCTCGGTTATACCACGTATTTTAATATGGTTTTTTTATTATTTTGGATAGGCTTTTTAGAATCTTAGCAAGGATCTCGTGTGTAGCTGCTAGTATAAAGTCTGAAGAGACTTTTGAATTGGTTATAATACACAGTAAAAGTAACCATCATAAGTTACAGATTATTTTGAGAGCGAGTTAAGGATCCCTTTAGAGTAGTAGCCGAGCAATCGAATTCCGCAACAAGTAAGTGATTTCGCACTGATTTATAATAGTTCAAAAAATACTTGTATTGTCATCCAATATACTATACTCTATTTCACATATGATGAGTCGTCAAGGTCAAGGGTTTCATACCAATATCTAGTGAAATTCCTTTTTATTACTCTGATTTTTTGAGGTAGAGCATAGCGTTTATTCGCTCAAAGAGCAGCTCGACTGGGGAAGCACCTCCACCTTACAGAATACCGCAGCCAAATAACTTTATGTTGTGTAAAGTTGTGTTCCTGCGCGTGAGTAAGGTTGCCAGTGCTCATAGGGGAGGGGGGGATAGGTCGATAACGCGTGAGCGATGCTTCGTGTGTTGCAAGCGTCTATATGGCTACGGTAACCGCTTACCATCAGGCGGGCCGTATGCTTGTTTATCGACTAAGTTGTATAAAAAAAAAAAAAAAGTACTCACAATGTTTCATGAAACCTCGCTCTATCATAGTTTTTCTTTATTATACCGAAATTAACATAAACCATTGATTACCATGTGTCAACGAACCTACTATATTGTGTACCAAAAATCCTTTACGTTACAAGGAGGATTAACTGAAATTTTCTACACACATTTCCACAGTTATCAGGATATCTATCCTCTATATACTTATATATATCTTTATAAGCTTATACAGCGTGTAGCGAGTTCGCTGTGGATGCGAGTCACGTGCGCGTACGTGCGCACCCCGGCCCGGAATTACATCCTGTATACATATAGATATAAATATATTTAAACTGGCAAAAGCTAAGATGATTTAGTGACGAAATTGTTGTTAAATTAGAAATATATTTAAGAAAAAGTACAGACTTTTCCATGATTTTTATTCAGAAGGTAAGAAGTCACTCGAAACTAACTTCACCTTAAAAATAGAGACACATGAAAACTTCTGCGGAAAAAAGACTAAATGAAAAACTCCTTTTCAGACAGCAGAAGTATTATTATCCAATGTTGATCTTTAACCGACAAAAAAAAGGAGTAGGTTCTCAATTCGGTTGTATATGTTTGTTACCTCAAAACTCCGTCATTTATTAACCGATTTAGAAAATTATTTTTTGTTTGGATTGGGACCAAACGTTAAGTGTACCCTACTTAACGTTTGGTCCCAATGTCATCAGGTCAGGGTTTGGTTTTCAATTATATAAGTAACACTTTCATTCGACTAGCTGCTGATTTTCAAAATTCAAAATCATATTGAATTCGAATTCGTATTTAATTCCTCCCAAGTATTGCACCACTGCACCATTGGGAGCAACTAATATACCCACAGTTTAATAGGGTTAAATCCCTCATTTTGCGCGTGAAAGTATTTTTATGGCGTCAAAGGAATGCTATGAAATGGGTGCCGGCTAAATGTTCTCCCCCCTGACAACTTGATGATTTAGTGCTTACTTAAGTTTATAATTTGATCCATATACTTATGATATTACATGGAGAAAATCTACGGTGAAAATGGACAGCGAAAAAAATCGTTGATATCTTCTTGACAATAGATTTTTTTATTATACCATTTCCGTGAAAAAGTATACTGCACGATGGTAAGCGGTTACCATGGACGCTTGCAACTCACGGGCACAGAATAAATAATAGTTGACACGGGGCATCACTCACGCGTTACCGACCCTTTCCCTCCTCAATGAGCACTGGTTACCTTACTCACGCGCAGGAACATAACATAAATAATAAACGCTACTCTCTAACTGTCTTATATTAAAATTATTAGTATTTTTTCATACGCAGTTTATAAGGAAATGCTGGTGCCGTTTGTTCCATACAAACGTAATCCTCAGTTTCCTCTCTGGATAATGACACTAGAGAAATGATTATTCTACTATGCAATCTGTAGGTATCACTGTATGTCTCTCGGTTGTGTTACGTCTTAGAGGTTCTTCATAAGTACACCTAATGGACATTAACATCTCAGGGGGAGATAAGTGGCTCTCAAGTGCAACTGTAGTAACAAACTGTTAGGCAGTGTCGTTAAATGTATAAGCGCCTAGCTGTCCCCCGCGGTTTCATCCACTTTCCCAAGGGAATTTATGTTTTCCCGGTATAAAAAGTATCCTATGTATTAATCCAGAACATATTCTAACTGTGTGCCAATTTTCATCCAAATCCGTTCAGTAGTTTTTGCGTGAAAGAGTAACAAACATCTTCACAAATCACACCCTCACAACCACACAACATTTTCACATTATCACTGTTTACTGTTGTTAGCTGTTTATGTACTGTTTTTTTTTTAACCGACTTCAAAAAAAGGACGAGGTTCTCAATTCGGTTTTATTTTTTTTTATGTTTGTAACTTCATAGCTCCGTCATTTATTAACCGATTTGGAAAATTCTTTTTTTGTCTGGAAGGATACACTTCCCGTTTGGTCCCATTGTCATCAGATTAAGAATTGAATACTTCTTAGTGTACTTTGTAGTCGATTTAAGTTCTTTGTAAAACTGTCCAATTATCCAATGTAGATACGGTTATTTTTCATTAACGTCAATCAGGTGCGTATTTTTTCAAGCTATCAGATGCGCGAGAACTCAGAAATATTGCTGAGATACCGCTCTTGGGCGTATGAGGGCTGCCTGTCGAGCTTGGTTTCACCCGCATTACTGGGAAAAAAAATAGCCTTTGTCCTTCTCAATTTCTTCTTCTCTTCTTCTTTTTGGGCTATCTGCGTGCCAAATATCATCGTGATCGGTTGAATAGTTAAGGCGTGAAACCGTAACAAACAAACAATAAAACTGACATCCGTGTCTATAATATAGTTAGGTTAGGTTAGCTGTACATAAATAAAGAACTGGATATGTACTGTCATGCAATGTGGTGTTAACAAGAAAAAAAATTATAAGATTAAAAAAGTCTTATGTTTTAAAAATATCTCAACTTTCCCAAGAATTGCAAAATTTCACGCTCCTTTAAAGATTGATGATATAAAAAAATATATAAACATTGACATTATAACTATAGGATGTAGCGTGAACATGCTTTGTGTTCACCAAGTTAATGTTTCCTAATTCTAAGGTTCCGTAAATGGTGCCTAACGGGGAACCTTATTACTAAGACTCTAAGCACTATCGTCTGTCTATCCGTCATAGGACTGTAACTGTTCAAGGTAATTGTAATTTTCTCAGAATACGTAGATCGACAAATAATAACAAATTAAAACCCAAGGTCCCATTCAAGAATGTTCGAAAAACGCTACTATTTTTGTTAGTTTTTTTCCGGTTCTATCGCTAAAAACGGCATTACGTAAGAAGCAGAAATTCAAGTCTTTAGTTACATAAATAACAAACTCTATCTATATATGTTTTTTATTCGTGTGCTTACGACCGTGACATCACTAAAGGCGTCAGCTGAAAATCAGCGCTGCTGACAGTAGTCAGTACCACTATGCTGAGCTGTGTCCTTTTTGACGGCACAGACCTACTGGTTTATTTTTTAAATTAAATATTGTTATGTTTCTGTTAATGTGTTCGTCAAATAAATGTGTTTTCTTTCTTAATCTTTAACAAGGTATATTAAAAAAAAAAAAAACTCGCGCCTACTAGTCATTTATAGCAAACATTCTCAGTAAGTTAAGTTACAGTCACAAAATAAAGGTGGTTTTATTATTTTTTAAAGAACCCTCCGAGCACCAATTCGACGTTCACTTGGCCAGTTCTTTTTTACTATCAGGATTTGAGGATATTTTTCCAACAACAAATTTATTCGGTGCAGCACGTCATTATTAGGTGTATGGTACTCGAGACCAACCAAACAAAATATACAATAACTTTTTTTTGTATATGAATTTATATTTTTATGTTTATTTTTCTATTTTTTTCTTACACCCAGCAAAAAACCTCCTTTCTTTTAACACAGCACATCCTGTACAACTTACTAACTTATACAATTACATACGACCACAGACTATGTAATCACACCGAATCTCCAAACAATATGGCGGAACAAAAAACAAGCGTAACTAAGCATTGACAACAAATTGTTTTTGTCCAAATGTAGGGGGACAGTGGACAGTTTTTGTATGGATAATATTAAAAAAGCGACACTGTAAGTGCTATACGATTGGAGAGGAGTGACATGTGCTTGGACAGTGCTGCGTGGACAGGAAATAAGCGGGGATCCATGAGCGTAACGCCTCTAAAAATAAGTAAGAAACGCTATTGATTACGTTTCTATAGAACAGTAATGGTGCGTCCATGCTTGGCGAATCGAGCACGAGCCGAGCGTCGAACGAGCACACTGCGAGCACGATTCGCGAAGCGTGGACGGGCTCGCGAGCCTCGAACGAGCGCGATTGTCAGTTTTTTCACGTACAAAGGGATTCGCATCGTTCTCGTTGTAGGTTCGTTCGTGGCTCGGCTCATGCTCGATTCGCGTTGCATGGATATCTCTTAAAAAATCATAAGCACGTTGTTTGAATGGGAGTGAAATTAGAAAATCTATTTTATTTATTTACATGAAGATCGGAACAGATGACTCTTCAATTTTGATTTTAATGAAGTTCGTAATACGGTGCCAATTTATCTGTCCACTATTCTCTTCTTCTTATGCGTTGCACTCTTTACAGAGTGGTCGTGGTCATCGTGAAGTTATTGATGGGATCGCCTATTCACTATTCGACCTATTAGTAAAATATTGCACCCGCTGGTTAACAAATAAGTCTTGGATATGCTCGAAGACTCACGAACAACCTAGACCAGCATCAGCAATCAGCGTCGTGATATCAATATTACGTAAAGAAATTAACGATAATTACTACTAATATTATTGGTTTATCCTTTTTTCACGCAGCAAAGGAGCAACGGATCGACGTACCACTTTTTATCCTGTGAAAGCAGGTGAATTCGCAGAGCGGAAGCAAGAGAAATGTTCATTAGATATTTTTCGTTCAGTCCACATCAAAACAAATAATAAATAAAGATCATGTTAACTCCAGCAGCACATTGTATGGCCCGCACTAATAGTCGCTCAGAAAGCGGGGAGGTAATGGCGCGGGCACATTTTCCCGACTTACACTCAGCCATTCCACCTTGACAGTGGAATGCCGTAAATCATAACTAAGCCGAACACTTGGGGTATAGCTTGATGAATAACATCTTATTGATGGTCGCAGGGCAGGCCAACTGTGTGAAAATGACGTTCGAAGCTGAGATGGCATATTGGTTGAAGGAATGATATGTTTGACGAGTTGTCCGAATCATGGCAACAAAATAAAAGTATGATATCTTCCAAAGTTGAATTAATTTCATTTTATTAAAATCTGATTAGCGAATATTCTGTTACAGGCTGTGAAATACTTACTATACTTAGTTATTTCACAGCCTGTAAGATGGGCCGTCAGCCAAGTCAAACAGAAAATGAAAAAGTCTCTAGACTAGACGATTTGTATCGTTAAAGGACTTCTAAATCAATAAAAAGTTGACTAGCTTGATAAATCTAGAATTCCTGGTCACAAATAAGGCCCGAATCTGACAGTTTTTGTTTTATTTAATTTTATCTACACCTTTAATCCTTTTGAGATCTCAAAATTGTGATGAACAAAAAATTCGTCGAATTCCTTAAATCGTCCAAATCCAAGATCGACATAAAATTGCCAGCTTTAAATAAAAAAACAGACAGTGTGTGTCGGTTGCGCAGTAAGCTTTGGTTCCGTAGAATATGGCTACACGTAGCAAGTAGTTACTTTTTAGTTAGTAGTAACTGTATGTTAATTATTACTTATTTTAATACAACACGGGCAATACACTTGACGGGCCAGTTGGCGCAGTTGGTTAAGAATCTGGTTAAGAATCTACCTATTGCGCCGCAGGTCGTGAGTTCGATTCCCGCACAGGACATGCATTTGTGTGCATGAACATGTCTGTATGTCCTGAGTCTGGATGTAATTATGTATATTAACTAGCAGACCCCCGCGGTTTCACCCGCGTACGGTTTGAATTGTCTCCTTCGAAAACCAATGCACGCCACTGATTATTAGACACAACAAATCAAACACAGATATTTTTACAATTAAAACTAAAAACCTATATAATACCTACACTAAAAAATCGTACTCAAAGAATCTTATTTAATTATTATAACATTAAATGAGAATGAAATTAAATTAACTACAATCAAATATTCTAATGAAATAGAGAAATTTTTTTTTTTTTCATTGGCGTCACATGGGTGTATATTTTGCCAATTTCCAGTTATATTATATAAGTTCTAGTCACAATAAATCACTTTCACATAGTCGTCATGCAGTCAGTCACCGTACATAAAAGTCATGTTATACTACAGTGGTGTTCATGTACTAAAACTATTCACGGACTTTTGAAAAGACACGATACACATAATTCATTTCATTTCACTTCACTGGTGCACATGGATTGATCTTTATTGGATAAAATACCACCGATGATATGCAATAAAACTCAAAATACACGAATTTATGAATATAAAAATGAAAACGCAACGTCACTCTGCAAGTTCCCGCCAAAAAGTCCGAGGAAATTAACTTCCAAACAAATTTCGTATTCTAATCCGATTTAAATATTCTTTTATATTTGACATTCCAATTTTAAAGAGCATGACTGATTCCAGAATAAAAGGCAGATAGAGCGCGCGAAACACGGGATAGAGGCCAAAAAAAGCAATTAGGTACAAATTGAAAAACACTTACCTGTTATTCGCTTTTGAATTTATATATGCTATGTTTAAAAGCTGCTGTGTGCTAATTTATTAAAAAGAATGTGTTTTTCGTTAAATAAAATTTTTTAAACAAAGCAAATACAAATTCAAAAGCGAATAAAAAGTACGTGGATTACGTAACTTTATTGCAAAGAAATTCCGATTGAAATAACCTCTGAATCGGTAGAAATATTACAAAATCGGAAATGGTTCCATTTCTAATGCACCACCGTTTGTATTTGCAGTTATCAGGACGTAAAAAAGTTATCAAAAACCGCTATATTGAACCGATTTCAATTCGAAAATGATTAAAAATTTTGTTACGTAATCGCCCCTCAGGTATGTGTTTTTCAATTTGTATTGCTTTTTTGGCCTCACTCCCGTGTTCCGTTCGCTCCATCTGCCTTATTCTGTAATCTATGAAAATCGGATTGGGATTTCAAACATGTGTCAAAATAAAAAATGTTATTTAAATCAAAAGTACTAAGGAGTATTGATATCAACTTCGATGAAAATCACCCCTAAAATAACTTTCTTCCCCTTTTTGACCCCGTTAGGCGATGATTTTCAATAAAATACGAAACACATCTTGCATCAATTCTGTTAAGGAAGGTTTATGCAAAATTTGAAGTAGATCGGACCAAGGAATCACGTTGTCCCATACAAACTTTACCCCCGTTTTTCACCCCCTTAGGGGTAGAATTTCGGAAAATCCTTTCTTATCTGATGCCTACGTCATACAAAGAACAGACCCTCCAAGTTTCAGGTCTCTACGATCAGCGGTTTAGGCTGTGCGTTGATTGTCAGTCAGTCATTCAGGACAAAGCATTTTATATGTATAGATTATGTATATTAAGTATTTATGACGCGCTCGTGGTGTAGCATGATTAGCCGTTCTTAATCGATCGGCAAAGTTAAGCTACGTCTGTCTTGGTCGGTATCGGGATGGGTGACCGCCTGGTGGTATTTCAAATCGAGCGTTTCCGTGCTTCGGAAGGCACGTAAAGCCGTTGTTCCCGGTTATCACTTAATTGTGACAGTCGTTAAGCTAGTTGGATGCCTCCTAGGCGGCTTGAAAAATTCCAACAGTAGGTTGACCACTAACCTACCTCCACCGAGCCGCAGTGGGCACGCGTGGTGGAGTATCTGCCCATTCCCTTTCACCCTGATTTGTGAAAGGAGGCCTGTGCTCAGCAGTAGGACATTATAGGCTGATGATGATGTTGATGAAGTATGTATTTACAAACAAAAAGTAGTATATGTATTATATTAGTTAACTGGTTTCCATCGTACAAGCTCTGCTTAATTTGGGATCAGATGACCGTGTGTTAGGAATGTTATTAAGGAAGGATATTTATTTTTAAAATAGAAGAAATTCTAAATAACATTATTTTTACTTTGAACAAAAAATTTGATGCATATTTTTAAAGACGACTAAAAATAAGTATAATGTTTGATGAATGTTTGTGTCAAAAATAAGAAATTGATGTTTAGATCGATGGACATTACACAATGTTTAGGGTTACTTCCGTGGTTACTTCATTACAACGGAACCCTAAATTGGCGACAACAAGAGAACGATCGACAATTGGCATCTTCGTCAAAGCGGCTTAATAAGTTTCTGGTTACTTGTCCATCATCACGTGGTTTTTATCCTTTTCCAATATAACTAGACGTCATTTCAAATCCAACCCTATCACATTCCACTCACAATACAAATTCACTTGCATTATCTGCATCAGATCTTCAGCTTAGTTGCATAGGAGTGTCAGATTTATGGCCATAACAATAAGGTGTATTTTTGATTATTCCAGAAAGAGATCAAAGGGTTCTGGAGACAAGTAGAGGGACGACTTCTTACCTATAGTACCGACTCACTTATTTTGTCCATACTAAGACAATGTATGCGATGAATTCGCGGTTCAATGTAAAAAAGCACGCGTTAGTAACTAAGGGTTGTCACTTGTCAGTTATTTTTTGTGTAAATATTGAGTCTGTTACATTCGTATAGTTTTCAACAAATGTAGCTTTGAGTATTTATGATAGGGTATTCTGTAGAAAATGTGGTATAACATAGGATCTTAGTCTAATACACAGTTCTCACTTTTCACCAGAAATTGGCATACAAAACTTATATTACAACTAACACGGTACAATAAAAAATATAAAATAAAACCTTCAATCATATCAAAAAAAAAAACACAATCATTACAACACTTCAGATAAATGCCAATAATTACAATTATATTCGGTATGTCAATAAGATAATAGCTATTCATAACATATATGAAAAAATACAATAAACGTTTGAAAGATATTTACAAAAAAAAAGTTATACTACCCTTAAATCAACTGATATCTGCTGCAACAGCGAAAAAGCCCACAGTTTTCTTCAACGGATTTCATACTATTATTACAAATACGAATGTGGAGCGTAGTGGTAGGTATACCTTTTTCCCGAGAACAGGAATGCTGGTTAGTAACTTCATCATTTTTTTAACACCTGTGCCTCATTTAATTCTTTTATCATACTGTGTGTTCCTTCTGTCTAATTCAAATATATTATGTTTATTTTTATCATTAGATTTTTGTACAAAACGATATATTTGAATAATACATACAATATTTCACAAAATTTTAGTAGACCCTCATAATTGTAGTGAGTTATTTTAATAGAAAAACAAAAACTTTGTGACAACCCTAATGCAAATACGGATAATATAGCAGCATTGCTAGCATAATTGCCTGTAGCACCTCGCATAGTCATAGACAATATCCTATTGTTTTGTTGACACGACGCTCTATAAATCTGACGAGGCTTGTTTACATCAACCATAGATATTGACGCCATGACAGAATATTATAATATCAGGGTAAACTGTGTAGTAACTGGCCTTTGAAAATTAAGTGGTTAAATAATATTAAAATATGAAATACCAAATGCCAACATTGTATAACTATCTTACAAGAGGTTTAGATTAAATTTGATAGACTAAACATGCTAAACTCATACATTTATTCTCATTTAAGTACATGCACACATGTGACAAATTCTCAAACACACATATATCCATCTTCTTCATGATTATACGCTCAGAACAGATTTCTCCACAATACAAAAATACTCTGTTTATTGGATTCATACAGAGCTTGTTTTATGTTGAATGAGTTTGCGGTTTGGCATTTGAATGACCCCTTGAGGAGTTATGACAACGTGTTTTTCGTGTTTTACTTTGAGCTTATAGCTAAAAATATTGTAAATCATTTAAAATTGGCTGTAAGTTTTGTTTTTAATAAGGAAATTGTATTAATTATTAAGAACTATGGGTTATGTTATTAATAAATAAATGGTTAACTTGCCAAGCATCTACAGGCAGATCGGGTAATGACTTTAGGCGACTGTAGCCATCTGCACCATTGAGTTAAGCTATCATTAGACCGTCTGTATTGATAGGCTTCTAAAAAAGTAACATAGTACATAGTCAGTAACTGTACCATTTCCCCTACCATTAAGCCTTTTACGTCTTTATTACCCTCATGTTATAGCCTATAATCCTGTGCAAATAACATATATGGAGTTATCACCTTGTTTATGAAAATGTATTCTGCAAACGGCAAATGTATGATTAAACTTGTAAGTTTTTCATTACATACATAAATTATGAGGATTTATTATAGAGTAGCTTTTTGTTTGTCCTTAAAAGCTATGTTTGGGTTTTTGTTTTACAGAAATGTAACGTGTAAGAGTAAAACATTTATATGTAAAATACACTGACGAGCAATATATAAAAGTCACTAATAGCAGTAATAGCCCGTGAGCCAGATAGTATAGTTTGTCAGTAATTTCCTCTCAAGCGATAACTCGTGAAATGCTTCAGACAGTTGTATTAAACAGAATGGTGAACGTCAGCTGCCGCTCCATAGGTGGGTGGGGCGGCAGCCTCTCAATCACGTAAAAAAAATATATTTTCAATCATTTCCTCCCGACTGAAAATTTGTTAAATGATAGTTAACGCAATTATTCGAAGATAAAAAAAGTCTGCTGGCCGTACCGTGGTGGATTATACGTCAGCTGGTCACAAGAACATGCAAACAAAAAATTTCACTGCATCAGCTGACGACCTTTCCACCAACATAGAGCCTATGTTGAGCTGATGTTTTTATATATTCAAAATAGCATGTAAACTATCATCTGACACATCTTCAAGTGAGAGGAAATCACTGAACGAAAATTTTCTTTTTGCATGTTCGTGTTACCAGCTGACGTATAATCCACCACGATACGGCCAGCAGACTTTTTTTATCTACGAATAATTGCAAAAAACTGTCGTGAGGAAATGATTAAAAACATAATTAAAGACATATTTTTTTACGTGATTGAGAGGCTGCCGCTGCCCCACCCACCCACGGAGCGGCAGCTAACGTTCACCCCAGATCTCTTGAAGCATTTCACGAGTTATCTATTGGGAGGAAATTGGTCCGAAAACCCTGTTTCTGGCCCAATGACTATAACTTATAATTAAAAATATCTAAACTACGCAAGTGAAAAGCAACATTCAAATGTTTTTAAAACGCATTAAAAACTACACGCATTAAGAACTAGCAAGAATAAAGATCTTTATGACTAAGGCACTTGCAAGTGGCTTTTTTATATTGCTCGTCAGTGTATTTGAAGCAATAAAGTTGTTTGAATATTTTATTTGTACATTTTTATTACAATGAAGTTGTCTTGTCAGTGTCGTGTTAATAAGCCATAGACTAGATATATTTGAATGCCTTTGACGTCAACTTACACGACACGTTCTATGTATATAGGTGGCACCTTGCAATTTATTTTCATACCATTTAGAATCTAATCTACGAACCCGAAAACGTTAAAAAGATATTTGTTGCACGAATCGCCAAACATCTATTAAGAACGACAATTCAAAGATAAGTCAAAAAGTTCCTGAAACATGTTAAGAAATAGTACAATCAACAATTATAATGACAATCGACAAAAGTACACTTCTCAAGTAATTTAACTTTTAATCGATCCAAATTATTCGATTCATAATCGCAACAACAAAACAAGGTACGGCTTTTGTCAAAGAGAAAGACGCGTGCCGCAAAAAATACACCAATTATTTCACTCAAACAGTAATTTCGAGTCATTGTTCTTAAGAAATACCAATTATATACAATTACTTGTATGTGACATTGTGTCGTTTCATTCCGGCCGATCGATACTGAATCGATGTTGTGGATCATTCGAATAGTCGGCGAGCCGATACATCGGTTCCTTTGTGCGGGTAAAAAGCGGAACAATGAAGCGAAATGCTGTGGTCACCGAATGTTCTGTACGGTCTCTGATGGAGGTGTCAATATGTGCTGATATTCTGCCTTCTGTGTTCTGAATATCAACTCAAAAAGTTTTAAGTTAACTAAGAGACCTCATTGTATGAGGGGTATATTAGAAGCTCCAGGAGCGACTAATGTGTAACGAACTACGACGTACCTTTGCGCAGTTTACGAACCTTAGCATTTTTTGGGAAGACCTATCCAGCTAGAGCCGAACATCACTATTGAAAAGCTGGACATTTGAGTAGTAGCATTACGGCGATCTTTTTCAAACATACGGGCAGCTCTTACCTACCGGTATCTTATAGGTTCGATTCCCAAGATTATATGGGGCATTTCATTTCTATTTGATAATATAAAAAATGACGTAACTACATAATATAAAAAATGTATATTATATTTTTCTATATAATGTAGGATTTTTTTAGAATCATTATCATCAGCCTATAATGTCCCACTGCTGAGCAAAGGCCTCCTTTCACAAATGAGGGTGAAAGGGAATGGGCAGATACTCCACCACGCGTGCCCACTGCGGATTGGTGGAGGTATGCTAGTGGTCAACCTACTGTTGGATTTTTTCAAGCCGCCTAGGAGGCATCCAACTAGCTTAACGACTATCACAATTAAGTGATAACCGGAACCAACGGCTCACCTTTATTTATATTTTTATTTATTTAGAATCATCTTTTAATATTTGTAGTTATTTTGAGAATATAAAAGAAAATTCTTTTCTCTTCTTTCTGGCTTCCCATGGTCTTTAAAGGAGTGTCCCATTTCCTACTCTCTTACATAGAACGAGTGTCTACTACTCATGGTGGCGGTAAAAAATACTTTGACGAGTCTCGTGGCCTTTACCATACGGTCCCATATATGACAAATACCTCTCGATCAATGGATTGCCGCTCCGGGAATAACAAACGTAAAAAAAGGCTAATGACGCAAATAGAACCGACATTGAAGTCAAATATATTAGGACACTGTTGTGTGTATTAATTACTTGTGTACCAAATAAAAATAGCGACTAGCATCAACAGTTTAATATATGAACAATGAATAGGCATTGTTTCATTTGTAAGAGTCTAGTAGAGAAACAAATATCTATATAAAATTCTCGATCTATTAGCAAAGTAAAAAATATTTTTAATACTAGCTTTTTTTGGTGACTGTACTTTTTGTTGACTGTACTTGCATTGTCATCCAATATACCTACTACCTTATAAAAAACATCAAGTCTATCCGACCACTGGAAGTGGGGGAAATTTGACTTGCAAGATTAGAACCAACATTGCAAGTTGTATGACAATCTTTCAAGCGATTTAAATTCCATTGGAAAAAAATTGCGACGCAGATAAGAAATTATGCAATAGATACATTATTTACATTCTATCTAGGACATAATTGTTCTCAATAACATAATCATGTTTAAAAGACATAAAAGGGACGTAATAAGACATGCGCAACTTGTTTAATTCCAAATATGGCGTGCATATTATTAATACGCCATCACTGGAAAATTATTCAAATGAATTGTGTTTTGCGTCAAGTTTTTCCGTAATTACAATATTCGAGCATAAAACTAGCAAAACATAATCGACATGAGTATGTTTATGTAGGGCCATTTAAAGAAACCATGTTTCAGGTTTTCTGTAAGGGATATGGTCTCCTTAGTAAGGAAATATACGGATATAAGTTCAACAGAATTTTCTTACCTTAGCGTCTATTCACACGTACGTACCGCAACCACACTACAGCCTCGAAATGTTGTCAAACTGTGGTTACGTTGGAATAGTGTCGCTGCAGCTTTTTGCGGTTGCGTTGTGGTCTTGTGGTAGCTACAAAATGTTTGTACCGCTAGTTCACGGTGTCACTGGTGTTTGTGTTGTGTCAGTTATAAAAACCGGCCAAGTGCGACACTTATGGGTTTTATTAAAAAAAAAAAAAGAGTTTCAGTTCTATGTATGGGGAACCCCAAAATTCATTGTTTTTTTCTATTTTTGTGTCAAAATCTTAATGCGGTTCATAGAATACATCTACTTACCAAGTTTCAACATTATATTTCTTATAGCTTCGGAAAAAAGTGGCTGTGACATACGGACGGACAGACAGACAGACAGACAGACAGACATGACGAATCTATAAGGGTTCCGTTTTTTGCCATTTGGCTACGGAAACCTAAAAAGTACTCTGTGGTGTTGTGGTTGCAACGCCCGCGCCGCCGCGTAAGTCCGCCGAGGACTTACGCTCCTCTACGGTGTCATATCAGCCTATCGTGCGCCGCCCCGCCCGCGGTGTCGTCGGTATTACCTCAGAGTATATAAATACTACGTACGTATTACACATGGGGCCGATAGTGACGGCAAAATGTGGTCCGTGTGAATTTAACTATAAATTTTCTTACAAATTAGCGCCCGCCCACGTGGTGTGGTTGTGATGTCGTAGCGGTTGTAGTGTTTGTTGTAGTGTGAATAGAGCCTTATACAACGGTGTCATTTTATTGATTTTTTTTATTGCTTGTATGACAAAACAAAAATCTTGATTCGGAAGAAAAATTTGGCATTAGTATAATGGGACTTTTTTATGTTAACTGAAAAGCAGGCAAACGATCCATAATGGTAAGTTGGCGACTGTCGCGCTTATGAGGCAAAACCTCTTTTGGATTTAGCGGGATTATTGCAAGGTGAGCGACGAGTGAGTGAGATATCCTGAAGTTGCAAGAGTCTATAGGCTTGTTTGACATAGGTAAGTACAGTGGGGTCGCCGAGAGAATACGTTTCTGACACCTGTTAATATTTGGCAATGGCTAATCCTATTGCGATGGGACTTTCACACGATGGTTCAGTATTTTAGGCATAGTTTAATGAAAGTCCAATCATAGTCAGAACTGCCAGTTCCGAGATTTAGCCATTACTAACAGGTGTCAGAAACGAAGTTACGATTTTACTCGAAATGTACAGGATAATTTTAAATTATGGGCTTAATAATTTTGAGATAAAGTTAGGCTGCCGAATTATTTTTACTGGAGTACCCTCTCATGCACTTATCTTCCCATTTACCTTTATTATAAATTCAGTATTTTGAAGCAATCATCCGTTATAATGTTTCCTGTTTACATATATACCCAATATGTAAATTATTTTAATTTTGTTTTATTACCAAGCCGCTTCACTTTCACATCCATCAATAAATTTAAAAATATGTGTAATCTTTAGGATTTTATATTTTCTGGATGCATGAAGCAGCTCAGGTTATAGATTCATTTTTTCTCAAATAATAAAACTTTTTTTTTTATAATCTATTAACGATATTACGAACTAGTATTTTTTTACAAGCTTTTATTTACTTTCACCTGTCCCTTTGTCTGTAAAAAACTAAACTAAACTGTCTTTGTTTGTTTTTTTGCAAGTTAAATTTGACCCATTTTCCGGTTTCCGATTGAGCTGAAATTTTGCAGTTTCGCAGATTCTCTCGACGGCCGCACCGCTGTATACATTGTGGTTAATACAATAAAGGGCTTTACAATGTGTTGCCGTGCTTTGTAAAGCCGAGAAGGCTCTCTGCGATTGGTGCCGGAGAACACCGATAAATTCTTGGCGATTTTCAACTTGAGGCTGATGGCTGGCCGTGCAACATAATACGTGAAATTTTAATTCTTTGATTTCACTTTTATTATGTAATGAGGCGAATTTACTATTTCTGCTTTATAATCTGTGCCAGTAATGGCGTCACGAGTTCTCGTCGAACACAGCTATCAAGCCGCGGATGTGTGAACAAATCGAATTTAAAACTTAATCACCACATCAAAGTGTTGCCGAAGTCGGGCCGACCTTATACGAAACGATAATGATCGATTGAAATGTAAGTCGCGGTGCGTTTGCGCAGGCTTACTGCGATTACTGCAAATAGACTTGTAATGGGAAGTATGACATAGTCATTAGGTTTGTATTTAGTTTTTTTTTATTTAAATACTTAAAGTAAAATAAATGGTGAAGATTCCACCTATTGCGCCGCAGGTCGTGGGTTCGATTCCCGCACAGGACATGCATTTGTGTGCATGAACATTTCTGTATGTCCCGAGTCTGGGTGTAATTATGTATATTAAGTATGTATTTACAAACAAAAAGTAGTATATGTATTATATCAGTTATCTGGTCTCCATAGTACAAGGTCTGCTTATTTTGGGATCAGATGACCGTGTGTGAGGAATGTCCCAGGATATTTATTTATTTATTTAAAATAAATGTATTTTTTTAATTGTGAGTATGATAGAGCTTGACCACAATCTGATGTGATGAGCATACAAACCTGAAGGCTCCTTGTCCTTTACAAGAAGGAGCTATATGCATTATTTAATTGGATATCAGTTCTTTTATAGCTCGTTTTATTTTATCAGTCATAAACGGATGATACCTAAGATAACTTTATATGGAAACGTAATATTTCATAACTTTTTATATGAAGAAAACACCCTTTATCTCAACGATCCATATCAGGCACAGTTCTAAATGAACAACCTGTAGATTTATTGTTTATTACTTATCTATCATACAGTTTTCTGCTCGTTAAACACAAACAAACCATACATGTCGAGTACACACTCCGTTCACAGAAAATCACAAGATCTCCAGCCAGTATCAAACAACAATTCCCTTTTTACCGACTGTATGTTAAAACGAGGAATTCAACTTTTTGCCAACCAACTGTTTATGTCAACCCCCCACTCGCGGCGACTTTTTCCGCTTTATTTAAAGTATTAATGAATAAGAATAGAGATTGAAAAAGCACCATGGTTTGATTTAATACTTCGCTTATCGTAAGATGTTGGAGATAAAATGCGCTCGCGCAGACTTGAAGCCAACTCTGTTATACGGACACGGGACTTGAAACGATGTGGTGATTTTAGATTATATGTTTTATAATTTATTGGCGCGTCTGCCGATGGATTGTCCCGACGTCAAATGATATTTTCTCTTCGGTTTTCTACGATAGGTTTTTTTTAATAGTATACCATGCCTTAGCAAATTTAATTGTTTGTGACTGGGCATGTCACAAAATGGGCAGGTTTAGAAGGAAGAAGAGTATGGCAGGACTAATGATCGCTGGACTGATGACAGAAGAAAGTAGCAGGCAGTGACTGGATAAAGATAACAAATAATGGAGACAATTGGAGGATACACGAAGTGATATTATTTTTTCTCCATGAATAATTTTCAAGAGATACGTTTTGACGAGGGTTCCAATTTATAAATATACGGAAAAAACGGTCTACACTAAATCTTTTTCAAAAACTTGAAAATAGTTTTTGCAGTTCCTAAGTAATAGTATTAGTTTTAACTATATGAAATGAGTAATTATGCATTAATTACTAATTAATTAATAGATCATTATGAGTTAAATGCGCCTTGTATAGAAATTGGTACATGCAGTCTACGAATTATGTTCTAGTTATGAAAATCCAGCCAAGAGTCTGTGTTTTACTCGCATACCGAGGGGTCTGATCTTACGCAGACGTTATAATCTTGACGTAAATTCTTGGTTTGGGTCATAATTTGTAGAGAAAAACCGCCGAATAACTAAATTTGTTTTTATTTTCCCTCGAGTTTTTTACAAAAAAGAAACAAGAATACTCATGATATCTAAAAAATACCTATGCAATAATTTTATGATACAGGTATAGTTACCACATCGAAAGTCTAGGAAAAGCACCAGTCATGTTACTTTTCGAATTTTCAAAACATCCTTTGGAATATATTGGGTGTTACGGAAAGCCCATTATAGTAATCTACTTTTTTAGGTACTAGGCGCGAGAGATGCCAGGGACGCAAAATGATAATGACCCACATTGATCGGTGACATGTTGTGGCTTTAATTCAATAAAATTGTAGGCAAGGTATGAATTTTTGAGTAGTTTTGAGCTGAAACTTTTTATGGAGTGTCTGTACCTGAATATGCAATTATTACGGTAAGCGAACGAGGCGTTGGATAACTCCAACACTGTTTAATCAATGGCCACATTTTTATGGTGTTAAATATAGGGTTCAAATTAACGTATTATTAAAACGTTTCTGTTGCAACAAGATTATCGGAATTATATAAATTTTGGTACCAATGTTAGGTTATTTTATAGCTTAAAAGAACTAGGGCTGTTCTGTCGACAAATCGTTTTGCGAATTGACAGAATTTTAATTTTGTAAAGTCTGAGTAAATAAATAAATAAAAAATGTAGTCTTCACCCCTTTCGGAAGTATATAGTATACCCTTTTAGTTAAACCCAGTATATCTATCTTCTACTGTAAGCTTCGCAGTCAATGGTCCACGAAACCACACATGTCCCTAGTTCTCATATACATTCCTCAAACCATATACCTACGATCTCCATCGCATATACTAAACATATCTTTAAAATCGCATGGGTTTTAATTACATTAATTGGTGCATCAATAAGCCGTGATGGACACTTATCTGATGGCTTTAATTAAACCGTACATTAATTACATTATAATTATAGTTGAACAATGACGCCAGCTGTCCGCAGAATGCCCAACTAACGATCGATCGGTAAACGTACGGGTCTGCGCGGGCGCCGGTGTGCGCTGCACTTTTCGGTCGTAAAAAATGATTAAAATAGTATGGGTAGAGTCGATTGGTTCGATCTACATTGTATTTATGGTGATAACAGGTGTGGGGGCTCAATTATACATTGATATGGGCAGGTTGCGTCTAACAACATTATTTGTGCCATTATTCGGAGCGAATATAACAATTTTATTAGGTATCTTGGACCATGCATGAATGATTTTGTCATAGAAATTTTTAGTCTTAAGAGAGGTAGAGCATATCGTTTATTCGCTGAAAGAGCAGCTTAACTGGGGAAGTACCTCCATATGAATACCGCAACTAACTTTAAGTATATCTTGTTCTTGCACGTGAGTAAGGTCGCCAGAGCTCATTGGGGAGGGGGAAAGGTCGGTAACTCGTGAGTGATGCCACGTGTGTTGCAAGCGTCCATATGGCTACAGTAATCGCTTACCATCAGGCGGGCCGTATGCGTGTTTACCGACTTCATAGTATTAAAAAAGTCTGGTGGTGAAACCAGTCTCCTAAGAACGATGTACTTATATGTACTATGTACTTACCGGGTACGATGTACTTATATGTACACTTGTTTTGGGGCGGTATAATCAATTCGTTTTAACCTTTTAATATCATCACCATCCTCTCCTCAACTCCTCATATAACCAAAAGGTGTGTTCTCCTGGAATTAGTGTCCTCTAATGTGCTTAAGAATCTGGTCTTCCGCTGTTCACATCCACCTGCTCCAAAGGTCACCAATCTTAAAAAAGTCACACGTGATCTATACACGTTAAATATGAAAAAGAAATCAGAATAAAATTGATAGCTCAAGTTAAATATAACACAAGTGAGGCTGCCGGCTGCGCGCGCGCACAATGGAGTCAACGCCATCTCTCGGCGTGCGTCGATCATGAGCCGCGACGAAAAAATCGCGTCGCCCCCTTCTATTGATACGACATTGACGGATTCGGGAGATCAAGACAGGGCTGCCACGCGCTCTTTTTGAAAATAAAATATATTTTATTGTGATGTAAATCTAATTCTAATTATTATTACTGTATCATAATCGAATATTATGATTGAATGACTCAATATTTTTGTAAATATTTTCTATTTATACACGCATTATTGTTAGTGAGACTTGATTGAAAATTTTATGTATTTTTCCTTGAATCATACGGTGTTCAAAATCAGAATAAAGTACAATAATGAAGTGTATTTTTATGCTTGTATCATTATACACCGAATTTCTTGGCGGATCTGAATATTAACTTAAGAATATTAACATTGGAATTTAAAATTGATAAAGTGACTGACAATATAATTCTTTGCCCTTCTAATAACACCATATTAAAGTGGAGGTAATAATCATTTTAAGGAGATGATAGCTCAGTGGTAGTGACGTGAAGGTTCGAATCCTACAATGAACTTGAGCTTTCGGTGAAGGAAAACCATAGCACGGTGGTAGGGTACAAAGTATTGTAGTACCCACCTGGCTGGCTACCACCCTCAAGTTGAAAATCTGTCGCCTACCACCTCTCGGTGTGTTCCGACAGCTGCACTTGAGAGCCAGTTCCTTACAGGCTTTGTGTGCTTACCACCTTCGGCGACATCATCACTAACCATTGTGAGATTGCGGTCACACACAGGCATATATATACAGTAAAAAAATATCAGCAACATTTACTTACTATATGTTATGTATAATATGGGCTGGAACCTAGCAAAAATATTTCTAGAATTTGTTTCAAAAATATAGGTCAGCCATTAGAATAAATAAGGCATAAAAAGGAGCACAAATTCGATTGCGCCGCAGGAATGGGAAGAAAATAAACAAAATATTTTGCGGTGGCAACCCTACTGTAATATACATGGCAGAGACGCCGCACTGACATGTTTACGGGCCAATTATTTGTATGGATTCCGGCGCAATAATGATTTCTTGTGTCCGACCGGCCGCGGCCGACCGACCGTCCGTCCGTCTGTGTGTGCGCATCGTTTCATATATTCAAGCTTTTTCTTGAGCCTTTGTGAATTTTGATTTTTACGCAATATTGCGTGAAATTCTCTTAATTTACACAAATAGAAATACACAAGAAAAAAAAGAATAGAATTTTGGAAGGATTGATTACAAACAGGATACTGGAAAAACAATAGTTTTTTTATACGACGAAGTCGGTAAATAAGCACATGGCCCGCCTGATGGTAAATGGTTACCGTAGCCACATGGACGCTTGCAACACACGAGGCATCACTCACGCGTTACCAACCTTTTCCCCGTCGCCAATCAGCTCTGGCGACCTTACGCAGGAACACAACTTAACACAACATAAAGTTATTTGGCTGCGGTATTCTGTAAGGTGGATGTACTTCCCCAGTCGAGCTGCTCTTTGAGCGAATAAACGCTATGCTCTACCTCTCTCAATTATTGTTTTTGTTAGTTTATTATCTATTGGCAGATTTCAGTTGAATTATTTGCGAGAGTGTTACATGTGGGGATGTAGCTCAGTGGTAGAGCGTTCGCTTTGCATGTGAAAGGCCCCGGGTTCGATCCCCGGCATCTCCAAACTTCTTTTATTTTAGTTGACCGAAAGTCATAATAACAGTTGGTGACAGTTTCTAAACGATGGGGATGTATCTCAGTTCATCCTCAGTGTAGGATTCGAACTTGCGACCTTCGTCATGGCATTCGATGAGTAGTTCTCAACATACAAACTCTTCAGCTTTGTACTAGTTATCAGTTTATGTAGAAGTTCTCCATGGATAGAAGTATTTTTTAACTTTTAAACACAAGCACTAGAATATTGTAAAATGAGTGTAATATCCTGAAATTACAATATCCTCCTTACGGAGGCTGTAGGTACAGTCGGCGGCGGAAGTGTAGGCGCCTTAGTATCCGAGTCACGTAGCGTTATTGATCGCGAGTGTACGCCGCTTTCCGCAACGCGCGGATAAACAGAGCTCTTACTGCTATAAAATGTTTATTAGAAAATTTTAAAATGTATGTTTCTTTGTTATTACACAGTAAACAATTCAAATTTAAAGTTTATTGCATTCATGAAACAAATAAGTTGAAATTTTGTATTGTGAGGCACAACATGAAAATCTGTTAAGGCAGAGCAAATAAATGAAATATAAACGTAAATAAGCATACGGTCTGCCTGATGGTAAACGGTTACCGTTGCCATATAGACGCTTGCAATATACGAAGTATAACTTACTTAACTATGAGCTCCTTTGGCTGCGGTATTCTGTAAGGTGGATGTATTTCTCCAGTCGAGCTGCTCTTTGAGCGAATAAAGGCTACGCTCTACGCCTCTACATCTCATAAAATATCTATTTACTAATTAACTTTGTTTTCAGATAGGATAGTTCCGTTCTGTTAGGAACGGAACGGAGGCGGCGGTATGTACTAAAATATTCTGTGGCGGCGGTATCGGTTTTCAGACTCATATTTCATCGGTAGAACTGCGACATAAAAAAAGAACCGGCCAAGTACGAGTCTGACTCGCTCAACAAGGGTCCAACCTTCATTCGAAGCATCCCTTTAGTGTCTTTGGACTTATTTTCAACAGTAAGAACCAATCACTAAAACAAGGACTACGACTTATAATATAACTCGACACTGGAAAAAATGATTCCTAATTGCCAAACCATGGAAACTATACCTTGTTTGTATTATTGTCATTTTATTTGATTGGCCTTTTTGATTTTACGTGGTGGAGGCTGGTGGAGGCATTGGTGGAGGGGTGATAATTGTTTTGTTCCTTTATTATTTTGTGAGAAGTGAAATAAAATAAATAGATACTATTTTAGCGACGATTTAAGGCTGATAGAAGAAATTAATAAGGTTGAAATCCAGCCAGAAAATACTCCAACAAGGCGAGCTAAATTTTATAAAATTGATGACAATCGACTAGGTAAACAATCGTTTCTTGTATGGCCCTTGCATTTTTACTTGAATTTAATTTTCATTATTTGTTTTTATAGCGGCATATTTCACATTCTGTGAACATTTCAACTGTGTCTATTACGGTTCATGAAACAGCCCGCTGACAGACGGACGGACGAAAGAACAGCGGAGGCTTAGTAACGGTCCAGTTTGGCACCCTCTGGATGCGGAAAACTAAAGCGTTAAGTACCTACGTATTCCTTTGGGACTGGCCGATCACTTTTTGACTTGTTAGCACCCTGGTAGATGCCTATTTATATAGAAAGACGAGCTGTTCCCCGCGGATTCACACACGTTCTCGGGACAAAAAGTAATCTACATACAAAAATAAATAACAAAAATTATTTTGTTTCTGTCTTCATAGCCTACGGTTACGGTAGGTTTCGCCCGTGTACCCGGGGGAGATTTTGCTTTCCTGTGATAAAAAGCCTATATATATATGTGAGAAATACCCTATATGTTAATCTAGAATTTAATCTATCAGTGTGCCAAATTTCATTAAAATCCATTCAGTAGTTTTTCCGTGAAAGAGTTACAAACATCCATACATACAAACTCTAGCGTTTATAATATTAGTAAGGATAAGCTATGAGATAGATGCTTCTACAAACTAAGACCTAAATATTTATGTCTAGACCTAAAGGCTACCATCACAAAGACATTTACACCAACACTCGTATTACGGAAGTATTCATTTCCTCAGCTCCATCGATTGGTGCGTACGCTCCTCGCATACCTAATGTTATCATCGACAAACTTTACTCTGCCGCTTGTTTGAGTCCTATTACAAAAGATATAGGGGTGATTATAGCTTGGCATATTTGTGTAATAAGGTTGTAATGGTATCCAGGTGGAACTTCAGAGGGTCAGTCAAGGACAGCCTTGGACATCTGGTTGGTGTGATTTTATATTGTTAGTGAAGGTGATGAAGAGATTATAAAGACATTGATTAATAAGATATAGGTACTCCGTCTGTCTGTCATTGGGCTGTATCTCATGAACCGAAATATGTAGATTAGATACCTACCTGAAATATTCACACAATGTGTATTTCTATTTCTGACTCGCACTTGCCGGTTTTTTTTAATTGATGGCTTTTGAAATAGAAAGACGTTATTATCAGTAAAATTTAATATTACACACTGAATTGACATTTAAGCTATCAAAACTTAAAAAGAAAACCGTTCCGAATTAAATAAAATTTGTCTCTTTACCAACTTCAACCTATAGACATCTAGGTACGGTACATAACTTCCTATTTACCGATGTAATTCTGTATTCTTCATTTTAATATCCTTTTCTTACATTAAAAGTTAAAACACCCCGACTGGGAGCGAAGTAATTTAACTTTTCCAAGCCTCTACGTCGTAGCACCGTAGCACCGTAGAACCGCTACGGTAATAAAACAGGCATATTCTATAACACGTTAAACTAATTTATTACTATCACTGACCCAGAATGTTGCGTGTTACTCGACCACGCCTATCCGCCAATGCTAGGCGCCACACGCCTTCCAAACGTGACAGCCGGCCAATGGCGACGCGCCGTTCCAATTTTAAAACGTGCACGACTAGGTGCCGCCGTCCCATTCACACTTGGGTGTAATAAGCGAGATGCGATCGGCGAGATTGAAATTCAAATATTTGTAAATGGAAAATGTATTTTCTTTTTTATGGGTTCGAATTTTAAAGGTAGATCCGTATTTTTTTGTATTGGGTATGAATTGTAGGGTTCTAGAATGCTTCCAAAAGATCTTATTATTTATTAATGAATTAATTAATGAAACAAGAACATTATTTTTTCATGCATATTTTATGTTATCATGCAAAAAAAATATTTATTTGGTGAACATTTTACCCAATCCACCTCTCTAAGAAATGCTTGTAAGAACAGCAGTCAATGGTGACTTTCCCCATATTTATTTTACAAAAATAGAAAATATTCTGAGATATAAAAAAAAAACATATATTAACCTTTAAAAATAAATAAATAGCTCTATTATGATCAGTCCTTCACTTAAGGGGGAGTGTCATCGAAACACTTCTTAAGGCTCTAAATCAGACTTACAGCCTTTTAAGGTGACCATCGTAATAATCCCGCCAGAATATAAAGACCTCTGCATGTAGAACAAACGTTTAACATGAACGAGCATCAAGAGGTCAGGTTATATTGGTGGTTGCGCCCCTACTTGTGAATATGAGTTTTTTTTTATAAAAAATGTTAAGTTGTTGAATGGATGCGTGGACATGAATAAAAGGGGTGTGTTGATGCCAATTCATGTTTCATTTTTTATTGGAAGTACTTTGTTTGTTTTGGCTAAAGTTATTGGGTAAAGAAAAAAAACATAGAATACAATAAAAAAAAGTAAGAAAATCATTTTTTTACCCAATTTGTAGTGCCAATTTTCCCTGATTCCTATAGAACCTTGATATTTTAAAGCCTAGATTAAATTGAATAGGCATCTGAGCAAAAAAATTTAATGTCTTCGGTTATTGGTTTAAACTACTTACTACAGACACGTGGTACTCTTTTTAGATTATATTTTACAAATTTCATTCTTTTACATTTTCACAATTTAGACATCCTGGTCCGCGCAATAAATAAATTATTCTAATACATTTATATTCATTACATTTATACATATTTATATAAAATAATTACATAATATTAAAAAAAAATTCTTCGGTTTCGTCAGACCCCAGAGTGAGACTAACCCTAACAGCAAACTCATAAAAAAAACAATGTCACTATAACCTTCAAAGCAATTATACTAATTAAATAAAACATTACATGAATTTTAAATATCATACCTAATTTGTGGGACAAAATGGCAAAAATAAAGCTAAACAAAAAAAAAATTCAAAAAACCTCGCATTCAAAACAAAGTACTCAATGACAAGTCGCTTACCGTTAGTCCTTAGTCACCAGCGTGTCATATCTCAGCAAATTATCATAAAAACCATCATAACCTAACCTCTACACTTCTTATACTTCCCCTTAAAGCCCCGTGTTTGTATGAAAAGAGATGGGCGAAGGAGGTCAGCTCTCATTGGTTTTTTTGTTGATATCTTTGACAGTTAGAAACGTCAAAATGTTTAAGGTTAGGTCACATAGGTTAGGTAATGTAAAGCGTGAGAATATTTGTTATTTTATTATACTGCAACGGTTTTTATTGCTATAATGGAAAGTTATAGTTTGACAAAGTTTTAGTTCACATAGAAAAGTACAAATTAAGAATTACAGTTGTTTTGGTAGAAGTCCCTATAATAAGACTTCAAGATTTTCATGTGGAACAATTTTTTTTTATATCAAAGTAAATAGAGAAAGGATATGAAGGTTAAAATTTGCTTTTTTAATTAAAAACCATACATAATTAAAAAAAAACTTAAGAAGTATTCAGAAGTAAGTTTACAGGCAAACGAATTTCAAAAAAATATAATTAAAAACACATCAACTGTTCATCTTAATAAAAATATTTCATGTCAAGGAATTCTGAAATTGAGGAATAAACCATGACCCAATTTCAAATTAGGAACGCACAAAAATAAAGCTGCGTTCACACTGCATGCAAAACACCATGCCTTTGAAACCAGCAAAGATTTTAGCGAACGTAATTAGGGCACACCCCTGTAGCGGAGCGGGACTATGTTACGTGACAACGGGCTGCGTCACGTAAACCTAACCCAATTACACGCGACGTGACGTTCAGATATTCGACAGGCACGCTCCACACCACGCTCCGTAGTCGCTAGCTTGTTTCGTATGCCTGGCGTACGGCCGGGCCGGTTCGCGCACACATCCACCGCCGCCGTATAGTTTTGATACCAGATCCTCAATGACCGCTGGACCGACAGACTCGGCACACGTGTTTTTCGACCGGTCGAGTTCTTACCAAAATGCATGTAAATAGTGACGCATGAACAACCGCGTGTTATCGAACGTGTCAATGCGCGCGCGGGAAAAGTTTGGCACTTGACATTCGCGCGCTTTTGTTTTTTTTCTAACAAACTTTTTTGCAACGTGCCAGTGGCTGCGGTTGGTCGTTCGTTTCGTTTTGAGAACTGAAAAGTGGAAAATCATTGTTATTTTGCGAACTTTTGTGGAGAGTGGTGGTTAATGGCAATAAGTGAATGAGTGTTGATTTGTGACTTGGATTTTAATTGATTTACCATGTAATTATATAGGTAAATGAATATTTACCTTGCTTAAAATATTGAAGTTTAACTTTGTTTTAACTCATCGAAACTTTTTAAGTTTAGCCCCTTTATACGAGAACCTATTTAAATTTTAAAAGTTTCACTAATTACCATGATAATTTTGCATCTTTGAGAATGAGAAAGTAACTTGAGAAACTTTTGAGGTTCGCTTGTGAGTCTAGGCCTAAGTTTATGATGTTTTTTGAACGGAATGTAACAGTTCCGTGCCACACTCTTGCGTCCGTGTTAACAGCGCCGAACTGTACAGTCTCTTGCGCATCCAAGCCAACACAAACATATGTTATTACTTAACAAACATCTAAAACCTGTAATCCCTTGAGGTTAACAAAACATTAACGCAATAAATACTTTAGCCTAAAGCAAATAACATGTAGACTTCACTAATAGGTGCCGATTTGACAGACGAAAACAATCGTAGAGTTGCGCACACGCACTGTGTAAATATATCAAATGTACGGACCTTCGGTTGTGTACATATATTTTAAAATCGGAATTCGTAAAGTGTAGACGTAGGGCCACTTATTTAGTTCCAAGTATGCAGCTAGCAAGATGTCTTACCTAGAAAACATTAATTTAAAATGTGTTCCAATTTTAAAATTGCTGGCTGGAAACAAACTTTTATAAAAAAGAAAATTGCTTAGACTTGATCAATTTTATTAATTAGTATCAATGTAATTATAGATACCTATACTATAATTTATATTCAACAACACATTGCCTTGAGTCAAGGTAATTTTTAGCAACAAATAAAAGATTGTTTTTAGAATTCCGTTGTTTTGATTTTTTTTATTAAAATTATAGCAATATTTAATAGTAACTTAACTTTTAATTTTCAAATGTTTTCTATACCAAACTAATCAGAGTAAATGTAGAGTAAATTCTTATGTAAACCTGTGAACCATCTGTGAACATTATTTTAGTTCTTCCCTTGTCAAAAAAGTGAAAAAGGTACGCCTATGTTGAGATTCTAAGCATTGCAAATGAAAAAAAAAATGTTTTACTTAATTTTTACTCGATACACCACCCAAAAGTAGAGTGTTTGTTTTCATAATTTATGTATTCGTCTGTCTGTCCTAAATGTATGTTTATTTCGCTGTAATGGCGGAATCAATTTTGATGAGATTTAGCATATAGATAGATCATAGTTTGGAATAAAATCTATATATATGAAATGAGAGACTGATATATCAGCAGCTCAAACCGCAGCCTCTAAAGACTATTAACTATTTAGGACTATTAAGGATATTTAAACGTGGGCCTAAATGTAAGCGTTATTACATATACATATACATATACATAGGGACAATATAGTATATACCGTTTATGACCAAGTGGCCAGTTTTTTTTTGTATAAAAACAAAATTATAAAAAAAAAACAACTGACATTATTTTGAGAGAGGTAGAGCGTAGCGTTTATTCGCTCAAAGAGCAGCTCGACCAGAGAAGTACCTCCACCTTACAGAATACCGCAGCCAAGTAACTTTGTTGTGATCCCGCTCGTGAGTTCTGCGGTCAGAGTGGTACATGCGTTTTCCTTGACCGCCGCGGTCGCTGTGTGCAATGATCAAAAGCGCCTCCTATATTACAATTAACGCGGACCTCCAGAACGCTCACTGTGGGATCGGCACCTTAGAATATTTTTTCTTCGTTCATCATCATCATCATCATCAGCCTATAATGGCCCACTGCTGAGCACAGGCCTCTTTTCACAAATCAGGGTGAAAGGGAATGGGCAGATACTCCACCACGCGTACCCACTGCGGATCGGTGGAGGTAGAGGTAGGCTAGTGGTCAACCTACTGTTGGAGTTTTCAAGCCGCCTAGGTGACCTCCAACTAGCTTAACGATTATCACAATTAAGTGATAACCGGGACCAAAGGCTTTACTTGCCTTCCGAAGCACGGAAACGCTCGATTTGAAATACCGGCGGTTACCCATCCAGGTACCGACCACGACGGTGGAATCGTAACTTGCCTAAAGATTAAGAACCACTTTCAATTCTCATTACCCTCCATATTATCTAACTGGTGATTCAACTGTGATTCCCAAAATTTCTCATTTATATTGAATCTCTCGTATATCATCATATTAAGTCAACAGAGCGCGTCGGGTCAACACTCAATAAAGTCAACACCACGCCGTTATCTCAACATTAACTTACATATTAATTGCATTTACTTCATTTGATATTCATTTAGGTACGCATTTACTTCCTATGTTTACATAGTTTTAAATTTGTAGTAACATCTTAGAAAAATGAATAAGATTTTGTTAAAAATTAAATTTTGTTGACTGTACTTGCATTGTCTTCCAATATACAAAATATCAAGTCAATCCGACCACTGGAAGTGGGTGAAATTCGACTTGCAAGATTTGACCCGAACATACATTGCAAGATAATAAAAAGCTTGTAAAAATAGATTACGGTTTGAATTCTAGGACCGTCATGTGTTTGTTTGTATTGAATACAATATTGCGCTACGATACGTTTTGCTAACTTGTTACGTGTCAATTATGTCTAAAAGATTGGATCCATTTGTCAATTATTCAATGTAAAAACTGACCGAATCTTCTTTTTCGCTTCAATTTGTGTGGCTTTTCTTCTGCATTTTAATGATTTGGTACTTTTGGAGCTCTTAATCATTGGCGACAGTGGTCCTTCTCAAACTCTGAAGTGTAGAAGCAATTTAATTTTCATTATTTAAGTTGTCATTCTCCAGTTTTACAAAATAAACATAAAACCTCGTTATTACGCAGCTCTGAAAAACAATATTCACCATTTCTAATTTCGAACTGTTAAATCTAAAATGGAACGGACCATAAAATAATGTGACAGCATATTCAAAAATGGAATTGAAACACTACATTCCAAGTTTAAAAATGGACAAGTGAGTGAAAAAGCAGTGCATAAGAATGGATCACCCGGGTGGTTTCGCGTCGTCTCCATGGGCGGCCATGCTGGGCCACGGCATGCATGGCATGATGCAGCATGACTACCCGCATGCGCATGCACATGCGCCAATGCCGATGGATCTGCATGTCCCGCAGCCGTTTCCATATTATCGGTAAGTGTATTTTTATATTGATTCTGGTTTCACAGACAGTTTTTATTTAAAGTATGAACTTTATGATTGGCCTAAGGATGTTCTATGAGTATTATCCGTGTGGACAAAAATCCCAAAGAATAAAATAAATTATAAAAAAAAAGTTCCATGATTTATACAAAAATATATAGTGAGATGGTATAGAGATGATGTTGAAAATTGGTCAGGCATACCTTGACAAATTTGAAAATATTTTCTTGTACTTACGAATGTAAAATAGATGATTACTTACGTTGTGTGTCAAAGATTTAACAGCAGACTTTGAATATAAAGAGTCTGAGCCTCTGTGGAAAAGCAGATACACATTGTTGGGCTATTATATATATTGGCTCTTCCTAAATTTCCTGATGGAAATGTTCTCAGCAAGAAAATAGTATAATGAGGCGCCTAGCTATTGTTTATCTATTTAATCACATTATACAAAGGCAATTCTATTCATTATATTTGAAATTCTGAGAGATCTCTTCTATTTCTGCGCATACGCCTTTGATGTATATTTTTTATTAATTACATCAATTTTTATTATGAAGTTTAATAAATTATTAATTGGCGAAAAAGACCTATAAGGTAATTATGTACAATGTGTATGTAAGGTCAGTGATGTTGAGTCTTTATAATGTATAAGAATGACTTGATCTTTATCAATAAAAAAAGAATTCTAAATACAAGTAGATTCTTTTGAAATTAAACATGGAACGCTTTTATGAAGTCAAAGTTATAAAATAAATAAAAATAAAGAAGCCTTTTATTTCTTGCCATTATTACATAAAATTCATATTCATATTAAAATTATCAGTATTAATTATTGATTATATATTAGTATTAATTATTTATTATTTATTATGTATTAGTATTAATTATTTATTATATATAATTTATATTATTGCTATCATTGAAATATACATATGTCAAATTATGTTGTATTACAATTGATATTCGTGGTGCAAGAACCCCAATCAGGTAAAGGCCTCCTCCAGAGAGTGCCATGTGTCTCTATCTCTTGCTACTCTTAACCAATCTCGGCCTGCTAGGTGGGTAATATCGTCTGCCCATCGTGCAAACGGTCTGCCTCTTTTCCTATAGCCTGCCGATCCTGGCCACACTGTGGTCCGTAAAGTCCATCTGTCGTCTGTTGTTCTGGCTACATGGCCTGCCCACCTCCATTTTAGTTTCTGTGCGTAGCTTAGAGCATATCACATCAGTCCTCTCACGTATTTCTGTATGTGGTATTTTTTGTAATTTTCTTATTTTCATCATACTTCTCTCCATACCTCGCTGACATGTCCTTATTTTGTTTTTAATCTTATAAGTAAATTTCCATGTTTGGCAAGCGTATGTCAAGGAAGGTAGAAGACAGGAATTCATTATTTTACGCTTAAATTTTATAGGATAGCTTCCCTTAAGCACTTCTTTGAAACTCCAAAATTTGTTGCAGGTCTTTTGTGCTCTTCTGTCTACTTCTTGTTCGTTGTTTAGTTTATTGAATGAGATTTGTTTTCCTAACTATATATAATCGTCTACGTATTCAAGTTGGACGTCATCAAGTTGTATACTATTCTGGATGTTGTTGGACATTACTTTAGTTTTATTTAGGTTTATTTCTAGACCAACCTCATTGCTAGCTCTGTGTAAAGTAGATATCATGTGCTCTAAATCTTTGTGTTTTTCAGATAGAAGTACAATGTCATCGGCGAATCTTAGATGAGAGAGATATTTCCCTTTAATATTTAATCCTAATTTGTTCCAATCCAGCCCACCAATGACCGATTCTAGCACTGCTATCAAAAGGCGAGAGTGGGTCACTCTGTCTAATTTCTCTTTTTAGGGTTCCGTAGCCAAATGGCAAAAAACGGAACCCTTATAGATTCGTCATGTCTGTCTGTCTGTCTGTCCGTCCGTATGTCATAGCCACTTTTTTCCGAAACTATAAGGACTATAATGTTGAAACTTGGTAAGTAGATGTATTCTGTAAACCGCATTAAGATTTTCACACAAAAATAGAAAAAAAAACAAGAAATTTTGGGGGTTCCCCATACTTAGAACTGAAACTCAAAATTTTGTTTTTAATAAAACCCATAAGTCTATGGATAGGTCTTCAAAAATGATATTGAGGTTTCTAATATCATTTTTTTCTAAACTGAATAGTTTGCGCGAGAGACACTTCCAAAGTGGTAAAATGTGTGTCCCCCCCCCTGTAAATTCTAAAATAAGAGAATGATAAATCTATAAAAAAATATATGATGTACATTACGATGCAAACTTCCACCGAAAATTTGTTTGAACTAGATCTAGTAAGTAGTTTTTTTTAATACGTCATAAATTGAAATTCATATCAAGTACTCAGGTCTATACTACCATTTACTTATAGACCTACAGGTTTGTACGGAACCCTCGGTGCGCGAGTCTGACTAGCACTTGGCCGGTTTTTATTATTTCTATTGGTGGCCCTACTCTTTCCAGTTGAACTCTACTTTTGCTCTTCTCGTAGAGATGTTTTAGTATTTTAATGTAGGTTTCGTTTACATTTTGAGTAAGCAAAGTTTCCCATATTGATGTATGTGATATGGTATCAAATGCTTTTTGATAATCAACGAAAGCTAAGTAGAGCGGCCTTTGAAATTCTTGGTACTTCTCAATTATTTGCTCTAATGCGTGAATATGGTCAGTGGCACTATAACCTTTTCGGAAACCTGCCTGTTCTGTAGGTTGTTTGCTGTCCAGTATTTCACCAATCCTTTTTTCTATGACTGAGGAAAATAATTTATATAGGGTCGGTAACAAGCTTATAGGTCGGTAATTAGTCGGTCTCCTTTTTTGTATAATAGAATTATGTTAGATTCTGACCATTGCCTGGGAGTGGAGGTAGTTTCAATAATCCTGTTAAAAAGCCTTCCCGGGATAAAAAATAGCCTATGTCCGTTTCCATACCATAGGCTCTCTGCTTGCCAAATTTGCCTGATTTAGAAAATTCTTTTTTTGCTTTGAATGGTTCCCATTTGGTCCCATTGTCAGGTTAGGTCAGGGTTTTGATTACTTCTTTTACTACTTTGAAGTCGGTTTAAGATTTTTTACCGACTTCAAAAAAAGGAGGAGGTTCTCAATTCGGTTGTATTTTTTTGTAAAACAGTTTTCAATTATTTCTGAACAAAACGGGACTGCACAACACTGAGGCATAATCAATATTTTGTTTATTTCGTTATTATCAATTATATTGGCCCTGAAGCGCTACAAAATATTTTTTAAATAATTTATAATAATAAATATTTGTTAAACGAGACATAATTTAGTATATCATATTTTTTTGGAAATAAACAATTAAAATTAATAATGGCCGACCTACATACATAGTTAGACAATCCAAAACCTTCAATCCACACAGTCCAAAAAAGTCCAATTAGACATCGCATTACCAATTCAAAGCAATTAAACATTAATTACCAATTATAACACTAACCAATCAGCATAGCATATTAAACATGGTCATACGGTCTATAATAGCTTATACGTACGAACCGTATTCGTTAAGGTGCTATATTGGAAAAAAATGATATCTTTGTGTCCCTGTATCTTAATTAATACAAGGGTTGGGGTTCTGAGTTTTTATTATATGATTTTTGAGATCTTAATTGAGTTTGCCAATGAAGGAAAACACGTTTGATAGAAATTTTCTCGATAAAGTTTAATTCCAAAGTAGCCTCTAAATAAAAATCTTTTTTACTGTAACTCCGTCAAGCAGGCGAATTTTACAGTGAAATTTAATGCAAAAAATTGGTAATTCATTCTTCTTATGATGTGAAGAACAGATTTTCCATACATTGCATGGTTATTTTATAAACAATTTATATTTGGTTTGGTACTTACGTCGTTTATTAAAAGCTGCCGCTTGCCTGGGCGAGTACCTGAGAGCACTATAGTCATCTCTTTTTGGCACATACGAAATTACGGTGAACGTATTTATTACTACTCTTGCATCGCTAGGATTATTCGGCCGTAGCCTTTGTCGACGACGGACCTATGCTAGTTGTCGCGACCGGCTCTCGTAGTTTTAAAAATAAAATATTTTCGTAGCATATTCTTTATTGTCTTTAAAGATAGTATTATAGTTTGTAATATCGTATTAATTTAAGTTTAGTGTGATAATCTAGTTCAATAGTGCTTGTAAATATAAAGTTAGTTGTGTAGTTTTGTTTTTATTAATTTTATAGTATTTTTTTAGTGTTAAAGTTGATTTAATTATAATTTCACGACATGGGTAATATAATAAAGACCAGGAAAATCAGCATTGGGAGCAGCATTTTAGCAATTATTTATTACAGTTACATCATTATCAGTTTATCGATAGATTTAAAACGAACTTATAACCCTTCTAAGTAAAGTTTACTGCTGATATTGTATGGTCTGCATTCCTCGTACCAACCAACTTGAATTAGACGGGCTACATCCAAGGGCATTGTACTCAACACACACACATAGATATCTCGCTCCCGCCCGCCATCGTCACACAAACTGCTATCCGTCCGAGTGCGAGTTACAGACCATAAAAGCCACAGATAAAAGCTATGATAACAACTAATTTGTTATTATATTTACGGATTCTTATTCTATTACTTTATATTACATTTTATTACCAAATACCTATAACATGATTTGATTATTATAATTATTTCTTATGGTGTACTTAGGACAACTATCTCTTTTTATGCCTAATAATGAAGAATGTTCACTAATTTAGATTTTTAGGTCTCCGTATTTTCTATAGAAAATAAAAAATACGTGTGAAAGAATTATTTCGATACGTCAATTAGTTTCCGAGATATGGAATTTTAAAATGAGCGCGCGACGCTGGATTCCACCGGCCCGTACTCGATGCGTGTGACGTCATGTTCCAACGCTCGCTCAGTCAATCGCGCTCACAGAACAAATACCCTGACGGGGTCGCGCTCTTCCGTACGTTTCCCTAGATGATTATGACTTTTTTGGTTTTTACCCGACTGACCCGAAAGGAGGGTTATGTTTTTCGAGTGTATGTATGTATGTATGTCTATTTCTTTGGCACGCTCTGCAGCCTAAATGGGTTGATGAATTTAAGCATATTAGGTGCCGTTAGATTCGTCTTGACTGTGGGAGTGTCATAAGGTATATTATTTTTATATGGCGTCTACGGATAAAAAAAGAGGGGGGATATTCAAAACAAATATTTCGTTATTATAACAATATGGGTATCAAATGAAAGCTTGTGAACAGCCTATTCCATATATGTATACATTGTAATACTTTTGTGCTACCATTTTGACGTAAATTACAAAAAAACATTATTGTATTTGTTTCTTTTAATTAAATTTCCAATATAAATACTAGAAAATCATGTGTTGTGCCAAAATGTAATAATACAACCACCAGTCCACCGGAAAAGTTGATTTTATAATCGTTCCAATGAATGTCCAAATGTGAGAGAAATGGGTAAAAACTGTGAAGGGGTTGGATCTATTTAGAGACGAAAGCAAAGTTTATTGCTGTGAAGATAGTTTTGACGTAAGAATACTGACAGTCTATCTACTATGTACCTAACCACTTTTGTAGTGTGCAGTTATTTGATACCCCAGCGCAGCCGCGGTTTCACCCGCATGTAGCGTTTTAATTATTTTGCGCGAAACCCCTTATAAATTATCTGAAGTAAAAGAATCTTAAGTTATTCCTTATAACATCCGCTATCTACCAGTGAATGTCTCGTCTATATCGGTCCAGCCGTTTTGGAAATCAGCCGGAACAAACTAGTGTTTCACCCGCTTACAAATTGATATTTTGATATTACATATTCAATTTTATTTATTTGGATAAATAAAGTAGATTGTGTTCCTGCGCGTGAGTAAGGTAGCCAAAGCACATTGGGGAGGGGGGAAAGGTCGGTAACGCATGAGCAATGCTACATGTGTTGCAACTATCCATTTGGCTACGGTAACCGCTTACCGTCAGGTGGGCCGTACGTATGCTTGTTTACCGACTTAGTCGTATAAAAAAAGATAAGACATAGAAAAGGTTAAGTACATCTATTCAACTCGCTACATTTGCAATATATCAATTTATTTAGTTAAATTTACTAAGAAGAGTATAAATAGGTATAGACAAACATAATTAATTTATTGTCTATAACATGAAACTTAAAAGGTAAATAAGTACCTACTTGCGTTGCAGCTATAAAATAATTATTTTAGGTATATTAGGCAGACAGGAGTAAGCATTTGCATTCTTTCTTCTTGCTTTTCGGCGGCAACGGAATAACTATTCGTCGATAAATAATAAAACTTTTAAAATATATATATGTGATTTGGACATCTTATTTAATTATGTTGTTTTATTATATTACATTGATTATTAGATTCAATTTAAAATAGTTTTACATGCTATTCTGTAGCGAAACGTGTAGACCTTATTTTAAGATTCCACCTAAATTGTACGACATTTTCTGGCGAAGTAAACAATTTCATTTCATTTCAACCAAAAGTCCATTTATTTTATGTAGATTTTACAGTTGCCCTTTTTCAAATCCAAAATACTTTCCACTAATAGCGCAAGATACCTACGTACCACCGCTAGCGGCTAATATGAGTGAACGGAGCGTTGGAACATGACGTCACCTCGCGGTCACGTGACCGTTAGCGGGCCTCGATATTTAGGGGAATTTTAAATGTCTGTAAAATCATAACTACTTGGTTTTTTTGAACGAAACAAAAACTAATGTATTTGTATACGTAATTGTGTACGTTTCAAGCGCTTTTGCATACCTATTAACATTCCTCAATTTTGTAGATGCTATAAATGAAATAAAATATTTATGATTCACAGGGAACAATCTCCACAAAAATAATCCTTAGTGAAAAGATCATGGTAGAACCCATAGAATAATTTTTGGCATCCTTGGTATCGCCCGCACCGCAGCCAGCCTATGATGTCGCAGATAATGTACCACCAAAAGCATCGCATTTTTTTTTGCGATTTCATATTTGGTACCGTAGTAAAAGTTGACCGTATACAGGAGTACTTTACGTGGTTTCATTTAATTTCGTATTGTCGTACCCACCCCGTATACCCTTTTCATTACCCGCAGCATATATACTTCATCATCATCATCATGATCAGTCTATAATGTCCCACTGCTGAGCACAGGCCTCCTTTCACAAATGAGAGTGAAAGGGAATGGGCAGATACTCCACCACGCGTGCCCACTGCGGATTGGTGGAGGTAGGCTAGTGGTCAACCTACTGTTGGAATTTTTCAAGCCGCCTAGTAGGCATCCAACTAGCTTAACGACTATCACAATTAAGTGATAACCGAGACCAACGGCTTTACGTGCCTTCCGAAGCACGGAAACGCTCGATATGAAATACCACTAGACGGTCACCCATCCAGGTACCGACCACGACAGACGTAGCTTAACTTTGCCGATCGATTAAGAACGGCTAATCATGCTACACCACGAGCGCTTCCTTATATATACTGATATA
Source organism: Achlya flavicornis (assembly GCA_947623365.1). Classification (NCBI taxonomy): domain Eukaryota; kingdom Metazoa; phylum Arthropoda; class Insecta; order Lepidoptera; family Drepanidae; genus Achlya; species Achlya flavicornis. The sequence continues at coordinate 9,006,135 of OX392488.1, forward strand.
TACTTACACAGTATAAACTCGTATTTACGTACAAATATGAGTAATTACTATTATAGCTTTTGGTTAAAAATCGTTTATAACAAGTGTAATAAAAAATAAACTTTTACTGCTCTCCTATAAAATATACTCTGTAATTTAAACGATGGCGGTTCGGCTTTCGTGTTTCTGCCGGCGTCGCCCGAGTCCGGCCGAACGTATCTAGCGGTGGCGGGAATTTTTTAAAACTTTGATAGTTCTCTAGGGGCGGTGCCCCCCGCGCGGCGGGCTAGGCCACGCCTTTCAAGGAACGATTTATTTCCACGGTGTCATCTTAAAAAGCCGCTTGCGCAGAATATGGTCAGTTATTAGGGCGGGATTCCGTCGGACGGCGCGGGCGCACGGTTTTTGTGCGCTCGTAACGCATAAGTTACGGGGCATAGCGCACGGATGGATGGCAACCCTGTGCTGTCGACATTATTTTGTCTTTTGATCTGTGTCTTTAGTATGTCTTGTTAGAAGGCATGTGATGTTTTGAGTTTCGATTGATGAGTGCTGAAACATTTGAAATGTTTTTAAAAAAACGCACTTTTGGCGTTAAAAGTAATGTGATTAGGTGTACTCATTTGTGAAAATTGTGAATGATTTAAAATAAATTAACTTTTTAACTTTTTTTTTTTGTTAAAAAGTTAATTTATTTTTGAATTTTTAGTTTCATATATACTTAAATACTTTCGCGTGTAAAGGCCTGCGTAAACAATGCATATTGAGGCGATAGCAGCAATTGCGGTTGATTTGCTGTCATTTTTTAAGAGTTCCGTTGTCTGTCTCCTAAAATCATCATCAGATCTATATGAAATTTATATGGGACCATTTCAGAATAAACCCCTTTCGAACAAAAAAAGAATTTAGAAAATCTGTCCACAAATGACGGAGTTATGCCCGAACATACATAAAAAAAAAAAAAAATACCAACATTCATATTGAGAACCTCCTCCTTTTTTGAAGTCGGTTAATAACAAGAAAATTCGGAAAATCAAAGGCGTGTTTAAAATCTATTCAAGATTATAATCTTGATAAAGTCTACTTATAAATAGGAGAATTTAATAATTATTCAATGATATTATTATCTTTCTAATATTAAGAAAGAATACCCCTATGGAAATTCTGTATATAATCTAACATTTGACAAAACTTTTTAATATTCTTATCTCAACCTAAAAAGATTGTTTGTATAGTTATTTAAAACCTTTATTTAGAAATCAGATACGTAAAAACACCCAATGACACAAAAACTGAGTCACAACCTAAATCCTTACAACTCTACCAAGAAATCGATTTTATATTTTTTAATATCGATTGGAATCGTAATTGAAACCAATGACTGTCATTGCGTGTCGCCACTCGGCACTAATATCGGTTTTGCACTATAATCTGTGCGCGTACGCACACCGAAATTACGAACCAAAATGGCGCCAACCTTGTCATTTGACGGGAATCAGACCGAGATGGTCACCATTCGGACATACCCTAATTATACAGTTATGGACACTAAAACGTGGTTTCCGATTGTTTTATTGCTTACTTCCTTAGATGGAGTTTTTTGATTGGATTTACCATGGAGTTAAGCAGGGACCTAACTAACTCCGAAATACAAAACTAAGTTTTTGGACTGACGTCATACTTCAACCAGTCTTCAAAACTGCCAGATATGTCTGTTTTCTTTCGGTTAAATTCGGTTTGTATTCTTGTCACCGTCAATAAAAAGTTTATAATTTTGTTCTTTAGCAATGATTCCTGGTATTTATTCTTTCCATAGGATACGGTGATCACTTACAATCAGCGAGCAAGCTCGTCAGTCTTCTGAAAAAAAAAACTCTACGTTCAGCGTGTTCGCTTTTTAAATGTATTCTTCTTATTTGTTTAATTAATTAATTAAGGATTAGGAATTCTCGGTAAGGCACAGTGTTTATAATGTCACAGAAAAAAAACTAAAGAATTAATTAGAATCTAATTCGACGTTTTGAATGACATCTGAATTTGGTGTATTCCATTTGAGACTACTTCATTAGCTTCTTTAGTAGCATATCTTTAGTCATCTTTCGCATATTTGGTTCTCTTTCACTCCTGCGGAAAGATAAAGTGTGTGAGCGAGAAAAAGGTTTTAGAGAGAAAACTCTAATGATTCGAAAACTGGTGTCGATTGGAGTCATCCAAAAGACTGCGTTTTGTAGACCCTTTTCTCTTTATCATAAATATTAATGTTGGTCGACCGAATGCATTCCAAACCAGAAGTCCGTTTGCGCTAATGTGAATTTTAACAAATTTTCCAGCAGTTTTAGTTAGGTTTTTTGCCTCGGGTACTGGTTCCCTCTAAGACTTGATTAAATACATACATTGACCGATCAACTTAATTCTTTTTGTTGATTAATTGTTTGAAAATGTTACTCTTTTCTTCTGAACAAAATTCCTACATTTAAAACGAAATTACTTGAGACTTATATGTAACGACAATGCTTGTGTAAGCATTCGAATTAAAAATAAGAGTATTATTGTTAATGCTTTGGAATAATTAGAAGGTTTTTTTTATTAGGTAATACGTAGGGTATAATTTTAATGATATTACTTTTCTACGTAGTTCAGCACAATGAAATCCAGTAAATTCCCTTTTTCCATCGACTTCCTGTATACGCACTTATGCGATAATTTCACCGTGCAGTTAAAGTTTATACTTACGGACAAAACATATCCCTTAAAAGGGCTACAAAAGAGTCACAGGCATCATAAATCGATGGCCGTTTCAAAAAACTGCACTATCTTCAATTGCCCCTTTAATTCCTCTGACTGTGCATCGATCGTAAAATACGTCACAATTAGTCAAGTAAACTCTCAGTAAAGACTTGCTTTATTTATAGTAAAAAACTCTTCAACTCTAAGATATGGACCGATTTTATTTCCAAATGAGGTTTTATATGTGTAGATAAAGGTAGAGCGGTGTTGTTTTGTTTTTTAAATATCCAATTTGCCGATGGTATGATTGCGTTCAGCCTAATTATTGAAAAAGAGTTTGTATTCCACATTTGAAATGCCAATAAAGAATGCAGTAAAAGGGAATTATGTCTATGGAATTTCAAGTATAACTATGTCTATAGAGAATTCTATAGTATATCTTGTTTGTACAACAATTTCTATTTAATTACTCATAATTACGTTGGCAAATATTTTTAGCATTGAGTATGGAATACTTATGGATATTGACGTAGTTTTTATGTCACACCAATTAAAATGTTCGTTTCCAACTTATCGAATTTATACGTAAAAACAAACATATTATACGTAAAACACACTACCCTCTTTAAAGTACCACAGCAGGTTAAAAAAGAATAATTACCATCACAATCTGGAACTGGTTCGCTTCACTAGAGCGATTTATTGTGACATCTCCGGGAATCGAAGTGGTTGACGGACTTTATCACTCTATTGTGCTTTATTTACTGAGGCATCGAGGTTTTCAATCTGAAACTCTGTTGCTTGTTATTTCTATATTTGTAGAATGTTTTATTTTTGTTAGATTTTAATATTTCTTATAACTTTACCTCGTACATTATACAGAACTGACTGAGATTTGAGAACGAGAGACTCATTTATACCACATAGAATAATAAAAGTTAATGTTTTTTATTAAAATTATGGCAATATATAGGGTGTAACGGAAAGGGTATATACATCCGAAGGGGGTGAAGACTACATCAGGTACAAAGTCTTTATAAAAAGTTTCAGCTCAAAATAAATTACTCAAAAATTCAAACCATTTTTTTTTAATTCAAATCTATTTAATTAAAATATAACATAACATCATAACTATCATGCGGTGACATGATAGTTATGATGTTATGAGGATAATATATATTCAATTCATCATTATCATTTTGCGTCCCTTGCTAATATTAATATAAAATTTTATCTTTCGCGATCTGTGCGCCTAGTACACACGGCTACATATCAAGCTATACATTCCCAGTATAAGCTGACCTCGCATTGTACTGAAATCCTATACAATGCGAGATCAGCTTATACTGGAAATGCATAGCTTGATACGTAGCCGTGTGTACCAAAAAAGTGGATTACTGTAATGTATATACACTTTCCGTTACACCCTGTATAGTAATACCCAATAGAGCGTGGCACAAGATACAATAATTATATACTGAGATCTATTCGTCCATGATACTGAGTTATATGATACCTCGAAAACTCGGCGAAATGCACTTAGCGGAAGCCGGTTGACCATAGAGTTAAAATATAATAGAGTGATAGCGTTAGCACGTTACCTTGCGCGAAGCGTGTGTTGATTAACATTCAGACAAAATGTCGATATGGATTCCTTGTCATTTGTTCTTGGTAAAAGTATCGATAAAAAACGGGAATTCGGCATTCATTATACGTATTTAGTCGTTTAAACTATATTTATTTTTATTTATTTACTTTATTGCATCACCATGTGTATAAAAGATGTAAAAAATATGTTTAATAGTTCACATGGACCCTGTAGGGCACAGCAATATAGATAGACACATTAGTATCTATATACTATATACTATGTACGTGCACTTCGTTTCAAGGCATTTAGACCGTACCCGTGCTCACGGACTATACTCTCGTACAGTCGCTCTACACTATTCTAACTCTATGCTGTTGACAATACATCATAGTTTGTATCATTTTTTGTAGGTTCTTGTACTATACTATGACAGTCTTATAATAAACTTTTTTTGGAAACAAGAAATTAACATTTTAGTAAGGGCCTATTGTGTACTGTGATTATAATTTCGACCTTTGGGTGACTGGTCTCATTATAAACTACAGATATGTAATTATTTGATTAGACGAAACGCCACCGATAATATTCAAAATAACTCAAAATTCAGTTTTTAATTATGCAATGTCCGTAAAGGCCGATCCATAGACACATATTTTTCATACATAAAATTTCTTCCGCACATTCTAACATCCATTATAAAATATCCTACACATATCCTACGTCCTACTTAATTGCTCCATAGAAATTAATTTGAGGCAAGCTATCGGCATCCTGTCCTGAAACAGATTGCCACTGAATCGTGGAGGCGATGAGCTCCAAGATAGGCAATAAGGAGCAGTACATTCATGTTGGACAACCGTTATGGATTAAATATTTAATGAGATATTTTGAAATTTTTATAAGTTATACAATCTCCATCGAGGAAAAATCCTTTTCGAGTAATACCGAGTAATCAATCAATCAAATTCCCCAACTAGACAGTGATTTTGAACAGTAAGGACCAATGGGGAGCGACAGGCAAAGCTAATCTCAGATGGCACCACCCTCACTGGTCATTGATATTGACTTGATGTATTCTAAGGATTTTCATGAGTTTCAATTAATTAAACCAAACAGTATATAGGCTTTCTCATAAAATATAGCGACTATACGCCACCTAGCGGGATAAATTGTCAATGTGCCTCCCCATTACTGCATCATCAGCATTAATGTTAAGTGTTTTCTTGACGTATGCCCGGTTTCTATAAACGTCGTTTTGTTACAAATGGTAGGATTTTTTATTGCCAAACTGGGCGTATAGATAATTTCGTAAGCTAATTTTACCTGTGATAGCTACTTCCATATGGGAATCTGCTATGCAAAGCTTTGAGGTCTTTGCTTCATTATTAGTAAAGATGTAAGAAGTCTTAATTTTAACCGATACCGGTCCGTAAATTATAGGAATTGGCCATTAGGCAGTCAGAGCGCATTGTCGGCGGGGAATTGGCGGAATAGATTTCAAACAAAATGAAAGTAATTGCGCTTCTTTTGATATGTTTCATGACGTTTAATGGTAATAGAACGGGAGATACTAGCACAGATTTCCTAGTCATTTGTACCAGTATGGCGATCCTTCAGGGGTCTAATTACGTAATGACGAAGGAAAGAATGATGATGGTCATAGCGCTGGTACCGGCGGCCCAATCGCATTAGCATTTTTCCTTTTTATCATTACGTAATTAGACCCCTGAAGGGTTGCCATACTGGTACAAATAACCACGTTTGTACAGTATATCCCGGTCTATAAGTAAAAAGCTGGGGTTTAAAGGGACTATTTTTTCATTACTTTGCCTGCGATGTGGTCGAAGGTGACCACACAAAGCCTAGAATTCAAAGCCGGATACTTGAATCCGAAACAAACTTGAGGGTGGTACCAAGTCAGGCGGCAGCTACAGAGCCTACCGTGCTGTAGTTTCTTCACGAAGATATCCTTCACCGAAAGCTCATTCTCATTGAATTCTCACTGAGTTATCATTGCATTCTATTATTCATGCCAATTTTGTCTCACTGATGTCACAAACGTACAAGTTTGTGACAATACTTCTTCTGGGCAAACATCCTCCATGCTTATATTGAGAGAGGTAGAGCATAGCGTTTATTCGCTCAAAGAGCAGCTCGACTGGAGAAGTACCTCCACCTTACAGAATACCGCAGCCAAATAACTTTATGTTGTGTAAAGTTGTGTTACTGCGCGTGAGTAAGGTCGCCAGAGCTCATAGGGGAGAGGGGAAAGGTCGGTAACGCGCGAGCGATGCTTCTTGTGTTGCAAGCGTCCATATGGCTACGGTAACCGCTTACCGTGGGCCGTATGCTTGTTTACCGACTAAGATGTATAAAAAAAAAAGTTAACTATTTATTTGTTTTTTTTATAAACAAAAAGTCTAATAAAACCATGCCAATTATTCTCAACAAGGTAATGTTGGAGATAAAATCTAATAATGCTAGATATTACATTAATTACATTGAAATAAGAAATCGGGACGGCTGCGTTATTTAACTACCGCACAATCACTGATTATGCGGTTTTACGTTGAGCAAATACTTGGATTAATGTTGACATTGTGGTTGTTATTCTCTATTTCCTAGATTGCTGATTATTTCCCTAGAAAATAAAGTACTTGACTGACTTTCCGTCTCGCGGTTTCTCCCGCGGAGTCCTATTTTCCCCGTAGCGTTTGTTTTTGAAAAACCCTTACTTAGAGGATGCTTATATTAAGAAAACAGAGCAGTGACTACCACCTATCAATGCTCTGTTTTCTTAATATAAGCATCCTCTAAAGTCGTTATTTTGATAAAGATGATTCTGGGACTGTTCCCATGATATATCAAACGATTTTTAATACCTAATTTCTGAAACATAATCACCTTTTGCGATTTCTCTGTGCTTGTCTTTCATCATGCTTCATATCCTTCTTAATATTATGAATGCAAAAAAACTGTCACAAATTACAAAAAAATAGCCTTCACTATCTCAAGATAAAATTCCCAAGACATCAATTGCTGGAATGTATTCCATGATAATAGTTCAATAAAGTATAATTTGTCAAAGGCAAAACCTACGTACAAAGGAAAAATCGCTCCCCTTGTTTAAAAAAATAAATTTCCTAGTCATAATTACTTGACAGTGGAGTTAATACGCGCTGCGACATTCCTTAAAAGGGGCGAAAAAAGTGGAAATAAAAGAAATGCTCTAAAGGGATGCAGGGCAATTGAGCACAAATGAAAGGGCACCGGACTGAGGACAGAATTAGGAAAACATTTGGAATAGTGACGGTGTGGAGTCGACGTTATCATAATATTTTTATTTATCGGAAAAGAAAAGAAAGAAAGGAAATTACTTTATTCATGGCATAACACAAAGAAATAGGTACAAACATTATAGACAAAGGAGAAAACAAGAATAATAATAATAAACATGAAAGTAAAGAAAAATGAAATTTGCCACAAAACGGTCCCAGCTCAGCATAATGCTGGTTACAAACCAGCGCTGGTCTTCCGTTGGAACCGGTGTGTAACGTCACAAACAGATATATAAAAGCTATGTTCCATATCATAAATGTGTACAAAATTATGTATACAAGTGGCTTCATTATTCGCAGTGTTAGACTCTGAGATAATGGGCGTGAAGATACTAATTATTACCGCCTACCATTACGCGAGCCGGATGCCTGATGGAAACTTACTGGTATAATAGAAATATTACAAATTCTGAAAATTATCTCTTCCGTCCTCTCGTCCGTCTGTCTGTCTGTCAGTGGGCTGTATCTTATGAAAAGTTATAGGTAGACCGTTGAAATTAGGTTGAGATTTTCACAGAATGTGTATTAAGTACTATTAACCATATAACAACAAATAATAAAAAGAAAATAAATTTAAAGGAGACCATACAAGAAACGGCTTTACGGAACCCTTCGTGTGCGAGTCCGACTCGCACTTGGCTGGTTTTATTTTCAATGCCTTTCTTCTTTTTTCGAAAAAATATTCGAGCCAACTAGCTTTTCACAAAAAAAAAACTTATTATCTACTCCATACCACTATGAAGCCAAACTTGCAGACTGCAACAGCCTAGCAAATGGGGTGTAAGAATTAAAAGGTGCTCAGCGACTTTCCCCGGTCGCGCCGCGCCGCTCCGTCCGTCTGTTACGGGCTTTATTAGCTCCGTTCTGATTATTATCCTGCTTTTAAATGTAGGATTAGCGATATTTTGTTTTATGTGCTGCTATGATTTGTTTATTATATTATTTTGTGTTAATCAACAAGCTGGCATACTAGTGATGTTCAAGAATTCCACAATTTCCACACATCGACAATTTTTGATATTATAATGTGATATGAACCAATTTGTACCCTTTTCAACTAACGAAAATGTAATAGTACTACTAAAAGATAAGTCATATAGAAAAATAGGTACATTCACGCTATTGTATGACATGGTATGATGTGGCCGATGGTAGGCAACATGTTAAAAATAATTACCGCGGCGCATCGAACCTACTTTAACTTAATTAAGATTTTTTTTGTATAGGAAGAAGTCGGTTATCAACAACAACAACCAACGTATGGCCCACCTCATGGTAAGCGGTTTCCGTATGGACGCTAGAACATACAGGGCGTCACTTACCGGCTACCAACCCTTCCCCCCACCCCGATGAGCTCTGGCGACCTTACTCACGCGCAGGAACAGAACATAAAGATATGTGGCTGATGTATTCTTATAGGTGGAAGTATTTCCCCAGTCAATCTGCAAATAAGGTGTAAGCTTGGTGTAAATCGGTCTTGTAACACCCAGGTATTAAGATAGCTTCAGCCCTTTTTGTTTATATGACATTAGAAAGTGACGGATATATTTAAAACCTATGTATTAATATACTTGACGTAAAGCTTATTTATTAATAAGGCGGTCTATGTTTAATATTCTCTTGTTTATTTTTAATCTCTGCCAATAAACTCATTTTCAAAATTCAAAATCATTTATTCAAATAGACCTTCGCAGGCACTTATGAAAAGTCTGACTCTAATACCGGTTCGGAAGGTTGCATTTGCTGAGAAGAGCCGGCAATAAACTCAGCAATTACTCTTTTCAAAACAGGCTTAGATTCATTACATAATATTTACATTCTAATCGCACTGAAAACAATTGCTTACATTGTTATAAATTCTCTTAAAAATCGCTTTTCTTTCGATTTCCACAAGAAATGAAATCGTTATGAATTCAAGTAATATTAAATACGATATCTTATAATTCGTCCAACTCGTCCAACTTGAGGCAATCTTTATTTATGTAGTCCATTATCCGGGACAAGGCAACAAGCGACAAAACTCACACTTTATTAAAACCTATTTGTTTTATTGAATAAATAATTTTATTATCTGTGCCGGCTCTATGGGAGTTGCGGATGATTTAGAGGCCAGTACTAGAGAGGTGTCAGGACAAATCGCTTGGCTGTAGGGGTTCTGTAGAAGTTGGTCTGAACATTATTATGCTTTGCTATTTTTTTATTTGTTGGTAACTTTATGCGTCTCTCTATTTGAACAAATTATTGATGGTAACGAGATAGGTAAATGTACAGAGGAATTTAAATATCAAAGACAATTTTTCTTTGGTTGGTTGCCATTGAGGTTTGATAGTTTGACTTCTTCGACGCAGGCCGTGCGCACCGTGGGTTCGATTACTTCAATTCCCACCCAAACACCTGTGAGACTGATTATGTTCGTTTGTTCTGAGTGGCTTGTAAAAGGTGTCAGGAATTGAGTTATTTTACAAGCTTTTTATTAACTTGCAATGTATGTATGTTCTGGACAAATCTTGCAAGTCGAATTTCACCCACTTCCAGTGGTCGGATTGACTTGATATTTGGTATACATTAGTATATTGGAAGACAATGTAAGTATATTCATCAAAAAAAGCTTGTATTTCAAATGACATTGAACTTATTTTATAACTGGTTGGAAAAGATGGCCACTAAAATAAATTTCAGTAGCTAGAAGGATCTATCTATATAAATTTATAAGTTGTATGACGCTGTATTTACACTCACTGGTAATATTAAAGAAAAGAAAATCATTCATAAAATTTATAATAATACACTACACACACCCCCCATACAACCTCCCCCCCCACACAACCCCCCCCCCCACACACAAACCCCCCCACACACACAAACTAGGTACTAAAAATCATGCGAAGTATAATGTATGAAATTCCGAGCTTGGGCCAAATTCCATGCACGTGAGTGTATATATAATATTCAGTATACAAGCTCTGCTTATTTTGGGATCAGTGGGCTAAATGTGAAATATGCCCTGGGATATTTATTACTCCTTGTCTATTAGTGTTTTATGACTCTCTCTAGGGATGTGAAGGATGGCAGGAATGTAGCGCAGGCGCAGGCTCCTGCACTTTGCCTCTACACATTTTTACTTCAGTTGACATCGGCTCATGAGATCCAACTCCAGATCTCATGAGCTTTTTATCAATGGAAACCACAGTGTGATCGTGCCTGTGTACATACTTACTTGTTTTTCTAAAAATGTGTTACCGTTACAAATCTTTATTATAAAAAGCACTAGGCTTTAAAATCGCCAACTTAAATATAGTTTTCAATTTACATAAAGATAACAACTATACCTACATATTTCGCTCCTCGATACTGAATCTCAATAAAAAAAAAAAATGTAGCCATTAATTAAGTAAATACAAACGATATAAATTGCCTCCGCCTTGTCTCACTAGATAGCGCTTCCATTCACAAATTATTCAAAATTACTCGAAAAACAAAACGGGTATCCTTGATTAATCGACGCCATTTCTCTTGCATCTCCGTTTTATACAAAATTAACATTACAGTATACAAAAACGCATACCAAACGATTTTGTGACGTATCCACTTGTAACAAGAAGTAGAATGTTAATTAAGAATATGCAAAGAATTTGGTTGCGCACCGCTAAGTGTGAAACAACGTTTAGAAACAAAGAATATTATGTTCACTCAATTTAATGTTCCAAAATTATTCTTATCTCGCAATGAATAAAGTCGAATTTAATCACTTATTGATATTTGTTACAGTATTTTAATATTACTTTAAGTCTTTCACACATCCATGCCGACGTGTCATTGATAAAAACTGCAGCGGTTTTTTTAAAAGTTCGACATTCAATTATTACACGCACCCAAATAGTATGTCTATAAATTATGAATTAATAAGAAGCCTGGACCTGGGGCTCTACCACGTAACTTTGGTGGTAATCGTAACGAACACCATTAATTATTTCATCCAATGACGCCCTGTGGGCCCTGATTGGATGAAATTCCTCAATTATTACTACCAACGTTACGCGGTAGAGCCCCTGGATAGCTAAACATAGATTGTGAATTAAATCAAACTTGATATCTTTCACAAAGCACTTGAAGTAAGCTTGTAGATTGTCTATTATCACAATAACTTTTTTAATTTTTTTTATACAACTTTTTTTTTGTACAGCTAGTCGGCAAACAAGCATACGGCCCACCTGATGGTAAGCGGTTACCGTAGCCATATGGACGCTTGCAACACAAGAATCATCACTCACGAGTTACCGACCGACTTTTCCCCCCTCCCCTATGAGCTCTGGCGACCTTACTCACGCGCAGAAAACAACTTTACACAACATAAAGTTATTTGGCTGCGGTATTCTGTAAGGTGGAGGTACTTCCCCAGTCGAGCTGCTCTTTGAGCGAATAAACGCTATGCTCTACCTCTCTCAAAACCAACTTCTCTCAATACCTACTTGTCCTTTAACAAAAGGCGATAGACACACAAAACCTAAAAATAGTAACTATCTCGTCATATGTGCTGCTGGAACAAGATAACACCAGCAGTTTCGTCGTACCAAAATCGTGCACCGTTGTGCCATCAGCATGAAGATCGTAAGAACCTGCGCGTGCGCCCCCGCCGGTACGAAACGAGGTGATATACGTTACATTTGGTTTCACGCTGTGAGTGTCGCCGCTGTTGTTTTGTTTATCCTTGTTTAAACATAATGCATTATGTTTAATAATGATTTTGACAACTCCACCGAGAATGTCATGCTACAAATTAATTTAAAAGTAACACTTCGAATAGTATATTACTGGGTGAGATTTATTTAGGGCCTGGGAACAAAATATGAACCTACATATTTCTTGTTTCAGTAGTCGTTACTCCTTAGTACCTTTGGATATAGGTACCTATGTGTTATTTTTATTGAATTATCCTTACGTAAATATCTATACTAAACAGATAAAAAAAAATACAAATTTCTGTTCCTAGTTATTACAGATTATGTGATAAAAAATGCGTTTTCTCATACCAAATGTTTGCAAGATTTTTTTTTAACTATTTGTGCTAATAAGCCAACCGTGCTATCAGATTTCGCTTTATTTATATCGTGTTGTGTATAAACCGACGGATAAATTGACCGGCCGTTCACTATACTTAATTAGTACAATCTTAACTTTATGCGTTTCAGATTGTTATGCTAATCAGCCCTTTCACACTGCCGCCCCTAAGTGGCGTTTTCGTCGATTTGTTGTTTGATTAGATAAAATTAATATTTATGTTCGGAAATTAAGTATGGATTGCTTTTGTTTTTAAATGACTCTGGAGAGCATGTCGCTTTGCACGTTTGGAATGTTTTTTAATTAGTCATAGTTTATAAGGAGTAACACTTTTAACGGTACCTATTTATTCTGATTTGAGTTTTAACTAACTCACTTCTATACCTTCCAGTTTTGGGTGCTTATCATCTTCGTTCATATAATTGTGGACATGGGCAATGGCTCTCCTTCGAAGATCTTCTCGACTTTCTTTTTTCTCATCGATTGTCTTCACTGAACTATCTATTTTACGCCTGCAACTCACATCTGTTCACTTCAGTGAGTGATCTTTGATTTTCTGATAGGTTATGCTGAATTTGAGATCTTATTTTAATGTATTATGTATACCTAGAGTATTTTTATGATTGCCAAAACTTCCTTGGATTCAACTAATATATTAAACTCAAGGACGTTAAAAAAAAACGGATAAGTATATTCTCGCTAACATAAAACTGTGTCGCTGTGAGTCGGCCACCTCGCTGTACGTACACACGGCTACACATCAAGCTATACATTTCCAGTATAAGCTGATCTCGCATTGTATAGGATTTCCGTATAATGAGCTTGATCTGTAGCCGTGCGTACCAGCCGGCACGCACACGTTCAGAAATGAGTCGGCCATTATACATGGGTAAACGTCAAAGGGGAAAATATTAAAATACAGCATGTCTTGTGTAGTGAATTGTGTAGTGTAAAAACCGTAGTGACCGGAGAAAAAAAAAGGAATCACGTTTCATATGTAAATTAATAATTCAATTACCTACTTAGTTCACACACACATAAATACATTTCATTGCCTCAGTTTAGTCTTAGCGAGAATACTGTCCGACCTAGTCTGTGATTATACTATACCTATTATTTTATTAATGTAATACATACTCCTCGACAACGTAAAACCAAAACACAATTTGTTAAATGTATCCAATATGTCTGTAATACTGACATTCCAAATTTAAAAACGCAATCTGTCATCGAAATGAATCGAATCATCATCATTGGACAATTTCGCCACCCAGAGCCAATCAAACGCAGCGATGAGATCCGATATAAAAGAGTGGTGCAAGTGATAGGATGGGAGCGATTTGTTTGAAGCTTCTGCGTACCGCAAAAAAACATTGTGATAATTATTTTGGAATTTCAACTCCTTTCATAATTTAATATTTTTTGATATTTGAATGAATTACTCTTCTAGACTTCTCTATCCATCTTCATATTTAGCCCAGGCATTTTCAAAGGTGAATTTGTTTTTTTTTTGATGCCGCTGCAATAGTACCTTTTGCTGAAAATATTAGGTTAAGGATACATTGCAGCTTTTGTGTAATTCGCTCAAATAGCAGTTCGACTGTGGTAGTACCTCCATCTTACAGAATACCGCAGTCAAATAACTTAATGTGTTGCTGCGCGTGAGTAAGGTCGCTAGAGCTCATTGGGAAGGGTCGGTAATGCATGAGTGATGCCTCTTGTGTTGCAAGCGTCCATATGGCTACGATAGCCGCTTACCATCAGGTGGCCTGTGCGCTTGTTTACCGACTACCTACGACACGACCTACTTTCTCGCTTTAGTTAGTAACTCGCACCACTCGCCACTCAATATGAAGCCCCGATCTCGCCGCCCTGTAATTCCAATACTTACGAACATTACCCGGTATGGCGACTATTATAATGTATTAAGGAATATTATTTTATCGCTATGGCCCCGGTGCGGGTATTATGTGCGTTTTGATCGCAGCTAAAAATACCGAGCGTATGTAAGCACCTTTATAAATGTTCATGTTATGTTGCATAGATATTGTGAAGGTGAATTTTGTGAGCAAATTGAGTTCGCATTAACGCTTTATGTATTAATATCGATTCTATGATCGATGAAATTGAGTTCGAATTTGATTGTTAACTGCTTCTTCTGCTGACCTGATCCCTAAATAACTTACTTTTGATAGATACTTGTGGTTAAGCTGCCTTATTGGAACATTTTTTTTATTAATCCTTCATTTCGAAATATATATTAAATTCAACATATGTAATGTAATTGTAACTTTTTATTTATAGCATTAGAAATGGCACGAATGTTTAGCAATCGAAAATATTTTAATTATACGCCATACTTTTTCGACGTCAAAATCGATAGTAGGTATACCTACTTTAAAAGCAGTACAATTACTGACTTACTAATTGACTGGCCGAAACAGTAAAAATAATTCCCAATCAAAAAGTTATTTTATTCTGTTTAGGACGTAAGTTGTCTCATCATCATCATCAGCCTATAATGTCCCACTGCTGAGCACAGACCTCCTTTCACAAATGAGGGTGAAAGGGAATGGGCAGATACTCCACCACGCGTGTCCACTGCGGATTGGTGGAGGTAGGCTAGTGGCAACCTACTGTTGGAATTTTTCAAGTCGCCTAGGAGGCATCCAACTAGCTTAAGGGGGCCCTTCATGGCCAACGCAACTTCAACGCAAGCGTAGCCTAAAAGCTTGTACTTTCATCCAACGTAATGTTTGACTGCGAAAAAAGAGAGACACCATCAGAGCCATCGGTTATCAGTTGGTAAATTCCGCTGATCACTCGCGGCACATTGATGATTTCGCATATCATAAAACTTGTTCCAGGCCCATACTTCCTGTGATGTAATCTTACAAGTTTGTGAAAAAAAAGTTAGTTATTTAGAATCTCCAATAAATTTGCAAGCATTGTTTAGAGCTGTTTTCTTATTTTTACAATTTATAGGTACATTAGATATGGTCAAAGTTCAGGTAAAATTTGTGCAAAACCGCTGTTTTTCGGAGGCTTTTACTGAATTTGTTTCACACTTTTTTTATTTTCGCCTAGTTATACTGCTAGATATAGTCCACAAGATACCAATTTGTTTAAAACATCTAACGAAAAGTGTTTAAAACAGCCATCACAAGTACAGAGCTTTTGTATGAAAAGTATGGTGAGCTGAGTGCTCTTAAGCACTATCACAATTAAGTGATAACCGGGACCAACGGCTTTACGTGCCTTCCGAAGCACGGAAACGCTTGATATGAAATACCACTAGACGGTCACCCATCCAGGTACCGACCACGACAGACGTAGCTTAACTTTGCCGATCGATTAAGAATAGCTAATCATGCTACACCACGAGCGCTTCGTAAGTTGTCTATGACATCCAAAATCTAAGTTGTCAAATAGACACTATTATCCTATTATAGAATATCTAACCGCGACATCTATAAGACCACCCACCCATATGAGAGAACATAGTATCAATTCAAGGACTTGGATCTCCAGAGCTTATTACACTACGGTGGCCCGAGAGAATGCGTTTCTGATATCTGTTAATATTGGCCAAATCACAGACACGGAAAATCTGTCATTTTTTTTCTTTCACTCAGCTATGCCTAATTAAATACTAAACCTTCCTGTGAAAGTCCCAACGCAGTAGGATCAGTCGTTCCCGTGAATAGCCCGATACAGAAACATATTCTTTTCTCGACCGTAATATAACATTGGGGTACCTAAACATAATTAAAATAATAAGCTTGGACAATAATAACTGTAGTGGCTATAGTAACTATCAGAATTACTAAGAAAACAACAAATTCGCATGTGAAAATATCTATTACCGTTGTACGAGGTTCGGCGTGAGTCAGTCGCGGTAATGGCTGCCATTCGGCTACGGTACGTGTGATTGTTATGATAATTATCAGACGAATTAGCGGTCTTATTGCGCGGACGCAGGTTTATCACCTCGTTTTGGTAGGGTAAGGTTAAATTTTACTATGGATGAAGGGTTTTTGAGTGGAAATCTCTGTGTTGTATCTATATATAAAAAAATCAAAGTCCTGACTGACTGACTGACTGACTGACTGACTGATATATCAACGCACAGCCTAAACCACTGGTCCTAGAGACATGAAATTTAAAGGATATATTCTTTGTGAAGAGTAGGTATCCACTAGAAAGGGTTTTTCGAAATTCCATCCCTGAGGCGGTAATATAGGGGATGAAAGTTTGTATGGAAGTCCGTCGGTTTCGAAGTTATGATCTTCAAATTTTGTGTTTAGGCTGAAGATTGAAAATTAATTTATACGTGTCTCAGCGTTTTTAATAATTACACCCTCGAAGCGGGATGAAGTTGTTTTGTTTTATTGTTGTAGAAAAATATGTCATTTGTTTCCTGTAGGCCACGCGGGCGAAGCCGCGAGCAGAACCTAGTATCTTATAATAATAAACATTAAAAATAGTAAGTATTATGTAGTATATATTTATATATTTTGAATTGGCTTTATCACGGACAAATCGGCGAGCAAGCTCTCTACCGGGCACAAGCTCTGCTTAGTTAGGGATCAGATCCA
This sequence comes from Achlya flavicornis, assembly GCA_947623365.1. NCBI lineage: Eukaryota > Metazoa > Arthropoda > Insecta > Lepidoptera > Drepanidae > Achlya > Achlya flavicornis. Next base: position 9,023,426 of record OX392488.1, read on the forward strand.
TTCAGAAGTGTGAAGAATGTAAGGATATTTATTTTATTTCAAAAGCGAATGTACACCACTTGTTATTAATTTTGCAGATATCCTATGAAGATCCTATGTTATGGAGTTTTATTCCACGGACGCTCGGACTGTGGAATGAGCTCCTCGCCGTGGTTTTCCCACAGTGGAGTACAGCATGGGGTTCTTCAAAAAGGGTGTGAAGAGATTTCTTCAGAGTCGGCAACGCGCGAGTTTTTTTTTTTAATTTGTTCATGGCCATGGATTCAAAGTCCTTCAGTCACATACATTTTATTTATAATATCACTTTCAAATAGTCCGCATATTAACTTTCACATAGTCCGCATTATCAGACACCGTCCAGTCATGTTTTAGTAAAATGGTGGTCATTGTACTAAAGCTTTTCTCGGACTTTTCGAGACAACTTGTAAAGTTGTCTCTTGGTGCACATGGATTGATCTTTATTAGATAAAATACCACCGATAATATGCAATAAAACTCAAAATACACGAATTTATGAAAATATAAATGAAAATGCAACGTCTCTGCAAGTTCCCGCCAAAAAGTCCGCAACGCGCGAGTTGTACCCTGGTCTTGCAAGCGTCCATAGGCTACGGTAACTGCTTACCATCTGGCGGGCCGTATGCTTGTTTGTCACCTTAGTCACGGGGTATAACATTGAGGAGGAAGCAAGTGAGAGTCGTTTCTTTGGTTCACAAATTAGCTTATCATATATTCTAATTACTCCCTTTTAAATCTAGATTTCTTCGGCATTCCCAATGCTAAGGATCCAAATATTAATAACACCGCACTTTTGTACTCAACAGTACAGCAAAGCACACAAGTAACAAATATGTAGGTACAGTGGAGCACACAATGGGGCGAGAGGCTCGATTGCACGGCTAGGTGTGAAAGGTTATGTTGAATGCGCGCGCGCAACACGGATTATGAGAATTATATCGTCGACTGTGATTTTACACCGAGACCGTAAACTTAATGTTGTTGGATTTGTGTGGATCAGGTTACAAAGATTTGAAATATGTTGGATCACTAATAAAAATAATGGTGGGTGCATTATTGTACCAAATTGTTTGGATTTGGATACATTTTGACCAGGTAGAACACCTTGGAGAAAAACGTTGATACTTTTTCTTCTTCTTCCTCTGCCAGCTTTCTTCCCAATTATTTGTCAGTCAAGAATGAAGGCGTATAAAAGCTCACATGTGTAAAAAAAAACCGGCCAAGTGCGAGTCAGACTCGCGCACCGAGGGTTCCGTACAAACCTGTAGGTATATAAGTAAATGGTAGTATAGACCTGAGTATTTGATATTAATTTCAATTTATGACCTATTAAAAAAAAACTACTTACTAGATCTCGTTCAAACCAATTTTCAGTGGAAGTTTGCACCGTCATGTACATCATATATTTTTTATAGATTTATCATTCTCTTATTTTAGAAGTTACAGGGGGGGGGGACACACATTTTACCACTTTGGAAGTGTCTCTCGCGAAAACTATTCAGTTTAGAAAAAAATGATATTAGAAACCTCAATATCATTTTTGAAGACCTATCCATAGACACCCCACACTTATGGGTTTGATGAAAAAAAAAAATTTGAGTTTCAGTTCTAAGTATGGGGAACCCCCAAAATTTATTGTTTTTTTTCTATTTTTGTGTAAAAATCTTAATGCGGTTCACAGAATACATCTACTTACCAAGTTTCAACATTATAGTTCTTATAGTTTCGGAAATAAATGGCTGTGACATACACGGACAGACAGACAGACAGACAGACAGACATGACGAATCTATAAGGGTTCCGTTTTTTGCCATTTGGCTACGGAACCCTAAAAAGCTCTATTTAGCTTCAAGTGTTACGTATTACTTTGTTTTTTTTTGCTGTCAAGTGGTAGGGGGAAAAATAACTAAAATTCTGCTTACGTAATGCTTGAATGGCTCCCAACTTAATGACCAACTTCGTATATGATTTTTACTTTGAAGATTTCTAAATGATAATAAAATTCATGTAATGTATGTAATTTTAGAATAATATCATACTCTTACAGATATCCCGAGGCAAAATATATACATATATTTTATTCCAAGACCTAATCTACAGAGTAACAAACTTCTAAAAACTTTAAAAGCATTTATAATAAAATTTCAAGTATATCCTCTCTAATACAGCCATAAGCCGGGCCATATAATCAGGCGTACAGTTATTGTTTTTTCCGATACTAATAAGCGTGCGGTGTCGGCGTGGTCATTGATAGGAAATTATTGATATGCGCTGCGCCGGCGCATGGCGCACCGGTGTTGATCGCGCTGTACACACGATAATGCCGGAAAATTGATAATATTTCACATGTGAGGTGAAAAACGGAGTGAGCTGGTAATTATTTGAAGATGTACTTTGTTAGAAGTGTGAATTGCTTTTCTTTACGACTGTACTTTCTAGGTCTTAAACAATTTAGTGTGTTGGTTTCTGTTTGGTTTTCACCAAACGTCAAAATAATACACAGACTTTCTCAGATTCCCAAAAGTTTATGAGTTTAATCATTAGAAATACCTTTTTTGTAGTACCTAAGTTGAGATTGATTTTCTCATTGTTCAGGCATTGGAATTAATTTAAATTAAACGGAGAACATACCTTTACTGAATAACTTTTAACTTCACAAAAATATCAAAATCCGTGACATAGAAATAGATATACCTAGAAAGAGCGTCGCCATACTACAATACTATATAAAACAGGCCAACTATTTTTCGCTGGCGTATGTGACAGACAGCTCGCTCTGCTTGTCATAGTGACGTTCATAATTATAGCAGTTATTCCAATTATAATCTGGAGAAAATTAAATAATAAACATTATTTTGCAATTTTATTTATTTTTATTTGATTGAATCCTCAATAGTTAGGGGCTATTTTTTTCGACGCGTGAACATTTTTGTCGCTCAATCTGGATACAGTCATTAATCAAAGGTCCGTGACATATTCCTTTTTCAAATCGCTGTTTTAACTGCAATAGCTATCCAAACAATCTCAAATTTCTCCACAGCATAACTCCTTACTCAGTAGACCGAGGTGTCAGGTATCTTTTAGTTTATCTTTGTCTTATCTCAGTCGAGTCCACAGAGATAATTGGCGGCTAATTGCTTTTCCCTGTAATTATATACAGTGTAACACTTAGCTGCGGTGGAAAGGTAGTCCCTTAATGAATGTTCGTTTGTTTGTGTTTCATACATGTGTCAGCTTACGTTTTCAAAATGGTGTTTAGTTGCTATGTAGGGCCTGTTTGACTGTTACTTAAAGAATTGTTGAGACTAGAAAGAAAGCAGCCTTATTATTTTAGGTTTTAAAATTATTCAACAAAATGAGGAATACGAAACTGCATGCACTTTATCTAGCAGGAAGGCGGTCCTGGTGGTAATAGGCTACTCCAGAGTGATTCCCAATGTGTTGCCAAACTTGTTGCTAGAAGGCAATCGTGGAAGTTCACCTGCTGTAAAACTTAAAGGTGCTTGGCAACTCTAAATAGAAATAAGCATAAAGTTTTGACCTCTACTTATAGACTCCAAAATGTGCAAGGTTCGTTTTTAGACTGAGTATACACTTCTAAAATAAGATTCCTCCTGCACTTTTGAATTTACCACTAATTGTACTATTATTTATTCTGTGACACTAGTACAGAAGGCTTACTTAGATTGACAAAAATGTTTGGGTGTTGCGCTCGCTCTCGCAGGAAACATCAGATGTAATTTAAAGTTTATTTTTGGAAAGAGTAATTGCTGAGTTTTTAGCCGGCTCTTCTCACCTTCCAAACCGTGCATTAGAGTATTAAAGCCTGTGAAGCCCTATTTGAATGAATAATTTCATTTCATTTCAACACCTAACGGTTTCTTATAGGCAACTAAAGAGACAACTCCTCTAGGCTTTGAGATTGGAGTCAAACTTAAATCTATCTATGATAAACCTGGCTGTGTCCGTAAAAACGATCCACAAAATTGTCTTGATACAAAATCGGTAAAGCTATGTATAAAAAAAACTCTACGTATGTTTGTTATATTAGTTTTAGACACTAATAAAAATATAATCTTTTATTTAACTAAATACGTACGTTTTCTTAGTATTTATAGGTAAGTGTCAAATATTGATTTACCTACTTGCATGTTTTATGTTAGTGACAAATATGTTGAAGTGCTAAAATACTAAAACATACTATACGTAGAGACCATATAAATGAATATACCTAGAAAGAACGTCGCCATACTACACGAATATATAAAACAGGCCAACTTTTACAGGCTGCTGCGCGTAACAGCTACGTTTTACGCTCCCTCTGCGTCATTCTGCTTGTCATAGTGACGTTCATAATGATAGCAGTTGTTGAAATATTCCCATTAAAATCGGGAGAAACTTAAATATTAAACATTATTTAGCAATTTTATTTATTTTTATTTGATTTAGCCTCTAACAGTTAGGGCCTATTTTTATCGACGCGTGCACAGCTTCAACACTCAATCTGGATGTATCCTTAATCAAAGGTAGAGACTTATTTTTTTAATTCATCATATCAGCCTAGGGATGTCCACTGCTGAACATAGGCCTCCCCCATTAACTTCCACTTCGAACGGTTTTGGGCCGCTTGCATCCAGCGGTGCCCAGCGATCTTGACCAGATCGTCGGTCCACCTGGTTGGAGGTCGTCCCGCTCGGCGATTTCCAGTACGTGGTCGCCACTCGAGAACCTTCCTTCCCCATCGGCTATCAGTTCTTCGAGCGATGTGGCCTGCCCATTGCCACTTCAGCTTACTAACTCTACGAGCTATATCGGTAGTTTTCGTTCTCCTACGAATGTCCTCGTTTCGGACCCTGTCACGTAGAGAGATTCCGAGCATAGCTCGTTCCATAGCGCGCTGAGTGACTCTGAGCTTATTTATTCGGCCAGCAGTAAAAGACCACGTCTCTGTACCATATGTCATCACTGGTAACACGCACTGATTGAAGACCTTTGTCTTCAGACTCTGAGGTATTTTAGACGTTATTCTGAGGTATTTTTAATTGCTCGAACACAAATCACATTGATAAACATCTTTTCATAATAATAGTCATTATAATTGATAATACATAATTATTTACACAATTTAATAATTTTAAATAAATTACAACTTTCAAAGCAGTTTTAACCCGTTCAATGATAGTAAAACATTATGTTACATTAACATTAAAAAGCAATTTTATTGTTTTACTAATTTAATGGCATGTCTTGGTGAAACGTCACATTATGAATAGTGTCCCCTTATGTGTGGATGTGTGTTATTGTAATTTTATGCAATAACCTACACAACGCGTGTTGCGAACGCGGGAAACGTGTCTCGAATTTGGAAAATTTAAATTTGGAACTGCGATGACAATGCGTCAAATTGAGAGTTTTGTAGCTATTATGTTTTTAACCGACTTCAAAAAATGAGGAGGTTCTCAATTCGGTTGTATTTTTTTTTTCTTTTATGTTTGTTACCTCATAACTCCGTCATTTATCAATCGATTTGGAAAATTCTTTTTTAGTCTGGATGGGTACACTTCCCGTTTGGTCCCATTGTCATCAGATCAGGATTTGATTACTTCTTAGTGTACTTTGAAGTCGGTTTAAGTTTTTTGTAAAACAGTCCAATTATATAAGGTCCTAATAAATTAGTGAATTTCCTCTTGAAGGTTGAATGTACAGGTCATTAGTACTCAAAAAATTATATTAGAAAAATAATCCGTGGGTTTTTTTTTATAAATGGTTAAATTAATACTTTGTACTGATATTAAGTTCAATTTCGTTTTTTTTTTCCAACGGGTTATTTTTCTAATATTATTTTTTGATTACTAATGACCTATACATTCATCCCTCAAGAGGAAGTTCACTAATTTATTAGGACCTTATATATTATCTATAGCATTAGTACAAAAAATATCTGCAGTTAGTAATACTGTATAACAATTTTGAATTATTTGACATGGTCACTCCGACGCAATAATTTTTATTAGATCCCATGTCGTTAACTTAATAAAACAACATTATTATCTTTTTTTACAACACAACATGCCGCATTATCATAGGAAATAAAACTAAATGTTTAACATTTTTATTTGATAAAAATTTAATTTTGCATTGTGACCATGACAAGATACCGAGCATACTTACATTAATGTTTTTAATTAAATTTAAAAGAAATTCAAATAGCATTCTTGAGAAGACAATTGAATTGAATGAATAAATATAATTACAATAATTATGTTGGTTGTTACCCGACTTCGTGGGGATGGGCGACATGTGTTTTCTATGGCCGTAAGTTTGTCGTTTGCCTCAACTTGTGATGTTTTAGAACGCATGCTTCAGTTCAAGGGTTAATAGCTCAGTTATTTGCATGCGTATATTGTAATTTCCGAATAATATTAGCAATTAATTCCCTTGGTCACGCCATAATTTGAGAAAGACTGTACCGATTTCATCCATATTTTTTTTAATAGAAACTTAAATATACTGGAGAAGGTACTTACGGAAAGAAAATTAAGAAAATTGCGTACAAAATTTAAGAAAACTTTACGGTATGGTAGGGTAGGATATCCTTCGGGTACGCGGGGTGAACCGCGGGGCGCAACTAGTATGAGAATAAGACTTTCAAGTCTCGAGTATCGATAGTGTAAATCGATCCTAAACCTTGTGTCATAGGGTTCCTAATTCAATGACTTAGACCGACATCAGAATCTGATCACCGTAAAAAAGGTCGTAAAGCCTGCAAATATCTTTCCAAGCTTTGATTCGCACAGGAAGGTTTTTTGTTGAAATAAGTATTTCATTATTTTAAGAAAGGTAGAGCGTTTATTTGCTGAAAGAGCAGCTCGACTGCGGAAGTACACCTTACAGAATACCGCAACCAAATAACTTTATGTTGTGTAAAGTTGTGTTCCTGCGCGTGATTAAGGTCGCCAGAGCTCATTGGGGAGGGGATAAGGCGTGAGTGGTGCCTGGTGTGTTGCATGTATCCATATGGCTACGGGAACCGCTTACCATCAGCGGGCTCGTATATACAAGCTATATAATTTAATAATAAGCCAAATATGTTCAATAAAACGATATAGGTTTAGAAATCGTGACATTTCTGTATCATACTACTACTCGATCTGGAAAAGATCTCAGAAAACATTTCTCAACAGAAACTGCTATTTTCTTAATTTCCTTCGCCATGTTCAAAGGTAAACATAATTGGACTGTTTTACAAAAAAACTTAAACCGACTTCAAAGTACACTAACAAGTAATCAAATCCTGATCTGACTATGGGACCAAACGGGAAGTGTACCCTTCCAGACAAAAAAAGAATTTTCCAAATCGGTTAATAAATGACGGAGTTATGAGGTAACAAACATAAAAAAAAAAAAAAAAAAAACATACAACCGAATTGAGAACCTCCTCCTTTTTTGAAGTCGGTTAAAAATAGAAATGCAGTTTTACTTCTCAGTTTTTAAACAGTCATCATTTCCCATGACACAACGACAAGCTTAATTAATTAGATGATTATTAAATGCTTCCCAGTGTCTCGCTATGGTAAAGGTATTGTGCCCACTTTTTGCCACAGATAATATTTAGCCACTGCTGTGTCTTAATCACTTTTATGAACACTTGGAAGCTTTAATGAGCTGTATTAACCGCATGGGTTGATTAACACCACATGGAAAGCCATGCTGAGACCATTCCACGTATAGCAGGGATATTAACTTGTATGTGTAAATATTCTGATATTGGTTAAGGTCTGAGTACATTGAGGCGGCACTAAAAATAATCATGTAATTTTATATTGCTGAGAGATTTTGAGAATGCCAAACCAAAACTGTATACTTCCTAGTAAGAAAAAAACCGGCCAAGTGCGGGTCGGACTCGCAGACGGAGGGTTCCGTTCACTATTTTAACTAACTCAAAGAATCATGGCGAGATCCATACATGGAATTGTAATAAAACATTTTAGAGGGTTTTGAATCACTTCCAATATTGAGATTACATTACCAGCAACATGATCGCGCTGATGTTCCTGTACTCGCGCGATGACTTGCACAGGAACTTGGACAGGACTTGCGAGCTTCAATTAGGACACTCTAAAAGCGTTTTATGTATTTAATCTCGTCGTGCGACGAAATCGCATCGTTTGCTCGTACGATCATCGCCAATTAGGACGACGCCTAACGGTTTTGGTCGCGAATAGTCGCTATTCGTCGGCATGCCATAGAAATTGGCATTTTTATCCCGGGGTTCTAAAATATTTTAAATGGCTCAAGTTATTCCTTAGGCACCAAGGATCAATTATAACTTTATTCTAACGTCTCTAAAAATCTTTATTATTTTATACAAATCTCGCCATGATTCTTTACTATGAAAAAGAAAACCAAAAAAAAAAGTCGTTTCTTGTATTGCCCCCTTAATCTTTTAATTTTGATTATGTTTTGTTATAGCAGCAATACAAATACATATTGCCTGAAAATTTCAGCTGTCTACCTATTACCGTTGATGAGAAGCAGCCCACTGACAGACAGACGGATGGATGGACAGCGGAGTCTTAATAATAGGGTCCCGTTTGGCACCCTTCGGGTACCGAACCCTAAAAAAGAGTTGAGCTAAATAAAGTTATAATTAAATCAATAATTTCTGGCTGCATCAGGATAAACATGTGTGTCAACCGACAAACAAGAGAGCTTACCAATTGTGATTGTTTTTTGTCTTTTTCTGGCTAAATAAATCTTGAACAAAACCAGTTCCGTTTGAAATGATTGCGCGTTGATTAGTAGCGGCTGAAAAAACACAAAGCAAAGGCGGAATAAGAGTTCACTCTTATCGGATATCGGATCTTTATTTATAGGTACAAGAAACCCGGATGTGATTTTTGCAAAAACGACAATTGATTGCCCCCTAAAAATTGATAGCACCTCATTACCATGTCTGCAAACGCTCAGAAACGTTAAGTGAGCGTTATAAAATGCAAAATGGGCGGGCCCCGGGTGTTGACAATTGCATGAAGTTACCCTGTTGAACAACGTTTCTGAACTGAATTCGATTACGTTTTATGGCGTTCGAGTTTGAAAATAGTATGTTCTAAGTTTAAATGTGTGTTCCAGATTCGTAAAGAGTTTTTGAACTGTGTTCCGAATTCAATTTACATGTGATATATCATCCTTAACAGTGGTCATATGGAATTTTGAATTTAGAATTAATGCAAAAAATAATAATTGCATTCTAAAAATTCGAATGCGTTGGAGGGTTAAGTAAAAAAAAATATTATTAATAAAATTAGTTTCAAGCTTACTTTTATATTTTCAAGCTTGTAATTTGAAAAATAATTAGGTAATTAATTTCTTCTCAAAAAAAAATTATAAAAGAAAAGTGAAGTCGTTTAGATTGTTGTGGTAGAGTCAACTGTAACTTTCATTATGTACCTTAATTGTGCCCAAATTGAATAAATGAGATATTTTATTTTTGTTTGATGAGTTAAAAAAAGCCAAAAAACAATATTGTTAATTCCTACATCAATAACTTTCTTTTTAAAAAGAAAATCATCTCGTAAAAATGAGTTTATATTTTCATTTATACACGGTAGAAAAATTCACGACGTTCATAAAATACGCTATCGTTTTATGATCGACGCATCACAGCTTCACGAGATTATTGTTGAACATATTTCATTCGGGAAAACGAACACCTATGGAGGGCTTTATTAAAAAAATCTACAGGCAGAAAAATCACGTTCATATTGGAGCCAATACGCTAGGTTACTTATGAAATTTTGTAAAAAGATTTTTTTTACGGAAATATCTTCTTGATTAGGTGCTTTGGAATCTGCCAGTTGCTAAGGAAAATAAAATTCATAACCTTGATTTCAAAGTAAAGTGTGAGTCACTAGGGAACAGTGGATGAACAACTTTTGATGATGTATTGTGTATGTCTGTGCATTACTCTGTATTTTATTATTTTTGCTTCTTTTTGTTGCAGTTGAATAATTAATGTAATGAGTAAAAAGCAAATTTCAAAACTAATATAGTCACAAAATCATTTATAAAACATGTTCCCTTCCGTCATCTAATCACTGTCTTGACCCTTCACCACCTTTTTCTAAATGTAAACAGTTGAAAACGTAAAGAGAATCGCACACAAGTCGCCACGGCACGGTAGCACACAGGGAGCCGAGTTCCGCTCTAATATCGGAAGACGTTCGCATCGCGCATACAGATGTGGTATTACCCGCGTAATTTGTTGGAGTGGGTAGTAGGCGCCGCGCTGCGCCCGCCCGCTTGTACCGGTAGAAACCAACACCAAAATAAGAAATAAGAACTCTGAACTGGCTGGCAACAACTTTTTTCATCGAATATATATAGCTTCTAAATTTAAAATTTGAATTGAGATCGTGAGATTTTTACACGGAAACTCTTTCAATAAAGTTTCCATAAATATTTTTGAAATTGGAATAGAATTTATAACTTTATTAATTTCTGTAGCTAAACTGTAGCTTGCCTGTGTTAAAAAATTCAAAAGTATTTATAAATGGACCACCGCTTCTAATATTTAAAGTAAAAAGAAAATTATGGTAGCGTTGAGTTCCTTGTGCTCTAAATATTTTGTCATTCCATCTCGTACGACATTTGCATAATGAACTTGGACAATCTATTGAGAGCATTATGTTAGTGCTTACATTAGTCGCTTTATTTGCTTCTCTATGCTTGAGGCTCGCTGACCGATTTAGCTGAAACAAACGATTTCTCCCATTATTGCTATGAATATTGAAGTTAGTTTTAGTTCATTTGGAGAATGCTCACCTATGATTTTATTTCACGGTGGTCTCGTGTATTTTTACATTCGTCGTGATTTATATGAACTGTCCAAAAATTCCTATCAATTCTCTAGCTGTAGTTAGGTATATTTTCGATCTGACAATCATTTTTTCATTTATATTCGGTTAGCTTTAATCAGTTTAGTTAATATGAAACTAACTACGATGGTGCTGATTCTGTTGTTTACAACAAAACTGATTTTAGTCTCACTATGTCTCTTTCTAACTAAGAACATGGTCAGATAGAGACATAGTGAAAAAAAAGGTTGTAAAAAATTTAGTCCTGCCAATTTAGTCCAATGCTTGTTTTCAATATAAATTTTGTTGTAATAATATATAATAATAATATAATATATTTATAATATTTAGCCATCTATCGCGGTTACGTCTAAATACTCGCAAATGAAGACGGCAAAGACTAATTTGACAGCTTTAAATATGTTCTATCCTTTTTCAATCAGTCTAGTGCGATTTACAACAGAAACGGCACCATTCGCTGTTTTCCACTTATATATTTTTTAATTTCAGAAATCTTAACTCGATCGCACACGAAGCAGAATAAAACATTTTTTTTTGTATTGGTAACTAAAAAACCGTCTCCATTCCATAGTTCTCGAGTGGTCCAACAAACGCGGGCCTTAATGCGTGAACCAGTGGTTATTAATAATGTAGTCGGTACTTAGTGGGTAGTTGTGAATTATTCATTTTGCGCTTGGGAGGTCGCCGATCTTGGAAAATAGTCTATGTTCTAGATATAAATTGAATGGAAGAGATAAGCCGAAAGATAGAGACTGTGCTAAGCGCCAACCGCAGAGTTTTGTTGTGTTCAGTTTTTTCTTTTTTTTGTTGCTTCTATTTGAGTATTAAGTAATTGGAAATATGTAATAAGGATCTAAAGCGATAGTAGTGACGTAAATACTTCATACTAATTCTTCCTAATTGGTCACTTTTGACAGCTCATATACATCCATGTGTCAAAAAGAGACATACATAGGGCGGCAAGGAGAGACTAGATATACCCTCTCGTCAAATATGTCTTCTTAGCATGGCCATAGCATAATGATGATTTTAAGAGTGTTAGAGAATGGCGTTTCTCTCAAAGAGTAGTCTCTCGACTGGAGAAGTACTTCCACCTTACAGAATATCGCAGCCAAATAACTGCATGTTATGTAACGCCTGAGTGATGGCTTAGGTAACCGCTTACCATCAGGCGGTCCGTATGTTTGATAATCGACTTAGTCGTATAAAAAAGGCGTTTGTCACACAAGGCGTTAGGCCACATCATCACATCACTACACTGAAAATACGGTCTTCAACTTTAAGACACAATGACTCATGTAATTTAGTCGTTGTTTATTGGAAATATTTTTTTTTTGTTAAAAAGTTTTTATTAAATTATGTTTATCATTATTGGAATAATCTAATAATAAAACAAAACTATACTAAATAACTTAAACTAAAAAATAAAATACTTATAACTAAAACTAAACTATATTTTTATTAATTACCGTAAGAATATTTTAAGATTACAGTCACATCTAGGTAATAAGACATCTTTATAAACATGTCAAAGTATGAGAGAAATGCATTAGTATTGTTGGAGACTAGATAGTTGGATTGGTATGAATAAAGGGGCTGATACACGGTTGTCAAACACGTTGTGATCGGAGACCGTATGGGCCGTGCGTTGCGTAGTTTGAAACATCGCCGACTCTACGCTCTCTATATTTTCCCTTAGTTGGTGGCAGGTTGACAATGGTGTAGAAGCCCCGTTAGCTTACAATTTATTTATTTTTATCGGATTTATTACACTGATAGTTATAAATAATGCTGGTTTGAAAATAGAATACGTCCAGCGGAGGAAAGCATCTCCTGAATAAAAATTTCAAAATGGAATTCATTATATTTTTTTTTTTTTTTTTCAGGTATCGAGATGAAGCCCTCTGCTGGTCCGACAGGTAAACTTTTTTGTACAAGTAGCCATAAGAGCCATGAAAAAAGTATTTCATTTACTAATTCGAAATTTAAAATCTACTATAATTTCTACTCGCAAGACACAGAAAAAACTTGATATATCCGTTAGGAATGTACGTTCATACATTTGTTTTCCCACGACGCAAGTGTTAAGTAAACAGAGCTGTTATACAAATCAATTAAACAATTTACTTCGTTTTGTTTGACCGCCGGTCGATTTGGTAATCGATATTGAGTAATTTATGGACTGACGAACTTCAATTTCACATTATTTATACTAGAAAAAAATAATGAATAAGAATATGGATACGCAACTGATTTTTCAACACACTCGCTTGTAAATTGTCATTTATTGCACCGTTTTTAGTATCTTAATGCAGCTTATTTGTGCGTACAATTACGTACTAGTGCTTTTTACTTTACATTACCGCACAGTCTTATGATAGGTATAATCCCGATTATGATAAGTTTGTACCTCACTGCAAGTGATATGTGTGTAGCCCAAGCATTCTTAATTTAAACGGATAAAACAGTTTGACAAATCACCGCTGTAAAAAAAAAACTTGCATATTTGTTGACGTTCTAATTGTGTTGATTTAGTTTTTATCAAAAAATCTACTTAAAAAATACAAGTCTGTTTATTTCTCGCATGTTGAAAAACGTCGTATGACACGCGTGTGCATTGATTATAACACTCTTGGCTCACTTATCTTATTACCGCCTCGAGTGTTAATAACCAATTTTGCACACATGTATCATAATGTACTAGTACTATTATGCACTTACTTACCTATAAGCTGTAAGTAAAACTGAGGACAGGAGTGTTTTGTAAAGTAGGGAGTGCAATATAAAAGGATTTTGCGAAATTATACCAGCCAGCTATACCATAAACAAACCGCGCCCGAACCTCACCGAACATGAAGCGGATACACCCGAAGGAACAAGCAATTTCTACCTCACAAAACAATATAAAGCCATAAAAACAATTAAACAACAATCAGAGCGCAGCCGCATTCGACACAAATGCGCGTTATTGTGGTGGGCCCAAAGTACCGACCGGCCCAAAACCTCCGTAATTGCAGGGTTGACCGCGCGATATCCGATACACATAACTCGTTGTGGTAACCCTAACCCTAACTTAAACAGCAGGCCGAGATGACCGTTTTGACCCGAGTGTTTTAGGGTTGAACATGATTTAAATAGAGAAAGTGATTTCAGAACTACAAGTTTTATATTATTCGTTAGGTAAAACAGTGAAATAAACAACAATTAACCTATTTAAATGTTTCTGCCAAAAAGGTTAAAGGTTTACTGCGAACATTGTGTCTGGAAACACGTTGTCCGGGAGAGCATTCCACAACTTGGCCGTGCTTATAAGGTAAGAGAACGTTAGAGTTAGAGTTAGACATGCAAAAAAAATTACTTGCTGAGTTTCTTGCCTGAGTGTTTAAACGTATTTTAATTTGAATAAGTGTTCAGCAAATTGTTATGAAATTCAACTATTAATTTTACATTTTCGTTTTTAACCAATAAATGATATCTTATTGCGTCAACCCTAACCCATTTTCCCATTGTTATCTAAGCCGCCACACAAAATAAGCCGTCGCTGACCGCTGTTGAATTAGGGCTGTCGATATCCAATTGAATCTCAATGACTGTAACCCTGCCGTAACTCCAAGTTATTGTTTATTTTTTGTTTTAAATTGACGTCATATGTATGATAAGTAGCATGATGTCTTGCTTGAGTCAGGGTCATAATAAAAAAAAACTATAAGGGAGGTCAATATTCAGTAAAAAACCTATAAAATCTTTCTCAATTCTTTTTTTTTTACTAGTGTTAGCATGCGTGCAGCCCGCCTGATGGTCAGCGGTTACCGTAGCCATATGGACGCTTGCAACACACTGGGCAGCTCTCACGCGTTACCTACCCTTCCCCCCTCCCCAATGAGCACTGGCGACCTTACTCACGCGCAGGAACACAACAACTCCGTTAAAAAGTTCTTCTCCATGTAATAGGCTACATGTGCACCAAATTTCATTACTATTGGTGGGGTCGATGAGCGTTCAAAGTGGTAACAAGGAACCAAAGATGAGGGTTTAAGAGAGGTAGAGCATAGCGAGAGCAGCTCGACTGGAGAAGTACCTCCACCTTACAGAATACCGCAGCCAAATAACTTTATGTTGTGTTCCTGCGCGTGAGTAAGGTCGCCATAGCTCATTGGGAAAGGTCAGTAACGCGTGATTGATGCCCGTGTGTTGCAATCGTTCATATGGCTAAAGTAACTTATGACTTTGAACTTTGAAAAAAAAACCCTTTTTCACATTTGTAATAAATAGTAGCTTCAGTTTTCACTTCACGCTGCCTCATGCCGGTGCTGGAGGGGGATCTCATCTAATCTTTTCCCGGGATTAAAAGTATCTTATAATAGGCATTATTCCAGGTTATGATCAACTTGTGTAATAAATTTCATCATAATTTCAGTTCTTGACCAAGACAAACCAAGACATATTCATATTATAAAATTACCAACATTTTCCTTTATGGATTAAATTCAACAAGATCCCTACTCAGATTAGTTGGGGGTCGTACCGCAAATATTTACATTTTGACGTCCAGATTATGATATCAAAATGGTCAGTTTGTTTGCTTTATTAAACTATTGTTTACTTTGTCATCTCTATCTATATCTAGTAACCGTACAGTACCTTACAGAATACCGAAGTACCGAAAGGGTATTCTCTCATGTAGTTAGTCAACAATATAAAATATAGTTTTACTGTGTATATGCCTGTGTTTGACCGCAATCTCACCATGGTAAGTGATGATGTGGCAGAAGGTGGTAAGCACACAAAGCCTAGAAGGAACTAGCTCTCGAATGCAGCTTTCGGAACACACCTATACAGATTTTCAACTTGGGGTCGCTAGCCAGCCATGGTTTCCTCGCGAGGTTTTCCTTCATCGAAAGCTCGACCTTCGAACTCTGGACCTTCGTCTCGGTATCCAACGTCACTACTACCCGTCATCGCTTTATCATGAGCATTTTATTAGATTCCTTACTTCGTAGAATCGACGTTCCACCTGTTGGGAAGGTCGTCTCACTCGGAGTTTTCTTGTACGCGGTCGCGACTTGAGATTTCGAGAACCTTTCTTACTCATTGGTTGTCGGCCCTTCCACCTATGTAGGCCACATCGGTTGAAGGCCATTGCCACTTCAGCTTACTGCCTTTAGCGAGATATGTCTATAATTTAGTGACCTGCATCCCAGTGTTAAAGTAGATCTTAATTTAAAAATTATTTGCACTAAACATAGTTAGCACACCCAGAAGCGTTTAATTTCATTATATTTATTATTATGATTAATATCTATTTTAAAGATCGCTCACATGCCCGCCATTTAAAAATCAACTGTCATAATCAGCAATTTACCGCCAACAGAACAGCTGTCAGAGCCTGACAGAAATAAATGTCATATGTAATAATATATCAAAAAGGTGATGTTATGGCTTATTGCCAATCAAACTGCTGTTAATGTTACTTTATGTTGTTATAAACAATTTGTATAAGAATAGGGCCTGGCATTTATTAGTGTGTATGGAACCGCCTACAGGCGTATGGGCCATCTTTGAATCGATCAAAATTGAGTATAAGTAGCTGGGCAGGGACCTAGTAATTAAATCTACTATACAAAGTCTCAAGCATAGATAGTGTTAATCGAAAATAAAGCTAATGCCATTGGTGCAGGGTCCAAATTTATTAGTTTTAATCTCGACTCAAAGTGACTAGAACATTGTTGACGTTTTAGAATAGGGACATAATAAAAATGCGAAAGTAAGTTTGTCTTTTTGTTTTTACGACTAAACCTCTGAACCTAGCCTATGAAATGGGGACTAATGATCTTTATTAGTTCTTCCCCCCTCCCCAATGAGCTCTGGCGACCTTACTCACGCGCAGGAACACAACAACTCCGTGAAAAAGTTCTTCTCCTTGTTCACATTGTTATTTGCCTGCGGTATTCTGTAAGGTACTGTAGAGATACTTTACAAGTCAAGCTGCTCGCACCTTTCTTAAAAGTTGAGAAAGGTGCCCAAAATTTCGAAATGCTGCTATAATCAATAGCGAACTCTTACGCTCACTTATTTACATTAAACAAACCGGTGCTTAATAAAATCATCCATTTATCTGTGGGTCAGCCAAGTCCAAAAAGAATCGCGCAAGATTTTAGTCGCAAATAATTTTTGTGCACTTTTTTTAAGTTCGTCTTACACAAGCCATATTTAAGTTAAACATCCCAAACTGGCGGCAATTTGCCGGGGTCTGAGTAAGCTATAAATCATGTTTAAATTATTTTTTCATTACGCTCTCGTTGCGTACGCGCAGCCTTAATATTCTATTAGTGTTGACATGTGCTCTTATTATCCTTTCATTGATGGAGGTGTGAGTTTTTAGCATAGGAAGGATTGTGATAGTGGTAAATACAAATGTATCATTAAACGGTACGTATCTTAATAAGTGAAGGTGGGACATAGCCATAGCATCTGTAGAGTCTCTAGTAGAGACTACAATATTTTATTAGTGGTTATGGAAAGCATAAACAAAAAATAATTACATAGCATTCAAAGTTATGGAGGAGCAAGGTTGGATCATGATGATGATGATCCATTTAAAAGGACGATCTTCAGCTTGTCTATATCCAGCATTATGCCGAATAAATGAGGTCTCATACGCCCGAAACCATTCAAGTTATCCTGTATTTTGCGGTGGTGGATTGTTTTTATTTTTATCCGACTTCAAAAAAAGGAGGTGGTTCTCAATTCTGTTGTATGTTTTTTTTTTATGTTTGTTACCTCATAACTCCGTCATTTATTAACCGATTTAGAAAAATCTTTTTTTGACTGTACACTTCCCGTTTGGTCCCATTGACATCAGATAAGATTTTTTTTACAACTTAGTGTACTTTGAAGTCGGTTTAAGTTTTTTGTAAAACAGTCCAATTATTTTTTATTTAGTACGAACGTGTATCATTTGTGAAATAAACATTATTATTGTATGTCTATTTCTACTATGCTTTCTTCATTTTTCCCTCGACTCTTTGCCTCATCACTTTCATTTTGTTGTGCAACTAACAACTATTTGGCAATTCCAACACTTCGTCATCTTATGAAATGATTTTCATACATTATTTCTCACAATTTCCCTGTCCACATCTAAATGTTCTAGAGTCTACATATCGTTCTTATTACGCGGCGATCTCGGGACGTTATCAGATGGTAAGAAATTAGCCAGCGGTACGCCATTACCCAGTACGGAACCACCGAACACTTGTGATTATTTATCAAAATGCTAATTTCATTCATGACTATTTATGCGGATATTTAGATATTTATTTTGGAGTGGTTAGATTTGTTTATTTGAAAACCAGTGTTTTTTTTAAGGGGGCCCTTCATGGCCAACGCAACTTCAACGCAAGCGTAGCCTAAAAGCTTGTACTTTCATCCAACGTAATGTTTGACTGCGAAAAAAGAGAGACACCATCAGAGCCATCGGTTATCAGTTGGTAAATTCCGCTGATCACTCGCGGCCGCTTCGCTAGGTCGTCATTCATGATTTCGCATATCATAAAACTTGTTCCAGGCCCATACTTCCTGTGATGTAATCTTACAAGTTTGTGAAAAAAAAGTTAGTTATTTAGAATCTCCAATAAATTTGCCAGCATTGTTTAGAGCTGTTTTCTTTACTTTTACAATTTATAGGTACATTAGATATGGGCAAAGTTCAGGTAAAATTTGTGCAAAACCGCTGTTTTTCGTAGGCTTTTACTGAATTTGTTTCACACTTTTTTTTATTTTCGCCCAGTAATACTGCTAAAGTCCCCGTCATGAGAAGCTATAAATTATGTAAACAAACATCTTTTACTAAGTAAACATTTTATACTGCGAGATAATAATAAATTGACCATATTCAATCGACATGAAATATAGACGGGTTATATGAAAGTAACAACCTATTTAATTTAGTCGGATCATATTTTAACGACGCAAAGCGCTATCGTTTGTGTTTCTTGGTACCGGAACGCGTCCGTCGCAGGGATTGTAAACTATCGGGACGCCATTTTGAAATAAACGCGTCATTCGAGTTTCGAATGCGTACGAGTTTGTTTCATTGCTTTGCATATATCGCGGATCTGGTTGTTATTGTTAATTTTGTTATTGTTTCGTTATCACTTTTTAATTGTTGTTACTTTAATTGTTGCGTTAATTTTATTTGTTATTACGTATAATGGAGCCAGTAGCCAGTACATCTAAGGAAATAAATTCGCCACGAAAAAAACGTCAAAAGGTGCGTAATACAATTTATCTAAAATATATAATAAGTAAAAGGAAAGAGTTGTTTGTTAAATAATATATGTTAATTAATATTTGTTACTTAATAATTTATTAAATCTTAAACAAATTCATTTTTTTTGTTGGTCCAAATGTTGTGAACTCCTGAACACTTGTTTACAAAATTTATAGCTTCTCATGACGGGGACTTTAGATATAGTTCACAAGATACCAATTTGTTTAAAACATCTAACGAAAAGTGTTTAAAAACGCCATCATAAGTACAGAGCTTTTGTATGAAAAGTATGGTGAGCTGACTGCTCTTAACTCGCTTAAAAATTTACGAAAATTTTGTTTTTGTATGTTAAAAAAAATAGAATACAGCAAATTATTTTCTATTCTTCATACGAAAAAAGCGGTATAATTTTACGACTTTATTGAACGGTAATTTTATAGTTCACCTGTACTATACTTTGCAAATTTTCATGCATAAAATAAAATTTCTCAAAACTAATTAAGTTCTTCAGTACAGTTTAAAAGTGTGATATAAATTTATCAAAACAGGCGCTAATAATAATTGATAGCTTATTGTAATTAAACGTAGCAATATATCGTTTTTTCGCAGCATAACCTTTTAACTATAATCGATTCAGGTATCGATATCTTTTAATCGATAAGTAACATGGTGTCATCTTTTTACATTTACAGTAGTTAATAGTGTAACCAGTTGTAAAAGAGCTATGATTTTATCTAAAATATTGTGAGAGAAAGGTCAGCTTATATTGGAGATTCGTAGACAGGTGATAAGGTGCGGCTTTTTTCTAAGAATATTCGACCTTCAATTGTTCTACGGTTTATAATTATGTACTAATCTGATAATTATTATGAAACTTTGTGAAAAAATTGTAATATTTGAATTTAAAATGTCCCTTTATATTACAGTTGGGTACAAGAAAATGCTATTAAAACACATACTAATGTTGTTAGCTTATTTAGTATATTTCATGCTGAAAAAAATATTATTCATTAGAAATATTTCTGTTAGTTGACAAAAAAATGAGAAAATGTCTTTATTTGGAAAACATACTAAGAATTTGAATGAAATTGTAAATTTTCTTACCCCCTTACTAATAAAGCGCTATTTAACTAATATACTGTTTATAGGGTCACGTAAATAAAGTCACTCTATTGTCATTGTCAAATAATGTGACATTATTTACGTGACCATTTAAACAGTATATTAGTTAAATAGCGCTTTATGAGTAAGGGGGTTAGTTATTAGTAAATGCAATTTTCCATTAATTGTTGTTGTTTACACCAACATAGAGTCGTAAGTCGTACCCAATGATTTCAAAACTAAGGATAGGCCCACCGGAACATTTTGCAAAAATCTTATTCATACATTTAAACAGTACCGCTATTTGTTTAAAATCGATCTATACCGCGGCGCATAGGCGTACGATGCAACCTTGTATGTGCGTACAATGCACACATATAAGAAAAAAATAAACAATAAACGAACGAATTGTTCCACGGACCTAGAAGACCGAGTCGCGTTGGCCCTAAACTGATTTTTTAGGGCCAGCGCGTTGGTGCCATTTCATCGCGCGGTTGGCCCGGTCCTTACGCCAATAATATATAAGTCAATGGTCGTACCAATATTTTATTTAATGGATATAAATAACCAACCAAGCCATACCTCTAAAATTGCTACGAATAAAATATCAAACTTCTCATTCAAAAGATCAACTTTACTCAATTTTTTTTTTTAATAATTTTATTATGACGAACCGAACCTAGTTTTTTAAAAGATACGTATTTATTATTTTGAACTTGAAAAAGACATCAAAAAATACACTATAAAAAAAAACAATGTATACGACAGGGAAAAATTGCCAATCGAAATTATAGTATCATACATCTATCCCTGGCTGGATGGACATAAATCAAAACACATTAATGTGGATAGCGGTCATAATTTCCGGTCCTGCCGACGCGAAGTGGTATAATCAAACGTGCGAGCGGGACAGATATACGATCCTGACATATACTGGAAAGAGACAGCCAAATCGCCATTTTGATATACTGTCTCCATCATACAGGTGACGCCATCTATCTTACTGCAGTCGTTTTTAAAAGCGCGTGCGCATAAAGAAATACTTTGCAAAATTATGTACTTTTTATGCATCGAAACTTAAAATATATTGACGTACAATAAATACTACACTCGTTTTTAGGATTCCGTACCCAAAGGGTACCAAACGGGAATCCATCCGTCCGTCTGTCTGTCAGTCGGCCGTATCTCATGAACCATAATAGGTAGACACTTGAAATTTTCACAGAATATTTATTTCTATCGCCACTATAACAACAAATAATAAAATAAAATTTAAAATTAAAAGGGGTCCCCATACAAGAAACGTCTTCTTTTGGTGTTTTTTTTTGTTGCGCCTACTATTCATTTCAATTTGAGTAAGGTAACATTAATAATTATTAATTATCGGTTTTAGGATTGTTTCCTTTACTTGTGCTACATGGCCTTGCTTCTTGCCAAATTTGATGATTCTTGGTCAACGGTTTGTCTACCCTATAGGTTTTCATTCCCTTGCGATCGTCAAAATATTCGGCATAAACGGCCGTACCTTTTGATTGCATTGACTTAGAAGTTTGTTTTCTTCACTGCTCCATGGGATTGCAGACCTGAGTATTTGATATTAATTTCAGCTTGTTACCACTCTCCACTCTACGCGTTCTTGAGAAAAAGGGTCTTGACAGACGGACAGCCAGGCGGATAATAAAGTAAGGGTACCGTTTTCTTTTCTTTTGAGGTACGGAACCCTAACAAGATAATACATTAATTTCAGTTCTCCCTTCTGTATCTGATTAGCAAAGGCCTCTTTCAACATCTTCTATTCTTCTTTTCTAGCAGTAGCTATAGATATAACTGGTAGGACTGGTAACCAGAGAAAACGTGGGAGTCAATTTATATAATTCAAACATTGCCTAGAACAGCTAATAAGCCTTACTCCAAACCCCCATGACCGGTCCGTCCAATTTCATTTGTTTTTCCTCATAGCGTAAGATGCAAAATGAGAATAAAATTAGAAAACTTATGAGCTTCAGAAAAACCAAAACGGTTATGTATACCATACAATCTTCAAATAACCACGACTTTTGAATATGGAAGAAAGATGAGACGCATCGATAGACGACTTTAACACGTGAACCAAGTAAGTAAAACAAG
The DNA here is from genome assembly GCA_947623365.1 of Achlya flavicornis. Classification (NCBI taxonomy): domain Eukaryota; kingdom Metazoa; phylum Arthropoda; class Insecta; order Lepidoptera; family Drepanidae; genus Achlya; species Achlya flavicornis. The sequence goes on from OX392488.1 coordinate 9,045,821, forward strand.
CAAGCCAATGATAACTAACAAATAAATTTTTAAAGTGAGCGTAGCATCTATAATTTTAATGATATGAAAGTAGTTTTTATTACGATCTATAATTAAAAAGAATATAATATGAAGGATCATAGCTTGTGGACGCCACCTTGATCCTAGAAATTAAATATGCGGGTATGGTGCAGAAGCAGATATTTTTGGACTTGGCAATAGAAAAATATAGTATTGAAATTGAAAAAAAAAATATTTTTTTAATACTTACTAGCTTTTTTTGGTGACTGTAATTTTTGTTGACTGTACTTGCGTTGTCATCCAATACCAAATATCAAATCAATCCGATCACTGGAAGTTGGTGAAATTCAACTTGCAAGATTTGACCCGAACATTGCAAGTTATTAAAAAGCTTTTAAATAAAAAAGTAATTTAACAAAATTAAATCGACTTCAAAATACACTAAAAAATATGAAATAACTCTAATCGGACACTGATTTGAAGTCAGCGAAATGTTTTCAATGGAATACGTCGTACTCTTTCGCATATCTCATATTAGTGTCAGTGTCAAATTAGAGTTATTTCATACTTTTTAGTGTATTATGAATCGATTTAATTTTTTTAATATACTTTTTTTTTGTAAACTTAATTTATATCATTGATGGCAACAATTTATTTTAACGGCAAATAATTAACCAACAATTGCGTGATACTAATATTGTTAAACTAAGAAAACATTTATATGACATAAAAGATAATTTTATAACAAATTATTACAAGAATAAACTCCGGCAGATGTGTATCGAGTCGAATTTTACATAAACGTGCCAATTTGCTGACCGTAATAATACTTTACGGCCTCTCGCTCACACGTACCAGAATTTATCGCCCGTTTCATTCACGCATCCATCGGTCTCGCTCTATATGTGCCCGGTCCAGCAATAAGGACCAATAATTATATTAATTTCTCAAGATATGCTTATTATGACATGATTGTACGGTGTATGTGAAAAACAATGTTTTGCGGGCGGTTTTTGTGCAATAGTTTTTTTGCTGACCGTACTATATGATTTTAAAGTATTGGTGTCGTTATTGCAAATAAATTAATAGCAATTTAAATAATAAACTTCGTCGTAAATTGTAATAATGTTGGACTTAGAAGGTATGGAAATCTAAGACGTGTTAACCTTTTGACGCGTTAATTACCTTAGAAATTAGGATGATACTATAATTGGAAGTGCATAGGCTAGTTTCCTGAAAAAATATATTTAGTCCGTCATATACATTATCAAAAAATATATTATATTTATATTATTTCTTACAAAACAATACGAAGATAATGCTTTGTTGAAGTTCCGCGAGACGTCACGGTGTGGTACACTTTTTAGTAACAAGTGACGTCACGAGCCCCTACTCCCGAACTTTGTCGCGTTTTATCTTTGTCAATTTTTAATGATTTGGTAAAGCAAAAAATACGTGTCCAATATTTTTTGATAATCTAACTGACGGACTAGTTAGAATATTTTTTTTTACCCAGGAAACACCCCCATTGCTACAAGCCCAGAAGAAACCAGAGCCAAGACTATCTAAATAAATTGATTAAAATTGTAGTGTCCTTCACAAAACCATAGCATTCTATCTTTGAAGTGCCTTGAATTTACTTGAATTAAAATATCAAACATCTGACTAATCTGGCTTTTTGTTCAGTCAATGATTCGAAACTGAACAATTTCTCGTTATGCTTGAATAATGATCCGAGACGCCTACCCAGTAGCTACCTACCAATTATCAAAGAACATTATACTCGAAGAGTTGAGAATCTATTCGTTTGTTCTCCAGTAGGAAGATTGGCGACTGAAGAAAATTGCTGAATTTAAGAAGTTATATGGAGGCATTGATTAGGCATCTTGAAAGTACAGTCTATTCAAAGTTGACGACAAGATTACGCGGATCTTTTGTTTCTTAGGCCTGGCGACGACATGGGTTATCTTATGGCCGATTACTATGATTTACGGACCGTTATCGGTTAAAATTAAGACTCTTATATCTTTATTAATAATGGAGCAAAGATCTTAAAGCGACCCTCCCATATGGAAGTAGCTATCACAGGTAAACTTAGCTTACGGAATGATCTATATATATATAGTTTGGCAATAAAAAAACCAACCATTGGTAAGCAAAACGATTTTTTTTTGTTTATAGGCACACGGCTTTAATAACTCAGAGTTAGTTGCTACCTTTGGTACTCTTCACCGCATATTTCAATAGGATAAAGCCATTTAATATTCTAACTTGGTAATACATCCTGACGATCTTAACTCAAGTGCAGAAGGTACAATTTAAAATGTTTTGTCCCTAAATGAAGTTGTACAAGAAACTTCGAAAACATAAGATAAAGAAAACGCTTAGTATAAAAAGTTTATAGCATATAGATCTTGCAGGTGAATCATGTATACAACATTAAAGACAATATAAAAACAATTAAATGTAAACTAATAATATCGCAACCGGTCCTATGACGGACAATCGAAGAAAATTGTCACCGTAACTTAAAGAATTATCCCTCAGATAATTACCGGATAAGATACTTCAAGGGTCCACATTACAAACATAATTTCAATACCCAATAACTTCAAATTGAACCCTATTTTCAGACCAATAGAGTTCTTATAGGTGTATTGAATCGTTTGTAATTTGATCCATCATGACAGACCCTATTATCGAAAAGAAAAAATAATAAAGTGCCTATTTTGATGTCTTGGAATTGATTGGTTTCTACGTGTAGTTTTTTATACATATTAATCTTCACTTATACTTGGAAATATCTAGTGCGTATCGTCTGTACTTTGGCGCTCTGTTTCTTATACGTGAATTTATAAATAACTTTACAAGGTATTTAGAGCTTTCCAGTCGGCTTGAGATAAGATTTATTATCGAGGATAGAGTATTGACATATTAGATTCAAAAATATAGTAAAGCAGAAGTTATGCAAGAAAGGGTACTATAAAGTTTCTGATTTTGTAGATGACAAGAATGCATTTGAATGAATTGTTCGCTTCGCAGGCTATTGTTATATATATTTTGTAAATTAATTTAATTATAAGTACACATTTAAAAAAAAAAACTTGCTGAGTTTCTTGCCGGCGTCTTCTCAGTTCAAGTTGTATTTGGAACCGGTGAAGAGTCATTTGTTAACGTTCAGAAGAGCCTTATCAGGGCCTAAATTGAATAAAAAAAAATTGATTTTGATTTTTTTTTGATTTTTTGATACTGTTTTACGGACTACGAATTATGACAGATATACGAATTTATTTATTTAGGTATCTCATTTTACACATTTAATTGGAAGGCCGAAATTATCATTTCTGCCAAATCTAAAATTGAGGAACATACAAGAATAAACATTCTTAAGTAATCATCGGAATAGGACGCACAATCTCCAATGTATGCCTACAGGATAAGGAAAGCTGTTGCAATCAAGATTAGAATGCCAGATGATCCGATTGCAATTCCGAAGATTTATTAAATTAGCTACAAAGTTACCTGAGACACATTTTTTATAAATAATTATAAACCACACAATACAACAAATAAAAAGCTTCTTTCTCCAAGAAAACATTCGAGTTTCATTGCGATACAAAATCGATTACAAATCGTCGATTAATTACTTTTTAGTAAGCCCCCAACTAACACTGTCTCAGCACCAAAAATCCGGTGGGTGAACATACAAATAACGAAATGAGCCGATACTATCCGTCCATTGTTGCATTCCCTGTTTTTGGGTGCCGTCAGATTCCCAACATCGCTGCCATGTCCTCGGCCATTACTTTGTTTAGAGCAATTGTTTTTGCCCCCGGTCAAAATGACCGCGAACTGGTTGCGTTTCGATTTTTGTTTCAATGACTATCGTTTTGACGCAGTATCGATACTCGGCCGAGGTATGAATCGATAAAATTCCAAGCAGTAATCAAATTGCGATCTCCCGATGATTCGTGTGAAAGTACAACGTGAGTTCACCACTGAATTTAGATTTCGATTGTTTTTTTTTATCGGTGTTCCGTTTAGGGGACACGGGTTTTCGTGTTAATGAATATGAGCTTAATGAGGAATGTTTTCAGTAATGGCGACACGTTCTTATTTTATGACTCTCATATAAGGTGTCGAAAAGATTTTCTCGCAAACCCAAAACTATTTGATAATCTTGTATAAGTGTCTTGTACATGTTCCAGAAAACAAGCTGAGCAGATTTTCAATTTGAGGGTAGTCCCCAAAAAGAAAAGAATATTTCCAACTCCTCTTTTAGAATCTTTCTTCATCTTTTAGAAATGTGGCTTTTGAGTAAACCTCTCCTCCTCTCTCTTTAGCAGCTATAACCGACATATTGGCATATTTCCCTTCCCTTTTCCCTGTATGAGACGAGCTGTTCCCATTCCCACCAACAGAACTCATATCAACAAATAAGGTTATTGAAAAGAGGAAACAGTACAAAGACGTACTTACACTTGATTTATTCTCACGAATGGTCATGCGTGATCCTGGCGCGTCAGTCAGTAATGACCTGGCCTGCCTTCCCTTTGGACATCATCGTTAGCGAGCCCTGTAACAATGCCGGGTCCGGGTATTTGCATCGCGTCCATTCGGGCTCCGTACACGATTGACCGGCTGTCTTCGCAGGTTGATCTTTGTAGAGAAGATAATACCTGTCCACAAGTATTTTTAGATGGAATATGTTACGTAATTGATGCTTCATTGATGTTTATGTCAGTTGTCAGGTTATTTTGAGAGAGGTAGAGCATAGTATTTATTCGCTTAAAGAGCAGTCCACTCCTCGGAAGTACCTCCACCTTACAGAATACCGCAGTCAAACTTTATGTTGTGTTCCTGCGCGTGAGTAAGGTCGCCACAGTCATTGGGGAGGGGGAGGGTCAGCAACGCGTTAGTGAAACCTTTTTTTTTTAAACCACTAAGATGGCAAACAATTCAATGCTTGTTTACCGACTTAGTCGTATACAAAAAAAATACTTTTAATTTATTTCAGGTAATGCCTGTATTTTTAATATCTGCACTTTGTGTTGAAGATGCATATTATGATTTATCAAACCAGAAAATATTCGGTTTCCAACTAAACCATCGATAGTTATTTACGAAACTGGCATGAAATTAAAATTTACAGACGATTTCTTAATGAATTTCCACTACAATCTACTGTCACACTTATTTTATAGTAAGCACACTAAACTCCTCTATAAACTATACATAACGATGCGCGTGCGCTTGCAGTCCAATATAATTTATTTAAAAGATCGCTTAGTTTGTTAAAATATCGGACGTCGCCGACCAAGATAGACAATGTTTTCCTGACGGACAGACAACAAACTATTTTATGTATGTATGAACTCTAATTTATATTATTATATTATACATTTAAATCCACAATGGCAGGTGTCGCATAATACTAGTGTAAAGAAGTATGACCATATTAGGTTGGTGTTGCCACTTTACATACTTATCTACGGAAGTCGTCACTGTAATGGTAGTGCTTCTTTCATTAGAAGCTACCCAAAAAGGTATTTATAATAAATATAAAATTTAATAAAAAATATATGTCCCTCCTTTAAATAATGTTTTTTTTCAATATGGCAATGGTCAAGTCGTGTACGTTGTTAACCGTATTTCAGAATTTGTATGTGAATGTAATGTAATGCTAGGGAAGCCGATGAATATAAATGAAATTTACAAATGGCTAAATAGCCAGCCAATTGCAGAATGTCATGGAAGATTTCCATGAGACTGCTGGCATATCGGGAAGGATCCCAGCGGACTGGTGCGTTTCCCATTTGTATGACTAAGCTTATAGGTTGGCTGAAATCTTTCCACCCACTGATCTCCCAAGTTCGTGAGAGAATACCAGTGAAGTGGCGAACTCTACTTTTTTAATGTCATAAGTAAAATCAGAAAAAATATCAAGTATTCGATGTCCGAACTTTCTTCTTTCGAGCTTCGTTTCGGCCATATGATTGACACGTGATATGATTGATGTGCTTTTTAAATACCAAGAAAGCTGTTTTAACAAACTGTTTGTACTTGTATGTAAGTTAAAACAGTCGGTCTCGCAATATTTGTCTTTGTGTTTTGTAACCGGTGTCTGTCTGTCGTTAACTGGACAACACGCCGAGTGAAAGAAATGTTTTAGTTCCGCGCTTGAGACTGACTCGCGGTGATGATGGCGCTTTAGATGCTGTTTAAAAAGTTTCTAGTTATGCTGAATAAAAACGTTCGTACTTTTTATTCACCATTGTTTTGAAACTTATTTCCATTAACCAGTTAGGTGACTCCTGGCGCATGTCAAAACTTTGGCAAACTTTTTTTCAATTAAGTTTGAACAAATTTAAAAAAAATACGTGTTTCTAGTTTCCCCAATGTACATATTACCTAAAACTTATCTAAAAGAGTGCGAAAGCTAAACAAGCGCCGGTGCTGCGCTCTACACCGAAATTTAATTTAAAAAATCTTAACCCGCTGGTTCGCGGTAAAAAAATAACAATTGCTTTTAAAATGTTTTTAATTATAATAAAACTCCGCGCGAAATTTAGATGAGCCAGCAAAACAAAAAAAATACGAAGATGGTTAAATTAAATAAAAAAAGTACCATTTAAAACATTTTCATGAACATACAGCATCATGAAAATATCCTACTAGATAATGAAAGGTCAAATTAAACAAATTCACACCATCCCACCGGCACCGTGATCAAAGCATCCATTCCCCACACATAACCGCGACTAACGACTGTTTAGGACGACGACCGAGGTTTTCACACTGTCCGCAACTGACTCAGCCGAGATGGACAATGGACTTTTTGTACAAATGTAAATTTCCTTTATGCCCCGTATTTTACATGCAGATTGGGGACGTTAGACGGCCCGATTGAAACTTTCAAACTGTATGCGGACAATGAGACGGTTTAAAAGGGGCTTATTAATACGCTGATTACTTTTTTCGTGTTTGTTGTTAAGACTTTTGTTGGTTACAAGTGACGTGACAATGTGTTTTTAAATATATTTTTTATACCTGATGATCTATCGAGTTTAACGGAGTTCTTTATTTTAATTATTTTTGCAATCAATTTAAGAAAAAAAATACCGTGAAGAAAATTACTAGGTACGTTTCTTGATTAGTGGCGATTGCGGGAGGTAGCATCGGGAATGGTCATCCAGATTAGACTATTATCAATTAAGATTTTATTGAATCTATCAAGCTCAAAAAGCCCATCAATTTCTATTACTTATTTAATTACTACAATCCTTTTTAGGGTTCCGTAGCCAAATGGCAAAAAACGGAACCCTTATAGATTCGTCATGTCTGTCTGTCTGTCTGTCTGTCTGTCGTCCGTATGTCACAAGCATTTATTTCCGAAACTATAAGAACTATAATGTTGAAACTTGGTAAGTAGATGTATTCTGTGAACCGCATTAAGATTTTCACACAAAAATAGAAAAAAAACTATAAATTTTGGGGGTTCCCCATACTTAGAACTGAAACTCAAATTTTTTTTTTCATCAAACCCATAAGTGTGGGGTGTCTATGGATAGGTCTTCAAAAATGATATTGAGGTTTCTAATATCATTTTTTTCTAAACTGAATAGTTTGCGCGAGAGACACTTCCAAAGTGGTAAAATGTGTGTCCTGTAACTTCTAAAATAAGAGAATGATAAATCTATAAAAAATATATGATGTACATTACGGTGCAAACTTCCACCGAAAATTGGTTTGAACGAGATCTAGTAAGTAGTTTTTTTTAATACGTCAATAATTGTATATTATATTATATTATTATATTATACTACCATTTACTTATATATCTACAGGTTTGTACGGAACCCTCGGTGCGTGAGTCTGACTCGCACTTGGCCGGTTTTTTAATTTTAAAATAGGAGGGGCGCCAATTTTATTTGATTCCATAACTGTGGTTTCAAGAATAGGTGTGATTCTGCAGCCTAAACGGCTTGAAGGTGTCGTTAGATTCGTCTTAACTGTGGGAGTGTTATAGAGTATATTATCTATAAATGGCGTCTACGAATAAAAAAAGAGGGAAAAACAAAGATGTCGTTATTATAACAATATGGGTATCAAATGAAAGCTTGTAAACAGCCCTTTCCATATATGTATATATTCAAATAATTTTATGCTACCATTTTGACGTAAACTGCAAATAATTGGACTGTTACAAAAAACTTAAACCGACTTCAAAGTACACTAAGAAGTAATAAAATCCTGATCTGATGACAATGGGACCAAACGGGAAGTGTACCCTTTCAGACAACAAAAGAATTTTCCAAATCGGTTAATAAATGACGGAGTTATGAGGTAACAAACATAAAAAATAAAATAAAAACAACCGAAATGAGAACCTCCTCCTTTTTTGAAGTCGGTTAAAAACCACGTTTAATGCAAGGATAGAGGTACTGAGCGGTTACCGTACGTAACTCACAGTGTTGCGATGGTTTTTAGCGTTACTTTATCGTATTTATTATTTATTTACGCTCATTTATTTACTAATACATACAACTCATTTTGTATAAAACTAAAAAGTCTGAAATACATTAAATTATTTAAAGAAACATTAAACCCGACAGCGTATAACAAATATTAACGGAAAAGAGAAAAACAAGCTCTTTAATCTGTAGAATTTTGAATATAACTTGAATATAACTTGAAACAAAAAAAAATACATACTTAGGTTATTGGTTTGTCCCCGACTGCAATACCTTATAGCATTCAAGTTATATTAAATTCTATAGATTAAAGACCTTGTTTTTATTATTTTTGTTGCTACCCGGTTTTTCGTGATATCGCAAGGGTTCTGAAATTCAGTACTTAGGTATGTTCTGTAAATTACCTCAGAGTAAAACTGAGTCGTCATTCAGCCGGAGGAACTTGCAGTCTGTTTTTTTTAAATATTGAGTATTTGTAATGTAATGTATATTAAGTATGTATTTACAAAGGAAAAAGTAGTATAAATAAGTAGGTATATATCAGAAATCTGGTTTCCATAGAACAAGCTCCGCTTAGACTGTGGTCAGAACACGTGTGTGAGGAATGTCCCAGGATATTATTTATTATTAGTAGGTATTATTTATTGTGTGTAAGTATATTGAAATAACTACCTTTCTTTCTTCTTTCTTTATTTGTATCTAGTTTTGACAATGCCAGATGAACATTAATATCGATATAATTAATGTAGTATAAACATAAACAATGCATCAAGTGCGATGTACGGTGCGTGCCGTGAGTGACGGCCCGCGTCGACCCCTCTGCGCTTGCGCAGGCATTTTGCATTTCAAATGTGGGCATTGTATGCACATTTTTACCGACTTATTACTTTCTAGGTACCGTTTGCAATGATTTTGGCAAGGTTTTTTGGAATGAAAATATGTGATAGGTACAATTCGGTATGCGCCCCATTGAAGGATTGGTGGCCTAGTTAGAAGTTACTTCGACTAAGAGAGACCTGTGTGTGTAGTAGTGAACATTTTTAATAATAATATAATCATTTATTCTCTCTTCACAAATTACATGTAAATAAAAACAATAATGAGCATTTTAGGTATAGCAAAAGATACAATTTGTGAGAGACTGGTGTCTGCACTAGGAAAACCTGTACCACAGATCACCAGGCTCCTACCCCGCGACAATGATGTAGTAGCTCATTCAGTAAGAATGAATGTAGAGAAAATGAACATGATGATGATTATAGGGTGAAGATGATGTTAAGACTGGGGAGTTGAAATCTTGATAGGATTTTTTATTAAATACTTTATTGAGTTTACAATACAAATAAATAAAATTGAAGACTCTGTTGTTAATTACTTTTTACTAATGCATATGAGAGTATGTACGGTACTTATAAATTTTTTTGGCTGTTTGTTCCGGCTAATCTCCAAAACAGCTAGACCGATTTTGACGGGACTTTCACTGGCAGATGGCTAATTGCCTATAATTCAAGAAACAACAGAATATTAATATTTTTTCAGAAAAGTTTAATTTTTTTGCAGACGATACTGAAAGGGTAACGAAGCCAGTGCGTAGTCGGAATCAAACCGTCGTGATGCGTATTTTTGTTTAAATTGTGACTGATATACCCCGTTAGGGCCACGTTGAACGTACGGCTAGGTTAAGGGCCTTCGAATAAATAAGCCTTCTATCTTAACTGTCCGCTTTGATAATAAACAATGATATCTATCATTTTGCTTCATGGGAATTCCAACCGTATTGTTTAGGTTTGTATAGGGAAATCTGATCAAAACTCCATCACATGGGTAGGTATTTCTGTGATGTTAAGACTGATTTTCATTATTAATGTTCAATAGGATGAAGGAAAAATATTCAGTTGAATATGAGTTTTTCGTAAACGTGTAACTATACCTCAGAGTATATAAATACTACGGACAACTTATACTCATTGTATCATATTATATTTTGTAGAGTCATTTGTTAACGTTCATAAGTGCGTTATCAGGGCCTAAATTGCATAAATGCTTTTTGAATTTGAATTCGCTGCCGAATGAAAGTTTTTCTTTTGCCGCTGCAGCCTGAAAATAAAGGTGTCCTTTCTGGCTGCCTTATGTGTGCCTTATTTTGGCTGAGATGCCTGAGCTGAGTGAGATGTCAAAACGGTCATCAGAGCGTGCCGCTAGTTTAGTGGGAACTCATTAAAAACTTACATTATTAATGGTTTTTGGGCTCGATTTGGACACTGCCATGAACTATCCAAAATAGGACGATAAGAAAACCTGGAGCTCGCTTGCTTAGACGATTGTAGAAGTCCGGAAACAGGATTTCTCCAGATCATAAAACGGCAAAAAATCCCAGCTATCTCAAAACTTAACGACTCCACAAATCCTTAACGCAATTAACCGCAAACAACCAAGTTAAGTCTAAGTTAAATCTCAAGTTACGTTAAAGAGTTTTTAACGCGAGCTTTGCTGCGCCGGGGATTAACTTGCCACTTAAGTGCGAAGCTTAAGTTCAAGTTATTCAAGTTACAGATGTGTTATGGTAATTTTATATTATGCTTTCTTTGTTTTTACTTATTTAAGTGCGTAAGTTATTAGGTTGTGATACTTGTGATGTATTTCATTGATTGTTAATGTGAGTAAGAGGAACTGAAATGTGTTATATTCGACGATTACGGATCTGTTTTATGTTACTTTTTTGCGTTGATGTACTGTATTAATTTAGAACTTCTTGCCACAAACACGTTATAAGCTTCACGTGGTACAAGGGCTCGGCTGAAAACCAGCGCTGAGTAATTTGCCCTCACGGGGCTTACTTAGCAAATGCTGATGCCAAGTCCCTTTCCTTACACACTGCTTATTTTTGGATTTAAAAACTTATTCTTTGTTTATTTTATATTTTTAAGCTGTAAGGAATAAATGATTTTTTCTTTCTTTCTATTAAGTAATTTATTTAATTACTAAAAAAATGTATAACTTTAAGTTGGCTAACAAGTAGACGCTTGCAACTGAACACCAGGAGCCCAATTATCACATTTTCAATACCAATGTTACATACCACATTTGACAAAACAAAAAATCTATACAATTTCATAGAACTCTACAGTTTCCGGCGGCTGCACTTGAGAGGCAGTTCCTTCTAGACTGTGTGCTTACCACCTTCGGCCTCAAAACTTACCATCGTGACGTTGAGGTCAAATGAAAAAAAAAAACTACTTATTCGCCAGCGGGCTATGAAACTCTCGCAAGTACATTGCTTGTCCAAATACCGCATGGTAAACAAAAATGTATGAGCCGAGTAAAACATACGATACGTTTTTTATGCGTGTAACAATATAGGTGATTCTGAAGGCAAATCTTTGCATATATAAAATTGCACCGTATGGATTTTCCGGCTCTTGTAAAATTTGGAGCAATGCAATGCGCTTTCATAACCCGCCGACATCCCGCCGATGTATTGTCAAAGAAAACACCAGTAATAATTTTAAGATAAAGCAAAACTTATTTTATGATTACAGAAATAAAACCAGTTTTGATACGACTTTTTTATCAACAACATCGGCGGCATTTCCAAAGTCACAAAGTTGCAAGAACTCAAGAAAAAGTTTCTCAAAATTCGCCACAATTCTGACGAATATAGAAATGATTTATTCCCCATAATAAGGATGTTATTTTCCATGTAAATCTTCAAAATAGCCTTTATAAAATTACATGGACTCCCATAAAACCACAGAAAAGGTGCTCGCTCTACGGTTCTTACGTTTGTCAACCAATTTCGCTGAGGTGGTATACATTTTAATGTTTCTATATTTGTGGCGTTGTTGCTTGATTGGTTTTTGTGATATTTTTGATACTCGTCAACAGTGTCACAAAAACTAAAAACAACCAAAAACCGATTCTATGACCTACCATCCAAAATTTAATTTTATTTTGTTTCTTGCGGGTTCTTCTAAATTGATGGCTGACTTACGGTCGGGTGGTAACTTCTGTAGTTTTTACCTTCATAAGTGCCCTTCTAGCGCCTTCACTGAATGAATGGTTTTGACTTTCAAAGAGGTTTATAGGTTAGCATAGCTTCTCTTCTTCTCAGTTTTCAGTATGGAAACCATATATTAGGACTTATATTTTGCTTGTTTAGAGTTATTATAAGTTTAACTCTATTTCACATAGTCAACTCAGTGCTAGTCTTCGGCACTATTGTTAGAGTGGTCGTGGTTAATAGATTAACACCAATGTTCTCTTTGAATTACTACTTTCGCAATACTTCTCCATTCTGTGCTAGTCAGGTTGTAGTAATAGTCGCAGCCGTTCTACTAATACTTTACATGGACTTTGAGACAACCTGAAAACCCACTCACGCATTCATTTCACTTCACCGGTACACTTAGATTCTTTATTAACTGCTTGGCACCCGCGGTAAGTTCAAGTTATTTGAGTGGAAACCTAATTATTTTTCTGAAATTAAAGTAGCATAAGTTACTCCTTATAACATAAGCTATCCGCCAGTTTATGTCTCGTCAAAATAGGTCCAACCGTTTCGGCGACGAGCCGGAACAAATTTATAGACAATACATTTTAGAAATAGATTTTTGGTACCTCCCGTATTTTAGTAAAGTTATTTTGAAATTACAAACAGACTCTTCAATTTTATTTATTTGTATAGAACAGGCCGATATTCAGTAAAACCATAAAAAAAAAATATGTTAATGATACAAAGACGCAAAGTAACTTATTGCAAAAAAGACGTTTATCATTTATGACAGGGAAATTTTTGCAATACAAGACACATTCGTATTTTTCCTGAGCATTGTTCACCACATTCGTCGCCCCAACATTAAAGATGCTTGTAGGTAAATATAAAACAAAGTGAGGGTCGAATGTCACAATATCATCGCAAGGTGAATCGTACTTAGAGTCTTCAGGGGTGCTCAACATTTTGAGAAATATTATTTATTTGTAAAATAATTATTTTACGCTAGGTGAAACATAAAACTGCTTTTTTATATTTCTGTCAGTACAAATCTTGTTTTTTTCCTGTTCCTAGCCTAGATATCTGGAACAGGAAAAAATAAAACCAAAGAAAAGACAGAATAAAAAACAATACTTTTGAAAGAAATGAAAATAATACTTTTCACAAGGACAGCATCGTTACGCAAATGTTTCTATACTGAAAGACCTGAAAGTCATGAAACATTAGCGAATGTTGGCTGTAAGTCATTGACCAATAATGGAGTAATTATGTCAAACACAAGCAATTGAGGGTCGTCTATGTAGGTCGTCACAGTCAAAGCAATAATTTTTACTTCAAAAATCAAGAAAGTCTCTACAAGTAATTTTATAAAAACAGCCACACATCACATATTTAAACAAACACAAAAGAAAACATCAGCGTATTCAGACATCTTCATTCCTCACAGCAGGTGTATTCCAAATCACGTGCACTGCATAACCTGTAGCACCCTGTAGTCCCCTGTAGGCGGGCCGCAAGATGCGCGTACGTCTCGGTGCGTCAATAAATCCTCATTACACACCCCTGGCCTGCTTTACGAGTTATCCCACGGCGGCAGTAAAGGACCTATTGCATTACCCCTGACTTTTGTTTTGAGGCATGTTGCGGTTTTTTGGTTTGAGTTTTGAAGTGTTTTTGGTGACAGAGTTTCTTGGAGTAGCTGCTAACGTGTCTATAAAGTATTAACTAGCAAATTAATTTGAAAAAAACAATTATAATGAAAATAAGGTAAATTATTATTAACGTAAGTTAAAGACCTTATTATATAGAAAACAAAAACGGCCGGCCAAGTGTGAGTTGGACTCACACACGAAGGAACAAAGACACATCTTTTGTAATTGGGGATGTCACGGTTTCCTAAAAACATTGAAACTTGAAAGTTACTTTAAAAAAATACCAAAACGATTGAATCAGAAAGGAGATTGTAAAATAATATACCTAATATAAGCCACTAAAAGTGTTCATACGGTTTCCTTCGAGTAATCGAACCGACTATCCTCCGCTATCTAGCATCGACTGGCGCACGCATTGCAATAATGCGACAATGGGGTAGGATTTAGAAAGGGGACGGTCCTTTTAACTTTTTTAATGACTTTGATTACATGAGTAACTTATAAATTAATGTTTTAATGAAAATTATAACCAATATAATTCCAAAAAAGATGGAATTTAATAAATAAAATGATTAATTTTAATATATTTGTCTGTAGCGTTTCGTAGGACTGCCTATGTGTAGGTAGACTGTAGTATATTTAAACAGATGTTAGTTGTCCTTACATCAATTTATTACATAAAACCATGAATCAATACATAAAAGCAACTAAAAAAACTTTACATTAATCTGTCACAACTTGATTTACAGGTTTTTCATTGAACTTAATGTTTTTGATGCTTATTTTCTCGGAATCATACATACTTTTACAGCATAAATAATCTGTATACTAAGTAATATCTACCTTATTCACTCAGTCTAGGTCCTGATAAGGCAAACGAACGATAAAAATTGATTCAACCACGGTTTGTAATACAATTAAACTGCGGAGACTCCAAGAAACTCAAAGAAACACAGCATCAGCATCCAAAATCATATAGACGAGGTTTTGTACAAACATCAAAACCATCTAAGAATATAATTCTAACTCGACACTTCTCGAAATAACACATCACTTTTAAGAAATTAAACACCACTTCACCTCCCAAGTCTTTGGCAAGCTCGATACCAATCACTGAAGGGCCGCGGGCTCCGTAGATATTTGCCCGGATAATGTATTACTTAACCGGCAAAAAAGTCATAATTTCATCGGCCCTACAACGATATCAATTTGCATACTAGCCGGTTAAGTAGTGATTAGTCCGGGTAGTCACAGTATGTACAGTTGTGAATATAATTCATTTTCATTTTTATTTTTGACTGTTTGTAACTGCTTTTTATTTTTTTGAGTTTATTAAAAATGGAATTACTGTTACATTTTCTTAAACGTAAAGACTCTCTACCTATTCGTCTATCTATACCTACTGATATTATAAAGAGGTAAAGTTTGTAAGTTTGGATTTATGAGGTAATCTCCAGAACCAATTTTTTTTTTTTTTTTCTATTAGGAAGCTACATTATACCCGAGTATTTATAGGTTACTTTTTATCCCGGTTGAAATCGCGGGGGTTTAGCTTTTCTTAAGTTAAACACTAGCTGTACCCCGCGATTTCACAACACGGGTTTTGATGTGTTTTCATTATCTCAGGTGTTGTTTGAGAAAGGTTTTAAACGATGTATAATTGAATTGTATGAAGAGAAAGCTACGCAGCCACTGTTTTAGTGTCACAAGTCAGAAACAAAAATAATAAAGTGGTTGGAGCTGTGGGTAAATGCCAGTATGTTTTAAGAAAAAAACACATAATAAAATATATACTTACGACTACTATTTTCTATTATTGGAAATATCTTTTAAAGCTTGTGTTTGCACCTGTACATTATATTTTTTATTTTGTTTTAGCACAATATTAAATGCTTGTTTAGTTAGCTAAAAAAAGAGTATGTCCGCCTAACTTATAAGTAATTCTTTCACAACTCTCTTAATAAAAAATAAAAAAACTCAATAAATGATTCTTCAGTGAAATATTATGGATGTTTTTAGCCCGTTCTATTTCTGAAAGTTATTATTTAGAAAAATCACATTATCCAAAAATAGGGATGTTCGCAAAATCATCACACAGCCAACATCCCGTGACACACAAAAGGAGACAAGGATTCCCGTCACAGACGTCGAATATTTTCCCAATAATGTGGGTAATATGACACAAACAGTAGTAACATCGCCTGAATAATAAATATAATGTTTCGGGGACACGCGCGCCCGCCGTCTCTCAATTATTTATACGCAAATTATGTAAGTAACTTACATATAGTTTTTGTTTTGTGGAAAAAAGAAAAGTTACGATTTTCGAGTACTGTTTTTGAAATTATAAATATATATTTTTTTCAAATAGGTTACAATATAATTTTGGAATCTCCTTTTAATTAAATATTTGCTTGGGTTAGGAGAGCCCGCTCTTCAAAGACATTTCGTGATAAGTTGAAAGGTTTTTAATTATTTATGTGTAGACAAATTCCTGTTCCAATGCAAAACTTTTACAATTCAGTTTCCATTCGCACATAACATTTTCGAATAGAGGTTTATTAACATTGAAAATCAATCCCAGCAATGTAATTTATATGGTCATTATTTTCATACTATAATATAGATTTAGAACACTTTCAAATAGCATAATCTGTATTCAACCGCAAAGTTCTATTCGTAAACCGCGAGTCAAAAGTCAAAACTATTCGGAACACTCCGCGACATACATTAATGAATCATTAGGGTAGCCCACGATTACCGATTGTTATTCGATTAGGGTACACCCACACGGATGTAACACGTGAATGTGTTGCGCAAATAAAATGGATGCAAGGGGAAGTTGCGAATTTCCCGGCAAAGTTCCCGGGGTGCGTGCAGTGTCACCACACTAGCACGTGGCGCGCCGCGATGAACGCAAGCCTATGCGTTCCAATTTCAAAACGGAAATAGTGTCTTTAAAAAAACTGCCATCTATTGATAAAGAAATCGGTAATTGAAATAGAGCAAATGAAATCGGTAATTTTCAATGCGACTCGATTAGAAATAAGTTTTTCAGTGTAAACGATTACTTTGAATAAATGTTTCGAAAACTTTAAGTCGTGTAAAGAAGTTTTACGTACTAAATTTCGGATGTTAATTTATGGCGACCAGCGCCGTTTTTAAGTGAAGTTCGATTAAAAGGTTTTTCGTAGTCGCCGTGGAACTTTTCTTGGATAATTTCTTTTATAAAATTTTATATTTTGTAAAAATAATGTTTAAAACTCGAATTTAGAAGTTTTTACAGTGAACAAACCTCTACGATATTTAAAAATGCAAATGAATTCGAATTAGCTAGCTCGATTGTCGATTGTCGTCTCCTTATTCGATTAGTCGAGGAATTTTGACGTTTTAAGTAAGTTTTCTGGGAAAGTTGTTAATGTGGGAGGCTCTCGGTGTTTTTATACGAATACCTTTAAACTTTGCTTAATGAAGACATTTATATTGACGAGTTGAATGCCTACACAATTTTATGAACATTAATTCGATTGTTACAAGTGTATTATAACTATTTATGTTAGACTATAAAAAACAAACTTATATGGAAATAATTATAGGGCGTGTTAATAGTTTTATTACAAAATAAAACTACTTACTTCCTATCCAGGGTGCATTTTAAATAGATTCTGTGAAAGAGAAATTTTGCCTACTCATCCTGTAAGATTTACGCTTTCCGAGGTACCTATACTTACATAAAATATAAAGGAGAGCTTTTTTAATGTGCTATTATTAGTATTAGATAGGAGATTTTATTTGTCTGTTAACCTACGCACCTGCAGTTTATTTATTTTGTCGACAGCTTATAATAAGTACCTACGTGACAGGCCTTGGTTGTATTTGGTGTACAAATAAAAAAAATCCAACCAATCCAATTATAAGTAAACACGACGTACTTTAAGTACATAAACAGTAAATAAATCGGTAAAAAAACCAAGTTCCAATATCCCAACGAGTTGTATCTAATCCACAGTAGTATTTTCCGTGACTAATGTCACAGCGCAGCGGGCGCGTTCGTTTGTTCTCGCCGCTCTTCGGAAACAATCGGACACCGAATCAGAATCGAATTACGTGAAAGTGAATCGATACGATTGCCGACAGATAGATCGATTTGTTGATCGGTGTGTGATTGCTCTGTCGCGAGTTGGTGTTAAAGGTTTTGATACTTGCTATTTTATTTACTTTTGGTTGGATTTTTCTGGTTAAAATGATTGGTGATACGACAGGTCTAGAGAAGGCTCAATGGCCATCATTAATTTTAATATAACATTACGATGTCTAGTTACTCAAATATAATATATTTGTTTTTTTTTAAAGTTCTATATATTCCATAGATGTCGTGACGTATAAGGAGGTGCAAATGTTGCTAACAATAGAGCGGAATAGAAAAGTTACACCGATTCTTATCGCTTAACACAAACTCTTAAATATAGACGATAAAAATTCAGTGTCCTTTTTTGTGTTATATTTTGCTATTTAATACGTTATTTTAAATTCATCACATTACTCTGTATTTAAGTGACAAACCCACAGCTATTCTTAGCTGTGATTAACAAAAAATAAACATTGATTTATTGGTCAAGCAAAAAACTTTAGCTACTGAAATACTCACTATAATAGCAGCTTCAAAAAGTTTAGTTACAAAGAGAATCTCAAAGAGGAAAATCTATTTTAGTTTAAGAATTAAGTTAGGTATCTAAGCATATGAATGACCATAGTGTATCATAATGTATTACATGAGATAATGGATCAAAAATAGCAAGCAGAACATTATAAAAAAATAAACATTTGCAAAAACGAAACAACCATCCAACAATAAACATTGTAGCGGTCGCCACCTCGCCAGGGAAATCAAAACGTTCCAATTTCAAATCTCTGCATGTCTCGCAGCGCAAGCGCAGCGGGCGCTAACGACATCTGTGAGTCGCTAAGTGGAACTATTGTTCGATTCGATTCGGTTGAGACCGGGATTGGTCGGCTTTTCTCTCAACGAGCTCGTATTTAGTGACGGTTGCGGTGCATTTTAAAATTGGAATGCGATGGTTTTGTCGGCAACTTGTCAGGGTACTTTCCAGGTTATGAACTTTGTTATGTCGTGTGATTTGTTAATAAAGGCGTGAGATGACGTCAGGAGTTTCAAATAATACATGGTCTATCCCGCTGTTAGTAGGATGACGTCACAAATGCGTTCTTATAGCATTTTAAAACGATCTACGATAAATGTTTCTTGTCCTAAAAGAAAAGGCTCACTTCTTTCTTTTTAGATGCCCCACACAGCGTAGATACAAAATTATCTTATGTCGATACACGCAGCAGCTAGAATTATAATTACAGTGTAAAAAGTGCAATACATGAACAATGTACACTGTTCCTATGGTAAATTATTGCAGTCCGTATCACTTGGGTCCACCCCCGTATGGACCACACTCATCCAGTCTCGCAGACCCTTACTGGTTGTAAGTATGGTTTCATGAAAACTTTTGTCTTTACCTATTCAGTTGATCATTTTCCAGTTAGAGTAACATCTGATATCTTTTTCTCTAGACAGGATTATCACAATGTCACTATGATAGAGATTAAGATGCGGCTTATTTTTATTGATCATTTAAATTATATTTCATGAATAGAAAATATTTATCTGAATCACCAAGTCACATTGATTATTTAGTGTTCAGGGACCCAACAAGATCTGATATCTTCTCCTTCCTTCTTAGACTCAATACGATACCTATAATGGTTAATATTCAATTATCAAAATGTTATATTGAAATATTCCTAATGAAGACTGATATTATTGTTACAGAAAACCTCCTGTCGATGGCGTGGGAAACGCCGCGTCTGTCAACAGTCGGTAAGTTATTTTTATTACACTTAGCAAAATATAATATTTCAACCCGTCTAAATGTTGCCCCCTGCTTCATAAATTATATCTAAAAATAGCACCACTTGCTAGAAATATCTGCACTCATAAAATCCATTCGAAATACCGTCGCGATATTCTACAAATAAAAAAAAAATAGTGCTTTACGCCGCCCAAAACGTGTTATTCTAAACCAATCTACATTCGTGATCGCTCCCGAATCGATTTCGACAAATCGAGTTTTAAAAAATAACCTCAAAATCCCAGGTATCCGATAATCCAATCTCTAAAAATGGTAATTTCCAACGGCAGTTCTCACGGACGAAACAAAGGGGTTAAGAGTTGAAAAAAAGCAGCACAAACATTAAAAAAGGAGAAGAGAATAGCCAATCACAATTACGTCGGTCGCAAGCATGTAATTTGACGTCGTATGTTCGAATCGATTTATGAAGATGTATCGAGTAATGAAGAAAACACTTGTTCATTGATAGAAACAATTTCGTAATCGATTTCAGTAACCTATATTTTTGTTCGCTATAACAAATGACACGAACAAAATGGATATCCTAGACTTCGGAGAAGATTAATATTCAGTCACTTTTGAGGCAATCTCTCGCTTTATGCCTAGTAAATTCTACCCTGATACCTAATTTTATTGTGCATATGATTATTTTAATATTTTCAATAACTACTCTCTATAGATTTAATAACAAAAAATATTCCATTTTTCATAAAAATAGGCAAAGAAAAAGAATTTTCCTAAAAGCTCTCACTGTAACTAAGTAGGAGTCTGTTTAGTATTCACCAAGCGTTGGTCGTAAGCCGTAGCTTAAGACACTGGTCGAAAATAATGAAAAACCGCCACTCTGCTGTAAGCCCCGACAAATTAGATACATCCGGTACACTCTGTGTGGTATACTGCATTGTAAAGCCGTGTGCAGTATTCGTTTTTGACCGGTGTTTCTAGCGTTAGGAAATTGATGCGCTGGCGATGTATTATGTGCACAAAACAATAAAAAAAATATGTTTTGTGGAACGTCATAGTCATTATTAATCTTAAAAATAATTTAAAAACTAAATCATATAAAAAAAAAATAAAAAAAACGATCTTCAAAATTTGAAATACTGTCAAAAATAACCTTAAGGATTGATTCAGATTAGGGCCAAGATAAAATCAAATCAATCACAATTGGAATAAAAAATATGCACAAGCCAAAGGCATTTTTTTACGCATTATTGTCGATTGACAGATGATAGATATGATTAATAAAGAAAACATCATCCTCGTCTTGAAGTGACTAATTAAATACTGCATAAATAAATTATAATATGGATTCAACGATGTGAAAAAGTGATATCGGTAATATTGGAGCGTATTTACAAAGTACGAGTCTTCCGATAGCCATATTTATAATTGTGTCTGGCGGCAAAACCACATGAATAATGAATATTAAAGTTTGCCAGTTCTATACTAGCGAATGCCCCCGATTTTTGCTGTGTAGAATTTCGTATAATCTTTCTACTTACCTTCTTATACCTAAACCATGTCTCAGATTTAGATAATTAAATCACGAACCCCCTTATTAATAAATACGTTGTAAATCAGTCTTGTAACACCCAGGTATTAAGATAGCACCAGCCCTTTTTGTTTATATGACATTAGAAAGTGATGGATATATTTAAAACCTAGGTATTATACTACTACCTATTATTATTACTAGGTATTATTATACTTATACCTTATTTATTAATAAGGGGGTTCTCCATTCTCATAACACTATAGTCTTATGAGAATGGAGAACCCCCTTATATGTCTTAATATGTCGACTGATTTTTAGTCCTCATTCATTGGTTCTCTCACCCCAGTGCTAATAAATAGTACCTATATGCAGGAGGTCAGGTCCTGGGTTCGACTCTTAGTTCAGAAAAGATAGATTTCCTAAGTAGTGATCTGTAGCCCGTAATTTGTTTTACCGGAGACACCTGCAACACTACACTATATTATTATGTTAGTTGTTTTTTTTTACATTAAATTATTTAAAAGAATTCAAATTACATAAACTGCGTGCCATCATTAATTTACGCACATTTAAGACATAATAAAATCTCTTTGTTACTAATCCAATATAAATCTCTTAATACAATAGTATCGAGTAATTACGAGATGCCTAGTAAGGGACAATAATCGGTACGGAGATCGGATCGAATCGATGTATCGATGCCTTATTCGATGCGCCCGGTTTGTTGTTATTGTTTTAATCAATTTTATTTGCATACGGTAGTTATGAGACAGTCCATTTGTTATACTATCGGGATAACTGTAAGCAGATTAATTCCATTATTTATTGAGAGGTATTTGTTTGTATAAATGAACTTGATATTTTAGCATAAATCTTATTTTACAATTTTATTATTTATTTTATAATATTGGATCAAGATATTTTATTACGTCTCATTATAAATTTTGACTTACAATATTTTTTCAACGTGAACTCATTGTAGAGTTCCAACTTCCAACCCACGACCTTCGAATCTCATCGGAATATCAGAATTTCATCGCGTAACCGACTTTTGAAATAAATAGTTTAATACCTAACGCAGTACGTTGAATTCTCATTTGGCAGAGCTACCGTATTCCACCAGGTAATTTTTCATGGGAAATTGCCATAAAGCCCGGGAAACTTGGGGCAACTAGTACGCCGGTCACGTGCTCATACGTGCGAGCGAGAGGGAAGAAACTTGTATACGATCCTACGTTGGTGGAAGCGAGAAAGATGGAGGGTATATTTCCCTGCCAGGTCAAGATGGATAACCTGTGTATTTATTATCTGGAAGCGATTTTGTTTCGATATTAATGGACGAAGTTCATGATGTTCAATGAATAAAAGAGTAGAATGTTGAAGAATTAAGTCTTGCCGCGACTTGTAATGAGGTAGCTGTGAGCGTTAGCACGCAATTGTTTTCAGTGCGATTAGAATGTAAATATTATGTAATGAATCTAAGCTTGTTTTGAAGAGAGTAATTGCTGAGTTTATTGCCGGCTCTTCTCAGCAAATGCAACCTTCCGAACCGGTGTTAGAGTATTAGGGTCAGACTTTTCAAGTGCCTGCGAAGGTATATTTGAATAAATGATTTTGAATTGAATTTTGAATTTTAGGCTCGAATACCTATCAGTAAATTTTATTAGATTTAAAATTATGATGTATGAACATGATGATGAACATCGCCAGGTGAAAATTAGTTTATTTCAGCAGAATACACAAAATAATAATACCAGGAAAATATAGAAAAAATACCTTGGTTTATATGAAATTAGTAAACCAGCCCAGGGCTAATCAGTCTCGCACAGGAAGGGTTCCGTAAAGACGATTCTTCTATGGGATCCCCCTTTAATTTTTAATTTTATTTTTATTATTTGCTGTTCTAACGGCAAGAGAATATATTTTGTGAACATTTCAACTGTCTACTTATTACGGTTCATGAGATACAGCCCAGTGACAGACGGATGGACGGACGGACGGACAGCGGAGAGGGTCCTGAAGGCACACTTGGGTACGGAACTCTAAAAATCACTTCAAATCATTATATTTGTACTTATATTATTATTGTACTATTTGTATTAAACTGGAAGGTGTTCGTGGATTTAGATTATTTTTACACCCTTACGTGGATGTGAATTCAAGATTTGTTTGAAGACATAATAACATAATAATATGGTGCTATTATTAAGCTGGGTGCTTTGATTATACAGGGCGTTACTAACTCAACTGGTGGTCATATTAACTAAGTATTCCCCGGGGCTCTACCGCGTAACTTTGGTGGTAATCGTAACGAACACCATTAATAAATGTCATCCAACCAGGGCCCAAGAATGCTCATCGTCGCGTCATACCGCGTGCGCGTCATTGGATGAAATAATTAATGGTGTTCGTTACGATTACCACCAAAGTTACGCGGTAGAGCTCCTGATTATCTCTTATTACTGACATAGAGCCTTCAAAATGTGAAAGATAACTCAGCTTCAAAATTGAACAGATTTGTCGTCACAGAATATGCGTCAACAGAATCCCATTTCAAAATCAAAATACCGGTGAAAAGGTTGAAAAATACCGCGGTCCCCTTATTCTATACGCATTTGCATACGAATGAGGATTTCTTCTTTGTTACGGACAATATGTTTTTCACTTTCGTTTTTTTTTTCAACTTACAAAAGGCTTAGGCCAAAAATATTTGATGCCTCCGCGTTCGGCCGTGACGGATCGCTCCATTTTTGTTTTAGCGTGATGAATTTATGTACTGCAGTTACATTGACCATGTTTACTTCCTATTCGATAACTATTTGATGTTTTGGGATCTGGCGCTGATGTTCAGCTTCTCGGATATACCGATAGGTTGGAACTTCCACCTTACAGAATACCGCAGCCAAATAACTTTATGCTGTGTAAAGTTGTGTTCCTGCGCGTGAGTAAGGTCGCCACAGCTCATAGGGGAGGCGGGAAAGGTCGGTGACGCGTCGTGAGCGATGCTTCGTGTGTTGCAAGCGTCCATATGGCTAGGGTAATCGCTTACCATCAGGCGGGCTGTAGGTATGCTTGTTTTAGACTTAATCGTATAATAAAAATTGCATCATTTAGTTTTATTATTGATTTATAGTACGTGTTATGTACATTGTGAGTTTTTTTAGATTCCGGTATTATGAATTAGTTTTTTTTTCTTCAATAAATTGCAGATCATGCATGGGTATCTATTTCTTTATAAATAATAAAAGACAACACATTCCACAAGTAAGAAACAACTTATAATTTATAAAGCAGACGGTATAGTCAATTGTATTGTTTCAAATAGGTAATGAATGGGCAGATAGCTTATCTTGGTAACAATTTGCTGCCCCTCGATATCAATGGGACCGCTTTATAGACGAGAACAACTGTCTAGTATAGATATTATTTGTTTTGTTTATTTAGCTTTAAACTACCTATAGAAAAAGCTTTCTTTTTTTATACCACTAAGGTGGCAAGCAAGCATACGGCCCGCCTGATGGTAAGCAGTTACCGTAGCCTATGGACGCTTGCAACAACAGGGGTATCACTCGCGCGTTGCCAACCCTGAAGAAATCTCTTCACGCCTTTTTGAAGAACCCCATGCTGTACTCCATTGGGAAAACCACGGCAGGGAGCTCATTCCACAGTCCGAGCGTCCGCGGAAGAAAACTCCTTTTAGCTCGTACAGCTCGAAACAAATCTGGTTTCAATGTGTGAGGATGGAGTCCCCGTCGATGGCGAGAGTTGCGATGGTGAAGGTAGACGTGGGCATCAAGTCGAACAATTCCTTAGAACACTCCGTTGTACAAGCGGTAGAACACACATAAGGAGGCAAAGAATCTCCTCAGACTGAGGGGCTCTAAACCGCTTGTTTGCTCGAGATCGTCAACAATTCTGACGGCACGTCGCTGAACCGAGTCTAAAGGCCCAAGCTGGTATCCAGGTGCTCCCGCCCATAGATGACAGCAGTACTCCATATGAGGCCGGACCTGCGACTTATACAGTTGCAGTCTTTGCCCCGCTGTGAAGTACTGCCTCGCTCTGTTGAGCACTCCAAGCTCCGCCAGTTTTGTCATTAATATAACATAAAATCTAATTTCCACCCTCGGCTTGCGTTACGAGTTACGAAGCCTAGGATGTAGTCTGCTTACCCAGAAAATACCTATTCATTCCGGTCTTGAAGATGATTTCTATATCATAGGTGTCGAGAAACACTGACCCGGTAGAGAGTTCCACTCCTTTGAATCGCTTGAGACGGACGACACATATTCAACTTGAGGGTGGTAGCCAGGTGGACTACAAAGTACCCTACCACCGTGCTATGGTTTCCTCACGATGTTTTTCTTCACCGAAAGCTCAAGCTAGTAGTAGGATTCGAACCCCCGACCTTCGTCTCGGCATTCGACGTCACTCCCACTGAGCAATCATCCCGTTAAATTCAAATTTGAAAAAAAATATGTTAGGTTAGACTTCTACTACTTAATGCTAATACAAGTACATAAAAGCAACTTCAAAAGTCCATGCAAATACAAGAAATTTAATATAAAAGGACAGTTCACTAACAATTAGTGAAGGTTTAGATTTATTGTGTCGATTATAAAGCTGTTTGACCCTCCTTGAGTTCACTTTTAATTTTAAGACGCCTTTTAATGCTAGCATAATGTGGACATTATCAACGTAAGCGACAAGAAATAATAATAAATAAAACCTAATGACAAATCGTGAATTAAAATGTAGTTTTTTTTACAATATGATAGTTCTATTTTTATTAGGATTCGGGGTCTGAAGTATTTTTTCATGATTTCTGTGTAAGCTTATTCCATATTTGGCCCCGTCATAGCTCCTTCATCAATAAAGTCAAAGCTATTCAGTCAGGTCTTAATATGTTTTTCCTTGTGAAATTTCTTTATTAATCAAAATTTAACATTCAGTTAAGGCCTTGCAAAGGCACTTATGACGTAACAGTTGACTCTATCACCATTTCGTAATAGACTTAAATTGAGAAGAATCCTTGATTTACGGATAAAAAATCACAAGTCGAACGTTCTAAAAAAGGTGTCAGCAAAGAAAGGTGTTTTTCTTTTTTTTGCAAATATCTTATCCCTACTAAAATTTCGTTCTTCAAATAATTAAAACAGATGCCTATTGGGTGCATTAATTTACTTTTTTCTGTTTTAATTTGTCCGCGCTTTTAATTTACATAAATTCTTTTGTTAAAAAAAATGTTTAAATTGTCCAATTAGTTGGGTGCTAGTAATTTATTTGCCTTTAATAAGAGAAAACCGGATTCCTTTTGTAGAAGGTGAAAGTTCAATTTTGATTTCCGTTTGCTTTTGATTTCCTTTTGCTTTTGATTTCTTTATAATTAAAATAATGTTAGTATAATATTTTATATTAGGAATTAGTGCTTTTTACCCGACTGACCCGGAAGGAGGGTTATGTTTTTCGAGTGTATGTATGTATGTATGTATGTATGTATGTTTGTGAATATATTTTTTCTCATTATAGTTTTATTTTTCTGAAAATTCATGATCGATCATACATTCTTTATATCGTTTGTTTTCAAAACAGCAGAGTATTTTGATTTTTTCAACTATACATCCTCATTGAAGCATTTATTCCTTATTTATCCAATTTTTTAATAAACCCCAGAACTATAAAATGCAACCACTGCTACCATAACTATAACTTACACAATACATTTCATAATATCATAATCTTACACGAAAATGCTTTCACATTTAGACGGCGAAGCATTCTGGCACCCTAAAAATTATTCCGCCAAAAACAACTCAAATTACAATCCAATTTGAACTGTACACTATAGGTCTAAAGTTCAAATTACTCTGTGCGAAATATTCCCGGGAAATGAAGTGGACATATCCCTCCCGGCTATTAGTCCGGGGATTAGTGAATTGATCCCGGGATCGGATGACCAGCGCCACATTAAACCCAGGATTTGGTCACTTGTTACACTAATTCATATCTCTATATTGTTTGTTCGGTTTTAGAAATCGCCGTTTTATAATTTGATGTTGTATTGTTTTGGGATTTAGTCATTTATATATTTAAACTAACTAAAATTCAATTAAAATATGTAAATAAATTACAGTATTTCGTAGATATACAACTTCATTCTGAGACTATTTTATACTCAAACATGATAGGTGAACGCGATAAGTGAGCCGAGAGTGTAATAATCAACACACTTGCGAGGAAAAGAACAGACTTGCATTTTTTTAAGTAGATTTTTTGATCAACCACACAATTAGAACGTTAACAAATATGGCGCGCAAGTATTTTTTTTTTTACAGCCGTGATCTGTCATAATCGGGATTATACCTATCATAAAACGGTGCGGTAATGTAAATTAAAAAGCACTAGTGCGTAATAAGCTGCATTAAGATACTAAAAACGGTGCAATAAATGTCACTTTACGAGCGCACATAATATAACTTTTGATCAGTTTTGGCACAAACTCAAGATATGGCACCAATTAAAACTCATGCAAATAAATATTTCGAATATGATATTATGTTTTTCTATTAATGATACCTAAAAATCGCATTGCCTACATTTATTTTTCGTAAATCAAAGAGCGCTTAATTTTTCCTTTTTCACTTCGTATATCAATTATCATCTCAGCGAAATCATTTTGGTAGAATCTGATATTTTCTATGTAACAAGTGCTACTCTTTCGATGATTTCAAAACCGTGTGAAATTAGAGTTACTACATCGTTATATTATAGCTGTCCCCCGCGGATTCACCCGCATTCCCGGGGTAAAAAGTAGCTTTTAATACTCGCGGTTATCCGCGAGTATAGCGGTTATACGTGGCTTCTAATTAGTGTAAGAATTTCTCAAATCAGAATGGTAGTTTCAGAAATTAGCCAAACAAAAAAATCTCTTCCGCTTTATTATATTAGTTTGGTTAGTTTTTTTTGTGGAAATCCACTTTGAATGCGGTGTAGGTTATATATTTTAAATGTTGTTTAAAAAATCATGACTCCATTTATTTTCTTAACTTTCAATTGTTTTTAGCTCAGTAAACCAAAAATAAAAAGGTCGTACAAAAACCCTTAAGCTCCCGTAACAATTATGCCTCTTCACACACCGTTTCGAATCGTCCGTCTTGGTCCTCGTCGCGTCGCACCGTACCTAAAGATCTTATAAATATTCATCCATCTATTATTCTCGTTATATTGTGATATTTTGATTAAGTGTCCTCAACCCTCTAGCCTGTCTGATTAATGGAGGTCGGCTCAAATCAGTCGGCGACTTTTGACTTTTTTCGACGACATGGTGTTAAGTGATGCTACTGTCACGTTTTTGTAACAGTTGTAGGTACAATGTTTGTTTTTTTTTATCCATCTGCAGAGGCATGCATGTACGTAGATTTTAAAAAGATTAGTATTTTAGGTTTAATGTCAATAATTATTTGCGGTTTATAATGTGTGACTCTTTTAAAATGTTTTCTTGTTTTTATTTTGTGTGATGATGAACCGAAGGTAGAGAAGGTATAGTATATGGTTCTTGGTGAGGGTGTTAGTCAGCCAGGTGGGTACTACAAAATACCCTACTACTGACCTTTGCTTTCCTCACGATATTTTCCCTCACCAAAAATATAAGCTTATAGGCCCTAAAATAATAGCAAGATCGCTATCAAAATCTAAAATATATTCACCTAATCAGTCAAGCTCGTTTAACCTAAATAGCATTAATCAACGAAACGTAATTGACATGCGCCACCCCTCGCTGTACTCTTGGGGTGCGATAAACAAAATGTTTGATTTTAATTACCTCACTCATTCGAGAGTTATTAATAACATTGTTGTCTTATCTTGTCGCACGTCATCGCTAATAGTCGCCGTTTTGTCTGAGTTGCCCTTAATAAAATTTAAGTGGATTGATGATAGGGTTGGGATTAATTGGTTTTTTGTTTGTTTATTTAATTTATTGGTTGGAGGCGCCAACTGCTGAATATTAAGTCGAAAAATAAAAAAACTAAGAAAAGCTTTAATTTTGATCACTCCACTGATAATGCTTGTTGTTTTGTCAGGCACGCTGTGTACTGAATTCCGTATTTAGCTTATTTATTTTGAAGCTACGGATAAGAGATGACGGGAGCCATTGAACCATGCATGTCTCTCAGGGTGGTTCTCTGGCTCAAGATAGGATGTGGAAAGCCATGGCACTAAACCGCTGTAATCACCAATTTTATAACCGAAGTAGGTATGAAAACTAAATAAAATTACCACAAATTTAAGACAGACTGTAGCAGCCCTATTATTAATCTTATTTGAATTTACAAATTGGAAAATGCTAATACCTACTACGAATTGAGTTGAGTTAAGACATCAGACTTCGATAATCAAAGCGAAACTCCCAATGTATTCATAGACAAGGTGTCGGAGGAAATCTTTGTACGTAGACGTATCATAGACTGTTTAAATGTAGACGCGACAGTGTATGAAAACTAAAAATATTTTTTATGTTGCTTTGCCCAATTTGAACATCAGTTACGAGGCGTGAAAGGACAATGCCAAGATTCGGCCCGAATCATATAGCTTCCGACAGACTTTCTGTTAAATTGATAATTCTTAAAAGGTAACAGCAGGAATTATACCATATAAATAAAATCTGTAGAAGTACACCGTTAAAACAGCTATCTAAATAGTAATTTATTTTATCAACTCATTCCAAATCAATCTGTCGCTATTAAAAATGTTGCCAATACAAAAATAAAATCATATCGATACTAAATTGCACCTGAAAATCGATTACAAATAACATTTTAAAGCCGCACACGGCCGCACTTATTACATATCAGTCTTAGCTCAATTTTATTATAAATATGTTTATGTAATCCTTATTATGTTTGTGTTTCTTTTAAAAAAATGTGTAATAAATTAAAATTCATTTATTTCGATTATCGATTACGCTTAGAATAATCGATTTCTATTAGGTATGTTATTATAGTGCTGGCAACACTTTTGACGTAAAGGCTTGAAATGTCAAACGAAAGACTTCGTCAGAGTAATAATGTTCTGTGCTGTGCCTGTGTTCTTCTTTGAGTTTTGTGTTCCTTAGTGCTGTGATTTTGGACTCCGGTTTTACTACTACTCACGACTACCTTGGCTATTGAAACTGGACCTGAACCTGTATTACTCGCTGACCCAGCTTCCCCAACGGAACTTTTGAACCTGCCTACTTATTGACCTGGCTTACTCTCACGGACTATGGAACCTCTACTCTACTGAACATGGTTCACGGCATCAATTGTGGTGTAAATGCCTTTCGGATGCGACGACACTCATTAGTCTGAGACTGAAGAGATTCTGCAATCCGGCAACAAAATGCTCTTACTGATGTAAGTAATAGTAGTAATATTACGAATTTTTGCCCCGCGGTTTCTCCCGTGTTTCCCGGGATAAAAGTAGCCTGTCACTCTCCGGTTCTATATATTTGTCTGTGCTAAAAATCACTGATCCATTTCTCCTTTGCTGCATAAAAGAAGAATAAAGCAATAACCAACTCTTCAGTTTTTTCCATACCTACCATAGCTTTTCTAGAGATTACCAGATACAACATTAGATTTTTTATATTTTTTGCTCCAATACTTATTATTGCAATTTAATTATATAATAATTTATTTTATATTTTTTTGCAGCTACATCCATTTGATAGGATTTGTCACCCTTGTTGGCAGAGGAGTGACGGTTTGGCTGAACATTACACAGACAAAACCATCCACATCATCTTCAGTGCCATCGCAACCATCCACATCATCTTTTGTGCCAGTGCTACCATCAACATCTGAAGAACCAATTGTCAACAATTGGCTGAAGAACCAATTGTTGATCTCCCATACTGTCTGAGCAAGTAACAACTTGTCGAAATGGAATCTTCTCCGTCTCTTGCTCAAGAAGTGCCAACTATAGTTTTATCTCTGTATGGAAGAGCATCAGTCTCACAGACCCGCTGTTTTTTCCTTGTTGCACTCACACTGAAAGGCTTGTAGCGCCATTATCTATAAGAATAAGCCAGTTTGTAGATGATTTATTAATAAAATATGATGATGTAATATTTGAAGAATAATAAAATTGTTGAAAAGTATATGAATGGTTTTTTTATTTCATATATATTCTAAAATGTTTATTATATTATTTTGATGAAAAAAATACATGTATTTTTTTTTATATTGTATAGGCTTATGTTTGACCACAATATCACCATGGCAAGTGATTATGGGGCCGAAAGTGGTAAGTCCACAAAGCCCAGAAGGAACTGGCTCGCTGCTGGGTGATAGATTCGTAACTAGAGGGTGGTAGCCAGCTAGGCGGGTACTATAATGTACCCTACCACCGTTTTACTGTTTCCTCACAATGTTTTCCTTCACCGAAAGCTCAAGCTTATTGTAGGAATTGAACCCGGGACCTTCGTCACGGCTTCGAGATATGCTATCGTACTAATCATTAGTACAGCGGTTCCTAACCTTTTCAATCTTGATACCCGTATGTATGACCTATCAGGGAAACTGCCCCTCCCCGCTTACTGTATATTACTTAGGTACATATATTAAGTATCCACACTACTATATGGTCGTTTTTATTTATACACTTAATGAGCGTGGGTACAGGCAGCGCAAGCCACGTGACAGAATTAGTATTTATTAAAATATGATTATAATATTCGTTAGGTATTTATTACAGGCTGTATTAACCCAACAGAATAGCTATTTTACCCCCGCGGGGGTTATTAATCCCACGCTGGTAACCCAGGCATTACTATTATTTGGTCATCTTTAAAAGACTATAACTTTTTTTGGTGTACTTCTTATGGAAAAATAATTATACCATTAAATTCTATTTTTTTTTTCCTTTTTTTTGATATATGATTCATCTTTGTCGGTTCGGGCCGAGTCTTGTATGAAAAAGTGGCATTGTCCTGTTTTTTTTTGAGTTTATATTTTTTTTACCTTCTTTGTGCCGTTTTTATTCTTATTTAGTTTAGAAAATAGTAGCTATTTCATTATTATATCATAATTTACTAATTTTAGTGAACCTGAGGTAGGTACAAGGTAGTACGAAGCTATCTTACTTAAATTATTTGTACTTTCTTATGAGCATTTTACACAACATGACAGTAAAAAGGTATCTAGTCGCTTTTGAAATAGATATAACGGTACCTCATATTAATATTAACAAATTAACATAAATTAAATTTGTGCAAAAGAGATCCAAAAATATATTTTTCTATTTTTTTTCTGACCTTTCGATGATTGGATTCATAAATTATGCAATTCACCTAGCTAGTGGAACTATTAGGAACTTATAAAATGTATACTACTTAGAATTAAAAAACCTGTCTCCTCTGCATGTTATTCACTGCCACAAAATGTTCATACATCCACCATCACGGATTTAGTTAACATATGTACTGCAGGGGTCGGCAGAGCTATAAATAATAATTCCAGCCCCGACTTGCGAGATAAATCGACATATGCTAATACCTCGCCAAATTATTTATTGAGGGTAAACCTTATCGGTACTAGTGTAGGGTAAGAAAGTCATGAAGTGAGTATGCATGTGTGAGATTGGTTGGTTACGATTTTTTTCCTTGGAAGTACTAGATACAGTGGCGTAATGGATGATTCACGTGCCCAGTGCCACCTTTAAATAATAAAATATCATACAGATTTACCCTCTTATTCATAATGAAGTTATCAAACGTTGATTAGCTAAAATTCCGAAGTCTTTATCTGACAGGTGACATTTGGTCATCGAAAGAGTGAGACGGAGCACACTATTACGCTGATTTAGTTAAAATGCTATTATGAATAAGGGGGTTAGTCATTATTTAAAAACGTCGGTCCAGCAAAACTGGATTTTCTCTCTCATTTCTCAGAGATCTACCCCTTTGGGAATAAAGCTTTTCTTAGCAAATGAAATCTTCCAAACCAGTATTAGAGTTAGACTAATCATAAATTCTTGATGTCTATTGAATATAATTACTTTGTTATTGGATGCGGTTTAAAAATATTTTCAAATATTTAGTAAAATATGTGTTTTATTTTTTTCAGTTCCCACCTTTTTACAGTGAACCCTAACAGTAATATGTTTCACATGCCAGCGTCTGATAAAGTGACTTTTCCTAAGCCAATACTCCGTTGTTTTATTAGACTTATTTGTCAAGAACACTCCGCCAACTTGGGAGTTTTTTCCCTCAGTGTACTTGTTTTGAACATTAATCTTTATTGAAATATATTTGAAAGTGATTTATTGCTTATTTACGCTATGTATTTTAATTGTATTGTTTTTATTTTAATTTCAAATGCAAGGAGCATTGGCTTTTCGAGAGAGGTAGAGCGTAGCGTTTATTCGCTCAAGGAGCAGCTCGACTGGGGAAGTACCTCCACCTTACAGAATACTGCAGCCAAATAACTTTATGTTGTGTAAAGTTGTGTTCTTGTGCGTGAGTAAGGTCGCCAGAGCTCATAGCGATGCTTCGTGTGTTGTCAGCGTCCATATGGCTACGGTAACCGCTTACCTTCAGGAGGGCCGCATGCTTGTTTAACAACATAGTCGTATATAAAAAAAAAAATAGGAAAAGGAAATAAAAAAAAGGAATAATTTATTTGGTATCCCTGTTTCCCATTTTAGAAGGAGCTAGCTTAGAGTTCAAAATAGGTGTCAAAGGCATGTTTTGTATAACAAAATTTGTATTTACATAGATACAAGAATAAAATAAAGTATGTAACAAAAACTGCATGAAATTAAGCCATTGGTACGATACAAATTAAATTATATCTTTTTATTTTTATTTTATGTGTATTTAATACACAATGAATACTTTGCTCTTCCTCACACATATAAACATTTTCAGTTACAATATTAGTAGAATAATAATATAATGTGACAAAACTTTTTGTAATATGCATAGATAGTTGTCAGTTTCCTGTTCATTTCCTTTATGATAATCAGTACCACCCCTGCGCCCTGTGCAATGTGAGCAAGCTTGTAATGCAGTCTAGTCAGTGTGAAATTAAATATGTATTTTAGAATGTCAATAAGGGCGGGATTTGTGATTGGTGCCTAATAGTTAGAATTTATTAATAGGGACGCGTCAGTTCTGCCAGTTAGATTGTCATTTTTTTTTTATCGAGATGCTGCTATTTAATCATCATCATTATCATCAACCATAATATCCCACTCAGCACAGGCCTCCTTTCACAAATGAGGGTGAAAGGGATTGGGCAGATATTCCACCACGCGTGCCCACTGCGGAACCTGTGGCAGAACGGTGCTCGGTAGGCTAGTGGTCAGCCTACTGTTAGAGTTTTCAAGCCGCCTAGGAAGCCTCCAACTAGCTTAAATACTATCACAATTAAAAAAAAAATTAATTACTATTTATTTTATATTTGTAATGGTAGGACTGCTTTGTGGAAGCACCTTTATAAAACAAAGCGAACACTAAAATTTATGATCAACTTTCAAAAATGGAATATTCCATTCAGTATAAAGTCGTCGTCATAACTCTAGCTAACTGAAGTTTAACGGTGCGTTCACTCTCAGCCCATTTCAGTTATGATCACCAGTTTTAATCAGACGATTCAACTTAACTGCCATTTGCATACGGTTACTTATTCCGTTACATTTAACTAGCTGTCTTAATTTATGATGTACTGAATTGCTTTTAGTAGTGGCTGTAGTTTGTTCAGTTTTATTGTTGAGTTTACTTTTTTATAGTTATGTGACTAATGCTTGTTTTCAAGATGTTTTTGGTTCCTGCGCGTGAGTAAGGTCGCCAGAGCTCATTGGGGAGGGGGGAAAGGGTCGGTAACGCGTGAGCTATGCTTCTTGTGTTGCAAGCGTCCATATGGCTACGGTAGCCGCTTACCATCAGGTGGGCCGTATCCTTTACCGAGTTCTTCTAAGTTGTGTAAAAAAAAACATACACGAACTTTGAAAACATTTCACTTCTT
The DNA here is from genome assembly GCA_947623365.1 of Achlya flavicornis. Classification (NCBI taxonomy): domain Eukaryota; kingdom Metazoa; phylum Arthropoda; class Insecta; order Lepidoptera; family Drepanidae; genus Achlya; species Achlya flavicornis. The sequence continues at coordinate 9,081,360 of OX392488.1, forward strand.
TTTTGGCAAAAAAAAAGGCATTCGGTATTTTTGTATGTATAGATATGTTGGTAGAGTATAATAATGTTTATGCACGATTAATTAAGTTATATTTTGCAACAACTACCGAGTTGCAAAAAAATTAAATTCACCAATTTTAATTTCACCAATCAAATTAACACAGATGATTAATTAAAATTAAATATTAATTAAAATAATAGGATGATATCAGACAGCTGTCAGATGGTATCACACATGAACTGTGCGATGTTTCCCGTGCTATGCTATGTGCTATATGCTATCTGCTATATGTTGTGTGCTGGCATGCAAAAGGTCACGCCATTAATACAGTCGCGACCTTCGCTTTGTACTCGTACTGCGGTTGATTTATTGGGATGTGTTAAGTTGGGATAGCTTTTTTTTTATCCACTAAGGTAGCAAACAAGCATACTGCCCGCCTGATGTTAAGCGGTTACCGTAACCTATGGACGCTTGTAACACCAGAGAGGCGCGCGTTGCCGACCCTGCAAAGATCACTTCACAACCTTTTTGAAGAATCCCATGGGAAAATTTTGGTTCCTATGTGTGAGGAACTTAGGATGGACCTCTTAGTAGTTTATATTAAGGTCTGCAATGAATGATCAAAAAGCATTGAAATACTTTTTTATGCTGCTAAGGTAGCAAAAAACCATATAGCCCGTCTAATGGAAGCGGTTACCGTAGCTTGCTTGCAACAACAGGGGCCAAAATCTTATCCCACCCAAAAGTGGTGTAGAAGAGGGGAAGATAGTAGGTTGCTGTACAGGCTGCTCTGAAATTTATTTAATTTATTACATAACACTAAATCTAATATTATTTTATTCATTACATGGTTTATGTATAGCTCGCAGTAAAATCCGCAGTTTAGCTTCATTGACATATATTGAGTGAATATCAAGTAAATTAATTTTATATTGATTAACCCCCTTACTCATAAAGCGCTATTTAACTAATATACTGTTTAAAGTGTCACGTAAATAACGTCACTCGTTGTCGTCGTCTATTGTCATTGTCAAATAATGTGACATTATTTACGTGACCCTTTAAACGGTATATTAGTTAAATAACATTTTGTGAGTAAGGGGGTAACTGTTTAGAAAATGCAATAGCTGTGGTAGTTGTGCTTGTATTGGTTAGTCTATTTGCCACACAAAAATCTATTATTTCAAGAGCTCTTCTAAGCTAAGATAGAATTTACAGCAATATGATATGTAAAGACTGTATCAGGATATTACTAAATTTTACAAATACCTATGTTCGTATCCCGCGTAATCCCTCAGATTTTCCCACTCTTTATCCGAGTAAAAAGAAACATTTGCATTTATATTTACATAAAAATAACATATTACTGATAGACTACTTTTATAATATATACTCATATAGATAATTATATTACAACTGAGAAATGTTTGTCCTCGGCGGGAATCAAACCCCCGACAGGGTATCTTACCAACCAGCGAGTTTTAATATTATGTTTGACCGTAGGTATGTTTTAAACACGTAATAAACAATTTTCGTTATGCAATCTTAAATGTGACATTAAACGTTTATTTAATGTCCATTGCAGCTTTATAACTTCCTTATTACTGTGTGATATTACTCAAATTATATTTATAATGTTTTTTTTACGCAAATACTCAAGTTTGTTCATTGGTGAGCCTATTTTTGCAACATCCCATTCGGCCTTATTTTTTTAACTACGAAGTCACGGTAACCTATCCCCCTCCCCAATAAGCTCTGGCGACCTTACTTGCGCGCAGGACAAGGCCCCCTAAAAAGGAAGGTAAAGCAATATTGCTACAGAATTATTTTTTTCGAATTTGCAGCAGATCTTATGCAATTCATCAATGCCAAATTCTTTAATGAATTGAATTGTACATAATGAGTAATTATTTTACCTAAAAATCTTGGAATTACGTAGGATCTACCGAGAATTCGAAAAAATATATTCCGTAGCAATATTGCTTTAGCTTCCTTTTTAGCCCCCCAGAACGTTAACTTTTTTGGCTGCGGTATTCTGTAAGGCGGAGGCTGACTTGGAGGTACCTACTTCCCCACTAGAGCTGTTCTTTGAGCGAATAAACGCTTTGCTCTACCTCTCTTCTGTTCTGACTGTTCAATGACATTTGCTTCTCAGTGAGCTTTGTTTAGGATGGCCATGGCCACGTTTGCTCTTTCCTTGAGAACCTACTATGTTCTCGCCGTCATAAAATCTTTTCAGCAGATGATAGAAGTATACATATGCCAAATGACAGAATTTTAAATATTTGTTTTGGTTGTTGAAAAATATGACAAATATTATTTTCAGAGTAGAGACTACTTCGCCTTAATTAAGCGGAAGGTTACCATGTGAGCATAGAATATTAGCGAGAGGGACCTGGTGTATGTGGGTTAAAGTTCATGTTTCTATGAAACAGGTGGTACAGTCGACCAGCATTCTGCGTGTAATCTACGTTCTTGAATAATTGACACAGAATATGTATGTATGCATACAAGGCTTAGAATGGAAATTTGTAGTGCTGGAATACCATGCAATGGTTCATTCAAGTTTTCCTTCAGCAAAAGCACATTGTTGGATTCGATTATATTACCTCCACCATAGTATTCAATGTCGCTTCCACTTAAACATCAACATTTTTTTTATTTGTCGTAAATGACAAGAATATAATACAAGAATTAATACATAAAATTACAAACAAACAAAAAATCACACATATTTTAGATACAACAAACTCTGCAATGTGTGATGTAGAAAAGGATTAATCGATAGAACATCGATAGAAACGATTATTCGGTAAAGCTTCTACCGAATAATCGTTTAACCTCAGATCAAGAAAAAATGAAAGACGGAAGGTCTGTCCTCACACACACATAATATAGACCATAGGAAGCCGATCGGTTGTCATTCCGTATTGAGACGTTGACAGTGACAATAAGGCTCAGTACCATTTGTGCCTGCTTGGGCCAGTACTGATTTTACTCACGCACACGCAGGAAATTTTTTGCTTCACTTTCTTATAAGGTGACACTCCGTCTTGATTTTTTTAATATGTTTAACAAATGAAACTTAATTCATCAAATACTGATCCATCAGCATATTTTCCAGCCAACCATTAACTGCGTATTTCCAGTACATTGATCCACAAAATAGTGCCATCGCTATTAACATAATGCCCTCTCCTTCCAACACGTAATAAAACAATAATTAAATCCACCCGCTAGAGGGGCGACGGAAAAAATCCAATTTGCCTTTACGACTGTCCCTCGCTAACGTCTTGTGTAGTGCAATCTTTGCATTATCTTGTATAATGAACGGCTCCTTTTTTACTAATCATTACTGGATTTGCAACTACGTTATAATTAATCATCGTAACATGTTTAAAAAACCAGCCAAGTGCATGTAGTTTCAATCATGGATATTTCCGTAGTACTTTTAATAAGAAAATTATATTTCGTTTGATTGACTCTTGAATTGCTTGTGATAGTTTTCCTTATAACTTCAGTTCTTGATTTAGTCACACTGAAAAAAAGGTTCTACAAAACTAGTTATGTATGTTGAAGTTTTGTTATCGGGAAACTAACTATAGTTACATTGAATCTTATATCTCTTAGATTTAATCAAATAATTTAGTAATGAACCTAAACTAGTTTTGTTACTGGTAATTCTTAGTTCGCAAGTCACTCTGTTTAGGTTATTGGTAGTAAAATTTTGTGTTACTGTTAAATAATATTTGTTTTTAGTGTAATTTATTCAGAATTTTCTGAATTATAGGTTTAGTGGTAAAAGTGACAGTTTTTGTTTTAATAAACTATTGTTGATTTCTTAGTTATGCTTCTATGTGTTTTGTTTGCGTAATTTTAGCGACCATAGATCTAATAGTTTACAGATACAATGGCTGTGACATGCACACGGATGGACGTGGTCACGACGAAACTATTTTTAAATTAATAAATTTTAAAAAAACATAATGATCACAATCCACAAATGTCCACAATCCATCTCCACCTCGTTCAGCTGAAACAAGCAAAGTGTAAAGTTGTTAAGGAAAGCGCCGGGAGTCGTTGGCACTCATTAAATGTCATTAAAACCCGGCGAGATGTCATTAAGGAGGTCATAAACCGGTGTCCGGGTTAACGGGATACTCGCTGGGGATTTTTAGCTTCGCCTTAAGATGTTATATGCTCCTTAAGAGGTTTCGTATAAAGTTTTTACCATAGAGATAGATTATTAATAGAGTGACTGTACAGAAGAGTAAAGTAAGAGATGTAGTTAGGATAAAGACAGAAAATGGAATTGGTCGGGCCATTTTTCGAGGGCAAATGAGAAAAGATGGAGCAGCATTACAACTACATGGTACCCAAGAGATGCTAAAAGAAGAAGAGGTAGACCAACTCCTAGATGGATAGATGAACTAGATAACTTCGAAGGTGTGTGGCACAGATCCGCAAGGGAAAAAAGTGAGTGGAAAATGAAGGGGGAGGCCTTGGCCCAGCAGTGGGATAAAATATAATAAAAATAAGTGAAATAATAAAGTAAAATAATAATTATGTCGTGACCCCACATAGGTATGTGCGGAACTAACTGCGCTATCAATCTATTAATATTTTAACTCTATGGTTTTAACTTTTTATTTTTGGCGTAATTATTAATTACTCTAATAAAGGGCACCGATAGGTGATGTTTTTATTATTACAAGCTTTTATTTAACTTGCAATGTATTTATGTAAGTAACTATGTTCGGGTGGAATCTTGCACGTCGACTTTCACCCACTTCCAGTGGTCGGATTGACTTGATATTTCGTGTAAATTAGTATATTGGAAGACAATATATAATAAGTACAGTCAACAAAAAGTACAATCACCAAAAAAAGCTTATTAAATTTATTAATTTTCAATCAAAGCGATGACAGATTTATAGCATTAGGAGCACGAGAGTGCATCACCCAAGTTACTTTACACTTTCAATAACATTTCACTGAAACTGACACATTTACATACTAACACCTATTTTACTTTCAGTAGCTCAATAAACCTCGTCTTTGATGTTACATCCAGACATCAAACACATCAACAAAAGACATTCAATATAAAACAGACTTTGGATATAAAAGTGCTTTTTTCCCTGAAAGGTATTCCCTGATAACGTCGAGTCAATACATCTGACAATGAAGTCAAACCTTTATGAAGTTCTGATTCTTTCTTATGAGAAGTCCTTTTCAAGCTCATTTCGAACAGTCAATAATCGACTCTATCACTTCACATTAAAGATTAACACTTTGATTTATACAAGACACATGTGTAAACGAAAATGCGTTTTGTGTAAATCGTACGAAGGTGTAAATTAGAATGTTTGGAATTGGTATGTGAATGGAACTCAGTCGATACGTGTTGTTTAGTAAAATGTGCATTTGTATAGAAAACGGTTCAGCAAAAAGGGCGTTATTATCCATTATTATTATACGGGGGAGCGATTGTTCGCACCGTTTCGTGCGAAAAAAAATGCGTGTTATGCGCGTTTGATGTGGTGGATAGGACATAAACTACGTAAAACAGGTGCCGACTAGAGTTTAGAAATCATTTGATTTCGGAATGTAAAAAAAATATGAATGAATTGTATGTGCATTTTTCTATCCATTTTCTGTCAGTTTCAGAACTTAAATCTTTATAGAGAATTTAATAGTACATTAAATAAAAGACTAGGAATACTAACATAAAAAATACTAGTATGGACATTTTAATCCTGTGGTCTATGGTCAATCCCTTACCAAGCTACCGAATTCGAAAAAGTCGACTTAATTGATCGATGATAAAATCGAGTGACGCCAAATCAATTTCGATTTTTGCATCGTCAGACGGCGATTGTATCGACTCGATCATTAGTTGAAAGCCTTAATGTGATGTTTATACAATTAATGTGATAGGGTTATCACACGTTTAATCCTTAATTTATTGTGCTAGGTAGCGTTGCAAGGATCGAAATGTGGATAAGTGGATTTACCAGTCTCGTATAGATGAATATTTGAATAAAATTTTCGGACAAATAAAAGGCGTTAGCTTCCGTACCCCTAGTGTAAAGTTTGCAAAGAAGTAACGTAACTATCGCGTTTGCGTTTTTAGTAGTTGTTTTTAGTAGTATTTTAGTAGTTGTTTTTGTAGTGTTTTTATTAGTTGGTCTCACGGAGGGAATGCCTGGCGATCTGTAATACAGGTTTTACCTAAATCAGACACCAGTCTCTATATTATCTGCAATAATTATGACTCTGTACATACCATTAATGTGTTGATGAGAAAATAAATAAAGTATAAGTTCCCATATAAATACGCAAACGCAATAGTGCAAACGTTGAGTACACTCAGGGTACAGACGGCTTTATATCCGTCACGAGGATGACTTACGACCCGTTAGTCCCCAATCGGCGAGGGCTGATGCCTCTTAACCGGACACTAAACTAACAAACTACAACTCTATCTTTTAACTAAATTTCAAAATTAGTAGGTAAAGGTGACCATCACCCAATTAAAAATAAATAAATAATATAGGCACCATCTATCTTTTTCCATAGGTTCACAACCGTTTCTTTTTATAATTAGAAAAAAATAACATTTAATTTAAATTTAAAAGAGACGCGTCTAAACATTTACTTAATTTGCCCAATAAGTATTATACCACTAATAAATAATAATAATATAACCAATAATAACTTTAACTTTTACTTCAATTAATCAAGAAAATAACTAAATAAATTATAATTTGTGTGTTAAATTATTATTATGCATTGGATTTCGTATAACTACTTCACTTCTTACTTATTTTTTTACTTGTCTTTTATTTCAACCCGTTGAGCATCACTTGATGCCTCTAGTGGCACATTTTTGCTAATTTCTTAATATAATGTAGTAGGCTGCAATGTTGTTATTACTTTCATAAGATATTTATATGTAAGACCTTGTATTGTAGCTGTTTATTGTCCCTTAATAAATAAAATAATATAAAACATGGATCGATCTGATATTTTTTCCCAAGTTTAACGCCCTCTTGCTTTTCTTAAGTTTTCAATTTTCCATCAATCTGACAACCCTACGGCGATTTGAAAGTCGATATTTCAGACAAAAACTCATAATGTTTTTAATATTTATGAACTTGTACTAAACACAATTTACTTCGAAAATGGCTCTTCCAATATGAATTAAGTGTATATTACCATTCAATGCTTATTATTTTCGCGAAGTAATGTGTGAAAGGAATAAAATTTTATTAAAATGATCAGTTTGTTTTTGTAATTAAATCAATGGTGTTCGTTAAGTTGGATGATGAATGAACATGGTTTATAGGTCTACCTTTATGGGCCATTCTAAATTCAAACGGCTGAAGGGAAAAATCTTTTTCTAGCATGCCAGAAAGTTTCTGTATTTAAATTTTTTGGTGGGAATTCGTAAAGTGACGTATATTGGTTTTATTTTCATAAAATCGCGTAATTTTGAGTATTACTAAATAAAATCGGAGATAAGATAATCTCCGATTTTATTTAGTTAAGTAGTTTTATTTTTATTTATTTAGTTCACAACTTTTAACTGGCTATAATTCCTTGACTTGCGGTTTAAAAAAAAAATGATTTCTATTGTTTCCCGCGCGGATCGCCAAACAGTCAAAGGATTAATTCATAGGCTTTAATATTATTTTGGGTTTTAAAGTATTACAGCCTCTAAACTGTAATTTTTAATCATATATATATATACTAGTGTATATGATAAGTTAAAGGTCATAAAAATAAACTTATTCCACCGGCCCGCACTCATTTTCCATTTATTATTTATCAATTGTATAAATTATTGAATAGAAATATATCCAGTGGTTCGGGAGCGGTCATTTTGACCCTCAGAATAGTCTTACGGATGGTTGGGGTCATTTTTACGATCGTCCGCCATGTTACTTAACTTATATCACAATTTATCGCTGGACTACTTTGATGGGGAGTTTGTTGATGTACGAAGTTTTAAAAATATAACTTTCGTTTTTTATTTCTCTATACCTTTAACTTGTTCTTTATTAAAATTAAAATTGGAACACACTTTTTTCTAAACTGAATAGTTTGCGCGAGAGACACTTCCAAAGTGGTAAAATGTGTGTCCCCTCCCCCCTGTAACTTCTAAAATAAGAGAATGATAAATCTATAAAAAATATATGATGTACATTACGATGCAAACTTCCACCGAAAATTGGTTTGAACGAGATCTAGTAAGTAGTTTTTTTTTAATACGTCATAAATTGAAATTCATATCAAATACTCAGGTCTATATACTAACATTTACTTATATACCTACAGGTCTGTACGGAATCCTCGGTGCGCGAGTGTGACTCGCACTTGGCCGGTTTTTTTAATTTATATATTTGAAATACACACCGGTGCGTGCCGCGGTGTATTTTTGGCAGTTGGATTTGAGACCTAGTTGCTGCTTTAAAAAGGTCAACAATACATTGGCCATCTCCGTGTTATCACTAATGTCCATACGGTGTCCATATGAAGGTGGTCACTTACCTTCAGGGGGACCGTCTGCCCATTTAAAAGCAAAATAAATAGCCTTATAAAAACAAAAATACTAAGTTTATACATAATATATTTCATATGTAGATTTCTTAAAAACGAATATGAAACTTGCAAAAAAAATTCGTAAACAAATATTGATATTGAGGGAATAGTTTTAATTTTACAATCTCTATATAGGGTGACTCGTAATTAGTAAACGATACTTAGACACATGATTGTACTCAACATTATTATAATTGTACAAACAAATAGGGATAAATAACTAAAAATTTTAAAAAAAAAACTGATATTCACAATCTTTTATTCGTAGATGAAAATACTTGAATTTCCACAAAGAATTGAAAACTACCCCTGAACGATGGGCTCGGCCGCCCCTGGGCAGCCATAACATTCAGTAAACATTCCTCCTAATCCTTTAAACAGTAAATTCAAAGTCAATTGCTTTGTGTTATATGGTACAAGTCACAAACGTAGAGCTGGGATAAGAGTTTTATGTTATTGCTACCTAGTTCTCGGGATAAAAAGTAATTTCTTATTCCCAGACCTAAAGTTTTCATGAAAAACCGTTCAGCAGTTACGCAGTTGATATATGTATGTAAATCTGTTTAGGTGTAGGTATTTTCTCTGTATATGCCTGTGTTTAACCACAATTTTACCATGGTAAGTGATGATGTGGCCGAAGGTGGTAGTGTAGACGGAACTGGCTCTCAAGTGCAGCTGTCGGAACACACCGATAGGTGCTTGGCGATAGATTTTCAACTAGAGGAGCCAGATAGGTACTACAAAGTACCCTACCACCGTGCTATGGTTTCCTCACGATGTTTTTCTTCACCGAAAGCTCAAGCTCATTTTAGGATTCGAACCCGGGACCTTCGTCTCGGTATCCGTCGTCACTACCAATGAACTATCATCACCTCATATACTAGAAATTTTGCACACTCACCAAAGAAGGGTTTTTCAAAATTTACTCTATAGCTAAAATGGGGATCACGGGAGGGACAGTTTTAACTCACTCAGATCATTTTTCAATGATAAAAGTCAACTGGGAGTCGCTGCCTCAAGACCATACAAATAGCATCACAAACCCGCTACAGCTTATCCCATCCACCAAACAGCTATGCCATTGTCTTAACCCAAAATCGAATCTGCTAAAAATGCATCAGATAGTCCAGTTCCGATGGTTATGTCTCATAAACTGCCCTCAGGTCGTTCCGAAAACCGTCCCCGCCGGGGTCTATATGACCCCATTAAATGGTATACCATGACAATAAAAGGTCATTGAGATTGTTTTTAGATTATTGTTGTTGTTAGGAATCATCATAAGCTTTGCTGCGTTCAGTTTTATGGAAGTTAGTTTTTTTAATAGGCAAAAGGCTTTTGCAGTGGCCATATAACCGGTTACAGACTGTTAATTTGAAATTAGAACTGTTTTTGTATAGAATATAGATCCCTCATATTCACCCTCATTTGTATGCAGTAGGCCTGTGCTCAGCAGTAGGACATTAAATTATAAATAAATATCCTGGGACATTCCTCAGACACGGTCAGCTGATCCCAAACTAAACAGAGCTTGTACTATGGAAACCAGATAACTGATATAATACATTATAGTACTTTTTGTTTGTAAATACATACTTAAATATACATAATTACACCCAGACTCAGGACATACAGACATGTCATGACATCAGTCATGCACACAAATGAATGCATGTCCTGTGTGGGAATCGAACCCACGACCTGCGGCGCGTAAGGTGAATCTTAACCAACTGCGCCAACTGGCCCGTCACATTATAGGCTGATGATGATGATTTTTGTTAAAATATTTTACCTATTATCTTGGTGTGTACTTGGCATAAAATTAATTATTTATAAAAAACTAGCTGCCCGGCGCGACTTCGTTCGCGTGGTGCTACCCTACTCTATGGTGCTACCCTACCCTACCCTACCCTACCCCACCCTACCCTACCCTACCCGTTTGCGTTTAATGCACTAAAATTAAAACTAGCTTAAAATTAAGGTGGCACATGTACGCGCTTGCAATGTCATGTCAGCAGAAAGTTAAAAAAATTCAAATGTACGGTTTTGCCCGTACAAATAACGTAGTATATTATTTATAGGAATCGAGAAACATCCCTTTAGAGCAGTAATATCGAGAACTCCGATTCCGCAACGAATAAGCGCTCCTTGCCTTTCCATCAAAGCGCATTGGAGGCCGAATTTGGCAGATATATTCCTTACAAAATTTACTTCATTGCGCTTCTTGGTGTTAATTTTTCGATGATTAATCTTGATAGTCATCATTATGTAGAATTAAAACACGTTTTTTTATTATCCTATGAAAAAGACGCAACAAGTGAAACTGCTGCAGAACCTAGGTAATTATTATGAAGGACCAGGAAGTATTTTGGATGGTCGCGACTATTAAAACTAGGTATAATATGATAATCGAACTTTAATCAAATGATTTAAATTAATTATTTACTCAACAAATTGAAAGAAAACTGACAGAATTATTCCAGAGTCGCAATTAAACTTCCACTCGCTTTTTGTGCGCGAAATAAGTCGATGTCCGTTTGATCATATTGTTCGGCTGTGGTCACATTGGTGAGTGAAGCGAGTTTGAGAATTTTTATTTAATACTTTTTCTGCTGTTACAGTCTTAAGATCCTATACAGTTATCAAGTAGATACTAACTTCACCCCGCGGTTCTACCCGCGTTCCCAAGGGTGTTTATTGGAAATGTGTTCCCTGGGTAAAAATACGTCTTCTTCTTCCTACCCATGGTCCCGTTATTGGGGGTCAGGCAGGACTCCTCACATTCCTGCGCCAAGTCAAACGATCTTGGGTTGTCGGTTCGGGCTATTGGGCTTTATTGAGGTCTCGTTCTATCTTGGACCACCAGCGGGGTTATTTTAAAACGATCGAATTCGGATTCGGGAGCGGAATCGGAAACCTTCATCGAAAAGATCCGATAGCGGAAAGTTGGAGTGCGTTTACAAAGTTTGTTTTTAATAATGGTAGGAAATGGTATACCTAAACTAAAATCGAAATGCTTACGGATTTTTATTGTTGAAAGCCCTCATTTAAACACTCATATCAAATGCATAAAGACAGATACTTGTTATTTTCTATATTTTGGATTTTAGGTCTACATTGTGTTAATAAACATAAAAATGGTTTCTAGTTTTATCGAACTTCGAAAACTGACTGATAGGTCGAACTGTTGTTTATAACATTAGCAAAAGTCAGGCAAAGGTTTGAGCCATACAGCCTAATCGTATTTGAGTTATACCTAAGTTCTAGGCACAAAATAAATCACTTTCATATTGTACGCACTGTCAGTCACAGTCCATAAACGTCATGTGTTAGTAAAATAGTGGTCAATAAACTAAAACTTCTCACGGACTTTTTGAGACAAGTTGAAGTCACGATACACATAATTCATTTAATTTCCCTTCATTGGTGCGCGTGGATTTATATTTATAGGATAAAACATCACAGATAATACGCAATACAACTCAAAATACATGATTTTTTGAAAATTTTACGAAAACGCAACGTCACTTTGCAAGTTCCCGCCAAAAAGCCCTCTGTGTCAAAGTAGTTTTTTTTTTCAGTACATTCATGGAGAGTATAATAAAACAAATATTTTATGTTTTTCTTTTTTTCTTTTGAGTCTAATAAAATATTTTAACTTTTATTTGCAAATAGATAATTTGCAATAGATTTTATGGTTACGTAGATTTTTTAGTGGTAGTGAATCTAGCATCCAACATGAGTAACGGTATTGAGTAGTGACCAATATGTTTTAGTCCCTACGAAGTTTGAGTATGTAGCTATTACTTTTACCGCAGTACTTTCTTATTCATTATTTACTTAAAATAGGGGCAAACACACTCAGTTTAGTACCAACTAACCATTATATAAGTTTAAATAATGCGTTTATATTAAATAATAGTCAAAAACGAACATTAAATAAAATTTGGAAAGAATTCCGCCATCTAAAAGCTATCGGAAACTTTTCGATGATTCGGATTGATATTTCCGTCGAGAAACGTCAAACTATTCGATTCGGAAATTAAAATAGCAATGGCCGCTTTAACCTATCATGCAGAATATATTTATTTTAGTTTAAGTATTATTTTGTAACACTTAAATTGTACTATTATCATACTATGTTAAATAAATATTGATGTTCTTACAGTTTTGATTGTATTTTAATGTGCAAATATACATTTTCATTATTATTTTATCATGTCGGAAACTCATCTCGGAAGTTTCCGATTCCGCTCCCGAATCCGAATTCGATCGTTTTAAAATAACCCCGCAGGTCAATGGCGGGCGGCCTTTATCTCTCTTTTGTTCCGGTAGGTTTAATGCGATTTGTACCACATGGTCTTCGTTACGTCTTTTGACATGTCCCGACCATCGGCCCAAGTGGTCAGGGCATAGCGATCAGTGCCCTTATTCAAAAAATAATGAATAAAAAATAGAAAGAGCCGAATAACAACCTTCTACCACCGCACTGCTCGCCGGCGATGTGGAGTTCATCCTCATATCCTCGAGCCGCCTCGATCGTCCACACAACGGTTCAGTCGGACGTTCCTACTACGGACCATTAGGATGTGGAATAGCTCCCCATTACGGTTTTCGCTAGCGCTTGCGCTACGATATGGGGTATCGTAGCGCTGAGGGAAAACCGTAATGGGGAGCTTCAAAAAGGGCGTGAAAAGAGCTTCAAGGTCGGAAACACATCGGCAAACCCCTTGGTATTGCATATGTCCATAGGCGGCGGTGACCACTTACCATCAGGTGGACCGTCTGCCTGTTTGTCAACCTATTAACATAAAAAATGCAGCTGACAAAGTATTTTTCAATTGCTTATACAAGAAAATCAATCCAGGCGTGGGATGAAAATAAGATGGCACGTGCAATTGAAGAAGCGTGAGTCACTTACTTCATCGCTACAAAATATCATATTCCTGGCACAACATTGCGAAGGCACATTAATAAAGGATCTGCCACATTGTGATTCTGTTGCATATTTTGGCATTTTATTTAGAAAATCTTTGATATATTGATATATTTCTATAGGAATACGCGTTCCCTGTAAATTTGGGTTGGCCACTTTGCCCATACCCCCATGGCTGCTTTAGGCACCCCGCTCGGGCAAAGCGGTTTTGGACAAGTTTTAGTAATTTTGTTAATTGTGATTTTATTTACATATCTGCGTGAATTTAACTTGAATATTAAACAAATATAATAAATTCTATACCATTACGTTTTTTCTCAGATATCTGCCAATTTTCAGGTTTTTTTGACAGAATCAGAATCATAATCATTTATTGTCATAACTTTGCTTTGAAATACAGCTTCAGACAGGAAGTTAAGGTGCCCTTGATGAGCCCGCTTGCTCTTAGCCGATTAAAATTTTTAATTACTTTTAAATTGCAATTTGTTTTCAATGTTACAACACCATTACATAAGTTTTTTTAGTATTGTCGTGATTCTTTAAGCTTTACTTTATTAATATTATAATATTCCCGCTACACTGAAACCACTAAGCTCACAAACCTTACTGCGTGCGCGCATAAAAACTACAATTTCAATATATATCGAACAGACAGGGACGTTGATTGACAGGTCCCGCTGGGCTGTACCCCTCGGCCGCTCGCTTTTTACCTATTTACACCAGTTTTAGCATATAAATTCACATAAAATTACTGTTATTGTACAATGCTGGATAGAGAACTAGCTGTCTCCCGCGGATTCACCCGCATTTGGGATAGAAAGGTAGCTTTTGTCATTCACACAGATTTGTCACGTAAATCTGTCATAAATCAAGTGTTGTAAAAACAGGTTTTAAGGCTCTCTCACACAGAGAGAGTTCTAGAGTTCTGCGTTTCGCGGTCACTGTAATCGATGCGGTGCCTTTAAAAGTAAAAAAAGTCGTGTGATCGGTAGGGAATATTGCAGAACTCTAGACTGCTTGCTATGTGTACAATAGTGAATGCGGAATGCAGAACTATGGACGCAGAACTCTAGAACTCTGTGGGATCGGCGCCTAAGATAGCACTGGCTCTTGACTAATCTTGACGGTTTTTTTTTATAATAAGGGTTTATATGTCTATTAAACAAAAATACCTTGATCCGTTGCTCCAGTCCGGCGTCATAGAAGGACAAACCTTCCAGGCTTTGTGTGCTTACTACCTTCGGCCATATCATCACTGACCATGGTGAGACTGTGGTCAAAATACAGCCTAAAAACACAGTTTTGCATTTTACTATTAGTAGGGATGTAGCCATGAATAAGTAGTTAATTTGTAATCGGTTGCGCTCTATTAGCATGGTCGTCATAGCCATAGGCATCCATGAAGACCATTGTTTCTCGCATTAAGTCTTCATTACGTTATAATTTGCTACATTTTCTAGTACCATCAGCGACATAAGACAACATTTTTTTATCGTGATGATATGATAGCAACTGGTCAATTATTAATAATGAACTTGTGCTTTCGTTAGGTACTTTGTTACCAGCTTCTCTGGATCCCATCTTCAAGTTGAGGATAAGCTACCGGTGCGTTCGGCCAGCTACAATTGAGAGCCCGGCCGGATTGACCATGTTACCCTTTTCTACCTTCCAAAAATATATTTTTTTCTACCTACACTGCCTTATGAATAATCCGGCCCTGTTGCGAGCCCTTAGTATCAATATTGAGATAAAAATTTGAGGTATCGCGTGACATCCGACAGGACCGAAGCGTACTTAATTTTATAAGTAGTGATAAAAAGGTGTAAAACCTCTTCAAAAAAAGCGTGATTCAAGCTCACTGTTCCGTAAAAAAACGAAAACATTTGCTCATGTGCTATTCCAACTGAGATGTATCAATGAATAGTAAGACATAACATTTGAAGCGGTGAAGTCGGGTTGGGGTCAGTCGATCGGCGAATTATGTAAAGCGTCCGGTCATTACGGTCAGTCGTGGTCCATCTGTACGGCTCTATCTACTCTATGGATTGTGAATGGCCGTGGACAGTTTTGATACTTGAATTAAAGTTAGTAATTTTTTTATGTAAGTTGTGCTTCTATTTATTTATCCATAATGATGCTTTAATATTCTTCATATTTATTTAAATTCAAAAAAGTTTCTGATAGTATTTCTTTATTTATGAGAAAAGTTGATTCAGCATGAGTAGCATGACCATTGACCCGACATAGGTTTGGAAACGATTGCAAGATGAGTTATTTGTGAAATATGAAACTTTACTGATCAAAATAATAATATGCATAGCTTTAAAAAAAAGCTGATATTGTTTTCATTTTGTAAATAATATATTCTACCTAATTTTGACGGGCCAGTTGGCGCAGCTGGTTAAGAGTCTGGTAAAGATTCCACTTATTGCGCCGCAGGTCGTGGGTTCGATTCCCGCACAGGACATGCATTTGTGTGCATGAACATGTCTGTATGTCCTGAGTCTGGGTGTAATTATGTATATTAAGTATGTATTTACAAACAAAAAAGTAGTATATGTATTATATCAGTTATCTGGTTTCCATAGTACAAGCTATGCTTAGTTTGGGATCAGATGACCGTGTGTGAGGAATGTCCCAGGATATTTATTTATTTATTAATTTAAGAGCTCTACTTAGCTTGAAACAGTATATATATGTCCTAGGCTTTACTTAACGAGTCATACGATAGTCTGGACACTGACAGCCCGCTCAAACCAAAACTATCAAAACTGTTCGTTCCACGTACAAAAGCATGATAGTTTGTGCCACGTGCAAGTTACGGCGACTGACCAACATTGAGGGTAGTTTTATTAAGAATTACAATTATTTATTTACGCCGCTTCGGGGTGGGCAGTTCGGTACCGAAGTATGTATGGTAATTCTGTTATTTTATTCTAGGGTCCGATGGATCAAGTTTATATTACACTGTATTAGAGGTAATTGTAACTCTAACCGAATAGGTAGGTCTAGTGCAATCTCTAGCTCTATATATTTAAATCCTACTCCTTTTAATACTATGTCAGTGTTTAAAGATAATTACGGAATATATTTATCCTAACTTTAATATTATAAATGCGAAAGTGAGTTTGTTTGTTTGTTACGCCTTCACGCCTCAACTACTCAACGGATCATCATGAAATATGGCATGCAGATAGCCTATGGTATGGAGAAGGACATAGGCTACTTATTATCCCGGGAACGCCGGTGAAACCGCGGGGGACAGCTAGTTTAATATAATTTATATTGACTATCCTTGAAATATCCAGAAATGGTTTCCAATGTCTTTAAATTACCGCCACACAAAATTGATCAGAACACTTCTATTATAACAGCCAAGGCAACCTTCGCAAACGCACTGTGGCGCCACAAATGTCTATCAATGAAAAAAAAAACAAAGAAATAATATTAATACTTTACGGCAGTATTTATGAATGAAAAATATTTACGAGTACATTTCTACTAATTCTCTTCGTGCAATCAACAAAAAAGGGGGTTGGGTGAAAACTGAAAACCTCGTAGGTATTTGCCTCACGCTTTGTAAGATTAACTCATTCGCTCTTAAGTTAACTTCCTCGTCAACTTATCAAAGTAAACATCCTTGTTAGATGAGCTCGCGATATTATGCAAATCACATTATTATTCATACTGTTTTTGCAAAGGGCGCGCAAGGATCGAGACCCTAATCTCACTTGAAACCAAACACAACTTTATCTATTCACTCGTCAAAATATCCTGCCATTCAAAATTAAACTTTAAGGCTAATGCCTTAAGGTTGTAACGTACGAGCATTATTGATTTCTAATTACATTTCCTAAGATGGTATTACAGTGTTTGCTACTCGCTCATAGATGGCGCTAGAGGCTATGCAAATTTTGATAATGTAATTTCCCATGATGAAAAATTGGGGATTTCTATGCGAGAAAATCTGATTGGCAAAAACATCTGTAAGTTATTCCAAGTTATTATAATAATAAGATTAAGGTGTGGTTCCTTTATTATTTCTTAATGGCACTTTGATACGGGGGAAGATTTTTTCCGTACGCGACTTTTCTTATTGGAAAATGATGTGGTGGAATTAATTTTCTTTGAAGTAAGAAGCTTATATCTTAAAGATGACTTAGTCTTCTTAGATTACTGACTAGACGATGGAGTCAACTGTTTTGTAGATGATATGTTAGTAGAAAGCAAAACGTCTCGAGACCAATATGATTTCGAAAATCGTTTCATATTATTTTTTAAATCAATAAATCCTTACGAAATAAATATACTTGTGTGTATACATAACTGTTTATTGTACACCGAAAAAGAAATATTGTGATACCTAGCCAGTATGAAGTTAATAAATAATACCTGTAGTACTAACTTTAGTACTTAAATTAATTCGAAACCAATCTAAATAGGTATTCTGTGGTACGTTCGACATAAGATCGCGGCCCTTAGGTCGGGGTTCACGATGTACGGCCGTGGGAAGCACACATTATATTTGCAACGATCTTTACCTACGCACATAGATCTGTTATACTATAGATACACAAATAACCGTTTATTAGGGCTGCCACCGTTTGAAACATAGTAGTAAATTATGATTAAAACTAGCCAAGTAGTGGGGCTAAGATGCCGTGACGATGGTCATGGGTTCGAATATACAATTAGCTTGAGATTTCGGTGCGGGAAATTGGGAGAAAATCACACTCAAGCTTAAGTGAGAAGTATGCAGTAGTTTTGTTGCTACTGAAAAAATATACCGGAGAGAGAAACTGGCAATGGTTTTATAAGTTGTCAAAATTGCACTTTTACAATTTCAACAAGAAAAAAGCCGGTCAAAGTGTGAGTTTGACTTCCATCAAGGGTTCCAACCTTCCTTGGACATTTATCCCTTGGTTTGGCCATAACTTCGGTGGTAGGGTATTTTCTAGTACCCACCTGGCTGCCTACCACCCTCAGATGAAAATCTGTCACCAACCACCTATCGGTGTGTCGGTGGCTTTTTGCTAACTTATCAGCGTTCAAATATAAAAAAATCATAGTGCTAGAAAAGTATTAAATAAATAAATGATTCCAAAGCCTTCGTGCCTTATGGGCCCAGGTTAATGATGGACTGGGTTTTAGCCATCGAGGGAATATCCCTTTAGAGTCCCTAAGAGATACCGAGCAATACAATTCCCTATCTAGTAAATGCTGTTGCATTGAATAATAAGCCTGGCCGCGCACTAGGCACTAGGCAGCCAGGCTGCGGCAGCCACTCCAACATATGATGGCGTATGGGAGCCCGCGCATTAGGCAGCCACGAAATCCTCGGTTGCCGCAGCCAGGCTGCCTAGTGCGCGGCCAGGCTAACAGTACTGACCATCTGATCTAAATGTTTAGTGTGTCTTTGACTTGGCGGAATGGATTTCGAACAAAATTATCCTTATTGCGCTTCTTTGGGCTAATGTTTCGATGGTTTTAATATAGAAGTGAAATTCGAGAACAATCATCAGTTAATGATTAATAAATGGCAACTAAAAACGTATATTATTCAAATGCCGTGATCTGCCGGGTAGAAAATAAGACGTGTACGGTACTCGCATTGCTCATAATATTGAACAATGGACGCGGACGCAGATATGTGCATTTCCATGCAGATGATTTTGTGCTCTGAGTCCCAGCGGGCTATTGTGACCGTCGCCCCTTTTTTAATCATATAGATTTTTGCTATAATGGTTCCTTTCTCATCCTGAGGTAATAGTATTTGCTGAAAATGATTTCTGTTTTTCAAGTCAGTGTTTAAGCGACTTTAATGTTATTTAGTTTTTATTTTATTTTATTATAGATATCGTCATAGTTATAAGACTAATATGTCAGATTGATGAACGATACAAATAAAAATTGGTAGGTCAAACCACCATTGAATCGTCTTTTTTAATAATATCATACATTTTTGAATAGGACAATTATTGCAGTATTATTGGAATGTTTTAATTGTAAGTATTATAAATTCTTTGGATTTTCTTTACAGATATATATATATTTTTTTGCACGCTAAATTCATAGCAGAATATGCAGAGCTATGTATAATTTTAAGATCCATTTTATGTACCATGTTCATGCAAATACAATTTCAATTCATTTCATTTAACTGAGAACTTTTGCTTTAACGGCTGAGTTCGAAACATAGCCGTTAAACAAGCTAACACTAAACTAAGTTCGAAACTTAAGTGTTTGTTCGCTAACTAACCAAAACAGAGTAGGTGTAGGCCAAAAGTTGAGTAGGTGTTGTTTCTTCTTTTAAGATAGTTAATTTTGTTCTATGCTGCATCCAGAAGTTCTCGTGCGATTTTTGATTAAACTTCTTCCTTAATTTTAGATTCCCAATAACTTGCTTGTATAGGAAAACATCACAAGCATTGCCCTGGTATTTAATTTTAAGTCAACATTATTTATCGATAAAAATAATAATCTCCGCCACTAAAAAGCAACATGCTCTTAGCTAGGGTTCGCTAAGCATTGATTTATATTCGACAATATTGCAACGCACTGACCCTGCGACTATTCATAAACGTGAATGGTTATCGTATTTTAATCCTAATTGCTCACGAAATTAGGTTTAATTTACATTGCTTCAGCATAATCTAGTAGTGTAGAGAAAATAGTGAAATGTGGACCTAACAGAAATTATTTCGAGAATGGTATAAATACTTGCACTGCGTTGAAATATCTTCTGTCTACAAACGTCCACAATATGGCCTCTGCCAATCAAAAAGCTATTTCAAGGCATATAATATCACGAGTAATCACGACTAGGGTTATCAATGATAGAAATCGTTCAAGTTAAAATTAGATAAAATAATGTATTAATGAAAACTGGTCTTGGTCATTTTATTGAATGAATAAATAATGCTGGCATTTAGGATTTCACTTCAACGCATTCAAAAAAAATCACATGATTAAACCCTTAATTTTAAAAAAAGAGAACGCATATTTTTCGGTTATTGACGGTACTTATCTCTAACTTATCTCAATTGATTTACTTGCATCGATGTAAAATATTAAAATTCGGTCCGAGAAAAAAATTAAAAAAGTATAATTTGGGAGGCAGCAGCTCGACTGGGGAAGTTCCTCTACGCAACCAACCTGCACGTGAGTAAGGTCACGAGTTCAGCAGGAATGTCGGTAATGCGTGAGTGATAATGAACCGCTTACCACCAGGCCATACGTCCTGAAAGCATACGCTTGTATACCGAATTGTTGTATAAATTTAAAAAAACTTTTTTTTTTTTAAATCATTTTGCCTATATTGGTATTTCTTTTATGTAATCATTAAATAATGTCCTTTATTCATTAATGTTTATTATCATTATCATTATGATTATCATTAATTATTGAGTAAATATATCATCTTTTTAGTTCATTGGCGACAAACGAACTGTGAACTGAGTGAAACGAATTTGTGTGTTGAGAAACAACAAGCCACTTTTCTCTTGAGTCGTGGGTTCGATTTTGAAGCACTTGGTCCAACTTCCATATAAAGACTGTCAATATCCTTTTATTGTGAAATAAAACCGCTTAAATTAATGGAAAATTGAATCATTTAAAATAATTTGTCTAAATAAAGGTTCATAGCAAATTATTACTTACGTTGTTTTCTGTCGGTCCCACCTTTATTTAGTATACACTTACGCCATCTGTTGGTGAGTTGATTAAGCGTACAACTCCGAATATACTATTCGAATCTCGAAACTACCGTAATTAGTTCTACCACTTGAACACAGATGGCGTTAGTAGTAGCTACCTTTGAAATAGGTATTATTGTAATGAATGTGTACTACTGTAGTTTTGTTAGTTATTTCAATAATAAGTATAATAACTCCAAAATTCATTGTTTCAGATACTATGCACAAGAGAACTGGTTAAGTAAAATTTTTAAATTTTTATATAATAGTTAGTAGTTGACAGGTAAGAAATAAGAAAATACCAAATTTATTTTCTTCTTTAGAAACTTCCAACAAAACAACAAAATTTCGTGAATGGAATTGAATGGATTCACAAAAGGTTTGATTAAAAAAATTTTTTTTTTTTATATCATTCGTTTGACAAGCAGGTAGACGGGCCACTTGATGGTAAGTGGTCACCGCCGTCTATGAACATTTGCAATACCAGGGGGATTACCAATGTGAAGTACCCCATATGAGCCCATATCGTAGCGCTGAGGAAAAACCGTAATGGGGAGCTCATTCCACATCCTAATGGTCAGCAATAAGAACGTCCGACTAAAACGTTGTGTGGACGATCGAGGCGGCTCGAGGATGTGAGGATGAACTCCACATCGCCGGCGAGCAGTGCGATGGTAGAAAGGTGATGATGGCACCAGGTCAAAAAGTTCTTGCGAACACTCGCCAATATACCTACATATACGGTACATATTTTATATCAATATCACTTAAAATTTAAGTATTAAATTATTATTTAATCTACCGTTAAGCCTATAAAAAAAAAACATAATTCAAAGACACTTAATCCAAAAACACTTGTTCTAAAACAGATCATTAAATTTTTAAATTAACAATCATCCCCAAAGAATGCCTTTTCAAGGTATCTTTTCAAGACTAATAAAAGCTAATTTCTTTTATTGTCTTGAAACGCAAAAGAATTTTATTTCAAGCTCCGTTTGACATTAACCCTACCGTTGCTAACGACAGCCACTCGTAAGGAATTAAAACTCTAATTTGTAGGTATTGGACGCATTTGGAGGGTTAAACACTTTATGTTAATGCCGGGTACAAATTGAGCGTGTAACGTTTGTTTCTGTTTTTGAGGTTTATTAACAAAATAAGGATTTGTATAAATTGGTTATTTAAAAAAATATTTAATTATAAAGTTGTCATTGTAGTTTTTTTTTTCAGATTTTTTTCTGCGACAGTTTGTTTTATTCTATTAAGTATGTATTTATATATCAACGCAAAGTGTGTTATAACGTTATGTTAGTAGTTAGTACCCTATGAAAAATCATATTTGAGCAGAACCCTCAGTAATATGCTTAGGTAGTATCTATGCTTAGGTATATGGTTTCTTTTTTAGAAAAAAAAAAGCCAAACGTAGTCAGATTGTCCAAAAAATATTTAAAAAATGTAACTTTGCTGAGTTTTTTGCCGGATTCTTTTCAGTTGAAGGCCGAGTTCCGAACCGGATAAGTGCCCTTCTGGGACCTAAATTGAATAAATGGCTTTGACTTTAACTTTGAATAGCAGCAAAGTGTATGCCAAGTCATGGAAAAAAAAGTCTATTGGCTATGATTTATTTTAAAACTTAGCTCTTATGAAGTTTGAAGCTACTGGGTATAGCTCTGAAATGAGTAGTCCACACATGACTATTTAAATTACAATTATTATACTGAATTTTCTTTATTAATTTCCAAATGGTATTAAAACAACACATGGGGTAACTGAGACTAGTTATTAATCTTCCGGTTTTCATGAGAGATAGAAGAGACTATGAAAAAGAGAAAGCCCAAGTATTTGTCCATAATTTGTAATTCTAATACGTAAGTTCACCCCAATGCTGCGGCGTTATCGACAGGGTTAATAATGTACACCGTGACAGACAGACGGACAGATTGGGGGATGAATTTATGGACTATTTGATAAGGGCGTATATGAATTATCTTATTTGTTCGCGTCTTATTAGCTTTTTTTATATTTTCTTGCTATGAAAGAAAGAGACACAGTCATCTATTGAGATAAATATTTAATATAAAGAAAGTTTGCGTGGATATAAGTCAATCAATGTCTTAGCATATTTAATTGAATTTTGACAGATTATATTATACCTATTATGATGCTGATTATTCATAAGCTAGTCGTTAGGTTCTTAGATTAAAATAAAAAGGGTAAGATACGGTTTACAATCTTCAGAGTGTAGGACACCAAAACTAAGTCTATAGTTTACCCAATTTTACCCAATTTACCTATTTAGTTACAGCGGACCTTTCGTCGAGTGAGCCAGGGAATTTTACTGTTTAAACGTAATCATAAATGCTTTCTTGTTAATTTAACAGTTAAACTTACAACTGAGTAAAAGTCGCTTTAGCTAGATGTAGTTTATTCACTTTCACGCCCTGTGAATACCTTATCTTTCCCTTTTTGTTTTAATCTAAGATATTACGATAAAACCACAGCGACAGGTAACTTAAAGTATAAATAAATCTAAGCACGTGAATTTCATAAAAAAAACTGCTTCTTCATAAAGTACAACCCTAATCCTGTAGTCGGTGTACGGATTATCTAAAGGCGGCTAAACTTCAAAGCTCGCGAGGGCTGGCGCAAGTCGCGGTGTGAATTTTAACACAGACGTAGTATAGGTTATGTTTATCTATGGTGTTAGCTTGTGATCTTGTTTATAATACTTTACGTCTTACAACCTCGTGTTTTAAAACTAAGTAGATACCTATATATATGTTGCTAGATAATTTACAAAAAACCAGCCAAGTGCGAGTCAGACTCGCGCACCGAGGGTTCCGTACAAACCTGTAGGTATATAAGTAAATGGTAGAATAGACCTGAGTATTTGATATGAATTTCAATTTATGACCTATTAAAAAAAAACTACTTACTAGATCTCGTTCAAACCAATTTTCAGTGGAAGTTTGCACCGTAATGTACATCATATATTATTTATAGATTTATCATTCTCTTATTTTAGAAGTTACAGGGGGGGACACACATTTTACCACTTTGGAAGTGTCTCTCGCGCACACTATTCAGTTTAGAAAAAAAATATATTAGAAAACTCAATATCATTTTTGAAGACCTATCCATAGACACCACACACTTATGGGTTTTATAAAAATAAAAAAATTTAGTTTCAGTTCTAAGTATGGGGAGCCCCCAAAATTTATAGTTTTTTTTCTATTTTTGTGTGAAAATCTTAATGCGGTTCACAGAATACATCTACTTACCAAGTTTCAACATTATAGTTCTTATAGCTTCGGAAAAAACTGGCTGTGACATACGGACGGACGGACAGACAGACAGACAGACAGACATGACGAATCTATAAGGGTTCCGTTTTTTGCCATTTGGCTACGGAACCCTAAAAATGATATAGCTTAATGTGAGCTTAGGTTGCTATACTTTTTGAAAAACAAAAAAAAAAAAAAAACATTTATTCAGTTTAGGCCCTGGTAAGGCACTTATGAACGCTAAGTTGGTACATACAGTTGAATTTACCACCGGTTCGGAATACACTTAAACTGAGAAGACTCCAGCAAGAAATTCAGCCAGGCCTTTTTTCAACCCTCACGATAAACCCACATTCATTGAATTATTACACAAATTCAATGCCCACATTCGTGTTTTATTACCCCTTATTATACAACAGTTGCATAAATAACTATTAAATGCTTGAACTAAATAACTATTAAAATTTATGTTTAAAAGTATGCACACATTCCCTTACTATACACGTGTATATAGGCGTGCGGGTCTTCTTGCTCTGTGATATAATATAGTTTATAAGTAACTAAGAGTTTGAATTGTTTCGTACTGTGCGGGCTCAAAGGAGCTTCCTTCCGCGGACGCTCAGACTGTGGAATGAGCTCCCCGCCGTGGTTTTCCCAATGGAGTACAGCATGGGGTTCTTCAAAAGGGGTGTGAAGAGATTTCTGCAGGGTCGGCAACGCGCGCGTGATACCCCTGGTGTTGCAAGCGCCCATAGGCTACGGTAACCGCTTACCATCAGGCGGGCCGTATGCTTGTTTGCCACCTAAGTGGTATAAAAAAAAAATAAAAAAAAGTAAGTGTGTATTTTTAGTGTATATTTTTTTGTTTTTGATTTTAATTATGTATGGCCTGTGATGGCGCGCAAGAATAAAATGTTTTTCTTTTCTCTGTGATAGCGTCAATCTTCAAGATCTGATCCAAACACCTAATATTTATGTTGTGTAAAGTTGTGTTCCTGCGCGTGAGTAAGGTCGCCAGAGCTCATAGGGGAGGGGGGAAAGGTCGGTAACACGTGAGCGATGCTTCTTGTGTTGCAAGCGTCCATATGGCTACGGTAACCACTTACCATCAGGTGGGCCGTAAGCTTGTTTACCGACTAAGTTGTATAAAAAAAAAAAAAAAAAAAAACTTGAAAGCCAGTTCCTAAAGCTTTGTGTGCTCACTTTCGGCCCCATCATACCATGGTGAAATTATGGTTAAGCACAGCCATACAAATAGAGCCTTTTCTTGTTATATAACAACAACCTACAGTATATCTAATACCGCTATTCTGTCTCTGTGACGCACCGCACCATCTTAGAAGTTCGACATAACACAATTTGTATGTAAATTGGAGTGATGATATTCATACTAAGTCTGCAAGACTACCTGTTACCGTATTATTCCCAGATAGATAACGCCCTGTGGTTTTTCTTACTTCTTTTATAATTATGTTGAATTTAGGCGCCGATGCCACAGCGAGCTGCCTAGAGTCACAGCTAGAGTCTAGAGTTCTGCGGTCCACGATGCGGCGCTTTTGATTTGATTATTTTTCTTGTATTGTTGTATTGTGTTATATTATCGAAAATACTCTTTCAAAACCATAAATAAATAAATATCCTGGGACATTCCTCACACACGGTCATCTGATCCCAAACTAAGCAGAGCTTGTACTATGGAAACCAGATAACTGATAAAATACATATACTACTTTTTGTTTGTACATAAATACTTAATATACATAATTACACCCTCAGACCAAGAAAAAATGAAAGACTGAACGGTCTGTGTTCTTAAGTGAAGAACACAGACCGTTCGTAAGTAATAGGAAGCCGGCGTTCTTGTAAATACATGGCCTCACACACACATATACACAATAGGAAGCCGATCGTCATCCGTATTGAGACGTTGACAGTGACAATAAGGCTCAGTACCATTTGTGGCTGCTTGGGCCAGTACTGATTTTACTCACGCACACGTAGGAAATGTTCGGCTTCACTTTCTTATAAGGTGACACTCCGTCTTGATGTTTTTATATGTCTATGATTACACCCAGACTCGGGACATACAGACATGTTCATGCACACAAATGCATGTCCTGTGTGGGAATCGAGCCCACGACCTTCGGCGCGATAGGTGGAATCTTAATCAGTCTTAACCAACCTTTAGAATTATTATTTTTTTGTGTTTTTTTTATCTTTAGTTCGATAATAATCGCTAGAATCAGAACTTTCATATTTTCCTTATAATAAATTCTTATACCTATGTCACCCCGTAATATCTGCCTATGGAAAGTACATAAAAATCTACTCAAAAAGTACTTATAGAAGGATTTCATCGAAGAACCATAGCAAATCGCAACATAACATTTTTATCACCTATTTATACAGAATTTGTATAAGAAGGGGCGAGAACCATTAGTTTAAATTTTCAAATGACAGCTTCGTAAAGAAGTAATTTTAACGTGTTTAATAAAATGCCTTATCGATGTATTCGATTTTATTAATGTATGTTATACTTAATTTATAGCTTACAGTACTAAATCAGTTTTTCGATTGAATGTACTTTATATACTTCAGCTAAGAAATGAGACCAAAGGATTTTTGCTATTAGTTCGATTGTGACTAATTGAAAAAATGCATTGAAAAAAAAAACTGTAAAATTAGATTTCGAAAAACAAAACAATTTTAAATTGTCAATCTGCAACTATTGAAGCGTGCTAAACGATAGCCATAAATAAGGCCGAATGCAGGCAGGTGCGTAATTCGCGAATACACGGGGGACTCGGTGTGTACGCGCCCTGAGGAACATAAAGAAAAAAGGATTGCTTGCTTTATTATTTTTATTAGCACAGTGAATCTTTTTCTGTGCTACCTCTTAATGGTTGTATACAGAGTGATTATTTTAAATAGTTTAAACTTGAAAAAAATCCTAATATTTTATTTAGTACAGGTAATCTGTATTTATTAAAACGTACTATTTTCAAATTCGGTTTAAAAGCACGGTGCTTTTCTTGGATAAGTTTTTTTTTATTTAGTTGTGTTGTTATATAAAAATAAAAAGTTTTGTGATAGTCTACAAAACTACATATTTTCTTCAATTAATTATTATCCGATTGAATTCATTGATCTTTTATATTTTTTTTAATAAATATACTTTCCAATAATTAAATTAATGATTGCTGTAAATGCCCTATTTCTACGGGAACATACTGTATATCAGCCACTGTACCCGCTCAAAAGACAAAATATGTTAAACTAAGCACCTTGCTCGCGAAATATAAAAACGCTGTAACCCGTGTAATGACAATTTAAAACTCCCTCAAAACAGACTCCCCGTTCTAAGTCATTTGTTCCTTCGTATTGTCCCAGCACGACCATTTTAAAACGACCCCAAGCATCCGACAGCAATTTGAACATTTTAAACCGATTCAAAAAAAATCGGTAGGTCTCTTTAATTTGGACGCATTCTTTACGATAGCCTCTTATTGTCTATGGCTTAGACAAGCGTTTTTATTATCTGTGGGGGCATTTTAAAGTGAAGTCTGCCCCTTAAGTGTTGTAACTTTTTGATGTTTTCGGGATGGGGTTGGAATTTTGGCGGGATGTTGGAGTTGTGACGTTTTTGGTGATTTGAATTAGAGTAACATGACTTTTACTTCTTTTTAAATCGTAGCACAGGACATATTTTTGTTAGGTTAACAGTAATTTAAAGGTTTTCCATTACCTTCGATAATTTCTTTATAAGTTGAAGTTTCAAATGCAAATTAACCTTATTGCTTTCAATAATGGTTAATGGTTTGTTTTTAAATGTAACTCATGGATCGTAGAGTAATAAGGATTATTATTCTGTGACATGTCTAAACGTCAAAAATCATATGTAATATTTATTTATATTTAAAAAAAAAACTGGTAATAACATAACCTTATTTTCTACGACCTGTCGCTACATTCGTTCTAAAGCATACTAATAATAGTATAAGAATGTTATTAACTATTCGAAATTGATTTAATAGTAAGTTATATAGACAGCCATGACATCAATCAAATTAATTATTCTAGTCAGGAATCGAACTCACTACCGCTTCCTGTCAACTCGACGGTTGGGCAATAGCTACCTACATTTGTTGCTACCTCGCCATGTTTAAGGAAAATCTAATAAGTACATAGAAGTACCCATTTAAAAATTATATAAGGAAGTCCGGATGATATTTTTTTTATTTAGAATTTATTACTTTTATTTGGACACGGATATACTATTTATGACACTGGAAAATTTAAATTGTAAAAAAAAAATTTATAAAAATATTATACACCGTGACTTTTTATTCATCTTAGAAACGCAGCCCACTTAATGTACCCAATGAAAAGGTAGGTACCGACTACCTAATAATTCATAAAAAATCTTTTTGATTATTTGTACAATAAAAAATAAGGATTTAACAAAGTTTACGTATAAAATAGAAAATACCAACCCAGAGCACGAGTCGAATCGACTGCGCTCATAACAGGGTGTTTAAAACTACGTCATGCATCATAATATTTGTATTTTTTTAATTAAACAAATGTTAAAAAAAAAAAAAAAAAAGTTTCTATTAATTGGGTACATTATGTGCGCTACTGCGTTTCTAAGACGAATAAAAATATAAAATATAATAATTTTTAGATCATTATAAGAATGTTTCAGTGCACCAGCCAATACGACCACAATCCACCAAATAGGCTCCTGCATATTCCTATTACAGTGCAAGCCCTAATAAGGCAGTAATCGACGTAACAATTTAAACTGAGAACACGACGGCATTAACTCAGACAGCATATCATTTTTTTTTCAATTTGTGTAATAAATAAAAAAAAATGACTAATCATCTTACATTTCTATATGTCAATAATATCTTTATTTTTGGAGTCTTTAATATTTTTTGTTACTTTCGAGTCGTGATCATGAATTCATACATCCCAAGTCAATAAAATTTTCTCAACTTAGAATGTTAATTGTCTAATTGTATTTTGACGTCGAAATGAGTGATTTGACACGTGCTGCTTCTAAATGAGACAGCCTGCGGAATCATTGATTAATTTAATGATGGGATCTTTGCGTCAACAGCTTGATTAACAACTTTCAATTATGACTAATGTAGCATAACAATTAATTGTAAGACAGATAGACGGATGATTTGAATTAATCATTAATTTTCTGTGTAAACTCTGTAGAGTACCTACAGGCGTTAATACGACATTATTTAAAGTTCATTCAATTACGTGTCACATACTTAGTATATTATCACAGAGTTAATAATATACTACATACCTACTATGAAGGTTTTTTAGGGTCATCAACGGTAATAGTTCACCATTAGGCGGGCCATATGCCTGTTATTAGCATGTAGTGGTATAATAAATTATTAACGCTTTGTATAAAATTAGAATAAACAATGTACCTAATTCTCTAATTTATTAATTGTCATTTCTGAAAATAACTATAAACATATATCTTTGGAATTTGAAAAATATCTGAAAATGAAAACATTATTCTCCATAAATACTTTTTACATTGTCGTTCTAAAAAATTTTTTTTTTTCTCTCACACCCCAAAAATAGTAAAACATTAATATTAATCCACGTAGTACCCTAAAAATAAACACATAAATAAACATTAAAGAAACGATACCGCAAAGAGATCGCTTTTAAAATATTCATTTCGCTTGGGATTTTTTTTCTTAAGCCACTTTACACCTCTGCTCTGGTAGTCACTTAGCGCCGTGGTTCGGCAGAGGTTTTTCCGTTTTTTCTTTTGAATAAAATTTAAATATTTCATTTGTAAATTTATTTGTATAACGGCGGAAGATTACAAGTCGGTTTGAAAATGTGGCTATGTTACCTTTGGGAATTGTTATTTTGTGAAAATCTCTCGTGATTTTTTATTTATCTATATTTGTCAAGTGTCAATTGAGTCATAGGCGTCATTAGGAACAAAGTGCACTATCTTATTTTTCTTAAATTTTAGTAACATACGTGTATAAAATTTGCCGACTTATTAAAAAAATACCTCAGTTTTTGCTAATTACTAATAGGTGGCGCTACTTGACACTTATGTGATAATTATGATACATTCATATTTCTTATTATTTTTACACAAAAAATTACGATTAAAGTTAAACTACATAGAATGGGGTTTAAATTTATGTAGTCATAAAAAAGAAAAAAATATTCATAGTTTGTATTACACAAATCTCTGTCCATCAGTCCATGTGACGCCATATCACGAAGATCTGACATGACAAATGATTGTGTTACCCAGCAACCAACTAGTTCTGACCCTCCCTTCACCCCTGATAAACCAACAATACATACAGAAAGGGGATAAGACCTGTTTTAACAAGGGCCAACTTACATTGGACGAGTTATTTCAGTCTTAAAACAAGGGACCTGGGACTTTGATAAATCGCAGCCGATGTTTACGCTAGATTTTATTATTTATTGTAATAAAACTTATTACAATAAATACTCTACCATAAAATGTGAATTAAGTATAAAGTTTTTTTACTTAGTAAATCTTTTGCAAATTTTCTATAATTGCTGAATAAGCCTTCCGCAAATATTTCTAACCGCTAAATAAGGCTTCCGCAAAAAAAATCTTAAAACTATAGATAACAATTATAGGCTTGAGTATTTTTAGATTATATAAGCCTTTAACTACTGTGTCTATTTTAGTTTCTTAAATTATTTATGGCTTCTCAGTTTTAAAAGACATTTCCACGAGGAAAGCATTCGTCCATCATTGACTCACCAACTGAATATTGTATAATGCAACGTCTGACTGTAAGCCAGTTTGTCCATGTAAGGATAAAATCTGAATGTGATTTTTCAATAGGTTCCTTATTGCTTTTTGCATAATTTTTGTAAATTACATGTAATTTTGGTTCTGATTTTTATTAAAATATTATTTTATGATCTAAAAAGAAAATCTACCAAAACTAAAAAAAAACCGGCATTAATAGAATAACCCTCAAATTCGTTTTTTTTTTAAAACAGCTTTGAGTAACTGACTTTACGATTCACCTGAATTTTACAATAACACTTTGGAATTGGTGCATTAGATTTTATAGTCATTTTAGTGTGGAATGTATGCGTTCAGACTTCGCCAGCGGAATATTTTATATGCAATAATAAAATAAATGGACTGATTAATAATCACGGCATGAAACGCTACTGTCAACTGTCCACCTACTCAGTATGGCCGGCGTGTTCTATTTTTGAAATGTGCAGTAACGGTTCGCAAGTGCGTGATCGCGTTACAATTTGTATTTTGACGTTCGGAGAAATTCGGCCGCACGCTCTCGGCCAATCACATTGCTATATTCTAAATTTGCATCGTTTCTCTTTTTTAAATATTTAAATTGAGAAGCTTTTTGACGCAAATACGTATGTCACTCGCTTTTGCGACGGCCTAACAACCGGCCTAAATGTATTTTTGTTAGTTCGATATTTTTCCAATAGATGGAGCTGACCAGTTTATACATCGCGCTATGGTTTCGTTCTCAGGAAATATACATATACCTTGGAGTTTGCCGATTAAGGCAACTTTGCGCAGAGGCAATATCGTAACCAATGAGGTTTATCCGAGGTGCGATTATTGCTAGTTGAAAACTTTACCAATACCCCGCCGTGTGGACGTGAAATACCGTCCGCTATGGCAATTTTTGAACGGCTGTAATGGCCTAATAATACTATACTTTAATTAAATAAAACCCATATAAAATAAAGACGTACGTAGGAACATCTGCCAGTTTGCCTACTATTTGACATTAAAAAAAAAAACTGTACCTATACCTACTAATATTCTTATTTTTCTTGAATAATTTGTTAATGTTGAAATCGTGACTTACATAACCCTAGTCCACTGGTGCAATAAGTATACTTACTTTAAGCGACACATTTTGTCCCCAAACAAATTGGGTATTGTGCTATTCTGAGCACGGACAAGGCGATACCTCTCTTCGGAGTCTTGAAATGAAAGAGTATTAAGTAAAAAAATGAATAATTTGTTAACATAATAGGTACTGTATAGAAACAAGTGACAAACGAAAGTTAGCTGTTATTTTAACATTTGATATTATAAACAATTTGAAGAAAATTAAAATAAAGTGCGTTTGAAAATGTTATAGTTTTATTAAAATAATATTAAGTTTAAGTTAAATTTAAGTTTAATAAAATAAAAATAGAGAAATTTAAATTACTTAGAATAAATTTATTTAAAAGCTTATACGCTGTCAACAATATCAAAACAAAATTGCAAAATGAGACTTATACCACTTTTGTTCGCCGCGTCCAAAGTTAGGGTTGAATGAAAAACGACCGAGCAGAAATTAAGTATCGCAAGTGAAAAATGGTCTTTGTCGTGGACACTGTTTAAGGACGTCAACACTATTAGCACAGGGGTTCCGTGAAGTCACTTATTCATGGATTTCTTTTGTTTTTGTTTATTTTAATACTTTGGATAGTCTTATGTTTGACCACAGTCTTACAAAGGTCAGTGATGATGTGGCCGAAGGTGGTGTGGCCCTGGAGCTGCACACAAAGTTGTGTGCAGCTCCAGGGTCACACCAGTATTGTGAGCTCCTTGAGGGTGGTAGCCAGTCAGGTGGGTACTATAAATTACCCTTACCAACGTGCTATGGTTTCATCACTATCTTTTCCTTCATCGATAGCTCAAGACCTTCCCCACGACTTTAGAAGTCAGTTATTGGTAAATAACAGCAAATTCCTGGAAACAATATAATATCACCGGGTGCGCATGGTTTTTATTAATTTTGCAAAACAATATGTTTTATATGCAATGCAAAGTTTCGATAAACATTGTTGCTCAATACAATTTACTATGAATACGCGGCATAGCTAATACCACAGTCTATAAATAAAACCATATTTTATAGACTGTGCTAATACAGTCAGAAAAAATTATCACAACAAGTAAAAAAGGAGTTACAGTTTACTCCAAGGGCTTTGACGAATAATTAATTTTTTTTTTTGTATCCAAAAGTATAAGGGTGAAT
Organism: Achlya flavicornis; assembly: GCA_947623365.1. Taxonomy (NCBI): domain Eukaryota; kingdom Metazoa; phylum Arthropoda; class Insecta; order Lepidoptera; family Drepanidae; genus Achlya; species Achlya flavicornis. The sequence continues at coordinate 9,114,952 of OX392488.1, forward strand.
TGAGTAATACCTAATGTTAGTTATTATGTGGAATTCTATTCAAAAATATATACAAAATGGTGTGTGTATTTGTATGCCTGATAATAAGGCGGAATATATATTCGGACCAATTTTAAATTGTTAGAAAGTATCCCAGCGAATTAATATTTAATTTCATTTCATTATTACTAAACTATTATATAAGAACATAATTCGATAAAACAAATCAATTTAGGCACCATTCCAACTACAGTAATGACTAAAATATTCTCACTTAAATTATTCGCATAATAGAAACAAAATTTAGTTTTAATAAAAAATAACACTATCAAAAATAAATTTTTGAAATAAATAATTCTACACACATGATTGTTATCTAAAAGCAATTTGCAATAATATATGACTTAATCCAGCCCTCGGTAAAGGACAGATGAATAGATTCCAAGGTTTTATTGCTTTTGAAGAACCATAATATAAATCAAAATGGTGGATTTTGGGTGCCGTTAATTCTATAACTAATTTGTTAGAATTTTGTCCGTTCAGTGGTTGATTATTTATTGTTTTGACAACTTAGGAGCTATGTTAGGAGTGTCGTATTTTTTTTATATATTCATTTTTAATCTATAAAATTGTCAGTTAGATTAGAAAATTAGCTACATTATGTAGTTGTTTTTCTGGATTTTAACTTGAATAGCAGTTCATGATTTTTTTTATTTTTCATTTGCCAATGGGTTAAGGGCTTATTCTCAGGTGGCGTTTGCACCCTTCCGCGGACGGTGATCTTTCGTCTTGCCGATGGTGGCTCAGCATCGGGTAAAGTTTGAGTTCCTAAATATTGTCACTGAAATAGAATTAGCATTTTATTGAATTAATTTAAGATTGTTGAATGTGGTTGTTGCTCTTCTCAGTAAGATCGTGATCAGAACCGGTATAAGCGATTGAAAAGTACATTACAATATTTAAAAAAAAAACTTTTTATTGCCAAGCCAACCTTAAAATTTTCTTGGAAAATTTCCAATCAAAAAACATCGCATTAAAACGAACGCTGACATTTATTGCAATAAACAAAAAACGAAATAAGTAATAAAATAAATTACACAAAACAAACATACGTAAAAATGGCTACTGTTTTTTAACACCACCCCCTTTCTAAGAACATATAAAGCACACAACGATTTGTTTATATCACATTAACTAGAAACAGGGGCTTAATAAAGTAATAAAAACCCGAGAAAGGCAGGCTAAGGGTATAATTTCGCTATTAATATTCAATTTTTACCCCAAAACTTTGCTCCCACTTCAAAGAAAAATCTTAGATGACGATCTAAAGAGTATCTACTTTCGTAATTTCCAAGTAGCGTTGGAAGGGTTGAAAATGTGTGTATGTGTGCGTGTATCGCCGTGGTGTGCGCGATGTAATTACGATAGTCTTAACACTAAAGCGCACGTGTTGATTTCTTTTTCTTTATGTGTTGTGTAGGTTTTTAAATGTTTAGATGTGACCCGATAATATTGTTACAGATATAAGTATGAACGAGGTGTATGTCATCTTTATGGTTTTGCGTAGGATTTAAAATAGATAATTTTGCTATCTGTTATGTTTCATAAATTTGATCCCTCACGTGATTAACTAAGGAATTGGAGTTAGTAACATTTTTCAATATATCTTAGCAATTTTTTTTAGTTACATTACTTTAAGCAGTTTAGGCAATATTTTATTTGGGTGGTAAACTAATCAGAACATTAATTAGCTTGCTGGTTAAATAAAATATCACATTAAAATAATTTACAAAGGTAACGTAATATTTAGTATAACCATAGATCGAGATCTATATGACTATAACTATAACAGCCCCAAATTACGACTCATTTCAAAATACATCGAATCGCATTCATAGTTTGGACCAGATATTTGAAATTCTCTGTAAAAAATAACTATGATCCACTCCATAGAACAGGTACGGAACACCTGAGAGTTTTGACAGTTGATTATCGAGCGATCATAATGCCCTTGCGCAGATTTACGACGTCGTAAACCGCGGCGCCCGCGCACCACAATAGCTTGTTGACAAAATGGGCGCCTACACGGGTTTTAGTGAAATCGACGATGACATTAGAGGGATGTGATGTTATTTTATAAAATAAATATTCTAGATCATTATTTCGCATGACCATCTGACCGCAAACTACAGCTTATTATGGAAATCAGGTAACTCCACGGCAAGCGGCTAGTCAATAATTTTCAGAATTTTGTGCTTTTATAAAAATCTTCGAACATTTCAGTTTCAATCAATCGCCATGTTGTTTATTTATCCCATATATTTTGATAGGGGACACTTATACAATATAATAAACAATACATTAATAGGGGGTCTACGTCCTAAAAGGCCAAGTCACAACTTCAATAATAAAAAAAAATACTGAACACATGTTAGTAGGTACGCATTCTATGGTAGGTAACTATAGCTAGAATTAAACATACTGCACTCGTTTTTGAATTAACTTTAATCCTCAAAAAATCATGTGAAAGTGACTGATAACAACACGTGCCACTCACCGCTGAATCTATAGAGACTTGACATTTTCCACACGGTTTCCTTATTAAACGTAAGCACCCACTTAGATATAGGGTTTTTCAAAATACAACTTTATCCCCTAAGGAGTTGAATCCTTATATCCTTAGCAGAAACCACGGGGCGAGAAGCTAGTTCGGCTAGTTCCACATAAAATGTAAGGGCTTATCCACACTGTTCCATCTTTTTTTATAAGCGCCCATCAAGTTATGATGCTGGTCGACTCAACTTTTGTCTAAAACTTCATAACAGAACTCGTGTAAAAACTATCTTATTGATAACTAGTCATAATTTTCACGTTTTATGGCTTGGAAACCATGAGAACGGTAGCTCGATGCCTTGACAATTGTGTGTGATAGGTATATTTTTATTATTTTTTATTTATCATATTGAGTGCTATTTTTTGGTTACAGCGTCGTTAATTCGATTTATTTTGAAAGCATTAACAATTAAATTCTTTATAAAATATGTAGGTCTATCATTAAAAATAAGATAACTTATTCAAGTTAACATTAGATACATTATTAAAATTAGTATTAAATAATTTAGTAAAAATGAAAAAAAAAAACAATAACATTTAAATAAAATAAAAACCTCAAATTGAGTGAAACTCGTCTCTTAAATATTTGAAGAAGAAAGATAAAATAATAAGAAGCAGTTAAAACATAAAAATATTTACCTATAAAAATAATATTTCAAAGTAAACGAAAAATCAACCCTTGAAATGCAACAGCAAATTAAAAAGTACCCCGAGCTTTACAAACGCGCGACACTTCGGAGGCGGGCGATGATTAATGCCGAATGAAATTAAAATAAGTGCGATAATGTAATTTTTATCTCACTCTTACTTTATTTATGGCCGTCGTGAGGCGGAACATCCTGAAAGATTTAAAATATTCGTTTGTTTGCTAATGATATTTTTTGCATTTGTAAAATATTAATAGATTTTCTTTTTCGTCGACTGATACACATTTTTTTTAAATGGGTTAATTTCTTAATAAGTAAGAGTACCAATCCAAAGATTCTGAGAAAAAAATATTAAAGCGAAACATAGATTATTAAAATATGACGGAGTAATCGTTGTTTCATAAATCATGCACAGTACAATGTAATTTCCCTTTTATTAATTGTAGGATTTTCACTATAATTACTCTATTAAATAAACAGAAAAATATTTATGTAAAAAATAAAGGAGTTTTAAAAATCGTCACCCACACTTTTATTAGCATTTTCATTAAAAATCTTGAAGAAAACAGAAAAAAACCCTCTTTGGTGCAGTTAAAAGAATTGCAAAACGACGCCCGGGGGCCTCCTAGACCGAGCTGTAGTGAAAATTCGCGAGATTTATTTGAATAAATTATTTTATCCACCTGCAGTGAAGGGTTGTTAAGAGAATTTATGGGGTTTTCTCTGAATTCTGAATTATGGGTAATTTTTATGCGTTTCTTATTTTCTTACAATTCTTATTCGTTTATTTATTGGGAGAAAAGTTGATTGAATTTCTGAAGCTAGAATTAAAAGACTGACTCATTCAATAATAGGTACCTCTATTTTTTTGTATATAATTTTCCAATAAAATGAATAAATTAATCCAACCTGTATTTCCCGTCGTTTTTATGGACAAGCAGAGTTCATATAAAATGATTTTATACAAACGACTTCCGCAACAGTGACTCGCACACAATATAAATACTCATATTATCTATATATAATTTTATATCAAAACATTAAAAATATATTTACGATTCCCTTGAAAGCCTCACATGACATCATCGCCAGTTCAGAGAGAAACCGAACAATGGGCGAAAGAGACCTTTTAACAGGAAATAGTTTATATTCTTAAAACAATTGCAATAAACGGTCGATGTCTTTTAACATCATAAACAAACAAAAACATACTTTAACACCGCTCAATTCAGGTCCAATTCAGAATAAACTATTATGCTATCAAAATAAAATTAGAAGAGACGATTCTTTACTGTAAAACAAAAGACGCTCGTTCGAATTTCAATATTCGAATGTGTGGCTTTAAGACCATTTGAAACGGGGACGGTGATTGGTTATTTTCAGATTTGGAATTCCGCGCGCGAACAACGTTGATAGATCGGTGATGGCTGCCGGCCGTGGCAGGCCATCGCGTTTCGTTCGCAATGCATTTGACCAGAAAAATCGGTGTACGTGGCCTGTTTCACTTGCACATCGACGTTAGAGGGTTAAAAAGTGTAACGGAGAAATAATTTTTTCTTGGACTACTAAAAGGCTTTGAAATCCGCTGTGAAAAATCTATGCGACTTTTTATATTTAGACAGTTTGAGCAACTACCATGTATCAAGATAATATTATAAACCAGCAGAATTAAGTTGGTAATAAAGCTAAAAGATACTAAAGAAGATCAAGATTACGTCATTACCAGTCATAAAATTTTCCTTGTCATGAAAGTCCGTTGAACTGAAAGATATAATGGGTTATCCCACAATAAATTCCCGTATAATATTGTCACCGTATAAAGTCATTGGTACTCAATTAGTAAGCGCATAACGTACCTAATGACAGATCCATGATTTGATTTGTAAACAGCTCCCGATTGGAGGTAAACCCAACTGGTATCATTCACACATCTACCGAATACATAGGCTGAATGGTGTGACTTGTGCCATGACTGTTTGCATTGCTTCCTAGTTGAATTCTGCACTTCTTTATTTTTATTTTGAAAGTACTCGAACCTATTTTCTTTTTTTTTGAGATTCGGAATTTGAATCAGTCCAAAATTAAATTGGGAACTATTTCCATATTTAAAAATACTTCCTTCAAATCAGCGACTTTAATTTCCTTTCGCTATCATCAACAAACTTATCGACTGCTGTTTTGTTCTGTTTTGGCGCTCAAATATCAAAAGCACCCTACGGCTCTTCATCTTTCCCTCTCACTTCACTGCTAACGATAGACAAGGATGGAGTAATAAAGATTCTGTCGCAAGATGCCCTGCATCGCTGGAAGTCACTCGTGCGTGGACCTAACGGAATGGAAGAGGGCTTGCGTCAAGTGCAAGTGTATAGATCTTTTGTGCTGCGAAATTTGAAAAAGGCTATTACTATTGATAACTAGCTTCGGACTGCAGTTATACTCGGAGATATCAAATGCTTTTCAGGGTTAAAAACATCTTAATTTTGATTTATCATTGGGCCAATGATCGTCCAAATCCGTTCCAGCCGTGATTGAGTCACTAAATGTGAATTAATTCATGCATAGTGTAATCGTTAAAACTAGGTTGACCTTAGGGTACATAGAGATGAATAAAGATTTTCATATATGTAGTATTGTTTTAAATAGTTTAAACGTTGGGCTTCTAATTTTGTTGAGCTTACAGTAAAGGAAAACGTGTCTCAAGTTGTCCAAGCAGTATGTTACGGCACCTAAATTTTGAAAGCCAGTTCCTTGCCCTGTGCTCATCGAATTCGGCCACATCATCAAATACCATGGCGAGGCAGTGGTCAAACATTATCTATAGTAAATAAATGGAAAACATTGACAGATCCTTTGATTAAGGATACATCCAGAAAGAGTGTCGCAGTTGTGCACGCGTCGATAAAAATAAATAAAAATGCAAAATAATGATCAATATTTAAATTTCTCCCGATTTTAATTGGAATATTTTAACAACTACTATCATTATGACAAGCAGAATGACGCAGAGGGAGCGTAAAACGTAGCTGTTACGCGCAGCAGCCTATAAAAGTTGGCCTGTTTTGTATATTCGTGTAGTATGGCGACGTTCTTTCTAGGTATATTTATTTCTATGGACAGATCATATTTATTTTGTCAATTATTCTGCTAATTATTGTGTATTAGTCTGTCTGACTATTACAGGTACCGAAATTACTATCCGTGTATAAATAAAATGCATGGCGTGGGAATAAAGCTCTACCTACATCAGTTCAGCAAGCCCCAGAGTACTAGGGGATCAAAGAAAATCCATCAACGCCATATAAAGTAATGTCAAAGCACCTAATTCTGCGATGGCTTCATACTATTCAGATTTCCCGACGGATTCGCCGCGTTCGAGCGGGATAGTAGATACGGGATAGCTATGTGTGTGAAAGAAACAGGTATATGGTCACGGGCGCGATTCAGATGATTGGTGTACGTGCAGCGCCGACCGCGCCTCTACGTGACTTTTGAGTTCGTCTTCGAAGTTTGAAATCGAGACGTGGTGGGTATTATTGGTTTTGATACTCGCTATTATATTTTTTGTTTGTGGAAAAAAAAATTGACGTCATAGCTGTTTATATCGACAGGTGACAAATAAATGGTGGAACGTTTGGTAAAAAAGCAGCTAAATAGCGAATAATGTGTACAATACAGATCTTAATCTTTTAATGTAGACATTTGATTGGAAATCCTAAATAAATAAAAAAAATGTGCTAAAATATCAAGACCGAAACTTCTACAGGGTCTATATTCCTGTTTAACATTTTAAATCATTTAATTGTTAGTTATGAAACTGCTACATATATTCCTTTGAGAAATAAGTAGGTAGTGCTATTAAAATTTTCGCAGTTGTTAAGTTTTGTACCTGCCCCTATGTGGTCATTTTCTTCTATAAAACTGGCTATACTAAGATGAATGAGTGAAATCTACACATGAATTTACAATTAGAAAGTAAAATAATGAAAGTATCAAAACAAGTAATTCTTACATGTAAATCGGTAGGCGTACAACAGACTGAACTATCTTATGCCTCGACTACTGTTCGCCCCGGTTCATTCATTCATTCAGTTTCTATAGTTTGTATTTAATTAACTTATACATATGACAGACGCTGATTTAATAATTTTAATTATAATAATTCATTTGTGATTGTGATTTAGGAACGTCGTAGCCGTATTCGTAGAGGGTCTACGAGTTTTTCTACTTCGTCGTTTTAATTGCTTATATTTTATAATTTGTCATTAGTTAGAAGATAACCCCGAATAATTATTACTGAGTACAGAAGATAATGTGCGGGCTCAACGGAGCTTTCTTCCGCGGATGCTCAGGTTGTGGAATGAGCCGCCGTGGTTTTCCCAATGGAGTACAGCATGGGGTTCTTCAAAAAGGGCGTGAAGAGATTTCTTCAGGGTCGGCAACGGCCGAGTGATACCCCTGGTGTTGCAAGCGTCCATAGGCTACGGTAACTGCTTACCATCAGGCGGGACGTATGCTTGTTTGCCACCTTAGTAGTATAAAAAAAACATGAAAGAAAAAAGGAAAGTTCAGTCAGGCTCTCAAGTAGTTGCTGCAGCAGGTGAAAATTTTTCTACAACATACATTTTCTTGAACGCTTTGAACCTAGAACCTTGCCCGCAGCGTCTGGCGCTATAATCGCCTTTTTCTTGGAAATCTAGCCTCGTGTCACCCGGTCTAAGCTTTTATTGCAATTTATTAAATAAAAAAATATATTTCACAATCGAATAATTCTATTGTTCGAGTCCATTTGAAGTCTGGATGTCGCTTGCCATAATGCAAAAGTCATGTTTTAAAGAACGACATTTTTTTCTAAGTTTTTTATTTTATTTTATTTTCGAGTCACCCACAATGTTGCCCTTGTTACGGCTAACTGAGGGGTGGATTGTAGAGCTATAAATGATTAGATAGGATTAAAAAATCATTCAAAAAACATACTAGTTCTGTTGTCTATTTAAACGGTTAAAAAAATTGCAACGCAATCAATTTTTATTTTTTTAATCAATGCTTGGAATAATTTTAATTTGTATGATGTATATAAGGGATGTTTCTATGGCAGATTTTAGGGGAAAAACAGTGTGAATTTCATATAAAAACTAGCTGACCGGCGCGACTTCGTTCGCGTGGTGCCTACCCTTATCACTTAGGGGTATGAAAAATAGATAGTAGCCGATTCTCAGACCTTCTGAATATGCATATAAAATTTGGTAAAAATCAGTAAAGCCGTTTCGGAGGAGTAAGGTAACTAACATTGTGACACGAGAATTTTATATATAAGATATATGGCTATATTTTCAGCGATTTTCACGACTAGAATCTAGAACTATCAATTCATACCTGGTCTACGTCATTATGTAATACATATAAGTATCTTAAACCAGATCTCTTATATACTTGCTTTATTACGTAGTGCTTACAATTATAAAATTACAATGAAAAAAGCATAATAAGTTCGTCTTTTCTAAAATTCTTCTGAGTTCTATATTTAAAATTTGTTGGCGCGTACAATTGTGGGTCGCTTACATTTTTGTCGGCTGTCAACACGTCATTGACATGCACTTTTTGGCGCCAAACATAAGTTTGTGCATTCAGTCCCAAGTAAAATACTTGAAATAACATGACTGTACAACAACATATTTTAACCAAAGAATTTAAAACGTCCAGAAGGATAGTCGCCTCTATGGCAACATGAAATAAACAAGCCAGAATTGACAGTATTTGACAGCCGTGCGCAGTACGAACTGAGAGCGATTTGCTCAAGGAGCCCCTCAAGCGGAGTGAAATTAAATGTCATGCTTTAGTAAGGCGGATTATCCATCTGGGTAGAGGCACGATGCCCTATGAAAATCTTTGATTTTAACATTAGTTACTTACATTAGGTACCAATACTTTTACATGCTTGATACTTGAATTTATTTAATTATAATCTTTCCACAGGTAATGATCTAATCAGGGGCACTAGACAAGATGGCTGTCGACAATCGTCATCGTTAGTAAACGATCAACCTTTGCATGGGATTGACATTTCAAATCGTCAAAATGATCGTCATGTCAAATATGACAGTATTTGACAGCCGTGTGCAGTACGAACTGAGAGCGATTTGCTCAAGGAGCCCCTCAAGCGGAGTGAAATTAAATGTCATGCTTTAGTAAGGCGGATTATCCATCTGGGTAGAGGCACGATGCCCTATGAAAATCTTTGATTTTAACATTAGTTACTTACATTAGGTACCAATACTTTTACATGCTTGATACTTGAATTTATTTAATTATAATCTTTCCACAGGTAATGATCTAATCAGGGGCACTAGACAAGATGGCTGTCGACAATCGTCATCGTTAGTAAACGATCAACCTTTGCATGGGATTGACATAAGAGATTGTTAAAAATCACGTGATATTTCGATTTGAAATGTCAATCCCATACAAAGGTTGATCGTTTACTAACGATGACGATTGTCGTCAACCATCTTGCCTAGGGGGGCGGAGGTGGTAATCACACTAGCCTAGAACTGGCTCTCAAGTGATTACGTGTTACTCCTAGATCTTCTTACAGGTATTATTTTGTAGTAAGTATTGGCATAGTTTTTGTTCATAGTTTGGATGCTAGGATAATTGGAGAAGTAAGAGTAGCTCGACTGGGGAAGTATCGACATTATAGAACATCGCAGCCAAATTATGTGTTCCTGCGCGTGAGTAAGGTCGCCAGAGCCAGAGTCTTTAGGGTCGGAAGGGTCGGTAACGCGTCGTGATGTCTCGTGTGTTGCAAGTGTCCATATGGCTACGGTAACCGCTTACCACCAGGCGGGCCGTACGCTTGTTTATCGACTCGTAGTATATAAAAAAGAAAAAAAAACTGACAAGCAACATTAATTTAAAATAAATAGTTTTGTATGAAAATTAAGACGTCTACTCTTTGATCATGAAAATATACCATTATTTTAAGTTTTTTAACATATTCGATAATTTATCCTGAACAAGATACTACCGTATTGCTACAGGCGAATAATAACATACAGTTACACGAAGTAACTTGCCAATGATGGCACCCAAACAATAAATTACCCCGAGATTGTTTTAGGCTTACAGCCAAGATGTAAGTCTCGTAAACGAGGCCTTAAAAAGTATATGCCCGAGGCGCTTGGACTACAATGTGTGTATGGTTTGGCTGAGAACGTCCTTGTTTAAAAAACCAGCTGAAGTAAATAAATGTCTGACAGACAATAATATAATGTGGGAGTGTGTATGCAAATTGTTAGCACAGGGGATGGCATTATGCAATAAATGCCATTTATTTTATTAAAACTATTGATGACAATGACTGCTCGAATAGTATTAGACTCTTAACACCTTGCTTAGTTTGGGATCAGATAACCGTGTGTGAGGAATGTCGCTTATTTATTTTAGTTTATTTTTATTTTCCATAGGCTTACCATCAGGCGGGCCACAATAATACCAACCGTATATACATACCCGTCACATCACCTTTGCCCCTCAAAAAAGCGATGGCTATTTTCTAACCATTAAAAATTCTTGCCTTCATTACATAAACCTATCCAAAATAAGGTGCGTACACACCAACTCTAACGCGATCAATTGAAAAATTACCCCGCGTTATTAGGTTTCCGAACGTTCCGTAAAAATTCACTTACTTGCCCATATTATTAGTTTCGAAGTAAAAAGAAAAATGCACTGACAGTCGACGAAGCGGGAAAAATGCTAAGTGTAAAGAAGGGGAGGTGTTAATGTGATCTTTTTTTTAGAATGCAAGTAGCAATTTGTACGAATTAGTTAAACGACGAATTTCTTTCGAGAATAATTTGTAAAAAGGGTAGGTATGCGTGTTTAATGCGCATTTTGTAAGGGTTCTTCGATAAAGCTATGAAGACGAATCGTTTGATATGGCTGCGTTTACTTTTAGTGTGATGATTTGTAATATTGCAGAACAAAATGAACTCTATAAAATATATACCAAATTAAATGAGATAATTATTACGGGCATCGCAGACGACGCACTTTTTGCATTGGTTCTATTTTCACAGACTAAAAAGTGCGTCGCTGTGTGGTCTGTCGTCTGCGCTGCAACTTATAGTACTACGTTATAGTAGATCCAAAAGATTATTTAATTTTATATCATGTTCTCTTTTTAAATTATGGCAAGTGAAACAGCGAATAAACTACTTTAAAATTTGTATTCTTTTTTTTAAATATTCCAAGCAGAATAAAAACTACTCTTACCGACCAGGCTTATCAGTATTTTATCAAATTAAAAAACATAAAGTCCGGCGCACAACCCTTTGTTTTCACAGACTTTTTGTGTGCCGCAGACTAAAGTCCGTCGTCTGCGCTGCACCTAAGGGTCATATTAATCGTTTTTGTGTATTAATCGTATACCCATCGATAAAATATGTTAATTCTTGTACATGACATGAAATCATTGTTTTGATTGCGTCCTCACGTACATATAAGTTATTTATCATTCATTGTAATGTAAATCAAAATAAATAACAATAGGAAAATTCCGTTGGATGGTGTCAGATGTTGATTTGGAATTAATTTTGGTATATTTAATATTGTAAAGTCGAATAAAGGTTAAGCAGTTTTTTTGGATATTTATAAAGTTAACCATGTGTATTTTTTGGAGACTACTTTGAACGTAATACAGCTTTATTGAAAGCTTAATTTCTGTCAAAAAAAAACATTTTTAGATGCCATACTAAACTACTCCCAGAAATCTAGTTATTGATAGTTCCTGTAGGCAGAAAAGGTTAGGTAAGGGTAGGTTGTCTGGAAGAAATCGCTTAAGCGATAAGGCCGCCTTTTTTGTATTCCTTCTTGTTGTATTTTATTGTTGTTTCGTCTGTTCTATGTGGTGTACAAATAAAGAGTATTTATCTTATCTTTATCTTAAGAGGCCGCACTCAATATCGAAACGGGCCGAATTAGGTATTTGACTCGTTCACGCACACGCGGGAGCGCTCGGTCGGCGTGTGTGCGTGAGGGCGGAGTCAGTGATGGTCAGTACGGCTATTAAATGGTTTTGATCCATTGATATATTTTACGTGTCTTACTCTCGTGGTTTTTTCTTTTGAAATAAAAAGTCATGGTAGTAAATCAAATCAAATCAATTATTTCAAATAGACCTTCGCAGGTACTTATGAATAGTCTGACTCTAATCCCGATTTGGAAGGTTGCATTTGCTGAGAAATGCCAGTAATAAACTGAGCATGACTCTTTTCAAAACAAACTTAGATTTATGACATAATACTTACATTTTAATCGCACTGACAACAATTGGGAATTTGAAGAGATTTTTTTTGTCATAAATCGAAAGATGATACATTTTGATGATACGTTTTGCTACAAAACTATTTTTTGTTTTATTTTTTTCGTTGTTATCAAATATTTATAATCAATTGAATTTTTTTTTTTGAACTCGGTACCGAAAACATGTCGACAGTTCCCGAAATACCCCGACGAGTGCGGTGACGTCACAATCTTAATTTCCCATCATGTGAAGTTTGTAGGTATGTGAAAAATATGTTAGATGTTATTGGGTAAAAAAATAAGAAACTGGGTTTACAAAATAATAATCTGTGCAATTTTATTTTAAAATTGTCGCCATTTTAAATTATTTAGTTATGATCCGATTGCTCTAAAAATATATATTTGAGAGGCCCTTGGAACACATAACATGAATCTTTATTGAACATTAAAAAAAGTGGCCGCCATATTGAACTACTTAGTTATTGGTCCGATTGCTCTCAAAATATATATATTGATATTTGAGAGACCTTGGACCACATAACATGAATATATATATAAATATCGATTTTGAGAGCAATCGGCCCAGCATCTAAAAAGTTCAAAATGGCGGACACTTTTTTAAAATTTTGAGAATAGATTCTTGTTTTGTGACCCCGAGGACTCTCAAATATCAATTTTGAGAGCAATCGGACCAGTATCTAAAAAGTTCAACATGGCGGACACTTTTTCAAAATTCTGAGAATAGATTCTTGTTTTGTGACCCCAAGGACTCTCAAATATCGATTTTGGGAGCAATCTGACCAGCATCTAAAAAGTTCAAAATGGCGGACACTTTTTCAAAATTCTGAGTATAGATTCTTGTTTTGTGACCCCGAGGACTATCAAATATCGATTTTGGGAGCAATCTGACCAGCATCTAAAGAGTTCAAAATGGCGGACACTTTTTCAAAATTCTGAGAATAGATTCTTGTTTTGTGACCCCGAGGACTATCAAATATCGATTTTGAGAGCAATCGGACCAGCATCTAAAAAGTTCAAAATGGCGGACACTTTTTTAAAATTTTGAGAATAGATTCTTGTTTTGTGACCCCGAGGACTCTCAAATATCAATTTTGAGAGCAATCGGACCAGTATCTAAAAAGTTCAACATGGCGGACACTTTTTCAAAATTTTGAGAATAGATTCTTGATTTGTGACCCCGAGGACTATCAAATATCGATTTTGAGAGCAATCGGACCAGTATCTAAAAAGTTCAAAATGGCGGACACTTTTTCAAAATTCTGAGAATAGATTCTTGTTTTGTGACCCCGAGGACTATCAAATATCGATTTAGAGAGCAATCGGACCAGCATCTAAAAAGTTCAAAATGGCGGACACTTTTTTAAAATTTTGAGAATAGATTCTTGTTTTGTGACCCCGAGGACTCTCAAATATCAATTTTGAGAGCAATCGGACCAGTATCTAAAAAGTTCAACATGGCGGACACTTTTTCAAAATTTTGAGAATAGATTCTTGATTTGTGACCCCGAGGACTATCAAATATCGATTTTGAGAGCAATCGGACCAGTATCTAAAAAGTTCAAAATGGCGGACACTTTTTCAAAATTCTGAGAATAGATTCTTGTTTTGTGACCCCAAGGACTCTCAAATATCGATTTTGGGAGCAATCTGACCAGTATCTAAAAAGTTCAAAATGGCGGACACTTTTTCAAAATTTTGAGAATAGATTCTTATTTTGTGACCCCAAAGACTCTCAAATATCGATTTTGGGAGCAATCTGACCAGCATCTAAAAAGTTCAAAATGGCGGACACTTTTTCAAAATTCTGAGAATAGATTCTTGTTTTGTGACCCCGAGGACTATCAAATATCGATTTTGAGAGCAATCGGATCAGTATCTAAAAAGTTCAACGTGGCGGACACATTTTCAAAATTCTGAGAATAGATTCTTGTTTTGTGACCCCAAAGACTCTCAAATATCGATTTTGGGAGCAATCTGACCAGCATCTAAAAAGTTCAACTCCACTATGGGGTTCCAGTGCTTTCCCTTCTTCTCCATCATCAGACCCTGAAAACCATATAAGGTCAAAGCTCATCTAAAGACAATTCCATCAAGCCCAAACACGGCTAGGAAACGTTGCTCCGTTATGGAGCTAGAATATTTGAACTAATAATAAATAATATAAATTACCAAAGAATCAAGAACTCACGGTCGCACTATTTTCGTCTGTAACTGAGTGTGTCGGCACGTCATACGTAGGAGTGGCAACTCGGTGCGCAGAGCGATACGTCCACCCTCTGGAAGCGCTCGGCGCGGTCTGCTGACTCGAGGCTTGCGTCGAGTATTATATTGCGCGATTTAGGTAGTTTTCAAAGATTTTTTAAAAATAGATTTTTTTAGATTTTTGAACTTTTTTTTCAGGAATTGGTTTGATTTTGAGCTGAACTTTATTTATGTTATTTTAGTTTGAAAAAACGAGAGTTCGAAGTAGCCAAAATCAAAAGCAATACTTAACCCAAATTCTCTACAATTTGACTAAGTTGAATATTTTTTTACTCAGCATTTTTATATGAAAGTGTTAAAAAGTTATTGGTGTATTTTATAGAAGACTTTCATAATAATATATTGTAATTTTTTCGTACCGTTTAGACGTCAAGACGATTCTTAAATATGTGATATTCTACACCTCTTACAGCAAAAATTCAGAAACAGCCATCCGTTTAAACGTCGATTAATCAAAATTAAATAATAAAAATAAGAAAGTTGCTGGTGTATTAGATCATAATTGAAATTATCTTTCATGTTGTGTATTAAAAATTATAGAAATACAGTATTTGAACCGTAAAATCACATCTGTAAAATCACGAAATCGGCAAAATTTTGGGTACGGAGTCTTAATAGTAAAGAAAATTCTGGCATTAAAATTACTATTTTACTATATAAGGGCTTTTCCTTCTGCTATACTTACTTATTCTTCGAGTTGTCAGCTGAAAATTAGCGTTGCTGATTTCAGCAGCATATGCTGAGCTTGCTCCTTTTATACAGCACGCCCTCCGTAAAGACTTTTCTTTTTATATATACCACTAAGGAAGCAAACAAGCATATGGTGGACCTGATGGTAAGCGGTTACCGTCTCTGGACGATTGCAACACCAGGGGTAAATAAAATATTCCCTACCGCCACCGAGAACAGGTTCCTAGGTACCAGTGGTAGGCTCCAGAGAGAGGAACTTCCTCACTATGTGCCGCCACCAGGAGCACTGCCTTCTGAATCTGGCCCTTGTCTAGCCTTCTTATTATTAACTAGTTGCGCCCCGCGGTGTCACCCGCGTACCCGGGAGAGATATTGCTTTCCCGGAATAAAAAGTACCCCATGTGTTAATCCAGAACATATTCTATCAGCGTGCCAAATTTCATTAAAATCCATTCAGTAGTTTTTGCGTGAAAGAGTAACAAACATACAAACTTTCGCATTTACAATATTAGTAGGATCTTTTTCTTTTGTATTTTTTTTTTTTGTTTTTTTGGTGTAATTTTTTTCCTTCTATCTTGAAATCCATTTCTCAAACTAAGCAACAAAAATACCTTCCTACCTATAAGTACACAGCTCCTACACAGGCTATAAGACACTATAAGCAAGTTATAAGACGCTGGGGTGGCGTCTCCGTGACTTGAATGCATGATGAAGTAACCGAAGAGCTCCTAAACTCATATCCGGCTGACTTTCATCGCTATTTTTACTTGTGATATTGCTTATGAGTTTCGCTTTGGGTATACGTAGAGCTTCTATTTTCTAGCTGTGGTATTCAACTTAGCAGTATTCAACAATATTGCTATTAGTTTTTTTGATCTGTGGTATAAAATTTTCACAGTCTAACCACCGCACCGTATCCTTATCGTTATAATATAATATTATAAATGCGAATGTGAGTTTGTTCGTTTGTTTGTTACGCTTTCACGCCTCAACTACCTAACAGATCACGATGAAATATGGCACGCAGATAGCCTATGGTATGGAGAAAGACATAGGCTACTTTTAATCGGGAACGTGATCGTATTACGTGGTTGAAACCGCGGGGAACAGCTAGTCTCTATATATAAAAAGGAATGAAACTTGAGAACGACTTTACCGAGTTCATCCATATTTTTTTAAGTTTTCTAATAAACTGGAGAAGGTTCTTACGGAAAAAAAATTAAGAAAGTTGCGTAGAAAATTTGAAAATTTAAGAAAACTTGACGGTAGTTAAAATTCCTAAGTTTATCTGATGGTGCGTCTATGCTATGCGAAGCGAGCACGAGCCGAGCCTCAGAACAGGATTCGTTCGTTGCTCGCGATTTCAAGCGTGGACGTACTATAACGAGCCTTCAACGAGCCTACAACGAGCGCGATGCGAATCCCTGCGTTCGTGGAAAAACTGTCAATCGGGCGGAGCGCAGTCGAGCACGCTACGAATGCTCGTTCGAGGCTCACAAGCCCGTCCACGCTACGCGAATCGTGCATTCCTTTTCAGGCTTTGTATGCTTACATTCCTCCGCCTACATCATCACTGACCAAGGTGAGATTGTTTTTTTTTTTTTTTATACCACTTATGTGGCAAACAAGCATACGGCCCGCCTGATGGTAAGCGGTTACCGTAGCCTATGGACGCTTGCAACACCAGGGGTATCACGCGCGCGTTGCCGACCCTAAAATTTGTGGTCAAATACAAGCCTGTCAGTGTTGCAAGCATCCATAGGCTAGAAAATAGAGATCTGGCTAGATTTAAAATCTATATGGAACAGTAAGCATTTGGCGCACAATGGCGACGGTTCTCATATCAAAAAGCTGTGTCAAAAAGTATTCTATTCAGTTTAGTCCCTGGTACTGGCACTATGAACGTTAAATTGGTACATACTGTTGAATTTACCACCGGTTCGGAATACACTTAAACTGAGGAGACTCCGGCAAGAAACTCAGTTGATCATAATTAATTCAAGCTTGTATTTATATGATTGTTTTTTTAATAACTTCCTCATTTATCATAATTCATATAAAACTACTATTTCAACCCAGTGTGGGTCTATATTGAATAATCTACGATGCAAGTTCATATAGAACTAAATCTTCAAACTTTTCTAATATTAATGTAGACATCACGAGATGCTAAATTAAGGGTACTATGCAACCCAAAAATAACCTCACACTCCACCTAAAGGGTTAAAAGATCACAATCGTGGTCGTTTAAATCTTAACCCTTCACAAATGGGTTCTTTATTAATTTATTTACACGCGTATCTACCATGTTATACAAATTTCTGTGTAATTGATCCCATATGCAAAGTTTTATGCTGCCATTTTGATTTTATCAGCGTTTAATACATTTTCTTCGGGGGGGTTGGGTTGAGTTGGTTAGTTTGGCGTTCGGAATGGATGTTAGTTGTATAGTAGTTATTTAACTAGTTGTATACCTGTTTGTATGTAGCTAATACAGCTTTGGATGTTATAGAAAGTGTTTTTAAAATAGGATGTAGCTTATATTTTGAATTACTTTTTAGTTTTTTTTTTCTGTTTCAGCCATTTTTACCTACTAGGTATCTTAGGAAGCTTTCGTAAATTCAGGTAGTTCTATTTAATGGTTTTTTAGGGTTCCGTACCAAGGGTGCCAACGGGACCATTACTAAGCCTCCGGTGTCCTTCCCTCCGTCTGTCTGTCAGTGGGCTGTATCTCATAAACCGTAATATGTAGACAGCTGAAATAATAAAAAGGAAACTAATTAAAAAAATTAAGGGCTGGCCCATACAAGAAACTTCTTCACGGAACCCTACGTGCGCGAAACTCGCACTTGCTAGGATTAATACCTCTTTGACTTTACTGATTTTAAATTTACCAAAAAAACTGGCAAAATAATACCTTTCCCATGAGCATGCTCAGTAACTCCTGCATGACGCAAAAGTCTCGGACATTTCAAATAATTTCCCAAAAACAAAGCAAATTTCCCCACCACTGGCTACATACCGTCTAGCGCCGCCAGCAATTAAAATTAGAATATCTTAATTCATATCAAAGTATCTGGGTTGCCATCTTAATGCGTGTATGTACCCTAATTCCGGGGTAATGCACAGATAAAGCCCCCGGGTGATAACTTGGACATGTTTATTTGTGCTTAAGTGAATGTTTGTTTTATGTTTGATATGTAATGGTATTTGTGTTGGTTTGTTTGTTTAAATTTATATTATTAGTGAGAATCCTAACTTCCTAACTTATATAATATTTTAAATGCGTATTTGAGTTTGTGTGATCATCATGAAATTTGGTATGCAGATAGCCTACGGTATGGAAAAGGACATAGGCTACTTTTTATCTTAGGAACGGTGAAACCACGGGAGACACCTAGTATAGTATTTTTTATGTAGTCTAGCTAATGTGCATTGTGATTTGCAACGTCTGTTTCTTGTCAAAAATCGCCCCCGTTATACGCGTCACTCAAAAACTACGTACGGACCTAGAAACGCAAAGGTAGGTTACAAACAGACACATTGATTTTTCGTATATTATGTAGAATTTTGACATAAATCTCTACACATTTACTACAAGTATAAAACCAACTATACCAAACAGCCAACCCTTTCATCAACCCTGTAATCCGATGTAACATTCGCTAATACCGCCCTGTCGCTGATAGTCGCTCGATAGTGAATATTAAGCAGGATCGATCGCACTTGCCCCACATTCTCACAGCTACGAGCAACGACCTGCGACGTTTTAGGTTTATTGGTACGGGGTCAGGGGTTGTACATCTTTACCAATAAGGTATTGATTTTAGTATGATCGTTTGTGAAGCGCTCGCGGTGTCGCATGATAAGCCGTTCTTAATCGATCGGCAAGTTAAGCTACCACCGTCGTGGTCGGTACCTGGATCGGTGACCGCCTAGTGGTATTTCAAATCGAGCGTTTCCGTCCTTCGGAATGCCCGTAAAGCCGTTGGTCCCGGTTATCATTTAATTGCGATAGTCGTTAAGCTAGTTAGCTAGCCGACTTCTAGGCGGCTTGAAAACTCCAACAGTAGGTTGACCACTAGCCTACCTCCACCGATCCGCAGTGGGCACGCGTGATCTGCCCATTCTCTTTCACCCTGATTTGTGAAAGGAGGCCTGTGTTCAGCAGTGGGACATTATAGGGTGATGATGATGATGATTATTGTTTTAAAGGCGATGCTCAGTGGTAGTGACGTCGGATGCCGAGACGAAGGTGCCAGGTTCGAATCCTAAGATGAGGTTGAGCTTTCGGTGAAGGAAAACATCATGAGGCCACCATAGCTCGATGGTAGGTTTCTTCTGTCAAACCTACCCGTCTAGCTATCCACGGACACATAATTGTAAAAACCAGTCAAGTGCGGGTTGGACATGCACACGAATGAATTAATTCTTCATAGCGGAAATAGAAATACACATTCTGTGAAAATGTCTGTCTACCTATTACGGTTCACGAGATACATCCCACTAACAGACGAATGGACGGACAGCGGAGGCTTAGAAATTGGGTCCCGGTAGCAAAGCAAGGGTCTCTTTGCGTACGAAAAACTGAACATCTATATTAATCTATAATATACTCATAAAGCGGAAGAGTTTATAGTTTGTTTGTTTTTTTTTATTTGTTTTTCAACGGGATAATCTCTGGAACAGCCAGTAAGATTCGAGAAATTCTTTCACTAATAGCAAGCTACATTATCCCAGAGTATTATAAACTTTTTATCCCGGGAACACGGGTGAAACCGCGGGGAACAGCTAGTTATTTATAAATAAGCATTAATTGTAGATACATTTAATGCAATTCACCAATCCTTTTCGCTCCAATAATTGTAATTTCACGGTTTATTATATAGTTAATTATATTACGTGAAAAAAGGCCACATTTACTTGTAGCTGGGCACTTTTTTAAATGCCCCGAGTAACGAGATAGGAAAATGGCAAAAAAATAAAGTTAGCGCTTAATTTTTTATCAACTTGTTACTAAGGCGCGACAAAACGGCTAAATAGATCTAAATACAACGAATCAGGTTAACAGATAATGTTTTTGAGGTGATGAAAACATTTCGAATGTTTTCAATTTACAATGTGATTATTTTTATTTGCTTATAAATCGAAAAAAGTATGCAACACAAATCCGTTCCACTTAAAAATAAAAACGTTGTAAATTTTCGAGGGAAATCGAATAATATTTTTCATTAAAAAAAAATTATAATCGAATGGCAAGCGCAACGACAAATTTTCCACATCTCAAATCGATTACAGCTGTAACTGTATCGAGTTGTCAATAAATCGAGTTCGTCGAACCGCCACGCGATTGGTACGTTCTGAAATCATCTACGCACCAATGTCAAGTTCTTGGTTCAAACACCTGTCGCGTTGGGACGAGAAAAAAAAATGAAAATCACGAATTATCCAACAACAAGGCAGTTTTCTGTTTTGAACGTGGTTAGGTTGCGGGTATAGTGGGAAGTGGGAAGAAGTAGCGGCCGAGTTTAAATTGACATAGCCGTAAGTAGTTGTTTCACATAAAATAGAAAGTTGAAGCTATTTATCACTTATTACTTTAGGGTATCATATAATCCTGTTTTGAAAAGAGTAATTGCTGAGTTTATTGCCGGCTCTTCTCAGCAAATGCAACCTTCCGAACCGGTATTAGAGTATTAGAGTCAGACTTTTCATAAGTGTCTGCGAAGGTCTATTTGAATAAATGATTTTGAATTTTGAATTTTGAATCTATAAACACAAGTAAAACCATTAAAATATCAAAAATATTATCAACCGTTGTTTGTGATAGAATATAAAAAAATGCCCATATTTTTTTTTATAACACTTAGGTGGCAAACAACCATACGACCCGCCTGATGGTAAGCAGTTACCATAGCTTATGGACGCTTGCAACACCAGGGGTATCACTCGCGCGTTGCCGACCCTGAAGAAATCTCAATTTTGTAGAGCAGTCAACTCGCTCCCGCCTCCGCTTATCCTAACCCACTAAGTCCTCAACCCGCGTACCAACGCGTCCGAGCTTCTCTACGTTCCTCGCGTGACCGTGTCCACGAGAACGATCTCTTTATTGATTAACCAGAGTATTCCGAACGTTCTTTACCGTAATACTTGACGAAAACAAAGCCCCAATCGCAATACACCATTCTGAATCTAAAACACACGCAATAAAGCTCAAAACTGTGAGTAAATAAAATGATGTTGAATTACTGTGAATGAAAACTGGCCGGTGATAAATAAAACAATAAAAAAATATTTGTAGATCTGGAAAACTGGGAGTATTTTTTCTGAATTCAAAATGTTCTGAGTTCATTTTTTTAACGAAGTTGTTTTTGTTAACGTATTCTTTTTACAAATGGACACTTAGATGACCCAGATAGGATGTTTAAATTTTTTTACGATGTTAAGTAACCCAAAAAAATATCTTAGTACGTAAGTAGGTACTATTATCTATTCTGTGGTAGTAGTAACGTCAAATACCGTAGCAGAGGTCGTAGGTTCTACTCTGAAATTGAGTTTGGGCTTTCAGTGATGGAAAATATTGTGGAAAAGTTGAGAAAACCATAACACAGTTTATGATCATTGATTTTATTATAGTAATACCAAGTAGCTGCACTTGAGATCCGGATTCAAACCTATCCTATCGTTAAATATAAAATTCAGAAGCCATTAGCTATGCTGTTACCCGTCCAATTAAGTTATCGAAACCCTAACGTAATAAAAGGCGAATTATCGGTATTCCATTTAATACCGTTCTAATCAATAAACAGGGTTCAAGTTCGCTCACGGCTATTCCACGCTCAGTATTCCACTTGGCATCGCGGTCGGTAATGGGTACCCTCGACCCTTGAGTCAGCTGATTTTTGTTTAGGGTTTGCTTGTATTTTCTATTTGTATAATCGTTTCATTAGGTATTATTGAACAGTATCTATCTACACATAATTAATAGATCAGATATAAGTAATCTGAACTAGAAAAATGGTTTTAGCATTTGTTTTTTTTTTTATAGGTAAGTACCTTTCAGGTAATTTATCGTATCATGTTAGTTTCAAACACCATACTTGCTTTGATGTTGTATCCTATTTTTTACATCTATACTAATATTATAAAGAGGAAAGATTGTTTGTTTGTTTGCATTGAATAGGCTCCGAAACAAATGAACCGATTTGAAAAAATCTTTCACTGTTGGAAAGCTTTACTATCCCCGGGTGACAAAGGCTACTTTTTATCACGGGAACGCGGGTGAAACCGCTATCTATAAGAAAGCTAGTATTAAATAATTTTCTTTAATTATTTACTTTCTTCTAAAAATGTAGTAATATAGGTAGGTAGGAACTTACTATTATCTAAAAATACGAGTAATTTATTTTCAAAAACTAAGGCGCTGCGCAAACGTGGACACTTTTGTGTCTTCTGTCGGCTACCTACAAGGTACCAATGAGTATTTGATTTATATAGAACCAGTATGAAATCAGCCACTCCTGCGCAGACGTAAACTGTGTCCGATCCTCGTTACAGGACACAGCACCTACGGTTTCCTGTAATGGTGTGCCGCGGTATCGGTAACAAATAGTGTCTACGTTTGTGCAGCCCCTTAATCATACTGTCATAAACGTAGTGGAGATCTCCTTTTAAGTATAGAAATACTTGTGCTAGGAGACCTCGCTCTCCCATAACAGATAATCCTTATGATTATGGCGTAACGGAACAGAATAAAGAAAACAATTTAAAAATATCTACATAAGAATCAGTATCATCAGCCTATAATGTCCCGCTGCTGAGTACAGGCCTCCTGCACACAAATTAGGGTGAAAGAGAATGGGCAGATACTCCACCACGCGTGCCCACTAAGGATCGGTGGAGGTAGGCTAGTAGTCAACCTACTGTTGGAGTTTTTAATCCGCTAGGAAGCCTCCAACTACCTCAACGACTATCACAATTAAGTGATAACAGGGACCAACGGCTTTACGTGACTTCCGAAGCACGCGGAAAAGTTCGATTTGAAATACCACTAGGAGGTCACCCATCCTCAACAATATGGGATATTATTTGAACTTCGAAATTGGCACCAAAGAAACATACATTATTAAACATACATACAATTAACATTATTGTGTATGTAACAGAGTCTAAATTAGCATAATTTCAGTAGCTATAACATTTATAAGCGCCATATAAGCGCTTAACTAAATAGAATAGAAAACCAAACATCCTAATCGCTGTTTTCCAATCAACTACTCCAAAATGCTGATAACTGAACCGTTCTATCAGCTAATAGAATCGTATCAATACCTTCTATTACCTCAGTGCTGAGTCCAGTTAGGTGACCGCAGACCGGAACCACCGCAGTTGTGGCTTCCGGCAGCCGCTGTCCGGTGATTTGTGTGCTAATACCAACATACGTCAATTTAAAGCTGTATAAGAGTTGCTTATAGAACTATCATCCTATAGACATGAAATGGAATATCCATATAGTGCTATTTACGGTGTATTATAATGCACATGTACTGTTTTATATAGTGGTAGTACCTACTCATTTATATGAACAATATGAGACTTATTTGATCTTGAAAAAAAATCGTAACAATCCGTCGATCAAATCAAAAATTCATACAAACTATCAACGTTCCTTGTTCAAAATGTATGACTAGTTTGTTATTGATGCTAAATCTATTGTTAACAAATAATCTAATTTAGTCTCACTTTATTTCTTTCTAACAAAGAACATTAGGAAAGGATATAAGAAATTTAGTACTGTCAAATTAGTTCAATTGATTGTTTTCAACATAAATTTAGTCGCCATCAAAATTTGTTATTTACCCGCAAATGAAAACAGCAAAGACTTACTTGACTTAGTTGTATCCTTTTTCAATAATATTTGTAAGAAAGAGATGTGATTTTATTAAAATTAGTTAAGTGCGATTTACAACAAAGTCGGCACAATTGCTTGTATTTTTAGATGTTTTATAAACTAGTATGTGTTTGATCATTCATCTTAACCTACAGACAATAATTTGGTTTGAAACACCTAAAGATATCATATCTAAGAAAATTAATTGATGGAAGATAAACTTTATTCATTAAATATTTAGTGACAAAATCTTCATTAATTGTTCATAGTCTTTTTTACTTCTAGAGCATTGAAACAGTCACGGTTAGATTATACTTGGGTGACCAATTAGATACAGTTAATCAGCTTAAAGTGCAATAGACAAGAAAAGTTGCTGTTTAATTTTTGATAAAAGTCCCAGTGTCTGACGAAATTGATGTATTAATAAAAAAAAACCTGGGGCATTCTGCCTGATCCTTAGCTAAGCAGAGTTTGTACTATGGAATCAAGATCGCTGATGTACTGATAATAGAAACCATGACTTTTGGACCTTAACCTTCACGCCAAGGTGGAAAATGAAGATTCAGTATATTTTTAACTAGTTTGTTTTTACAGTCTCCAAGTATGTTAGGTAGTCATGCTGAAAAATTTTTACTATGGGATAATGGGACCAATAGCGAATTCTAATTTTTTTTTTATCTTTCCATTGTAAATGTTAACCTTGCGTTTTCAGTTTTTGTCCCATAGTAAAAGTTGTTCAGCATGACTAACCCAACATACGTTTCGAAAATATGCCATCTCGAAATCTCCACCCAGTATACTGATGTCAAAATAATATGATTTTCAATAATCTATGCCAATACATAGAAGAATATTCATAGCAATTCAATAGATCAATAAAAAATTGTAAGGCGCAGACACTAGAGACAGACAATCTACAGACAGATTAATAAGCAATTCTAATCGTCTCATTATCTGCACTATTATTCCTAACACACTCAATGGATACGAAGAACAAGTTATACCTAATATTAATTTGAATCCTGTAGGTACGTAGAGTGTTGACTTCGAAAAAGAAAACAAATTAATGGATCTTTCTAGAACTTTAGTGTCAAATCAAATGTTGATTAAAAGGAAAGACGTCATACTGCGGGTAATGATAAGCTTTCGTATTCTAAAAGCCTAAATATTGATCAGTTCCACGTAAATGATTAGCCACCCCGAAGACAGGTATTTGGTCGTCACGATTGGGTACTCACTCACTATTGTCAATGTATAAAACAACGAGATTACGAAAGCGATTTCGATCTTAACATATTCCGGCTCTGACATCCATACAAATGTAGTAACGCTTTTTTTGACGAGATTTCTCCATATTAATGGATCTCCAATCTTCAATTCTTGGAGAAATCCTTTAGGTATACTGTGTTCTATACACAGATCGATTTTTCAGCTATATTTATACAGGTGACCTAATCGATAACTAAAAGTTCTTCAAATGAGAGAAGGTAGGATTTCTCATATCGGGGAAAGTGATATTCAATTTTGCATGGTTAATACCTCTGAAGGATGGGTGTGGTTTTGTAAAAAAGAAACATGACTACCCAATTAATATAAGTGTGTACTGTGGGGCAATAAATATTTTTTCTTTCTTTCTTTCTTTCAATTACCTTTTTGTGGGATTATGAAGATTTTGAAATAATTATCACATCATCTATATAAAAATATGACTTTTGCAGAGGAAGATGATTACAGCCCTCAGATTTATTGATTAATTATTTTATCTATACTTGGCACAGTCATTTACAGAAGTCCTACACTCATCTATTTATCATTCTACATAACGAGAAAAAGAGTTACTTTATGAATTGGTACTTGCTAGAATCCCTTGTAAGTGTCTTAATTAAAATGTGACCTGAGGTCAATGAAATACGTGAAAGCTAAATTGGATTCAATTAGTACTATTCATTGAACATCAGGCATCGAGTTACTCCTTTGCTCTAAATTCTCTTAGGTCTTATAGGAATGTCACTAAGGTATACATTCAGGACGATTATTTTATTAAAGAGACAGTGGGGCGTGACAGATCCAGGAGTCGCACGCCAGTGTAAACCGTCACTAATTTGTACGTAAACACCAGACATGCTGTCAATCAATATGAGCCCGTTGCGCTCAAGGTGCGCGCGCCCCGCCCATAACCCGTACGCTCATTCACCGATACGTATACATTTTAATATTCAACAACCAGCTAAACACGCAATGTTCACCTATTAACGGTCCCCGAAGTAATAATTAAAAACCATTACGCGAATTGGGAACAAAACCGCAACAAGCCGCATCTCCACAACTGGCGCGCATCCAACCTACAACTCACTTATTATATTCTATGAGCGCGAGCTATAAACGTATTCCTGAACATATCACGTAGTCGACTACTAGCAATTTCAACCAATCAGGTCGCGACAATTCAACTTAATAGGCTAGGCCACGCCCAATCACGTAACCGCCTATTACGGCCCGTGTAACGACGCAGGATTTTAGCTTCGCGATGACGTCCGATCGATCCGTGTCCCTTTCGGTGGTGGAGCGGCGTCCCTCTCTAATAGCCGAGCGCATGCCGTACAGGATGTCTAGGCTGAGTGTGATAGAGTCGCGTTTGGCGCGTGCTTGGTTTCAGTTGCACGTCCGAGGTCGAAGGAGGGGGACGCATGCAACTGTTTTCGATAATCGGCCGCGCGTTCCGTACGTGAAAATCGGACAGTATCCCGCCAGTCACGTCCGCGTAAAAACGGATATATGCCCAGAATATTTATTAAGTGGGTGGCTGTGCGTGACTTTTCCCTTGTGAATAGCCAGCCACGTAAATGATCGCCCACGAAAATAGAGCGGACGTTTGTTTGATAACTGAAAACGTCTTCGTCCGCCTGAAGTAGCGGTGTTCCGCCCCGACTTGTGAGCAAACCAGTGACAAAACAAACTCCAAAACTTGAATCCAAGACTGTGAGAATGGAAATGAACTAAAATAGACTGTCAACAAATAAATTTCAAACGGAGTGGTCGTGTCATAGTGGAGTGAAATAGAGACAACCGAACGATTTTGATCCTTAATTTGAAATTTTATAATAATGTGTGTGGGAACGCGGGAACTTTTGTGTGGAGCTGTTAAGTTGGACTAAAGTTCGTTTTTTGGGAATAAGTGTTAAGTGACAATGTTGCCGTATCAGGCGGTAGCTATGGACTACGCGGTGGCCTCCGCTGGTTTCCACCATCATCAGCGGCCTGGCGGTTTGCCCGGAGTGATGGGCCTCCCCGGGCCGGGGGCTGGCCTCAATCCAGGCCTGAACCCGGGCTTCACCCATTCCTGGTTCGTAACAAGCCCGGATATCTGTCGGCAGCAACAAGCATCCAACCAATCGCATCTCGAACCTGGGCACGTTTCATTTTTTCTTTATATTTTTATTTTTAGTTTAGAGTTTTTTTTTTCTAAATTATTTAATGGCTGGTTGACTGCTTATTTTTTTTAATAAAAAAATAACTTTCAATAAGTTATTGAATTCAAACGACATGATATTACTCTTTTTATTGCTTTTTCTTAATTTGCATTTATTTGATCGATGTGCTTAATTAATTGGTGCTTTTATGTATATCTATAGAAAGGGTGTAAATGTTGTTTGATTGTTTAATATTTCTTTTTACAGTTAGAATTGTATGATAATGATGTGTACTTTATCTTATTTCAGGACATAAATGCTCTCATATATTTTTTATGTCAAATACCTAAATGATGAAATAAAACAAGATAATAAAAGTTTTAAATGTCCACGCGTATACCAGCGAAATTACTGACGAAAATATTTCCTGATTTATATCTTGATGACATTGTTATACAGGTTTCTAACATACTTTTTTACTATGCCGTCACAAGTTACCTCATCTCATGATAATGGTTAAAAAAGGCGTACAGGAAGTAATAATATTTTATTGTATTGTTCTAGTCACATACACGTTTATGTTTATTGTGATAACAGGAAAGAAAAAATAAGCTTTTAAATAAAATAAAATGATTGAAAACGTAAATATCATTAGGTAGGTACGTCTGACGTTCTTGACTAACCTTTAGGTATTCTATAGATTGCGTTTTACTGAAAAAATATTTTTACAAAAAAAATACATTATTTTTTTGCTATATTTTAACGTTAAAATTTTTCGGACACGTCACCCGTAAACATAATTCTATGGAGAGGTTGGTCATCCAAGGTCGAGTTGAAGGCAAACGTTCACGTGGTCGGTCTCCAACCAGGTGGCTTGACCTCATAAAATCTGCCACGCAATGTACCATAACCGAATGTTCCCGAAACGCCACAAATAGGCAAAAATGGAGGAACATTGCTAATGCAGCGGTCATGCGCGAAAGGGACAATCCATGACCACGACCACTCTGCCAAGAGTGCACGACTAAGAAGAAGAACGTTAAAATAACAAAAAACTGTGGCATATGCTCAAATAACATTAAAGATGTTTTTTTATATTTTTTTTGTTTAAACATTATTCCCCTCAATATAAATCTTTGAAAAAAAAATGCCTGGGTTTCAGATTAAATTCACATATATAAACTCCACATTTCCCTCAGACTTTCAAGTAATTTCTTATGAAAGTATGTTACTCAAGACACATTAAAGAGCTTACGCAGATTTCAATGCCAGGTAACTTAAAAAGTGGCTTATAAAATTTAATAACGTGCATATTTTTTTAATAACACATTTATAAAATGACGTCAAAATATCAACTAAATCACCAAAACATACAAGCTATTTAAACCATGAAAGTATATAAAAACTGTTTGAACGGCAAATTTTGATTGTTTTAAATAAATGTAACTACGAATGCAAACGTTAGTAATCCAAGTGAAACAACAATAGTTGTAAGTCGAGGACCAGAACTGGTTTGTATAAATTAAGATGTTTATCGTGTCATGACAGTTGAGCCTTATGCCACAGTTGAGCTACAAATATTAAAACTGATAATTTATATTGCCTTAAAATCACTCTAAGCTACTGTGTTGCATCTTATTGGACACTTATTTGAGTTCTTGCTATATAATGGTAGTATAAGGTCTTCTAGAGAAACATGAAATTTTAGTAGTCCTTCAATATTTTATAGATATATTATATTATGCTTATAATTTAATAGAATTAGCATCAGACTTAATCGCCAATTCTATTATTATTATATTATTTATTTGTGTTTTTATAAATCAATCAATTTCTTTATTGAGTGTGTATTTATTGTTGGAATAATGCACATACTTCAATAGTAAAGTGAAATTCGTGTTTTTTTAATACATTTATTACTCAAATCTAATATACCTCATATATTTTTCTCCGACGCAGAGATCTAAATCTGGCTTAACTCTATAATTTAAACAACAGCATAACATATCATTACATCAAGTTCACCTTCGTAATTTGTCGTTTTCCCAGAAACAAGAATTATTCTCGTAATGAGGTTTATGTATTTTGTTAATACAAATAAATTGTGTTTCGCCATTTTGTTTCATATGTTAATTGGGAAGAGACGAATTATGTTTTCAGTATAATTTGAGGAGTTCCCATGACTGTCACGTCGTAACAGTCATCTGCTTGATGCAATTCTTTCTATAATTTTCTTTAAATTGTTTCTTTATTTAGTCAACTAACGAGATTTTGTTGAATTCTAAAAGTTATACTTTGCTAAATTATTTGAACAATTTTGATAGTCTAATTTAATGATGTCATCAAAAGTTTTTAAACAAAAAGTCAAGTCATCTCATCATCTGTTTAATCTATTTTCCTATACTTAATCAATACCTCTGCTAGTTTTTTCTTTTCAATCTAAGCCAGTATCTCGTTACAAAACAAAAAAAACCTATCGGATTAATTATTAGAAATCACTATTGTACTTTTATCTCTGGGAGCTGATTAAAAAAAATCTGTTACAAGGATTGACTAAACATGAGCCAACATGGACAGAATGGCAGACAATGGCAAGTATGATCAATAATACTTATAGTTATGAAATAGTCGCTATTTGTTGTCACGAACAATATCGAGAATTGGATTATGTCTTACAAAAAGTAGGTTAAAAATATATATAAATAAAGTGATCAAAAGTATTCTTGGCAATGAAAAACGCATTCATCCGTATTAATATAATAAGAGTGAAATGTTGATCGCCTATTACTTCACATTTAACGGCTGGACGGATTTTGATAAAACGCTGTGTTTGTATAGAATGTTATACCACTTATTTACTAAAACAAACATCACGCAAGATGATAGAAACTATTTTTTTTGTTGAGAAATATTTCGAAACTTGAAATCAGTAATAATTTTATATTAGTTGAGAACTTAATTAATATTATCCCAAGGTCTTCATTGATTGAAAATTCAAATAATGGGATGTATTTAGAGATACATTATGTATTTGGATATACCTACTGATAACTAAAGAATAACCTTACTAAATAAAGAAGAAATACAATCGTAGAGAAATAAATCAAATAAAAATATATAAAATATCAAGACTATCAATCGTAGTAGCGCCGCGTAACATCAAAATCTGGTTTCATTGACGGCAATTCAGTGCGTCCAGTTATTGCGTACACGCAGAGTAGCCGTAAACTTGAAACGCGTTCGCAACTACGCAACCATTTCGGCAGCGGACCTTGTACGGTGATTGTATAGAGGTGCACTACTTTCGTTCATATAAATTAATATACAATTAATAATGTCAAACAAAACTCAAGTGTAGAGCAAATCATCTAAGCACAAATACAAGGCTCACACGGTTTAGTATGTATTTGAAAAGTCGTAGGTACCTCTACCATAACATAAAAATATATAATTATATTGTCATAGCGAAGGTTGAGAGTACGATTTCTACATTGGGATTGAATTTTTAGTGAAGGATCTTCAATTTGAAAATCCGTCGCCAAGCAACAGTGTATAAATCAATACGTAATGTAGAAGTCAGTATATTGGTAAAAAAACATTAAATTTGTCGTTATAAAAAAGTACCTACTAAAAAGTATTGTAGAAATAGTAGCTAAATTTTGAAATCCATATTGAGTCTATAAGTATTCTTTTTTTTTTATACGACTATGTCGGTAAACAAGCATACGGCCCGCCTGATGGTAAGCAGTTACTGTAGCCATATGGACGCTTGCAACACACGAAGCATCGCTCACGGGTTACCGATCTTTCCCCCTCCCCTAAGCTCTGGCGACTTTACAACTTTACACAACAAGTTATTTGGCTGCGGTATTCTGTAAGGTGGAGGTACTTCCCCAGTCGAGCTGCTCTTTGAGCGAATAAACACTACGCTCTACCTCAAAAAAAATGTATTCTATACTTAGTAAGGGGATTATAAAGCATCGTACAGAATAATACTAACTTAAATGTTCTAAAATGCTATATATGGAGACCAAACTATTAGTTTTCTTTTAGCAATTACTGAAACGAGAATTACATTACACCACATGGAGACTATAAATACCCACTTCGATACACTTTTCTCCAAAACATTTTTTTACCAAATCCTCTACAAAAACAACCTTTTGACTCAATCTCAAGACAAGATCCCTTTCACACTTCATCAAAATTTCTGAAGCACACAAAAAAGGCATAGAATTTTTATAAAATAATAAAAAAGACTACATCCGTAGACAAAAGTATTTTGATTGAAAAATAAAGAGCGTAACTAAATCATATATTACGGATTCTTGTATCATGCGTTTAACACTAGCTCTTGCAAGTCACAGCTAGTAATCACGCCTTACTTATCCGGCTCGAAGGACCAAGCTTTGACAAGCAGATTAATATGGATAAGTGGTTAAAATTGCGGAAAAAAAACAAGGGAAAAGCTACCCACAGTTAGTTGAAATATAGTTCATATTTAATGGTATGAGAACAACTATTAAAATTGATAAAAAAAGCTACCAAGGATAATAATAACACTATACGCAGTTATGGTGCAGGCGTAAAAATATCACATCTGTAAAAAAAAATATAGCCCAGAAATTGCTTCAATACTGTTAATCTAACTTTAAAAAGTATTTTGATATGCCTGTCTTTTGTATGTACGGTCTGGCAAAATTCTAAAACGAATTGACAATTTTGATGCGGTTGTCACTGATCCACGGTAAATTGCGATAGTTTTTATTAAAAAAAAAAACAATAGAGACACGAGGCGCTTAGCAATAAAAAATATACTACTGAAATCATGCTTGATTTATTATATTGCCTTTTGAACATAAAATTCAAAGAATATTCAAAATCAGAACAAGTAATCGATTCGCACAAAACGATAAATAAATCGATTCCGAATACAATAAGAATAATTTACAGAAAAAGAAACTATCGAATGAAATATCGATACCGCCCATTAAACAGTAACGAAATATCCAATATTTACGATCGTAAAAATCGATTTCAATCGTTGCACCTGAACTTACAAAAAAGTCCAGACCGCAGTCGATTTGAGGGTAAAAAAGCTTTTATTCCGTAGAAACCGCAATTAGAGTTCGTAATAACATATTACACAGATTTGATGTCTTAAATGGGTAAAAATTGGATAATCGTGATGTTTTCTGTTTAAATGACAGGTAAACAATAATAGAAATAGAAAGTCGACACCTCAGCCCGTTCAATCTCTTCAGAAAACTCCATGTTTTTTATTTACGCTCGCAAATATCATTATTACCTGTCCATTACTTAAATGGACCAAACCAAAAACCGTTATCCATAAAAAATACCGGCCAATTGTGAGTCAGAGGATTCCGTACAAACTTTTCGTTTTTAGGGTTCCGTAGCCAAATGGCAAAAAACGGAACCCTTATAGATTCGTCATGTCTGTCTGTCTGTCTGTCTGTCCGTGTATGTCACAGCCATTTATTTCCGAAACTATAAGAACTATAATGTTGAAACTTGGTAAGTAGATGTATTCTGTGAACCGCATTAAGATTTTTACACAAAAATAGAAAAAAAACAATATATTTTGGGGGTTCCCCATACTTAGAACTGAAACTCAAATTTTTTTTTTTCATCAAACCCATAAGTGTGGGTTGTCTATGGATAGGTCTTCAAAAATGATATTGAGGTTTCTAATATCATTTTTTTCTAAACTGAATAGTTTGCGCGAGAGACATTTCCAAAGTGGTAAAATGTGTGTCCCCCCTGTAACTTCTAAAAT
Organism: Achlya flavicornis; assembly: GCA_947623365.1. Taxonomy (NCBI): domain Eukaryota; kingdom Metazoa; phylum Arthropoda; class Insecta; order Lepidoptera; family Drepanidae; genus Achlya; species Achlya flavicornis. The sequence goes on from OX392488.1 coordinate 9,148,564, forward strand.
AAGAGAATGATAAATCTATAAAAAATATATGATGTACATTACGGTGCAAACTTCCACTGAAAATTGGTTTGAACGAGATCTAGTAAGTAGTTTTTTTTTAATAGGTCATAAATTGAAATTAATATCAAATACTCAGGTCTATACTACCATTTACTTATATACCTACAGGTTTGTACGGAACCCTCGGCGCGCGAGTCTGACTCGCACTTGGCCGGTTTTTATTTCAATTTATTTTTTCAGATTATGTTATTTTTTTGCGATGTTAGCGACATATTTACATTTTTCGGATTTCTTCCTTTACTTGTGCTACATGGCCTTGCTTCTTGCCAAATTTCATAATTCTAGATCGATGGGAAGTATACCCTATAGGTTTTGATTCCCCTGCGATCGTCAAAATATGCGGCATAAACGGCCGTATCTTTTGATTGCGATGTCTTAGAAGTTACATTTTTTCACTGCTTCAAGAGATTACAAGCCTGAGTATTTGATATGAATTTCAGCTTATTAACTCCACGCATTTCTGCGAAAAACAGTCTTGATAAACGGACAATAAAGTGATCCTATAGGGGTTTCGTTTTTTTTTTCATTTGAGGTACGGAACCGTATAAACTTTCATCCGTGCGCGCAATCTTTCTCTTCAAGTATTTATACAGGATTATTGATAAAAATAACCTAGCAGGACTCTATTACTAAAATCATAAACAACAACTTTTGCTCCATGACTTTTTACAAAACATAATACATTTACCAAAAACAAACTTTCAAGATTTCGTTGTTCTATCTAAAACATTTCAATTCTGTATTTTGTTGTACCTAATACACCACCCGTGTACTGTCATTCAGTCTTTTGTTATGCGTAGAGTTTCTAACATTTAGATAGAGCGTTGAATTTAAATATTTTTATTTTGTTATGAATTAAAATCTGATGAATTATTAAACGTCATACAATAAAAGTTGAGGTTTCTGAAGTTAGTAACATAGTCCTGAAGGACTGTTAATGTTTTATCAATCACCCTGTATATAGATTTATGATAGAAATATCAAAATGCAATGGAACAAATTAACGCGAATGTTGCGTTCCATGCTACGCGAATCGAGCACGAGCCGAGCCACGAACGAGCCTACAACGAGCACGATGCGAATCCCTTTGTTCATAAAAAAACTGACAATCGCGCTCGTTCGAGGCTCGCAAGCCCGACCACGCTACGTGAATTTATCGTGCTCGCAGTGTGCTCGTTCGGGGCTCGGCTCGTGCTCGGTTCGCCAAGCATGGACGCACCATAACATATGCCGGATTATATACCTGGTTAAGCTAAGACCTAGGTACAATACAACACTATTTGGGCGAAATCGATTTTGCAAAGTGAAGTTTTTGCTCACATTTTTTTTTATTATCGGTATATTTTATTGCTTATTTTTCTCAGTTCAAGCAACTTTCCTTAAAGAAGATGAACAAAAAACCCAATATCAAATATCCGGGTTACTATTAAACTTTGATAATGAAAAGTATCAACTATGGTCCATCCAGAATAATATGCACTCGGAAAATAGATTTACTAATCGATTTTAAACTTTAACCCGTTGCAATAATGATTTTTGTCAAGTTATCAATCGTCATATTAAGAATGGTAGAGTCAGTCGGCCCTTTTTGAATGTATGGATCTATTACAATAGGTTTTGTTTTTTTTTGCTTTATAGTATACAGGTTGGTCAAAAATTATGGAATAATATTGTCATCTTCATAAAGTGGCGCAATTCTCCTGTAAGACTGTAATGATCTTTTCTTAACATTTTTTAATTCTAAAGAGTTACTTTGCAACCTCTAGCCAAATTGTCAGACATTAATGTACTCATCATTAAATCAAAATCAAAATTATGATCAACTTTTACTATGGGACCACCACTGAAATCACAAAAAAATAACTTTTCCTACATTTTGATCGTGCAGCATTGGCACTTTTGTATGAAAACTTCATTTTGCAAAGTAACCCTGGTATAAGGACTTGTGGAATTTACTAATTGTTATTAATGCAATTAGCTGTAACTACATACACATAATATACCATATTTAAATACACTAAGAGAGAGATACTAGAATAATACCTAACTCTTTCCATTTTGCATCGGTGCTGTCTCAGTTATGGATACCAACCATAACTCTTTTTTATCTATAACTTAATTAAAAATTAGTCCTAATGGTTGTCTTTAAGCAATATAAGTGAAAAATAAATTATTGTCATTTTAAAGTTAAGGTTAAGATCCCTGTATATAACTTTGTTGCAGTGCCCTTGCAGGGCTCATGAATTGTACCACTTTACTTATGTATCATTAAAAAATCAGTAAAAATAAATTGAGTCCTTTAAAGTCGCTGACACTGAAATTTTAAATTTAGAATGCACATCCTGTATCGTACAGTAGTCAACCTCAATCAGCTGCCAAATGCCGAGTCACTGCGATTCGTCGCGCCCTCTATCCATTTCAGTTTTTACTGCCGACGGACCGACGGACAAACTTTTGATATTAGATAGTTTATATCTAGGTATCTATATCGCTAATTGTGTACACTAAATAGCTCAATGGTCGGGTGTTGTAAATAAAAATGATAATGTGACAAGTGTTTTGGGTATTATCCATTATTTTCATTCTATAAAAAAATTGCATAATTATTTTTAATTTAAAATACAACGAAAATTTTATTGTTCTATTTTTAAATTAAGCACACAGTGGTTTGATAATTTGCAAGCTGGGACTTAAATAACAGATTGCGTCTGAGATCAAGAAAATCGTAGCTAAACTTCTTATCGAATAAGAATGACAATTAAAATCTACCTTATTATCATCTTATATAGGGGTGGTTAGTAAGTACTTATTTTGTAAAACGGGAACGTCCACACAATAGCTACATTATCTGTCATTAGGGAATCGAATAAAACTGGAAATAAGATTAAAAAATAACCATTCGATTTATGTCTGCGGTTCAAACTTGGCCTTTTTGCTGCAGGTGTTTTTTAATAATTCGGTTATTGTAATATCTTGACGGTGAAGTGAAAAAGAAATACCTAGGTTTTTTTTGCAAATATAAACTGAATGAGAATTCAGCAAGTGATAAAAAGTTAAATAATTTTACATCTTGTTAAATTATAAAATGCTTTAATCAAACACCGTGAAATGCGATTCGATGTGTGTTTTTTATTTTTTATAAAAAATACTGTTTTACTTAGATACGAGTCTACGCCGAATCTAGAACCTGGAAACTAAATTAAATTTGACTGTTTTTTTTACAGTCATTTGATCTAACTTCAATCAAAAAAAGAAAATATATATTTATGGCTTCTGGCCGTTTTTTTAACGAGTTTTTTAAGAGATCTAAAATATCCCGGGATGTAAGTATTTCATGTTTCATATGTTCAGAAATTAAGGCGTGATAGAGAAAAAAACATACACACATTTTCACATTTATAATATTAGTAGATTTTACCAATAACATTTCAAATAACAAAATGACACTGACATGTAAAAAAAACATTTTAATAGTTTCCAAATTAAAAAAAACTTCGGTATCACAAAAATTCCTATTTTATTGACATTCCAGGACTAAATAGCAACAGTAGGGTGACTGTGATCGATCAAAACCCCGGTCAGTTCGGATTAACTGCGGGACAAGACCCGAAAATGATCTATTATATCCCCCTTTACCTCATCAATGGACTTTTGTGCTGACCCTTGTTGTTTTAATTCTTTCTTTTAGGGTTGAACGGGTACTAGTTAGGGGTGACGGGTATTAAACGCTTCTTCTTATACGTATGTATGAGAAACTTGAGATTAAGAGAGAGAGATAGAGATTGAGAAATTTTGTTTAGATAGGTACCACCAAGATTTAGAATGAACATTTTTTTACGGTCAAACTTGTTATTGTCATAACAAATACATACAGGTCGGCTGTAAATTAATTCAAATAAACTAATCATAATAAAAAAAAGAAAAACAAAAATAAGAACAAACTAAATAAAAATAAATGGAAAAGCGCAATGAAAGTACTAACGAACAGTGCTACGAAACTGCGAGTTACCAGACAAAAACACGGGAAAAATTCTTCGCTCCCGCCCGAGGCTCAATCAGGCGTCCTTTTAGTCGATTATTGCAAATAACTATTATTTCCTTTCTCCTTTCAATTGGCAGCCGAATGCAGCCCCGTTTCGCTTTGTATTGCTAATTTTCGCAACGCTAGTTCTATTTAGCTCGAGTAATAATAGTAACGCTTTAGTTAAATATTTTTTATGTTAAATGTTAAGTAAAAGTTATGAATGTAATTTTAAGATTTTCCAAATTATACTACGATATTGTACAAAAGGGGAAGAATGGGATACATAGAAATTTATGATAATATTAATACAAACATTTGTCCATTGCATATATCCACAAGCCGCGGTCACATGGGGCCGCAAATCCCCGCATCACTATTTTATTCATCAGAAAGCAATCCTCGACAAATCCCATCTATTGCATTTATGAATGAAACAATTTTCCAGTTTCGCTGCGATTTTGGCAGACAATTTGCTAAGCGACGTCCCACCATTAGTCATACTCGTATCGACGCGCCTAGCTTATTGGTCATTTTTTGTCCGTAAAAAGTGGGATCATTGTCTACTGGGGTGACTAGGCATATGATATCATCTTTTGTTTGTATTTTTTACTATTTATTGTAAAATTGGAATGTTATTTGTATGTTTTTGTTGGTAACATGTGTTTTGCGACTAAAGACATTTTAAGAAAACTTATTGGTATTCTGCAGTCGTTATGCAGCTACTATTCAATATACTAACCTAACCAATTTTAACTCTAAATTTAAAGTCACAAACATAAAAAACTAATACAAAAAAAATTATAGGTTAGGAAAACTATTTGATGTAAAAACGTTTGGTTTATTCATATTACATTAATTGGTATCAAACGTTACGTTATACAGAACTCTATTCAGATAAATTTATTGCTTCATTAATCGAACAAGCAAAACATTCAATCAACACCTCGGACCTTTCCCATTTGTATTCCTTGTGCGTTTCAAAGGAAAATTGGATATGACGTGATTATTAAAGTCCGTCTAAAGAGCGGCAATTTGGCGAGCGTACAAATCGTTCGTCCCAGCGGGCATGGGGCCGGTCGGGTCGGCCCAATCGGCTGTATTTATTTTTGTCCAGAATTTTGTTGAATGCAAAACTGTGCATTATAGTTTTTTTTACAACTATATCGGCGTTTAATCATAAAACTCTACTCAATAACCTCTTTAAATGGTCACATAAATAATGTCACCTTACTGTCACTGTCAAACAATGTGACGTTATTTTCATGACAACATAAACAGTGTTTAATTAAATAGCGTTTAATAAGCAAGGGTGTTAATCTACATTCAATGTGGCTTGGTAATCAAGTGATCACAATTAAAAATAGAATTTGTATTTTTTGTGGAAACTCCTAACAAATGTTGGTATGAAAGCTGTCATTTTGAGGATCTCTCACCGAGCAAGGAATCCCGTGCGTGTTCTAGAGACGAAAACAATGAAAAATACTCGTGCCACGTGAATTGTGGAAATCACAACCAAGTGCGAGAGGCCTTCAGTCTAATATCGACTCTATACCACAGCAATATGTGTCAACAGTAATAAATGATAAGACAATACAATTATATGTCTTCTGTTGGGAACGGTGCCGCCCACTGACCCGCTTTAATATTATGGTATCTGATGAGCAAGGCGTCTCCAGAAGGGGGCTGTACTTTTTAATGCTGTGTGGAGTCACGGAAGCGTTAGGCATCTCTTAGCTGTCTGGTCAAAATGGGCATTATGCTTTGGAATTTCTACATTTTTAACACATTTAAAACCTTATATACAATGATTTCATTAGTCAGGATAGGCCCACCGGAACATTTTGCAAAAAACTTCTTCATACAAGTAAACAGTAGGTACCGCCATTAGTTTAATAAAATTGTTTAAAATCGATCGAACTACGAAGTTCCGCGTTGCATAGGTGTACGATGTAACCTTGTGTGTGCGTACAATGCACACATACAAGAAAGAGATAAGCAATGGACGAGCTCGCTCGTGTTGGCCCTAAACTGAACATTTTAGGGTCAGTGCGTTGGTGTCATTTTGTCGCGCGGTTGGCCCGGTCCTTACACTAGTAATATATAAGTCAATGCTTATATACATACACCACACCACCACACACGATGTCGTCACTCCAAAAACGTAACAGTCACGACCCGCTTGGACAACTCTAGGAAATTTGCCGAGTCACATTAAACTCATCTCGGGGGTGCGAGCATAGTGAAATGTCCGTCCCGTGAGACGATGCCCCCAGATCATTTCCGAAGTGTAGGCAACTAGACTGAGATGTCTTGACACTTGAGTACTCTTTTTTTTGTACTAGTACTCTTTATATACGACAATGGTCAAAGTTAATGGCGTTATATCAAAGTTACATAAATTTCCAGAGTCATGCCTTTCAAACCTATTTGTGTATATATCATCTTAGGTTTCATTATCACTTAGGTACTATGGTGAGATTGTTGTCAAACACAAGCACCTACAGTGAAAATAGAATAGACCTTGTAATACTATATAGAGTACGCTTTCACGCCCGATGAAATTTGGCACGCAGATAGTCTATGGTATGGAGAAGGACATAGGCTACTTTTTATCCCGGGAACGCGAGTAAAACCGCGGCGAACAGCTAGTACTAAAATAATATATTTATTCGCATTATTTTCATCATCATCATCATCATATCAGCCTAAGGATGTCCACTGCTGAACATAGGCCTCTCCCATTAACTTCCACTTGGAACGGTTTTGGGCCGCTTGCATCCAACGGACCCAGCGACTCTGACCAAGTCATCGGTCCACCTGGTGGGAGGTCGTCCCAAACGAAAAAAAAAACAATAATTAATAGCTGATAGATAAGCATTTCACGATTATTTTCTGAAGTTGAAATAAAATTTTATTTAATTATCTCCTATTAAATATATTGAGTGCTTATCACGTTTGGCTCTAGTCAAACACAATCGCAAAAAATAGCCTAAAAGCCAATAAACATTTTGAATGCGCTAAATAAATAAAGATATCAAGATCTTTCAATCACTCTACACTTTTTCATAAATGACATTTGCTTTGAAATCATTGACCGACGTGACCTGTACTTTGACACGCTGTTCCAACGTATTTTTTTATAAGAATTCGTGATTTTCACACAATAATGGATGACAATGTTTTTGTCACCCTTTTATGTCCGTAAATAATCATTATGTCGATTTGTTTAGTAAAAACAAAACGGAATTTTTACAGACTCATGTTACATCTATATATATATAAATAAATGCCACTTTTCGTTGTAATTGTATAACTCAAGAAAGGGCTCACCTATCCAAACCAAATCTTTAGGCTTTGTTCGGACTATTTAGTAGATGGTTTATGTGAAGTTTGCACAAAATCGGTCGAGCGGTTCTTCATTTATGTCATTTTTTGTAGAAAATGAATTCAATAAATGGCGGATCATTTTGTTAATGGGGATTTTGCTGTCAGGGTAGGGTAGGGTAAAGTAGGGTAGGGTAGGGTAAGGTAGGGTTGGGTAGGGTAGCACCATAGGGTAGGGTAGCACCACTCGCACGAAGTCGCGCCGGGCAGCTAGTTAAATTTAAATTTTCCAGCGCTAGCGTGCATCCTCGGCCTCGTCTAAACTCCTTGTGGAGTGTCTCGATAGATCAGCTCAGTGGTTTGGAGGTAGTATGCTGTGACAAAAGTCACTGGTTCAAATCCTACTGTCCTAGTTAATTGAAAAGAGCTCAAGAAATCAATAATAACAAATCCATTGAAAGCTACAAGTCACTGAGATATCTTATCTCCAAATCGAGAAAATACCTTCACATATTCAACTTCACGAAACTTTTCAAAAGAAATTCACACCCCATGATAAAGGGTCGGCTAGGTTTCTTTAAAAGCCCAGACATTTGAACCCTTGGAATTTAGTCAACCGTCCAGTCCCCCGGGTCTTTTGGAGCCCACGGTCACTTACAAGGAAATTCGTATGAATTGATGTGTTCGAATTATTTTGTGTGAATACATGGTGCTTTATTAAGGAATATTTCTATACTATAATATAATAATATATATATACTAGTCTATATACTACCTAATATAATAAAGCGGAAGAGTTTTTATGTTTGTTTGTTTTTTGGATTCGAAAAATTCTTTCACTAATAGGAACAATATAATATATATCATCTTTTAATGAGACTACTATAGCTACTTTGTCCTCGAGTATTATAGGCTACTTTTTACCACGGGAAGGCAGGTGAAACCGCGCGGGTCAGCTAGTATTTTATAATTTAACAAAACTATTACTGTTAAAAAAATCGTTTTTTGCACTTATTATTTTGCACTATATTATGCACCTTGATTTTTTAAACAGTTTTTTTAATTTTAATCTGTTAAAAATGACATACGTAGGTATTTATTTTGTAAAGATTTCATTTTTTAACAGTAAAATAAATATAATTAGCAATCATAAAGAATCTTAAAATACGAATAAAAAATAAACAATATTATTTTTACAATATTTTCAGTTAACTAACAACTAAATATCATAGCTAAATTATCCATAGACATTCAATATAAGTAAGTTGATAATCTAAACGGCGCCTAATGACGATACGTATAAATACGAAGGGCAAATCAACGAGGGTGACTCAATCGTCCTTATTTGACGTAGGAAATGAAAATGTCTACTTATTACGCCTTGAGATTATTTGATATTGTATATCAAATATGATGTTTATGTTGCATTGTTATACTAATATATCACGATCAAGGGGATCATTGCGTTATTGTAAGAATACTTAAATATATACGGCCTTATAAAACGTTCTTTCACTAAAACACTGTTTAAGTTGTCACCTATTTGTCAACACCTTATTGTCATTGTCAGACGGGCCAGTTGGCGCAGTTGGTTAAGACTCTGGTAAAGATTCCACCTATTGCGCCGCAGGTCGTGGGTTCGATTCCTGCACAGGACATGCATTTGTGTGCATGAACATGTCTGTATGTCCTGAGTCTGGGTGTAATTATGTATATTAAGTATGTATTTACAAACAAAAAGTAGTATATGTATTATATCAGTTATCTGGTTTCCATAGTACAAGCTCTGCTTAGTTTGGTATCAGATAACCGTGTGTGAGGAATGTCCCAGGATATTTATTGTCAAATATTGTGAGGTTATTTACGTGATCAATTAATTAGTATATTAGTTAAACAGCGTTTTATAAGTAAGACCGTAAAGTTTATTTTTGCACGGTGGTAGGGTACTTGTTACCAACCTCAAGTTGAAAATCTATCATCAAGCACCATCGGCCACATGGTGAGATTGTGGCCATACACAGGCCTTGTAAAAATATCTATATCAACGTAATAACTACCATAATTTTATATCTCACACAACTTATAAGCACAAAAGAGAGATAGTAAATATAATAATGTCTTTTCAAAGCAAGATTTGCTGAGAATGATACCAATAATACGTACTTATAACCCTTACGCCGATAATAATTCTGAAAAATATTATAAGACATATTGTGGTTCAAAATGCCCCATAGATTTGAAGTGAGTAGTCACTCAGTGATAAAACCACTTCACTTTGACAATAAAGTGTCATATTTGAAAGGGTTATTATATGTAATGGTGATATTATAAAGGTTTTTTTTAATTTCCACTTGTAATGACGTGTTATTATATTTTTTTGGATGGAGATATTTTATATTTAAAGATTATTATTATAGATATTGTAATGTTGAAATGTTAAGAATATTTGAGTAATTGTTATTTCAATTAATAGCGATAAGTTATACACATTTTAATTTAATGTATTTGGATGATGGTGATAAATACTAAAATGTTTTTTTTTTAAAGTGGGTAAAAAAAGCTAGTCACTTTTTTGGTATTGGAATTAATCTGACCGCATTTTGAGGAAGTAAGCTAAAATAAATTGAATGGTTAAATAACTGTATGTAACTACGGAAGTATTTTAAATCCCCCATCGATTTCTTTTCATCACAACCGTTACATTGATCACCAATAACTTTGAACCGCAACAATAAAACGTACAAAAACCAATGTTTAGACTTGGGGCTATTCATGCAGAAAATACTCAAAAATTCCCATGCTTCGTCTGAGAGACCGACAGCGGATTTAAAGGTTCGGTATTAAGCGCGCCGTTTGAGGGTTAATCGTGAAGGTGTCGACCTTTGTAACCCTTCAGAGGTGACGGTTGACAATTATAGGCTGGGTCTAATAAACCGAGTGTTGATTCTTTTGCTACCTGTAGTAATCTGTCGCAAGTGAGGGGTTAATAATGACAGATGGGTGATATTTTGGTGTATTATCGATTGTATTGGTAACAAGGTGTTAGTTTTTGTCACTTTGAATATGAATAAGATACAGTATTAGTAGTTGTGATCCGAGAAATTTGTAGAATACTAGTTTGCCACTCGGTTACACCCACAACCCCATATTTTACATATGTGAGGAGAGATTTTTCAATATAATAAACATTCATAAAGATGGAGGTTATTTAAATGTTGTTTTTCTACACTGTGATTTCGTGTCATTCTTATTGCCGGTTTCTAGAAGACTATGTAAACCAGTTTTGGTTATAGATTTTATTTTATTTGTCTTACAGATACTGGCAGTTTAGTAAATAAAAAAAGCTGAATATATATTTTTTATGTTAAGTATATTCTTTACCGATTTAGCCTTTTTTACATAGAATGGACTACTGGACACTTATTTATTCCAATTCCTATTAGCAATACGACACTCATAGAGTTTCTTGTCCGTCATACTAATGTAGGGACGTTCCAGAATCCCGGGGGAAAGCTAATTCCCGTCCCCGGGACAACTCAATTTGTCCCGTACGCATTAACCGTAACTATTGCGACACGGTTGCGCAATGGTCGTCTTTTTACGACCGTTCCTGAGTTCGATTCCAAATATTTTTTCTTCGGACTCCTATTTTCAATTTGCAGGAAAATTTCTTTTGTATTCTACCTGTTAAGCAAACTTCGACTGTATTTTGTATTGATAAGGTTGATTTTCATTTGACGGATATTTGAAGTTTAGGTCGAAGTCTACTCAATCATCACTGGCCGATACGTTCTCCAGTCATTTGATAAACTATCTTAATGTTTAGGGCGTAAGGTTTAGTTTTCAGTGGTTCAGTGGTAAGGGTCAAGGCGTTAGTGCCGTATTGTGGGTTCGATTCCCAGGTGTGCAGGGCGTCGGGACACGTACGCGGATACTTAAAGACAGCCACTTCTAAGATGAAGGGAGGTTCGTCATAAAATTGGAAGGAACAAAGTTTCGAAGTAGACACTCTGCAATTTATTTTTCTAAAAGTAAATGACGCTGGCTGTGCTGGCAAGTGAACTCACTTGGTGGTCACTTCAAAATTGAAGCATATTGAATTTTCATAATGATAATGGTTCGCGTTTTGAGATAGCAGTTAACTTCTCCCTAATGTGTTAAAACTGGCTTCAACTTTGAAAAAGAGTCAACTTTTTGTGGCAATCAACGTTTTACCATTTGACATTCCTAGACATATTTATTTTATTACAGATAGGCTCTGATTGACTACAATCTGATCTAGACGGGCTAGAGTTATCTGGTTTCCATAGTACAAGCTCTGCTTAGTTTGGGATTAGCGATAAACGTGTGTGAGGATTGCCCCAGGATATTTATTTATTTGTTGACCACATCAACATTTATCATGGTGAGAGGTTGGAGTAAACACAGGTCTTTTTGTGCTTTAGGAAAGTTTTATTGTCTTGCAATATATCAATCATAGGTCTTATGGTGACGCCTAAGTCGGTAAACAAGCATGCGGCCCGACTGATGGTAAGCGTTACCGTAGCCATATAGACTCTCACTGGGCATCACTCACGCGTTACCGACCCTTCCCACTTCCCCAATGAGCTCTGGCGACCTTACTCACGCGCAGGAACACAACATAAAGTTATTTGGCTGCGGTATTCTGTAAGGTGGAGGTACTTCCCCAGTCGAGCTGCTCTTGAGCAAATAAATGCTATACTACCTCTCTTGTCAAATCCCACCCATCCAGTCATCGATATAGAGTTGAAAAGACGATAAATTAATTCTAAATTACTAATCTATAATCGATAGAACGGTCAAGAAAACAAAACCTTAAAAATAGCCAGGGGCTACGAACCTAATCCTCCGAAAGCTTATTTTAAACAATTTAATTCCCCACCCTCTCTTCTAGAGCTGACCATGCGACCCTTTAACATTAAATCAAGTCCAATCGTGGTCGGTATTATGCCTTCAGTGTTTAGTACCGTTTATCTAGAAATTTGATCTTATTTAGAAAGGGTTTCTTTACTTTTTAAATGTTATTAGTCCCTGAGCTGCAGTTATTTCGCGATAAGGGTTTCTTTTTGAAATATATCGTTTATTTATTTCGAGATTTGTAAGATTGGGGGCAGTGCACAAATGTTTTAAGTTAATAGTTTAATTTATTGGTTCGTATTTTTGTTCAAATAGTGTATTCAAGTCTCGATTAAGTACGCATTTTTTTTTATGATATTTTATTTTTGAGCAAGTATTTTCTGCCTCTTCGTCTCGGCGTCTTCGTTTAGTAAGTTACTGAAAACACCATAAATTACTTATATTTTCCAATTTCAAGTTAGGTACGTAGACTGATTGAATTAAAATTTAAGTCGTGACGTGATCTATTACCTACACATTAGCTATTTTGACAAAATGAGACCAAGTTACCTGAAGGTAAGCTGAAGACCAGAACCTTAAAGAAAGCATAAAACACCCGTCGTTCAATTTTGAAATGGCCTTACTCAGGTGACAATAAAGCCAAGGACTCACGGGACTCAAGGCGGACAGTAATCGCGTTTGATCGTAAAGTCGACATCAAGGGATCGCTTACAGCGCACCTTGGATGAGTAGGTTTAGCACCCCTGGCCGTAAACTTTCAGCTGATGTGCCAAGTATTTAATGTTCGGGTTGCTTTGATGATGTTTTTTTAAAGAGGTTTTATTTTAAAATAAACGGTACCTACATTTATTTTTGTATTAAGAACGTCGTCAGAGATAGCAGTATTAAATTTTTTTTTTGTGATTATTAATTTACTACTATTTATTTATCAATACAAAGTTTTTTTTTTATTAAAAATCATAATAATATATCAAACTGACATTAAAGTTAAAAAAAATAAAAGAAATAAAATATAATCTCAAACACAATCGCTAAAAGGTATACCCAAATACCTGAAAACCGCTATACCATATAACTATATGTCCATTCTGTTTAAAATGTAAATGTCATTTGGCTGACAGATAAAACAGTGGGCTCATTAGCGACCCCGCCCGTGGGTGTGGCGTGGGAGTGGCGTTGTAGTCTACACCCACCTGACGGATGATACATTTTTTTTGATTATTTTTATGCTTTTAAAAAAAGAGGTCGGTAACATTTTATTAAAAAGTTATAGATATCTTTTTTATTGTATTTTTTAAGATTAAAATGTGTATGATTACTATCAAACGTATTTAAAAATACTAAATGATTTTGAGCGAAACAGGAAATCTGATTTATCGCGAGATGAACTAGTGAAAACGAGTTTTAAAACTACTGATTTTCTAACTTTTATTCGAACCCAAGTAAAAAAGAAACATGTTTTAATATAATCAACTTAACTTGGCTAAAGTCAAACACGACTTGAATTCACACTAAACCACAGATTGACAGTTACAGCGGTCCTCACTAAATCCTAAACAAAAAACTAACATTCACTTTTTTCTTTACAGCATCCTCGAGCTTCGAAAAGAGAAAAGTCGAGATGCGGCGAGATCCAGACGGGGCAAAGAGAACTATGAGTTTTATGAACTCGCCAAAATGTTGCCGCTCCCTGCCGCCATCACGAGTCAGCTGGATAAGGCATCCATCATCAGGCTGACGATAAGCTACCTCAAGTTAAGAGACTTCTCAGGACACGGGGATCCACCGTGGAGCCGGGATCCACCGCCGTCGAGTAAAGCATTGAAAGGTTTGTGTCCCCTGACTAAATATTTTTTTTTTTGAAAAAAAAAAATTAATAAAATTCTTAGGTAATATTTTATACAATGCATTTTTTTTGCACTGTTTGGTTTTCAGAAATACGACCAAAATTATCATAATCAGAATAATTTATATTTTAAAGTAGATCACACCGCTCTTTCATTGCTTTCAAAAGTAAATAACTAATTTAAATCTAGATAAACTAAGCTAAATTTAAAATATGTCCCATAATTCGATAACAAACTATCCAAATGTTCACCGCCCCTGCGTATAACTATGCAAAATGACTGAGTTGGTTTAAAATAACAGAGGAGGGTCGACAAATCTGATTTGCCTTCGTCAAGTCATTGTCGGTGCTAACCTAGTTGCCTCGCCCCTTGTACAGACAGCAAAAGAAGTAATTCTATGGTATTATTATATTTCTTAAAATAGTATTAATTTTTTAGATACTATATGCAACCCCTTTGATTTCATTTATTTGAAGTAGAGTCCAATTGTAATAAGGTGCAAATTTGAATAATTTGATACAATTTGCTCTGACTCGTGTCTTTTTGGTCAGTCGCTGCTCTGAGTTTAGAATATTGGTTAGGTTCTATTAAATAACACTTTGTAATAATTTCAATTATTCATCTTTCGATAGCGAATCGTCCATATCTAATAAAATTTCAAATTAAATTCTGGTAAAGGTCTTGTCTGTCTGACAACAAAAATCTAAGTGTCATTTCAGTATTGGCCGATTATAATAGTCATCAAAACTATAACATAAAAAAAACTACTAAAATTTTCACGCCCAGTGTGTCAAAACAACTTTACCTCGGAACCAAAAAATGCAACTACAAACCAGGGTAAATCACAAACATTGGCAAGCGAGGCGTGCACGCAAATAAATGCGCCTTGGGGACGTGATTCACCATAATATGACAAATAAATTTTACCAATTCGCTATGGGTAAAAAATAACAAATGTTTGTTTTACTGAGTCAACAAACACATGTGACTTTACGTTTATTGAATGTCGATTTTTTTCTTTGTGTAAAGAAAGTTGTGTGGTTTTGACTGTTTCCTGTTAGATGCTATAATGTAATAATATATAGTATAAATGTTTAATATACTTAGATCGTGTTTAGCTTAGAGTTTGCTTGTATAAAGTTCAATAATTTATTTATTGGACAATAGGGATGTTTCCTGGGTAAAAAATAATAATTCTAATTAGTCTGTCAGTTAGATTATCAAAAGATATTGTACACGTATTTTTTGCTTTACCAAATCATTAACAATTGACGAAGATAAAGCGCGACTTAGTTCGGGAGTGGGGGCTCGTGACGTCACTTGTTACTCAAAAGTGTACCGCACCGTGACGTCACGCGGAACTTCAACAAACCATATCCTCGTATTTTTTTGTTTAATTGACAAAAGAAAATATACGTGTCTAATATTTATATAATGTATATGACGGACTAAATAGACTTTTTCAGGAAATTAGCCTATTATATTATGAAATAATGACGTAAAACGTAACAAGCCTAGATTATGCTCTAGCCATTTTATTATTAAATTCAGTTATTTTTTAAATTAATGAAATATTCTACTGAAATAAAATTGGTCAATAATATAAAGTGAGTTAAAAGAAGAAAAAGAGATAAAAACCGCGTGTGTTCGATATTTTCTTCTATACGTTCCATTTATTATTTTCATGCACATACATCACGCAACATACGTAGACATGACAAAGAGCTTTTTTAACCAACACACTGGGCTCTAAATTCGTAACAAGTGTACCAATAAAACGCCCCAACACAAATCCAATTTTGGCCCCTAATGCGCTTAATGCGACCACGGGGCGAATCAGTGCGTATGCCACTGTCATTTTAACTCAATTTTCAAACAGACTCCTTACCACCTATCTGCCACCTAGTAGGGATGTACTAAAAACTATGAGAGTTTCAAATATTCTTTGATCGTGAACGAAAATACTGAATTATATGCAAAAAAATAAATAAAGAAGATAGATTTTTTGTCGAGATTACAGACTTTCTGAAACTTGTACCTATATTTTTTTAACTATGTCGTTAGTTATATATTTAGTTCCTAGGACATTTCTTCACCAACCTTTGTTCCCAGACTAAGCAAAACTTGCATTATGGAAGGAAACCAGACAAAATTATCGGCCCTTATTAATACCATTAAAGAAGCCATAAATAAGTTTCTACTAAGTGCCTTAAGGTATAAAAAAATGCGTACATCCCTAAAATATCTACGAATTCAAATAAAAATATTGGAGACAATAAAACACGAGCATTTAGGGGTGTCAAAATTGTCTTACAAAATGTTTTTCTGGGGATAAATTTTGAAGTTGCCGAATGTACTCACGTATGCAATAACGATTTAGAAGGGAGTTACGTGAAATATACCTACTACGGGCGTATCGTAAAAAATTGCCACCTTAAAGCTGGTTACGTGCTTCACATAATGAATTTACGATCTTGGGTATTTTTGTAATTTTTATAGCATCCTGTTACAAAAACTACATTGCCATTTTAAATATCATAAAATTAAGGCGACGATCCCATAGAGAGAGTTCTAGAGTTCCGCGTTTCGTATTCAATGTAATCTATGCGGTGCCTTTAAAAGTAAAAAAAACGTGTATTGCAGAACTCTAGAAGTCTAGACTGCTTGCTGTGTTATAATAATAATAAAAAAAAAACATTTATTTCTCTACACAAAAGTTAATACAAACAAAAGTGCATACGTACTATGCGAATCTGATTTGCGAGAGACTGGTGCCTGTTGAAGGTTTTTTTAAAAACCTGTAGTACAAATAATGAATGAGGAACGCAGAACTCTTTCTGTGTGATCAGCGCCTAAGTAATAAATTGCTAAAACATAAATACCAATACCATAGTTTTTTTTTTTTTTTTTTTTATACCACTAAGTTGGCAAACAAGCATACGGCCCACCTGATGGTAAGCAGTTACCGTAGCCTATGGACGCTTGCAACACCAGGGGTATCACTCGCGTGTTGCCGACCCTGAAGAAATCTCTTCACGCCCTTTTTGAAGAACCCCATGCTGTACTCCATTGGGAGCTCATTCCACAACCTGAGCGTCCGCGGAAGAAAGCTCCTTTGAGCCTGCACAGTTCGAAACAATTCTGGTTTCAATGTGTGAGGATGGATTCCCCGTCGATGGCGCGAGTTGCGATGGTGGAAGGTAGCCGTGGGCAACAAGTCGAACAATTCGGACAAAACGGTCGATAGCCACTATTGGAATATACGCTACTAAAAAGGTTTTATATTCAAAATCTAAACCTCATAAACTAACAAGATTAACTAACATTCCATCTGTCAACAGGCAAATTGTAAAATACACCGCCGCTATTAAAAATACTTAATTAATTCGTTAGGGCAAGCCCCCAAGCCCCCCAGTGTAACAATACGCCGAGAATTGGGCCAAAATTTTTAATCTAATCAATTAACAATCAGTGCAAGCGATATGCCGCTTGTACTGCTTATTTGGTGAACGTGACTTGGTTGGTTTATTCAAATCGGGGTTCGGTTGACGATTTTGTCTGGCACGTTTAATTGAAGGTACCACTGTGCGTCTTGCGGTTGCTTCGGATTAGTCAACGCTAATTATAATTGTTAATGCATTGCTCAACCTTTTTGCTAAAACTTTCATCAGCTTACCGTTAAATATTCGTATTGGCTAAGTCGTGAAGGGATACGTTATGTGAGTAAATCTGCATGTCTGAGTTTTCGGAGGCGTATAGTCTGTCTTGTGCTGGGTAATTAACAGTTTTAAGACTCGGTCGCTTAATCACTGTTCATAGAATTAAAATAACTACGTTTTACTTAAACCCGTGAAGTATGACTTAAGGCGCAGACTCCTCTCCAGCAGATTTCAGTTTTCACCCTTGCGCCACATTTTCACATAATATTAGCGGAAATTACCGGAACTAAGCAAACAAAAAATACTAGCTCCCTCTATTTAGAAGTGCGTCATTGCAAGCAAACAATAAAACGTGACAAACCGCCATCTATACATTTCCGCGAGAACGAAGCTGTTTGAATTGGACACAGTAAAAATGTTAACAGTAGACAAACTGTAGACAAACATTTAAAAATATAAATTCTGAAATACCTTAAAAAAAACTTTTGACGGGCCAGTTGGTGTAGTTTGTTAAGATTCCACGACGCCGCCGATTGTATGTTCAATTCCCACCAAGGATATGCATCTGTGTGCATGAACACGTTTGCATGCCCCGAGTCAGGGTGGAATTATGTATATTAAGTACTAGCGACCCGCCCCGGCTTCGCACGGGTACAATGTCATAATGTGGTGACAGTGGGGCGATTTGCGCGGCAGCCCATCCGGTCACGGTATCGCGTATAAAAAGTGTGGCCGAATGGCCTCACTTTAACGGAACATAGTTGTGACGTATGGCGTCTTTTCTATGCGTAGTAATAATTTTCTATCTGATGGTTAAAACTGCATCGAAATACATTGCGTGGTTTAGAGTTAGCGGATAAACAGAGACACAAGCTGACGCGGAAAACGAATTCGGAGAATACAGGCTGTGACAAATGGACAGACAGGAGAGGACCTCAATCGAGATATTAGATGTTATTTGACAAATAAACAGGTTTTCTTCCACCACTTTTTACAATAATTGTAGAATTTCTCCATAAAATGCCCTCTACTTTACCTACCATTTTTATTCATCATTATCATATCAGCCTAAGGATATCCACTGCTGAACATAGGCCTCCCCTATTAACTTCCACTTCAAGCGGTTTCGGGCCGCTTGAATCCAGCAGCGCCCAGTAACTCTGACCAGGTCGACGGTCCACCTGGTGGGACATCCACGTACGGTGTCCCCTTCCAGTACGTGGCCGCTCTCGAGAACCTTCCATCCCCATCGGTTATCGGTTCTTCGAGCGATGTGGCCTGCCCATTGCCACATCAACATACTAACTCTACGAGCTATATTAGCGATGGGCGACTGTTAAAAAAAAAGTTATCGAAAGAATCGACAATTGTAAAACTTTACATTCGATTGTCGATTCATTCGTTCTAACGAATAAACAATCGAATAACAATCGACCTTTCGAATGAAAATTGACGCACGCCACGCAGGTTGCAATAGTATGCACAATCGACGGGTGAGCGCGGGGGCGAATAGATTCATTCATTCGGCGGGTGGACAGCCAGCGCACGGCACAGGCCACGCGCGGTGCCGCACGAAGCGTATTATGAACAATCGAAAGAAGTCAATTGTTATTCGAATGATTCGAATTAATTGGACAATCGAATAATTCGATTGTTTTTAGTAACAATCGCCCATCGCTAAGCTTTATCGAGAATTTTTGTTCTCCTACATACTTAAGTCCTCGTTTCGGATCCTGTTTCGTAGTGAAATTCCGAGCATAGCTCATTCCATAGCTTGCTGAGTGACTCTGAGCGTATTTATTAGACCAGCAGTGAAAGACCACGTCCGTGTTCCGTATTTCATCACTGGTAACACGCACTGATTGTAAACCTCTGAGGTATTCTGGACTTGAAGATATGGCGTAGCTTCCCGAACGCTGTTTTTTTTATTTTATACAACTTAGTCGGTAAACAAGCATAATTGTGCCTCGAAGAGGGGGCCTAGCAGCGAGCTCTGCGCTGAAGTGGGGACTGATCTCATCTCTCATGATCTCTTCTACATCGTATTATCTTTCAAATAGTAAAAATATCGCGTTTATAACTAAATCTGAACATTTCCTATCAACTGTTAAAGAATGACAACAAAAGTTATTCTAATTTTATTACTACAAAACTGTGCCTGGCCGCTGATTGGCTGAAAAAGCTAAGCTACCGGTGGTTAGGGCTGCAGAAATAGGAACCTCCTCCCAATGCGAGCCGTATCGAGGATTACTGCCGAGAGGCTCGAGGCTTTCGGCCATCAGGCCATTGGCCGATACGACAATCGGCACAATGATAGCCGAGCTCACTAATAGTAATTGTAAATTTACGATGGGTTCACATTCCAACTAACCGATTCAGTAAGTAGTAGAACATCGAACAATTAACCCAAAGAAGCGTAATGACGTTGATTTTGCTTGCAATATATTCCGCCAATTTGCCACCATTGACAATGCGCTCTGATTGGCCAAGTCAAGAACACACGATGAAGTGATTGATCCTTACAGTTCAAAATCAGTGACAAATCACGACTAGTTTCGGAATCAGATTGCTCGGTATAAATTCTGTAAGGGTTGTTCCTCGATGTAGTAGAAACTTAGTCAACGTAAGATGTGTAATATTTTCCTTACTGGTACTAATTTTACTGTGCCATTGACACTTCACGACTAAGCGACTGGACCACAATAATACAATGAATATAAAGGTATATCGGCTCGACTCGATGACTACAGATGACTCGATGACCGCAGTAGTGACTGGCACGCCCGCCCCGACTTCGGGGCACCTACTGTTACCAGTATCAGTCAACCTACCTTCAATACCTTTTCTTTGATCTCAAAATAAACAACATTGAATGAGGTGTTATTTAATCAGGTAAGGAACTAAATAGATAATTGCTCATTAAAAATAATATATATTGCTGATTTTTTATTTTGTATGATTTGAAATAAAAAAAAACTTTCCGGGATTTGAATCATCACTTCCTTCAGTCGGAGCCTACATTAATAACCCGCACTTTAGCCCCCTAGACTACCCAAGCCATACCCTTCATAGACGAAAATAAGTATTAGTCTCTGTCAGTACCACGACATGGCTCGATGACAATTTTCAAAAGTATCAATCATAACAGATTTTATTTTATATATTTTTATTCATAACAAGCAAATAAAAGGCTCAATTGCCTTCATTTGACTAGCATGCATTTCCAGTGCCTTCTGAAGATATTTGATATGATTTTTTACTCATTTGAGAGGGTTTTATTTTTGTGAAAATTCTGAAAGAAAATGACACAGGTCCATCTAGCAACGCGGATCGCCGCGGAATGCGAGTGAGCGCGAAGCAAAATACGCGAGTTGCAAGACAATAGAGTGCGGTATGAGGTTGATGGTGCTCGGATTGAATTTGACGTAAGCGACTTTTTTAAAAATCATTATTATGAAAAACTGAATAGCTAATTCAAAAAACTAAATCGGGCGTTTATTTTCTTATGATATGTACTATATCGATGAAAAAAATCGTATCAAAATACCTTCAGGCGTTGGATATATTTGGGAATTTCTTGATTTTCAGAGGTATGTTTGACATTTTTTTTTATCGAGGCTTTTAATTGAAATCGTGTTTTCGGCTCGGGCGATGTGTTTGTTATATCCTTAAGTATCATATATTTAAATTTCAACACCGTAGAGTTAGCAGGTTTCATATAATTTGGGCAGCAATGTAGTGTATTTTGCCCAAGTCTGCGCCTTAATTCAAGATCCAATATTAAAGCTTAACACGGTTTTTTTATTAGACTAGAAGGTGTATAAGGCTCACTCAAGCTAGTGCAGTGTCGAAGGGCAGCGAAGTGAAAATCTAAAAGTAGATATAGCAAATTCACCCTTATCTCAATGCGCGAAGGTGCGCGGTCCGATCAGTGTTGGTCGCGCGCTTACGCGCGAATCCCGTAGAATGCGCACGAATTCGCGCGTATTCTTTTTTATCTCTAAAGAAATAATGAGCATTATACTATGTTGAGATAAGGGCGAATTTGCTATATTTACTGAGTTTCGCTTCGATATGCTTCGACTCTGCGCTAGCTTGAATTGGCCCTAAATGTCATAAGGCTTTTAACCCTTACGCAGGCAAGGCTTAGCACGGTATTACTATAATCTTATGTTTTTTTTAAACGTCTCACAAAAAGCGGGTATTATACGAACAGTAAACGTTATATGAAATCGATTTCAATCCAATACGAACAAAATGTGACAGTCAATCAAAGTCTAGTCTCCAAGCCCATATTGTGTTAGTAGTCAGAAATTATAATTTATAACTATGTTGACATAAAATGTTAGCAAACGTCAAATTACATCTATCTAGTGAATTATCTGTGGCATTATGGCGGACTAATTGGATGATAGGCATCATGACGGCTGACAACTGAAATGACGCAGTGATAAATTAAATGCAGTTTAATTATGTATCACTGTAGCTTTTGTAAAGGTATTCATGACAATCTATGGTTTATATAACACGAACTCTGCTTAGTTTGGGACCAAATAGCAGTGTTTGACGAATGTCCCATGATATTTGTTAGGTAATCAACTTTGTGTCATGTTTGTTTTTAACTAAAAATCAATTAATAATCTTTTCACTGTGCTGGATCGAAACTTAAATTTAATTTTAATCTGAATGAATAATAAAATTTAAAAAAAAAACAAAATTCTAAATACAAAAATGATACGTTAGCAAAGGTAAACACCGTATCACGTCATAAGTCAAACTGAACGCAATATTTCTCAATACAACACACAAAAGACATGCCAGATAAATTCGACAAATTAACTCCGGGGTAAACACATGTTTCGTTCCCATATTGCCGCTTGGTGGCAGCACGGTTGATTTATAGCAGTAGGGCGGTGGATCTCGCGGTGGGCGGAAGTGTGATTTTAACCAGGATTTTGATTCGATTTTTAATATTTTATGAGGTTATATCGAACTTCAAATTTATGAGACTATTGTTAGTATTTTTTACAACTCAAAATAATAACAAAATTAATTGACTAGGCTGATAAAGCAAAACACAATGTCAATCCCAGAATTTATAATCCATACAATATCTTCTTGGGTCACTTTATATTTGCTTAGTTTTTTCTTTGACTCATGTATGTTTTAAAAGTGTCTATCCTAATAGTTTTAATATTCTAGAGTAAAAATACAAATACAAAAACATTTCCCTTGACCAGTAGCGACTGTCCAGACTACGTGTTATAATTCACGTAGTTCCCTTAATACAAGTCTGCCGTAAATCATGTGTACAGCACATCTGCCGGCAAAATAGAAAAATAACAATAAATAAAGGGCAAATACGTCCCGGCAGCGCGACGCGGGTTAACACGAGAAATATTGGTGGAAATGTGTTCGGTACATTCTTACTGTAACGTTTATTTTTGTCAAATATTTTAGCTTTTAGAAAACGGTGTTTAATATTTTGAGGTTGCATTTTGTTTTTGTTTTTTGGGAGTAGGTTTACCTATAACACGTGGAGATTTCGAGATGGCATATGTTCGAAACCTATGTTGGGTTAGTCATGCTGAACAACTTTTACTATGTATAATGAGTATAATGAAAAGAGATACATTCTGTTTTCGGGACACCTACTTAAATACTGGATGCCTTCAAGACTAGCACAACATCGGGAATGGGGGATGGGTCATGGGTGAGTGATGCTCGTATGGGGCAATAAGCGTCCGGCTACGTTAAGCGCTTACTGCCAGTAGAGCCGATACTTGTTTGCCGATTTTTTATGAAAAAATAACCGAGGCATCTACTGGGCAAACCACACACAAGCCCATTCTATAAAATAAAAAACTGTTTTTTTTAATCTTATAAAAACCAGAGCTAAAATTCACTCATTTAATAAAAGTTTCGAAAAGGCGCCTATAACCTTTCATCCCAGAAGTATTCCACTCCCTCAACACCCTTGGAATTCCTCAGCCACGACTCAATAACCAACCCTTTCGCTAATCCATGCTATAATGAACTCCGCGCGTGACCTGCACTTATTAAATACTGCCGAGTTCTGTATCTTAATAAATGATTAAGTGAAACAATGTCTTAATAAGTTAATTCTCATTATTTCAGCTCCGATAGGTAACCTTTTTCACACACATATGATGAACCTATTTATTTATTTTATAGTACCTACTTTAAGTACAATAATAAACTGTGTAAGTGTCTCAAGCTGATATAAAAACAAACTATATTCATAAATTTTTACCGACAGAACATCAATTTTTATAAAATAAGAAAAAAATCGATGTTATACAAATATAATATGTAGGTGCTACGATAAATGTTCTATATAGCATAGGTAAACCGTAGGCATCTTTTTGGAACATTCAGTATGACGAGCTAGACTAAAAAAGTCAAAGTCAAAGCCATTTATTCAATTTAGGCTCTAGAAGGGGCATCTATGAAGGTCAAAGCTACTGAAGTTACCGCCAGTTCGTAAGTCGGCCTTCAACTGAGAAGAACAGGCAAGAAACTCACTTATATTTTTCAACTAGCTCGAAAATACCATAAGAACGGATGTAGAGTCAGATCATTACTGAATCAGACTACGAGTACATACACTGAAAGGTCAAAACGGTCACAAAACGGCACAGACATTTATTTTCAATCTGCCGTCACCGAAATGCCATTTTTGTGCTTCGTCCCTCATCCGGGTGCATCACAATCATCGCCCCGCGCTTTTCTATATTGACAGTACGTGTTGTGAATAAAGGATCGTTTTCCGGGATTTTGTGCTATTTTTATTCGGTATCGATCTGGTCGGACCGACCCCGCGGCGCGATTGAAGGGTTGGCCGGCCGTGTAATTGGCTAGTTACAATTCATTATTTTCCGGTATCGTGATTTTGGTAATTCTCAGTGAATATCGATATATTTATTTTGGAATGCATTAATTTTTTAGGGCTCTTTTCTAGCAAAATTTAACTCATCATCGAATCGTTGATAGTCTTCTAAAAAATGTCTTGTAAGGCCTATTTAAAAAAAAACATACAGCAACTTTAATGTACTAGGTAAACGCTCAAATTTTGAAATCCTCATTTTCACCGTACAATAAGATCCTCGAAAGTTCATCTCAATAGCACCTAAAGGCGTATCTCCCTAAAGTGGAGTGGCCTAACCACAAAGGGCGGTAATTCTTCATTAGAGGGCCCAAGTTCCGGTCAAGTGGCGCCCCCAGGGGTTGGCAATCAACGCTTCTAACTTATATTATTTTTGAGGGAAAGGGCGTTTGCAAAAAAGTTTTTTATAGTCATTGGAAAACTTTGAGACTTCTCCGAGACCATCTGTAAAGTAGTCTCTTTGTCAGTATTTTTTTAAAGATTTTCATTGATTGATTGGCAGTTAATTATGGCATATAAGGCTTCCCAATTGCTTAAAAAAATAAAACTATTTTTTTAGATAATATGCCAACATGCTGAGTTTTAGAACCGATTTGTGGCAATATTTACCACTTTTAAATATGTTAACTTTTTCTGTTTTTTATCTTGTCACGAATAAATTAGTTTCTTTATTTCTTTTTTCTTTCAATAATTAAACTATGACTGTTAAAAGATCATTTAATATTATTTTTATTTATCTGTTATATCGGTAAGATATAAAAAGAGATTTTTCTCAAGTTTCTGCCGACCCTCGTATATTAGGCGTGAGGTTTATTTAATTTGGTCTTGTGAAAACATCGGCCCCTGGTAAATGTTAGCACTGGTCCGCACATGTCCAAATGGACAAATACGGGCAAATTATTGCTTTTCTATCTCTAAATAACACCAAATTCTCCGATTGCTCGCCGTAGACATTTACACCGTTACGAATTTTATAAAAAAATGTTCAAGAGTGTAGTTTATAAGTTATTGTTTCGATTATAAATTTAATTGGAAAAGAAGAATATATTGTATTGTATTTACTTATGAATCGCTCAGCAGTAAACACTACGCGTAAATTATAACTCACAATTTAGGTAACTTTTAAAATAATTATTTGAATTGAATGTTATAAAAAAAGTAAATATTGTTAGAGAAAAATCACAATTTTTACTTTAATATTGTGGTTTACGCCCATTTAATTGTGACACGGTGTGATAGACGGTCGGTATATATTTATTTCGTGTCAAATCGATCGGGTGGCCATGGTTTACCGTGGTTCGTTAAGTGGTCACAATCAATGGGGTGCTTTATTAAATTTGGACGTCAAAGTGGACGTTGCATTTCGTCGACTTTACAGAAGGGGGGGTGATGTTTGTTATCATTCGTTATTCTGGAGTATGGTATATGTTTTTTCTTACTATATATAGGCCTGTATTTGACCATAATCTCACCATGGTAAGTGATGATGTGGCCGAAGGTGGTAAGCACACAAAGCCTAGAAGGAACTGGTTCTAAAGTGCAGCTGTCGGAACACACTGATATGTGCTTGTTAACAGATCTTCAACATCAGGGTGGTAGCCAATCAGATGGGTAATACAAAGTACCCTACCACGTGCTATGGTTTCCTCACGATGTTTTCCTTCACCGAAAGCTGAAGCTCATTAGGATTCGAACCCAGGGCCTTCGGCTCGGCATTCGACGTCAGTACCACTGAGCTATCATCGCTTTTCATAATAATAATTGGAAACTGTTTTATAAAAAACTTAAACCGACTTCAAAGTTCACAAAAAAATAATCAAATGCTGACCTTTCCAAACAAAAATTTTTTTTTCCGAATCAGTTAATAAATGACGGAGTTCTGAGGTAAGAAACAAAAAAAAACATACAACTGAATTGAGAACCTCCTCCTTTTTTGAAGTGGGTTAAAAATTATAGGTTTTCGATGCTATTGAATAAGTAGACTACCAACACTATCTAATCTGTCAAATTTTACACCACTAATAGTTCATTGGAACAAAATTCAAAATTATTTATTCAAATAGACCTTCGCAGGCACTTATGAAAAGTCTGACTCTAACACAATTGTAATTTAGGCCCCAGAACAAAATCATAAGCTTCCTAGCTTCTAGTCCACACCAGACGTCAAAAGATTAATAAGAAACATTATTAAGTTGTAACGCCCGAACAAATTGTCGTCATAATGACATTATCACAGTTAAGGGCGCCTCACACCGCCGCCGTAATGAGAAAATTATACCAGGTCTTAAGCGGCCTTAATAAAAATTTGTTCGCAAGTCCGGGATCGATGGAGTAAAATAAATGGTTTCGTTTATCACAGCTTAGACTGGGTAGATGGAAATTCCTATGTCAATTTATATTTTACTAGCTGTCTGCCGCGGTTTCACCCGTGTTTCCGGTATAAAGAGGATCCTATGTCCTTCTCCATACCAAAGGCTATCAACGTGTCAAATTTCAAAGCGATCGGTTAAGTAGTTAAAGAGTGAAAGCGTAACAAATTCACATTCGCATTTTTAATATTAAGTAAGGATTAACTCGAAGCGCTCGTGGTGTAGCATGATAAGCCGTTCTTAATCGATCGGCAAGTTAAGCTACCACCGTCGAGGTTGGTACCTGGATGGGTGACCGCCTAGTGGTATTTCAAATCGAGCGTTTCCGTGCTTCGGAAGGCACGTAAAGCCGTTGGTCCCGGTTATCCCTTAATTTTGATAGTCGTTAAGCTAGTTGGAGGCCTTCTAGGCGGCTTGAAAACTCCAACAGTAGGTTGACCACTAGCCTCCACGTCCACCGATCCGATAATGGAATTGCAATAGTATCGTGACAGAGCAGCCTTGGCCCCCAGTTTATGGGTTTGATTGCTAGTATGTAGGTATATCTATCTATTATGGTTACCATATCACCAGCTCTCAGGCCTGTACCCGATCAAAACTCTCTCAAGAATAGATCGTGTTAATCGAAAATAAACCTAATATCATTGATGCACGTTCCATATAAAAATGTTTGAATGTAGACTCAAAACTTGACGATTAATTGAAGGTCTAGATTTAGGGCCTTGGGATGATGACGTATGTGAAGAACATCAAAGGAAAGGAATTTATAATAACATTGCCCATTCCAAGCGAAATAGTTGGAACAAGTGTTCTACGTTACTACCTAACATACAGATAAAAAATAATATTCACATAAGTACAAACAATTTAGGCTACGAGCCATATTTAACCGGCGAGATGTACTGATAGTTGCCGCGTGTTCTTTATTACGATTTAATTCAACAAAACAGAGAGAATCCACCTTTGATATGCCGACTTGCATGTTTTGTAGTGTGACCACACTTTTGATAGCTATAATACTTAGTACTTACTCACCTCTGCGTAGCACTTTTATTGCGCCAGTTTTCATCATCTCTCTGTCTTCGCCTTCAGGTTGGAAATGTTGCCAACAACCTAACGATATAGACTTGTTTGACACGATATTGACAGTTGCACTTGCGAGGCTTTTAGGCTTTGTAAAGGATGGTAACATTTATTGGCTATCCCCAGGTATTGCCAGGTATAGCCCATGGGCGACGGTATACGCTTACCATCAGCTGGACCGCCTGCCTGCTCACCAGTCTTCCGACACAAAAGCAAAATACCTTGTAACTCTAATCACATCATCATCAAAATCAGCCTATAATTTCCCACTGCTGGGCACAGGCTTTCACAAATGAGGGTGAAAAGAAATGGGCTATACTCGACCACGCATGCCCACTGCAGATTGGTGGAGACGAAAATCACATTATGGTTTATTTTATTGCCTATCCTTTTCATTTTCCAAAGTAAAACTGCACCTATCTCTTTTTAATTTTATCCCACAAAAGAACTTATTTCTCAGATCTTACTGGTAGTACCGAGACAGTCCCTTGATAATCTAAATTTATATGGACCCTAGTTGGATAAAGTCATAGCCAGAGTACTGTTGTTTTATTCCATTTTGAAAAGCAAACTTACGATGCTCTGATATGGGAATGATATTATTTTATAGTTGGTACATTGAACTTGATGTAAAAATATATTTCACTAGCTTTCCGCCTCGCGGTTTTACTCATGATACCCTATTTTATCCCCTATTTGTGGAATCATCTATATTCGAAATCTCAGGATTTTATTCCCACTTACATGTAGATAGAAGATGAGTTTTTAAAACACAATTTTTCGTCTATGTAGATACATCAAAAAGCATCCTCAAGAGGTGTGTAGAGTCGCCGGCCCGTAACTTGGCCAGAGTAGATACATTACACGTTGAAAAATTTATTATGACATTAACCATATAATAATGACAAACAATAAAAGTGAATAGAACAACTGAAAGCCTGCACATATTACAGAAAAAGAACTGAAAAGTGAAATCCAACCTTGACAAGTTACGTTCCGAAGATATATTTTTTCGTTTTTTTCGAAGATTCTTTCGGTTTGGCCATTTGTACGGCCAAATCGAAAGCATCTTCGAAAAATTTCATCGTTCACGTACCTAATGGTGTGTCCATGCTTGGCGAACCGAGCACGAGCCGAGCCACGAACGAGCACACTGCGAGCACAATTCGCGTAGCGTGGACGGGCTTGCGAGCTTCGAACTAGCATTCGTAGCGTGCTCGACTGCGCTCCGCCCGATTGTCAGTTTTTTCACGAACACAGGGATTCGCATCGCTCTCGTTGTAGGCGCGTTGAAGGCTCGTTAAGTACGTCCACCCTTGAAATCGCGAGCAACGAGCGAATCCTGTTCGTTCTAGGCTCGGCTCGTGCTCGCTTTGCGTAGCATGGACGAACCATAACAATCTACGTCAACAATTCCAAATAACGTCCACTCCAATTCAAAGTCAGAATTACGCAACATTTCGTGAGGGATCACCTAGGTACATCCTTTGCAAGTAAGCATTGTCGTGTTGTATGACAGTCGGTGCCGACTGCCGACGTCACGACCTGATGTCACGAACACTCCCACGCATGTCCTTGCGGAGGGGCCTGTTGTGGAACCCTGCTCGTCACTTTCATTTGGTTCGTGATCTTTGTATGGTTACATGGCAATAGTTTTGCTGTTAAGGTTTACTTTGGGTTTGTATAGCCACTTTTTTTTTAACAGACTTCAAAAAAAGGAGGAGGTTCTTAATTCGGTTGTATGTTTTTTTTTTTTTATGTTTGTTACCTCATCTCCGTCATTAATAAACCGATTTGGAAAATTCTTTTTTTGTCTGGAAGGGTACACTTCCCGTTTGGTCCCATTGTCATCAGATCAGAATTTGATTGCTTCTTAGTGTACTTTGAAGTCGGTTTAAGTTTTTTGTAAAACAGTCCAATTATTTGTAAAACAGTCCAATTATTTGTAAAACAGTCCAATTATGATCACATTTTAACATTGCGATGCTTCACATTTTTCTCTCAGATGTCTCCAGCCTGTCAGACATGGCTCTAAGGTGTACATAAAATATGAACAGCAATATTAGATATTATTTTGAGTGGTACAGAGTGTCATAAGGGTTCAATCACAGAAATCAAGACTAACTTTCAATTCGCTATACACAAAATGTTCTGTCGTATAATGAAATCCTCCAACGACTATATTAAACAAAGCAAATGTTATCAGATATAACGTAATCTAGTTGAATTCTTGCTCAAAGTGACTCATTTATATCATATCATCTTAAATATGCTGTTAAGATGATGCATTGTGCCTCGCTAGGTTTAAAACAGCCTGTATTTTGATGTAGATAGTGGATATTTCCAACGGTTGTGCACACCCACCATTTTCTTAATCAGGTTTTACAGCAGCGGGCATATTGAATTACTCTTCAAGTACCAGAAATGTTAAGTGCCCCCAAAAGATTGTGGTATATGTTTAAACAATGTGTTACGGAAAGGACCCTTTGATTTTTTAGGTATACCAACCTATCCATCCGAAATAGGTGATGAATACACTCAGGTATAGACTCTCTCTAAGATATTTCCGCCCAAAATAAATTATTCAACGTATTCATAACAAATTGTTGCTTCCATAAGTTGATTGGACTCAAATAATAGCCAATGTGTCACCGCACTAAGTTCATTATCTTATCACGTCACTTACTAATTATTATATTTTCTGTAGTTTTTTACTAACCAAAGTTTTTTTTTATACCACTAAATAGGTAAACAAGCATACGGCCTGCCTGATGGTAAGCGGTCCCCGTAGCCATATGGACGCTTTCAACACAAGAAGGATCGCTCACGCGTTACCGACCTTTCCCCCCTCCCCTATGAGCTCTGGCGACATTACTCACGCGCAGGAACACAACTTTACACAACATAAAGTTATTTGGCTGCGGTATTCTGTAAGGGTACTTACCCAGTCGAGCTGCTCTTTGAGCGAATAAACGCTATGCTCTACCTCTCTCATGAGTCGTCGTGCAATTGACATGGATATACTGTTTTCGTTACACGTTGATAGTAGAGACTGATTTACAGATGCACGCACAACTTAAACAGTAGGGTTTAGAAACTTTAAATTTTGCACACAGATTTCTTATAATGGGTGGAGATTTCGAGATGGCATATTTTCGAAACCTATGTTGGATTAGTCATGCTGAACAACTTTTACTACGGGACCAACATTGAAATCGAAAATATGCCATCTCGAAATCTCCACCTGTAATCTTAGGCATCCACACAGAAAGGATTTTTGGAAATTGAACCTTAACGGGGTGTAGAGTGGAATTCATCATCATCAGCCTATAATGTCCCACTGCTGAGCACAGGCCTCCTTTCACAAATCAGGGTGAAAGGGAATGGGCAGATACTCCACCACGCGTGCCCACTGCGGATCGGTGGAGGTAGGCTAGTGGTCAACCTACTGTTGGAATTTTTCAAGCCGCCTAGGAGGCATCCAACTAGCTTAACGACTATCACAATTAAGTGATAACCGGGACCAACGGCTTTACGTGCCTTCCGAAGCACGGAAACGCTCGATTTGAAATACCACTAGGCGGTCACCCATCCAGGTACCGACCAAGACAGACGTAGCTTAACTTTGCCGATCGATTAAGAACGGCTAATCATGCTACACCACGAGCGCTTCCCTCCTCCTTCTTCGCTTCGAGTGGAATTATAGTTACCTAATAAAAGGACAAACGGCAAAAGAAGGATATGTACACGAGAAATACTATAGTAATATCCACTCCTCAGTAAATTCCTAAACGATATTTTTCATGTTGGCGTAGGTCATGAACACATGAATCTTTAAACATGTTTAAAAATAGATTGTAGGTTCATCATCACTTTCATTGTCACCTAATTTTAAAAAACAATAAACATTGTAACAAAGGGAAGCTAGTTGTCATCGTAAAGCAGTCGGATGCGTGCGCGCAACCCGACACCGTGCGATACAATCGCGCATGAGTATGACGGATCGAACCAACATGGCCGCCACGGTAGCGGGAAGCCGTTGTCTGCGATTCAATTATTTTGTATTTAACTTTATTGTGGTAAATATTTAATACTTTTGGGTATAATAAACATATCTTTGCAGTATTTTTTCATAGTCAAATTTAGCGTTTTGAGATAAAGTCCCTCTTTTGACGCAAAAGACCTCAAAAGTAGTCAAACGGCTTGGTGGTCTCCATAAAATACGTAAAACATTAATTGATAATGTTTTCTAGATCATTTTGTGTATGGCTGCCAATAATTATTAAGAAATTATCACCGTTGTAAACCTCCTTAAAGAGTTCCACAACGATGTAGGTTTATAGAATTCCAAGATACCTTTACCTTACCTTTGGCTTGACTTACATATATTAAGTTATTAAAATGAGACTAGGTTAGCAATATATCAAGATTCTTAGCCCTTTCGTGGAGTATTATTATGAAAATGTATCTAACCAAAAACTGTGTTGTTTCAGGCGCTCAAAACAGAAGAACAGCTCTTGGCCTGGCGCTGGAGTTGTTTGAACAGCATCAGGGCACACATATACTTCAGGTATTTATTTTCTTTAATAAATTATGTGAACCATTTCTTAGAATAAGGCTACATGAGTGTCAGAAGGGTTGCAGGTGATTTCAGCATTTGGTATTACCAAATAGAACCTACCTTGGTGTTGCAAGCGTCCATAGGCTATGGTAACTGCTTACCATCAGGCGGGCCGTATGCTTGTTTGCCACCTTAGGGGTATATAAAAAAACTACATAATACAAGGCGATGATAGGTCTACAAAATCTTGAGGTGCTAGTATTCAGCGGCTCCTAGCGACTCTTAAAATATGCGCCACGAAAGATGAGACTTGACGAGCGTCAGTAGTGGGGAGCTGTTCAGGAACTGTACCTCGCCTCCCGCGCTCTTTCCAACGAACCGATGACGCCCGGTCCCTTACCGCCTCAGGACCTCGTACTGCTAAAGAGACGATATCAGACGTCAACCACGTGGTGTCTCAAGTCTCATCTTTAGTGGCACGTATTGTACCAATCTTCAGTCCATCTGCTACATAAAATTCCTATAAAATAAAGCTGTTAATCTAAAAAATCGGTCTACGTAAGATCCGTGTTCATAGTAAAAATAGTAACCTAATTTTTTTGTGAATTATGATTAGTTTGCCAATTTGCCGATTATAACATCCATAACGATTGCCATGAAATCATGACAAATAATTCCGACCAAAACAATAAGGTGTCGAAATTTTAATCAAACTGTTTACTTTCAACACACGGCAACAATACGGTCTGGCACAAAGCGTTCATACGCGAACTTGATTTTACAATGCGCAATCTACTGGGCGACTTCACGCCACGTTATCCACAGAACACACAATGGTACTCGTACAATAGATTCTGCGTGTCACACACACTTTGCGAAATGTCAATTTAATATTTAATTTTCACAGATTTCACTAAAATTTCATAACCAAATTAATCGAACGACACATTCTGGGACATTCGACAGGGTTAAGAAAAAAATCGATTAGACTTGTATTCGATCACGTAAATTATCATTTTGCAATCGATTCCAATAGTTATAACGTTGTGGGTGCTGCGGTTTTCTATTATGAGTAGAAAATGACTGTGAACGTGATTCCTTGGATCGATTTAGTTTTTTCTACATGCTTTATGCAGAAATGCAACAGTTTTGCGGGACAAGTTGTACGTTTTGTTAAAAAAAATAGAGCTTGCATGAAAGCACGCAATTTGTAATTTTATACTTTTTTGAAATCAGTAATCAGCCGGTTGAAATCGAAAATGCGGTTAAGTTAACCTAGCTGGTTTTTTGGCGTGTTGTCAAAATATAGATACTTATTGTCCAATACCTTTTCCTTAGAAATAGATCTGTTTACAGAGGCTGCTTCGCGGTTGTCAACTAATTGAGTCGGCGACGTTTTGGAGTATCGATCTTCCGTATAATTTGAATCAACGACTTTATGCAATATATTGGGAAACCCATGGCCATCTGATCCCACATCAAACACATTTCGTTCTATGGAACGCGCAACGGCAACGCGCGCGTGATACCCCTGGTGTTGCAAGCGTCCATAGGCCACGGTAACCGCTTACCATCAGGCGGGCCGTATGCTTGTTTGCCACCTAAGTGGTATAAAAAAAAATGGAAAACGAATCACATTAATTGTTTAATAATTATATAGTTATCCCAAAAATGTCGATACTCATTGTGACCTAACTGTTACTACTACTGTTACTGTAAGTTAGTTAGCAGTCGTGGCTAACTTCCAAGCCAAACGGCCCACATCAAAAAATACCTTTGTAATCGTTTCATGAAATAAACTAGAACCACGTACACAAAGCATAGATTAAAAAAAAAACAAGTAAAACGATAGTCATTGCTTCATTACGGTCATAATCTTATACTTGATCACTTTTATTTTTCGTCTATCGCCTCTCGGCTTAAACGTAGCATTCGTTACGAAAAAGTGCTATTCATCGAGATATAACCGTTTTGTCAACCGTGCATCTCATTATAAACGTTAGATGAAGCTGTCATTGATGTAAAATTAGCTACTGGAAGGATTCAAGTCATCATAGCTTCTAATAAAATTGTTTAACAAAAAACTAAAACCGACTTCAAAGTTAACTGAAAAGTAATCAAATCCTGACCTGATGACAATGGGACCAAACGGGAAGTGTAAATTTCCAAACAAAAAAAAATTCTTATCGGTTAATAAATGATGGAGTCCTGAGGTAACAAACATTTAAAAAAACATACAACCGAATTGAGAACCTCCTCCCTTCGGTCAAGTTCAAGTCGGTTAAAAAATAGCCTTTGATAATCAAAAGGGAGATTATTCAAAAGAATTCAATGGATACAATATAATCCTCACTACATAAACAGCTTCACAAAATTATGTCCATGTAAATTAGGATCTGTTGTTTTTCCTCTTTAATACATAGAACACTATTTGAAATAGCACACAAAATTAAAATACAGGAACTGAGTACAGGAAATAAAGAAGTTTGATGGATAATGTCACAGTATTTATGCCATTGTAAAACTGTGATAATGTTATGGGCATAATAGAACTATGTTCAGTAACTTTATAAACAGGAAGATAGCTATCAATCTTACTTAAATTCATCATCATCAACATATCAGCCTATGGATGTCCACTGCTGAACATAGGCCTCCCCCATTGACGTCCACTTCGAACGGTTCTGGTCCGCTTGCATCCAGCGGTGCCCAGCGACTCTGACCAGGTTGTCTGTCCACCTGGTAGGAGGGCGTCCGGCTCGGCGCTTTCCAGTACGTGGTCGCCACTCGAGAACCTTTCTTCCCCAGCGGTTATCGGCTCTTCGAGCGATGTGGCCTGCCAACCCATTGCCACTTCAGCTTACTAACTCTACGATCTATGTCCGTCGTTTTCGTTCTCCTACGAATTTCCTCATTGCGGACCCTGTCACGAAGAGAAATTCCGAGCATAGCTCGTTATATAGCTCGCTGAGTGACTCTGAGCTTATTTATGCGGCCAGCAGTAAAAGACCACGTCTCTGTCTCGTATGTCATCACTGGTAACACGCACTGATTGAAGACCTTTGTCTTCAGACTCTGAGGTATTTGAACGTGAAGATATGCCGTACTTAAATTATATATGCAAAAAATAATTTGTTTGTTTGTTACGTCAACTCTACAACCAAACACGATGAAATCTAGCACGCAGGCAGTCCAGAGACTGTCATATATGCCTAGCATGAAGAGGGACATAGACATTTTAATCCGGGAACTCAAGTCAAACCGCAGAAACTAGTAACAGATAAATTAGACAGTTATTTTTCTACGTTCACTCATTGCCTCTTCCAGTTTCTTTACATAATACATCATTTTGGCTCGTGGTAATCGTTTTTTCTCATCATCTATCAGTTTGTTTATTTACTTTTTTTTTTCCTAACGGATTGAAAATTGACGTTGGATACAGAACTATTAGTCTCATCTGTAAGTGTGGCGTCTTGCAAGAATATTGTTGTCCTAGTTTTTGAGACGCCAGCGTTTTTCTGTTTACTTTTTATTGATTTCACACTTGAACTTGCAATTTTGGCAAGTTGATAGCGCGTTTATTGAACATCTTAGTCAGCTGTAGATGTTTCTTATAATAGAGCTTTAATGATGATCGTAAATGAATTTCTAAAAATAGAAAGGTTTTGTATCTTTAGAGCGATATACTCAGTGTATAATGGTAGATCATAAAAAAAAAACTACCCCGGAAAATGGCCTTCATTTTCAAGAAAGAACCCCGTAAATTTATTTATTCAATATAGATTCATATTATTCAAAATATGTCTCTTCCATTTAGTATTAAAATAATATAAAAGCAGGTCTGATTTCACATCAGCTGCTAGATCCAAGCTTCCAAGAAGAAGATATATATATATATATATACAGGATGACTGAAATCACCAGCTTGCGTCCATAGCCTTTAGTAGTTCATTACTTTAATAAATTATGAACTAAATTATATTTCTTGTCCACAGTCGCTCGACGGATTCGCATTATCAGTGGCAGCCGATGGGAGGTTCCTGTACATATCTGAAACTGTTTCTATATATTTAGGATTATCACAAGTAAGTAACAACCTACCTATACTGTTAATTTAAACCTAAACTTTATCAAGAACT
Organism: Achlya flavicornis; assembly: GCA_947623365.1. NCBI lineage: Eukaryota > Metazoa > Arthropoda > Insecta > Lepidoptera > Drepanidae > Achlya > Achlya flavicornis. Next base: position 9,185,415 of record OX392488.1, read on the forward strand.
ATATTGAGCTTGGAGATACTCTCATGTCAAAATGGCCTTTTGGTTGCCAATGTTTTTGTACATCTTTCAGCAGGCTCTTTACATTTATCTAACTGGTCTTCGACAGGTTTATAGGACAAGTATAAACATCAAAATGAATAATTTGACAAGAGGTAGTTGGAGTCCAAACTCGAGCATCTTTCTGACGTCAGAAAATACTTCCCTTACTATTCATTACTTTAGCATCATCTAAAAACCTCTTGAGTGCCAGTGAATTTATTAAAAGCTCAAGCTTTCAAGTGATTCCAAAAGTCTTCCGTATAGCCAACCTGTGCTGGTGGGGCTGAGAATTGTACAGTATGTATTTACAAAGTATAATTAGGATTGGATAAGTGGATGACGTCATAGATTAACAACAACTTCCGTATTGGGAAACTGTTCATGGAAATTAGGAGACGATTTCAGAATCTAAAGACCTGCTAGCTAATATAGCTTCGATTATATCAGAACATAAATATTAAGTATAACGTAATTATTACATCTATAAGGTAATGTAGACTACAGATACAGATACGCTTGTTGTAAAGAGATTGAGTTTATGGGATGCAATAATAGCCGTTTGACAGCTCATAATCTGAGCGAGCCAAAAAGAACGATGCTTAGCAAGACCTGAAAAGATACTCACATTTCAAAAAACAATCATCATCAACATCAATTCAAAATTGAAGCAGAAGGGGCAGAGGTTTTCTAAATCAAGCTTTATATCGCTCGGTCTAGTAGTCAATTCACGAACGTTTAACAGAGTTTGAAATGTGAACTCTATATTGACTACAGAATAAAACTTCTTCTAAGGATTCTCATAAAACTGATGCTTTTTCCCTAAAGCATGCCATTTCATAAGTAACAGACCTAGAATCAACTCTATACCTTCACAATCTCAACACTGAAGTTAACCAACTACCCACATACAAATATTATCCCATTCACACTCACGCACACATCGACACGTCCACAGAGTAATGTCAAACGATTTAATCTGTATTTCGGCGGCGCTAGAAAGACATCCGGTGGTAACTGCACTAGATGTAAGATAACTTTTACACGTGTTGCGTTATTCTCTATACGTGGGTTTTGTTTAACTTACGCATCTATTTTTTTGAAGTGTTTATCACGAAGGGTTTCTTTTTCTCTGAAGTTTGGATTCTTGGAGAAAGGGTTTTGGGGTTCAATGTTTCACTTTACTATGACAATTTGAATTAAAGTCTCTCGACTAAATTTATTGCGGAGAAGCCATTATTTGTACAAAATCTTGTATGAGCCACCTTTCAATGTTACCAATCGTTTATTTGTCAAAACCAATCTATACATGACAATCTTACTACATTGCTACCAAGACTGTTTCCCTAACGTAAACTTAACGCAACCACAAACGACATTCAAATACACACTGTCTGTGGTTGAGTTAAATGACCTAAAATGGCTAAACACAATTTAGTATTACCAGTAAAAAATATCAATGACATTTAGAATGAGCTAAGGTACAATCTCCAGACACGAAAAAGAACATCGTAAGGAAAAAAGGTAAATCTAAATTAAAAAGCTCCGTGAAAATATCCGAAAACTGGGAAATTCGTATCCAACATGGCTGCGGGCTTCGGGGGTGGTGTGAGCGGGACAGATAATGGGGGGAACGAGACGATGCGATATGCCGGTCACGTTCCGGGCGAGGCGCGCGCGTGCTTTTCATCCTAATGCTACTGCGAACCTTACGGACTCACACACCCCCAAAATACACACACTGACAGTTAATAGGGCTGGCATCGAAATTAATGAAGGATGGAGCATAAAACAATTGATGGTATAGTAATACTTAGCTAGCAACTTGCTGCCAAGATGCCAGGCTCTTAGCTACTTACTTTTGTGAGGTGATCAAAACTTGTTGATTCCTCTTTCAAATTATCTACTGTACTGTGTACTGACTGGATTGGGTTCAATATAAGGAGTAAAAAATCTACAATAGCAACATCATTAAGAGTGTTTCAAGTCATATCTAATTTATGAATGGGTGGAAAATGCATAAACCCTCAAGATATTTTTCACAGCTTCATCGAAAATGCTCCACACTTAATATCAATTCAACCAAATGGTAGCCCTATCCAAAAACATCTAAACACCTCGCACACACGAACAGGTCTTCATAGCGTCACGTGTGTGTGCGTAACATATAAAATACATAAACTTCCTGATAAATAAGCGAAGATACAACTTTCTTGTAACTAAAGGTCGGCTATATTAAATTCTGTCTTTTCTTATGTACGAAAAGAAATACTTCGTTGTGAAAATCATATTTACCCGTGTTATGTCTGTGAAAATGGATATTTTTTGGAGCTCGCCTGTTTCTTGGGAATTTACTTTCAGTGGATGATAGATTATCTCTTGGAGATTCGCTAATAGATTGATACGAGTCAAAAATAGGAATGTTTTGTTATAACATTATTAATTGAGTATAAACATGGACCGAAGAGTCTTTGTTGGTGTTACTTATTTGAACAGTTTTTATTAAACTGTATTTCAGGAGTACTCTGAAGGAAAAAAAACTTTGCCATGAATAATAAGATGACATCTTCCAATATCTCCTCTTCTATGACTGTCCTTCACACAGCCCAACACATTGACCTCACATGTAATAGATTCATGGGTTTTTTCCTAATCCTGGCTAGCTTTCAGGGACCGTCAATCTCTACATCGATAAACACCATAAAAATCCTATGGATCTTTCCTAGAAACGACCACCGTAACTTCACCATTGTTTCACGGTATTTACATGCAACACTTGACTACGGATACGCGTTGTTTGAATGTGTAATAGGGTCCCACAATTATATTTGATAAATTTATTTAAAGATATATTTGCATAAGCCGTGAAAGGGTCACTGTGAAAGTTTTATTGGAATGTCTTTGATGCTATCTTAAATTTAATTTCAATAAAAAATATCTTCAGAACTTCACTGAAGATTCAGAAATGCATATTCTTTTGTTCTTCTTTATTGTTGATATTATTATTGACAACTCCAATTTCATCATTCGTAGCGTCTCACACATTCAATGTATCAAAACTAACTTAACTTAACTAATGAATGACAACTACAGTTCTTGTGACAGCTTCTTCAAATACCAAGCCAGGACATACACCAGTATCTCTTATCTACCAAACAGCAACAATAATTTTCTTAAATTTTCCTACCTTAAACAAAGCTCGTTAGTAAACTTTATTGGTGTTTCTATGAAGCCACCTGCTATGCGATGTGTGATAACAGACTGTTCATTCATAACGATGACGGACGTACGTGACGGCGACCATTCAGTTGCGCCTGCGATGGTACTTGATACTTTAGGTGAAGCTGCTCCTTTTGTTTTGGTATGGGCTTGTTTTTAACGGCTTTTTTGTTGACTTGTTTATGGTGATTGGTGGTAGAGCAATAAACTTCAATAGTTGGTAGAATTATTACAAAGAGTTTTGATCTTTCAGATACACTTTGTTCAGGTAGCAACAATTAATTCGACTAAATTAAATCTAATTTCGTTTCTCAATTTTATATGAAAATATTGTTTTGTATAAAATCTTCGAGCTACTACTAATATAATGAATCTCATGTTATATTTGCAATGATCATCTTGTTTTAGTTTGTTAGAAAAAGACACGTATCCAGCTAAAACTGGTAAAGGAGATAAGATGTATGATAGCATTGTTTTATGCAAAGAATTTAATAAACTCAGTGTACAGATGAAAATAATGGCAATACAGAATTTAATAAAGTTAAACGTGAAGAATTTAATTTATAACTACTTGAATTATACGAGCATTAATATGCAGACGCTAGCCCGCGCAATACTGAGAAGTAGACGATGTACCTCGTATTGCTAAGGTATAAATAGACCTAACTGTACATTTGAATATAGTCGAATTTTCTAGATTTATAATACTTTTTACTCCCTTTTTAAATAGTTAATAAAATCTTTAGTTTTCAAGATTACAGATACATTTTAGCTGTCTTTTATTGATGGCAGATAAACTGATACTAATTGTTTTTTTTAAATCAGCATTTTGTACTATACATTGATATTTATTGACTCAAAATAGATATTATTAAGCGCTCGTGGTGTAGCATGATTAGCCGTTCTTAATCGATCGGCTAAGTTAAGCTACGTCTGTCGTGGTCGGTACCTAGATGGGTGACCGTCTAGTGGTATTTCAAATCGAGCGTTTCCGTGCTTCGGAAGGCACGTAAAGCCGTTGGTCCCGGTTATCACTTAATTGTGATAGTCGTTAAGCTATTTGGATGCCTCCTAGGCGGCTTGAAAAATTCCAACAGTAGGTTGACCACTAGCCTACCTCCACCAATCCGCAGTGGGCACGCGTGGTGGAGTATCTGCCCATTCCCTTTCACCCTTATTTGTGAAAGGAGGCCTGTTCTCAGCAGTGGGACATTATAGGCTGATGATGATGATGATGATGAGATATTATTAGGTATAAAAAATTCTTCTGTATTTAAGAGCTGTGCTCTTGTCGGTGTAGCTTCTTCCACTCTGCTCTATCATTAGCCACATTTTGCACCTCCTTATATGACCCGACGCCTATTTTTGCCTTCATTTGATCTGTGTAACTTATTCTTGGTCTTCCTCTTCCTCGCTTTCCCTCTATCTTTCCTTCTATTATGTTTTTGATAAATTCGTCGTGTCGTATAAGGTGGCCAAACATATTTCCCCTCCTATTCTCTATCGTCTCCATAATGTTCCTTTTCTCTTTTACTCGACTCAATACTTCCTCATTCGTCATCATCTCCGTCCAGCTAATCCTCTCCATTCTCCTCCAACACCACATTTCAAAGGCTTCCAGTCTTTCCCTATCCCTTTGCGTCATTGTCCACGTCTCACACCCATATAGTGCTATGCTCCAAACGTATGTTTTAATAAATTTCTTTTTAACTTTACTTGATATTTTTGCCCTGAATATATGTTTTTTATTTAGAAAAGCTTGCTTGGCTATGGCTATTCTGCTTTTAATGTCTGGGGTACATCTAGAGTCACTGGTGATAATGCTTCCTAAATATTTAAATGTTTGTACTTGCTCTAATATGTTATTATTAATTTTAATTTGGCCGCCGGTAAATGGTTTTTTCGATACTGTTAGAAGTTTTGTTTTACTACTATTTATTTTCATGCCGTTTGCTATAAAAGTTTCATTCATACAATTGAGTAACAGTTCCAGATCATTTTCGTTTTCAGCAAGTGCCGCTATATCATCGGCAAATCTTATGAATGTAATTCTTTGGCCATTTATTTTTACACCTATCGCAGTTTTTTCCAAAATTATTTGTATTATTGCTTCTATAAATATGTTGAATATGAGGGGTGAGAGTGTGCAACCCTGTCTTACACCTTGTCTTATCTTAGCTTTTTCTCTTTCTTCGCCAATCTCTATTACCGTTTCTTGGTTTCTATATAACTCATAAATTATTCTTCTATCTCTAAAATCTAATCCTATATTCTTTAATTTTGTCATCATAGTTTTCCAATTTACTTTGTCGAATGCCTTTTCTAAATCTATAAATGCTATATGAGTATTTAATCCAATATCCATTCGTCTGTCTATAGTTAATCTTAATGCCAGAATTGCTTCTCTCGTGCCTTTACTGGTTCTAAATCCATATTGATCAGCTCCTAAATTGGGTTCAATCTTATTTCTTATTCTTTTTTGAATAATTTTCAATAATATTTTTGATATATGTGATATGAGACTGATGGTTCTATATTCTTCACATTTTAAGGTGTTTTGTTTCTTTGGCAAAGTAACAGTTTTCGTAATTTTAAAATCATCGGGTATCTTTCCTGAGGCGTATATTAATTTTACTAATTTATACAATTTTTCCAAAAGTGATTCATTTGAGTATTTTATGAGTTCTATAGCAATATTGTCGTCTCCTTTAGTTTTATCATTTTTAATAGAATCAATAGCTGCATCAAATTCCTCTCTTAAAATTATGTGGTGATAAATCTCAAATAAAATGATCTTTCACAGGTAGAAATGACAGGGAGTAGTATATTCGACTACATCCATCAAGCTGATCACGCTGAAATAGCGGAGCAACTAGGGCTGTCATTAGCTGGGAGAGGAGGAGCAGGTTTGAACAGTCCGGCTTCAGGGAGCGAAGAAGGCAGTCAGCATGGAACCAATAACCCTGATGGTAAGTTAGATTTTACTACATTATGAACAAATGTTCAAGGTTGACCGAAATATAATAAACAGAACAGAGATAATGATTTAAATGAAGCAATATTACATTTAATAACATTGGCAAAGACCTGTCATAATAACAAAAGCTAGAAAAGAGCTACAACAATCAATACTGGATGACAAAGCACCGAACAATGAAGAATCTTGAAGGTCTTGTTGCAATACAGAAACTATAAATAAAAGGCCTATGTTTCTCCCATCTAGACTAAAACAACTACTAAAAGTCTTTTTATTTAGACCTATTAAAATTAGGAAAAAAGGTGTTGTAATGAATTCAGCTCTCATCAACAATAAGTATTTTTTGTCTCGACTTCACTCAACCCATTGTCCAGTTTATCAATCTATTCTTTAACCTAACCTATTAAATAGCGAATCACTTGCGAAAAAAGCCCGAAAATAGACGCCGAAAACAGTATAGCGCCTTTCAATAACCGTTAGATCTCTAAACAGGTGTCACATTTCGAGTCGAATGAAAATAAAAAAAATATCGTATTACAAAATGGTCTACGACAAAAACGTGAAGAGAGACTGTCCAGAATTCAATTAAACTTTCCTTATTTTGGAGGCCGTTGCACTATCTTCAATCAGCGACAATACCGATCCTAAAATTTCACTCAGTCAGTATATCCAATCGTCCAATGTCGTCAATAATAAGTTGTGCATCAAATTGAAATTAGATTATGGAGACTTCACGGCATGTTGGGATCTTATGAAACAGACGATGGGGTGTCTGGTGGCACCTTTATTCAACAAATTAATATTAAATCTCAAAGCTATGGGAACTTATTAAGAGTTTGTTGTAATTCGAGTGCCACTGCGTGTCTAATTTCGATGGCAACGTCTTCAGCGTCTAAAATTAATAGCACTAAAAACAGCATGGGCTGTTCATCAATTCTTTCATACAAGATGGGTGCTGACTTCAATTAAATGCCTAGATAAGCAAAAAATTCATTCGTATTATAATTTTTACTGTCAAATAACAGTGCTGCACGCTTCAATGCATTTGGAGTTTTTACGATTGTTGTGACTGTGTCTGTACGTCGCGCGATTGAAAAAAAACATAGTTTTAATAGACGTAGGATGTTTTTGTCTCCGATGTTATTTAGATCCAACACACGCACTTTAGTTTTCTCTACACTTTAAATACGGCAGGTAGAGTTGGTAGTTTTTTAAAGTTCATCATCCTCAAATTCAGAGTGTATCCAACTAAAATCATTGTCCTACTGTCGCGTCTTCTAAAATGAGAGCCAATGCTTTATAAAGATCGGTAATATCGCTGGTTTAGCTAATATATTTTGCGTTCATGTCAACGCCTTGGCATTAAAAAAAACCTCTCAAATGTAGGAGGTTCTTTTTACTATAGCTTCATAGAAGCAATTCTTCGTGTAGTGAGTATTCCACGTGCTATTTGAAAATGTAGACTAGTCTTATCTCTTATTGATTCTTTTCGTTAATAAAGGAATACCATTAACTTACTAACTACCATAAAATACAGGTAGCTATTTAAGCTTGGTATTTAGATAAAGCTATTCGATTAATTTGTATCAGGAAAAAAAAACATTCACATAACACAACAATACACATTTGACCCAATTTTTTTCCTGACCTAACGGATCAGGTCCAATTTTAATTTAGTACCACGAACACATCCAAGGGCTAGAGTCGATTTCAATTTACTATGCGTTGTTAAAAAACTTATCGATAAAAAAATCAATCAGGATCGGGCTGGTTTGACAGTAGCCCTTTGTGTGGTGACGGCCGTGGTGAAACGCGGTCACAAAACAGTGGCCCGTGGAGAAACCAACACATTGTCAACTGATAGCCGTTGAGTAGTCGTTGGAAATTCGTGTGATGATGGAAGTGGATTGATTGATGGCACAGGTTCTAAAAGTTTTTGAGAAATGTTTAAGAATAGTTCAATATAATAATCAATTTTTTTATTGATACAACCATTGAAAATGGTGGGCTTAAACTGATATTAAAACTTTAATATAGGTAAATCAGGTGACACCTGAGTGTGATACAATAAAAAACTTATGCCAAGGTTGTATGAATAGTTGTGCGCTGAGTCAAGTCAAGTTGTTACGTATTTGGTACAAAGACGTGATTGAAATGGACATAGCATATAATCAACTATAATACGACTATTGCCAAAGTTGTTCATGCAACTGTAAATGAAATTGAGATATCTAGGATATGTAGGTAGCTGTTAGCAAAAAAACGATAAAAAATAATCGGACCTATCCAAAAAATTATACCGCTGTAAGTAAAAAATTGTGCAGACAAAACGATAGACATGTCTATTCAAAATAAAATAGATGACCTGACACGTATCGACTGACAGACGATTATAAAAAAATACAATAAGAAACTCTTTTTTCTGGAGGCTACGATTGAAATTTCTTATATAAAATGTGTATTTTTAAAAGAAAGGTTGGATGAAATGGTTGTTGAAACTTTTAGAAACACAGATGGTTTTCTCAGAAGCTCGAATCAAGCTCAGTGAAATCAATTTAAGCGTGATACGGCTCCAAGTGATCACAACGCTCCGGTGAAAATAAATCTTTTAATTAGGTGTCCGTTCACTCAATCAATCAGTTCATCACCCTTAAATTGAAACGATTGGCTTGAGAGACGTTTATAAGGAATTTATCTTCTTAGACGATTTCTTCATTTCTTACAAGCTAAATGATTTTATACTTGTTTCTAGTTTTTTTATCGGTACAAAATAATTTTAGATTTCGCCAAAGACATATTTTGGAATTATTATCATTAATTTGTAAACTTTTTTTTTCAACAGTATCAGCTCAAATGAGTTTGACATCTAGTGGAGCATTATACAAGGGCATGGATCGAGCATTCTGCGTGAGAATGAAGAGTACGCTTACGAAACGTGGCTGTCACTTCAAGTCCTCAGGATATAGGGTAAGAAGATCAGTAGCAGTTTATTCATATTGGAAATTTGGTAGTTTTGTGTAAACAGTGTTTTATCAGACTGGCACATGATAGGATAAGAATAGTACAAAGTACTAAAATGCTATTTAGAAACATTATTCCCATGCAGCAGAACTGCAAAGGAAAATTAAAATTATCATACAAGATCTATTGGGTGTCAACATAAATGTGCTAAGATATGTACGACTATGAAAATTATTGGTCGTTTTTCTTCTTATCTATGCTTAGAATGAGAATTAAATGGACGCTGAATTTTCATTTTCAATCTAGGTCGCAAGAAGCAAGGAAGGTGAACCATCAAGGAATGGAGAAAGTGGTAACTGGCGGGTGGGTATCTTATAGAAAGATGTATATTGATGAAATATGAAATAATAATATAAATGTTCAATCAATTGCATATATTAGTATTCCTGACAACTAATATAGATTTTGATAAAGCTTCTGACAAAGTAGATCATGATTATTGTTCTATATTTGCTGATAAATATTAAGCAAGCATTCTCTTCCTACATTGCTATTAATAAAAGATCCACCCGACATCTTTATACTTCTAAGATCACAAATATTATTAGTATGAATTATTGTATCGTTTGGGGTGCCCCAAGGCGGGACTATACAGCCCCATAATTTTTGCCTTAACTCGGTGTTAGGTCATAAAATGTGATTATATCTCAAAGCGACTTGCGAATTCCGTACTAGGCACGTAAAATTTCCGTAGATTGTTTTCGGGTTGTAAATTTTCCTTTTATTTTATAAGCAGTTTGCGGACACTTTCTTTTATATTAAGGGCGTACTTTGCTTCTTTATTATCTGTGAACTGTTATTTTATTTCTATTCTTATGAAATCTTTATTACAATAGAGATTTACTAGAAGCATTAGTTAATTTTGAAGTTAAACTCATAATTTGAATTTATCTTCATCTTAATGGCTCGAGTAACTCGTTTCAGTATCAATAGAGCAATTAGTATGGGTCGTTTATTACCTCTCGTGCATGGGTTTCACGCCAAAGGCTAAGATTTTATTGGGGAAATTGCAAATTAGTTAATCCTTACATTTGATCTACGAAGTCGATTACCTGGTAATATGTATTGTACGTGATTCCAGAATCGTATTATTGTAATAAATTACTTTTCAATTCCTACGGTGTTACAGAAGTTAATTTGTTTTGTATATAAAGTTTTTGTGCTTGCTGTTTTCAGACAGCGTATTAGGAAAGTTTCTGTTTTTTGTTTTTTCGAAGTTTTTCATGTGATAAAGTTTTAATAACTTCAACAAGTCGTATAACAAATCAACGTCTGGAACAAAATTACGAAGCTTTTCAAATCAATCTTTAGAATGTTTATTCTAAAGATTAGTTCAGACTTAATGAGAAGTTTTCTTGTAGGTATTTAAAGAGTTGCTGCAAAATAACTAGGAGGCGCTGTCATCACCAAATTGAATTGTCAAATCAAAATATGCTGTCACATAACTTTAGTGTTGCCACATAGGCCAACAACGGAAGGTGTCCATCCTTTTTAATTCAAAATAGACAATTGAAAAAAATAATATACAGATTTCTTTTATTAAGTGTTAATTGATATTAATGGCAACCATGAACATGATTAAATGAAACCAAATTTAAGAGGAGCAAAACTTAATTTTCGTTGCTTTTTGGTAACAGCCTGTTTTTTTTCGTCCGAAATTAGTAATAAGAGGCGGCAACACTGGTATGAGTGGATGTTTGTTTCCGTTGTTTGCGTTGTTTGTTTTGTTGTGGAAGTCACGCTTAAGGATTATTTGTTTCTATCATTGTTTTGATATTCGTTGGACACCCTTGTTTCTCTTATCCACCGTGACCTTAGTGGTTCATCAGTTGAAAATGTAAGACGTCCCTTATTGGTACAATGAAGAATGTTCACTAATTTAGATTTTTAGGTCTCCTTATTTTCTATAGAAAATAAAAATTAGTTTCCGAGATATGGAATTTTAAAATGAGCGCGTGACGCTGGATTCCACCGGCCCGTACTCGATGCGTGTGACGTCATTTTACATCGCTCGCTCAGTCAATCGCGCTCACAGAACAAATACCCTGACGGGGTCGCGCTTTTCCGTACGTTTCCCCAGTTGATTATGACTTTTTTGGTTTTGAAATTTCCAATATAAATACTAGAAAATCATGTGTTATGCCAAAATGTAAATATACAACCACCAGTCCACCGGAAAAGTTGATTTTACTCGTTCCAATGGATGTCCAAATACGAGAGAAATGGATAAAAACTGTGAAAGGGTTGGATCTATTTAGCGATAAAAGCAAAGTTTATTGCTGTAAAGATCGTTTTGACGTAAGAATAGTGACAGTCTACTTTGTACCTAAATATTATACAGTTTTGTAGTGTAAATTTATTTGATACCCCAGCGCTGCCGCGGTTTCACCCGCGCGTAGCGTTTTAATTATTTTGCGCGGAACCCCTTATAAATTATCTGAAGTAAAAGAATCTTAAGTTATTACTTATAATATCCGCTATCTACCAGTGAAAGTCTCGTCTATATCGGTCCAGCCGTTTTGGAAATCAGCCGGAACAAACTAGTGTTTCACCCGCGTACGACGACGGTGTTTTTGTGTGGAAAAATTGTTATTATTATTATACGTAAAAATAACGTAATAGTATAAATTAAACTTAAGTTACTTCTTATAACATAAGCTTATCTGAGAGTAAAAATCCCGTCAAAATCGGTTCAGCCGTTTCGGAGATTAGCCGAAATTTTTATTTTTTTATTTTTTATAAGAAGGTACCTTTTTAGGGTTCCGTAGCCAAATGGCAAAAAACGGAACCCTTATAGATTCGTCATGTCATGTCTGTCTGTCTGTCTGTCTGTCCTTCCGTATGTCACAGCCACTTTTTTCCGAAACTATAAGAACTATAATGTTGAAACTTGGTACTTAAGTAGATGTATTCTGTGAACAGCATTAAGATTTTCAGACAAAAATTGAAAAAAAAAAACAATAAATTTTGGGGGTTCCCCATACTTAGAACTGAAACTCTTTTTTTTTTTCGATAACGCCCATACGTTTTGGGTGTCTATGGATAGGTCTTAAAAAATGATATTGAGGTTTCTAACATCTTTTTTTCTAAACTGAATAGTTTGCGCGAGAGACACTTCCAAAGTGGTAAAATGTATGTCCCCCCCCCTGTAACTTCTAAAATAAGAGAATGATAAAACTAAAAAAAATATATGATGTACATCACCATGCCAACCTAGTGCAAAACCTAGTAAGTACTGTTTTTTTTTAAAACGTCATAAATTGAAATTCATATCAAATACTCAGGTCTATACTACCATTTACTTATATACCTACTATTTACTATAGCAGTGGGACATTATAGGCTCATGATGATGATGATGAACAGACACTAATTTTATTTATTTGGATAAATAAAGTAGATTGTGTTCCTGCGCGTGACTAAGGTAGCCAGAGCTCATTGGGGAGGGGGGAAAGGTCGGTAACGCGTGAGTGATGCTTCATGTGTTGCATTGCAAGCGTCCATATGGCTACGGGAACCGCTTACCGAGTTTGTTTACCGACTTAGTCATATAAAAAAAATTGAAAAGGTTAAGTACATCTATTCAACTCGCTGCATTTGCAATATATCAATTTATTTAGTTAAATTTACTAAGAAGAGTATAAATAGGTAGAGATAAACATAACTAATTTATTGTCTATAACATGAAACTTAAAAGGTAAATAAGTAGGTACCTACTTGCGTTGCAGCTATAAAATAATCATGTTAGGTATAATAGGCAGACAGGAGTAAGCATTTGCATTCTTTCTTCTTGCTTTTTGGCGGCAAAGGAATAACTATTCGTCGATAAATAATAAAACTTGTAAAATAATTATATATGATTTGGACATCTTATTTAATTATGTTGCTTTATAATATTACATTAAATATTAGATTCAATTTAAAATAGTTTTGCATGCTATTCTGTAGCGAAATGTGTAGACCTTATTTTAATATTCCACCTAAATTGTACGTCATTTCTGGCAAAGTAAACAATTTCATTTCAACCATAAGTCCATCTATTTTATGTAGATTTTACGGTTGCCTTTTTACAAATCCATAAATCAAATCCAAAATACTTTCCACTAATAGCGCAAGATACCTACGTACCACCGCCGTACTAGCGACTAATATGAGTGAACGGAGCGATGGAACATGATGTCACCCCGCGGTCACGTGCCTCGATATTTAGGGGTATTTCAAATGTCTGTAAAATCATAACTACTTTGTTTTTTTGAACGAAACAAAAACTAATGTATTTGTATAGATAATTGCTCTACTGCAAAGATTTTCATAGGGCATCGTGCCTCTACCCAGATGGATAATCCGCCTTACTAAAGCATGACATTTAATTTCACTCCGCTTGAAGGGCTCCCTGAGCAAATCGCTCTCAGTTCGTACTGCGCACGGCTGTCAAATACTGTCAATTCTGGCTTGTTTATTTCATGTTCCCATAGAGGCGACTATCCTTCTGGACGTTTTAAATTCTTTGCTCTACTGATACAAACTTTCAAGCGGTTTTGCATACCTATTAACATTCCTCATTCACAACTGCACAAACACGCATTTTCAATAGTTTTCAAATCATTCAAATCTAAGCTAAACACAAAAGTTTTGAACAAAACACACATGATAGTGACATAATACTAGTTACAGACGATCCGACTGTCGGACGTCTGATGGTCAGGGCCCGTGTGTAGCGCGGCAGGACTCTCTAAGTATATACTGTAGTCTTTGGGCAGGACGTCGAAAGCTTCCAACCGGTATTAGTAATAATTATGAGGGTCCTGCCGCACTACACACTTTCCTACGGCAGGACGTACCTTGGCCGTGTCTCCTGCGTAATAATAAAAATAGGAGTCCGACATTGGAACGTCTGTTTGTTACCAGTATAAAGCCAAATAGTTATGGGCTGCGTTCAGTAACTACGCCGTGTGATCGCCCGAAGATAACATGTTGTTCAATAGGTGTTCAATAACATTTGTAGTAACTGAACGCACCCATGAAGTTACATAGTTTTTTTTTTTTATTGAACTGACAGCAAGATAGTTCGTTTCAGTCATATTAACGCCATCTATTGAGACTTAAAGAAAAGAAAATTAAATACCTACAAGAAAACTTCTCATTATTATTTTTAACCTGCCAACTTTGTCAACTGACATAAATCTCAATTTTACAAATCATTCGACAGATTCATTGTCCATTAAAAAGCATCAACTCAAAATAAATTTTCTATCTTTCCAGGTGGTTCTAATGCTTTGTCGTCTCCGACCACAATACTCCTTCTCGCACAGTCGGAAATCTCCTACAGTTCTACTAGGGATGGTGGCGCTAGCAATAGCACTACCACCACCGTCGGTCCACGAGATAAGACTGGAGTCTGATATGTTCGTCACGAGGATCAACTTCGATTTTCGAATAGCACACTGCGAGCCCAGGTATTTGGAGATTTTAATGAACTATTATTAATAGGACCTTATTTTGTTCAGAATAACATAGTATTGTATTTGGATTATATGTGGTAGAAAGTGCGGATAGCGGGAAGAGTATTTGTACACAAGATAGCATTGGAGTAATATAGACTAATGATGATTTGTTTGCAATTATTATAGGGTATTGCATTTAACGAAGCATAATATTAGATATTAATGTATGAGTTGGAATGATAGATTTGTGAGGGGTTTTTTAGACACTAGTAATGCCCCAAAATTTGTGTTTATTTTTAGTAATTCTGCTAATGCTGATGCTTATATTTTTTCAAACTTCCAGCAGGGTATCAGAACTCCTGGGCTACACGGCTGAAGAGCTTACGGGGAAGAATCTCTACGCGCTCTGTCACGGTGAAGACGCCAATAAACTTAGGAAATGTCATGTAGATTGTGAGTACCTTTTTTTAAACATTTTCGGCACTGATCACTTCCCAGACTCATCTTTTATACCGATGAAGCATATCAAAAAACACTGACGGTGAACTTCACCACAGAGTTATCTGAACCTGGAGTTTATTGTAATGCTATCTACTCGGTAACGATTTTCAAATCTGATTTATTCTTACATTTATTCTACGATGTTTGTATTAGCAGACCACAGTTTGTAATGTGGCATGTGGAATGTATAATCTGAAGAATTTAGCAAATTTATATTCTTCAAGAATTATTTTCCTCATCACATTTGAAACCATCAATTCCTCATTATGAAACGCATCTATTCATTTCCTTTTTAACTCCTACGAGTACGTTAACTGAATCCTATTTAGAGATTGTAATTTATGGGTCTCCAAAGTATCAGCTTTCCATCTATGAATCATCCAGAATTGGTAACACATCCTTGATATCGATGACTCCTGTTTTCATTAACCTCGCTTCGATATCATCAATTGTCTATAAATGACTGTGTGTCCACCCATGACCCAATATATGTGGTGAAATCCTTCGTAGGTTAATGTCGTAACTGCCGATTTGTATTCAGTTTGCTGCCTATAGAAATCCATGTCAAGTAGACAGGCAGCCTCAAGGCGTATGTGAAGCGTTACGAGGAAAATTTATGAGTCCGCAACGGAGTTTTGTGGGAATTACTTGTTTACAATTTCTGGGGTACGGGGAGATTGATTTGCCTAATGGAATATATGTTTTAATTATGTTTTTTTTCTGTTTATTATTCTTGCATTTCATTTTCACATAAATGTTTACATCCTTCAAAGTACATTCAATCAATCATTAAAAAAAGCTCTTTCATGAAAACCATCGAACAAACTCATATATTTCACAAACAATAGAGCAAAAACAATTGACAATAGAGTCGCAGACCACGAATCTAATAAAACTCAGTAATATAAGGAAATATTTATATTCAAGCAATATACGTACACCTAGTGTAATATACGTATATTATTACTTTCCTACGCATTCGTCAGAGGAATACAATTTAGGCCTGACGCCGCCATGCGCCGGTCCGTCTCTACTGAGTTGTGATTTGAATAATAATTTTTATACCATCATTTTGGTTTCCTTTCCCTGAGCGTAGACGTGGGAAATGTCGTTCCTTAATGTTTTTTTGAGGTAGATTTGAGTCCTCTTTTATGATCTTCTTATGTACCTGAATTATGTGTTGCTTTATCATTCTGGAGATTTCCTTTTACGTTTTCTTTGAATCATTTTATTTCAGTCTTCTGACTTTCATACTAAACTTATCATGCATAACCATCTCTGCTTTTTAACTCCACTGCAAAGTTTAATTGCAAAAAGTGAATATCATTAACTATTTTCACAACATATAGCAATACTGTTTTGTTATAAGCTTTTTGTATTCTTATTTTCTTGTAGTCTAAACAAACCATGAGCAGCAATAGATTGACTTAGCAGGAAAAAAATATTTAAAGATTGTTTCTATTGTTAGCTTGTCAATTCACCAACAGTCATTTACACGTCTATTGATGTTTCATCAGGTTAACCGCTATCATTCACGTCTTCGGTTAAACTTAGATGGCAAGAGAGGAAACTCATAATCCTTCCTGTAACCAATCAAAGAACGTACATAACAAGATGGCCGCCATTCCGAATGCCAATCACGGCTAGGCGTTAACGTCATGCGGTTCTAGCACCTTACCATTTGATAGCTTTACGAGACCATCAATTTGAATTTAAAATGTACATCTATGTAGATGCCGGTCAAATGTGGACATTCCGGGTTTGGAATAACAATTGTCCAAATTACCATAAAAGTCCGGGTGTTTGTTAGAAAGCGGGTAATTTGGTTACCACTGTATACGCGGTTTGGGTTCTAGATGGACTTATTGACGACATAGTAGCGTATGATATTCAAATTTGTGCATAAGGTAATAAAACTGAATGATTATGACTGTGACTTCCGACAATGTGTGTTGACACCGCGGAATGTATTTCTGACGTCTTCAGACTTATTGAAGCTAATTTATAAGTTAATGGCTACTACGTGATGGCTTATGTATAAGATAATCAACTAATTTATATAAGTTTTAGTTACATCACACGAGGATATTGATCAGCAATCGGTACAGATACTTCGATGACATATTTATTCTGTCATTGACAGACCAATGACAACCCAAAGAACTGAAATATCTCTTCCTAGTAAACTTGCAAACTACCAAACGGATCATTTGCTAGTTAAATAAGTACTTACAATATTGGTAAATTAACCCAATCACAGTGGTTAAACAAAGAGAATAATTGCAGTTTTATGTTTAAGTATACGGAATTGTCACGTAAACGCTTAGGCAAACCATCTTGGCATTTTGACTTGTAAAGTGACCAGTATGCTTGGCACACTTCACTGTCATCCATTTGGTCATTCATGTTTAACCAACTTAGTATCAAACATTCTAGTTCTCGTGGAATTGGCTGAGGCTCGGATTCGATTGTTTTCTCGATTTTGGTATTTATTTTAATTCTAGATCATCTTTGTCCTCAGCATTTTACACTTAAGGGAACATGCACTAAGTAATACGTCGCTAGCAGCTGTAACCACGCTAATGAAATAGACAACCATTAAATAATTTGCAATCAGTTTCACTATTTGGCTAGTCTCCAAACCACAGTGCATCATTAATTAATAAATGCCAGTTGGCAATAAAGACAATACATCAACAAAACCAAAAACTGTGATGGTCTTAATGACTCACGTAGCACAATACACGTGTTCATCGCGATGTCTTTTGTGTACACAATCAATTGAATATAATAATGGTGTCTGTTTATCAACGACATATACAATTTTGTTTGCTTCATCATGAATATCATTGCCAACCTATTGTTCTAATTCGTTAAGCATTGCAAATTGAAGGTCACGAATTGGATCTACAAGTCTAATTATCATTTCTTTAATCATTTTAATATGAAGAGACCTCTTCATTCTGCTGTAATCAAATGATGTTTACTTATTTCTTTAATATATCTTTGTTACAGTAATGAATAAAGGTCAAGTCCTGACTCACTACTATAGGATAATGAACAAGCTTGGCGGATACACTTGGATGCAAACCTGTGCCACAGTCGTCTGCTCTTCGAAGAATGCTGAGGAGCAAAACATTATTTGCGTAAACTATGTTATTAGGTACGTATTGATAATCATCATCACTTTCTAATTTGTTACACCTTTTATAATGGTTTTCTTGATTTAGACGATTACATATACGTCTAACATGGGCTTCTTCTATTTACAGTGGACGAGAATATCCAAATACTGTAATGGACTGCTGTCAACTAGAAGAAAGCGTGCAAGGAGTTAAGCGAGAAGAGACTACTGGTGATCCTGATGGAAATGGTCCACCAGATACAGATAATTCTGGTGCCCCACCCGCACCACCAAGACACCCCACAGAAAGAATCGAGCCTACGACCAATTCTGACTCGGCATCAACCGCACCCGTCCCTACAACTGACGTCACACATTTAACTAGACTGAATGACACACAACCTTTACCTCTCCACACAACACCAGAACGAACCTCACCAATGCCAGCAAGAAGACTGAAGAAACGAAAGCATACTACCGATTGTGACGAAGAAACAGACAGGGACGAGGAAAGACGGAAGTCTTCTTCTAATCCTGGAGCGACAATATCGCCAGCGGAGAGAGATATAACCAAAACTAATTTAGCTATACCCGAAGGATCGACTGATGCAACTTCGGTGAGAGATTTAGAAAATGCCATGTCAAAACATTTGCCATCTGTATCGATGGATGGCAAGGAAATTTCGCATAGGCCAACAGATTTCTCGACTGATGCACTGCTAAAACAGCAGCAGCAGAAGTCGACAATTCAGTGGATAGGAACGCAGAACCATCACCTAAACCATTTAAACAGACAAATTCCTGGAAACCATACTTCAACGCCAGCATCCGCTTTACTAAGGCAGTTGTATGCTAATAGGGAAAGCGTCATTCGTAGCAACTTTTTAGGTGATGGTAGAACAGGAGGTTATTACTCCAGTGATGGTCAAACGGGTCCTTTGCCTACTCCTCCTGGAAGTGAAGGCTCAGGCTACGGCGAGCAACTAGGTCACAAAGGTACTGACATAGGTTCATTGGCTTACGGTGGTTACGCAGACTACCATTCAGCTATGACTCCTCCTGGTTCAGTATCTCCAAGGGATAAGCAGCAATACGCTTTGTCATACGATAATAGTGCTTATTCGGAAGTGTTAAGGCATTCGTATTTAGGCGAGGCGCCTTTGCCTTTGAAGCCTCAAGCGTATTCGGCGGTGCCGGGTGCGCTGGATTACGCTTCACCGCTAGACCAGTCCCAGTTCTTCCACCCACCTTCATCCTTCCACCTGTATCACCCTCAAGCACATGCCCACGCTTCACACACACATCAGCCCGTAGATAAGTCTGCTCCGCCAAATACTAACTGGTATTCGTCGGGTTCATAGCCATGTTTTCGATAGTTTTCTTTGGGATTTTTTATTGTGACATTACGTTGGTAGTTTGTTCAGACATTTGTGTTGTTGTTAAGTTTAGTACTTTTTTGTTATCGTTAAATTAATGAGACTCAATCATGACTTTAACTGGAGTGAAATTACTGAGCTCAATTTTTTTGAATGTAAATATGACACATTTCCTAATGGAACTTAATGGAAATTGTATACGGTTGACAAGACTTTCAAAACATTAATACTCAGATGAAACGTTTGATTTCAAATATTGATTTGAGATAACGATTTTTCGTATTATACATTTTATGAATTACATGTGCCAAAAAGTGGTGCTCGAGGCACTTTCGATTTTTGCATTTAGCTCTCAACGACATTATATGATATTATATTAAGGTGATATATTATGGCAAATTAGTATGCAATATATATTTTTAATTAACCAAAACATTGTTTGTACCACCTTGAATCTGATTGCATTACGAAAAAATACAATTAAACTCTTTATCGATACCTATTTCAATAGATTGTAAACCAAATTAACAGTGTCGAATATTTAAAATTGCAGTAGGTATTTCTTTGGGAGTTGAAAGGTTTGATTTAGTAAATTATTCTGTGAAAGATTGTGGGCTATAATTATAGCTTATTGCATATCATTTAAAATAAGCTTTTTGTAAATTATTGTACAATAATTATGAACATGACTGTATGTAGGCGACTAGGTATTACTCTTTAATCGTTGTACATTTATAGTATTAAGTATTTCTGTATATTAGCCCCCATTAATTGAAATAAGATTTCATTGTAAATACCCCTTTATCACCCATATTATTAAGTTTAAAGTAATTTTCTGACTGGCTCTAGACATTTATTTATTCGCGAATGAATTTATTTGTCACATTTGAATTGTCAATTTAGAATGCAAATGTCAATTTGTCATTTTCATCAGTCAATCGATCATTCAGAATACAGGCTTGTAAGTTCAAAAGAAAAAAAAACTATATGATGAAAAGAAAAAGCGGAAAATATTTTTGGAATTAATGATTTAGTTTTTCAAAATGCATCAAACTTAATCTTGGCAATAGGTTATAATTTTCCTTATCCAAGTTAATAACTGAATATGGCCATTACTGATTACAGATAAGCATTGATATTTATTGGAAATAAACGTAGACATATTCCTGCACTTCATACTGCCCAATATGACTTATTTTTAGAAATATTTGTCATGACAAGAATCAAAATACTCAACATAATTTTTTTAGAGTACAAAAATACAAATATTATATTTGTATTTTTTATGTGAAATCAGCGGTTTTCAAGGAAGTTTTCAATCATCATTGTAAAACGAATTTTACTTTAGGTATCACGTCAGTGCTGTTTTGTTGGTCCTTAATTTGAAAGCCAAAAACATTGTTTTATTATAAATCAATTGTATTCTTTACGTTATAATAATGCAATTAGATGTTATGAGAATAATAATTAAATTGGTAATATTTATGCTATTTTTAACTGTGCAATACTGGTGTAAAAGTTGTTCATTACGATTTTTATAAAGCTTCGTTATTATATCGTAATTATAAGGCAATTATCATTAAAATTGTAATAAAGTTGTAATTATTATTATGATAAATATGGGATAGGCTTGTAATGCAATTATTTGTTATGTATTTTTTCTTCCAAAAAACTGGAATAATTCCATCTCAGTGTCCAATATTTTATTTTAAAAATTTATCATGAACAAAAGAGGAAAAGTTTTATTTCTCCGAATAAATAATTAAGAATTTTCAAAATGGGTGGTTTTATTGCAGACGATCTTATTTTAAGTTGGGAAGATGGAAAGGAGAATGTAATGATGGCGATGGGATGAATGAAAAAAAGTTTGTAATTATTGCGAAGGGATGAATGAAAAGAAGAATATCATGATGGCCATTTTTAACGCCATTATCAGACGTCCAGCGAACAAATTTGACGATTATAAAACAACAAAGGAAAACCGACAGACATAGCCAAAGCCCTTCATTATATGATTCATGTTTTTTTTTAATCGATATAATTTTGGAGGAGAAAACCGGGGATTACGAAATAGCGATTTCGTCTTATTTAAATAGGTATAATCGGTCCAAGCTGTAGTTGTCTCTATCGCCCTCGGGCGGGATAGCTAGTCATCGTATACTCTTAACAGGATGTTTCATACTTCATATCTCATTATTTATTTTTCTTTGGTATCAGCCTATAATGTCCCACTGCTGAGCACAGGCCTCCTTTCACAAATGAGGGTGAAAGGAACTGGGCGATACTCCACCACGCGTGCCCACTGCGGATTGGTGGAGGTAGGCTAGTGGTCAACCTACTGTTGGAATTTTTCAAGCCGCCTAGGAGGCATCCAACTAGCTTAACGACTATCACAATTAAGTGATAACCGGGGCTTTAAGTGCCTTCCGAAGCACTGAAACGCTCGATTTACCACTAGGCGGTCACCCATCCAGGTACCGACCATGACAGACGTAGCTTAAATTTGCCGATCGATTAAGAAAGGCTAATCATGCTACACCACGAGCGCTTCATTTTTCTTTGTATGTACCAAATGATGGTAACAATTTTGTTATCTCGCCTAGAGGTATTTAATGACGGATACATTGAGGACCACCATTGTAAGACGACTAAAATGTCACGGTGTATACAACTTCTCGACTTCAACCAACCTCTACTCAGTTATTCATAATGAAGTTATCGGACGTTGATTAGCTAAAATTCTGAAGTCTTTATCTGACAGGTGACATTTGGTGATCGAAAGAGTGAGACGGAGAACACTATTACACTGATTTATTTAAAAAGCGATTATGAATAAGGGGGTTAGTCTATGGGTTCCACGTATTTTTTTTTCTTTATTCGGTTGATTTCACATAACAAAAAAAAAAACAATTTTATAGTCAAAAACTATTAATATTTTAATAATTACTTTGATTTTGTTTCCACAACATGTGTACATACAGTTCTATAACATTACAATCAAACTTATGTAGTATAAATATGTTATGAAGACAGTTTTACGAAAAGATCTCATAGTAGTAAAAAATGAAAGTAAGAAATAGAATTTTTACAAGTTTACTATTATTTATAACTGGTATATTATTGACCCTCGATCGTACTTCGTACATAAAATTAAAAATAATAAATGGTCCCCCTGGCCATACAAGAAACTTCTTTTTTATCATAGCGCCATCTCTCAGCAATCGAATGTACTACAAGGCAAACTAAAGGTTAGTGGTATTAAAATTGAAATAATACCTTTACATGTCACTTTTTTCGCTCTAGATGCCGACCACGATCCTCAGACATGAGGAAACGACTATAGAGAAAGAATTTAGATTAGTCATGTAATTTATAATATCATAGAATCAAAGGACACTTATCCTATCCTATCCCGGAAAAACAGCATGATCTTGAACACGGACCGAAATATAGTATTCATTAATATTCAATTTTTTACGCTTAAAATACAGACGATTTATAACAAAAATGCAAATCTTAATACTATATTACAATAATATTTCCGTATTAAAACATTTAAATGCATAAACAGTTTGATATAGAGATTCATCCAACATATTAAATAAATAAATGCATATGTGTCAAAATAAGTCTATAAAAATGGACGGATTACAAAGTTATTTAATTGTAACTTACGTGACGTAAAAGCAATAAGAATAAACTTTATAAGCAACTATATTATCAGGCACTTCTTTGATAATTAACTACTTTAAGATGATTTGGAAAATATCTTATTTAATTCTTAAGATAAAAGATAATTAACCAACAGTTATAGTATAGGCATAACGCTTAACAGCGACGATCCCGATTAAGCGTGAGGCGAAATTCGCGTTCGAAATTATCTCTCACATAGAGAACTACACTAATACATGCATCTTTGTAAATATAATCTCTTCCTAAAAACGTACAGTAGTACCCAACTGATAAGGCGCGTCGTGAATCTTCGTTCGCACAGAAATGAAATTATGGCCCCGAAGATTAACGAAAGAATGCTTAAAACTTACAATCAACCTTAGATAACTACTATAAGGTTCATAATACAGTGCAGCTGTTAGTTCCGTCTCACTCGCAAGTGACGCCCCTCCGCACACATGGCGGCAGCTGCCGACCAATAGCATTTCCCGCGCTTTGAAAATGTATCTTCTGCGCAGGTACATCGGTAAGCCATATCAGTTGGGTACTGCTGTACAGTACATCCATATAAAGATATGTTAGTTTAGTTTAAGAATGGAATGGAATTCTCAAACCCAAAAAGTGTTTGGCCAACCCGAAAATTGTTTGGTCTACCCAACAATTGTATGGCCAACCCAACAATTGTTCGGCTAACCCATTTTTTTAAAAGCTTTTGCATTTTTTTACCCGGCGCCAATAATGCTGGGTCATATTGACCCGAGGTGATTAAAAACGGAGATATTGGTGCCGATTCTGTTGTAAATCGCACTAAACTAATTTTAGTCACATCTCATCTCTTTCTTACGAACATTATTGAAAAAGGATAGAATATATTTAAAGCTGTCAACTTAATCTTTTCCGTCTTATTTTGCGTGTATTTAGGCGTAACCGCGATAGATGGCGACTAAATTTATATTGAAAACAAGCATTGGACTAATTTGACAGGACTAAATTTCTTACATCCTTTTCTTATGTTCTTTGTTAGAAAGAGACATAGTGAGATTAAAATTAGTTTAGTTGTAAACAACAGAATCAGGGCCAATATCGTATTACGCATACCTTAAAATTTTGAAGTTTATGTAGGGATACAGCTTTTTTCTCACCGAACTACTAGTGCACTCAACCCGACGCCGCCTGCGCACCGAGATACATGTATACGAAAGTCAAAACGTAAACGGCGTCAATAAGACTCATAAATCTTTACCAAAAATATAAAAAAGCAAGCCTGAGAAAGCTTATCAAAGCTAGATATAGAACATTTTGATACTGTTTTTATTTTGGCACATGTGCAAAGAACCCTTATTTAATAAATCCTAACTAATATTATAATCCCCCTGGTATTGCAAATGTGCATAGGCGGCGGTGACCACTTATCATCAGGTGGACTGTCTGCCTGCTTGTCAACCTTTGTTTGCCTTCACGCCTCAACTACTCAAGGGATAATCATGAAATTTGGCAGGCAGATAGCCTATGGAATGGAGAGGACATAGGCTACTTTTTATCCCGGGAACGCGGGTGAAGCCGCCGAAGACATAAAATCAAATCAGGGCTCTCAGGAACTCCATACATTTTGAGAGAAAATGATTATATTCGGGTCTTGATGACCTGACTTTGAATATTGCATTATTATTTTGACGTCATTGGTGCCGGGTCAAGAACAAAATAAAATGTTAAACAAAATAGGCGACCCTATTTTGGGCCAACTCAAATGTATTTACTAATTTATCTAGCAACTCGACATTTCAAAGGCCGTTTCAGTTCAGCGGTATGCCTACACTAAACACTACTCTAATAATAAAGCTGTCTATGTGAACATAATCTACATTTATAAAATATAAAAATATACGATTTTTAACTCGTAATATTGGTTTCTTATACATATTAATAATAAGTATCTACGTAAATATAGGCTGTACACTATATTTTATATTTGTAATTATTTACCCAACTAAATTGAAGGCCAACTCAAATGAATTACCCAAAAAATTGTAATTCGAACCAATGTGACCACATTGAAAGTTAAATTAACAGTATCAAAATCATACAATTATTTAAGTTCATAGTACATGCGCATGTGCATAGTATGTGCGCAAAGTTGAGGCCTTTGCCCGTACTCGGGCCGCAAATAAATTAATAGTACATTATGATACATGTGCGCAAAGTTGGTAATTACAGACTAGGCGATATTAAGCGATAAGAGAAGCGAGTGTGTAATGATCAATGCACACGCGTGTCATACGACGTTTTTCAACACACTTGCGAGGAAAAAAGCTTGTATTTTTTTAAGTAGATTTTTGGGTAAGCATCAACCACACAATGATAACGTTAATAAAATGCTTCATCTACACACATATCAATTGCAGGTACAAACTTTACATAATCGGGATTATACTTATCATAAAACTGTGCGGTAATGTAAAGTAAAAAGCACTAGTGGATAATAAGCTGCATTATGATATTAAAAACGGTGGAATAAATGTCAATTAACGAGCAAGTGTGTTGAAAAATTATTTAAGCCCCAATTTGAAGCATTTTGGGCAAGCTTTAATTTAAAAAAATCTAATTAAATTAACTACCTATAAGCAAAAATAAAACCAAGTCCAACCAAAGTGGCTTTGCTTTAGCCGTTTCCGACAAATTGGTAAACAACCATTTTAAAAAACACGCATGGACGAAGAGCCTCCTCCTTTTTATGAAGTCGGTTACTGAAGTATTAGAGTTGTTTTACTATAGTGTACTGCCTATATAACATTAATTCGTAAATTAAAAGTTAACTTACAATCTATTTGTGAGATGTATGTTGTTAATATTCGATTAATATCTCGATATTTGGGGACTGCATCTCCAATATTATCTGATATTGCGAGAATACGCAAAGCCAGCAGTAGATCTGAAAAGAAAAATAAAGTAGGTAACAATAGAAAATTATGATACGAGTGTGCAATGTTAGTTTTTACACACGATACGGTATTAAGCGTGCGAGCCGCAGGCGACTGCGATAAAGAAGCCGAGAGTGTAATGATTAATGCACACGCGTATCATACGACGTTTTTCATCACACAATGAGAACGTTAACAAATATGGCGCGCAGGTTTTTCTTTTGACAGCGATGCGCTGTCATGCTTTTTTACCCGTTTAAATTAAGAATGCTTTGTCTACAGACATATCACTTGCAGTGAGGTACAAACTTAACATAATCGTAAGTATAGCTATCATAAAACTGTGCGGTAAT
The DNA here is from genome assembly GCA_947623365.1 of Achlya flavicornis. Lineage (NCBI taxonomy): Eukaryota > Metazoa > Arthropoda > Insecta > Lepidoptera > Drepanidae > Achlya > Achlya flavicornis. Next base: position 9,212,056 of record OX392488.1, read on the forward strand.
GTAAACTAAAAAGCACTAGTGCGCAATAAGCTGCATTATGAAACTAAAATCGATGCAATAAAAGTCACTTTACGAGAAAGTGTGTTGCTAGGCGACAAATTAAATCTGAACAATAATATGTAATCAACATACGTTATATGCCATCCACAAGAAGTCCACAAAAGCAGCAAATGTTGCATCCAACTGAAATATTAATTATTTGGGTTATTATTAAAAAAATATACATAAAAATGTTAATAGTATTTCAATTCAAATTATAAAACAAAATATGTTTGTAGTTTGCTGTGTGGGGATCTTATCCCCACACCGCAGAATATCGATTTGTTTCCCATCTGCAGATGTGTGTAACAAACTGATCATATGTGGTTGTTATCCTCAGCAAAGAATCTCTCCTATTTTATTACAAATTTACCTTTAGGCGAAAAATTATAAATATGAAGTAATTAAAAACTAAAAATTATGAAATAATTATAATTGGACACTGTTTTGAAGTCAGTGAAATATGTTTATTATATTTTTATCGTTTTTTTTTATTTTTTTCTTATATGCACCAGAATTTAACTAGAGTTGAGATGAGAGAAGGTTTGAGGTAAATGTAAGAATGGTCACAATCCGATTAATAGTTTCGGAGAAATACGTGAACAAACATACATACACCAATAAAATTTTGTGTATTTGTTTGGAAGCAGTAATAGATTTATCATATGTAAATATGTTGCAGTTCCAATTATATAACATACAATACACATACATATCGAAACATTTTTTTTATTTTTAAGTTGATTAACATCCGACGAAATGTGAGTCCAACTCGCACATGAAGGGCTCTAGTTTTAATTTGTATTATTTGTTGTTATAGCGGCAGTAGAAATACACATTCTGTGAAAATGTCAACTGCCTACCTATAGTATTACAGTTCATGAGATACAGCCCACTAACAGACCAACGGACATACAGACACGCAGTGGCAAAAAATCATTAATTTTCTATGGTACATGCGAAGACAGTTCAGAGCAAGATTCTGTACTTACATAAATATAATATCCTCCAAGAAGCCATAAGCCAAATGTTAATTGGAATGCTATGATGATACCAAATGTGATTAGCCACGGCAGCATCAGTCCACGCATCCATATGTTGATGCCAATTATCTGGAAACGAGAAAACACACTTTTTTATGTGAATAGTATAAGACTACAATCTCACCATGGTAAGTGATGATGTGGCCGAAGGTGGTAACCACACTCCCTATTGCAGCTGTTGGAACTCACCAGTAAGTGCTTGACTGATTTTTAAACTTGAGACCATTCAGGTGGTTACTACAAAGTATAATAATAAATACAAAGTATAGTATAATACTAAAGTAACCATGTTTGAAGCGCTCGTGGTGTAGCATGATTAGCGGTTCTTAATCGATCGGCAAAGTTAAGCTACGTCTGTCGTGGTCGGTACCTGGATGGGTGACCGTCTAGTGGTATTTCAAATCGAGCGTTTCCGTGCTTCGGAAGGCACGTAAAGCCGTTGGTCCCGGTTATCACTTAATTGTGATAGTCGTTAAGCTAGTTGGATGCCTCCTAGGCGGCTTGAAAAATTCCAACAGTAGGTTGACCACTAGCCTACCTCCACCAATCTGCAGTGGGCACGCGTGGTGGAGTATCTGCCCATTCCCTTTCACCCTTATTTGTGAAAGGAGGCCTGTTCTCAGCAGTGGGACATTATAGGCTGATGATGATGATGAACCATGTTTTGGTTTCCACATAATATTTCCATCCACTTTGAAGGATTCAAACTCACCACCAGCGATTCAGTATTCTACATCATAATTACTGTGCTATTGCCTTTAAAACAAAATATGTTTGGAGTTTATTGTATTGGGGATCTTAACCCCACAGCGCACAATATCGGTTTGTTTTCCATCTGCAGATGTGTGTAACAAACTGATCATAATGACGTTGTTATCCTCAGCAAATAGCATTTTGGGACGGCAATGTGCAAGTGATACTCCTGGTGTTGCAAGTGTCCATAGGCTACAGTAACTGCTTACCATCAGGCAGGCCGTATGCTTGTCTGCCACCTTAGTGGTATAAAAAAATAATACATTGACAAAGAGAACTTTAATAACCCTTTACCTAAAAGAATTTAATAAATTAATAAATTGACTTACCATGAATCCTGATGAAATAATAAGCACTGCCAGTATTATGATGAAAATTATCCCAAATACTTGCAGAGCTGAAAAAATATAATAAGACATGTTCAGTTTTACGGCAAAACAAACATCACATGTGGTTTCACCTGCCTCCCCGAGGGATTGTATGTTTTCACAGGATAAAAAGTATCCTATGTGTTAATCCAGAACATAATCTATCTATGTGCCAAATTTCCTCCAAATCCGTTCAGTAGATTTTGTGAAAAAGAGTAACAAATATCCTCACATCCATACAGCTTTCACATTTATTTGTGGCTGTCCCCTACTGTTTTACCTACATTCCCAGGACAAACATACCCTAAACTGTCTGAGTACAAAGTTTCATTGTGATCAGTTGAGTAGTTAAGCCGTGAAAGCATAACAAACAAAACAGTATTACTTTGAAATTTATGGTGTGTTTATTTCTGTATTTATAGACTTCATTTTGTTAGCACAGTTACTTACATTTTCTAACATCGGCTTCAAACAGTGGATTCCAGAGTTGTGTGGAATCACCGCCATCCATTTGATATGCGATAAACGTGATCAGCACTATACTTAATGCTACAGTATACGCCGCCACCGCCCGACTCCCAGTCTTCACATTCGAAGACCAGATGCATGGTGACCAACAAGACTCTAATACCACCATCTTGCAGAACTTTGCACTTGTGTTTCTTTGGCAGTCGATAATGTACTGTTGGCGGTTGATTCTGAAATGAAATAAAGAAAGTTGGTAATTTGTTTAGAAAATTCAGCGGTAAACGAAAGCCACACCTAGAAGTTACAGTTATTTTAAAAGTTGTTTTATGAGACAAAAAGTGTTTATTCAATAGCTTTTTAACATTAATGTTATGCGAATATGGTAAGGAAAAGATTTTTAATTGATTTTACCTCTTCTTTTGTTGAAATTCACGAATATAATTTATAAATTGAAACAACGTAAACAACTTTCTTTCTTAAATGATTGCGCACAAACTAAGTAGAGATACTACGCATCAGACAGACATGTCAGTACATGCTGTTTCAACCTTAGAGAAATCCAGAACATGACAGTTTTTTTTTTTTTTTTTTGTCGGGTCGTGTGTTGGTTTTTTTTATTGACCGAAGTATTTAGGCAAAGGAATCAGAATTCAACAGCCTAAATGTGTAGTAGGTAGGTACCTAGCCTTTCAAAACTTTTATGTATTTGTTTGATATTTTGGACAGAGAAATAAAATACACATTCAAGGTAAAGCCCTTTATTCAATTTAGGCCCCAGAAGGGCACTTATACATATACACTATATATTTTTGGACAATCTGACAATATTGGCTATTTTTCCAATTATTAACAATAAAAAAACATACCTAAGCAGTTAATACATACGAAAAAATAACATGAAAATAATTAAAAAAAAACAATAACCTAAACAACACACGACTATCTATATCATAAAGGTATATTTGTTACCAGAAATGTATAAATGGCAAAGATCTGTAAAAAAATATCAACTTAACAAGCTTTCCAGCCTTATTATAACAACTTAATAACAGTTAATAAGGTTGACATTAATGTGAAAATAATTGGGCACAACTTTTAGCCACTGGTGAAAAATCTGTACATAAGTATGAATACTGAATTTCAACTCAGTGGTACAACACAGTTCGCGTTCAGTACAAAATAGTGTCTTACATAGGTCTAAAACGACAAAACCAGCATGGCTACATTCGGGTTGATCAGAGAAGAACAAACATTGTTATAAAATTATGCAAATTACAGAATAAAATCTACAAAAAATATTTAATTTACCAGTGGCTTGTTCCAATTGTCCTGTGTGTGGAAAAGCAGAGACAGAAGTGGACGTTGAAGGCATATGAAAAAGATCTGTAAACACATTAAAATGTATTAACTTAACAAGCCTTACTATAACAACTTAATAACAGGTGAAAATATAGCTCAATTAAACTAGCTTTCAATAAAAAAATTAAACTATGAAATAAGTCTTTTCTAGCTCTACGATGGTGCAAACAGGTACACAATACATGTTAAACTTATAGGTAACATTGTTTTATCCCATTCCCATTGTTTGCATCGGACGTTAAACATGATAAACAATAAGGTAATTCAACCGATCCAAATTATGTATTATCGGTTAATGTTTAGTTTATCATATAATTTTAAAACTTTATTTAAATATAATGAAACAACATTTATAACTATTAAAGTGTTAATTCCCTTAAAGAATAATAGTTCAAGAGGAGTAGAACAAATATTTACCAGAAAGTGGCATGTTATGCTTTAGTACAGTGGAATGTACTTTTGGTGCTGCACAGTATGTGTATAGTCGTAGTGCCTTTTACGTACATATGAGTGATCAGAAGGTTTGTGTTCTGAAAAAAAAAGGCAAATTATTAATAGTTATAACTACCGTTGCCAAAGAGTTTTAATTATATTTATTTAACACCTCTGAATCTCAAATGATGCGAATGTTAAATTTAAAATATTTCTCTTAAAGCACTTTCTTAAGTATTAAATTTATTTTTACATGCTTGTTATTTTTATGTTAGTACCTACTTGTTATACCTAATTTATTTTATAATTTAAATCTATTTATTTTTCTTGTATAGTGCTCATCCGTCTTTCGGCTGTGTTTGTAAATTTATGTGATTTATAATATTTGTGAAAACTTATAATTAGCCTTCTTTATGTTTTATGTGGATCTATACTTTATGTAGGTACCTAGATGTTAGTTTTCCTTTGATCAAAAAATAAAATACAGATAATCTTCAACTAAGTATTATACTTAATATATATAATTCAACAAGTTCAATTTAGGTATTTGGGAAGTAAGATCTTAATAACATACCTTTATCATCAATTATGCTTTTGAGGAAATACCATCCTCAATTTCAAGTAAGTTGTCTGGCTTTTCTATGGCCGCTCTATCCTATGTTAATCCCGCGACTTGTCTTGTCAATCACTTGTGAATACAACACATACATTTCAAAAGTTTAAGTAACTCACTATGAACTATTAAAATAAAAAAATAATCTAAAAACGTCCTGTCGTAAGTAAGCACTAATGTTCCCAATGTATTATATTACTTTTTGTTCAATGTTGTTCAAACGTTCTTGCGTAAATTAACAGTACATTTAGAACGTCCTCTTTCGTAGATAACTTGCAGTATTTGATAACACTAATCAAGACTGGAATAATAGCGAAACGGGATTATAGAATTATTGATTGATTACAATGAATGATCAGCTGTGATCAGCCATCTTCAATGACGTAATAATTGTAATGACGGACGACACAAAATGGTGGCCCTCGTAAGGCGAAGCAGGGGGCAGGACGAGGGAGAGTGGGACGCGTAAACGCCACGTAATACATTGCTCCCACAGACTACATATGTTTTCTACGGTTCAATATTTTAGTTCCATCATTACTAGCCGTGATGATTGCGTTCCAGATACTTGCATTACTTGCTTTGCCTGCAGCTGCTGCTAAGCTTACTCCCCTCGTTTTTCGTATGTTTAAGACAAAGATAGAGACTTCGAAATCAAATGCATGCTGAAATAAGTTTTCCTGGTGAATCTGGAACGTAACATTTTTGACAGCTGTTAAATTGACAGTTGTTGCTGTTTTTATATTTGCCAAAAGGCAGGCAAAGGCTGAGCCATACAGCCTAGATTAAATTGACAGTCACAGAGAAAATAAATAAATCTCTTTTCCGTGTTGACAGTAAATGACAGCTCATAATACCACAGATTAAGGAAGCTTTACGTTCTGTTTTACGAAATTACAGTTTGTAACATTTATTTGCATCGCACTAGAAATAATTGGATTATTTTATTAACGCATCGATACCTACATTTATTTATTTCACAGAAAGTCATCGCAATATTTTTAGTAGAACAACGAATGGAAGCTCATTTATGAATCTTTTGTAATACGTTTACCCTATAGTTAAAGTTTGTGAGTCGGTTGTAGGCTGTAGGTTGTCGTCGTTGTAGAAGACAACACTCTTTCTTTAGTACTGTTGAAGCATTATTATCTAAGATTTTCTTGATCATGATCTTAGAAAATATATACGTCTAGAACGACCATGCCCATACTACATGATTTTTAAAAAGTGGCCAACTTTGCTACGTCTTATGCTCGCGGTACGTCATTCTGCTTGTCATAGTGAAGTTTATAATGTTACCAGTTGTTGAAAAAATCCAATAAAATGGGGAAAAATATATTACGGTTTCGATATCTTTGTAAACTACGAAAATAAAAGTTGAATCGGGATAATACATGATAATATAAATAAGAGTAATGGCGCCGATATTAATTTAATACTTATTATTTTTACTTATCTTACTATCGAGTGAAATCGAGTGAAATCGAATCAACACGAGTCAAATCAAGTTAAATCCAGACAAATCGAGTGAAATTGAGTCAAATCAAGTGAAATCGAGTCAAATCAAGTCAAACCGAGTCAAAACAAGTCAAATCGAGCAAATCAAGTCAAATCGAGTCAAATCAAGTGAAATTGAGTCAAAACAAGCAAATCGAGTCAACTCGAGTCAAATCATGTCAAGCCGAGTCAAACCAAGTCAAATCGAGCCAAATCCAGTCAAACCGAGTCAAACCAAGTCAAATCGAGTCAAACCAAGTGAAATTGAGTCAAATCGATTCAAATCATGTCAAACCGAGTCAAACCAAGTCAAATCAAGCAAATCAAGTTAATTCTAGTCAAATCAAGTCAAATCGAGTCAAATTAAGTGAAATTGAGTCAAAACAATCAAATCGAGTCAAATCAAGTCAAATCATGTCAAACCGAGTCAAACCAAGTCAAATCGAGCAAATCGAGCCAAATCAAGTCAAATCGAGCTAAATCCAGTCAAACCGAATCAAACCAAGTCAAATCGAGTGAAATTGAGTCAAATCGATTCAAATCAAGTCAAATCATGTCAAACCGAGTCAAACCAAGTCAAATCAAGCAAATCAAGTCAAATCTAGGCAAATCAAGTCAAATCGAGTCAAATCGAGTCAAATCGAGTCAAATCGAGTCAAATCCAGTCAAATCAAGCAAATCAAGTCAAATCGAGTCAAATCAAGTGAAATTGAGTCAAAACAAGCAAATTGAGTCAAATCATGTCAAACCGAGTCAAACCAAGTCAAATCGAGCAAATCAAGCCAAATCAAGTCAAATCGAGCCAAATCCAGTCAAACCAAGTCAAATCGATTCAAATCAAGTCAAATCATGTCAAATCATGTCAAACCGAGTCAAACCAAGTCAAATCAAGTCAAATCAAGTCAAATCTAGTCAAATCAAGTCAAATCGAGTCAAATCCAGTCAAAACGAGTCAAATCAAGTGAAATTGAGTCAAAACAAGCAAATCGAGTCAAATCATGTCAAACCGAGTCAAACCAAGTCAAATCGAGCAAATCGAGCCAAATCAAGTCAAATCGAGCCAAATCCAGTCAAACCAAGTCAAATTGAGTCAAATCGATTCAAATCAAGTCAAATCAAGTCAAATCAAGTCAAATCATGTCAAATCATGTCAAATCATGTCAAACCGAGTCAAACCAAGTCAAATCAAGTCAAATCTAGTCAAATCAAGCAAATCAAGTCAAATCGAGTCAAATCCAGTCAAAACAAGTCAAATCAAGTCAAATCGAGTCAAATCAAGTGAAATTGAGTCAAAACAAGCAAATCGAGTCAAATCATGTCAAACCGAGTCAAACTAAGTCAAATAGAGCAAATCAAGTCAAATCGAGCCAATCTGACCACTGGAAGTGGGTGAAATTCGACTTGCAAGATTTGGTCCGAAAACATACAAACATTGCAAGTAAAATGAAAGTGTTCAGGCCCTACCTTAAACGCCTTCCTGTTCAGAGGAAGCACATTGTTGCTTCAACTTGCATCAGGCGCTTATATTTATTTTATTGTATGGAGTATAATGTACCTACGTCATTCACGCATCAAACCTCAAACGCGCTGCATCTTTTTTTATTAATTATAACGGATTCATATAAGTTTATCGTTTTATTTTGGCACCATTATATCATCCAAAGATATAACAGAAAGCTTGTAAAAAATACTTGCCTTGCAAGGCACTGCTACCTTTTTTAATCTCCGGCGTCCCCGCTTATTTACAAAACACATGTAATTTTTATTGAAATGGTCAGAGCCACAGATTACAGAATAAGGATGGAGCGCGCGGAACACGGGAGTGAGGCCAAAAAAGCAAATACATATTAAGAGAGGTAGAGCATAGCGTTTATTCGCTAAAAGAGCAGCTCGACTGGGGAAGTACCTCCACCTTACAGAATACCGCAGCCAAATAACTTTATGTTGTGTAAAGTTGTGTTCCTGCGCGTGAGTAAGGTCGCCAGAGCTCATAGGGGAGGGGGGAAAGGTCGGTAACGCGTGAGCGATGCTTCGTGTGTTGCAAGCGTCCATATGGCTACGGTAACCGCTTACCATCAGGTGGGCCGTATGCTTGTTTACCGACCAAGTTGTATAAAAAAAAAAAAAAAAAAAAAATTGAAAAACACGTACCTGGTATTCGCTTTTGAATGTGTATTTGCTTTGTTTAACAAACTTTATTTAACAAAAAACACTCCTTTATCAAGAAACTGTGGTTAAACAATGCAAATACAAACTGGAAAACGAATACCAGGTATCAGATTTTCAATTTGTATTTGCTTTTTTGGCTTCACTTTCGTGTTCCGCGCACTCCATCTGAATTATTCTGTAATCTGTGGTCAGAGCAAAGAACAGATTTTTTGGCTAGTTTCCAGAGATCTTCACTACGGCTTTTCCGAATGATGTCTATCCATTGGCTTCTTAAAATTGGATCAATTGGTATTCTGTAAAAAAAAGTCTAATTTTCAACTAAAAAAACAATTTAAAAACGTGACATCCACTGTCGAGAATGACATCAGTCATTAAAAAAAAAAGACCGCCATTTTAAAATTCAATTCGAGATTTTCACAAAATGGACGTCACACGCATAATAACTATGATCGAAAAATCCGAAAACGATAAACACGTCAACTTCGCACACGTCACCGTCGCTTTTTATATATAAGTATCTACATACTCGTATTTAGCTATTGACTGATATTACCATGGGAGTTTCGAGTTCATAAACTGGCAGGACAGGCAATACGTAAATATGGCGCTTACTCAAAATAATTTATTTTCGAAAAATTTCAATGGCTTATATTGCAGGAACTAATAGGAAATATTGTTACTTACTGATGATAGCTGAGTTTTTTTGTTGATCTAGATCGACCTATGTAGTTTCTGCACACTTTTATCACACAAAAATACATTCTGGAACAATACACTTTTGGAGAATTTGGTTGTGTCCCAGTGACGTCTCGATTGACACTGAGGGCGGGAAAATGATTTGCGCCCTAACAGTTAGAGGACATTTTTATCTACGCGTAAACAGCTTCGTAGTTCAGTCTTGATATATCATTAGTCAAAGATCATGATTGTTACTGGCTGGTAGGTAGGTACCACGGAGGACAGAAAGAAGTACTTATCCTAAGTAGAAAATTGATGAAGGTCTAAGTATGTGGGCTGTATTTTTATTGTTATTTTTATTTTGGTGTAAATAATATTATGGTTTTATTAGCTAAAGAAGTAAGTTCCGACCTTCCTAGGACCACACTGTTATAAGAATAACTTACTCAATTTTGCTATGTAAATCAATTGTAGCCGTAGGTAACAAAAATAATAAAAACTGGGTGCGAGTCGGACTCGCATACGGAGGGTTTCGTACAGTAAAAATAATATTAACTGACTCAGCTACGAAATAATTACTAGGCGCAAAGAAAACTCGTTTTTTGTATGGGAGCCCCCTTAAATATTTATTTTATTTATTTTTAGTATTTGTTGTTATAGCGGCAACAGAAATACATCATCTGTAAATTTCAACTGTCTAACTATCACGGTTCATGATATAGAGCCTGGGACGGACAGCGGAGTCTTAGTAATAGGGTCCCGTTTTACCCTTTGGGCACGGAACCCAAAAACCAGTGGTCCCTATTAGAGCTATTAGTTTGCCTTGTAGTACATTGGATGGCTGAGAGATGGCGCTATGATAAAAAATCGTTTCTGGTAATTTTATTTTTATACTCATTCAGTGAAATTTCAACTGTCTACCTAAGTGCCTATTACGGTTCATGAAATACTGCCTGCTGACTGACAGACGGACTGACTGACGGCTTAGTAACTACTTACTACATGGTAAGATATTAAAGTAGCTATGAATTAGTTCTAGTAGTATTTATATACTCTGAGGTTCTAGCCAAGAACATAAATACATAATAATAATTTAGCAAGCTGAAGTGGCAATAGGCCGGTCACATTTGCCGCAGAACCGACAGTCGATGGAGCAGACGAGTCTTAGAGTGGAGACCGCGTCTTGGCAAACGAAATGTGGGGCGCCCCCCAGCCCGATTGATGGAAGACCTAAAAAAATTGGCCTATATCCAGCAGTGGACTTAATAAAAGGCTGATGATGATTTTAAAGAACATAAATCCAACGGTACAAAAATATATAAACTCTAGGCCTTTACATGTTATCATGACAATGTCTTTCTAGTCACGAATCGGTTTGAAATTAAATAGCAAAATTCTCCTGGGATAATTTGCTAATTTGAATAAATTAGCATTGAATGGAACAGTCGTGACTAACTATAATAAGTACTAAATAGAAAGCATCTGATTCAGGGAAGATATAAATTAGGAGTTTAGGCTATGATGTTAGTTATCTAAGTAACTAAGTACATCTATTCGTCCATGGTAACTACAAAGTTATACAATCAGCTGATAACAGCTGTAACAGTGTGGTATTACTAGACGGGGACATCTTGTCTACCATCCATTTGTTTTTAATATGTATAGACTGTTTGACCACAATCTCACAATGGTCAGTGATGATGTGGCCGAAGGTACTAAGCACACAAAGCCTTGAAGGAACTGGCTCTCAAGTCTCAAGGCAATAGATTCTTAACTTGAGGGTGGTAGTCAGCCAGACGGGTACTACAAAGTACTCTACCACCGTGCTATGGTGTCCTCATTATGTTTTCCTTCACCGAAAGCACAAGCTCATTGTAGGATTCGAACACGAGACCTTCGTCTTGGCATTCGACGTCACAACCACTGAGCTATCATCGCCTTAAAATTAGCATGGTAATTTACTGTCCATAATCGTAGCTCAAAATGCTACTGCGCTGAGATTCTGGACTGGATCTGCCATTGTCAAAATGTATGGGGCCAGTCCCTTAATAACTATAAAGAGGTTCGATTAATTCACGCATTGATATAAAAGAAGCATGGCTGTTAAAATTAAAATATAGATATAAAACAAACAAGTGCGAGTTGCTTTCAATAACAATGACTGAGCAACATCTCTCGCGTTCCGGGAAGCACGCCGCGCCGCGCCGCCCGCGCGCCGTTACATCGGGTGAGGTGGGGTGCCAGTGCGGGCGAGCATAGGTAGAGTCTGGCTAACGAAAGTTGGTACTGAAATTATTTGCAAAAATTTTAAATGGCAATTAAAAAAGTACTCTTTTTTTTATTCCAGATATTTTACTTATATTGGGGTATGCTGATATTTTTATTAATTTGCCGCACTTTTCCACTACCATCTTTCGTTTACCAGACTCTCCTTTTTTACTGAGGAAGGTGTAATTCATAAAATACTTGCTGTATCGAGTTCCCGGGATTAAAGTAACTTATGTCCTTCTACATACCATAGGTTATCTGCGTGCCTTTCATTGCGATCTGCAAAGTTAAGCTCTCGTATTTTTATTAGTACCTATGGACATTAGCTAGGCCAAAAGTTTAAAATGAAAGGTTAATTTTCGATTTAATTTTAAATGGTCGCTCGCTGATACTGTTACCCAACAACAACCTTTCATTTTTGATACGAGAGAAATAAGATTACTGCGTTTCGTCGAATGTTGGTATCTCCTACATAAATATAATGTACATATTTAATCAATTACGATAAAATACGTACTTATAAATCTGATAACACAGCCTTATTTTGTAATAGCTACAAAGTATCTACCTTGCATTCTTGAAACACGTCAGATAAACTTACAAAATATTATGTAGATAGATTTCCATATTGTAGGTATTATATCTAAAACGTCTATGTGATTATACAAAACGCTGTTCAGCTATGGCATAGACTTGACGTAAAACAAATAATGCTCCAAGAAAATAATATATATAGATAGGATAGATAATTTAGTTAATTAATACCCATAACAAATTGCTTTGGGCTAGGCCCTCTCTAACTCTAGGCCTGACATCAAAAAGTCAAAGATAGAAACTGCGTATCGTTTCTACGTTGTTGTGGTGGACACAATGCAAATTCCAATCAGCCTGCCAGGGGCCCAATTCTTGTTTTAAATATTTTTATCGCACTCGATATTTATCGCAAAGCATAGCGACACGGCGCCTCAGACTCTCTCTATGCAATCAACGAATTTTCTTAAATACTTTGCTGGTGTGGGTGACGGCATTCTTAATTCAAAAATGCAGCTATTAATTAATCTGTGGTTGTAGTAAGTGATATTTACTGTAGATGATCATCACCAATGAGTTTATAACATATGGAGGATCTACCTAAGCTTTCTGTTTGACTTGCAAATAAATCTGGGATACTAGAGGTAATTTTTAGGGTTCCGGATCTTAAAAAGCAAAAAGCAACCCTTATGAGATCACTCTGGTGCAAGTCCGTCCGCCTGTCACAGAGGTTTTATCAGAAATATAGATATACCTAGATAAAACAAGTATCACGATCTGAATGAAAACCAAGCGTGACATTTTTTGACTTCCTACTATTTCGTCATTTTCGGAAAACAAGCATGCCATTTTTTAATAGCTACTATGATGTCACAAGCACTATTTAATGACGGGAAATCCAAATAAATTCAAGTGCGACGATGCAATAATCTGGCACGCGAAGAAGGCGCTCTTGCGTTATCTAGGTATAATCTAAATCTGAGGGTTTTATTGTAGATTAAATTCAATATATCGACTGTGTAATATGGAAAATGCGAGAATCGGACCCCTTATCCGAAGTCCAATTTGAAAGTGAGTTTTAGGAATTCTGATTCCGAAACAATCCAATTAAAATACTCGTGTGGAATTATTTTCCTGTTAACATCGAGTGGCAAATCTGACTTCAGTCGAAAATTTATCGCTTGAAATGTTTTATTGCAGTCTTTAGCTGTGGTAACTATAGTTGGTGCTTGGGGTATTCTAATGATGATTTTGAGGGAACCAATTAGTTCGCAAGAACCTACCCTACCCTACAGCTACCGCCTGGCTGGGGCAAGCCCTTCAAGCCAGACCCTGTGGTGGTCCCGCTTAGGCGAGGGTCCGGCTAGCAAATGCCCCATCTCGACTATATGGACATTCCAACATTCCTGCATGTAGGTATAATACAATAACTCTATCACAAGGTTGGCTACCATCCTGAAAATTTTAAGTATGTTCCACGATGGTCAAGATATTTCGTTTATTTTTCCACTGTCTATTCTTTTATTTTATCCTGTTGCTGTAAGTCGTTGGATATTTTATTCCATATTTTTTTTTTCAAAGGCGGCACACTTGTTTTTTTGCCAATTTCAAGTTATATTATAAGTTCTAGTCACAAAAAATCACTTTCACATAGTTCAGTCACCGTCCATAAAAGTCATGTTATACTACAATGGTGGTCATGTACTAAAACTCTTTACGGACTTTGAGACAACTTGAAAAAACACGATACACATACCTAATTAATTTCATTTCACTTCACTGGTGCACATGGCTTGATCTTTTTTGGATAAAATACCACCGATAATCTTTATATATACAATTCTACTGCACGTGTGTATGTCACTGAACTCCTCCTAAACGGCTGGACCGATTTGAATGTTTTTTTTTGTATGCGTTTGGGTGGCGATAATATAACCTAGATACCGACTGCAGCGCCATCTGCAAAATACACGAATTTATGAAAATAAAAATGAAAACACAACGTCACTGCAAGTTCCCGCCAAAAAGTCAACCCAAACCAAATTACAATAGTGTTCCAAGTTCCAAATAACTATCACTGGTGTCAAAATTGACAGATTAGACAGATATTTGGTAGTCTAATAATTCAATGGCGTCGAAAACCATAGAAAGCATTGGCTCCATGGCAATGGAGTTGTAACGGTATTGTCTCTGACCGAGTGTAATTTTAAGTTAAATAGCAGACTCCCTAGCTAGCCCACAGCAGTGATATTGCCTCTTACAATACTGTCAAGTTAATCTCATTTAATTTCACTCCACCTACTATTTTCTATGAGTCATAAATTCTAAGCGAAGTGCTCGTGATAGCAATTAGCCGTTCTTAATCGATCGGCAAATTTAAATTACCACCCGTGTGGCTGGTAGGTACCTGGATGGGTGACCGCCTAGTGGTATTTTAAATTGAGCGTTTCCGTGCTTTCGAAGGCATGTGAAGCAGTTGGTCCCATGCTATAGGTGGAGGCCTCCTAGGCGGCTTTAAAAAATCCAACAGTAGGTTGACCATTAGCCTGCTTCCACCAACCCGCAGTGGGCATGCATGGCATCACATTGTGAAAGGAGACATGTGCTCAGCAGTGGGACATTATTGAATAAGTTCTATAAACATGACTATCTTTGCCAAAACTTTCCCGGCAGTAGATATAGATAAGTCTCGATTACCACCCGTCATATCTGTCCACACCTACCCTAATTTCTTTCAAAACAAACACTTAGGTAGTATTTTATAACAATTTATCATCGTATTGACATTGCACATAATATTTTGCGACACTATCATGAGACGTGCCGTTGTCAAACATTAGCCGATTGCAACCGATTCGAGATAAACCTTATCGGTTTCAGTTATCGGTCATGACTGCTCATAATTTCTAGGCCTCAACAAAGCGTTATAGGTATTTTCCTAATGCTAGAAGTTTGAAGACTACATAGGTATCTAATAGCTGTCTAAAATTTCATCGATGAAAATTTCTGATCATGCCTCTTTCCAAAAAAGTTTCTGGTTTTTAAGTTCCATGAAATGTTCCTTACCCATCCTCCAGGCATCCTCATTTTTTTTATTTTTTTATACAAATTAGTCGGTAAACAAGCATACGGCCCACCTGATGGTAAGAGGTTACCGTAGCCATATGGACGCTTGCAACACAAGTAGCATCGCTCACGCGTTACCGACCTTTCCCCCCTCCCGCATGAGCTCTGGCGACCTTACTCACGCGCAGGAATACAACTTTACACAACATAAAGTTATTTGGCTGCGGTCAAAGACTACAGTATATACTTAGAGATGCGGTATTCTGTAAGGTGGAGGTACTTCCCCAGTCGAGCTGCTCTTTGAGCGAATAAACGCTATGCTCTACCTCTCTCAATAATTAATATTTAAGAAGAAACTCATACCTTTCTTCCAAAACCAGTTTATAGTTTCTCCTTTCCACGAGATCCATCTCCTATCATCAAAGCTCCAAGGAAGTATGTTGCTGATTGTGGTGAAATTGACATCAAACACAAGCCAATTTTTTTTATTACAACAGATTCGCCTAAGGCTCGAAATTTTACAGTTACCTATTTACCGTCGGCTCTACTGTCTATACTTCATTTTTGTCATAGAGTTAGCTGGATAAACATAAAATGATCAATAATTTAATACTTACTTTTAATTTATAATCTACACTGGTTCTAGTAAATTAGCTTAAGATTTTAACACTAGATAAGCCTTAGGCGTGATATCGAACATAAAATCGCCCATATTTGTATTTGACCCAAATATTACGTCGCTTTTGAAGTTTCTTGGATAATTTTACAGTTTAATGTTATAATTTATGATTTTATTTACGTCTAATGTATTTATATCAATAATAACATAATCAAAATATGTAGCAGTCATGAAATACCATTACTAGGCATAGTCAAATTGTTGCTGATGAGAATTGTATGCAAAGCAAGCTAAATTATATGATAGGATAATAAAAATAAATGTAAGATATGTAACTGCATATATTACATAACCTGCATTGATGAAAAGTTATATTAGTGAACTAATTAAATGTATAAAAAACGGAGATTAGATTATTTTGGGATGATTGATGAGCATAATATAAGCATAATGCATCACCCTTTTAATTCGCGGTGAGGTGTCAAGTCAAAAAAAATGATTAAAGGATTTTGCAGGATCTGCTCTGGCAGCAGTCTCTGGAGTTACTGGTGTCCATAAAAGACGGTGACCATTTAACACCAGGCCCAATTAACATAAAAAAATAACCAGGATTCTTCCTCTATTACTCCATTTATAAAACTTTGCTAATAGTCTTGGGATAGCTAAAATAAACAGCGTAAACTTTCTTATATAAATCACAGAATGTTATTATGTTCTCGTATCCACCATTGTCGTTGAAGCTGCTGGATTCATTGCATCAAGTGTCTAGGTCAAACCAACCTGTAATAATGTAGAGACATTCAGACATAAGCTGGGATGGCTTGTCTCAAAATGGCCTTACAATTTATTAGCACAAAAGCCACACTAACAAATATAGTTCATAAAGTATATCACACAGTCTTGAAGTGAGACACGGTATCTTGCTTGATCGAGCCCGGTCACGATCGCGCACTCGGCGACTTCGGACCGGTTGGATCAGTTTTAGATCGGCCTGCGCCCGCGCACCCGCGGCGTCGATTTTTGTTGCCGGCATTCGAACGCATGATCGAATCCTTTTTTTTTCATCACAAAACATTATAACATCCTCCATCCTCTGGATTTTGTACATCTACACTAGTGAATAAGTGATTGACTTCGATTTTATGTCATCACGCCGCAAGGGAACCAGTGTGGTCTCAGTGTGTTTTTTTGCATTGCAACTTTTGCATTCAAGTCCTGTGTTGTGTTAAAGTTTGGAACGAGTGAAATTTGTATCGGTACTCTTCTCGGTACCTCGTACCGATTAGTTCGGCACATCAAGTTCGTGAGAATTATCTTGAATCAAAAAACTGGTAAGTGGATTTATGACAGGGGGCACTTTCTTTATTGTTTCCATTTTGTACTTTAAGTCGATCGCTATGCGAATGTGGTCGTGTAAGTAGGCATATTATATTGTGTTATAGGTGTATAATATCTGTATAATAATGTTAAGTTATCGGAGAGAGTTGCTTAAGTAGAAGTCACGTTCTTGGAAATGTATTAAGTGCATATTGACATGCAAGTTTTATGTCACCGGACATAATAATGTTTTATTTAATTACATCTGAGGTGTGGACAGTTTCTTTTACGTTAATTAACGTGATTATCATGTGATTATTATGTAGATCGACGTGGTAGAAAGAAATGAGGCTCTATTGAAAGAGGGATATATGATCTAATAAAGGATATTTCGGGCATCACTTATGACACAAGATGATTGTGACGTAATTTCTAAAGACAATGCAGAAGTAAAAACAAAAAATGAAATTATGACGCTCAAAGAAATAAAACTTTTATATATAAACAGAAACAAATTGATGGACTAAAAAACAAAGGCTTAGCGAGTCGAGTATAACAAAGAATTTATTTGAATTAAATTTACTATAAATATTATTTCTAAAATGAAGAAACACCATTCTAAAAAAGGCTTATATTGGATTGAAATATCACAGTATCTTAGAAAATCTTTATAGCTCCTCAAAATAATGTGTTTATTAACTAAAGGTACGATAAGAGTAATGCCTACCCATCAGTGAGTTGGAGTGACCTTACCACGTTGATGATATTCCATAGCATCTATTAAACGTGTGTGAAGTTTGTAATACGTATGTATGAGCGATATAATGTTTGGATGTTTTGGTATACGACAAAATTCAATTGTGTTCAATTCTCAATTCAATTTTGATTCTGAATAACTGAATTTTAGTCAAGTCTTCTGGTATTGCAGATCCAGAATTAAGATTTCATAATTCAGAAATAGCTACAGCCTGATCAGATAATATTGAAATAGAAAACAAGTAAAGAAACAAGTTCGCAAGAGGATATGTACAGGAAATTGTAACTTATATGATGATAATGATCAGTATCTAATCTAAATATACAATTGGTAAGAAAAATAATATAAATGGTGGGATTCTTATTGGAACGATAATAGACTTAGTTGCACTGAAAGTCCTTTCAAACAGTATAATACAGATCATATTGAGAATTCTAGATTCCCGCCGAAGAGTTTAATAATATCTTCATTAATTCCTTGTATATATCCCTAACTTTGCTTTTGTTCTAAGTGGTATTTGGTATTAAGTACCTACGACTATGCTTCATTTTAGCAGCCAGTCTAGATTTCCACGGAAGATTATATTTGCTGCACTGCGGCTACTTCTGGTCCTATTAACAAGATTTATGTATGTTCATTTCAATATGTTCTGTTATTTATCTTTTTCACGCGAAATTCTTATCTTCTTTTTATATTCACCAATAATAATAAATTAATTATAATATTTTATCTGATTCGGTATCTTGTTTATCATTATTGTCATCATGATTATTCAACTCTTTTATCTTTTACTTATCGTCGAGTATAGCTTTCTAAGCGATATTATTCTTTTGACAATCATCACTACGCCGAGGAAACGTCGAGGGCAGGAGATCACGCGGAAGATCCCCTACTCGATGGACGGATCAACTACGGGAAAAAGGCGCCAAATTCTACGACGTGGTCCAGTCAGCCACCAACAACAACAACAACAGAAGTCGCTGGAGACAAGCTGCCCACGCTCTATCAAAGACGTCCGGTGATCACGATCTTCAGCCATGAAGAAACTCCTATAAAACCGTCACCTCTAATCATTTCGTCATTCTATTAAGTACTTCATCAGGTCTAAGGTCTAAGGATTATAGAAATGATACGCGTTCTTTTCCCGAGTTGTACAGATTCCTTGTGAACTTTATCTTTCAATTAGAGTCGTCACATGTCATGTTTATCCATCTAATGTATCACATGAAAATTCAACGTAAACATCACAGACATAAACGCCTTTGTTTGTGTCAATAATAGCTTCGTCAAATTTTTGCGAATTGTGAAGCCTTCTCTTTTAGTTATTATTATTCGCTCTTGGATCTAATTCTCATTAAATAAGATATAAAAATCTGAATGACAGTTACAGAAAACTATAAACTTACGACTTCCGTTAGACCTGAATATCACATTTATATGATATAGTAAATCAATGTGTTGACACAAATAAATCTAGAAAGATTGTATCTTTAGAAAGGTTTGTCAATAGCTAAGAGGTTTAAGGCCAAGGATTTCTACACAGGCCCAGTGCGGATTTGCCAAATTCACCCCAGAAAATGACTCCTTAGAACATGCAAGTTCCTTACGATGTTTTCATTCACTGAACAGCTTTCGAAGAGGTAACTGGTATAAGTGGGGATAAGTATTTGCAGTTGCACTTTCATGATCGTAGGTTACATAATTATTTTATTTTATCGCCTGTATCTTTCTACTGCTGAAGAAAAGCCTCTTGCGTGCCACTTCTTCCAGTCCTTATCTATTTGCTCCCGCCACTCCCCTCAGGCCATCTGTCCGGAAGACGTCCTACTCCAAGCCTCTACATTTTAAATGACCGTACCTACAATCAATTTCCAAATGACTCTAATCATGGTAGGCTATAGTTCTGACTGCGTTACACTGTTAATTGGCTTATCTCATCAAAAATATGAAGATAATGCAGGTACCATTTTTAGACGGTTACATCACCTTTGGATTTTCATGTACGATTACAGACAGTATTGTACTATCTCAAATTGAACACAGATTCGTATCAAATGCCATATGATAAACGATATGTATGAACATGACGTCACCAGCAAATACTAAATGAACCATTATACAGCTAAGCTTATGTGCTAGTCTTTTGAAAGCTTTACGTACTGTTTGTATGTTTCTTTTCATCGTAAATCTGTTGATGTATTCAGTTTCAATATTAATATAAACATTTTTGTGTGTTCAGTTGGCTGTGATTTATAATGCTCTGTAGTGATTTAAGGCTTGAACGTGATTGATTGTATTGTATCTACTTCAAAGGTCGAGTTCTTTATGATCGTAAACATGTTGTTAAGATTGGAATGATCTAAACTATAACAAACTTGAGAAAGTAGAGTTCCTTCCGATTAGGGATTGCAAAATCCGGATTTTTTTCAAATCCGGATTCAAAGTTTATCATCACATATAAATCCGGATTATCCGGATTTTTCGGATTTTTGTATTTTTTTTGCAATATTTTGTAATTTTAAACTGTACGCGTAGTTTATGCTTAATTATTAGTAGTTTGAAGAGAGGTGTTCTATTTTATTGTATTTCCATTGCTTACTTTTGAATAAAAATTAAATTAAACAGCAAGTAATATAAAAAAAAAATTAAGCCCATTGTATTTGGCTACTGAGCCGTCCATAAAGGATAATGACGAAGCCTAAGGTGGAGCACGCTAACCCAAATGGAACCTATTCATTCTGGCCGTGAAAGTCCCTAGATTCTAAGAGTCAGGAACTACAGTCGCCGGAAGCAAGTTCCACTCCCTTGCTGTCCGCATTATAATTGAGGATACAAAAGAAAAAAAATCCCCGTGTTTTGTGGTTCGGAGTAAAAATAGGGATGGTGGTTGGAATAAGGTTGAGCAATTTCTGCACACACTCTCAAAAATATATCCTGTACGAAACCGATAAGGCAAGCAACCTTTCTTCGATGGTCGAGCCTCGTGAGTTTCGTCATAATTAGTCTCATATTCGATGAGTCTTCTGGCTCGGCGGTTTATTGAGTCGAGGGCGAGAGCCTGGTGGAAAGGGCTCCGTTTGGTGGTGAAAAGACACACCTGCGTCTTGGTGGCATTAAAAGTGACCAGCAGGGCTATTTTAAAACGTCGGATTCGATATCGGAAACGGATTCAAAAATTTCCGAGGTGAATTTCAGCAATTGCTATTTTAATTTCCGAAAACTTTTCGATGAATCGAATTGATATTTCCGTAAAGAAACATCAAAAATATTCGAATCCGGAAATTAAAATAGCAATTGGGGAAAATCGCCTCAGCGGTTTTTGAATCCGTTTCCGATATCGAATCCGAGCGTTTTAAAATAGCCCTGCAGATTGGCATTGCCGCAATCGGAGACTACCTGTAAAGTTACGTTCAAACGCTCTACCATGGCCTCTCGCAACAATTGGATTTATGACAACGGTGCTATCGTCTACGTACCCAAAGATACCGGGCTTCACCAAATCGTTAATATGCAGCAGAAATAAGGTTGCAGAGAGAACTGAATCTGATCTCTGTGGAATTGATTGCGTAAAGGTCCGACGAACACCCATCTATGACTACATGAATAGACCGTTCGCTCAGGAAATTGGAAATCCAAGCGCACAAACAACCAGAGATTTCATATCAAGGAAGCTTGCTTAGAAAGCTGGTTTGTCAGACCCTTTCAAAAGTAAAAAAAAATCTGAGATCAGCCGATGTACAAAATGCTTTCAGCGGTAACCCGACTATATAGAACTATCATTCTTGATATTACGTTGTGCAAAGAGTTGTTACTTGCGCCGCGCGCGCATCGCCTCCATCTAAGACTCACTGGCCGAATTAACTATTAGCTAGATGGATGAGCGGTAGCAGCTAGCCGCGTGTGAGCCGAGCGGTGCATAGATTTCAGAGTAATACTGACCTAAATGTACTGGATATTAAATGTTTTTTTTAGTAAAACATCAATTATGATTAAAATTCGAAAAAACCGGATTTTATTCTCAATATTCGGATTTATAATAGGCCCCTAAAATCCGGATTTTTCAGTCATTTTCGGATTTCGAAGTATCCGGATTGCAATCCCTACTTCCGATGGTTTCTATGATTATAATTAAATCTATTGTCATCATCATTAATTTAAATATAAATAGCTCATGTACTTACGTGTACTGCTACGATAAGTGCCTCACAAGGAACGCTGGTGTGTCAGTTTTCTTTAGAGTTTTAAAATTCATTCAATTGTATATTATGTTTAAAAAAGGATTATACATTAAGACCTACAGAGCCATATTTTTGAGGCGATGATAGCTCCGTGGTAGTGACGTCGGATGCTGAGACGAAGGTATCGGATTCGAATCCTATTGAGCTTTCGGCGACCGCATTATCCGGCTAGCCTAGCTACTTATAAACACCAATGGTAGGGTACTTTGTACTACCCGCCTGGCTCGCTATTAAGCTCAACACCTGTTGCTTCTAGGCTTTTCAGAAGTTCCCACTCACCATCAGAAAGACTGTTTGTCTGATCTTATAAAATATCCGCAAAAGACCGTTTCAATTCGCCATACCCCATGGCCATACCGTTCATGTTTAATGGGCGATCAGTTAAACAAGAATGAATTTGTACTTACAGGAGTACCGTTACAAGAAATTTACCTTATGATTTTCCTTATCGATTACCGGGTAACTTAAATATCAGAGCGTGAAGATTGATGGGTCGCCACTTAAGTAATAAGGTGGTAAATGAAAGTCCAATAAAAAGATTGTAAGTAAAGCTTTAATTAAACGTTAAGTAAGAGACGCGTAAGTACAGTAGCTTTTGAGCTTCGGCGAGCTCTTTGGAACGTGTTGTGTTTGTGGTTTTAATCGGTTAGTTATTATTGGTAAATTTGATTTTATTGACGTCAGAAATACTTATTTCTAAATGATTAGAGAGATTGATGAGAGATCTCAGTAATGAAAAAAGGTTTAAACAAGTCTGAGGAATACTGGTAATTTACATACTAGGTATATATGAAGAAGATATAGAAATAATGAGTGAGAAGGATTATAAAGAATTTGCGAAGAAAATTGGATGTTTTTTAATTATTTTTTTTTATACCTCGACGTCGGTAAACATGCATATGGCCCGCCTGATGGTAAGCGGTTAACGTAGCCATATGGACGCTTGCAACACACGAGACATCACTCACGGGTTACCGGCCCTTCCCCCTCCCCAATGAGCTCTGGCGACCTTACGCGCAGGAACACAACAAAGTTACATATTTATTATTCGACTGCGGTATTCTGTAAGGGGGTACATCCCCAGTCGAGCTGCTCTTTGAGCGAACAAACGTTATGCTCTACCTCTCTTAAAAAAAGCGAAAAAGTTGTAAAGTTCTTTATTTTAACTTATCTGTAATAATCGCAATTAATATCTTCAATTTAAAACAATACGTTTTGATTGTAATTGACTTGGTTGGTATAACGACCGCCATGTGCGAAGCAGCGTTTCGCACTGTCACAATAATTACGACAAATAAACTCATATTGACAGCACCATTGGAACTTATACATTTTGATAGAGCTTTGAATCTATTAGAAATGATATATTTGCCACGGGAAAGAACATTGATGTTTCAAAGTCATAGTACAAAAATACTTGCGTTACTCGGTTACTCAGCATTTCTTTGTATTTTATCATCATCATTACCCTATAATGTCCCACTGCTGACAGGCCTCCTTTCACAAATGAGGGTGAAAGGGAATGGGCAAATACTCCACGCATGCCCACTGCGGATTTAAGAAGAATAAAATATTGCTATCAAAAAACACAGAAAATAACAAAAAATGTGACACATCTGCTGTTCGATTCGAACAAAGAGAAAAACAAAAATTAAATAGTTCAGTGTAAAAATAATGACAATAAAGTGTGTCAAACACGCTCCAATGCGTAAAAATAACACGAGTTAGAAACGGTGTCTGTTTAGTCTGATAAAACTCATTAGATGACATAACGTTTTGTCTATTAGCTCTGGAATCATAAAAGCATCAATAGAGGCTATGGATGATTGTGACGTAGGAATAAGTAGGTATAGTTGTGATCTTAAACGAGACACATTTCCTAAATATGTTCTAAAAACATTCGTATTGCAATAAGCGAAAGCTCCAAATTAATGGTACCTATTAAATAGCTGAGAACAGTTGCCTCTATAGGAAAGTCAGTTCACAACGCGTTGTCAATACTTTGCCCAAGTAGCATAACAAGCTGTTTAAAGGCTGTATTAAAGTTCGTTCTTATACTAAAAGCTGAATATTCAGGCTGTAAAAAGGCTGTATAAGCGCTTATACAGGCCTTATAAGTGTAAAAAGGGCCCACATTACACAGCTTATTTCGTTATTGGAGCTGTATAGAGGCTGTATAAACAAAATACAAGTATAAAAGCTGTATTAGAGCTGTTATTAGGTGTATAGAGCAGCCTATACTCTACGGATATCCTCTTATAATTATCTTGTAAGAATAAGAGTTCTAAATAGGTTGTCGAAGAGAATTATGTCAGAATAAAATAAATAAAACTATTTACGATGCCATATTGAATGGCGACATAATATTTAATAAATGGAAAGGATAAAATCTTGGACATGGATATCTAATGCTGTTTATTGATGAATTCAATGTGCAAATTTTAATTTATTGTGAACTTGTGTATGTTTTCCGTCAAAATATTCACACGCCAACAAAATAATCAAGCCAAAATAAAGAAATTATACTAAATACAGTAAATAAGTGTTTGTTTTTAAGGTTAGAATAAAAATATATTTATAAATAATAGATATGAGTATACAAGATCATTATTCAAGCTGATAACCATGATACGGCTATAGTTATTATCAAATATTCCTTTAATTGTAATTTAAATGTTGTTATTGTAAATGTAAAAATGTCGACAATTTGCTATACAGCCTAGACGATATTTGGAGTGTGTTATAAGTCTTAGTAGCTGTACTAAGTAAGTTATGAACGTTTATTGCTGTATTAAGTAAGTGAACACATGCTTAATACAGCCTGTATACAGCTTGAACGATAAAACCAGTTTGAAGTGTCAGAAAACACTTAACGCTGTATTATAGAGTTATAATATCTGTTTCAGAACCCTAAGCTGACGCGGATCCCTTTATACAGCCTGTATACAGCTTTAACGATAAAACCAGTTTGAAGTGTCAGAAAACACTTAACGCTGTATTATAGAGTTATAATATCTGTTTCAGAACCCTAAGCTGACGCGGATCCCTTTATACAGCCTATATACAGCTTTAACGATAAAACCAGCTTGGAGTGTTATAAAATTCTTAACGCTGTATAGTAGAGTTTTTATATTCTGTTTAAGAACCCTAAGCTGACGCGGAGCCCTTACTAAGAATTTTATACAGCTGGAGCTGTATAATATCTCATAAATCACTCTTATAAGTATTAAAACTGTTCTTTACACTCTTGTAAGTCTCTAAAAGAACTCTAAGTTCTAAATGGGCTGGTTTATTGATGTAGAATATGCTTGCGTGCTGCTTGGGTGGTTACATTACCAACTTACATGCTAAAATATTAGCTCAGCTGTACGATATTGAACCTTAACTGCGTCCCAAATGTACGCGATTGTACCAGACGTTATTTAAATGGAGAATAGTTCCGATTGTAATATTTTTTCATTGGCCACTCTAAATGTTTTTCGCTCTATGCCTTTTTATAACAATTATGTAGATTAGTCTATAGTCTACGCGCTATAGTATATATACGTATAGAAGTGCAAAAAAGTCATTAGTTACACGTACAGTCGAGGACATAAATATGTATACACTTTTTGAAATTCAAAAGCGATTTTCTCGCATGTTTAACATTTAAGTGTTAAGCTATTACACAAATCATAATAGTATATGTTAGAAGATTCTGCCTTTATAATATCTCATAATTTCAATCAGTAGTTTAAGAGGAAACCGTTGTTGAATTTTACTAATTGTATACATATTTATGTCCTCGACTGTACGCGCGTCCCTGACGAACGACGCGGTGACTTTTTTTGCTTACTGTACACAGAATAAATTAAAAGCTATTACGATCATTTAAGATAACCATCTTGAATATTGATAAAGTGTAAAAAAATGTGCTATGAGTTAAGTCAAATAAACAATCGATACAATGAGACTGATGATAACAAAAAATAAGTCGCAATAAAAAAGTGTGGAAATTTTAAACTCAAAAAATGAGACAACCAATACTAGAAGTGGAAAAATAAAAAAAATGTGTCGAAAGCTCTAGAATAATCTCTCTGACTTATAAAGCTGAGATAGAGCATAGCGTTTATTCGCTCAAAGAGCAGTTCGACTGGGGAACTACCTCCAATTATTAATTCTGTGACCTTACAGAATACCGCAGCCAAATAACTTTATGTTGTGTTCCTGCGCGTGAGTAAGGTCGCCAGAGTAACACGTAAAACGTGAGTGATGCCTCATGTGTTGCAAGCGTCCAGGGCTACAGTTACCGCTTACCATCAGGCGGACCGTATGCTTAATTTAATGCCTAGTCTCTCCAACGCCACAGTGCAAAGTTTATAAGGCCGTGCGGCCGTGCTAACAATGTCTGGCGTCGTACAAGTCATTCTTAGAAATGTATTTTTAACTTTGCCATTGTACATTAGTACTTATACTATCTGAATTATCTTATTTGGCAAAAATATTTGCTCACCTTTGAGTGTCACACCGCCCACTTCATTATGGAGGTCTATCCACACTATCGTAGCTTGAGGTTTCTAGCTTGGACCACTTAGTCAACGCTCCCGAATGTCGTTTAGAGCACCTACGCATTGCTGCATAAAAAAGGGCGTACTTAGCCACGTTCGCACGAACGATTTTTACGCGCGTTATTTTCAACGTAATGAAATATGACTTCTCCTATACGTGTTCGCAGGCTGACGTTTTTTACGTCGGGAGATTTCTTACATCCTAGTAAAATAAACGTCGAGCTCAACGTTTGTTTAAACGCCCGTGCGAACGAAGGCTTACACTAGTCTATGAATTTGCCATCACCCATAATTGCGTGATAGTACTCCCGATAGTATTTCCACTAATGGTTAATTAGTTAGCTTGTATGTCT
Organism: Achlya flavicornis; assembly: GCA_947623365.1. Taxonomy (NCBI): domain Eukaryota; kingdom Metazoa; phylum Arthropoda; class Insecta; order Lepidoptera; family Drepanidae; genus Achlya; species Achlya flavicornis. Next base: position 9,239,171 of record OX392488.1, read on the forward strand.
AGGCTAGGGTGTGCCCTAAGTCTGAGGAAAGACTGCCTCTTATGTGTGTTCTACCACTTGTACAACAGTGTTCTGAAGATTGTTGTCTTACTTGATGTCCAGGGTTACCTTTTACATCGCCATTGAAGGGGAAGCTCATACTCACACATTAAAACTAAAATGGTCTCAAAAAGCGGAGCGACTTAAAAGAGTATTATAATAATACTGAAGTCCAACAAGAGCTGCAAAATAGTGTGGATCAACCGTAAAGCAAACTCAAAAATTTATGACAAAACATTTGCCCAGTGTGCAAACATTTGCCTTCGACCCGCCAGTGTCGCGACAAACTGACTTATAAGGACTGCGGTATTTCACGAATCATTATATCCTCACTTATATTAGTTTAAACTTTTGAAGGTTCAGAAATAGATTAGAGACAAATTATTCAGATTTAACAATGTTAACCACGTAGACGTAGTTTTAGGCACGTTTAGCAATCCATAAAATTTACACCGTGTGAATATATTTTGTTCAAATAGCATTTTATGAAAGGAGATGGAAGATCTTAGTATGGAGCCTGGCTTTATTAGCTTATATCTTCTAAACGTGACACTTTACGAGATTTTGTTACAGAATATTTCTTGATTGTATTGATGTCAGCTCTCGATTTTATAAAATTTAGTAGTGGACGCCGTTTTGTAAAAAAAACAAAATGTCGGATGAGAAGAATGCTAAAATCTTCCTACCCGTTTTTAGCAAAGAATTTAAGGTTAACCAAAACTATTCTAGCGTTAATCGATGTTAATTTTGATGCTTATAAGATACAATTTAGAAGAGCAAATGACTTAGAAGATTCTGATTAAAAGGACGCCAAAGAATATGACATGATTGTGGGACACAAATGAGGATTTGAAAGATTTAAAAATAGAAGGACATGAAACAAATTTGACCCGTAAGTCAGTTGAGGAAGAGCCTGAATCTACTGTCACCTTCAAGTCCAAGGTAAACTAGAAAGGTCAGAAACATAATTCGCAAGGAATGCGGCTAAACAAAGCAGATGTGTCGTACATCAGTGATATAACTACTAAAGTATTCGCAACAGCATATCTTGAAAAATGTTTGCACAGATAGGGAGTACAAATATTGATAGCACATAACAATAACATCGCGCGTGTGTACGCTAGTCTTTTGTTCTGGGAATTATGGATAATACTCAAAGCATCAATATGTATACCAAGAAATGATCAAGAACCAAAGGCCAAGACTGGTATTTGACATTCTGCCATACCATGGAGTCAATGTGCGTTGTCGAAATTCATAAGTTTTCGACGATTTTTAATTAGTAGACTATCAAACCTGTCAAATCTATCAATTTTGACAACATTGGAACACAATTCTAATAGCAGACTTGGGCTCCAGGTTTGCGTGGCGGATGTCAACATGTCTGGTCATGACTCTGGGTGTAAATAACATCGTCTGAGCTATCATCGCCAGTTTGGGACCAGCAGGGCTATTTTAAAACGCCCGGAATCGATATCGGAAACGAATTCAAAAACTACCGAGGCCATATTCCGCAATTGCCTTTTTAATTTCCAAATTCGAATATTTTTTATGTTTCTTTGCGGAAATATCAATTCGATCCATCGAAAAGTGTTCGGAAATTAAAATAGCAAGTGCTGAAATTCGCCTCGGTTTTTTTTAATCCGTTTCCGATATCGAATCCGACTTTTTAAAATAGGCCCTGCTGATGGCTATTTGTAAAGTATATCCCAGGATATTAAAGGATTTCACTTCTTAATATTCTGCGTAGGTTTTTAGTCACGCGGTACGTACGAGCGAAGGCTCATAAGACACCTCGTTTGCCTTGAGTAATGTAAAGATCTGACAATGAATAAATGCAGTGATGACTGCACATAGCATATTTAATAATGTAGGTGCATACTTTAATGTATTAGGGCGCTAAACACAGCAAGGGCACAGCAAGATGTAACTGAGCATGCATGAGTTGAAGGCCATCTTTAAAGGTTGTTGGCTTTGATTAGTAATATATCCAGATGAGAGTCGAAGCTGATCACGCATCGAAAAAAATTGTTTTTAACTGTTAGATGCTAAATAAAATAATGTTTCATATTTTTTCTCCTGATTTTAATTGGAATAGTTCAAAAAATGCTTTCATTATGAACTATGACACTATGACAGCAGAACGACGAAGAGTGAGCGTAAAACGTATGTTTACTAGCGTAAAAAAGTTGGCCTGTTTTATGTAGTCATGTTGGCTTAGCTTGTTGGCTTGGTCCTGGTGTTCCAGAGAAATGTTTTGTCGCCTTGGTTCCAGTTACGTTAATTCTATAAAATATTAGATTTAATTATCTATTGGCATAAACAATAAATCATTGATTTATTTAACAAGTATGTAAGGGCACTTTGGGCTTTATCAAAAATTTTATTATCTGCAATCAACCTTGAAATTATCATTGCAAAAAAAACATGAGATATGTTGATTATAAAAAAAACATACAGATACAGGTGTGAGTGTAATTAAGAGTCATTCAACAATGCGCAGGCGCCATTTATAACGCTGACTTGGCAAATATTTATTACTAGCTGTCCCCCGCGGTTTCACCCGCGTCTCTGGGATAAAAGTAGCATATATCCTTCTCCATACCATAGGCTATCAATGTGCTCAGTTTCAACGCGATCGGTGCAAAGATTTTGTCTTGAAAAGGTAACAGACAGACAGGCTGAGAGACTGTCCCCCGTGTTCCCGGGATACATTTTTAGCCTATGTCCTTCTTCTTACTATAGGCTATCTGCGTGCCAAATTTCATCGTAATCAGTTGAGTGAGTATGTTAAGGCGTGAAAGCGTAACAAACAAACTCACATTCGCATTTATAAGGATAGTATAGATCAAAAGTCATAACAATCACTATTTCTTTATAACCGACTTCAAAAAAAGGAGGAGGTTCTCAATTCGTTTGTATGTATGTTTGTTACCTCATAACTCTGTCATTTATGAACCGATTTGGAAAATTATTTTTTTGTCTGGAAGGGTACACTTCCCGTTTGGTCCCATTGTTATCAGATCAGGATTTGATTACTTCTTCGTGTAATTTGAAGTCGGTTTAAGTTTTTTGTAAAACAGTCCAATTATTGTATCTCGAGTTTTTGAATAAATTAAAGGTAATAATAAAAATAATTAATGAATTAATAAATTTTAATATGGTCGATGATAAAAAAAAGGAATTCGACTCAAATTATAGGTGCTTATGAATTCAATTGGGAATAATTAATAACTTTTGATACCTACTGGAAGCGCTTAATAGATTTATGGGCCGATCATCATTAAGAAAGTGCTGATCATCCCATTTAGAAAGATTATAAATATCGACTAAAAATAAATAAATCAATATATCATCTGAATATATCGATGTGCTAAATTTTAATCCCGAGTTGCCAAGTTGTCTAACTGTTTCTAGTTATGTAATTACTATTTACTTAAAGTTCCACATTATAGAATGAAGAAACATCGGAATTAAAGTAGGGTAGGTATTAACCCTAGAAAGATAATCTGCGTAAAAAATACGCATGCACGATCGAATTATTGCTGTATCTTTTTTATTTGCGCGAATTTGGTACCGAGCGTTTCGATAATCTCACTTGTCACTCAGAGCATGCGTAAGGTGACCGTGTTGCTAAGGTAGGTGCCACCAATTTTGAAATATAACGACGGCGGAGTCAAAAATACGCATGATTATCTTGAACGTGACTTTTAAGATTTCAACTTCTTTGACAAATCGTGTTGTTTTTTATTTTTTAGTTGTTCTTGTGTAGTTTTTGGATTATTAATGTATTGTTTATATGTCTATTACACATTTTGGCCCAACAACGTTACGATAGGGAGCCGAAATATGGAAGAAGAGCGTATCCTCACTGCTTTTTTAGAGAGTTATGTCGGGCATATCAATTACGATTCAGATGGTGAATCTGATCACCACGATATTGAAAATGACGTGCAAAGTGACACGAAAGAAGCCTTCATAGATGAGGAAACGAGTAAAGACCCGGCTCCTGGTGAATATGAACACTGATGTCATGTAGCAGAAAGACGAATCGACGGCCTATAGCTATATTCTATAGAATGATAAAAATAGCTTGTATACATGTATATATTATTATATATAGCCATAATGTCTTCAGCAAAGGCGGAAAGGCTCTTAGCCGAAAAAAAAACATGAGAAACCTTAGCTTACCTCTGACATCACCGTTTATGAGATAAAGATTGGAAACCCCTCGAAATCTGAAGAAATATTTTCGGGAGACTATACCAACATCCTAAAGATCACATCCAAAAGATGTCCCTGATGCACCAGAAAACAATTCAGAAGAGCCAATGCCAAAAAAGGTATATCTACTGTGCGTATTGCCTCTCAAAGATACGGCGAAAGGCAAATCATCGTACTATAAATGCCTACATTTTCGACTTGGTATCTAAACTGCATCCGACTGATCTAAAATTGATTAACTGTGCTTTTATAATAGGCGATATCTTAAAACATATGAATATAAATTAAAATAACTGACTATTCATATTAAAAAAATTATTTGTTCAATAAGAAAAAGAAGTTTCATTGTTTTGTTGATTTTTACAGAGGTTCAAAGTTTTCGTTTAATTTTTATAAGATAAATTAATATATACTCATAAATTGTTGTTTTTCTTATTCTTTAATATATAGAAAAATAATATCAAAAAGCTATTTTAATACCAGCATGTACAATAAAATTTTATAGCCTGTCAAAATTCATGCGTATATTTTACGCATGATTATCTTTAACGTATCCTAAAATATGATTATCTTTCTAGGGTTAATAAATAAATCACAAGACCACAATTTTGAACTGATTTTACTCCCTTTAAATTCTAGTATAATTGTCAATAAATTAATCAATTCAGATAATGGACAATAAGTATCAGATTACGTGATTCAAACGTTAGGATGGTTATTCTAATCGAATTATATAGCATATTTCAAAATCAGGTATACTTAACTATATCAGAGTACTAAAGGGTTTATTAGGCCACAATAATAAATAATCATTTAGGCCAAACTTTAGAAAGTATTTATTCAAACATATCCATGGCCACAACTATGAATTTACTCTCAAATCTACTTCCGGTTCGGATGGCCGACCATATTGAGAAGATACCGGTAAGAAACTCAATATTAAGGTCTTATGTATGGCCACTACACATAAAGAGTTATTCTCAGTATATAACAGAAATACACAGAACACACATTATAAAATTATCAATTGTTACAGTTGACAATATCAAATATACTTATCTTTATATCGACGGGCAGTATCACGATTATAATAAGCAACCACTTCCAAAATACACAAGACTGAACTCAGCCCAGACCTTCCCGCTTATTTTATATTTTACAAGAACACTTCAAGAATACAGACGGAAGTATCAACCAATCACAGAGACGGAAGTCTCAATACACCATAACCGGATACATTTTATCAGGAAGTGTCACACAATCTCATAATAACAAATTTAGTAAACCATTATCACAAAATTACAACATTCGTTGTTAATTATTGGAATAATTACTATCGAATTTAGGTATGATTAATTATATGATTTATCAAAGCCATTACATTGTTCAATTAAAATATCAATCGGAAGTCTATTGAAATCTCCTTACATTACAATAAAATGTTTATCAACAATTAAATTATCGCAGTAGTGATTTGATGACTTTGTAATTATTCCAATCCAATTATCATAAACATTACAATTTAAAATAACATTAAGTTACACCGGAAGTTTAATTTAATTATTGCACCGGAAGTTTAAATATTAATCAAACCTTCAGTTCAATAGTGTTGCCATTGCAAATAATAAATTTATCAAAAACTTATTTCAATAGTGTTGCCACTGCAAATAATACATTTTTGAAGTACTTATTTAACTCAGATATTTGACTCAGATTTAACCAAATATCTAACACGCTCGTGGTGTAGCATGATTAGCCATTCTTAATCGATCGGCGAAGTTAAGCTACGTCTGTCGTTGTCGGTACCTGGATGGGTGACCGCCTAGTGGTTTCAAAGCGAGCGTTTCCGTGCTTCGGAAGGCACGTAAAGCCGTTGGTCCCGGTTATCACTTAATTGTGATAGACGCTAAGCTAGTTAGATGCCTCATAGTTGGCTTGAAAAATTCCAACAGTAGGTTGACCACTAGCCTACCTCCACCAATCCGCAGTGGGCACGCGTGGTGGAGTATCGCCCATTCCCTTTCACCCTCATTTGTGAAAGGAGGCCTGTGCTTAGCAGTGGGACATTATAGGCTGATGATGATGATACCTACTCAATAAACTGGATGGTAATCAACCTGGTGGATGCTATCAAAAGATACTTTTAATGTCCAAATCTGCAGGTAAATCAAGCAATCATATAACTGAGAGGTAGAGGGTAGAGTTCTAGCTAAAGAGCAGCTCGACTGGGGAAGTACCTTACAGAATACCGCAGCCAAATAAATTTATGTTGTGTTCCTGCGCGTGAGTGAGGTCGCATGAAGTGCTCATTGGGGAGGGGAGGATGGGTCGATAGTGTGTGATGATCCGTGTATTGCAAGCGTTCATAAAGCTATGGTAACCGCTTACCATCAGGCGAGATGTAAGCATGTTTATAGACATCGTCGAATAAAAAAAAAACTTGGAAATAGGTACAATTGCATGAATAAAACGCGAATAGAAAAGACAGAACAGTCGCCAATAAAATTGCTTAAAATCGACGTAATAAGTTAAAAATCAAGAAATATCCGCAAAGAAATTAAAATGGGGACCATCAATCTAACTTAGGTTTCACTTTTGACGGGCCAGTTGGCGCACTAGGTTAAGAGTCTGGTAAAGATTCCACCTATTGCGCCGCAGGCCGTGGGTTCGATTCCCGCACAGGACATGTGTGCATGAACATGTCTGTATGTCCTGAGTCTGGGTGTAATTATGTATATTAAGTATGTATTTACAAACAAAAAGTAGTTATATGTATTATATCAGTTATCTGGTTTCCATAGTACAAGCTCTGCTTAGTTTGGGATCAGATGACCGTGTGTGAGGAATGTCCCAGGATATTTATATTATTTATTATTTACATACAAAAATGTACTCCTTTTCATTCTGACATGAAACATGGATGGGTTATTAATTCTGGAAGTTCCAGCAGGTATTATGTATAATATAATTTTGGCACGAGTGCCGCACGTTGTCTATGTCATTATTCGCATGTAAATTGTGTTACTAATCATGTGACCATGCGGCCATTATTTAGGAGACACTACAGGGTCTTGGCAATCGAAACTAGTCGTATTCTTGTATGATTGAAATTTATATTGTTTTTGAAATTACTTGTAATTTCTTGCTTTTCGTCCCCGGTTTTACCAATCCCAGGATCCCTCTTAGGTACTATATAATTTACGGAAATCCTTCACATGATTTAGATCTTGAACACTATTTAACCATAGTATTCATGGTTCTTCAAATACGCCTTCTCATTTAGTAAAAAATATGCTAAAGAGCAAAGATTTTCATAGGGCATCGTGCCTCTACCCAGATGGATAATCCGCCTTACTAAAGCATGACATTTAATTTCACTCCGCTTGAGGGGCTCCCTGAGCAAATCGCTCTCAGTTCGTACTGCGCACGGCTGTCAAATACTGTCAATGCTGGCTTGTTTATTTCATGTTCCCATAGAGGCGACTATCCTTCTGGACGTTTTAAATTCTTTGCTAAAGAGGTACCTATTCGTTAAAAATATTCAAATCAACGTCCATTATTACTACAAAATGGATAAATCATCAATCTTATTTAGAGATACCTCGTTAACCTATTGATTGTTTTACATTTTTTCTGCCGACTTCCAATTTGACACGCACTTTAGGTGTAGGTTGGTCGTTTGTTTGTGGTTGATTTGCGACGTTCGGCATACTGTGGATGAGGTGTATTCTAAATTTAAATACTTTGTTTTTAAATTAATGTTTCGTTCGAAAACTGAATGTTCGAATTGTAAATTAAAGTAGTAATTAAGGGACCGAATTATAGAGAGAGATTTGAGATTATTTTTGCTGGTCATTAAATGATTAAGGGTATCACTATTAATTTTGACTTGATGTCTTCGTTATATTAAAATGGTATAAGTTCATATTATAGGTACGCCAGAAGAAAACAATCTGAATGAAGTATAAAACTATGTTAAAACTGCCTAAAACATAGCTGTAAAAAAGTTATATCACGACTGACATACATGTTCTAAAAGTGTATTAGTTCACGTTGTTTTTCATTAAAATAATGTTCTTTATTGATGAATAAACTAATTTCGATCAATCATTAAAGTCTACAACGACACAGTATGCATAGAAAGTGGTCTTTAAAAAGAAATATTGCGTAAATTAGTAAAGCAATAAAAATAAATATAATTGTTAACGTGATAAATATTCAAATCTTGGTAAATCGACATATTTAAAATGCCCATAAAATTTCTAACGTTTTTATCGTTTAATTTGCTTAATTTATACATAATTGTCAATAAAAAGTGATGCTTCGGAGGTTCGAAGTTAATTGGTTTGATTTTCACATCTAATTATTATTGAGCTATCAATGGAATGTTACTGAATTTGGTTAAAATATGACTTTTGAAAAAAAAACGGAATGGAACGGAATAAATAAAATTTAAATTTTACAGTAAATATGTAAGACAGTCAAATTTTTTTTTTATTTCTCATATGTCTTTTCAAATTGTTAGGGTTTCTTTCTTATTCGTATTCTTATCAACAGTATAGTGCCTTAGCAGGGCCTAATCTAAATAAAAAACTTTTTGATTTTGAATGAAGAATTTTATTGCAAATGACTAAGAGGAAGAACATTTCGGTGACTTGTTATTCGATTAATTTTATAAAATAAGTTGTAATTTTTTTTTGTTGCTGTCCAAACTATTTTCGCTATAGGTATATACATCATACCTATATGCAGTAAGGGGTCATTGATCTTCATATCTCACATGAATTCTTGCCAAAAGGCAGATTTTATGATGTTTGAAGACTAACATTTGTATTTATTTAAGATTTTACCATACCTTGTGTCCATAAAAATCTAACGTGCATGTTTTAAGCAAAATTAGTTAAGTAATTGTGAACAACACAAACTGTTTTATGCTAGAATAAGTGTCTGAGTAGAATTTATTTAAACAAACATAATGAATGACATAAAATATGTTAAATCATAAGTTATTACGAGTAATTACGACAGTAAAACTAAAAATATTTTATTGAATAATACTGGTTGGTTACAATTTTTAGATTGGTAATAGCTATATAGTAACACTTCCATAACCATATTATCTCATGCAAAAAAGAAAGAAAGAAAAAAGAAAGACACCGAATTCCATTGACATTTAAAAAAATCTCTTCCCTACTACATTTATTGGTGTAGTAGCTGTGCTCCGCGGGTTCACAACATATTTTGCGTTTAAACAGTTTTATTTCTTGGGGTGACACAACGATTTCCGTATCGGGTGCCACCCATACTAGCTTTTTTTTTTTTTAAATTAAATGGGCTTGCGTTTGGCCACTGACCCGCCCATAAGGGGCGATGACGAAGCCTAAGATAAAACACGCTTACCCAGAAGAAACCTATTCACTTTGGCCTTGAAATTCCTAGATTGTAAGCGTCAGGAAACACAGACGCCGGAAGCAAGTTCCACTCCCTTGCTGTCCGCATTATAAATGAGGATGCAAAACGCTGTGTCCGTATTTTCGGTATGTCAACAACGTACGGGTGAACATTTTCCCGGCGTCTTGTGGTTCGGTGTAAAAATGGGGATGGTGGAATTAGGTTGAACAATTCCTGCGCACACTCTCCAAAATATATCCTGTAGAAAACCGATAAGCACGATAATCACGACCCGAAGAAAAATAGTAGATAAGATAGAAAGATAAGAAAGGTTGCTACCTTTCTTCGATGGTCGAGGGTTGAAACATACTGTTGGAATTTTAGCCGCCTAGGAGGCCTCCAAAAAGCTTAACAACTGTAACAATTCAGTGATAGCTGGGACCATGGGACCAACGGCTTTACGTGCCTTCTCAAGCAAGGAAAACACTCGAGTTGAAATATCGCCCGTCTGCATACCGGCCCACCGGTGACTTAACTTTACCGATCGATCAAGCTAAACCACGAACGCTTCCTTGTAAAATATGAAAATAAATGTCTAGACAGTGAAAAAAGCCGAATTCAGTTTTAGCAACGGATTGCCACACGCTGGTCCCGTTACACTTAGGTGTTACTAAAATTAACTTCTAAATCATTTAAATCAATAAACGGGGTATATATCAAAATGTCCAAACAAGTTACTAAAGTGGTACCAGTCCCCGAATAATGTTTTAACATAAAAGCCTAATGTGACGCTATTTCGCTTGATTGGAACACATTTGTATTAATACTTATTTGTTATTTTTTTAAGTGTCAGTTGTAAATTTATGGTTCCACTAATTTGTTTATGGTAACTGCAAATTTTTGTGTCGTGTTTCTTGTGGCGTATAATCGCATATTCAATTTCTTTGCGTATAATAAATTTGTAATTTTGGCCGAAATGTCATTAATCCTTATCAAAAATGTTAGTTATATAAAGCATTAAATGTTGAACAAAAGTGTACTTTACACCCCTTTTTTACACCATGTAAATTAATTGAGTATCATAGAAGATACCACAAGTTGAAAAAACACTCAGATCAAATAATAACAAACCCACATACCTAGTTGAAGCTGAAGCCAGGGCAGTACTTTATAATATTAAAGGACAATAGAGAAAAAGACAGGAAGCAAAATAGTGGGATTGAAGTGAAAATCTATATAATTTATTTACTACAAACATGTTATTTTTTTTGTTAATATCGATCGATGAGTTTTTTGTCTAATCTCTGGAACTACCAGTCGGATTCGAAAAAAATATTGTGATAGGTGTATCGACGAATCTGTACAACTACCCTTTTCGGGTATAGGTTGGACGTTTGCAAGCTGCCAGGACTTGGGTTCACGGCTACTTTTCAGAGAGTCTGAATAGGCGCGTGTGAGGACAAATCAGGGGCTACTACCACTGGGATCTCGTCGGGGCTACTGGCCTTACGTCTAGTCCACGCGGCACTTTGAGTACCTACCTCTTTATGGTGTATCGTACAGCCAACATATCGGTGCCGCAGTGAAGAAGACGAGGTGGAGGTTAGGCTGGTGGCATCTAGGAAAGAGTTGCTAGCGAAAAGGTTTGCGCATAGATCCGCCTTATCCTTTGCAATGGCAGTGATCCATCAATCAGGCTTGGTCAATAGAGGTAGTGATGAGCGGCAATAATTCGCTTCAACTCATTTGGCCAGGGCCCAAAAAGCCATACTACCTGTAGGGTAAGTGGCAAGTTTGTAACCAATTCGGCCAATATGGCTGAAACCGAGCCGTTTTTGCACTTTTTTAAATACAATGACGGTAAGGTTACGTTATTTACGTGACCATTTATCAGCATAAGTAAATAGCGGGGCCCTCCTTACTCATAAATCGCTATTTACTTACCATCTTTGGCCACATCATCAATGACTAAGGTGCGATTGTGGTCAAACAAGCCTATCCAAATTCAAAATCCTATACATTACTTATAGCCTACACAAAATTTGACTAAATGGCCATTCGGCTACTTTTTCAATTTGTCTAATTTACCATTAAGTGTTGATATTGATAAATGTCTTAAGTTGTACCGTTTTTAAAAGCTGCCAATTAATCTTTTTACATATGAATATTTTTGCAAAATGTCTACCACAGCCGTAAATTACGAAATCACCAATTTGTTTCTCCGTTTCAATTCAATTAATCATTCTGTTTGTTTAAAACTAATTTAAATAACATTTATGTCCATATATGTTTATTTTGTTAGCGGATTTTATTTTTTAAGATTTTACTTTTTATTATTGTATACATTTTATTTTCTGTTATTTTAGACACAATTTCTTTTACACAACAAATATGTACAAATTACAATCTTTATATAGAAAATTTCCACAAGTCCGCCGCTGCTTTCGATTAACGGAAAAGTTGCCAGAAGGCTGGCAGTGTTTCCTCTTTGGATAGCCAAGCTGATGCGTTGGTGGAAAAAGCTCGCCGCCCTCTGGTCTCCGGAGGCGTCGATCAATTTTAATGACATAGCGCGAGCAAGCGGCGAGCTGCCACCGCATTTTTTTTTCGATCGTTTTATTATTTATTTTTATTCCGATTTCAAATTTGAAATCATGCTAAATTCGTAGTTGTGGTGCCAATCAAATATTGGAATTAATTTCAACCTAAATATGACATAAATATTTTCCCTCACGTGAAAGATCTATAGTAAAGAAATTATAGAATGTTATTTATTTCCATTCATGAAGAATTATTATTTTATTATTCCATTAGCAAAGAATAATAATGTTATTAGCATATATTAGTTGTTCATTAACATATAACTAAGCTGTGTGTTTCGAATGTGGAATTTTAACACCATTTTTTTAATGTTTGATATTTTTTTGTACATTTAAAATAATTGATTATAAAAAACTTGATCTCCTTTACGCATAAAGCGCTATTTAACTAATATACTGTTTAAATGGTTAAATAAATAATGTCACATTATTTGACAATGACAATAGAGTGACTTTATTTAAGTGACCCTTTAAATAGTATATTAGTTAAATAACGTTTTATGAGTAAGGGGGGATATGTATAAATACCTATAAATAAAATTCGAGTCTGTTTGTATAATCAAAATAACAGCTTTTATTAAATGGATATTAAACTAATAAAATAAATAAAAAACACGGTAGTACTTATACGAAAAAAGTTAAGACAGCTGCACTTGAGAGCCAGTTCCTTCTGGCTTTGTGTGCTTACCACCTTCTGCCACATCATCACTAACTATGGTGAGATTGTGGTCAAACACAGGCCTATACAAAGAAAAAAAAACTATTCTTTTTGTCTGTCTCTCTGTCTGTTTGTTCCGGCTAATCTCCGAAACGGTTATGGATTGATTTTGACGGGACTTTCGCTGGCAGATAGCTGATGTTATAAGGAAGAAGTAGAGTTAAAATATTAAAACTGTACGTGGGTGAAACTGCAGGATACAGCTAGTTTTATGTAAATTAGCGATGGAACAAATCGTTCGACACTCGTAATTTATCCGACACGTTTGTATAACGCCCACGCGATTGGGCCGCCCCGGTACCAGCGCTATGACCATCATTATCCTTTTCGTCATTACGTAATTAGACCTCTGAAGGATCGCCATACTGGTACAAATGACCAGGAAATTTGTGCCAGTATCTCCCGGTCTATAAATATCAGTGGTGTCAAAACAGATTTTTTTTATACAACTTAGTCGGTAAACAAGCATACGGCCCACCAAATGGTAAGCGGTTACCGTAGCCATATGGACGCTTGCAACACAAGAAGCATCGCTCACGCGTTACCCACCTTTCCCCCCTCCCGTATGAGCTCTGGCGACCTTACTCACGCGCAGGAACACAACTTTACACAACATAAAGTTATTTGGCTGCGGTATTCTGTAAGGTGGAGGTACTTCCCCAGTTGAGCTGCTCTTTGAGCGAATAAACGCTGTGCTCTACCTCTCTCAATAGCTTCGAAAACCATTTTATTTATTTATTTTATTATAATACAAAATCCACAGCTATAGAGCAGTGACCTTCATAACTTAGGAACATAACATTAATTATTTACTTTTTATTAACATTACTACTTCATCAACTAAATTATGAATTTACTCCCTTACTCATAAAACGTTATTTAAATATACTGTTTAAAGGGTCACGTAAATAACGTCACTCTATTGTCATTGTCAAATAATGTGACGTTATTTACGTGACCGTTTAAACAGTATATTAGCTAAATAGCGCTTTATGAGTAAGGGGGTTAGTCACAGACGTATGAATAGTACTCATACGTCTGTGGGGTTAGTAGACAAAGCACATTCAATGGCAATGGAGTTTGAGATCGTGTCAGAATGGTATTTTTAGTTAAACTAGCTGTCCACCGCGGTTTCACCCGCGTTCTCAGGATAAAAAGTAGCCTATGCCCTTCTCCATACCATAGGCTATCTGTATGCCAAAATTCATGCTGATCCGTGACATGAAGGCATAACAAACAAACTCACTTTCGCATTTATAATATTAGTTAGGATAGGTAGCCAGCATTGCTATCTGTGGATACTGGAGGAGCCACTGCTGAGGATGATAGTTAACTGTTTATCAGTCAGTAAAAAAATGGAAAGAACTGATAACCTATGGATAAGAAGCGCTCTCTAGTTTGACCAAGTAGAGCCTAGATGAGATTTAAATTCCAAGTATTTCTACTTACTAGCACTATAATCAATAGTCGACGCACGGCTGCAAAAAAAATTGTTGCAAAGCATCAGCAACCTCAAATTTGAATCGTCAATAATAAAGTGCGATCCGTACTACGGACAAATTGAAAGGTCAAGTTTCCAAGTTCGTTTAACTCTGCTCTGGAGGCCTTGTTTGAGATGTTTTGACGTTTACACATTGACAAGTCATTTATTCCCATTTCAAATTTACCGTTAATCCATACTGGACCTTATTGACATGTAACAAGACTTGTATGAAATCGAACGACAGTTCAATAAGCGCAAATGTAACTTTGTGCTTACAAAAGAGCACCTGTGTCGTTCTAATTCAAGACTTATAAATATTAAATTAAGCTTTCAATTCCTGTAAAGCGATACGCTGCTAAGTTGCTTACGGTCTGTCTTTATTTATTAGTCTCACTAAAAAGTTGTGATTGTAAAAAATATTATAAATCATATTATTTTGATGAGAGAGCGCACTGTTCGGGTTGACAGTTCGGCTACTGGAAATAGAAGTTTTTTTAACGTAGCAATATGTTTATAATTAATAAAAAAAACATCATAATTATACAGTTAGATTCGACGTCATACATTTTTACTCATTACGAGCCGAGTTCGAAACTCGCATTTTTTTAATTCTATGTATAAAATCCTATACAAGCTTGCACCGCATGTCAATAAAATCCTTCAGAAAAATCGAACACTTTTTAACAAAATACTCATCTATTCAAATCGACTATTTTGAAACAGATAATTATACGAATCATATTTGGTCTTTGCTCAAAAAATTTTGGTAAAAGAGCGACATAATTATTGTCAAATCTATACTATAATGATAAGCACTTGGCTTAGGCCCGTGCCATCAGTAGGAATTCCCGGCCAGCCGGAGAAAAAAAATGTATACTGAAAATAATAATAATAATATAGCCGCAGGGCAGCTTGTTGTGCTGTTGGTGAGTAGAGATACCACGGACCCGAGATCTCCCGGGGGCGGTAACTCTATGCCCCCGTCTCTGGCTTGCCTTCACTACCCGGCTGGAGTGGATGCTCGAAAGGGTGGAAGTGCTCAATCTGCATAATAGCGGGGAAACCCGCTCAGAGATTACTCGCGATGGTAAAACCGGTGCTCACCTCTAGACACCCTTACTTACTTAGCTGCTGACACCAATGTTGCTCCCTTTGTCACCTATCGGTGACTGTTTTTGGGGGGCCCATTTAGTTAGCGGCGAGTCACCGTCTGAATTAACAAGATTGAGACGTTTGATTTGGCAGGCGTCCTGTTGTCTCAATTAATAGCCCAGCAACCAGTCCAGCAAGCTCCCTTCTATAGACCCATTATATAGTTTCCTTCTTCTCTGCAATAGTCCTTGCACTTCGCGGATGCTCTTGGCCGTATCTCTTCAATAGTACGGGCAGTGATAGAATCCGCTTAGTGTACATATCCCAAAACATTAAGGTATCTTAAAGGGGCCTCTACGTGTTGGATCTGTATCCCCATGCACGCCTTCCAAAAGGACCGGTCCTCAGACGGTGAAATTCCAAAAGGAAAGATACAAATAATAATATACAATTCTTTCACAAATAGGAAGCTACATTATATCCGAGTATTATAGGCAAAATTTTATTCTGGGAACGTGAAACCGCGGGGAACAGCTAGTCCTAATATATTGTGTAAATTGTGCTTGTGGTTGTGGACATTCGTGAAACTTCACGACGCCGCCGAGCCGTGGGAAACCAATTGCTTAAAAAATCAGTGCATCATAATCTACCTACATCGTTACCTCATCTAATAATCAAAACAATAATTATTTTAGTTTTTATTTGACACAGGAAACCAAACAAGGTTTTTATACATAATTAAAAAACAAACATAAAATAATTACGACTTTCTCATGGGAAAAATTGGCAGTAGCGAAACAAATCCTTTCCGCTTCTTCATTAATTAAAATCAATAAAAAATAATAAACCCATTAATCAATATTAGCATAAATATAGAGATAGAAAATTATAGTCAACATTGATAATTTAAATCAATGTTAGACCACCCAACAATCGTGAAACAACTAATTTGCATTAATAATCAAGACATTAGTCGATTTTAAGAAGACATTCGTATGATATATCGATTTTATTTGAATAAAGAACTATCGATTACAATCGCTTAATCAATTTGTGTTTCGCTCATTCATAATTATGGGGATTTCAATTAAAATTTCGAATAAATTTTACAACCGTTGATTAAACACATTTAAAAACATGAATTCAATATTAGTCGAATACGAAAAATAAACTTATGTATAAAGCAAGGTACATACTCTCATACGAGTATGCGTATACGCAGCTAGCTATAACATTTTTTTTCTTAAACATATTTAATCACAATCAATCACCAAATCAGTAGGATCATAAATCTTTCCATTTCTGCAGAAACCATAAAATTGTATGTATAAGTACTTGTCAAAGAGTGTATTTTCAGCATTTTTTTTTTTTGTTTTTATTTTGTATAGGCCTGTGTTTGACCACAATCTCACCATGGTAAGTGATGATGTGGCCGAAGGTGGTAAGCACACAAAGCCTAGAAGGAACTGGCTCTCAAGTGCAGCTGTCGGAACACACCGATAGGTGCTTGGCGACAGATTTTCAACTTGAGGGTGGTAGCCAGCCAGACGGGTACTACAAAGTACCCTACCACCGTGCTATGGTTTCCTCACGATGTTTTCCTTCACCGAAAGCTCAAGCTCATTGTAGGATTCGAACCCGGGACCTTCGTCTCGGTATCCGACGTCACTACCACTGAGCTATCATCGCCTTAAAATATGCTATCGCATGCTATGACAGAAAACAGAAGACCTACGTGTTTTAAAAGTCATTGTCTCAGGCTATTTCTAATTAGATAATTACTAAACGTTGATATTTTTGGCATCAAACCAAAATTAATAATTCTAAGATATATTTTTAAATTATCACAAATTTAACATTATTTTAGTACTTATATTTTAAAGCTGAGTGTAGTGATTAACTCATCCGGTCGCGGATGGGACGCGTTATCCGATAACATCTGAAATAATTGAAAACTGTTTTACATAAAACTTAAACCGACTTCAAAGTACACTAGAAGTAATCAAATCCTGATCTGATGACAATGGAACCAAACGGGAAGTATACCATTCCAAACAAAATTTTTTTTTTCCAAATCGGTTAATAAATGATGGAACTATGAGGCAACAAACATTAAAAAAAACAACCGAATTGAGAACCTCCTCCTTTTTTTGAAGTCGGTTAAAAAAAACATGAACTATGCAGGTCGAGTCAACCGATTAAAATGTCAAAGTTAGTACCATGAGTTTGCGTTGAAAAATTATTAGATTGACCCAATACCATGTTGTCAAATTATCGTCGTGGCGAGGGGGCACGCACATCAATAAGCCGGGAAGAATATTTTCAGTCCCGCAAATCCCTCGGATCCAGCATTTGTAGTCCCGCATTACTGGTGCCGCAAAAATTCCCTACTAATCGAGTTTTTATAATTTGTTAATTTTTTTTTTGCATATTACAATTTTAATAAAAATAAATAAATAGGGTCTATTATTATATTCGTAGCCTCGTAGGTATATTCCGATTTCTCTGAATATTATTCCTAATCACCGTACTAGACAGACGGATTAATAACCATCACAAGTCTAGATCCAACCACTCAGACAGGCAATTTGTCTTCGGTCTTATCTGTACATCTCTCAAATCACCAGTAAAGATCTGACAAAATGATAGTGTAAAGTTGGCATAATACCTACATTTTTATTCTATAGGCTTGCAAAAATTATCTCCATTTCCAACCGACTTCAAAAAAGGAGGAGATTCTCAATTCGGTTCTATGTTTATTTTTGTTAAGAGTATACTAGTTCGCTGTTGTGCTTTAACAAAACATGTCTTATCAGACGAAATAAACACGCAGCGCTAGAAAGCTTTAAAAGTGTAGTTTCCTTTCCTCGCGACTAAAAGGTCGAAAGCGCCGTGATTTTCATGGCACTTACGTGTTTCGTTCAACGTTCCACAATAACAAATGCGGCCGGACTTGAAAGAACACAGGAGATGTGTGTGGCGTCTTCTCTTTAGGCTTTATTCAATATAGGCTAGGCACCTATAAATAAATAAATAAATAAGCCCCATCTAGGGGACACAGGATCATAAGAAGAAGAAGAGATGTTTAAAAGATCAACTCGGACTACTTGTCAGAGAGCCATGCAATTTGGATCGTTTCTTCATAGCGTACATTTTGAGATAGTGGATTGATATTTGGACAGTGTTATGTCAAATGTCAATCCAATTTTTTTAAATTAAGGATTAATTGGATGTTAATTTCGGGCGTAAGAAATGACTTTCCGGTATTCCCTAAAGGGTAAATTTTTTATTCGCGTGTGAAACCACAGTATGTCTATTCATTTATAAGTGAGCAAGAATATTTCAGTCTTGTCGCGTCTACCACTGACAGCACTGTGGGTGGATTCCTATCTACTCGCCAAAAATACTATTAAATTCTAGTTTTAAAAATAGTGACTGTTTCCAGAACAAGTAAATAATTTTGCACAGTTAAATTAGCTTTAGAAATGATAAGAATATATTTTTTTAGAAAAATTTAAGTACTTTGCTTGAATTCACTAAGTAGTTCTAAAAGTTCGCCTCTATCATGTTCAGTTAAGTCCTGGGACTCCTCACACCCGGTCATCTGATCCCAAACTAAGCAGAGCTACTATGGAAACCAGATAACTGATAGAATACAATATATACTACTTTTTGTTTGTAAATACATACTTAATATACATAATTACACCCAGACTCAGGACATACAGACATGTTCATGCACACAAATGCATGTCCTTTGTGGGAATCGAACCCACGACCTGCGGCGCGTAAGGTGAACCTTAACCAACTGCGCCAACTGGCCCGTCAAGTTATTTATTATTAAAAAATTATAAATTCAAAAGTATGTGTTTTGCCAACACGCGGGGCACAAAATTGTTGTCAGTGCGATTAGAATGTGAATATTATGTAATAAGCTAAGCTTATTTTGAAAAGAGTAATTGCTGAATTTATTGGCGGCTCTTCTCAGCAACTTCTGCAACCTAATGCAACCTTCTGCACCGTCATTATAGTATAAAGAAAGAAACTCATTTATTTGACGAACAAATAAAAAAAAAACAGTAGGTCTGTGCCGTCAAATAGGACACAGCTCAGCATAGTGCTACTGACTACTGTCAGCAGCGCTGATTTTCAGCTGACGCCCTTAGTGATGTACCGTAAGTACACGAATAAGAAAAAACTAAAGGTGGGGTTAGTACCCACGGCCGGTGTTACGGGCCTTATTTTACCATTTGCAGCGAGCATGATCACACCGTGTGCTAAAATCTGTATAAATGCTCGTTGCGAGCGCCGTGTTTCCCCGTACGTGCACGAACGCTCGCTGTGTAATGGTGCGTCCATGCTACGCGAACCGAGCACGATCCGAGCACCATTCGTTCGTTGCTCGCGATGTCAAGTGTGGACGTACAACGAGCCTACAACACGAGCGTGATACGAATCCCGGTGTTCGTAAAAAAACTGACAATCGGCGGCGGACCGCAGTCGAACGCTCGTTCGAGTCTCGTAAGTCCATCCACGCTACGTGAATCCGTGGTCCACGTGTGCTCCGTTCGCGTAGAGTGGAGGCACCATGACATTAGGCCCCGTAGCGGTCAGTAAGTCAGACTATGCATAAGGCATAAGTGCTTGCGAATGTCTATTTGAATAAAAATAATTTAGAATCATTCTTTCACTAGTTTTTTTTTTTTATATAAATAAATCGTTAAACAAGCTTACTGCCCGCCTGATGGTACCTACCCAAGCGGTTACCGTAGCCATATGGACGCTTGCAACACAAGAAGCATCGCTCACGCGTTACCAACCATTCCCCCCTCCCCAATGAGCTCTGGTGATCTTACTCACGCGCAGGAACACCACTTTACACAAAATAAAGTATTCTGTAAGCTTTGGAATTTTATTAAATTTTTCTCTCAGAATTTTATTCTCTATTTTTATATAGAGATAGTTTATGGGCCGGAGCGTGACATACCTAGCCTAGTGGGAGAAACCGCGGGGACACAATTAGTAAGATAATCACCATCACTGTTATTTTAAATAAATAACTCGGTCAACTTTGTAATAAATACAATATTATATCCCACTTACTTATAAAGTACAGCGTAAACGCTCCCATAAGTACCTAAAAATAATTCATGTTCTTTTAACAGCAGCTTTTATTATAAAGAACAACAAAATTAAATCAGCCAACATTTTCATGCCATTCAAAGATGAAACTTTAATATTACGAATAAGGTGTTAATTTCCTTGGCAGCATGTGTCGACTGAAAAGTTTTTTTTAAATTGGGTTTTAAAAGTGTAGCAATGCATCCCCGCCCACGACTAAAAAATCCATTATTAGACGTTGTTAGCACGGTTTACTACGTACAGAAATAAATTTGAACAAAATGTGTAAATGAATTTACACCCGAGACTTTGTGCCGACCTTTTTTGGGGAAATCAACATGTTTTGTTTAAACGTATTTTCGCTGAAGATACCATCTCCTAAGTGCGTGTTTTGAGTAATTATGATCTGAAATGTGTTTGGTTTGAATGACGATTTTGGTTTGTTTTTAAATGAAAAGTAATTAATAAATAATAAATAAATAATAATAATATCCTGGGACATTCCTCACACACGGTCGTCTGATACCAAACTAAGCAGAGCTTGAACTATGGAAACCAGATAACTTATATAATAGGTACATATACTACTTTTTTGTTTGTAAATACATACTTAATAAACATAATTACACCCAGACTCAGGACATACAGACATGTTCATGCACACAAATGTTTGTCCTATGTGGGAATCGAACCCACGACCTGCGGCGCGGTAGGTGGAATCTTAGCCAACTGCGCCAACTGGCCAGTCAATTTACAAGATAAACTAAAATTCTGCCCCGTTTTTTTAGGGGGATCCGATATTTCTTCCCGGGGTAATTGTAATGTTAAAATAAAAGATGGTATTGAGGGAACACAACTCTTCATTTATTTTACTTCTTCTTAGCTTAGTAGTAGTACAGTACAATGTAAAAACCGCCATTGATGCCACTCAGCCCCCAGAGCCATGAGTGTTGCAAGTACATATATTTTAGTTTACCATAGACTATCTATATAGGTTTACACTATGCTACAGTAATAACATCTGTGTTAATCCAGAATATATTAAATTCTGTATGCCAAATACTGAGAGAGGTAGAGCGTAGCGATGGCGATGGCGTCACGATGGCTGTCGACAATCATCATCGTTAGTAAACGATCAACCTTTGTATGACAAAATACTCGATTATTAAGCAAAATTCCTGACATTTACTGTGATAATATTTATCACGCCCGTTCGCGATCGGTGCGGTGACGAGCGAATAAGATTTCTCATTAAAAATCCCGTCAAATGCTGATTTTTTCCTTTTTCCCTGACAGACCCTTAATTCCTGATATGTCAGGAAAACTCCCGTCGTCTGGTAACCCTACCTATAAGGACACATGTACGCACGGCTACAGATCAAGCTATTCATTCCAGTATAAGCTGACCTCTCATTGTACGGAAATCCTATAAAATTCGAGATCAGCTTATACTGGAAATGTATAGCTTGATGTGTAGTCGTGTGTACAAGAAAATATAAAATATCACGCACGTAATAAAACTGCGTGACGGAATGTAGCAAAAAAAAATCTAATTTCTCAGATCTATTAAAATATTCTTGAGTGCAGTGTGGGAGGAGAGTGGGCTAAACACTCTCAATTACACCGCGTTATGTTAAGTGTATAAAATATTTATAAAGATCATCCCACTTAAACAGTATTATCATCCATCATAATAATCTGAATCACTTTCGACAATATTTTTTGGTGTTGACACAATTAGATACAAAAAAAGCTTGCAATAAGAAGTAGCGTAACATAAAATAACGTCGGAATATAATTATTATTACGACCACTTACGACGTAGTATTTATATAAGGTCCTAATAAATTTGTGAATTTCCTTCTGAGGGATGAATGTATAGGTCATTAGTAATCAAAAAATAATATTAGAAAAATAATCAGTAATATAAAAAGTAAAATAGTAATAAAAGAAAGGGTTTTCGAAGCCCTTTCATATTATGATACCCCATTTGAACAAGTCCAATTTTGAAAATTCTTTGACACTTTTGCCTAGAAAATATGACAGTAATACAGGTAATACAGTCCTGCAACGACGTTTATTATTCGTAGCCTGCAACGTTGTCAATATAGATATTTAAATAGAAAGATTTACAACTCTGTTTATGTTCAAAGCTAAAATAAACATTAAATTCAAACAAATCAACAAAACATGTAAATCATTTAACACAATGTAATGCTAATAACAGGAAGGCGTACATTTTTCCCAATGTGATATTGCCAAGAAAAGGTGCAAGATCCAATGAAACGTGTTTTCGAAAAGTGAAGTTGGCACAAGGCCACGTGTGAAATACGGGACCTGCATACCGACAAGACCGGCAGGGGACTATCATATCATTAAGTGACCACTTTAGTAATCCCAATAAAGGATATTCATCGCTCGCCTTTCTGTAATTTTAGAGTTCCGAACCTTAAAGTTAAAAAAAGGAACCCTTATGGTGCCACTCTGTCACAGTCGTATATTTCAGTTAATACCCCTGGTGCTATTTATTTCAAATTTGGAATAGTTTTAATATTGCTTCATCATCATCATCATTTGGATGACCACTGCTGAACATTGACTTCCAATTCGAACGGTTCTGGGCATCCAGCAGCGCCCAGCGACTCTGACCAGGTCATCAGTCCACCTGGTGGTAGATCGTCCCGCCTCGGCGCTTTCCAGTACGTGGTCGCCACTCGAGAACCTTTTATCCCCCAGCGGTTATCGGCTCTTCGAGCGATGTGGCCCGCCCATTGCCACTTCAGAATACTAACTCAACGAGCTATGTCAGTCGTTTTCGTTCTCCTACAATGTCCTAATTTCGGACCCTGTCAAATTCCAAGCATAGCTCGTTCCATAGCTCGCTGAGTGACTCTGAGCTTATTTGCGGCCAGCAGTGAAAGACCACGTCTCTGTCCCGTATGTCATCACTGGTAACACGCACTGATTGAAGACCTTCGTCATCAGACTGAGGTATTCTGGACGTGATTATTGCTTATCCAATCTTATTGCTTTTATGAATTGCGGTCCTCTTGACAGATTGACAGATGCACGCACAGCTCAAACCGCAGGAAGTAGAAACTAGACATTATGTACACGGGTTCCTTATATAACATAAACAATGGAAGAATTTTCACAATTCAGCCCCTAAGGAGTTAAAATACGGGGTCGTACGTGAAACAGTGGATGGGGAAGCTTGTAAACTTTCTTAGCGCACCCTTTCTTGAGTATCCTAGACTCCAGGAAGAATCCAAATTTCAAATCTTTAGGTCCATCAGTCACAATCTTTTTCGCGAAATATCTTTAACGTCTGGTCGAAGCACATAAGATACATGTGTGCAAAGTTGGTCATTATAGACGAGGCGGTAGGAAACCGAGAGTGTAATGATCAATGCACACGCGTGTCATACGACGTTTTTCAACACACTTGCGAGGAAAAAATATACTTGTATTTTTTGAAGTAGATTTTTTGATACTAATTAAGCAGCAATGCGATGTCTAACTATTTTATCCGTTTAAATTAAGAATGTTCCGTTTACACACATATCACTTGCAGTGAGTTACAAACTTAACATTATCGGGATTATACCTATCATAAAACTGCGGTAATGTAAAGTAAAAAGCACTAGTGCGTAATAACCTGCAGTAACATACTAAAAACGGTGCAATAAATGTCAATTTAACGAGCGAGTGTGTTGGAAACAAATTAACGAACAATCAAAAACAAAAACCTTATTATTAGGTATACATTTTTCCCAGTTTTAAGCCAAGCCTTATAAAGTCATGATAAAAGGTAGGTATAATAAATCAATGTATACTATAATAATCACGCATGTGTGAACCTGGTAACATAAACCGCAGCACCAAGTGTCTTATTACTTGAAACTAACTTGAACTAATTTATCATTATGTACACTGACAGGGACAAAATTGCTGATCTTTTTAATCGTTAATTACATCCTACATATTTTACTGTCCTGTCCTACTACCTACTATGATTATAAATCCGAAAGTTTGAGTGTGTGCATGTTTGTCACCAGCTCCGTAACGGCTGAAAGGATTTGGATGAAATTTGATGCGTAGGTAGATCTTACCCTGGTATAACTAACAGAATTCTTTAATTTCTGGAAACACTAAATCCCTCAGGGTCGCGAATTCACGAATCAAAATGCCCCATGGTGACCTTTTACTAAAAAAATATGCTTTTTAAGAGAGGTAGAGCGTAGCGTTTATTCGCTCAAAAAGCAACTCGTCTGAAAAACTACCTCCACCTTACAGAATACCGCAGCCGAATAAGTAGTTCCTGTGTAAGGTCGCCAGAGCTCATTGGGGAGGGGGGAAGGGTTGGTAACGCGTGAGTGATGCCACGTGTGATGCAAGTATCCATATGGCTATGGTAACCACTTACCCACTTACCATCAGGCGGGCCGTACGCTTGAGGTATAACTACTTCGAGGTATATTTTTTTAAAGATTTCTTGAAATATTCAACCGGTAAAAAAGTCTACATTGAGGCTCTAGTCTAGACAGACGGCAGTGAAATTGCTTTGTAATTCCAACGCCAATTGCACACAAGCTGCACACCGACTGCAATCGGGCTGCAAGGTTGGGTTGCAGTTTTCTTGCAGTCATACTAACTGCAAAGTCGGAGCGCAGTTGAAATGCAGTCCATCTGTCTACATCCTAACTCCTGAAAATATCGCGGCTTTCAGCCCACAGAGCTACTTAACCCGAACTAAAGAGATGATAAAAATCCGTCGATGGACCCGATCTCAAACGCAGCGTCGTCTATTTCCGAAGTTTGGATTAGTGTTGCGTAGATGTGGTAAGAAGTGTGAAATTGATTTAATTTATAAATTACCATCGCTGTGGTTCCGTATAAAATTCAATAGTTTCTTTAAGAATTTTATGATCAAGCAAAATTTTTGTAGCACTGCGAAAAGAAGGGACACCACACTCCTCTGTGAATTTATCGTCGCCAACAGTCGTCACCTGCAGCATAATAGCGTGACAGTACTCCAGTCCAAGTCTGATATTTTAAATAAAAAAAAAATACTTTCTGACACGATCCCATTACAACTCCTTTACCATTGATCCTATGTGTGTGGTGTACTATTTCATGATAGTTTTCGACGGCATTGAATTAGAACATGAAAACTGTCAAATCTTTAAATTTTGACACCACTGCTGCACTGGTGGTTCATAGGAACACAAAATTGTAATAGCAGACTTAGGCCCCTGATAGTATTGTCACGACAATCGACCAATGGCCACACCGATTGCTTCATGTGCGTTGCGCGTAGGTCGCTTGTGTATAAAGAATTTATAATTTACATGCAATATTAGGCAAATTCTGTTAATATTTTCACACAATTTCATTATCTCAGATAATAATATCATCAGCTATTAACCAACGGTTTTCAATTTGATCGCGGTACCCTAACAACTAGACATGCTACAAATAAATCACTCTCCTTTTGAACTACTCTCGCATCAAGTCGAGAGATTTAAGATAATATTGCCGTCTCTTTTAGATACTGCATATTTTTGTTATGATTTACTTTGATATGGAGGGGAGAGAGGAATATTTAGAGGCTTTTAAAAATCATAATATTGACAAATAATGAAACTAGGGCTAGGATCACCATACTTTTAGTTAAAAAGTGTTAGATAACTTAACGTATAGGTAACGTGTGGTAACGTTAACGCTTAAATTTGTGAATATACAACTATAATGACTCCTTCAGTCGGGTAAAGACGAAACTAAAATAAAAAACAACAAAGTTAAAAAGGTTTTTGTTTTTTTTTAACAATGACAGATTGAAGCTTCCAAGTAACATAATATTATTCAGAAATCCTTCAAAAACTGTGTTTTTAATCAAATTGATAAAATAAGCGAAGTAAATTCTCTCCAGAATTTGGATCACGGGCCACATCTCTTGTGGTTTGTGGCCAACCGCACTACAAGGCCCTGAGTGTAATGTTACAACGAACCCTACATTATCATGTCATAATGGTTTACAAGTGTCACGAACACTATTGGTGTCCTATCGTGTATCTGACCACAGCTTAATTTGGAGCAAAATGCGATGCAGTGATGTGTTGTAGTTTAATATGTATGTTTTTCTTTGTTATATTAATGTATCGGGTCTATTCGCGCAATTATTAGCAATATGATTAACTAACCTCGACGTTTCGACCAAGTTGCATTGATTGGGGTCACGAGTGGACTGTACTTGTGTCTTTAATTAAAAAAAATAACTGTAGGAAATACCAATATTTTTGGGGATTAAAGTTATTCTGGAATATTTAACAAGTGTTAAAAAAAACTAAAGTCTAAACTAAAAATAAAACAACAAAAAACTAAAAATATTTTAGCCGGAATATGAAAAACGACCTTAACTTAGCAAGGTGTCTTAGCTGCTTAAAAAAAACTGGCTAAGTGCTTAAATTTTAAATTCGTTTCATTTATTGGCATAAAACATTTTAATTATTATTATTTGTTGTTCTAGCGGCAACACAAATACATATTCTGCGAAAAATTCAACCGTCTATCCATTACGGTTCATGAGATAAAGTCCACTGACAGCGTCGATTCTTAGTAATAGGAGGTAATAGGGTCCCGTTGGTTGGCCCCTTTGGGTATTTAAAACAAAGAAAGAATCTTACATTATAAACGAAAATCCTTATATACCGGTAGTATTTTTAAAATTGGAACAAAAAGAGAGTCAAAACAAAGAAAGAAAGAAACAGGTACATTACTGAAAATATGCAATTATTTATCTACTCCTTTAAAGTAGTAACCTTGTGGAAAACTCTTGAAGAGCTTTATCTTAAAGCAAAATAAAAGATAATTTGTTTTAATGATATCAATTAATTAAAGCTACTTGCAACATGAAATAAATCTGTGCCTTAAATGATTTTAATGTTTTCGTTTAATCTTACTTTGTGCATTTACAAAATATGTTTAAATGTAATTTCAGTACATTGGAGTGAAATACTTCCTCAATCCTTGGTATTTAAGTATGTTTAACATCTTCATTTCCATTCCAAATTGGACACAATGCTTACTGAGTTAAGGTATTTCTTTGATCGTTATAGATAAGGTATGTTATTTTGACTCAAATTAAACATTGACGTATTATTCAGACTTGAACATCGTCATCTCTTTAGTTCAGTACTGGGTATAAGCTTCTCCTTAAGCTTGCCATTCTATCCTTCATCTGAATCCACGTGGGTCACTGTATTTTTTGTACTCTTGTGTCAGGTCTTGTGTCGTATTAAAAGAAGATACTGCAAGATGTATATGCATAAATGTGATATTGCCTAAATTGCTCTTCAAAATGCTATGAAAGCGACCTCTACCGTAAAAGTATGCAACGAAAACGAGCTGTTATCCCCGCCCGCCCATCTGTGGAATGCTAGCCGCTTAACCCGATCCGCCCGCCCTATAAATAATACTTAAACTCTCCGATAGATGTCGCCTCACATGTATTTACGATGTGAAAGAAAGAAATATTTGAAGAATTTGTTGGATTCTTTTCCTTACTCTATTTAATAGTGAAACTAATAATAAATAAAATGTAGATAAAGTGGACTGGTAGTCTATACAGACTTAAATATCAGTAGTGATTCGATATTAATTTACCTAAATCTATATAGAGCAGATTTTTGCGGAATTCAGTCTTTCTCCCATAGACATAATTATGTAAGCAAGTCTTTCCCTGAGAGAAAATATTATATACCATACTTATGATAATAGCTTCGAAAGTGAATTTATATAGTTTTTACCTCTTGACGTCACACACAACGGCACAGCTAATAGTGTTGAACTTTTTTCACACAGATAGATCTAAACCTAGAATAATTATATCATCATCATCATCATCAGCCTATATTGTCCAACTGCTGAGCACAGGCCTCCTTTCACAAATTACGGTCAAAGGGAATGGTCAGATACTCTACCACGCGTGCCCACTGCTCTGGATCGGTGGAGGCTAGGGTAACCTAATGTTGGAGTTTTCAAGCCGTCTAGGAGGCCTCCAACTGGCTTAACGACAATCACAATTAGTGATAACCAGGACCAATGGCTTTACGTGCCTTCCGAAGCACGGAAATGGTCTATTGGCGGTCGCCCATCCAGGTACCGACCACGAGGGCGGTAGCTTAACTTTGCCGATCAGCTAATTATGCTACGCCAAGAGTTTCATAACTATAGCATAAATACGAATAACATATAGGGTACTGTTTATTCCGGGGAAATAGTACATTCCTCGGGATCGCAAGAATAATCGCGGGGCAAAAACGAGAGAAGAGCCAATAGATTTGAACAGAAAAATTTCCCCGGATTTAAATAAGGATGAACCATTAATGAGGAAGAAGGTCTTTCTTACCCAAACATCAGCTCATATACACAGGTCATCGGACCTCCTGGAGCACTAACCTTTTCGTGGTTGTAAACACAATAGCTGGTGTATAATAGCCGTTGCTAATCGGAAATCGTGTCGTTTAGATTTTTGCAACGACCTCGGTTTCTGAAACTATATAGTGGATTGCACATTATACAAGGGTTACTAGAAAGGATGTCACGATTTAAGGTCTATGTAGCTGCCCCCCTAGACAAGATGGGTTATCGACAATCGTCATCGTTAGTAAACGATCAACCTTTGATTGACATAAGAGATTGTTAAAAATCACGTGATATTTCGATTTGAAGTGTCAAACCCATAAAAAGGTTGATAGTTTACTAATAACAATGACGATTCTCGATAACCACCTTGTGTACAGGCCCTGATCATATTCACTAGTAGATCTTGATTATTAGCTTCTTGCTACAATACCTACTGCTTTGTGAATGTGCGGTGCAATTGAAATGATAAAGAAACAGTTATCCTGCAGTAATACTTTTGTAAATGTACATAATTCACAAGTTAAATAAGAAATAAATGACCTATGAGGACCTATGACCAATGAAACCTAGTAGTTAAGCAGTAGGTCTAAATAAGTTGTTTAAAACAACATTGTTAATATCCAAAATTAATAAAAGAGGACCAATTCGAAACCCTTGTGGCACTCCTAAAATAAAAATAAAGCTCGTAGTTAAAGTTACCAATAGACACAGCTTCATAGTTCCTGTCCCATTTTAATGATCAATATTATTGTTGCAGTTGCGTGCGTAGGCGCAGCGCGAAGCATGCGCGGCGTCACGTGACCGCCCATGGCGTCTGACGCGCGCCCGCGTTCCCCGCAAGATGGCGCACGTAGGAGGCGGGATTTCTCTAGGTATAATATTTTATTATACATTTTATAACCTTTTTTGGGGACAAGAAACATTTAGGTTGCCAGTCTCAAACACTAGATCATAAAAAAGTAGATATAAAATTATAATTACTTACCGTTGGTTGGCACTGTTTGGAAATCATTGTATTAGTTATAAATTAACTGATGAAGTACAATTATTATGCATTGCCATTAAAGTAGATGAAAGACAGCGACAGATATATTGAAACTGGGAGAAATTATTATAATTTTGTCATAACTAGACTGACTTGCTCACCAGCTGAATGTAAGCAAATAACAATTTTCCTTAAAGACATTAGCAACAGAATAAAACAATAGTTTTGCGAAATATTTTGCTAGTGAGATGCTTTTGTACGCGGCAACTACAACCTAATATTACAACAGGACGTAGCTATCAAACTTCGGCCTTAGTAACTAAGTACGAGAATTGTAAACATTGCTACGAGGTCGTGTTGTCGCCAAATCGCCAACGTTCGACTATTTATAGTCTTCCGTCTGTCTGTCCGACACCTGCTGTCCTTTCCCAGACGCTTACTAATGTTTGCACTATATCATGACAGTGTTCGGTACTTCTTAGCCGAAGAAAGACTGTTATAACACTCATCAAAGAGAAAAGATGTCCGTGTAGAGACGAGTCATCTGGTTTGATATAACTCCTGAACCGTAGCGGAGTGGGTCGCGGGGAATCCTCCCGGAATTCAGCGGCGAATCGCGGGGGAAGCTCGCCCGCTCTAAATCGGTCGCACTCGCCGCCAAGCTTTTCGGCGAGCCGCGCGCGCGTTTATTCTCGCATCTAAATATAATCAGCGTCGTGTGCGCAGGTCTCCGTACGTGACGCTGGGAGCGGTGCGGTACGCCGTCCGCCGTGCACCGCCGCCGCGGGCCTGCCCCTGCCGCTGCTGCTCCGAGGAGGCGGTGGCGGCGTGCCTCGGCCGCGCCAAGCCCGATCGCCGCACGCTGGATCGTATTCAACGCCGCTTGGGCCGCGGCGCGCGCGAAGAGCGGCCCTCGCGCCACCAGCGCCTGGTGGCCCTCACCGAGCGCCTCTTGCCGCGCGCCCACCAAACCCCGCCGCCGCCTCCGCCACCGCCACCTCCGCCACCACACTCGGCTCCCGTGCTACCACCCGTGCCACCGCCGCGCTCCCGTCATCGTCACAGCCCACCTCGCGGCGTCTCCGTCGACCGCTACGACGACTTTGACGCCGATAACATAACCCTCGTTCGTGTTGAGCCCCGCTCTATCGTAGGCTCCTACGCGCAAAAGACAATTCCATACCGCAGTGCGTCTTTCTCCCAGGGTGACTTTGCGCAAGATAAAAACTATCGTGGGGCGAATCGACAACCCTCAATTTTTGATTTCGGAAAACGGGTTGCACGGTCGGAGGTAGATCGCGCTGGATATTCAGTTCCTCGTCGTGATGCTGAGTCCGTGAGTCTTGGTACTGATGAGAATGTAACGGAAGGAGGTTCAGTAGCATCGGTTGATTCCGCGGTTGGGTCTGACGAAGGCTTGTTGGCACATGCATCGCCAGCTCCTCGATCGCCGCCACCGGATGCGCCACAAAGGCAGCTCGGTGCTCGTTCCTTGACGCATCCGCTGCCCCGTCGTATACCTCCAGTGCGGGAGGAGGGACCCGCAGAAGCTGGTGGTAGTCTGCCTGCATTGATGGCACCGCGAGTTTTACATGAACTACGTGAAGAGAGTGACGGTTCGCAAGCCGATAGTGCTCAAGCACACAGTGAAGGGACATCACCTCTAGAACCCGTTCAACCTTTTGCGTTCCCACCACTCCCTGCTCCTCCTCCGTGTGCTAATGTAGACTGTGTGTGTTCTAACTTTAAAGTAGTGAGTGCAGACAATTCTATAAATCCAATCGTGGATGAAATTCCTGTGCCCGTTTACGAGTGTATAGTGAAACAGTGGTCGAAAGATTTGCAACAAGACGAACCGCAACGGTCTGATGCCGCATCTGATGGGTCACTGGATCGAGATAAAGAAGATGAGACGATAACGAGTGAGCAGGTAGCACATTTATTAGCGGCTGTACAAAATCCTTGTACACCAGCACCTATAGGCGCGAGAGAGCGTAGAAGGCCACTTGACAAAACTAAACGAAGAAAAGGAATATACATAACGACAGCTAGTGACGATGGAGGCGAGGATGAACCTTCACCGTCTTTAAACGGTTGTAAGCGTGAAAACAGTGAAGCATCCCTTCAAGAAATGCGTCTGTCAGCGGAAACACGAACGTCCTCGCTTCTGGGCGACAAATCAGATGATTCATGTGCAAATGGACCACCGAGTCCTTTAGAAGCACAACCTCCTTCTTGGCCTAGGTCTGAAGAGCTGAAAGCTAGACGAGCAAGATTCTATCAGCAAAGTTCTGATGAGAGAGAAGACGACTCATATAGAACGAGAAGAAAATACGGAGTTTCTTCCCGAGGCGATTCTCCTTCTGAAGCGGAGAGTGATACATGTTCCCGTGATAGAACAGCATCGCCGTCTCCTTTCAGCCCCTCCGATACGTCTGATGTTGAAGCGAGACGTCATCAGTTTTCGAGAGGACCTTTCGGAAAAAATTTGGAAGCTCCTTCATGTCGATCAGTGGAAGTCGGGAGAAGAAGTTTTTCGGATGCAACTGTGCCAAGTCGTAAAACAAGTGTGGGTGCGGCGCCTAGTGGGAACAGAGCTCGTGGACCCACGCATGTCAGAGCCACATCGTCGCCTTCGAAACTGGCTGGAGTGAAGCCAGGCGCCGATTTACTAGCGGAACTACTCCGAGGAAGTTCCGAGGCTCTATCCAACTCTTCAAACTTCGACAGCGTCGTGCTAACTCTACAGCAACATAATGTGAGTATTATTGTTCTAATTTTCATTGTAGTACCTAACTATTGACCCCGATTACATCCGTAGAGAGCAACAAAGTAAAACAAATTCTGTTATGATGTTTATCTTTGCAGAAAATAACCTCTAGAACAAACGGTCTTGTGCTATTGCTAAAGTTTATTTGTGTTTATGTACTATATTTTTTTTATTTGTAATGTTTTTAATTCTCTGTTGTAACGTAAACGATTTTGGTTTACCAATCTTTCTTAATCCGCGATCAGATTCATGGTCGTATGTAGTTTTTAAATACATTACTTGTGTTCGCCGGCATCTCGAGCCAATGTCGCGTGATTCATACAACAGCTGTTCCAGAAATATTAAAAGAGACTTAAGGGCAATCAGGTTTATTTAAATCTTTGTCACTAAAGTCGGATTAATTTCTGCGTATGAACAAAAGACGCAAAGCACTAAGGTATTTTTTCTCCAAATCACATATTGATTCGTATTTTAACCTTATATAGTAATTATTCTTTCTACATCTCGTATGTAATAAATAGTATTAAAGTTACACTAATGGATTTCATGACAATGCTCTACGTTCCGCGCTCGTAGAATTTTAACATCATTTTTGTAATATGATGCGCGAGAGGGAACAGGATTTCATCGGAAAATAAAGTGCTTTTACCGTTAAAAATAAACAAAACAAATGCAGAAATAAAAAGTTGGGCTTCCTTACAAAATAAATTATATTCACACCAAAGTTACCAAAAGGTCGCAAACGATGTGTAATTCTTGTTTCTGTTACGTTTATTTTTGTGAAGCTTTATTTAGCTTCAGATACCGATGTCAACTCGTTTCATAATAAATATTTTGATTGTGGCTTATTACGTATTTTCTGAGTCATTTTTAGTAGATAGTAGCATACGATACGATGATTATGAATACGAATACAGATTATTATTATTATTATTTTTATACAACTTAGTCGGTAAACAAGCTTACGGCCCACCTGATGGTAAGCGGTTACCGTAGCCATATGGACGCTTGCAACACAAGAAGCATCGCTCACGCGTTACCGACCTTTCCCCCCTCCCCTATGAGCTCTGGCGACCTTACTCATGCGCAGGAACACAACTTTACAGAACATAAAGTTATTTGGCTGCGGTATTCTGTAAGGTGGAGGTACTTCCCCAGTCGAGCTGCTCTTTGAGCGAATAAACGCTATACTCTACCTCTCTCAAAAGATTAAAAGATTAAAAAGATTAGTTTTTCTAATCCTGTTTTTTGTCATCTCATTTTCATAATATCCCAAATGAGGGACATCAATAATGACATTAGGTTCATTCTTCTACCAGTCTATCTGTGCTTTCAAGTATTAAAATATACCGATTTTATAACTAGAGTCCTACAGATTCCAGTAGTTCTTCAAAAAAGCATTTCGTACAATAGTTTTTTAATTTTATTACAAACATTTAAGATTTTCTATCCTACTTCAAAATATCAATTCAGACGAAGCGGCCTACTATTTATATTTCCCGCCAGTATTTTCAAGATCAAAAAGTTTCATTTCCAATGACATTCTACTTTCAAAAAAATGCAAATAAAAATATTAACTCTTCAAAACGTAATGCAGTAGTCACCATGCACAAAATCAAGTGTAACAGAATTATAAATCGCTTGTCTTTGACTCAATAAACAGGGCTATTTAAAACCGTACATGTGTTTTACCATACAGTATTACATACCATAATGCGCTCCAAATAATGACTTTATCCGCTCGTACTTGAAAGTGTGCTTTCGTTTTCTTACAAATATTTATTACTATTACGTAATAATGTAAAATACGGATTGAATTAACTGCATTTTCTCGATTTTTCATCGAACCGGACTCGTTTGTAGCATTTTAGGTTACGTCTGTAGATATTAATTGGGCTTGGATTGAAAAATATCTGAAAAAGCTTCCGCCCTTCAGTTTTCTAAGGATTTTTTTTCCGGGATGAAAGCA
Source organism: Achlya flavicornis (assembly GCA_947623365.1). Lineage (NCBI taxonomy): Eukaryota > Metazoa > Arthropoda > Insecta > Lepidoptera > Drepanidae > Achlya > Achlya flavicornis. Next base: position 9,273,990 of record OX392488.1, read on the forward strand.
TTGTATGTTTTATTCAAGTCTATGATCTGTCTATGTGACAAATTATATCCAAAACCTTACGGCGAGATTAAGTAATAGACATATACAAACTTTTGCATTTACAATACTAGTAATATTTTTTACTTTTATTCGAACCATTATCTGAGCTTTGTGTCTTCGTAACACTTTTGAATAGATTCGTTTTTGATCCCTCATCACAATTTGCTTTATTTCAGTCGATTCAATTCATCATCAGTTAATAGTGTAACATCCTGTTTTCAATCTTATTCGTTTTTGGCTTCCTACTCAATTGTACTTTTTGTAGGTAGTGAAATTGATTTATGACGTCACAGGTTAGGTATCTCTTTGAATGTGCGTCAAAACTGTTTAGTTCCACAGGAATTTAGATCTTAAAAATAAGTTTTATGAGTCATAAGTCCAATTTTTGCAATGTGTTGCAAAGAATCTTGTGTTGATCTTCTAATGTTAGTTTTCCGATTTTACAACACTTCCTGACGTCACATAGTCTGTAGTGGTTTTCTAACGGATAAGAACTTAATGCCATTCATTCCTCGACAAAAACGGGTACAGTAAGATCATCATAACTATGTCGTGGGTTTGATTCCGATCCAAAACAAACAATTGTGTGCACGAATATATCTGTTTGTTCTAGCTGTATAATGTAGATTTTCAGTTATCTGGTTTTCATGGTTATAAGCCCTACTACTTAGTTTGAAATCAGCCGTGTATGAAGGATGGCTCTGTTTTATATTATTAATAATAGCTGGGTAGACACTGCTATTTTGTAGCTAAAAACCTATTCAAAATTCTACTCTGTGATGATGTGAGTCCAACTACGTCAAGGTTTTTACTGCAATCTTCTCGAGACCCATCTGTTTCTTCTTCATTCACACTCCTCAGCCACTATTATTTTACAGTTTACCTTTCATTATTTGGTTTGCAAAATTCCTGCCCATTTTTACGTTTATATTTGAATAAACCCTCATAAACTAATAAATACGAATGATTTTGAACTATGCCGGTTGGTACTAGATTCTTGACTTCTGTCTTTGTCCTGTGCATATATTTATAATGCATTTTGAGACAATTAAGGTGTAATTGGTGTGCACTAGGAAATTGACAGGATCTCTACCTAGGTTCAATGACGCCTTTGGTTTTAATTTTAAAATCACTAGAGGATGTCCATATTCATCAATTATATTACATAAATATTGTGAATAATTTATCCGATGTCTGAGTTCTTTGCTTGATCCTTCAGAAGTATCAAATATTAATAGTTTTCTTAAAAAAATACTCATAAATACAGTACAAAGAGATTCTCAAAATCGAGTCACACCCGCTAGTGTTTTTATATCAACTCGAGTTCACAATGAATCCGTCCGTACGTTATTAATCGATGATTCATTAGGTCAAGAAACTATGTAGTGCTTCTTTATATAGATCCTAACGGTCTGTACTTTGCTTTATGTTGGTGTCTTACTATTTTGTTAGGCTCTTTTATTTTGCTGACTACGTCTTTAGCTTCTCCAACCAATGGTATTGTACTTTTTAAATTCAAAATTATGCCTACGTTAATAAGTAACTTGATTTGAGGTGATTGATACATGCAAGCATCAGTCTATCATTTTCTTCTTTATTTCTAGATCCATTATCTCCAAAATGGTAGGCAGAAATCACAATATTGGCTAAAGAATTACAATCGCTATCTCTTTCATATAAATAATACTAGTAACGCGATTTAAAACTAATGTAACATGGGTGCATATATTTAAGAATCGTGTGTACTAAATATACTTTCGGATCAAAATCTAAGACATAAAGTGTGATTCATCTGTTATAAATCCACGTAGACAATAAATTGCAAGAGCAATTTGCTTTCAACATAACGAGGACCAATTTGCCTGTCAGTAATGTTATTTTTATATGATAGACTTGCGTGCTGGGAAGTCCCAGGGGTTGTTGTTTACGTTCAATATTTGGTAACACTGTCTGAAGTTAGAGTATCTGGGTTCATTTGTTTAGATTGTGGATTTGATAGTCAAATGCTGACAATTTGTGGGTTTGGGTTGGATCATACTCAATTTACAACAAAATTACATGAGCCAGAGTGGGACAGAAGCAAAACTGCTATAGCAACAGCTATCTTATGAGAATCAGATGACGATAGGTGGAGCAGCAATAATTTTGGGCCCACTGTTTACCAAGTAGCTATAAAGGGCTTTGAAGGGAATTAGCCTCAACTATCGAGATGTGGTCTTTTACTGCTGGCCGCATAAATAAGCTCAGAGTGAGCCATGAAACGAGCTATGCTAGGAATTTCTCTACGTGATAGGGTCCGAAATGAGGACGTCGGAAAGACGACGGATATAGCTCGTAGAGTTAATAAGCTGAAGTGGCAATGGCCAGGCCACATCGCTCGAAGAACTGATAACCGATGGGGAAGAAAAATTCTCGAGTGGCGACTACGTATTGGAAAGCGCCGAGTGGGATGACCTCCCACCAAGTGGTCCGACGACCTGGTCAGAGTCAATCGCTGCTGGATGCAAGCGACTCAAAATCGTTCAATGTGGAAGTCAATGGGGGAGGCCTATGTTCAGCAGTGGACATCCTAAGGCTGAGATGGCTAAGATGGCTAAGATGATAATTATGATGATCCACTAGTGCAGTTGCCAACAACAATTGCAACTAAGTTTTGCGTAATAGCCAATCTTGGCCATATTACTTTCCTTGGTGAGATTGTATACAAGAAATATCGTTTAAACGGAGGATTTCATTGTATTTTGTCGCAGCTGTCCACACAAGATGTGTTATTTCGCCATCTTCCATTCACCTATTTAAAAGTAATAGCACAAATAAATTTCTATCGTCGATGAGAAATTTTCCGGCTCTTTATTATGCCACAGACCTATTTATTGCTGAATTTAAATAATATTTCATATTATTCACCAGTGGAAATACAAATTGCCGGGACGTTTATTATGCTTTAAACCTATTTTAGTGATTTCTTTATACCAATTATCATTTTAAACGTTTGTGTTAGGTGGACCATTTTTTTAAATGTTGTGTTTATTGATAAATTAATGCTGTGCATGCTAGAAACATACATTCATGGTGTCATATAAGTAGTTTAAGCAGAATTTAGTCACAGTTGACTAATCAAAATCAAGAGCTTTATAGACAGACCGGTTGGCATGAACACTGAAGCTACGCGGGTCATGTACTCAATTCCCACCAGTACAAACATTTATGCGTATGAACATGCTATTTCTGATTCTGAATTTAAGATAACATTACATTAGTTTCTGGTTTTTATAGTACAAGCTCTGCTTAGTGATCAGATGGATCTGAAAGAAGTTCAAGAATAAAAAGAAAATCGCCATATGCATCATCTTTCGAGACAAAAACGGCCATAAATCATGATATATACATGTATAGACACATGTATTAAATGACGCCATAGGACACGCATAAATACAATCTCAGCTATAATTGCATTGATATGACACAACCCTTGCATGATTCAGCCAGTATATAGGTCACTAGAGTACCGAAGCTGAACTGTGTTCGTTACTACGCTACATCTCGTGTATACGCCTTTACAAGTTCCGATCGATATGCCGATGCGTTCCTGGAAATTGTATCACATTATTAGGTTAGTTTCCTCTGCGAGCGGTGCTAATGCAGAGATGTGATATTTCACCTGCATCACATTCTATATGTCTTAAAAATATGTTTTTTTTTACAAATTTATTCATAATTTTCAATTAAAAATTTAATTCAGCGTGGTGTGCCTTTTTATTAGACCATGAGTCTTAAGCCATTTGTTAAGATGCTCAGCTTTGATTTCCTTACTATAGTATATTATTTATTTATACATTTATAATTAAATTATAACTTTTGTTTACACTTTTTGTATACTGTTGTGTAATGGATATTAGATAGGTACCTTTTATGTTATTTTGTACAACTATGGTAGAAACCTACTTAAAATTGTAATACCCTTACAGGGTTCATGTATGCTACTACTTTTAAACCTTTGTTAAAATGTATGTATACTTGTTGCAATTAATAAATGAATATGAATAATATACATAATTACACATATTATGGCTTAAATTCTAGAAAAACACGCACCATTGAATACCCACCTTGACTTACATAGCGTATAACTTGTCTTTTGCAGTGGAGAAAACCTTTACCACAGTGTACTTCGCCAATTCTAGAATTAAGTATGCTGAATTAGTTATCATTGGTATAAACCAACATGAGTTATCGGCGATTTATATTCAACGTAATTGTTTGTACGTATTGTTGATGTTCGGTGTGTTGAAATGATTCTATTTTGAGATAGATGGTCATTTGTTGAATGATTGGAATTTCTATCTTAAACTGGCGGAGACTTGCTGTTACTATAATCATATAGGTATAATAGTTTTAATTAGATATCGGTGCTCGTGGTGTAGCATGGTTAGCCGTTCTTAATCGATCGGCAAAGTTAAGCTACCACCGGTGTGGCCGGTACCTGGATGGGTGACCGCCTAGTAGTATTTCAAATCGAGCGTTTCCGTTCTTCGCATGGCACGTAAAGCTGTTGCGCGTTGATCCCGGCTATCACCTAATTGTGATAGTCGTTACGCTAGATGGATGCCTCCTAGGTGGCTTGAAAACTCCAACAGTATAGGTTGACCACTAGCCGACTTCCACCGATCCGCAGTGGGCACGCGTGGTGGAGTATCTGCCCATTCCCTTTCACCCTGATTTGTGAAAGGCCTGTGCTCAGCAGTGGGACAATATTATAATTATGGAAGCGATTTTGTAATCATTCTCTTTTTACACATTACTAATATATTATTCACACTTGCAAATGAATGCAACTATCGCAATGTTTATTTATACCTAATCTATGTTTAAATCAACTTTTTTCAAACCGCCCGTGAAATCTGGCGCCGCCATATTTATTTTTAATCTGGGCGCCTATTAAAATAATTAGGCGTGTCGACTTTCGAGAAAAATACGCGAGTATAATCATTAATTTGAGAATTTATTGCGATTATTTGTCTCTCGAGTTTGTATGTGTCGTGAAAGATTGCTTTAATTGCAGTTGAGATCTTTCAGGGTTCCGTGTCTAAACTAAAATGCGCATTGCAATATTTTACGTAAGTATATTCATTTGATTACGGCTTACATTCTTCTAGTTCATGGTTTTAGTTAATTTATTTATTTTAATTTTAAGATTATCATAGCTCAGTGGTAGTTTCGTCTAACAACATTTTTTATTAAAAAATATTTTAATAAAAAAAAATACTTAATTTCTATTATAATTAATTCTTATATGTGAATGTTGTCGATGCGAATCCTTTAATGAGTTTGAGCTTTCGGTGAAGAAAAACATCCTACTATTAAAACTACCTCTTATTAAAAATTTGTCGCCAATATGGCCCTGTGCTAGCACTTGAGAACCAATGCTTCACTAGTCTTTGTGGGCTTACCACCTTCTGCCATATCATTACTTACCAAGCTGGGGTTGTAACTAATAAAAAAAAAGAATTCCACGTAAACAATAGAATAAAAGAAATATTATTATCTAAAATGGAATAACTACACTTTAGTTTTCGTTCGCAGGCAGGCATTTACTAAAATTATGAAAATATGCGGAACCGTCATCGCGTATGATGAACTCGCACTTGACCGACATTTATTAGAGTACGTCATTTGTGACACGGTTTCCGTATTACGTAGTCTAGTAGCGAAATAGTGCGAGAAATATTTTGCCAGGGCTCTTAATTCGGTACGGATATTAAGTTCAATAAAAGAAATATAAAAAAGTTTTATAATAAATAAAAGTTTTATTTTTCTTTAAATTACGTTGGTACTATTTGGTTTAAATATCGAATGGCAAAGGGCAATAAATACCTTCTAATAGAATTATCATCGATACATAAATTCATTGTTTTTTGTTTCTTTGTTTAAACAGGGTAATCACTGGAACTACCAGTCAGATTCGAAAAATTCTTTCACTAATAGGAAGCTACATTATCCCCGAGTATTATAAGCTATTTTTATCACGGGAACTCGGGTGAAACCGCGCGAGACAGCTTAAGTTACTAGAATGTTATTCAGACAGTTTATCGATGTTTTAAACTTATCGAAAATCTATACTGCACCCAACAAAGAATGTATTACTATGTGCTTATCACCTTCGACCACACCGTCACCTTCCATTTTAAAATATTTTTCTTTAATAATTTAATATTCATAAATCGAAAGAAGTACGGCTCAAGAATAGGGTTAATATGGGGTTAATCTAAATTATTTCAAATCTGACAGGAGGGTCGTTAATTTAATTTTTGCAGCAAAAGTCATAAGCGGAAGCGTTTTAATATAGTCGCTTTTTGATAAATAATATTTATTTATTGTAGATACTTCTGGCTCATCTTTATCATTAGGACTCGTATAGTATAAAAGTAGTTTTACCTGTGTTCATCTATATCTTGACAGGTTGGTTTCTGTACGACTGAACTACGATAATTTCGCTACATAATTCGGTATATTATCATTTACGGCTGTTGACAAAAATACGAAATAAGAAAAAAAATCTCAATAATGTATCTAAATTACACTAAACTAATTAAATTTAAGTCATAGTACGAACACAATGAACGAAACGCATTTATAAATATTGAAATAATAGTCAAATAATAAAAGCCAATCTCTTGTATTCGTACCAAACACATCGCTCGGGGGAAAAAAATGCTTGCCATTTTCCCCATATAAGGCAATATCTGGCAACACCTCTGCGGTGTTACCTTGCAATTTATGAGGCAATTAATCTCTACATATTGGCAACTTTCAAGTAATTAAGCGGAAATCGCTTAGGGTATGCTTCCATGGGCTTTACTTAGCTAAGCTAAGATAAGCTGGGTACATAGATTAGTTAATTACTGATACATGTCTTTCATTAAGCCCATATACATTCATTGTGTTAAAAAGGGACAGACATAGCGGGTTACAGAGAGACGCAGATGTCATCTCTTGTCAAAATTTACTAAACTTGTCCATACTTTAGTTTAATCGCTTTTAATCGGAAAATTGCTGCAATTTGCTGTTGCGATGTAGGTATTATTGTAGTATTCGTCCAGGCAACAAATGATTGTAGATGGAAAGGTCGAAAGCAGAAAGTTTGACATGACTGAGAAAAGTCTCCACACCTCGGAGGTAAGCCCTAGAAGCACAAAGAAGGTGGTCCAGCTTTTTGGTTTTGTTGTTTATTCTCGAAAACGTTGCGTCATAAGAAATTTTATTAAACTGCATTATGAAAGCTGATAAAATTCTCTACAACTTTGATTTTGGCACTTTTTGCATATTCCCAATCATTGTTTGGATTTGAGCTCCGAAAAACGGTCTTTTTAATTAAACTCTTTCCAGTTCCAACTGAGGATGTATTTATCGCCTTTTGGCAATAGTTGAGATCAATAATTCAGAATAATAAGACCCAGTAAAATATATGAGATACCTATTATACTATGTAGAATTTATTTATTAAACTTTATTTTTCAAAATAACAGTTTAAGAGACAATTCATTATGTTATTGGTTTAGCATAATAACTTCTGGGGTAGTTGTTACTAACTCTACAAACCCTAACGTCTTGGTCTGGTCTAAAAGTATAACTTTACTGTTTCGCGGCCGACGCAGAGAAACTCCCATGGACTTATGGTAAGAAAATAAGTCACGGGTCTTTCGGGTTCATGACACAACATTTTGTGTCATGCAATAGTTCTCTGAAACATATTCGCCAAACTTTTTGACCAGAAGATGTAGGGTCTTTAGATTTAGGTCTTGTAGAGTTAGGTCTTGTAGAGTTAGGTCTTGTAGAGTTAGGTCTTGTAGAGTTAGGTCTTGTAGAGTTAGGTCTTGTAGAGTTAGGTCTTGTAGAGTTAGGTCTTGTAGAGTTAGGTCTTGTAGAGTTAGGTCTTGTAGAGTTAGGTCTTGTAGAGTTAGGTCTTGTAGAGTTGAGAGAGTTGTCCTAGAGAGTCTTGTAGAGTTAGGGGCTTGGCTCTTCACGAGATAAAATCATCGAACAAATAACCCAAAGAAGCGCATTGACGTTTATTTTGGTCGAAATCTATTCAGCCAATTTCCCACCGCCGACAATGCGCTCTGATAGGTAAAGTCAAGACACTGCACTCTGATTGGCCAAGTCAAAACACACGATTCAGTGATTGGTCCTAAAAGTTCAAATTCAGTGACAAATCACTGGTTACTTGCGGAATTCGATTGTTCAGTATTAATACTCTAAACAGATTTTGCCTCGATGACTTCTATTAAACCAAATCGTCCACAACCTCCAAACCAAATCGTCCAACCACACCCAATCACTTTTCGTATATCAACAGATACTGTCCCAATACTTGACTAAGAAATATAGTCATTTATTCGAAATACTCGGACGGAAGCAGTGCTGGCTGGCTGCCAAGCCATCATCCCGCCAGTTTTTACCGCCATTTCATTGGACTCGCGATCGCCCGCGGTTTCCGTCACGTGGAACACCTCCACACATGAATTGTTTTTTCCGTACATTCATGTGGTTTTAAAATTGCAGTTCTTTTATTCAATTTTCAAATTTGAATCGACCTTTGAATGTTTACTCGGTACAGATTGAGTAACGCTTTCAGGTATGGAATGTATGTCAGTGTTAATGGATATCGAAGTTTAATTTTGAAATGAGAATTCCATTTCTATTGATAAATCCAAGGTCTCACCTGGATTAGGAATGGTAACTTTGCCAGGAATTTAGAGAATTACACTCGATTAGATATATAAGAACAATGATGTGAGTTACACATAAAATTATGTTTATTAGTACATCCCACACGTACCTATGTTTGTAACTCTATTTTTGGAAGTATCTAGAATGTTTTAGTTCATGGGTAAATGAGCCAATATCATGCAAAGTGGATTTGAGTGACTACTAACAGTGAAACCTACTAATACGAATACTTCGATTTTTGTCTCAAAATTGCAGGCAGAATTTACCAGACATGCAAAATGAATAGATTATTTAAAATATGGACCCACAACTCATGTATCTGAACAACTTAGCTTTAATGGTGCTGTGACAGCCCTACCCACTATAGGTACACTTAATCATGTCATAATTTGAATCTTTTTGTTAGTACCTACACCTTTAGCCCGCGGATAGCACGCGCGTCCTAAAATTCGAGGTACTATTCATAAAAGGAGATTACCTACTAAACGTAACTATAATTGATTCTCCTTTGTCAGTAATGGTACCTATAGTAGCATCAGGACATACATAATGTATGTCAGTTGAAACAAAAGGCAGCAAACATTTTCATCGAACTGTCAACTGTAAAGATCTGATTCGGTCAGATCACGAACCCAGAAACATTGTAAATTAATTATTAGTATAGTTTATAGGTGGACGGTACATTTGGCAACAACTTGCAGGAAACGTAAGACAAAACATTGAATGCGGCGGCTTCGATCTAGATTCAGTCAGGCGCTGTAGTTGCCATTGCTGTATAGGTCTGTTGATGTCTATTATTGGACAAAAAGTTGCAGGTACCATCAGCAATAATTTGTTGGGATTTATCTATAAAAGAGGAGGGGATCGGCTATTTATTAGGGCTTCTTCAAGAATGAAGTCAAAAGTTTAAATTGGAAGACACTTTATTTTGATTTTAAGAAAATATTCATGTTTTTTGATCCTAAGGTCTCGGAAATATCAATTTTAATAGCAATCAGCCATCTAATGATTTCATCCAATTACGCGGTACGACGAATACCTCACATTGGTGGGCCCCCATTGGATGAAATTCATGTATGGTGTTCGTTACGATACGATTACCGAGACAATATCACCATGCTATGGTTTTCTACGAGGTTCTCCGTCAACGAAAGAAAAAGCTCAAGGATTTAAAGATATTCAACGTCATGGCTTCGACTATTTTGACATCGCTTCAACTGAGCTGCCATCGCGTTTTCTTTGAATTCAGATTTCAAAATATTTCATAACATAATTTCAGCCAGCAATTCTTCCAGATGCAATTTAATTAAAATTAAAAAAATACATTCCAATTTCAAACTCTAAATCGCTTCCATGTTTTTACGAGATACAGAAGGATTTTGATGGACCCAATCGCAGTGACTGTCAATAAGACTGACTTTCATTCGATTTATAGGTATTTATTAACGAATTTAGCACGTGTGTGCTGACACTTGATGACACATTTGTAGCTTTGGATTTCTAACATTAAATCAATGGATATTTTATTGACACTTATTTATAGAGGCTAGAGATGTGGTTTTTATTTGGCTGTTGCTAAGATATCTAAAATTAACATCTATCATAAAAATGTTATATATGAAATGATTTTCATAATTAAGTATAACTCTGCAATTATGGAAATAATTCTTCTAGTAGCATTTACAACATATTTTTTTAAATAATCGACTGGCGACTTCGATGATGTTACAGACTTGCTCTAAACATTCGTTTTTAGCCTAGTTTTTGAAGTTAATTGACGATACTGAAATCTAGAGTTTTAAATCCAAATGTTTGAAAAGGGAATAGTGTTAATGTTATTTTATGCTTCTTAAAACTGAATCATATACCTACCTATTTTGTTATATTCTTCTTCATTCGTCAACATCCAAAAGTACATGTATGTAGAACATGTATGTCTTTTGTTGCCGGTCACTTTAATGACTGTTTTACAACCGATTAAACACTTTATTACACGGACATAAAGATCAAAATACAAACATTAGACATAAACAAGTGAAACTTTGCCTCAACAAAGATCATCATTAGCCTATTGCGTATACAATAGATGATTTTAAATATCATTAGGATGTATTAATTTTTCTCCATAATAATAATCGGTTAGCTATTTATTAATTCATGCCTTGCCGCAGATACGTTATATTGGTCATTGTTCGTAGTTTTGTAACGTATAGACGCTAAGAAGGTTTATTTAGACGAACAGCTTTGCTGCATGATTCTTGAATTCATATTTGGAATGTTTTAACTTTTATTTCAGAATTTTAAATATTTTATTTAGGATAGTCTTATGTACAATTCTAATGAAAATTTTGAGCTACGTGAGTACCTTTGTGTAGATATGTAGTACAAACGGAATAATGGCTGGCCTCTAAACAAGCAGATGATTTCTAAATCAACCGAATTAGACTATATCGTAACAGTCAGTCTGACTCTAGCTATCATTATTCGGAGGTCATAGCACGATGGATGACTAATTCTACTTTAAAATACACTATTTAGTCTAGAAGCTTACTCAAGAAGAAAATATATTATTTTAGTTATACTCAGTTTCTTACAATATATTTATTATTATAAATCACAAGAAATCTATCTATCTATATAGCCCAAACTACTGGGACTAGGATCGTACAATTTTGCACAGGGCATTTTATACTATAAACGAGCGCTAATATAGGAGATTTCGGAAAAGGTGGATTTTGTTTCTATGAAAAATGTTATTCCTTGAGTTTATAAACTTGAAACTTAGCACGCTCACTTACGTAAATAATGTATAAAATACTTTATTATTATGTATTTGAAACTAACCCTCAAAGAAAGTGGTTATTCATATAACAGTCAGTTCCCTTTTGAGACCATGTGACCCTTTAAAAACACACAATAACTTGTTTCCGTAGTAGGTATGTCCATACCTACTACGGAAACATTTAAATTAAATTCTACCAAGGTTCCAATGAAAAGAAATACCTCAAAATATTGTTTTTGCTTCTGGTTTTTCAGTATGATACTGAAAACTCCCACAAGTATTAAATTGTATGAATCATTTAGTAATCAATTATGCATAATTAGTTCCGACTAATTATTCCATTCGTCCAGCAGAAATTCTATAAACGCCATTCACCAAACCTCTCCAAAGCCATTCGTCAATATAAACCTTTTTAGGCCGCAACCAGCGGGTGGCCCACTGGGCGCGGTCCGCCTCACAATAGGTATCGAACAACAAGTAAGTAACTATTTCGACGCGTCATTCTGTATCTACCTCTTTGTAACAATTATCTTTGATCGGGTACAGCCAGCAGAATGTTTTGTGCCAATGTTGTAGGGCTGTCGCTTTCAAAAATACATAATAAGCAATGAATTGATTGTTGTCACATCTCTATGAGGTTCGTTTATCAGATCCCAGTAACTACTGTGTACAATTTCTCTTTTCCACTTCGATTTTCCGAAGTAGTCATAAATGGACTGCTCCTCCCTTAATTATTTGATTTCAGTCAGGTAGCGGCTGTAGAAATTAAATTTCTTACATTCATCCTTTTTTTAGTTTTTATCGAATACTACATTCCTTCTTAGGTTATCTTTGGCATAATCCATCCTTCTTCTTAGGTCTTCCTCTTCCCGTATATCACTTTTATATTTCTAACTCTATTATTTGCAATGGTTTCACATCCTTCATTTATTTGTTGTCGAATAGCGGGCAACTGATACACACCAAAATGTGTTTAAAGTGAACATGCAATAAAAATGTATTGAAAAATATTTAATGGTGCGTCCATGCTTGGCGAACCGAGCACGAGCCGGGCCACGAACGAGCACACTGCGAGCACGATTCGCGTAGCGTGGTAGCGTTGCGAGCCTCGAACGAGCGCGATTGTCAGTTTTTTCACGAACAAAGGGATTGGCATCGTGGTCGTTGGACGCACAATTATAGTTACGAAATATTATGGTCGTTTCAAAATTAGTTTTTAATACAAAAACTTATTTTTGGTCAGTTTTGTCATAAAATAACAGTGCATAAAAATAATGGTGACCAACAACTTTCTAGAATATGGTGAATAATTCTGAATATTAGTATAGTCAAAATAGGAAAATGTAAAAAAAATACATAATAGGTATACCTAGAAGTTTTTTTTTTACTGTATAATAAAGACCTATGCCTTGACCGCAATTTTACCATGGTAAGTGATGATGTGGCCGAAGGTGGTAAGCATACACAGCCTAGAAGGAGCTGGCTCTCAAGATCAGCTACCGGGACACACCGATAGGTGCTTGGCGACAGATTTTCAACTCGAGGGTGCTAGCCAGCCAGGTGGGTACTACAAAGTACCCTACCACTGTGATATGGATTCCTCACGATGTTTTAAATGTTTAATGAAAGTAAGACCTCAATTTAGTTTATTAGCAATTACGTTGTATAATTTCAACGGCAGTTATTAGGTCATGATTCAATTGACGGTGCCCTAATGCTGGAACCGGGTCGGCTCTCCAGCTAATCATGTTAAAATATTCAACGAGAAATACGTTTTAATTCTAGATATTAAATGCAGGAATTGTGAATTTCAGTGGCATTGCATGACACATTTTTAACCGACTTCAAAAAAAGGAGGAGGTTCTCAATTCGGTTGTATGTTTTTTACCTCATAACTCCGTCATTTATTAACCGATTTGGAAAATTATTTTTTTGTCTGGAAGGATGTACACTTCCCGTTTGGTCCCATTGTCATCAGATCAGTATTTGATTACTTCTTAGTGTACTTTAAAGTCGGTTTAAGTTTTTTTGTAAAGCAGTCCAATTATCCTCGCAGAGAATGAAATTACGAATAGTAAATACATTGTATTATTTAAAATAGATACATATCTGACGAGTCAAAGGGTAAGGATAATCAAAGTCATTAAAACAAAATAATGTAAGCTACACATAGGGTGTTAATTAAGAATGAAGTCAAAAGCTTACGCATTTACCCTTTTAATAAATATTAATTTATACACTGAACTTTTAGGTTGACATAATGAACTTAAATCAGCTTGTCAATTAAAATTGTAATAAATAAAATTCTGTTAAAAATTACATTTATACCTACACACTCACAGTTTAAAAGGTATAAATCTAGGTCATGGATGTAAGGTGTAGTTTCTGAACAAAATATATTTTGAGTTTATGAAGGTACAATCGGTCGGTTAACGAAAGCTGGCACGTTCACAGTACTCACACATATGCAATTTCACGATACAGTATGTTTTATTACATTCTTGCTTCTAATCATTCATTCGACTCTAATGAACGAATGCAAAAAATACCACTATAATTTATGAGCAGTAGCATAAGCAAACAAATAACTTTGTCCTTCAAACTTTTTAAGCTTGACCGCGCGAGAGAGACGGACAGACTTTTCATGCCCAAAAAGTGGTCGAAATAAGACGGTGAGACGTTAATTCATAAAAAAAAAATGGAGAAAAAAAAACATTCTGCACTCTTTCTCGATTTGAACTTTATGCCATACCCATAGTAAGAATTATTAAATGAGTGATAGCATTAATAACATTACATCGTGCGTATTTTTGTTTTATTATTATTATTATTTACTGTCAGAAAAAATACGCTTTTTTTTGCGGAAAAAGTATCTATAAAAAGCGAGAAATTGGCATTCATTATAATGTAAAAAATGTGAAAATGTTTCAAATGAACTATGAATGCGCTTGTAGGTAGTGTTGCACCCGTGATCAGTGCTCATGGCTCATACTGTAGTACAGTCGCTCTAATATTCTATCCACGGAAAAGAGAATACACTGGAAGGGCGATGTGTTAGAATTTGTATCGGAACCAGTGTCGCCAAACTCACACAAATAAATGTTAAATCATATATTGTACTACAAATAAACAATCCTTTTGATTGGTCGTTTCTATTTTACTCAAAAATAGCTTTAAGCATACAGGTCACACATATGAAAATATACCTTTTTACGTTAACATAAAATTTATTTTTCAATAGCGTACAAAGTATTTACGTCGTTTTGTAATCTACAAACTAACTAGATTCAATCGACGAAAAAGTTCTGCCACTCGGCACTAGATGGCCTTATTTTCATGGAACGCAATTTTGAACTCAAACGCATTAGACATAATGTTGATAATTGCGTAATAGCTGCGTCGACTGGCGTCGAGTAGCAACACTTATTGCTATTCGCTTAATGCAGCGAAAGTAATCTATAAAAAATCAATAAAATTATCGATATTTTAATTTCGTCGATATTAAATTTTTAGAAATTCCGTAATAAAATTCACGTTCGATAAGAATAATTGTGCTAAGAATACTGAATTGTAAAAAAAACGTTTAACATGATGAAGTAAATTAAAAAAAAGTTATTTTTACACAGTTTATTGCCCTTGAAATAAAATTTATTTGTTTCGAAATTCTCGTTTTGAAAGCTTAATTTTAACAGATGAATGCAGATATTGATATAACTTTCAACTATTGCCTTAATCAAATCAGTGATAAAAAGATGAATTTTATCGATATTGATCGAACAAAACTATCGATGGCACATGTCTTGGGGTCACGACAGGTCACGACTCACGACGAATGTGAAAGAACGCAATACATTACGTACGAAGTTGCGCTCGCTACCTTGCGTAAAAATAAAGTGAGTACATTGCCTTCAATGTATAATTTTGCAGTAGTATCAGAGTTTATCGTTTACACCTAAAATTATCATAATCTCGAATACATTGTTATAAATATCACAATTAAATAAAGGTTTGTAGACTCATCGATGAAAGGAAATCCCTCCTTGAGTTACACTCCGACTCCTCACTTCGTTTCCTACAGGAAATAATAGCGCATCACGACATAATTAATATTTTTCGCGGAGCTACGCACCTCTGCTAAGTATGGCGGATACTACGAAGCGTTGACGCGTGTTTTGGTTGATATATGCCCATTTGATGTCATGCGTGGCGCGCGGGCTCCGCTAGCATAGCGTCTCTATTTATATTTCTTTTCTCTGTGATTCTATCTCTATGTATGAATAAGGGGACCCTTCATGGCCAACGCAACTTTAATGCAAGCATAGCCTAAAAGCTTGTTTTTTTTTTTTTTTTTTTTTTTTTTTTTTTTTTTTTTTTTACGGTGTATAGACCTGTGTTTGACCACAATCTCACCATGTTAAGTGATGATGTGGTCTAAGGCGGTAAGCACACAAAGTCTAGAAGGAACTGGCTCTCAAGTGCAGCTGTCGGAACACACAGATAGGTGCTTGGCGACAGATTTTCAACTTGAGGGTGGTAGCCAGCCAGACGGGTACTACAAAGTACCCCACCGTGCTATGGTTTCCTCACGATGTTTTCCTTCACCGAAAGCTCAGGCACATTGTAGGATTCGAACCCGGGACCTTCGTCTCGGTATCCGACGTCACTACCACTGAGCTATCATCGCCTTAAAAGACTTGTACCTCAGAGTATATAAATACTACGTACAACTTGTACTTTCATCCAACGTAATGTTTGACTGCGAAAAAAGAGAGACAGCATCTGAGTCGTCGGTTATCAGTCGGTGAATTCCGCTGATCACTCGCGGCCGCTTAGCTAGGTCGTCCTTCATAATTTCGCATATCATAAAACTTGTTCCAGGAGTATGCTTCTTGTGAAAAAATCTTACAAGTTTGTGAAGAAAAAGTTTGTTATTTTGAATCTCCAATACATTTGCAATGCCGGATGAAGATGTTTTATTTACTTTTTGCGATTTATAGGTACATTAGATATGGCCAAAGCTCAGGTAAAATTTAGGCAAAAACGCTGTTTTTCGGAGGCTTTTACATTTTTTTATATTTGCCTATATACGGGCTCAGATATAGTGCACAGGATACATATTTGCTAACGAAAAATGTGAACAAAAACGCCATAATAAGTACAGAGTTTTTGTATGAAAAGTATAGCGGGATGCCTGCTCTTAGGTGTTCATGCTTTAGTTGAGATCTCTTCTCTGCGTCATATCAAAAAACCAAATAAAATACGGAAGTCAAACAGCTTATACTAGCAATAACTTACAGTAGGTATGTACTACTCTCAGAAAATCTAGCGTTATGCCTCAATAAATTATGCGTCTAAATTAGAAAGGTCACATAACTAGAATACCATCGGTACATTTGACGACCACTAGATTTGTCCGAGTGTCAGCAAATTGACAGAATCAGCTGGCAGCTGTTATGTTGACTTGTCAAAAATACAATATCTAGAAATAGCATCCACCATGGTTTTCTATTTATCATTTAGTGCTATTTATAAATTGTATGAGAGCCAATGGACTTCAAATGAGAGATGATAATATGAAAGTGTTGGTTTCATGTCTGAAATTATAGAATCAAAAACAGAAAAAAAAAAGATTTAAAACAATAGTTTTTGAGGTTTTTGCATGCAGAACCCAGTTCCGTTTTTACCAAAAGGGCACACGGGGCCCAGCCCGTGCACAGGGCCCGCACACGGGGGCCCCGAAATGCCGATATATTCGCATACACTACATAACGTTTTTTTCTATTTTATAGGTAGATAGTAAGATTTACCATCAACATTCAAAATTTTTGGACACTAGATCAGTTTATAATTTTAACTATCATAAAAATATTAAATCATAGCAGTAAAATGTTTTAAAACTTTTTTACTTTCCAACCGAACACCTATCTACATCTGAAGGTATTACCAGACGATCGGCACGCATAGTGAGTCAAAAGCAAAACCACGTTATCTAATAAAATTTCGCAATGGTCCGAATAAGGTTTCTAAGGCAAATTAAGATTTTATAAAGCAGAGGTTAATTGACAAAGCCCGCTATAAGGTGGCTCATTACGTGGAAGACAAGAATATAAGGTTGTAGTAGCTTCTCTCTGCACTTGCATCCCCCCTGGCTAAGTGACAATTGTATGAATTGCATGATAATGTATATTGTATAAGCATTTGGAACAAAAGCTTTAATATGAAAAGATCTGCCACAAAAAAAAAGTCTTGCTGAGTTACTTGTCGGAGTCTTCTCAGTTTAAGTGTATTCCGAACCGGTGATAAATTCAACTGTATGTACCAACTTATCGTTCATAAGTGCCTCGTTCGTAAGTAGGGCCTCGACTGAATGATGACTTTTTGATTTTGAAGGAAAGAGGTACAGCGGCCTAGAAATTTTAAAAATTCTGAAAAACGGACAGTGCTTTTTTCTATGGAATTGACATGGGCAACTTTTTATCCCCGACGGGAAACGCATGAAACAGCGGGGGACAGCTATTACACAATAAAAAAAGAACGTTTTGGCGGGAGCTTGCAGAATGACGTTGCGTTTTCATTTTTATGTTCATGAATTTGTATATTTTGAGTTTTATTGTGTATTTTTGGTGGTATTTTACCCAATAAAGATAAAATCATCCATGTGCACCAGTGAAGTGAAATGAAATGAATTATGTGTATCGTGACTTTTCAAGTTGTCTCAAGAAGTCCGTGTAAAGTTTTTTTTATATTTACCACCATTGTACTTAAACATGACTTTTAAGGATGGTGACTGACAGTGCGGACTATATGAAGTGATTTATTTTGTGACTATATTAATACAACTCGAGAAAATTTAAATAAGACAAGGCTGTATGGCTCAGACCTTTGCCTACCTTTGGGCATATAAGACAAACAACAACAACAACAAAAACAACAATAAAAAAAATAACGACTTTTTGGCGCGAACTTGCAGAGTGACGTAGCATTTTCATTTTTATTTTCATAAATTTGTGTATTTTGAGTTTTATTGTGTATTTTTGGTGGTATTTTACCCAATAAAGATCATCCATGTGCACCAGTGAAGTGAAATGAAATGAATTATGTGTATCGTGACTTTTCAAGTTGTCTCAAAATGTCCGTGTAGAGTTTTAGTACAATGACCACCATTGTAGTAAAACATGACTTTTATGGACGGTGACTGACTGAGGACTATAATGTGAAGTGATTTAATGTGACTGGAAACTATAATATAACTAGACACTGGCAGAAATGAGCCCTAATTTGGGCTTGGTTGCCAAAATTAAAAATAAGAAGAAGAAGAAAAAAAATAACTAATATTGCTAATTGAATACCGTTGCCTAAGATATTCAATCTTCTTATTGCGTAATTGTACCTACCTACTTATTATATAAATGAGATAATAATATACTAGCAAAATGGACATACCTACCAGTAGATATATATAAAAAAGTGTTGTTGGTCGCGGTGTGAGTCATTTACTTGTCTTCAGTTTGAAGAGGCGGAACGTATGTCACTTTATGTAATGTGAAATAATGATCTGCGCTGAGGAATAGAAGATGAAAAACGTATGGGAGGTCTTGGTGATATAAATTATGGAGTATATAGTGTTTTTAAGGGGCTTTTAGTCAAACAAGAATGCTTTATTGTTTGGGATAAGCACAAATTACAGAATAAAGCAGATGGAGCGCGCGGAACACGGGAGTGAGGCCAAAAAAGCAAATACAAATTGAAAAACACGTACCTGGTATTCGCTTTTGAATGTGTATTTGCTTTGTTTAACAAACTTTATGTAACAAAAAACACTTCTTTATTATTAAACAATGCAAATACAAACTGGAAAACGAATACCAGGTATCAGATTTTCAATTTGTATTTGCTTTTTTGGCTTCACTTTCGTGTTCCGCGCGTGCATATTCTGTAATCTGTGGGGATAAGTCTGTCATTACCATTTTTAGGAGACTATTGTACTTAATCGATCGTCAAAGTCTAGAAATCACCAGTGAGGACGGAATCTCGTAGGGTGAACGCATAGCGGTTTGAATTGGAGCGTTTTCCGTGCTTCGGAAGGCACGTACATACAGCTGTTTACCTTTTTTAACACGCTTTTATTAGCTTCATCTGACGTGTCGTATGTATGTCTTTATCATGGAGTCTTCTAACGTAAGTTTCATCGACTTCAAAAAGTCAGATTAAACAGAAACTGTACACTTATCAAGGAACGATTATTTTTTCAACACACTCGCTCGTAAAGTGGCTCTTATTGCACCGATTTTAGTATCATAAGACAGCTTATTACTAACTGATGCTTTTTACTTTACATTACCGCACTAGTGTTTTATGATATTATCCCGATTATGTTATGTTTGTATCTCACTGTCAGTGATATGTGTGTAGACGAAGTATTCTTAATTTAAAGGATAAAATATTTTGAAAAAAAAAAAAAAACCCGCGCGCCATATTCGTAGGTAACGTTCTTATCCTGTGGTTCATGATTATCAAAAAATCTACTTAAATAAATATAAGTCTGTTTTTTCCTCGCAAGTGTGTTGAAAAACGTCGTATGACACGCGTGTGCATTGATCATTACACTCTCGGCTTCCTTATCGTACCGCCTCGTCTATAATGACCAACTTTGCACACATGTATGACAATGTACTATTATAGTACAGGGCTTTATAAGCGTGTTTTTAGGTTTTTAAACTATAATTTTAGATTATTATCATGTAAGATAGTCATTACGCTTGTTGGAGGCCTTGTAGGTGGTTTAAAAACTCCAACAGAAGGATGACCTACCGCATACCTAAAATGCTAATACGAACGAAGTAAGGTCGATCAGAGAACTGTAAGCAAACATCAAAGTGATTATAGATTTCTATCGACTTTAAAAGCTTACAAAGCTTCCACACGCACTAATAACAAAAACATGATAATTTACCTACCGCGACCATTTCGTATGATGAACAAATGATTTATAATGATGTGATGATCTCACAGTGGCCACGACGTAAGGGATATGCCTCACAGACAAAGACCATGCTATGGGTAACGCATAGTAGAATGATAGTAGAGACAAATTCGTAGCTTTTTAAAACAACGTGATTGAAAAATTCAATTTTTGTTGTTATATTATGTGAAAATTTTGTTTTTTTACTACTAAGTCGGTAAACAATCATACGGCCCGCCCCGTAGCCATATGGACGCTTGCAACACACGAAGCATCGCTCACGCTTTACCGACCTTTCCCCCTCCCCTATGAGCTCTGGCGACCTTAACATGCAGAAACACAATTTTACACAAAATAAAGTTATTTGTCTGCGGTATTCTGTAAGGAGGTACTTTCACAGTTAAGCTGCTCTTTGAGTGAATAAACGCTACGCTCTACCTCTCTGAAAATATATGGTTGAAACGATAGCCCCCATTGGCACCTTCGTCTGAGGACTTTAGCTGTATCGGAGTTTGCCGATCTTTATAAAACTTAGAAGGCAATAGCTGGGACACACCTCTTTGTACGGGTTTCTTTATAAAAAAAAAAAAGATTTTAAAAATTTCATAAAAGTGCTTTTGATGTGTCATAAGTGTTGATTGATGAATATAAATGTTTTTTTTTAAATTCTAATGTACAACATGTAATAAAAATGGTCTCTATAAAAAGAGTCAGCCCAAAATAAATAACTAAAACATTCATAAAAAAATGTACTTCCAAGCTAATCGAAATAAAATCATTACCAAACGTATACGTATCGTAACTTAACTCAACAAGTCTCATTATATATTCATGTGACTTTTTTTTTTAGGATGTTGGCGTCCCACGGATTGTGTATTTTGCGAATTTCCAGTTATAAGTTCTAGTCACAATAAATCACTTTCACATAGTCCTCAGTCAGTCACCGTCCATAAAAGTCATAGTTTAGTACTATGGTGGTTGTACTAAATTTAGCATGGACTTCTTGAGACAACTTGAAAAGTCACGATACACATGATTAATTTCTATTCACTTCACCGGTGCACATGTATTGATCGTTATTGGATGAAATACCACCGACAATATGCAATAAAACTCTAAATACACGAATTTACGAAAATAAAAATGAAAACGCAACGTCACTCTGCAATTTTCCGCCAAAAGGTCTTCATATCACTTGCAAATATTATTAGAAATTCTCCGAAAAACGATACACGCGTCATGGTTGCCAACCGATTAGCCAATAGAATTGCACAAAATTTTCGTCTCTTCAGCTTTGTTTCAATTCTATTGGTTAATCATTTGACTGTTTGATCGCGCTGGCGAGGAAAACAATAGAAATCAATTGTTATTTTTTAACCGCAAGTCAAGACAAGCATATTTTGACACCGATGATTGTACAGCCGAGGACATAAATATGTATACACTTTTTGAAATTCAAAAGCGATTTTCTCGCATGTTTAACATTTAAGTGTTAAGCTATTACACAAATCATAATAGTATATGTTAGAAGATTCTGCCTTTATAATATCTCATAATTTCAATCAGTAGTTTAAGAGGAAACCGTTGTTGAATTTTACTAATTGTATACAAATTTATGTCCTCGACTGTACTATCGTGCATCGTTTTCGGATTAGCCAATACACCAAAAAATTATACCAAAAAAGTCGTGTACTTTAATGGATACCTTTCCGTTACACGTTTATACATAAATTTCAGACAACTTATATTCGAATTTAACTTTTAAATATTGTTTGTGAGTATGTAATTATTTTATAGCATTACCGAAACGATATCGTTTCCATAATCAACTCCGCGATAAATAATCGCTTCTCATCGACAGTCGGACTACTGCCTAAAAGCTGCCAAATCACCGCCGTAAAATAATTTATTACGACCCATAAGCTATACCTACATTACCATGATTATCTTTGGGTGGTTTCATCGTTTAATGTCGTTGATAAACATCGTAGGTAGCTAATGTTACGATGTTACGAAGCTGAATTACGAATTTAAAAACATTACGAAAATGAGGTTTATTTTTATAAGGTTTAATTAGGTTCACCTGTCCGGTGTCTGTAATCGAAAAAGTACAGTCACAATAAAAAGCTTGTACTTATATATTTTTAACAAAAGTTGTTTTTGTTTTTGTTCTGTATTTCTGACAAGCAGGCTCTTGGTCTTCCCAATGGTAATGAGGGCTAATTCGCCGCGAATTCGGCGCTAGTGATCTTTAGAAATGTCAAATGTCCTGGACGTTTATGTTTGCGAGCTTTTCATCGCGGATTTTCACCAAGTGTTCATGATTATTGTAAAGATTGTGCCAGTCCTGATTAAATTATGGCAGACATACCTGCGAATCGGTACCAATAAATGGTAGCCAACAGGTGGCCATAGAAACGGTGCTCCCATTGGCAGCGTCGTCAGTAGACTTTAGCTGTATAGGATGTTGCCGATCATTATAAAACCAAAAAAAAAAAAAAAAATATTCAATTAGACTTTTGCAGGTACTTGTGAATAGTCTGACTCTCATACCGGGTCAGAAGGTTGCATTTCCTGAGAAGAGTAATTATTTTTAAAAAAAGGCTTAGATTAGATAGCATTTTACTCTTATATACTAGTTTCACAACAATAATTGCATGTCCCGGCAAGTAGATCTCATATCACTATTTTAATAAGTACCTAAATACTTAGCAGACTCAAGCAGTACACTCCCACAAGCAGTACCTGTTCACAAGTATGAAGTGGGTGGGAGCCACCACCCTAATCGACATATTGAAGGAAAAACAATGAACTTAATCTTAATTTTTCACTGTGCCACATATATCGATGGACAATCAATAGAATTAGAAGTGAAAATCCCAAAGAAAGTGGGTGTTTATGACCCATCCATACCAGCAAATAGGCCAAGTTCCTCAGAACCATGAAAATCCATGAGAGAACAGCGACCAGTCGCAATGTTTATGCTCCGAGAATGTTTGAGAGTGTGCCAACATTTTTAGGTCACGACCAATACGGTTGAAGTATAACTAAAAGTTTAACGAGATCTCGGTATATCGCCATGGGATTTGTTTGATGATACCGAGGTGATTACCGTTGTTGACAGGGGATAAACAATTTGGTTAGTATTGCCAGGGGAATCAACAGCTTCCGAGTTGAGTGAAGTTTGGGTATTGTTGTTTTACAATGGCCACGTTTTGGCTTAGAATTGACCATCATTAAGGATGTATGAGGTTATTAATTACGCAAACAAAGACTTTGATATTAATTTCGAATTGCTGGATTTCACTTGGTGTATATGTAGTTGAGTCGGCAAAAAATTACTCTGTCGCTGCAACTTCGCACATTTACCATATATTTTTTTTTTTTTTTTTTTTTTTTATACAACTAAGTCGGTAAACAAGCATAAGGCCCGCCTGATGGTAAGCGGTTACCGTAGCCATATGGACGCTTGCAACACAAGAAGCATTGCTCACGCGTTACCGACCTTTCCTCCCTCCCCTATGAGCTCTGGCGACCTTACTCACGCGCAGGAACACAACTTTACACAACATAAAGTTATTTGGCTGCGGTATTCTGTAAGGTGGAGGTACTTCCCCAGTCGAGCAGCTCTTTGAGCGAATAAACGCTATGCTCTACCTCTCTCAAAAATATTGAAATTTCAAGATTAGAGTCGGATAGAAGATCCGAATGGAAGAAGCGTGCATAATGCGCTGACCCTAAGTGATTGAGGCAGGTAATTAATGATGATCTAAATTTCAAGATGATGGTAGATAACCAAATCTCACAACATTCTCCATATTATCTGGCCTTCTACTTAACTATCAAGAGTTCATGAATCGTTTCAGTGAGGTGACAGGTCCCTAAATAGGGACCAGGACTTTGATTTATAAAGAGGTAAAGCGTAGCGTTTATTCGCTCAAAGAGCAGTTCGACTGGGAACTTTATGTTGTGTTCCTGCGTGTGAGTAAGGTCGCTAGAGCTCATTGGGGAGGGGAGAAGGGTCGGTAATGCTTCAGTGATGCGTGTGTTGCAAGCGTCTATATGGCTGAAGTAACAGCTTACCATCAGGCTGGCGGTACAGTTGTTTATCGAATTCACCGTATAAAAAAAAAAGTTTTTGAGTGGGCCACCTGGGTATGGCTTGTGATAATGTTACTTACATGGAAATAAAAAGCCTTACCCACTATAATATTTTCTTCAACACACTTGCTCGTAAAGTGACATTTATCGCACCGTTTTTAGTATCTTAATGTAGCTTATTACGCACTAATACTTTTTACTCCACATTACCGCACAGTTTTATGATAAGTATAATCCCGATTATGTTAAGTTTGTTCTTAATTTAAACGTGTAAAACAGATTGACAGCACATCGCTGTCAAAAAAAAGCCTGCGCGCCATATTTGTTAACGTTCTCATTGTGTCAAAAAATCTAGTCCAAGAAATACAAGTCTACTTATTCCTCGCAAGTGTATTGAAAAACGTCGTATGACACGCGTGTGCAATGATCATTACACTCTCGGCTTCCTTACCGCCTCGTCTGTTATTACCAACTTTGCAGACATGTATCATAATGTTATTCACTTATTCAAACGTTTTTCTTTTAATAAATTAGAAACAATGTAAATTCAAATTTGGTTAACCATTTAACTTATTTTCCACAAAATAACAGTATTTAACCAATTGCATCCGAATGTAGAACGGAATCGTAAAATGGCGCAGTTTAGATCAATTTCCGTCAAATGTCCGTTGTTAGATTGCCTCGCACCGGCAGCTTCGGATTCATATTAAGCGATTTAGTGCTATCTTGATGAATAATTCATTTATCTGTTCATTTCTATACGACATCGCTCAGTTTGTATTGAACTGTAGATACCATGGCAAATATGGTGTGATCCAATCACAGAGATCGATCCTATCAGAATGAGTGGAAGCGGAATCGTAAAGAAACTTTTCATCACTCGTACTGTGAAAGTAGACCTAGTCGTATCTAAGAAGATTTTTTCATACTTTTTTTCTGTTTGATGTTTAACAGAAAAAAGTGAATTGTGGTTTAATACTTTGGCTCGCAGTAAAAAAAAAACAATGACATCAAATAGGATAGGACGCGCGTCTCTCGCGAGAATCAACGATGTACAAAAAGGCCCTATGGCGCTTTAAAAAGTGTCGCTATAAATAAAGTGTGCGATGTTGAAGAAAGTGTGGAAAGCGAGAAAAGTGAAAAAATTTCGAGTATCATTATCACTGGTAGTGGAGGTAGGCTAGTGGTCAACCTACTGTTGGAGTTTTCATGCCGCCTAGCAGGCATCCAACTAGCTTAATTAACGACTATCACAATTAAGTGATAACCGGGACCAACGGCTTTATAGTACGAGATCCCGCTGCAAGAATCTGCGTTCATCGAATTTTTTATCGGGATCAATTTTGGGAGTTGTAATGGGTACGTTTAGAATTTCATATTTGATTTTAAATAGCAGACTTGGTCCCCTGTCCGTTGCTCCGATAGTAGTAGTAAGAAATACTAAATAGAACACTTATGTGAAGTGTTGGAGGCGTGGCCACACTCAGTTGTGTACAGTTTTTTATTTTGTAAAAATATGTGTTTAGACCACAATCTCATCGTAACTGTCAAGAACACATGCCGAAACACATCGATATGATCTTGGCAACACATATCCTACTTGAGGGTGGTATCTAGACAGTCAAGAATCCATAAAAGTAAGACCAAATAGGCGATAGCGATGTTCTAAAAATCTATGATCCCATGGGAGACGGGCGTGTTTTATTACCTTCTATCTATAAGACTCTAGGTCTATCTAAAAACTTCAAATACATCAGACACGTCCATCTCCTCATTTCGACTCATATTCATACGTAATAGAACAACAGGAGATACGGTATCGCTAACATTGGCAAACACATTTAAACCAAACGAATCCTTGGCAAAAACTGAACGAAAATTATTTGCAGTCGTCATATTACTCATGTGGAGGGAATGATGGAGTACCCCAAGTATATTCTGAGTGTTATTAATTATACTGATGAATTGTAAATGTCACAACTTTTCGACTGTAACGTCTTTGTGAGGTGGTTTGGTCGAGGAAGCAATGTTGGAGATATGAAAGCGTTTATACTGATTTATGTTTGTTATAATTTGTTTAATTACCTAATGTCGTTCCTCAAATTAAACTATTTTAGTTAATGTAACAGGTAGACTAGCGATGGAAGTCTAATTAATACAGATTGTTTTTATTAGTCCGTGCAACAAATGATTTTGGATGGAAAGGCTGAAAGCAGAAAGTTTGACTTCGGTGACCCTAGAAGAGGAGTCAACAAAAAAAAGGTCCCGTTTTTTGGATTTTTGTTTACATTTCGAAAAAGATGCGTCATAGGAAATGTTGTTACATTACGAAAGCTGATAAAATTCCCTAGAACTTTGTCCATTACACTTTTTACCTATTCCCTATACATATTCTATCGTTATCTAGGTATGAAAAATTGTAGATTTTCAAAAATGTGTTATATTTTACCACCTGACCTGACTTGATGATCTTGTACTTGACTTCTTTTAGTACCAATGTTTGTCTCCTGACTGGTCCAAACAACGTTCCACTTTCTGCTTTCGACCTTTCCATCAACACGGGGGTGTACTCCGTGTACTCACTGTACTCATTTACCAGGTTAAATAGGTTCTGCAGTAATTTATTTAAACGAATGTATAAAATCTGTTTGGTTAGTTTGATCAAGAATTTGGTCACGTAATTGTAAAAAAAAACAAGGACATTTTGTAAACCTGTAGTGCTGCGCATTAAGTTAACAATATTAGTAAATATCAAATTCGCACAGACGAGTACGAGTAATTTGGGTAGTTGTATATGTAGTATATCTATCTTTTATAAAATCACTGTCTGACTTTGAAGTAGATTAAAACTATTTTTCAATAACATTTCCTTATTAAATATTTGTCTAAAGCACTAACGGTTTCTCTGCAAGACTGTCGGCCGTGGGACCAAAGAGAATTAAAGTGCTCTGAAGTCCGGAAGAAATAAAATATCACCAGCTATTCCGGTGCTGACTGTGTTAGATATCCGAGTGCAATGTGCTATGTGAAAATTATGCTCTGAATCTTAAATATTTGTATAGTATGTAGGTGTCTACCATAAGACTTTGGGTTTACTTTAACGTATAGTATGAGGCACGAATGGTGAGCATAGATAGGCAGTATTGGGGGCAAGCTCGCGCAGGTACACATTTGGCAATCGTGTGCAGCTCGGCGCTCCCCCCTGCTTCACTCCGCCAAAAAGACCGAAAATTAACTACTGCGCAGGTGTCAATCTGTGCTCACGACACGTGACCCTTACTATACCAAAGGCAATACACAAAAAAAAGCGCGATTTTAAAGAAGAAGTAACAAAAGACGGTGTCTGTTATTTTAACAGTTCC
Organism: Achlya flavicornis; assembly: GCA_947623365.1. Lineage (NCBI taxonomy): Eukaryota > Metazoa > Arthropoda > Insecta > Lepidoptera > Drepanidae > Achlya > Achlya flavicornis. The sequence continues at coordinate 9,301,966 of OX392488.1, forward strand.
GTATTTTATCGTTTCACGATGACAAAAATCGTCGTCGAGCGATAGTGATTTGACTGCGGAGTTTATTAACATCAGGCTCTTTAGGGATTATTAATAAGCTACTACTGGAAAAAACAATGTATGAATTATTATAATCAGGACAAAACAATCTCAGTCTTTGATCCGTTATACCCACGTTATGGCTACAAAACAGTTTGCAAAGCTCATACAATACATACACATTATGGTAATCCATAGGGGTAGTAAATAGGGTGTAAACGACGGCCAACAAACACTTTATCATGTATATTCAAACGTCGATGAATTAATATAGACGACAGGTAAAATTTAGGTCGAACGGTGTTATTTATAAATTGAATTAAAATATCATGGGCCCTTTACTGTGACGTGCTTATTAACTATTAAATGGGTAATGATATTTAGGTCAGTTTTAGAAATAGGGAACTATTTTTACATCCTTGCCTCTTCCCTTACTCATTTTTTTCTAATCGCCTTTCAATACTTTATTGTCACAGTAGATTTTCGCTCCGGAGTTTAATTGCGATACGATACCTTATATCAACCACTTAGGGTTGAATTTTGAAAAATCCTTCCCTGATGGGTCCTACGTTATGCAAATTCCTAGTTTCTAGAGACACGAAGCTGTATGTGCATCTGTTAGTCAGTCAGTTTTTCCTTGAAATAGATTACTTTAGTTTTGAGATTCACAATTAATAATTTTTTTGCTGATTGTAATTAATATAGATAGATGATTAAAAAAAGAGATTCGAGAAGAGTTCTTCTGACCTACTCAATATGTGCATAGAAGGCAACGTGGCAGTATAATGCTTAGCTAATAAAGATACTGGCTGATTTAAAATAACCCTCATTTTTTTTTATATGACTCAGTTGGATTATCGAAAAATATTTGCACAATTTTTTTGCTTTACCAAATCATTAAAAGATACAGTTCAAGAGTCCCTTAAGAGTAAAAAATTTAGTCTAACGTGACGTCACGTAGAACTTCAACACACGATATCTTTGTATTTTTTTGTTTAATTGACAAAAGAAAAAATAATTGTTATATATTTTTTGATAATGTAAAATACAGACTAAACAGACTTTTTTAATCATCTAGCATTCTAGCCCATTTTAACATGAATAAGGGGGCTAGAATATAACTGGCAACGAACAATAATATAACAAAAAAAACCGGCCAAGTGCGAGTCAGACTCACGCACCGAGGGTTCCGTACAAACCTGTAGGTATATAAGTAAATGGTAGTATAGACCTGAGTATTTGATATTAATTTCAATTTATGACCTATTAAAAAAAAACTACTTACTAGATCTCGTTCAAACCAATTTTCAGTGGAAGTTTGCACCGTAATGTACATCATATATTTTTTATAGATTTATCATTCTTTTATTTTAGAAGTTACAGGGGGGGGGACACACATTTTACCACTTTGGAAGTGTCTCTCGCGCAAACTATTCAGTTTAGAAAAAAATGATATTAGAAACCTCAATATCATTTTTGAAGACCTATCCATAGACACCCCACACTTATGGGTTTTATGAAAAAAAAAAAATTGAGTTTCAGTTCTAAGTATGGGGACCCCCAAAATTTATTGTTTTTTTTCTATTTTTGTGTAAAAATCTTAATGCGGTTCACAGAATACATCTACTTACCAAGTTTCAACATTATAGTTCTTATAGTTTCGGAAATAAATGGCTGTGACATACACGGACAGACAGACAGACAGACAGACAGACAGACAGACAGACAGACAGACAGACAGACAGACAGACAGACATGACGAATCTATAAGGGTTCCGTTTTTTGCCATTTGGCTACGGAACCCTAAAAAGGAAGAATAAAAATATAGAATAGAATTCAAATATGTCAATGTCCTAGTTCGTAATGCCATCAATATAGGTCCTTTTCCGGTAAGAATAGTTGCCCTAGATAGTGTGCCTGGATTTCAGATGACGTCATAGCGTTCGTCCCAGTCCGTAACTGACCCCTGACATTTGTTATCGTTAACGTAGTTACGTGCAAATATGTTGAATATGTGGAGTTATTACGGGCAAGGTCTGTCCGTACCCGAAATTTCACTTGAAATTTTTTAGGGAGCTTTTTTTTATCATGGCTATTTTAACTATGTATGGACAGTATTGTAAGTGTTGTTTTGAAATTGTTAATTTGAAAATGAAATTAGCAATAGGTGTTGTCAGATATTGTAAGTGAAAGCCAAAGATTTTCATAGGGCATCGTGCCTCTACCCAGATGGATAATCCGCCTTACTAAAGCATGACATTTAATTTCACTCCGCTTGAGGGGCTCCCTGAGCAAATCGCTCTCAGTTCGTACTGCGCACGGCTGTCAAATACTGTCAATTCTGGCTTGTTTATTTCATGTTGCCATAGAGGCGACTATCCTTCTGGACGTTTTAAATTCTTTGGTGAAAGCATCTAGTGCCAGTATCCATGTTGGTTATTTTGGGGTTTCCCCCCTACGGCCTCCATCTCCCCTTCTAGCCGTCCCTTTCCACACTCACCAGCTCCTACTGGTTGAAGTCTATGATCCAGATACTGGTATAACCTCTTCTGGCTTCGCCTAAAGCTCATACTTTGTATGCACTTGCATAATTGCCTTATAACTAGGTATTTAGATCCCTGAATTCCTTTAACTCATAACTGAATTCGTGTAATTATTTACAATCCGCTTCTCTTTTTTATATTTTCTTCTGACGCGCCGCTTGAATCTCTTCTCTATTCCCATGACAGGCAAAGGCTCGCCCCCATACAGCCTATTCAACTGCTTTCATTATTCTCAAAATGCTAACAAAAGAAATATCTAACGACACCATTGCGCAGGTTCTTCTCAGTTGAAGGTTTACTTCCAAAGCAATAGTAACTTCAGTAGATTTGGCCTTCAATTATGTTAATAGGAGGGCCTATGGCCATAAATGAATAAATGACTTAGACTTCTGAAAGTAGCTATAATAAAGTTGCAAGCTGCTCCAAAAAAAAAAAAACTTGTATGTGATTATAGAGACAATTTACTGTGATTTATCCATATATATGCTTTTGTTTATACTGACAGAGGGTCAATATAATGACAAAAGAGCATAGCGTAGAGCGTTTCGAAAATCGAACGGATAGCTGGCTTGAACGTATTTTTTTTGTAGCATGACTGTGTTCCACATTTTGCTCGAAAAGCTGTTTTTTTTTTTTTAAATAGAATTTATATAATCAGCCAGGCAGAGATAGCTTTCGTACTTACCTACTAAAAATATTAAATATTATGTATAGATGACAGTTTGTTATTTTCCATTTACTTCTCGGTATTAGTTGCAGCCTTTGTTGCAAGAGATGGCTTGTCAGTTACTTTGTAAGGACACCTGAGACTGACAAGAAAGGTAAAGCGCTTTCAATATTGCTTGCGTCAGTAAAATTATACTGTAATACTATAAATCCTGCAACCCAAAAATAATGCAAATAAAAAAAAACATTTTTAGTTTTTTTTGAAAAAGGGGCTGAAATCTTAAATTAGGGGTAACAAGTTTAAATGGGGTTTTATATATAAGGGCTTCATTTGCACATTGCATTCCAAAATAGGTTAGCATTTTCTTTATGCGCCGCAGTTTTTGACTAATGAAAAAGGTCAAAAAAAAAACATTCACCCTTTTTCTCCGAGCAAGGCTTACAATTTGAAATAATTACAGTTGATATAAATTGATCTACATATTACAGGAGAAATAGAACGAAATTTATAACTATCACAAACTTTCAACATCATCAAAATTTCTTTACAAACAAAGTTAGTTATACGGTCCGGTTTTTTTACAACAGTTATGGTCCAGACCGAGAAAGGTCAGAACCTCAGCGTGGGTGTACGAGTCAGGATCAGGGAGCCAATTCTCATTCACTCGAATTCATCACTCGTTCGAAATAAAGTTCGAACTCGTACTTTATTCGAGTGAAAATCAAGTTAGGCTATTCAGACAATTTCGAAGCCGCCATTTTGTCTTATTTTTCGAGGGCTAGCGCTCGAACTACTTCGACTGGTCGGGACCGTTCGAAACGTATTTCAAATGCGAACTATCATACGTCAAACAGTTAGGTTGTCATTTGGAAACGTAATGACAGATAAACCTAAAGATTTCCGTTACGCACAGTCAATACTTTTTATATTAATTTATAATTATTAAATTAAATTGATTACTTTATGAATTCCGATTATATCAAGATATAAAAAGTGTAAAACGTTGTTTTAAATATGTCATAGTCATTCATATGTTTTTAGAATTTAATTTAAGATACGTACGTTAACAAAACGCAATTATCAAGTGAAACGAAACACGTCGTGCAATTTGTATGTATCATAATGGCAAAATTTATTCCTTACACTCGAAATTATTTCGAAGGTTAGTTCGATTAGTGCCGAGAATACAGGAATCGAAAAATTAACTCCGCCCCTCGAAATTTTACGGTCGAAATTGCAAGTTCGATTCGAAGGCTAGTTCGTGGGAAGTGAGAATTGGGTCCCAGACTCGCACTTAACTAGTTTTTTATTGATATGATACTATCGTGGGTCAAGTTCTGATAGTCTGTAGGCTTGCAACCTGTGCCTAAGAAGGGCAGCCGTGCTGATCCTACAAACTATCGACCGATTGCGATCACCTCGATACTCTGCAAGACTATGGAGCGTGTATTGAATCGGTGTATTGTAGGAGGTGTATACAAGATAACTCCTTAAAGATCGACAGTTCAGTTATCGCCAAAAACGGTCCACTCGGGATCTTCTTGTATATGCCACACATCTATGGAGTGAAGCCATTGAGAGATACGGGAAAGCAGTTGCCGTATCCCTCGATATCTCTAACTTTCGGTAGAGTCTGGCACACCAGCCTTCTAAGTAGGCTTCCTTCATATGGAGTTCCTGTTGGCCTCACCTTGGATTTCTGATTTCCTGAGCGATCGGTCTATACGAGTGGTCATAGACGGGTAGGTATTCGTCAGGCCTTTTGGCAATCAATGCCCGAATTTCTCATGGTTCAGATACAACCTTACTTACAAGCAACCTTATTACTGCTGCATATTAACGAACTGTTGAAGACTGATATCTTTGGGTAAGCAGACGACAGCACTGTTGCTGAGATACAGAGAGCGTGCGAGCCACCAGTGACGAGATCCAATTGTAGTAAGAAGCCATGGTGATGAGCGGAACTTGCTTCTGGCGTCTGTTTCCTGACTTTTATAATCTAGGCACTTTCAAGGCCAAAGTGAATAGGTTTCTTCTGAGTGAAAAAAGTGATAAATATCACGATAAATAGCTGATGATTTGAAAAAAAGATGTTGGATTAACATTAATATAATTTTATCAGGTAATCAATTAAATAGGAAGTAAATTATTTGTCCAATGCATACGAAAATAAATATACAGCCACTATTACATTACATTACAAATTATAAGTATATGAGACCCGTAGAAGACCTTAACATCTATTGATGTCGTTATGCTAGTAAATTAATGTAATTATTACATTCCCTATGAAACGGAATCTACTAAAATGAGCGGAACAACAACCATTGAACAAAAGGGACATCCTGCTACTTACCTATACGTAATTATACCGTGGAATAAATAGAAAAATACGTTTGAATTTGAACTTTACCACGTCGCGCTAAGGTCGTGGGAAAATGAAAATGTATGTCTGCGCATAGTATGGAACGTTCCTGTAGCCAGAAGCTACATTTTCAGTCAGTCCGTCCGCGGCGCCACTGTCGGCGGTAGGCGTCGCGACGCTCGTACTAACAACCCCGCGTTCCATTCGCAAATCAAAAAATAAATAAAAAATAAAACGAATGTAACGCGCATTCAAATTTCGAACACGAGATCGAAAAAAGGTGATGAATAATTATTCGGTGTGAATCGATTAGTGAATGCGTTGCGTATGGTAGTGATCGATTATGGTTTACAAATATCGAATACAAAAATAGTGTTTTATACGTATTTTACTGTGCAAATCGGCATGGCGGTCTCAAATATTGCCTGTGTTTCGTTCAATAGGCGAATATTCGTAGGGCGGGCGGGAATTGCATGTAACATTTGTTTTTCATAGGAATTTTCCTTTAATTGGGTGTCGTTTGGTTTTCGATTCGGCGTCGTATTGGACTCTCAATGTAAACATTTCACTAAATCGTATTTGTAAGAAGCGTTCGTGTTTTGAGTGTTGATATCTTTTTTATACAAAAATTATACTGTTTTAAAAATAAAACGGAGTAGCATTCTTGACTGCCGCTATTTATAAAGCGTTTAAATGTTTGTATGACGTGTAACTATATATTATAATTAATTACTCTTTTATATGTTATAGTATTTGTCTATTCATAAATAACATTGAATTATGTTCTGCCCACAGACGTATGAGAGTACTACTCATACGTCTGTGGTTCTGCCACTGAAATTTAGGTTATAATGTACAGTCTTATATTTTATTTGAAACAAAGGTATTTGGTGTTTGACCAAAAAAAATGCAAAGCGAATGATACATACATATTATATGGTATATTGACGGGCCAGTTGGCGCAGTTGGTTAAGACTCTAATAAAGATTCCACCTATTGCGCCGCATGTCGTGGGTTCGATTCCCGCACAGGACATGCATTTGAGTGCATGAACATGTCTGTATGTCCTGAGTCTGGGTGTAATTGTATGTATTTACAAACAAAAAGTAGTATATGTATTATATCAGTTATCTGGTTTCCATAGTACAAGCTATGTCCTAGGATATTTATTTATCCTAGGATATCTATATTTTCTTACAAAGCTAGCTACTATAGTATATTATATTTATTGATTCTTTTCAGTCTATATTTTATGTTAGGTATTTGCTTCATCATTATCATACTCACTTTTGAAATTCACATAATAATATGAATATATTATATAGTATACCTACCTACATAGTTATAAAGATACATATATACCTATTACCCATATTCCATCCATCAGGACCTAGCATTAAAATGCGTACATATTGGAGAAGAAATTCTGTGTTTGAATGGAGTACCGATGTGGTTTAAAAGTATTGGTCAGCTCACACTGAAACACGTTGAGGTGCGCACTTTTTAAGATAGCACTTTATTTACTAAACAAAAAGGTACACATTTCAGTGAGAGAATTTGTGACAAGCTGTATAAGTTTTTGGTAAAAATATCATTATAATACACGCTTTTTTTGGTGACTGTAGGTACTTTTATTGACTGTACTTGCATTATCATCCAATATACTAATGTATACTAAATATCAATTCAATCCGACCACTGGAAGTGGGCGAAATTCGACTTGCAAGATTCCACCCGAATAAACATAGTTACATACATACAATTGCAAGTTAAATTAAAGCTTGTAAAAAATATATAATCTATATATCGGCTTACCAAAAATAAATACTAACCTGATTAACAACTTAATAACAATAAATAATGCACAGTTGAACTGCAGTTTTTTTTCTTTACTTGAAGAGAATGTTCTTTTTTAGGGTACCGTATCTCAAAAGACAAAAACGGGATCTTTATTATTATCTATCACTTTGTTGTTCATATGTCAAGACCCTTTTTGCCAGGAACAAACAATGTCTATATAGGAATAACTTAACCGCCATGCACCCAGGCGGTAAAGTTGAGAATGTTATCAAATACACATAAAGTGTTACATTCTCTTGAGGGTGTAAAAATTCAAACTTCTAAACCAACGCAATCAAAGGATAAGGCCATTTATGTCACGTATTTCGATTTTCGCAAAGTCACTCATCAAAACCGAATAGTTTACAATCCGAAGTTAGGCTAGAAACAAGGTCTCATAGCACAAATAAAGAAACATAGCCAAAAATCGCAATAAATTTACCAATTGTTCTTTATAAGGAAAATCTGTATGTCGCTACTAATGTTCTTAGCATAAAAATAACATAAACAGTTAGGGGCTACTTTTTACGACGCGAAAACTGCTTTGATGCTAATTTTGGATATTTCATTAATCATAATTATTATCATAATGCTACATTTTTACACCGAACCACAAGACGCCGGGAAAATTTTCACCCGTACGTTGTTGACATACCGAAAATACGGACACAGCGTTTTGCATCCTCATTTATAATGCGGACAGCAAGGGAGTGGATCTTGCTTCCGGCGTCTGTGTTTCCTGACGCTTACAATCTAGGAACTTTCAAGGCCAGAGTGAATAGGTTTCTTCTGGGTAAGCGTATTTCATCTTAGGCTTCGTCATCGCCCCTTATGGGCGGGTCAGTGGCCAAACGCAAGCCCATTTAATAAAAAATAAAAAAAAAAAACATTTTCTCAATATGTAATAGAAAGAATATTTTTTTTGTGATAACAATCTTACAGATGTAGCTTTAAGTTTGTACGGAACCCTCAGAGAGTAAGTCCTGCTCGCGCCTGTCCAGATTTTTCAATATAATACTGGATTGGGAAAGATTGCAAAATTCAATACACGCATGAAGCCGTGTTATATTAAAATTTTATGTTACCTAATTTATAACGAATTTTTTTGGTAGGTATGTAGGTCAAGGTCTTTCATAGCTTTGTATGTTTTCTTCTACATTGTTTACTGAACTAGTATAGTTTCCAGTTATTACCTAAAAAAGGTCAAAGTTGAAGTAATGTTAGGTACACATAATATTTTCATGAAGTGATTGAAGGATAAAACAGTTTTTCAAAGGGGCAAAACCGATCGGGTTGCAGGTTTCTGTGGACGCCCTCTGCCCCATCTAGGGGACACAGGATCATATGTCATAGAGAATACACTTTTATTTAATTTAGTTATTTATCCCTATTTGTTTCTCTGGGGAAGTTGTTATCATCAGTACAATCATGTGTCTAGATCGTCTACTAATTACCAGTCATCCGATATACAGAAGTAACAAAACCAAACGTCCTAAAATTGTATACAATAGAAGATAGAAGCTGCCATACTAAATTCAAACAGTTGCTGTATTTTTTTTCATACATTATTTGGCCATTTTAAATGACTCTGACATCAGAGCAAACAAACATACATAATTCATACTTACTTATTACATATAAGTAACTAGCTAAAGGCAGAAAGCAAACAAAAGTTTTTATTCACTACACCCAAGACTACTAGCCATGAAAATAGTCGGTAGCATATTTCTGCGTGTCAAAAGCTGCGTGTTGACGTAACCTTGCGTGTCATTTGATCCACGCATACCTACTACGCTATTAAAAACGTTATTGAATTTGTGGAAGTAGTTTTGACTGTAGGTACTCAAAGTGATGAATTGATGAAAGGATTTTGATTTAGAATTCTTTTTGTGACTAATTATGTTGTCTAGAGAACTGTCGCTAATGGCCAATTCCTAGACTCTTATATCTTTACTAATAATGAATCAAAGACCTCAAAGCTTTGCATAGCAGACCCTCCCATATGGAAGTAACTATCACAGGTAAAATTTGCTTACGAAATGATCTATGTGCCAAGTTTGGCAAAAAAAACCTACCATTGGTAAGCAAAATGATACGTTTTTGTTTATACAAACCGGGCATTACACAGCGTGTTTTGATGGACGCGCATGCCTATTTTAGATGTGAATTTAAACCATATTACCTACATGTCGCATTAAAATCAAAATCAAAGGTCTGTATGCGTCTTTTTCTAGAGACTTCTACTTTTCGCTTACAATTGATTATAATACACGTACATTACATTAAGAGAGGTAGAGCATGGCGTTTATTCGCTCAAAGAGCAGCTCGACTGGGGAAGTACCTCAACCTTACAGAATACCGCAGCCAAATAACTTTATGTTGTGTAAAGTTGTGTTCCTGCGCGTGAGTAAGGTCGCCAGAGCTCATAGGGGAGGGGGGAAAGGTCGGTAACGCGTGAGCGATGCTTCGTGTGTTGCAAGCGTCTATATGGCTACGGTAACCGCTTACCATCAGGTGGGCCGTATGCTTGTTTACCGACTAAGTTGTATAAAATAAAAAAAAAAAATGCGGTTAGCACTCAAACAGATCAAATTCGAAAGACCAGGGGGCCTACTACAGTTAAAATAACCATTTTTATCTTTTGTCCCTCTTTGACGTCAAAACAGGACAAAAGACAAATAAGTTAATAATAATATTGTTTTAAGAGCTTTTGGTTGGCCCTCTGAGCTAAATAAAAAATACTGGTAATATACTTGAATAAAAACAACAATTTTATCATTAGCTACTGTTTATCACGTGGAATTAATTAAAACTCTGGCTGTAAATGTAATTAAAATGCAAATTGAAAAGAATACATTAAAGGATTTGTTATAAAGTATGTATTCTTCAATTTCGTGTTCTTGGGAGGAGGATCACGATTATCAAAGCATTCTTACCGAAGAGTTCGTTCGAGAAATTCCTGGTATGAAAAACATAGCTTTCATGAGCTACGTTTTGCTTTGTAATATGAAGAATACTTTGCTTAATTATAAGCGTGCAAGCATACTATAGAATGACCTTTGATATATTAGAAACTAGCCGTCCCCCGCAGTTTCACCCGCGTTCCCGGGATAAAAAGTAGCCTATGTCCTTCTCCATACCATAGGCTATCTGCATGCCAAAATTCATGGTGATCTGTTTAGTAGTTGAGGCGTGAAGGCGTAACAAACAAACAAACAAACTCTCTTTCGCATTTATAATATACTAGCTGTCCCCCGTGGTTTCACCCGCGTTCCCGGGATAAAAAGTAGCCTATGTCCTTCTCCATACCATAGGCTATCTGCATGCCAAATTTCATGATGATCCATTGAGTAGTTGAGGCGTGAAGGCGTAACAAACAAATAAACAAACAAACAAACTCACTTTCGCATTTATAATATTTGTTAGGATAGACAATAGTAATTCCAATATGTTTCCAAGAATTGTGATTTGTGACTAATTATCATCTATACTAATAATAATATTATAAAGAGGAAAAATTTGATTGTTTGTTTGTTTGCATTGAATAGGCTCCGAAACTACTGAACCGATTTGAAAAATTCTTTCACTGTTGGTAAGCTACACTATCCCTGGATGACATAGACTACTTTTTATCACGGGAACGCGGGTGAAACCGCGCGAGACATTTAGTATTAAATAAAGTTAAATATCAATAGGGAATATTCTGGGTAAAAAAAATCTAATTAGTCCGTCAGTTAATTTATTAAAAAATATTATTTGTTTACATATTTTTTGTTTTAACAAATCTTTAAAAATTTACAAAGATAAAGCGCGTCAAAGTTCGGGCTCGTGATGTCACTTTACAGTGAAAACTGTACCATCACCTATAACGTGACGTCACGAGGAACTCCAACACAATATCCCCCTTACTCATAAAGCGCTATTTTACTAATAAATAATGTCACATTATTTGACAATGACAATAGAGTGACGTTATTTACGTGACCCTTTAAACAGTATATTAGTTAAATAACGTTTTATGAGTAATAGGGTATATCTCCGTATTTTTTGTTTAATTGACACAAGAAAACTCGGTCTTCTAAGTAGTTTATATCGGCTACAGAATACTCAATAGGTTATTGTTGAACACTGATTTTCGAATCGTATTATTTGACATGGTTTTGAATTTAGAATATTTTTCCTCTCTGGTATAATATTATTTTATCGTGGCTCTAACTCCACGGCATTTATTGCGCCATGTTTAAGTCAGCCCCAGTTCCTTTACAGCCCTTGAAGGGCCCATAAAAGAGCTGAACTCAGCGTATATCGTCATTTTAATACACTCTTGTCTTTTTTTGAAATCTTAGCAATTTAAGTTTTTTATTTGATCTTTATTATATCATTAGTCCTATCATCAAACTTTAACAATCTTATTATTTGCTTAGTTTCAGCTCATTAAAGATTATCTTTCAGGACACTAATATCTGTAAATTCTTTGAAAAACTTACTAAATGTAAGTCCTTTTCTTGTCTAGGAACTTCACGTCACTTTTAGTGATAAGGCCGCCCATTGTAACACTTTCTTTATTATTCTAAGTATTTGTATTGTTTTTCAATCAATTGGTGGTATTATCTATCTATCTAGGGAAGTAATTTATTGAACATTAGCCTCCTCCAAAGATTTAAAAAGTAGCTCTTCATTAATTGACTGTAGACTGTTCGGTCCACTCTTAAGTGCAGGCAGATATACACCTTAAATAACATTAAACTTACCCGTATCTACCACAGTTTACCACACCATCAGATTTCCCTGCTTCCAAATCAAACATCCGACTATGCCCCAACATTAATATCGCATTGAACCAATTACAACGCACTTTGATAAGTATAATCCAAACCAAATGGCATAGAACATAAACTATTGCTGATTTATTTTCAAATCCAACATTGATGTTACACGTTTCATCTCAACATGTAATATAGCAGTTTCAAGTTTATGATCCATATTATATTTAGAATGTCCTTGCTCGCGTTTTATTGTGATGTTCCACAATGATGCTTTTGTAACACATTTTATAGCATTTCCTATGTTGTGACATCGGAATTTACATTCTGTTGTACATTATGTTTATCCTCCTCTTGATTTATCTTAATTGTATTAGGATCAATATCATGTTGATTATCATTAAATATATTGATGGGTTTTGTGGAAGTGTTATGTTTAGAAAAATTGTGAATGCCGATATGATGGACCTGGCTGGCTACAACTCTCATGTTGAAATTCTTTTGCCAAGCGCTATCGTCGTATTCCGATAACTGAACTTCAGAGCCAGTTCTTACGAGGCTTTGTGTGCTTACCACCTTCGGCCACATCTTCACTAACCATGGTGAGATTGTAGTCAAACACAGGCCTATAGTATATTGGACGAACATCAAATTTGTCTTTTCATTTGTAACTATAATCAAATGTATTTGGTGGTAAAAAATGTAGATGGTATGTATCGAATAACTTAACTTCCTTTTTAACAAATATTTTTACTATTATTTAAAGTTTTTCTTTATCTAGCGTTAACACTGAGTGTTTCAATCCGTGTCATCATTATCATAATCAGCATTTCGAAGTCTATTACTAGATATAAGTCACCCTTCTAAAGCGCCTCATAACTTCTGGTTTCGTACCATTTGTATTTAACCCTGTTCAAATAAGATCCATGGGCCAGTTTTGGAACCTCCGTCCTGGTTTTTTGATCTTTATGATATTAGTAATACGGTGTAGATTCAAATAAATGGGTAGGTACATCTATCGAAAATTTTGTGGCAAAAATTATATTCACAAGGAAATCCTATAAAAGGTACTCTTGATAAAGATTTTACTTCGAGTGTAACTGTTTTTATCAACCCCATCGATTTAAAATCTGCTTTACGAATTTGTTAATTGCTTTAACAAAGGGGTGAATCTTGCTTGACGGATTATGTTTTAAAATAACTTTAAACGATTTAGTCGTTCCTTGTGAATCTCGGTAAAAAAATGTATCTATTATTTCAATAAAATAAATTTATAAAGTACCGACCACGACGGTGGTAGCTAACTTTACCGATCGACTAATTATCCTACACAACGAGCGCTATTAATATTGTGTATTTAATCGAAAGTAAACAATTATATAGTTAAAAAAAAAACATAAATTACAAAAAGGTAAATCTGTTACACAAAAAATAAACTTTTTTGTTTCTTTATACAAACACAACGCCATCATCATCTCTAATGACATACAAATCTTTAAATTTAACTACCAAACTTTACGTTACTACCAATAAATCTCTACCATACCTACCACTTTTTCCCGTCTCACATCGACACGCATTAGCCGAACCATATTGAAAACTGCAAATCACAAGTTAATGCGCAGTCATTTATCATCCACAACAGTTGGTGGATTTCCAACAATACAGTGTAGAGATTCCATCATAAGCTTTAACGTTACAAAGGGTTCAAGTTCTTCACTAGAATTTTAAAAGTTTTGGATAAAAAAAAGCATTGCTACTTCGGTGCTGCTTCTAACTTTAAGTGATACTTAGTATATTTTTTTTTTTTTTTTTTTTATACAACTTATTCGATAAACAAGCATACGGCCCGCCTGATGGTAAGCGGTTACCGTAGCCATATAGACGCTTGCAACACACGAAGCATCGCTCACGCGTTATCGACCTATCCCCCCTCCCCTATGAGCTCTGGCAACCTTAATCACGCGCAGGAACACAACTTTACACAACATAAAGTTATTTGGCTGCGGTATTCTGTAAGGTGGAGGTACTTCCCCAGTCGAGCTGCTCTTTGAGCGAATAAACGCTATGCACTACCTCTCTTGAAATGATGAACATGATATTTAATAATTATAGTTAAATACTATCAAAAATGAAGCGCTCGTGGTGTAGCATGATTGAAGCGCTCGTGGTGTAGCATGATTAGCCGTTCTTAATCGATCAGAAAAGTTAAGCTACGGCTGTCGTGGTCGGTACCTGGATGGGTGACCGTCTAGTGGTATTTAAAATCGAGCGTTTCCGTGCATCGGAAGGCACGTAAAGCCCGGTCCCGGTTATCACTTAATTGTGATAGTCGTTAAGCTAGTTGGATGCCTCCTAGGCGGCTTGAAAAAGTCCAACAGTAGGTTACCACAGCCTACCTCACAGATCCGCAGTGGGCACGCGTGGTGGAGTATCAGCCCATTCCCTTTCACCCTGATAAGTGAAAGGAGGCCTGTGCTCAGCAGTGGGACATAATAGGCTGATGATGATGATGATGATGACTATCAAAAAAAATATACAACTATTTACCGTTACAATGTGATATGCTTTTTACAGATTAAAAAAGTAACAGTTAAACATATCAAATAGCAAAAAATTAAATTTAAACAATAGTCAAATTAAAAAATTAAAGGCTAGAATAAAGTACATTACATTGTTCGGGTACACTCACCATACGCCAGTCACTTGGCTGTTGCGCTACCGAGTACCCAGATGGAAAACACGTTCAATTGTTAGAAGTTTACATTGATTTGGACTGTTTAAAAGGCCTAATTGATGCTCATATTACCCATTGAACGAGAATCGAAGTGATCTTTGTTATTTATGTACAGCTACAAATCCCAGTGTACCAGGTACGTAATGATAAAGGTCAGAACTAAATGTACGCTCGGTGTTGGTACCTTGGTACTTATGGAATTTTACACATTTCGTTTTAAATGTTAAAAACTGGCGTAGTGCCAATCTGAGTTCGCTCTATTAGGGCTCCCAACTAACGATCAATTTTGTTTCATCATCATCATCATCATCAGCCTATAATGTCCCACTGCTGAGCACAGGCCTCCTTTCACTAATCAGGGTGAAAGGGAATGGGCAGATACTCCACCACGCGTGCCCACTGCGGATCGGTGGAGGTAGGCTAGTGGTCAACCTACTGTTGGAATTTTTCAAGCCGCCTAGGAGGCATCCAACTAGCTTAACGACTATCACAATTAAGTGATAACCGAGACCAACGGCTTTACGTGCCTTCCGAAGCACGGAAACGCTCGATTTGAAATACCACTAGGCGGTCACCCATCCAGGTACCGACCAAGACAGACGTATCGATTAAGAACGGCTAATCATGCTACACCACGAGCGCTTCAATTTTGTTTAATCTAGAGAAAATAACTTGTTTTTTTTTTAGTTTGTTATTGTCACCTCTAGGCACAGTGCCGGCCTTAAACAGGGTAGAGCAATTGTCTTTTGCCACCTTTTAGTCGACGTATGAACTGACCCGCCGCTGCTGCGCAGTTAATCTCAAAAGGCGGCACTCGAAAATGTTTTTCATATTTGTTATTTTGGCACCCTGGCCAGTTTGGCCACCTGTGACCTGGCGCCTAGTGCGAAAGCTCTTGTCGTTCATACCCTTGGGCCGGCACTGGCTAGGCTTGCAAACTCATAAATTCCAAATTTTAGGTTTTGAAATAGTCTTTGAAAGAACGCCATGCTGTACACCCTTGTGAAAACTATCTATTACTAACTATAGGTTTTGATTTTATGGTAAAAAAATATTAACTATTTTACCAAAACATATTTAAGTCACATGGGATTTGCTGTGAATTCAGCAAATATATTATATTCATTAGATCCCCAGCCACAGAGGAAACTTTACAATCAATAACGAAACTTAATGAATAAGGGTGCTTAATTTATATGCTTTGCACGTGTACGCCAGCCAGCGTTTCCAATGCGTGCGCAGCGTTCATCATTGACAGTGAGCTCTTACCTTAATTGGTACATTTGATTTTAATCACTAGTTATCGTGGAATAGCGACTGTTTTGCAATAACTGATTGAGATTAGTAATACAACTTTCCTAATTTTCACCATCGTAAAAACACCGGAGATATAAAAAAAATCCTATTAAATTTTCCTTTTATAATACAGGCTTCCTCAACCCTGAAATTACTTATAGTAGAGCTAAAAATTTCCAAACAAAAAACTACAAAAAGTCATTTTTAAAATCACTAATGCGCCATTCCTTGTCACTATCACTATACAGACATTTGCAAGAGAACACAGCGCAATAAAGCCGGTTATACAAGTGCCCCCACAATGGAAGGACGCGGACGTTCCGAATAGACAGCTTGTGTAACAGAGCCCTTACGTCGCCAGATATCGAATTACCATCGTGTAAAGCCGGAGCTATGTAGTCTGTGCTGAAAATATTACAGAAAAAATGGCGCAATGGTTAAAAAAAAAATCTAGTGTAGTTGTAACATGGAACAAGCGTAATTACGTTAATTTTGTATGAAATCTATTCTGCCAATTCCCCAATCCCCACCTACGACAATACGCTCTGATTGGCTAACTCAAAGGGATTTAAAAAGCCCTGCCCCCCTAGACAAGATGGTTGTCGACAAACGATCAACCTTTGTAAGGGATTGTTAAAAATCATGTGATATTTCGATTTGAAATGTCAATCTCATACATACCGGTATTAGAGTCAGACTTTTCATAAGTGCCTGCGAAGGTCTATATGAATAAATTTTGAATTTGAATTTGAAAGATTGATCGTTTACTAACGATTACGATAGTCGATAATCATCTTGTCTACTGGCCCTGTACTAAAACTTATTAACGATGGTACCAAATTATAGTATCAGTGCAAAGTTTCTGTTTAATCTGACGTTTTTATGTCGATGAAAATTACGTTTGAAGATTGAGTTACATACCTACAGGTGAAACTATAAATGCGTGTTTAAAACCATAAAGTGACCTACCGTACGCAATAACAAAGTCATTATTTCAGCTCTATCTATCTCTATGCTCTCAAAATAAAATAAAAGTGTCAACATCGTACCAAAACATTCCAAATACAAACGTTACCAAAGACAATGTGTACCTATAAAGCTAAGTGATACCATAATGCGACGGGACTGTCTCAAATTAAGGCTAAGTGACCCGAGTCCGGGGTCAGTCTGCCTATCGTTTCACGGTTCAGATTCGGACGACGAAAGTTCAGATAGAGGCAGCAGGAGTTCCAGAAGTGGCATGGAGGACTACAATGTATTGCCTATTGCTGTCTCAGCTGCTCAGGTAAAGTTGATCCCACTAATATGTTGATGGCTATTTGCGCGGTGGTTTTCAGAGAACTTTGCTCGGTGCACGTTGTGCGCTAGGAAATTTGTACTTCTTACCTCAAATTCACAAAAATGGGTTTCTTTGAGAGACGAGTATGAGCTAACAAAACGAAAATGCCTAACAAAAAAAAAATGTGGACAAAAGAGGGTTTTTAGAAAAATGTTAACCGAATAGAATATTAAAAAGTGCTTTGATATTCCCAATAAAAATCGTTTTTTCAGCGATGACATCAATTTTATTTTTAAGAATATATTAGATACACAATTATATTAGAATGTTAACCGGACACTTATTCAATTTAATGTGTATATTATTGTATTATCTAAAGAGTCGACACATTTATGATTTACCATTTTCAACCCTATTCCAGTGAAGAACGTGTGCTGTCAAAATCGTAGTCAGTCTGCGCCTTAAGAGTCTTAAGACCCTTTCGAGAAGGAGCGATATCGCCGCGATTCTCTCGCGCGTATTACGAGTCAAAGTATAGGGGAAGTGCACGCGATTTACGCACGTATTTTAAATTCGCGAGATGATTGTGGACGCAATGTATTGGCTCCCAGTATCTCGCCAACGCGCGTAATACATTCGCGCGAGAGAATCGCCGCGATTTCGCCCCTTCTGGACAGGCACTTAGATGTAAAAATATGTCTGAGAATATCCAAGCTTTTTAGGATGATCAAATATAGTAAGTTTTTTTAATATTTTATATACCTACTATACTACAAATAAACAATAACGTATGTAAACATTAATGTATTGTTCATAAATAAATTTCATATAATGTTGACCATACAAGGTATACCACTTGATATAAAGAAATGGGACACGCCCTGGGACCATTCGCGTAAAGGGCACCGCATTCGATATAACCTAATCTTTTTACGTCTGATATTCATAACCCGATAATGTCTGTTACTTAGGATGATCGATTGGGCATAAAATATTACCGATATATCGATAGCAGGTATAGAATATACCAATTTGACAGTCAGAATTTGTTGTTACAGAATCACGATTGGAAATAGACACTATATAGTTATTATAAAGTAGGGTATACAACGGTATACAGTAACGAAATTTTGAAGTTACCTTTGAAATTGTTAGTTAATGCCACAGAGAGTATGACTGGTAATTAGTAAACGCTACTTACAAATATGATTGTACTCATGGTAACAAACAACTTTCACAAATATTTTTTTATATTTACTTACCACATGAGCCCTTAATATTTATTACCTAACCTTGCTTTTATTTAATTTAGTTACATATCCTTATTTTTTTCTTAGGGAAAGTTGTTTGTTATCATGAGTACAATCATGTGTCTAAGTATCATTTACTAATTACCAGTCACCCTATATAGTACTCTGTGGCAGTGCCTCAACAGCCCCTACAGCTTCCTAAATTCATTGTAGTACACGCAGGGCATTCATCGTCTCCTACGTAGTAGACCCACAGACTGCATGTAATAGACACATAAAAGGACAAAAGGACTGACATATTGCGAATCTGCAAGCCAAAATATTGCTTCTGAGAGCCAAAGCCCTGCGTTCCTTCCCTCGCTATAAATACTAAGGTGCTGATGACACAGCGAGCGGTCTAGAGTTCTGCGTTCCGCGTTCACTGTAATCTATACGGCGCTTTTGATTATTGCACACAGCGACCGCGGGGCGGTCAAGGAGAACGCACGTCGTACTCTGACCGCAGAACTCTAGACCGCTCGCTTTAGGTTCGGCGCCTAAGAGTTCGCTTTTACTCTATATCTAAAAAAACACATCCTTTTAAATTAAATGAGACTAAAATACTTCCTCGTATAAATTAAACTAATTTATTATACTTTTTAGGTTGAGGAAAACAACGTAACGACCGAATTTCTACAATTTATGATCGTTAACTTCTACCATAAATCCTGAACTCATTATCAACTCGCATAAGCGATTCACGCGTGGCTTTAAAATAACTACGTGTGTAGGACATGGTATAAAATCTTAAATTACCTTTAGTATTGATTATGTGTGCAAGTATTTAGTGGAGAAAATATGTAAACTTTGTTACATTTAACATTGGAAATGTAAGTTCAAACACATTTCAGTTAAAAGACCGTCTATTTTACAAGCTTTTTAGTATTTACTTTACTTTGTATAAAAAAATGATTTTTTTAACATAAAAGTTCCATACAAAAATGCCTTTTCTACTTATGGAGACTTACGGGCTCCATTTTGTTTAGGGGGTTCAGGTAGAGGAGGGGGGTTTGGGGTTCAGTACATAATGTATTGCATGTTGTATATTATAATTAAAAATCTTCCACTTCAAACAGAAAATTCGAATAGACGCAAGTAAATAGCAATAAATTAATGAGAACCATTAGTAACACTTAATGCGTCCCCGACGATTAGCTGGAATATTTAATACCTAATTTACTGTGAAGGCTTGCGTTGCTTTTACGTACCTACGTACTTTCGTCTTCCATCTTCTGAATATTTTGGACAATATTGTAACGTTGCCCTTCGTCTGTGAAATTCGCCAGAATACAAATATTAAAAAAAAGCATATAATTACCTACACTGTGCTACATATTTTTGTTTCACTTTTGAAAACCCATCAGACACTAACCCCGTTACTCATAAAACGTTATTTAACTAATATACTGTTTAAACGGTCACGTAAATAACATCACTCTATTGTCAACATTGTCAAATAATGTGACATTATTTACGTGACCATTTAAACAGTATATTAGTTAAATATCACTTTATGAGTAAGGGGGTATGTATTTTATCGCAAGAGAGACACTCCGTACACGAGGCCAGCTCGTGCTTGTCCGGTTTTAAAATGTGTCTGAATATGAAACGAAACAGTCTAATAAAAATGCTTTAATATCCTTTTATTTACAACAAATATGTACAAAATATCCTTTTTAACCGACTTCAAAAAAAGGAGGAGGTTCTCAATTCGACTGTATGTTTTTATATTTGTTACCTCATAACTCCGTCATTTATTAACCGATTTGGAAAATTCTTTTTTTGACTGGAAGGGTACACTTCCCGTTTGGTCCCATTGTCATCAGATCAGGATTTAATAACTTATTAGTGTACTTTGAAGTCGGTTTAAGTTTTTTGTAAAACAGTCCAATTATTAATTTTTAATTTTATAATGTGGCTGAAGATAATTTTCATGAAAAGTACGCAACGTGCTTGTAAAATAATGAAGTTTGGTTAAACCACGTTGGATTCACCGTACCTACCGTACACAGGTTGTGTGCTACCGCGGAACTTATTAAAATTAATATATTAATCCTTTCGCTGTCAGGCTGCCGTGTTAGAAGCCTTTACATTATCCCCTTCTGTTATACAACTTGACATTGTTATATGTCGTTAAATTTTTGTGAAAAAATTAAGTTTTTCCTATGACTTTTTGAATTTATAAACCAAATTAGAGATTTTGGCTGAAGAGAATGAATAGTATACATTTCAATGAAAGGCATGGGCATACTGTTTTTTTAACCATTACACATCCTTCATTTCAACTCTGACATGAATCTGACCTTGGCCTACGCATTCAAGGAAAAGGGCATGACATTTATTTAGTATATTTAAAAAAAAACTCATTTGGTAAAAAATCGTGGTTTTGTTTTTATAAAAAGAACCTAAAATAATAAAAAAATATATGCACCTAAAAAAAATAAGGACCTCGTTATAATAATACGACCTTATCGCGAGCCACCGTGTTTTCATTCGAACACCGTTTACAAAGTATGTCATAATAATATAATTTACTGCTCGAAGGCTTTTTGTTCAGCCTCTTTGCGTTAATCTAACTCCATAAACGTGAAACGAGTCAACAATATGTGTGCTCTGTGGAGCTAAGTATGCTTTGTAAATACACCTTTTCAAGTTGAAATCCTATGCATGTATGATTAAAGGGTATTAAAGCAAGCACTGACCTTAAATGATGATTACAATTTTAAATGGCGAGTTTGTGGCGACATTTTGTATTTAACTAAAGCACAGTTTTGAATACTGTGACAAAAGTATGGATAACACGTCCCGATATTATTGTCTTACTTCTTCTTCTTCTGTATTTAAGAGCTGTGCTCTTGTCGGTGTAGCTTCTTCCACTCTGCTCTATCATCAGCCACATTTTGCACCTCCTTATACGACACGACGCCAATATGTGCCTTCATTTGATCTGTGTAACTTATTCTTGGTCTTCCTCTTCCTCGCTTTCCCTCTATCTTTCCTTCTATTATGTTTTTGATAAATTCGTCGTGTCGTATAAGGTGGCCAAACATATTTCCCCTCATATTTTCTATCGTCTCCATAATGTTCCTTTTCTCTTTTACTCGACTCAATACTTCCTCATTCGTCACCATCTCCGTTCAGCTAATCCTCTCCATTCTCCTCCAACACCACATTTCAAAGGCTTCCAGTCTTTCCCTATCCCTTTGCGTCATTGTCCACATCTTCCTAGTTGTCGTTGTCTTACTATTCTGATATATTTTGTTGACATAGCCAAAATGGTTCTTAAAAAGCTTAGTCATATTTGTTTGTTAGAAAAACTCAAGTTCATGTTATTTTAATACTCCTTTAGGTGATGGGAAAAGTAAGCCAATTTGTATAATCAAATAAAATTATATTCTTATTACACACTTAATACCACTAATGTAATATTAACGTTTTCATCGCAATCGATAACATCGAAGTATCGAATCGAATATCGATATCGGGAATGACCGTCCTGTCCCTTGGGTATGCTTCCACGCCTTCGTAAATTACCACTTATCGTACGAAATTGGATCTTAGGTATATAATAAAAAGGTACTATATACTATAATATGCATTCATTCTTTATTTAAAAGATGATATGATTCTTAATTAATTATAGTGGAACTGTTAACGCATTGTTGCCCGACTAGTTGGACAAGTCTTTGCAAGGAATTATGATATAGTCCATATAAAATCAGGTAGTTGGCCAGACAATTTGACATTGTCGAGTATGTTGGATGAACTGTTGGACGAAAAGTTGAATCAAGCTGATTCCATTTTGTTTCAAATATCCGACGTCAACGAAATACCAATTGCATTTTTGTAATGCTCCAGTGACCAATTAAATTGCAATTATCATTTTAATTTAAAAGCAATCAACGTTTCCGAATCAAATAACAAAATGCTAATATATTTGCTGAATACGTAACGTTATCAAAATACATTATAATTTAAAACACGTTTCGTTAAATAACGACGCAGATATTTAATATGGTGGAACTTATCGTTATTTTTATGATATCATATTTATACTATCATAAAATAATATTAATATGCAGATTATGTTCTTGAGGGTATTTTTTTATATTCGTTACAAACAAGCTCTGCTTAGAGCTTGTACTTATGTGGTTGTTTCTATACAAATAAATAAAATTTAAGTGTCTGTTTGTAATGTTAAAATAACAGCTTTTTACCAAATGCATAAAGGTTGGTATTACGGTACTTATTCCAAAAATCATTTTTTTGTTTGTCTGTCTTTTTGTTTGTCTCATCTCAGAACCGGCTGGACCGATTTTGAGGTGTGTTTCACTGGCAGATAAAAAGTACATAAGCTACTTTTATTTATGAAACAGGATTAGGGTACCTTTCTAAAAAAACCGTACACGGGTGAAACCGTGGGAGTTAGCTAGTAATTAAATAAATTTGAAGTGATAGTGACGTAAAATAATAGGTCGCCGGTCTTACAATTAGCTCTAGCTTTCGGGGATGGAAATCATCGAAATGACACAATCAGGGCCCTCCGGAGCCCTTGGTCATACACGAATTTGCGGCCCCGTTGTAAAGCACTTAACAAAAAACATTTTCCTGCTATGATTTTATATTTTCAAATTAAAATAAGGTGTCCAATTCAAATTTTAATTTAGATTGTTGAAGGTAATTTTTATTATCTACCTAAAATAGAAAAAAACATTTTGTAATGTAAGCGAATATATCGGCGGAACTGGACAAAAAAGCACAGTGTTAGGTGCCGATGCCACAGCGAGCGGTCCAGAGTTATTGTGGAATGAGGGTGAAAGGGAACTGGCAGATACTTCACCACGTGTGCCCACTGCGGATCAGTGGAGGTGTCAACCTACTGTTGGAGTTTTCAAGCCGCTTAGTAGGCCTCTAACTAGCTTAACAACTATCATAGTTAAGTGATAGCTGGGACCAAATACTACTACTTTACGTGCACGGAAAACACTCGAGTTGAAATTCCACTATCTCCCATCCGCCTTCTAATCTGGCTTCAAAAGTCGAACAATTTACCGAGATCTATACTCATAAAAGGACACAGGTTGCGTTAAAAACCTCTATGATGTGAAAATAAGCAAAAAAGGATGTTCAAATCGTGGTGTATAATTTGCATAAATATCCGTACACACAACCCGGCTACATATCCTTTGGGATTTCGAGTGGTTTAGCTGATATACCAGCTTTAAAAGAGGGAAAAATATTTTTTGTACATTCGAGTTCCTGTGCAAAAAATATGGATGAAACTTTGATAATATTGCGATGTGCGGCTACGACGGTAAATCTCCGGCTTAGGAAGTTTATTAAGCTTTGGAGCTGAACTTAAGTGATTTTAATGGTAGGTATCTGAATAAAAGGTAAATTAAAAACCTTATACTTAATAATCATATTGGGAGTGATATTCTGGCTTGATAGAATAGTGTATTGATATAAATGCCTGGATGTCACATCCACGGTCTTCAAGTTGGAAATCTGCCGCCAAGCACCTAGTCTGTTCTGACAGCTGCACTTGAGAGTCAGTTTCTTTCTAGGCTTGTGTGCTTACCACCTTCGGCCACTTCAAGACAGACTATAATGAGTAAACATAAAAGAAATTAACAGAGTGAATCTAAAATGAAATAAATAATGTTAAAATTAAAATATTTTTTTCATCGAAAAATTTACGAATAAAAAAAACTGAGACAGTTAGTTGTACAGTCCAGTACAGAATGAAATGGAAAATTACGAATACAAATTTTAGGTTTGATATTTGATATGCAGTAGGATCTCAAAAATAACGGAAATTTAGATTGTTACGTGACAAGGAGCCTACAATGTCGACTTTAGCACAACTCAAAGAATCTTGGCGAGATTTTTACAAATAAAATAGATTTTTAGAGACGTTTGAATGAAGTTATAATTGATTCTTGTTGCCTAAGGAATAACTTGAGCCATTTAAAATATTTTTAGAACGCCGGGATAAAAATGCTAATTTCTATGGCATGCCGGCGAATCGCGACGATTCGCGACCAAAACCGTTATGTTGTTGTTACGTTTTGCGGGGTTTATAAAATATTTCAAGTATATTACCTAACATGTTGCTGGTAATGTAATCTCAATATTGGAAGTGATCAAAACCCTCTAAAATGTTTAATTTTTTTGTACAAATCAATGTATGGAACTCGCCATGATTCTTTGATTGGCGTTCCAGTATTTACCCATCAGTCTTTCAAAATTCAACCAACAAGCAATTTTAATTAAATGACTTTTTGTTAAACAATTTGTTTTGCACCTTATATTTTCATCAAAGGATTTGCAAGACCCTAGTGAAAAAGGGTTAACACAAACGCATACGTTAAAGTCACTGGATATTTGACCGTGTCCGAAGCTCGTAAAATGTTCAATTAAACTCAGAACAGTTGTTTTGTACTTTTGAAATGCTTCTTTATACTGCCATCCAGGGTTAAGTGAAACTTACATGGGCTTTATTTCGTTTAAATAAGGTTTATTTTTGGTTGTATTAAATTTAATTATGATGGCTATTGTGTGGGTGTGGGTCTCATTTTTAATTAGGCCAAAATGCCCACTTACTCAAATAAAGTTATATAATGAGTTAAGAGTAGGGATAAGGGCTCCGGGGAGATATTTTCTTCTTTGTTAAAAGGCCATTATTCTAATTTTCATATCTTAAAGGGCGATCTTACTTTCGTGAGTTTTGCTGACATGAGAAAAATTGTAGCTGCGTATTTTTTAACGGAGTTCAATATATTATAATTCCGTTAAAAGTTTTATTATGATAACAAGTGTGATAAAATGTATGTAAAGAATGACAGAAGCGCTCGTGGTGTAGCATAATAAGCCGTTCTTAATCGATTGGCAAATTAAGCTACCACCTTCGTGGTCGGTACCTGGATGGGTGACCGCCTAGTGGTATTTCAAGTCGAGCGTTACCGTGCTTTGGAAGGCACGTAAAGCCGTTGGTCCCGGTTATCACTTAATTGTAATAGTCGTTAAGCTAGTTGGAGGCCTCCTAGGTGGCTTGAAAACTTCAACAGTAGGTTGACCACTAGCCTACCTCCACTGATCCGCAGTGGGCACGCGTGGTGGAGTATTGTGCCCATTCCCTTTCACCCAGATTTGTGAAAGTATGCCTGTGCTCAGCAGTGGGACATTATAGGCTGATGATGATGATGAAAGAATGACAATTGGTTTGAGAATGTGTTATTCCAGTAGACTTTTGATATCAATTTTATATAGTCTTTGCTGTCACAGTTGATTACAGTCCCACAAACTTATCTGGCCCGGTGAGAACGTCGCTGTTATCGCATTTGGTGGAGCAATCAACCAATGAACGTAGTGTTTATATTCTCTTTGACCAATGGCGATTGGCATTTCAAAATGGCTTCGTTAGTTCCCCTTTTGGCCACCGGGATAGATAAGTTTGTGGGACTATAGCAGGTTTTTACTTTAACTATAGTGCCTCGACATTTAACGTAGCAAGTGATAAAGTGACAGGCAATAAGAGAATTGGCTCTAAAGTGCAGCCAGAAAAAAACTATTGTTACTTAGGTAGCTTGGCGACAGAACTTGTAAAAAGGCAAATACCATTTAAAATTTAATATTAAATCCAGTCAAACGACAGTAATCTCAAACTCGTGTTCTACAAAGTTTGAACTTCATCCCCTCAGATTAAAGAACAAAGCAGATGGAACGCGCGGAACACGGGAGTGAGGCCAAAAAAGTAAATACAAATTGAAAAACACATAGCTGGTATTCGCTTTTGATTTGTTTAACAAACTTTATTTAACGAAAAACAATTTCTTTTTAATAAACTTTGTTTAAACAAAGTAAATACAAATTCAAAAGCGAATACCAGCTATTTGTTTTTCAATCTGTATTTGCTTTTTTGGCCTCACTCCCGTGTTGCGGGCGCTCTATCTGCCTTTTGTTCTGTAATCTGTGTTCATCCCTTATTACCTTACTTACATGATATGAGCGGAACTTCTCTTTGTTATGAAAGCAAGTTTAAAGTTCGAACTTCGATATTTACGATAAGAAGGAGTTACTTTTAATGGTGCTGATTCTGTTGTTTACAACAAAACTAATTTTGTCTCACTTTCTAACAATGAACAAATGAACAGAAGAAAAGCTTGTAAGAAATGTTGTCCTGTCAAATTAGTTCAATGCTTGTTTTCCATATTTTAGGCGCCATCTATCGTGTTTATGTCTACCTGCAAATGAAGACGGCAAAGACTAATTTGACAGTTTTAAATATGTTCTATGTTTTTAACCGACTTCAAAAAAAGGAGGAGATTCTCAATTCGGTTGTATGTTTTTTTTTTTTTTTTATATTTGTTACCTCATAACCACGTCATTTATTAACCGATTTGGAAAATTCTTTTTTTGTCTGGAAGGGTACACTTCCCGTTTGGTCCCATTGTCATCAAATCAGGATTTGAATACTTTTTAGTGTACTTTGAAGTCGGTTTAAGTTTTTTGTAAAACAGTCCAATTATTTCAAATATGTTCGTAAGAAAGAGATGTGACTTAAATTAGTTTAGTGCTATTTACAGCAGAATCGTCGTATGTTTAACAATTTTATTCTTGGTTGTACACGAGAAAGTTTACAATAGAGTGCATCTTTTTGTTTTCATAATATGAGTTAATAGCTTTCCATCCCGCGGTTTCACTCGCCATTCTCTTAGGGGTTCTATTTTTAAAAACCTTTCCATAGTGGAAATTTCAAAAGACCCGGAGGTTTGTCCTAGACAGACCTGGGGCCTATGTCTGCATAGTACAATCGTATTCCAATGAAGTTCATTGGAATACTAATATAATGATTATATTATCAGTGGTGTATATTATAGTTTTTGTCAGTCTAATAAATACAATAGCGTTGAAAACCTATAGTGGACAACGCACATTGGGTCGATGGGATATGAGTTGTCATGGGATTGTATCATCAAAAATGAGTTTGTATATGAGTCAGTAAATTTTTCTTTGTATCCCGTGATCCCCTGTTTTCGCCGCATAGTTGTGTCCTTCGAAGTTCCTTGCTATCGTATATGATGTTTCCTTCAGAAGCTGAAGATTATTGTAGTTTTCGAACTCATCATTCAACATTCAACTTACCACACCACTGACTTTGTTGAATCTGATTACATTCCAATGTTTTCTGAAAAAAATCTTTACAGATAACAAAATACTTTGCACCTTATTGTACAGTCGAGGACATAAATATGTATACACTTATTGAAATTCAAAAGCAATTTTCTCGCATGTTTAACATTTAAGTGTTAAACTATTACATAAATCATAATAGTATGTGCTAGAAGATTCTGCCTTTATAATATCTCATAATTTCAATCAGTAGTTTAAGAGGAAACCGTTGTTGAATTTTACTAAATGTATACATATTTATGTCCTCGACTGTACTCGTACAGTCATATTGAAAAGCGTGTTTATCTTACTTCTTTTGTAATCGATAATCTATTCTCTTTTTGAAAATGGAACTCAAGCACATGAGTATGTGATGAATAAAAAATGTAAACCTTCATAGAGGCTCCTACCATAATTACCAACCTATGTAACACATACTACTTTACAGAGGCACTTACATAAGGCCACAACCCACACAGGGTAATGTAAGCTTTTTTCCCTTTTACCTTTGACTTGCCTCCGGTCGCACAAGGCATAATAAAAGTGGTTATTGTAGGCAAGTGGGCGACGCGCAAACTACCACGAAAGTGTCGCCCTTTAGCAGGGCTACCACGCGTTTGTTTTTCTTTATTATTTATTGTGGTTAAGATTTTTAGCATACTTTTGGCATGGGTTCAGCGGAAAAAATATGTAACGAACATAGTAATGCAACGCGTAATTTGATTTTAAGGCTTCTGTCGGGTTACTTACAGCCCCACACAAGTTTTTTTTATAGGTAGGTAGTAGGTAGGTATATTTAAAATAAAATACTTGAATTTTAAACCTTCTTGCGACTATAAAAATATAACTTTCATAGTAAATAAATTGACTTTGAACTACAAATAAATTACCAAGGTAAAAGGGAGTCTGCATAAATCTACTTCGGACAAATAATATTTGAATAATAAATGCATTATGATACGTACAACCCTAAGATCAGCACACTTCAATTATTGCAACGTCGCGCACGCGTTTTGAAATGCGATGTAAAGAAATGTACAAAACCGTAGAGTAGACTACTGTCAGAGAATACTGTAGTCTCTAATACATTCACACTTGTACGATCGGTATTGTTGAGAGATGAATGAGTGGGTGTCACTTAATCTTCTTTGTGAAGTTGTAAGAAGAGTTTCACAACAGCGCCTCAGAATTTACTTTAAGTATTAGTACTGCTACAAATGGGTTTGACATTTGGTTTAAGTGTAACTTGGGACTGTTATTCATAGGCAACTTGAACGATATAGGCATTATATCAAAAGTCAGATAGGCATACATAACATAATTATTTTACCTGACGGTAATGAGCTACCGTTGCATATGGACTAGCTATATCAGTACGTTGAGTGTAAAGAATTAACGTCAATAAACACATACTATCGCGTTTGAGTTAACTATATTATTATCTATAGTATTAGCTTTTGCTCGCGGCTTTGCCCGCGTGGCATACAGGAAACAAATGATTTTTCAACAACAATAAAACAAAACAGCTTCATCCCGCTTCGAGGGTGGAATTATAAAAAAGCTGAGATACGTATAAATTCAATTTTCAGCCTAAACACAAAATTTTAAGATCCTAACTTGGAAAGTGCCTGATACATTTATGCTTTCAATAGTATTTGCCAGCCGACTAACACAAAATCAAGTTTTTGTTAAAAATATATTTTTAATACAAGCTTTTTATTGTGACTGTACTTTTGTTGTCTTTAATTGCAGTATATGACAAATTTCAGCTCAATCGGCCACAGGGAAGTGAGTCAAAAACTTGCAAGATTCAATAACAGACACAGGATAGGTGAAACTAAATAAAAGCTGGTAAAAAACCGAGTTTCAAAAACTCCATCTTTCTCGATCATTCAATGTTTGAAGTAGCAGATTTCAGAGCCGCATAATAAAAGTTGTTGAAAATAACGAGCTCAGAAAGGAAATCTGAAGCTCCAGCACTGTACTTCTGTGACAACTGAGTAGGTCCTCACATGCTCTCAGCATAATTATTTATGGACATCAAGGCTACAGTGATTATGCATTTTCTGGGCAAACGTACCCTTGACCTCGTCATCGCTTCTGAAGAGGTGTGTCAAGCTAAAGGCAACCCTAAAAAAAGTAGGTCACGTCGGGTTTTGTCGTTTATCTTGCCGCGACTGTTTTAGTCAAGAATAATCAATCGAAGCGCAGGGCACTCACTACCTATCTTTTCTCGAAGGGCTTCGTCGTTTTTTTGAACCCTCATAGCTTGGGTTTGGATTATACCAGATAAACAAAATTCTCGGGATACGATGCCAATATTGAACTTATTGAACGTATTAAGTTTGAATAACATAGCTTATATTTTAATGCCTTTTGCGGTGGAGACCTTGGGACAATGGGGGTCAGAAGCTCGCCGTTTTGCTCGCACCTTGTCTTCAAAATTGATCGAAACCTCCGGAGACCAGCGGGCGGGGAGCTTTTTCCGCCAACGCTTCAACTTGGCTATCCAAAGAGGAAATGCTGCCAGCCTTCTGGGAACCTTGCCGTTAATCAGAAGCAGCGGCAGGCTTGAGGAAATATTCTATATATAGATTGTATTTTGTAAATATAGATTGTATTCCGCTCTTATTAGAGTTTATAAATTGACATCTAAAAATCCCCGATTTCCTCACTGACTCACTGATGATCATCAAAACTCTTAGGGTACTTCCTGAAGTCCTAGAAAGCTGAAATTTGGTATGTTAGATTATATTAGTACACAGTCAACAAAAAAAATATAAAACTTGGAAATTTCAAAACCAAAAAAATTTTAAAACAAAATCATAACTTACAAAAAGAAGTGAATTCCCACCAAAACATTTTTATGTATAATATTGCCAAGACATATGGCTCGCGCACTATCAAAAAGTTATCAGATCTCATGTAGAGCCAAGCTTATAACTCTACATGCCCTTACTCTACCTACAAGCCCTAACTTCACAAACTCTGCACACCGTAGTCAAAATAGTCTTGGGAACATTTTAGATAAAAATGTTTTTGGTGGGATGATGTACTTATAAAATATACAATGGGCATATCCATAATATAAAAGCAAGTAAACTTCTTTGGTACTACAGAAAGCATAAGATAATTTTTTTATAATAATAATAGTTGCGCCCCTCGGTTTTACCCGAGGGCTACCCTACTCTACCCTACCTTTTAACAGGTATAGGCACAAAAAATTATAAAATAAAAACTTTTAAACATATTAACCAACGAAAAAACTGAAAAGCTTGGAGCTTGGAACCAAAAAAATTGGTATGAATTCTTGAGGACGTATTATTTTGAGCTGAAACTTTTTATTGAGAGTATATATCTGATATACTCTTCACTACTTTCGGATAGATACACCTACCTACCCTGGTAAGTAAGGTAAGTAATATGTGGGATGAGCATGAGTGAGTGCATGTGTAGAAGGAATGCCCATTTTTCAGTAGCTATGTATGTATGTGGCAATGGTACTGTGATGTTGTCCATTATTAGGAATGTAAGATTCCGTTACAGGTTGTACAAGAATAATATTAGGGGCTAGCTTACTGCCCCGCGTTCTACCTCAATCTTTTACTTTACCACCTCAGGAGTTGAATTCAAGGAATATATTTCCTCAAAAAATATATTAATGTCTCCCATTTTAGGGTCGGTCATTTAATCAGTAGATCAGTATATTAGTTAACTAGCTTTATGAGTAAGGGGGATTGTCTTTAGTTTTGATTTAAATGTCATTTTTGAAAATCCGTTACAACTATTATTTCTCTTTTCACATGCATTAAAAGGTAAAACCGCGTGCAAAACTTAGTGTTACCGGTTGTTTACGTGAGTGACTCATCGGGGATACACCAAACATTACACAGCACGTGTTTGTTGGTAAAGCTATCAACGGTTCTGTATACTGCGTGAACGCACCATTGCGATGATTTTATAGGATGAGAGCTCGGTGCACACAATGTTCAGTGTAACATTATTTTTAATTGTAATTTTGCAGTTTGTTTTTATTTAATAATATTTTAATACAGATAATACGACTAACTGAAAATCAGAGCCCCCCCATTGTCCCCCGCGGGTTTACCCAGTAAGGAATAAAATGTAAGCTGTTTTTATCTGTGTAGTCCAGGGCTTCCCAAACTGTATGTCGCGATGCCCTGGGGCACCGCGGTATTATCGTAGGGGCGCGCGGGCGTCGTGAGGCGATCTAAATAGTTTGGCTGTCTGTGTCGATGCGACCGAGTTGAGTGAGCGCCTTGCGCATTGTGATGCGGCGGGAGAGGGCGGCCAGTGCTTTTTCTTTTTAAAAAAATTATTTGCTAGGTATTTGGAGTTTTCTGACAAATTGTTATTAGGCTAGAACTACAGCTAGTGGGTAAATGTATGGCAAGAAGGCCAGGGCGTCGCAAAAATATGGCAACTTCCCAAGGGCGTCACAGTTAAAATAAGTTTGGGAAGCTCTGCTATAGACTATATGTATGCCAAAAACGATAGGTTATTATTATGATATTTTATATTACATTAGGCATCAAGGGCATATGTACTTGCGTTTGGCCACTGAACCGCCCATAAAGAACGATGACGAAGCCTAAGATGGAGCACGCTTACCCAGAAGAAAACTAATAGGAAACAGCGCCAGAAGCAAGGTCCACTCCCTTGCTGCTGTCCGCATTATAAATGAGGACGCAAAACGCTGTGTCCGTATTTTCTGTATGTCAACAACGTACCGGTGACAATTTTCCCGGCGTTTTGTGGTTCGGTGTAAATATGGGGATGAATATGTGGAATAAGGTTGAACAATTCCTGCGCACACTCTACAAAATATATCCTGTAGAACACCGATACGCAAGCAACCTTTCTTTGATGGTCGAGGCTTGTGAGTTGGTAGCCAGCCAGGCGTAGGAATATTACAAAATGCTTTACCCCAGCGCTATGGTTTCCACACGATATTTCCTTCACAGAATCCTCTTGATCGTTGTAGGATTCCACAATCTTCGCCATGTCGTTTGACGTCCCCACCACTGTAATATACTTTACATTTAATCTGTAAAGGGTTGAAAGCAAAGCTCTTAAAGCTAGTACCCTAGAGAAAATCGCATTTCCGAGGCCTGTATGCGAGAAAGCAGGCGCGCCGTTTATTTATATCTGCTTCCGTCACGTCACATTCTTATTTCATATTAAACTTGTAGTATTAGGTCAAGGCATTAAAGCTATTACAAAGTTTTCGACTTTATGCTGTTGTGATAAGCCCGTTTTACTAACTATATTTTTATTAAGTCATGTATTAAAGAGAATATGAAAGTTTAGGTCTTTGGTTTCACTTTCCAAGTTGGAAACTATAGACTCCTCAGTTTGATAGAACACGTATAACTTTAGGCGAGAAAGTTTGATAAACTAATAAACATTGTTTTACGGACTTGAAACCCAAGCCCCCTTATTATGATTTGTAGTAAGTCTAGCAACGATTAGGTTTTAAATATATATGTCCCTTTCTAATGCTATAATAACAGAGCCACCTGAGAAACCTGGATTTTACTAGATTGCCTTAAACCATCTCATGTAGGTTGTCATCAATAATTGTATGCCCTATTATCTTCGAAATAACTAGTCCTCTCTCAATACAGTATTGTCCGAGTAGTCTGGAGATTCTCCATCTCTTTCTCAGCTGTTTTTCTAATAATATTAGTAAAATGGTAACCCTCTACTAAGACAATGAGGAAAATCAAAACAAACATTGCTTCATCCACACGTGTTCTGTAAAACGATCGTCAGGGTCGATGCGTGTGCGCAACATCTGGTGACATGCTATAGACAGGGAGCTCACATATTTATTTATTTTATCATCATTATCAACAGCTCATAATACGTCCCCTCCTACTAGGGCACAAACCGGCCGTGTGAGATAAAGCCTTATTCCACTACATGGATTCAGTGGGGATAGACAATCTGTTTTCCTTTGCCGAAAAGCCGATGTTGAATTCAGACCTGCAGTGTGGTCGCCAAGACCTATCCTAACCTTTGTGGTACTTGTATATTATGTAAACTTCTAATCTGATTTTGATCTATCTTATACTGCTATGGCCAAAAACTACTGAACCTTCCCAGAAACTCCCATTTGATCCTCATATCCTCCTTCATTCAAGGATACTTTTTTTTTAACCTCTTTTCTTTGATTGAATAATCAAACGATTTAGTTTATTAACCTCTAAAAATAACCTTTTTTATTGTTTACAGAATACCAATCAGAAGCAATTCTCTGCATAAACAATAATATCATTAATAAAGTTTTCAAATGCAATAATAGTGTTTCATTCCATAACTCATTAGTACTTACTACCTATCAATATACGAGCAAATAGAAAGAGCGTAATGTAATGCACACGAGAATTCGATCTAGCTCTTACACTATAATTGCATTTTCCTTTTATAATATCGAGTACTGATATAATCAATTACTCAGGAAGCTTGGCTGCAAACTGAACCTTTCATTCAATTGCAGGAGAGGAAAATACATTCGATAAAGTTCGTTAATCAGTTGTGTTACGGTACGAAATGCTTTTGTTTCGGTATTCGGCGGCTTATATTTTGTTACTAGTTTTTGCCCCGCGGTTACCGAAGGATGTTATGATTTTCCGCGATAAAAAGTATCATAAAGGTTTCCCAGGCTATGGGACCTTTCTCCGTGCTTCTAGTTAGCCCAATAGTCGTAAAGCTAGGATGCCTAGGCGGCTTGAAAACTCCAACAGTAGGTTGACCCTAGCCTACCTCAAACATACCGCGCGCTAGTTTTAAGTTGGCCTGCGTGGTGGAGTATCTGCCCAATTGCCCATTCCCTTTCACCCTCATTTGTGAAAGGAAGCCTGTACTCAGTGAGACATAGGCTGATGATGATGATGGTCTACTCGCATCAATTTCATTTCAATTGTTTGTTCCGTTTAAGCGTCACGACATAACAAACTAACAAACAAAAATCTCATTTTGGCATTCATTATATTAGTAGAATTTGGAATTCTTGATAATGTTTAGTCAGTGGTATCACATAAGATCACTTTTTATTGTATTATTTATGGCAAAACAAAATGGTGCGTCAATGCTTGACGAACCGAGCACGAGCCGAGCCTCGAACGAGCACACTGCGAGCACGATTCGCGTAGCGTGGACGGGCTTGCGAGTTTGTCAGTTTTTTTACGAACAAAGGGATTCGCATCATACTCGTTGTAGGCTCGTTCGTGGCTTGGCTCGTCCTCGATTCGCGTAGCATGGATGCACCATTAGGTACAATATTATGGTGCTTTCATGCTTGGCGAACTGAGCAAGAGCCGAGCCACGAACGAGCACACTGCGAGCAGATTCGCGTAGCGTGGACGGGCTTGCGAGCCTCGAACGAGCGCGATTGTCAGTTTTTTCACAAACAAAGGGATTGGCATCGTGCTCGTTTTAGGCTCGTTGTAGGTTCGTTCGTGGCTCGGCTCGTGCTCGATTCGCGTAGCATGGACGAACCATTACGTTTACACATTGAGCTATTATTACTATACGTATAGAGAAGCTATCATAAGCAAAGGTTGTCCCATTTTTTTAGAGTCAATTAAATTTCTCTTTAGCGCTGAAACAATAATTTAGTCGTCCAAACAGACAGTAGAAACACGTAGAGCTATCAGAACGCTTTTAGGAGTATTTTTCTCACAGACCGTGATTTTCACGGCGATAACGCGTTTCGTTCATTGTTCTACTACAACAAGTGATGGCCTCGCTTGAACGAAACCTAGTTGTGATGTTTGGCGTCTTCTCTATTCTTAGTAGTAATAGCTCAATGTGTTTACGTCGCTTTACTAAATGCTTCGTGTGAATTTACACGTAAAATATTGAAGTGATGTTTTAAAAGTTCAGAATGACTAATGTTTTCACAAGAAAAAAATCGTCGTAATTTTATTTTTTATTGCGAAAACACGTGTTTGGTTGACATTGGGAAATGATGCGCCCAAGGCCAACTGAAGAAGGTTCAATATTATGAAAATATGAGTTTTGTACAAATTATGACTAAAACTTTTTTACTTATATTAGTGGGGATGTTTTATTTTTTTTATACCACTAAGGTGGCAAACAAGCATACGGCCCGCCTGATGGTAAGCAGTTACCGTAGCCTACGGACGCTTGCAACACCAGGGGTATCACTCGCGCGTTGCCGACCCTAAGTTGTCCTATGTTGAGGATTAATTAAATTTTACAATTATATAATTATCGTCATATCTCATAAAATGAAAAAGAATTTCACACGTACTACACCTGAGTGGAATACGACTCTTTCGCCTGCTTCTCTTGCAGCTGCACTTCCCTGATGGCGCCCGTTTTGTACTTATAGCATGAAGCAATAATCATGCCAGGCTTCATGACGTATCGTATACAAGCAGGCATCTGAACCTAACTCCACTGCGCGAGGTCTCAATCAATGGGTCTCAATAACTTATCCGCCAGCACGGGTAGTAGTTATTTATTTTATTTTCAGCTAGTCATAATTAAAGCAAAACGCTGCACAATAAACAAATCATTCGATATTCAAAATTTTCCTTTTATAAAAAAAAACGTTGAAATGAAAAAGGTTTTATTTGCTTTTACGTGACCAAAATAAAACACCTGAATAACACGTGTGAAAATCGTGATAAGTTACTACATGGCCTGTAAACCTGTTATCAGAGACAGTCGACGGCCTCGTACCACTTGTGTTTCGATCGATCCTACATTAATTATGTCCAGTCGGCTACTGGAAATTTCACCTAGGACTATCATGACTATTTTTACTCCTGTCGATACAGCACCGCTCTATTTTTGCATCAACAATCGATTTTCCTTCCCTTTCCATTTCTAAGGTAATTTTCAGTGGAGATACACGGATAATCCGTTGTATTATGTGTTAGAAACATGATGTTTTCCTTAATTACTGAGTCTATGGTAAATGTTATATTTTTAACTGAATCTAATAAATTTCGTGCAATAAATTAGCCTAACTTAATTATACTAATACAATTATAATTTGAGCGAACGTTGCCGTTGGCGTAAATTTATTAAATTGTCTTTCGGGAAAACATTATATTTACGGCAAGTGGTGTTTTCGCATGTGCCTTATGGACAGCTTATGAACCTATACAACCAAATTTTGCCGCAGCATCTGTCAATAAGAAATAATTTACCATGGCATGTTAACTTTTGTTGTTGCGGTTGTTATTTTTCTCATTATTTTAAGTGCATATTGATATGGCTTATTGGATTCATGGTAGTACAAGGTGTTAGCATTTCGACAAGGACCAACTATTGAAGAGGCTGTTTGATAATTTTCCTTTGCCTCTTTATAGTAGAAAAAAGTAATAAACTGGCCTATGAATGAAAATCGAGATAAGCTGGCTCGCGGTTAAAAAAACTCCGATTTTTGACGAGCCAACGGAACATTAACGAAGAAAAAAGCTTAGGTATTATTATTTATACTAGAGTACAGCCAGAACTATCTGTAAGACATATCAAATGATAAAATGACATAAGTTTGAAATACAAGACATAAAGTCCTAGCTCAGGTCCTAGTGTTCTTTTGAAAACTCTCATTAATTAAATATTTTCCTTTGTTCCAGGACACACGGACGCATGTAGTGGTGGAGTTGTATGAAACAGAAAAGTCTTATGTTGAGGCGTTGGAGATATTAGTCAAGGTAACATTGTTATTAAGTTTTTATTTGTAATAGTAGTTTATTTTTGACGGGCCAGCTTGCGTGGTTGGTTAAGATTCTACCTATCGCGCCGCAGGTCGTGGGTTCGATTCCCACACAGGACATGCATTTGTGTGCATGAACATGTCTGTATGTCCTGAGTCTGGTTGAAATTATGTTCTTTGGATATGTATTGCAACATCAGTGATAAATTGACCTGCTTTTATTAATTATTAATTTAACCAACAAAAAGAGATTGAGCTACAAAATAAACCAATTATAAACCAACAAATTTCCGTATATACGTTTCAGTCTTCAGTGAGCCATAAATTAAGCGTACATCGTAAAATTATTATAATAAGTAAGTCTGTCGGTTCATCTGGTCCAAATTAACCGCCGAGTGACAAATTCATTATATTTACGGAGTCGACGAAGCATCAGGGTTGCCAACGTGTGGCTTTCAACGTTATAGTTAACACTTCCCTTTTGTCATAATTCATTTCTTAATATAAGGTGTCAAAATATTATGACAAGTGAAAATCTGTTACAAATCGGTCTTTGAATAACAATGACATATGGCTTTGCATTTTGGCATAAATTAGACCTAATCCATCGCTGAAAAAATATAGTTTAAGAACTGTCATAACTCAACTATAGCAAATCATAAAATAGCAATATTATATAAAACGTGTATAGCTTTACTGACTTATGATTTAATTAAGTTAATCCAACTACCTAATGTATAACAAATTTAAGTAAAAATCAGTCGCCTACTGTCGTCCACTGCTGGATATAGACTCTTCCAATACCTCATATTCAGATCCTACACGTTTGCTAGTCATTAGTCTACCACCTTTTATCAAAACCCAATATTTACACACGAGCATAATATTCAATTACATTCATAATCATATTATTTCCCTCTGTGTCAACCCTAGAGCGCCCGTGGTGGTTTCCCGCGCAAATTTTCCGCTCTACCTTCCCGCCATGTGGGTCGGGAGTATTTATTGTCCCGTACCCCCCTCGCACCTCACCCTCCTGTTGTCACTCTCGGTATATGTGAAGGATTTTACATAGCTTCAAATGTTGTTGGAGCGTAGATTTTTTATGGTAATTGTGGTGTTATTTTGTGCAATAAATTACACATTAAATCACCATAGGTACCTAATAAGTACTCGTAAGTATAAGTATGAGGTGAAC
The DNA here is from genome assembly GCA_947623365.1 of Achlya flavicornis. NCBI lineage: Eukaryota > Metazoa > Arthropoda > Insecta > Lepidoptera > Drepanidae > Achlya > Achlya flavicornis. The sequence continues at coordinate 9,340,873 of OX392488.1, forward strand.
TGATGACTGATAGACTCGCTGGCTGGTGAGTTCTATGCACAGATATACATTTAAATAGATGACGCGAGTGTATGTAGTTCGCGTGTCTAAATCTGTGCAAAAATGGGGCATAATGTTCTTCTTTTGAAACTGCGCGGACAGGGAATTTGCATAAGGCGCAAGCCACACTCGTAAGACGGGGCGCAGACACGCACGCACACACATGTCAAAGCAATTTCAACCTTATTATTCTTTCAATGCGAAAATTGTAAAGTGTTTGTATCGGATTAAAAGAATGCTAAGGTTAAAATTGCTTTGAAATTTGCGTGCATGTCTGCGCCCCGTCTTACCAGTGTGGTTTGCGCCTAAGGTTGCATGTCCACCAGAGATGTGTATATGCTTAGCTGACAAATAGGATAGCTTCATTTTCACGTAAAAAATCGAATGCCAGCCTAACTAAATCAATCTTGTGACATTATAGGTAGGTACAAAAAAGTTACAAGCTTGGTTTTCATAAGGATGGAGGGACTTGCGTTATCTATGTAGATTTATGTCTATGGTTCTATGTGTGTACCTTTGGGAGAAGACTCCGTGCACATACTTGGACTTTCTCTCTGTGATGGACTGATGGTGTTGATTATATATCGCGTGTATGTCGTTGTGAAGTCGTATGTATTAGAATTAGACATAGAATGTGATGTCGTAACTAAAACTGATATACCGTAGATTTATGCCCGGTTTCTATAAACAAAAACGAATCGTTTTGCTTTCCAATGGTAGGTTTTTTATTGGCAAACTGGGCATATAGATCATTTCGTAAGCAAATTTTACCTGTGATAGCTACTTCCATATGGGAGGGTCTGCTATGCAAAGCTTTGAGGTCTTTGCTCCATTATTAGTAAAGATATAACGGTCCGTAAATTATAGGTTTTGCACACAGTTTTGTGATCCCTATGTGTATTTGATATTGCTAGTTTTTAATAATTGGACTGTTTTAGAAAAAACTTAAACCGACATCAAAGTACACTAAGAATTAATCAAATCCTCATCTGATGACAATGGGACCAAAAAGGAAGTGTACCCTTCCAATCAAAAAAATAATTTTCCAAATCGGTTAATAAATGACGGAGCTATGAGGTAACAAACATAGAATAAAATACAACCGAATTGAGAACCTCCTATTTTTTTGAAGTCGGTAATAAATTAATCAAAAGACTGTACCAACATTCTAAGTTAAGAGCTCCAGAATACATGGTATAGTTTTCCGATGTCACTTATACTCTGTATTATAATACTGGTAACATTACTCCGGTAATACCGGTATCAGGTCAAAAGTTCATAGAAGCCTGACTAATGTTAATCTCAGATTAACAGTATACCTGACATTATTAATGATGTTTAAAATAAAAATGGAAACAGGCAAGTGCGAGTTAGAGCCGCGCAAAGAATTTTCCGTTATGATCTTGATTCAGGGCGTCTAAAGCGAAATTTATAGAAAAATACGTATATTTAAAAAAGATAGTAAAACAGAAGCTATGCAAGAAAGGGTATTAAGTTTCTGATTTTGAAGATGACAAAAATGCATTTGACAAAGGCCAAGTGAAATGCCGTTTTCAGCTGGCGTTCCCAGCTTGGAAATTTGAGACGGGTCAGATGATCTTAGGAGAACAAACATTATACCGTACACATCTGAAATGTATAACGATTATTACTACGTAAGCTCCTAGCTATTATAAGCAAAGATTATGCCCCATTTTTGTAGAGTCAACTAAAGTTCTGTTTAGCGCTGAAACAATAATTAGTCATCTAAGCAGACAGTAGAAACACGTAGCACTATCAGAACGCTTTTAGGAGTATTTTTCTCGCCAACGCCGAGATTTTAATGGCCCTTACGCGTTTCGTTCATTGTTCTACAACAACAAGTATGACCGGATGGCCTCACTTGAACGGAATATAGTTTTAATTTGTGGCGTCTTCTCTATACGTAGTCTATAATAATAGTTCAATAGGGCACAGACCCTTATCAATCTACTGAGATTTTCTATAGTGGCCACCTTCACCAACCGCTAGATCATAAAAGACGGCACACTATTCCTGGCAACCCCTTACGAAGCGTCAGAGACCCTCTGCGGTAGGTCACGCCGCCAGAGTACTCGCCCCTGGTACTCTTGAGAAAATGTGAGTCGCACCGTGATTGCTCACTACCATTTGTCCAGAATGGTACCGGAGCAGTTCAATAGGGCAATCGGGATATACAGTTTAAATAATAAATTTATCAGTAGGTGATTAGCAAAGACGCATTTATTTACTGTTGCAGAAATAAAATAGCACTGAAATATCAAACCATTTTCTCATCGTTACCCCAACTGAAAAACACGTTCAAGATTTTTCCACTCCCAACATACGTTATACAGTTACTCCCTATCTTTCCCATTTCACGTTCTAGCTCAATTCCATCGAGTTTTGAGTAGGGTAACATAACTGTCAAAGTAACGTTTCTACAACTTAGATAGGCTGCTTTTCCACCAGAGATGTGCTATTCAGCTATGCTGCGATGATTTAATAGCTAAACTGTGAAACTATGTGACCGTTTCCACTGATACTAAGCTATGTAGCTGTGCGAGTAAGATGTGCTACGAAGATGCGCCGCCGCAATGTAGCTGCGCGAGGAAGATGCGCAGCTCGAGCTAAGCGATGCACCACTCGCGACCATCCATACATAGCACGCATCCATATCACGCCTCCATAGCACACATCCATAGCACGCATCCATAGCACGCATCCTTCCATATAAAAAATATATCTTAGTTGAATCCGTTTCCACCAGTACTAAGCTATGTGCACCAATGAATATGATTGGTGGATATCAAACGCATCCATAGCAACGTAGCATAGCACATCTCTGGTGGAAAAGCAGCCTAATCCGGGTCTGTCATAGAGAAACTTGGTATGTAAACTGGGAATGATTTATGTACTAAAACCATTAGACTAGAATCATCCTAATCCTAACTTAATATTATAAATGCGAAAGTGAGTTTGTTACACCTTCACGCCTCAACTACTCCACGGAACGTCATGAAATTTGGCATGCATATAGCCTATGGTATGGCGAAGGACATAGGCTACTTTCTATCTTGGGTACGCGAGTGAAACCGCGGGGGACAGCTAGTTAGATTATAAGTAAGCCTTTGGTATGCTTAACGGAATATTATTTTGGGAAATGTGTCATAATAGTGGTAGTGACATAGTTACTCAATGTTGCCAATAAAATAACTATTAAAACCGTGACGACAGTCGTAACTTCAAATATATCTACTTCGTGTTTACACAGGCAGGTTGCTTACGAAGAAAAAATCGTGAGGAATATGTAGTTCAAAACACGGAGTAAGGAGTCCCGCGCGCCTATATTGAGACGAAATCAATGAAAATGACGTCAGTTTAATATCGACTCTATACTACAGCACTAAGTGTCAACAGGGGGCCTACTCCGAAAAACTATGCCCGATGGAACGATCATGCTTTTGAAATATCAATATTGCATAGTAGAATTGCAGCAAAACTGACAAGACAAAAATATTGTGCAATAAAATTGTATTGGTTAAATATTTGACAACGTTGATCGTCTATCGTGTATAATTTTTCGTAGTAGGGGCTCAGTACTAAATGATAAGAAAAATAACGAAATGACTATGATGACAAACAATTATATGTCATCTGTTGATAAAACGGTGCCGCCCCCTGACATGGTTGAATATTATGGTGTAGAGCAAGGCGTCACTAGAAGGGGCGAGTTTTTTTTTCAATGCCCTGTGTAATATCAATCTTTCAACCACCGAAGCGAAAGATTTTATATTATACAGGCGGGTACACAGGGCATGGAATGAATTTCTTGATTTATATAATATATCATTTAAATAAAGATTGATACAACATCATGTTTACAACGTAAATTTTACCGGCTGCAAAAATGTATTGTACTAGGTCTCCCCCGTGGTTTCACTCGCGTTCCCGAGGGATCGAATGTTTTTCCGGGATAAAAAGTATCTTATATATTAATCCACAACATCATTCTACCTGTGTGCCAAATTTCTTCTAAATCCGTTCAGTAGTTTCTACATGAAAGAGTAACAAACATCTTCACAAATCAATCCCTCATATCCATACAACCTACATTAAAATTTATACTATTTGTAGGATTAGTAGAGTCAATACTCGGACATTCCTCACACATGTTCATCTGATCCCAAACTAAGCAGAGCTTGTAGATACTATGGAAACCAAATGACTTATACTTGTACGTAGTATATTAATTACTCTATGCTTATACTAAAGAATGTCAAAACCGTAAATTCCACAAATGTTTTATTTTATTATCCCAATTTAATTCACAACTTTCCTATTTCAGAAATACCTCCAGCCCTTAAAAAGTCCAGAGAACGCGGGACTTCTCGATGCGTTCCTGGTCGACGAGATATTTTACCAAGTACCTGGAATATTAAACGTGCACCAAGTGTTTCTAGAGCAGCTGAGGAGGCGGTTAGAACAATGGGACCTGCAGCAGAAAGTTGGAGATATCTTTTTAGAAGTGGTGAGAAACTGCTCTGATTTTTGAGATTAGTATTGTGTTATTGCACATTGTGCTTTATTATCTGGCATCAAGTGTCAGAACTGTTCGTTATGAAAAATTGTGGGGATCTATGATTAGCAGCACATATTATTTTCATATAAACACTAGCAGACCCCCGCGGTTTCACCCGCGAACGGTTTGAATTTTCTCCCTTGAAAACCAATGCACGCCACTGATTATTAGACACAACAAACAAAACAAAAACAATTATTTTTACAATTAAACCTAAAAACCTATATTATACCTTTACAAAGAAATCGAACTCAAAGAATCTTATTTAATTATTATATGAGAAAGAAATTAAATTAACTACACTCAAAATATTCTAATGAAATAGAGATTTTTTTCATGGGCGTCACACGGGTGTGTATTTTGCAATAGTCACAATAAATCACTTTCACATAGTCCTCATGCAGCCAGTCACCGTCCATAAAAGTCATGTTATACTACAGTGGTGGTCATATACCTACTAAAACTCTTCACGGACTTTTGAAAAGACGATACACATAATTAATTTCATTTCACTTCACTGGTGCACATGGATTGATCTTTATTGGATAAAATACCACCGATAATATGCAATTAAACTCAAAATACACGAATTTATAAAAATAAAAATGACGTCACTCTGCAAGTTCCCGCCAAAAAGTCCGAGAAAATGAACTACCAAACAAATTTCGAATTCTAATCCGATTTAAATATTCATTTATATTTGACATTCCAATTTTAAAGAGCATTTCAGTTTCCAGAACAAAAGGCAGATAGAGCGCACGAAAACGGGAGTGAGGCCAAAAAAAGCAATTAGGTACAAATTAAAAAACACATACCTGGTATTCGCTTTTGAATTTGTATTTGCTATGTTTAAAATCTGCTGTATGCTAATTTATTTAAAAGAAAGTGTTTTTCGTTCAATAAAGTTTTTTAAACAAAGCAAATACAAATTCAAAAGCGAATACCAGGTATGTGTTTTTCAATTTGTATTTGCTTTTTTGGCCTCACGCCCGTGTTCCATCTGCCTTACTCTGTAATCTGTGAAAATCGGATTGAGATTTCAAATATGTGTCAAAATAAAAAATGTTATTTAAATCAAAAGTACTAAGGAGTATTGATATCAACTTCGATGCAAATCACCCCTAAAATAACTTTCTACCCTTTTTTGACCCCGTACGGTGATGATTTTCAATAGAATACGAAATACATCTTCCATCAATTCTGTTAAGGAATGTTTATGCAAAATTTGAAGCAGATCGGACCAAGGAATCACATTGTCCCATACAAACTTTGCCCCCGTTTTTCACCCCCTTAGGGGTAGAATTTCGGAAAATCCTTTCTTATCTGATGCCTATGTCATACAAAGAACACACCCTCCAAGTTTCAGGTCTCTACGATCAGCGGTTTAGGCTGTGCGTTGATTGTCAGTCAGTCATTCAGGACAAAGCATTTTATATATATAGATTACAGTAGCTTCAAAGAATTTCTTCTTCTTTTTTTCTATTAATATCGGTGTATATTCTATTCTTTCGTTACAACTAATGCATTATTTTGTAGTATCGTCATTCTTATTTAAACTTCTATATTTGTTTAGCAAAACTTTTTCTGTTGTTGATTGATAAATGTACGGACTAAGGGATCTTTAGAAAACAGATTAATGGTCACCATTTACATTTTGGCTAAAGGAAACCTTCGTCATCAACCAAAATTTGCAGCTAGCATTCAAGTCAATTCTACCCTTTAGAAAATTAAACATTCAGCCTAAACATGAGAACCTCAGAGAAATAGTAGGTAGTTCTGAATGGAATGTATTCTGAAGATTGGTTGTGGTTTTGTCATCCCTGTAGGTATCCGTTTACTTCAGTATCTTGATGTGGTTTCTTTGAGAATTATATATTTGTCTGTGCTATTGGAAATAATGTTTGTATTAAAACTTGAGTCATCAGCAAAATATTCGATCACTTAAATTGGTTCCTTTTATTAGTTAAGAAGTAACTGAAATGAATACAATTTATTAAATGGTTTTTAGTTATTTTTGTTATTTTTTAAAAGTAAACTATGTCTCCTTTTCAGTTTACAAAACCCACCGTAATGGACACATATATGTCCTTCATCAACAATCTAAAGAAAGCAAAAGAGACGATCAAGACAGCTTCATCGTCCAGACCGGCCTTTGCCAAGTTCTTGGACGCTATGGCTAGGGACCACAAAGGAAAATTATCCCTCGATAATTTACTGATCAAGCCAGTTCAGAAGTTTCCGAGTTACAAATTGCTGATACAGAGGCTAATTAAGCATACTGGTAAGAATGCTAATACTATTATACTAGATTATAGCGTTGACAATAGAGATATAACTACATAATTTAATAATACATCCATTCCAGATCAATCACATCCAGATCACAAACTCCTTCTGGAAGCTCAAAAAGAAATCCATGAACTCCTAGAGCTAATAAACTGCACAGAAAGGGAATGCTTAGAATTGGAGCAACAGCAGCAAACCCTGAGGGAGTTAGAGCAAATGATAGAAGGGCTATCTAACCTTGTGACTGTAGACCGAATGTTCCTGAGGCATGAGATGGTGACGATGCCATCAGCTCAAGGGACAATTAAAGATAGAGCTCTGTTCCTGTTTAGTGATACATTGCTGATCACCAGTGTTAAGAGACGGACGGGAACGATAAAGAAGCCTATTCCGTAAGTATTCCTCCTTAAAAAACCTATGTAATTACCACTACATACATATAAGTGCGTAGTGTAGACGCACCATTATAATATTTATAGTTTTAATATTGCTACACACAAATGCTCACAAAAATATCTTCATTAAGATGTTCAAAATTACTTCGGTGTTTATTGCGAGTATGCAAATGTAACTCGTAAAATGAGCAAATGCTCAAACCTACCCTCGGTGCCCGGTCATACCCAACTTTTTTGAGCAGGACATGTTAAATGCACAGATTACAGAACAGGGCAGATGGAGCGCGAGCTTTATTTAACGAAAAACACTCTCTTTTTTAAAAACCTTGTCTAAACAAAGCAAATACAAATTCAAAAGCGAATACCAGTGGGGCGATAACGTAACAAAATTTCAATCATTTTCGAATTGAAATCGGTTCAATATAGCGGTTTTCTGATAACTTTTTTACGTTCTGATAGCTGCAAATACATATAGTGATTCATTAGAAATGGAACCATTTCCAATTTTGTAATATTTCTACCGATTCAGAGGTTATTTCAATCAGAATTTCATTGCAATAAAGTTACGTAATCCACGTACAGGTATATGTTTTTCAATTTGTATTTGCTTTTTTGGCCTCGCTCCCATATTCTGCGCGCTCTATCTGCGCTTTTGTTCTGTAATGAGGTTCAATGGTTAACCCCTAAGGGTGTTTTTATATTCTACGGCATTTCAAAGGGCTCTTGTAAAAGTTAAATTTTAAATTACTTTGTTGAAAACTCTGTGAATTAATTTGTACCAAAGGAAACATTTTGTGTCCTACGTGCGTAATAATGTAGTCATTGAAGAAGATAAAATAGGGTGTTTTTAACATTCAAAGTCAAAGCTATTTATTCAATTTGGGCCCCAGAAGGGCTCTTATGAAGGCCAAATTTACTGGAGTTACCACCGGTTCAGAAGTCGGCCTTCAAATTCAGAAGAATCCAGCAAGAAACTCAGCAGGGTTTTTTATATATTGATGGACAATCTGACTATATTGTCTTTTTTGCAAATTATTAACAAAAAAATAACAATAGAACAACAATAATAACTAAAAACAATAAAAAGGCTTTTGGCTTTTGGCTTTTCTAAATGATAACTATTGATTTTTATCTGATTTCAGAACATACCAAAGTAATATAGCAAGTCAAATGGAGGGCAACAAATACAAACTCCTGATGAGGATATCGTTAGCTGATCTCGAAATTATAAAAGGTAAGTTACCATCCCTGTATAAGTCACAAGCTTTTCTTCACGCAAATGATGAGACGATACATTAAGCGGGTACGATAGTGGTACGATACGATTTGGATTCTACACAAATCATGGGGTGGTAAGATAAAGTTTTAAATGGTATAAAAAATACCATTCTATAAAAAAAAACCGATGTATGTTAACCATTGCTAGTTTAAAGTCAGTAAAGTAATATAATTTTATTTTTTAGAATATTAGGTAGGTATATTATTATTGTTTCTTTATCATCCAATTTGATGTACCGTTGAGCTGGTAATGTCGGGTAGAGACACTTACTGCATTAAAATCGGCGCTCATCGCTGAGGGTCGTGATTTCTCCACGGAATAATCTATTCTATGTGGTGCGCCATCTATGTCTTCATTATACGACCAATTCGGTAAACAAGCATACGGCCCACCTGATGGTAAGCGGCTACCGTAGCCATATGGACGCTTGACACATACGGGGCATCACTCACGCGCTACAGACCCTTCCCCCTCCTCAATTACCTCTGGCGACCTTACTAACATCCAGGAACACAACAAGTTATTTGACAGTGGTATTCTGTAAGGCGGAGTACTTCCTAGTCGAGCTGCTCTTTGAGAAAATAAACGCTACGCTCTACCACTCTTGAAATGCAAATCTGTTTAGACCATAATAGTAGGACTTCAACTTCTTCATCATTTGCCAATTTTACCAGTGTTACAGCCGTTTCGAAGTTGTGGCCATCTTTCCCAGCACATATCATATCATCTAAAAGCGTACATGCATACTTAAAAGTAATTATATTATTTCAAAATATAGTCTTCTCATGATAGTTCAAGCATTCTAGATTTTTAAAAGCAATTTCACTCGACAGCTTTCCTCCAAGGGATTGCTAAGTTCTTTATTGCTAGCAAACAAGAGAAATAAATAAGAAAAAACGCTGTAGCGCGAGATCTATGAACGTGAGGATTCCGTTTTTAATAAAATTGTATCTAGCCATGAGAAAATAATTTGTGATTAGTATCTCCTATAACTTTACAATGTTTGTATAATTGATCCTATGGAATAACCCCTATATTAAATGGTAACTTGCAAGTAATGCCGTTTTTGAAATTACATTTGTATAGAAAATACAAATATAAATTAGTTATGTATAAACGTGAAGGTATATCCCTATACCTTGGGATTACGTTGTGTTTTGTTTCAATTATTTTCATGGATTCATTCTAGATACACACAACTTCTAATTTCTCTCTCTCTTCTTCTTTTAATCATATTAAAATGTTAATTATTTAGCTCATTATTGGTAGACAGAGCTCTATAACCAATTAATAGACGAACATTCAGAATAAAGATTCTTTGAACACGGAATCCTAAAAAGCAAGGAAATTACTTTGATGGCTTCGCAACTTTAGTTGGCGAAGTAGGGCGAACTAATACTGAGGTAGGTACTTTATAAGGTTTTAGAGTGGTTGTCAATAGCTCTCTAGAATACTGGAACTTGGTGGCACGTAATAGAATATTATATGTTCCTATATCAAAGTTTAATAATGATCTTGCAGGTGACATTACATGCGGGGACATGTTTGTTATTGTAGAGTCCACAGTTATAATAGTTTACGTACTATATGAAGACAAAGGAATATTTCGAAACATTGTTTACTGTCTAGAATAAATTATAGACCATTTTCTTTGGCGTCATACTCAATTTCATAATGATATTCTAAGTGAGATTAGTAAGATAATATTCGGAGTGGTCATAATTGATATTAAAGAAAAAATATTGGTTTCTGCACCTTCTCCAATTCAAATGTATATTACCTGCATAAATCTATACTATATCTGATTGAGACATGTCTATAAAAAGAGATGCTAAAGTTTGGAAAACGAAAGTAGGCACTCAAATTATTTGCAAACTTTTCATAATGGCAATGCAAAAAATACCGCAAAATTGCTCCTTTTTATTTCAGGTATTTTATACTAATTTTGGGGTTACCATGCTGGTATTTTTTGAATTTCCCGTGCTTTTTCAGTATCTACCGTCATTTTCCAGACTTAGGCACCAATTCCACAGAGAGAGTTCTAGAGTTCAGCGTTCCACATTAACTATTGTGCACACAGCAAGCAGTTCTAGAGGTAGGTATGCAGTATTCGCTACCGATTACTCGTCACTTTTTTAAGGCGCCGCATCGATTTCAGTAAACGCGAAACGCAGAACTCTAGAACCCTCTCTGTGTGATTGGCGCGTTAAAGTTTGTACTACCCATGGCTTTGCGTGTATTTCAATTGTTTTTAAACTCCTTTTATGTTAGCTATTAGCATGATAACAAAAAGTCAACATAGATAAAAAGAACTTACATATATTTTTTGAACTCTATCTATGGTATCGTGTAAAACAACGGGATATCCTGTCCTTGGCGTGTAGTCGATAAAATCTACGATATTGAGTTTATTTGTGGCTACCGGTACCGTATCTTTGGTTGAAATAGTTTGTGTATATTAGATTGTTTTTTTTTTAAGTTTTAAGATAAGAAAAAGAGTCAATAGTTTTAAATCATCAGTAAGCTCCAGAAGTTATAAACATAAAGAATAAAAAGAATCCAAATTAGAATTTTACATCAAAAATATACAGAAGAGTTATTGTTATGGTACTAATAAATTCCGATATAGGTACGTAAATTTTTATTTTTACTTTAGAAACCTTTAGACAAGCTTTCGCTTGACCAACATCTCTAGCTGTGTTTAAAGATTAGGTATAAATAAAGACATTCAACAATGATATTGCCGATACTTAAAATGCCTTTGTCTATAATTCATTACATCGTAATATGTTTGTATATGCACAATTTTAAACAGCCAACATTGAAAACATGCTTATGCTGCATCGCTAAACTCTCGCCATCGACGGGGAGTCCATCCTCACATATTGAAACCTGAATTGTTTCGTACTGTGCGGGCTCAAAGGAGCTTCCTTCCGCGGACGCTCAGACTGTGGAATGAGCTCCCCGCCGTGGTTTTCCCAATGGAGTACAGCATGGGGTTCTTCAAAAGGGGTGTGAAGAGATTTCTGCAGGGTCGGCAACGCGCGCGTGATACCCCTGGTGTTGCAAGCGTCCATAGGCTACGGTAACCGCTTACCATCAGGCGGGCCGTATGCTTGTTTGACACCTAAGTCACAGTATTACAATCTCTAACAGTAGGGAAACGCCTTTGATGTCGGGCCGTGCCGCCGTCCGTGTGAGTACCTACGCTGTCACGAGCAGATACGCAAGGGTTGTCACAAAATGTAAAATAAAATAATTTTATTGTTATGATAATGTCATCATTTATTTATGAGTAATAAACATTTACATGTGTAGCACTGTACTTATCTAAGCGCACGGGAGTGCGCAGGCCAAGTTCCTACAACAACGCCGCACGCACAGCGTGCACTACTTACACGAAAAATGTCTTAGTAAAGTTCAGTGCGCTAGTTCTACTCGCACTTCAATCAGCGTAGACTATAGACCACCCGTAAGGAATACTACTTTATACTTCACAAACATCTTAAAAAGGCTTCCAAGGCTTGTGCAAGTTATTTAATCTAATTACTTTCTTGATTTTGATTAAAATAACCAGCCAAGTGCGAGTCGGACTCGCGCACCGAGGGAAGTAGAAACTTATTGGTAGGTATGTACAAACTAAACTTTTGGAAAACAGTTTTCCCATACCTCGCAATAGGTCGCAAAATTTACGGTTTTCGGATAGTTTCCTTCATTTGTGCTATAAGACCTTACTTCATGCCGAATTGCATGATTCTAGGTCAACGAGCAGTAGGTAGGTACTTAATAGGTATTGATTCCCTTAGTCTTGACATAGATATTTGTAGGACAGTTGGACAACAATGTGATAAGGGTTCTTTTTGAGGTACGGAACCCTAATAATCAGAAAAATCATCAGAATACTATCAATTATATTAAAGTTGTAAATTTATATAATAAACGCATTATTTGACAAATTCAAACCTCTCTCACTTAACTATTTACTAATACAAGGTATGTTAGGTACCTACTAAAATGTTAAATTACTTCTGCGTTCGTCGACTGTACACGCAGAATAAATTATATAGGTTTTACTACAACGGTATATAAATCCTGGGACATATATAGGAACAACTTACCTCGCGTCACGGGGAAATCTATGAAATTTTAAATACCTATTATATTTCGGCGTTGATTTGCAGCCGTATACAGAACAGTTTGTGTGCTGCGCCATTTAGAATTTCAGCACTGAACAATACCTATAAAATTCACTGAACAATTAGTACCTATGGATAAAGTTTAAATAATAAGATAAACACGAATGCGTCTTCCTTCCGTGGACGCTCCCGTCATCTAAGCGCGATGGCGGGACGCGGTCGCGTCGCTCCGACACCCCGCGAGTTCCCCTCCGTCTCTCTGCGTAAGTACATTCGTTGCGCAACTGTATGCATAGTAAAACTGTGCCTAAGTGGTATACAAAAAAAAAAAAAAACATCTCACGCTGCAGCATAAGCTGAGATCCGTGCCTTTTTGACCTCACACAAATCTTAACTGTGTCTAATGTGACTCCATATAATTATTTTATTATTGTGCCGTTCAAAACATAATATATTTTTCTCTTTTTTGTTTCTATTTAAATTTTAACAATTAACATTTCAGCAAAAGACGAAAACCTCAGGCGGATACTGCACGAAGTAGAAACGTTAACAGAAGACGTGAATACACTGACGCGGATATCAGAGCATGTGGCAGCACTGCACACTCAGCACTTATCGTTAGAGGAGATTGTCAGAGATATGCTACATACACTGAACAAGCAGCTGTCGGACAGACAGAATAGTGATACTCAACTGTGCTATATGGAGATTAGCTTGAATACTCAGTACGTTGATTTGATTTTGATAGTTTTTTTTTAATACTGGTAATAGTGAGTGATGATGTGATTAAATATAGAAAACACACAAATCCCAAAAAGGAACTATCTCTTTAGGTTTGTTTCTTAGTTGAAAGAATAATGTAACAACAGACATACATTTTAAGAGCTAAATAATTCAATAGATGAATGAAATTATCGATTATTACTAATCACAATATTTTAAATTAGTAAGACAACAAAGTTGTTCTTTAGTTAATATATATAATAATTGTATTTTACTTTCCAGAAGTGGTCCTGAAAACTTAACAATAATATTCTCAAAGACAGAAAAGAGAAGCAATTGGGAGGAGCTTATTAACGAGACCAAGCAAAAATTATGTGAGTGCTTATAAAATACCCACCATATAAAATAGTGCACCCTATAAAATTACCAGGTATAATTTAGGAATTCATTATTCTTTATATCTAGTACTAATTATTCATGAAAAATAATGATATGTTTACTAAAAATTAAATTGCGGAGTATGGATTGTTCTTACAACTTCTGGCATGTTCTTATACACTAGTTAATAGTTCCTAATGACAGATTTTCATACAAATCCATTAGGTAAACATTGACGTAAAAGCATTATTTAGCCATTATTTTAGCAATAAAATATGTTAGTATTCCTAAATGTTCCATCTTATTTTAAGTGTCGATTTACAAATTTATTTAGATGATGTTTTAATATTACCATTCACTAATAAATAACAGTAAATCTTGACTTGTGTGTGACCACATTGGTTTTTAAATTACTTTTTCACTTATGTTTCAGGTTTATACGGTCACGAGAGGCCAGCTCCAGAATTCCTATCACCAGTACCTATCCGTAAGACTCGAGCTGGTCTGCAGTTCACTTGCGCTGCTCCCACGTTACCACCTAAAGGACAATCTCCTGACGTTTGGGTAATATTTGCTTTTTTACCCACATTTGTTTTCTGCATAAAGTTTGACAGACCGATGGTAAAAATATCTGATGGAAATTATATGACGAGGAAATCTGTAATTATAAAAAAATATACAAAGTTAATTTCCCAAATAAAGGCCAAATAAAATACGTGGAACGAAAGATTTGTCGTAAATATTATTACGCATTTTATGATGTACATTTACGCGGTTTACGTTTTATCATCATTAATTTCACAATAATATCTTACAATAAACATAAAATTACTATTTAGATGACATGCCAATTTTTTCTAAACACTTGTACTGACATCTATCTGTACCAGTTACTCTAAAGATAGTTCAGAAAGATAGATAGCGCCACAAAATCTTGCATCGAGCTTACAAAGTTTATTCGGCGATCAGCATTATATACAAGTGTCCAACATCACAGCATATATACAAGTGTCATCCTCAGACAAGATGGCCTGGCGGAAGATATCCTTTTAAATGGAGGTGTTATCGACCTTGTACCTCCTTACTATAATCTTCTTTTGTAACCCCTGACATTATTACATTACAATTGTAGGTATGCAACAGCGACGGGTACGTGGGTCAAGTGTGCGTGCTGACATTATCACCGAAGCCGCAGGTGACGTCATGCAACGGCGTGTGCAACGCGCGCATCCTGTGCGTCGCGTGCGTGCCGCCGGCGCCGGCGCCGCTCGCACGACAGCACACACTCGATATACCGTTAGTATTGCTATTATAACCAGAGCAGTGGTTCCCAAAGTTGATTGAACCGCGACTCATCTAACAGAGGTCCATGACGCTATGCTAGCAGTGTGAGGGGACGGTAGTTAGTTTAGTAGGTACAAAATGTAGTCTGTTCCACTGCTGGCATAAATACTCCTCTCAACCCCTATTCGAAGTCATTCTGAGTATGAAGAGATTATTAGAGCGTAGCAAACGCGTGAGTGATTTGGTGTTGCAAGCGTTTAAAGGCTACGGTGATCGTTAACCATCAGTCGGGCCAGATGCTTGTTTGCCACCTTCATTGCCTAAAAATCACTGAATATAATAATATTCAGTGATTTTCCATAAAAGATCCTTTAATTCTTGTAGCAGAGACAATAATTTCTAGAAGAATCATGTACTAATAAAATTAAATGTAAATTTCAGAAGTACAAGCTCATTGAGTAGCACAAGCTCAGTGAAGCCTGGCATCAGCATATCTGATCCAGATGACAGCTGCAAGAATATACGCTTGGACAGGTTAGTGATACACACATTTTAGTCTTATTTTAGGTCATTAATCATAAGGTTAATTTCCTCGCGTCCCCAAGGAATCGTGATTTTGCCGTGAAAAAGTATTATTTCTATCAATCTAGTTCTTCTATCTGTGTGGCAAATTTCATCAATTAACTTTAACACGTTTTTTAAACTTGCCTAACTAAAAGACCCTTCACTAAATTCCAGTTCATCATCAAGCGACGATGAAGATGATGGTTCATCAACCAGCGAGAATCAAGACGCTCAGTCTGAACGCAGTCAAGAATCTGCCACCATTAGACTGCACAGTAGCTTGACTACAAGTATTGGAAACCACCGAACTACTACCCTGACTCCAAACCATAGCAAGAGTCTCAGCACTCCTCATACTGGACAATGCATCCAACTGCACCCCGTGATGAAGTCCAGCTCAAATCCAGCTGTTGATAAACAAGCTATGGGGATTACTTCTGGTAAGAATAATTCTATTGCTTATTCATTCCTAATGAGCAAACATTCCTCGGATATTAATTTGATGTTGTAATATTTGAAAATTTGACGCATCTTAAGGTTTTAACGCACGATCGAACCTCTGGCTATTGCGTATAACCTTGGCTATTCTGGCTTTGTTGGTGCGGTTCGACGAATAGCCATTCGTGGGCCGTGATTGAATGAAATTCAGTAATGGTGTTCGTTACGATTACCACCAAAGATACGCAGTAGAGCCTTTGGTGCAGCCGAACCATATAATAGAGGGAGACAGCGATATATGCTAGAAACAATAAGAATACAGAATTCTCTTTTTGACATATAGCGCTGTCACCTCTGTTCGATGGTTCGGCCGCACCAGGTTCGGTCGTTTATTAACACTATTATAAATTGTAAGATTTTTCGATACTTTCGTAGTATCATGCCTTAGTGCGTATCTCAGTGATGGTAGCAATCATATCAGGTATATATTGATATAACTGATATCTAATCCCCTTTGCATTGTATTATCTAATTGACATAAGTAGGAACTTTTGAAATTAATAACTACCTCTTTTAATAGATTTATATTCACCTCTATATTTGTTTAAATCCATTTAGTTAATAGATTTAACTACTATCTGAGATCTATCAACACCGTAAACTTTCAATATCACCAATTCTTATTATTTTAATGACGTTTTTTCTTTGTAATTCTTAACAAAATCCTTCCTATTTCAACGCACCTTAGTAACTGGACGTATGCTAGGTAAAAATGAAATATATCTATGTTAAGATTTAATAGTAACTCTGGCATGATATGCATGATTTATTCATCCAAATTTTGCACTTTTTCTATTCACTGATTGCTTAGTATTACTTGACTTTGGATTGAAGGTACAGTATCTTTATGCAGGTTGTAGATTGCTTTAACTGCAATAATTAATGCTATACTTTGTGCTTGAACGTAATGCAAAATGTTGCCGATATCTTGCTTGCTTTGCCTATTTTAATTCCTGAAGGAGATAATGCTTAAACTAAATTGTGATCATTTGATATTCTAAGAAATAATCATCATAAATATGAGTAACTTTAATTTACCAACCTTGTTAATTTCGTAGGTAACAAAAACAATTTCCTTAATAAAGATATATCACTACAGGTACTCTCTCATCACCAGCCAGTCGTCAATCATCAGAAGACAGTAGTACAACAGCCAACCAGCCAACAATGTGGCTTGGTACCGAAGATGGTTGCATCCATGTCTACAATTGCTTGGACAACATCAGAATAAAGAAGAACAAAGTCAAAATGCAGCATAGTTCTGGTGTTTATTCCATTGTGTAAGTAATTGTTTCTTTTAGATTAGAAGGTAAGCAAGCAGACGGTCCACAATAATAAGTGATTATGGTTAGATTTGGACATGAGCAATATCAGGGAGATTGTTATACAGAGTGGAAATTTTAGATTGGTCAGTATGGGTATAGCTAATTCAAGGGTTGAAGCCATGCGACTATAGTCTTAGTAGGAGACTAACCTTTAATTACTGAGTTATTGCTATCGGCAGGTTTCAAAAATAAATAAAAGAAAAAAAACATTATTATTAGTTTAATCGATCCTGTCTCCGACATTGGGTCACAAGGCTCTATGGGGCCAAGTAAGGTTAAGGTACAAGAAACGTCACAAATCTAAAACAACTTTTCACATACATTTTGTTAGGAAAATCGTGTGAAAAGTTTTTTATAGATAGATAGAAATCAAAAAGTTTGGGATAATCTCTAATGCCATATTCGCGTTGCTTCGTCCTTAAGGTAGTTGACCCGTCTGAAATGTCCAGCCTGTATACGAGAAACAGGAGACCAATGCTATATTTCTCCTAGAAATATAATGTCAACAATAAAACAATCATGAAACAAACTTCAAAGCCTATTTTGAGATGTTAAAATTTGCGTTATAACAGTTCAAAATCAGAAACCATCTTTGGAATGATTTTTAATAAACTCAAGATTTCTTCTTCTAGATACATGGAGGGAAAAGTCTTCGTTGCGCTTGGAAATGGCGATCTGGTCGTATATTGCCGAGATATAGGTAACCTTTTTATTATTACAGTATCATCATAACTACACCTACAATTTCGATCAAAGCTAACAAAAGAGAAAATCACAAAAAAATCATACGACATTTTGGGACATTGAGTCGACGTTTTTATCGCGCTTCGTGTCATAATTATTAAACAATTGAATTAGGAACATACACACGACGACATAAGTTTTATTTTCAATTAACACAATTTCAGATTTACGTAAGTAATGCTTAGGAGATTCCTAAACAAAATCAAAATTACAGTTTTCACAAAAACGTACCGATTTAAAATTTGTTAGGAGTGTTCTAAGTTAAGCATTGGTATGTGAAAGTGGAAAGACTCCAAAGGAATGATACACATCTAAGGAAAGCTGCGTAAGGTTTTAAGGCGATGATAGCTCAGTGTTAGTGACGTCGGATACCGAGACGAAGGTACCGAGTTCGAATCCTACAATGAGCTTGAGCTTTCGGTGAAGGAAAACATCGTGAGGAAAACATAGCACGGTGGTAGGGTACTTTGTAGTACCCGTCTGGCTGGCTACCACCCTCAAGTCGAAAATCTGTCGCCAAGCACCTATCGGTGTGTTCCGTCACTTGAGAGCCAGTTCCTTCTAGGCTTTGTGTGCTTACCACCTTCGACCACATCACCACTTACCATAGTGAGATTGTGGTCAAACACAGGCCTATACACAGAAAAAAAAAAAAAGTAATGTAATGTTCAGATGGGTCGTGGGTGGAGAAGTGCACGATCGCGGTGGGGTCGGGCGCGGGCCCCGTGTCCAGCATGCTGCTGTCGGCCGGCAAGCTCTGGTGCGCCACGCACGCCTCCATTAGGATTATCAACCCACACACCTTGCAGGTATCTATCCACAACTATAACAGTTTCGAGATGGCATATTTTCGAAGTTAAGCTACGTCTGTCGTGGTCGGTACCTGGACCGCCTAGTGGTATTTCAAATCTAGCGTTACCGTGCTTCGGAAAGCACGTAAAGCCGTTGGTCCCGGTTATCACTTAATTGTGATAGTCGTTAAGCTAGTTGGATGCCGCCTAGGCGGCTTGAAAAATTCCAACAGTAGGTTGACCACTAGCCTACCTCCATGAATCCGCAGTGGGCACGCGTGGTGGAGTATCGCCCAGTCCCTTTCACCCTCATTTGTGAAAGGAGGCCTGTGCTCAGCAGTGGGACATTATAGGCTGATAATGATGATGATGATGATGATATTTTCGAAACCTATGTTGGGTTAGTCATACTGAAAAACTTTTACTATGGGACCTATAGCGAATCATTTTTTTTTTAACTTTCCATTGTAAATGTCAACATTGATCGAATATAATGTATGAAAAGTAAAAAAAAAAATTGAGTATTCAGAGTTCGTTCCATAGTAAAAGTTGTTCAGCGTGACTAACCAAAAATATGTCTCGAAAATATGCCATCTCGAAATCTCCACCCAGTATACCGTGTAACGGAAAGGAACACGAGTTTGATACAGATCGTGAAAGTGAAAATTTTATAATAATATTAGCAAGTAATAAATTAAATTATTAAAAGAAACAAAAAACCCGACTGCGTAAAACAAAAATTAACTGAAAAGAGAGAAACAAGCTCTTTAATCTATAGAATTTTGAATATAACTTGAATTTAATAAGGTATTGCAGTCGGGGACAAACCAATAACCTAAGAATGTGTTTTTTTGTAATATTTGTTTATCCCCGACTGCAATACCTTATTAAATTCAAGTTATATTCAAAATTCTATAGATTAAAGAGCTTGTTTCTCTCTTTTCAGTTAATTTTTGTTTTACGCAGTCGGGTTTTTTGTTTCTTTTAATAATTTAATTTATTTCAAACTTTTTAGTTTTATACAGAATAAGTTGTAAGTATTATTAAGTAAATGAGCGGTACGGTAAAGTAACGCTTACAACCATCGCAACTCTGTGAGGTACGGTAAGCGCTCATAGTATCCTACTGTCCTTGCATTAAACATGATTTTTTGCAGTTTACGTCAAAATGGTAGCACAAAAGTATTACAATATATACATATATGGAAAGGGCTGTTTACAAGCTTTCATTTGATACCCATATTGTTACAATAACGAAATTTTTGTTTTTAATACCCCCCCTCTTTCTTTATCCGTAGACGCCATATAAAAATAATATACCCTATGACACTCCCACAGTTCAGACGAATCTAACGACACCCCATATGCTTAAATCCATCAAGCCGTTTAGGCTGCAGAGCGTGCCAAAGAAATAGACATACATACATACATACATACATACATACATACATACATACACTCGAAAAACATAACCCTCCTTCCGGGTCAGTCGGGTAAAAAGGTAATGACCCTCACTGAGCAACCAACCAACGTGTGTTCGAATCCTAAAATAAAGGCCTGGCCGACACTGGTTGTGGTCTCAGTAGAATACAACACGACGTCCTAACGCGGCGTCAGAGCTCAGCACTAGGATGGCTTGACACGAGCTATAGCGCTTTTTTTTGGACCAGGCCTTAAGCTTCAGATTTCAATAAAACAAAAAACATCATGAGGAAATCACAGCAAGGTACTTTGCAGGACCCGCCTACCTATCCTTAACATGAAAATCTGAACCCGAAAGGTGTGCGAAGCATCAGAAAAGGAATGAAGTTCAACATAATTCGCTATCTACAAGTACCTGTCTGGAGATTTTTAATGAAGATAGAGTGTTTGTTTGTTGCTAAAGCTTAGCCAAGAAGCTTGAATAGGTTTAGGAACTGGTTTATCTTCGTCTATTTTTGGCACCACAGTATTTGGAGTAATTTTAAAACCTTTGGCCACATTATCACTTATCATTATTATGATCAAATATAAAGGGCTTGTGTGCCAAGACACCAAAATCAGGAAGAATGTTCTAAAGTCGATATGAATGTTTGCAGGTGGACGAAACATTCCAAATAACCTCAGAGACGAAACCGATCAGCCATATGGCGGTCGCAGGCGGCGCTATATGGGTGTCACTGCACAACGCGGCACAACTGCGCTGCTTCAATGTAACCACTCGCGAGCTACTTGCTGAAATGAACATCACACCGCAAGTCACTAAGATGTTGCACGGTAAGCTAAATTAATGACGTCATCATAATAACAGTTCCTTTTTAATTGACACATGCTGCATTCCTGGAAGCCGTTGAATAAAGGTTTAAAGTATCATATTATGATTATGTTGTCATATAATTCAGTCCAATGATATTATAGAAAACACCAATAAATATAAACACTATTTAGAATAAAAAAAACAACCTATAATGAAAATTTACTTGAGGCTGCCGATCATTGGCATGGTTCCCATCAGGCTGGCAGCATTTTATGGATGACCGAGCTAATGCCTTGGAAAAAGCTCCCACCCGTTGAGGATTTGATGAGTTTTGACGATAATGTACAAACAAAATCGGCGATCTTCTGACTCCTACGGTCCCATGGCCTCGATAACAAAAGACAAATAGATAGTTAGGTCCAATGGATACGTATTTTTTGAATTTTGAATTTTCTGCACCGGCCGCAGCCGCTACTGCAACTTTACCCGCCGGTAAGTAAGATGACGTAAATATATCAACTCTACGGGATGAAATACATACCAACTTGCTTCTTAACGACACGCCATTATGTAATACCAACTGGTACCAGTACAGATGGCACGTTGGTATCAACCCTGCGGAAGATATGAATATTAAGAGAACTACATCAATCTATTAAAAAGACTTGTCCTGATTATCTGACAAACCGCCGTATTTGAAACAGATTCCTTTAATAATGTAGGCATCCACTAAGAAATGATTTTTGGAAATAGATGATACTGATGAAACTGCCGGGCGGAAAGCTAGTGTTTGCATACTGGGTGGAGAATTCGAGATGGTATATTTTCAAAATCTATGTTGGGTTAGTCAAAATAGGTTTCGAAAATATATTATTATATAACCTGTATAACGAGGGATTACAAATGAAAGCAATTTCTACAAACACAAAATAATCATCAAAAATTGGATGTTAGCTCAGTAGCTATGAACAACCACTGGGAAGTGACATCGGATGCCGAGACGAAGGTCCCGGGTTCGATTCCTACAATGAGCTTGAGCTTTCGGTGAAGGAAAACATCGTGAGGAAACCATGGCACGGTGGTAGGGTACCTTGTAATACCCACCTGGCTGGCTATTAACCTCATGTTGAAATTTATCGCCAAGCCCGTATCGATGTTTTCCAACAACTGCACTTAAGAGCCAGATCCTTCTAGGCTTTATGTGCTTACAATCTTCGGCCATATCATGGTGAGCTGCAAAAAGCTAGGAAATTGTACTGTCATTGAATTTTGTGTGTAGGGTGTGACGAAATCATTCGTCAGCACAAGGCGGCGTGCCTGCGCGTGACGGCGCTGGCGGCGCACGGCGGCACGCTGTGGGTGGGCACCAGCGCCGGCGTGCTGCTCACCGCGCCGCTGCACAACTCGCCCAACGCCACCACCGGCGCCTTTACCCTCCCACATCTCACTGGTATGGATAAAAATATGGTTTTCCAAAAACCGACTTGATAAAATGTAATACCGAACCTGCTCTCAAAATTTCGCAAGAATCAGTTGAGAAATGCGACCCGTTGAGACGAACAGCCGGACATCTCGACAGTCCATCGAAAAATTTACCCATTTACCGAAAGAAACGCAATGATGTTAATTTTGCTGGAAATCTATTTCGCCAATTTTCCACCACCGATTGATTGGTCCTTACTGGTCAAAATCAGCACTGACTAGTTGCGGAACAGGATTGCTCGGTGTTACTACTTTAAAGGGATTTTTCCTCGACTGTTACAAGCTAAAATTTTAATTGTGTCATTTGGAGTGTCATAAGCAGAAAAACTACTTTGAATTGAAAGGTGGTTGATTAAGATTCCATATATCACACCGCAGGTCATGGGTTCGATTCCTTCCCACCCAGGATATGCATTTGTGTTTTATGCATGAACATGTGCATGTACCGAGTCTGGGTATAATTTCGTATATTAAGTATGTATTTACAAACCAAAAAATAGTAATGTAGTAGTATATCAGTTATCTGGTATCCATCTTCTTCAAGCTCATCATCAAGCTCTGCTTAGTTTGGGATCAGATAGCCGTATGTGAAGAATGTCCCAAATATTTATCATGGCTTTTCAAAATCCAATAGTAGTTCCTTTGCCAACTCGGCGACTTCTCCTTAGAGAACCCCTCCTGGGTATGAAGAGATATGCGATCGATGAGAGTACCCCTGGTGATGCAATTGTCTAAAGCATATATAGCGGAACGTATGCTTGTTTACCGTCTAAGTAGTTAGTATTAAAAAATCCGTCAAAGTTGTGATATAATATTTGACAAAATTAATATATGAATCGAATCGTTCCTCATTCTTCATCCATTCATCTTCAGGTATCCTTTATGCGAGAGCCTGAAGACTGTTGCTATAATAATATGATGATCATAAAATTTATCCCATTATATTTCAGGTGTCACATACGGACATACAGGCCACGTCAGGTTCCTGACAGTCGTTGAGAATCCAGCACCTCAGAAGCAACCACCAAAAACAACGCAGACATCACTCAAGACGAAGGCGCTTAGCCGAAGATCAACCAACGCGGAAAAACTACAGAAACAAGCAGAAACCAATCAAAACAATAAGGAAACCCTAATCATATCCGGAGGAGACGGTTACGAAGATTTCCGGAATTCAACGATGACGGAGGATGCCGGACGGGAAGACTCGACTAATCATCTTTTGCTTTGGCGAGTCTGAAGGAGAGTTTCGGCCTACAGGGTTAAAAAGTTATACGGCGCGAAATTTAAAAGCGTTGTGAAATTCTTTCGGAATTGACATTGAAACGTTTTCGTGCACCACGTCTCAAAGTTTGTGGAGAGAGCCTAAAATGTTTTTATTTTGAATGTTTTCGTTGATGGATGTTAGTATTATTCCAGCTTTCATTTAAAAAGTTGATGTAAGCTAAATAAAATAAAAATATTATATTTTGTGTTTAACGCCTCGTGAGCGTGGACTATTTGAGATTAATTAGTTAGGGCATGAAATGTCGTATTTTATCATGAGAAGGAAAATTTTCGAAAATATTTAAAACATTATGCAGTATTATTAATGGTTTCATGAATTGGACCATCTGTTGCGTATCATATCTAGCTAAATAATCAGATACTGTTTCAGAATTTACATGTCTATCCCATATCAAGACAATTAATTGTATGTCATTTATATCGCTGTTGGTAGTTGTGAACATGTTGTAGCTATTGAAATAATGATAATTTGTGTACCTAAGATGGGTTTTAGGACTTTTTAATTGTTCATTTGTTTCGTTACTGTAGCTTCATGTACTTCAAGTATTACTGATGCTTACTTGTTCAAATAATTTCTAAGTAATATTACAAATGATAGTTTCTTTGGTAGATGTCATAATAATCTGGATACCTTTCAGATGGACCATATCTGCAAGATTAATTTTTCCACCGAATATAGATATTGCAAGCCTGTCTCCTGCTTAATAAGTAGTGTTCTGTCTGATGATCTTATTGATCACATTATGTATTAATTTTCTTCAGTATATAAAGATTGACACTAGTATATCACAAGAAATAGTCTGGTCTGTGAAGACTAGACAAATTTGGTATAGTAAGCGAAGTAATATCACCCTTTCTTTCAAATTCAACCGTGTCTATAGCCAATATTATAAAGATTTAAACTTAGATATTAGGTCCGAATTGATGTACCTTAGTCCAATCATCGAAAATGTGTCCAATTTTACATAACCAATCAAAAATTTTTATTTGTGATTGCTCAAAACTTTTATCCAAAACGTTACCTGACCTATAATAGTGTGAGCAACTTTTTTTTTTTAAAATAGGATGTTTTGATGATGTATCCTATATATTTAATATTACAGATTATTAAACGAAGTCGCACTAATATTTAAGAGTTTTAATTTTATTTCCTTATTTATTTGGTATTTGACAATTTCTCTTCAGATTGAAGTACCTAAACGATTTAAAACTAGCTATTTATTTTCCACGGGACACGGATATCCCGAGTGTATTCTGGTTTTCTATCTTTCTACAACGTTCAAAACACACTTTCACTTGAATAATATTAAGGTAAGAAGTGATATTGAATACATTAGTTAATATTGATACAACAATTGATATTAGTAACAAACCATGATCCCAGGGCCGCCAGACATCCGTACTTCAAACGTATGAATACCTGCTAAGTTTTTCCGTCGGCCAATTTTTTGATAAAAGGCATGAAAGGTATGTTTTTTTTTTTTTTTTTTTTTTTTTTACTTTATATAGGCCTGTGTTTGACCACAATCTCACTATGGTAAGTGATGATGTGGTCGAAGGTGGTAAGCACACAAAGCCTAGAAGGAACTGGCTCTCAAGTGCAGCTGACGGAACACACCGATAGGTGCTTGGCGACAGATTTTCAACTTGAGGGTGGTTGCCAGCCAGACGGGTACTACAAAGTACCCTACCACCGTGCTATGGTTTCCTCACGATGTTTTCCTTCACCGAAAGCTCAAGCTCATTGTAGGATTCGAACCCGGGACCTTCGTCTCGGTATCCGACGTCACTACCACTGAGCTATCATCGCCTTTAATTTTTTTATGTTATGCATATTACGTACTTTTCTTAGATTCTTTGAGCTGATTTTCATATATGTTACTAAGGGAACTATTAAAATACTTTTTGCAAGCAGCCACACCAATCGTAGCAGTCAAAAACTGCCTAAACACAATTAAAATGGCGGTAGAGTATTTGTGCGAAGGCATTATTGTAATGCAAATAAGACGATAATTGGCATTTTTGATCCATAGAATAATGGTTGGACGTACTGGACATTACTACAACTCAATTCTGTATATTTTGTCCGTCAGAAAATAACGAAGGTCTGGCGGCACTGGGATCTCCTATTATAAGAATATGATACTTTAAATGAATAATGGACATAATAATATTCAAAGAAAAAATATTTTATGTTGATGGATTTAGGGTTAGTAATTTATTGCAACTTTTACCTTTTCAAGAAAATTTGTCCAAAAATTGACATTTTATTTGCTCAGTTCACAAATTTTTTTATTGATTGCACTAATATAATTATATGTATATAATTTCTACTTATCAACCCATACAATCAATTACATTACATTTCAATAAATACATGATTCATTTGAATTAAATTCATAATTTTAGTATGCATTTAAATTACACTTTCCTGCTACGTCATTAATAAATTCTTCCAAATAATCTTTATTATCGAAGTCATCTTTCTTGCCTCTGCTTACAAAATATGGATCAATTTGCAGCTGTGCAGCTAGCTTCTTTAAAATAGTTCTTCTGTCTCTATCGCTATCAATTTCTCTTTTAACTTTAGTATTTTTATTTTTAATTATAATTAAGTCTACAGATGAACATATCAGATCTTTGACCTTTAAAAGCTCGTCATTTAGAATAGTGGAATTTCCCATTTTTACGATATCAGTGTCCTTTTTGCCTCTAGCGATATAATAGGGGTCATTCCGTACAGATTTCACGATTTCTTCAATAGCTCCACGTCGGTCTCTTGCCGCTTTAGCCAGGTGCATATTGAGGTGATACTTTTTGCCTCGTGAAATATAATAAGGATCCACTTCGCCTGACGAACGACTGCTTCTCTCTACTACTATGTAATGTGGCTCGTCGACATACATTCTATTATCATGCACTGTACTAGGGTCAGATGATTTACGTAAACCAAAAACGAAATTGTTTGCTCTTGATATATATGGCAATTTACCTCTTGAGTTAAGTCCACTGAATAAATATTTTAGCTTACTGTCTCTTCCCCTATTCATCCAAAATGAATCCAACCCTGTATCACTCTTTTTGAACCTTGAAAGATGTTCTATATCCTCTTCAACATTGTTTATAGCTTCTAAAATTGATTCTTTTACATCCTCTCTAAGTCTTCCTCGATTACCCCAAAAAGGCTCTGCATCTTTTCGTCTTCCACGGTTACCCCAAAATGGTTCAATTTCTTCTCTTCTCCCTCGGTGACCCCAAAAAGGTACATTATCTTGTCTTTTACCTCTATTTCCCCAAAATGGTTCATCATCTCTTCTTCCCCGGTTTCCCCAGAAAGGTTCGATTTCGTCGCGTCTTCCACGATTTCCCCAAAAAGGTGAATCTTCACGCCTGCCTCTGTTGCCCCAGAATGGTTCATCTTCACGTCGTCCTCTATTTCCCCAAAACGGAGAATCATCTTTTTTCCTTCCTCTTGTTCCCCAGAATGGATCGTCTTTATTTTGTTGCCTTCTTCCTCGATTTCCCCAAAAAGGTTCAGCGGAAGAATATTCATCACTTTCATCCGAACTTCGTCTTCCACGATTACCCCAGAATGGAGATACGAGTTCTTCTCTTCTTTCCAACAATGTTTTATAACTTTTAGCATTAATTTTTTGTGAGTTCTCCGGACAATCTGGGCAATGTATTTCGTTTTTTAAATGTTTTGGAGTGGTGTACGGATGTTCGGGATATTCTTCATCTACGTAATTTTCTAATGAAGAACTATCGCGTCTTCCCCGATTGCCCCAAAATGGCCTATTAGAATCACCTGGATCTCTTGATTTTAAAATTCTTTCATTATTTTCTATATAATTATCATATCTTGATATGTCCTGTATGTTATCATCGATTTGTCTTTTACCTCTGTTCGCCCAATAAGGTATATCTTCATCAACTGTTAATGATCTTTTAATTCGATCACTGTCAGATTTTTCTTTTATGTGATCATGTTTTTTATGGACTGGTTTTATTGTTTTAGTTTTATTTTTATTCTTGCCATAAACATCGTCAGTGGTTAAAATTAGCAGAAGCAGAAGATACGAATACAGTTTTTTACGCATCTTTTTAAAATCTGTAAAAGAAAAATCTTATTGAAACAGATACCAAAACTAGTTTTCACATCCTAAAACTAGAAGAAGGATTATGGATAACTTAATAGCTCAATAATTAATGAAGGAGCTGTCTCGAAGCTCCTATCTAAGATGGATGGCAGGTATCAAAATGAAATGCCCCAACCTAACATGAGCAATACCGACGTTACTTTGGCATCAAGTTAGGCATATTACCAATCCCAGTAAGCTAATAAAAGTGTCTTAAATTAATAAAGCCGGCCAAGAGCACATCTGAGTAACTCGCTCGCTGAGGGTTACGATTCCGACCTTCCTTGGATGCATTCTTCTTCTTTGGACTAACAGTTGTAAGAAACTAGACCACACAACATAACTAAATTTGTTTGTGAACGAATTTTGTTGATTTTGGAATAACTGTACTAGTTAGAACTAATGTTTATCAATTATAATTATTTCAATTTTTTACATCGCAAACTTCGTATATAAATGGGGGGAATGGTAGTTTTTTCGTAATTTTTTATCATAAGTCAAAAACTACGCATCATAATGTGCGAATTACATTGGGAACAACATTGGGAAGTGGGCCATAATGACTAAAGACCCCATAAAAGAAAATAAAGTCCAAATCTATTTTTTTTATTCCATTTTTAAATAAATAGCATGAGTGGTTGCATAAATATACTGCTGTGACAGACGGACAGACCCGGACGGAGTGGCACTATAACATTACCCTTTTTCACATTTTGGTTCGGAACCCTGAAACCGTAAATAATTGTATCTTGTCCGGGAAATTGTATCAGCCTGATGGACTGACGACCTTAAAAAGTGGCCGGACTGGGCTGGATGCGGGCGGCTAGAAACCAGAAGGAGTGGCGCGCTCTGGGAGAGGCCTATGTCCAGCCGTGGACTTAAAGAAGGCTGATGATGATGACGATGATGATGTCCGGGAAATGAACCCAGTACCTAGCCAAGCCTTAACAGCTCACCATTAAAAAAATATATTAGTCATGAATCAAGAGCTCTTCAAATAAATAAAGTGGTCTCATAACACTAATTTTAAATAGAACATTATACAAATAAATTTGATTAATAAAAAAAAAATCGTTCACAATTATTATAAAATAGAAATAACAAAAGAAAATATTTCTTCTTTGGGATTTACAAGAAATACTTACATAATAGTTTTCACGAATTCCAATATCATATTTTTACAAAACCACAATAAAACATTAGCAGCTTTTAATGGTCACTTCAGGGTTGCCACTTAGCTTCTGAGGTCCAGAGCTTCCTGCTTCAGCTTTTATAAAGGAACGACGGGTAGGCGATCTCTCTAGGGCTGTCAAGGCGAATTGTATATTTTTTTGTTTGTCCGTTCCAATCCCGTTGGGGTGACCGTTATTAAATTAAAACAATGCTGGATGCGTATTGCTTTAGACTTATGTTACACGGTACAATAAGGGGTAGTTCTTTTGAAAATGAAATCTGGAAAATTGCTAGCTACTGCCTCGCGGATTTACCTGCTTCACCGTGGGATCTAAAATTATTCAGAATATAAACTATACGATGTTTTATGTGTATGTTCCACTTTATGATCTATCTCTGTGTCCAGTTTCATTTTTTTTTTTTTCATACGACTAATTCGGTAAACAAGCATACGGCCCGCCTGATGGTAAGCGGTTACCGTAGCCATATGGACGCTTGCAACACACGAAGAATCACTCACGCGTTACCGACCTTTCGCCCCTCCACTATGAGCTCTGGCGACCTTACTCACGCGCAGGAACACAACTTTACACAACATAAAGTTATTTGGCTGCGGTATTCTGTAAGGTGGAGGTACTTCCCCAGTCGAGCTGCTCTTTGAGCGAATAAACGCTATGCTCTACCTCTCTATCTAAATCCTTTAAGCCTTTCTGTGTAGAAATTTACAAAGGTAAGTAAAAACTTTTGAAGATGCCTGAGATTAAGAACATCCCTTTCCGTTCCAAGTTTTTAAACTGTTTCTCAGAAGCACCACAGCCCATGCCCTTCTGGATTTTAGTGTGCTTACCACCTACGGTCGCTACATCACTTACCATGAGATTGTAGTCAAATCTCAGGCATCCCAAAAAAATACCGACTAGAAACATGATTAATTTTAAAGAGCCCTCAATTAACACTGAATACACTATTATCTATAGACTCATATCGTAAAGTTCTAATTAAGAATTCAAAAAAGAACAATATACATAAAAAAAAAAAAAAAGATAATTGCAAATCTGCTTTAGCTTATTACATAATCTATGTACTTCAAAATACAATAAAAAGTATGAAATAACTCTAATCTGACACTGGTTTCAATATGAAGTCTGTGTATTTTGAAGTCGATTTTTATTTAGTTATTTTTAATCTTTCTTACATGCAAGAGAATTAACCTAAGGTTATGAGATCTTTTCCCTTTGGCACTGGCCATACCCGTAGCTCATATCAGTAAGGCAGTTTACGCTTAGGTACACTTATTAGTCCATTATCTTTCATGACACTTTCACTGTGTAAGTTCAGGTAAATGTAAGCCTATAAACAAGAAGGGTGTGTGAAAGTGGACAAATATACAAAAATAATTTTGGAAGCCCTAATAGATTTATCATTGTATGATATTGCAGCTCCAATAATTATTAAATAAAACGAAACATACGTGTCGAATTGATAATATCCTTTTTTAAGTCGATTAATTATAGTACTTTAATGACATACTTTAAACAGGCTCATTAAAAACTTAAACCGACTTCAAGGTACACTAAGAAGTAATCAAATCCTGATCTGATGACAATGGGACCAAACGGGAAGTGTACCCTTCCAAACAAAAAAAGAATTCTCCAAATCGGTTAATAAATGACAGAGTTATGAGGTAACAAACATTAAAAAAAACATACAACCGAATTGAGAACCTCCTCCTTTTTTTGAAGTCGGTTAAAAAAAGTTTTATTGCAGTTTCCATATCAAAATATTATAAAACAACTTCTTTCTATTAGACTTAATTTTAATTAATATAACATGAGTAATACATAGCAGTATCTTCCCATTACATGAGTTTAGATAAAGTTATGTATGAAACTGCACATAATTAGGTATTATAACACTTAACCCTTTTATGCAATTTTATGGTAGAGCATAGCGTTTATTCGCTCAAAGAGCAGCTCGACTGGGGAAGTACCTCCACCTTACGGAATACCGCAGCCAAACACCTTATAACTTTATGTTGTGTAAAGTTGTGTTCCTGCGCGTGAGTAAGTTCGCCAGAGCTCATAGGGGAGGGGGGAAAGGTCGGTAACGCGTGAGCGATGCTTCGTGTGTTGCAAGCGTCTATATGGCTACGGTAACCGCTTACCATCAGGTGGGCCGTATTCTTGTTTACCGACTAAGTTGTATAAAAAAAAATAAAAAAAATGCAACAGTTACAATACACTACTATAATTGCGACTGTTAACGATAAATCGTATCCTAGAAGTAATTAGGGATTTCCAATATCTTTGGACATCCCTACATTTGTTTTTGAATAGATAAGCATTGGTAGATATTTCGATGAATAATATATTTGTTTTGATTTACGTATGCCAATGTCAGGACCAAAATAGTGACCGTGAACTCTTGATCTTAGAAAATATTATACATGATATTATTCTAAGATAGATGTTGCATCGATATTTCATTTTTAATGTGTTGTTACTATACTGTATTTTCGGGAATCAGAATATTCGTTAAACAGTTTTAGGCCCGCCATTTATGCCTGCGTTCCCGGAGGATCCTTTAAGCTTTTAAATTAAATTGCCAAATTAAATTTAAAGAAAACAAATCTTAAAATTTGAACGTAGAATTGCTTCGTCTTAAGTTCCCGTAACCTCAGTGGTCTGACGTTTGTGTCTTGTTGCTTTGATTAGAGTAGCTGAGAGCAGCTGGGCGGGGTAAGTTGGGGTAATATGGACATGTAACGTTGTTTTAGGAATTTTACTCAAACTATTGTTCATCTGTTTTAAGTGTGAAAGAAATATGGTAATGATTCAAATGTAGTAGTCTATTAAATTATCATCACCACCATCATCAAAATATTTCAATCTACATAAAAACATAACTTCTGTGAAGGTACTTAATCTGGTTCATCGCCCTCCAGATCGGCAACTTTGTCGTCAGTTAATACTTTTCTATAATAAAACTGTAGAACGAACGTGTCTGTACATTGAATATATTTACTGAAAATGATCAGGGGTGATGTGAGACGAGTAAATAAGAAGAATACATTTTATTTTATTTCTTGTCTACACTGAAAACTTCACACTCTTATTGATATTGATCATCGCCCAACGCAGTAGGCATTTCTCCATTTTTTTATACAACTAACATAAGTCGATAAGCAACGACTGCCCTGGTGGTAAGCGGTTACGATAGACGCTTGGACGCAACACCCGGGGCATCACTCACGTCTTAGTGATCCTTCTCCCTTCATCGATGAGCTATAGCGACTTTACTCAGTATTGAGTGGATTTGATCTATTTTTAATATAATCGCCTAATTTTATTTAATAAAAAATTAAAGGAGCTCCAACAACTAACCAACATAAATTCACAATAATTAAACGACATTTGATCATTTTAAATGAAAACAAATATTATTTTCTCAAGATGACCAAACCTGAAATTGAACTCTGCGTAGAAAATAATATAAATTTAATTTCTAACTGTCCATCTTATCCCCATTTTCCTCACACAATTCCTTTGTGTTTTAGCAATAATAAGATTGTTTGTGTACACATTAGTCGGTTCAGTTAACATTATTACAAACCAACGGTATAAAAGAATTGTTTTTTGCAAGAAAAACCCATTGCGCACTTAGGACTCTTCAGGAACGGTCGTCAGGCATCATACAAATGGGAGTAAGTTATCACCACGGCTACTTTCTACCATCACCCTTTTTGTCATCGACAAATGGTATCGCACTATATGGTTTCAAAGGAGCTGCCTACCGCGGACGGTTTTACCAAGGGAGTAAGTGTGGGTTTTTTGAAAGGTGTGTAGAGATTTTTGCAGGGTCGGCAACGCGCGCTTTATTCCTCTGGTGTTGCAAGCGTCTATAGGCTACGGTAACCGCTTAACATCAGGCGGGTCGTATGCTCGTTTGCTACCAAATATCGTCTTTATCACATATATAACATATACCTTTTTTTTTATACGACTAAGTCGATAAACAAGCGAAAGGCTCGACTGATGGTAAGCGGCCACCGCAGCCATAATGGACGCTTGCAATACACGAAGCATCGCTCACGCGTTACCGACCCCTCCCCTATGAGCTCTGGCAACCTTACTCACGCGCAGGAACACAACTCAACACAACATAAAGTTATTTGGCTGCGATATTCTGTAAGGTGGAGCTTCCCCAGTCGAGCTGCTCTTCTCTATATATTATATTATCAAATATTATAGAAGAATATTTGGCCAGAATGTGGACCGCTGAAACAGTACATCGATGTCCAGAAGGGTCTTCTATCCAGGGTTTCTGCAAGGCTGATCCGCGAAGTGATCACGTATGATAATGAATTTGCTTCATAGAGTTTGACTGCATTACCTGGATATCTTTATTTAGAATCCACTCGTAGGGGCTGCTTTCGATTTGCAACTCAATGCCTTCTATTTGCTGTTGGTTAGAGAAAGGACTACAAGCAGCCCCTATATCTGAGTCGTTTGATATTTGCGTGCACTGTAAATACATCGAGCAAAAATTCCTTTAGAGGAGCCGATACCGAGCAACCCAATTCCGCAATCAGTGATTTTGCACTGATTTTGAACAGTATAGTCGAATCACTGCATCTTTTTTTTTATAGCACTTAGGTGGCATACAAGCATACGGCCCGCCTGATGGTAAGCGGTTACCGTAGCCTATGGACGCTTGCAACACCAGGGGTATCATGCGCGCGTTGCCGACCCTGCAGAAATCTCTTCACACCCCTTTTGAAGAACCCCATGCTGTACTCTATTGGGAAAACCACGGCGGGGAGCTCATTCCACAGTCTGAGCGTCCGCGGAAGTAAGCTCCTTTGAGCCCACACAGTACGAAACAATTCAGGTTTCAATATGTGAGGATGGACTCCCCGTCGATGGCGAGAGTTGCGATGGTAGAAGGTAGCCGTGGGCATCATCTTAAACAATTCTTCAGAACACCGTCCTTTGTACAAGCGGTAGAACACACATAAGGAGGCAAAGTCTCTCCTCAGACTGAGGGGCTCTAAACCGCTTGCGGGCTCGGGATCGTCGACAATTCTGATGGCACGTCGTTGAACCGAGTCTAAAGGATCAAGCTGGTATCCAGGTCATAGATGACGACAGCAGTACTCCATATGATCTAAATGTTTTGTGTGTCTTTCACTTAGCCAATCAGAGCGCATACGTGCTTAACTCAGCCAGTCAGAGAACTCGCTTGATCTTTGAATTTTTTTAATGATTTGGTAAAAAAAAAAAACGTGTCGTGTGTACGTACGTGTCCAATATTGAAAATCTCACTGACGGACTAATTCGATTACTATTGACTATTGGAATCCGGAGCTTCAGTGATGCAAATGTGACCTAAGTCCTAAATCTTTTAACAAAATTGTACCTTTTATTTCATAACTTTTTTTTGTATCTATAAATGCAGTGAACTCTTTTTATTCCCCATGATAATGTTTTAAATTAAACACGATCACATGAGTGTTCAATCTCTTTGGAAATCTATAAGCACATAAATAATGATTCATGCAGATTTATAACAAATCCGAAATAGTTTAAAAATAAAACATTCAGAAATAAACCACAACGCGCATCGTGTTTACTTTGCCCCAGTGGTCTGTTGAAATTTATGACATGAATATGATCCAAAATAAAATAATCTATTTTGTTTAACGCGTGGCTGGTAAGAGTACTGTAACTAGCAACCCGTCCCGGTTTCGCACGAGTACTGTTTCTAGTTATTTTACTAGTAATTGTTTAAAACTGACCTCAATCATGTTTATACCAATTAGAATAATAATCTCCCAAGATAATGAATGAATGAATTAAATATTCTTTATTGTATACACTAGTATAGAACACATGATAATTACAACACAAATTAAAGGAAGTTACACAATATAGGCGGCCTTATCGCTTAAGCGATCTCTTCCAGGCAACCTTTGGGTACAGGAAAAACTTCAAAAGGCGGCAGGTTGAGCATCTACCTACAAATAATACAATATATATGCAATAAACTAATACTATTTATACACAAATACTATTTAATACTTTACTTTATAATACTTTTTTTAGATAAGTTAGTTCTTCACACCCTGTGAAGAGATTTCTGCAGGTCGGCAACGCGCGAGTGATACCCCTGGTGTTGCAACCGCTTATCATCAGGTCTTATGCTCGTTTACTACATTAGTGGTACGGTGGTACCTATAAAAAAAATATACGCTTCAACTTACACACTTTTCTCATGTGCTATGTGTTTTCTTAGAATAAATATGTTTTCTTGTTCTGTAGTTAGAATTTGTTTACAGACGGACAGCGGCTCGGGATTGTTATAAATATAGTGAAGATAGATTTGTATAATTTACCTTTGAACACAGTGAAGTAAATTCATCATGTGAATTGGGTGAGGTGTGAAATTTTTCCAAGCATCTGCGTTTGGGCACCGACGTTTACAACGTTTCATGAGTGGTTAGATATACTAATTTAATCATTTTTGTAATGGACTTAAAAAAAGGAAATTAGGTATCAGTTCGACACATAGGTATGTATGTAATATTATTGGAACTGCAATAGGGCTTGTTCCCAAACTACACCATTCTTTTGTTAAAAAAAGATAAAAAATCCATGTATTTATTCCCAAACTACTCCAAAGAATTATTAGTTGCAAGCGTCCATAGGCTACGGTAACCGCTTATCATCAGGTCTTATGCTCGTTTACTACATTAGTGGTACGGTGGTACCTATAAAAAAAATATACGCTTCAACTTACACACTTTTCTCATATGCTATGTGTTTTCTTAGAATAAATGTGTTTTCTTGTTCTGTAGTTAGAATTTGTGTACAGACAGACAGCGGCTCGGGATTGTTATAAATATAGTAAAGATAGATTTGTATAATTTACCTTTGAACACAGTGAAGTAAATTCATCATGTGAATTAGGTGAGGTGTGAAAGTTTTCCAAGCATCTGCGTTTGGGCACCGACGTTTACAACGTTTCATGAGTGGTTAGAATACTAATTTAACCATTTTTGTAATGGACTTAAAAAAAAGGAAATTAGGTATCAGTTCGACACGTAGGTATGTATGTAATATTATTGGAACTGCAATAGGGCTTGTTCCCAAACTACACCATTCTTTTGTTAAACAAAGTTTTATTATTATATTTTTCAATATTAAAAATACTGATTTTAAGTGGCTTCTGAATTGTAATTGAGAAAATTCCCAAAGTACTCCATCTATTGTTCCTCATCAATTTCCAAACTCTTCCATCGAAATTATTGAATTATTACGAAAAAACCCTCCATCTTCAGTCTCATTCCCCGCTTATTCTGGATTATGATCAAACAAAAGGCTAAAATAAAGTGGGATCACGCGCACTGGGCCTGCGTGGTGGACTATGGAACTTATCTCCTACTTTGTTCGTTTTCCTGGCTCGTTTCCCTGCAATAGGAGGAGTTATTGATTTTTATTTAACACTATATGAATAATTACGTTCGAGTTTTTAATAAAATGCCACTTGAGGGCATTAAAATGTCTAATAATAAATTATTTATCTGCAATCCTCTATTTTAGGGCTTGTATTTTGATAGTAGAGATCACTACATTATTTAAGAACTAGCTGTCTACCGTGGTTTCACTCGCGTTTCCATTATAAAAAGCCTATGTCCTTCTCCATACCATAGGCTATCTGCATGCCAAACATTTTGATTGGTAGCGACAAACAAACTCACATTCGTATTTATAATATTAGTAGGTGTATCTCTTTTTTACTCAGTCGTCCTATGATGCTTAAATGTTGGCATGAGTGACATAGATAGTACACTACCCTGACATAAACAGTAGAATATTTTGTATCGCCCAAGATCGCATAAAATTCCTCGACGACGCGGACGAAACAAAGGCAGAAGCTAATACACTTACAGTATCTAATTACTTTACAGTTTTTCATAGTAAACCTTGTGAGTAATTGAATTATGAATGATGGATACAGGAGCACAGCTGCGTTAAAAGGGGAAAACAATTATATTAGAGCCATTGAGCTATTACTACGCTACGTAATCTACGAAGCGCTGCGCTCGTGGTGTAGCATGATTAGCCGTTCTTAATCAATCGGCAAAGTTAAGCTACGTCTGTCGTGGTCGGTACCTGGATGGGAGACCGCCTAGTGGTATTTCAAATCGAGCGTTTCCGTGCCGCCTAGACCTCCAACTAGCTTAACGACAATCACAATTAAGTGATAACCGGGACCAACGGCTCTACCTGCCTTCCGAAGCACGGAAAATGCTCGAGTTGAAATACCACTAGGTCACCCATCCAAGTTCCGGCCTCATCGGTGATAACTTAACTTTGCCGATCAATTAAGAAAGCATAATCATGCTACGCCACGAGCGCTTCTTATAGTGCGTCCAAGCTTGGCGAACCGAGCACGAGCCGAGCCACGAACGAGCACACTGCGAGCATGATTCGCGAAGGGTGGACGGGCATGCGAGCCTCGAACGAGCATTCGTAGCGTGCTTGACTGCGCTCCGCCCGATTGTCAGTTTTTTCACAAACACAGGGATGTACGTCCACGCTTGAAATCGCGAGCAACGAACGAATTCTGTTCGTTCGAGACTCGGCTCGTGCTCGCTTCGCGTAGCATGGGCGCACCATTATAGAGCGTTATAAATTAAATAACAGCACGTTATTAATAGTGTTATAATCATCGTTAACGTAATATTCAGAAATGTGAGGAATTTGTTATTTCAACGTTTCGTTGTGTTTATATGAGGGTAAGATTCCGTTTTACTAGTTTTCAATAAATAATAAATTATTATTTGATACATGGTAGCCGAGTTTACAATGTAACCAACTGCTGTAACCACAATATATCGTGGTCATCTCATTGATGTTTACAGGCTAAAGGACGCGTCGGTTAAAGATAACGTACGGTGTGCAGAGAATGCGTTTCTGAAACCTGTTATTATTGGCAAAATCACAGAAACGGCTAATCTGATTATGATGGGACTTTAACTAATGACCGGGAGATACTGGCACAAACCTATATGGCGCCATGGCCAGTATGGCGATACCCATACTGGTACAAATGACCATGAAATTTGTGCCAGGGTATCTCCCGGTCTAAAATACTGAACGCTTTCTGGGAAAGTCTCATCGCAAAAGGATTAGCAGTTTCTGAGGATAGCCCAATATTATCAGGTGTCAGAAACGCAGTCGGCGGCCGTAATGTAGCACTTACTTAGTACGCTCTACTATACTCTATAGGAGAACTTGAGAGCCAGTTTCTGTCTACGCTTCGTATGCTGACCACCATCGGCGACATTCATTTATGGTAAGTATAAGATTTTGGTAGAAGACAAGATCCATGTGGCTAACGTGAGATGGAAGCAGAAAAGAGGGAGACAGTCGAGTTCATTTTCAATACAAGCTTTTTTGGCGGCTGCACTTGTATTGTCGTCCAATATACTAATGTATACCAAATATCAAGTCAATCCGACCACTGGAAGTGGGCGAAATTCGACTTGCAAGATTTGATCCGAACATTATATACATACTTCTTCTTCAGTCGGTCCTTCAGTTCTGAAGATCGTGGTCACTGAAATCCCTTAAACGGACAAACTGCCTCCATCGATTCCGGTCCAAAGTAGCCCTCACCACTTGGTAGAATTTAGAAGAGGAGATGGCTCCTTTCACTTGGTCCGACCATCGTGTTGGCGAGCGGCCTCGTGTTCTCTTGCCTTCGGTATTGCCAATAATGACCAGCTTTTCAAGGCTGTCATCCCCTCTTCTCATTATATGGCCGAAATATGAAAGCACGCGTTGCAGACATTTGGTGGACAGTCGGGTCTTAATGCCAAGTTGGGAGAGAAATATACATACATTGCAAGTAGGGAATGCAAACCGGTTTCACCGAAAACCGAAAAACCGGTTATTCGGTACGGTTTTGACCAACCAAAAAAACCGGTTTTACATGGCATCAAAACCGGTTTTTCGATTATTTTCGGTTATTCTTTCAATGTTTGAAAAACCTAACAAAGGAAGATTTGCCGCCTTTTTGTAAACTGAGTGCAATGCATTGAGTATTTTTGTGATGAACTGAAGTGTGTTGATGTGTATTGTGTTGAGCTGGTAAGAAAATAACTTATAATAATGATTGTTTTTATGATAGATATAAAATACGTTAAACTTTTTTTTACAATACTTAGGCAGCAAACAAGCTTACGACCAGCCTTATGATAACCAGTTACCGTAGCCTATGGACGCTTGCAACATAACGGTTATCATTCGCACGTTGCCAACCCTCAAACTTTTTGAAGCGGGGAGCTCATTCCACAGCCTGAGCGTCCGCGATAGGAAGCTTCTTTGAAACCGCACAGTACGATGGTAGACGGTAACTGGGCATCAGGTCAAACAATTCTTCAGAATACAGTCCGTTGGAAAAGAAATAGAACACACATAAGAAGGCAGTCTCTCCTCAGACTAAGGGGCTTTAAAACACTTGTGAGCTCGGGATCGTCGACAATTATAACAGCACGTCGCTGAACTGAGTCTAAATACCAAAGCTGGTATCCAGGTGCCCACAGAAGACAGCATTACTCCACTTGGGCCGGACTTTTTTGTATACCTTGTAGATGATTTTGGAACAGAACGTCGCTACAAATATTAAGGCGAAGGATCCCAATGCTTTTCGTGATGTTGAGGGACATGTTCTAGAAATGAGGAGCCACAGAAAGTAGACTTTTCGCAACGGTGAATGCGCAGGCTTGCGTGTGACTTAGTGGGGTTGAAATAGACTAGGTTTAGTCAACCCCAATCGGAGTCACTAGTTTGTGTACTCTCGATTTAATACAAGTACTTCGCGCCTTTTCTCCAATATAGAACGAGGAATATTTGGAAGGCTCGTGTAATGAGCGTCCCCTGTAATTTCATCTGCATAGAAATGAATGCTAGCAATAGAGAGTATATCATTAATATGCTGGTGGAACAGTGTTGGGGATAATCCAGAGCCTTGCGGGATGCCAGCATTAATTTCATGCTATCGGAGCAACTACTGTCAACGAAGGCTCTTATGTATGCCAAACAGCAAGCTGACTGATTGGTGTTATTTTTTAACCATCTGCACGACAACAATTTATCTAAGTAAAACATTCGTATAATCATAATCACGTTTTTGTGTACACGCAAGTTGCTGTGGCGATACTATATGACATGTTCATAATATTACGTGTGAAATTAATACTATAACATACGAAACATAATTCAATAAATGTTTATATAAGTACTTCTACTGATCTATTTTTTAACATAAAGTCATCATATATCATAGCAATTAAAAACCAAGCAAACGTGATATGTTTTTATGATTTCATTCGTTGTAAAATATAATCAAAAGTAAAGGAACCGTGTAGTCTATATAAACGAGTATCTGATGAAGATGAATTTAAATAGTTAAATAAACTATTATTTCCATCAATTTGATGAAAAAGAGATGGATGGATTGTGTGAAAAATGATATTATTAAGAAAGGAGTGAAAGTTGGTATAACGGATAGAATAGACGAATGGAAGAAGCGTACATATTGCGCCGACCACAAATGGTTGGGAACAGGGCAGGCAGATGGTGATGATAAATTTGAGTTTTCTTTTATACTCTCTTCATTAACTTTAACCGACTATAATTCCTCAGTTTGCGATTTTTAAATCTTAGGCACGGTTATTACCTATAATTCGAGCTATAGAAATAACGTGAAAAAAAAAACGAGCGAACATTAAAAAAACCGGTTTTAAAACCGGTTAACCGGTTTTACCTCTCCATAACCGAAAAAAAAACCGGTTTTCATTTTTTTATTTTATTTATTTATTTATTTATTTATTTTTAGTTTGAAAATATAAGTATTTTGCCACGGTTTTGCATTCCCTAATTGCAAGTTAATAAAAAGCTTGTAAAAATGACAGATTTGACAGTTTTGGTAGTCTACTAATTCAATAGCGTTTGGCATTGGCTCAGCCAACGACTATTTGCCATTTGCCATTGGGCAGGTGCATTAGGTTCGTGTCAAAATGTATAATGTAAATATATAAAAAAAAAAAAACCCCTGATCCATTCTTTATACTTGCATCGTATCATATTATATAGTTAAAGAGTTTGTGTTCATGTTTGTATGCGCTAATCCCAGGAACTATTTGTCCAATTTCAAAAATTATTGAGCCCATTTATTGTGGCTAAACGCGTATGAAACCACGGGGCACAGCTAGTTTAAAAATGTAACATAAAAGGTTCATGATAATGTATCAAGACCACTGGCTACCTAAGCTAAAGTGAGTGCTTCTATTTTTGTCTTAACCACTGAAATTAGAGCTGAAACAAAACGTAAGTGTATTTCACGCCCTTAAATAAAAGGTCGCTTCCCAAGGGTAACATAAAATAAAACTGAGCAGTGAGCACTCGGGGTATGTTTTTATTTTATTGTTAATTACTCTACGGAGTGAGGTTCATTGCTAAAGTCATGAGAATTTCTGTCGTTTTATGTTTTGGAATATGAACATGAATAAGTATTTTTCGATGTATTAAAAAGTGAAGTATTTATAGCGAATCAATTATTTTTTCACACCACTCACTCGACAATGTCAAATCATACGTACGTCCATAGAAATAAATATACCTACAAAGAACGTCGCCATACTACACGAATTTTATAAAACAAGCCAACTTTTATAGGCTGCTGCGCGTAACAGCTACGTTTTAGCTCTGCGTCATTCTGCTTGTCATAATGATACCAGTTGTTGAAATATTCCAATTAAAATCGGGAGAAATTTAAATGTTAAACATTATTTTACCATTTTATTTATTTCATTATTTATTTATAAAATTCGAAGCGTGCACAGCTTCGACATTCAATCTGGATGTATCCTTAATCAAAGGGTACGTCAAACAAACATAATCTAAAGTAAGGCATTAGAGCCCTGGGATCTAGCCGGTCAATAATATTGTACAGAATTTCAATATGACCCGCTGGTGCATAGTGTGATTTGAATATAGGTATGGAACGGCAACTAAATACTTCGTATGAAAACTTTTACCACATTTTTTTTTCCTATAAAAGGACAGCTCCAACAAAGAGTTCACTTTTTCAGGTTTTAGTTGCCGTTGATGAACAAAAATCTTGTTCATATGTCTGTGACAAAAATAGAAATTTTTCGCAATTCGAACTGGCCAGCACTAGTAGAACACATATAAAAAAGAAAAAGGCGATGTAGAATGTGAAACAAAAGACGGTGACGGTTGTATGAAAAGTCTCTCGCTTCACTCAGGACAAATCACAGATTAGTAGGTTGTATGCAAAGAATTTAAAACGTCCACGATGCCCTATGAAAATCTTTGGTTGTATGTTTACAAGGACAAATATTATTCGTATACATTTTTGACCCAAGAATATTGACTCCATTGAAGACATTTGTTTTCTTGATTGAAGAAAAGTTATCTGCAATAAATTAATGGACAACGGACAACCACACGTTATCGACATCCCGTTCATACTTTAATTATACGGACACAACGCAACGCTTCCCTTCTTTGTTCCTTATGCGAACAGCAAAGGAGTGGAGTGGAACTCTCTTCCGGGTCTGTCACCGGAAGAGAGTTTCACTTCCTCCTTGGTTTCCTGACACCTTTCAGATAGATATATTCAAGGCCAGAGTGAATAGGCATTTTCTGGGTAAGCGTGCTAGATCCTGGGCCTCATCATAACTCCTCATGGGGTCTGACAAAGGCCTAAGTCAAATATATTCGATAAAAAAAACAACAACAAAAAATCTCATCCATTGGAAAAGGTAAGTATTGTTTTTCTCATAAGAAATATAGCTGTCACGATAAGTACTACAACTTGAACCTACCCCTCCCATCTTGCGGGCGGATCATCATCAAGCGGGTAAAACCGCAGGGAAAGCTAGTTAATAATATAAGCTTTGCAACTACTACAGGTAACTTTAGAGTAGCAAAACTATGATTGGGCTGATTATACGTAACAAAATGTTACCCGTTACACATAATATTTATGTTACATTATTGTTATCATTGTTTGGTTTAGTTTGTTTGTGCGCTACAGAGAGATACTAGTACCATTGTTGGTACATATTTTTAATCTCACCTTCTCTTCCGGTGCCTTTCCAGATATCTTAAAGCTAGCCGAGATTCACCCGATTCATAAGAGCGGAGACAGAGACTGTGTCAACAACTATAGACCTATTTCAATATTAAACCGTACTGTACCGTTATTCGAAGCCTAATATAATTGAGAGTAGCGTTCATTTCCGGTTCGTAATTTGTCGTATACATCCGCTAACCGTCCACCAATCAGAGTCATTTCCGGTCCTTTCCCGTTTACCCCTTCCACCGATACTAGCGCCACCGAGGTGTGTTGAGTTTGTTACTCGATTTTGAATTCATTGGCGTTTTATTTCCCGCCTGAGGCGGTCATAGCGTGCCACGTACGTGCTCGGAGACCGACTCACTGGTAACTATAGTTGTATACAATATAGTGATAGTGATTAATATCACTCTAAAATTATCGGTGAGATAATAATTGCTTTGGTAAGTAATTTTATTATATGAAATATAAACCTTTCTTTAAGGTTAGTTTTTTATAACGGTATTACCGTTCGAAAGAAAATTTCTTTATTTAATTTTGCAGTGGCGTGTAGCACGCCATCTTGAATTACAAAACGTAACTTTGAATATCATGATCGCTTTCTTAGTTTTTTGTGCTTTAATATTTCAATAAAGGTTAATAAAACCATGTAAAGCATATATTTTATAGTGTTTGCTTCTGTACTGTAGAATATTTAAATATTTTAATACCACGTGGCAACGTAACTACGTGGTCTGTGTGTTTTAGATATGGAAGCTAATAAACCGTCTACCAGTGCAGCAGGGACAGAGGAGGGATGTCGAGTTTTATCGGGAAGGTCAACTGGCAAGGTCAAGGGCAGGAAAAGGAAACAATCAAGCTCTAGTGATACTTCATCAACAGA
This sequence comes from Achlya flavicornis, assembly GCA_947623365.1. Taxonomy (NCBI): domain Eukaryota; kingdom Metazoa; phylum Arthropoda; class Insecta; order Lepidoptera; family Drepanidae; genus Achlya; species Achlya flavicornis. Next base: position 9,385,268 of record OX392488.1, read on the forward strand.
TTCCAGCTCATCCTCCGATGACAGCCATAAGCTTCAACAAAAGCGTAAACGTAAGAAATCAATACGTCACGATCATAAGTTGGATCATTTAATTTCTATTGTGAACGAACTTCAAAATCAAGTTGCATCCACAGCCAGGGATAACATTAGCCCTGACAATCATGATAATTGCCATCATGATTATATTGATTCCAATGTTAGCGGGGACCTTTTTGACAATGAAGAGCCTAAATCTTCAACACCAAATAGGACTGAACAACTTGACTTTAAGCTTCTTGTTAGTACTAAGGTTAAGGAACCTACTGTTCCTCAAACTTCGGATGAAATGCTTCAGCAATTAATAGAATTGCAGAAACTACAGCATCCGGATTGGGTTAACGTACGTTATGCTGACGTTCAAAAACTTTGCGTACACACGCCCGGTTTCATCAATCTCGAACCGAATGAAGAAGTGAAGCGTTATGATACTTCTAAATCTAATGCTAATATGGAAAAAGCTTTTGCCAGCATCACTTTCGCCCTTTTAAAACAGCGCGAGGCACTTCAAACTGAGATGCGAAATTTTTTACTATGGGCACAATGTCAAGATTCATTGAACTTTACAGATATTCACTCAAAGATTAATGAGATTTTTTCAGCTGGTGAATACTGCAAAGCTTCGAGTGACACTGTTCAACTCGTGTGTGGTCACAGAGCTGAACTAATTCAGCATAGGAGAGAGGGTATCCTTGCATCTGTAAAAGACCCTTACCATAAAAGCGCCTTTCGTAAGGTTCCTCCTTCATGCTCAACTCTTTTCGATCCAGAGAAGTTCAGCTCCATTTTAGAAAAAGCGGGTGGTGTTAAGAAGGTTTTCTGGTCAAAAGAAAAGGATCGCTACTCTGCACCGCAGAACGATCCTGGAACATCAACCCAACAACATACGCAGCCCCCGGCTCATAATAAAACTAAGAAATCGTTCTTTCCAAGTAAAAACAATTTTCAAACCCACCAGAGGAGGACAGGCCAAAATAACTCAAACTCTTTCCGAGGTAGAGGAGGTAAGTACACTGCTGCAGGTCGTGGCGAATCCTCTCACAAAGGACATAGATCACACTCTCCTTTATTCCGCCGGGATAAGAGAGATCAAGCCAAAAGAAATTGACTCACCGAGTCGACCATTTCGTGCCGGACAATTGCGCCTATTTTACAAAAACTGGGAATGCATCGGGGCACCGCCTCACATTCTAAAAATGATACGTGGATATCGAATCCCATTCAAGTCGAAGCCGCCTCTATACGTACCAAATCTGCAACATCACACACCTTATTCAGTAACGACCACCGTTGTAATCAACAACATGTTGGATCAAGGTGTACTAGAAACGGCGGACAGCAGTCCCAGTTTTGTCTCGACGATTTTTCTACGGCCAAAAGTCGACGGCACGTCAAGGCCGATTTTCAACTTAAAGAACCTGAACAAATTCGTCCACGCGGACAAATTCAAACTAATAAACGTACAACGTGTACCAGACTTCCTTCAGGGCTCGGATTGGATGGCCAAAATCGATTGCCACCAAGCCTATTTTCACGTGCCAATTCTAAAGAGCCACCGAAGATTTCTTCGGTTAGTTTATGCGAACAAGGTACTTCAAATGACCTGCTTGCCCTTCGGGCTCAGTTCGGCACCAAGAGCTTTTGCGTGCATAACAAATTGGGTTGCCCAATACTTGAGGAGCAAAGGCATTCGGATTCTTGTGTATCTCGACGATTTTTGTCTCGCAAACCAAAATGCCGCCATTTTGCGCAAACATGTCCAAATCACACTGGATCTACTGAAATTCCTAGGTTGGACAATAAACATGGAGAAGTCTATTCTCGAACCACGAAAGGTCATGGAATTCCTAGGCGTCGTCTGGGACCCATGGAAAAACCGAAAGTTTCTTCCGGAAAGACTGTCCTCGAGGTTAGAAACTCAAGTTATTGCCTTACAAACAAAAGGAAGAGCCTCCTTGATAGATCTGCAGAGAATTATAGGTACAATGAACTTTGCCAGTTTTGTTGTAAAAAGAGGCCGCTTACAGTTCCGTGCGCTGCAGTCATTGGCCAACAGGGCTCTGAAACTACAATCGGGGAGGCAAATACCCTTGTCGGCAATAGCAATGACGGAACTATTCTGGTGGCAACAAAACTGCAGAAAAGATTCGCAGCTTCATCAACCACACCCGACACATTGCTTGACCACAGACGCCAGCGATGTAGGCTGGGGTGCCAAATTAGACAACCAAAGTCTAGAAGGAACGTGGAGTGTCAAACAACAGAACCTTCATTGCAACCACAAGGAAATGTTGGCTATTTTAAACGTATTACAAGATCACGCTCCACACCTGAGTTCGGAATCGCTTACAATACAATGCGACAACAGGACCGTAGTGTCATATCTCCGGAACGAGGGTGGTACCAGGTCGGCGTCGTTAACAGAACTGACCAGACAGGTTTATTTGGTACTAGACCGATTTCATATTCAAATTCACGTTTACCACATCCCGGGAAACTACAACGGTCACGCAGACAGTCTGTCTCGCCAGAAGTGTGCACCAGAATGGCATTTACTACCACAACTGACTCGCGTAGTGTTCGACAAGTGGGGATGGCCAGTCATCGATCTTTTTGCTTCTCACCAAGCCCACGTGGTAGATACCTATTGCACGCTCGACATGAGCGACAGAAAAGCAACCCAACACGATGCACTGAGCACGACTTGGAATTTCCCATTAGCTTGGGTGTTCCCACCACCGCATCTAATACCAAGAGTCCTAGCTCATTTGAACAAAGCCGTAGGTACATACCTTGTAGTAGTACCCCGTTGGGAGAAGGTTTACTGGAGACCAGACTTGAAGAACCGAGCACTAGCTCCACCGTTCACAATCAAGAACCTAGCGAAAGTTCTGGTGGATATGTCCACAGGTTTCCCACCTCCCAAAGTTCACCAAATGAGTCTGGAGATTTGGAAATGTGGGGGTGGAATAGGCACTTAGAAAGTTGGACAAACGATCAAAAAGCTTTGTTGTTGTCAAGTTGGCGGAAATCGACTATCAAAACTTACAACCCCGCTTGGACCAGATGGTCTACATGGGCAAGAAATGCAAGCATTGATATATTCAACCCAAACGGATCCGATTTAGCCAGATTTCTCATTGATCTCCACCAAAAGGAAGGCCTTTCACACAGCACAATTTTGGTACATAAGTCCGTAGTTGCTACCTTTGCAAATATTGACAACAGAGAAAATTTGAGTTCCCACTGCTTAGTAAAGCAGGCGTTAAAGTCGATCGCATTAGCTAGAGAAAAACCATCTAAACCACCTATCTGGGATACTGAAGTATTAATACACTTTTTAAAAGACAAATCCTCGGAGTCGACTAATCTTTTTGAGATTTCTAAACGCACGGCGACTATTCTTCTTCTGTGCTCTGGAAGGCGTGTACATGACCTGACACTATTAAAGGTCTCACCAGATTATTGCACATCGGGCGAGGACTTTATAGTTTTCCGACCAGAATTTGGATCGAAAACTGATTCACACAAACATAGGCAATCCAACTGGAAGTTTACTGTAAACACTGAAAATAAATCTCTGTGCCCAGTACACTGGATAAAGCTCTTAATTAATTCAAATTCAAGTAGAAGACAAGCGTCAAAATCTGACAAATTATTTGTTACTATAACGGGAGCTCCGCGACCCGCTTCACAGACCATTATTGCAGGATGGATTAAAAAGCTTCTCCACGAGGCAGGAATCACAGCTACTGCAGGCAGTCTTAGATCAGCGGTGGCATCAAAAAATTGGGTCGAGAACTTTCAGTTAGATGATATCCTGGCAAGAGGTAATTGGAAGTCAGCAGATACGTTTAAGAAGTATTATTGCCGGGAAATCCAAATCAGTCCAGCATATACCTCTTCAATTGTTTCTTTATTCACTCCAACTGATGATTGATCTTTAATTATTATATTTCATTAAAAATATAATGATAACATACATTTTCTGATTATGTGATTGTTATGATACTTTTATGAGTATAAATATATTGTGTGTGTATGTAACTACCTGGTCTTTTCATTCGAAGATTACCCATTCTTAAATACTTAACATTACATTTAAATCACATTGGCTGTCTATCCCTAGCGCCACCAGGCGAAAACAAACACGTCTCTCAATTATATTAGGCTTCGAATAACGGTACAGTACGGTTTAATAACAACGTTTTACCTACCAATAAAACGTTTATTAAACATACTTACCTTATTCGAAGCCTAAATTTTTTAAACCACCTGGTGACATTGAGTCAATGAATTCAAAATCGAGTAACAAACTCAACACACCTCGGTGGCGCTAGTATCGGTGGAAGGGGTAAACGGGAAAGGACCGGAAATGACTCTGATTGGTGGACGGTTAGCGGATGTATACGACAAATTACGAACCGGAAATGAACGCTACTCTCAATTATATTAGGCTTCGAATAAGGTAAGTATGTTTAATAAACGTTTTATTGGTAGGTAAAACGTTGTTATTACCTACACTTTCAAAAGTACTCGAAAAAATTATGAATAAACGCTTAATTAACTATCTCGAATCCAACCATATTCTTTCAAAATCACAGTTTGGTTTTCGAGCAGGACTTTCATGTAATGACGCGGTCCAGGAACTCACCAATTTTATAGCAACAAACCTTGACATGAAACAAAAAGTTATTGTCATATTTTTAGACCTGGCTAAAGCATTTGACACAGTCTCTGTACCCCTCCTCATCAGCAAGTTAGAGAGACTTGGAATTAGGGACATCCAGTTAAAACTCTTCTCAAACTATCTTACCAATCGCTTTCAACGGGTAAAGGTGGGTGATTTGTACAGCGGTGATCTCCCCATCAATTATGGAGTTCCACAGGGAAGTATTATCGGCCCAACAATGTTTTTGACCTACATAAATGATTTATGTAATCTTCAGATGCCGGATGGAAGATTAATCTCTTTTGCAGATGATACGGCTTTACTTTTCCATGCAGACACTTGGGAGAAAGTCTTTACTAATGCCCAATATGGCTTCAATCTAGTTACAAAGTGGTTGCAAATAAATAAACTTACACTCAACACCTCAAAAACAAAGTATATTCCTTTCTCTATAAATAAATACAAATCTGACAATCATTGCAATCTATCACTAACAGCGCATAATAATCTTTGTTCTCAGGAGACACCTTGCTCTTGTCCGCATCTCGAAAGAACATTTAATATGAAGTACTTGGGCATCCAAATCGACAGTTCACTCACCTTCCAACCTCATATAGATTTACTTGCTACAAGAATACGTAAAATGATATATATCTTCAAAAATCTTCGAGATGTTGCCGACGTTAATATTTTAAACTCAGTATATTTTGCGTTGGTTCAATCACTTTTAACGTACTGCATAACATCATGGGGAGGCGCATCTAAAACTACATTACTAAAATTGGAGAGAGCTCAAAGAGCAGTACTGAAAGTTAGTCGTCATCTACCCTTCAGATTCCCTACTAATGAGTTACATCAAAGATGTGAAATATTAACGGTTCGGCAACTCTTTATCCTCAATGTAATCACACTAAAACATTCCGAAATTGTATACAACCCTTCTCTTTTTGAAAACATTAGGCGTAACCACATGGTTTGTTCTATCTCCAAATTTAACACCGCTTTCTCCCACAAGTTTTTCTGCTTCTTGGGAAGCTACCTTTACAATATGATAAATAAAAGCCTATCTATCTATAATCTTACAAAATATCAAGTCAAAGAGGTCATTCGCAAATGGCTTCTTAAATTGGATTATGACTCCACTGAAAACCTTATGTTAGTCACTATGTAATTAAGTCATATATTAGATGTACTCTAATCTGGATCTATTACTCTAAATTCTTACTACTAAAATTTACTTTAATTCATGACCTTATAGTCATTTCCACTCAGTTCCATACAATTGGCAGTCGGGTTTACACTCATAGGAATCTGATGGCGACATTGAACCCAGGGTAATCTGTTTTTATCGTAGGGCAAGTCCACATGTGTATTCGATTTCCCTGTTCACATTACACAACGCAATCCCACATTACATGTTATTAAATCTTCTTTCATCTTAAATCATTTTGCTTACGAAACACATAAAATAATTGCAACCTTCCTAACCCCTCCACGAAATATTTCACTTTTCTACCCTAATACAACATTTTGATATACCTACCTCTTTTTTCATATCTGATCACAGTATTATTATTTACGCACAATATGTTCTCACACTTTTGGTTGTTTACTGGCTGACTTAGCTTATCTCCTAATTTATAGTAAGTACCTATTGTCTAAAACAAACTGTACACCGGGTCCAAGATGTGGGGACCTGGAGACCTGTAAAACAGGTTGACAAACCTTAGTACAGGCTCCAGTCTCCACAATACATATGTAAGCTTTTACAATGTTTTATGACACATTTTTATCACCTTTTTTGTATTTGTGGAGTTAACAAATAAAGCTTATTATAGCTTATTACTTTGACTTTGACTTTGTCTTTAACAAAGAAACAAATTAGTACTCAGGACGAGTATTATATTATCTGTACTATATTACAAGACATAGAAGAGGATATAGAACCCTTAATAAATGATTAAATAAAAAGTTTAAAAGATCTTCCACAAAAAAAAAGCTGATATTATTAACTAAAAGCTGAGTTTCTTGCCGGAGGTTTCTCAGTTTATGTGTATTTCGAAACGGTGGTAAATTCAACTGTATGCACCAACTTAACGTTCATAAGTGCCTTAAGGCATCGCTCACTATATCGGCACCGTTCCAGAAACGGCCCGGCACCGCCTCAACTCAATGCAACCACTAGCTGCCAGCGTGCGAGGTGGCTGATCGCGGGCCGCGCGGCGCCGGTGAAATTGGTGGCGCTCTTTGGCGAGATACCGCTTGCTGCCGTCACGCAGCAAGGGAGCGGACCGCTCGCTGGAAGCGTGTGGTCAGCAGGACTAGTGGCTTGTAGCGTCAACTATTTTATCAGTCATTATACAATTTACTTTAAAGCATACGATTTAAAGGTCTCACTTGCATGGCAAGGTAAATGCCGAGGCGTTGCCGTGCTGTTATAGTGAGCGGTGACCCTTACCAGAGCCTAAACTGAAAAAATGACTTTCTGATTTGATTATGAATGAAATGAAATTAAATAAATGAAGACAAGTCACTTGTAGTGCCGAGTAAAGCAGCAATTATTTCGTACCTGTACCTATCATAGACTACTCCAAAAATAACTGGTTCATCTCCGCAGCCGACCGAGATGTATGGAAAAAGGAAAGGGAGGCATTTGCTCAGCAGTGGGACAGTATCAGTGGCGTGCATTGGTTTTCGGACTAGGTAGGCAGAAGAAATCATGGCCATATACGCCTAAATATGCCTCTTAGATAGATTATGTTTTTTGACCCGATTCGTAAAATTGTTTAGGTCAGCGTATCATTCCACACACATTTGGTATGATTCATTAGCAAACAAAATACATAATAACAGAATAATAGATTCGAATAACAGCACCCAGATAGCCAGGTGTATAATAAACATAATATTTGTACGTAGTATTTATCTACTCTGAGATAATATTCTGTGTTAAAATGTCTAAGATTTTTACCTTTGTTTTAAATCCATGAATGTGGAGGTGGTCAACAGCAAGTTACCTACTATTTTCAACAAACGAAAACTGACTAAAGGAATAATTTATCGACACATTTTGCATCTTCACCACAAAATTTCTTCATTTCACACACAATACACTTCATAGATACACTTCGCAAAATCACAATAAGTAAATAACAACAACATTGCATACAATGCCAGCCAAACCATAAACAAACCAACACAAATAAATTGCGAAGTTATATTTGAGTTGCTCTAATGTTGGTAAAGTAGTCGTAACTGTAGTCTTTTTAATTTGGATGGGTTACTTTACTTACAACAGAGTAGGTAAGGTTACTTTTGGTCCATAAATCGCGAATGTCAAATGTCAGTATGCTACGCATAGCAAAAGCGTGATTTATGCTTTCGTCGTATTATCTTAAAGAAGTGTGTGTGTGTGTGTATGAATATGCCGAAATCGTTTTAGTGTGCGTGAATTGCCGTGAATTTGAGAGGCGAACTCGCGAGTGCCTGCGCGGCAAAGTTTGAAATTTCGTATTGAATGTTAGGTTAGAATTTTTATTTAAAGTGATTATGTAGTTTAATTGAATCAAAATTTTATTGAATTGAATCTTATGAGGTAGGCATTGCTTATTTGCCTATATGGAATGCACGCCACTGGACAGTATAGACTAATAATAATAAGCGCCGGTACCTAGGTTATAACTAACCTAACCATTTTTTACATTTTTAAATATTATATATTTTTTACAACTATATTTAAAAATGTAAATTATATGTATTTAAATAAATAGAAAATAGTACATTATGATACATGTGTGCAAAGTTGGTAATTACAGACGAGGCGATATTAAGATCAATGCACACGCGTGTCACACGACGTTTTTCAACACACTTGCGAGGAAAAAACAGACTTGTATTGTTTGAAGTAGATTTATTGATAATAATAATCAACCACACAATGAGAACGTTAACAAATATAGCGCGCAAGTTTTTTTTTTACAGCGATGTGCTGTCAATCTGGTTAACCCGATCTGCTTCGTCTACACACATATCAAAGACATTGAGGTAGAATCTTAACATAATCGAAATTATACCTATGATAAAACTATGCGATAATGTAAAGTAAAAAGCACTAGTGCGTAATAAGCTCCGTTATGATACTAAAAACGGTGCAATAAATGTCACTTTACGAGCAAGTGTGTTAAAAATATAATAATACTACAGAATCCCTCTCACGGCGCGAGTAAAATTCACACTTGGTTAAATTATTTTAATTTTCTTTCAATCATGGTATTTTATTAAATTATCTCATTGCTTTCATAATAACTTCAGAATATTCAGATCACGATAACCTTATAAATTCAAAACAAACAATTAACCGTGGGAACATCTTCAAACTAATGCCGCATTGGCAATTTTATATACCTACGTAGATACACTATGACGCGTTTCAGAGCTTTTCCGCAGATTCGCAACCTCTAAAATACAACCATCTCACTCTGCGCAATGTGGAAAACTTATCGCTATCCCGTTCTGTTGTGGTAAGCGGGAAATTCTATGGCAATGCGGTCAGACCTGTAGATTCACGCGCGTTGTAGAGACGGGTTTTTCGCAAAAAGGGGATCGACAGTCCCGCGTGAAAATTTTAACTTTTTCTAACTGTTCTATTTCATTCACCGTTTTGAATTTCGAATTAATAATTGGTGTTTGTAGTGATGTGATGTGTTGATATTTTGGTGTTAAAATGTGTAAATAAAATAAGTGTGTGTTGTGTTTTAATTTTTAAAATTGAAAGACATGATAGTGAGGTACGTGTGTTTCAATTTTATTATTAAACCGTATTTTATATATAGTTGTAGGTAATATATTTATCAAAAACTGATTTTGGCGATATAAAAAATAACTGAATGCAAAGAGACAGTTTTTATTAGGGTTCCGTAGCCAATTGGCAAAAAACGGAACCCTTATAGATTCGTCATGTCTGTCTGTCTGTCTGTCTGTCCGTCCGTATGTCACAGCCATTTATTTCCGAAACTATAAGAACTATAATGTTGAAACTTGGTAAGTAGATGTATTCTGTGAACCGCATTAAGATTTTTACACAAAAATAGAAAAAAAAAAAAAATTTGGGGGTTCCCCATACTTAGAACTGAAACTCAAATTTTTTTTTTTCATCAAACCCATAAGTGTGGGTTGGTGTCTATGGATAGGTCTTCAAAAATGATATTGAGGTTTCTAATATATTTTTTTTTAAACTGAATAGTTTGCGCGAGAGACACTTCCAAAGTGGTAAAATGTGTGTCCCCCCCCCCTGTAGATCTGATAAATCTATAAAAAATATATGATGTACATTACGGTGCAAACTTCCACCGAAAATTGGTTTGAACGAGATCTAGTAAGTAGTTTTTTTTTAATACGTCATAAATTGAAATTAATATCAAATACTCAGGTCTATACTACCATTTACTTATATACCTACAGGTTTGTACGGAACCCTCGGTGCGCGAGTCTGACTCGCACTTGGCCGGTTTTTAATTATTTTGTCTGTTTAAAACATATAAATGTCCGAAACCAAACAACAAATTTTCATGAGTAACACCTGAGGTTATACGTATTTATCAGGTTTTATCAAAGAGTCGACAATCAGCTATTTCCATAAAAAACGGTTGATCAGAAAGCAAACCTAGCATATGTTTCGAAAAGATAATCTCAAAAAATCCAACCAGTAAAATAAAAAGCGTTATAAGGTGGCGCATTTAGAATATATAGGGTGACTGGTAATTAGTAAACGACACTTAGGCACATGATTGTACTCGTGATAACAAACAACTTTCCCAAAGAAACATTTATGTTTAATGTACAGTCGAGGACATAAATATGTATACACTTAGTAAAATTCAACAACGGTTTCCTCTAAAACTACTGATTGAAATTATGAGATATTATAAAGGCAGAATCTTCTAATATATACTATTATTATTTTTGTAATATTTTAACACTTGAATGTTAAAAATGCGAGAAAATCGCTTTTGAATTTCAAAAAGTGTATACATATTTATGTCCTCGACTGTACTTAGGACATGAGCCCATAATATTTAGTACCTAACAGGAATAAGAATACACCATCAGCTTTTATTTAATTTAGTTATTTTTCCCTATTTTTTTCGTTCGGAAAGTTGTTCACCCTATATACTCTAAAATGGCGCAAACGTGGAAGACAAGAATATAATGGTTGTAGCTTCTCTCCACACTTGCATCCCCCTGGCTAAGTGACGATTAAGCATTATTATCATCATCATCAACCTATAATGTCCCACTGCTGAGCACAGGCCTCCTTTCACAAATGAGGGTGAAAGGGACTGGGCGCGTGCCCACTGCAGATTGGTGGAGGTAGGCTAGTGGTCAACCTACTGTTGGAATTTTTCAAGCCGCCTAGGAGGCATTCAACTAGCTTAACGACTATCACAATTAAGTGGTAACCGGGACCAACGGCTTGACGTGCCTTCCGAAACACGGGAACGCTCGATTTGAAATACAACTAGGTGGTCACCCATCCAGGTCCCGACCACGACCGACGTAGCTTAACTTTGCCGATCGATTAAGAACGGCAAATCATGCTTCACCACGAGCGCTTCAGCATATATATAAGCATATATAAAACTGTAATATTAATAGAAATATCCACAAAAATCAACTGTGACGTTCATATGTGCCTAAACTGAATAAATTACTGTTTGATTTGAGTTTAAAAATTAATAGGTAAGAATAAAGTTTATAGTTCAGAATTACACATAAAATGGGATTTAAACTCGGCCCCAGGAGGCAAGATTTGTCAAGGCCAGGGCTTCTAAAAAGGGTAGTTAAGTTCTTCCTTCTAGATTAGGATCAAATATTAAAACGGGTACTGAGGAAAATCTTGCGAGAGTAGGTGAAAGGGCTGTTTAAGTTTATTCCACTGTTGGAAAATGGTAAGCACACAACGACTGTAAAATATCAAACTTCAGATTCTAGAGAACCTAGTTTTTTAGTAAATGAAATACAAGAATGATTAATAAAGCAATATTAAGCAATAATATATATAAAAAAAAAGAAAAAAAAATGGCGATCTGAAAAGTGAAGAACCAGGGACCAAGTCTGCTTATGCTTGGCTTATGCACATCTTGACATGATCCCATTACAACGTCGTTATCATTGAGCCAATGTGCACCGTAATAAGACTAGCGATGGGCGAGTGTTACTAAAAACAATCGAATTATTCGATTGTCCAATTTACTCGAATCATTCGAATAACAATCGACATCTTTCGATTGTTCATAATAGGTACGCTAAGTCAAACTTAGCTTCGTGCGGCAACACGCGTGACCTGTGCCGTGCGCTGGCTGTCCATCCGCCGAATGAATGAATCATATTCGCCCCCGCGCTCACCCGTCGATTGTGCATACTATTGTATCCTGCGTTGCGTGCATCAATTTTCATTCGAAAGGTCGATTGTTATTCGATTGTTTATACGTTAGAACGAATGAATCGACAATCCAATGTACAATTTTACAATTGTCGATTATTTCGATTACTTTTTTTGGAACAATCGCCCATCGCTAAATAAGACTACCAAAAGTGTCCAATCTATCTATTTTGACACCATTGATAGTTCATTGAAACACAAATGTCATAGCAGACAAAATGGTAATAATAGACTTGCATTAAAATTGGTTTGATTCCTACGTAAACAAATGTTTGTCTTATTTTTAATTCATAGCGAAATTGTCCAACAATGTTGAGTACAGAAACACAAAGGAGGTTTTATTATTGTACGGAAGCTTCCAACTGCGAAGTTCGACTTGCACTTCACAGGTTTTCAAAATGTATCGTACCTAATTATTTCTTATTGCGTCACTAGAATACAAAAGAACTCAAGATATTCGTTTTTAGGCCACAGAACCGGCATGAGAATGTTTATACACAGAGACATTCAAACAAACAAAGATTGTGGTTTGCCTTCCTGTCATATCTTTGGAGGTTGAATAAATGTTACAACTAAGGTGGCAAGCATACGACCCACCTGATTGATGGTAAGCGGTTACCGGAGCTTATAACCACTTGCAACACCAGAGGGGCCCAGATCTGCTGTTACAATTGTGTATCAATGAACTATCAGTGGTGTCAAAATTGATAGATATGACAGTTTTGGGAGTTTACTAAGTAATTCAACCAGCTTGAGAGCTTGCTCCTGGTTGAGAGCTAGCTCGCCGATTTGTCCGCGTAAGGGTGCTAAGGTAAAATCTTGGGCCGGCAACTTCTTGTCAATTAAAAAAAAAGGTTATTCAATAGCAACGAAAACCATTATGAAATTAGTAGACAAAACACATTGGCTCAATGGCAATTGAGTAACGGGATCGTGTCAGAATGACATTGTTGATTCAAAATAGCAGACTTGGCCCCGCAGTCGCGTGTTGCAAACCTTGCAAAAATCTCTGCATACCTAAATAGGAGGAAGAGGGGTTCAAAGGAGTCGTGACGGCAGCGGAAGAGACAGAGCGCAGTGTCATTTAATTTTGGTACGTCCTGGTTCCCGCACCCAGCACAGTTTCTACTCATGAAGTAAAATATACACTATCACCAATCGAGGTAAATCTATAAGTCCGTGATAAGACCTGTCGGTTCGGAATGCGGGATGTTGAGATGGATGTATGGAGTGACAAGAATGGATAAGATAATAAATAAGTACATAAGGAGCAGCTTGAAAGTAGCGCCAGTGACTGAAAAGTTGAGAGGGAACCGTTTATCATGGTACGAACATGTTATGGGGAGAAATGAAAGCCAAGTCACAATAAAGTTATGAATATGAAAGTGGATAGAAATACGTGAAGAGGAAGACCGAAAAAGAGATGGATGGATTGTGTGAAATATGACATAGGTCAGATAGGAGTGAATGCTGGTATGATGGATAGAAGTCGAATGGAAGAAGCTAAGATATTGCGCCGACTCCAAATTATTGAGAACGGGGTAGGCAGATGATGACCACCCATCGAGGAAAATCCCTTTAGAGTAATACGAGAAATCCAATTCCGCCTCTAAGTGATTTGCATCTAATTGTTTAGTGTGTTCATGACTTAGCTAATCAGAGCAGATTTTCGATGGTGGGCAAGGAAGGAATAGATAGATATAATGAACGTCTTTGCTGCACCCATAGAAATAAATATACCTAGAAAGAACGTCGCCATACTACCTACACGAATATTAATGTTCCACGCAGCAGCCTATAAAAGTTGGCCTGTTTAATAACAGGCCAACTTTTATAGGCTGCTGCGTGGAACATCTACGTTTTACGCTCCCTCTGCGTCATTCTGCTTGTCATAGTGACGTTCATAATATGATAAAAGTTGTTGAAATATTCCAATTAAAATCGGGAGTTTTTTTTTTTATATACAACTAAGTCGGTAAACAAGCATACGGCCCGCCTGATGGTAAGCGGTTACCGTAGCCATGTGGACGCTTGCAACACAAGAAGCATCGCTCACCCGTTACCGACCTTTCCCCCCTCCCCTATGACCTATGGTGACCTTACTCACGTGCAGGAACACAACTTTACACAACATAAAGTTATTTGGCTGCGGTATTCTGTCAGGTGGAGGGACTTCCCCAGTTGAGCTGCTCTTTGATCGAATAAACGCTATGCTCTACCTCTCTAAACATTAACCCCCTTACTCATAAAGCGCTATTTAACTTATATACTGTTTAACGGGTCACGTAAATAATGACACATTATTTGACCATGACAATAGAGTGACGTTATTTACGTGACCCTTTAAACAGTATATTAGTTAAATAACGTTTTATGAGTAAGGGGGTATATTTATATTAAACATTATTTTGCAATTTTATTTATTTTGATTTAGCCCCTATCAGTTAGAGGCTATTATTTTCAACGCGTGCACAGCTTCGACACTCAATCTGGATGTATCCTTAATCAAAGGCAGCACAATAATATTAATTATCTACATTTTGTGTCTGCGTTTACTTACATCTATAAAAAGCTGACTCGTTCACCCATGTTCACTCATCCCTCGTCTGACGTTACATAAATGTTATTATTTTAATAAACTAACTGACCGCCGACCTCTGGGCCTCTGGGCCTCTCGAGCAAAACTCTTATTATTTTTTCCAAACGGTTAATTATTTCGTCGGTCCATTACGTCCAAATGAATTGTTTGATCTCAGAATTTTCAAGTTATGTTTTGTAATTTTCAAGTTAGGTAATTTGTTTTATGTTGAAGCTTGACCTTCATAGGTGCCCTTCTACGGCCTAAATAAAATTGAATAAATGGCTGTGACTTTGAAGCTGTTTATTGAAACCTAGTTTTTGGTGTGTGGTTTACCCGCGTATCGGTGGGATAAAAAGTCCTATATGCGAAACCAGGGTATGATCTCCCGATCTCTCTCACGATCGTTATGTCACTGAGGAGTCAAACAAACAAACTTATCGGATTACTAATATCACAGTTTAATACTTGTGAAAAGAAATATTTTAACTTAGGGCACCGTTCGAGAAGCTACGGCATATCTTCACGTCCAGAATACCTCAGAGTCTGAAGACAAAGGTCTTCAATCAGTGCGTGTTACCAGTGATGACATACGGGACAGAGACGTGGTCTTTTACTGCTGGCCGCATAAATAAGCTCAGAGTCACTCAGCGAGCTATGGAACGAGCTATGCTCGGAATTTCTCTACGTGACAGGGTCCGCAATGAAGAAATTCGTAGGAGAACGAAAACGACGGACATAGCTCGTAGAGTTAGTAAGCTGAAGTGGTGGCTGATGCAAGCGGCCCAAAACCGTTCGAAGTGGAAGTCAATGGGGGAGGCCTATGTTCAGCAGTGGACATCCATAGGCTGATATGATGATGATGATGATGAAGGGCACGAGTGGTGAGCACAGATTGACACCTGCGCAGTAGTTAATTTTCGATCTGTATAGCGGAATGAAGCAAGGGGTGCCGAGCTGCACACGATTGGTTCGTCAGTCGATGCTCGTCGTCTGTTGGATTCTTGCGTGTCATTTGGCTACTGTGATTTGGCCATAAGTGTACATGCGCGAGCTTGCCCCCACTACTGCCTATCGGTGCTCACCATTCGTGCCTCATACTGTATCTAACTCACTCGAATGCTGCACTGTGACCAAAAAGGTTTTGTTATATTGAAAGACAAAAGTTTCTGAACGAGACAAAGCTCTGAAGCGAAAATCTTCCAACAAAAGGTGTAATAATACATAATTGTTCCGTTTTCAGGAAGTTCTGTTAAACATAACATTTTCCATTGAGCCTTGTCCCTGACCTCATTGCCATCGACCTAAATCATACATTAAGTTTATGGAGAGAAATACAATTCATGTTTATTAATAGATTGAAACCCTTTGAATATAGTAATAGAGTTTCAAGTTCAAAGACTAGAAAATGATTCAGTGATTGATTACACACCGTGATTACACTCTTTCTAACTACGTTTATTGTTATGGTTCCGTTTCCTATGGGTGCCAACGGGACCCGTTTACTAAGCCTCCGGTGTCCGTCCATCCATCTGTCTGTCTGTCAGTGGGCTGCATCATATGAAACGTAATGTAAACAGTTGAATTTTTCACAGAATTTGCATTTCTATTGCCACTATAACATCGAATTATAAATAACGTAACTAATTTACTGTTGATTGAATAGGACGTGGCTGTTGTGAACGTATTTGGATATAGTCATAATGTAATAATGACGTGTTGAACTTTTTTGATGTAAACTTATTGCTATTTTCCGAGGGTCCGGGAGTTATAAGTTGAATATGAATTAACACATAAGATACCCCATAGGGTGTATATGCTATTATATGCTTTTGCTCTGCCATTACACTATTTTATAAAACCGGCGGCTGAATTTATTGCAAAAAATAAAATTTCACTGAGCAGTTACAGTTTACGCCTGTTAAGATGATTATGATAATATTTATGAATGCTAATACTCCTAATGAACCCTCGTCCAACTCGTCCATCTTTAGGCGAAGTAAAATTTTTCAAAACTTCCGAATTATGTCGAAATATTTCCGTAGTCTAATTATGTTTATGTAAAAATGTCGCTCGGAAATTGAACCTTGATTTTATCTCGTCTTATTCATTACTTACTTAGGGACTTTATAAATATATTTTAAATTTACGTGTATTTTATCGGAATGTAATAAAAATATCTTAGAAGCATGAAGATTTACGAATAAATAACACGTCTAACTTATTTACATAAATAAAAATCAGATGCTGCACATATGAAAGATCTTCACCTGAGAAATGTTAGACAGATTTAACTGATTATATTTTGTTGTATTTTTAACCGACTTCAAAAAAAGGAGGAGGTTCTAAATTCGGTTGTGTTTTTTTTTTTTTTATGTTTGTTACCTCATAACTCCGTCATTTATTAACCGATTTGGAAAATTCTTTTTTTGTCTGGAAGGGTACACTTCCCGTTTGGTCGGTACTTTGAAGTCGGTTTAAGTTTTTTGTAAAACAGTCCAATTATTTATTGTCAGGACATGGTATGTATGAAAGATTTTTTGGAAAATTTATGAAATTTTCCCGGGCCACGCCGATACTAATAGCTGGACCAGTAGTTATCGTTAGTAAACGATCAACCTTTGTTTGGGATTGACGGGCCAGTTGGCGCAGTTGGTTAAGACGTGGAGTCTTAACCTATAGCGCCGCAAGTCGTGGGTTCGATTCCCACACAGGACATGCATTTGTGTGCATGAACATGTCTGTATGTCCTGAGTCTGGGTGTAATTATGTATATTAAGTATGTATTTACAAACAAAAAGTAGTATATGTATTATATCAGTTATCTGGTTTCCATAGTACAAGCTTTGCTTAGTTTGGGATCAGATGACCGTGTGTGAGGAATGTCCCATGATATATTTATTTATTTTTAAATCGAACACGTGATTTTTAACAATCTCTTATCTTATCTTGTCAATCCCATACAAAGGTTGATCGTTTACTAACGATGACGATTGCATTGACCTATTATGACGATTGTCCATAACCATCTTGTCTACTGGCCCTGGTGAGTTTATAAAACTCCTACACCGACTGACTGAGAAACCGATGGACCCAAAAATTTAATTCGGATGAAATATTCCTTGAACTTTCTTATTCAATGCGTCAAAGAGTTATAGTAGGACTAGTCATCATCATCATCATCATCATCTGCCTGCCTTGTTCCCAATCATTTGGGGTCGGCGCAATATGTTCACTTCTTCCATTCGTCTCTTCTATCCGTCATACCAGCTTCCCTCTTTTTTACCCATATCATGTTTCACATATCCAACCATCTTTCGATGGGCCAGTTGGTGCAGTTGGTTAAGATTCCACCTATCGCGCCGCAGCTCGTGGGTTCGATTCCCACACAGGACATGCATTTGTGTGCATGAACATGTCTATGTGTCCTGAGTCTGAGTGCAATTATGCATATTATGTGTTTACAAACAAAAAGTATGTAGTATATTGATTATATCAGTTATCTGGTGTCCAAAGTATAAGCTCGTGAGTCTCGTGACCGATATATTATGACCGTGTGTGAGGAATTACCCTGGATATTTATTATTATTTATTCATCTTAGGGTTATGACTTTGATATTTAGAAGGCAAATCCTTAGCAAACCTAAGTAGGTATATCCTTCATAGATAAATTTTGTAGAAATAAGAGGAATAACTTATATAACTCAGTCTAATTAAAACTCAAGTCTTCTAGCAAGAAAGCACATTCTTCAGTGTTTTCAATTATAAACAACCATTGACCTTTAGAAACCTTATGACCTTTTGTATAATAATGTGGGGGTATAAGTCAAGTACCGAAACTTCGTATTTTATTAAGAGTGAAACGTGTGTTTTTATTAGTTTAAACGTTATAAGTATCGTTTTTGTTTTCGTAGTACCATTTCTATCCCATTAGAAATTTGAATCGTAATAATATTATTATAATAAATATCCTGGGACATTCCTCACACACGATCATCTGGTCCCAAACTAAGCAGAGCTTGTACTATGGAAACCAGATTGCTATGATTAATACATTTACTACTTTTTGTTTGTAAATACATACTTAATATACATAATTACACCCAGACTCAGGACATACAGACATGTTCATGCACACAAATGCATGTCCTGTGCGGGAATCGAACCCACGACCTGCGGCGCAATAGGTGTAATCTTTACCAGTCTTAACCAACTGCGCCAACTGGCCTGTCAGGTATTATATTATAAGGTCGTGAATCTTATCCTACACTAAGCTTGGTCGAGCTGCTCTTTGAACAAAGAAATGCAATGCTTCTTTTTATCTTCTTACTTCTTACCTTGTTCATATGTCTGTGCTTCTTACTTATCTTCTTCTTCTTATTTTTAAGTTTGGCAACCAAGCCCAAATTAGGGCTAATTTCTGCCAGTGTCAAGTTATATTATAGATTCCAGTCACAATAAATCACTTTCACATTATAGTCCTCAGTCAGTCACCGTCCATAAAAGTTTACTACAATGGTGGTCATTGTACTAAAACTCTTCACGGACTTCACTTCTCTTCACTTCACTGGTATTGTAAAAAATCATTAAAAATACACAATAAAACTCAAAATACACAAATTATGAAAATAAAAATGAAAACGCAACGTCACCCTGCAAGTTATCGCCAAAAAGTCTTCATCTATCTTAAAACCTACTAGAATTCTATCTATACTACAAGAATCTAATACAAGTAATATCATGGCACCAAAGCTGCTGTGAAATTGGACAGAACACGCGCGCGGAAATAAGTATTTATTTTATTTCCCTCCACTTTCTCCAAATAGCTTCCAAAAATAAACGGGACCTGTTTATCTAAAATAAATTTAACAATGTTTTGACGGTTTTGACTTTTCAATTTGCCAGCCTAATTAATTAAGGTAAACAGACCTCCCAATTTTACAATTTGCGTTTCTGAATGAAAACACAAATCAGGCTATTTTTTGCCACTTTGTTCAACTGTCACGGTGTATTTTATTTTTTTAAATAGATCGCTATAAATCTTTTATAATTGACACGTTGTGAAAATTATGTTGCGATAAAATTTATACAAGGTTGGTTTTAAAAACAACTAGGTAAATACCGCTAGGCGGGGCATATACTTGTTAACCGACTTCAAAAAGGCTGTGGAAAGATTTTTGCAGGGTTGGCAACAGGGAAGTGATACCCCTAAGGTTGCAAGCGAATTCGTCGTTTAAAAAAATCAAAATATTTTTTTAGAAATAAATGACAATATGTGGTAAACATAGAAATAAATATACCTAGAAAGAACGTCGCCATACTACACTAATATACAAAACAGGCCAACTTTTATAGGCTGCTGCGCGTAACAGCTACGTTTTACGCTCCCTCTGCGTCATTCTGCTTGTCATAATGACGTTCATAATGATAGTAGTTGTTAAAATATTCCAATTAAAATCGGGAGAAATTTAAATATTGATCATTATTTTGCATTTTTATTTGATTTAGCCCCTAACAGTTAGAGCGTATTTTTATCGACGCGTGCACAGCTGCGACAAGGTGGTAAATATTTTTTTACAATGCAATGTATTTTTGTTTCAGGTTAATTAACGACAATTGAAGAAATTGGTTATCATTTACTAAAGGGACTAAATTAGTGACGTTTAGATTATTATCTTGTTATATTAAACTCAAATTATTTAATAAAGTAGCTATTCCTTACATTTAAATAAAAGAGATATTTATTTACTCATTCGACAAAAATTATTAAAAAGAAAATGTGTTCTATAGAATTTAAAAATAAACTTTCTATCAAGTGGAAATTCAAATACGATTAGAATAGGGACCAAAGAATAACAAAACCGAATTTAATAGAAGAAAAACCTAAGTATTATGAATTGTACCTTCTTATACAAAGCTCGATAATATTTTACGAAAAATAATAAAGTTCTGAATTCAAAAAGTGAGGGTAAATAAAAGAGAGTTCCAATTTTAAATAGAAAGTTTGACGGTGAAATAGAAAGCCAAATTAAAAAATCTAAAATGGAGGCATCTCCATCAACAACTCCGAAGGCACCATCACCACCGCCACCGGGCCACGGTCCAAGCAAGATGGAAAGAAGAATGTCACATTTCAAAGAATACAAGTTCTTCAGGAGTTTCAGTGCTAAAGTTGAGAACTGGCCTATGAGGAAAGCTGAACAGCTATGGAGAAAGATGAGGGAACGAAAAATTGCAGGTATGATTTCAAAAATAGTTATTGCGCCCAACGTGGGGCTCGAACCCACGACCCTGAGATTAAGAGTCTCATGCTCTACCGACTGAGCTAGCCGGGCGGATACATAGAGAGGTGAAATTATGTAGTAAATACTATATAATACGTTGTAAGAAAGGTCTAAAAATTATTTCATTATAATAATTAACTCAGTTTTCTCAACTGCTCATTAACAAGCGACAAATACACAGAGATTTCCATTTTCAAATTTAATAAGTCAATGAAACTTAATAGAAAAGGATTTTTAATTACCCTAAGTGCATAAAAAGAGAAGGTAATCACTGTTCGAGAGACAAAGAACTGCGGTGTTCTATTTTATGTGTAGAACCATTTAAAATGCAAAGCAGCGGTGTTTAAACAAGACGACCTGATTAACGTCTCACTTTCATTTCAGAATCAGCTGACATTCGGACAGATTTTGTGATGAATAAAAATCTTGTAGGTTTTACAAGGCTTAGGAACGTGTAGAATAATAATGAGACTTGAATATTTGCATTTATAATGCTCTGATTTTCCAATGGAAAGTTCCTTCCATTGGAAAAATAAAAGTATCTTCATTTATTGATGACTAGCTGTCCCGCGCAGTTTCACCCGCATTTCCGAGGGATCGCATGTTTTC
The DNA here is from genome assembly GCA_947623365.1 of Achlya flavicornis. Classification (NCBI taxonomy): domain Eukaryota; kingdom Metazoa; phylum Arthropoda; class Insecta; order Lepidoptera; family Drepanidae; genus Achlya; species Achlya flavicornis. The sequence goes on from OX392488.1 coordinate 9,406,888, forward strand.
CCGGGATAAAATGTATCCTATGTGTTAATCCAGAACATATTCTATCAGTTTGCCAAATTTCATCAAAATCCGTTCAGTATTTTTTACGTAAAATACTAACAAACACATTCATAGGTTAAAAAAACTCAATTACTCACAAACTTGTATTTTTTTTCTTTTTTATTTGTATAGGTTTTTTTCAGTGACAAACAAACAGCAAACATAGGTACTCAAATGCTACATAAGTACCAACCTAATATTATGTGATCATAGGAGCTGTCGGGACTCGGGAGAAATGAAAACAAGGTTCACTTAGAGATAAAACTATATAGTCTGTACGCTTGCGATTTTAATACGTACTCGCGTTTTACGAGTTTTGGTACTGCACTGCAGGTGCGCTTCATTTTAAGGTAGGTACTTCTATTTCATGTCATATCTTAGTTTATAACACTTAGCTACACAGAATAGTTGCATTACATTTTAATATCTATTTAATTGTAGTTCACAGAGCGCGTGATAGGTATGTCTCTAGTGTCATAAGCCTACGGTAACCGCTTACCTTCAGGCGGGCCGTATTAGCTATTTTAGTAGTTAAAAAAATAGTTTTCCGATTTAGCTTTGCATTTACAAAGGTTTGAAGATTTTAGTATGGAGCCTGGCATTCCTTTCATTCCGCCATTTTGATTTTATTTCAAAATGGCGTCCACGGATGACTTATACAAAAATCGATAGCTGACATCCAATATAATCAAGAAATATTCAGTGGCAAAACCTTGTAAAATGTTACGTTTCGAAGATATATAAGCAACTAAAGTTTTACTGTTAAGAAAAAATATATAAATATATATACGGTCGAATTGAGAAACATCCTCATTTTTTTTAAGTCTGTTAAAAATATAATATTTTTATTCCAAATTGAATTACTAAACCCAAAAACTATACCCGATAAATTAAAGTTAAAAAAACTTTAAAATACGCTTAAAAAACCCTGCTCACGCTTTTTATAAACACAACCAGTGGACGCCGATTAGTAAAAAAAAAATGGCGGACGATAAGAATGCCAAAATCGTCAAACCACATACATCTGTTGCACGGTTTTAGATACTATTACACCTATTACCGTTTCTGTTGTTTTCTGTAGGTATATCAATGTGATGAAATTAATTGGAGAAACTTACAGCTGTCAACCTAACTCATAAAAATTTTTTTTTGCTAAGTAAAAACGCCAAATTACTAAATTTTCAGAAAAGAAAAGTTCCTTGACACCGTCTGTGCCAGTAAAAGTCTCAGACACATTTCAACTCTAGTCCCACGTCTGTAGACGACCTAAAGACGTACCTATTTCTCATAACGTTTCATTTCGTCGTTAAATGAAATTGAATTTTCTCCTCACCGCAGCTGTTCAGCGTATGAGGAAAGTCTAATGTCTCTTAAAGTACATTATTATGGAAACTTTACACGTGGGTCATTATTACTCGATCAGGTATAGCAAAGTATATTGTTGGTAAGTAAAAACCGGCCAAGTGCGAGTCAGACTCGCGCACCGAGGGTTCCGTACAAACCGGTAGGTTATCTATGGGCCCTAGTCGCCTGAAATAAACGATTTATTATTATTATTATATAAGTAAATGGTAGTATAGACCTGAGTATTTGATATGAATTTCAATTTATGACGTATTAAAAAAAAACTACTTACTAGATCTCGTTCAAACCAATTTTCGGTGGAAGTTTGAATGGTAATGTACATCATATTTTTTTTTTAGTTTTATCATTCTCTTATTTTAGAAGTTACAGGGAGGGGGCACACATTTTGGAAGTGTCTCTCGCGCAAACTATTCAGTTTAGAAAAATATGATATTAGAAACCTCAATATCATTTTTAAAGACATATCCACAGACACCACACACGTATGGGTTTTATTAAAAAAAAAAAATGAGTTTCGGTTCTAAGTATGGGGAACCCCCAAAATTTATTCTTTGCTTTTTCTATTTTTATGTGAATATCTTAATGCGGTTCACAGAATACATCTACTTACCAAGTTTCAACATTATAGTTCTTATAGTTTCTGAAAAAAGTGACAAGACGTGACGAATCTATAAGGGTTCAGTTTTTTGCCATTTGGGTACGGAACCCTAAAAAGAACAATACGTAAATGATATTAGAACAGGTTTTCCTTTGGTACCTATGTTTTACTTTAGATTTTAAATTATTTAGCGAAGTAATCTACAGAAACTTGAAATTTTACACACGGCTTGCATATTGTGAGAAAAGATTTCCAAAATTTTACTGCCTAGAGGAGTTCGGAGCCAAAATGAAAGTGACTTCGTACGACTTGTTTTTTGTCAAAAACTGGAAGGATAGACAAGGACAGACGCTATTATTTATCATATCGGGAATCCTTACTAATATAAACGCGAAAGATTGTATGTATGGATGTTTGTTACTCATTCACCCAAAAAACACTGAACGGATTTCGATGAAATTTGGCACACAGGTAGAATATGTTCTGGAGTTTTTATCCCGGGAAAACATACGATCCCTCGGGAATGCGAGGGAAACCGCGCGGGACAGCTAGTTTTTTTTTTTAATATTCAGGGCTTTTTAATTTGAACCACACGTACACATACTTCTACTAGGACAGCAACTAATAACGTATAGTTCCTCATTGACCATTTTTATATCTTTTACTTACACACCATCCGGCTAGATTAGATTCGAAGGCCATCCCATAAAAAGGCCTATAAAATCTTACTCGAGTACTTCAGATAAGGCCCTATAAATGTTGGACTAGTACTTAAAGGAATGGGTCTGTAAAAGCGACAATTTTGCGGGAGATTGTTTTGAAGAGTTTGTCGAGGGAGTTTTGGTTCTTTTTAATAAGCACTCGAGATCAAACACAATCATTAGCTACACCAAAGCTTTGATATTGATAAGTCTGATAAATGAAACGATGAGTTAAGACGTCAAAAATATTTGCTGGGAAGTTCAAGATTTATGAAGATCATCTTCAATCAAAAACCTTTTTTATGGGTAGAGGATGGCACAATTTGTAGGGTAATATGTAGCACTGCTTCGGAAGGCATGTAAAGCTTTTGGTCTTGGTTATCACTTAGTTGTTATGTGATATTCGTTAAGCTAGTCGGAGACCTCGTAGGCGACTTGAAAACACCAACAGTAGGTTGACCACTATAGCCTACCTCCACCGATCCGCAGTGTGCACGCGTGGTTGAGTATTTGCCTATTCTCTCACCCTCATTTGTGAAAGGAGGCCTATGCTCAGCAGTGGGACATTATAGGCTGATGATGATGTAGCACTGCTTGGCTGAGTTCCACCCTCATGTGTCTGTCATGTGTCACTCCTATTAATGGGAGCCAGTTCTCTTGTAGGCTTGCGACACCTTCAATAATATTATCACTTTCAGTAAGAATGCAACACTTCCTAAAGTTTTCAAGCAGTGATAGAAACCTGTAAGACTATTAATTAGTATAAATATTGTTACAAACGGAAGCAGTAAAGTGTATTACCATTTACCACATCCTCTAATTGACATTTCGCATCGAATTGTTTGTTTGTACATTAATGGCTGCTGCAACGTGTAATTTCTGGGACATGAATCGTTTTCTGGGGTATTTCCGCGTTACCGAAAATGGGTTAGGAAATTTGTTTAAAAACCAATATAGTAATGGTAAAGTAAGTAATCCTGGATTTGGTACTAGCTTTCCACCCTACTCCCCCTTAGGAGTCGAATTTCAGAATATCCTTTCTTCTCACCTCTAAACTATAAGACGGGTAGTTTCTATATACCACTGGTCGATTATTCAATCATCAATTAGTCAGGCCATGTGACAGAAGATGTTCCTCGACTTGAGTTTTGTACAATGTTGTAATAATCTAACATTTTTTTTAATTAGGAATTATTATAGCAGTGTATAATGTTTCATCATCATCATCATATCAGCCTAAGGATGTCCACTGCTGAACATAGGCCTCTCCCATTAACTTCCACTTGGAACGGTTTTGGGCCGCTTGCATCCAACGGTGCCCAGCGACTCTGACCAAGTCATCGGTCCACCTGGTGGGTGGTCGTCCCACACGGCGCTTTCCAGTACGTGGTCGCCACTCGAGAACCTTCCTACCCCATCGGTTATCGGTTCGTCGAGCGATGTGGCCTGCCCATTGCCACTTCAGTTTACTAACTCTACGAGCTATATCGGTAATTTTTGTTCTCCTACGAATGTCCTCGTTTCGGACCATGTCTCGTAGAGAAATTCCGAGCATAGCTCGTTCCATAGCTCGCTGAGTGACTTTGAGCTTATTTATGCGGCCAGCAGTAAAAGACCACGTCTCTGTCCCGTATGTCATCACTGGCAACACGCACTGATTGAAGACCTTTGTCTTCAGACTCTGAGGTATTCTGGACGTGAAGATATGCCGTAGCTTCCCGAACGCTGCCCAGCCGAGTTGGATTCTTCGGTTGACCTCTTTGTCAAAGTTGGACCTACCTGTATAATGTTTGCAATGCAGCAATGAAGGTGACGACCAGGTGGACCGACGACCTGGTCAGAGTAGCGGGGCACCGCAGGATGCAAGCGGCCCAAAACCGTTCGAAGTGGAAGTCAATGGGGGAGGCCTATGTTCAGCAGTGGACATCCCATAGGCTTTTTTTCTTTTTTTATACCACTAAGGTGGCAAACAAGCATACGGCCCGCCTGATGGTAAGCGGTTACCGTAGCCTATGGACGCTTGCAACACCAGGGGTATCACTCGCGCGTTGCCGACCCTGAAGAAATCTCTTCACGCCCTTTTTGAAGAACCCCATGCTGTACTCCATTGGGAAAACCACGGCGTGGAGCTCATTCCACAGTCCGAGCGTCCGCGGAAGAAAACTCCTTTTAACTCGTACAGTTCGAAACAAATCTGGTTTCAATGTGTGAGGATGGACTCCCCGTCGATGGCGAGAGTTACGTTACTGATATGATGATTAGCCCATTGTCAAATTCTATAGAGAAGAGAAACTGTTGTGTCTTCTCTATAAAACATTTTGGTTAACGACTCTCGTGGCACTAACGTAAAATTACCATTACTGTTAAGTACCACCATAGTACCGTCAGTTAGTCAGGACATTAATTTTAATATCATCTCGCTCGTTTTCCGATGTCCTTGTAGCAGAGTTGTAAAATAAAATCAGTTGTAAAAGCTATTAAAGATCTGGCTGCTGTCCAAAGCGTCCACTTGATAGTACGGGATATATGCAATTTGTGGCACACTTTAATGTTTATTTATTTTGCATCATGTGGAAGAGGATTTGTGACGTCAATGAAATGTGAAGGACAATCGATTATGAATCTGTCGACTTGTTTAATCGAAATATGATGGTAGGAAATAAGCATACCGCTCACCGCAGTTAGCGTAGCGTATGGACGCTTGCAAACCCAGGGTCAGTAGACAAGATGGTTACCGACAATCGTCATCGTTAGTAAACGATCAACCTTTGTATGAGTTTGACATTTCAAATCGAAATATCACGTGATTTTTAACAATCTCTTATGTCAATCTCATACAGAGGTTGATCGTTTACTAACGATGACGATTGTCGACAATTATCTTATCTACGGGGGCAGGGATATCATTCGCACGTTGCTGACCGTGCAAAACCTCTTCGAATCTTTTTTGAAGAACCCCATGCATCCTTTGGGTACGACGACGGCGGGGAGCTCATTCCACAAGCTGAGCGTCCACGATAGGCCTTTGACGCCATTTAATAGGCCTTCCTAGATCGTTTATCAATGTACTTTTTTTCATCGCATATCTAATTTGTGTAGAGAAAATATTGTGGGTTAATAACTACTTTGATATTGATTTTAGTTAAATACAGGATATAAAAAGATTGTATTTAATTAAATAGATTTGTATTTTATAAATGAATATTGGCCATACAATATTTTAAAGTGCCTACTTTGTATATAGCCTCAACGAGTCTCGAAATAACTGATTGCTATTAGCATTCAACTGGCGCTACCGTACTTACCTACACGTTGTTACCTAGTATCAAAATATATTTGAGTAGGAAGCTAGTACACCTTATAATTATTGAAGTAGTCTCTTACTAGTGGCGGTGGTCAGTGAGACAGTTGAGCTTTCGATGAAGGAACACATCGTGAGGAAATCATACTCGTTGCACAGCGACTGGGTGTTATAGTACCCGCCTGGCTGGCTATCAGCATCAATATGAAAATAGGGTTCTTGGCTTTGTGTGCTACCTTCGGCCACATCATCACTGACCATAGTAAGATTGGGGTTTGAAAAAAAAAATGGAAAAATAAAAAAAAATCCTATCTTTCATTGTCCTTGACATAGCCAATTAGAGCGCATTGTCGGTACTGGGGTATTGGCGGAATATGATTTCAAACCAAAAAATTAACGTTCATGCGCTTCTTTAGGTTAATTCGATGACAGATAGATAGATAGATATGTATATTGAGTGCCTATGTTTTTTTACATTAAAAGTAGTATAATGTATTATATCCTACGATTATATCAGTTATCTGGTTTCCATAGTACAAGCTCTGCTTAGTTTGGGATCAGATGACCGTGTGTGAGGAATGTCTCAGGATATTTTTTTTTTTTATTAAATGCGGCGGGTCAGTGGCCAAACGCAAGCCGCGTTTGGCCACTGACCCGCCCATAAGGGGTGATGACGAAGCCTAAGATGAAACACGCTTACCCAGAAGAAACCTATTCACTCTGGCCTTGAAAGTTCCTAGATTGTAGGCGTCAGGAAACACAGACGCCGGAAGCAAGATCCACTCCCTTGCTGTCCGCATTATAAATGAGGATGCAAAACGCTGTGTCCGTATTTTCGGTATGTCAACAACGTACGGGTGAAAATTTTCCCGGCGTCTTGTGGTTCGGTGTAAAAATGGGGATGGTGGAATTAGGTTGAACAATTCCTGCGCACACTCTCCAAAATATATCCTGTAGAAAACCGATAAGCAAGCAACCTTTCTTCGATGGTCGAGGCTCGTGAGTTTCGCCTTAATTAAAGACTCATCTCCGATGAGTATCCTGGCTCGGCGGTCTATTGAGTCGAGGGCCTCAAGCTGGTACTTAGCTGATCCATCCCAAAGATGGCAGCAGTACTCCATGCATGACCGGACTTGTGCTTTATAAAGTTGGAGCAACTGCCCAGGCGTGAAGTACCGCTTAACCTTAGAGAGGATACCCAGCTTTCTCGCAGCTGTTTCTGCCTTCGACTCAATAGAACAGCCAAAGTTTATTTTGGCTGTTAATGTTATGCCTAGGAGATCAAGCCGATCGCATATTGGCAAGGATATATTTTGGAAAGTAGGAGCCTGATGGTAAGGACTCCGTTTGGCGGTGAAAAGACATGCCTGTGTCTTGGTGGCGTTAAACGTGACCAGATTGGCTTTGCCCCAATCAGAGACTGCCTGTAAGGTCGTGTTCAAACGCTCAACCATGGCCTCTCGAAACAATTGGATCTCGTCACTAGTGGCTCGTGCGCTGGAAATGTATCTCTCTGCAACAGTGCTGCAAAGATACCGGGTTTTAACAGATCGTTGATATGCAGCAGAAATAAGGTTGTAGAGAGAACTGATCCCTGAGGAACACCGGCATTGATTGCCAAGAGGTCCGACGAGCACCCGTCTATGACCACTCGTATAGACCGTTCACTCAGGTAATCGGAAATCCAAGCGTACAGGCCATCAGGAATTCCATATGAAGGAAGCTTGCTTAGAAGGCTGGTGTGCCAGACCCTATCGAAAGCCTTAGAAATATCAAGGGAAACGGCAATTGCTTCCCCGTGTCTCTCAATGGCTTCGCTCCAAAGATTTGTGGCATACACAAGAAGATCCCCAGTAGACCGTTTTTAGCGGAAACCGTACTGTCGGTCGCTGAGGAGTTCGTTATCTTCAAGGTATGCCAGGAGCCTCCAATTCAATACACGCTCCATTGTCTTGCAGAGTATGGAGGTGATGGCAATCGGTCGATAGTTTGTGGGATTTATTTATAATGGGCGGCCTTATCACTAAAAGTACGATTTAACATTTTTATAGTATGAGGTACTACCTGAGGTATTACTTAGAATTTTTAAAATCCTGATAATTATCGACGTTGACCATTTAACATGACATAGCGTGTATGTCTATCTTCCAGATATATCTAATAAATAATTCCTACCCAATATAGAAGTACTTACATATTTATTTATTTTTCCGTGCGGAAACGCGCGGTCGTTGGTCGGAGTACAACTTACGAAGCAGTTAAATAAACTTTAAATGCTGCTGATGTTTAAAATTCTCTGACGCATTTATAGTTGCAACTTAGGTGGCCTGGACGTGGTCTGCGGAAAAAATGGAGGATGGTTTTGCTGTTTTACTTGGAATGGACTGAAAAGGCTGACAATAAATAGGTAAAGAAAGACATTGTATGCTGTTTGTTGTTTATAGATCTGACAAAAAAAAAAAAGAATTTAAAGAGAAGGCTGTTTTGTTGTCATTTAAAATGTAGGTTTTTGCACCTCAATTCTGGTCAACTTGGCCTGCCCAGATTTTACCCATGGTACCCACCCATTTTGGGGCGGCTAAACAAAAATGTTTTCATAATGGATATCAATTAATAAGAATCAATATTAATTAATAATAAGAATTCAAAATTTCAGGTGGTATCTAGGTAGGTAGCCCAGTTTTTTAACTTTTCATTAAATCCTTTTTATATATCAATATTAAGATTTAAAATCCCATAGCAATATTAATTATGATGTATAATCCTTACATCGGTGCATTAGTAATAGACTTTGGTAATAGTAAACCATAATGCAAGGTGAACAGTCACTTGGATAAACTGGGGGCGGGGTGAGCGACCGATGATGTGCATCGCAGTTCAGTGTACTGTGACCATCAGGGTATTTATATTTTGGGACTGTATTTCAGATTTATTAAACAACGATTGGATGTAGTGTGTGAGTTAGAAATAGGTACGTTAGTTAGAAGGTACTATGCTATTGTGCAAAACTCACATGTAAATGTTTTTCATCGCGAAGTACGTTATTTGGATAGTACTATGCTTGTCCAAAAAACTCTAGTTCGAATGTCTTTCATTGTGGACCATTGAGGTGTAGAATGAGGCTCACGGTTTTTCACTGAGCTAAATAATTGACCATAAGTGGCGAAGACCACTTGCCATCAGATGGACTGTATGCTAGCCTGACAAACTGTAGTAGATGTACTGGAACATATCGCTAGATCCTATCCGAGTTTAGGTATATTGAGATTGGAAGTTAGGTAACCAGACTTTCACTTGACGTTCAAAGAAAACTGCAGCTTTATTTTAGGATTCGAGCCATCCAGTTCATACAATCCATTCCAACCACCTAGGCAATGACTTCAGAACTTTACGGTTCTATTTTTTTCGTAAAATAAAATGACTGTCGTCGTCAATTCTCCGTTCTCGCAATGCTCTGTGCGCGCAATATGCCTGTTCACCTATTTATACTAATGTTTACAAATTCTTCACTAAAACCACAAACCATTGCCACCCCACAACCCATCCCATTGATGCGTAGTGGCACGCACTCTTTGTATGGTAATTGTTGCGCGTGCGCCGTTGTCGGCCGCAGCCGGGGTTAGATCAATTGTCTTCGTTACAAGGAAGCAACGCGTATGTTATCCTGGATTACATTGGAATTTATAAACATTACTCTGATCGAAGCTATTGTTTCTACGCTCGGATTGATAACAATCATCGAGTGATGAGTGATATTGTTATAGGTTAACTGTCTCGCTTTAATCTTTGAGGAATTTGAGGCTTGGTCTACGATGATGGCGGGTCAGGCGGGTATTCAGAGTGATCAGAAACATGGTCAGGTTATTCTAAAGTTTACATTACCCAGCTAATTTGTCATCATGGTAAATTGTTATCTTTTACCCGTCTTCAAAGCACTATAAGAGTTACTTTTCGATATTTACAGAACCTATTTAATATAAAAACTATTTCACAAAAAGATCTTACCTAATGAAATAATAAAAGATTTAAATCTAAACTTCGAATTTTTGAGTTAGGGTTTTGTAATGCAAATGGGACAGACTTAGGGAACTGTAAAATACCATCTATTTTTATTTTAGTAATTTTCGAAAACTTACATATACAGTAAGTACAGGAAAAAAACCCGGCTTGTGTTGTCAGTGTAAAAAAGACTATGTAGGACGTAGGGATTTTTCGAATTGGGGCACCAAAGTTTGGATCATCTTGTACATTCTTCTGTGGTATGACTTAGTTTCAGTTTACTTATCGTTCTTTATACGAGCAATAAAGGAGTGGAACTCCCTGACATCTATTTTATACCACAAACCTGGCCGCCTGATGGGAAGTGGTGACCGTGGCCTAATGGACGCTTGCAACACCAGGGGTATCACTCGCACTTTGCTAAACCTGAAAAAATCACACCTTATTGAAGAACCCCATCTGTACTCCCTTGGAAAAACCACGGCTCATTCGCGTCCGCGATAGGAAGTTTAGGAATCATTTTCTAAGTTCAATGAACTGAGTCATACAGGGTTGAAAGATTAATAATATTATTGTTAATTGTATAACGTTCTTATCACGAATTGATTTTACATAATATAGTACTTACGATAACCCGGAGTCATTGTCATAAAAATGTCACAGTCAAGAATGTTTCAGTACACAGTAGTTAAAGTCTAAGTCTAAGGCTGTTTTGAAAAGAGTAATTGCTGAGTTTATTGCCGGCTCTTCTCAGCAAATGCAACCTTCCGAACCGGTATTAGAGTCAGACTTTTCATAAGTGCCTGCGAAGGTCTATCTGAATAAATGAATTTGAATTTGAATTAAATCCAGGGTCTTGTATGATAACCTCATCGAACAATTAACCCAAAGAAGCGCAATGACGTTCATTTAGTTGAAATATATTCCGCCAATTTCCCACCGCCGACTTTAAGTCAAGGACGCAAGCACTCTGATTGGCCAAGTCAAAAACACACGATGCAGTAAGTGGTCCTTACTGTTCAAATTCAGAGACTAATCACTGATTAGTTTCGGAATTTGATTGTTCATTATTACTACTCTAAAGAGATCTTTCCTCGATGGATAACCTATACCTAAAGGAGTATTTGCTACATAAATCACAGAATACATTGGTTTCTTTGTCCTTATTTAACACACATTTATGTTCATGCATTCAAATTAGATCCATACGCTTTGATTTCTTTTATTCCTATTTTATCAATGTAAATTTTCACAATTTCTAACATATGATTTCGGCATTACCACTAACCGAATTTGAAGTTTTAGATGCTCATTCGACGTAGAATTTAACCCTCTTTAATATTGAATAGAATAATATTTTCCGTCGAACGTACTGTTTTCGAGCTACAAGCAAACAACTACGCAGTTACTTCGCTCCCAAAAGTTACCTCCTGAGATTGCGCACACTCGGATTACACGCATTTAAGACCAAATGAAACGATTTCGAGATACAGTACGAGAATATCAGTAGGAAACGTCCAGTGATAGTGTTTTAGGTTTTATATACTTGTATAAAACTGATCGAACAAATAAGATATTGCAGATTTATGCTTTGGCTAAACGATATTTCTTATACCTGATGCGCTCCATCCACCGCTATTGGTCAATTAACAATGAAAAGTTGGTGTGTGCTTGTTGGTGTGCCACGTGAATATGACACCTTAGAAATGTGCAATTAACAACGTACGTTTAATCTCTGTTTCTGATTTGTATTTACTGTGTTACGATAAAAAAAACTTTTATTGATAATTGTTTGTAATTTTATAGCTTTTTCCCCGACAAATTGTATAAAAAAAATAAGGTAAAAAATTGGTCTCATCCCTAAGAAAACGCGTATTTTCGAGATTTCACGTTTCACGCAGATGGTAAGATCGGTAATTTCACTACAGCATGTACCTACATAATATATTTATGTGATAGACCGTGGTCAAAACATAAGAATTCCATCTCGTAGATCGTGCTTTCAATCCGCAATCCGAATCTTTTTATATTATTTTACTTTTTTTAAACTTCTACCAGATACTTTATTATAACATCATTATTTATTATCCGAATGTAAAAGCCAATAATGCTCTTACAATAATATTTCTGCTATTTTAATTTCCAAAAGATTTTAAGAGTATAATAATTAAAAGAAAACGATTTAAGTATTCAGGACAACACACAACATTACATTAATGACTGTAGTAATGACAAAAAATAAGAATAAAAAAAACAGAACAACCAATTAAATACTACCCAAAAATGCAATGTTGCGTGATGCCAGGAATAGGTCTCGACTCAGCAATATTAGGTTAGTAAGAAAAACTAACCCTCGCGCTGGTTTTCAGTCGAGGCCCACGTCCATGACATCACGTACATACAGTGACACAGTACCTAGTGTTAGCAACACTACGACGGGTAGCTGTCATGGAGCTGGGACTAGCCGCGAGCCGACACTTTTGCTCCAGCGATCGAGGGCGCTTCATCTTGTGTTAATTATCTTGCATACTATTTTGTAATTGACCGCCATTTGCAATTTGTTAACCTCATTTTGATTATTTTATTAATAACGTGTTGAACCTATTTGTGTTTATATTACCGTCCTGTAAGTTACCCTCACATCAGAAGTGCGCATAGCATTTTCTCACGCCCCAGGTATTGAAATAAGCGAATAAAGAAAAATAACGTAAAAATAAACTCAAGAACGGGTTAAAGCGCTCTCGATCATCATCAAGCAGCAGCAAGAGTACCAGTAGCAGCAGCAGTGGCTCGAAGACGCCCCACAGGATACTCAGGCTCCGAAGAGGTTAAAGGTATCAAAAAAATAATGATACCCGCACTGTGAGTACTACCTACTATTAATAATAGTGCAATAGTTTACGGTATGGATCCCGATTTTGACTCTTTGAATAATAATTTTATATTACAGCTTAACGTAATCGAATCATATGCATCAAGGTTTTTATTGGGCAGACAGTATGATACGATATCGGGCATTAAATAAGCTGAAAGATTGAAGTGAAAAGAAATATATTTGAGTTATTAAGAGAAATAGTTGATCGGAAACCTATGGAAAATCAGTCGTTATATGATTTCTTTTTCGAACAAAAGCGAAAATTGATTGCGTGTGCTTACATTTTACAGAACATGGCGTTATATCAATAAAACTAGGTAACATTGGCGATAATAATATAACGGCATCCGGTGAAGCTGGTAACTTCAATTCGTGTGATAGTATATCCGGATTCTTGCATAGCCGCGTTTATAAATCTTAAACCGCTAGAATGTAGAATGGGGGTGGTAATCATATACAAATACAATGTTCCATTAAGCGCGAATTATGTGGTAAACGGGATATACCAATACCATCCATCCATACAGAAATATCGTGTTTCCAAAAAACCAGACCACGAAAACTGATAAAACTTAACAATCTACTAAACTGGAAACAAAATACATGCAATTGAGGCTTACGCGAAAGAAAATCGTATCATACGAGTCCTGTAACTTTACAAGGATTGTCTAGCGAGTGTGAAAGTTGTAACGGAGATGATTAAACTACGAGAACTTAGATTCTGCTAATATAGAGATTTCGATTGGGAGTATGTAACTGAACGGACTTATATAGTGTATACACATATAATAAATTGTTTTGTAGAGTCGTGGAATCGTTGCTTGAATTTGATACCCATCGCTATAAATTGATAGATCTTTTCGGAAAGAATAAAAAGAGCTTTCTAATATAAATCAGATAGGGAAGGACGGTCACGAGATGGTCATCGATTTGCAAGATAATAACCGGTACAATGTCGACCATATAGGACAACGAATTCGGATAGAAAAATAGTAAGAAACATGGTCAAAGAGCTCTTAAATAATAGTATAGTATCCGTGAAAGCAAATCAGCCCATACGAGCCCAGCTTTGATTGTTAATAAAAATAACGGCGAGAAGTGATTATGTATAGACTATCGTGCATTGAATAAAATAATAAAAGGTTCCAAATATTTCACCAGTTTAGACGTGAAAAGTGGGTACCTAACCAGATTAAAATGGCAGAGGAATCCATTCATAAAACTGCGCCTTACTCTCTTACCCTCTCACTAAACTGCTGAAAAAGAATTGCCCATGTGTTTGGTACTTTGAACATGATCAAGATTAGATTTAGTTTTAAAAGAACCTTAACCTCTGACATCGTGGAAAGATCCCTTTAGAGTAGTAATAATGAACAATCAAATTCCGAAACTAGTCAGTGATTTGTCACTGAATTTGAACGGTAAGGACCAATCACTGCATCGTTTGTTTTTGACTTGGCCAATCAGAGTGCATGCGTCCTTGACTTAACCAATCAGAGCGCATTATTGGCGTTGGGAAATTGGCGGAATATATTTCAACCAAAATGAACGTCATTGCGCTTCTTTGGGTTAATTGTTCGATGACCTCTGATGATGTTTCAACGTTGTTTGATCCTACCAAAAAAAAAAAAGAACTGTAATTTACACTGAAGCAAGCAGGGACGGAATTGCTGGTATTTTATTACAAGTGATAGAAAATGGAGAAAAGCCTCTTCATTATTATAGTCGCCCAAACTACTGAAAACTAAAAGAAATACCATTCTTTCGAACTCGAGTTACTGGCCATAATCTAGTGGTCTTTAGAGACATTCAGGCAGTACCTATTGGCTAATTTCCCCGTTGTAACAGATAGTACAAAATGCTGTGCCTTATGCGACATAATTCCATGCAATTTTCTATGGGTTCTATTTAAGAATAGTATTATACACCTCGAGGGCACATGTCGAAGAAATTTGAGACGGAATTAGTTATGTTCATCACAGAAGCTGATTGGTTACTGTCGATTCAGCTTCAAAAACGGAAATCAGGCGGGTTTAAGAGTCTGGTGAAGCGGTTAACAGTTTGTATGGTAATAAAGTTTACAGACGCACAAGCCAGGGTCATCGTTGGTTGGTACCTCAATGTTGCATTATGGCAAATATTGGGGTTTAACCACGATGACCTCGGTCATTTTTCGGTTAATAAGACGGTAGAAAGAGTATCCCGTCGGTATTGGTATCTTCTTTGAGACACGTTAAAAAAAAATACATAAAAACTGCACTTTTTGTATTGTGTAAGAACAAGGAGGGCCTAAGGAAGGTAAATTATATCTTTTTCCTAAATACGCTCAGCCTTTCCACACGTTATGTTTAGATCACCTGGGTCCCTTCGTGGAATCTCAAAATAAAATAAATAATTGCTTGTAGCTGTAGACGCGTTCACTAAATTCGTATTTATTTCCGCGATAACTAAAACTGAAAGTAGTAATGTAATTACCGAGCTCGAAGGCATAGACTTATAAAGGACGCCGGTTCCGCATTCACAGTAAAAAGTTTTAAAGTTATTTGCGTCGGTAAAAATATTCGATTGCATACAATTGCAACTGGTATGCTCCGATCAAACGGCTGAGTCGAGAGATTTAATAAGACTATTTTAGAAGCTATGAATATAGTGCCGATTTAGATGAAAATTGCTGGGATGACATTTGCGTACATGAACATGTCTGTATGTCCTGACTCTGGGTGTAATTAGGTTTAAAGATATTTATTCTCAAAGAAAGACTACATAGTCACTTACATGAGAACAATATGAGCTTATAAGTAAAATATTATTAACTAATATAATTATGTAGGTATATTAAATGCGTATTTACAAACAAACAAACAAAAAGCTAGTATATGTTGTGTATCAGTTGTCTGGTTTCCATAATACAGGCTCTGCTTAGTTTGGGATCAGATAGCCGTGTGTGAGTGAATGAACTAAGATATTTTTTTGGATTAGAAATGATAACTGGCGGGTCGATTAATTTAAATAAATGGCGTGTTAGCAAGGTTAATTTTTCGTGAAACAAAGCATTTAAGTTAATTTGTATTCGTAATGAATTGCCCGAAAATATTAATATTGTCACCGGCCAGAATCAAAGTAGTGAGCTGGAACAGTCACTGCCTAAGACTAAAGGAGTGTACTGGAAGAGGCACTGCTTCGGAATAAGGTGGTTAATACAGTCACCGGCAAGAATAAAAGTGGTGACCTGGAACAGTCATTGCCTAAGACTAAAGGATTGCACTGGAACAGGCACTAAGCTTTGGAATAAGCCGGTGAACTGAGATAGATAATTGATCATTGGGGTTGTCTAAGTCTAAAGACTGTCCTGATTCAGGTAATCCATTGCGTAAGAATAGAATCTAATATAATTATTATTTTTTGGCATAATTTGAGATATGTATTGTACAATGTACATACTACTTTAAAAATAAATTGAATACTAAGTTTAGCACAATGTTAATTGTTTGTTATATTTAAACATACGATGCCAATTTAAATACAGAAAAACAAACAATGATAATAAAAATATAATTAAAGTAAAAGTTCAATTTAAAAACAACAACAAAAAAGATATAAAATGGCGTTTGACTTAGCATATGTTGTAATAACTATTGAGAATAGCTACCGCAACGCTGATCTACCGTCAAAACCATTGCATCAAATAATGGGTTCAGTATCATAGTTTCATGAAACAACAAAAGTCCAGTTAAATTCATTAGTCTAGAAAATTATATTGATTTATTAATAATATAATTATAAAATAAATAATATAATAATATAAATAATAAATATATAATACATGCAGAAGTTGTTTCAAGTACATCACGAAATTACAAAACATGGAACAATAATAGGATATAGTACTTATAGCATACACGAAATGGGCAAATGATAATATTATAAATGCAGCAAGCATAGGCATTGGCGGTTTGTTGACTTAGGAGAACAGAGATGAGAGAGCCTGAGTAGGTATACAGCTTTCTACAAAATAGAAAGAGAGAGATTGGTTTGTATATTCATCTTATTGAAGTCCGTAAATTGAATAACTGTAGAGCATTAAAGATTCCTAAGTCTAAAGGAATAAATAATGCAGAAAACTACGGTAAGATTTGACGGGACACGCAATTGTTGTCAGTGATATCAGAACGTAATATCAGTATTTATATACTCCGAGGTAATATGAATCTATGCTTGTTTTGAAGAGTAATTGCTGACTTTATTGCCGGCTCTTCTCAGCAAATGCAATCTTCCGAAACGGTATTAGAGTATTTTAGAGTCAGACTTTTCATAAGTGCCTGCGAAGGTCTATTTTAATAAAGTATTTGGAATGATGATGATGGTCATGATTGGTCGAGCTATCTTAACGTTTCATTAACATATTGTAAATGGTTTACAGGTATTATATAATACAACGAGCTGGTAGCAATTTCGGGTTAAGTCGTGCCTGGGGCATGCACGGCGCAGGAGGGCCGTGTTAGCAACACTACGACGGGTAGCTGTCATGGAGCTGGGACTAGCCGCGAGCCGACACTTTTGCTCCAGCGATCGAGGGCGCTTCATCTTGTGTTAATTATCTTGCATACTATTTTGTAATTGACCGCCATTTGCAATTTGTTAACCTCATTTTGATTATTTTATTAATAACGTGTTGAACCTATTTGTGTTTATATTACCGTCCTGTAAGTTACCCTCACACTAGGTATACAATTAACAATTTAAAATAAAAAAAATACTATTACTAAGTTTTTGTTATTAAAAACAACACATTTTTAATACAGGCTTGTTTTGGTGACTATACTTTTTGTTGATAATACCAAATAAAAACAAAAAAAATATGATAAAACTAAAATAAGACAATTAATTATTCATGTTTTGACATAATATTAAATACAAAACCACAATCGTGGGTGAATATTTTCAAAACATTAATTTGTTGTCAATACACGCCGACTAAATAGGCAATAATTTTTGCAACAACTTTCTACATAATGACAAGCGGACCGCCTCTCACGAAACTTAATTAATTTAATTTATCTGGTTTCAATTTAATCAGACCCGAATTCAATGTGATAAATGCGAATACAATATTTTTTAAGTTCAAAGTGCCGACTCGACGAGACGGGTTCTCTTGTAACTCTCTATTTTACACATAATTCTTGTACAATTAATTGATTTAATATTTATGTATGATGACGCCTAACTTTTTACAGAGTAGTCCAATTTTTATAATTCTTTTTTTTATCAATATTTTTACCGATATTTTCCTTCACCGAAAGCTCAAGCTCGTTACTTACGACCTTCGCCACAAATAACAAGCTACACAAGCTATTACATTTGTATTAAGCAGATTTAACCGTAATTTTCATAGTTATTGGAATCAAAGTCACTTGAATTTACAGATTGAATGGTCACGACTGAATAATAGTTTTTTTTTTTCATGAAAGTATTCCAAACTTCTTTCTAAATGTATTCTTGGCCTATTTTTTTCTGAACGTTTCATTATTTTTTTATTCAAATGTAATCAAAATTCTAATCAAATTTTTATTAAAAAGCAAAAGTGCTCCAACATTGCGAAATATGCAAATATTGTTGGATATTAATTTCCCATTTTAAATGGCATTACGTTTTGATTAACTTCTCGATTTGTCTCTATTAATTAAATGTGGGCCGTATAATTAAATGTGAATGAACGAGCTTCGATATTAATATTCGCTCAACAAATTATATAAGCAACGAGTGAAATCATTGATTGATCTTACTAATAGATTGTTTACAATTAATAAAATATTTATGAATTGATAAAATCAAAATATTGCCGGCCAAGTTCGAGCCTGAGTTTGACTCACGCACCGAGGATTCTGTACTTCCTAGGTCGTAATATTTACTGGTTTAGGCCATCACTGTTGTTAAAAACTGCACCGCAAAACTAAGTTTGTTTGTGATGGAATTTTGATATTTACTTCAATATCTATCAACTGTAATTTAAGCCAGGCGGTTCTATTCTATAGAACCGACCGTAAGCGCTCCCCCGTCCTGCCCAAACATGTTACTCTATTCGGTGAGCAGATCCCTTGGGTGAAGCAAGCTAAATACCTCGGAGTAATTCTCGATGATCGTTTAACCTTCGACGCTCACATAAAGGCGGTCCGCGCGCGCGCCGCCTTTGTGACAAGTCGTCTGCACTTCTTGCTAAACCGCAAGTCTAAACTAGCCCTAAAAAGCAAGGTTAGACTATACTGCGAGTATTCGCCCCATAATGACGTATGCTAGCACTGTGTTCGCACATGCTACGCTTGCACGGATCCATAGCCTCCAGGTTATTCAAAACCGCTTCATGCACAGAGCCACGAATTCCCCGTGGTATTTGCGTAATGAAAACCGCCACATTGATCTAGGCCTCCCCACGATAAAGCAATTTATCAAACGAGCCGCACTTCGATATTTCGATACCGCCGTCAATCACCGCAATCAGCTCATCGTAAATGCCGCAACGTATACACCCTCCCTAATATCCAAAATCCGCAGACCTCGACTCGCCCTCAGAGAGCCCGATGACCCTATCACCTTAGCTCAAATCGCAGCTGACGAAGCTCGCAACAAAAACACAACACAAATCCGATCTCCACGATATCGTCCTCGCCGGCGAACACGCGTCGCGACGTGCCACCCAGTCTCGTCCCGTTCAAGCGGCCCGAGCTGCCATGAGTAATCCGACCGTCCCTAATTAGTCGTAACTCATAAAAGTCCGTCCCCTTACGCCCTGAGCCGAGGTTCGTGCCCCACCTGGGGCGCCCTCAGGCGTAGTTAAACCCTAAAGTCTAATAACCGGTTGAGAGCTTGCTCGCCGCATTGTCCGCGTAAAGGTGTAAAAATTCTCTGAATAGCCACCTTCCGTCATTTAAAAAAAAAAAAAAACTGTAATTAATTCTGATTTTTAAACGACTTCAAAAAAAGGACGAGGTTCTCAATTCGGTTGTATTTTTTTTTGTATGTTGTTACCTCATAATCCGTAATTTATTAACCGATTTGGAAAATTGTTTTTTTGTTTGGAAGGGGGTACCTACACTTCCTGTTTGGTCCCATTGTCATTAGATCAGGATTTCTTAATGTACTTTGAGGTCAGTTTTAGTTTTTTGTAAAACAGTTTTTAGCTTTGCGAACGTTGGAGTTATGGGGGGAAATGGTATTGGTTATTTTATTATTGGGTTTGGTCGGTAACGCGTGGGTGCGTGATTGCTTGCAAGCATTCATATGGCTCCGGAAATCACTTACCATCAGGCGGGCCGTACGCTTATTTACTGATTTCTTCGTATAAAAAAAGATACCTACGTTTATAGGTCTAATCTCTGTTAAGGCGTCTACGGACGACACGATTTGGCACCCGATATGTCGGGCCGATCGTTGGGGCGCTCCACGGGCGCTCTGTCAACTTGCCTCCTGTCTGAAATGCCAATTTCACACCAGTTTGTCAGGCCCTACAAATCGTGTCGTCCGCAGACGCCTTTACATTGTACCTTTACACAACGTTATTTTTAGGACTTATTTCACTGGCAAATAATAATAACATAACATTTATTACATACCTTGTTAGGGTCTAGCATATATAAAAGCAAAATTACCTCTCTCTCTCGGATACAATATCACATTATTTTATTTTATGAAGGCGCGTTTTACTCGGGACAAAAACAAAATATTTTAATAAAAGGTCTGTAAGAAAACACAAAAATGTTATTGCCTTTTTGGTTAATGTACCTAGACGGGATATAATGTTGTGCAAATGTTGGGTAACATAAACCTCGGTACAGAATATAAATTGATTTAATTAGTAGCTACCTACATAAAGGTAGGCTTGGAATACCGCGTATTTATAAAATCTGCACGCATTTTACCCGGTTGGTAAAATGCGTGCGAATACGATACGATTTTACAGAAACAGATTTTACTTATTTGATGCTCATTTTTAATGCCTTTTATTACGTTAAGAAATACTATAACAATATAATAATAGATTAAGTAGGTATGTAGGTAATGTATTTATACTTTGATACCTCTGATAGTTGTTATCGTAAACAATGTATGCAAGCTATCTTTAAGAAACAAATATTTATGTCTTGAACTATATATGGAAATCTTATAAATATTTTTTTTTTTGAACTTGCTTTTATTGAGAAACTTTGAAGTTTAAACCCACAATAATAATGTGTATGAACCTTAAAACCGGTTGCGTGCCAAAACAACAAAAATCTCCAAGGTTGACGTAGGTCATTGTGCTTTCATTATATGTAATAACCTTATGGTAGGCCTGAATTAAATATAAATAACTGTAGAGATTATTTTGATAGCGGTATTATACGATGTTCTACTATTTTTACATTTTTGCACGCAATATCTCGTGGGATTCCATAAATAATGTTGCTAGCGGTGTTTTTATAGCATATAAGAGAGGTAGAGCATAGCGTGTATTCGCTCAAAGAGCAGCTCGACTGGGGAAGTACCTCCACCTTACAGAATACCGCAGCCAAATAACTTTATGTTGTGTAAAGTTGTGTTCCTGCGCGTGAGTAAGGTCGCCAAAGCTCATAGGGGAGGGGGGATAGGTCGATAACGCGTGAGCGATGCTTCGTGTGTTGCAAGCGTCTATATCGCTACGGTAACCGCTTACCATCAGGCGGGCCGTATGGTTGTTTATCGACTAAGTTGTATTAAAAAAAAATATATAGTCGAATATTGAAACTACGTAAGTAATTCTATATGTTGTGATAATGACGACATTTTGCAGTTCGGTTGTTTGTTTTTTTTATTCGACCAAGTCGGTAAACAAGCATATGGTCCGCCTGATGGTAAGCGGTTACCGTAGCCATATGGACGCATGCAACGCACGGGGCAACACTCACGCTTTACCAAGCTTTCTCCCTTCCCTAATACAGCCATTACCATTCTTGCAGTAGCTAAAAAAGTAGCCAAAATGGCAATATAATATAGTTTATAGTTAAGAGTAAGAGTGTGTATTTTTAGTGTATCTTTTTGTTTCTTTTGTTTTTGATTTTAATTATGTCTGCGTCGAATGGCGCGCAAAAATAAAATGTTTTTCTTTCTTTTCTTTCTTCTTTCTAATAGCAATGGCGAAGTTACTCACGCGCAGGTACACAACATAAAGTTATTTGTTTGTTTGTTTGCGGTATTCCGTACCCCGAGTGTATAGAATTGACGTTATTAATTAACTGGGAAAAATTAGTACCATGAGTATTCCGCTAGAGGCGCTGTGCCAATTCCTATACCAAGAGAAGTTTCGTTTACGCAAACGCAGTGGTTAATAGTGCGTTTAAAGCAAAATAACATATCTTATGGTGCGTCGATTCTACGCGAACCGAGCACGAGCCAAGCTACGAACGAGCACACTGCGAGCACGATTCGCGTAGCGTGGACAGGCTTGCGAGCCTCGAACGAGCATTCGTAGCGCCCGATTGTCAGTTAGAATTGAAAGCCCAAGTAAATAATATTTAAAGGAAAAAATATTTTTATTTGGTATTTTCATTATTCAGACAGAGCAAAAACATAATGGAATGAAAATTTCTCGATAGATAAAAATCACAAAGTTACCTCTAATACTAATTAATTTTCGTTTCTATTCCTCCATGGTGTATCAAATTATGTAAAAAGTTCGATAAATAATATCACTGACGTATGACCTAGGGCTGATACTAACGATTTTTTTAAATCATCTTTACTTTACGAGTTATTTAGATTAGAAGCGCTTAGTTCATTTTTTTTCCGCGAAACACGCTATCGCCGTTTCATTCCATGCGAGTATTGTCTAAGTTTGTTTCATCTGCCAGTCGCTATCTTTTCTGGCTTTATACGAGCTCTTATACCCAGTCGAGTTGCTCTTGAGTAGTCTTGAGCGAATAACTCTACGTCTCCTAAAAATACCAGATGCGTTTTTAGTTATTAATATTTAATTTCCTTGCAACATAAAGACGCCATTCAACTCACTGTGTAGTCATAAAAAGTAATTAAGTTATTGTTTTTATTGACTGTGGTACCAGGTTTTTACTCTGTAAGGTCCCATCCATAAATAAGAATCGACGTCTTTTTTTAAGTCGATCGGCCAGTAGGTGAGTCATGCGAAACGCATTACATTGAAGGTTGATTGTTTTTTGTTATTTTTGGATTATATTCGTATTGCTGGTAATTAGATACAGAGACCCTTGTTCATGAGACGTGGAACACAGGAATATGTGGAGTCGCTGTGAAATTATATTCGTTGTATATTTGGTAAGACAGTTTTTGATATACAACTGAATTCGGATAGATAGCTCAGTGGTAGCGACTTCGAATTCTACAATGAGCTTGAGGTTTCAGTGAAAGAAAACATAGTGAGGATACCATAGCACGATGGTAGGATACTTTGTACCACCCGCCTAGCTGGCAGCTCCTGCCGATGTGTTCCGCCAGCTGCTCCTTGGTGGCACCTTTGGCTACATCATTACTTACCATGGTGAGATTGTAGTCAAACACAGGTCCATTCATAATAATAATAATTGGATTTTTTTACAAAAAACTTAAACCGACTTCAAAGTACACTAAGAAGTAATCAAATCCTGATCTGATGACAATGGGACCAAACGGGAAGTGTACCCTTTCAGTCAAAAAAAGAATTTTCCAAATCGGTTAATAAATGACGGAGTTATGAGGTAACAAACATACAAAAAAAAAAAAACACATCCGAATTGAGAACCTCCTCCTTTTTTTGAAGTCGGTTAAAAAAAAGTTAAAATTCTATGAAAACCAATCCATTAGTCATACTTTAATTATTTCCGTGTCCGCTCAACATTTTTCTGTGAGCTCTTCCCGCCTCATTGCCTCTCGGATGTCGGCCGCATAAGGGCGATTGTATAAAAATACACATCACTACTTATTCTGAATACTTCCCTCGATTTGTTTGCTTTACCTCTGGAAATAAATATTTCCTCTAGTAAGTGGAATTAAATTGGATATTCTGGAAATAGTAACGGTCAAGACGCGGCGTAAATAAATTGTAGGTGCCAGTGAGATATTGGCCCTGATATGTACTATTAAATATTCTGTGCCCTGATTCTGTTTTTTAGAACTAAACTAATTTTAATCTCACAATGGTGCCGATTCTGTTGTAAATCGCACTAAACTAATTTTAGTCACATCACATCTCTTTCTTGCGAACATTATTGAAAAAGGATAGCACATAGTTAAAGCTGTCAAATTAGTCTTTGCCGTCTTAATTTGCGGGTATTTAGATGAAAACGCGATAGATGGCGACTAAATTTATATTGAAAACAAGCATTGCACTAATTTGACAGGACTAAATTTCTTACATCCTTTTCTTATGTTCTTTGTTAGAAAGAGACATAGTGAGACTAAAATTAGTTAAATTGTAAACAACAGAATCAGGGCCTATGTCTCAACTAAGAACATACGAAAAGAATGTAAGAAAAGTCCTTTCAAATTAGTCCAATGTTTGCTTTTAATATGAATTTAGTCACCATATAAGTATCGCGGTTAATACGCCTAAATACATGCAAAATAAGACGGCAAAGATTAATTTGACAGCTTTAAATATGTTCTATCCTTTTTAAATAATGTCAGTAAGAAAGAGATGAGATGTGACTAGAATTAGTTTAGTGCGATTTACAAAAGAATCGGCACTAATGTTTACCAAGGATTTTTACGATAGGTAAAAGTGGGAAACAGTATTCTCTGAAAATTTAATCCGATATCAGTTGTAAATATGTCTTTTTTACTTTAAATGCTAGATTATTATGTAATAAAAATAAGCATTTTTATTATTTTTGTAAATTTTTGCTGTTGTAGTGATCCTGCCGTGTCATCACTTGCCGGCCCCAACGGAAGATTAGCGTTGGTTATGTATGCCACGTATAGCCTTAACTTAATGCTGAGTTGGAGGACCCATTTGTGACAACTTTATTTTTTATGTTGTTTTTTTTATTTTTTGTCACAAATACATGTTTGATTTGATTTAATATTAAATTAACGAGCAATATTTGTTTATAAAATGGTTTGAGATCTTGAAAATGGTTCGATAAAATTTGCGATACCCCAGTGGTCAAAGCTTTGGATTCCGTCTCGGAGATCGCAGGTTCAATCCCCAAATCTTTTTGTATTTTTTGACCTTGTATTTTATTTTGATGTCTTTTTATAGTAGTCACAGATAAACCTTGAAATTGAGTTTCTTAAATTAAACCCCTAAGGGGTAAAAGAGGAGTCGGCGCGGGGTAAAAAGCTAAGTAGGTCCAATAAATGCTGCATTATGTCATTATATAGAATGACTGGTAATTACTAAACGATACTTAGACACATTTTTGTACTCATGATAACAAACAACATGTTTTTTTTTTTATTTACTTAGCATATGGGCCCATAATATTTAGTACCTAACATGAATAAGAATACACCATCAGCTTTTATTTAATTTAGTTATTTATCCCTATTTGTTTCTTTGGGAAAGTGGTTTGTTATTATGAGTACAATCATGTGTCTAAGTATCGTTTACTAATTACCAGTCACCCTATATAAATACTTTATTTTATTTCAGAATGGAAAAAGAAACAAAACAATTAATTGTCTAGTCTCATGAGGTTCAGAATAAGGAAGTTACTCGGAAGTGCGTTTTTTGCTCATATCCAGTAACACTGCCCACTGTGTTACGTGTAATGTAAGTATTTAATGACATGAGATGTAATTTATAAGTGCTAAGCGGGTTATGTGCTGAAGAGTTAAAATTAAGCTTTATCAATTTAAAAAAATCCTGTAAAATGTATTGCATACTGTCTGAAGTCATAGGTCTTTATATCTGTAGCTATTTTCAGAGCTATGGGGTCAAGGGACACAAATTATAATTAATAGGGCAATGGGGACATCTGGAACAATTTTTATTTGTTTTATTCAAGTCCCGTTGACCCCATCAATGGGGATATACCAAAGGGGACAACGGGAACTATTTTATTCAAGTCTCGCTGTCCCCATTAATGGGAACACGGGCGGTGGGGACAGTGGGAATACAACTAACTGAATATTTTCCTGTAAAAAGTATTGCTATATATTTTGCTTGTAAAAGTATACTGTCTGGCATCATATGTCCTAATATCTGTGGTAGTTTTCACTGGAGCATGGTGAAAATTAAGTAAAACTACTTAACCTCTTATATCCATATAATATAACGTCATTAAAAAAAAATTTTTGAGAACATCTGACACAAATATTATTGAGACTCGACTCGATTATTGAATCTCTTTCAACACCCAATAACTTCTCATCAAACTCACGACGAGATTAATTGGAGTAACAGTGAATTGTTACTAAAATAAGACTGTCCCAATCGCTATCTCCTGTGCCTCACACCACACCACGTGGTGACTCAAGTTTGGTTCACTTTCGCGCACGCGCCTGCTGGCTTCATTTCCTGCTGAAATTTGATCTCAGTTTTTATATGTGATCATCGAGTGGCGTGAAAACTGTTGAGTAGTTCATGACTTCATGTTGAGTTATTATACAATATTGGAGTTTGTTACACAAAGTGAATTTGGCATGTTATGCATGTTTAGTAAGAGTTTGAGTATAATTTATTTATTTACACCACATTATGTACAAAATACAACCTATTTGTATAATAGACAATTTCCTCAAGCCTGCCGCTGCTTCCGATTAACGGCAAGGTTCCCAGAAAGCTGGCAGCGTTTCCTCTTTGGATAGCCAAGCTGATGCGTTGTTGGAAATAGCTCCGCGCCCGCTCCGGTCCGGAGGCCTCGATCAATTTTGATGACAAAGCGCGAGCAAAATGGCGAGCTTCGGACCCCCACGGCCCCAACATTGATGGTAAAAGAAGAAGAGAAATACTTTTTTCAACTTTTCTCATGTATGAAGTAAACTTCATCTCTGGTCATCATACACTTATAGAATTTAAACTTCTAAATAATATTTAAAAATAATTTTAAATAAAATAAAAAATACAATTATGGTTTATCGTAGCAACCGACCGAGAAGAATGGAAAAAGGACAAGGAGGCCTTTTGCTCAGCCGTATAGGCTAATAATAACATAATAAAAAAAAATATCTTTTAACATTTCATAGACTAATACAGAGCTGAAGAATTTGTTTGTTTGAACAAACAAATCTCAGGAACTAGCGAAAGGTTTTTTTTTGAAAAGCAAAGTTTATCTATTACGTATAATAATACAAAACGCGGATGAAATCGCTAAGTACATTTATTCCTCACATTCAAAGAAATTATTATTATGACAACGACATAAGCTTTAAACTTCTTACAGTAAACAAAATAACATTTTCACAAACCTAAATCCAAATCCAAATTGTACAAAGCTACAATCCAAAGCCAAAGTAAGTATACAAATAGCTGTCATGTCAGATTTCCAAACATACGACCAGTTAAGCTAACCCCTCATATTCCTTTACTTTGCGCCTCAGAATAAAGTCTTTGCGGAGTTCCAGAGGTCTTGTAAATAAGTCTTACGGTTCACACACCTTACGATCAGTAATTGTTTATATTGTTACGGAACGATAGATATGGGGCTCGAATTATATTTAAGTGGGTCATTAATAAAAGGGACTTTTTGTAAAATAGGCAGTGAAGCTTCACGAAAGGGAAAGGGTGAAAAAAACTACTGTTGTAAATGTATAGGTACAATAATTTAATGCGAAGTATACAAATAATATTATTTACAACAAATATGCACATACAATCTATATATAGAAAGTTTCCTCAAGTCTGCCGCTGCTTTTGATTGACGGCAAGGTTCCCAACAGGCTGGCAGTGTTTCCTCTTTGGATAGCCAAACTGATACGTTGGCGGGAAGAAATGCCTATAATATTATAGTAATAGCTAACCTATTAATATGATATACATTATTGCTATGAATTTAATGAAACACATAAAGGATTTCATAATGATTTTACTATAACGTCTAATACTAAGTAACCAATCCTTACCCAATAACCTATGTTTAACCTATATGAAAGTCCCTAGATTGTAAGAGTCAGGAAACACAGACGCCAGAAGAAAGTTCCACTCCCTTGCTGACCACATTATAAATTAGGATTCAAAACGCTGTGTCCATATTTTTGGTATTGTCAACAACGTAGGGTGAAATTTTTCCCGGCTTGTCTCTTGTGGTTCGATGTAAAAATAGGATGGTATAAGGTTGAACGATTCCTGCGCACACTCTCCAAAATATATCCTGTAGATAACAGATAGGCAAGCAACCTTTCTTCGATGGTCGAGGCTCAGGTTTACTGCAGTTCCTCTCTCAAATGAAAATATTACAGAAACCATACTTGCATTGCCAAATAAATTTGCCTATACGATACCAGATACTTAAAATCTCAAGTACATTATACATAGTTGGGCTTGCGCTGGACCCCATCCCGCCTGATGGTAACCGATGTAGTCTAGAATGGGACGCACGTGCCCTTAAGATGCCTGTTCACTCTGACCTATAAACCCATGTTGTATGTGTCTGGAAACACGTTGTCTGGGAGAGCATTCGATCCACAGCCTGGCCGTGCGTATGTGTATAATGAAAGAGGAATCAAAACGCTTGGTAAGTATGGCAAGACGGAATCTCCAGTACCTACAAGCAAAATTGAACAAAAATATGCTACAACACTATTACTTATAACAAATGTAAACATCAAACGACTAATCTATATCTTTTTATAAAAGTCTAAATATTGATAGCAAGATTGATCCGAGCTTTTACATAAATAAAAAAAACAAACAGTCAGTTCCGGGATGCATCTATCAACACATCGGTAATCCTTGCAGTGGTTACTTTGAACTGTTATCTTGGCCTTATTTGATTATCTTAGATCTAAACTACCAAATACACGATTAATTTTGTGTATTTTTATTACTTGTTTAGATTGTAAGTACAATTAATTGGAATTGAGAAAGTGTATTTCGAACCGGTGTTAAATTTAACTGTATGTACCGACTTAACGTTCATTAGTGCCTTACAGGAATAAATGACTTTTTTATTTTAATTGTTGATGCGTTATTTGTATATTTTTCTATGATTGATGTTTAACTTATGCCTTGTTATCTAATGAAATCGATTTATAGTGCCTCCTCGTAGTTATGGCATGACTTGGCAAAGTCATAATAATTAGGATACCTAGAAATACAAAGGCACTTTGTAAAATGAGACAGTTTTTTCAAATAGTCATTATTTTCATATGCAAGAATGGTTTCAATTGCTGAACATTTTCAGTTCTGTCGACTTCATACACAAACGAATTCTTATTACTAACTACAGCTAAGTAAGTCTAATTTATACTTTTATAAATAGAATAAATCTGGGAGTAAAAATTAAGTGGGCAGTCTATTTAGTTTTTATTGTTAAAGAAAAATGGCAAAAGCATTGAATTGTTACGCTTAGAAGCGAAGTATCGAACAAAAATCCTCGCGACACGGAAGCCACTTGACAACCAATGTATGCGTGAGTACCATATAATTACACTCGCTGACACGCACACAAGCGCACGAGTAATGTTGCAAGCTAAACGAAATTTTTCGGTAAGATTAACCTTCCGATTTCGCCTACTAGTGAAATTGGAAGTAAGTATTCATAAAAATAATTAAATAGTTTAAAAAGTTCTGCGTCTTAGATAATTTATCATAGACACAGGCCTGTTATTTATTTATTACTAGTTGTTTCATAGTACTTATTTCGGGTATTTTAACATAATAAACCAAGACAATGTGCAGTGCTATGAACGATCGTACAATTTGTAGCTTACCTTGGTAATGATAGGTTTCATATATGATAGGTTGTATAGAAAAAGAAGATTAAGGAAGAGTAAGGATCTAGGTATTTAAGTTGAATTTGTTTCCGGAACAGCTGCCGCTTTGATAATATTTTCCTAGCTATATTCTCTTTTTTCTACCAGTCTGATTCGAAATTATTTCACTAATATGAAGCTACATTATCCCAAGTATTATAGACTACTTATCCCAAGAACGCGGGTGAAACTGCGGGGGACAGCTAGTCGGTTATAATAGCTATAAGTAAAAGAAACAACTCATCGGACTCAACTACTTTATAAAAAAACAGTATCAATTACGTAAAACAACGCAAATTCGCACAAAAAACAGCTGGCAACACTTTGCTCGAAATCTGAGTGAAGTATTTTTATTTTTGAATTTTGTTATTTTAGATGAATTACACAATAAAATTAGTGGCTTGCCTGTGGAATGTTACATAAGAATTATTATCTTTCTTCCCTGATGAATTATGACACAATTTTACTGCACAAACCGTCATATTTATTATTTTTGTCAGAGCTGCACTCACTAAAACGTCACTCAGTACACTGACAGCGCGGCGGTCATTTGGAGCCATTATGGCTCCAATTGATTGGATTATTTTTCGCGCGTGTACTTTGTTTCTATGTGTAATAATTCAATGGGCAAAAGTCAATATCACATGCAACTTTCTAGATCGTCAAAATGAAAAATAAAGTGACACAAAATTTAACTTCATCCCACAATAATACGATAGAAATTCCGCTGAACAAGTTTCGAAACACCATTTAATATTCAAAGTGTAGGATAAAATGAATATGACGTGTTGAGGCGAACACCCACTTGCCACCATGTTGGGCTGGCGGCACAAAACGCTTGTTACAGCAATCAAAGTAACTACAAAAGGAAGGCCGTTGATATGGTGCCGCGGCGTTGAGACTCGCGACGTTTTACTTTTATATGTGAGTGTGGTGTAAGTTAATGGAGGCAGGCTGTTGTAATTTTTAGGGTTCCGTAGCCAAATGGCAAAAAACGGAACCCTAGAACTGAAACATTTTTTTTTAATAATACCCATAATGTGTCTATGGATAGGTCTTCAAAAATGATATTGAAGTTTCTAATATCATTTTTTTCTAATTTGAATAGTTTGCGCGAGAGACGCTTCCAAAGTGGTAAAATGTGTATTGGTGTGTGGAAGGTCTATTGAAATAAATGATTTTGAATTTTGCGAAAAAAAAAACTTTGTTAAAATTATTTATGTTTGTTTAATAAACAAACATCTTTGGAAATTGTAAAATTTTATATGGTCCAAATTCTGCATTCTACTATTACATAACTAAGCCAATCTTTTAGGAAAATGGCTTGCAACATACAGCGTCATTCAAAACATATTTTTTTTACAGACAAGTCTAGACTAGTGTTGAATGACCAAATATGGATCAGACCTTAACTATCACTTGTGACTTGGACAAGAGCGTCACATTAGCGTTGAAAAAGCTACGTAAATAGATTTAGCGATTTTCTAAGGGTATTCGTGGAGTTCCAGATTAGGTACTGCTTTGCTTTTAATGTTATTCCGATTCGGTTCTTTAAGCCAGTCCCAAAAGGAACGGCTTTTTAAAGCCAATTTTACCTAACTTTATTTTCCTCCAAATCCAAATAAATTGGTTTGTTACTAGGTTTTGCTTCACGGCTATACCTACGCGGGGAATTTCCAAAAGCATTTCAATTGGTGTTTTTTGTTAAGGATAAAGATAAAACGCGTGTCTTAGGCGTCGTCCTAATTGGCGACGATGGTATACGATCACACGATGCGATTTCGTCGCACGATCGCGCTGATGTTCCTGTGCTCGCGCGATGTCGCGACGTTTTCATATTTTAAAGGACAGAAGCGATCTATGAGACACAATCTTAGCTTACACCCGTTTATTACGTCTTGCATCTGACTGCCCTGTTGTCAATTATTTGGGGTCTACCATGGACGAATGGTCTACGTAATATTTAGGTACGCTTCTTCATTCGGCCTCAAACCGCCATTATTATCATCTTTCCCTTTCTTTTCTTTCCTTTCTCATTCGTATCGTCTTTCAAATAAACAATTCATCTCGTTTTCGGTCTTCCCTTAATTAGGGCAATAATTATGTACAATGGTATAAAACAAATCTAATTTGCCTATTTCAAAACAAAGGAAAATAAAATAAAGGAAACTTGTAACAGTCGACATTTATATAATTACGTTCGTGCTTATGTAAGTGAAATCCAAATAATTCCTTTATTTGCAATTTGAACTGGGCTATACCACTACACTATTAAAATAAAGACAATAATAATTATCTCGGTGCGAGTGTATTCACCCCACGGGCCACTAACAAATTATACACTTCCGCGCGAAATAATTGGTAAAGAGTAGAGTGACCATTACGTACCTAGTTTAGCGAGACAATGAGTGGTCACAAAAATACTGCATTTGACTCGAAATTTCATACAAAAGAGGATTCATACATTCATCAGCAAAGATTGTAAAAAAGATAAAGTAGATGTAAGATTTTCTCTACTTTAATGTTGATTCAAGGCTTTTTATTTGGTATCATTTAAAAGTAACTACACTGTTTATCTACATTTTTACAAATAATATGTTAATAAAAATATACTTGTAACTGAAATTATTGTTGTAAAATTATATACTAAATATTTTTTTTGTTATAAGACTATTATTGTGATTTTGTAACAATTGTAAAACTATTAAATAAATAAAACAAAATGTTATAAAACGTAATTTAAATATTGTTAAGCCATGAGAATTTACATTAATATAAAATGAATTATAAGTATAGGTATATTTATCGGAAGGAATTTAAATTTATTATAATAATTCATAAATTAATGTAATAATGATAATGTATTTTTTTTATGTAAATGTAATTTGATTTTTAAGCATGAAATAAAAGGCTTTTTTATTTTATTTTATTTATTATCATTTAACTGATAGAAAAGGTAGAACTTGGAAACTTCAATAAAAGGAGACGTTCAAAAAATGTATGGGGCTTGGTACTAAAATAATTAATAATTTGAACCACAATCTGAGCAACAACAATATAGCAGCAACAAAATAGGCAGAAAGGACGTAATTTTTTAGATTTTTTTGAGTAGTTAAAAAAATTTTAGAGCCCTCCGTTTTTTTAAAAACTGAAACTGAAAATCGAGTGTAAAAAAAGATGAGTTGGCAACACTACAAACATTATCTATGGGTTGGTAGCTCAGAGTAAGTTTGGTTGGTAGCCATGTGGCGTGTATGTATGTTGCAAAGTAAATGAGATTTCATACAAACGTCATGTCATGATGTCTGTCATTATGACATTACAGATTTGACTGACCTTATAATGACACGTTTTGATATTGCAATGCATTTAAATTATTCAATAGTTTTCGATTTAATTACATGGAGCTGTATGCAGGTGAAATAAAAATAAAAACTCAAAGTCCTCAATAGAAACGGCAATTTTAGCTACATTATAATACATATATGGCTCGGGAAACGAATAACAAAAGATACTTTGCGTTTTATTTGTGCTGAAACATTTTTCACTTTTTTACAAAAACGGAGGGCATAAAAAAATATATTTATCATAATCTAGTAGCTTTATCAATAACCTTTCTATTAAGGTATATCACATTGCTGTTCAAATTTCTTCAGAATATTATACCACTATTATCCGTCTCCTTTACTGTGCCATTGCTCGTACTATACGCCAAACGCTATACGTTCGGTATAACAATAGTAAGATTCTAATTCTAGAGATGTTCAAAAGGTATTTTTAAAATTTACCAGTACTTTTATAAGCTGGACTGTCTTCCTCCTACTTAAAAGAGTGGTCACAATAGTATTAACAGGAGTATTACATAGGTACAAACGGCACAATAGTTCGCTAATTTTATTAGACGCCGCGGTACATAGAATGCTAAATTATACTGCGAAATATTGTATCTAGGTAGGTATCTATACAAATAAATAAAATTGAAGTGTCTGTTTGTA
Organism: Achlya flavicornis; assembly: GCA_947623365.1. Taxonomy (NCBI): domain Eukaryota; kingdom Metazoa; phylum Arthropoda; class Insecta; order Lepidoptera; family Drepanidae; genus Achlya; species Achlya flavicornis. Next base: position 9,440,636 of record OX392488.1, read on the forward strand.
ATGTAAAAATTGTACATAAACTTAAAATTTTCAGCTTTTTACTAAATGCACATGAAAGTATTATACAGATAGCTGTTGTTGTAAGCAGTAACTTGGGCTAGGTACATCTATTTTAGAAAAAAAATAGGGATCCGCGCAAAAAAATCTTAGGTAGATTTGAAACCGCGGGGGTCTGCTAGCATAATACCTACTATAATAAGTTTTTCTTAAAAAAATAATTTTAAATACAAGCTTTTTTTGGTGAATATACTTTTTGTTGTCTGTACTTGCATGTCTTCCAATATCCTACTAATGTACATCAAATATCAAGTCAATCCGACCACTGGAAGTGGCTGAAAGACATGCAAGATTCCACCCGAACAAACATAGTTACATACATACATAATACCTACCTAGGTATTGCAAGTTAAGTACCTATATAAAAGCTTGTAAAAATACAAAACCGCTGGGGTTAGGTTAGGTTAGGTTAGGTTAGAATCTTGAAATGCACACAAAAATAATATGAAATAAACCTATCAGGACATCTAAACTATTAAATAATTGTGAAACAACCTGATACCTACCATACATCTTGCTTGGTAGACTTCGATAATTCCCTTGGAATATCAGAATCTTATAGGTAATAACAGAGTAAGTAGGCACTTACCTACTTGTTACTTCTTAAGAAACCACAATGAGTTCATTAAATAAAAATAAAAATTACTTAAACCACAGTTAGTGGTTAAGTCTTAAGTCATTCGGCAAAACATCAGAACAGTTATAATGGTTGCCTGCCTACATAACATTTAAAATTACGTGTACGCAAAATCGTAAAAATACCAGTCTTCGAAATTTCGCACGAGGTAGCGAATTAGTGATGCACGCACAAGATCGATACGCGCAGAAGGTTATCGATAACGCGTAGCGATTTTAGGACGTGTGCGCCGAACCGGGCGACCCCCCGCTTGGAGTAGTGTTGTTTCTGTTTACGAAGTCAGTTTGGCTCGACCACGCGCGGCGCATGCTCGTATCTCGACTCACGCGCCTCGTTCATTCACCTTTTCGTCGAACGTCATCTGTCAAAATAAAATTCGAAATAGGAATTTCGTAATTTAAACTGTTACACGATACTCGTAACGTGATATTATATCGAACAGTGTTTATTTACCAATAAATAAAACTTTACATGTCATATAACATTATTGTCATGGCGCGTGAATACTTTTTATGAATAATTCAACCTCGCTTTAAAATGTTTTGAAGTTACGCTTCGCGGGTTTCTGTGGTAGTGATGTGATTATTGCATTTAATCGTATTGTGTGTTGTGTGTTCTAATCAGTTGTGTGTTGTTATCATGTTTTAATGTCTTTTGAAGCTGATATGTCGATAATTAGCGAGCTGCGATGGCTACACGATGACGATTTGTTCGCTCTATCATGGCAAAATGGTAAGCTTACGTATATATTTTTATCTTCAATAGTTAGCCTTGAATAATTGCTTTAGATGCTCATTTATAAAAAAAGGTGTATAAAAAACATTAAAATACCTTCGTAAGAAATTAGCATACACACATTAAATAACCCATTAAACTCAATTTGATATGTAAAGTGTCTTTTTACGTACGCCATGCTGATGTTTTATCAAAAATTAAAGTAAACTTGGATATTTTATTTATTTACTATAATCCAATTAGCATTGAGCTAACAAGTTGCTTCCTTTATCGTTCAAGATAAAATTATCAACAGAATCCTTCCAATGATAATCTTGGAAGGAATTCATTATACAAACAAAGTGACAACCAAACATTTAATTCCGGTTTTGATACAGAAATAAGATAACAATAAATTAGGGACAAGTAAAAATACAGTCAAAATTTAGTTACATATAAATATTAAACTACCTTCACCATGTAACGAATTTTACTATCTTAATTATCTTCCAATATAGCAAGGTAATAGGCATATACTATTGGCATTTTCTTAAAAAAATACCAACATAAGAATGTCACAGCGCAAACTGGTACATACAGAGGCGCAACTCGCGAGACGCGAGCGGTAGGTAGGTAAGTAGGAAATAATACCCAAGGTGAGCTAGATTCTTGCTAGGGACACGCCTGTTTATTTTACTTGAAGACTTCATTATAAAACACGACGTTGTTCTGTGTAAGTGCCAGTTAACTAATAAGTGAAATAATAACTTTTTTCTCAGGAGTATGCTTCTCTGCAGTTTTTTCCTATTAAAATGTGTATTTTTGAAAATGTTGGTTTACAATTTTTTGAGGTTTTTTATATATTTATGAAAGAGCATCATATATTGAGTAGGTGCTAACTGTTTTTTTTATCTGAAAATGTTCTTGAGTCAAATGATATAGTGGTTCTAGTTAGTGAAGATCTTGCAATGAGTACTACAATTCTACAAATAAAATCAAAAGAATAAAATCGAATAAAAAGAAATAAGTTATATTTTGGATAAAAAAACTTTCATCCGTATTTATCGGCCAACTTAACGACGAAGACTGGAATGAAGGGCCGAGCAAACACTGGTATTTAATAAAACGAATTTCTTATTACACTTGTTCTAAATATTTGACACCTTCACGTTCTTGGATGTCTAAGATTTCTATCCCTAAGCTGCCAACAATATCCAGACTTAATTCATGAGTGTCAACATTATGTCATTGGAGCTATATGGGCAATGGCTACTGTGGAGAAGCCGCTCGGATTCCTTTGATAATCGCCGTATTCACACCCACGTGTGCTTAGAATATTTGTTTCGGTAAAGATGTCGAGCTCTTTCATTTGTTTGTCTTCAGTAGAACAGTTTTTTTGCTTAGATACCTATTCGCGTGATATAAATCTACAAATAGTTAAATAACTTAATTGTTATAATGTCACAAGTTTTATTTTTATGATGTATCATAGCTACATCAGGTACGAATCGAGTCGAAAAGAAATAAATCTTATGCAAAAATTAGTTTATTAGGAATTGATTTTTTTATGCTACTTACTATAAAACACTTACTAACTAGTTTATTTTTCTATTTCATTTTTTAAACTAAGATGTCTGTAATATCTACTCTATCATTTTATATATTTATATTCCCTTTCATTACTTTTCACCTAGCATTATAATTACAGACCATTCCGAGTGGATGAAATATTTAACAAACGGATGTAGCATTTAGCTAAATATAACTTAGGATCCATTCCTAGGCTTAGTAATGATGATGACTAGACTACTGCCCATTTACCAAGTTACTCTAGCCTATATTTCATACATAATTTAGTTCTTATTGAATAGAAAATACAGGTCAATATCGAATATGATGTGGTTAGAGGATTGAAAATAAAAACATGGAAAATTGCTTTAAATGTTCAAATTACTGTTTGCGTTTTTTTTATTATTTATGTATTGCTTCTTTTGTGAGGTAAAACATACCTCATAGAAGTAAGGTTTTGTATTATCTTAAGATGAAAAAAATTCTTTGGAAATAATGTCTTCACTGTAAGATATTCACGATTCCCAATACTTACCGTAATTCAGCTTCTTAACTTAATTATATCCATTTGCTCCTTTCAAAGGATATTCCAACTTTGTAATATCAATTCAATTAGAGGAAGTACTTCGGAATTAAATAACTCATCACCATTTTCATCATTAGGCAATGCATTTCCCCTGAAATCGTAATATATTAATGAAGATTACCATCATCACAAATTCAACTCTATATTAAGTTGGCTGATCGCAAGTGATGTATCACGATGATGTCACGATACACAAATAGTTGATCTACACGTACATCAACAGACACTGACTGGTAAACGCTTATGTATTCTGTAGACAAGATACAACATGTGTACCGTGTTTTAAAAATTAATAGGCTGTTGGAATTGTGAAGGTCGGAATGGAATTGAATAACTTGAATAGACTTAGGACGTATAAGTAAGAATATGAAAAAGAACCTTTATATTAAGCAATTGAATTATTTATCTGATTTCACTTTAACATTGAAAATATTCCAGAAACTGTGGACCAGATCCAGATAGATCATTCAGGATGTTAGAATCATCATCGTCTAGAAGCATTTACTAGCAAAGGTATATTTTATGACATGCAATGACCTTGGCTACTTATGGCCGATTCCTGTAATTTACGGACCGTTATCGGTTAAAATTAAGACTACTACTATGTATTATATTACTAATAATGAAGGAAAGACCTCGAAGCAGACCGATACGGAAGTAGCTATCACAGGTAAAATTAGCTTACGAAATGATCTATATGCTCAGTTTGGTAAAGAAAAACCTACCATTGGTAAGCAAAATGATTCGTTTTTGTTTATAGAAACCAGGCATTAATCATCTGCCTTTTTCATCCTTTACAAAGCATCATCTTCTTCAAGCCATCCCATGTAACGCTTTCCATCACGCTAAAATACCATTGTGTAAACTCCTAGAACTCAATGACGTAATTTGTACATCGAAACATAATGTGGTCTAAAAATACAATATCAAAATCTAAACTGCACCGTGTTATTATCTAAGCATAAAATGTTGCTGATTGCAAATCAAGTTTTATTACTCCACTACGGTTCTTAATAATCTAGCTAGTACACGACTGGGTAATTAAGGGTACCTAGTACCTACCTTTAGGCGAAAAGTGATGGTTTTAATGAACTCAAATTGTTATAGATACCAGCTAACTCGTCGCAAGTCTTACGCTAATGATCTTTAGTAGTCGTACTAATGTTTAATGGGTTTTCTTACTTCCATCATTATCTAGTGTACGACTTGAATGGTACTACTTTAGTGTCATTATATTTCGCAAGCCTTTATCTTTATCTTGATTTATATTGGTATTTATTGGTGTATTGATGTTTAATTATTTCGGACTTATATTACTTAATCTTTGTGGTAATGTATCGTTAATGGACGCATTTATGACTATCTACTCAACTTTTTGATCGATTTATAACTATATTGTTTGACAAGACTGTGTTTTCCCTAACAGTCGTATTGTAGACGAACATATGCAATGATTGTTACTGAATGGATTTTTTTACTAATATTTTTTTTAAGCTTTTCGAATTGCTGATAAATTCTGGGAACTCTTTGAACCACATATAGTTGGCGTAAACTTATGTTATGGCCGAATCGTTACGTAATTTTATTGCAATTTCGTGATTCAAACTATATTGATGATTGGCGGAGTTTAATTGGATTGATCATTGGAATTCCTCGAATGCATGTGTTAATTAAATTATCATTTTTATTGCTTGACGGTCGCATCATGCATCATCAGCAACAGACTATTCATTCTATATTGCTCTTTATACCTTAAGTATTAAAAACTACATTTATTTTGCGAGATTAATAATATCATGAAACTTTGTTTTGATGATTTCATTGCATACATCTATAACAGCAATTATTTGCGGTTGCGATGTTTTTTTCAACATCATATAAAAAATCCTCAATTAATAAAACGTTTAAAGAATATCCCAGGAATTAAAAACCATTGAAGAATTTAAGAGATTTGGGGAAATGTGATAATTGAAAAATTTGTTTTCATATTTTATGAAGAAAAACCCTTACGATTTAGACCCGTAACAACCCTTAGATCAGTTAGAGCGTAGAGCCTTCGAAGATTGTAAGTATGACAACCATTTTGTTTGATCTCGGAGCTGTAGCACTTTTAATTTTCCTTTAGAAAGAAAAGAAAGCCCTAGCCAAAACGACAGCAACGTTACAACAAAAAAATATCTGTTATTTATTTTGAACAACATACAATTTATCCACAATTTTTCATAGAGTTAATTTCATAGTTTTTTTGATAACCAACGATTTAAAATATGTGCGCAATTAATATAAGCAAATTAATAAATGGCGAACGTATTACAAACATATTTCACAGGCCGCGTCATGCAAAAACTCGAGTGTTTAAGGTATGATATCATTGCTTCCTTATTCTGTCTGCGATAATATTGTCTACAAATACGGATTAATAAATATACTATCTTACAAAACTAAAACTTAATTTTCTTTACTATAATGATTATAGACCCAACTACCGTTAGGTTATATTTATCTATATAGACCCTACTAATTACACAATCTAATTAACCGACCGATGTTGTTTATGTAACATTCGAAAAAAGCAACATACTGATTTTGTTATATACTGTGACATTTGGATTAGCCTCCATCAAAAATATGTCGGTGACGGAATATAGTTTTGTCTGAAGTTAGAAAGCAATCAAATCAAATTTGAGATTGGCCGACAGGGGATTTACAATGTACCTCATCGTGCTTTGGTTTGCCTTTACCTAAAGCAAAAATTGAAGGATATGAACCAAATTACAAGCTTTTTAGTTTCACGTGTGCGGTGTCTGTAACGAATCTTGCAAGTTAAATTTGACCCACTTCCCAGTGTCCGATTGAGCTGAAATTTGGTAAGGGCGACAGGGCAAGTACAGCCAACAAAAAGTACGGTCACCATAAAAAGCTGGTATTAAAAATGTGTTTTTATGTTAGTACTTGTTTATTCTTCAGTGCATTTGACGTGAGCTAAGCTAAGCTATCATCGCCTTATTTCTATTAATTTCTTGGAGTTGAGTGGGTTCTCAACTTCAGCGTTGCTGATTTTTTGTGATATCTACCTACATAGATGTCGGATTATAAAAATCGAGAATCAATAGTATCAAATTGAACCGATTATCGTGTGAATAATTAATACTGTAATCGATGCTTAGATTTTTCTCTCGACGCGTCATGCAAAAATCTTGATATCATTACTTCCCTATTCCGACTTCGTGATGTGAATACTGGAATTGTATATAAATATACTGTGATTAAGATTTATTTATATGATGTATAAACAACTGTATAGTATGAATAAGTAGAAAGTAAATGTAGTACCTAGTAAGAAATAATAAGTGTCGGACTGAAAAAAACTTTAAACATCTATATTAAAAGCACAGAAATAAATATACCTAGAAAGAACGTTGCCATACTACACGAATATATAAAACAGGCAAACTTTTACAGGCTGCTGCGCGTAACAGCTACGTTTTACGCTCCCATTGCGTCATTCTGCTTGTCATAGTGACGTTCATAATGATAATAGTTGTTGAAATATTCCAATTAAAATCGGGAGAAAGTTAAATATTGAACATTATGGGGTTACAGCATGGGGTTCTTCAAAAGGGGTGTGAAGAGATTTCTGCAGGGTCGGCAACGCGCGCGTGATACCCCTGGTGTTGCAAGCGTCCATAGGCTACGGTAACCGCTTACCATCAGGCGGGCCGTATGCTTGTTTGCCACCTAAGTGGTATCAAAAAAAAATAAAAAAAATTGCATTTTTATTAATTTTTATTTGATTTAGCCTCTAACAGTTAGAGGCTATTTTTATCGACGCGTGCACAGCTGCAACACTCTATCTGGACATATGTATCCTTAATCAAAGATTAAAAGTTAATAAAATCGATTCAGAAAACGATTCTGAACAACCGGTTTAACGGTTTACCATCATAATCTGTTACACGTTGTATACCTAGAGGATAATGAAACGAATCTAGGAGCTGAAAAAATGTCTAATCATTTTCACTCACAAACGTGCAAAGTGATGTGCGCCCGAGTTGCCATGGTAACGGTTGTTGTTACATAAAGTGGTTATCAATCAAGCTCGTGAAGCTTGGAATGTGACCTGACTGATAACAGGCGCATCTGCTTTATGTTCTACATATAGAACGAATGCATCGGTACTTTGTGGTTAGGAGGAATCTCGTCGCGTTTCTGCTAAAGATTTTCTGCTAAAGATGTTGCTATTTTTATTGTAGCGGGGATTTTTGGAAAACATATTACAGACTAGCTGTCCCCCGTGATTTCCCCCGCGTTCTCGGGATAAAAAGTAGCCTATGTACTTCTCCATACCATAGCCTATTTGGGTTCAAAATTTCATCATCGGTTGAGTATTTTAATGCGTGAAAACGTAACAAACAAACTTACATTCGCATTTATAATATTACTAGCTGTACCCCGCGGTTTCACCCGCGTTCTAGAGATAAAAAGTAGCCTATGTCCTTCTCCATACTATAGGCTATCTGCATGCCAAATTTCACGATGAGCCGTTCAGTAGTTGAGGCGTGAAGTCGTAACAAACAAACAAACAACCTCACTACCGCATTTATAATATTAGTTAGGACTAGCGGCCCCCCGCTGTTTCACCCGCGTTCCCGGGTTAAAAATCCCATGTCCTTCTCCATACCATAGGCTATCTGCATGCCAAATTTCATAGTGATCCGTTGAGGCGTGAGGGCGTAACAAACAAACAAACAAACTCACATTCGCAGTTAGAATAGGATATATAGTTAGGATACTAGCTGACCCGCGCGGTTTCACCTGCATTCCCGAGGGATCGATCCAGAATTTAATCTATCTGTATGCTAAATTTCATCCAAATCCGTTCAGTAGTTTTTACGTAAAAGAGTGAAAAACATCCAAACATCAATACATACAAACTTTCGAGTTTAAATAATACTAGCTGTCCCCCCGGTTTCACCAGCGTTCCCATGATAAAAAGTAGCCTATGTCCTTCTTCATACCATAGGCTATCTGCATGCCAAATTTCATGACGATCCGTTGAGTAGTTGAGGCGTAACAAACAAACTCACTTTCGCATTTATAATATTAGTTAGGAAGTTAGGATTAGGATTAATATGGAAGTAAGGATAGTTAGTACTGCACTTAAAAAAAAAATGAATTGAAAAACATACTAGAAAGTCGTCTCCGGCCTGGGGCTCTATCGCGTTGGTGATAATGGTAAGTGGTAACACCATCAATGAATTTCATCCAATCAGGGCCTACATGGTCATCGTAGCGTCATACCGCGTACGCGTTATTGGATGAAATAATTAATGGTGTTCGTTACGATTACCACCAAAGTTACGCGGTAGAGCCCCTGATCCCTCCTAGTCCTACTTGAATGGGTTCCGTCATCTATCACCAAGTTCCGGCAGCTGAACTTGACGGCCAGTTCCCTTATTCGCTTTGTTTCCTTTGCCATATCTTCTATATTTTCTATATATATAAAAATGAAAAGCTGTTCGTTAGTCTCGCTAAAACTCGAGAACGGCTGGACCGATTTTGCTAATTTTGGTTTTGAAATATTTGTGGAAGTCCAGGGAAGGTTTAAATGTAAGATAAGGTAGGGCACCACGCGAGCGAAGTCGCGCCGGGCAGCTAGTATATATATAAAAATGAATTGCTGTTCGTTAGTCTCGCTAAAACTCGAGAATGGCTGGACCGATTTGGCTAATTTTGGTTTTGAACTATTCGTGGAAGTCCGGGGAAGGTTTAAATGAAGGGTAGGGTAGGGTATTACGCGAACGAAGCCGCGCCGGGCAGCTAGTCATCAATAAAATTTATGGTGAGATTGTCTATATACTTAAGCCAACTCATAGACTAAAAACCAAACTATTATCCACCTATTATCTCATAATTGAAACAAGCAATTCGTACATTCTTAATTTGAATTTAAACATGGAATAACTTTGTTACGATGTTTAATTACGGACTAGAGACACGGGTCACTGAACTATAGACTGTGGCTATGGCGGGCCTAACAATAAGTTACCTATTTGCATATTGTAAGTTACTCACCATAGGTCGGAATAAGAATGTCTCTCATACTTACTCTATTATTTACTTTGTAAGGACTTTGTCCTATGAGTAAATAATATTGTGTGTATGTGGTAGCTGTAGGCGCGGTTTTAAATAAAAATATTAATCAAAAGAGTAATAAATATTGAATGCAAAAAGTTTGTACTACTCCATTTTTTAGTAATTTTTGTGTCAATAAGTAAAAGGAGATAGTTCAGTTTGGAGGATGTGAAAGAAAGTGGGCGTGCTATTCGTTTACCTATTCAATAATAATTGGACTGTTTTACAAAAAACTTAAACCGACTTCAAAGTACACTAAGAAGTAATCAAATCCTGATCTGATGACAATGGAACCAAACGGGAAGTGTGTGTACCCTTCCAGACAAAAAAAGAATTTTCGAAATCGGATAATAAATGACGGAGTTATGAGGTAACAAACATAAAAAAAAAAAAAAAAAAAAAAAACATACAACCGAATTGAGAACCTCCTCCTTTTTTTGAAGTCGGTTAAAAACCAAAATTCTTAATTAAAGCTGTAATGTAAATGTACCTACCTAAAGGAAAATGTCAAAAAAAGAAACATTTTTTTTTTGTGTAAGTCGTGCTGTGTGAGAATCAGCTGGCTTATAATTCAAGCATTTCGCTATAACCTTAATAGGACTCGGCACAGAAACAAATCGATGTAGATTTACGATTCCTTTTCTTTTTGCTATGTCAGACAAGCAGGCAGACTGTCCATCGAATTGCTTTTTCCATTTTTGTGTATTTTTTTTTTCTTTTTTTTTAATACCACTTAGGTGGCAAACGAGCATACGGCCCGCCTGATGGTAAGCGGTTACCGTAGCCTATGGACGAATTTGAATTGAATTTTTATATTAAAGAAGTAAATTCTCTAAAATGAGAATTAAAAACTGAGTTTTCGCAAATTACAAGAATTTCCGTAAAGAAAATATCATAATTACGCTATCTTACAGCCATACATCGAATAGCATAGATAAAACGTTACATAAATAGTTGAAACAAATTTTAACCGATTCCTTTTAGAAGTAAAATTCTTGATGCATGACCATCGACTTTATGTTTTATCATTTAAAACAATGTTGTGTACAGTCGCGTACAGCGTGTGTTTATTAAGAGGTCGTCGACCCCAGTTTTAATTAGATAAGCGTATTAATTTAGATGCAAATGTAACGTTTTTTTAGGAAAGTAGGCGTTTTAACAATACGGGTTAATTTCACAAATAGTGTTCGTGCTTCGTTTGTGTAAATGAGTTTGATACATATTAATTTGTTGAGAAACTTGAAATTATGAAGATTAGCGTTATTTTAAGTCTGTCTATTCGCACGTGATTTTTATCTGCTAGTTTCTAAATATCTGCTTATAAGAAGGCGGCTTGATTCGCGGTATTGTTTTTGTCTTAGTTAAACACAAATGGAGCCTTTGCGTCTTCGCGACGTGTTTTGGAAAATCTTGTCCTTAAAGAGCGTCCAAATAAGTATGGAAATTACTTTGTTTTAAGTAATTTCCATACTAATTTTCATCCTCTTTAAGGACAATTCTTTAATTTCAACCAAAATGCTTAACGTCAAAAAGCACTTTTTTCACCTATATTGGCCCTGATTCTGTTGTTTACAACTAAACTAATTTTAATCTCACTATGTCTCTTTCTAACAAAGAACATAAGAAAAGAATGTAAGAAATTTAGTTCTGTCAAATTGGCTACTTGACAGTTATAATTTACAAATATGAAATATGTTAGATATGATAGCTAATAGGTTAAAAATAATTACACAATATGTTTTTTGCATAATAATATTTTTTAAATATTTTATTTTAGGAAATAAAAAGTGAGTTTTTTTATCTGTGGATTACAAGAACCGAAACGCGGGCGGCCGGGATTGAGGTCTATAGGTACAAATTGAGCTGATCTGCGAGCTGAGTCATTGAACCGGCTCACACACCTGAGCCGTGAGCTGTTATGCAGCTCGCGTATTTTTGTTTAGATACACACCTCTAGTTTTGTTTATAGAGACGTGACGTCACACCTGACAAATGTCACGTGACCGGGTGTTTTTGCGCGAATTTCAAATGAAATGTTAAAAAATATTTCTTTTTCCTTGTAAATAATTTTTTTTTGATAAAAAGATAATTGTAAGAGGTATAAAATACACGTATGTAAATTTTAAAATAGGTTTCCGAAAACTGTCAAGTAGCCAATTAGTCCAATGCTTGTTTTTAATATAAATGTAGTCGCAATTTATCGCGGTTATGCCTAAATACACGCAAAATAAGACGGCAAAGATTTATTTGATAGCTGTGAATATGTTCTAAACTTTTTCAATAATGTTCGTAAGAAAGAGATGATATGTTACTAAAATTAGTTTAGTGCGATTTACAACAGAATCGGCACCATTGACGAATTAACATAGTTATACTAACTTACATCCACTTATTTCTCCTGTTTTCAAGATAATATTGCAAAAAACACTTATGTTCAAAAAACCTGACCTGGGGCTCTACCGCTTAACTTTGGTGGTGATCGTAACGAACACCATTCATTATTTCATTAAATGACGCGCACGTGGTATGACGCAACGATGACCATTCGTGGGCCCTGATTTGATGAAATTCATTAATGGTGTTCGTTACGATTACCACCAAAGTTACGCGGTAGAGCCCCTGTTCCAATGTAATAAGCTCCATCGGTTTCTAAAGGTCGTTGATGAATCAATCACTCAAAGCTTGTTCTTTAAAGATAGATTAAATCTAATAAATTATTCATCAAAACGACGTGTGCTGTATGATATGGAAATCCCATCTACCAAATATCTGCACCAGAAAAAAATTAAAACAAAACTTAAGCTCTGCACGACACGATGGTACCTCAATAATTGTTTTTAATGACGTAATAAAGTTCGCAATGGACCAACAAAAAACTGGTGAGTGATGACCCTGCCGCTGCGGGCTGGTCATAAATTATAGGTTATTATTGTACGGGTTTTTATCGGTAACACTTAGGGACAATCGTTAAACTGTATCGTTGTTTTACCTAACACTTTATTTTTTTGGAAAGCGAAGGATTGGAATTTTCTGCATCCATTTTCTTGTCATTGCTCTTATGGAGCCGGTGGCATCTGCAAACTAAGTGCGCTTTCCACATACAGCCACATTTTCCCTTTTTTAGCCAGTTTGTTTGGAGCTAAAAATGTCAGTGACTTTTTAGGCTTCCGTACCCAAAAGGGTAAAGGATGCCCAACGGGACCCTATTACTAAAGCTCCGCTGTCCGTCCTTCTGTCTATCAGTGGGCTGTATCTCATTAATCCGTAACAGATAGGCAGCTAAAATTGCCACATAACATGTGTTTCTATTGCCGCAACAAACAAATAACAAAACAAAACAAGTAACAAATACTTAATAATGAAATAAAGTTAAAAATTAAAGAGGGCCCCCGTAATACAAGAAACGTTTATTTTTTACAGCAAAGTTGAGTTAGTTAATATTGTACGGACTACGTGTGCGAGTCTGACTCGCACTTGGCCGGTATTTTAAAAAGTAATAATTTGGAAAAACTGATAAACGGTCTTATATGAGTAACACGAAGCACTACGTGCTGACCCTACACGAACCGTTCCTTCCCTTTGGGAAATCTCTGAGGGAAGCTCATTCCGCAATCTTTCCTAATTTTCCAAAAACCTATACATAATGTTTGTTCTTGCCATCTTCTGTGTCGCCTACAATATCCTCCCATTATAACTGCTCTTCGCTCTAAAATATATTTCCTCTATCAAACGCAGTTATCCTCCTTGAGAATATACCCACGACCTCTCGACATTGGCTCTTAAGTGGACGATCAACGTACATAATGCGTGATGGAAATTAGGTCAGACGCTAAACAATAAGATTGGATTAAACAAATCCTAAGCCTATATATAGGAACTGCACACATAGCTTCGTAATACCTAGACATATATATGTAAAGACTTTGAAAGCTCTCTCTCACTCTGATATAGAACTATCTATCCAGTTTAGTAGACATTGAAAACGAGATATTTAATGCATAGTCTATTTTCTAGTGTTCCTCTGTCATAATCTAACCATTTTTTTTATACTACTAAGTGGCAAACAAGCATACGGCCCGCGGCAAGCGGGTACCGTAGCCTATGGACTTGCAACACCAGGGGTATCACTCGCGCGTTGCCGACTCTTCAGAAATCTCTCATCTTAACATCACCATCGAACCATCTTATAGATTCTGTAATAAGTGAAGTCATTTTCTGAAATACGTGGTCTTGTTCTACGTCCAATTATCCTCAGATAATTCCCTTCCTATTTTTTGTGCATTCACATTCGGCATAAACATATCTTACAATACTAACTACTAATTATACTACCACGTACAATACTTACTAATACTACCACGTACTGGTGCGCGCCGAGCGGGACGACCTCCCACCAGGTGGACCGACGATCTGGTCAAAATCACTGGGCGCCGCGCGCTGGATGCAAGCGGCCCAAAACCGTTCGAAGTGGAAGGCCTATGTTCAGCAGTGGACATCCCTAGGCTGATATAATAATAATAAATATTTTGATCCAAAAGGCTTGCTTTACTTAGTTCAGGTCCAGAAAGCCTTGCATGTTAAAACTTTCTTCGGTCCATCTAGTAAAAGAATCATCAATATTTAATAAATTTCAATTCTCACTTAACGCTAACCGAAACCAAACTCGTAACTTAATTATAGTGATAAATAATCTGTGTAAATTTAACTAAAGGAAATTATATCACGTGCTGATTACCTTCCGTATGAAATATGAAAGTGTCTCGTTACTTTGATTATGTTCATACTTAGTGAACATGTTTGTGAGCCGAGCATGGTTGGTGGTAATTTGTTGATGTAAGTTTTGATATAGAACTTGATTAAGTATATGAAATTATAAATTTATTATCAGAATTGTAGTCTGAAACATTTTGAAAGGTTACTTTTGCAAAAGAAATCTCTTTGAAGATAGTAAAGATGAGATAAGTTGAGATGGAGAGATCAAGATCATTATTTTTATAGGTAAAACTCATTTCACATAAATGCGCAAATGTAAAGTTTCTTCTTCTGCTTATTTTTGGCAACCAAGCCCACATTAGGGCTCATTTCTGCCAGTGTCGAGTTATATTATAGTTTCCAGTCACAATAAATCACTTCAGATTATAGTCCTCAGTCAGTCACCGTCCATAAAAGTCATGTTTTACTACAATGGTGGTCATTGTACTAAAATTCTACACGGACATTTTGAGACAACTTGAAAAGTCACGATACACATAATTCATTTCATTTCACTTCACTGGTGCACATGGATGATCTTTATTGGGTAAATTTCCACCAAAAATACACAATAATACTCAAAATACACAAATTTATGAAAATAAAAATGAAAATGCTACGTCACTCTGCAAGTTCCCGCCAAAAAGTCAATGTAAAGTTTATTTTAACACATAAATCAATAATCAACTTTAGCAAATATTTGATAATAAGTTCTACCGCGTTTAAATTTCTATCACCATTTAAATTATTTATCGATACTACTTTGAAGATTACAAAAATAGTAAGCATTATAGCAAACTCGTGATTTTCCTTTGCCGCCGTTTGGCGTCGTGTGGCACTCCTTATAGAAAATATATTCAAGCACCGGTCAAAGGGGATTGACATAACTGTATCCCACTTTTATGGTACAACTATTGTTTACTTTTCATTCCTCTTTATGGACTTGGGAAAGATCTTTAAAGATTTTGCGTGTGACATGCGATTCCGCTTATTCGGCCGTTATCATAAACTGTTATCCAAGAAAATTTAATAGGTGGACAATTTGAAAAGAGAATTTGAGAAAACAATTGAAATTTCTTTCATAACACTTATGAAATGACCAATACGATCATTAATCTAATGTTAATTTTTATTTGTGTCATTAAAATATCAGAGATAACAAATATGTTTTACAACAAATAATTTATGCAGATGCAACATTCTTACGACTCCGAACTCTGAGAATTACGCCACAGGTTTCTCAATAAAGCAAACATTCAATACTGACTTACCGACACTATAAGCAGTCACTATTAGCTAAGACTTCTGTTTTCTTGTCACTAGCATTAACCAGACTTTTGACATCATCATTATAATATTTAATTTTGTCCAGCTTACATGTTCGACCTTCAAATGGCTGAGAAACTTGTTTTACTAGTGCTATGTCTTTTCAAGTTATATCGTATGCATTCATGTGTCACACAGCAAATGCAGCTTTTGTCGCAACTATAGGAGAAACAAAACACACAGACACGTTTTTGCCCTGTTGGAATACCATCGCAGTAAAATCAATTTGTTTACAAGCGCGCAATTTAAAATTCAAATTCATTCTCAAGATCGTACGTGCAAATAACTTTGATTTTCAAATCTCCTCATTCGTACATCTAATTGCAGAGTTAAGTTCAATGCTTTATTGCTTACGAAGAATAAAAAATACTTATAGTTTTTTCATTTGATTGAAGTTTTTTAGCAAGTGGAACCTTCCACAGCCTAATTTCCATAACAAACGAGTTTAAACGAGTTGCGTAACCAAACAAAAAACAATTTAGCGATGCTAAATAGTCGAGTAAATGTAATAGTAATAATTAGATAGATACCTGTCCATCGGGCATAACCAGCTTGGTTGCCATCAAGTGTCACCTCAAGTGACAGCGTCAATCCGGCTGTCACTTAAAGCAATTAAGTGAATAAAAAAATAGCAAATTAAAAGAAGATAAGCGATGAGTGCTTATTTTATTGTGTCATTAGCAGTCATATCATTATCTGGCGCTGGCACTTCAAGAAGGATTTAGTGATGTAATACCTATTTGATACAATGAACCATTGTCCATGGTTTTAAGAGCTTTTTACGTGTTAATAAAATTGTACATGGATTATATTCAATACCAGGTTTATAAAGATTCTCAGAGAAAAAGTTATTTCGCGATTTCAATGTTGATACCAAATCCCATAGTAAAAGTTAAACCTAACATAGGTCCGGAATGGAAACATTTAGAAAAATCCATCCTCAGATTACAGAATAAAAGGCGCGCGGAACATGGCCAAAAAAGCAAATACAAATTCAAAAGTGAATTCCAGCCAAGGTTTCTGATTTTGAATTTGTATTTGCTTTTTTGGCTTCAGTTCTATGTTCCGCGCGTTCCATCTGCTTTTGTTCTGTAATCTGAGTATCCACCCTATATCAAATATCATGTCTTTAATTTACGCTACTTGCAATGTCTTAAACTAGACGGTAAAAAGAAGAAGAAAAGATAGCACGCACACGAAGGAATGCTTATGATACAGCCAAAATAACAGAACTTTAGGAAAAATTTGCAAACAACCCAACCTCTAACACAACAACCGAAATAATTTTGTTGACTTTGTCAAAGGTCGGCGCGCGACATTCTGTAAACTGGTTTGTGGACTGTACTATGAATTTATAATTTGTGAATAATTATGTCAAACATAATTTATGCAGTACCGGTACTGAAGTACCCGATGATAATAAGCGATGAAGTTTAGGATAAGTTAGAAATGTCATTTAGCAATAAATTGTAGGTAAACATTTATTAGATGCCTGTTCAAACTGCATCGTTAAGAAAAGCAGGAAGCGAGTGACACGGAACTGTAAAAAGGCGTGCTGATACTGTTGAGGTGGATTTATTTGATTTGCCATCTAATATTGATTTAATCGTTAACTGGTAAGATTCTGGTCGAACACAAATACTTATAGAAAGTCCTTTGAAACTCCTCTTGAAAATAGCATCGAGAATACTTAAGAAAACATCTGTGCAGATTATTGCAATCTAAAAGAAAAAGTACAATGATAAAAAAAGTAGAAATATTGAGATGTCTTTCTGCTCAGTGTGGAAAAATCCAATCTATTTGGTTGGCAAGGAATGTTTTTTAAAGAAAATTAAAATAATTTCTGGCAACTAAAGATCTATTATGATATTGTATGTAGTAGGTAAGTACACGATTATGTTTCTAGTGCGATATATAATCAAAAGTAAAATTGAGAAAATTCCAGTAATACAAAACTGTATACAGATGGCGCAATACTATGTATCATCGTGTATATTATTATGTTTATGGGTTTTAGTATTACATTAGTACCTTCGTTTAACATGATATTAATTTAAATTAAAATAATTTTAATGCTCATACATCCCATTTGGATCATTTAATATTTATTGTTTAGCTTAGTTATCTTTCGTTTGTATTTCTAAATACTTATTAAATATTTTAGGATTGCAATAAATTTTCATAGTATATCCTATAGTTTGTATTTCTGACCAACTGTCAGAAAGAAAGACATTTCTTCAATATATTCTCCGTATAACTTCCTTTCTTCATCTAAAATGGAAACGTTATCTAAAGACGTAATGGATTCTCCGTATACATCATTGTCATAAGTCAGTTTGTTGGGTAAAACTAAAAAGAAAAGCTTTTTCACACGTTAGGAAATTTCACTATTTTTGTTCTCTCTTCCATGTAATGTTTAAACACTCGTGTCAATTGCACTAGTGATGTGAATTATCGAGAATTTCAAATGAGTCTATTAAGTTTAATATTTTATTTGTCTTATCAAGTATGTACCTAATTGGATGATTTAGGTTTTTTTTCTTTGTTAGATTTGTTTTTAACGGGATCATTATTTAAAGGGATGCCTTGTAGCATTACATTTTATTTTTTTGCATTATTATTGTAGTTTTCCTGATAAACTCAATGCCAACTATATCTTAGTATGTGGTATTTATGCATTTATTGTATTAACAGCTATTGTCGCCTTTTGTTGTTTGTCCAGCATTCTTAGAGCAAGAAAAACTAAATATTTCATCGTATTAGTAGTTAAGGCAATCTGGTGTATAATTTGATTCGCTATCGCTTATCTTAAATTACCTCTCACTGTCACATCACTGCATAACAGACAGTGTTTATTTACCTTACGAAAGTGCGGTCAATAGTCACACATGGGCCATAATTTGATTATGCCTACCGGACATTAGAAAGTGAGAATTCAGTATTTTACCTAATAATTCGGTGGATTTTCGCATATTTACTTAACCTTCTACCAACCTACGCAATATCTGCTTCAACTTGTTGGCAAATAAGATGAGTTTGATTTTAATGTTTACCGAGACCTAAACCGGTGGTACATTTCGTTCAATTTCAATATGAGAGGTATTATAGCCCGAGGATAAGTTATTTTAAAATCATCATGTTATATAGCCTAATTATGATGAACTATGGGGGACACATAGTTAGATATAGAGTGCCTGGACAGTCATTGTCATTTGATCCACCAACTCTAAGAAGGCCGGTGGTCCATCTGGCGTTAGATCATCCTATTCGTTGCTCAACATCATCACCACTTGAAAGCCTTTTTTCCATCGATGAACGTCTCTTCCAACATGTTCGATTGTTTGAAATTTCTGAATAACCCCGAATATAACATCTGTGCAAACAACCAATATATCATATAACTCGAATAACCACCATAAAATAAAAATTGCTTCTCATAGTAATAAAATCATGCTAAAACACCAAGAAGAAATCTTGCAACGTTATCGTTTTCTGTTAACATAAATACATATCTATAAGCCAGGATAACTCCAATAAAACCACATGGAATCACTTCGGACCACCCAGGTGATATAAAAATAATCTTAGATCCAGTGTTACGATACAAATCTTGGCATTAAATTTATAAAGGAAAACTTAATTGTTGAGATGCATTTGATAAAGACGCCTTTGTGATTAAGAAATCTGATAAACCATGGTTATTTATTTCGCATTTTATTTAGCAGGCTTATTTCATACTAATATGACTTTGCCTTTGTTTTGTGTAGGGAAAGTTCGCGAAGAAATCTCCATGCCAGAAAAGAGCAGGAAATCTTGTTTGAACCTATGTAATGAAAATATACACTAGGAAGCTTTCCAGGGAACCTTTAACTTGTAACTATGTTTTTTTACCACTATAATTTGGCTTGTTGGATAACAATCTCATCATGGTTAGTAGCTAATAGTCGTAAGGTAAGCACACAAAGTATAGAAGTTATCAGGCCTCAAGTCTAGATGCTTGACTCTTGGCTTGATAACTTGACGAATAGTTCAATCTTTGAATCTCCATGGATCAAAACCTACGAAGTACCATTAAATGGGATCCCAGCCTAATTTGTTTTTCTTTAATTGATAGAATTAAGTCATTATTTCTGGGCTGCTATTGCGTAGCGTAGAAATCGTTACAGTTCCATCAAGGTTCTCCAATTCTTTTAAATACAAATCGATTAAACTAAATCTCACAGCTATTGAAGTTTCTCTAACCATGACTAGGTCAAGGCACTCTGTGATACTCGAACGACCTTCATTTTTTTTTCTAATGTATTTGGTTATTATATTTCTAGCTGTATCTAATCGATTAGCTTTGTGCCGGCTGCCCGTGTTGTGTTGTATCGATTTTACAATTGTATAAATTGAGTTGCATTGATTGGATTTTTTTCTTTACAGTTGGTGTTCTTTGTTCAATTTATTTATCTTTCGTTATTGTATTAACCATCCTTTGTTAAATCACTTGATAATATGCATAAACCTAATTTACTGTTGTTATGAAATCTAATCTTCTTTCTCAATGAATGCTTTGGCAGTGCCTCCTGTTTTTCCAAATATTGTCTTTTAAGATGTGGCTAGTCATATCATATGCTTGCTTAAAGTGCCTTTTAAATTGAACCTTGAAGGTCTCCTGGTAAGAGTCAGAAAATACATAAGCCGGAATTAACTAACGTTATTTTGAAGTTCATGGCTAACTAATTAAACTTAACTAAATGACGCACATTACAAAATCCATTAGATACACTCTGAATAGTTATAATGGAAGCCTTGAAAGTTTTCGAACTAAATATGATAACATGGGCTTAGGAACTAACTTTGTATGTACACGCTTCATATATTGCAGTTGAGGCATCAGATGAAAGGCGGAATAATAAGTAGATAGCTAAGTTCCCTTGAGGCTTTGCATACAATGTAGATATAGTAGATTGCATTGGCAATATCAAACCAATGTTGCTCAATAATCTCATAAACGATGAAGTTGAGTTCTACAATGATGTTCATCTTGAAGGCACCGAATGACGATGGCAGAGTGAATATTTCTAATGTGCTATGATTTCCTTCACGGAAAGCTAGAGAAACCTCTACGTCTCTCAAAAGCTTTAGCTTTTAGAGAGGTAGAGCATAGTGTTTATTCGCTCAAAGAGTAGCTCGACTGGGGAAGTACCTCCACCTTACAGAATACCGCAGCCAAATAACTTTATGTTCTGTAAAGTTGTGTTCCTGCGCGTGTGTAAGGTCGCCAGAGCTCATAGGGGAGGAGGGAAAGGTCGGTAACGCTTGAGCGATGCTTCTTGTGTTGCAAGTGTCCATATGGCTACGGGAACTGCTTACCATCAGGTGGGCCGTATGCTTGTTTACCAACTAAGTTGTATAAAAAAAACTAAATTTCATTTTTGGATTCCAATACCTGGACTGGATACGCCATTTGACGTCATTGGGATATCTTTTCACCAACATTATTTGTTCTGTAAATCTCTACTCTAAATCTACTTTTTATAAAATTTAATTTAGGTCGTTAAGAGTCATCATGGGTCAATCGTTGGCTGTAGACAGTAATAGTAAGGTAGCCATAACAACTAGTAATGTGAACTGGTCAACTTAAATGAACTTAGGTCCTCTATCAAATGTAATTGTCACTTTGCAGTGATTGATAACCCCAAAGTAATTGATAACCATTAGGATAGAAAGGAACAATTAACAGATAACACAATTAATTCTACCATTTATGGATATTCTGTGGTAATATGTAGTTATGTGCATGACAATATTGCTTTTGGTGTCTAGATAAATACGAATGTAACTGCGATAACTTGATTATTCACTCACGAACTGTCAACAGTTGCTTGTTATTAAAATAACATTGTTATGTATTGCCGATGTTTGGAGAGCTATTTTAGTCGCAATTATAAACTGTTGTTATAAGCATTGATATTGCTGGTACTGTTTATTTGAATTGTAAATATCAGGAATATAGATCGGGCTCTCCTGTAATTTTCTCAGTGCTCCGAAAATTTGGTTCGAAAAAGGTCAGTAGAAGAGATCTTCAAGGTATCGCTAATGTCCGAAGGTGGCTGTGAACCCTACCATGAGGATCGTCTCCAACCGGTGGACATAAAAAAGCCAGTATCAAAATAGTGTTTGTTGTATATTAATTACTATGTATGTATATGTAATTGATAGATTTTAGCGAAATCGTTACATTAATCTACAAGACGGAAGGTGGCGTCGTGCGTGTGACGTGTCGCCCATTTCATACATATTAATAAAAATACAAAAATTGGTAATCAGAGATCTCATAGTAAAATTCACCTACTTCGAAGCAGAAGTAGGTATTGTAGTAGAAGTAGGTAGGCTTGAAGACCCCCTGTAGTAGGAATAAGCTCCTGGTTTTGAAAGATCAATGAGAAGGATCATAACGGTCGATTGTTCGATACATGGGTCATATGAAATCCCAATCGATGAGTCAAATAGATGGGATTAACCGGATTTAAGATGAAGGAAACATATTCAGCGGTCTGGAAAAACCCTAGACTTCTTATAAATCTTAAGGAAGGTGTTTTAAAAGTTGCCGGTTTATTGGTTTGAGCTTTGATGTAATAAATTCGAATTTAGAATATTTAGTAAACAGTTTCAATATAAAATAATGTTGTGTATGTACATAAATGTTATCCTTGATTCTGCTTCTGCGAGAATATGTTCAAAATTACAATGTGTGAAAGTGCTTGCTTGCCATAAGCAAACTACATAAACAGCCGTTACAAATACTGCATTAAAATCATTAATTTCTGATCAGAGAGTTGGTACAATTACTACATTAAGATCAGTCACATGCTCCAGGGGGCCAAGTCTGTTATTTTGAGTAAAAAAACATAATGGTTTTTGAAGCTATGTAAATAATATACCGATGATAGTTCATTGGACTACAATTGTGATAGCAGACTTGGACCCCAGTCTTTATAATCCTACCATAATACAATGAGATAAACAGGCTATAGAATAAAAAGAAGCAGAATCGTCATCACATGCTTCATTGTATCGGAATTAGTGTCATTGTAACCATAACATAGACCGGTCCACGGATTATGCAAATCAGAAGCGAAACAAGGAAGAATTACTGTCAATCGGAATATTATTAACAACACTGTATTAATACTCTCATGAGTCAACTTACAAACTATATCTTAAACTTTGACAAGCAATAATGAGACTTATTTCTTCATCGATAAGGATGAACGATACGTTAAAAGTTTTTGTGACAGTAACTTATTTAACTCCATCATGATACAGTCAATTGTTCGCAGATATCTTGATTCAACAAATGTTGTTATTTAATTGTAATTTCAACTTTCGGGCCAAGAGAATAAGGTCGAAATTGTATGTTTCTTGATTTGATTTGGGGAACATTCAGAAGTTCCTTTGATGAGACCGTACATTGCAAATCCTTTAAGTCTTACAAAAAATGCTTTGTCTTTTTTTTTGGTTAACGAATGTGGAATAATGGAGTGAGAGAAAAAAACAAGACCCCGGTAACGAGCTTATCAATTTATTAAATATGTTTTAATGAGGTATGATTTTGATACCTACCTACATTATGTAAAAATATTCTAAGAAATTATTTATTCCGTATATGGAAACAAGACCATTAGCCGGTATGTTTCTCTGAATTCAATAAATAACCTCTGACATTTGATTAGAGTTGTTTCGATAAAGTCTGCTCTAAAAATATGACAAAATTCTAATCTGTAGGAATAAATTCAACTTGCATTCATTCGATTCGCAAATCGAATTCTTGTGGTCTAATTTTAGATCGCAATCTAATTTATAAGTATCGACTAAATAAATTATATTCTGGTAAAGTCTGGTAATAAAATGTTCGATTTGAAAATCGAAAATGTTATTACCAGACAGTGTTATCTTATCGCTATGAAGTCAGTGTTAATTAGACTATTTTTTTTAACTAATCTCATGATGACAAAACATTTCGCAAAACATTTCATTATACAGGAAAAGGTTAGATTAACAATCTAATTTATAAGTATCGACTAAATAAATTATATTCTGGTAAAGTCTGGTAATAAAATGTTCGATTTGAAAATCGAAAATGTTATTACCAGACAGTGTTATCTTATCGCTATGAAGTCAGTGTTAATTAGACTATTTTTTTTAACTAATCTCATGATGACAAAACATTTCGCAAAACATTTCATTATACAGGAAAAGGCATGTCCAAGAATACGTGATAAAACGCATAAGGCGATGGAATATTTAGTCCATTCAAAGCCACTTGAGTTACGAGAATTATACAAGATTTCCTTGCGAATTTCTAAGAAATAAACATGTGGTTTAACCATCTGACACAAAGTCGCTGACAAATTATAAAAGGTAAACAACGATTAAGCCTATAATTTCGATTTCATTTCAAGAAAAATACTATAATGTTTACAGAACTAATGTCAACTGCTTACGCTAATGATAATTTTCAACGAAGAGATTTTTCATTCCTGAAAACCAAAGATAATCCTTCTATTAACCATACCTTATTTACTGAAAAGAAGTTGGCTTAAACAAGCTAAATCTGTATTTACACCGTTGGTAAACTTGGTAATTACCACAAAATGAATTAAAACACTTTCTCCAATGACCGCCATTGTTACGATTATACTTTTCTGGTGTTGCCATTCCTCGATATTCCAATACACCATATCAAAATAAACCGTTTTACACTTTCATAATAAATAATGCTGACAATTAATAATAATTAATCAATCATTCAATGGTATGAAATTAAATAATATTCAAATAATATAATGTAAATGCTAACACTTCATTGTTTATGAAACAATATTTAAATATAGAAAGGAAACTCAAGATGTCATGCTTACATAACAAAAAGACAAGTATTAAACAATGAAAACATTTAGTTCCACAGGTATTTGCAACAAACAGCTCCGGCCATGTTTGTCGAACCGACATACCGATGGCAAAAACAGAAATTCAATCGATTGGAAATGGCAAAATAGATAATTTCAACACGCAAGCATTCCCAACTGTTTCGCAATGTGCAATGACAAGATCAAATATGGCAGTTTTATTTGAAACTCGCTTTTACAAGTGGCATTCCACTTAATGGCCTAAACGTGTGAAGATTTGAATGAAAAGAAACAGAACAAAATTTCTTCAAGTACTGTTATATCAATATCGAATTTAATATAAAGCGATAACAGTTCAAGAGCAAACACAAAAACGCCACAATTTCATAAAGTAAGAGAAACACTTTTAAAATCAATTATTGAAGAAAAATCTGACAACCGTAAAACTTCATATCCCTTATCATTATCTACAGAAAGAAGAAAATACTACAAAAATATAATATGCTACGAACAAATAATCTTTAAAAGATAATGAATAATCTCACGATACATCCATGTCATTGACCATCAAAATATGAGCCGATGCCTTTGCAATATGACAAGCTGTGTTGCGAGCGCAATAATTACGATGTAACTCAAATGCGCGGGCGCACGATCCTCCGAATGACTCATTGAGAGGTAGGCTTGTTCTGTGTACAAGTTTGTTTACCTTGCTCGGAGATAAGTTGGAAGTTCCGGCTTTGGTTATCTGCCGGCAAAGCTCTGCATCTGGGTGGTACGTCGACAGGTTTTCTGCTAAAGTGAATTTTGTTAATTGCTCCACAATCTGTGGGCTTGGAACTTGTCGCTTTGCGCCGATTTTCTTCTGGCTATGTTATATCTGTGGCGATATATATTAGGTATTTTAATCTTATTCACTAAATTTCGATCGTTACTTTACTACATTCATATCCTCTAATACCTTTGGGTAGTTTTTCGATATGGTTATCAATCTCTGCATGATTTACATTTTCCTCTGTAAACATTAGTTTTATTGCACCTTTAGGTAACACTCTGTGGTACATTTAACATTATCCTAATATTAATTTCACACTATGCAATACCCACTTATCTGTGTGCCCACGCGCACTCGAGGCGTTCCAGCTCAAATCAACGGGCACTATTGTACTAACAGTTGTTTAGATCCATCTAAGGCCGTGAGAATTGATTCAAGTCTGCATTGATATTCTATAGATGACTATTAAGTACATTAATTTACTTCTGTATTAGCTATAATGATCGTTACTACAAGAAAAATAAAGTATAATTAATAATAATGATGAAAGACATAATTGGACTGTTTTACAAAAAACTTAAACCGACTTCAAAGTACACTAAAAAGTATTCAAATCCTGATTTGATGACAATGGGACCAAACGGGAAGTGTACCCTTCCAGGCAAAAAAAGAATTTTCCAAATCGGTTAATAAATGACGGAGTTATGAAGTAAAAAAAAAAAAAAAACATACAACCGAATTGGGAACCACCTCCTTTTTTTGAAGTTGGTTAAAAATGAAAAGGTGATGTTTGACCACAATCTCACCGTGGAAAATGACGATGAGGCCGAAGGTGGTAAAAGGAACAGGCTTACTGGTGCACGCATTGAACGAAACACTGGAAGGTGATTGGTTACTTTCAACTAGAGCAGAAGTGTAATTAGATCTAACGTAGACCCCCGTCGAGCCTCCCGTGGAATCTCTGAACTTTTGAGAGAGGTAGAGCATAGCGTTTATTCGCTCAAAGAGCAGCTCGACTGCGGAAGTACCTCCACCTTACAGAATACCGCAGCCAAATAACTTTATGTTGTGTAAAGTTGTGTTCCTTCGCGTGAGTAAGGTCGCCAGAGCTCATAGGGGAGGGGGGAAAGGTCGGTAACGCGTGAGCGATGCTTCTTGGGTTGCAAGCGTCCATATGGCTACGGTGACCGCTTACCATCAGGTGGGCCGTATGCTTGTTTACCGACTAAGTTGTATAAAAAAAAAAAAAAAAACTTGTGGGTATTTTCAAGTAATGCGGGTCCTACAAAGTACCCAATCGGGCTTATAGCTAGAGATAAACTCTGTTTGTTAGTATATGAAATGAAAATTAAAAACAGTAGCCTTAATGCCACGGTATTGTATCTAAATTACAAGGAAATTCAATTAGGTAAAACTCAAAGATCTATTATACACAGGAGCTCCGCGGCAAGCTTTAAAGTGAAGCTTTATTATAATAAATACACAAATTTAGCCTCAGGGCTTTATGTTAAATTAACTATAAAGATTAAACTCGACACAGCCAGGAAGAACTGTATGAAGAGAAACAATCTTAGGTAGAGAATAGACTCGCGATTTATTTTTGCAGAATAATATCATTTTCAAGAGCCTACACTTGGCATGAGACCACAAGATTTTTAGAATCATAAAAGTACTGGGTGTAAATTTCGAGATGGCATATTTTCGAAACCTAGGTTTGATTAGTCATGCGGAACAACTTTTACTATGGGACCAACACTGAATTCTCAAAAAAATATTATTCATTCATTGTGATTTATGATCGAGCAAGGTTGAAATTTGGTAATTAAAAAAAAAAAAAAAGAGAATTCACTATTGGTCCCATACCTACGAAAAATTGTTTATCATGACTAACCCAAAATCATCATCATCATCATATCAGCCTAAGGATGTCCACTGCTGAACTCGGCCTCTCCCATTAACCCAACATAGGTTTCGAAAATATGCCATCTCGAAATCTCCACCCAGTGGTATAGAAATACTTCTGTTTATTTCCTATGTGTAAAGGAGATTATCTTTATTGTATTTCTTAGCAAAACATCCAAGAATGTAGTAAAACAACTTTTTTGCAAACTCCATAGGTATTTTACAAATTAATTCGTTGATCAAGTCATTTGATAGTGAAATATTATGATAATCATAATATTGAGTTTTATAAATGGCCACATGAATCATTGCTAGGAAGCGTGTTTTTTTGATTCCGTTACCAATTTGTCTAGTTAACGGAATTTATAATTACGTACCTAATATTTTATGTAAACAATTTTTTTCAAGTATTTTTTTTTTATTTAAATACAATATGGCAAACTTATTATCTAATCGAATATGACAGAGATAGAGCAGTTTTTGACATACCTATTTATATTAAAGTTCAACATTATTCACAAACCATATTAGATAGATAGATAGATGAATGTGTACTTTTGTTATGTACTATGACAGTGTATACAATAAAGAATATTTCATTCATTCATGACTTTGTATTATACAAAAAGTATTTAACAAAGTATAAAAATAAATTACTTATCTCTCTTCCAGACAACTTTAAGATGGAGAGGAATTTAGACATGTTATTAGAATACTTTTATAACAAAAATCCTAAAATCCTGGTTCCTGAAACCCAGTTTTTACTAATTCTAGGAGCCTATGGATTAAAAAATAAGCTGTAATATGTTTTATGCCAATTAAATATTATTCACATACTAAAAATCGTACAATCATCAAGCTGCAAATTTTCATAGACAAAATACGTCAACTTTGTACCGTGTAGTCAGTTTGTAGGGAACCCTATAGCCTAACTACTCATAGGTATGATGTACTTACTGGTACTCGTAGGCGGCAGCGGTAAAGACCTGGTAATAATACCTACTTTACAAAACACTTTAGCTTTCTTGGCGAAACTTCTTATTCTGAAACATGGAGTATAAATCGAGGCGATATCGAAGCGATAATGTTATTTATATTTTCTTCGTTTGGCTAACTTGACTAACAGGAAATAGATTCGACAATAAAAGAAGTAGGTACTCCTTAAGTACCTACGTACATAGAAACGATTTACCTAAATTGAAAAGGGAGTAAGGGCTAAAACATGGCTTCGCGGGTGAAACTGCGGGGAAGCTAGTAAATAATATTATTGAATGACAAAAAACTTAAACTGACATCCTGATCCTTTTTTTGATCCCAACGGGAAACAAAAAAAGGATTTTCCAAATCGGTTAATAAATGACGGAGTTATGAGGTAACAAATATAAAAAAAAGAAACACCCGAATTGAGAACCTCCTCCTATTTTTGAAGTCGGTTAAAAATAAAACCATAAGCACCATAAATAATCAATAAAATTTTACTTATGCCATGCCTTATTTTTTAATCATCTCATAGATAACTTTAATAATCGCAGTAGATGACAATATCGACATAATACCAAACGAACCGAAACTAAGTATAGGTAAAAATATTAACCTACTACTCTCGGAATAGCTCCTCGAGTCACATCACTATAAAGGATAATGCACATAACTGGATACCGCTTAGGTTTTTATTCAATACACGACTGCCTATTAACGGTTACCCATGTCGAAGTGCCTTTACGCATTTGCAAGTAAAATCATGTTTTTACAGCGACCAAACATAAATTTTCACTTTTCATTATCGATCATTATTCAATAATGAACTCTATTATTTGAATACAAAAGGACTTTAAATATTTTGTGAAAAACAAAGTTATGTTTGTGTAATACTATCGGTTGTTGTAAATGGCCAGTAACATGAGCGAGAGGCTATTCGAACGATTCTATTTAAAATTCGAATGTGTGTGTGAAGATTGTTTTCGATATTCAAAAGTTTACAAAGTGGTCAATAGATTACCCCTCAGCCTCAAGTTCTTTTTTTTTTAAGTAGGTATGCCTCAATGGACCAATATTAAATTCGATACAAAAAAAAACAATTGATTTGTAATTCATAGAATATTCACCTGCAATCGGTTTTCAGAACAAACAAAAATAGTGAATGTAAAATCGACGAACAAAACAGACAATAAAAATAGGTTATGCGAATACTAAATTCGGTTAAATATCGCTCATAAATTATCTGCGAATGAAACGTAATCGTCTTTCGACCTAAATATTTGCGTCAATTGACACTTGAGCTTGTAAAATGGATACATACCTAGTTCCAATGCCACTGCGATACATAATTACATTCATTAATTATCTAACTGGCTAGTTGAAAGGGAATTAACCTTCGAAATGGTTTCAAATGCGTACCTTTAACGTTTTAATTATAGATAATTACGGTTATCGGTAAATTAGAACGTTATCGTTAAATTAGAGGTTTTTATGCTTTGTCACTTTAATTGTGCTTTATGTTAACTACCCTCTCATAACTTTATCGTGTGGTCTCTATAATTATTTTCAAGTTAAGAATAAATAGATAAATTGCGATAATTGAATTTTATCATTAGCGTAAAATTTTATTAGTTTGAACTAAAACCAGATACATTTCAAGGTTCTTAATATGACGATATAAAGACCTGCAGACTTGCATTTACTCACGTTCTAGGGGATCTAATATTTTCTAAGGATACAAATTATTAAACATTTTTGGAAATTATGTATTTGTGTGTCACATCATATCCTAATCCGATCATTTCGGTGAAAAAGAAACACCATCGTGAGAAAACCATAGCACGTTATCCTTATGCCATAGTACAAGCCTGGACAATATTCATACAGAAAAAAAACAAGCTCTTACCGATAGCGATGTTTCGGCGACTACTTCTGCAAGCCATTTTTATTCTAGGCTTCACCATCTTTAGCCACACCGTCGCTTACCACGGCGAGATTGTGGTCAGTCTTTTCAATAAATGCAAAATTCCGAACTGATATTAGAGTATTAGAGTCAGACTATTCTTAAGTGCCGGCGAAGATCTATTTTAAATAAATGATTTGAAAAATTTACAATATTATTTATAGTAAAAACAAACCAAATAATATATTCAAATTCAAAATTCAAAATTATTTATTTATCAATAATACTACTACTACTACTTTAAATACATAATAATAACAGAGCTTGCCTTAAATTAGTAGCATAAGAAATCATTTTTCAATTATTAGGTATCCTGTGGCCCCAAACTAAGCAAGCTTGTCTCATGGGTACCAACTTTAAAATGTTTTCCAATAACAAATGTTACATTTCGCAATGGTAAGGACAAGAATAACTACTTAATATATCTACAATACAATTTTAAACACTATACAAAATTTAATTAAAATTAAAATCGTAATAAAAATTAAAATCAAAACCAAAACATAAATTAAAATCAAATACAAAAATTTAAATTATAATTAGACTCTTCGAAGGCCTACAGTATTGCCCGAAGTTATTTAATCCATTGCCCATAAAATATTCAAACATCTGTCTAATTCATTTTTATATTGTCTTGAAAAATTGGTAACCATATACCGTTTTTGTTAACGATACTAATAAGAAAACCGATGATACCATCATTTCATTAATGACGTACGTTCCATCATTAGAACCACACACGAAGCAGTAACTAATACCTCAGAATGAAATCTGACGGAATCGGTTAAATTAGAGAATTTTACCGTTATTTTTTTATCAATGACCGATTTTTTTAGTTTGTGTACAACTGACCTAACTTGTTTTTATCATTGTGTGTTGTTGCTTGTATTATTATTATAATAAATAGTGCATATTTTTTTCTAATTCTCTATTATAACTTGCATAATTAATTTTCTTAATTTAATAATTAGTTTTATTTTAAGGAGAATAGCGCCGTATTTCCAGGAAGTTATATACAAAATCCAAAAAAGTTCAACTGCCATGGAGCCGAGTGGAAACAAACACCCCACACAACACATACCCAAAAAAAACCATCTTTTATAATACTAGTACTACTAATACTGTCTCCCACGGTTTCACCCGCGTTCCCGAGAAATCCAGATCATATTCTATCTGTATACCAAATTTCATCAAAATCCGAAGTTTTAGCGTGAAAGAGTAACGGACATCTTCACAAATCACATACTCCATCTATAGTAGGATAGGATAAGTAGAAGAAGATTAGATGTAATTTTTATTTAGTCCTGAATCCTGATATCTTTTTAAAATACTAACTACTAAAGGTAGTCCAATAAATATTTTAATAAATCAAGCAAAGGAGTGATTATTTTGTCCTTAGTCATTTCAATTTGCATAGCAGTATATCATTCAAAATAAAACAACACTCTTTTCTAAGTAAGTGAAGATGAATGGTTAAGCAAAAAACTTTGCCGTCTGTCGTCCGAAATAAACTTCGCAAAAAGTATGTTTTATTGCCTTCTTCTTCATTTTATATTATAATTCTTTTTTATATTTGTTTACTTTTTTGGGGAGGTCTGCAAAACAAGCGGCTTGCGTATTTTACACATTGTCCTTTTATTTTGTTGTCATAATAGTAGGTTTACTCATAACATGAAAATAATGATGATAAGGGTAAAAGGAATAGAAGCGTCCCAAATAGTAGCCCATGGACCTTTGCAAGACGGCTTAGTATTGAAATTGAGTCTATTATATGTAGGCACTCTCATTTGGACAGGCTTTGATGTAGTAGCATAATGAAATACTATTATTTAAGTAATTACTAAAACTGAAATGCCTAACCAGGCTTAGCCTTCAATCATCCATCTTTAGTAGAGAAAGGTCTAAGTTTACCGGGCCAAATTTACAGTACGTTTAAATAATTTAATGATCTTTATACAGAACAGAATACAGAACAAAAATACAAGTAAAATTATTTGAACACTTTTCTATGGCGTCAAATGATGTTAGCACAGATGTTGCCCAAAGCATATTTGAAGGTCTTTGCTATTGAATAATCATGAAGCACATGGCGGTTAAGTCATTAATGTTGACAACACAATAGGAGTGAAAGAGACGAATTGTAAATTGTTAAAAGATGACTCACTAAGGTGACAAACAGGTCAAGTAAGTTTGAAACTAGGTACATACATAGTTGGTGATATGAAGGCAACAAGGCTTATTTAAAATTCAGTAAACATAAAATCTGTCGATAATATTAATGTAACAAACAAAACAAAAGAAAAATAGTGGCTATAAAAAAACAAAGGTCTTGGTCAAATTTAATCTTTTCTTTCTTTCTGGTCTAGTTTCCTACAATGAAAACAGTTTGGAAACTACTTCTACTCGGTGGTAGGATCTTAAAGAATCCGTCTGGCTGACTAACCCCCTCAAGTTTCCAATCTGTGACCAAACGTCTTCTCGAATGTTCCTGTACTTGGGAGCCAATTCCCCTACACTATATAATATAGATAAAGCTATCTGTAAATTCCTAATGAACGCGTGATGAGATACAAAAGCTAGATGTAGAGGACGATGATCCAGAAAAAGCTACTTAGCTTAGCTAGCCTTCAACCGCTACAACCAATGCTATTTCTTATATAACTTAAATGATATTGACATTTATAACAAATAACTTATAGCTGATGTTCAAATACTTGTAAATCAATCTTCACATGAAACAAAAGAGGGTTCTTACATGAGGTAAAAATCGATGGGATATTCACTGAACCAGCTAATTTTATTGCATTAAGAAACAGGATTTAGTCCGCAAAATTTCGTCTTTAATGTCACATGATTAACATTCATGTCGTTTGTACGTAAATAGCAGTGGCGTGCATTGGTTTTCGGACTAGGTAGGCAGAAGAAATCATGGCCATACACGCCTAAATATGCCTCCTAGATAGATTATGTTTTTTGATCCGATTCGTAAAATTGTTTAGGTCAGCGTATCATTCCACACACATTTGGTATGATTCATTAGCAAACAAAATACATAATAACAGAACAATAGATTCGAAAAACAGCACCCAGATAGCCAGATGTTTAATAAACATAATATTCTGTGTTAAAATGTCTAAGATTTTTACCTTAGATTTAAATCCATGAATGTTTTGGAGTTGGTCTATAGCAAGTACAAGCAACAAACGAAAACTGACTAAAGGAATAATTTATCCACACATTTTGCATCTTCACCACAAAATATCTTCATTTCACACACAATACACTTCATAGATACACTTCGCAAAATCACAATAAGTAAATAACAACAACATTGCATACAATGCCAGCCAAACCATAAACAAACCAACACAAATAAATTGCGAAGTTATATTTGAGTTGCTCTAATGTTGGTAAAGTAGTTGTAACTGTAGTCTTTTTAATTTGGATGGGTTACTTTACTTACAACAGAGAAGGTAAGGTTACTTTTGGTCCATAAATCGCGAATGTCAAATGTCAGTATGCTACGCATAGCAAAAGCGTGATTTATGCTTTCGTCGTATTATCTTAAAGAAGTGTGTGTGTGTGTATGAATATGCCGAAATCGTTTTAGTGTGCGTGAATTGCCGTGAATTTGAGAGGCGAACTCGCGAGTGCCTGCGCGGCAAAGTTTGAAATTTCGTATT
Source organism: Achlya flavicornis (assembly GCA_947623365.1). Classification (NCBI taxonomy): domain Eukaryota; kingdom Metazoa; phylum Arthropoda; class Insecta; order Lepidoptera; family Drepanidae; genus Achlya; species Achlya flavicornis. The sequence goes on from OX392488.1 coordinate 9,474,610, forward strand.
GAATGTTAGGTTAGAATTTTTATTTAAAGTGATTATGTAGTTTAATTGAATCAAAATATTATTGAATTGAATCTTATGAGGTAGGCATTGCTTATTTGCCTATATGGAATGCACGCCACTGGTAAATAGAACATAATTTGATATGATTACAAAAGTTTTAAGTAGCAACAACATGATGTAATGCAATAAAAAAGAAGTATACCAAACCATATAATTAAATGGAACGCACATGCTGATCCAATTTGGTTAGACCGGATGAAAACAATCCAGAGAAAGTCCGACACTCAACTGAACATAATCCGTCAACTACAGAATTAGAACGGTTAAAAATATAAAAAAAACAAAAGGAAATGACCTCGTGTCCCAAATTAATAATTTTCCGTTCGAGAGACACGTCAAAGGCACTATTGTTCTACAAAACAATGAGAAATTGGTAGAGCCAACGGCTGGCACAAAGAAAAATTAGGTAAACCAACGTAACTTCTCTCTAAATCTCTGGCAATGGTTTGTGTGATGCAATTCGATGTGGACGAACGATGGTGTACGTCATGTTATCGATATCGATAACAATAGTGTTAAAATGGGTTATGGTCGTGACCTCGGTATAACGAATGGAGCCTTACGTTTTATTTTGAAATGCAGTATTTAAGTCCATTTTCTTTCTTATTACGCTAAGTAACATATTGCTGTACTATTTATTATTCTAAAATACAAAAACGTCGGTTTATTGGAATAAAATTGCATAATAATCCCCAATGTAGGTTATTCTGTATCTTCCTAATTATTTTAGAAACGTCATTGTTTCTGCATTGCTACAATATTATTTAAAATAGAATACAAATCTGTAAATTGAAAATGCGAAAACTTACTTAGGTATAATTAATAATTGTAATTAATATGTGGTAGATATAGAAAATTATGATTTTAACAAATATTTTCTTTTATTTACAGGTAAATCATCCTGCTACAATTTTATCTCAGCATGGTATTAAACGCTCCGTTATAGTGTAACCTTTAACAGTAGGTAAGTGACTAAGCGAATCATAAATTATGATACGATATTCAATTCTTATTACGATTTAATTACTATATTGTCGATAAGCAAAGTATCGCCAAACTCCCCGCCCTACCGCCCTCAAAGTTGACCCATATCGTTGAAAAACAAGCTTCCTCGTTGATTCACAATCGGCCTACTGTTCGTCAGTAGTGCTGCAACCATGGTATTTAGGTCGACGACATCGATGCATGCGCATGATTTTTTTTGTGAGTTTATCGACACTGTGAGTGGATTATGTAAAATAAACGATTGCATTCTTTTTAACAATATTCTCTTTGTAATTTGAGCTTTGTCTGTTTTGTAATCTTTCAGCTTCTGCGTGTGGGCTCATAGTTGTTACTATTTTATCGTTTGTTACGTTTTTTACGTTTGGAATTACCGATGTAGTCCAAAATACCGTAAAATTTATGAATGTTTAATTAATTTCAACCTTAAAGGTTTTATTGTTGTGTGGTATATAATACGATAAAATTATTTTAACCTCTGTATACTATTTTGATCATAAATAATGATCTACATGCGATAAAATTATTGTAATGAATGTACGGAATATAATTTAACTTTCGGTATTATATAAATATCAAGGTTGCATCGGAAACAAAATAGTGTTATGTTATTCAATTTCAATACCAATATAATGATCCTACAGTATCATCTATATCATATTTTTTAATCTAGAATGTCAGCCCATTAATCAAGGTTCTTATTAATATGTAATTTATGTGATTGTTTATCTCTTTCTCGTTTTTTCTTTCTCTGAGTTCAAGGTCACTCATATTTGTAACTGTAATAAAAAGGAATTTGCATGATAGATGATGATGATCCTTTTTAAATGCTTTCATAAGGATGTAAAACCCTTCAAGTCCAATCACGTCAATTACCACCTCTCCAACTTTCGAAAAACCCAGCAGTAGAAGTCTTTATCAGCCTTTAGACATTTATTTCTGGAAAGCAGTGTGCAAAAGATTTTACGTTTTCAACCAATTCAAATTCAACCAATTCCATAGTACAAGCTCTGCTTAGTTTGGGATCAGATGATCTTGTGTGAGGAATGTCCCAGGATATTTATATTATTTTATATTATATTAACCTTCCTTCATTCAATATTATATCTTTTACTCTCAAATCTACATGTTAGCGGATCTGTCTATACGAGTAGTTCAGTCATGGTTAACAGCTTAACAGTATCATCATGTACCGTGAGTATGACAAGTTACGTTAAGTTGCATCTTTGACTTAGGTTATAAGATGATTGTATTTATCTTAGGTATGTTTTCAGTATTTCTTTCAGTACTGGTTCTTTGTCATAACACGGTTTCTCCCTCTTCCTGGCTTCCAGTTTCACGTCCATATTTTGCATTACTTTTATCTCTTCTTATTGAATAGAGTAACATTTCTATATTTTTTTTATCAATTTCTTATAAAAATGTCTTCAATGTTTATACAAAAAATCTTATCAATGCTTAAACAAGGGCCATTCAATAACTTAGATTTGTTTATCAGTGGATATAAGTTTGTATCGTATTTGGTTTATTTCATATCTCTACCAATCGACTGGGTAATGATTTTATCTTTACTTCGTCGGCCATTAGATAAAGACCTATCTCAATAATGTAAATAAATCTTATATAATCGTAGAGCTGATATCAATATGGTTTTGATTTCGCTACAGCCTGACCCTGTTTTAGATAGATATTAATGATAATGCCACTATTAGTAGTCAAACCCCTGTCTGGTTGTCCGAAATCAATTGTAATCTCTATAATATCTAAATTGGTAATTCTATCATTTTGATTCATAAGATCAACCTCCGTTCCCTCATTTCAATCAAAATTGCGTACTTGATCGGAAATTTCAATTGAATACCAGTATTTGACTAACAATTTCACCCAATACAATTGTCGTGAGAAAAAGTTTATGATAATTTGTTATTTAAGTTTAATTTTGGAGACGAAGTAGAGTGATAATTTACCAAAGTTTTAAAACAAATAAGTTTTTATGAATGAAACCATGGGAACGTATTTAGACATTTGTATAACCAGTTTTGGACTTGTTTAAAACTACTTAATCAATGCAGATAGATACAGTAACGGTGTGACGACACTATCAGGTTAAATAGCACAAATGCAACGAACTCAGAAGCAAATGTTTGTAGAGATACCAAGCCAGAATTTAGAGAATCAAACAGAAAATACCCTAATAATATAAATATCCAGTGAACTGGACATAATTATTACTACTTGGTCATTTTAGAGTTTGTACAAATTCTGGATCGGAACATGTATAATTGCAACAACACTAAATTCATTGACATGTTTGTCTGCAGTAGAAAATTGTAGTCAAGTCTTCATTATCACCGCTTTCTTCTCTTTGCTTGAACCAATAACTTCGTTACGTCACATCTTGTTAACACATAGATGTAAATAAAGACATTCAGTGTGTAGATAATTGATATATGAATGTCGTACATATTACGAAATGCACCCAATATGACCTCGGTTGAACGTGATGTGTCAGAAATGACGCCGATAAAAGTTTTTGTCGGCTGTTAAAAGTTATCTGTAGGCGATTATTGGGCGTTTTTTTATTGGAGTTATAAGGTGTTATGGGCCTTTTAGGTATGTCTGTAGTTTGGATTTATTTATTGTATCAATTAATTGAAATCGCATGTTTTCTTTACCTTTATTGTTCGGCATACGTTTGTTAAATTTTACAAGCTCTAGCAAATATATTCCTGAATACAGATTTTTTTTTTGATATGAATTGTTATCTTGGAATATTTGAACCAGATACTTATTTTTTATTTTACTTTAATGGCACACCAACAGCTTATAGACAATACAATACACACATCACATACACATAAGTTTAAGACAAGCTTACTCACCAATAACAGGTGTGAAACAACATTTATATCGATACTTAGCATAACATACAGATTATATACATACAATTTATATAGATACGGATATTAAATTAAACACGGATTTAAAACAAAGAAAGGGACAAGGTAGAAAACAATACAATAAAATTACTTAATTCAAAAACAGATTATTTTAAATTGTGTAAGGAGTCAATTACAATAATATATATATTCAAATGTAGATAATAACAACAACACGTAATGACAGACTATGGCGGTGACAATTAACATAAACGTAGTGTATCACTTGTAGCTGCGGTAGAGCGACTGGTGAACAGCCGCCTCGCGTCCCGCTCCGTCGCTAGACGCGGGCGAGAGGCCCGCGGGGCGCAGTCAACGAGTGCGAGAGCTAGCGTAGGTACCTACAGCGCGGCAAGGCTAGTGGCCTCGCGTTACATCCTCCCCCTCTAACCCGGAAATTACGTCCCCGAATTCGGGTTAGCCTTACGTGGCCTTCCCCTCTTACGTTTCTCTTGAATTGGCGATTGGATGTGACCAACAAATGGGGTTAGTAAGGAAGCGTGGTACTTACCTAGTACGGTGCCATCGCGGATACGCTCCAAAGAGTAAGTGGTTGTGCCAACCACCTCCTGTATCTTGTAGGGCCCGTCGCGGCGGGGAATAAACTTTGGTGTTTGCCCCTTAGAAGTATCGTTAGACCCTTGGGTCTTTAGTAGCACCAAATCTCCTACCTTATAATCCGGCGCTGGCCGACGGTTTTCATCTGCGTACTTCTTCTGCGCTGCCTGGGCCTTTTCGTGGACGTCTCGAGCATCTATCAGCACAGAAGATAGCTTCTTCAAGTACGGTGTTATACTCAGTGCCACATTGTCATTCGTAACGATGGCGCGCATATCAGACAACACATCTGCTGGCGCGCGCATCTCACGAGCGAAACACAAGTAAGCCGGTGAGTAGCCAGTACTGCTCGTAACTGCTGAGTTCATGGCGAACCGTATCGCTGAAAGGTGTGTATCCCATGAACTATGGTCATTCCCGACAAGCATAGCGAGTTGTGGTTTGAGATCTCGGTTTTTACGTTCCACCGGATTGCTCTCTGGGTGATAATAGGATGTCAAGGTTTGCGAAATGTCCATGACATGACAAGTTTGCTGCATAACCTCGCTAATAAATTGTACGCCATTATCACTCAGGAGCCTTCTAGGGACTCCGTATCGCATGAAAACTTCCGAGACCAAGACCTTTGCACACTCTTCGCTCGTGGCAGATGCGAGTGCGAATAACTCCACCCATCGAGTGCAGGTATCCTCTACTATTAGGATCCACTTGTTACCATCAGCAGTTACTGGTAGTGGCCCAAACAAATCTACGGCCAAAGTTTCAAAACGGCGCGCAGTGGCAGGCGTCTGTAACAAACCAGCTGGCTTTCTCGTATCAGCTTTGTACCGTTGACACTGCGCACAGTTTTTAACATATTGCGATATATACGTGCGCATTCCCGGCCAGTAGTATTTACCGGCGATACGCTGCAACGTACGTTCTATGCCAAAGTGACCGGCAGTAGGAGCGTCGTGGTAATCAGCCATAACGTCCTTACGCTCCTGCTCCGGTACTACAAGGCTTGCGTCATCGTTGTCTTCATTTTCCGGCCCGTACCTGTACAATACACCATCGACAAGTACGTACCCTTTATCGGCCCACGCCCTCCCCCTAAATGGATCGTCGGACTCCATTGCCTCGACGATTTTGGATAACTCGGGGTCTAATAACTGACTTTCCCGAACATCCTTAGAGCTGCGTGCAGGCATGTCGACTACAGTGTAACACAAGTCGCACTGTATTTCTTCAGTACATGCAGGGCGTGATAGGGTATCTGCAATAACGTTAGCCTTGCCAGGTGTGTACTCAATTTTTAGATTGTATTCTTGTAGACAGAGGGCCCACCTAGCAAGGCGACCGCTCGGAGCTTTCATATTCATCAGCCACCTAAGTGGCTGGTGATCTGACCTGACCACCACCTCAGCTCCGTCTATGTACCCACGGAACTTTGACACGGCCCACACGACGGCTAGAGCCTCTCTCTCCGTCGTGTTGTAATTTTTTTCAGCAGGTGTGAGGAGGCGGCTTGCGTATTCTATAGGACGTTCATCAGTACCCTCCCCCTGGAGCAGAGCTGCCCCGAGAGCATATCCACTGCTGTCTGTTCTGAGGACAAAAGGCTTTGTCTCATCAGCTTGACGCAATATCGGCGCCGACACAAGCAGTGTTTTGATATGCTCAAATGCGTCATGCTGTTCAGCTCCCCACTGCCATGTGCTTGCCTTTTTGAGCAATAATGTCAGTGGCTTGGCGATCTCGGCATAGTTGGGGATAAATCGCCTGAACCAGCTAGAGGTCTGCAGGAAACATTTAAGGTGCTTCACGTTCTGAGGTGTTGGCATATTTGCAATGGCAGCGGTCTTGTCCGGGTCCACGTGTATACCACCTGGTACGATAACATGACCTAAAAACTTAACAGATTGCCTAGCAAAATGGCTCTTCTCTCTATTTACACGCAAATTAAACATTGCAAGACGATCGAAAACGGCCCCGAGGTCCTGTAAATGCTTTTCGAATGATCCTTCAGACAAAATCAATAGGTCATCTAAATAAGCTACTATCATTATTTCAGGGAGGTTGGACTTGAACCGATCGATCAATCTTTGGAAAGTGGCCCCAGAATTTCGCAGACCCATTGGCATACGCTTAAACCTAAATGTGCCAAGCGGTGTGGTAAAAGCGGTTTTGTCCCTGTCGTCAGGGCATACGCTAAGTTGGAAAAAACCGGTTCTGAGATCACATGTCGTCATGTATTTCGAAGTTTTAGCGGCGTGGAGTACGTCCTCTATCCTCGGAAGAGGGTAGCGATCAGGTTCGGTCACCGCATTAAGTTTGCGGTAGTCTACGCAAAGCCTAAAGCTACCATCCTTCTTCTTCACGAGGACTACATTAGAGGCCCACGGGGACTCGCACTCTTCGATGACGTCAGCACTCAGCAACTTTTGAAGTTCCTTCTCGAGTGCTTCTTTCTTCAACGGGGATAATCTATATGGTGGTGAAGCTAAGGGCTCCTGATTGTCCCTTACCTTTATTTTGTGGGTGGCGAAATCTGTAGGGGGGCCTTCGGTAGCAAACTGGCTTTCACGACTTCGCAAGAACTCGTTGAGCTTGTCCCTCTGCTCTGCCGTAAGCTCCGTGCCTTCATCCTCGCGTAAGGATACGCTGGAGACATCCGCTAACATCACCTGTGCATCTTAAAAAAAAAAAGATTTGACAAAAGGCCACTTAATGGATGGGTCATCAGAAAAGTACCATGACTCCTGGCCTATTTCCAATACCATCCCGGCCGCGGCGATGAATTCACGACCGAGGAGAGTTCGGGTGTTGTCCCCAGGAAACACCATGAACTCCGTGGAAAATTCTCGACCACCTAAAATAACCGGTACCGTACCGGTTGCCACAGTTTTACATATTCGCGCACCGTCAGCAAGCCCAATTGTACGGTTTGTATTTTGAAAATGTATTCCTTTTTTTTGTAACATAGAATATAACGATGGGCTTGCTACACTGTGCGTGGCCCCTGTGTCAACTATCGCTACACCCTCAGTTCCTAAAATACTTACCTCAACCGTAGGATGCGAAGTTTCCTCGCTCGATACCATGTTGAACTCCACTGGTTTCGCAGGATGTCGATTAACTGCACACTTATCGCATTTTGACCTTAATACACCCTGCTGGCCACATCCATAACAACGTATCGGGTTAGACTCGGTTGTATCACTCGACTGGGGCTTCGCGGATTTATTTTGTAAGTTACGACATTCATTTGAACTATGCCCAAAAAATTTACAATGAGAACAACGAACGCGAGTACGTTTCGAAATCTCGTTCGAGTTTGAAGTGAGTTTCGGACCGGTAGTAGCGCTCGCACTCGTGGTAACGCCGCGCTCGGCGCGTTCGACTGCGCGAGTTGATGTCGAGTTGGTCGCGGTCGCGGGGACGCTCGGCGGCTTCTCTACCTCGCGTATTGCATCCTCGGTAACTCTCGCCCTATCGATAAGACCATCAACACTATCTATGGCATCTCGCGGCAACCGTTTGCGAATTCGCCTATTTAACAATCCGTATACCATATCTATTTGCATAATCTCTGGCACATCGTATGGCAATTTTACAATTAATGCACGAACTCTCGCGACAAACACATCCGCGCGTTCACTTTCTTTTTGTTCATTAGCAAAAATGTCTCGAAACACTTTGTATCCCGGTCGTTGAACTCCATACATAGTACGTAGGCGCGCCGTCGCCTCCGTCCAGGTTGAAACGCCGCGGCGGGCGCCGCGCCACCACACGGCGGCGTCGCCCTCCAGCAGCATAGGGAGGCCGCGCAGCGCGTGCTCTTCGGATACGTTGGCGCACTCCTTGTACACCTCGACCGCGTCGATAAACGCCTCCAGCACCTCCGCGTCGCGAGCTGCACCGTTGAACCTCGCCGTGCACTTGGAGAAGTTTCCTCCTGACACAGCGGACGTATTTGCAGCGGGCGCGGGGGAGCCTGGCGTCGGTGTTGACGACGCTGGGTATTGCATCGACCGCATGGTTTCGATGAGGGTTCTGTTCGCCTCCGCCTGGGTTCTTACGAATGATTCCATTATGGTGGACATGAACCTCTCTATTCCAAGTGGCGCCGCGGCGCCAGAGCAGCCAGGGTCTTCACTGGCGGTGAAAGGGGCGGTGGCCGGGGTGCGGGCGGGATTGAGTCCGCCGCTCCCGTGCGGCTCTGCCGCCGAGTCGTAATCTTCTTGGCCGCTGCTGTCGCTCATAGCCTCGTCTCCTGGTTGTTTTTGTGAAGCAGCACGCGTCGTCGGCATGTTCACGACAGAAATGGGACGTGCCCACGGTTGGGAGCCAGTGTAAGGAGTCAATTACAATAATATATATATTCAAATGTAGATAATAACAACAACACGTAATGACAGACTATGGCGGTGACAATTAACATAAACGTAGTGTATCACTTGTAGCTGCGGTAGAGCGACTGGTGAACAGCCGCCTCGCGTCCCGCTCCGTCGCTAGACGCGGGCGAGAGGCCCGCGGGGCGCAGTCAACGAGTGCGAGAGCTAGCGTAGGTACCTACAGCGCGGCAAGGCTAGTGGCCTCGCGTTACAATTGTTTTTTTTTTCTTTATCCAATGTGTCAAGGGATGATGACATGGAGCCTGGATGTAGCACCTGGCACCGCCACTTTGTTATGGTATCAGCATTTATATCGACATCTGCAGAATTTTGGAAGTAATTATATTTACTTTGGAGCCTATACACACCTACATTTGCATCAGTTTGTTTCGCAAGTCTCTCGCTCCTACATTCTGTTGATTTAGATGACACAGCAATAGTTCTGTATAATAACTACATACGCTTCAAACTAATAAACTGCAGAGTAGTTAATAATGCAAAATGTCTGAATAGTTTGACTTTGGGCCTTTCCAAGTTATAAGGTTACTTCAAAGTAATTTAATTCAATCAGACGTGGTAACACTGCCAGACTGGTACAAGAGAAATTGCTATTCGGATCGGTGACAAACTATTCAGTGAATAATTAAGTGCCAACCGTATATAGGATTCATTCCTTATACTTAAGAAATCTTTCACGACTTAAAAACAAGCCGCCAATAAAATTATGGGTTGTGTTCTTGCAAAAGTAAACAAATTATTTACTTGTGTACATAAAATTGGTGGTCATTATGGCATCGAGTTGTCGCTTTGATTGCGAAAGATGGCACTTGAGATGTGCGTGCGCACGAGTCCAATTGAACGACTATTTGTCACATTACGTCACTTAAGGGCCTATTCCGTAATGAGCCGAAGTGTGACAATGATTGGAATGTTTTTTTTTTGTTTAGAGTGACAGATTGAATAATGGCCCTTGACGTTAACACTATCAACGAGCTTGGACTTTTGTTATTTGTACGCACGTTTGTTTTTACTTCGCAATCGTAGATCCTATTGAGTAACCATTTACCGAACTATATTTCTGGCAACATTGAATAATAAATAAATCACTAACAATTTGAATATGAAAAATAGATTTGTAACCTGTAAATGTCAATATTCTAGACCTAAAAAATAATTAGTCTTATCTTATTACATGACATGGTTTAAGACAAGTCTAGTAAATCCCAGGTTCCAGGCTTTTTGTTATATATGAATGACGTTAGAAAGTGATGGACTTATTTAAAACCTAGGTTTTGTACGATCTCACGGAGGAGGAGTTTTGTCTTGAGATGAATTAATGATGAGAATTAATTAGAATCAGTTGTATAAATCAATAAGTAATACCAAATTACCAATATTAATACAAAACAATCAATTCAAATCATTAACTAGGTAGGTAACTACCAGTCCTATAAATTCTCGCGTTTGCAAGGTCAGCGCATACGCAGTAACACGCGAAATCGACACAATAAACCGTCTTGTCGGTTCGCATACCTGCGACTTTTTTTCTTAATTTTTATTACCTTTCCTGCGGTAAGAATGCACACGGTATTATTCAATTACGTTTTATGCCTGCCAGTTGGCAACACCGGCACCGCTCTCAGAATTGCCAGTGATTTATTACTTCGTTTATTCTCGGATTTTATTGTGGCAACCCTAACTGTTACAGGTCATTCGTGAAAATAATCTTGTTAGGATGACAGTGCTCTGTCTGTTATGATCATCATCGGAGTTTTATTTTTTGTGTATCGCTTTAGCTTGTATGTATGTTGTATTTTGCTAAGGGATAACCCTTTTTTGCGTCTTTTTAGGGTTTCGTACCCGAAGGGACCCTATTACAAAAACTCCACTGTCCGTTCGTCCGTCTGTCTGGCAGTGGGCTGTATCTCATGAACGATAATAGGTAGACAACTGAAATTTTCAGAGAATATGTATTTCTATTGCCGCTATAACAAATAATAAAAATGAAATAAAAAAAAAAAAATTGGGCGCCCATACAACAAATCTTTCATAGCACAATGAGTTAGTTAATATTGTACGGAACTCTCCGTTTGCGAGTCCGACTCGCACTTGGCCGGTTTTTTATCTTTTTGCAATAACTGAATCATAGTAGAAGACGGTGACTGAATTGCCAGAGATTTCGTTTTGAGCAAAGAATTTTTATTCTAAAAATGATGTATCGAAAACTAATACCAAATTGTAGAAAAAAAATAAGAAATAAATAACAGACTTTTTGGCAAAACAGTTAATCTTTTCTAGTCCCAGTAAAATACTAAGATAAATATGGAAATTCGTTAGACTGTTGATAACAATTCACGATGATGCGCCACTACAGCATGCAGCATGGTAAAAAATAGCCAAGTCTATATGATGACAATAACACACCACAAATGCAGAGTGCTAAAAACCCTCTTTTTGTTTTTACTACGAGTAAATATGAATAACAGAGGTCCCATACGAGCTCTGTTATATCCATCAAAAACAGCGGCGACTTGCAAACGATGTTTTGAGTGCTCCAACATATTCCTTTTATTTTTACATCGCGACCGCTCGACCGTTTTGTATGGTTTTCCTTTTTTAACGTGCTGTTACAAGCTGAAACAAAAAATTTAATTATGCGTTCGACAACCCTGTTTCATGGTTAAAAAGTATTTGTTTTGGTTGCGTGAAGTAAAATTAGTAATTTGAGGTTGTTTGCTGATTCTGTATTTTTTTTACTGTCGCTTTCATTTTGGTTTACCGCTTTAAGATGGTTTTGGATGCTTTGATATTTTATTTTCATGATTAGTGGGCTTGCGTTTGATCTTCGACTGACCCTATGAGGAGTTAAAACGAGGCCGACGATGCAGCACGCTTACCCAGAAAAAGCATATTCACTCGGGAAACACAGACCCCGTAAGAGTATTCCACACCTTTGCTGTTCGTATAAGAACCGATGAACCGAAACGTTGTGTCCGGGTATGCGGGATGTCGACAACGTATGGGTGGAAATTCTCCCGGCGTCTTGTGGTTCGATGGAGAAATGGGGATAGAGGAATTAGATTGAACAGTACTGTAGAATATATCATATAGAAGACCGACAAACACGAAACCTCAAGCCGATATGTTCAAGGCTCGTTAATTTCGCCTCATTTAGCGAAACATCGCTACACTTAGTCTCCTAGCACGACGGTCTATTGAGACAAGTCTATTGAGTTTAATAATTATATTATCTTTTATTAGTTGGCAGACCTCGCTGGAGATGGCGGGATGAATTAGACAGCTTCAAAAAGAACTGGTTCAGCGTAGCAGCCGACCGAGAAGTATGGAAAAAGGAAAGGGAGGCCTTTGCCCAGCAGTGTGACAGTATCATCCCTGGTTACTATTCTGACATACTCACGTAAACCCAAGTCTAACGATCATCAGTTCGGTTGCTACAATCTGAAAAATCCAGGGAATGCTCTAAATAACAAGCAGGAATCAAGAATACCGATTAACAAGACTCATCAATGTAAATCGTACCAATAAAATTCTCAAAATTTTTATGCGGGAAAAATTTGACAGCTGTCAAAACATTATGTTCGCTCCAAGTCGTAGTGAATTCAAAATACGAATGCAGTGCTAACTAAAACAATCACATTTCGATTTCGTCACCGCGCCATCTGGCGGCCAAACGCCTACGACATGTCGTAACGTGGTCACTAGCTTATTTTTACTAGATCACATTTGGACAGCTGCAATGTGCTTTGTTTTTGGAATTTAAATGAACAATAACGTTTTTTTAATTTGACAATGTTGAGTTTAAAAATCGAACGAGCTTGTATGTAAATATATAGGTTATTATATCTAACTTTAAATGACTTCATTAATTTATTTGACATTAGTAGATTTTTTATAGTTGATATTTCTACATATTTGACGACTAATTTTGTATACCGTCACTTGAGTCTTTTTGATTGTCATTAGCATAAAGGCCTAATTATACCTGTTTGTTCCAAATAATTGTCAACAAAATCCTATCACAATACTGAAAATTAAGATAAACATTATCTACAATGTTTGAGTTTGAGGGAATAAGTTACATTGTGTACCATCAAATAGTAACCTGAGTTTACTTAAATCCGAGATTACAAACAGAATGTGTGTTTAACATTGTATGTTTATTATGAGACTGTACCTACAATAGGGTTACCACATCGTTTTCTAATCCGGGATAATATACCGTTGTATTAAGTAGGTTACAATTTGGCACTTTAAACACACATCACTCAGTCGGTCGTTCCTATAGCGGACCATTGGGATGTGAAATGAGCTCCTCACTCATTACTTTTTTCTTCAAAAAGATTCATCAAAAGGGGCGTGAAAAGAGCTCTTCAAGCTCCATGGTCGGCTGGTATTGCTAAGTTCCATGGGCGTCGGGTACCACTTACCGTCAGATGAACCGTCTGCCTGCTTGTCAACATGTTGCCTTCATCATCATCAGCTTATAATGCCGCAATGCTGAGCACAGGCATTTCACCAATGAAGGTTTTTTTTTATATACTACTAAAGTGGCAAACAAGCATACATCCCGCCTGATGGTAAGCGGTTACCGTAGCCTATGGACGCTTGCAACACCAAGGGTATATCTCGCTTGTTTCCGACCCTGAAGAAACCTGTTTACACCCTTCTTGAAAAACCCCATGCTGTACTCCAGTGGGAAAACCACTGCGGGGAGCTAATTCCACAGTCTTAGCGTCCGCGGAAGAAAAATCCTTTGGGCCCGCACAGTTCGAAATAATTCACGTTTCAATGTATGAGGATGGATGTCGATGGCGAGAGTTGCGATGGTAGAAGGTAGCCGTGGGCATCAAGTCGAACAATGCCTTGGAATACTCCCCGTTGTACAAGCGGTAGAACACACATAAGGAGGTGAAAAATGGGCAAATACACCACCACGAATGCACTGCGGATCGGTGGTGGTAGGCTAGTGGTCAACCTACTGTTGGAGTTTTCGAGCCGCCTAGGAGGCCTCCAATGACTATCTTTACACGTGATAACCGGGACCAACAGCTTTACGTGGCTTCCGAAGCACTACTAGGCAAAGGCGGTCACACATGCAGGTACCGGTTTCAACTGGGGTAGCTTAACTTTGCCGATCAATGAAGAACGAACGACTAACTATTCTCCACCACGAGCGCTACAAAAAAAGCCTATGTTTACTTAGAATTTAGGTTTCAACGAGCAATCCAATTTTTACGTGAACAAACATTATTGTGTTACTCTATTTCATGATCTTTCATAATAAGTCTCAATATACATATCTTTTATGTTTAACCTAGCCATATGTGGACCTAGCATAACAATGACGTACACAGCCGACGCACAACATGGCGGCCTCTGACGTCATTCCATACACATCTGTATTGTTGTTGAATTGAATGTTAACATGATTCTGTTATAAAGACCGTTGGCTCTTTTTCATGATATCTAGGCTGCAGACAACTGGCTTTTATTGAGTGAAATGTATTGTTCGGGGGTTTACACGGTTATTTTGCTTTACATTAACTTAGTATTCGATGTTCGCAACCTAGATTTTTGTTGCAATTGATTTGTGTGAATAGTTCGTTAGTATTATTTTTTTACTTAATTAATGGTAAGTTATAGAATGATTTATTATGAAACCAATATCCTTCGTTGTGTTTATTTAGCTCCGGAACTAATTCCAGTATTTGATTTAGACCATTTTCGAACAATTATTTCATCTTCATCACCCTTGAGTTTTCAAGCCGCTTATAAGGCCTCCAACTAGCTTAACGACTATCACAATTAAGTGATAACCGGGACCCACGGCTTTACGTGCCATCCGAAGCACGGAAACGCTCGATTTGAAATACCACTAGGTCATAAGTTCCAATTTCGAAATATATTATGAACATATTTGTCATTTGTTTTCTCAACATGTGCCACCGATCGTAAATCCTCAGCTCCTAGATAAACCGACAAAAGTTTGTCGCTATGGAATGCGCACGAGGTCTGAATGTCAAATTGACATCGTTTAAGGCAAAGGCGGCACATTTTATGTTATTCTCCGGAATTGATGGACGCCAAATGGGTTGGAATAAATTGTTGTGTGCTTAGGACGCTATAACTGTTATTTGCATTCCCGTCGCATTATTATTAACTTTAGAAATCTATATCAACAGCGAATTATTGTTTTAATGGAAAGTAAAAATAAACTATAAACTTTTTTTTATATTTCGATAATCTCATTATGTAGGTACAGATTTATTTATTAATTTTTTATTTTATTAGATAGATAATACTTTAATGATAAACCAAAAAAAAAAAAAACAAAACATAATAATAAATATAAAGTGTTACAATGGGCGGCCTTATCACTAAAAGTGATCTCTACCAGGCAACCTTTGGATGGAGAGTAGTTAAAACAAACTGTAAAGTCGGGGGTGTACAATAAAACCAAAACTAAGAATAAATAAATAGTAATAAAAATTAAGACAATACTATATACTAAATAAAGTGAACAAATATAAACATAAAAGTTACATGAAAATATAATTTATTATGCTCATATAAAAAAAAACGCGTGTATCTAATTCCGAATTCAAATCTTTTGAAATAAGCCATTTCTATTTGTTTATACATACTTGTAATGAGAGATTTTCACGCCTTAGCAAAAAATAATAAGTCATTAAGCACGTTCGGTATTTATTTACTCTAAAACTATAACTTTATGCTATGTCAGGTCATGTTTATTTTGATGTCGAAACAGCATCGCCTTAAAAGGTCAATTGTCAATCACTACACAAGTTGGCATTCCAATGCTTTGACATGGACGCATTTGTGACTATATTAGTGGCCGCCATTGTACACGTACGCATGTGAGTCAGTTTTTTTGGCCTCAAGTGTACGGCTGAAGTGTGGCCATGGAAATTAGAAGTGCAGTTCAGTTAGTGATGTCATAATCCACT
The DNA here is from genome assembly GCA_947623365.1 of Achlya flavicornis. Classification (NCBI taxonomy): domain Eukaryota; kingdom Metazoa; phylum Arthropoda; class Insecta; order Lepidoptera; family Drepanidae; genus Achlya; species Achlya flavicornis. The sequence goes on from OX392488.1 coordinate 9,490,534, forward strand.
TGAGTTTGGACTTTTGGGAGGTTTTGAGGCAATATTTGCATTCGTAATTTTGTGACGGACACTAGTGATCTTATGTTTTGAAGTGGGTTAGTTTTTTGTCATTTTGCAAATTCTTGTAAGAATCCATACCAATATCCTAACTAATTTTATAAATGCGAAAGTGAGTTTGTTTGTTACGCCTTCACGTCTCAATTACTCAACGGATCATCATGAAATTTGGCATGCAGATAGCCTATGGTATGGAGAAGGACATATTTTTTATCCCGGGAACGCGGGTGAAACCACGGGGGACAGCTAGTTATAAATAAATCACAGTAGTCTTGTTTGGAAGCTTGTTTTACATAGCTGCCTGATGGAAATGTCTCTTTTCTTTAAAATGTACATCTATTAAAGTCTTGACAATTTTTTTAGATTAAACAAAACGTAAAATACTGTTTTCTTTCGGGAAAAAAGATTTTTTTTTAAATTAAAGTTAAAAGTACATATGTATGTTCATTACTTGTTTTGCTTATCTTAAAGAAATATGGACTGTAGGTTCCAATCACCGTGCAGATAAACTCTTCAATTAATAATTAATAAAATAACCCTTTTTTACACCGCCACAGATTCCTCCATCCATATATCGGTAAGTATCACAAAATCTCGGGACTTTATTGAACTATGTGACACATTGATGTAATACATGTAATAGATACGCCCTAAGCAGTTCAAAAACGTGACCAGTAATATGCTACTCTGCAGCTTACTGTTACTTATACCTTCCTATAAAGTTATCAATGAGGCAATGAAATCTGATCCATTATTAAATTGCCTAATATATTCAATGCCAAATACTGGGTCAAATATCATGAAAGAAGTTTCTGATTACTAGGTCAAATATCAATTTTGGTATGATATCAAGACGAATATTGATTTTGATTTTGGAATAAATACTATTTGATGTCCTAAAAATATTGTGTCAGGAATTTGAATTAAGAACAGGATCAAAAACGTAGACGCTTGTAATAAGGCTAGACCTTGCAAAAATTCCTTCACACTCAAAAGAGATATGAAGACGGTCTAAGAGTCGCTGTGCCAGTAACGGAAGGGACACCGTCCATAGTCATCCTCATCAGCTCGCAGACTATTGATCCCACCTTCTTCAACATGTGACATGCCATTTAGGAGAGGTAAAGTATAGCGGTATTTCGCTCAAAGAAGCAGCCGAATAAAGTTTATGTTGTGTTCCTGCGCGTGAGTAAGATCGCCAGAGCGCATCGGAGAGGGTGGAAGGTTTGGCATCGCGTGAGTGATGCCTCCGTGTGACCATAGGGATATGGTAACCGCTTACCACCAGGCGACCCGTATGCTTGTTTATCGACTTAGTTGTATAAAAAATCGGGTCTTCGCTCTCTGATCTCCATTCTATGTATTTATTGATAATGTTCAACTTTTCTGATAATTGGACTAATCTATACTTTGGTATATCTATAAAATCGCTGTACAAATACAACATAGCCCATAGAACTAAGGTCATACAAGTTGACATTCATTTTTCTCGAGTAACTGTACGCGTCAAAGTGCATTGTTGCGAGCGACACGATGCTTTAGTTGCCCAATGGGCGAGTTCGACCGGAGAGTTAAAGGTGTTTCATATTGAATGTGCGGTTATGTTGCTATTAACTTAACTATACTTATATTTTTATTGCAAGTTGTATAAGAAATTCCTACTTCTGAAATACAGGTCTAAATATTTGCTTATTTGGCCACAATATTATTGTGGTAGAGTAAATGATTTTTGGTCGGTGATAAGCACACAATACCTAGAAAATAATTGGCTCCCAAATACAGCTGCTGTAACACAATGTAGGTTAGGTATTTGGTGTCAGTTTTTAACGTGGGTATTTGAGCTAGCCAGACGTGTTACAAGAAAAAAAACCTGCCATCTACCGTTCTTTGGTTATTAAGATATACAATTACCTACTCCCTGTAGGAAATGCTTACAGTGCTGTCACAAATCTAAGCACTTCTTATTTCGCGTCTACTTTCCATACTTGGTTCAGACTCGGCTGGTCCATTGCCGCACATTTTTTGACTATAATCGACAGTATTTGTGTAACATATTAATATTACAAATCATGAAAGTTTGTGGGTACGTTTGTCGGTACGTTTGCGTGGATATTTTACACTCAGTCACTCTGTAATGGCTGAACGGATTTAGATGTAATCTGAATCATTGTTAATTCATAACACTAAGAGATCGTGGCTTAAACATCGAGGTTGCCTAACTTCTTTGCCATTATTTATATTTGCCAAAACAAGTAATAAGTTGTCGCGCATTTCGAACTGCACGTCTGTGACCACCTTTACGCCGGCGATCATCAAGGCATTGGTTCTACGCTCAGCGTACTGTAGCGAACGAATAACGGTACCGCTTTTTATCATGTTGCGTAACAGTGTTTTTGCTATAGTAACTAGGAACTACTTTTTTAGGAACTGCTTTTTGTTTAAGTCAAGTTCAACTGAACAAAGATGGTTATCTTTGTTTGCGGGATAGATCAAAGCGTATGGATTTTTAAGTTATGTGTAAGGCAAGGACGTTAAAAAGAATCTGACATATTCTCGCTGACGGAAAACTGTGTCTTTCATTAATGGTGTTCGTTACGATTACCACCAAAGTTACGCGGTAGAGCCCCTGGCCGGCACGCACAAATTCACACATTAGTCGGCCATAAACGCCAACGAAAGAATATTAAAATGTCCTGTGTTCTGAAATGGTAAAAAAACCGAAGTCACCGAAGAAAAAAAAAAGTGAATTACGATTCATAGGAAAATTAATGATTCAATCACTTAGTTCACACACACAAATAAATAGCCACCGCCATTACGTTTCCTCAGTCTTAGCGAGATTACTGTCGGACCTAGTCTGTGGTCTAAGGTTTGTAAGGTATGATTACTTGAGCACGCACAGCAGATCGTCAGAAAAAAAACAGCAGACCGGCAGCCCAGAGGTGGAAGATAAGGGAAACCTTACAAGACGACGATCGACGCAGTAGTAAGACGAACGGACGTTCGTCGGTTTATGGAGTGGGCATACTGCAGTGGTTTTCCCAAGGGAGTACCTATCTACAGTATGGAATTCTTCAAAAGTGTGAAGAGATTTTTGATGATTATTTTGATATATTAGTTCTTTATGTAATGCCAACGCCATAAGACGGGCCGTATCCTTTCTTTGCTTCCTTAGTATTGAAAATCATCAAAAATAGTTCAAGATAAGCAGTGTGAAGAGATTTTTGATGATTATTTTGATAAATTAGTTCTTTATGTAATGCCAACGCCATAAGACGGGCCGTATCCTTTCTTTGCTTCCTTAGTATTGAAAAAACATCAAAAATTGTTCAAGATAAGCACCGACTGTTTCGTATAACATGATTTTCGTATTCAAACGATTGCGTACGTGTCTGCATCAAACGGCGTGTTCAGGGCGAACTGCTGAGTTGCCTTTAGCTGGCAATCGTAAAAAGAAATGTGTACATATTAAACCCATTTTCAAAGTAACAATATAACCTATACCCATTTAAGTTGGGGTCACAGTATAAATCTGCCGAATATCGGGCTATAAAGCGTTACTGCTAATTTATTCTCAAAAAGGCAGTGTTGTCACGACTTATTTGTAAAAATGTGGGCGTCAACAATAAAGTTGTACAAACTGTGAGGTTACGTGTAATAGTGAATGTTTTAAATGCAATTTACATTAAAAATGGGTTGATTGTTTCTGTCATTTAAAAAGTCACAACCTTTACCTTACCTTGTTTTTTCTCAATTTTTTTTTTGCGGAATCCAACCTTTTCTTGAATTTGATAGTTTTGAGTGATATTTTTTGTTTTGTTTTGCTGTATTAGGTTTTACAAAGCTATTTATTTAATCTTACCTTAAAAAAACCATCAAAATTAGTTTAGATGTTTGATGTATATGAAACTTGACACATAGAAGGATTTTTTTCAGGAACTATCCAATTCACTCAGTTGTCCAATTCACAGGGTCGGCAACGCGCGCGTGATACCCCTGGTGTTGCAAGCGTCCATAGGCTACGGTAACCGCTTACCATCAGGCGGGCCGTATGCTTGTTTGCCACCTAAGTGGTATAAAAAAACAAAAAAAAAAAAAAAACAACCTACGTGAATATGCTCCTGCCAACTTCAGTGAATTATTATGAAAGAAATACCTGTACTATTCTAGTTATGTATTATAATTTACGTTGAAAATATATAATATATATTCAATAGGTAGATAGATACTCTTAACTCGAGACTATTTACATCCTAGCAATTACCAACTCCACGACTCCAAGTCTATTATGTCGAAAACAGCTTGAAAGCTTGAATGGAAGCCCCGTGGATAGCTTAAAAGCTTCCTTGCGGGGTACACAATCGCTTTATGATACAACTTGGCTGTAAGCTTTAAATTACTTGTGTGAAAAGAGCTTTGTCTTAAGTGGCTATAATTATTGATAGTTATAAAGAATAGATTCCCTTTCACCCTCATTTGTGAAAGGAGGCCTGTGCTCAGCAGTGGGACATAAAAGGCTGATGATGATGATGGTGATGATAAAGAATAAAATATATTTTTTTATTCGACAAAGTCTGTAAACAATCGTACGGTGATGGTAAGCGGCTACCTAAGCCATATTATCATCATCATCATCATCATCATCAGCCTATAATGTCAAGGGTGAAAGGGACTGGGCAGATACTCCACCACGGGTGCCCACTGCGGATTGGTGGAGGTAGGCTAATGGTCAAGTGTTGGAGTTTTCAAGCCGCCTAGAAGGCCTCCAACTAGCTTAACGAGTAATAACCGTCACCAACGGCTTTACGTGCCTTCCGAAGCACGGAAAACGCTCGATTTGAAATACCACTAGGCGGTTACCCATCCAGGTACCGACCACGACGGTAGTAGCTTAACTTGCCGATCGATTAAGAATGGCTTATAATGCTACACCACGAGCGTCCTTAGCCATATGTACGTTTGCATCACACGAGGCATCACTCACGCGTTACCGACCTTTCCCCCCTCCCCAATGAGCTCTGGCACCTTACTCACGCGCAGGAACACAACATAAAGTTATTTGGCTGCGGTATTCTGTAAGGTGGAAGTACTTCCCCAGTCGAGATGCTCTTTGAGTGAATATACGCTACGCTCTACCTCTCTTACCTTTTATGTGAGAGGAAATAGGATATACAATGGCTCTGATTCTGTTGTTTACAACTAAACTAATTTTAATCTCACTATGTCTCTTTCTAACAAAGAACATAATATGAAAAGGGTGTAAGAAATGTAGTCCTGTCAAATTAGTCCAATGCTTGTTTTCAATATAAATTTAGTCGCCATCTATCGCGGTTACGCCTAAATACACGCAAAATAAGACGGCAAAGATTAATTTGACAGCTTTAAACATGTTCTATTCTTTTTCAATAATGTTCGTAAGAAAGAGATGAGATGTGACTAAAATTAGTTTAGTGCGATTTACAACAGAATCGGCACCATTGGCTATCTAATAAAATAAAGATCACGGACTCAGTTTAGGAATGCCCCGCCATGGTTTTCCTGAGGGAGTAAAGTTGTTATTGCAATGCATGCATCTATACAGGCTACGGTAAGTGCTTGCCACCATTCAGGCTGAATAGGTTTTCGCTTTTTTTATACCTCTAAGGTATCAAATTAGCATACGGCTCACCTGATGGTAAGTTACATAATTCTGTGGACAGTTAAAAAATCACTACTTTTGTGATATAAATATTTTCAATAATCTGCACTCTTCCAAATCAATAATAAAGTCATCACTCGCAATTCATCAACAATTTTTAATGCGATTTTGTATGCGTTTATAATCAACACAATTTTGTGATATAAATATTTTTAATAATCTGCACTCTTCCAAATCAATAATAAAGTCATCACTCGCAATTCATCAACAATTTTTTTAATGCGATTTTGTATTCGTTTATAATCAACACAATTTTGTGATATAAATATTTTCAATAATCTGCACTCTTCCAAATCAATAATAAAGTCATCACTCGCAATTCATCAACAATTTTTTTAATGCGATTTTGTATGCGTTTATAATCAACACAATTTTGTGATATAAATATTTTCAATAATCTGCAGTCTTCCAAATCAATAATAAAGTCATCACTCGCAATTCATCAACAATTTTTTTAATGCGATTTTGTATGCGTTTATAATCAACACAATTTTATCACAAGTATTAATAACTACAGAATGTACAGTAGTCTTAGCAAAAGCTTAACGCTCTACGTAGAGACAATAACAAATCGACGACAAGATTAGGACCGCTTAAGGCTAATGGGCGATTAAAATAAAAAATTACACGTAAAGGCTAGGATGGGAAGGAATTCTTACAGTAAGTGTACACTGTACAGTAGGTAAACCAACTAGCTAGAGAAATAATGAATAACAATTATGGTTACACAAATGAGGAAAAAGACAGACTTGTACTTTTTTAAGTATTTTTTTTATTAGTTATCAAAATGTTATCAACCATACAATGAGAGAGCACGTCAACAAATATGGCGCGCAAGTACAATACCGACTCGAAGAGGGACCGAAAAAGAGATGGTTGGATTGTGTGAAAGATGATATGGGTAAGAAAGGAGTGAATACTAGTATGACGGATAGAAGAGGCGAATGGAAGAAGCGTACATATTGCGCCGACCCCAATTGAGTGGGAACAGGGCAGGCAGATGATGATGATGAAGTAAATTTATCACAATGTAGTTTCCATTTTTAAAACTTAAAAATAATACATTTGCCCAAATACAATTCGAATTGTAAATAATGTAAATATCTGTACCTCCATACAACATAAAAAATATACAAAAATACTTCCCTTCACTATACATAATAAACAATCATTCTTAACTTTGTTTACTTGATTATTCTTTTACTGAAAAGGGCTATTATACAGGATTATGTATAAATAACACGCGAACGGATCACATCTGTCCCTTGCGTGTGGTCGGTTATAAATATAATTATTGAATGTTTCCCTTTGTGTTGTCGCAGTTTAGTGTGTGTTTGTAATAGATGGACGGTGACTTGAGTGTATAATATGGATGTATAGTTTAAATAAACTAAACCTATTTCACCCCCTATGTTTTGAATTTTGAAAAACAGTGGTTTAGTGATGCCTACGCTGCTCTCGCTATTTATGGTACCTGTCGGTTTGAGCTGTGTGTGGATCTGTCAGTGACTCGACTTCACCTAAAGAAAAAAATAACATAGCAAGATAACAAGAATTATTGTCTTTTCCACTAGGTCCAGGACGTTCATAGTGCTGATCCTGGCTGCGACATCATGCCATGGTTTCCAAACTGAATGCATTACTTACATACACGAGAAAGCGAGAAAGTAATAAAACTATTATTAAAGAGTTTTCTATTCAAATCAATCCGATTCGATTTTTAAAAACACAAGATACAAGTAATAAAACCTTTAAAAAAGAGTTTTCATATCAAATCAATCCGAATCGATTAAAAAAAAAAATAAGATGCAATTATTTCTAAATTATTGAAATAAAGAATGCTCAAAACAGCGTAATAACAAAACCTCATCATAAGCCAAGTACTTACCTAACTACAATTAAGTATATTATTATTAAATTAGTTATAACGCATAAGGCATTTCTAATGACCGTTGTAAAATACGACATTACAACGCTGTACCTCGTATTATGGTGCACTGCAGGGGGCTGACACACCTTGCCCTATCCATATTGGTTTACTTCCGTGTCATACTGTTTTTGAGAATGACGAACAGTATCGAGCAGTTTGTCAAGCAGAAATTGTTCAAATGAATAATAATAATACATTTTTATTGGTAATAGAAGAAGAGTTCAAAAATAAACGGTTCTCTGGTATCTACCCTTAGAGTGATACTTTATTCTATATCTTTACAATGGTTCATTACATACCATAAAAAAAAAAGTACTGATGTAAGTACGTATGGAAATTATCCTCTGTTTATCCCCATGGCCTAACTTATCATTGTGCCAATTTTCACGAAAAAACAGTACGGTAGTTTTAAACGAAAAAAAATAATAGACAGGAAAGTTAGGGTCATGTATTATTGTACATATCAGTTCTGTATGCATCAATTTATTTTAATTTTCACTGAAGATTTAATGTCGCAAAGTAGACTGGTAATGAATTTACTGTTGTTTTTACTTACGATAAGAAATTCGTCCGAATATCTTGCTCGAACTTTATATTTTGAGTTATGAACGTAGTACGTAATATGAAATTCATGAAACTAAAATATCCTGGGACATTCCTCACACACGGTCATCTGATCCCAAACTAAGCAAAGCTTGTACTATGGAAACCAGATAACTGATATAATACATATACTACTTTTTGTTTGTAAATACATACTTAATATACATAATTACACCCAGACTCAGGACATACAGACATGTTCATGCACACAAATGCATGTCCTGTGTGGGAATCGAACCCACGACCTGCGGCGCTATAGGTTAAGACTCCACGTCTTAACCAACTGCGCCAACTGGCCCGTCACCGTAACTAAAATATAAATTTTCACAAGAACTTAAGTAAGGAAAGTTTACGACTAAATTCGGAGTCTATAAAGTCTTTCTTAAGATTGTACTTAAAATATCAGCAGAATATCATTCAAATGGGGGAAGTTTGTGTTTGGAAAATATAAGTTGATCTTTTTGTTTGTCAGATTAAATTACAGTGTGTCACATAATAGTTTATTGAAATATGGTCACATTTGTAATACCATAATACTCTTTAGTAAAATTAATTATTTAGACGTCATAAATAATTAGGTGCAATTAATAAAATAATAATTCACTTACTTATATTGTAGAAATCATTTACATCAATCTAATAAGCAATAATAAAGTGGATAAGTACCTAATTATATTTTGATTTATGTGTCAATTTTTTTTTTATTGAATATTGAACACTACAATGTCAAAACATGATCTAGAGAAACATAAAAACCGGCCAAGTGCGAGTAGAACTCCCCGAAGGGTTCATAAGAAGTTTTTTGTATTACTACCCTTTTAATTTTATTTATTATTTGTTATTATAGCAGCAATAGAAATACACATTCTGTGAAAATGTTGTCTGTCTACATTATGGTAGACATACTGCACTTGAGAGCCAGTTCCTTCTAGGCTTTGTGTGTGCACCACCTTCGACCACATCATCACTTACCATAGTGAGATTGTGGTCACACACAGGCCTATACACAGTAAAAAAAAAACAGACGGACGGTCAGTGGAGGCTTAGTAATGGCACCCTTTGGAACCCTAACACTGTAAGATTGTGGTAAAACGAAAGCCGTTTAACCACAATCTAACAGCAATAAATACTTTTCTTCTTCTTTATTTTTTTAATCCGATGTCATGTCATTATTTCCAAAACATTTACGTGACATCGGCTTAGTGAAACGCAGCATGTTCCCAAAACAACAATTTGTTAAAAAGCTAATTATTATGTCACGACATTTAGGTTAATCCTCATAAATATAAATTGGTCGCGTGTTCGAATCTATTTTCTCATTAATATTAAATATAGTTTTGATAGATTATTATACAGCAATTGGCTTCGGTAATAATCTGTAATAAAATGTGCATTAATCATGTGAAAGTTAAGTTATATAATTTATTGGAAGCAGATGTACTAAAACTGGTCAAGTGGGTATTTTTGTAGGGAAAATTAATCATTTTCTCTTTGATCAATAATTAAGGTACTATCATCATCATCAGCCTATAATGTCCCACTGCTGAGCACAGGCCTCCTTTCACAAATCAGGGTGAAAGGGAATGGGCAGATACTCCACCACGCGTGCCCCACTGCGGATCGGTGGAGGTAAGCTAGTGGTCAACCTACTGTTGGAGTTTTCAAGCCACTACTTCACGACTATCACAAGGACCAACAGCTTTACGTGTCTTCCGAAGCACGGAAACGCTCGATTTGAAATATCACTAGGCCACCCATCCAGGTACCGACCAGGTCGGTACCTGGATGGGTGTGGATGGATGGTGGTAGCTTAACTTGCCGATCGATTAAGAACGGCTTATCATGCTACACCACGAGCGCTTCGCAAAGGTACTATAAATGACTCCAAAACAGCTTTATTTTTCTGTCTTTCTGAACTATCAAAGTAATGGAGGGGTACATCTCTTGCTTATATTCCCATCCAGCCATTCATATTATTTTGAGAGAGGTAGAGCATAGTGTTTATTCGCTCAAAGAGCAGCTCGACTGGTGAAATACCTCCACCTTACAGAATACCACAGCCAAATAACTTTATGTTGTGTTCCTGCGCGTGAGTAAGGTCGCCAGAGCTCATAGGGGAGGGAAAGGTCAGTAACGCGTGAGCAATGCTTTTTGTTTTGCAAGCGTCCATATGGCTACGGTAACAGCCGTATGGTTGTTTACCGACTTAGTTGTATAAAAAAAAAAGCATAAAAGTTTTGTATCTTGGTGTAAGCATTTTTACAAGTGTATTTTTTTGTAATTTGTATGTCAGTTATTACTGACAGTTACTGGTAAAATTTTTCTACATTTGTAGCTTCTAATTTGCCATGAATGGACTCGTATTGAGTTGATACTACGGCTAACTGCCAGATTTACCCTTTTTGGGGTTCCGTACTTCAAAAGGAATAACTGAACCCTTCTAAGATCACTCGTGCGTGTGTTTTTCTGTCCGTCTGTCACAGCTAGGTATTACTACTTATACATTTCAGGAAAACTTATAAAAAGTCCGTCCATCGTTTTCAAACGACATGTTAAATCTGTCAATAATGTTTTTTTTTATACCAATAAGTTGGCAAACAAGCATACGGCCCGCCTGATGGTAAGCACTTACCGTAGCCTATGGACGCTTGCAACACCAGGGGTATCACTCGCGCGTTGCCGTCCCTGAAGAAATCTCTTCACGCCCTTTTTGAAGAACCCCATGTTGTACTCCATTGAACCACGGAAGGGAGCTCATTCCACAATCTGAGCGTCAAAAATTCAAAATTCAAAATCATTTATTCAAATAGACCTTCGCAGGCACTTATGAAAAGTCTGACTCTAATACTCTAATACCGGTTCGAAAGGTTGCATTTGCTGAGAAGAGCCGGCAATAAACTCAGCAATTACTCTTTTCAAAACAGGCTTAGATTAATTACATAATATTTACATTCTAATCGCACTGAAAACAATTGCGTGCCCCGGCGCGGCGGCAAAATTACAAAGTAGACTGAAAAAATATTTAATAAGTAAATAAATAGCAAACTTAAGCAGACCAGCCCCCACAAGCAGCACCTGTTCACAAGTATGACGCGTCCGCGGAAGAAAGCTCCTTTGAGCCCGCACAGTTCGAAACAAATCTGGTTTCAATGTGTGAGGATGGACTCCCCGTCAAAGGCGAGAGTTGAGATGGTGGAAGGTAGCCGTGGGCAACAAGTCAAACAATTCCTAAGAACACTCTCCGTTGTATAAGTGGTAGAACACACATAAGGAGGCAAAATTTCTCCTCACACTAAGGCGCTCTAAACCGCTTGTGAGCTCGGGATCGTCAACAATTCTAATGGCACGTCGCTGAACCGAGTCTAAAGGCCCAAGCTGGCCTAATGTGCGTACAAACTTAAAATTTGCATTTTTTTCAAATACAATGGTAAGTTTATACGTAACCCTCTTCTCCAGGCGAGCTCTACTCGCACCCGGCTTTTCTCGCACTACAAATCAAAGAAAGCCAATCTACAATTAATTTACGCCAATTTTCCTGTTTAGATTTATGACTTACGTAAAAACTTTCCACTATAAAACCAATCATATTAGATAACTATATCTCTAAATCACTAGAACATTTATCATTCGTAATTCTATACTTTATAGTACACGCCCGAATGTTACAGAGTATCCATCTGTCAATTCGACACACAGATAATTCAATTTTACGGAAGCGTTGAGTTGTTGCTACTCTTTCTCTTTACAAATTGATCTCCAGATAGAATTACATGTCTTCTGTCCTTTTTGTTTGAAGGGAATTTTTGTATGTGCATCCCTCTCATGTTTCCACAGGATATAAACTTCCTACTCGACAGGTTAAGGAGGTGTGTTGGTTTTGTGTGGATAAGGTTTCGATTAGGCGCCGATAAAGTGATTTGGATATTGTATCTTTTTTGGGCACTGGAATTAAGGTACCTAATGTGACTTAAAAAAAAAAAACAGTAGAAGTTATGGAGCCGCGATAATATACAAACAGAGGTAAAAAACTGTCATATAGTTTATTTAAAACTAAAATACAACAAAAATTTTGATTTATGTTTTTAGAAATTTTGCGACTACATACTGTAAGAAGCTGTTATAATAATTTGTTGCTCAATTACAGCTATTGGAAAATAATTAAAATATTTTTGAAAATGTCTGTGTAACAAAATGTAGGTACAGATGTGTTGTTTATTGCTCCAACTAAACTACATAGTTGAGTCTGAGAGCCACAAAATAAACTAAGTTTTATTATTAAACACGGAACCCTCCTTGGGCGATTCTGACTCATACTTAAGTTGTTACTTGAAAACTTCATGAACTGAACATACACTATGAAATTAATAACTTAATGACAACATAACCGCAAGCCACAAAACAATCTCCTGAGTTTAAATCCCAAACCACCTAAAAATATTAAAACTAACAACACATTTTTTTTTTCAGGTAAGTCCTGTACCTCTACTACGATTTGGGTAAGAAAACATCAGCCCGGTTGACCTACAAACATCTTTACCGGTAAGAACACGACCTTGGGCAAAAAAAAAAAGAATTAACCACACCTTTATCCCCCGACCTGAAATATGCCGTTTTTTTTGTCATATCCTTTTTATGACTAACAGTCATAAGTGGTAAATGCGGCTTTTGAAATTTGGGCTTTATGCAATTAGTTATAAAGCCTATTTTCTATGAATATGTTGGGATTGGCACGTGGGTAAAAGATACCATCTGCCTCCCTCAATTAGGGACCATAGAAGCGGTTCCTTTCTTGTATGGACTATTTGTTTTTGGATCAATGGAATTTTTGAAGAATTTTCACAGATAGAAATCAATTGGGCGTTTTAGTATGGGGGTCGGCAGATGTTTCTTTTACGTTTTGAACATCTGTTTGGTTCCTTGCAAATTACTATTGTATGATAAAATTAATTTGAAATTCAATATTAGCAAAATGTGCAGATGCAGATTTGAAAGCGTTGATAAATGGCATAGTCCGATGGCTTATCTTATAGCTGCTGATTTCTTTAAAAAAAGCCCTATGATATATCAACAAGATAAGCTATTAAATTAACGAAAAATAGCTGTTGCTCGGATTTCAGCATTATACGGTATGCCTGATGGTAAGTGGTTACTGGACCGATCGACGTTTGCAACAGCAGGGTGCGCGCGTTGCCAACGGCGATTAAACTTAGTCTATTCTAATTTGAGGAATGTCCGTGTGTGAGGAAGGTCCCAGGATATTATTATTATTAATTTTAATTATTTTTTTAAAGATTCCCGATTCTATAGCTGTCCCAAAATAAAAGTTGCATTGATCAGTAAATAAATACACCATTTGTTTTTTTATATCTATTTTTACTTATCTCACCCAAACATAGTTTCGGTAACAAGTTAATTGTAAGTTTAAGTTTCGAATGTAATGTTTTGGATAAGCAACTATCATAACTTACTCACTGACTTAAACTTGTTTATTTTAGCTCCTAAACTGTAGGTAATAATTATAGAGTTATATTGAGTTGTGAATACTTACTTGCTCCGATATGATTCGTTCTATAATAAATAATAATTGATTGAAATCCATTGAATGGCTCAGATTGTATTATTGTCCGTTCGTTAGTGAAGTTAGTATAATAATGAATTCATCCAATACTACCTAACAATAGATCTGCAAGAACAACGCACAACACTAGATTTACTACTTACCTACAGCCTGTTGTTTTATTGGGAGCTTATACATGCATATTCGTTACCTACCGCCAAAATGCATAGCACCTTATTACAAAACATGGTTTAAAGGAAAACCAGGTTTTAAAATAGCCTCGTCCCTTTTTATTATATGACGTTAGAAAGTGACCAAATGACAGTAAAACCTGGCTTTGCTTTAAACCATGTTTTGTAATAAGGGGGATAGAGTTTACATGTTATTCGAGAGTATTTTAATGGCGGCTGCAGCACAGCTGATCGGTTGTCAATCTTTACAAAGAAAGTTCACTTCTACCGGGTGGATACTACAATACGACATTAAATTTAACCACGTAAATTACTCATGTATACGACCAAGTTTTACTATCGGACCAACTTCGAAATCGCAAAAAAAATACAGCTTTTCATACATTTTTACCGAGGAGACTATACCTGTATGAAAAGCAGTATTTTTTTCGATCGTACATACATTTCACTTTACACTTTACACAGTACATTTTTACATTATCACTTTGTACTTGAGAACCAAGAGTGTTTTGTGTTTAGCCTGGTTTTCATATTCATTCGTTAACCCTCGAATAAGAAAATACAGTAATCATTTGCGTTGGAAAAACGCTGATGAACTTATACGAGGAATAAGTTAAAGAGTAAAATAGTAGTGTAGTAACTATGGTGGTACGTATGACATTTGGTCAAAGCATAGGAGATTGTAGGTGAACCCACAGGGCGGAATATACTAGTCATCATCATCATCAGCCTATTAATGTCCCACTGCTGAGCACAGGCCTTCTTTCACAAATGAGGGTGAAAGGGACTGGGCGATACTCCACCACGCGTGCCCACTGCGGATTGGTGGAGTTAGGCTAGTGGTCAACCTACTGTTGGAATTTTTCAAGCCGCCTAGAACTACTATCACAATTAAGTGATAACCGGGACCAACGGCTTTACGTACCTTACGAAGCACGGAAACGCTCGATTTGAAATACCACTAGGCGGTCACCTATCCAGGTACCGACCACGACGGTGGTAGCTTAACTTGCCGATCGATTAAGAACGGCTACACCACGAGCGCTTCAGAGCGCTTCGGGCGGAATTTACTTACTAGTAAAGAAATAAAAATATAATGTTACTAATCCCAACATAAGTATGAAGGCGTTTCCATCAACATGAATATAAACATAATGCACATGTTATGTTGAACGTATTAAATTTATGTAAGGATAAGCCATTGTGCAAGAATCGCGTGGGATGTGAGACAAAACTGATTATGTACAGGGATGGGACAATGATATCGATGAAAATGTGGATTGTTCATTATAATTATTAAAAAAACATTGTTACTTATTATTTTCGGATGTCATTGTTGAATATGTAACAGAATGAATAAATGGCATGATGATTTGGTTGATGATGTATTTCCAAAATATAAGGTGGAAAAATAGTCTGGTATGCCGGCACTGAAGTATTTAAAACTAATTATAAGTGTAATTTCTATAAATGATAAGTTTATAAGATAAATGCACATTAAAAATCCATACTTCACTTCATTCATATCTCTTACCTACTACTAATTTTATTGAAATTCAAGAAAGAATTTGTAGTGAGTTAGTTGATTAAAAAAAGGGTTTAAAAAAGGACGACAAAATATAACTCTTAAACTAAAACAACTAACTCTTAACTTGAGGAAGTTTTCTATATACAGATGGTAATTGGTACATAGTTTTTGTAAATAAAGGAATCTATATATATAAAATTCAAATTCCTGACTGTCTGATAGACTGACTGACTGATATATCAACACACAGTCTAACCGCTGGCCCTAGAGACATAAAATTTAGAGGGTATATTCTTTGTGAAGAGTAGGTATCCACTAAGAAAGGGTTTTTCGAAATTCCACCCCTAAGGGGGTAAAATAGATGAAAGTTGTATCAAAGACCGTCAGTTTCGAAGTTAGGGTCTTCAAATTTTGTGTTTATGCTGAAGATCGAAAATTAATTTATACGTGTCTCAGCGTTTTTAATAATTCCACCCTCGCAGCGGGTTGGAGTTGTTTTGTTTTGTTTTCTTTTATTGTTTGTTTCCTGTAGGCCACGCGAGCAAAGCCGCGAGCAGAAGCTAGTAATTTATAAACCTTAAAAAAAAAATCTAAAACAATCATACTTAAACGTTTCCCTCAGGAAAAGCTTGTTAGCAAAGTTGTTTTAAAACATAACATTTATTAAATTATTCTCAACCAACGGAACTCAGCGCCTCTCCCATAAGGACGTCGACACACGACACTCGAGATAGTTTATGTGCAATAAACGCAAAGTATAGAACCCCATACGGTTTTATTGCCATCTGTGGACCGCCTTAACGTGGTATCCTGTCGTTAGAGACTGGCGGGCTTTATATCGAGCCTGTGCTTACAATGGATGTCGTAAAAGGTCGATATCGATACTTAAACTGTATGAGGTACATCACTAACGTTTGATTGCAAGCCTATATCCTTACTAATGAACTTACTTGTAGTATGATTATATGTTTGAGTGTGTGTGTGAGGAATGTCACAGGAAATGTACTCTTTTTAGGATTCCGTATCTCAAATGGAAAAACGGAACCTTTATAGGTCAGGTCTACTGTCCCTTGGAGCTGTGAAAAAATCAAACTTCTACGCTAAAGCAATCAAAAGCCTACAGCCGTTTATGCTGCAAATTTTCGACACTCGCAAGGGAATCAAAACCTACAGGGTCCTTCGGGCCAACGCGACTCAGTCGTCTGCGGTCCGCGGAACAGCTCGTTCGTCCATTGCTTATCTCTCTCCCGCATGTGTGCATTGTACGCACATACAATATATATCGTACACATATGCAACGCGGCACTTCGTAGTTCGATCGATTTTAAATAAATGGCGGTACTGTTTACTTGCATGAAGAAGTATTTTGCTAAATGTTCCGGTGGGCATATCCTGACTTTTGAAATCATTGTTGGTGACAGATTTTCAACTTGGTGTGGTAGCCAGCCTATAGTTATACTGCTATAGATTCCTCATGTTGTTATCCTTCACCGAAAGCTCAAGCTGATGCTAGTTGTTCATTGATGCAAAGAAGTTATTCTTATACGTAGGGGTCAGGATTCAATACAAAATAATATTAACGCATGCAATCATAATAAATACTACGCTCCCAATGGATAGTGATAACATTTATGTGCTTTCCAGAGTTATCGAGACCTTTGTCTATTAATAATATTTATTAGCGCTGTGAACTTTATTTGTGTCATCTTGCCTATAGAATTTTGTATCTCCTTTACCTTACTAATGTCTGTTTGTTTACCTCTTCACGACTTAACTCCTGAACGGGTCGTGATGTTTGGCTCTCAGACAGCCTAAATATGGAAATTCAAATACAAAATATTCAAAATTCAAAATCATTTATTCAAATAGACCTTCGCAGGCACTTATGAAAAGTCTGACTACTCTAATATCGGTTTGGAAGGTTGCATTTGCTGAGAAGAGCCGGTAATAAACTCAGCAATTAATCTTTTCAAAACAAGCTTAGATTAATTACATAATATTTACCTTCTAATCGCACTGACCACAATTGTGTGCCCCGGCGCGGCGGCTGAACTACAAAGTAGACTGAATCTATATTTAATAAGAAAATAAATAGCAAACTTAAGCAGACCAGCCCCCACAAGCAGCACCTGTTGACAAGTATGACGCCTGTGGCAGCCATCGCCCTCCTCGCCATATTGGAGGGAAGCGAGCGGAGTGGAGAGGTAAGGTATTTTTTATCTCGAGAACGCGGGTTCGACAGCGGAGGACATCTAGTTATTTCACTGATCCCACAGCGTGCCATCTCCTTGACCGCCGTGGTCGCTGTTGTGCAATGATCAAAAGCGCCGCATAGATTATCAGTGAACGCGGAACGCAGAACTGTGACCGCAGAACTCTAGACCGCTCGCTGTGGGATCGGCGCTTAAATCATACTTAACCATCGCCCATCGTAATGGCGTGGCAGTATTACCCCGCAAATTAACCAATGGCTTCATCACTCGCTGCATGCACGTGTGATACAAAGCGTGTGATTAGTTCGCTTGAACTAGGGTGTGCAGTGAGCTAGTATAATATTAAATGGTTTCAATATAACGATAATGTTCCAAACTGCAATTTGCATGCACCTATCGTCACTCAGGAAGTAATTACATGAAGTCCATTAGAATCACCACAAGCTGGCGACCACGTTTTGTGGTTAACGCATACACTGTGAGAGCAAGTCATAAGCGTATAGCGAATATTAAAAACAGCTGAACATCGGAAGCGTTGAAGTTTCACTGAAGCCTCTTTTAGATGGTTTTGCCCCTAATTTGCAGCTCATTGAACTGGGATAATTTATTGACAATCTACATAGCTATCCCCCGCGGTTTCACACGTGAGATAAAACTATTCTACGTTTATTTCCATGGTCTCAACTACCCATCTACGAATTTTCATCGAAATTGGTTATGTTGTCAAACGTAACAAACAGATAGATAATCAGAATTTCAATCGCTATTACAGGATCATTTTGGATTTATATTTAAAAGCGTGGAACCAAAATATAATACCTAATAATAAGTATCAGCCGTTTTTAATGATGGATTATATTTAAGCCCCTTGGTCAGACTTTTCCTCGTTATGTAGCCTAATTTATATTCGATGTGCATAAAGCAATAAACTAAGTACAACACCAAAATCAAACGATTGCATTTACAATTTAAATACAATGCAAGTTAATTTCAATAACTTTCTTTTTTGTGGCGTAACGGATATGCCTTTTTCGAATATCCTTTTTTACGTGGACTTTAATTTTTATTTACACGGATGTATGGCGGGGTAATTGCGACATGGAATAACCATTAAATATTTTATTTTATATTTGCAAAATAAATTGACGTATTTTATTAATAAATTGTGAAGCGAAGTATTATTGTGCGTTATTTACCATCATCAGTGATTATGCAGCCAAAGGTGGTGAAAACAAAGCCTACAGTAGAAATGGCTCTCAAATGCATCTGTCGGAGTACGCCAGTAAGTGTTTGTCGAAGACCAAGATCGCAGGGCCGCCAGACCTTCCTTATTTTCTGACGACGAAATGTGTAGAAGGTAGTGTTAGTTAGTACTTACTTCAAAGGTAATACTTGCTTTGACAGCTAATTTACAGGTACCTGGGGGCCTACCACAAGCTCTTAAAACAAGGTTAAAATAACCTTATTTGTCTTTTGTCCCTCTTTGACATCCGGCGTCAAAACAAGACAAAACACAAATAAGGTTATTTTAACCTTGTTTTAAGAGCTTGTGGTAGGCCCCCAGGTATGAAGTTATGTAAAAACATTACGTAATATTCTTAAATTCTGAAAGCTGATTTTTATGTATCTTTACAAAATATAGTTAAAAATAAATAATTAAAATCCCAGATACTGTCGGTCGGCAGTACTTGCCGTAAAATATCTTATATATCTTAATCTTATAGTCTGTCTGTGAAATTGTTCGAGAAATTTTGCTATACATTAACCATCCGATCCATCCAAGTGTAGAACAGGGACACAGACAGCGTGGTAAAGGAAGACAACTTCATGTATTATGGGGCTTATAGCGGGTACCTCGTTCACACTTAGACCAAACCCGTAGACTCCTGCTCTTAACGGAAGTCGAAACGGTCCATTGTTCATATCAATTCAAATGCACCACACGATGTTATGAAGTTGAATTAAAATATCAACTAATAACACTACACGCCTTTGCAAATTTTAATCGTGTATTTAAATACAAACAATAAAAACGTATGAGACGATAAAAGGCCTTATGCAACAAGGGATAATTTTATTATAAGAAAGCACGGAAGAATCAGATAACGCAAAAGTAAACGCTATTTATTACAAAGAGGAAAAAACTCGTGGACAAAAAAAATATGGAACAAATTAACCTATAAGAACCCAACTATTTAGAAGAAGTAAAACCTAAGTTGGAAACATTTAGGAAGAACATGCTTCTAGCCAAGAATACTAACTATATAGGGCACTCATATCCGCGAGTTTGTCGTTCGTCACCCACACTGTAAATTTTAATGGTAACCTATCGACCTATCGAATGTGAGCTTCAACGCCCGATTGTATAATGATTCAGAGCGCAGGTAATTAAATTAGCTCGCCTAGGGTGCCTAAGTTGTGATTCAGGTACGAAAATAAGTCAGCGCAAATGTTGACATAAACATCTCTTTTATGTGTAATTTTTATATCAAATTTCTAGTACAATTTTTAATTTAAGTATATCTTTTAGTATAATTTTGAATATAATTTAGATGATTTTAAATTTTTATTGCTTTTTATAAATTTGAATTATAATTAGACATACCTACTTATCCTATTTAACTTTTTGATTATCTTTAAATTGTGCGTTTTCTTCCGCGGACGCTCGGACTGTGGAATGAGCTCCCCGCCGTGGATTTCCCAATGGAGTACAGCATGGGGTTCTTCAAAAAGTGAGTGAAGAGATTTCTTCAGGGTCGGCAACGCGCGAGTGATACCCCTGGTGTTTCAAGCGTCCATAGGCTACGGTAACTGCTTACCATCAGGCGGGCCGTAAGCTAGTTTGTCACCTTAGTAGTATAAAAAAAAACCTGTAATGATTTGTTGTATTTTTTTAATGCATTATAATTAATTGCATGCTGTGGCAGCCTATAATTGAGGCAGCACTTGGAATGTATGTATTGGTATAATTAATATAATTTAAGAGAGTGTATGTTTTGTTGGTTGCCCTAAATAAATAAATAAAGGTCCATCTTGGAAGATGAAGAAGAGATTATCTAAATATAACGCGTAGGGTACATATTTACATACCTAATAATGTTTACAGGATAAACAGTATGCCTTGAATTTTATAAGCTTTTAAGTGAGGTTTGAAGAATAATAAATTAACTAGACGCACCGCTCGTCCCAACTGTTGAATAAACTAGTGATGAAGACACAAGATTTGTCGTTCAGATTCAGTTGGCAACCCATATATCCGCATTTTTTTTTGTTAGGAGTTTGCATTCGTGTTCAAAATTAATACAAAACGATTACCGATGGTAAATCGATCAAACAACACTCACCCGAATGCTTTCTAAAAATCTACATTTTATTGCCAAACCATTTTATTGAAGACGTGACATTGATGATCGCTAAGTGCGAGTCGGCCTCTCACACAGAGGGTTTCGTAAAATAATAATATAAAATCAACCAAACGTTCTCTCTCTTTGGCACGGATTCTGTTCGAGTCTATCTGTAGCTTAAATTTACTATGGGTCATTTCGAAACTTTATTTAGTAGTAGTATATAGTTAGGTATACCAATTTTTCTATCGTTGTTATTTAACTGTACTTAGAGTATGTATGTAATCAGACCAAGTTTTACGTTTGTGTGTATAACACATACTATATAATAGAGTGAGAACAAAAAGGAGATGAGAAGAGAGATTTTAAGGCGATGATAGCTCAGTGGTAGTCACGTCGGATATCGAGAGGAAGGTCCCGGGATCGAATCCTACAGTGAAATAATTAATAATCGGTGAAGGAAAACATCGTGAGGAAACCATAACACGGTGGTGGGGTACTTTGTTGTACCCATTTGGCCGGCTACCAACCTCAAATTGTATGTTCCGACAGCTGCACTTGAGAGCCAGTTCCTTCTAGGCTTTGTGTGCTTACCACCTAAGATCCCGCACCCTTCAGTACGGAACCCTAAACTCTACTAAAAGTAACATAAAATCAAATTTTACCATTAATTAATAGTGGGTAGAATTTTATAATGCAATAAACTTAGTAATTTTATTACACATATTTAAATAAACAACCGCGCGCCGAATATGTAAAAACAAGTGTTTAATTTAACATTAAATTAGTGCGCTCTAGATTATATCGAGTCTGACTCGAGTTTAATATATGAGCACTTAATAAAATGTCACTTGTATAAGGTAATATTCGAGTAATTTTTTTCGTCTCATTTTTTTTTATCGAATATCTGTAAGTCGAACTGACAGGTATTTATAGTTTTTTTCCCACTA
Organism: Achlya flavicornis; assembly: GCA_947623365.1. NCBI lineage: Eukaryota > Metazoa > Arthropoda > Insecta > Lepidoptera > Drepanidae > Achlya > Achlya flavicornis. The sequence continues at coordinate 9,512,596 of OX392488.1, forward strand.
TGTCACCAGATGTCACCCAAGGAAGAGTTTATATTTTTTATCTGGGGGCCAACCACCCTCTCTTTGAGCAATAATATGAACTTGCCTTCCGTCCTTCTTTGACGCTCACTTTAATCACAGCGTTATGATATATTGCATGAAACCATCCCCAAAAATAGGTTACTATGAAAATTGCATTCATCTCTCTTGAGTTATAAGTCCGCTAGCGGACGAACTAGGACAGACACGTATACGTTCCGTTTTGTAATATGTAATGTAATTTGAAAAAAAAAAAAACTGGTGCAGTTTTGATAAAGGCCGCTTTTAGAATCATTATAAAAATAAGTATAATATGATTCGATTATATATAACGTTAAATATCAAAGATGTACAATAAATATGTACATACAATCTAACTTTAGCATTTTTGATATATATTTTTCTAGCGACTTTTCTGGTCTTTCTTACATCCTGATGCGTAAAAATAGAAGTGGGTTTTTAAAGCTTTTATAGACACTATATTGGTGGTACTGATGAGCTTCCTTCCGCGGACGCTCAAATTGTGGAATGAGCTCCCCGCCGCGGTTTTTCCAATGAAGTACAGTATGGGGTTCTTCAAAAAGGTTGGCAACACGCGAGTGATACCCCAAGTGTTGAAAGCGTCTATAGGCTATGGTAACCGCTTACCACCAGGCGGGCTTGTTTGCCAACTTAGAGGTATGTAAAAAAAAAAGTTTTTACTAAAATCTGAGTTTTCTGTTAGCCATGTAATAAAATATACAAAGGACTCCTGGACCAAGGAAAACGAAGATAATTGTTAATGAAATTTTAATGAATAACACTCGTGAGATTTCGAAAGGGAAAATCAATTGTCATTCAAAATGTTGATGAAAGGTATAAATATTGAAATGGTGGTTTTATTCAGTCTTTGTTTTGTTTAAACATGAGTCGACCAAGGATTCGGCTAATGAAAACTACCTGGCAACACCTTGTGTCGAATATAAATAGGTGTAGTTTGCCCATATACGTTCGTGTAATGATTATTTATTGAGTCAAATAAATATTTAGTACTGTGTAACCCTTAGTTGGTATTAAATTCTCATAACAGTGAGTTATTTATTGGCAGTATTTTAAACATATTTTTTCACACGAATAATTCAGCAAATTCAAATTCAAAAACATTTATTCCAATAGACCTTCGCAGGCACTTATGAAAATGAAAAGTCTGACTCTAATACCGGTTCGGAAGGTTGCATTTACTGAGAAGAGCCGGCAATAAACTCAGTAATTACTCTTTTCAAAACAAGCTTAGATCAATTACATAATATTTAGATTCTAATCGCACTGACAACAATTGCGTGCCTCGGCGCGGCGGCAAAACTACAAAGTAGACTGAATCTATATAATAAATGGCAAACTTAAGCAGCCATCAAATAAACCCAATCGTAGTTTGCAAATTAGTAGTTTATGTCAATTAATAAAGTACCATTTTTTTATAGTTTCTTCATCTAGCCATGAAAAGTAAAGCCAACGGATCTTCGAATATATTTAATCGAATCAAATTCAAATCATTTATTTAAAATACACCTTCGCAGGCACATGAATAGTCTGACTCTAATACTCTAATACCGGTTCGGAAGGTTGCATTTGCTGAAAAGAGCCGGCAATAAACTCAGCAATTACTCTTTTCAAAATAAGCATAGATTTATTAAATAATAATATTACATTCTAATCACACTGACAACAACTGAAATAACTGCAAATTAGGACTAAATCGATATTTAATAAATAAATAGCAAACTTAAGCAGACCAGCCCCCACAAGCAGTACCTGTTCAAAAAGGATAGACAACTATTGGTGCAGTGGTAAAAACAGCTTTAAATTCTAATATTCTTCAAATTTTAGAATTATAACTCAACCTGTCAGTAATACAGATTCACCTTCGAATCTAGCATTTTCTTTCTTACTCATAACATTTTAAATGTTAGATTTATTCTGCCCATTACCATTAATTGATACTTCATTATTCATGGCAAACTTCAATGCAGTAGCCAGTTTGTTTGCGTTTTCACCAATTGTGATTCATCTATTAGCACCCTAGTCACTGCTTCTATCATCGTTTCTATGAGAATAGTGAATCATTTCTTAATTCCGTGTCTCCTTTAGTTATCTATTACTTCTTCCTTGAGTTTTTCTGGTCCTGGTTTCTGGTGATGACTTTTTTTTATACAACTAAGGTGGCAAACAAGCATACGGCCTGCCTGATGGTAAGCAGTTATCGAAGCATATGGACGCTAGCAACACCGGGGGTATAACACGCGCGTTGCCGATCCTGAAGAAATCTCTTCAGACCCTTTTTGTAGAACCCCATGACCCATGACTTATTTACATAGTTGAAGATATTTTACAAATTCAAATATTTCATAAACCTCTATGTATCTAATAACTATCGCAATAACATAATCTTTAACTATTACAGCAATAAACAGTTGTAGCAAAGCAAAAAGTTTTCCAAAGACTTAAGAAGATTCTATGCCTGAAATACTCCTCTCTTTTCTGTCCATCTGCTTCTAGCACCAAAGGGACGCCATATTTATCAGCTACTTTTTTGGAGTAAGTCGTTTTTTTATTCTATACAGCTTATGTATTTTCATTACTTAAGTCTACACTGTAAGTTTATAGAACCATAATTGAAGTTCACCAGACACTGGCATCATCATCATTAGCCTATAATGTCCCACTGCTGAGCACAGGCCTCCTTTCAGGGTGAAAGGGAATGGGCAGATGCTCCACCACACGTGCCCACTGCGGATCGGTGGAGGTAGGCTAGTGGTCAACCTACTGTTGGAATTTTTCAAGACGCCTAGGAGGCATCCAACTAGCTTAACGACTATCACAATTAAGTGATAACCGGGACCAACGGCTTTACGTGCCTTCCGAAGCACGGAACCGCTCGATTTGAAATACCACTAGGCGGTCACCCATCCAGGTACCGACCAAGACAGACGCAGCTTAACTTTGCCGATCGATTAAGAACGGCTAATCATGCTACACCACGAGCGCTTCTAATGACATACTTTTCTTTAAACAATATTTTAGGATACCTATTACGCAGAAGATAGTCATTTCACACAGTTTCCTGTTACCTGGAGCTATTATTTAGAAAGCAAATGACGTCACAAGTGGTCAAGTGGTGATCATAACTCGTCACTGCCACATTCCAGTGCAGCTTCTCCGGAAGTGACTAGTTTTAACGTAGGTAATTGGCAAAGGGCAATATTATAGCTACGATCGCTTATGTACTTGTATGGAGAAAATTGAGAAATTGTAATTTTAAGTAAACTTTTTTTTTTTTTATTAAATTTCACTACAGTTTAAATCCATATTATATAATGCTTATTTTATTGCTGACACATTAATAATATTTGATCTATTTAAAGAATTTATAAGATATTTACTCACTGAATTAGCTTTACTAGTGCCTCAGTTGCCGAAATTATTCTATGCAACAGGTGGAGATTTCAAGATGCCATATATTCGAAACCTATGTTGGGTTAGTCATGCTGAACAACTTTTACTATGTGACCAATAGTGAATTCTCAAAAAAAAACTTAAACTTTTCTTACAAAATGTCAACCTCGCTCGATTATAATGTATGAAAAGTAATTTTTTTCAGAATTCAGTGTTGTTCCCATAGTAAAAGTTGTTCAGCAGGACTAATCCAACATAGGTTTCGAAAATATGCCATCTCGAAATCACCACAATAATAATTCTTATTACGTTTACATCTGTAATGAAATGCACATATTCGCCTAGTCTACCTAACTTTAGTTTACCTTACATAGATACCTCCTTTTATCGTCATATGTTTTTTAAAACAGTGTGTTTTTAGACTGCGTTTATATCAAAACTCACTAATGATGTCATCCAAACTCTCATAAGTACTTTAAACCCAACCAACGTAGCCCTTCTGGCACCAGATTCAGCTTGTGCAAGCATTGGCACTATTAGCCAATGTTGGACCGAATACCTGATTGGTAATGGCAGCTTACCTTGACATGGAGCCGATCGAATGTGCCAGCGATGTTAACGACTGACGAGCTCTTGAAAACGTTAGATCGGATGGCGTAGGCGGTAGTCTGCTATATGTTTGATTAGTATTAGATCATCGTTTTGTAGATTCTGTTGTAATGAGATAAAGGGTACTTGATTTTATCTACGTGGGCGTTGGGTTACGCAAATCCCTCGGTGTTTCCTACGACATGGCAGAAGCCTACTGTAAACAATATCAGGTTTCTATCTTATAGCTTATGACGTCTGTCGAGTCACATCATAATTAGGGACGCTTTTGTAATATAAGGCTCCAGAGCTGGATCACTGTCAAAGTGAAAGTAAAGCGAATTCGACTGACATAAAAACCTTATTTTTTAACCCTAGGAAATTCTTCAGTCGAATCTTTGTACTGAGGCACCTTGTTATGCCATTGGAGAATAATTTGGACAAAAATAGGTACCCAAGACAAGATATAAAATCTCCTGATCATTTCAAACGTAACTAAATTACAGGGTAAAATTTTTAGAAGCATGAAAAAAATATCGTGTCGCCGTCAATACATTTTTAACCTTAAAATTCACTGAGATAATTCATTGGGAAAATCTATGAGGATTACCTATGTTCAGCAAAGACCATGACAATTTAGCGATTAGAAAATAAAACGAAATTAACAATTATTATACTTCTAAATATTGATGTCCCATTTACGGGATTCCAATCGATTTCATCTAAAATATTTACAAAATGTTAGCCACATAACGTTGTGGACTTGGCTAAGTATACAAATAGCTCCTAATTAACTGTTTGCTGATCTCTCAAAGCTTCCCAATCATGATGGCCTCTGACATTTTAAGCCCCTCGTGTTGAATATTCAATCAAAATTTCATTTACTAAGCCATTACAAGATTTTGTCATGAAAATATATTACTGATAAAATTGATACGTGATTAATAATTTTGTAGCTACCTATTGCTTATAACTATTACGGATTACCATCTACAGTAAAACCTGGATAACTGGGATCTCAAGAGACCTCGGATTTTGGTGCGTCCATGCTTGGCGAACCGAGCACGAGCCGAGCCTCGAACGAGCACACTGCGAGCACGATTCGCGTAGCGTGGACGGGCTGGCGAGCCTCGAACGAGCGCGATTGTCATTTTTTTCACGAACAAAAGGATTCGCATCGTGCTCGTTGTAGGTTCGTTCGTGGCTCGGCTCGTGCTCGATTCGCGTAGCATGGACGCACCATTCGTTTACCTATAGCTTTGCAAATAGCTAGGCTTAAAATGTCAGTCGTTTAATTTACAGAGGGCCCCACTAAGAGAGGTCGCAATGTACTGTTTAACAATTATAGTGGTGAAAATGATAATTAAAAATTCATTGTGTGCCCAGACCAATATACAAAATGATATAACACAGTATATATGTGATTGTATGTTAATAACATAGTAAGTTTAACAATCTCACTTATAGAGGTTTAATAATTATTCCCAGTAACAGAGGTATTACATTTTTTTTTTTTTTTTTTTATACAACTAAGTCGGTAAACAAGCATACGGCCCGCCTGATGGTAAGCGGTTACCGTAGCCATATGGACGCATGCAACACAAGAAGCATCGCTCACGCGTTACCGATCTTTCCTCCCTCCCCTATGAGCTCTGGCGTCCTTACTCACGCGCAGGAACACAACTTTACACAACATAAAGTTATTTGGCTGCGGTATTCTGAAAGGTAGAGGTACTTCCCCAGTCGAGCTGCTCTTTTAGCGAATAAACGCTAAGCTCTACCTCTCAAAATAAACGCTAAGCTCTACCTCTCAAAATCAAAATTCAATGCAAAAGTGTCGTGACCTCATTGTAATTATCAGTAGTAGAGGTTTCTCACATATCCAAGGCTCACTTATCCAGGTTTCAATGTAGCTTAAAGAGCTTTTAGCCATCTCCAGACAGCCACTCTGTTAATACCTACTTACGCGATGGCTACTTATTTAACCTTTGAACATCTCTTATAAAATTCCCACTTATTTATTGGTTATTTTTTAGAATAATAAATGTCTTATTTTGAGCTTCGAGTTTTCAATAAAAATTACAATAATTTCTAAAGAGGAAATTGAAGTTAGCGACATGAAAAGGATTTTTCGAATAAATATGTTTTATTTGTTGAAATGTTCAGAATGCTGATGATTTTGTTTGATGTTTGTAAAAAATATTTACGTCAAATTTATTTTTCTCATTTTGCGATACCCATTCAGTATGTTGGCGTAAGTGGTAAACATAGAATTCGATTTTCTTTCACCTTTGAACTGCCCTATGAAAATACCTTATTCATTATTATTATTGGGGTTGAAATACACATTATTAAACATTTTCTATAAATAAAACATTAAAATATCTCCATTACACACCTAAAATAAAACCACTCGTTCAATAAAAACCATCTTAAAAAAAAGTAATTTTCCCAAAAAAGAAGTCTGTAGTCCTAAATCATTTCAGACACATTACTTACATATATGTCTGGTGAAAGTACAGTCAGAAAGCTGCATTGCATACAGCCTGCGGTTATGATTCCATACACCGTGTAATTATTGAAACTGATACCACAAGTGTCTTATAAGAGTATTATTTTATAATCGATTCGTAAGTTTATCGCGTGTTTTGTATGGAGCTCAGTGGTGGAAAACATCGTCGGGAAACTAAGACACGGTATGTTGAAAATCTGTCGCCAAGTACCGGATCAAAACGGCGGGTACACCTGTGTAGTCAGTCTGGCAGTTGCAATTGAGAGTCAGTTACTTACTGGTTGACAGCTCGCTTTAATAAGAAGAAAAAGAAATTGTGGATACGAAATTGTGTGCTTGACTGTATAGTTAGATGGGCGTGTGATAAGTAAAACGAATATAAAATACAAACAAAAAAAAAATTACGCGCTTTAAATTAATAAATAAAAATATAGTTCTGGATTTGTTATTTCCAAGAATATTATATTATATACTACGTAACGTTACGTAGTACAAAAATTCCTTGGTTATTTCCCATATTATCTAAGATTGTTTTTAAATTCAACCATTTGACTGCGAAACATGAAATGGCATTAGTATATCAATAAATTAATTACATTATAATCAAAATCATTAAGATTACACTGTCAACGCACGAATAACACAAGTATTACATCTCATCAATATAAATTACAATCGATTAATACTCGACTCACAATCGCGGTGTCTCGATTGCATTCGAAATTCCAATTCGGCAACCGATGAAACCATCAATTCGAAATTCGAATTAATGATGCGACGATTTGTAAGTGTTGCTGTGCCGGTGCCAGAACGTTCTTGATGACAGTTATTAGTATTTGACACACGGTGATGATCGATACTCTAAAAACTTTTTTTACAACTTTTTTTTGTAACTTGCAATGTGTGTATGTTCGGGTAGATTGCTGCAAGTCGAATTTCACCCACTTCCAGTGGTCGTATTGAGTTGGTAATTTGGTATACATTAGTAGGTATATTGGATGACAATGCAAGTACAGTCACCAAAAAAAAAAGCTTGTATTAAAAATGTTTTTTTTAACAAAAAACTTATTTACTTTTAGATTCAGACGAATGAAAGTTTAAACGGAATTTATGTAGGTAGGTATTTTTTATAGGGCAACACTGCAGCATTGCATCAATTAAAGTTTTTTCGGGTGTTCACTTATCAATGATTATTTCTTTATTAATAATCGAATGGAAGCATTTTAAGCTTTTTTAATTTTGGAAGTCAGTTTTTTTTTTTTTTACGACTAAGTCGGTAAACGAGCATACGGCCCACCTGATGGTAAGCGGTTACCGTAGCCATATGGACGCTTGCAACACACGATGCATCGCTCACGCGTTACCGACCTTTCCCCCCTCCCCAATGAGCTCTGGCGACCTTACTCACGCGCAGGAACACAAATTTACACAACATAAAGTTATTTGGCTGCGGTATTCTGTAAGATGGAGGTACTTCCCCAGTCGAGCTGCTCTTTGAGCGAATAAACGCTATGCTCTACCTCTCTTAAAATTCAAAAAAAAAAAAAAACTGACATCCAAAATTAAAAAAGCTTAAAATGCTTCCATTCCATTTCTCTTAAAAATCTTGTCAGATGTTTTAAATTTCACAAGATACAGTTAAAAAATCCATGAATATTGCTTGCTACGCGCCTTCCTACTTCGAATAGAGTGTGAGTTATAGTAAGGGGCACGAGTTGTGAGCACAGATGGACACCTGCGCAGTAGTTAATTTTTCGGTCTGTTTGGCGGAATGAAGGGGGGAGCCCCGAGCTGAACACGATTGGTTCGTCGGTCAATAATCGTCGTCTATTGGATTCTTGCGTGTCATTTGGCTACTGTGTTTTGGCCAAAAGTATACATGCGCGAGCTTGCCCCCACTACTGCCTATCTGTGCTCACCATTCGTGCCTCATACTATACATCCATCCCATTTAAAATTCCATGCTAAAGCGAAGAAACTTCAACTCTTAACCGATTAATCGGAATCGATTTACATCGATAAGTATTTATATATTGCATCGTTGAACTAATTCTTAACTAATAGTACCAATTGCGATCGATTTTACTTCTGTCGCTTGCCGCCTCGAATAAAGGTAATTGCAGATGTCAGTTACATGTAGCATCGGACAGTGTTTCCCAAACTTATTTGGCATACGTCCCGCCCCCTTTTTGGTAAGAAATATTAACAACACAGCCCCTTGTTTGTATGTGCTTTAAAAGGCTCATAACCTGCGGTAATTTATAAAGAGAACATTGATATTCGAACATGTGTGAAGATTATGAAATTACTTGAACCAATTTTGATAATTATATATTTTAAATAAAAATTATTGGTTTCCACGACTTTCCGAATTGCAGGTGAAACTTTTTGTATTATAATTACGGAGTTTTTTCAAAGGGAAGCTAAATTATCATATTTTAATGTATACATCATTATGACTGAAAATTGGTGGAGAGGTAGCTTAGAACCAGGAGGAAATATTCCACCTATCGCGATATCGATTCCTACACAGGACATGCATTTGTGTGCATGAACATGTCTGTATGTCCTGACTCTGGTTGTAATTCTGTATATTAAGTATGTATTTACAAACAAAAAAGTAGTATATGTATTATATCAGTTATCTGGTTTCCATAGTACAAGCTCTGCTTAGTTTGGAATCAGATGACCGTGTGTGAGGAATGTCCCAGGATATTTATTATATTTATTATTTATTACTTTTTATAGGGTAGTATAGGGTAGGGTAGGATAGTGTCGTGTCGGTAGGGTAGGGTAGGGTAGGGTAGGTAAGGGGGTAAAGAAGGGGCGCGGGAGAAACCTCAGGTGGAAAGCTAGTTCCTTATATAAGTGACAGAGGTACCAAATTCACTCTTTCGTCTCTGCATCAGTCATATTTAAAGATGGACGCCCGTTTGTCTCTTAGCTACCAATTTACCCCTTAGTTTTTCTTCCGTCTTCCCATCTTACCTCCTCCTCACTCCCGCGTGACTCGCTTACTAATAAAGCAATCAGATTTCAAATGCCTGCTCGTTAACCTAAAATTACTTTAGGTAAATCGAATCGCTCATATTTCTATATCCCTCGTGTAAGGAAGGAAATTGAAAAGACATCGAAGGTGAATTGGAAATTATACACAAAAACCTATTCATATTGATGAATATAACCAACTGAAGATTTAAAGAGTGAAAAGGATTTTGACAGGTAATGTGTGTTGCCAAGAATTTGTATAATTTTGTGTTACATATTTCAGCAATTTTACACTAGGTCTTTTTATACGAATCAAAATCAAAATCGAATGGAAGAGTGTGCAACTTCTAATTTGTGACTGACGTATATTGCACTTTTTGGCCATAGGTTTTTTTAAACAACGATAGTAGACTATTTAAGTCACATTTAAGTCCAATACTACCCTTATACTTCGACCTCATCAATATTGTCCATGGTGAGATTGTCATAACAGGGCTTGTGTTTTGACCACATGGTAAAATAAAAATACCGTAAGAAATAGTTTCTTAAAAAAAAAACAAGAAAATATGTTAATTTTTGAACAAGCACAATCATTGCCTCATTTGCATCGCTTAATAACTTAATTTCTGTCGTAACGTACAGCTGAAGGGATTGGCCACACACGCCGTCAACCTTATATGGGGTTGTACATTGTCGGTACCTCCAAGCGTCCTTTGTTCCGCGTTTGGTGAGCCCTTATTTGGATGATATACGGGTTTTATTACGAATTGACGTATTTTTGGGGTTCCGTAGTCAAACAAGGAACCTTTATGTCACTTTCATGTCCGTCAGTGAGTCACAGTCACTTTACTTGCAAGCTTAGGTATCAATGAATACACCTTAAAAAAAGAATTTTGTATACATTTTTAACCGACTTCAAAAAAAGGAGGAGGTTCTCAATTCGGTTGTATATTTTTTTTTATATTTGTCACCTCGTAACTCCGTCATTTATTAACCGATTTGGAAAATTATTTTTTTGTCTGGAAGGGTACACTTCCCGTTTGGTCCCATTATCATCAGATCAGGATTTGATTACTTCTTAGTGTACTTTGAAGTCGGTTTAAGTTTTTTGTAAAACAGTCCAATTATTTCGATATCATTTACCATTGTCGCCATTTTGCAAGAGCGTGTAACTCCTCAATTCCTAACCTCTAAAGCTGAAACAATAGTTCTGAAAAATATGAATAAGCTACATCAAGGACTCAAGTCACCTACATGAAAAGTACTAACACCCAATAAGAGTACCTACTAGTTCAAGAGCTAACAACCTTTCTTCCCTTGTTCGGGACGTTGGTACCTAAGTCGAATTAACAGCACTACGGAACCCTTCATATGCATGTTGCCATACACTTGACTGGTTTTAAAGAGAAAGTGGTTAACGATCGTTGGATCATTCTGGAAACTAATTAAGAGCATCTTTAAGAAGAAAAAAGTCAATTTGAATATCAAGACAGTCAGGTTAACTTACTTCAAGTACTTGGTTTTGAAAAGTAAAGGTTTTTCTTTTTATACCACAAACAAGCATACGGCCCGCCTGATGGTAAGCGGTCACCCATTGGGTGGTGCCCTGAGGCGTAGTTTCTGAAAACTTACCCGGTTGAGAGCCCTCAAAACTCGGCGGTTTATCCACGTTACCCTAACGTGGAAACGTCCACAGAAAATTTCTCTATGTATAATAAAACATGTGTAATTAAGTATTAAAAATGGTTCCTTACTATCCTCTCTTCACTGGAAAATAAATAATTTATCTACGAAAGCATGTAATTCCACCATCTATAAATAAATGTCGTGTCTTACCCTGTTCAGCCTATTTCAGTCTACATTTTACAACTTTAAACATAAAAAAAAACTGAAATGCATGTATGAATCATTGATAAGTTCGCTCGAATAAAATGACAACACATCACACTATATAGTCTTCTTGCACTACACATAAAGTTCAATTTCGAATGTATGATGTGCAAATATTGGAAAAGCCTTAGGGACTTGCGACACGTGGAAAATCGCTTGGCAGTTTTATTGTATGCACGGAAATGGAAGGAGCTAAGTTGAAATTGCATGTCAGGTGTTTTACACAGATAATGAAGTATTCACAGGTCATCCAAGCCTGGGTATGCTTTACTCTTATTGCTGATAGGCAACCTCAGTGGATTTCTACGACTAATGGTTCTGGGGTACTGACATCTAGGGGCTCTAAGCTTTAAGAGGCATTTTACTTAAGATAGGCTTGAATTTGAAATAATCTGACCATGTTCAGTTATGATGAGGCCGAAGGTGGTAAGCACATAACGCCTAAGGGAACTGGCTGCCAAGTGCAGCTGCCCTAAGAACGTACTGTATCTTCCTTTTCTGCATTTATCGAAGGTTGCAAAACAATTTAGTAATAGTTAATTTACTTATTTATATTCAAGTCTTTCAATGTAGGTAGCCAGTTCTATTTTGCGTGTAGAAAAACCGTGTCTGAAATGTTTTTTTTTTAGACAAAATAATAATAATAAAAAAAAACCTGGGACAATCCTCACACACGGTGACTGATCCCAAACTAAGCAGAGCTTGTACTATGTAAATCCTAGGTACCTGATATAATACATAGATATAATACTTTTTGTTTGTAAATACATACTTAATTTACATACATAATTACACCCAGACTCAGGACATACAGACATTTTCATGCACACAAATGCATGTCCTGTGTGGGAATCGAACCCAACACCAGCGGCGCGTAAGGTAGAATCTTAACCAGAGTCTTAACCAACCGCGCCAGCTGGCACGTAAAAAATCAGTATTATATTTTTAAAATTTATGGTTATTAGAACCGTTGCTCATGGATTATTGGCATTTTTTATCTACAACAGGAATGCGGGTCAAACCGTGGGAGACAGCTAGTATTCAACATAAACTGACATTATAAGAAGTCAAGTACACTCGTATACAACATGTAAGACCCACATCAATGTATTTGAAGGTAATACAATAATTTATTACTTTACCCTTCTAGCTAGCAGCCGTCCATTGATGTAGTACGAACTTATATATCAAATATTAACCCAGCAATTTCTGAAATACCCTCCCTCGTAGTCTCTAAGCCTTGAGGCTAACACAGTCTAGTACATAAACATTTAGCCATATACCGGGTGTTGTTCTGCATTTGTGTCATATTTAAGGAGGTTAATATTTACCTTCCATAGGACACTATTCAATTATAAAATCATGCTCTTAAAATTACATATTATTTTTAAAGTTTTGTAAAAAAAAAGACCTTCGTGTTTGACGATGTTTTATAAAGATTTATAAGATATAGGTTGGTGACCGCTGCGCAGCGGCCCGGTTTCTCCCCTCGCCCCCGGATCGCAAAGCTATTCTGTGCAGTTATGAAGCCTTATTCTGATTTGACGTTAATCACAGGTCATCAATAATCGTTTACTTATCACGCCCAGAATTAGTTACCTATTTTATAATAACTAAATAAATCATGTACTATTGGTTCTATAAATATGGCGCGAATACAAAACAACACCCTGTATAAGCTAGTGTACTGTCCTGTTTCCAATTTTATGTGCGCAATAAATAAATATCCTGGGACATTCCTCACACACGGTCATCTGATCCCAAACTAAGCAGTGCTTGTACTATGGAAACCAGATAACTGATATAATACATATAACTACTTTTTGTTTGTAAATACATACTAAACATACATAGACTCAGGACATACATACATGTTCATGCACACAAATGCATGTCCTGTGCGGATCGAACCCACAACCTGCGGCGCAATAGGTGGAATCTTTAGCAGTCTTAACCAACTGCGCCAACTAGCCCGTCTATATCTTCTAACAATAATAGAAGGTACTCTCCATAGAGATATAATATTTGTAGAGTGATTTTACTAGAGTATATGCCGTGAGCACAAGTACGGTCAACGCATTCGCGGCACAAAATATATCTATGAATGCGACATCGGCATCGAATTTGGCCCAAGCTCGAAATTTCAGACAAAATAGGGTTTTTTAGCAAATATTTTCTTTACTTTAATATTATGTTCCTAGATGGTATATTCTACGTGCCACAAAGAACGTCTAAAGGATTATAATGATAAATAGTTCGCATGTTCTATATCATGTCTTGTACAGTTGATAAATGTTGTGAAATTGTCTCAACATGTCTTGGTGTGAAATTATGTCGTGTAATAGTTCCTATCACTATGGCGTGTTAACCAAACCATCAATGTCTGTTACCGTTATGAAATTGCCTGATAGCTGATGTGGTTTAAGAGCCCACATTTTTAACCGACTTCAAAAAAGGAGGAGGTTCTCAATTCGGTTGTTTTTTTTTTTTTTTTTTTTTTATATCACTCAGTCGGTAAACAAGCATACGGCCCGCCTGATGGTAAGTGGTTAACGTAGCCATATGGACGCTTGCAGCACAAGAAGCATCGCCGATTTGGAGAAAAAAAAATTGTTTGTAAGGATATACCTACTTCCCGTTTGGTTCCATTGTCATTGGTCAGGACTTGATTACTTTTTAGTGTACTTTGAAGTCGGCTTAAGTTTTTTGTTAAAAAGTTTTTACTATAAAATATATTTCCTGTATTTCCTCTTGATTACTACAGCGCTTTCTCTTCATTCGAAGAAAATATTTATTTAATTTACAAATTGCCTCTATCAAATTAAAAAATACATGCACAGTTTCTCCGACGGGCAATCTTAATCTTGCATATTAAAGCTCTTATTTACTTCCTAACTAAACGTGTTAATCCAAACTGAAACTCGAAACTTATTATTCAGATTAAGCTCTGACTTCAGATTAGGATCGTCACAAATTGACACTACCACCGGTAGGAACCTTAGCAAGGCAATTTTCGTGTGTTGATCTTTTGAACTAGTGGGAGGATTGTTGAATTGAATTGAATTGAATACTCAAATTTTATTTAGGGAGACGCGGAGTATTACACCATTTAGTCCGCTGGACAGAAGACCTGAAGAAGTTGGCGGGAGCGTGAGAATGAAAGACGAAAGACTACAAATGTGTAGCACACTTTGTAAAGAGAAGATCTCTTAAGAAGCGGAGAGACACATGCATAAGTCAGAAACTGTAATCAACGATCTAAAATTTTTTTTTTTATACAACTGAGTCGTTAAACAAGCCTGCCCGGTTGGTGGTCCGCCTGATGGTAAGCGGTTACCGTAGCCACATGGACGCTTGCAACACACGAAGCATCGCTCACGCGTTACCGACCTTTTCCCCCCTCCACTATGAGCTCTGGCGACCTTACTAACGCGCAGGGAAACAACTTTACACAACATAAAGTCATTTGGCTGCGGTATTCTGTAAGGTGGAGGTACTTCCCCAGTCGAGCAGCTCTTCGAGCGAATAAACGCTACGCTCTACCTCTCGCTTAAGGTCCATGAAGGATTAAATCGGATCTGTGAACTTGTGGGAACCTCTGAGATTCCCGCCGCTAGACCAGATGGGTATCAACCATCAAGCCAATTTGAACTTGGCCTTTGATCACAAAACCTGACACCTTGAACTTGACTCTTCGTAACAAAACACAATATAATCTGCCATGGAGATCGTTACAAAATCATTTTCACGTCCAAGCTACGATCGGCACGATAACCTACAATAACAAACAAGCATTGGTCAATTACGTATTGTGATAGAGATGTTGAAAGGAATAATTGAGAGTTTTTTTTTTTTTTTTTTTTATACGACTAAGTCGGCAAACAAGCATACTTCAAGGTAAGCGGTTACCGTAGCCATATGGACGCTTGCAACACACGAAGCATCGCTCACGCGTTACCGGCCTTTCCCCCCTCCCCAATGAGCTCTGGTGACCTTACTCACGCGCAGGAACACAACTTTACAAAACATAAAGTTATTTGGCTGCGGTATTCTGTAAGGTGGAGGTACTTCCCCAGTCGAGCTGCTCTTTGAGCGAATAAACGCTATGCTGTACCTCTCTTAAAAGTGTATATATATATATGTATATATATAGTATAGGTATTTTGAGTTATTGATAAACTATGGAGGTATACAGATGAAAGAAGAGAGTTTAGTATTTGTTTATTAAATAATTATCCAAGCATTTTGTAAAAAGTAAATCTCGTTTATACAAACAAATTTTTTGGGCAAATTTTAGCTTTACTACTTTGAAATTTATCTATCGAAGGTTTTTTTTTTGTACCACTAAGCAAACAAGCATACAGCCCGCCTGATGGTAAGCAGTTACCGTAGCCTATGGAAGCTCGCAACACCAGGGGTATCACTCGCGCATTACCGACCCTGAAGAAATCTCTTCACACCCTTTTTGAAGAACCCCATGCTGTACTCCATTGGGAAAACCACGGCAGGGAGCTCATTCCCGGGGAGGTTATTATTGAGGAAGGCTTTTGCGAAGCACAACCTAGCCTGTGAATAGCTAGATTTTCTATAAAACAATTCAAACAGCCATTCACCACCCTTCACCAAAAAAAAAACCAATCAAATGTGTTTAAAGTAGTTTAAACCTGATTTAAAGAATCTCAATCAATCAATTCCTATTGTCATCAACTGCCTTTAGCTCACGTAATAAGTCTCCAAAAGCAAACAGTTATCTATCCCCTAGTTTTCGTAACACTATCTTAATCTTTCAATTATATTTCATAATAAACACAATATCAGAGATTTATTTTGTTGCATAACATTTCTTTATATGGACGATAGATCTATAGATCTGAAATACAAAGGCAGAGTTATTGCTTTTAAAAATAAATCGAATTGTAAAATATATAGCTACATTGTAGATATTGTAACGGCAGACGCATGAATAAAGTAAGTATTGTAATATTTGTCAGCAAAAGCTAATGCAAACTGCTAGTGGACTGGCGTGATAAAGACTAATAAGAAGGTTCGAATCTTACAATGAGGTTGAGGTTTCCGTAAAGGAAAACATCGTGAAGAAGTCATAGCACAGCAGGTGTATTACCCGACAAGTTCCCACTTTCAAGTAGAAAATCAGACGCCTGGTTTAAAAAAATTGTTATTATTTAAAGACTCAAATTTTAGGTAGTATACAGGATGGAAATATTAGACGGGTCAGTGAGGGTCTACATACTCTCTTAAGGGTTGGAGCCACGCGATAATAGTCTTACGAGACTATCCCTTACTTTTTGAGCTGTCACATTTACAGAATAAAAAAAAGAAACTTTGGAATTTTCCTAACAAAATGTATAGAGTTTTTTTTTTTCATCTTATGATGTTTCTAGTACTCTAACCTAAGATGGCCCGAGTGTTGATCCTTCGGAGACAGATCAATAAAGCTTCTATATAAATATATTTTTTCGATAATCGCCGTTTTCTGGCTGACTGTAATTTTTTTTCGAAATCTGTGAATGCCTATAGTAAAAACTCAAAAAGTAAGAGATATTCTCTTATGACCATATTTGCGTGACTTCAAGCCTTTAAGTTAGCCCTAACTGATCTGTCTAAAATAAACCACCCTATATTCCACTTCTCTGACTATTATAATAACCATAACTATAATAATAATAATATCCTGGGACATTCCTCACACACGGTCATCTGATCCCAAACTAAGCAAAGCTTGTACTATGGAAACCAGATAACTGATATAATACATATACTACTTTTTGTTTGGAAATACATACTTAATATACATAATTACACCCAGACTCAGGACATACAGACATGTTCATGCACACAAATGCATGTCCTGTGTGGGAATCGAACCCACGACCTGCGGCGGTATAGGTTAAGACCCCACGTCTTAACCAACTGCGCCAACTGGCCCGTCAACTAGCTAATTGTTACTTAGATGAGCTTTACCATAAACATTTCTTAAAAGTGCTTAAACCTACATAAGACATAAAGGAAAATGATGCGTTTTCTCTGACAACGCTAATAACTTGTCCCACCCACCGCATTGACTCACGAGTATTAATGTCGCTTCTAGTGTTACCGTCAGCACTTCCTATTTCACAATATTCCCGCCATCAATAATCTTGCTATATCTGTGAGATAATTTATCTTTGCCCTCTGCGCTTGCGCCGTAATCTCGTCGTATTTATTTTATACTCCGCTACTTTATTACATTGGTGTTTGGCAATGGGAAATTGTTTTTTTTTCAATTGATAAATTTGGTATGTTTTGATCACAATAGAAAGAAAGAGAGGTAGAACATACGCTTTTTCAATCAAAGGTCAGCTTGACTGGGGAAGTTCCTTACAGAGAACAGCAGCCAAATAACTTCTGCGCGTGAGTATAGTCTCGAGAGTTCATCAGGGTAAGGCCATATCCATGACATCACTGAATAGGGACCTAATAGTGCGCCCATGCTTGGCGAATCGAGCACGAGCCGAGCCACGAACGAGCACGGTTCGCGTAGCGTGGACGGGCTTGCGAGCCTCGAACGAGCGCGATTGACAGTTTTTTCACGAACAAAGGAATTGGCATCGTGCTCGTTGTAGGTTCGTTCGTGGCTCGGCTCGTGCTCCATTCGCGTAGCATGGACGCACCATTATTTGTGTGTATAACCTATAAAAAAACATACATATACATGTATAAATAACTTTGACCAATGCCAAATACAATGTTAATAAAAAATGACGAGGAAGATGGAAAACCTACTAAAACTAAGAAAGCAATTCTAGCGCTTATATACAAACCAAAGATTTTCATAGGGCATCGTGCCTCTACCCAGATGGATAATCCGCTTTACTAAAGCATGACATTTAATTTCACTCCGCTTGAGGGGCTCCCTGAGCAAATCGCTCTCAGTTCGTACTGCGCACGGCTGTCAAATACTGTCAATTCTGGCTTGTTTATTTCATGTTGCCATAGAGGCGACTATCCTTCTGGACGTTTTAAATTCTTTGATACAAACATCAATATCTTCGTTTTTGAAATTTCTTGTGAAATATTCTGATAACAGACTTCAATTCAGTAATTTTCGACACAATATTCGAATGTTATGAAATGTCTAAAACTATCTTTGCCCAACTTTTAAGAGCAGTAAGTAATAAATCAAACCGTCTTTAGGAGAAACCGCTCTGTAACATTTTTGAAAATGTAAGTATACTTCTTCTTCTTTTTAATTTTGGCAACCAAGCCCAAATTAGGGCTCATTTCTGCCAGTGTCGAGTTATATTATAGTTTTCAGTCACAATAAATCACTTCACATTATAGTCCTCAGTCAGTCACCGTCCATAAAAGTCATGTTTTACTACAATGGTGGTCATTGTACTAAAACTCTACACGGACATTTTGAGACAACTTGAAAAGTCACGATACACATTATTCATTTCATTTCACTTCACTGGTGCACATGGATGATCTTTATTGGGTAAAATACCACCAAAATTACACAATAAAACTCAAAATACACAAATTTATGAAAATAAAAATGAAAATGCTACGTCACTTACTTATTTTATATCGTAAAATAACATAGACACAGGAAATTAAGATATACAGTCGTAATCTGTCGAGACGTTTCCGACACACTAATTACGAGTAATATTTTTTGTATTTTCCCGTCGTAACTGTCAAAACGTTCCACAGAAGTGGCTAATAAAACCACAGATTATAGAAATGGAATCGACAGTAATAAAAAATAAATTACAATCATTAATAGAATACGAATAATCGAATATCATGTAATGAAAGTGAAACCGGTGGAAAGTCACGTTGGTGTCGCATAAACTCCTAAATGCTCGTAAAACTGTCATTTTGACCTGTCATCGCAGGTGAATGGCTCTTGACACTACTTAAAATGCAGTAAAACGTACAAATTGTTTCTGGTTGAGGGTTTAGTAGCCATTTGTGGTTTTAAACATCGGCTAAGCAAATATATAATCGGTTAAGAGTTTTATAGAAGATTAGAAAATAAGCTTTAAATGGTGAAGCGTATTTCACTTATACAAAATGTTTTTTGCTTTTATGAAATGTACTAACGAGTGGATTTCGGTATCTGTTCTTGATAGGTATTGACACTCCGTCTTGATTTTTTTATATATATGGTTTCTGTGTCAGATATATTGAAAAGAAACACAATCTTATGTAATTATAAGATTTTTTCAATCACGCGCAATTTCTTTCTGTTTCCATTTCTTTATTTTTATAAACTAGTTGCGCCCCGCGGTTTCACATGCGTACTCGAGGAATATCCTACCGTTAAGTTGTCTTTAATTTTCTACGCAACTTTCTTAATTTCTTTTCCGTAAGGACCTTTTCCAGAGTATTAGAAAACCTTAAAAAACAGATGGATGAAGATGGATGAAATAAGTAAAGTCGTACTCAAGTTATGGCGTAAGATTATAAGTAAGCCTAAGTTACATAGAACATGAATATACCATCCATTAAAACACCGTTACAAGTTTAAAAAAAAAAGGACCAAAGCTGTATTGTGTCATGTTTTAGCCTAAAAGCTTCAACACAGTAAAATCATTAACGTCACCAAAATGACGGATGGGTTTGCGACTTACCGTTTCCATGGCAACGGATTTGTCAGACGAAAATTGTTTTCTTTGAGCTAGTTGACTCAGAAAGTCCTTTTGGTAAATCTGAGCTCGTTCTTAATTTGAAATGAATGATTGTAGAGCTTAGTCTATTGTAAAATATAGACTAAATTAGTTTCTGTCCGACCAATTGCTATTTAGGTTGTTTTTGCTGGGTCAGAATTAGGTATTCATTAATGTGAACAACTTATACAGATAGGAGCAATTCTGAAGTCAAAAAAAACAACCCTAAGGCTGCTTTTCCACCAGAGATGTGCTATGCAGCTATGCAGCTATGCTGCGAGGATGTAATAGCTAAGCTGTGAAACTATGTAACCGTTTCCACTGATACTAAGCTATGTAGCAGTGCGTGCGACTAAGATGTGCAATGAAGATGCGCCGCCGCAAAGTAGTTGCGCGAGGAAGATGAACAGCTCGAGCTATGCGATGTATAGATAGTAGGGAAGCGGCGAGCGCGCTCACGCATCCATCCATAGCACGCATCCGTAGCACGCATCCATAGCACGCATCCTTCCATATAAAAAACATATTTTAGTTGAATCCGTTTCCACCAGTGCTAATATATGTAGTGCACCAATGAATATGGTTGGAGTGGATATTAAACGCATCCACAGCAACGTAGCATACCACATCTCTGGTGGAAAAGCAGCCTTAGGCTATTATTACTACTTATAGAGAAGACGCCACACATCACAATTGTTCCGTTCAAGTCAGTCAAGGCCATCCAACCACACTTGTTGTGAACGAAACGCGTAAGCGCTGTGAAAATCACGCTGTTTGCGAGAAAAATACTCCTAAAAGCGTTCTGATAACGCTATAAATATGTTTCTAACTACTGTCTGCTTAGACGATAAATTATTGTTTCAGCGCAAAAGAGAACTTTAGTTGACTGTTAAACAAATGGGACATAACCTTTGCTTATGTTAGCTTCTCTATACGTAGTAATAATAACTCGATGTCTTACTAAGGTATTATTTGTCAATGTTCCTTTAAAAAGCGTGGGAGTTATTATTTTCAGACAGCATTAAAAGAGCTGAGTGCTGTGTGTGGTCAGATTTTTACTATGCTACAATAAAAATACCTTACAAATAAATTCCTTATGTAAATATAGATGAGATCGAAAATAAACGATCGATTACAGATCTCGAGGGGAGCGTTTGATCTAATAATAAAATCGCTATTAATCGGTTCGGCGCTTTTGATCCACTGCATCGATTGCTCGGTACCAGGTATCGATTACAGTGTAGTTAATCGATGTTTACTTTGTGTATATTATTTAACGTTTGGTTTAAATTGAACAATAATACAGAAACCCTTGAACCATATGGTGCGTCCATGCTACGCGAATCAAGCACGAGCCGAGCCACGAACGAACCTACTACGAGCCTACAACGAGCACGATGCGAGTCCCTTTGTACGTAAAATAACTGACAATCGCGCTCTGCCGAGGCTCGCAAGCCCGTCCACACTACTCGAATCGTGCTCGTAGTGTGCTCGTTCGTGGCTCGGCTCGTGCTCGGTTCGCCAAGCATGGACGCACCATTAGATTCAAGGTTATTTTAAGGGGGAGAGTATGGCTTAAATAATATAAAAGACAGTAATCAAACTGCATCAAAAAAAAAAAGAAAAGAAATCCTTTTTTTTATATCAAGCAAGCTTTTGTCGTAGGTATGTTCAAATACCTAGGAAAATCAATTGTGAACTTATGTGTTTGTTTTGAGTATGGGTGATTATTATTTTACATAGTAGTATATGTAGTATATCAGTTATCTGGTTTCTATCGTATATTTTAGGTGTGAAGAATGTTATAGAAAGTTTAATTATAAAAAAAAACCTGGTATATTTCTCACACACGGTCATCTGATCCCAAACTAAGCAGATCTTGTTCTATGGCAATCAGATAACTGATATACAACATATACTACTTTTTGTTTGTTAATGCATACTTAATACAGACTCACTTACAAAAAATAATAATATATATGTAATTTTTTTTTTCATGAACGGCTGGTGTCTTAATTTTTATTTTATTTGTGTTTTCCTTTTCTTTTTACCTTTGTATTTTACTCATTTTCATCACATTAAAAGAATAATTTGCTTGTTGAGTAAAAATAATTGGACTGTTTTACAAATAAACCGACTTCAGCTTTAGAGGTTAGGAATTGAGGAGTTACACGCTCTTGCAAAATGGCGACAATGGTAAATGATATCGAAATAATTGGACTGTTTTACAAAAAACTTAAACCGACTTCAAAGTACACTAAGAAGTAATCAAATGCTGATCTGATGACAATGGGACCAAACGGGAAGTGTACCCTTCCAGACAAAAAAAGAATTTTCCAAATCGGTTCATAAATGACGGAGTTATGCGGTAACAAACATAAAAAAAAAAAAAAAACGAGCGAATTGAGAACCTCCTCCTTTTTTTGAAGTCGGTTAAAAATATGTACCATCAGCCTGCCTCCTGTCAAACGGTAATAGAAAAGAGCTAAAATTACGGTAAGAATTTATTTTACTTTCAACAATGTCACGACAAAATCTATTCTAACGCATTACAAAATGCCCACAAAAACCTCACATAAACTTACACAATAGCTGTCAATAACCTATTCATATTAAACACATATATAATGCGATGCGATATATATTGGGCTGTCACATGAATAAACCATAGTACCTCTTGTTAGCTACCAAAATATTCCAAACAGATTCATTCACACAATAAAAATCTATTTGTCTGTCAATCAATCATTAACTGAATGATTGGAAGTGTCATAGTAGGGCAAATTGTACAGTTATTGGTGCTTATATTGTAATATTTTTACATGCCTTTTTTCATTTTTATTTCTTAAAAATGTGTTTGTGATGGCTGGTTAAATTTAGATGAAACTTAGAACACAGACAGACAAAACATACTTTATATCCCGGAAAAAAATACTAGATCCTTGAAAAACCCTTCCTGAGGATACAATTTGTGAATGGTTTGGCTATGTTATGTTGACAAGCCAGTAAGTCCGTCCCTTATTTAAATCTTGACCCCAATTTAACTCTTATTTTTCAGCATAATGGTGCCGATTCTGTTGCAAATCGCACTAAACTAATTTTAGTGACGTCACATGTCTATTGAAAAAAAAATAGAATATTAATGAAAGCTGTCAAATTAATTAAACTTTGCCGTCTTATTTTGCGTGTATTTAGGCGTAACCGCGATAGATGGCGACTAAATTTATATGCGACTAATTTGACGGGACTAATTTCTCACATCCTTTCTTATGTCCTTTGTTAGAAAGGGACATACTCAGATTAAAATTAGTTATAAACAACAGCATCAGGGCAAATATATGCTTTCTGAATTATGAACAGGATTATAAATAACTAGTTCTCATGGCAAATTATAGCGTCTTTTACCCTTTATTGTTTGTGTCGATTTAAGGCCTCTTGACACTATTCTGTGTATAGATACTTGATTTTAATGTATTGCTTTGTTATTGATGATATTAAGATCAACTAATATGTTTACAGTTAAATGTAGATTTTGGTAAATTAGGGAATTAGTACCTAGTGTTGCCAGTAAAATAAAATCTAAAATTTACCAATATGGCTGACAATGTAATGTTTTTTTTTTAAATTAATCATTAATAAAACCAAGTGGACTATTCACCAGCACTTATTAAAGTCACTTTACAAAATCAGATCAGCCGTTTTGATGACAAATCAACAACACTCTTAATTAATGACCTCAAAATAGATTTGCTTAGCTTTTCTCCGAAGCGATTGAAGTGACCCAATAGCAAGATATGGGATAAGTGAAGCATGTAGGTCTGTGGATCGTTCACAGATGTGTGACCCAAATAAATTAGAAGATATTGGTATAATTAATATCAGGAATCTCAAAATTAATGAAATGGTTTCTCATAAGTGCAAATAGATTTTGTAAACTTACTAGATTTCGAATAGAATCGATGATAATGTTAGATTACATAATATATAACGATATAATTGAATTTTACTTAGGTACATACAATACAAGATAATCATATTAATCATGAATATTATTATTTATGATAATTCACGATAAGTAAAATTACTTATTTTAAATGATCAGTCTTAAGAGCGCGCATAAAAGCAGAAAAAAATGCGAACGGCAGATGAAACAAACTTATGTCTAATATTCGAGTGGCATGAGACGGAGACAGCGTGTTTCGCGCAACAAAAAAGAACTAAGCGCTTCTAATCTGAATAACTCGTAAAGTATAGAATATTTAAAAAAAATCGTTAGTATCAGCCCTAGGTCATACGTTAGTGACATTATTTATCGATTTTGTGTCTTAATAAATTACACCATGAACGAATAAAAACGAAAAATAATTAATATTAGAGGTATCTTTGTGATCTTTTTCTATCGAGGAATTTTCATTCTATTATAATTTTTGCTCAGAGTGAACCTTCGCGTATATAATGAAAACACCCATATAAAAATATTTTCATTTAAATATTATTTACTTGGGTAAATTTCAATTCTAAGATATGTTATTTTGCTTTATACGCACTCTTAAATTACATTCAATTCCTATTTCAGTCTGCAACTACGTTCTAACAAAATTAAAAAAAAACTGTTTCGAATATTCAGTACATTATAGCGGGATGGTAACTAATAAACAGCAATTAGTGTTGACGGTAGACAAACAACCAAAATAACCGTGCAATATGCTAATTAAAACCCTACTAATTCACATGGCTACTCTACACCCATTATCCGGTAGTCAGAACCTCATATATAAATCAGTCCGGTATACCACATGCTAGGGAGGTTGACATTTCATGCCATATTTGACCCGACTGAAATGAAATATTAATTTCAGACCAACTACCTCGTGTTACCTTGTCGTTGTATTTTCCATTGGGTTGTATAATATTTTAGCACAATCTTACTTTGGTAAGTGATTATGAACCGTAAATATAAGCAGTCAAAGCCTAGAATGGATCTGGCTGTAGAATCCAGCAGCTAGAACATACCAGTAAGTGTTTGGCGCTTTTAAACTTGTGGGTGGTAGCCAACTATAGGCGGTACCTACTACAAAGTACCAGCGTGTTTTGGTTTCCTCTCACAGACTACTTATCGCGTTTTTTTTTATTCGACTAAGTCTTTAAACAAGCGTGCGACCCGCCTGATGGTAAGCGGTTACCGTAGCCATATGGACGCTTGCAACGCACGAAGCACTGCTCACGCGTTACCGACTTTTCCCCCCTCGCCTATGAGCTCTGGTGACCTTACTCACGCGCAGGAACACAACTTTACACAACATAAAGTGATTTGGCTGCGGTATTCTGTAAGGTGGAGGTACTTCCCCAGTCGAGCGAATAAACGCTACGCTCTACCTCTCTTAAAATTTATATAATATTTATAATTATATAATTAGTACGAAAAAGTTGCAAAAATACCGTGTGAACAACCACTAAACGTGGTTACATAATAAATAATTTCATAAAACAATTAAACGAACTGGTATTTGTCTCTCACGGACTCAAATCAGGGAATGACTGTCGTTTCGTTGCACATGTTTAATTCATATCATTAATGATACCAATCATTAAATGATAAATATCATTAATGAATTCACACTCGTTATAGGAGTGGTGTCGAAAGGTGAGATTTACCGCCTTAAAGGTATGTCAGTTTATGTGGCTAGCCCAATTATACATTTACCATATGTGGTAGTCGTTGAAGTTACATTCTATTTCTTAATTCATGTATTTACGATTTATTTTGCGACGCGTTAAATTGAAGCTAATTATTTTTAAATTGATTGAGAATGTCTGATATAGCATATACAATTTTAAATTTGAAAGTTAACAAGAAAATACGTTCAGTGCAAAGAAAAACAGCGTAAAAGAAACTGGGATTTTAAAAGAAAATATGGCACCCATAAAACTAGGCTCCCTAGTCACTAGCTATGTGAGTTTATTGCTGAACCCCGAGACATTAAAGGTGGCTTAGACAGCAATTCCTAAACGTCTATCAAAAGACCTAGACTTAGAATCGTAGTTCCCATATAAATATCCTGTTTGTCAACTTTTTGACATAAAACAATACAAAAGAGTAATAGAGGATTAATCTTCAATTGAAACATTCAAGAAGAAAAAACCGTTTTTTTTGGTAATACAAGACACACGGTTTCGCGAGATCAGTTTATAAAACGCTGTCCTAAAGCTATTGTAAGAAATAACTAACATACTTAATAAAGCCACGTGACAAGTTAAATCAAAACATATAATTGTATTACAGTTGACAGTTGAAGGTAAACACAATATTGTATCTATGATAAGACAATAGAACCCAATTCACAATGTTATAAACAAACCGGCAACTTTAAATGATCAATATCTACCACTATTATGTGTTCTCATTTTTTTCTCGTGACATAAAGTGATAATTAGGTGAGATAATACCGAAAACACTAGTCGTATAGTAATGATAATGTTACCAGTACACCTGTGAGTGATAATGTGATATCTATCGATAATAATACATATGCTAAAATCAAAAGACTTGCAACATAAATTATTTGGCCAACGGTGCATTCTTGAAAATCGCCTGTTGTCTGTTATCCTCTAATACTAGATTGAAACAAAAAGTGAACGAATTTGTTCTAACGATAATACTTTAATAATGATCTAGTCAAACTCACTGTAACAAGACCTGATTAGTATTACAAACACATTACTTCAATAATATTAATAGTATCACAAGTTAACAACTAACTCTGCGAAAGATAAGACCATAGTAGGGTCAAAATTTACTACAGCCGTTTCCTCTATCTAGATTAATGATTTAGATTAGATAATTACGATTAAGCAATACAATGGCGTACCGAAAGTGAAAGCTGAAGTCTGAAACAATGACCATGTGTATTGACACAACACATCCAAGGTTTATTGATGATTGTTGTGAAACGAATTTAGTCATTGTAATTGCATCGAGTCATATAATGTTGTTGACTCGATATTTTGACCTAGACTACAGTTTGATGCAAAGAAACATACTCTAGATACCTTGGGATCTGGGATCTTTAAAGCTAGAAGATGTAGGCAACTATCTAGGTTAGCATATTCATGAATTCTTTACAAAAAAGCTTCTAACTTCATAAGAAACATCACAAAACAAAAGTAAACAGTGACAGTTTTACAAAGCTAGAACAAAGTCTAGACAGACGTTTTAGCTATTCGGACAATTATTTCTAGCCAGCCTCGGGGGGCTCGTGCTTTGTTCTGATGTGGCTGACAGCCCGATGCGGCTTCAGTTTAGACGATGTGAGATTTTATTGTTACACTGAGATTTGCTTTGGAGTTTGTCAGTGTCAGCAGAACATGTAATGTTTGTTCTTTGATTTAGGCTTCCTGGGTCAACCGCTCCCTTCTCGAGAAAGTTAAATTGGGAAATAAACTTAAAGGTAGACAGCAGTTCACTGAATACTACTATTAGTTACTAATCTGTTAGGTAATCTTCAAATTTAATTTTCATTTTAAGGTTGTTAAGATGTTCAGTCACATCTCCACTTACCATGATTCAATTGTTATCAAACCTACAAGTAGACAATGGTAAAAAAATAACTGCTAATTTGCTAGTGGATTCTTCTAGTCCAACAGATAGAGCATCATGTAACTTATTCATAAACTATCTAATGGGATTATTTTCCTTGGTTTTTTCGTAATACTTATTGACTAACTAAGTACGTCATAACCCTCCACTTACTCATCTCCTTCTACATTTATGAGAGATAGTAGATAGATAGTCTTGTAGGAGTCAACCCAAAATTTTCATAATTATCTATACCATAATCTTCATTTAGGTATACCATCATGTTAGCATTAACATTATATTATTTGAATATTATTTAATTTCATACCATTGAATATTGATTAATTATAATTAATTGTCAGCATTCTTTATTATGAAAGTGTGAAACGGTTTATTTTGATATTGTGTATTTGAATATCGAGGAATGGCAACACCAGAAAAGGATAATCGTAACAATGGCGGCCATTGGAGAGAGTGTTTTAATTCATTTTATGGTAATTACCAAGTTTACCAACGGTGTAAATACAGATTTAGCTTGTTTAAGCCAACTTCTTTTCAGTAAATAAGGTATGGTTAATAAATCAGAAGAGGGATGGAGAAATCAGCTCACCAGTATGTATTTTTTTTATTTTCTATTTTGTGTGTCTTGCTCGTGACGGATAATCAACTATGGCTATTACAATGCCACTAACAAAGATTCTTTGATATAATATCTTAAGTAAACAGTTGTTTATGTAAATAAAAGGTTGATAATAGAATCATTCTACATTAAAGTTTGAGTTTCTTGCCGGGAGTCTTCTCAGTTTAAGCGTATTACGAACCGGTGGTAAAATCAATTGTAACGTTCGTAAGTGCCTTATTAAGGCCTATATTGAATAAACAATTTTTGAATTTTGAATTTTAAGAAAATAAAGTTATATCAACATTAAATGTAATAACGAAATGTAATATAGATTATTCAAGTAACAATGAAAAATAATTATTGAAATACCTAGAGATACCTATCTTTTATCACTAAAACCTTCTAAGTGAAACATGCTGCTATATGCGGTGATCACTAAAAACTCGTAAGTGAAACATGCTGCTATATGCGGTGATCACTAACAACTCGTAAGTGAAACATGCTGCTATATGCGGTGATCACTAACAACTCGTAAGTGAAACATGCTGCTATATGCGGTGATCACTAACAACTCGTAAGTGAAACATGCTGCTATATGCGGTGATCACTCAAACCTCCTAAGTGAAACATGCTGCTATATGCGGTGATCACTAAAAACTCGTAAGTGAAACATGCTGCTATATGCGGTGATCACTAACAACTCGTAAGTAGGGAATGCAAACCGGTTTCACCGAAAACCGAAAAACCGGTTATTCGGTACGGTTTTGACCAACCAAAAAAACCGGTTTTACATGGCACCAAAACCGGTTTTTCGATTTTTTCGGTTTTTCTTTCAATGTTTGGAAAAACTAACAAAGGAAGATTTGCCGCCTTTTTGTAAACTGAGTGCCATGCATTGAGTATTTTTGTGATGAACTGAAGTGTGTTGATGTGTTGAGCTGGTAAGAAAATAACTTATAATAATGATTGTTTTTATGATAGATATAAAATACGTTAAACTTTTTTTTACAATACTTAGGCAGCAAACAAGCGTACGACCCGCCTTATGATAACCAGTTACCGTAGCCTATGGACGCTTGCAACATAACGGTTATCACTCGCACGTTGCCAACCCTCAAACTTTTTGAAGCGGGGAGCTCATTCCACAGCCTGAGCGTCCGCGATAGAAGCTTCTTTGAAACCGCACAGTACGATGGTAGAAGGTAACTGGGCATCAGGTCAAACAATTCTTCAGAATACAGTCCGTTGGAAAAGAAATAGAACACACATAAGAAGGCAGTCTCTTCTCAGACTAAGGGGCTTTAAAACACTTGTGAGCTCGGGATCGTCGACAATTATAACATCACGTCGCTGAACTGAGTCTAAATACCAAAGCTGGTATCCAGGTGCCCACAGAAGACAGCATTACTCCACTTGGGCCGGACTTGTGACTTATATAGTTCCAGTCTTTGTCTCGATAAGAAGTACTACTTCGCTCTATTAATCACACCGAGTTTTTTGGATACCTTGTAGATGATTTTGGAACAGAACGTCGCTACAAATATTAACGCGAACATTAACGTGAACATATTAACGTGATGTTGAGGGACATGTTCTAGAAATGAGGAGCCACAGAAAGTAGACTAAAGTAGACTTCGCAACGGTGAATGCGCAGGCTTGCGTGTGACTTAGTGGGGTTGAAATAGACTAGGTTTAGTCAACCCCAATCGGAGTCACTGGTTTGTGTACTCTCGATTTAATACAAGTACTTCGCGCCTTTTCTCCAATATAGAACGAGGGATATTTGGACGGCTCATGTAATGAGCGTCCCCTGTAATTTCATCGGCATAGCAATGAATGCTAGCAATAGAGAGTATATCATTAATATGCTTGTGGAACAGTGTTGGGGATAATCCAGAGCCTTGCGGGATGCCAGCATTAATGTCATGCTATCGGAGCAACTACTGTCAACGAAGGCTCTTATGTATGCCAAACAGCAAGCTGACTGATTGGTGATATTTTTTAACCATCTGCATGACAACAATTTATCTAAGTAAAACATTCGTATAATCATAATCACGTTTTTGTGTACACGCATGTTGCTGTGGCGCTACAATATGACATGTTCATAATATTACGTGTGAAATTAATACTATAACATTCGAAACATAATTCAATAAATGTTTATATAAGTACTTCTACTGATCTATTTTTTAACATAAAGTCATCATATATCATAGCAATTAAAAACCAAGCAAACGTGATATGTTTTTATGATTTCATTCGTTGTAAAATATAATCAAAAGGAAAGGAACCGTGTAGTCTATATAAACGAGTATCTTATGAAGATGAATTTACAGAGTTAAATAAACTATTATTTCCATCAATTTGATGAAAAAGAGATGGATGGATTGTGTGAAAGATGATATTAGTAAGAAAGGAGTGAAAGTTAGTATAACGGATAGAATAGACGAATGGAAGAAGCGTACATATTGCGCCGACCACAAATGGTTGGGAACAGGGCAGGCAGATGGTGATGATGAATTTGAGTTTTCTTTTATACTCCTTCATTAACTTTAACCGACTATAATTCCTCAGTTTGCGATTTTTAAATCTTAGGCACGGTTATTACCTATAATTCGAGCTATAGAAATAACGTGGAAAAAAAACGAGCGAACATTAAAAAAACCGGTTTTAAAACCGGTTAACCGGTTTTACCTCTCCATAACCGAAAAAAAAACCGGTTTCCATTTTGCCACGGTTTTGCATTCCCTACTCGTAAGTGAAACATGCTGCTATATGCGGTGATCACTAAAAACTCGTAAGTGAAACATGCTGCTATATGCGGTGATCACTAACAACTCGTAAGTGAAACATGCTGCTATATGCGGTGATCACTAAAAACTCCTAAGTGAAACATGCTGCTATATGCAGTGATCACTAAAAACTCGTAAGTGAAACATGCTGCTATATGCGGTGATCACTAAAAACTCGTAAGTGAAACATGCTGCTATATGCAGTGATCACTAACAACTCGTAACTGAAACATGCTGCTATATGCGGTGATCACTAACAACTCGTAAGTGAAACATGCTGCTATATGCGGTGATCACTTCAAACTCCTAAATGAAACATGCTGCTATATGCGGTGATCACTCAAACCTCCTGTGAAACATGCTGCTGTATGCAGTGATCACCAAAAACTCCTAAGTGAAACATGCCGCTGTATGCGGTGATCACTAAAAACTCAATATAGTCGAATCGACTCATGGCGAGTATGGCGACCTCTAAAATAGTATAAAATGATAAAACATGGTGATATCACATAATGCAAAAATTTATTAGACATACAGTATACGAATGGCCGAAACGGAACAGGGACATTCCGTTAAACAGGACGGCCGTCTGTTAGCATTAACATTATATTATTTGAATATTATTTAATTTCATACCATTGAATATTGATTAATTATAATTAATTGTCAGCATTCTTTATTATGAAAGTGTGAAACGGTTTATTTTGATATTGTGTATTTGAATATCGAGGAATGGCAACACCAGAAAAGGATAATCGTAACAATGGCGGCCATTGGAGAGAGTGTTTTAATTCATTTTATGGTAATTACCAAGTTTACCAACGGTGTAAATACAGATTTAGCTTGTTTAAGCCAACTTCTTTTCAGTAAATAAGGTATGGTTAATAATCACATCTTTATTCTTAAGCATCCCTAGGGATATTTAGTTAGGAACAATTCAATAAGCCTAAACTTTACCCATTAAATACCAATTAGGAGAAAAAAAAAACTTTTATATGAGAATTTTGAGATTTTGTTACTCAAACACGTCCTAGTGGCATAATAAATTTGCATAACAGTTTTTACATTATATTTATTACCTATATCATTATGAAAAGAAAGGTTATTATTATACAATGAAAATATTGGATCCCTCCGTAAAGCGAGCTAAGCTGAGGGGCCAACGCTGGTTTTCATTGAGCAATTTCCTCAATCTATATCAGTTTAACCTAAATTGAAAGGTTGACCTTTTAGCAGTTTCAGCTGCCTCTTAAATGGTTAAAGTTAAGCTAAATATACAGACCAGTAATAAAATGTTAGGTAAAATAAGTTTATGGTAATGAGCAATGTCGGTACAAAATCACCGAGATGAAGAAGTTATTATATTTACGAAGTGTCTTATCAGGATGACAGAATCTTTTTAAGACCCAATACTTGCTACCAACAGTTTGAAATTACTTCTATTAATAATATTAAAGTTTTAAGAGAATATTTTATCATGTCAGTCAAATGAAACAAAATCGTCTTTGGTGAAGTTATTATACAGAAGTTGGGGGCAAAAAACTTTAAATTAAGCTTAATTTCTTTATTATTTACCTTTTTCTTGATCCTTATTGATATAATACAGTTTACATTAAATAATTTCTACTAAATAATTACATTTTACAAAAATTAATGGTGTTTGAGAATATTTCTAACAATTTATTTTATTTTGTTACAGGTAATGCTGTTTTTAATTACCAAGTGATTTGGAAACGGTAACGACACAATTTTATGTTTAATATGATAGTCTTGGTCAGAAACGGAGACCCGTGCTAAGCTTTTTTGGAACGCAATTTCCTAAAATTCCTTCTGTGATAGAAACATAATTTTATTTTAAGGCAAAACAAAATAAGTAGAAGTTTCGATTCGTTACTCATTTCTACAAAAGGAAACGTCACAAGCGATTACCAATAAAGGAACCGGATATGAAAACATTATAGCTACTAGTTACCTTTAAAATAATTCAGTGTAAAGCCGTGAAGATAATAGTCGAGTTGTGAAGGAAACTATAACCATTAGGCCTCGTGCTAAGCACCCTGAGAGGAAATTGATTGGCACGGGCGATGTGGTTTAGACCTCTGAGCTTCACATCCATTGGCGCTTACCCTGACAGAGTATAAAGATTAAAGGTAGTAAACACGCAATGTTAGATGCAGATAGTAATGTAGTCGTGTAATTTACGATTCATTTTAGCTATTTAGTATAGACATTAACTGTCTAGATTGACGAGTCCATGGAAGCGGTCGGAACTGCGAACAAGATTCTACAAGTAAGAGTTGTAAGCGCTAAAAATGTTTAGCTTACAAATAGACTGTCTGAGAATAAGTTTTGAGTGACAAGATAATTTGACTGCTTAAGTTGCAAGTTACTACATCTGTTTATTGTAATATGAAAGTGGCGCTGTGAAATAGTGTTATTAGTATTAGAAAGACTTTAAATGATACCATCGAAGTTATGTTAGCTATATAAGGTGTTTCTTTTCTTTTCTTTGATTATATGATTTTTATAATTTACTAGCTTCTGCTCGCGGCTTCGCCCGCGTTGCCTACAGGAAACAAATGACATATTTTTCTACAACAGTAAAACAAAACAACTTGATCCCGCTTCGAAGGTGGAATTATTAAAAACGCTGAGACACATATAACTTAATTTTCAATCTTCAGCCTAAACACAAAATACAAACTTTCATCCCCTATTTTACCCTCTTACGGGTGGAATTTATTCAATGTAAACAAACAAACAATCAAATCTTTCCTCTTTATAATATTAGTTGTACGTAGTATTTATATACTCTGAGATATTAGTATAAATTACAAGTTAAAGTTTCAAGTTAGATTCAAAGAAAGTCAGAAAAGAATATGGTTGACTGCATGGCACAGTACCTATCACTGGATTTACGAAGTCTTTATTCAGCATGTTCTAAGTACAAACCCCTGGGTTTGTTCATATTATGATGAAACCAAGCGCTCACGTTGGGTCTGATACATATTTTGATTGTTGCTTATAACAACTAACAACCACCTAAGTCAAAGGATGATCCCAAATTAGTTAAAGGACGTGTAACTAAGGATTCACGAACCTAACATCACCGCAATGTCATGCCCTTGCCTAAGTAAAGGCCGTTTAATACCCTTTGATGTGCCTTCGCTGTGTTTTGGTTTCAATTAATTTATGAACCGGAGTTGCTCAAAAATGTCTTTTAAAATGATCAACCGCCTGCGATAGTGCTTAAATATCACTTAGTTCTTTCGGTGAGATCGTATCAGGTGCATTTTACATCATTACTTTTGAAAAATGTCTTTCCATAAAATGTGTGTAATTTTGTTGAATCAGTGTCAGTTATTTTTTATGTTGGGGAAATTTTTCTCGGGATCTGTTACCTTTGTTAATAAT
This sequence comes from Achlya flavicornis, assembly GCA_947623365.1. NCBI lineage: Eukaryota > Metazoa > Arthropoda > Insecta > Lepidoptera > Drepanidae > Achlya > Achlya flavicornis. Next base: position 9,547,106 of record OX392488.1, read on the forward strand.
TTTACACACTTTATTGTTTTTAATGAATTTTACTCCTTTTATTTTTATATCTTATTTTACTTTTATCAGTATCTTATAATTATTTACATGGATATCAGCTTATTTTTATCTTTCTACTTATTATATAAGTTATTCTTTTATTTTGTATTACCTACATAATAGGCCAAAATATGTATTGCTTTTGCTTTTAACTGTAGGTACCTAAATTATTTTAAATATGCAGATGATTTTCAAAGATATTTTCGTAAAAATAAATATTTGACTTCGTTTGCATCAGAAATAATCAGAATTATGTCTTGTTATCGCGATTTGGATTCATAAGAATGCGAGTGCTCTTATAAATTCAACATAATTCTCGACCCTTGACCTAAACAAGTATCTTTTAAGTGAACGCACCCAATTAAATACGTTTTCTTTTAAATATTTCAACAAATTCGTCTTAAATGTTCACTCAAACTGCATTTGTGGTCTTACCATTTTTCTTGTTGTCCTTAAATTTTGTATAATGTCGTAGATCTCGCTCTTATTAACTAAGCGACAAGGTTGAAATCAACATGGTTTTAAGTGATAGGAAAATTTGTTCATCGTACCTAACCACAATATATTTCTGCCAGTTTGAGTCTTGTCACGGTTACATAAGGTATTTATTTACTTGCGTGACTGCTGTTATGAAGTTGGTAATATTTTTTGTTTATATATTGCAGCCACGGACGACATAGCGCAGACTGCATGACGCGTAGAACTTGTGGTTTTTGCAACCGCGCAGGCGGCGGCAAACAGTTTAGTGATGTTACAGTGTTTGCTATCGATATCGATATTTTTTCTCTAGGAAAATAAAGGCAAAAATTACAAATTACCTTTTAAGATCTTGATATAGAATCAGGTATACCAAAATATTATAACCCATTTTTATGGTCAAAATACCTGTCAAATCGTGTACTTAAGGTTCAAATTGGTTCGAATTATCAACAGTTTGACAAGTATTTTAAGCATAGAGGTATCATGATCCGAACCATCACTAATTGCAGATAACTGAAAACACTTTAAGGCAATAAAGTGACTAATAAAATGAAATACGGTGAGGTCCACTAACTAACTCATAACCATCTCAACGCCTACCCAGCAATCTCACAGATTAATTTTAGCAGAAGCTGTTAGTTAAGATAATTATTAAAAAAAGTACTTTATTTTATAATTAAAATAGAATTTCCACTTGAAATTGATCTGGGTAATTGTAATGTTAACACAATTCAAGGTAGGTACTTTGATTTGGTTTGAAAGGCACGTAACCTAGTTTATTATTTATTAATTTAATTTCAACTAGGAGATTTATTTCAATTTATGATGATGGAATAAGTACTTTATAATAATTCAATTTCCCAGAAATCTGTCTGCGAATTATAATTTTAAGAGTAAATGAATAAAGCTCAACCGATGTTATTGGATTTTAAAGCTTGAATATAAAACATATTCAAGAGTAATTCCAGTTTTTGGCCATTAACTCGAGAAACAATAGCCAGGTACATACACACTTTAAATTAATATAATTATCTCCTAGCGAACTATTCACAAACTGATAGCGTCCAACCTACAAGATACAGCTGTAGTGATGTGTAATGTCAAAGGTTATCGACTCGATTTGTGTCAATGAATCACGCTTACATACACACAAAACAAGATTATATTCAATGGAGGCGTGCTCCTATTAGTTTTCTTGCAATCAGTGTTCATTAAGCAGTTTTTTGGCTCATGAGATCGCGATTGACGGATGAGGTCATGCCATGATTCTCAGGAACGTCAACAATTTTATTTTTGCAGTTTGAAAATTGAATGTTATGTTTATTTTGTTTGATCTCACGGTTGAGTATGAGTGTCGATTGACCGCAAATATGATTTTGTTTTGCAATATATCACCCGTCAGTCTAAATACCATACGCCATTATTGTGTCGATATTTAAAACGACTACGCGTTTTATAGTAGCGATACAGTTTAAAAACTTTTACCATCACTTTGTCATTGATAGAAATGATTTGTAAAATCGAATTTATGCATAGTCATTGACTTTTAATTATTTTAAGTGTTCATTAATTTGCAACGACTTTCTAATGCTTCTACTGTGTGATAAATTCAAATTAATTAATCGTTACATAAATTATATTGGAGTGCTTTTTTATGAATCGAACATTATTTAATATCAATTAAGACAAACATAATAAATGCAAAATAATTATGCTGCTTTCAATGATATGCAAATTTCCATAAGAAATAAATAAACAAAACGAACGTTTGTTTCGAACTGTGCGGGCTAAAAGGAGTTTTCTTCGGTGGACGCTCGGACTGTGGAATGAGTTCCCCGCCGTGGTTTTCCCAATGGAGTACAGCATGGGGTTCTTCAAAAAGGGTGTGAAGAGCTTTCTTCAGGGTCGGCAACGCGCAAGTGATACCCCTGGTGTTGCAAGCGTCCATAGGCTACGGTAACTGCTTACCATCAGGCAGGCCGTATGCTTGTTTGCCACCTCAGTGAGAAAAAAAAACAATCGCTAACTGAATACAATTATTATTCAACATTACATAGTACCTACAATCAATCATGATATCAACATTATAAATTAATTACTTAATTAACAATAGGGATACGTGTCTTATATTTTTTGATAATGTATATGACGGACTAAATATATTTTTTCAGGAAACTAGCCAATTGTTACTAAGAAAATTATGTATCTAAGTTCGAAACGAAATAAACGGCATTGACAAAACAAATATTTTTTGCTGGTGTACAATACTTAAAATATGAAATAAATTACAAATTGAAAATAATATCGATAATAACATCGTCTCACCCCTTAATCTCGTCAGAATGTCGATGTGTCGAGGTCGCGGCTCCCTGCAAATAAAACGGTAAAACCGAGCTTTTAAAGTTTTTTCCACATCCGTTCTCGATGTATGACTGGTATTTGTCTGTACCTAACTCTGAAAGTTAACGCATAATCTTGAATTAGTACTATTAGCCATACTATTTTGGGATCTAAAGGAATTAACCAATTAATCCTTACAACCATACTTCCGATTGAACGCTGCCCTAGCCTGTAATAATGATATTAAAACGTCTCCTAAGTAGGCTTTGAAAGGTATTATTATTATTTTAGTAAATTAACAGGAATGATATGGACCTTTGGTGGATGGTAGGAGGGGAAAAAATCCGAGTAAGTAGGAATAACGGCCAAATTGAAGATAGACCACTGTATACAAATGGCCCAAGAGCCAAAATTCACGGGACGAATGTACTGGGTGTAACGAAAAGGGTATATCCGAAAGGGGTGAAGTCTTCATCAGGAACAGAGTCTATAAAACTATTCAGCTTAATAAAAATTACTCAAAAATTCATACCAATTCTTTTTCTTCCAAGTTTATTGAATTAATAATTAACTAACATGTAACTGCTCAATGAGGATAATTGGGTCGTTCTTCTTTTGTACCAACAGTGATTTGACACTTTTCTGTTTTTTGGGTTTGTGAACTATCGATAATTATGCTTTTGATGTTTGATTTTTATAAACGTTATATGTATTTTTATAAGGACTAATCAATAGTTCTTTCCCTGCAGAGAATGTATTTTTCTTTATGGTGGTTTTCCAAAAATTACTGTGACAGCGTTACATTTTGGATTAGGCCCTCTGTCACGCTATTCTTTGAAAAACTAACTTATGAAAAAAATACTGGCTTAGGACTAATAAGTTAACAATTATATGGATGTGTATTCAAACACTAAAAAGATAATCAAAACAATGCTCTAATGCGACGTATAAACAAGATGAGGACAGGTGATTGTCGGTAAAAAAGAAGAATGACCCAATTATAATATTGCGTCACTTGCTAATCTATCTATATCTATATATCTATATCTATATCTATATCTATATCTATATCTATATCTATATCTATATCTATATATATATATATATATATAAAAATGAATTGCTGTTCGTTAGACTCGCTAAAACTCGAGAACGGCTGGACTGATTTGGCTAATTTTGGGTTTGAAATATTCGTGGAAGTCCGGGAAAGGTTTAAATGTAGGGTAGGGTATTACGCGAACGAAGTCGCGCTGGGCAGCTAGTATTAATATAAAATTTTCTCTTCGGCGATCTGTACGCCTACTACCAAAAAAGAGGATTACTGTAATAGATATAACCTGCGTTACACGTTGTATTTATGAAAATAATATTTAATCCTTGGATCGCGGTTAAGATAATAACAATGAAAACAATAATTGTTATTATAGGATGCACTTCACTCGCGAGAACCAACGATACATGAGTTACTAGGTCCAAATTTTCAATTCGATCATTTCAGTATCAAACGCCCATAAGGAGTCTACGCTGAGTTAGCTTACTAAATATTTACTTTGCTGCATGAATAAATTCTCAAACGTAGTTTTTAGGGTTCCGTAGCCAAATGGCAAAAATCGGAATCCTTATAGATTCGTCATGTCTGTCTGTCTGTCTGTCTGTCTGTCTGTCTGTCCGTATGTCACAGCCACTTTTTTCCGAAACTATAAGAACTATAATGTTGAAACTTGTTAAGCAGATGTATTTTGTGAACCGCATTAAGATTTTCACACAAAAATAGAAAAAAAACAAAAAATTTTGGGGGTTCCCCATACTTAGAACTGAAACTCAAATTTTGTTTTTAATAAAACCCATAAGTTTGGGGTGTCTATGGATAGGTCTTCAAAAATGATATTGAGGTTTCTAATATATTTTTTTTCTAAACTGAATAGTTTGCACGAGAGACACTTCCAAAGTGGTAAAATGTGTGTAACTTCTAAATTAAGAGAAATCTATAAAAAATATATAATGTACATTACGATGCAAACTTCCAACAAAAATTGGATTGAACGAGATCTAGTACTTAAGTATTTTTTTTTAATACGTCATAAATTGAAATTCATATCAAATACTCAGGTCTATACTACCATTTACTTATATACCTACAGGTTTGCACGGAACCCTCGGTGCGCGAGTCTGACTCGCACTTGGCCGGTTTTTTGCTTGTTCCCATGGTGTTGCAAAGCATCCGCTTACCATCAGAAGGGACACATGCTTGTTGGTGACCTTAGTGGCATTTATGAAATTTCACCCCTGATAATCTTATATCAGATTCAAGATGCGAATTATTCACATTTCACATAACGGGCGGCGCAAAGGTAATTTTAATCAGAATCGCGTGAGTACTAATCTTTATTTTCTTTGCTATCTGAGACGTGCGCAGAAGTCGACAAGTAATTAGCCCCAACGTTGTTTATGGTCGACCCTCAGGCTGGCACCAATAGCTGCGCTTGCGCCAATGGGCAATTTGTGCGCGCAATAATAGCATTAAAACTATATAAATTATGTTTAGTGTGTACTCGGCTTAAGGTCAATACTGTAATTTTTTTAAATTAATGGTTATCAGATTGTGGTAGGATAGCTAGTTTGGACAGGAACTTACCGAAGTAGTATCGAGCTAATTGATTTAGATCCATATTAAAAATATCTTGCTGTTTCTTGATCAAGTCTTCTCAGTGTTACGAGCCAGGTTGTAGAAGTAATTGTTAATTTTATATATGCCTAATCAGGCCGTAAATTGAATAAATGTTTTGATATAACTTAGTATTTATAAAATATTTTTTCAGTAAAATAAATATTTTGCTTAATAAACTAATTAATTATAGAACATGCAGAGAACAGGTTACCTACTATTTTTAATACTAACTAGAACTTATTAAAGCACACACAACACACACTAAACACTTGAGATTTTTATATTTAATAGTATATATTTTTTTTACCGAAAAGAGTATACATAATAAAACATGATATGAATCACGTAGCTCATACGAAACTTATTTCTAACTTTTAAATAAGTAGCACGAAACTTTTCCTCACGTATTTCGGCTATCATTCTCAGACTATAGTATTTTATTGAATAAAAACTTTTTATCCAATATAATACGTGACTTCGCAAATATCCATAAACAATCTATATGTGTTATAATTTTCTATTCGATTTAAAAATATAATCGATTGAACTCAACCGGTTTCTATTAACTTTAAAAAAGTTACTTTCGATTGCATTATTTTGTTTAGTTTAACCTAACTTGCTTATTTAGCTAAGCTAAATTCCGATTAAAGAAAAATCTGTTGATAAAACAATGAGCAATGAATATCGACATATGACGCTGACATCACTATTTTCAAACAAACATTTCCTGTCATTGAAATCATGTTATTTGAAACAATGATATACGACCACGACCTCGCTTTCCTACAATTCCCATTTCACTTGAAAGTGGTAAAATTTTCTAAAGTTTGCCATCCCATCCACGTTTCAAATAAACACGTCCGCATTGCACTCTAAATTTATCGTGCCATCTGTTTTCACCACACTACGGCATCGACACGTATAGTGTTGTCTGGTTGTCGATATAATACATCGATAGTGCGCTGGCGACGTCTTATCGGGAACATCGCAAGACTCGATTGAACTTTAACGCGGAACTTGGCATATGAAATTGTTTTGTTTTATCGATGGCATTGTGGGCTATCTATTTGTTGTTTTATTGTAATGATTTAAAATTTCATTATTATTAGTTACAGAGTACCAGCATCAAAAGTATTTGATTTAAATAGAATTTAGCAGGTACTCATGAATAGCCCGACTCTAATACCGATTTGGTAGGTTGGATATACTGCGAAGAGTCGTCTAACGTTTTAAAAACAAGCTTAGATTCATTATATAACTTTTATTACATTCATATCTTACTGACAACAATTGCGTGCCCCGGCGCCAATACCAAAGTCTATAAATATTTAATAAGTAAAAATAGGAGGCTACATTTGCTCCAGTACTTACTTCATAAATATAGTGTGCTCATAAATATCTCAATTAATATAAACTTTATTCAGCTACGCAAATATTATATCGGCTACATTATGATACTAAGAATTAATAATTTATATTCATGTATTTGTCGATATCAAAGCCATCGACACGATTTTCACAACAGGGAAGCGTGTTTTGACTACATTAGAATATGTCCCTTGTTATTGTCCCATGAAATATACGGGTATTGTTTTTTTATTAGTTTTGTTTTTATTAAACTCGCAGTTTTTGCTCTTATTAACCATCCCTTATTTACTGAAAAGAAGTTGGCTTAAACAAGCTAAATCTGTATTTACACCGTTGGTAAACTTGGTAATTACTACAAAATGAATTAAAACACTTTCTCCAATGGCCGCCATTATTACAATTATACTTTTCTGGTGTTGCCATTCCTCGATATTCAAATACACAATATCAAAATAAACCGTTTTACACTTTCATAATAAATAATGCTGACAATTAATTATAATTAATCAATATTCAATAGTATGAAATTAACTCCTATTACATTTACAATCCATCAGTTAGATTTTATTGGATACGTATTTATTGATTTAACAAATCATAAAAAAATTACAAAGATAAAGCGCGTCAAAGTTCGGGAGCTCCCCACAACGTTTCACACGAAACTTCAATACACCATTATATTCGTATTTTTTTGTTTCATTGACAAAAGAAAAATACGTGTCTAATTTTTGATAATGTAAATGGCAGACTAAATAAAAAAAATCGGGAATCTAGTCTGTTTGATAGGCACACAAAGTTAAGAAGAGATCAATCTAATTATAGCTTAAAATAAATAAATCCACTTTAGCATGCAGTGGCTACCTCTAAGTAAGGCATCACTAAATTCATTTCAATATTATGATATTGTATCCATTTGTAAGTGTTGGTGTTTGTTTTGTTGGTTGTCCATAAATAAATAAATAAATTAAATAAATCAGAATATAAAGTGCAGCTGCCGGAACCACGTATGTATATATTCAGATTCAGATTGTCAACCAGCGGGTATTACAAAATACAATATCAGTGTGATTTGGCTTACTTGGAAATGGTCAAACTCATTCATTGTAAGTTTCAAAACCTTTGGTGCGGCATTTGACGTCACTACTTTGCCATCATCGCCTTAATAATATAACACTATAGGTTCTCTCTCAGTGACAGAAAGAATGAACTAAAGAGTTTGGTCAGTACAAGAGACATTTCTTTCCCTCATGGCATTTAGCCAGACGGTGTAAGCTCTTTTGAAGTCAGCTGGCATAATTGTCATATATCCTACATAGCAAGCTAATTAAAGGACTCATTGCAACCAATTAACTAATGATATCATTTATCACGGCCATACAATTGAGAATGCAACATTCCCAGCGTTCTCACAGACATTTAAACTGGAACAAATCCTTGGTTTAAAAAGGGCTGAATAGAATCTGACACAGGACCTGTACCATAGAAAAAGAAACTAGTTGGACATGTCATTTTCCTCAATAATAACTATCGATAAATTATATCTATAGATGATACAACACACATCACTATTAAGCGTGATTTTGCCATCTTATGTTACGGGAAATGCCATCGCAACACAAGATGTTGTATCAAATCGATAACACCTCAATTGATATTGACATATTTCAGATATAGTTACTAATTAGTTACCTTTTTGTAAGCCAGTATTGTGAAAGGAAAATTAATTGAAAGCAAAAGAAAAAATAAGTGGAAGGAGTAAATTATTTAGGAGAGTTAAAAACATAAAGAGACAAACATTGATTTTATACACATAGATAGATGAAAAATACTTACCTATTTAATTGTATCGATAATAAATATCACATTAAGTACCAACCCTTTTAAACCATAGACCAAAAGTATAATAATTCAAAAAAAGAACACTACAAAGCTCGCTCAAACCAACTAGTTCTAAAGTAAAGGTGTGTCCACATTGCACACGCGAGCGTCACAAATCATCCACACACGCCACAGCACGCAGATTGTGATCAACTTTTACCTCCTAACGATGTGCAGATATCGTGGCAGATAGTTATCCGTAAGATCAGCCGATTGGCTCACGAGACCTGCCGGAACATAGAAGGTCCTTTGTTGTTTTTTTTGGCTCAAGTAGCCAGCTGAAGCGTTTAAGAATTTATTATTTTTTTAAGTTATGAATTACTAAATATCTACCTATGTGTCACGAAGAGGGAAATTTTCCATTGCAAATTAAGTGGCTTAACTAGAGAGATAAGCCAGAGAATTTTACTCTGATAGAGATCAGAGTAAAATTCTCTGTGTTGAACATAGGTTTTCCCATACATTGTCTCAATGCATAAATTCAGTTGCCTACGTGAACTTACTTACTTATCTACTGTTTTGTGAGCCGTTCAAATATAAAGATACCTCGTAGTTATCATTGGTAAAACATGCTCGTTAAATTTGATGACTTTTTTACAACTGTCAACTGTTTGACACAATTATATTTCAAAATGTTTACAATTAGCCTTTTATGGCAATCACATTTAAATAATAACAAGTAGGCTCTCGTAACTTGGACCAGACTACAAACGAAAATGTACTCACCTTCAAGCTGTAAAATTATGAGTCTGTGAAGAACCGCGGTGCCAATTATCTTCGTTTATCCTGGAAACTCGTGACCTTAATTATCACCTGGGGATGCACGACTGTATGATAGACATGGCATGAATATTTTAGCATGAACTCATACTGTAGAAATGGCTAAAAAAAATGGGTATTCAGTAAATGTTAAATAATTGGACTGTTTTACAAAAAACTTAAACCGACTTCAAAGTACACTAAGAAGTAATCAAATCCTGATCTGATGACAATGGGACCAAACGGGAAGTGTACCCTTTCCGACCACAAAAGAATTTTCCAAATCGGTTAATAAATGACGGAATTATGAGGTAACAAAAAAAAAACATACAACCGAATTCAGAACCTCCTCCTTTTTTGAAGTCGGTTAAAAAACAGCGAGTGTTGTGAATCCAATACTACAAGACGTTCTGAAGACCAACAGTAAAAAATTCAAAACACTAGAAATATATGAGTTCAAAACTAAAAAAGAAGGCGAGTAGCTCTAATCAAGCCCATATTTCTATAGGTACCTCCAAGTCAAAGCAAACACTAAACTCTCCAATTTGCAAAGTTTTCGAATTGTATACGTTTAAGCAAATCCTAAGTCTAAACAAAACATTAAACTTAACGTTTCATTATACTAACAAAGCAACACACCATTGTGATTCTCTAAAAAGGTAGTCACGATTACCTCACGTGCCAGACAAAGGCTAGCATCGATATCGATAATGATCGATGCGACAGTGCTTCACGACATCGATTATTTGAATACCAGCGGCTGATATAATCGGCTTCTGTATCGATAGCAATCGGATTGTCATTCGTGCAGACGTATCAATAATTGTTAGATTGGTGGTGCATTTATTTATGTTATGACAGATATTTTGAATGTCATTGCTTATTTAGCTACTTAAATAATAAGTAACTTAACAGTATAACTTTTTAATTTATAAATAAAAAGAAATTTCAAGAGAGGTAGAGTATAGCGTTTAATCCGCCCAAATAGCAGCTCGTATGGGGAAGTACCTCCAAATAACTCAATGCTCTCTTCCTGCGTAATGTCGCCAGAGCTCCTCGGTGAGGGAGGTAGGATCGCTAGCTCTAGGCTAGCTAGAGTAACCGCTTACCATCAGACGAGCCGTTTAGACTTGTATGCCAACTAAAAAAAACATATTGTCTAACAAAGGTAAGGTTTTGTAACTAAGTATTATCAGCATTGATTTATTATCTGATTTCAATATCTTGATAGTCATATATTCAAGTCCGAGGATTATTCTGTCTGTATGACATGTCCGTGCAAGCTTCTAGCTATAGATACTGATGAAAGAAATTAGCTTACATGTGCAATACTGTCTAGTCAATTCCGATTAACATATTATAATCCTATTACATTCGCTCCAATTCATCAACTCACATATTTCATAAGGCAATACCTTGATCTTACTCGCAAATTTCCTAAGGCACCACGTAATCGACAATTGAAATCGAATCTAGATTCGCATCGATTAAATCGTGCGTAAACAACAAGTGATGCGAACGCATTTATCGATAAACAACAGAAGCGGACATTAACAAATCGATCAATAGATTTAGCTTGCGGCGACAACACACGATCGATTTAAATCGATAGACTCGGTCATTTCGCGAATATTTACGGTGAAATTGATTGAATTGAGAAAGGGGCACTCACAATTATTGACAGTAGTACGGCTATCGATGGTAAGAAAGTGATCCGGGCTGCATTCTGCGTCCGCACGCGATTTCACGCGGCGAGTTTGTGGGAACAACTGCTTATTATCACTTGTGTTATGTTATTATTGTTTATTTTTATTTATTAGTAGCTTTAGTACTAAAAGTCTTACGTATGTATTTACTTTTTATTTATTCAGTATGTATTTACAAACAAAAAGTAGTATATGTATTATATCAGTTATCTGGTTTCCATAGTACAAGCTCTGCTTAGTTTGGGATCAGATGACCGTGTGTGAGGAATGTCCCAGGTTTTTTTATTTTTTTTTATTTATTGTCAAAAATTATGATGTCAATTTCGACGACGTGAGAATTTTAGTCAGGTAGGCGTTTATGAGGTGCAATAAAGTAAAATTTATTTCAAGTTCCTTTTAAAACTCATAGCAAAAAAACAAATCGCAAATTACTAATCAATGTAAATATAACATAGAGGAAGTTGTTGAGTCTTCAAAATTGATCGAGACCTCCGGAGACCAGCGGGCGGGGAGCTTTTTCCGCCAACGCGTCAGCTTGGCTATCCAAAGAGGAAACGCTGCCAGCCTTCTGGGAACCTTGCCGTTAATCGGAAGCAGCGGCAGGCTTGAGGAAATTTTCTATATATAGATTATATTTTGTAAATATAGATTGTATTTTGTACATATTTGTTGTACATAGAGGAAAGTGAAAATACCATAAATACATTTAAATTGATGGCAACACAACATTTCCTGCTATAAACCAGTGACTGCAAACACCAAGCTATGCATCACACCAATTACAATCGATTTAACTGCTAGCTAGAAACCCTAATCGATACAATTGACAGCGTCACCGTCAGCGAATTGAACGATTGGAATCCGATAAATCGAATTGAAAACGGCTAGGTATACGTAAATCGATTGGTACATGTATGGTGAGCATTAAATTATTTAAGTTAGTGATTTACAATAGTGGTATGTTGACGGAACCACTTCCTTCTCACTAAAGACTTGATAGATGTCTGCTGGTGAAAATTTCATTTAGTGATCTTGGATCAAGTCGTATTACGTTTGCAATTTAGAGATGTAGGTACTACGTTTATGTTCTACTGATGTTTTGTAAGAAATGATTGTGAGACAAACAGCTTTCCCAAGCTTTTTATTAACTTGAAATGTATGTTCGGGTCAAATCTTGCAAGTCGAATTTCACTCACTTCCAGTGGTCGGATTGACTTGATATTTGGTATACATAAGTATATTATATGACAATGCAAGTACAGTCAACACAAAGTACAGTCACCAAAAAAAACTTGTATGAAAATGATTTTTTTATTAATAACTTTTTTGTCGAAAGCTTAATGTTATTTTTAATGACCTATCTAACGATACACCAATGCGCAGTACCAATGTTCCATTTATGGAGTGTCATGCTAATTATTTTTTCGTAATACAACACAACTGTTGAAGAATGAACTGTTGTTTTTACTTAAAACACCTTCTTGCCAATTTTCAACCATTCCAATAGTTTTCAAGTTAAATGGCAGTGACATGCCGATGAACGGACATGCCGAATTAATAAGGGTTCTGTTTATACCAGGTTTCCATCCAAGCTATGGATCATAAAGATTCTGTAAAGGACAAAAATCATGAGATACGGAACAGAAACTTTTTACTGCTGGCCGCTCATCCACGCAATCAAACTTGTTCCAGACCCATACTTCCTGTGATGTAATCTTACAAGTTTGTGAAAAGAAAGTTATTTAGAATCTCCAATACATTTGCAAGCATTGTTTAGAGCTGTTTTCTTTACTTTTACAATTTACATATACTTTTTACAAGGTACATTAGATATGGCCAAAGTTCAGGTAAAATTTGTGCAAAACCGCTGTTTTTCGGAGGCTTTTACTGAATTTGTTTCACACTTTTTTTTATTTTCGCTTAGTTATACTGCTAGATATAGTTCACAAGATACCAATTTGTTTAAAACATCTAACGAAAAGTGTTTAAACGCCATCATAAGTACAGAGCTTTTGTATGAAAAGTATGGTGAGCTGAGTGCTCTTAACGACAAACAATGCAATATAATTTCACAAACAATTGAATAGTACGACAGTGCAGGAAACAACATTAAATTAGGAAGTCACATTTCTGGCCGCACTCATTTATTTTAATTGTAGTTTATGACTCTAGTTAATTTGTAGGAAGGATAATAGTAATAATAATGCGTGGAACAAATTAATAATCAACTGAATTGAGCCTTCCAGACAGATCACTTGTATTCACATTTACGAGGTTGTAAAAATATTATCTAGTTCTTCAATTTCTTTAAATATGTAACTCTGGACAGTAACCATATTTGATTTTCTCGACTTCGCAAGCTTATTAATGTACAATTTCAAAGCTCACGTCTAGACATCATAATTATAAAATGAGTTTTTATTTGTTCTCTTAATTGTTAGTATTTATACAATTGTGTATTTTATCCAACAAAATAATAATTTTACAGTGGAGTTGTTTGCAATAGCTCTACCATTTCTTATTCCGTTCCAATCTACTAAAATCCAATGTTGCCTAGTTCATAATGTCTCAAATGTCTATATTTTGTTAAATAATGTATATTTTTCTTTAGATTAATTGTTTTATTCATATTATTATGTTACTCTTCGTCATTTTTAAACCTTTGTTTAAAGCTTTAAATCTTGACAGTGCATCAATATGTTTCAAAATGTACACATACTTTTCTAGCCTTAAATAATTCTATTATTATTAATTAGTATTAATTTAGAATCTATCTGAGGATGGTAGCCAGCTAGGTGGGTAATGTGTATATGATGTACCTTTAATACCAAAAGCTCTGGCTATTATTGAATTCAACCCCAAGGCATTCGACAATCATTGTCACTACTACTACGCTATCACCTGAAACTCATCTATCAATATCAACCTAAACATTTGTAATTAAATCTTATTTTAGAATACAACAGTTCTCTACCATTACACTGCAAGGTATTCTATAAATCTCAATTCTTCAATAAACCGTAAGAACGCAATCTTCCAATCTCAAAGCCCTATTGTAGTTTATAATTCCGTTTTAAGAATACAACAGCATCGCTTGCTTCACAGTCGCTCTGCAAATCTCCATTCATCAATATACAGCTCGATTAAATCCGGCTTCACTATTGATACCGTTCCCGTTTTGGAAACCCAACTTCAAGCTACAAGTAAAGAAAAGCCTCGCATCGCTCCAAGTGGTCCTTATTGCGCAATAACTTATTTGCAAACGTATAACAAAGGGGTTCATTCATTTGTGATATGTGGCGGTGGTGGGCATGCTCGGATAGAAATAGATGATATCACAACTAACACGCGAGCCCGCATACGATGTGGTAATGATGGGTGATGGTCGATAGAAACGATGGGAGAATATTTAGTTTTTGTAGATATGGATAGCCGAGATGCGAAGCGCTCGTGGTGTAACATGATAAGCCGTTCTTAATCGATCGGCAAGTTAAGCTACCACCGTCGTGGTCCGTACCTGAATCATTTGTGAAAGGAGTCCTGTGCTCAGCAGTGAGACATTATAGGCTGATGATGATGATAATGATGAGATATGAAAATCTTAGGAAAGCCTTTTAAATCGTGATGAAGTAAAGGTGATTGAGTTATAAACAAAAACACAAGCTTTTGCATTTATAACATTTATAGGCAATCATTTCATAATAAGATGATCAACCATCATTTTTAGTTCTTGTCTTGTTTGATATTGGGTCACTTATGATGAGAGACAAAATATCGATAAATACAAACAGGACAACACTAATGGTAACCCTCCGATCTGCACAGTGGGAACGACTAGTGGCCGACTATAAATAAAATAATGGAAGATAAAATTGTGAAATAATTATTGCTGCACCGTCCACACAGTCAGGAACTATGAAATACGAGTACACATAGTTAAGATAAATGGCTTGTATATCTCACAAGAACAACGAGAGCGTGTGAAATGAACTGTAAATCAACGTCAGCTCGTAAGTTTCCACACGATGGGAAAAGGTATCCTATCTATTCGGTAAATTGCGAAAATTAAAAATGGCAGCAGCGCCAAAATAAGGGACAATAACGTGTGATAGCTTTCCATGTTCATAGACAACGCGAAATTTGTAACTGGGTACAGTTGCAATATCTACACGTATAGAGCTTAGCTTTAAAAATGACAGTAGGTATGTGAATTTTGCATCGGTAATTTTTGACTAAAACACTTTATTAATAAAGTAGCATTTTAAGCTCAAGTTTAAAACTGTAGGTACTTTAATTACTGCTGGGTTTACTTTCAAATATTAAAGAATACTTCTCAGCAAGGCACTAACCAAGTTATTGTAAAATCTCGAGAGAATTATAAGAGCTGAAAATTTCCTGCTAGAGATCAAACATTTAAATTAACTTTTATCCTCCTACTCAGATCATCTATTTATCTTAAGTCAGTTTAAATAGTATTCATTGATAAAATAATGCAAATAATTGTTATCCAATCAGAAATTATTATACTCATACACATATAAATACGAAAACAGCAAAATCTTTTGACTTGACTAAAACATCATAGACAAAAACAAACCTCGCTTCATAACTCCGATAGACAGACCGTCAGGCGAATTACGACCGATTACTAATAACATAATTTACGACCACTCCATTCCAATCAAGTACGTATAGTTCAAACTGAATGCGACCGCGCTTACCGCGCTCCCTTGAAAGTAAAAGTGGTCTGTGCGCAGCTTTTTATGAATGATTTATACGTTGGCTTTGTATGGTTTGCGATCATCTTATTTGACTGCGGTTACTGGCTGTTACTACTACTATACTGTCTTCATTGGTATCGTTGATTGTGGAATCAGTATCAATGATTAATTGTAAACATTTATCATTCATGCGATTGTTTGTTTTTTTAATGATATAAGGTTAATATTTGAGGAATAGAACTAAATCAAAAGAGAAAAACGTAAACACATAAGAGGCTATGAAAAACAAGTCGTCAGACGAATAAAATAACTAAAATTAAGTCTAAGCACAGTTTAAAAAGTAGTACATTCTACCGTAGTACGGAAAATAGATAGTTATATTTAATATTGTGACCGTAGACCCAGAATCAAATCTTATAGCTACACAAACATTTCATTAAAAAACTTCTGGTTCTGGAAATCCCTCTAATGAGTATACACACCATCACAATCAATTGCGTAGTTTATAAGAACTTAAACGGACAGGCAGACAGAAATAGCGACTTTATATCAGAGATATTTTGAGAAAAGATAATCATGATATAATTTATGTATAAAATTAAGAAGCTTATCTAAATAAATATTGTTTGATGATAACCAATAAGCTAATACGTTGAGAGACTTATAAAAATACCGTAAACATGTAAGGTCAGTTACATAGTTCAAAATCGATGATAAATAACATTATATTTCAACATGCGATATCTAGAAATAATCAAATGGATGACCAAAGTATCTGTTTACACTAACTCTATCATTAATTGATGTAGTACTATAATAACATCATCATTACTTCATGATCCGTAAAGGTTAATTAGTTTTATTATACGACGTTAAATAAACAGCAGTGTCTGTGTTCTAATTTGTACCCTCCAATATGGCGAGGAGGGCGATGGCTGCCACACGCGTCATACTTGTGAATAGGTGCTGCTTGTGGGGGCTGGTCTGCTTAAGTTTGCTATTTATTTACTTATTAAATTGCGTGCCCCGGCGCGGCGGCAAAATTACAAAGTCTATTTGAATAAATGATTTTGAATTTTGAATTTTTTGAGTTTAGTACCTATCGGAAAACATTCCCTTGTAAGCTTTGTGTGCTTACAACCTATGGGCACATCATCACTTACCACCGTGACTGCTCAAACACAAGCCTATACACAGTTTAAAACATTCCTGTTGTTATATTTTATTGGCCTATATTATATCCATCATCATTACCATTATTGTATGTATAGTCAATATTCATCTATTGTTGAATACAAAACTCCTTTTTTTTATGTTAAATGGGCTTGCTTTTGACCTTCGACTGACCCCATGAGGAGTTAAGACGAGGCCGAGGATGTAGCACGCTTACCCAGAAAAAGCCTATTCACTCTGGCCTTGAATACATCTAGGTTGTAGGTGTCGGGAAACACAGATCCCGGAAGAGAGTTCCACTCCTTTGCTGTTTGTTTGTGTATAAGAAACGATGAAGCGAAGCGTTGAGTCCGGATACGCGGGATGTCGACAACGTATGGGTGGAAATTCTCCCCGCGTCTTGTTTCGGTGGAGAAATGGGGATGGAGGAATTAGATTGAACAATACTGTAGCACACTCTCCTTGCTCTAATTAACCAGTTTTTACAATTTGTATCAGCCTTGGCCACCACTCTGTTAGCATTCTACTCTATTTACCATCATTGCATTTATAAACAGCGAAATATCCTTTATTTGACGGGCCCGTTGGCGCAGTTGGTTAAGACTCTGGTCAAGATTCCACCTATTGCGCCGCAGGTCGTGGGTTCGATTCCCACACAGGACATGAATTTGTGTGCATGAACATGTCTGTATGTCCTAAGTCTGGGTGTAATTATGTATATTAAGTATGTATTTACAAACAAAAAGTAGTATATGTATTATATCAGTTATCGGGTTTCCATAGTACAAGCTCTGCTTGGTTTGGGATCAGATGACCGTTTGTGAGAAATGTCCCAGGATATTTATTTATTATTTATTTTATTGATTCAATTGAAATATTATTATCTGACCAAATTCTATTACACTCTTCTCTACTTACTGCTAAGCCTTTAGATTGTCTTTCTCATCCATCTATCATTAATCCCGAAAACCATCAACGTAGCCACAAATCGATTGAATCTCAAACATAACGTTCTTATCGATATGCTGGTTACTTTAATGATCTTCAACCTCATTATCTTTATGTATCTTAACAATAACATCATTACTAACTATAATGGCTCTTCCTACATGCAAATCAGCTTCGCTATCGAAAGTCCTGCAATTATTGTGCGTGGGCGCAGCAATTTAGCGTTTTTGCCCATTTCATTGTGACCACTTATCCGATCGTTCGGAAATCGATTCTAACTGTAATGTCAATAGAAATAGAAAGTTGTTTTTTGTGATATATAAATTGTTGGTATGTATAACCGACAATTTACATTCATATGGTTTTGCGGAATTTTGTGTTTCGATAAAAGTTTGCTTGTAACTGCTAAATTAAATAAAGTGTGAGTGTTAAATTTTCTGCAAATCTATTTCCTTAATTGATAATTGGTCTTTATTTAAATTGGACATATTCGTGTAAGCTTGCAGTGTCAAGTGATGAAGTGTTTAAAGGATTAACACAATTCCTGGACGGGACCAGACTATTTAGAAGGTATGGCCAAAAATCAATGTTAATGTTGTACTCTGGTTAAAATTTTATGTAGAAGTCTCTTATCCAAAATCATCAGTTCTCTATTACAATGTTACCTTACCATACCTTTGATATCAACGTTCTTATGATGTATTTGTATCGATGACTAACATCATCTATTTTAATATACATGTTAGTTACAGTTTTTACCTAAATCTTTGACACGATGTCAAGTGAAATTCAACTTTCTAATAAATTGTTGTAATTGGATATCGATTTTGATTTTCTATTGAAATTAATAACATCAGATCAATACGAACAATCGTGAATAAATCACCTAATATGAATCTTGTATGTAACTATCATATTATTTAACTAACCATAGAAATCTAACTGAAGATAAAAAATGCCTTTGCACTAATTTAAATAATAACGCCAGTCGCTTTTGACACCAGGTTTATGATGCTAAAACTGCTACAAACAAAAGAACGGAAACTTTTTTGATAAAGTAGAATTTTACAGTTATCTAAGTGCTCATCAGAGGACAGAACAATGAAGCCCTAACAATTAAAGCAGGAGCCGGAATTGCATCGCTTAAGCCAAAACCTGACAGAAGTACATCTCCCATAGTACTATAACTATATATTCAAAAAACCAGCTTCTATTTTCATTAAAAAATATCTCTATTACACTTACTCATAATAAAGTTATGAAACGCTGAATAGTTAATAATCCGAAGTCCTTAACTGACACGTGGCGAAAGAGTGAGACGTAGGGCACGGGACGTAAAGCGATAATGAATAAGGGGTTAGTCTTTACCTAAAACTATATCTGTACGATTTGTAGTAGTACACTGAGCAGTCAATACAAGTATACCACTTCTATACCTTCTTACAATTTCTGTGTCACAAAACAAAACAATGGCCCGTATGTGAACAGTTAAAGATTGAATCGTAATACTCTGTGATAATTCAACGGAGATTGTAACTTATTTGTTTCTGCTCCGACATTAATAGATAAATGTGATCATTTGGAAGATACCTATTGTGAACGTATGGGAATATTAATATCAGTGATGATACACAGTGAAATTGATTCCTGTCAGCGTTTGCTTTCTTTACGATGTAGTTGGAGATCAAGAGTCGGTAATGTTATCACAGATTTAAAGTATATTGTTTAATAAGATACCGCATATTCAATAAATAGTATGAATGTTACATACAAGAGAGGTAGAGCGTAGCGTTTATTCGCTCAAAGATCAGCTCGACTGGGGAAAGTACCACCTTGCGGAATACCGCAGCCAAATAACTTTATGTTGTGTTCCTGCGCGTGAGTAAGGTCGCCAGAGCTCATTGTGGAGGGGGGAAGGTTACGCGAGAGTGATGCCTCTTGTGTTTCAAGCGTCCATATGTCTATGGTAACTGCTTACTATCAGGTGTACCTTATGCCTGTTTACCGATATCGTTGTTTAAGAAAACGGAGTGCCATTGTTTTCCTACCTATGATTTAATGAAAAAGCCCGGACCGTTATCGGTTAAAATTAAGACTCCTATATCTTTACTAATAATGAAGCAAAGACCTCCAAGCTTTGCATAGCAGACCCTCCCATATGGAAATAGCTACCACAGGTAAAATTAGCTTACGAAATGGTCTATATGCCCAGTATGGCAATAAAAAAACCTACCATTGGTAAGCAAAACGATTCGTTTTTGTTTATAGAAACCGGGCATGAAAAGGTTGTTACCGGGTCTTTTTTGTATACAACTAGGGTAGCAAAAAAGCATACGGTTATTTACCCTATGTCCTTTGCTAGGATACATTTCATAACAATCCGTTCATCTGTTTCGGAGCTGAATGGTGACAAGTATACACACACGCCCAATTTTGCATTTATAATATTATTATAGTGAGACGAATTTAACTTTATTTTTAGTTTCGACTTTTACATAAGTAATAATAATTTTATCAAATAATGCTATACATACATTTTAACTATACATTTTCAGACGGCACGTCTCGTAGATTTATCGCATCATTATTATATGAATACAATCGATACCTACCTATTTTTTACACTATAGCCATCGCTATCAATATTATTTTCTCTGTAATAAATTTTCTCCAAACTGATCAGACACTCCCATAATAATAACAATATTTATTCTTACATTGACACACCGCAACTTTTTTTCGTCCATCAATTATTATGAATCATAAAACACAATATCATATGAAACACGACACCAGCAGAACGATTCCGAGCTATCAATAATAATTTAAGTACCTATCTTTATAATAAAACGTGAATAAAACATATTTCTAAACTGCTCCCCGGATTATTATTTTGTACATCAGCATATTTTTTTTTCTTATAGGTACATCAGTTTGAATTATGAATCAATCAAAATATCGTTATATTGCGAGAGGTCCAAGTTACAGGTGAATCTCTTATATTCACTTTGAACTGCTGAAAATTAACTTTTAATGGATCCAATCAAATGACAGCTGAAAATCTAGAAATTTTATGGAAATTTTATAATTTCCAAACATCATACTTTAAAATCATTATGTCTCGTTAAGAGTCCTCTTCTAAATAAATCGGAGACATCAGGGTAGAGTCCATCAAAGCTGCACATCTAAATAGGTTTCAATTTCACAACTAAAGCTGTCAATTTAGTATATTTCACGCTTGGGCTTTTTTATTCTCTTCCTATGACCGATTCGAATCCAAAAAATATATTTAAAAATGTAACCTTGCTGTGTTTCTTGCTGGATTCTTCTCAGTTGACTGCCGGCTTCCGAACCGGTGGTAACTTCAGTAGCTTTGACATTTGTAAGTACTAGGGCCTAAATTGAATAAATGGCTTTAAATTGACCTAAACATCCAATACACACCGCCACCCCCTGTCACTTACACTACATCGATATTTGCATAGATCCGTCCGTCGCATACAAGAGATCACTTCCTGCCAGTATGCTCTCAGTCATCTCGGCTGTACCATTACTTTGACCGGTATGCAAACAATCAATTTGCTTAATTGCATATGCGCGTTCCGTGTTCAAAATTTTAAAAAGTAACGGGTTCCAATTTCGAACTTGACTTTTGTTCGGCTATTAGATATAACCGTGACATTTTGGAATGGTCATCTTTAAATACAAAGTTGAAGTCTTTCGATGATATTCTGGCCTTGATTGTTTGTTTATGTTATTGGTAATTGGCTTGGATTGCTGCTGAGTTTACTTATGAGTTAGGTGAAACTTAAGGTTAATAACCAAAGGCAGAATACTATTAAAGATTGAAAATAAAAGCTGTTCTATTCTTTCCGTCTAAATTAAAATCTTATTTATTTAAATAGACCTTTGCAGGCGCTCAGGAAAAGTTGAGTCTGGACTTTTTGGCGGGAACTTGCAGAGTGACGTAGCATTTTCATTTTTATTTTTATAAATTTGTGTATTTTGAGTTTTATTGTGTATTATTGGTGGTATTTTACCCAATAAAGATCATCCATGTGCACCAGTGAAGTGAAATGAAATGAATTATGTGTATCATAACTTTTCAAGTTGTCTCAAAATGTCCGTGAAGAGTTTTAGTACAATGACCACCATTGTAGTAAAACATGACTTTTATGGACGGTGACTGACTGAGGACTATAATGTGAAGTGATTTTGTGACTGGATACTATAATATAACTCGACACTGGCAGAAATGAGCCCTTATTTGGGCTTGGTTGCCAAAATTAAAAATAAGAAGAAGAAATTTGAGTCTACCGCTTCGTATTTGCGGGGAGCTTCAGTATATTTCTTCTTTCTACACATTTTCTACATTAGGTATTACTTTTTTATTAGTATCAAACAGCGTCTATCCTCCGTGGTGCAGGCTCGCATCCTAACTTTCTTTGGACACGTGTCGCGACGTGTGGACGTCTCCCTAGAGCGGTAGGTTGTGTAGGGTAAAGTGGAGGGCACCACAGCGAGTGGAAGATCACCAATGCGATGGGCTGGCCAAATTAAGCCAATAGGCGGTCCCATCAATGACTGCACCAGAAGGGCAGCAGGTGGCGTGTTGGCGCACTATCGCCATTTATGGATCCCTCTGTCAAGAGTGCAACGCATAATAAGACGAAGTTTCTTTTTATGTCAATAAGCTGTCAAACCAGCAGACCATCTGACGTAAGTGGTCAACATCGCCTATAACCTTAGCAATATTAGAAGGATTGCAACTGTGTTGCCTTTACAAAGCCAGGCATCTGATTCTCAAGTGCAACTGCCTGATCACCTCAAGCCTGTAGTCAAGTAAGTACATAGACTAGTGGATCTGTGAGCTGCATGTAGACCTCGAGAGTCTCGATAGTTATATGACATGTTTCGTCGATTCAGTCTTTGGAATTTTTTCAAAACTTCTCGAGAGTCGTTTGACATGCGATCCAGACATCCTTCAGACATCTGGACGACATACGAAAGCTTTTGTCCAAGCTGAAATGGAGACACTTCGGTCGCTTCGCTCGCGCGGTTAAAAAGTGTCACAATCACTTTTAACCGTTGAGCCAATCTTACCACTCATTAGTTTCACATTAGGGTAGAACAGACGAGTGCCTGGTGCTCGTACCTCTCGGGTTGTTTAAGAGCTATTTAGACCATTTGGCGTCGTTCAGGCTGTTTGACTAGATATTACTAGGGTTGGGAAAAAATGAGATTCATGAAAAGTCTGTAACTATTACTGATCTGTAAGCTGATGTTCGAAGTGGAAGTCAATGAGGGAGGCCTATGTTCAGCAGTGGACATCTATAGGCTGATATGATGAACCTGATGATGCTGATCTCTCTGATTTAACTTATCATGATGCGCATTTTATATCAAGTACACCTTCAACGTTTTTATTAAAAGAAACCTTTTGAAAACACATGGCTCCAAAAACTCCTTAATATTGTAGTACACGGAGGCAAAGTGCCACTTATCTTTTATGTTTTACTACAATTTGTTAATTCTACATTTACTGTTCTGAACGCTGAGACAGACGTGTAAATGTTTACAAACGCTCATTATGTAGCTGTTGAAAACCGCTGAAAATGGTTAAATCTGTGCAAAAACCTAAATCAACAGACCAGACAAAAACATTGTCCATTTACGGTCGTAATTCTGTAGGATACAAACGCGCGTTTTCGACACAGCGGTAACGCCATCATAAAAAATCTTTCAACAACATCGGTTGACAAATTGCTCCACTTTATTTACAAAAATAAAACTCTACATTTAAAAATATTATCAAATACAGTCCATAAACCAAGTTACAATTCTCACGATTCCATTTTATTGACAAACCACTTATCTTACAGTAAATAGAACATGCATCGTATCAATCAAACTCGTTATTAAACTGTATTGATTGATTGACACCGACTGAATGACGTTGATTAGGAAAAGTGATTAAACGAGAACCTGAATACATAATAAATTAACGATAAATTTGAATTTTTAATTACTCTCTGTGAATAAAAATGTTATGATCGAAAAGACATGTTTCCATTTTCTATAAAAATGTGTTTACTTGACATTATGATAATGACAAAGCTTTTAGAATTACGATTAAACTATTTTTATATTAAAAATACTTGATTAACACCAGTGTTCACAGATTTTCATTCACCCGCCGGCTAGGTTTCCTAGGTCATTGGTTACTTAGCAGAAGGGCTTCCTATACTTCGCTTAACGGTCTTCAAAAACTCATCTACCCCACCGGACCACAGCGTCAGCTTTAACAGATACAAATCCAATATATTTTTACTGTGACAGCACACAGCGTTTCCGTACTCCGCCCGTTGTACAACTGTCACACAGCGGGCCAACGTTAGCCCTAACTGTCACTAAAGCGTGTAATTACACACGGTTGGATGACCGCGCCGAATGGCCGCGAACAATGGCCTATCGACGGTAATTGTCGTACTGCCCGCTCGTGCGCGGCTTCAGCTTTACTCGCATTGTTTACATAAAGTGACACTAGGGTAGTGAAGTGACGTCATGAATTCATTTGGACACGGAAGGGTTTGTTGGTGACAGCTGTTGTTGTTCGTATGGATATAATTAGTTTTTGTTCTATCGTTAAACCCGCTTTCCTTATATGAAAGGTACCTAAAGAGAGGTACCGCAATGGTAGGTCCTATTTAAGTTAGTTCCAATGTTTATTTTTTCTTCTTTTATAACTGAATTCCTCCCCTTTTCTACTTTCTTATTTCTCTTCGCGAGTAATGCCCCTAGTTTTGCAATGGGTAACTGCTTACCTTCGGTTATGCGACTATATACCTTAGTTTTCTATCTCCAATATATTATTCTTTACGCAGGCAGACCAACAAATAGAAGAAACAAATAAGTTTCGCTGAGACTTCCATAATTAGGTAGGGAAATTTAAAATAGAAATGTCATTGATATTCCTTACAGTACAGTACAATACAGTAGTGTCACAATGGGTGGCCTTATCACTAATAGCTCTACCGATAATATTTGGATGGACCATTAGATCATATTGCAAGAAATAAAAGCAAACTTTTCAAACATAAAAAAAACCATTAAAAATTATAAACAGGAATAAAGTAAGTCCCATTCACGTTGCGACAGACCACCGTTCCTCAAAAACTGGTTGTAACACAGAATCCGCGACATTGTCTCTTGTATCAATCCGTAGAATTTACAGCACGTCTTCCAGTGAATACGACCCCTATAAAACATTCCAAAAAAGTACTCCAGTGTCATTGAATCAATAATTTATCAGATACGATACCGTTAACAGCGTGCACGCCACGTGTTCATTGCGATTCAAATCTCGTAACGTCTGCGACCGAATACGTGATGTCTTTTGTTTTAGTGGGTGTTGTAGTTTGTCGTACCATTTAAGAGGCCGCACTCAATATCGAAACGGGCCGAATTAGGTATTTGACTCGTTCACGCACACGCGGGAGCGCTCGGTCGGCGTGTGTGCGTGAGGGCGGAGTCAGTGATGGTCAGTACGGCTATTAAATGGTTTTGATCCATTGATATATTTTACGTGTCTTACTCTCGTGGTTTTTTCTTTTGAAATAAAAAGTCATGGTAGTAAATCAAATCAAATGAATTATTTCAAATAGACCTTCGCAGGTACTTATGAATAGTCTGACTCTAATCCCGATTTGGAAGGTTGCATTTGCTGAGAAATGCCAGTAATAAACTGAGCATGACTCTTTTCAAAACAAACTTAGATTTATGACATAATACTTACATTTTAATCGCACTGACAACAATTGGGAATTTGAAGAGATTTTTTTTGTCATAAATCGAAAGATGATACATAAGTTTTGCTACAAAACTATTTTTTGATTTATTTTTTTCGTTGTTATCAAATATTTATAATCAATTGAATTTTTTTTTTTGAACTCGGTACCGAAAACATGTCGACAGTTCCCGAAATACCCCGACGAGTGCGGTGACGTCACAATCTTAATTTCCCATCATGTGAAGTTTGTAGGTATGTGAAAAATATGTTAGATGTTATTGGGTCAAAAAATAAGAAACTGGGTTTACAAAATAATAATCTGTGCAATTTTATTTTAAAATTGTCGCCATTTTAAATTATTTAGTTATGATCCGATTGCTCTAAAAATATATATTTGAGAGGCCCTTGGAACACATAACATGAATCTTTATTGAACATTAAAAAAACCGGCCAAGTGCGAGTCAGACTCGCGCACCGAGGGTTCCGTACAAACCTGTATATAAGTAAATGGTAGTATAGACCTGAGTATTTGATATTAATTTCAATTTATGACGTATTAAAAAGAAACTACTTACTAGATCTCGTTCAAACCAATTTTCGTTGGTAGTTTCCACCGTAATGTACATCATATATTTTTTATAGATTTATCATTCTCTTATTTTAGAAGTTACAGGGGGGGACACACACATTTTACCACTTTGGAAGTGTCTCTCGCGCAAACTATTCAGTTTAGAAAAAAATGATATTAGAAACCTCAATATCATTTTTGAAGACCTATCCATAGACACCCCACACTTATGGGTTTGATGAAAAAAAAAAAATTGAGTTTCAGTTCTAAGTATGGGTAACCCCCAAAATTTATTGTTTTTTTTCTATTTTTGTGTGAAAATCTTAATGCGGTTCACAGAATTCATCTACTTACCAAGTTTCAACATTATAGTTCTTATAGTTTCGGAAATAAATGGCTGTGACATACAGGCGGACAGACAGACAGACAGACAGACAGACAGACAGACAGACATGACGAATCTATAAGGGTTCCGTTTTTTGCCATTTGGCTACGGAACCCTAAAAAGTGGCCGCCATATTGAACTACTTAGTTATTGGTCCGATTGCTCTCAAAATATATATATTGATATTTGAGAGACCTTGGACCACATAACATGAATCTTTTCACAAAATTTAAAAAAAGTGGCCGCCATATTGAACTATTTAGTTATTAGTCCGATTGTTCTCAAAATGGATATTTGAGAGACCCTTGGACCACATAACATGAATCTTTTCTCAAAATGAAAAAAAGTGGCCGCCATTTTTAATTATTTAGTTACTGGTCCGATTGTTCTCAAAATGGATATTTGAGAGACCCTTGGACCACATAACATGAATCTTTTTTTTTTTTTTTTTTACCACTTAGGTGGCAAAGCAAAGCATACGGCCCGCCTGATGGTAAGCGGTTACCGTAGCCTATGGACGCCTGCAACACCAGGGGTATCACGCGCGCGTTGCCGACCCTGCAGAAATCTCTTCACACCCTTTTTGAAGAACCCCATGCTGTACTCCATTGGGAAAACCACGGCGGGGAGCTCATTCCACAGTCTGAGCGTCCGCGGAAGGAAGCTCCTTTGAGCCCGCACAGTACGAAACAATTCAGGTTTCAATATGTGAGGATGGACTCCCTGTCGATGGCGAGAGTTGCGATGGTAGAAAGGAGTCGTGTACAAGCGGTAGAACACACATAAGGAGGCAAAGTCTCTCCTCAGACTGAGGGGCTCTAAACCGCTTGTGAGCTCGGGATCGTCAACAATTCTGATGGCACGTCGTTGAACCGAGTCTAAAGGATCAAGCTGGTATCCAGGTGCCCCCGCCCATAGATGACAGCAGTACTCCATATGAGGCCGGACTTGCGACTTATAAAGTTGCAGCCTTTGCCCCGATGTGAAGTACTGCCTCGCTCTGTTGAGCACTCCGAGCTTTTTGGATGCCAGCTTAACCTTGTCTTCTAAGTGACTTCGGAACAAAACATCGCTAGAAATGTCGACGCCAAGGATCCCGATGCTTTTGCTGATGTTCAGGGACGTGTTCTGGAACTGTGGAGCCACAGTAAATGGGGTTTTCTTAGCGGTGAACGCGCAGGCTTGAGTCTTAGTGGGGTTGAAATGGACTAGATTTAGTCTGCCCCAATCGGAGACACTAGTTAGTGTACTCTCGATTTCAGACAACAGCCGTTCGCGGCTTTCCTCCACCTCGGAACGAGGGATATTAGCACGGCCCGTGTAATAAGCGTCCCCTGTACTGTCGTACGCATAACAATGAACGCCGTCAATAGACAGCATATCATTGATATGCAGTAGGAACAGTGTTGGGGACAGCACAGAGCCTTGCGGGACGCCGGCATTTATATCCATGCTGTCGGAGCAGCTACCGTCTACGACGGCTCTTATGCATCTGCTGGACAGAAAGCTGGCAACCCATTTGCATAATCCCTCGGGAAGCCCGTATGATGGTAACTTCGTTAGAAGACCCCTGTGCCAGACCCGATCGAACGCCTTTGCCACATCTAGGCTCACTGCCAATGCCTCACATTGACTCTTGATGGCGAGTGACCAACGGTGCGTGAGATACACAAGGAGGTCACCAGCTGAGCGACTGTGGCGAAAGCCATACTGTCGGTCGCTCAACAAATCGTGATCCTCCAGGTATCTCAAAAGCTGCGTGTTGATCACTCGCTCCATGACTTTGGAGAGAAGGGAGGTGATGGCGATAGCCTGATGGGAGGTGATGGCCTGTAATTCGCCGGGTCTGATCTGTCACCCTTTTTGGGCACTGGGTGCACATGGGCAGTCTTCCACGAAGACGGGACTTCCTTTTTGGTGTAGGAAAGCGCGAAAAGACGCGTCAGTACTGGACACAATTCAGGAGCACAACGCTTCAGCACCACTGCCGGTATGCCGTCTGGCCCACTCGACTTATGGATGTCCAGAGAAAGCAATTCCCGTCGGACCTCCCGTTGGGTAATGCTTATCTCCGGCATGGAGCTCTCACACCGCGGAATGGTAGGCGGTGTGGCGCCACCATCATCCAAAGTTGAGTTCGAGGCAAAGAGAGAGCCTAAAAGGTCAGCCTTCTCTATAGCACTATGGGCCAAGTTCCCGTCCGGCTTACGTAGTGGTAGCAAGGACGACTGGCAAAAGTTTCCTTCGGCAGCCTTGGCAAGAGACCAGAAAGCACGACTCCCAGAGGGAAGGCTAGTTAGCCTCTCACCAATTCGACGAAATCGAACTTTGCCCTGGCAATCAATCGCTTACTGGATCTCGAGGCAGCGTTAAATTTGCGTTTCGCAACAGAGATGTTAGGGTCCTGATTATTTCGGGCCGTGGTCCAAGCCTCGTACAAAGTCTGCTTATTTCGTCTAGCTTCTTTGGGGGGCCGATTAAACAACGGTCGTTTCTTCACCCCTGCAGCCACTAACGGGTTTGGGATATAGCATTCCATACCCGCCAGAATCGCCTCAGCGACGGCAACTGCACAGGTGTCAGGATCATCTGATGCGAAGCAAAGCTGCCTCCACGGGTACGATGCGTAGAATTCACGCAATCCATCCCAGTCTGCTGACTTATAGTGCCACAGGCGACGACGCCCGGGTGACCGGGGCGAAACGGGCCGCGTACAAGACACCTGCGTCCGGACAAGACAGTGGTCCGATGAGCCAAGTGGCGCATCCACTGTCACTGCATAGTTGTCCGGTCGCGTAGTCAGCAGAAGGTCCAGTAAGGAACTAGTATGGCTCTCAATATCTTGGATTCTCGTAGGAGAAAGAACCAGTGAGAAGCCATAGGCCAGGGCAAAGTCATGAGCAGTCCTCCCCGCGAGGTCAGTGGACCGAGAACTAAGCCACTCAACGTGGTGAGCGTTGAAGTCTCCTAGTATCACTAACTCCGCGGAGGGGTACTGCTCCAGTACTTTGTCAGTCGTCAATTGCAGGTGCTCAAATAACCGGATTGTGTCCGCGTCACCGCTGTGGGACCTGTAAAGGCACGCGTTAACTTTGGTGTGGCCACCGTAATCTACGCGCGCCCACATAATCGACAGGTCCCGGTCTTCCAAGCCACGGAGACGGCGACAACAAATATCCTCCCTGACGTACATACAAACCCCGGCACCAGTTTGTACCCGGGGTAGTGCAGATACGATGTATCATCAGGGCAGGATATTTGTGTCTCCGTGAGAAAAAGCAGAGTCGGCTGTGCAGTCTCCAGATGTTGGTGGACTGCATTGATGTTCGCATGAATTCCCCTGAAGTTGCAAAAGTCCATTTTAAATGTGGACGGGGAGGCCGCTGAAAATCTCTTTTTTGTTTTTCTTTTTGGCATATTTTGAAAAAGGGTTTTAGAGATTGAGAGCAGTCGCTGTGCCGGCAGCGAGAAGGACAAAGTGCAGTGTTATTCTGCTAGAGTGCTGGACAGGTGATGCGGTTTGTTGGTGCGGCAGTCGGAAGGGCCCCCGGTCCCCCCCTGCTACAATCGGACGAGTCCACTCCGCTCTCCTTCTCCGGCACGACCGATTATACCAGCGATTACGCGCGAGGCGGCGGGTCAGCCTCCCAGGGCGGAGATTAAGTGATCCCTGGGTTCGGGACCCCTACAACCTGCGGGCAGCCAGCGGGCAGCTGTTTCACCGGGTCTCCCTGACCGCCGCAAAAACATGCCACGCCTGCACAACCGTACAGCAGTATTACACCGCTGGTCCTCCCACTGCCAGCACAGCCCTTCCTCATGGAGCTCTGGCGACCTTACTCACGCGCAGGAACACAACTTTACACAACATAAAGTTATTTGGCTGCGGTATTCTGTAAAGTGGAGGTACTTCCCCAGTCGAACTGCTCTTTGAGCGAATAAACGCTTATCCATAGGTACTAAGTGTTCAGTGAATTTTATAGGTATTGTTCAGTGCTCAAAATCTAAATGGCGCAGCACACAAACTGTTCTGTATACGGCTGCAAATCAACGCCGAAATATAATAGGTATTTAAAATTTCATAGATTTCCCCGTGACGCGAGGTAAGTTGTTCCTATATATGTCCCAGGATTTATATACCGTTGTAGTTAAACCTATATAATTTATTCTGCGTGTACAGTCGACGAACGCAGAAGTAATTTAACATTTTAGTAGGTACCTAACCTACCTTGTATTAGTCAAAATTCAAAATTCAAAATCATTTATTCAAATAGACCTTCGCAGGCACTTATGAAAAGTCTGACTCTAATACTCTAATACCGGTTCGGAAGGTTGCATTTGCTGAGAAGAGCCGGCAATAAACTCAGCAATTACTCTTTTCAAAACAGGCTTAGATTCATTACATAATATTTACATTCTAATCGCACTGAAAACAATTGCGTGCCCCGGCGCGGCGGCAAAATTACAAAGTAGACTGAATAAATATTTAATAAGTAAATCAATAGCAAACTTAAGCAGACCAGCCCCCACAAGCAGCACAAGCAGCAGAGAGGTTTGAATTTGTCAAATAATGCGTTTATTATGATTAAATTGACAACTTTAATATAATTGAAAGTATTCTGATGATTTTTCTGATTATTAGGGTTCCGTACCTCAAAAAGAACCCTTATCACATTGTTGTCCAACTGTCCTACAAATACCATACCTATCTATATGTCAAGACTAAGGGAATCAAAATCTATTGAGTACCTACCTACAGCTCGTTGACCGAGAATCATGCAATTCGGCATGAAGTAAGGTCTTATAGCACAAATGAAGGAAACTATCCGAAATCCGTAAATTTTTACTAAAACCGGTAAGTTTCTACTTCCCTCGGTGCGCGAGTCCGACTCGCACTTGGCTGGTTATTTTAATCAAAATCAAGAAAGTAATTAGATTAAATAACTTGCACAAGCCTTGGAAGCCTTTTTAAGATGTTTGTGAAGTATAAAGTAGTATTCCTTACGGGTGTGTAGTTAGTCACTTACCTGCATTGGACCCTTGTGATCACTATGGATTTCCCATTTGGCCTTGTATAGAAGGTAGGCCTGTGCCCCGGCGGCAGTGACGAAGTCTATAGTCTATGCTGATTGAAGTGCGAGTAGAACTAGCGCACTGAACTTTACTACGACATTTTTCGTTTAAGTAGTGCACGGTGTGCGTGCGGCGTTGTTGTAGGAACTTGGCCTGCGCACTGCCGTGCGCTTATATAAGTCCAGTGCTACACATGTAAATGTTTATTACTATTACTCATGATGATGATGACATTATCATAACAATATAATTATTTAACTAACTGTACTGTAAAAACCGTCGACAGTGTACTCACGTGGTACTTTAACATTGTGACGTCACAAGCAAGACGACCAGCCAGCCGACGCGTTTGGAGTCACGTGCTTCTTTTTCAAATTTAGTCAATTTTAAATAATTTATAATCAATTGATAATAAAAATGTTTCAAAATGGCGGACACTTTTTCAAAATTCTGAGAATAGATTCTTGTTTTGTGACCCCGAGGACTATCAAATATCGATTTTGGGAGCAATCTGACCAGCATCTAAAAAGTTCAAAATGGCGGACACTTTTTCAAAATTCTGAGAATAGATTCTTGTTTTGTGACCCCGAGGACTATCAAATATCGATTTTGAGAGCAATCGGATCAGTATCTAAAAAGTTCAAAGTGGCGGACACATTTTCAAAATTCTGAGAATAGATTCTTGTTTTGTGACCCCAAAGACTCTCAAATATCGATTTTGGGAGCAATCTGACCAGCATCTAAAAAGTTCAAAATGGCGGACACTTTTTCAAAATTCTGAGAATAGATTCTTGTTTTGTGACCCCGAGGACTATCAAATATCGATTTTGAGAGCAATCGGACCAGCATCTAAAAAGTTCAAAATGGCGGACACTTTTTTAAAATTTTGAGAATAGATTCTTGTTTTGTGACCCCGAGGACTCTCAAATATCAATTTTGAGAGCAATCGGACCAGTATCTAAAAAGTTCAACATGGCGGACACTTTTTCAAAATTCTGAGAATAGATTCTTGTTTTGTGACCCCAAGGACTCTCAAATATCGATTTTGGGAGCAATCTGACCAGTACCTAAAAAGTTCAAAATGGCGGACACTTTCAAAATTTTGAGAATAGATTCTTGTTTTGTGACCCCGAGGACTCTCAAATATCGATTTTGGGAGCAATCTGACCAGTATCTAAAAAGTTCAAAATGGCGGACACTTTTTCAAAATTTTGAGAATAGATTCTTGTTTTGTGACCCCGAGGACTCTCAAATATCAATTTTGAGAGCAATCGGACCAGTATCTAAAAAGTTCAACATGGCGGACACTTTTTCAAAATTCTGAGAATAGATTCTTGTTTTGTGACCCCAAGGACTCTCAAATATCGATTTTGGGAGCAATCTGACCAGTATCTAAAAAGTTCAAAATGGCGGACACTTTTTCAAAATTTTGAGAATAGATTCTTGTTTTGTGACCCCGAGGACTCTCAAATATCGATTTTGAGAGCAATCGGACCAGTATCTAAAAAGTTCAACTCCACTATGGGGTTCCAGTGCTTTCCCTTCTTCTCCATCATCAGACCCTGAAAACCATATAAGGTCAAAGCTCATCTAAAGACAATTCCATCCAAGCCCAAACACGGCTAGGAAACGTTGCTCCGTTATGGAGCTAGAATATTTGAACTAATAATAAATAATATAAATTACCAAAGAATCAAGAACTCACGGTCGCACTATTTTCGTCTGTAACTGAGTGTGTCGGCACGTCATACGTAGGAGTGGCAACTCGGTGCGCAGAGCGATACGTCCACCCTCTGGAAGCGCTCGGCGCGGTCTGCTGACTCGAGGCTTGCGTCGAGTATTATATTGCGCGATTTAGGTAGTTTTCAAAGATTTTTTAAAAATAGTTTTTTTTAGATTTTTGAACTTTTTTTTCAGGAATTGGTTTGATTTTGAGCTGAACTTTATTTATGTTATTTTAGTTTGAAAAAACGAGAGTTCGAAGTAGCCAAAATCAAAAGCAATACTTAACCCAAATTCTCTACAATTTGACTAAGTTGAATATTTTTTTACTCAGCATTTTTATATGAAAGTGTTAAAAAGTTATTGGTGTATTTTATAGAAGACTTTCATAATAATATATTGTAATTTTTTCGTACCGTTTAGACGTCAAGACGATTCTTAAATATGTGATATTCTACACCTCTTACAGCAAAAATTCAGAAACAGCCATCCGTTTAAACGTCGATTAATCAAAATTAAATAATAAAAATAAGAAAGTTGCTGGTGTATTAGATCATAATTGAAATTATCTTTCATGTTGTGTATTAAAAATTATAGAAATACAGTATTTGAACCGTAAAATCACATCTGTAAAATCACGAAATCGGCAAAATTTTGGGTACGGAGTCTTAAGGGACCGTGCGGGTAATAGGAGTTGCTCATTAATGGTGATTTGGGCACAAATGCGTATACAGGCCGATTGGAGTCCTATGTTCCGCTTATGTGTTGGCTCTGGGTATTTAGAAATAGGTTTATTTACTTTATTTATGAGTATCATGCCCTTTAGTTTAATTTTTAATTTCTATGGTAGGTTTAATAATGGCATTCTCACTTTAAAGCCTTTGCTTGCGGTGGCGCGGCGGTCGCTCCCTTGCCTCCAATATGGCGAGGAGGGCGATGGCTGCCACACGGGTCATACTTGTGAACAGGTGCTGCTTGTGGGGGCTGCATAAGTCTGCTATTTATTTACTCATTAAATATCGAGTCAGTCTACTTTGTAATTTTGCCGCCGCGCCGGGACACGCAATTGTTGTCGGTGCGATTAGAATGTAAATATTATGTATTGGATCTCAGTTTGGTTTGATAAGAGTAATTGCTGAGTTTATTGCCGGCTTTTCTCAGCAAATGCAACCTTTCGAAATGTTATTAGAGTATTAGATTAAGACTTTTCATAATTGCCTATGAAGGTCTATTTGAATAAATAATTTTGAATTTGAATTTGAAATAAAAAGCATGACATGAACAACTGACATTGTTTGGTTTTGATCAAATATCGCACCAGAAATATAGAAATAGCTTACCGCTTCGATTTCACTGGTGTATTTTACCCACTTAACAAGCATTGAAAAACCCTCCAAATTTCCAGACAACCTACATACACCGGTTTAGGATAGTGAGCGATGACCTTTAGTCAGTAAGTCAATCATGTTTTATTGCTACAGAAGATCATCCTTTGTTCATCTTTTATAAGTGTTTTTTTTGCTATTTAAATAAATAGGCATTCTACAATTTTTGTAAAGCATTATGTCTTCTTCAGATTTAGGATGGGTCAAGATTCAGGATACTATTACTTGTGCAGAGTTCTCCAATATAAAATATACATACAATTCTTACCTCTCTGCTTCGTTCCGTGTCAGTGTCAGTGCAGTGTCGTATCAGTGTTTTTATTTTATATTTTTTGTTACAGGTAATCATCACAGTAAATTATGCATCGTGAATTTAAATAACCGATAGATGTGTATTGCAACGAATTTAAATTGCATGTGTGTAGTTTGAACTAACATTCTTTAAATAATTTAAAACTGTTTTTATCGGTTTCAACACCCGTTGAATTTTTCATAAGATTTTCAAACTTAGTGGACGCCTACGTGTTTCTACCCTGTTTCTTGAGCTTTACGTTGATACATGCCAATCAGTCGGATTCTCCTTTTACTCAATGTGACTGATATAAATCCATATCCTAACTAATAATATAAATGCGAAAGTAAGTTTGCTTGTTTGTTTGTTTGTACGCCTTAACGCCTCAACTACTCAACGGATCATAATGAAATTTGGCATGCAGTTAGCCTATAGTATGGAGAAGGACATAGGCATTTTATCCGGGTGAAACCGCGGGGGACAGCTAATTAGTTATTTATATTGAGAACTCATTTTTCAAAAACTAGATACCTAAGTAACTAAGGCGCAGATCCCACAGCGAGCCGTCTAGAGTTCTACGGTCAGTGTTCTGCGTTCCGCGTTCACTATAATCTATGCGGCGCTTTTATACATAGCGACCGCGGCAGTCAAAAGGAACGCACGCAGAACTCAAAACCGCCCTCTGTGGGATCGGCGCCTAAATAGTAAGTAGGCAATTTAAAATTGTAATTTATATAGACTTATTGCCAAATTATATATTTCTATCTATATAAAATATAGAATAGAAAATGGCAATTACTAATTAAAGCAAATTTATTTACGCACTATTTATTTTTGTTAAGTTAGGAATTATTATATGAGTAGATGCAGATAAACATCCAAGTTTCTAAGAATCTATAGCTACCTACTTAACATTCTAACAGCCGTATTTCCAAAAACCTTTCCTCAACTTTACGGATATTTTACGTAACAGAAGACGTAGTAAGTAACCATGGGGTCAGTGACCCAAGCTATCGTTATACTATGCATTCCCATCTCACTGATAACACACTTTAACTTGAGATAAAGCTTGTGATGAGCTGGTGTTTTCATACAA
Source organism: Achlya flavicornis (assembly GCA_947623365.1). NCBI lineage: Eukaryota > Metazoa > Arthropoda > Insecta > Lepidoptera > Drepanidae > Achlya > Achlya flavicornis. The sequence goes on from OX392488.1 coordinate 9,583,496, forward strand.
ATATTTGAGTAAAATTTTATTATATAGGAAAAGACTTTTTTTGTGTATAATTAATTTTGTAATTCGATGAATTACCATCAACTCCTCTCGCAACACGTGAACAAGATTATAGTTAGGGGAATTTAAGGTAAAGTCTGGGGTCTAGTGTGGATTAGCAAATGTCTTATATACTAACGATTAGGTATATCTTTCACCGAAAAAGACGAATAACTTCAGCCTACTACTATAAGTACTCCGTGTCTTAAGTTAGCAATAAAAAAACTTCGCTTAAAAGCCAGTTTTTACTTTAATGCTTTTTTTCCTTACTCATTTATTAGTTATACAAAACTATGCCAGCCAAAAATATTGTATGAAAACACAACAAACCTATGATTTCTAATAAAATTCCGCTTGAAGTGAAAATTTTAAAGTGTCATCGCTAATTAACAGAATATGTAGTATTGCAATAGAAACATCAAGAAGCCAATAAATTATTCCGTTTATTGCTTTATTCAATGAAAATAGCAATAATATAATATTTTATGATTATTGAAGATAAGAAAATTAATAAATTAATTAGTTAAGTTAGAAAGTCGAAAGAAGAAAATATTGCTATTGAGGTACGATATAGTATGTAGGCCTGTGGAACGAGATCAAAACAGTTTGAGCCCTTGAGTTATCCCTGGATTGATGGTAAAATATTGGATGGGTGAACGCTTAGTGGTATTTCACTCTTGTGTTTCCGTGCTTCGGGAGACACGTAAAGCCGTTGGTCCCGGCTATCACTTAATTGTGGTAGTCGTCATCCGTATAGCCTACCTCCAATCCGCAGTAGGTACGCGCGGGGGAGTATTTGCCTATCCCCTTTCACCCTCATTTATGAAAAGAGCTCGTGCTCAGTAGTGGGACATTGTAGGCTGGTGATTATTGCCGTGCTTACCTACTAAGATATCATCATCATCATCAGCATATAATGTCCCATTGCTGAGCACAGGCCTCCTTTCACAAATGAGGGTGAAAGGGAATGGACAGATACTCCACCACGCGTGCCCACTGCGGATCGGTGGAGGTAGGCTAGTTCTGTTGGAATTTTCAAGCCGCCTAGAAGGCCTCCAACTAGCTTAACGACTACCACAATTAAGTGATAATCGGGACCAACGGCTTTACGTGCCTTCCGAAGCACGGAAACGCTCGATTTGAAATACCACTAGGCGGTCACCCATCCAAGTACCGACCACGATGGTAGTAGCTTAACTTGCCGATCGATTAAGAACGGCTTATCATGCTACACCACTAGCGCTTCTAAGGTATAATGCTATTTAATATACTATGCGTTTCCTTGTATGTGCTATTCAGTTGTTCCTTTAATACTAGCAGTTCCCGACTGTTTCACCCGCGTTACTGTAGCTTCATTCATAATTCACACTCTCTCATCATAGTATTAGTAAAGCTACTGATTGTTTTTCTAATAAATCATTTTTAGTAATTTCCCTTCAATATCTCTTAGAAATCTAAATCTTCTTCACGAGCCGTTTGCTCGTTGCAACTATAGGACAAATGCCTACCTGATTAGGGCTAGCAGATCCTACAACATGTTATGTAAGGATATTGACATAGACCTTTTTAATAAAGTTAAAGCTAAAACAAATTTTGAATGTCAAGTATTTTCGTAGCTAAGTAGGTCCTACCTACCTACTATTTTTGTTGTATATCTTCTCATTTAAATAAGTATAGTAATATAAATATAAATCAAATTCTCAATCTCTCATTTATTCTGTTGATTCTTCTGTTTTTCTTGTTACTAATTGTATAAATATATAATATATTACCTATGTATGTACTTACTCATAATAACTGTGCTAGTCCGCTTCTCTACTGGCTAGTCCGCTTCTCTACTGTATTTCTTAACTATTCTTTTAATATCTGTGAAAACTTTTAATTATCCTTCCATTTCTATCTATTAATGTGTTTGTATGTATACCTAGCTGTAAGTTTTCCTTTGAAATAAAAAAATAAATAAATAATATAATCAAAATTCAATACGTAAACTAACCTTTTACGAATGAGCTCGCCTAACATTTAACACTTTCCTCCATTCTTTTCTACGAAACAATTCACAAGAGTAGCAACAAATCGTGCACGAAGCTCGCCACACCACATGAATAACACATGAGATGACGAGGAAACGGATGGACGGACAGACACATTATATGTAGATACGCATCAATCAGGTGTCGAGGCGCGGAAGTTACTATCAGATGCGTTTTAATCCTTTGTTTTTTGTTGGATCAAGTTGAAAAGGGAATTGTGCAATCTCAAAATATAAATCTAATTTCGGCCCGCGGTTTCACCCGCTTTCCCTAGGGATATATTGTTTTTCCAGGATAAAAAGTATCCTATGTGTCCAGAACATATTCTAATAGCGTGCCTAATTTCATCCAAATCCATTCAGTAGTTATTGCGTGAAAGAGTGCATCCATACTAGCGAACCGAAAGAATCGACAATTGTAAAACTGTACATTCGATTGTCGATTCATTCGTTCTAACGAATAAACAATCGAATAACAATCGCCCTTTCGAATGAAAATTTACGCACGCAACGCGGGTTGCAATAGTATGCACAATCGACGGGTGAGCGCGCGGGCGAATATGATTCATTCATTCGGCGAACGGACAGCCAGAGAGCACGTCACAGGCCACGCGCGGTGCCGCATGAAGCGTATTATGAACAATCGAAAGAAGTCAATTGTTATTCGAATGATTCGAATAAATTGTACAATCGAATAATTCGATTGTTTTTAGTAACAATCGCCCATCGCTAATCCATACATCCATCCTCACAAAACTCACTTTCGCGTTTATAATATTAGCTCAGAGTATATAAATACAACGTATATTAGTTAGGATTAGGATAATAGGATAGTAGGATTTTCATTAAATTTGTTGAATATTTATTTATTTACTTTGGTTCAATTCATTACACATATTTATAAATACCTACAGGTTTTTTTTTATCACAATATTGCTTGAAAATAATAATTTTCCTATTTACAAAAAGAACTCGTTCTAGGTATCTAGGTATTATATTTAATTATTTTCAGACATACAGAAGCAATTCAGTATTTCAAAGGGGACACACTTCTATGAATTTACAGGAATGTGAGAGGTTACCGAGGTTTCGAAATTAAATTAGGTATTACGGAATTCTGAGTACCTACTAGACAGAAAAGGTTCAAGCCTCGTACGTGAGTCGAATAAGACGTCCCTTTTTAAGTCCTCCAGAAACACTCAGCTTCATTTAATTAACCGTGTTAGTCGAAAAACTAAAGCTGCTATTTGCTAACAGTGTGCAGCAGACAGTGTGATGATGGCATGGCCTAGTCAAGAGCAAAATAGAAAAGAAAATACTATCGAAACTAGTCGAGGACGACCATGGCAGAGATAAATGAGTTTGCAAGAAAAATTGTTGTGGAGAGTATAAAAGAAATGTCAATGTAAAATACAGAAGTAACAATTTATTTTGTGGACGGAATAAAATATTGTAACCCAGTTAAGAATAAAGAATATTCAGAGGTCACAGTATAAACAGTGACGATAAATATAAGGAAATAATATACTGAAATAGTCTCACAATCTTCGATCAAATATACCCCAATTTTCTCTGACCTCTATCTATACCCAGCTCCTAAGGGACAAAAAAGGCATATTATTCTATATATATAAAAATGAATCCCTATTTCCCTTGGTCACGACATCACGCGTGAACGGCTGGACCGATTTCGCTAATTCTTTTTTTGTTGTGTTTTTTATTGTCAGGAAAAGGTTCTTATGAAAGAAAAAAATAAGAAAGATGCGAGGGTAGGGTAGGGTAAGGTAGGGTAGGGTAGGGTAGGTTAGGGCATAGGTTAGTAGGGACCCCCGCGAACGAAGTCGTGCCGGGCAGCTAGTATACTATAATTATAAGTCATTTTGTACTAGAATAAATAGCATTTTTATTTATATTTATAAAAAAAAATATGGATAAAAATGTGCAATGTGCAATTCATAGTTTGACCACCAACAGCAGCTAATTTACTCCCTCAAACACTCCTCTATAAATAACCGAATTAGATAACCACTTAAAACTTGACATAAAGCTGTTATTACACGATAATATAAATTATTTCAACACCATAAAGGAAATCGCAACCATAAATTAGATTTCAAAACCTTTGCCACTCAGTTCCGAATGCATGTAGCGCAATAATACTGTAGATCGTTGATTCGTGACCCTTTGGGACGCCCACGCTCTATTGTCTATGAACTAATGTTTTGTGTTGCTAAACGAGATTTGGTTGTCGGATTAACTCGTAAATTAGAACCCTGTGTATTCATGTAATAATTTCTAATATCGAATAATCCGATAAATTATGTATTTAGCTACTTCGTTAATATTGAGTTGAGTTGTATTTAAATGATTTTTTATCTACATTCAGTTGGTTGCACTCAGACGCAGATTTAATTTACTTTTATGAACTCTTGAAGTTATCCTCTTTATCTCTCTAGCTTCCACATAATAATATGACAAATATCCTATTGAATATTGAAACTTCCTTACATAATTTATGCAGAAACACAACATACAACTCATATTATAGTTTGCCAGCAGTTTTTTTTTTCTTATACGACTAATGCCCGGTTTCTATAAACAAAAACGAATCGTTTTGCTTACCAATGGTAGGTTTTTTATTGCTAAACTGGGCATATAGATCATTTCGTAAGCTAATTTTAACTGTGATAGCTACTTCCATATGGGAGGGTCTGCTATGCAAAGCTTTGAGGTCTTTGCTTCATTAAAAGTAAAGATATAAGAGTCTTAATTTTCACCGATAACGGTCCGTAAATTACAGGAATCGGCTATACGACAGCAAACAAGTATACTGCCCGCCTGGTAGAAAGCGGTTACCGTAACCCTACGGACGATTGCAACACCCTTCCCCTCTCCCCAATGAGCTCTGGCAGCCTCACTCACACGCAGGAAGGTGAAGGTACTTCCCCAGTTGAGCTGCTCTTTAACAAACAAATGCGATGGTCTAACTCTATTATAATGAAATTATCTTGGTGAGAGCACTACCTATGGTGCTTTTTTTAAATTAATATATATGCTGGGACATCCCTCACACACGGCATTGTGATCTCAAACTAAGCTTGTACTATGGAGACCAGGTAACTGATATACTAATACCTCAGAGTATATAAATACTCTAATACATGGAGCAGAAAGGGGGGTTGCCAATGTACCATCCCTGTAGAGGTCATCTCAGTCTTTTTGAAAACCCCCATGTAGTACGTATCGCTGTTGGTAAACTAGGGGAGCTCATTCCATTTCAAATAGTCCAAAATAGGAACATCTGACTGAGTTTTCCTTTTATGATCTTGGAACACACTTTTATTAGGTATCTATATTATTTCATCTTGTCGGAGTCTTTTCAGTTTCAATCTCAATCGCAAAGTAAAAGACTCTTCTATTGTGAAAACTCTCTTCTATTTAAACAATCCATCTACCAAAAAATTCTACTCTATAAAATAATTGCTGTAGTAATGCATAGTACAACAAAACAACAGTAGCCTAGTTCACACCGCATCTCACGACGCTTGCGCAAGATCGCTTCACGATCGGCGCGCGCGCACGCCTATCGCACCAATCTCGCGCGGGTGTGCTACCGTTACGTTGAATATTTTAGTTTATTTTTTCTCCATCTCACTCAAGCAAATAATGGAATTTATATTATGATGGGAGTTTAATGTAAAGCAATTATTCACGGACTCTTTTGATTTTTAATGAATATGTCACATTTTAGTGGTGTTGAAAGTTTGTATTTTATGAAGCAATGATGGACTTGAAGATGCAGTTTTATTTATTATTGATGCGGCTTTTTTTTAACAATAATTTGAAGATATAAAAACTTGTCGCTTCGCAAACGTTTAAAGGTCGTAAGATTGCTTCCGATATAGGTACGAGATTTACTTCGAACCTGCATCTTTAGCAATATGACCTTTCATTACAGTTACAGTGCGTCCATGCTACGGGAAGCGAGCACGAGCCGAGCCACGAACGAACAGGGTACGATTTCAAGCGTGGACGTACTTATCGAGCCTACAACGAGCGTGCTCCGAATCCCTGTGTTCGTGAAAAAACTGACAATCGGGCGGAGCGCAGTCGAGCGCGAGACGAACGCTCGTTCGAGGCTCGCAAGACCGTCCACGCTACGCGAACAACGAACGAATCCTGTTCGTTTGAAGCTCGGCTCGTGCTCGCTTCGCTATGCATGGACGCAGTATAGTATCTAATTAACATTATTCTTTTTATCATAAGTTTATTATTTATTAACAACAAATATGTACAAAATACAATCTATATTTACAAAATATAATCTATATATAGAAAATTTCCTCAAATAAATAAATAAATTTTACATTATTCTTATAATCAATGAGGTGGAGGTAATTCCCCAGTCGAGCTGCTCTTTGAGCTCTCTACCTAAAAGTATAAGTACCAATAAGCAAGTTCCATCATCACCACTAAGGTATTTTAAACTATAAAAGCAAAGTCCCTAAGTAAGCAAAAAATTGGCTGAAATATTATAGTGCTGGTTAAATATTTCGGAAAAAAACATGGTGCGGGGATAACTCTGCTACCCGGGTCGCTAGTACAGACTAGTAAAATTGAGCTATGTAACAATATCTAAAGATTCATCGGCGATTAACCATCTCAGCCACCTGTCACAGTCCATTGTGAAGCGGAAGTGGATTACGATGAGTAATTGCACAACGGATATAGCCGACATCCATCATGGATGTATTTACATTGAATGGTGGATGCTGACTCAGGGTCTTTAGGAGGTCACCCTTCATTGTCATTGGATTGTGTTGGGTGGAAATTATGTTGGAAAAAAATGTTGATGTAATTTTTAGGACGCTATTGGAAAATAGATGTAGAGAAATCAATAAGGTATGTTTTTGACCATCATCTCACGATGGTAAGTATATTGTACTTACTTGGATGTGAAAACCACATAAACCTTGGATGGGAACTCTTCCATCGTTTTAAGCTTTCTTTACAATTTTCTAAATTTTTCTTAAGCTCACTTGAAATTTTTGATTCTATTTTGTAAAGATCATTCTTACGATAATTAGTAGGTATACGTAAAATAATACCATAAACTATGCCTCAAAATTGTACAATTCTCGGCGCCTCTACATAAAACACGATCAAAGTTTCCACCAGATAACATTATTAACCTAAATATCAAATGAGCCGAATGCACATCAATCTTTCGATGGAGTTGTCTATCGACACCTGCTACACGCGGTACATTGTGACACGGAACCATGGAGTATAAAAACAAGGAGGTCATAGTACTTTACGTACCCGGTTGAGAGCCACCTGCACTGACCGATTTGTCTGTTTAAGGTTGAGAAAGCTATATTAATGGATGAGAAGAATACCGATCTTTTAATCTATTTCCAAAAAAAAAGTGCGTTACGTATCAATTTGCTTACGGGTAACAAACTATTACCACTCTCTTGACACTGACAGTTTGTGTGAAAACTGAATCACGAATGAATTGCTTAATGTGAAACGGTAGGTAAGTACTAAAGTGATCAGCTACTTTTGACGCTGACTTTACCAACATCGACAGCAGTGACATGAACTACCGCACGAGTTATCTCCTTTTGTTCATGCTCTGTGTAAAATACAACTGACAATTTGATCGATCGTGTCTCTACAAAACACTTATTTTAATTTTTATAAATCGTAGAAGAGTTAATTATATTTGTATTATGTTAATAACAAATCGAAATTCAATGTTAGGATTAAAGCCAAAACTGTTAAGTGCAAAGGTGCCATGTCTTTGAGACAATGTGTGAAGAGTTTTTATGGCATTTAGGAATTATCGCAAATAAAAAAAATAAAAAAACTTTATTAGTAAATTGTCTCAATCGTGTAGTTCCTTAAAATTTCAGAATATGTATAAAATATTTTTGTAACTATGAGAATGGGCAAATGCCTTTTCATTTTAGTGAAAATAATCTCTCACTCGCGAAACATAGCTATCTATAATAGGTAGGTCAGGTTCCTAGTTATGCACAGCACTGCCTACGTAACGAGGCATAAGATTTGAAAAGGCAAAGTTGTCCGCCTGATGGTAAGCCTACCGTAGCCTATTGATGCTTGCTACACCAGGGGTATCACTCGCTGTTGACCTCGCAAATATCTTATTTTTGTTTCAAACAAAATCTTTATGTACTTTGAAAGAAATATAATACCTACTCTGTAAATGTTATAAATATCCCAAATTCTTAAAAAGCAGTAAACAATCGATATTGCATTAACAATATACACTTGATACTAAAACTATGAGCTAACAACGGATGCAACTGTAATAAAGCTACCGTCCTGCCCTCTACCGGCGAACATCAAAGGGAATTACATCAAAGCCGACTACAGCGAAATTAGGACACCATGTACCAACATGTGTTTACTATCAATAAATACACTCTGTATAGCATCGATCTTATAATGAAGGTTTAAAATTGAAATTCGAACGACTGATTTTTTTTAAGAGAAAAGCTTTCATTTAAATTTGTTGTATTACAATTTTATCATTACATTGATATATTGTTTTAAATGCTACTGTTGAAAAAATAAGATCGAAATTCAATTAACATTAATAATAAGCGGCATATTTAAGTTAGTAGGTACCTTTGTTAAATAATGTGGGTGTTTTTTTATTGCTGGACTACTTTGATAAGTAAAGGTCAAGTGTTACAATTTTCGGCGCTTCTATTTTACTATTTTTCTTTATTTGATAGTTATCTCATTATGATTGTATTTAAAAAATACGTAATATTTTTGGATGAACCGTATTTTATTTGAATGTCATAATAAATGTATTTTTTATTTTATTATGACTTCTCAATAAAATACTTAAATGTGTTCATAAATTAGTTGGTTAAAACGGAGGGAATGCCTGGTGATCTGTAATACAGGTTTCACCTTCATCAGAAACCAGTCTCTATTATTATCTGCAATAACTATTACTGTGTACCATTTAATATCTTGATGAGAAAATTAATAAAATATTATTATTTTATTAAAAGGTGTACCATTAGATTATGCTTGATTATTGACGTGATTTTCCATTGAGTTACTAACATCCTATTGTTTAAAATTATTAAAGACTAGATTACTATCGAGATTTTACCACAATATCTATTTTGATCTTTCTAAAAGACGTCTTTTTTAATCTGTATTATGCTTAGCGATAACATTGGAACTTTTTTGTAATTTTCGAGACCTACGGGCTAGAAGTGATTCCTAAAGAAAATCCATCGGCTGAAATGTATTATTCAATACTTTTATACATATACATTATCAACCATATCTAACAATTAATAAAACCTTAAATCTAAATTAGATGAAAAAATATTACAGATGAAATAGCAAAAAGAATATTTACATAGGAAAAAAGAAAAAGAGAAAACAAATAAAATAAAAAAGAGACCATTTTTGACGAGCAGCAAAAAAAAAAAATGTTAGCATTTATATGCTTTGAAAATGACAATCCCTTTTCTTAACTTTCCCAACTTTTTTAATTATACGTTAATTCAATACGGCCCAAAGCTAAGTCCAAACGTCCAACATTTTCCGAGCCGGGTCTGACGTCATAACTCTGTAACTACGTCACAACACACAAGTGTGTCTGAAATGCCAGAGTTAATAAATCAACACGCATTAAACGAGTTATACTTGAATTAACCAAACTTAACATGACCAAAGGCGTGTTTTGGATCCTAGCGTATTAATAACCAAATTATGAAGTAAATAAGTTTGAAGGATTGCTGGAAAATGGTAGATAGATAGGTCTCTGATCAACACACAAGATAAGGTGACACATACAAATGAGACATTTGTACCGGGATGCGCTGACCTAATCTAGAAATACCTCTGATCGGAGATCTGTAAGTGAATACTGTTTTTTGCAGCATAACCACATTGGTATAATCAGGTAAAAAGGACGCAGCGAAGGTCACGCACTAGACTGGTTCATGTTAGACCTTACAACGGCCTCTAAACGTAATCGTTGACGTCATATTATGGTACAAGAACTAGTTGGTTAACTAAAATGAAACAGAAAAGGATATTATTGTCTAGACCAGACGGGCATTACGTCAGCCAAATTGTGTGTAGGTCGCGGACATAATGTACGTACGTTTTATAATTTTATACTACGAGTTTTTGACGGTTTTTTTTTAATACTTAGCCTATAGAAACCAAAGCTCAGTGATAGAGTACTTTGTAGTACCTATCTAGCTGGCTACCACCCTCAAGCCACCAGTAAGTCCCGTCAGCTACTTTTCTTTCAAAAAATCTTAGAAAACCGATTACAGAATACAAGGCAGATAGATGGAGCGCACGGAACATGAAAATGAAACCAAAAAAGCAAATACAAATTCGAAATCAGATACCTTGTATTCGTTTTCCAATTTGTAAGTATTTGCTTTGTTCAACAAACATTATTTAACAAAAAACACTTTATTAATAAACTGTGGTTAAACAAGTCAAATACAAAATTAAAAACGAATACCAGGTATCTGATTTCGAATTTGTATTTGCTTTTTTGGTTTTATTTTCGTGTTCCGTGCGCTCCATCTGTCTTTTATTCTGTAATCTGTGCTCTAAGGATTTTCTACGATTTTTTGATAGAAAAGTAGCTGACGGGACTTACTGGTAGGTGCTTGGCGTGGCTTGAAGTTGATTTTGAATTTGTATTTGCTTTTTTGGCTTCACTTTCGAGTTCCGCGCGCTCCATTTATTCTGTAATCTGTGCCTTAAAGTATAAAAAAAAATAAGTTTGGTAGCTAGCCTAATCTGTGCCAAGTATCGCGCAGAAAAGTATATTGTTTTTCAATTTCCCAAAAACATCTACAACCAAATGTTATTCTGTCCCGTCGCATAAAAGGATTACTATTAATTTCTGGAACATTCCACCCCGGTCTATGAGGCTTTGGAAAAGCTTAGTTCTACTGAATTGGTACGTAAACATTTTGCATATTAAATGGAAATTAATATCATTGAGTCTGTTGGGGCTTCGCGTTGCCCTAATTCTAGGGATTTCCCAAAATTTGCATTGAAATTGATACTTTTTTACAAGCTTTTATTTTACTTGCTATGTATGTAACTATGTTTGTTCGGGTGGAATCTTGCATGTCGAATTTCACCCACTTCCAGTGGTCGGATTGACTTGATATTTGGTATACTTTAGTATATTGGATGACAATGCAAGTACAGTAACAAAAAGTACCGACACCAAAAAAAGTTTTTTACCGTTTTTTTTAACAATAACTTATTTCGGTTTCTGTCTGTAACAGTACTAAAAGTACAAGTGGAATAGGTAGTAAAAAAATACACATAAAATGAATAAAATAAAATAAGCCTTTATTGCTGAAAAACATTTCCCTTAAATAATAATATAAAAATAATAATAATAGTTCATAATGGTTCCATTGCATCAACAACCGGTTGTTTCGTTTCTATTTCAGCTTGTCCGTTGACAAAGGCCTCCCCCAGATTTTTCCACACTCTATTCTGTGTCTATATAATAGACATAAAAAAATAAAAAATCAGTAGAAAAATCTACACTATATTTTTTGATAGACGGTATACCATTGCAGAGGATTAAGAGTACTAAAAGAGGCGAATAAGGATGACAAAAATGATATTTATAGGATGTGGAAAGAGCTCCTCAATTCCGATTTCCCTGAGCGCTGGGATATGGGGTTCTTCAAAAGGGGCGTAAAAAGAGCTCTTCAAGGTCGGCAATCCCCCTGGTATTGTAAATGTCTATAGGCGGCGGTGACCACTTACCATCAGGTGGACCGTCTACCTGCTTGTCAACCTGTTGACATAAAAAATAAACCTTCATGACCTGACTAACTTCGTCCATTAAGAATAAATGCATCTAAACAATCTTAATACATAAAAATCACAATAAATAAAACCCATGACCGTGGGAATGGTCTACAATTAATTTAATACCACTATTTGACATCCGATCCTTCGATTGAAATTACATTGGACAATAATTATTAACTATCGAACGCATTCATAATTGACACCTTCCGGAACTGTGTAAGTTGAAAGCTGTAAGCGATTTGAGAGGTGTCATCAATCACCGAACTTGTCCGCGTAAGGTTGTATGGCATATTATGCGTCTTGTACCTTCTTGGGTTTGATAAATCGCCTGCTCCTGTATGTTGTAATTTAAACTTTTTTGAATTCATCCTTTATTTACATCCCATTAAAGTACAGTTTATTTATCTACATGTATGAACCAACAAATGTTAAATTTTGTATCGCATTTGAAACTTGTAAATAAAATGCACTTCTATCCGTTGGACCACAGAAAAATAACGTGAGAACGTAACGGAACGCAAGTGTAATATTATACTTCGAGAATACATTGCCTTCAAGTGTATTTAATTAATTAATTTGATCAGATAAATAGTTAAATGCACAATAAGATGAGAGTATGTATGTTATCGTATAGCCAGAAAATTAACATTTTACGAAAAATAGGGCGTAATCAATATACCAACAGAAATTTTACTTCCTACATGCTGTAATCAAGAAAAATATCAGTTTCACATAGTTCCCCTGAACTTTCCACAAACCTATGACAGGTGGAGATTTCGAGATGGCATATTTTCAAAACCTATGTTGGGTTAGTCATGCCACGGGTCATGCTGAACAACTTTTAATATGGGACCAATGGTGAATTCTCAATTTTTTTTTTAATTTTTCATAGTAAATGTCAACCTTGCTCGATCATAATGTATGAAAAGTAATTTCTTTTTTTGAGAATTCAGTGTTTGTTCCATAGTAAAAGTTGTTCAGCATGACTTACCCAACATAGGTTCCAAAAATATGCCATCTCGAAATCTTCACCCAGTATAACGTATAGATTAAAAATGATAGCAATATACAAATTTTATTCGATCTTGTCAAGACGCTGCATTATTGAACTATCAAAAGAGATAGTAGCTCCTACTTTCGTCAGAAATTCCAATACACTTAATATAGGGTACGCAAAGATGGGTGATCGACTAACAAAGAAACACTTCTTAATGAATGAGTACATTGAGCCATTTCCTCACTGAATCATTACAAAGTTATTTAATTGAAAGAGCAGTCGATTAGAAACATCTCTCGTATCAAATATCATAAATTCCGTTTAACTCCACCAAGCCTGCAAATGGACCGATATAATAAACAATCGAGTATCTCAAACGAAAGCACTAAATAATCAGAGATAAAGTTATTTAAGCGCTGTATCTTCCCAGGGTTAATATGCGTTAATTTGTCGGTGAACTCTTTCTGTTTTTTAACTGCAGTTACTTTATCTTGATTGGCCTGGATAACCAAATCGTATTGTCACGAGTTATGTTATGACTTGAGGGAACGAACGGCGTTTTGTTTCGGTGAATAACAAAGAATGTGGGTTCGACAGAGCATAAACCAAGGAGTTCTGCAAGGGAGTGGGCTGGGGCCGGTACTGTTCCTATTATACATTATTAACTTTTATTACTTACAAATTGTAATGCATTATTAGTATGACTCTTTTACCATTGCAAGGCTGAATCAAGTGGTCTATTGGTATTTTAATTTATGATGTAATATGTAACGTAGTGTGTGTTTAATTATGCGGGTTGATTACATTTATTTAGGGTAATTATTTTCTTGTTTCTTTAATATGTTCCTCAAAGCAACTTTTAGAATTATCGGTACTATCCAACCAAATAAAATGTTTCTTAAACGATATAACTATTAATCAATCCATTAATTAACCTACAATTATTTACGTAAAAGCCTGACACCATCGAAACTAGGGGTCACGTTTATATCATAAATTAGTCGAAAACCTCAGAAATCTTAATGAGATCTTCGATATAACGCTTAGAGTAACATTGCTGATTAGAAAGCGGTATGGAAGGGAATCATTATCACCTTTTAATAGGCTATCCAATTTAATGATCTCCACAGTTCTGTTAAAATTAACGATATATACACTTTGAAGGGGAAACATGGCCGGAACTAGAAGTTAATGGAACCTGAATGTGGCAGTAATTCTCAAATAAAACCTAAGATAAGTTTAATTAAATCTATATCTATTAAAGATAACAAAGGTGCAGCAGAATTATTTGAAGTTTAAAAGAGAAGAAATCAATTTTATATGTTACAATAATTTTACAGACTTTCATATCCGGGAAAACAGCGATAGGTACTCAGTAACAGATTGTTTTTAACCGACTTCATAAAGGAGGAGGTTATCAATTCGAATGTTTATATGTTATTTTTTTCATGTTATAGTATGGTGCGTCCATGCTTGGCGAACCGAGCACGAGCTGAGCCACGAACGAGCACACTGCGAGCACGATTCGCGTAGCGTGGACGGGCATGCGAGCCTCGAACGAGCGCGATTGTCAATTTTCTCACGAACAAAGGGATTCGCATCGCGCTCGTTGTAGGTTCGTTCGTGGCTCGGCTCGTGCTCTATTTTTTTGTGGAGTGTTTTTGTCTTATGTGCAAATTATAAAATTACTTATCCTAATAGGCTTCAAGTATACGTAATAAATTAAAATAAAAAACTATTCGTTAAAATTCAAAATGGGCCATCCTACTTACAATAGTATAAGGAGGCTGGCCCATTTTCTTGGCAGCCATAAGTTATACCAAATCAATATGGACTCAATATTCCGTTGAACTTTAAGCGCTTTCAGCAGTTCGTGACACTTTTAAAAACTTTTTTTTGACAGGCGATGATTAACGACCCTTATTCAATTAGACCCGAAACTTATCTGTAGAGCTCCATTAAGCGGTTACGAAGCATTTTTTGTAAAAATAATGTAACTAATTAAGGCGATGATAGCTGTGGTAGTGACGTCGGATACCGAGACGAAGCTCCGGGTTCGAATCCTACAATGAGCTTGAGCTTTGGGCGAAGGAAAACATCGTGAGTAAACCATAGCACGGTGGTAGGGTACTTTGTAGTACCCACCTGGCTGGCACCCTCAAGTTTAAAATCTGTCGCCAAGCACCTATCGGTGTGTTCCAACAGCTGCGTTTGAGAGCCAGTTCCTTCTAGGCTTTGTCTAGGCCTATACACAGTAAAAAAAAAAAAAAAAACTAAGAATAAATACAGTTCTATTCTTGTAAAGGGGGCTTTCAGCGTTCTATAGAGCTAACTAGGCTTATTAGGTCTTTGATTTAGAAATCACAGTATAATGAAAATTCTAAGAACGTACTAGGTACTTAGCGTAAACGTGAACAGCAGATTTTATTTATAATAACTTCGGGAACTAATTGAAATACGTTATTGAAAAAATCCTGGAATATTAATCAGTTACCTGGACGTTTTTTTTTTATCTAGTGACAATTTTTATGGTAGGTAAAATGGTTTAAGGCGCCGATGCCACAGAGAGAGTTCTAGAGTTGTGAGTTCTGAATGTACTGTAATCTATGCGGCGCCTTTGATCATTGTACACAGAAAACTCGGCGTTCAAGAGAACGCGATTTCTGTCGGAGTTCCATTCTCTATAGCTGGCAGTTGAGGTGACACATCTGAGCGATCACTGTCTTATTAACCGCTCGGTAACCGCTTACCATCAGGCGGGCCGTGTGCTTGTTTGCCACCTAAGTGGTATACAAAAAAAAAAAAAAAAGACTGCTCGCTCGCTGTGGGTACAGTAGTGAACGCGGAACTCGGAACTCAGAACGCGGAACTCGGAACTCGGAACGCGAAACTCTAGAACTCTTTTCTGTGGGATTGGTGCCTAACAGTCCAACAAGCATAGTTCCTAGAATGTATTTAATGAGGACAAAGATACCAATATTCCAAATTAATCTACATAAAATAAAACAAACAAAATTAGTAACTGCACATATATAAGAGCAACATCATCATCATCATCATATCAGCCCATGGATGTCCACTGCTGAACATAGGCCTCCCCCATTGATTTCCACTTCGAACGGTTCTGGGCCGCTTGCATCCAGCGGCGCCCAGCGACTCTGACCAGGTCGTCCGTCCACCTGGTGGGAGGTCGTCCCGCTCGGCGCTTTCCAGTACGTGGTCGCCACTCGAGAACCTTCCTTCCCCATCGGTTATCGGCTCTTCGAGCGATGTGGCCTGCCCATTGCCACTTCAGCTTACTAACTCTACGAGCTATGTCCGTCGTTTTTGTTCTCCTACGAATGTCCTCATTTCGGACCCTGTCACGTAGAGAAATTCCGAGCATAGCTCGTTCCATAGCTCGCTGAGTGACTCTGAGCTTATTTATGCGGCCAGCAGTGAAAGACCACGTCTCTGTCCCGTATGTCATCACTGGTAACACGCACTGATTGAAGACCTTTGTCTTCAGACTCTGAGGTATTTTGGACGTGAAGATATGCCGTAGCTTCCCGAACGCTGCCCAGCCGAGTTGGATTCTTCGATTGACCTCTTTGTCAAAGTTGGACCTACCTAATTTGACAATTTGTCCGAGGTAAACATACTCGTCTACAACTTCGAGAACAGTGCTCCCAACAATCACCGGCATTGGCGGAATATGAACATTTGACATAATTTTTGTCTTGTCCATATTCATTTTTAGGCCTACCTGTTGGGAAACTCTGTTGAGGTCATTGAGCATGATGTTCAAAGCCTCCAGCGATTCCGCCATTATAACTATATCATCGGCAAATCGAAGGTGAGTGATATGTTCGCCATTGATGTTGATGCCATATCCCTTCCAGTCCAAGAGCTTGAATACATCCTCCATTACAGTGGTGAAGAGTTTCGGGGAAATTACGTCACCCTGTCTTACACCCTTCTGCAACTGGATTGGTACCGTACTCTCGTCCTGGACTCGGATTGACATGGTGGCTTTGCTGTACAAACACTTCAACACTTCGATAGCGATAGTCAATTTGGCATCGCTGTAGACTCTGTAACACCGCCCATGTCTCGACTGAATCAAAGGCTTTCTCATAGTCCACATACGCCAGACATAATGGCCGATTATACTCCTCAGTCTTCTGTATAATTTGGCGGAGTGTATGTATGTGGTCTATGGTACTAAAGCCTTTACGGAAACCGGCTTGTTCGGGAGGCTGGAAGTCGTCAAACCTACGTGCGAGACGATTCGTAATGACTCTCGAAAACAGCTTATAAACGTGGCTTAGGAGGGAGATCGGGCGGTAATTCTTCAATAGGGCCTTATCGCCTTTCTTGAAGAAGAGCACCACCACGCTTCCACTCCATACTTCTGGCGTTGTACCTTCGTGTATGACGGAATTAAATAGCTTCTGAAGGACTACAAGTACCGGTTTACCACCCGCTTTCAGAAGCTCTGTTGTAATTCCGTCTTCACCCGCCGCCTTGTTGTTTTTAAGCTGTTTCAGAGCCATTCCAATCTCGTACAGGCTGACATCCGGGATATCTTCGGTGTAATGTCGGGTCAACTTGGCTCTTACGTCACTTACCGGTAATGCATCTGGTTTCTGTGACGAGGTGTACAGCTGTCCATAGAACTTCTCGATTTCTCTCAAGATCTCATGCTTTGACGTAATGATGTTGCCGGTATCGGTCTTCAGCTTGGTCAGTTGGCTTTGACCAATAGACAAGTCTCTTGCGAACACTTTAGAACCTTTGTTCTGTTTTATTGCCTCTTCAATACATGAAGTATTAAAGAGGCGTACATCGTGTCGCATTGCGTTTGAGATCTGCCTATTTAGCTGCCGATATTCGGCTGTATCAGCTGAAGACTGCAACTTCATTTCACGTCGTCGCTTCATGAGTTTGAGAGTCTCATCCGAGAGTTTTTGGGTTCTATTCGTGCGGTGGGTCTTAAAGAACTTTGATCCTACCGCATGGACAGTTTCCACGAGCCTGTTGTTTGTATCGTCCACCGTCGCGCAATCATCTAGGCATTGGAAGCGATTATGAAGCTCGAGCTGAAAGCTTTCAGGATCTTGGATATATGCAGATTGGGGTCGGAGCGTAGACTTTACCAGACGACATCTCTCCACCTGGATGTTCAGGTTCAGTGTGCCTCTTACTAACCGGTGATCGCTGCCGGTCTTAACCCTGTTGATCACAGAGACATCACTGAAGATTTGCCGCTTTGTCGTCAAGATAAAGTCTATCTCGTTTTTGGTGGAACCATCGGGGCTACTCCAGGTCCATTTCCTGTGCGGCCGCTTTTTGAAGAAGGAGTTCATCATAAAGAGTCCCTCCAACTCCATGAAGTCGGCCAACCGTTGCCCCCTAGGGTTCCTCTGCCCAATTCCAAACTGCCCCACTCTCAGCTCATCGCTATTCCTAATGCCTAGCTTCGCGTTAAAGTCCCCCATCAATACCATATAGTGAGTTTTAGAGGCATGTATGGCTCGTGAGATATCCTCATACAATGTCTCTATCTCGTCATCTGGGTGTGATGAGGTCGGAGCGTATACCTGGATGACCTTCAGCGAATACCGTTTGGTAATTCTGAGTATCAGGTATGCGACTCTCGGTGAGACACTCTCTATCCTCACTATATTCTTGATGAGGGGCCTGCGGACAATAAACCCGACACCACCCTGTGACAGGTGATCACCCTCTCGGTAGTAGAACAGGTTACCGGATTCAAGGATTATCGTGTTTTCCCCCTCTCTTCGGACCTCTGATAAACCTATAATATCCCAGCGCAACCTGTCCACTTCTTCCTCCAGCTCAATGAGCTTCTCGTCGGTCCTCAGAGTCCGTGCATTATATGTTACCAGGTCCAGTCGTCGTTGTTGGTAGCCGGATCTCTGCCGGAGACTCTTAGCACCCCCTGCCCCGCCGTTACCGTGACCGCTACCGTAGCCCGGGATAGCGGGGCCGCCGGGGACTGGGGGCCGTGGTTGTGTTTGTGTACTTATCATTAGAGGGGTATTGCCGTAATCACCACGCTTGGCAGGCGGGTTGGTGATCGCAGTATTGATGACGTATCACAGATGGACGCTGCTGCCCGTCCCCTGGTGTATTCCCTTAGTCGCCTTTTACGACACCCACAGGATTAGACGGGTTGGCCCTATTCTATGCCGGGAGCCACACGGCACCAAGAGCAACATGCATTAATAGAAAATTACATACTTACTAGCTACCTTGGTGCGGATTACTCATGTCCCCGATAGATCAGGTTTTCCCGGGAAAAAGTATCTCAAATTCTTTAATCGCAAATTTCATCTATCGAAGGTTAACTTCAACTCAACTCTTACAATTTTGATTATATTGACGTTTAGTTCTAACAAAAGTTTACCAATTATCAAGTTTTGTTTGATGAAAGCAAAATTTCAATAATTCTTTAATTGGGTGCCAAGTTCCTACGCTTCATCCACTTTCATCTTTCCATTCTTTTTCGCTCCCTCGTCATCGATAACAATTCTAATAATGGATGTCGTGGTTGCTTTGTGTTTAATGAATTCGTTGTCAAAAGCAAATATTTGTAGCTTCCTAAATATAAATTGAATGCTTTGAACAAGAGTATTACATTTTGATTAATTTCCTTAACCTTTGACGACATTGATTCTGTTTAATATTGACGTTTTAATTAATTGGAACATGGCATAGCATGTCTATCGATTTTAAAGCAAATTAACCAGTAACATGTCATACTGAAGCGCTCGTGGTGTAGCATGATCAGCCGTTCTTAATCGATCGGCAATGTTAAGCTACGTCTGTCGTGGTCGGTACCTGGATTGGTGACCGCCTAGTGGTATTTCAAATCGAGCGTTTCCGTGCTTCGGAAGGCACGTAAAGCCGTTGGTCCCGGTTATCACTTAATTGTGATAGTCGTTAAGCTAGTTGGATGCCTCCTAGGCGGCTTGAAAAATTCCAACAGTAGGTTGACCACTAGCCTGCCTCCACCAATCCGCAGTTGGCACGTGTGGTGGAGTATCTGCCCATTCCCTTTCACCCTCATTTGTGAAAGGAGGCCTGTGCTCAGCAGTGGGACATTATAGGCTGAGGATGATGTCATACTTATCCTAACATTATTATAAATCATAAGGTCTTTTCTACTGCCTGTTTATCTTTCCCGTTACCTAGGTACACTACTTCAAATTGGACCTTTTCACGAATTCTTTACATTAGTTGCAGTTACCTAGGGGATTTCTTGAGGAACATTGTGTATATAATATGTAGCATACAACATTATATATAGTATTGATATTATAATTTAGTAGCATTGTAATACGATTAGGGCAAGCTGTGCAATGATCACGTCTGGTACTAAAATAAACATGCGGGTGGAACCGCGGGCACAGGCTTGTAAAATTATATATTAATTATAAAAAATAAATAGTCGTTTACAAACACACCCATGCAAAAGAAACCATATTGAATTAAGCAGAAACGTCATTAACAGAAGCTAAAAATAAAACGAGAGCCACAAACTTATTTGAGTGAAGCCACACGAAAAAAGCAATTTTGAAAAGGGTTGAGTTTTTTATTATACAGAAAATTAAATAAGGGATTGTGAATTGAATGAACCGCTATTAAAATATTGAATGGACAAACAGACAATGGTCTGACATCCGTCTGTCCGTAACACAATAAGTTCGTAATATCCCATTAAGTTAAATACAATTTCTACTAGGTTGTTTTTTGTATTGTTATTGTGGACTTGATATTTATATTTTAAATTATCTTTTACTAACCATCAACAATTAAGGTTTTAATTCGGAATGACTTTTGTTTGTTAACAATGTGGCCGAATGTGGGAAGCACAAAGCCTAGGAAGCCTACAAATTTACGGTTTCGGATTTCTTCTTATACTTGTACTACACTACCTTACTTCTTACCAAATTTCACAATTCTAGGTCAACGGGAAGTACCCATTGTTTTGATTCCCTTGTGATCGTCAAAATATGCGGCATAAACGGCCTTATCTTTTTTTGCGTTGACTTTGAAGTTTGATTGTTTCACTGTTCCAAGGGATGCGGACTTGAGTATTAGATATTATTTTAAGCTTGATACCACCACGCGTTCCTGAAAAAAAGAGTCTTGGCAGGACAGACAGACGGACAACAAAGTGATCCTATAAGGTTTCCGTTATTTTTTTTCGATTGATGTCCGGAACCCTAAAAATTAAATGTTAGTCCAAGACTCTCAATTTTTCAGTGTTCTAAAATCCAAACGAACTAGTTAAACTCCTCAGTCTTAAATTACGCTTCATAAATTCAGAATATTCAAGGTAAAATCACATTAGCAACATGTTACCATTGTCCCAAGAAATAGCAAGAATTTTGTCTACTAAAGTTTAATCAAAAACAGAATTAAGGTGTGAGATATAAATTCCAATTAGGTTTGAAGGGAATGAAGATCCTCTTACCCGTGAGGAATTTTAATTCACTGAAGCAGTTATAACTTTGTATTTAAGTTTATTACAGTCGTCTTCCTTATCCGCTCCAACCTTTTCCTAATTATGAAGACAATCATTATTTTGATTAGAAAACGATCCTAGATTTAGGCAGTGGAGTGAGTTGAAATGATGAGATATCTGATAACCATGAACAAAATTCTCAAATACTTATATTAAACTGATATACTTAGTAATTTTCGACGAGTTATTTTATCCTAGGCGCATAAACTTTCTAAAGGTCTAAAGGTCTTACATATATGTCTCAGGCAGGTCCATACTTCGTGAATGATGGGTCACTTTTATGAGGCTAATGAGGTTCACAAACTTTTTTGTTCATAAACTTTCGTGAATCCTGTGCGGATTCACGAAAGTTTATGAACAAAAAAGTTGTAAACGGTCATTTTTTTTTCACGCCAATATGAACCCCCTTCGAGTCGTGGACCACTTTGGGAATCACTGATACAACATGATGATGTTGTGATTTCACCTAAAAAAAATTCATATTCTTTAGAAAATTAATCCTTAGCCCCACTAATAAATTAAATTTCTTAGATTCACCAAACAATAAGTAAATCGATAGCTTTTTTACCGGATTATATCTCAGTAACAAGATACCTCCGTAATTGTAAAGCTGATTAAATGTTTGAGGGATTTGTTGATTTGTAAAGTATAAAAAGCGGTGGTTTTTATGGGTGCATTCTAGGGTGATGGATTTATGATGGGCCCGCGTGATTTATACGATGGTTATCATACCATTGTAAATAGTTATGGTTTGGTTTATCTTTTTGTATTTACCTTAGAGGATATGGGTTGAGTATGTTGTTTTTTAGTTTACGATTAGTTTACCCATGTCCGGATTATAGTGGGTATCTAATCTATATGATCTTATATCTATAAGAACAAAAGAATTCATGATTTCAATGCCCTGACTTTAAACCATATTAAAGATACTAGAAGCGTCCAGGATATCCCAGAAGTAGCCTTTATCATTCTCTACCTTTTCAGCAAACCCTGTGCAAAAATCAAGATCCGCTTCATTATCACAGAATGAAAGAAGGCCAAATAAATAACCTTAACTAATATATACTAAGATCGGGATTATAACACAAGAAACTCCATCTTCCTCCGTAAATGTAAGTTTTATTTTTGGGGTTCCGTACCTCAATAGGAAAAAACGGATCACTTTATTGTCCGTCTGTGTGTCTGTCAAGACCCTTACTCTCAGGAAAGCGTGCAGGTATCAAGCTGAAATTTATATCAAATACTCAGTCTACTGTCCCTTAGAGCTGTGAAAAAAACAAACTTCTAAGCCAACGCAATCAAAAGATGCAGCTAAAAGAAACTCGCAACTACTCGCAAGGGGAATCAAAACCTAAAGGATACTTTCAGTCGACCTAGAATCTTGAAATTTGGCATGAAGCAACATTATATAGCACGCATAAAGGAAAAATTTCGAAAACCTTAATTTTTTGTTATATATCACACAAAAAATAACATAATCGGAATAAAGGGGAAAAATCTTGGAGACTCGATTCTCGTCATGAACGAACTATTTCCATACCTACGAGAATGTACGGGACCCTCGGTGCGCGAGTCCGACTCGCACTTGGCCGGTTTTTATTTACATTATGATCATAACACAAAGCCTTAGCCGACAGGACTACAGTCTAGGTATTCTGTGTAATCTAGGTTCCTAAATTCCAATATTTTGTTATAGTTAGATACATCAATTAATTATGTTATTACTGGCTTGTTTCAGGTAAGACTGATGAACTCAACTCTTAATGATTGAACGGTTGGTATCGACGATTCTTCAATGGAGCAAATAAAAAATTACATCACGAATTAATATTAAATTCTTAACTACTAGAGAAATGTTTATGACAATGAAATCCGACACCGTATGTTTTAATTAATCTCGATTGCTTATCGCCCACTTCTATGGGCGTTTTGATAGTTCATGAGAAACAGCCTTGTTTGTTTATTTAAATGTGTTATCGTGTTTTTATCACTTGCCGTGGAAAGTGGCGTTTTTGGCGCCCACTTTTTAAAGTGAAAATTGCTGTTAATATAATAGATTTTTATTGCCACATCCGGCGATGTTTTGCATATTTAAAGTTTTTTTTTTACTGTGTACCTATAGGCCTGTGTTTGACCACAATCTCACTATGGTAAGTGATGATGTGGTCGAAGGTGGTAAGCACACAAAGCCGGAACACACCGATAGGTGCTTAGCGGCAGATTTTCACCTTGAGGGTGGTAGCCAGCCAGACGATAATGACGTCAATGACTGTATTTGGAGTAACCATAATGCCAAAATTAAAAACCTTACTCAATAAACTCCTAACAAATGTAAAATATATTAATTTGTATGAAAAGATGCCATTTTGAGCTGGTAATCTTTATTGGCGAAAATGGGCCTAAGTGTGTTTTGATTCATCACGCTCAACAACTTATTTAAAATATAACTTCTTTAAATTATAAAAATATTATCATCATTAGCCTATAATGTCTCACTGCAGAGTACAGGCCTTCTGCACACAAATGAGGGTGAAAGGGAATGGGCAGATACTCCACCACGCGTGCCCACTGCGGATCGGCGGAGGTAGGCTAGTGGTTGGAGTTTTCAAGCCGCCTAGGAGAGCTTTAGTGATAACCGGGACCAACGGCTATACGTGCCTTCCGAAGCACGGAAACGCTCGATTTGAAATACCACTAGGCGGTCACCACCGATCACGACGGTGGTAGCTTAACTTTGCCGATCGATTAAGAACTGCTAATTATGCTACACCACGAGCGCTTCTATTATGTAAACATAAAAACCAGATATTTATTAGGTAACCTAATGACCAATAAATTCTTCGAAACAAGCACGTGTTAGGATTTTTTTTTTTTATTTAGTGAAATGGACGAACTGTCTAAATTATATTGACTTACAAATCTTCTCTAATCTCAAATAATACCTAAAAGCTCATAATTCTACCTAAATCATGACATAACTCTGCTTATTTATCATACTTAAAAATAGCTTAAAATATTTGATATACTATAGAAATTGTTATCAACCTTGAAAAAAGTTAAGTAGCTATGGAACCAGCTATAAAAAATAATCTTGAAAGGAAAGTTAATCTTCAAAAATCGATCGTTGGCTATAAGATTTGAATATTTCTCAATAGTATTGAAGTAAAATAAGATAACACACACTTTACTTGCCGACAAATAGTTTTTTATAAACTTGCTACTGGAGCTTTTTTAATTCTCTTAACAAAAATCCCATAAAAAATTGCTTTAGATACTACAATTTCTTATACAGTGGGTTGTGTTATGTATTGATTTGACGATAGAAAATGTAACCAAAGATTTGATACTTTATTTAATTTCTTTTTGTAAGTTTTCTAATATTTCCCGCCACTACTGAAAATAATACTTTAAGGTTATGAAATTTGCGAAAATTTGCCACAGGAGTATTCTAAGGACTCATCATCTGCCTGCCCTGTTCCCAATCAATTGGGGTCGGCGCAATATGTACGCTACTTCCATTCGTCTCTTCTATCCGTCATACTAGTATCCACTCCTTTCTTACCCATATCATCTTTCACACAATCCATCCGTCTATTTGTCCGTCTCCCTCTTCCAGTATATCCATCCACTTTCATATTCATAACTTTTTAGTGACGTGGCTTTCATTTCTCCTCATAACATGTCCATACCATGATAAACGGTTCCCTCTCAACTTTTCAGTCACTCTTCTTTTCAGTCTTCTAACGAATATTGTTTTTTAATAATAATAAGAATGACGTACCTAGTACTTTGCGATTTGACGAAAAAAACATAAATTTGATTCTTCGAATAAAACATATAACCGGCATTTTTACTTATAATTCGCAAGTCCACACAAGACAGCTTCAGCAATGACATGGGTACGATTTGGGTCCATGAACTACCTTAAGCATTGACGGCATATTCATAGCTCATAATTATTATTTGGACTCACATGAACAGTTGTATTGAGACTAGCTGTCAGTCTGTTTAAGCATTCAATGTCAATCTTTGAGGAGGATCTTAATGTAGTTCGCTATTTTTAGAAATGGCAGTACATGTTGTTGTATGAATGAACAATGGATGCGGCATTTATATGGAAACATTCCAGTAAAAACGAATTAATTTTTGGGACTATTGGTTTCCACTAAGACATAGATTTCTCTTTTTGTGACATTATTTTTCAACTCAAATGGATTCATTGGAATTGCCAGACTGACACAGTTCATTGGCTATAAACAAAGCTATGTTCTTTTAAAAAACAAACAGATAAGCCTTGTGCAATAGGATCAACCAGCAAAATATCTATATACCAATATATTTATTAGACATACAGCCTATATAAAAAACTGTAGGTAAACCATAAAGCGCAGTTGAACCAGTGTCACTGTAAACCATAAGAGGATTATACTGATAAATATGAAATGTATTCAAATCCTTTGACATTCCTCACATGCGAGCTTTACACAATTTTTAATGGTTATTATTACACTTGAATAGATTAAACTGGGGGTATATTAAGTCTATGATTTATATGTACCGATTTTGATGTTTCGTTAGGTAGATCAGCTGTTTTATTGAACGTGGCCAGAAACGGAACTACTTACTGGTAGCACTAAGACCAGTCTTATAGAACGAGATTAAAATTCTGATCTAGTCTCATGAATAGATCGTGTTAATCGAAAATAATCCTTATAGCATTGGTGCAGGTTCCATATTCAATTGTTTAAATGTCGCCTCAAAACTTGAGTATTTATTGACATTCTAGAATACGAATTCCAAACGACCGCACTCAGAGTCGTCAAATAAGTTTTATCCTTATACCTGTCTCTTTCTTTTCAATAAACAATGATGGATATACTAATAATAAATATCCTGGGACATTCCTCACACACGGTCATCTGATCCCAAACTAAGCAGAGCTTGTACTATGGAAACTACCACAACTACTATGGAAGATATCTGATATAATACATATATGTACTACTTTTTTGTTTGTAAATAAGTACATAATTAATATACATAATTACACCCAGACTCAGGACATACAGACATGTTCATGCACACAAATGCATGTCATGCGCGGGAATCGAACCCACGACCTGCGGCGCTATAGGTGGAGTTTTGACCAGAGTCCCGTATAGGATCTATAGGACAAAATTCCTGGATCTTTTTTTCGCCAATCCGCCATGGGTAGGAACGTACATAAACATTATTTTCACAGTGGAAACCAAACGACATATCTGAGACGCAGTATAATTGCATTTATTTTATAAACTTGTTTATAATTGCAATTTTAAAGTCCAAATAAAAGCAAGCAACCAAATAATGAGCCACGTTTTTCTTGCATGTGGTACAATGCATTATTCATTGCTTACTTGTTTCTTTCAATGTGGAAATTCAATTCATGTTGAAAAGCAAAAACTGCAGGCAATTGTAAATGTTCATTTTATAATTCAGTACCTACGGTATGCTTGGTTTTGGGTTCCGTGAAATGGCAATGAAACCATGCATGATCAATAAGGATTTTATATACTTTGTGAATTTTCTTGGTCATTGTGCAGAGTAATCCAACGTAAAAGAAACTTGAAAAAATACAGGACATACGAATCATATTTTTACTGGAACGGTTTGTTTATTTTTTTTTACTGTGTATAGTCTGTGTTTGACGGCCTTCACACCATGGTAAGAGATGATGTGTCCGAAGCTGGTAAGCACACAAAGCCTAGACGGAACTGTCTATCCAGTGCAGCTGTCGGAACACACTGATAGGTGCTTGGCGATAGATTTTCAGCCAGGTGTAGTACCCACCAAAGTACCCTTGCATAGTGCACCGGTTTCCTCACAATGTTTTCCTTCACCGAAAGCTCAAGCTCATTGTAGGATTCGTCTCAGTTTCGAAACCGGGACCTTCTAAGTCTAAGCATCCGACATACCACTGAGCTATCATCGCATTATTAAAAAATATTTTGTCGTGAACAAATAGAAAAAAATATTATTACAGTACATACCTTCCTATAAATAATTTACAAAAAATTACGTATCCATCCATGACGCATATTATTTACTTTTATAGTAAAACAAAAGGGTCAAAAGAAAAGGAATTCACATGTTCAAAACTTGCGAAAAAAAAAAACAAATGTACTCTTTAAAAAGGAAATGTCACATCTTCCCTACACGGGTCTCAGCTCTCAACAAAAAATAAATAATCGATACATTGAAATGCCTCTCAAAAATCGTTAAACAAACGACTAATAAAACAGCAGACGCAATGGTTAATGTATGAAAGCCATTCATGCTCAGACGTATAGTAATCGAAAAGATCGATTCGAATGATCCACCATTGATTCCCTTCACGAATCGTTTTAAATTTACAATCGAACATAAAAAGACTGCTCGTTTAAATCGAGTGCGATTGTTATTTTAATCGCTGTTTTTGTTTTAACATCCTTACTGTTATTTGCAGATGATAGTCGATGCATTTTTAATCGATATAAAAAATCGTCTTTCTTAGCTGATCGATTCACACAGTCTCAATTAAGGCAAAATATGCGGTCACTATTTTTATAAGCATATACTTGTTTTCTTATATTACACTGAATTGGATTGGAATATTAATGTTCCTTCCCACGAACATTCTGGGAACTTTTTTACCAAAATAAGAAGCTATCTATGAAATAAAATTGACAAGAACAAACAAATTGACTGAATGTGACCTACAATGGATTTCAAATTAAAGAAAGGAACTTTACTTCAAAATACATTTGAATTTAATGTGAAAATAAAATAGTATTTCTGCTTTTTTGGGTAATAAACTACATTACTTAGGTACTAAAATTTGACAAGGATGTAAAAAAACAGATTTCTCTCTACTACTATGCAATGAGTTTATTCGATGAAAATAATTAGGTTTTAAGGCAAACATAATCAGTATAAAGTAAACAACAAAAACCTTAACAATGGCAACATTACAAAGTTATATAATCAACAAACAGTACGTTTAAAGAATTTAAAAGACAAACCTTGCAAAAAGAACGAGACCAAACATGCCCGACGAAGTAACTTTTTCGTGAGGTGCATTCACAAATGGAAATATTTTAATGTATTTTTCATTCAATTGAAACTTGACTTTCGTGACCATTCAGTTTTTTTTTATTGAATCTTGGATACACGTCCGCATTCAACTCAATGCTTTGGGAAATATATTTGAAGTACCGACGGAATAATAAATAAATGTACGTCTTAACTGGATTTTTATCAATATTTGTTTTGTATATCGGTTGCTAGGAACGTGTACACGGCTAACTCGGCGCAGATTCTTTTTAGGGTTCCGTAGCCAAATGGCAAAAAACGGAACCCTTATAGATTCGTCATGTCTGTCTGTCTGTCTGTCTGTCCGTATGTCGCAGCCATTTATTTCTGAAACTATAAGAACTATAATGTTGAAACTTGGTAAGTAGATGTATTCTGTGAACCGCATTAAGATTTTCACACCAAAATAGAAAAAAAACAATAAATTTTGGGGGTTCCCCATACTTTGAACTGAACCTCAAATTTTTTTTTTCATCACACCCATAAGTGTGGGGTGTCTATGGATAGGTCTTCAAAAATGATATTGAGGTTTCTAATATCATTTTTTTCTAAACTGAATAGTTTGCGCGAGAGACACTTCGAAAGTGGTAAAATGTGTGTCCCCCCCCCCCTGTAACTTCTAAAATAAGAGAATGATAAATCTATAAAAAATATATGATGTACATTACGGTGCAAACTTCCACCGAAAATTGGTTTGAACGAGATCTAGTAAGTAGTTTTTTTTTAATACGTCATAAATCGAAATTAATATCAAATACTCAGGTCTATACTACCATTTACTTATATACATACAGCTTTGTACGGAACCCTCGGTGCGCGAGTCTGACTCGCACTTGGCCGGTTTTTTTTTATTCATTCGGTTGGGCCTATTCTTATATTATGGTGAGTCCATGCTACGTGAATCGAGCACGAGCCGAGTCAAAAAAATATCTAGTATACCCAATAGATTTTTTTATATAATTTGATTTAGCCCTTACAGTTATGGATTACTTAGCTTAGTGAACAGCTGCGACGCTCAATCTGGATTATATCATTAATTAAAGCTTCAAGCCAAAATATTCAGGACAGACCATTAATTACAGAGTAATATTTGATAATTTTATTAGATACAATATTGTTATCTAATAAAAGAAACCTCAGTAGTAATCAGAATTTATTAAATTCTATTTTTATACTAGATTATCTAGATTACTGGTCTACTTGACCAGTCAGTTTATTTATCAGTGTCCCGCCTTAAATATAAATCTCTCTTTCACTCTTTATCTAATAACAAGAACAAATATTTACAAAAATCTTCTTAAAGACTACTTACTTACCTACGACTAATATATACAATCCCCAAGGTCACTGCCTCTGGGAAAGGTTCCCATAAGGCTGGCCACATTTCCTCGTTGGATAGCAATTCCTATCCGTTGACCGAGGAAGTAGCCAGCCCTGTGGTCAGCCGTATTCTCAACTATTTTTTTCTTTATTGTTTTATAAAGCCTATGGGCATCCGAGCACCACGGCCCGAGAGTTTCTTACTTTATCTTACTCATTCACTCACACTAATAAATTTAACGTAAAACGCTCCTTTGAAAACTGCAAAAGTTTTTTTTTGCTGCTACTACAGTAAGCATACTTTTCCCCAGTCATGTCGTCTGTCCCATACAAAAGTCCCATAAACCGTGGTAGTAACACATTAACTCATTCCGTATTTATGTATTCAGCATCAACTTACGCCATATTTGGATATTTGTGCCACGTTCTCAGCATTAACATGGCTATTAAACATTCGTAATTTCTTTTAAATCGATGATAATTACTTAAACACCATACATTTCATCAGAGAAGGTAAAAATATGGGTGTTTATCTGTGAAAATGAGAAACTTTGTCATGGAGTCATATGCCAATGAATCGTTACTGTCTTATAAATATAATAATTAATTTGATAACTTCATTTAAAAGCCATCGAATTGCCAGAGAACGGATGGGCTAAGAAACGATGATTATAGCAAAGAGGATTAAATTGTATTACCAGAGGGCCAACCACAAGCTTTTAAAACAATATTATTATAACCTTATTTGTGAGACTTTTTGGCGGGAACTTGCAGAGTGACGTAGCATTTTCATTTTTATTTTCATAAATTTGTGTATTTTGAGTTTTATTGTGTATTTTTGGTGGTATTTTACCCAATAAAGATCATCCATGTGCACCAGTGAAGTGAAATGAAATGAATTATGTGTATCGTGACTTTTCAAGTTGTCTCAAAATGTCCGTGTAGAGTTTTAGTACAATGACCACCATTGTAGTAAAACATGACTTTTATGGACGGTGACTGACTGAGGACTATAATGTGAAGTGATTTATTGTGACTGAAAACTATAATATAACTCGACACTGGCAGACATGAGCCCTAATTTGGGCTTGGTTGCCAAAATTAAAAATAAGAAGAAGAAGAACCTTATTTGTCTTTTGTCCTGTTTTGACATCCGACGTTAAAACAAGACAATAGACAAATATATTTGTTTTAAAAGCTAAAGGCCCCCTGAAGAAGATAATTAGGTACTAAAAAATCGAAAAATTCCCACTTAAAATATGTACGCGTATTTGATTTTTTTTTTTCGCTTTACTACCGAATCGCCGATGAAAATTTTCAGTGTAGCTGGTTGAAATCTGTCTTTAGAATACTTTAAATCACAGATTACAAAATAAGGTTTTTTTGGCTCCCGTGTTTCGCGCGCTCTATCTGCCTTTTGTTCTGTAATCTGAGCTTTAAATTCTGGAAATGCAAGCAGTAGTTACAAAGATCGAACGTAATGTAATGAAAATCAAAATAAAGTCAGTTTCAAGAATAAATTGTGTCACTTTAAAATAAATCTTTAATTGTATGTGTACGTTCTAAACTGAATTATTTCAATCTCGACTGACATCGAGATTATTAAGCTGAAGAGTTTTTTTTTGTTCATTTATTTAACCTCGCTAATCTCTGGAACGACCAGTCGGATTCGAAAACTTCTTTCAGTAATAGGAAGCTATATTATCCCCTAGTCTACTTTATAGACTATTTTTTATCCCGGGACCGCAGGGGACAGCCAGTTCTATAACATAGACGTAAAGATACTTTTTTTTTTATACCACTAAGGTGGCAAACAAGCATACGGCCCGCCTGATGGTAAGCAGTTACCGTAGCCTATGGACGCTTGCAACACCAGGGGTATCACTCGCGCGCTGCCGACCCTGAAGAAATCTCTTCACGCCCTTTTTGAAGAACCCCATGCTGTACTCCATTGGGAAAACCACGGCGGGGAGCTCATTCCACAACCTGAGCGTCCGCGGAAGAAAGCTCCGTTGAGCCCGCACAGTTCTACTACTAACATTATTTGGAGAATATATAGAACATGAGTTAGAGGCTATGAAATTCTCGACAATTTCAATCATAGTTGTAGCAACCGATGATGTGGGTAATCGATTCAATTATATTAATAACAGAACGATTATAAATGTTCGGATCCGATGGTTGTGCGGCGCGGACGTGATGAGAAGCCGCTATCAGTTTTCATTGCATCGTTTTGCAGGTATTCGACACACGATTCGGTATATTTTATTATGGTACAAGTTTAAAACTGGTAACGGTTTACTACGTTCCTTTTCTCTGCAAGCATTGATGTATCGATACATAAATTTATAGATGTTTGAGGATAAATCTGACATACCTAGCTCTATGTGAATGACATTTGATATTAATAAAACCCTAGTTTATCTGATGTTTTAAACTTATCGACGATCCAAGCTCGATAGGCTGTTTTCTTATACAACAATTTGTTACAATGATGGGTCATTTACTTTCCTGGTTTGTCAATTTTATTTTTCTATTTTACTAATTTACTATTTCTGCTGGGCTTTACCGTAATTGACATTTACAGGGTACGTATAACAAAAAACTGTTAATATAATAGATCATTTAATTTAATTTTTTAAACATTCTACACTAAATTATTTCAGTACCTTCACACTCCAGAGAATACTTAACCAGGTTAAAAGAACTAAATAAATTGGACTAACAAACTGAAACCAGGCTGCAAATATAGCTAAACCCACAATTATAAACAAGCCTCTAGTAAATTGAAACACATACAACGCAGAACCAGCATTATAGGTGAAGTGGTTGTATCAAGACTTGTAACCGTTTTCTACCCGCATGACGCTTATAATTGCACCACAGCCATAAAGGTTTTTTAATGCAGGCGACATTGCGACGACATAGCAGTACGACCGCGATAAAAAGTCGCAGCGGGACTCATTGACAGCTAGCATTTTGACTTTAACAAACCGGTCGGTGGTTGGTTGGTGTGATTTTTTCTATACAATTAACGGCGATAATTACCACGGGAAATAACGTTTAAAGATGCTTAATGCTCGTTTAATTGGTCATCTTGAAATGGCTGGTTTTTGTTGAATTTTATATGTAGGTAAGTAAGATGTTTTTTTTTAAATAAATACAAATTGTAGG
This sequence comes from Achlya flavicornis, assembly GCA_947623365.1. NCBI lineage: Eukaryota > Metazoa > Arthropoda > Insecta > Lepidoptera > Drepanidae > Achlya > Achlya flavicornis. The sequence continues at coordinate 9,616,571 of OX392488.1, forward strand.
TCGATTTTGTGTTGGGATTTTCCCGGAGTTATGTTTGTTTTCCTGTAGGCATATTTTCTTATATCTGTTTTAGATAGGTGATAATATTAATAGATATATGCTACGTCTCTCTTCTTTTATTCTGGCCCAGCGTCTGACCCTTCCAGTTTTAGCCAGACTTTTGGAGATTTCTGACCATCGGGGTGCTGATCTACCGAACTAGGCTATGGTAGGCATAGCGTATCTCGTTGGTTGCTTTAAAGCTGGTTGCTACACTTAAAAGCTAGCCTTCTTACCACCTTAACCAACATCTTCACTATCGTGAGATTGTAGTTAAAGACAAGCCAATTATAGAAAAACCCTATCTGCCTTAATATAACGTCCAAATTGAACACACACGATTCTATCTTTTTGTTATAAAAATTGAACTCCAATTATCTTCAAACAAAATGAAAAAATAAAAATAATACATAAAAATCCTGGATCAAGAACCGAACGATCGAGATACTCATTCATTAACCTAACTTACGTCACATTAGTTTCTAAAGCACACCCACTAGTCAGATACCCTGACTCCGCTCGTGAAAGCACTAGCTGCGTCATTATAATTGGCGAAAGCTGCAGTGAGCTTTTTGAATTTGAATACAATGAACCACGCATACATTTTGCTATGAATAAAACATGTAGCTATTGGTTTCAATAAGTTTTTTATGCAACGCCATTGTATAATAATATGTAATGATATATTTTGAACTGAACGTGGGTGAGATTTGTGTATTACTTCTTAGAACAACGAATGGATTTGATGCAAATTTCACTGAGTTATAAGTTGGATCAGCTTTATCTATAACCTCAGCTGGTAACGAATACACTATCTTTTCTCGGAGTTTTTTTGGCTTGTGACGTTCTTCAAGAAGGGTGCGAAGAGATTTTAGAGTTAAGAGCGTGTTAGTGATTCAATTCCTGGTGTTGCGAGTCCATATGCTACATTATCCGGACAGGCGTCTTCTAATAACATTTTACTGTATCTCCAAGGATTAAGGTTCCATTTACTGACCGTCTCTTTCCACCCCGTCATCATCATCATCAGCCTATAATGTCCCACTGCTGAACACAGACCTCCTTTCACAAATGAGGGTGAAAGGGACTGGGCAGATACTCCTCCACGCGTGCCCGTTGCGGATTGGTGGAGGTAGGCTAGTGGTCAACCTACTGTTGGAATTTTTCAAGCCGCCTAGGAGGCATCCATCTAGCTTAACGACTATCGCAATTAAGTGATAACCGGGACCAACGGCTTTACGTGCCTTCCGAAGCACGGAAACGCTCGATTTGAAATACCACTAGGCGGTCACCCATCCAGGTACCAACCACGACAGACGTAGCTTAACTTTGCCGATCGATTAAGAACGGCTAGTCATGATACACCACGAGCGCTTCACCAAAAAATTCTTCCAAAAATTTGATCAGCCTACTGTTTGATCAATCAGTCGTAACACTTTCATTGTGAAGTCACATATCCCAACAGAAATTCCTGTATCTCATGAATTTTAAAATGGATCACGGTTGGAATTAAAAATAATACATGTGCCCTACATTTGGATATTTTCAATTTGCAAACACGACGTTGTGAAATAATATACGAAATATGACATGAGTTTTTAACGGGAAACATTAATGTCGGGCGGTTCAAACGGAGTGCTCGGAAAATTATGAAATTGGATTATGTTGTTTCTCAATTATCTTTTCAGGGCATCACATTACCTTACATACTCGTAAATAGGGTACAACATGGGGTTCTTCGTGTAAGTGTGGATAGGGTACGGTAACCGTTTCACATCAAGCGGGCCTTGCTTGTTTGCCACCCAAGAAGAAGACAAATCTAGAACTTATTAAAATTAGTGGAATTAGGCAACCTTTTGAGCAAGCGATTTGAAACCTTAGTAGGGGTACTTTGCGAGTATAAATGCATCGATTAATAATGGAGATAGCTATCGATGATTTAAACGTTTATATCGGCCATACATGGTCACTTGGCTGGTTTGGAACCATGAAACAACAGGAATTGACTCTTCAATCTCATATATATGTAGCGGCAAGAGTTGAAAGCTTATGTCGTAACATCCGGAGAGGTAGAAGATGTTGGTACAATGGAACTTACCCCAGTAGGGTTCAAATACGAGTAGAAGTACGCAGATTTTAATGCATTCCTTATTTGAAAATAGTGTATATGACCAGGAACAATAATTAAAATAAGTTTTGAATGAAAGAGGTCGCATCGTCACATATAAATACTTCAATATAAAATGGATCACATTCTAAGCCGTTCCAAATAGTTTTTCCGATAAACCCTCGTTTTACTGAAGTGAAATGTCACTCGTGTGGCATCTAACAAACGGCAATTGGAGAGATTTCTACAGCGGACGGCAAATGCCCTGCCAGCGAACGATTCGTCCCACTTTCCTCATATTTATGTTCGCTTAAAGTCCTATATTCTTTGACTTATGCGTTGAGAGCCAACTATTTTTTTATGCGGTTAATGTAGTGTCTTCATGTGTGCTTTATGTGGCTTCAAATATCACCATTTTCTATCGTGTTTCTATGGAATTCAGTATAATAACTTTTATTTCATCGTATACTAAATTAAATGCATAACTAATAATAGGTTAGTGTGCTATTCTAGTATAGTAACTTCAGAAGATTTACCCTTCAAGTCTCGGGATCTGTTTACTTTGCATCATTATTCAGTCATTTAAATAAAAAAAAAAATAATCTATATCTGAAACCCAAAGTTCACAACTCTAACAATCAGTCAAGCCATGATTTTCCCTCAACGTACCCTAAAACGAAATAATCTTAATTGCGATGGAGATAAGATCTCAACTACGGTGGCCACCAACTGATGCGAGTTTATCGGACAATATTTGACAAATTACAGACAAGTTTGACAAATCGCAGCCCACTGTGCGTTTGTCAGCACTCTATTGTTTTGTGTGATGCACGTTATAAGCTTGTGGGTAAGTGCGTACTATGATTCAAAATTTTGATACTTGAACTATTAAATTGTTTTATTTAAAAGAGTGTACTGAAGATTAGAATGTCTTTCCACTTTGGTAGGAACTCTCTCTACTGGAAAATAATCATAGCTTAGTTTGGGGTTTATAGGTACTTATTTACTTACTTTAGAAGCGCTCATGGTGTAGCATGATAAGCCATTCTTAATCGATCGACAAGTTAAGCTACCACCGTAAGCTACCATCGTGTTCGATACCTGGATGGGTGACCACCTAGTGGTATTTCAAATCGAGCGTTTCCATGCTTCGGACGTAAAGCCGTTGGTCCCGGTTATCACTTAATTGTGATAGTCGTTAAGCTAGTTGAAGGCCTTCTAGGCGGCTTGAAAACTCCAACAGTAAGTTGACCACTAGCCTACCTCCCCGGCGATCCGCAGTGGGCACGCGTGGTGCAGTATCTGCCCATTCCCTTTCACACTGATTTGTGAAAGGAGGCCTGTGCTCAGCAGTGGGACATCATAGGCTGATGATGATGAAGTACTTTTTGTATTTATTTTCTCATACCTGTTTCTACATGAGAAGTCGGTAAAGATCATCTATCTCGCTCCATGCATCTAGCTTTGCTCATAATTCTGGTGTAAAAAGTTCAACGCTTCCTTCATATATTTTCTGTTCCATCTTTAAAAGATCAAAAATAGTCGTTGCAGTTTCAGTCGAAATAGGTCAAATACTAAATGCCAAAATAAAGCAAATTAAAATTAAATGAGTTTTCTAATCTAATAAACTCAAGACGGTAGTATCGATGTAACCACGTATGTCGTCCGCCAATGCATTTCCGTGAGAACTCTATACAATGGTGGGAATGCAATGCGGTTCCCCTCTATTTATTATTAATAACATAATTATATTTATCACAGGATGTGATGAAATTAAAAAAGTGAATACATTTTTATTATTGAGATATGTGTTGCGAGACAATTTCGAAGTGTTTGTTATATTTTAAACAAATTCGGGTTAGTTACACCATTTATTACTCAAAAATGGCTATACCGATTTCTCATATCTCGAGAACGAATTGACTGATTTCGATTAAATAGGCTACTTTTTATCCCGAGAACGCGGGTGAAACCGCGGGGCACAGCTAGTAAATTCTATAAAAGTTTACTAATAGTTTCACGAAACAATTAACTCAATTAAAAAAAATATAAAGCAGTAATTAACTGAGTAGTAACTTTTCTAGTATGTACAAACTTTTCCGAGGTTGTTCTTAATTTCCATTGGAAATACCAATTTTTATCTTCAAACATGCCGATTCCCGTACATAATACAGCCTGTATAAATTTAAATTCTATATCAGCCAAAAATTTAATTAACGTAAACTCGTAATTCCCATTGTCAAAAGGCTAAATATAAAAAAAAGCGGATTTGTGAATTCCATATTCATAATTCTTTCGTGGTCGAGAAAAGTTTTTAACCTAAAAAAACTTTTAAATGTTTAGTCATCGCAGTAAATAATTCTTTTTTACTTTTAATTTCACGTTTACTGTAATGGAATTAAAAACACCCAAGTAACTTTGTTCAAGGAACATTAAGAAGTCCCATTTAATTTTGTTAGACTTTAATTGGGTTAATTTTGGTCTCAGTAAACACACCTTGGGACTCCCAGTACCGAACTTTCAGTCGCTGGGATATTATGAAAAGATATTTCATACAACCATCTTGTATAAAAAGGGGTTTGATATTTTCCTCCTTTCATAATTTTTTACTTTTAAATAACGTCGCTGAATACAGAGTGTAAAGAGAGAAGTCAGTAGGTATAAACAGTGTTCCTTACTTGTTGAGTTATTACTGATAGCATTCGGTAAACAAGCATACGGCCTGCCTGATGGTAAGCGGTTACCGTAGCCATATGGACGCATGCAACACACTAGTCATCTCTCACGCGTTACCGACCTTTCCCTCCTCCCCAATGAGCTCTGGTTACCTTACTCACGCGCAAGAACACAGCAAAGTTATTTGGCTACAGTATTCTGTAAGGTACTTCACCAGTCGAGCTGCTCTTTGAGCGAATGAACGCTACGTTTTACCTCTCTTGGACTTCGTAAAGGGACGCAACTGCAACAGCCAGGAAGGCGGGTACTATCAGCACCACCCTGCAAACTACCACCTTTGGATATACAATCACTTATCATGGCGAGATATTTTTAACTGTTGAAGCACCTATCAACAGTAACAACAAAAAAGTAAAATATATAGAATTTGGACCGAAGCTAAAGAACCTTGCCAAACACCCACAATTTTCAGCATCCACTTAACCATTTATCATTGCCTAAACAGCATTAGCACGTTATAAAAATTATCATTTTGATAACGAATGATGGTCACAGATGAGGAATGTGATGAACAAACAATAGTAAGATTCGCTCCACGAACGTTTCGTAAGTGTTATTGCGTTAATATACAAACAAAACTAAACGATATGCGTTTTATAAGGGCGGGCTGAGGTGTGAGCGGTGAGCGGGAGCGGAAAAATCTTACAATTTATTTATTAAAGGACTGCCAACCGATACATATCTAACGTATATACTAAACAATTTGATTGTATGCTTACAAAGGAATTATAGGCTATCACAACTTTATAATAATTGTAACACGAGCAGAGCATTTAAAAATTTGTGTTTGCTATATAGTATTTAGTGTTTATATAAAGTAATAGTAAACAAAAATATATTTAAAAAGATGATATGAAAAAAAACCTACGATTATGGCTATTTGGGGCTCACGCGTTACTGACCCTTCCCCCCTCCTCAATGAGCTCTGGCGATCTTACTCACGCGCAGGATCACAACAAAGTTATTTGGCTGCGGCATTCTGTAAGGTGGAGGTACATTCCCAGTCGAGCTGCTCTTTGAATGAATAAACGCTATGCTCTATCTAAAAACTCCTACTTTAACTAAATGTTTGTGACAATAATGGCTGAACAATTTTTTATTAAACTACAGGTACACATAATAAAGAGTATACCCTGGAAACATCGAGAACATTCGTAAAATAGCAGGGCTAAAGCTACATGGTATTGTGAATATTTATTTTAATACACAACTGATTTATTAGTACATAGCGATAAAACAATAAAACAAAAAATAATAATTTTAATGTTCACGCGATCAGATCTCGCATTGTAACCTAGATTATTTTTATTGGAAAGGGCCAAATATCATGAGTGATTAAAATACTAACGTCAATTTTAACTTAATTAAAACGTAAAGCCATTTAAACTAAGGCAGCTATATATGATATAATTATATATTATATAATCGACAAATAAACTGTAATTTACCTTTGTAACTCTCCTATAGTTTATGACTTGTACCACAATTCCCAACGTGCGCAGGAGTGCGCTCGCGAGATGATGTCACTCGTCTTTGGGCTTAAAGTGTTTGTTTAACATTTAATGTTTGGTAAAGGAGAACCAAAAAACTACACTTATATAGTACTATGTAGGTGCTTACGAAATCAAGTCTGTGCTTAGATAAATGTTAAGTATTATTATAATCTTTTACATTTGTTCAAATCGTTTTTTATTATATTGAAATTAAATTAAATTAAATGTGTAGATAATGTAATGTAATGTGAGTGTAAATGTATAGCAGTAATGAAGCGCTCGTGGTGTAGCATGATAAGCCGTTCTTCGGTACCTGGATGGGTGACCGCCTAGTAGTATTTCAAATCGAGCGTTTCCGTGCTTCGGAAGGCACGTAAAGCCGTTGGTTCCGGTTATCACTTGTCATAGTCGTTAAGGTAGTTGGAGGCCTTCTAGGCGGCTTGAAAACTCCAACAGTAGGTTAACCACTAGCCTACCTCCACCGATCCGCAGTGGGCAACTGGGCACGCGTGGTGGAGTATATGCCCATTTCTTTTCACCCTGATTTCTAAAAGGAGGCCTGTGCTCAGCAGTGGGACATTATAAGATGATGATGATTATAATAGTAATGTGAGTTTATTGAATAATCAGTTTATCGAATTGCGACTTCATATGAAATTGTGAAGCTTTCCGAAGCTTCTTAGGAAGCTCTAATTATTTGAAGTAACTTTTAGGAATCCGTACCCAAAGGGTGCCAACGGGACCCCATTACTAAACCTCCACTATCTGTCCGACTGTCTCTCAGTGGGCTGTACCTCATAAATCGTAATAGGTGGACACTTAAAATTTTCACAGAATGTATATGTATTTCTATTAGTAATAAAATTCAAATGAAATAAAATTAGAGGGGGCCCAAATACAAACACTTTTATGTTTTTTTTTATAAAAAATAAGTATGCTTGATTAATCTACGATAGATACAAAGCAGATAATATTAACTTATTACCTAATACAACATTAATTCAACACCTAATTTTGCAGACATTAGACCGTTTTAGTATCATAATATAGCTTATTACGCACTAGTGCTTTTTACTTTACATTACCGCACAGTTTAATGATAGGTATAATCCCGATTATGTTACGTTTTACCTCAATGCAGTTGATATGTATGTAGACGAAGTATTCTTAATTTAAACGGGTAAAACAGTAGCGAATCGCTATCAAAACAAAAAAACTACTTCAAAAAATACAAGTGTAATTTATTCCACGCAAGTGTGTTGAAAACGTCGTATAACACTGTCGACTCCCTTATCGCATTCGCCTGCAGTTTACTTACCGCCTCGTGTGTAATGACCAACTTCCCACACATATAATTATCATAATGTTCTAATAAATACTTTATTTATTTTATCTACTGTGGCTAATTTGATTAATTTTCTATGTATTTAAACTCCTAGCATTCCCGAAGGCCACTTAAATTTATAACTTAGGCGTAAACTTAATTAGTCCCACTAATTCTTCGTCTACCACCAACGTTGTTTTACTAATTAAAATGTAAACCCAATCTAAAATCAATCATGTTCTTTGGTCAATAAAGTCTTTTTTATATCCAAAGACTGTTGTTTAAAAAGCTGCATGGGAAATTCAACTTTATTCCTGAAGAATTTGGTCTGAAAATTAATTGTATCAATTAAGATTGAACACGATCAAAGAGATTGATATCTTGTTTGGATTAAACCGATTTTCGTTTGACGTATGCTCATCTATAGGGCCCAGATTCCGTGTTCAAATTAGCCTTATTAGGGTCAATATACGTCGCTGTTATTTATGGTACTTTTACTTGTTATTGTTTACTGCGAGTTTATGAGAGAGTTTTACTTGTATATATATAAAAAATATACTTTCTCATTCGTTAGCACAGATTACAGAATAAGACAGATGGAGCGCGCTGAACACGGGATTGAGGCCAAAAAAGCAAATACAAATTGAAAAACACATACCAGTACGTGGATTACGTAACTTTATTGCAATGAAATTCAGATTGAAATAACCTCTGAATCGGTAGAAATTATTAGGTATTACAAAATCTGAGATGGTTCCATTTCTAATGAACCACTGTTAGTATTTACAATTATCAGAACGTAAAAAAGTTATCAGAAACCGCTATATTGAACCGATTTCAATTAAAAAATGACTGAAATTTTATAACTTTATTTAACGAAAAATACTTTCTTTTTAATAAACTTTGTTTAAACATAGTAGTTTGTTTAATATTTTGTTTAAATATACTACATACTATATTTAGGCCAGATTTTGCTACTACCAGACAAACCTCGCCTAATACGTTTATACAATATACATAATTCTAATTTTGAATTGAAGTCCCAGCCCTAAATCAAACGAATCTTCAAAGACAAACACCTTTGACATTCAATTAATATCAAACGACACGACGTCTCCATTGAGATCAAGGATACAAACTTAGAATACAGCCCACTACCAAAGCCTACTTATATCTAGCTAAATCGCTATTTTGTCTAAATATTCTCTATGTCAACACATAAATCGTCATTACCAAATTGTTATTTATTGGTACAGCTGCCAATAATTTCAAAGCTGCTTAGCACAGGAGTCGTCATCCATTCGTCAGCCGTAGGAAGGTACGTAGGCAGACGTTAATTTGCAAACAGATGGGATTTCATAATCGCTTTTAGCGAAACGATTTTATGGTTTTGCAAATTTACACATTATGTTTAGTTTACTAAGGGCTGCTCTAATTGACCTTCGAGATTTGGTAGATTAATGTGTGGCTTTGTAATTATCTGGCTTATGCAATCTGCGTACGATTATGGTATTTTTTTGCATATAAGTACATTGTTTTTCAACCCTAAGGGAGCCGCGACACCCGGTGGGTTTGCAATATCAGAATATCAGGCACGTTTTTTTTTTACTATGTATAGGCCTGTGTTGGACCACAATCTCACCATGGTAAGTGATGATGTGGTCGAAGGTGGAAAGCACACACACCGATATGTGCTTGGCGACAGATTTTCAACTTGAGGGTGGTAGCCAGCCAGACGGGTACTACAAAGTACCCTACCACCGTGCTATGGTTTCCTCACGATGTTTTCCTTCATCGAAAGCTCAAGCACATTGTAGGATTCGAACCCGGGACCTTCGTCTCGGCATCCGACGTCACTACCACTGAGCTATCATCGCCGTACTGATACGAAATAAGCATGGGTTCTGGGGGTCTACTACGAAACACGATACACGATAATCCGATCAACGTTGTCAATCAGCCAATAGAATAGCACAATATTTACGTCTCGTCAGTTTTGCTGCAATCCTATTGGTTAATATTTGACAACGATGATCGGACTATCGTGTATAGTTTTTCGTAGTAGACTCACTGCATTCAAAAATTCCTATACTTTAATCAATTAAATAATGTCATTGTAAATTATAATCAACTATCAAATGAAGCGCTCGTGGTGTAGCTGATTAGCCGTTCGCAAAGATAAACTACGCCTGTCGTGGTCGGTACCTGGATGGGTGACCGCCTAGTGGTATTTCAAATCGAGCGTTTCCGTGCTTCGGAAGGCACGTAGAGTACCGTTGGTCCTGGTTATTACTTAAAAAATATGAGAAACTATTGATTTTATTTTTTACTTTTTGCAACGTTAAATCTTTATTTATGACTTTTCCCATACCTAATTCGTTTTAATTTTCAATGAACAAAACAATATTTCATTCTTACAATATTTTTTCTTTACACTTTTAAGAAATGTAACAATAAGTCAATCAGCTTCGAGGGAACTCGGTAGGGAAATACAGAGAACACAGATTAAGCAATACAGATAAATAATAAATTAAGAAAAAACGTATAAATTCAACGTGGCAAATTAAAATGTAAACGAAATACTTTCCGAGAATCGAAAGCAGTGATGCGCACTCGCAAGGCTCGTGCGTCCATAATAATGTTGGCCTACTTTTGGCCAATGTCTGTGTGGCCAATGCTATATATGGCTACAATGTTTGACGATTCTGCGACACCGGAATGAATAAGTTTAAGTGATTTTTTTGTGCAAATAACATGACTTTTTTTTACACTTCGATCGTAATTGTTTTTCGCCTGGATTTTCATCGAAATACCTCTACCTCCCTAATATTATGACTCTATCAGAATATCAGGATTATAATAAAGATTGCTTTTCCTTTAATTTTGTAAAACAGTGATCATTTATTTCCAGAATTCGTATCAAGTGGTTTTAACTAGAATAATAATTATAGATAAGTAACATTAATTGATGTAATTATTATCTATGTAAAACACAGTATTTTGTTTTTAAACAAGACATTAACAAATAGATAACGCAACTTATCTTAACGTTGAGTCAACTCCTTATTTTAGCCTATAACGATGTTAATGTTACGTAACCATCTAATTTTGTCGGTTTGTAAATAAAAAATGTAACTGTCTGCATGTCCTGAGTCTGGATGTAATTATGTATGTATTTACAAGCAAAAAGTATATCAGTTATCTGGTTTCCATAGTACAAGCTCTGTTTAGTTTAGGATCAGATGACCATGTGTTTGCGCCAGTTATTTGGCTCTGCACTATAATTCTTATGCTACCTCCAATTTATTAATTAAAGCTTCTATGTACCCTCTTTTCATCTCATATTTATCACCTACCTCCTTTCCTCCGACGCATTCTCTATTATGCCTGTTTTTACGGACAGTCTATGACCGACACTCGCCGCCGCTGCAGTTGGTTATCTAATAACTACACGTGGTGCTGGTGATCATCGCTAGATCCCATCATTGTTTCCTTAATATATGTGCCGCTTTCGCTGTTCGTCTACTATTATCGAAGGACCGCAATCAAGCTACTGGTGTCGTGGAAGGTGGATGTGACAGGAAGAAACCAACGGACTCATCACAAATTCAGACACTTGGCTGAATCACCATGTGTGAGGAATAAGTATTGTAATATTTTTTTTACAGTTATTGTATTTCAAACATATTTATTTTGAAACAAACTATTCACCCGAGTACAATCTATGCAAAATGTTAAAACCAACACACAAATATGTGTCCAAAAATTGGTGAAACAAATGGCCAATGTGTAAACGTGACATAAGCCACGGACCATAAACCGATCGTTAAAATATACGATAACCATATGACCGACCACCTCTAGCGTCAATTGGTCATAAAATCGGCGCAACGCTAGTGCTCATGTCACTTTCTTTGGCCATTTAGAACCTAGTTTATGGTAAAGCTGTTCGTAAGGGAATTTCACATAACAATTAGCTTTTATGCAAGTGTAACCTGTATTACTTGTTCTTTGGAATAAATTGAATATTAATGTTTGTATTTGTTAGCAGCATCATAATTAAAGCGTTGATGTAATTTTAAAGCCCATAAAACGATTAAAATTAACGGCAAAATAATATCAGCGAAAATCCGTTTTTTTTTATTTATTTTGTTCCGTTTTTTTTTTCTTTTTCGACTTTTATTCGTTTTTTCGCTAGAACAAACGTTGTTCAGACCATGGTCTACTAGCATTCTATAACATGATATTAAAACCTCATTGGTTTTTGAGGTAAAAACCACAAAACAGGAAAATTTCTAAAAGTTGCGGATTACCACACCTGCTACAAAACTGGCATGCCGCCGTGCCACAACTACTTTGAAGTGCAAGCGCGGTGTCTGGGTTGTAAGGAGTAACGATAATCACGACTTTTTTTTTCTTATATAGTGTTTTTTTTTTTTTTTCAAAAACCGATGACGTAGTTTTTTTCATTTGATGTTATAGAACGTTAGTAGACTATGGTCGGAACAACGTTTGTTCTAGCGAAAAAACGAATAAAAGTCACCGTGTATATATATACCTATAGACACGTGGAGAGAAGTAATTGTACCCATTTTTAAGTATGCTGCGCGTACGGAGGAGTAGAAGTACTTATCTCGACTCTTCTCTCCATATATAAACATATATGGAGAGGAGTCGAATAAAAATGATTTTTCGAATTTTCACATTAGGACCAGTAGTCGAAAGAATTACGGCAAATTCTTTTTTTTTATATGTCTTAGCCGATAAACAAGCATACGGCCCACCTGATGGTAAGCGGTTACCGTAGCCATATGGACGCTTGGAACACACGAAGCATCGCTCACGCGTTACCACAGTTTTACTAGTAGATAGTAATACTGTGGCGTTACCGACCGTTCCCCCTCCTCTATGAGCTCTGGCGACCTTACTCACGCGCAGGAACACAACTTTACACAACATAAAGTTATTTGGCTACGGTATTCTGTAAGGTAATTCCTCAATCGAGCTGCTCTTTGAGCGAATAAACGCTACGCTCTACAATCTACATCTCTTAACCAATAAGTAACATGACAGTATTTACCCATTCTCTCATATCTTCCGCCCCATAAAAGCCATCATCAAGCCTACAAAATATTTCAACCATCTGTAAACTGAAGAATTCAAAATGGGCCATTAAATCTAACGTCCCAGACATGGCCACTCGTTGACCATCGTAAAAATGTCATGGTCCCATGGTTTATAGCGAACCCCCTATGAAGGCCTATGAATTTGTATGAGCTATCCTGACTCAGTTTTGTTGCTCACACGTCGACTCATGCGCATCTTATTTATGTTTAGCTATGTTGCCAGCATTGAAAAGTATTTCTGTCTTCACTTGTAAAATAAAGTTAGATTTTCTAACAATAACGCGATTTGTTTAGTTTTATTATTTAGTGCTTATATTATTCCAAATTCAAATCATATATCAAAAATATTCTTTTAACATTTTAATTTCTGTTTTTTTTTATTCAACTGACTCGGTAATCAAGCCTATGGCCCGCCTGATGATAAGTGGTTATCGTAGCCATATTGACGCTTGCAACACACGAAGCAACGCTCACGCGTTACCGACCTTTCCCCCCTCCCCTATGAGCTGTGAGCTCTCCCCTGTGAGCGATCACGGTGTGACTCACATTTTCTCAAGAGTACCAGGGGCGATTACTCTGGCGGCGTGACCTACCGCAGAGGGTCTCTGACGCTTCGTAAGGGGTTGCCAGGTATAGTGTGCCGTCTTTTATGACCTGGCGGTTGGTAGAGGTGGCCACTATAGAAAATCTCAGTAGATTGATAAGGGTTTGTCCCCTATGAGCTCTGGCGACATTACTGACGCGCAAGAACACAACTTTAAACAACATAAAGTTATATTCTGTAAGGTGGAGGTACTTCCCAGACGAGCTGCTCTTTGAGCGAATAAACGGTACGCTCTATCTCTCGGAAAATTAAAAAAAAATGTCTAGGTACTTCAACGATTAAGAAATAAATTAGATGAGCCAATTTTTAACCTTAATAGTATGAGGCTAAAGTTAATTTATCAGAATTTTACATCAATTCCCATAAACCCACACCGCGCTCGCTTTCAATTACAAATTGACACCTTTGAATTATCCATGTCGGCGTTTTACTTGAGTGTAAAATATTTCCCAATACATTCGCAGTTCGCACATTAAACCTGGCAACACCATTGTAAGTAACTTTATGACTCAACGTTACAATGTGACCGCGCGTTTATTGAAATTGAATTGCAATTTGTAAAGTTATTATGTAAATTCAGGGCGTTTGAGTACGTTTTAATGTATACTTGACGCGTTTGAGTATTGTATCGTTTTAAGTGCTTTACGCAATATTTATGTATTACATTTAGCAAGGGGGAAGTGGTAAAGCCCACGTATTCTCAAAGACTTTTTAGCTATAAAATGTTTTGATAAATATATGATTTCTTATGGTGCGTCCATGCTTGGCGAACCGAGCACGAGCTGAGCCACGAACGAGCACACTGCGAGCACGATTAGCGTAGCGTGGACGGGCTTGCAAGCCTCGAACGAGCACGATTGTCAGTTTTTTCACAAACAAAGGGATTCGCATCGAGCTTGTTGTAGGCTCGTTAAAGGTTCGTTCGTGGCTCGGTTCGTGCTCGATTCGCGTAGCATGGACGCACCATTAGATTTAAAAATCCTATATCTTGCTGGGTTAAGCAGTAAAATGGCTTATACCGAAGTCATAGACCTATAAAAAAATCAAGATGGAATGCCACCTTTTAAAAGAAAGTGAAGCCGAAAATTTCCAACGTGTGCGTGAGTAACATCAGTACTGGCCCGAGCAGCCACAAATGGTACTGAGCCTTATTGTCACTGTCAACGTCTCAATACGGAATGACAACCGATCGGCTTCCTATGGTCTACATGTGTGTGTAAGGCCATGTATTTACAAGAACGCCGGCTTCCCATTACACAGACTGTTCCGTCTTTAATTTTTTCTTGGTCTGAGACCGAAGTATACAACTTAAGGGACTTGCATTTGGAAAACTTCAAAGAGGTTAGATAGTTTAATTAATTCCGAATAACACACGGGGTTAGGGTGGTGAATGGTAATTATTTCAGGTTAGGTATTAATCAAGACCTAATCTGCAATAATCATCATCATCATTTCAGCCTATGGATGTCTACTACTAAACATAGGCCTCCCTCCCTCATGACTTCGTGGCATATTTTTCATACAAATAATGCAACACTCCTTTCTTTTCATCCGTGGTAAAGAAGAAGCCTAAAGACACATTGCTTTTAAAAATTGTACTGGACGTGTCAGCTTTTTACTAACTCATCAAGCAACTTCACGATTCTGAAATTCTTAGGCATATTTTTGCTATAAAAACTACCAATATAGCATCAATAAATATAAGCATAATGCATCTTCAAAATATAAGAATTGGTTTTTGAAAACACCCAATTTATAATCTAGAAAACACATTAAGTTTCAATAATCATTTTTAAAGCTACTATACAAACTAAAGCTGTATTACCGCTACAGGTCAGCCTAAGCCACGTTCTCATGGTAGACAATTTCGTGTAGGTCACTGGTACAGTGCGCCTGCACTGGCTTCCGGCCCACCCGGCAAGCAAATCGCCTTATACGCTTCGCATAAAGTAGCGAGTAAACCTCTTTGAACCATATGTGTTGCATAGCGGGGTTAGTAGGTGAGCGAGCGGATTATTTTAGATTATAAGTTCTTTTTTTGTTCTAACTGATATTTCAAATGCAAAAGTAAGTGTTTTGTTTGTTACCACTTGAAATCTCAACGACACAACTAATTGTTGTAAAATTTTGCGTACAGATAGCTCATGGTATGAAGACAGACATACATTTTTTTATCTCTTTAACGCAGGTGAAACCACGGGGACCAGCTATTATCTTATACGATACAATTTATAAAAACATCATACTAATAAGATCAAAGGAAACCGACGATGTGTAAAGCCTCGACATGCGACATGAACCAAATGAAGGAAAATATTCCATGATCACTTAAGGAGAACAAAAAGTCGCGATATTTTTTTTAGAAAAACTTGAGTCCTTCAAGATCTGGTGCTACTATCAATTGGTCGCCACTCCGAGTACACTGTTTGCTTGTCATCAAAAAATCGCTGTCGCTTATCACAATCACCACCTTGCGTTCATTAGTATGCTCCAAAATCTGAAGATTACGTCAGTTTGGGTATTAAATGGGAGATTAAAGTGTAAACGTTTAAGCGCAAGTCGGGTCACCAGGTTCTTACAGCATTATAGTTGTTGTGGCCATTAATTTTATATTACTAAAGTGTTTTAACGCGCTTTGTGTTCTCGTTTTTTTTTTTAAATGTAATCCCGATTGAATGGAAATTCATTGAATTTTCGTTTTGTGAAGCTTGTTTTTAATTTGTAAATGTGCTTAAATTATTGTTTTTATTTGTAAAAAAACGTACATAGGTTTATGTTAGCAGAAAATCAACACAAAGATTCAGTCGAACGTTTCCACTGCATACCATAAGGATGTGGAATTCAACAGTGATCTTCCAGTTACAATTTTCTAACAGCTTCATTATGCTTCTTCAAAAAGTACGATACATTTCTTAAGACCTAATAAAGATCATTCGAAAATATCCTGGAAGATTATATACCAATGAAGTCAGCCTGAGAATAACAAAAGAAAAAAATCAAAGAGAGAAAAACATTTATGTCGACATTCACACAACATTACAGAATTATAATTATATTATTAGATTGCTTGTTTTTTATCCATATATCGGAGTTTATTTAAAAATTGTCAATCACTATGAAAACATAAAGATAACATTATAATATCTTTTGCAATTAAAATAAGTTACAGAGGCTATTTTGTTTGCTTTTTCAATAATATTCGTTTGAGGAACGATAACAAAATCCATATTATTAATTATTCAATGTATCAAATTAATAAAAACATACAAATATATATGATAATTATTATGTAATAAATTGTACATTTATATAACTAAAAGCTCAATTTAAAGATCGGAAGTGTTTCGCATTCAGTTGAGAAGTTCCTTCTAGGCTTTGTGTGCTTACCACCATCGGCCACATCATCACTTACCATGGTGAGATTGCAGTCATACACAGGCCTATACACACAAAAAATATCTTCATTAGTCTTAAATGTAAGTGTGCCAAGAATGTACTTACATACGGCCCACCTGGTGGTAAGCGGTTACCGCACCTTCCCCACTCCCCGAGGAGCTCTGGTGACCTTACTCACTCGCAGCAACACAACATAATTATATTGTGTAAGTGTACATACTTACCCAGTCGAGCTACTCGGAGCGAAAAAAGCTATGCTCTACCTCCCTTCAATACCTGTACTTCAATCTTCTGGCCACTCTTATATCACTCTTATAACAATTATCATAAGGGTGATATCAGCAGGCTAGAGGTAATCAAAACACACTGGAATGCCAAATATAATTATTTATACGCCGATATATACCCTGCCCGCGGTATATTATAAACAAATATGGGTATTCGGAATAGAACAGCTGATTTATAGTATTCGTATACTCGTACAGTTATTCACACAAGTATAATATCAAAAAACTGTCAATCAAAAAGTATTTATATATTTTTTTTAATGCGGAAGGCATTGATCTTGATCGTGATGAAATGATAGATTTAGGATTTCGCTACGCTAAGGATGATAAACCATTTTTAATAGATATATCTACTGTGATATCACGGTAGTAGGGTATTTTTCATTCCAATAGCACGGTTAATCCATCTATTCTCTATCTATCTATCTATACAATTTCTACGTAGTATTTATTTACTCTGAATTTATCTTTATTTAATAAATTTTTTTTTTTTCAGTTTTATTTATAATCTTTTATGTGTATATATTTTTCTTTTTAATTTTTATTATTACTTTTTCCATTATTTTTTGTTAGTTAGTTAGTTTTAGTTTTAATTATGATAATATAAATTAATTATGTGTATAAAATTGTTAAATAAAAGTAGCCTTTACTCTGAGATACAATCAAGCTAAAGGGTTTGATTGTTTGTTTATACGCGCAAATTTCTGAAACTACCAGTACTTCACACAGTATTTTACGGGCTTAAAATGCTTATCACATCATCACAAACGTGAATCCATCGTATTAGTTATAAAAAATGCGAAAAGACGCTGTATAAAAGGCTCCGTTACCACCGGTACTCAACCTAAATTTCTATTTCAATATTACTTGGAAGTACATCTGGTGGGAAACTCACTGAAGTGTAGTCATGTAACCGCACTACATCTCGATTATATGGCTTTTGGCTTTATTATTGCTGAAACGACCGCGGGGATCGGCGTAAAGAAGATTTATGGGGTAGGGTATCCACGTCTTGTGTCCTAATGTGTAATGTTTGGTAAAGTTCACACAAGTGGTAATTATTACCACTTTTTTTTTTATACATCTTTGTCGGTAAACAAGCATACGGCCCACCTGATGGTAAGCGGCTACCGTAGCCATATGGACGCTTGCAACACAAGAAGCATCGCTCACGCGTTACCGACCTTTCCCCCCTCCCCTATGAGCTCTGGCGACCTTACTCACGCGCATGAACACAACTTTACACAACATAAAGTTATTTGGGTGCGGTATTCTGTAAGGTGGAGGTACTTCCCCAGTCGAGCTGCTCTTTGAGCGAATAAACGCTATGCTCTACCTCTCTTAAAATTTCTCAAAACTTGTGGAATGCAATGGAATAATTCAAAATATTTAAAATAAAAATTGCCTTGTTAGAATTTAACAACTGTTTTTAACATAGTTTGCGTTAGACCACAATACAGTATCCCCCTTATCTATACTAATAATATTATAATTATATCTATACTAATATAATAAAGCGGAAGAGTTTTTTTGTCTGTTTGTTTGTTTAAACGGGCTAATCACTGGAACTACCAGTCGGATTCGAAAAATTCTTTCACCAATAGGAAGCTACACTTATCACAGGAACGCGGGTGAAACCGCGTGAGACAGCTAGTTATATTAATATACGCTGAAGAGTTTGTTTGTTTGAACGCGCTAATCACAGGAACTTCTGGTTCGAATCGAAAAAATATTTTTGTGTTGTTTAGCCCATTTATCGAGCAAGGCTTTAGACTACATAACATCACGCTGCGAATAATAGGAGCGAAGCATCAGTGAAAAATTTTTGCAAAAAAGGGGAAAATTATTATTATTTGAAGGCTTCCGATCCGTCCGCTGCGTAAACGATTCAAGCTACCCAAAACGCGAGTGAAACCGCGGGGAACAGCTAGTTTATAATTAGGGTGTAAGTCAGTCTTGTAATACCCAGGTATTAAGATAGCCTCATCCCTTTTTGTTTATATGACATTAGAAAGTGACGGATATATTTGAATCCTAGGTCCTAATCCTATCCTATACTTGACCTAAACCTTATTAATAAGGGGGCAGTGTAGGTGCGACTGTTAGTTCCCTTTACAATGTTCTCGAGCAATGAACGTTTCCGGGCATACAAAATTATCTGGAAATTTTCAGATAGCTCCGGAACTGTTTACTATCTTTAAATACTCAATTTTCACACGTAATACTCAACAAATACTATGACTAAGTGAATATAATGGCTGTATAGTTACGTGGAAACGATAACAATCAATTTTACTGCTCCATCAATGACTGGTCGGTTACGCTTGCAGATTTGCGATAGTATTGAGTGGAGAGCGATTTGGAGAAATATGCCTTTATTTTTTTGCATTTTAAATATAGAACGTCAATTGAAACCTTGAGTCGAGATTGAAGCAATTGAATTTAAAACTTGGATCTATAATATTAAGGTAACATTTTAAATATCAAACTTGCAGCGATTAAATTTGTGTAAATTTTATGAATTATCTAACTCTATCACCACTTCAGTTTGCTTTTTTGCAAATAGCTAACAAGTATTTATTCATAACTGCATAGAATTTGCATTAAAACAATATTAATAAAAAAGCATCCCTACTCTTTCGTTTGCGTTCTCTTAGCTATGCTACATCGTAGACCATCTACGATCGTCCATGTTATTTTTTAGTTTTTCATCCATACTTTGCAATAAAAATGTATGGTCACCGTACAAGTGTAAGTGTTCCCGTTAAAATTGTGCTAAATTATTATTGCAGTAAAACGACTTACGTATTACTGGCCATTTACTTCTATTTGAATTTCGAATTTACAAGCGAGTTTGTTCGAATTTTGCGCGAAAGTTAAAAAAAACATTGACAAAGTTTTGTAGGACCTTACAATTTTTAATTTCTCTAATTCTTATCACTCATAATATTTTATTCTAGTTGGTTTAAAATATTTTACACGCGTAAATGTAATCTTTATTAACGCTCAACGTCTTATCAATCACACAGAAAATTAAACTCTAACTTTATTAAAATAAGATTGAATATGACTAAAAGCCATGTTTACTACAATGTAATTAGTAAACAATAGCAAGTTAACACAATCATTACATAATTATAACAGGTTGAATGACAGCGTTGATAAGCGGCAGTCCCAAATATTTCCCTTAATTTTTAAAGTCATTGGGACGTCTTTGTTGAGCTACGAACCAAAATGGAGGAGGCATTTTTAGGAATATCAATAATAGTGTAAATATTCACATTAAAAATTTCTCCTTTGTCGCTTTTTTCGGTAGGCCTAGACATTTAAACTCTAACTTAAAAATTATTATACATAAAAAAAAAACTGGAGTTCTGAAATGATTAAAAACTGTATACTGGATTACATAATAAAATTAACCATTACCATATCCAAAATTAGTTTACATCTCAACACGATACTATCGGTGACGCGTCCAGCGATTAAAGGACACGAAGTAACGACCAAACGCGATAACCACTGATAACTAATCTCATTCTTGCTTGGCCAACTACTCGAGAACGCACTTGTTTGTTTCTTACATCCGTGGAATCACTGTTCGAAATATGAATAAGTTTTTTTGTGACACGATTTGATTCAGTGCATTGCGTTAATAAAAAAAAACTTTAATGGTTTTAAACATTGTTCGATATTTGAAATGTTACTGATTGAGCAGGTGGAACAGGTGCTATCGGTATTCGTTATTCAAATTTAAAATAATATAAGCAATAAAACCACATTTATTTTATCAACAAGCAATAGTTCTAAATTTGAATATAAAATATTTGTAAGATATTCCCATTCTAATTTTAAAGTGACAAATAGTGACGTGTTTGACTTTATTACGAAGAGGAAACCAGTCGCACCGTTACAAAAAGATACTAAAATGAAAAATCTTCATCTAAATGCATAACAACTTGAATAATATTGAAGTTACGACCACTAAAATGGGTAGTAGCATCGCATTGACAACTATGAATTATCTATGACCGGTTAGTATTGCATAATTTGAACGGAAAACTGTTATTTGACGTGTTAATTTGTTTCAAGTAGTAGTTAATAGCAGCGTGATCGAAATTCGTAAGAAAGTTGAGTGATTCAGTGTTTTTAAAGATGCGCCGGTGAATACAGGCGTTGCTCCCGGGCGTTCGGTTTATTTCATGTTGTGTTTAGTGCCAGTGCTAGTGCATTATGAGTGTTCCAAATTTAACTGTTGATCAAATAACAGGTAATATATTCGTTATTATTTTTAATACATAACTGCCATAGTAAGGAGGAAAATGGTTTTCTTTTATAATGATAAATCTTCTTGGATTTCAAACAACACCTACGTTAGGAATATAAAAAATAAGGGTTGTCGCTTCATAGCGTTAGTACGGCAGTACTATTCTTTATTATCTGGCGTCAGCTGTGTTACAAGACTCGCTGTCTTCGTTATAAAATAGGAATTTGGGTATCATCATCAGCCTATAATGTCCGACTGCTGAGCACAGGCCTCCTTTTACAAATCAGGGTGAAAGGGGATGGACAGATACTCCACCACGCTTGCCCACTGCGGATCGGTGGAGGTAGTCTAGTGGTCAACCTTCTGTTGGAGTTTTCAAGCCGCCTAGAAGGCGTCCAAGTAGCTTAACGACTATCACAATTAAGTGATAACCGGGACCAACGGCTTTACGTGCCATCCGAAGCACGGAAACGCTCGATTTGAAATACCACTAGGCGGTCACCCATCCAGGTACCGACCACGGCTTATCATGATACACCACGAGCGCTTCGAATTTGGGTATAGGTATAGAAAAATAAAGTGTAACCAGCCAGCTTGAAATAATTAATTTAAAATACCATTTTAATGTCCAATATAAATTAGAAATTTTGAAATAAGAATATGAATTTGAATCAGAATTAATTAAATATTTCACTACTCATTTAGTAGTTACATAGTGCAGTAGATTGAATTCTAAATTTATTCAAGACAGACTTTGTCTATGAACGATGATGAATAAATCATGTGAATGATTTCATACACAATGCACCAAGGTAAATATTTTGTATGTGGCATTAGCTACTCTTTATTCATTGTTTTTTTTTCATTGAATGTCTGTGTTACACAATTTTTTGTCTGGATCATTATAATTTAGCACTACTACACCGCAAAAAAAGTTTGTAACATTATTTTTTTCACTTATTCGTTTCATTAAAGACTCAACTTCAGATTATGCCTTATGAAGTAAGGAACTTATGAACGTTACAAATTAACTTTGCCACCGCAATACACTTAAATTGAGAAGGCTCGTAAATTTTAGTAAGATTATAAAATATTAGTTTTACCAACAACTCTGTCACTATACTAAGGGAGGGAGTGGAACTTGCTTCAGGGGCGTCTGAGTTTCCTGACTCTTACAATGTAGGGACTTTTAACAGAGAATAGGTAGGTATGTTTTGGCACGCATGCTCCATATTTGGCTTCGTAGTCGTACTTATGGATGTATGAATGAATTAACATAAAAAAAAATATAGCTATTAATACAAATTCATTGGACATAATATTTGTTGACAGAATAATTTAAATTCTAAAATAAACTCCATATAGTCGAAATTCCTTTAGCCGCAGTAGTTTAGCAAAACAACATGATATTCAACTAAACAAATAGAGCACATAGTGGCGTTATTTGTTATCTGTCCGATGTCTAATTGCCGAAAGTAATTACGGACAAAGAAAATTTGAGAGTGACCGTTAGGTTTCGATATGGACGAGCGGCTGAAACGCTGCGGTTTTAAATTTAATTTGAATTATTATTAGGTACTACTTGTATCGTTTCTACCGGTTTTTTTTATTCATTATAGAGCAACACTATGGCATTAATGAAAGGAAAATTGTCCTAGCTTATTAATAATTTCTGTTTAACTAAATCATTGTTCTAACTAAATAAATCAAGTCACGTGTCATATGCAAATTTTGCATGCCAAAACTGGCAGACATATTCTGATACCACATATTAATAATACCATACCATTTGTTACCATATTCTCGCAAATAAATATCTTTATCTTTATCTTTATAAAGACTTCAGAATGATAACTTAAAATGTTTCATACATTACTGTGAATAAGGGTGTAACTCTTTAACATTTTGATAGATTTCTTTCCTGAATTGCCAATAATTTTAAACGGAATAATTTTCTTTTTATTGTCATCGTATAATTTGTGAACCGAATTACACGAATATTCTGTCATACTAAAAATAAGCAGTATTTTTCTCCATTCATTTTCTATTGTAGTGACTAACATTAGCACTTTATAAAGAAAAAGGTTATAAAAACATCTAATTGGCCTTTTTCTCCTGGGCATAAACCTCTTTTTTATCATGCCACGCGATAACTGTTTATCATCAGGCAGGCCGTATGCTTTTTTGCTACCTTAGTAGTATGAAAAACATCACTTAGGTTTCGTACCATAGATAGCTTCTGTTTAGTATACATGATGGACCACCATATTATATGTCGTCAAAGTTGGTAAGCACATTATAGCTAAGAAAGGAACTCAAGTGCTTTGCCGCATCACGCCAATCAGGCGTGTACTACAAAGTTTCGTACCAACCGTGGTAAGGCTATCTCCCGAGCTAAAAAACCGCTCGTCTACACCCCAACTAGTCCATTTGCTATTGTTTACGTATTTCGTTAACTGCCTCTACGGACCGACTGCACACTTCACTGACCCGTTTTATATTTGGATCAAAACACGAGATACACTCGTTTGTACACAAACGCTTTTTATACACTTCGAATTTCAAACTCGCTCTCGTGTGCATTTGTGCAAAAGCGTTCTGTTTTCAAATAATTTTACCGTAACAATTTTAAGCTTTGAATTGTTTGATAGTTTTTACTTTTTTATCGAAGGTTATTTTAAATTTAAATTGAGAATATGCAAACATACAGTCACAAAATATGCCTTAGTAGTACTTTGGTACTTAAATTAGTCCGTCTGTTGTATGAAGTGTCAAGGTAATGAATTGTAGCTAAAATTGCTCTTTTTGACTATGTACGTAGCTTATCACTTACGAGCACATTATAACTTTCCTGATTTTATATGAAATGCTAAGAATCGATCAGCATTATCAAATATTATTGAACTCTACAAAAAGTGACAATCGAATCCAATTCTTAGCTAAGATAGTAATGGATGCTGACTATATGAACCACTTATCGAATGATTAATTATTAACAATTTTCTAAACCACATAAAAGGTTTGACTCCCCTGCACCAATAAGAAATCTCTTACATTATCGCCGCATAAACTGACAATACATCTAACTGTCTTCGTACAGCCAGTGGCAGATAACCTTTACAGATCACGCATTAAAATAAAGGTTCGATGAAAAATTGACTCCGCACACTTTGCCACTTAGCTACGTACTTTTTTTGACGTGGAACGAAGTTTTTTTGGATATGGCATTATTAGTATGACTTGATGATGCTTTTTTATTCTTAATTTTAAATGGTCTAAATTTGGCTGACCCTAAGCACCTTATTACAAAACATGGTTTAAAGGAAACCAGGTTTTAAAATAGCCTCGTCCCTTTTTATTATATGACGTTAGAAAGTGACCAAATGACAGTAAAACCTGGCTTTGCTTTAAACCATGTTTTGTAATAAGGGGGTAAGAGTTATGACGAGGCCGAGGTTGTAGCACGCTTACCCAGAAAATGCCTATTCACGCAGGTCTTGAAGATTTCAAGTTATAGGTGTCAGGAAACACAGACCCCAGAAGTGAGCTCCACTCCTTTGTTCCACTGTTCGCATTAAAATGTTAAAGCAAAGCGTTGTAACTACAATCTACCAATAAAATGTCTTTTAAAACCATTTAAGCATCAACCAACTTCTATGGGCGGGGGCACCTGGATACCAGCTTGATCCTTTAGACTCGGTTCAACGACGTGCCATCAGAATTGATGACGATCCCGAGCTCTCAAGCGGTTCAGAGCCCCTCAGTCTGAGGAGAGACTTTTCCTCCTTATGTGTGTTCTACCGCTTGTACAACGGACGGTGTTCTGAAGAATTGTTTAAGATGATGCCCACGGCTACCTTCTACCGTCGCAACTCTCACCATCGACGGCTAGTCCATCTTCACACATTGAAACCAGAATTGTTTCGAACTGTGCGGGCTCAACGGAGCTTCCTTCCGCGGACGCTCAGACTATGGAATGAGCTCCCCGCCGTGGTTTTCCCAATGGAGTACAGCATGGGTTCTTCAAAAGGGGTGTGAAGAGATTTCTGCAGTGTCGGCAACGCGCGCGTGATACCCCTGGTGTTGCAAGCGTCCATAGGCTACGGTAATCGCTTACCATCAGGCGGGCCTGCTTGTTTGCCAACTAAGTGGTATAAAAAAAAAAAAACTGATCAACTTTAGTTTATAGTAACTCGTGTCAGTTGTTTTTTTTTTTTTTTAGTTTATTTGGGTTAACAAACAGTTGTGTTCGGATTAACCATGATTTAATCGAGGAATGCGTAGTTTATAGGAGAGACACGCTGATATAGGCAATCTGTGATGACTTTCTAAATTGTCCTCTTCTCCATATTATCTCTGGATTTGACCTCTTGTTACACCAAGTTCTGGTAAGCCATGCAGTGAATTATAGCAGCAGCATTCGAGATGGGGATCTTGGGGCACAGTATCACTTCCAATGTAGTCAAACAACGTTGTCAATTTACATCTCACAATAGAAATTCAATACTACCGCATCCAATCCGTAGTCTTTCTCTTCGCACATCGACGTATAAGGGCCCGTATCTACTTTCCTCCATTATTTAGACATTTGTAGTTGTCAGCTCACAATAGTACTGATTGGCCCTTGCACTACAGTGGATAAGACCTTAACAACATCACCAGTATACTCTGACCTCTCGGACATTAAGCAATTCGCGTCAAAGTACTTATATTAATACGGGTTCAAGGGATCTATAACACTGGACGGTCACGTTAATATTTATTAGGAGAAAGTTATACTTTGTAACCATTGTTTGTTTTTGCGTCTTGCGCAAGTTTAATGTGGAATTTTGATGACTTTAATTGTTTTTGTTGTATTTTATTAATTAATTTTATGGTTTAATACCTCTGTTGTGTAATGGAAAAATAAGGTTTACGTGAATAATTAAATGTAAGTACCTTTTAGGATTAAAATATACTGTTATAGTTTTTTATTGTGAACAAGTCCTTTCTAGTTGTTATTTAGTCAGTATAATTTTTTCTTGTTTTTTTATTTGCCGCAAAAGTAACTCGCAAAAATTGTTAGTGAAACTACAACAATAACATTATCGTCAAGTCTTTTTCTGGCATAAAAAAAAACAAACAGTAATTTATTCAGTTTAGGCCCTGGTAAGGGCACTTATGAACGTTAAGTTGGTACATACAGTTGAATTTACCACCGGTTCGGAATACACTTAAACTGAGAAGACAAAATAAAAAATGCATTTTTTATGATACGTTTTAAACAAATTGCGTTTTTCTTCTTTGTCTTCTTCCCCGGCCAGCAATATAGCTCACCAAAGTTTCACCGCAATCGAATGAATCGAAAGAACGCATACTTTACAAACAGAGAGACAAACATCGATTATATATCTATATACATCTGTAAATGCACACACAAAAGAGAACAAACATATTCGTGCACACATTTCTGTACTCTCTGTACTAGATATATTCGGTGGTTTGAAAAAAAAGCCGGACAAATCTGGAGATTGCGAATTACTCGCTCGCAGCTTAGCTTACACCCGGCAGGGGTCACCAGCAATTTTTCTACTTTATAAAGAACAGTTTTTAATTGTTGTTTCTTTTGTTACAGAGATTGAAGCTGCAGAGGCGTGCAAATGGTTGCGGGCAGCTGGCTTCCCGCAATATGCGCAGATGTACGAAGGTGGGTTTTTATATATTCCTATTTATCTATCTATAGAACTGTATTATCGTATTTTATTAGACTTATTTGAGGAGCACAACATATTGTTTGCTTTTCTTTAAAAAATTTGTTCAGACTAAAAGCTTATTACATAATTAAAAACTGTTTAACAAGAAAACTTAAACCCGACTTCACAGTACACTAAAAAGCAATCAAATCCTAACCTAATGACAATCGGACCAAACGGGAAGTGTACCCTTCCAAAAAAAGAATTTTTCAAATCGATTAATAAATGACGGAGTTATGAGGTACCAACCATAAAAAAAAACGGATACTTAAAGAATCTCCTTTTTGCGAAGTCGGTTAAAAATGCTACAATATCAGAATGAGTATCCATAGTTCACGTACTTCAGAAATAGGGTTTCCGAGAGAACCGTGTAGCAAGACGTGCAACCATGTCCCATACCTGACCTGTCCTAACACAACTATTAATCATACTTACAGTTCTGAATATTGTGCTTGTCCCACATTTCCAGTGTATACAGCGTGATTGGTATTTGTTATTACCCTTTCTATGGTGTTTCATGTTTTTTTTTACTCAGACTAGAATGTGTTAGTTTCAATATGGCTTTTTTACCCTTACGCGAGCTAAATTATATGGGAATCTATAGAAATTAATATTTTTTTTTAATATCTACGCAGTATTATAGTTTTTCCGAGATTGAATCAGTACCTGTCAACATTTTTCTATACATTTATTTTAAATTAACTGTTAGTTACACTTGATGTTAAGAATTGAATTGAAACCTGAAACAAACACTAAGCAAAAGATGAAAGATAATCGTCAGAAATCGCCGTGGTTTAGCAGCATGGGGTTGTTCAAGATGGGTGTGAAGAGATTTTTACAGGGTCTTTGCGTGAGTGATACCCCTGATGTTTGCTGTATGGAACCGCTTACCATCACCATCATCGCATTGACGGGATAGTTGGCGCAGTTGGTTAAGACGTGGAGTCTTAACCTATAGCGCCGCAGGTCGTGGGTTCGATTCCCACACAGGACATGCATTTGTGTGCATGAACATGTCTGTATGTCCTGAGTCTGGGTGTAATTATGTATATTAAGTATGTATTTACAAACAAAAAGTAGTATATGTATTATATCAGTTATCTGGTTTCCATAGTACAAGCTTTGCTTAGTTTGGGATCAGATGACCGTGTGTGAGGAATGTCCCAAGATATTTATATTTATTTATTTATTTATTTAGAAGGGTTGCTTCGGTGCATCAGGAATAGAGATGAAATGCATCTTAAATGCAATAAAAATCCAGACAATGACATTCTAAAAACTACCTATCGACGTTACAGAAATTACTGCAATGAAATTTTAAAAAAAGTCAAGGATTGCTATGATAAGGCTGAAATTGAAGGAGCCGGAAATGACAGTAGAAAATCGTGGAAAATTATTAAACAAATTACTAACACTAATATTAAATCTAAAGATCGGGATGATAATAATGAACTACTTCAGATTAAAAAGGATCCAATAGCCTCAGTTAATTTCATAAACACTTACTTTGCTAATGTAGGAAAAAACCTAGCCCAGAATATAAGCAATAGTACTAACATACAATCCCACACATCAGTATCTAGAGATAGTACGAATAAGCTTCCTGAAAGGCACTTGAACTCCTTTGTTCTGCTGGATACAGACCCTTTGGAAGTGGAAAATACTATAATGAGCCTAAAGAGTGATAGTGCAGTGGGTGTTGACGGTATTCCTACTAGAATACTCAAGCTATCAAGGCATCTAATTATTCCATCGATTGTGCACATCGCTAACCTAAGTTTTAATTCCGGTATATTTCCAACCCTGTTTAAGACTGCCTTGATTAAACCTATTCACAAGACGGGAGACAGAGCCAGTGTCGAGAACTACAGACCAATCTCAATCCTCCCATCTTTATCGAAAATTCTCGAGCGTCTCCTTAATAAAAGGCTTGTCACTTACCTCGATAAATATAAACTTATTTCCAATCACCAGTTCGGATTTACATCTGGTAAATCCACTGAACACGCAGTCACTAATCTAACTGAAACTATCACTCGTAACTTGGACAGTAAGAAGAAATGCGTCGGTATTTTTTTGGATCTAGCCAAGGCCTTTGATTCGGTTTCGGTTCCCGGGCTTCTGGATAAGATGGAGAGGCTGGGAATACGGGATGTACCTTTGAGTCTCTTCAAAGATTACCTCTCAAATAGGGCCCAGAGGGTAAAAATCCAAAATGTTGAAAGTGATACTACTTTGATATCATTTGGAGTTCCTCAGGGCAGCATTTTGGGTCCCACTCTCTTCTTAATTTATGTAAATCAACTTTGTGACTTAAACCTTAGAAACGGAAAAGTTGTTTCCTTCGCTGATGACACTGCGATTATATTTCATGGCAGCTCTTGGAGTCAAGTAGAAGCAGCAGCTGAAAGAGGATTGAGTACAGTGGTTGATTGGCTACGAAACAACTTATTGACTCTAAATGCCAGCAAGACTTACTATGTCACTTTCTCTAAGTCTCAGAGGGAACAGCCAACTACTAATGAAATACAAATAAGAAACCACCTAAACTGCGCCGGCATGTCTCGTGACTGCTCGTGTATATTGCTAAACAGAGTTCGTGTAGTTAAGTATTTGGGTGTTCACCTTGATAACACGCTAAGTTGGGATCAGCATATTGTCATGCTGTCGTCTAGAGTTCGCAAGTTAATAGTAATTTTCAGAAAGTTGAGGCGCGTAGCGGGAATAAAAAATCTTAAAATTATTTACTTTGCGCTGTGCCAATCACTGCTCTGTTACTGTATCACTGCATGGGGTAGTACATATAAAACTTACCTGCTACAAATCGAGCGATCACAAAGGTCAGTTCTTAAAGTAATGCTCAATAAACCTTGGTTATACCCAACTCATCAACTGTACTCTGACGCTGAGGTTCTCACGGTCCGCCAGCTATTCATTCTGAAAACTATTCTCTCTCAGCACGTCCTAAAGAAGTTTGTCCAGAACCAGGTTCCAGTAAAAAGAAGGTCGGATAAAATAATGTGTACTGAACTTTTCAAAACTACTTTTGCCCAAAGACACATATGTTTCCTCGGCCCCTATTTATATAACAAGTTAAATAAGCTTTTCTCAATATTCCCCTTAAACTATATTAAATGTAAAAAAAAAGTCACACAATACCTTTCAACGTTAAACTATGACCAAACAGAGGAGCTCTTAATAATCTTAAAATAGAAATTCACACACATCCTCACACGCACCCCTACACCCCCCACACACACTACCATACATGGGATAAAACTGTACCTACTTACCGCTAAACTCTTCGGATAAGGGCGTTGGGCTTCGTAACACAGGGTATCCTAGTACGAGGTCCAACGAACAAAATAATTTCAAGCGATATTGTATTTGTAACTTAATTCAAATGTTGTTTACTTTGGTTTTTATTTTTTCTGTTATTATCTTTGTTATTTTGCATTTGCGTTTTAGTTCATTATGTTATTTTGTTTTTTTTAAGATATATGTATTATTTTCCTAAATAAATTATTATTATTATTATTCTCTTTATTTTTCTGATTCCTTAGAATTATTTTTTTATAACATTAATGTATAAAATCAAAAATATTATAAAAAAACCTAATCCTATATATAAATATGATTATTTTTTTTACAATATTTCTATAAAAACAACTAAAAATGTTATAAAAAACCTAATCCTAGTATGCCACCGGTAGCGGGGTAGGGCCCAAGCTACCGGTGGTTAGGGCTGCAGAGAGAGGAATCTCCTGACGATGCGCGCCGTGTCCAGGAGTACTGCCTTCTGTATCTGACCCTTGATCCAGCCATCCAGCGAGAGCCTCTCAAGATGTTGGTCGAGACTCTTCGCTATGAGACCGTTCGCTGAAACAACTATCGGGACAATGATCGTCGAATCAACATCCCACATGGCGGTCACCTCGTGGGCCAAGTCAAGGTACTTGCTGAGCTTGTCCTTCTCGGCCTTCACGAGGTTCTCGTCATGGGGGATGGTGATGTCAACGAGCACTGCCCGGCGCTTCAATCGATCTGTCAGCACGATATCAGGCTTATTGGCTACAATAGTCCTGTCCGTGATGACAGATCGATCCCAATAGAGCGTGGCACGACAATTTTCGAGAACTGGCGCAGGTGCGTACTTATAGTACGGCATTTCGGACTCAACAAGGCCGTATTGAAGAGCAAGTTGCTGGTGGATGATTCTGGCTACTAGGTTATGTCTGTGCAAGTACTCGCCGTTAGCAAGATGAGAACAACCGGAAATAATATGCCTGAGTGACTCTCCGGGACGGCGGCATGCTCGACAAATGTCGACCGTACCGTCCTTCAGGATATATTTCCGGTAGTTATTCGTCTTGATAACTTCGTCCGCAATTGCACAGGCAAAACCTTCGGTTTCCCCAAAGAGGTCACCAAAACGTAGCCAGTTCACCGACGCGAGCAGATCTACATCGGGCCCTGTTAGGGCCCTGTAGAACCGCCCGTGTAGCTCCTTACTCTTCCATACGTCCTTGCGGTCCTCGGTGCTTAGCACCTTTGGTCTGCGCCAGTTCTCGTTTGCCAAGGATAACGGGGTGAGGCCCCTGTCTACTGCCACCACATCGCGATGCATCCCACACTCGTTGTCAAGGAAATACTTCCTAAGACTGTACACCTCGTGGTTGTGGAGGTTCTTGGCGTTTAAAAAGCCACGGCCTCCACACTTACGCGGGATGTACAGTCTCATAACAGACGAGCGTGGGTGTAGCATTCGATGTGTTGTGAGCAGGAGACGGACCCTCCTATCCAGGGCGTCCAGCTCAGTTTGAGTCCACCTTAGTATGCCAAAGGAGTACGTGAGCAGGGGCATCACCCAGGCGTTGAAGGCGCGCACCTTGTTACCACCCGACAAAAGACTGGTCAGTACTTTTGTCAGGCGACAGAAGAAGCGCTCCTTCACAGCCCGCTTTATGTCCCCGTCCACAATACCCAACGACTGTGACATACCAAGGTACTTATAGGTTTCTGCTTCAGAGAGTGATCTGAGAGACATTGTCTCAGAAAGCTGTAAATTCGTTGAATTTACGACTTTCCCCCGCTGTACATGCATAACCACACACTTATCTACACCAAACTCCATTTTGATGGCGCTACTAAAAACTTCTGTCATTTTCAGTAGCTCCAACAAGTCTTGACGTTTTGGTGCAAATAGTTTAAGGTCATCCATGTACAACAGGTGAGAAATGACCTCACCCCCTCTTCGAAGCCGGCAGCCTAGTCCTGAATCCTTCAGCAGAGTACTGAGCGGATTCAAAGCTAGGCAGAACCACAGAGGACTCAAACTGTCACCCTGGAAAATACCTCGCTGAATCCTTATAAAGTCCTGCGGGCCAGAAGTGCCATCTCCACCACCTGGTTGACGAAGGACTGTCATCCACTGCCTCATACATGCGCTCAAGAAGGATCTAAGAGCTGTATCAACTTTGTACAGTTCCAAGATCCTCTCCAGCCATGAGTGAGGCACTGAATCATAGGCCTTCTTGTAATCAATCCAGGCAGCCGACATGGCTCCCCTATTCCGCCGGACTTGTTGGCAAATTGTCGTGTCGATGAGGAGGAGCTCTTTGGTACCACGGGACCCACCCCTACATCCATTTTGAGAGGAGGCCAAAACGTTATTCGCAACAATGTGCGTATTAATTTTTGCTCTCAAAATGGATGTAAGGAGCTTGTATAGTGTAGGCAAGCACGTGATGGGTCGATAGTTTTTCGGTTCCGTGGTACTACCGGACTTAAAGAGCAAGGAAGTAACACCGGTTGTTAGGAAAGTTGGCAGGGAACCATCCTCAAGGGCTTGTTGGAATTGCGTTGCCAAACGTTCGTGTGAGCATCGAAACCACTTTATCCAAAAGTTGTGCAATCCATCCGGCCCAGGACTTTTCCAGTTCTGGGTCGTACGGATCGCACAACCTATGTCAATGGGGCTGATGGTAATAGCCTCCATTGGTTCGATGGACTCACACTCACGTTTGACAACACTCATCCAATCACCCTCGGTGTGTTGGACAGGCATTGACCAGATACTACGCCAGAAATTAATCATAGCAGTAGTATCCGGTAACTGTCCATCCAACACACGTTGGTCGGTTCCCTCCCACTTTCGGTATACCTTCCTCTGGTCACTCTGGAAGAAGCGATTCTGCTGGAATCGATCTACACGCTCTCTGTAGCGGCGAACACGGCTTGCCCACGCATAAACTTTTTGCTTCAAGAAGTCAATGCGCTCTGTGACACAGGCCAAGTAGTCGTGGGACCTAATATCAGTCCCCGCAAAGGCCTGGGTCACAAAGCGCATGACACGAGGGCGATTATTGCCCTCCTTGAAGCAAATCAGCTTTGCAATGAGAGTCCTGAACGTGTTGATACGCCGCTCGATCCGTACTTGCCATGCGGGGGCACCACCGACGGTCCGCGTGGCTCGGTCAGGAACAGGTAGCCTGACACGAGCAACACGGCACGCCGCGATGGCCCCACAGTACAGAATCGAGTGGGTATCAACTAAATCTTCACTAGCCCGTAGATACGGGTCTAGTAAAGCGTTCAGGGCTCCCATTAGCGCTAAGTTTCGTTTATTTGTGGGCAAGCGTGGTATTCGCGGCCTAGAGTTGGGCGCGGACCTATACAGCACAATCGCTTCCTCCAAAGTCCTCCTCAAATACTCATTGGTTTGAGTGCTTACGCTGTTCACACAGTCCTCTTCGTCGGCACTGGGATCAACCCGCACCGCCCTCGGTGCCTGGTCTGGTATCGGCACCGAAATCGGCGAAACAGCAGGTGGATCCCGC
This sequence comes from Achlya flavicornis, assembly GCA_947623365.1. Classification (NCBI taxonomy): domain Eukaryota; kingdom Metazoa; phylum Arthropoda; class Insecta; order Lepidoptera; family Drepanidae; genus Achlya; species Achlya flavicornis. The sequence continues at coordinate 9,650,518 of OX392488.1, forward strand.
GTCAAAGTAGAGGTAGAGCGAACAGGCAGCACTTCCAAGCGTAGCCGATCAAGTACAGAGTCATCCAGCCTCTTGAGCCGCTGGATGGCCCGCACCTGATCCGATAGGCGTTGCGCGGTCACAGTGATGGCTGGTTCAAGGATCTGAAACAGAGGCAGCATCCGATCACGGTACGCGGACAGGTTGGTTCCCCCCTCTGTAGCCCCATAGTAGGCGCGCATGCAGTTTTCATTCATGGACTGTGTCCACCGCATGCGACGCACTATACCACCGGTAGCGGGGGTCAGGCGCGGGACAGGTTGTCCCACAGGCCCCAAGCGTGCCGGCAGCGGTGGCCGTCCTCGTCGCGCAGGTGGTCGCGGCGGCGGGGGCGACGATCCGCGCTCGTCGCTCGACTCGCTAGTGTCAGGCGCAGTGGCGAAATTTGCGCCCGACGAAGATGGCGAGGAGCTGACTGAGGCGGGCGAGGGTGGTAGGCGTGCGTTTGTGCGTTCCGCTGTGTTTTTCAGCCTTGATCTCGTGATCATTCTTTCACTATGTTTTCATTTTGTATTTTATTGATTTGCATGTAGGTTGTCAAAGTGACATGATATATAATTTTCAAAGGTACCGATTATTCCAAATTTACAGATGTTTGTTGCTTTCTTGTTGCTTTCCTGTATTTTTACTATTTTAAATATGCTTGAGGTGTAGAAAATTTGGTATAAATACGATAAAAATAAATATTCAAAAAAAATCACAAAAATCATCATTATTATTATTATTATTATTATTATTTATCAGGCGGGTCATATGCTGGTTTATACATATAAAAAAAACAAAAACAAAACAAATAGGACCAAATCTAATGAACACCCTGTGTATATTCAAACGATAACGAAGTTCATCTGCGGTGATGAAGCTAAGTCCATTTCAATTGACTACTATTATTACATTTATGAACGGAAAGCTAATATAGATATCCCCATATCCTTAATATTGTACCTAAGGAACTGGAATAATGGTATCAACTATACTCTTAGTAAAAAAAACTGATCAATCGAAAAAAGCATGTATTTTTCTTTTATTAAGAGGAAAGGATGGCTGCAAGAAATTTGGAAAATAGGTTTTTAACATATCTATTGCTGTCGCGCTGTGCCCGATCTATCCCGCCCGAGGGCGATAGATTCAACTAAAGCTTCGACCGATTATGCCTATTTAAATTAGACGAAATCGCTATTTCGTAATCCCAGGATTACACCTCAAAAATTGGCTCGATAAAAAAAAACAAGAATCATAATTAGAAGGGCTTTGGCTGTGTCTGTCGGTTTTCCTTTGTTGTTTTATATTCGTCAAATTTGCTGACGGTCTATCCTATTTTAATGTTTGTAAGAAAGAGATGTGATGTGATTATAATTAGTTTTGTGCGATTTACAACAGAATCGGCACCATTTTTATTCGATGCGTTATTGTATTCAAAAACACGACCCAAAAAATTTAATAGGGATCCTTCGTACCCACATGAACCTCCACGAACCGATGACAATATGAAGTAAATTATCCTTTAATAGGACTTAAGGATGCATACTTTCATCGGTGACGTATGATATTCCATTATCCGGCCATATATGGAAGTCATTGGGCCAGAAATGGTTCTCGTTCGGACCTCTTTTTTTCAATGACTCGAAGGATTTGAATAATTGAATGAAGCCCTTTAGAATGGCATTTGAATTCAAGAATTATTATTATACTAGATGTCCCCCACGGTTGTACCCTTTTTTAACCCCTTAGTGATTTATATTTGAAAAACCAAAAATCTTGAGTTTCTAGACTGAATGTTTCGGTTTGAGCTTAGGGTCCATGTTATGATTTTCTGTAGTTTTTAAGATGATAATTTTTCATGTTTTTTTTTACATATTCATGTGAAATCATGTGTCATCATCGTGCAAATATAGGCTTTCTGCATTTGACTTTAGATTGACCAGAATTGACCTAGGACAATATTATTTTAGGTTATAGCCGTTAAAGCATATTTTGAAGTAGATCTATAATGCAGAAGCCAGTAAAAATAAGCACTAAATAAGCTACTAAATACTAAATAAGCATTTAGTCGACACGAATCTCTAAAACTTTTAAACACACAACATAAAAACAACACATTTTTAAGACGCATCGTTAAAATACATTACCAAGTCAATATTTTTTGTAAAGATAAAAATATTCTTTGTTCAGTATTCACCCTACTTAATGAGTGTTAAGGTTTATTTTACATTGACAGGCTTGTGGAAATATTAGAACAATAATATTGTCATAATCACAATAGATAACATACAAAAATGTTACAACGAATATCTCTTTAAATAACCTGATTATTTTGATACCATTCAATCTAAAATATAGATGGACTGATCATAATGTTTGTACTTAGAAAAGTACAGTCGAACTAGAAAACTAGCTGTATCTTAGAACCTATTTAAAATGTATGTATGAAATGGACGAAATGGCGAGATATTGCGAAATACACACGTTGTTGTAGATATCCCGCTTATACGGACACAAGTAACGCTTCACTTCTTCGTTCCAGCCCCCCTAGACAAGATGGTTGTCGACAATCGTCATCGTTAGTAAACGATCAACCTTTGTATAGGACTGACATAAGAGAGTTAAAAATCACGTGATATTTCGATTTGGAATGTCAATCCCATACAAAGTTTGATAGTTTACTGTCGATCACGATTGTCGATAACCATCTTGTCTACTGGCCCAGTAGCCCGAGTGTAAAGAATAAACGTTAATAAATGCATACTAAAGCGTTTAACTTAACTATAAATATTAGTATAGGAGAAATTAGTACCATGAGTATTCCGCAAGAGGCGCTGTGCCAATTCTTCTAGAGAAATGAAAACGCCAACGCATTAGTAAATTCTTTACCTTTGGGGTACAGAAAAGTAGTGGAAACTTCGAGTGGAACTCTCTTCTTAGTACCATGAGTATTCCGCAAGAGGCGCTGTGCCAATTCTTCTAGAGAAATGAAAACGCAAACGCATTAGTAAATTCTTTACCTTTGGGGTACAGAAAAGTAGTGGAAACTTCGAGTGGAACTCTCTTCCCGGCTCTATGTGTCCAGACACTTTTACCCTAGATGTATTCAAGACCAGAGTGAGTATGCATTTTCTGGGTAAGCGTGCTGCATCCTCAGCCTCGTCATAACTCCTTGGGTCAGTCGAAGGCCAAACGCAAGCCCGTTCAACTTATAATCATGAAAATGATTAATTTTCTCTTTTTTTTTCTTATTTCCATTTTCAAATAAATAGTTATTTAACCTTTATGCAATAAAATTGAGGTCGATGTGAAATGTGTTCGGAGTCCTTTAACAACTTAACCATTCTCAAAAATTAAGTAATAATTCCGACTTACGTGTCCTTAATATTTTGTTTATTATCGATTTAAGGAAGCTATAAAACACGATTTATAGTTTTCATAAAAATAAAGCGCCATGTTTAAAATTTCGTAAGTATGGGTTTAATGTTTAATTTATAGCATTTTTATGACTTATAAAACTTGTTAAGTAAAATGTAACACCTGTTTTAAAATCACAAAGTACCTATAAAAATCAACTTCTCCTCGCAATTTTAATCCCGTTGGCTCGTAGATTTGACGCGCGTTCTATAACTACATACATAGTTATGAAAAAATAGAATTCCAGGTACTAGGAGTCAACTAAGGAGGTGTTATTATGTTTTAGGCTGTGAATGATTGCACTATAACTTTATGTTTTTTTCCTGCGCGTGAGTAAGGTCGGGAAAGGTCGGTAACGCGTGAGATGCCCGGATTGCAAGCGTCCTTATGGCTACGGTAACCGCTTACCATCAGGCGGGCCGTACGGTTGTGTAGGTTAGAAAAATAATCATGCGGGTGGAAGCGCGGGTATAGGCTAGTATTAACATAAATAATTTTTAATATAATTTAATAATAATAAAAATAATCAAAATAATAACAATATTAATATGTAGTGTAAATAGGTATTGTAATTAACACATAAAGCTAATAATATGTATCCTAGATAGTATAAATTAACACAGGATAAATATGTATACATGTAATGAATATAAATGTATTAGAATAATTTATTTATTGCGCGGACCAAGATGTCCAAATTGTGAAAATTTTAAAGCATAAAATTTGTAAAATATTATCTAAAAATAAGAGTACGGGCCACGTGTCTGTAATTTAATTATATTTATGTTTTTATTTACAGTTTTTAGCTGGTCAATATTAAAATTACACTACATTTTCTTATCTATGGAATTTTGTAGCACCAATAAAAATATTTGGACTTCCATAGTTTTTGCAACATAATTTGTATCGAATATTCAAATAAATACAATGAGCGCAAAAAATAGACCCACCATAAATAAACAGGCAGAATATTTGCCTTAAATGACATAATCCATTTTTAGGATTGAGTATCAAATGGTCAAGTAAGAATTTGATTCAGTATTAGGATTCCGTACAAAAAAAAACATAAAGGAAGGTGTTAGAAAATAAATACCGCTTTTACAATAAAATTTTGTTACAAAAGAATGTGTAGAAATATAATAAAATATTTTACAAAAATTTAAAAATAAACACATTTTCTTTTTATTTGTTGTGAAATAGGTACTTAGCATTTCTCTAATCAGTATTACTGAATGTTACAGGATAAAAATATCGTCAGACTGGCGTATTGTATAGCTGTAGTCACATAGCAACAACTGATTACACAAATTATTCACTTTAAAGGGAACGGAACCCCAAAAATATTGTCCTAATAAATAAAAACTCAAGTGAAAGTGTCCACCCACAACAATTGTATGGCCACAAAACGATCGTGAGGCAACAATGAGTGATCGTTTACATCACTCGATGGTCAAACAAAACATAACCGATTAGCGTTATCTCGAGCACAGGTAAACATTTCTTTAAAATGACTAAATTCCAACGGGAGACATGCGAAAATCAACCTTAATTCGTTCGAATAACGGAATTGAATTTCGACCTATTTTTGGCAATACACAAAATATTCTTGCATTTGAAAATCGAATGCGCATTCGAATTTAAATCTTCGCTTTTTACAAATAAGGATTTACAGAATATTTTGATTGTCAATTTATTTCTGTTCGATTATCAGGGCTGGCAGGGGGTCGGACAACGTGACAGTCATAGCGTTCCCTCAATTTTTTTTCTACTGGATTCGATTAGTTCAGGTAACTTAGCTTAGTGTATGTTTGTGTGTCACGGCGGATAGTTCCCAATTTTGTGAATTTTTTTGGTGTGAAGTAAGCATTCCACAACGACGGTTATTCCTGAATGTGTTAATTTATTTTTGGAGGGAAAAAAATATTTTCGGTTACCAAGTTAAAAGGTTAGTTTTAATATTTTTTTTTGTTTTTCAGTGAGACATTTCCAAGGCAGATAAAAAAACTTCAGTAGAAAATTACACGGTCAGAGAGTAGAGCGTAGAAGTAGAGCGAAATATTATAAAATAGATTCATTTAATCCTTTTCCCCAAGAAATATATCCAAAAAATGGTTAAAAATAATCCTATTACAATAAGAGAAGATAATTTTAAGGCTGAAGATTAGGAACTCCTACAATAAAGTCGATTATTCCTATTATTGGCTTACTCTGGCTTACTCATTATTATCGTGTTTACTTAAAATAATTTGAACCTGTGTAGGTAGGAATTTAGAAGTTTTTTTTTTCATTTTATAATAATTAAAAATAAAACGTTGATACTATGACACGGCGCGGGCGTGAAGTTAAGTTATTGACGAAATCATGAACTGCGTTAAAGAATAGGTTATTGGGAGATGAATTTTATACTTTATTATTATTATTATTAAACAGCTTTTCATAACACAAATAAATTAAAAAATTATTAAGTTTGCGTACCTATTTTGAAGAAAAAATAAAATACAAAACGGTACTCGTAAAATAACCATTTATAAAATGAGTGAGGCATCGTCTGACCTTAACCCTCAACTTCAGACATAAAACAAAAAAAACTGCTCATAAATTATACTTAAAACGTTATATTTTATACGTTGGAAAATATATTTCGTACCTGAGTTTTTATAAATAATTTTCATTCGTGCTATGAAAAATGATTGTAATTTTTTTAAGGTTACAAGCCTAATTCTAGACACATCGACCGTGTCATGGTTTGTTCCATTATAGGTTATACGGAACCCTATTATTTTAACTTAAAAAATCATATTCATATTGCGATGAATAGTTAGTTACTGAAACCAGGATCATTCTATTACTTCTGCTCAATATATAAATAAGATATTTCAATTTTCAAGCGACGGTAACGAACTTCTTTCATCGAGTGCCCTGGTTTCCGATGCTCTGAATTTTGTAGTCAAACTCCGTATTCATGATTGCTTTTTACTTAGTCAGTGTTATAGTGTCCTCCGTCTCACTCTTTCCATCACCCTACGTCACGTGTCAGAAAAAGATGTCAGTAACTACTCATCGTTTCATGAAATAAGTGTAAGAGTGAACCCAGTGTACAGTCCCCAGTAGAGTAGGTTGATCAATCCTCACTATAGTTTATTGGTATTTGTATAGTCTACAAAGCACATGTGCGGATTAACCTTGGCCGTTTCGCTTGAAAACGTTTGTTGTGTGGTGCAAGCTACGAGCGATTTTGTTTTATGATATTTTTTATTAAACGACCTAAAACTGAGTACAGACACAAACTGATGATATGTAAGTGACGCGTTTGTGTGTATAGAAAACGCACAGGCAGAAGTGGGGAAAAGTACAGTATTTGACATTACTTGGATGTATATAAGATTACGTATGTATGATATTGATCTCTACTTTATATTAGTTATTTTCTTTTAGTATCTTTTGATGATAATTGAAAGGCTGAATGGTTTGGTTAAGAGTTCAGTATTATATCCTTAGAAATTAAAACTATCAAATCTGTTTCAAGTAGTTTCAACTCATCTACTCGATTGATTATAGATTTTTCTCATGGGTTTCCCCACTTTCACTTCAAGGAAAAAAAATAGGCTATATCACTAATCGATCTATAAAAAAACATCTATGGAAAATAACATTAACCCTTGCTCTGTTGCTGCGTAAAAAAACAAACTTAGTTAGTAGGGATGATTGGTTAGTAGAGAAGTTGGGAACTCTGCTTATTACTTCTACTTATTTTCATATACTATTTGTAATCGCTATTAGCTTGCACCTCGCACCTGTCACGGCACAATGTGTACGCGCACAAGTGGCGACCTTTCGATCCTCGCATCTGGGTTCAATTGAGGAACTGACGGCGTGCAGTCCATGAGTGCACCATTGATGGCCCAAATGAGTTTATATACCGATTGGAGCGTAAGGTGACTATTATGCTGCGTCCATGCTACGCGAATCGTGCACGAGCCGAGCCACGAACGAGCACACTGCGAGCACGATTCGCGTAGCGTGGACGGGCTTGCGAGCCTCGAACGAGCGCGATTGTCAGTTTTTTCACGAACAAAGGGATTCGCATCGTGCTCGTTGTAGGCTCGCTGTAGGTTCGTTCGTGGCTCGGCTCGTGCTCGATTCGCGTAGCATGGACGCAGCATAATATTTTTTATTTATCTGTAATATCAATTCTAGATCAATTTTTGTGATGTGTTTGTAAGTGTAAAGCTAAATATAGACTGCCATGACGCAGGGCATCGAGTAGATTCTAAAATTGAATGTGTCGCTAAGAAGCTAGCGGTGTATTCTGCAGCCACAATTTCTAGCTTTTACTCCACATTTTCGGCCTCACCATTACTTAGTACCATGGTAAAATTGTGATCAAAAAAAGAATGGGGTACTATTCAGAGTAAAAAAATACAAATTTATCAGTTAATTACTAATAAATAACCCCCTTACTCATAAAACGTTATATAACTAACTAGCTGCCCGGCGCGACTTCGTTCGCGTGGTGCTACCCTACCCTGTGGTGCTACCCTACCCTGACAGCAAAATCTCCATTAACAAAATGATCCGCCATTTATTGAATTAATTTGTTACAAAAAATGTGATAAATGAAGAATCGCTCGACTGATTTTGTGCAAACTTCACATAAACCATCTACTAAATAGTCCGAACAAAGCCTAAACATTTGGTTTGGATAGGTGAGCCCGTTCTTGAGTTATAAAATTACAACGAAAAGTGGCATTGATTTTTAGGGTTCCGTAGCCAAATGGCAAAAAACGGAACCCTTATAGATTCGTCATGTCTGTCTGTCCGTGTATGTCACAGCCATTTATTTCCGAAACTATAAGAACTATAATGTTGAAACTTGGTAAGTAGATGTATTCTGTGAACCGCATTAAGATTTTTACACAAAAATAGAAAAAAAACAATAAATTTTGGGGGTTCCCCATACTTAGAACTGAAACTCAAATTTTTTTTTTCATCAAACCCATAAGTGTGGGTTGTCTATGGATAGGTCTTCAAAAATGATATTGAGGTTTCTAATATCATTTTTTTCTAAACTGAATAGTTTGCGCGAGAGACACTTCCAAAGTGGTAAAATGTGTGTCCCCCCCCCTGTAACTTCTAAAATAAGAGAATGATAAATCTATAAAAAATATATGATGTACATTACGGTGCAAACTTCCACTGAAAATTGGTTTGAACGAGATCTAGTAAGTAGTTTTTTTTTAATAGGTCATAAATTGAAATTAATATCAAATACTCAGGTCTATACTACTATTTACTTATATACCTACAGGTTTGTACGGAACCCTCGGTGCGCGAGTCTGACTCGCACTTGGCCGGTTTTTTTATATATATAGATATACTGTTTAAAGGGTCACGTAAATAACGTCACTCTATTGTTCAAATAATGTGACATTATTTCCGTGACCATTCAATCAATATATTAGTTAAATAGCGCTTTATGAGTAAGGGGGTACTTAAGTGAACAATTTTTCGACATCTACTTGCTAACGTCTCAAGGTTTTTCAGATATATGTAATTTCAGAGTATGATCTTGTATCCAAATCCAATCGCACGATGGAGTCATAAACATAAACATTCACCAAAATGAACATTCAAAAACTTGCATAGATAAACATATTCCCTTGCAAGTCAAAACCTAAAATTAGGTGAACCACTAAATACTATGCGGTTAAGTCATCCGGTAATCAAGTTAACAGCACTTAATTGAAGTTTGCTACCACAAAGCGGTCGTGGTGGAGCTTTTGTAGAGCTTAAAGCTCTAACCCGTCCATTAACGATTAACGTTTGATAATAGTAAATTGATGGATGGGGATTTATAGGAGTTATTTTGAAACTGAAAAGAAAAATATTCATATTCATCAGAAAGAGTTCAATATATTATGGTGCGTCCATGCTTGGCGAACCGAGCACGAGCCAAGCCACGAACGAGCACACTGCGAGCACGATTCGCGTAGCGTGGACGGGTTTGCGAGCCTCGAACGAGCGCGATTGTCAGTTTTTTCACGTACACAAAGGGATTCGCATAGTGCTCGTTGTAGGCTCGTTGTAGGTTCGTTCGTGGCTCGGCTCGTGCTCGGTTCGCGTAGCAAGGACGCACCTTTAGGGTTAAGCCCATTTGGAGATAAGCTGTACAAAGTACTAATAAAATTACGATATTTCACACGAATAATACATTTGCTTAGCATTATCTCTATGCCTTAATTAAAATAATCAAGTACAACCGATGAAAAATATCCACTCAGCATCATCAGCCTGTCCTGTTCCCATTTATGTGGCGTCTGCGCAATATGTACGCTCCTTCCATTCGCCTCTTCTATCCGTCATACAATCCATCCATAAAACGACGAAGAAAAAATTCCAATATTAAACCTTATCTCAAATATTGAACAATAGAATTCGAATAAGCTTCCTATCAATACACAGCAGTAGCTTAATACTCTAGTTATCTTTTACAGCTAAGTCTTACTGATAAAGATATCTTCATGAGAAATAACTTTTGTTTTCTGTGAGTCACAGCAGTACCTTTAAAACAATAAACAATGGAAAAATGACTATAAATATTTTTCTATATTATAAAAAAAAAACGAACTTTGCTTAATTGGGTGTTTAGTTTATTCGGTCCGCTCCTCGTTGGGTCCGCGGGCCGAATCTACCCAGGCTTTTCTTGCAGTGGACGTTCCGGTCCACTATCAAAACTTTTAAAAAACGATTGTGTTTTTTTATTGATGCGAAAAGGTTAAGTGTAAAAATGTTTGATTCCATTTCACTTTTCTTGAGTCATATCCCCGGTTAAAATCATTTTTGCGAACCAACAAACCAATGAAAACTACCAAACGAATTAAAATCGAAAGTGCACTACACTCTTGTTACAAAAATAGTAAAAAAAACGCACGGTATTCAGTGAACGTGAATCCATTTATAGAAGTTAATCGAATACACGGCCCACTGGGCACGGGCCCTTTGTGTCGGACTTTTAATTTGCGCCATTTCTGACCGACTACAGCAAACAGACTATTTGTGGACGTGAAGTAGGGGAAGCAAACAATGGCCTGTCGTTAATTTGAAAATAATGTGGAGTAAAGGAAATTTCTCGTTGCATGGCACTATTAGAAAAATAAGTTGTATAGTATAAAATATTACTATTAGTATGCAAACTAGCTTTCACCCGCGGTTTCACCCGCGTTCCCGGAATAAAAAGTTATGCAAAATTTTATGATGATCCGTTGAGTAGTAACAAACAAACAAACTCACTTTCGCATTTATAATATTAGCAATATTAGTTAGGATTCTTTTTAGTATGCAAGGCCTATGTGTGACCATTGCCTCACCATTGCCGAATTGTGGTAAGAGCACAAAAACACGAAGGGAACGTCATTCTACCACTGTGCTATCATCTCCTTAAATTATAAGCCAAAAATTAGATTTTTATTTACATAGCGTTTTTTTCCCTGAATGTACGGATATAGGAAATGTATATTCAACAAATTAAAGATATCTTTGCTCCTTTGCCTGCTGATCCACTAATATGGAGTATATTTCATGTCAAAGATGTATTTATGATAACATGCTTATCTATGTTCAAAACATGTTCAACGTCAACTCTTTTCCAAGTGCAAAATGCTCTTTTCCAAATGCACTATGCTCTTTTCCAAATGCACTATTAGCTTTTACAATTTATTCTATTACCTTGAGTATGAGATGATTAAATAGCTTTATAGTGTTAGAAAAGGACGCCATATGTGTTGGAAAGGGAGGAACATGATGGAAAGCTTTGTTGTCAGCTACAGTGACCGACTGCGTTAATTGAATTGTGATTGGTAATTCTGTACGAGGCCAGCACTTGGAAGATGAAATGGTTTGATCAAATGTTTGATGCATTTTGCTTTTTCAGTTGGAATACCTTTTATTGAAGGAAACCAAACCTAGCGGTGACCGCCTAGTGGTATTTCGAGCGTTTCCGTGCTTCGGAAGGCACGTAAAGCCGTTGGTCCTGGTTATCACTTAATTGTGATAGTCCTTAAGCTTGTTGGAGGCCTTCTAGGCGGCTTGAAAACTCCAACAGTAAGTTGACCACTAGCTTACCTCCACCGATCCGCAGTGGGCACGCGTGGTGGAGTATCTGTCCATTCCCTTTCACCACAGTGCGATGGTTTCCTCACGATGTTTTCCTTCACCGAAAGGTCAAGCTCTTTGAAGGATTCGAACCCAGGATCTTCGTCTCGGCCAGATACTCTACCTTGTAGTTAAACTACTCTACCTTGTTAAGATACTCTACCTTGTAGTTAAACTACCTTCACCGAAAGGTCAAGCTCTTTGAAGGATTCGAACCCAGGATCTTCGTCTCGGCCAGATACTCTACCTTGTAGTTAAACTCTAGCCGAACAGTAAAAAGTATCAACCGTTTGAAAGTAAAATATATACCGTTGTAAAAATTTCATGAAAGAAAAATTGACTCATTTAACAAGTACCCGGAAATGAACAACTTTTATTCTGTTGGTACGCTGAAATTAAACAAAATTGCAATTTTTCAACAGTTTGTTACCCTTTACAAATTGCAGATGTGTCCAACCCATGTATCCATGTTAATTAAAAAATAACCCGCGCGTGGAAATTTGTTTACACCAGAAATTCAATTTGACTGAACTATTTTGTGCGAAATTAATGAAAACATTTCGAATGCTCTCGATACAATTTTGTACCATTTTTAAACAAGCAAAATGGAGGATTTCAGATATGAATTGTCTTCAAGCTTTTTAAAGGTGCTTTACAAGTATTTGTTTGTCTTGTCTGACAAAGACAATACTATTTTTATGAGAACCCTAACTTCCTAATCCTTAATATTATAAATGCGAAAGTGAGTTGTTTGTTTGTTTGTTTGTTTGTTACGCCTTCACGGCTCAACTACTCAACGGATCGTCATTAAAATTTGGCATGCAGATAGCCTATGGTATGGAGAAGGATATAGGCTACCTTTTATCCCGGGAACTCGGGGGACAGCTAGTTACTTATAATTCTCTATAATCGTATCTCAGTTGAAGGCCGACTCACGAACTGGAGGTAACTTCAGTACCTTCAGAAGTGCCCTTCTAGGGCCTAAATTGAATAAATGGCTTTGCCTTCGAATTTTCTCAATAGAGGTATTATATTATACAGGGACCCAATTCTCGAGTCCTTCAAATCATACTTACGGTTCGAGTCCCATTCGACTGTAAAATTTCGAACGGTCCCGACCAATCAAAGCTCGAGTTGACTGGTTTTCCTTCTAAATATGCCAGCCTCGAAATTACACTCGATGTAGGTTCGAATTCATACTTTTTTCTACCGAGCGATCAATTTCGATTGGGTGTGAATTGGCTCCCTGATATGTTTTTGACTGGTATACTAATTATGATATAAAAATATGTAGGTACATGTGCGTATGTGTTGTTATAATGGCTGAATGGAAAGCCGCAGGGCCAAAAAAAACAAGCAAAAAATATAATTAAAAATAAATATGGTAGCCAATTTTTTTTGCTTGGTTGCTTGAATATTTCATATCAATATTCGGGAGAATAAAACAGCCCACAAAACGGTGTAGATAAAGTCGGTACCTTCACAATTACAGAAAGTAAGATAAAGCAACACCATTTATTTCTTTTTTAATTTCCATGGAAAATATCCCGTGTAAACATATAGAAGGCCTCATATTGGATAAGGCACACATAGATTTAGGATGAAAGCGGGAGCGTTGGAGTGTATATTTCACAGCCCGATGGTCGCGAGCTAATTTTAAAACAGGCCTGTATAAAGGTTATATTCAATGGGTGGTATTTTAAAATATATATTTATTCATTAGTGTCAACCTACCTTTTTGGCTTCAATGACTGATGGGGTAAAATTGAATTGCCCGGGCTTTTTGTGTGACCTAGCTCCAGTCAAATAATATACGTAGTCAAGTAAACTTTAGTTGTTCATACCATTTTTAAATCGGTTTTCTGATGTTACCTGAATACTTACACTGGAAAAAAAAGTAAAATTTCGGTATTATCGAAAATTCATTCTCCTGTTTCGTCAGTAAAGTAGAGCCATTTAAATTAACAATTAACTGAGAAGTTGTGTTCATTGAGTAATCATTTATTATTACTTCGAACTCATTTATTAATACTTCGAACTCATTTATTAATACTTCAAAATACCGTTTCGTTTAATAAAATGTTACTTGTTTTGTGCAAAAACAGTTGAACCGTTTCTTTCAATGACGGAAAAAAATCGTGTAATTTGTTACAATAGTTATTTTAGGTCTTGGAAAGTACTTTAGCCCGCCCCCCTATTCCCATTTTTTTTTAAACTGAATCCAAATCTTCATTAAAACGTTTGATTGTGGTAAGAAAACGCTATCCCAAGCCTGCCACTAGCTTTGATGGAGGACAATCGAGTAAGAGCCTTTTCTTGTTCATTTGTAGTGTAAGTAATGAATTATATCGACAGGCAATCAATGAACGCCTGAAACGATTAATTCTAGATTCTAGAGGAGGCAATAAGTTTTTATAGCCTCTTCACACCCTTTTTTTAAAACCCCATGCTATGCTGTACTTTATTTTGTTTATTATACACTTGTCTTGATTGTACAACGTAACAAGAAATTTCTCGACGCGTCAAAAGTAGATCTACCCACTTTTTCATAATAATCTTTTGACCTGGCATTCGTATGAAAACTGACAATTGCGTATAATTATGACAATGTACTACAGTGATCAGCTAGGTACTTTTGATGTTGAATGTACCAAAGAATAAAAGAACGTTTCCGGTTACTAAAATTGTATTTGGGGTTGCCAGATGAGTGCGAATTAAATTTTCCACCGGATGTGATATGTTTTCAGAATCAAATAGAATTATTTCCCTAGTCCGCGGACGCAAAAATAGTCTCTCTGTCTTTGACATTATAGCTCCAAATAGAAACCCATAAGAGATTGCACCCATAAGATCTTGTGATAGATCAGTAAGTGGTAATTTTAGAAAATAAGTGAAAATAATTTTAAAATTAAAATTTGTGCCTACACGACTGCCCTGCCAAAAAAACTAACTTAAAAGTAAAAAGAATATTACCAGTATCACGCAGGATGATGTAAAGATGCTTACGATACCATACATCCGAATCTGTTCAGGCATTTAAAAGTTGTGGTGGAAAAATTAAACAAAGAGCAGCTCGACTGGGGAAGTACCTTACAGAATACCGCAGCCAAATAACTTTATGTTGTGTAAAGTTGTGTTCCTGCGCGTGAGTAAGGTCACCAGAGCTCATAGGCGAGGGGGGAAAGGTCGGTAACGCGTGAGCGATGCTTCGTGTGTTGCAAGCGTCCATATGGCTACGGTAACCGCTTACCATCAGTTGGGCCGTGTACTTTGCTTGCCGTGTACTTGAGTGTAACTTTGCTTAATTGGGTGTTTAGTTTATTCGGTCCGCTCCTCGTTCGGTCCGCGGGCCGAATCTACCCAGTCTTTTTTTGCAGTGGACGTTCCGGTCCACTATCAAAACTTTTAAAAAACGATTGTTTGATCGTGTTTTTTATTGATGCGAAAATGTTTGTTTCCATTTCACTTTTCTTGAGTCATATCCCCGGTTAAAATCATTTTTGCGAACCAACAAACCAATGAAAACTACCAAACGAATTAAAATCGAAAGTGCACTACACTCTTGTTACAAAAATAGTTAAAAAAACGCACGGTATTCAGTGAACGTGAATCCATTTATAGAAGTTAATCGAATACACGGCCCACTGGGCACGGGCCCTTTGTGTCGGACTTTTAATTTGCGCCATTTCTGACCGACTACAGCAAACAGACTATTTGTGGACGTGAAGTAGGGGAAGCAAACAATGGCCTGTCGGTAATTTGAAAATAATGTGGAGTAAAGGAAATTTCTCGTTGCATGGCACAATAAGAAAAATAAGTAGTGTAGTATAAAATATTACAATTAGTATGCAAACTAGCTTTCCCCCGCGGTTTCACCCGCGTTCCCGGAATAAAAAGTTATGCAAAATTTTATGATGATCCGTTGAGTAGTAACAAACAAACAAACTCACTTTCGCATTTATAATATTAGTTACGATTCTTTTTAGTATGCAAGGCCTATGTGTGACCATTGCCTCACTATTGCCGAATTGTGGTAAGAGCACAAAAACACGAAGGGAACGTCATTCTACCACTGTGCTATCATCTCCTTAAATTATAAGCCAAAAATTTTATGTTTATTTCCATAGCGTTTTTTTCCCTGAATGTACGGATATAGGAAATGTATATTCAACAAATTAAAGATATCTTTGCTCCTTTTCCTGCTGATCCACTAATATGGAGTATATTTCATGTCAAAGATGTATTTATGATAACATGCTTATCTATGTTCAAAACATGTTCAACGTCAACTCTTTTCCAAGTGCAAAATGCTCTTTTCCAAATGCACTATGCTCTTTTCCAAATGCACTATTAGCTTTTACAATTTATTCTATTACCTTGAGTATGAGATGATTAAATAGCTTTATAGTGTTAGAAAAGGACGCCATATGTGTTGGAAAGGGAGGAACATGATGGAAAGCTTTGTTGTCAGCTACAGTGACCGACTGCGTTAATTGAATTGTGATTGGTAATTCTGTACGAGGCCAGCACTTGGAAGATGAAATGGTTTGATCAAATGTTTGATGCATTTTGCTTTTTCAGTTGGAATACCTTTTATTGAAGGAAACCAAACCTTGCGGTGACCGCCTAGTGGTATTTGGAGCGTTTCCGTGCTTCGAAAGGCACGTAAAGCCTTTGGTCCCGGCCTTCTAGGCGGCTTGAAATCTCCAACAGTAACTTGACCACTAGCTTACCTCCACCGATCCGCAGTGGGCACGCGTGGTGGAGTATCTGCCCATTCCCTTTCACCCTGGTTTGTGAAAGGAGGCCTATGCTCATCAGTGGGACATTATAGTCTTATGATGATGATGATGATGATGATGAAACCTAGCGGCGGTAGGGTACAAACAGTGCGATGGTTTCCTCACGATGTTTTCCTTCACCGAAAGGTCAAGCTCTTTGAAGGATTCGAACCCAGGATCTTCGTCTCGGCCAGATACTCACATTTCATGTAGTCAAACTCTAGCCGAACAGTAAAAAGTATCAACCGTTTGAAAGTAAAATATATACCGTTGTAAATATTTCATGAAAGAAAAATTGACTCATTTAACAAGTACCCGGAAATGAACAACATTTATTCTGTTGGTACGCTGAAATTAAACAAAATAGCAATTTTTCAACAGTTTGTTACCCCTAACAAATTGCAGATGTGTCCAACCCATGTATCCATGTTAATTAAAAAATAACCCGCGCGTGGAAGTTTGTTTACAGCAGAAATTCAATTTGACTGAACTATTATATTTTGTGCGAAATTAATGAAAACATTTCGAATGCTGTCGATACAATTTTGTACCATTTTTAAACAAGCGAAATTGACTTTTTCAGATATTAATTGTCTTCAAGCTTTTTAAAGGTGCTTTACAAGTATTTGTTTGTCTTGTCTGACAAAGACAATACTATTTTTATGAGAACCCTAACTTCCTAATCCTAACTAATATTATAAATGCGAAAGTGAGTTGTTTGTTTGTTTGTCTGTTACGCCTTCACGGCTCAACTACTCAACGGATCATCATGAAATTTGGCATGCAGATAGCCTATGGTATGGAGAAGGATATAGGCTACTTTTTATCCCGGGAACTCGGGGGACAGCTAGTAACTTATAATTCTCTATAATCGTGTCTCAGTTGAAGGCCGACTTACGAACTGGAGGTAACTTCAGTAGCTTTGACCTTCAGAAGTGCCCTACTAGGGCCGAAATTGAATAAATGGCTTTGACTTCGAATTTTCTCAATAGAGATATTATACTGGGACTAGGGAATGCAAAACCGTGGCAAAATGAAAACCGGTTTTTTTTTCGGTTATTGAGTAGTAAAACCGGTTAACCGGTTTTAAAACCGGTTTTTTTAATGTTCGCTCGGTTTTTTTTCACGTTATTTCTATAGCTCAAATTATAGATAATAACCGTGCCTAAGATTAAAAAATCGCAAACTGAGGTATTATAGTCAGTTAAAGTTAATGAAGAGAGTATAAAAGTGCCTTGTTCCCAATCATTAGGGGTTGGCGCTATATGTACGCTTTTTCCATTCGTCTCTTCTATCCGTTATACCAACATTCACTCCTTTCTTACTAATATCATCTTTCACACAATCCATCCATCTCTTTTTCATCAAATTAATGGAAATAATAGTTTATTTAACTCTGTAGATTCATCTTCATCAGAGACTCGTTTATCTATATAAAGAACCATGTAGTCTATACTACACGGTTCCTTTCCTTTTGATTTTATTTTAAACGAATTAAATCATTAAAACATATCACGTTTGCTTGGTTTTTAATTGCTATGAGATATGATCACTTTATGTACATTTATTGAATTATGTTTCGTACGTTATAATATTAATTTCACTCGTAATATTATGAACATATCATATTGTAACGGCAGAGCCACGGTCGCTCAGCTGGTGACCTCCTTGTGTATCTCACGCACCGTTGGTCACTCGCCATCGAGAGTCAAGGTGAGGCATTGGCAGTGAGCCTAGATGTGGCGAAGGCGTTCGATCGGGTCTGGCACAGGGGTCTTCTAACGAAGTTACCATCATACGGGCTTCCCGAGGGATTATGCAATTGGATTGCCAGCTTTCTGTCCAGCAGATGCATAAGAGCCGTCGTCGACGGCAGCTGCTCCGATAGCATGGACATAAATGCTGGCGTTCCGCAAGGCTCTGTGCTGTCCCCAACCCTGTTCCTACTGCATATCAATGATATGCTGTCTATTGACGGCATTCATTGCTATGCGGACGACAGTACAGGGGACACCCATTACAAGGGCCGTGCAAATATCCCTCGTTCCGAGGTAGAGGACAGCCGCGAACGGCTGGTGTCTGAAATCGAGAGTACACTAACTAGTGTCTCCGATTGGGGTCGACTAAACCTAGTCCATTTCAACCCCACCAAGACCCAAGCCTGCGCGTTCACCGCTAAGAAAACCCCATGGTCTGTGGCTCCACAATTCCAGAACACTTCCTTGAACTTCAGCCAAAGCATCGGGATCCTTGGCGTCGACATTTCCAGCGACGTGCTGTTCCGAAGTCACTTGGAAGACAAGGTGAAGCTGGCATCCAAAAAGCTTGGAGTGCTCAACAGAGCCAGGCAGTACTTCACATCGGGGCAAAGACTACAACTTTATAAGTCGCAGGTCCGGCCTCATATGGAGTACTGTTGTCATCTGTGGGCGGGAGCACCTGGATACCAGCTTGGGCCTTTAGACTCGGTTCAGCGACGTGCCATCAGAATTGTTGACGATCCCGAGCTCACAAACGGTTTAGAGCCCCTTAGTCTGAGGAGAGACTTTGCCTCCTTATGTGTGTTCTACCGCTTGTACAACGGAGAGTGTTCTAAGGAATTGTTCGACTTGTTGCCCACGGCTACCTTCCACCATCGCAACTCGCGCCATCGACGGGGAATCCATCCTCACACATTGAAACCAGAATTGTTTCGAACTGTGCGGGCTCAAAGGAGCTTTCTTCCGCGGACGCTCAGGTTGTGGAATGAGCTCCCCGCCGTGGTTTTCCCAATGGAGTACAGCATGGGGTTCTTCAAATTCAAATTCAAATTCAAATTTCTTTATTTGCCTAAAATATGGTTCATTATAATGATGGTACATTCAGCTCATTTTGTTCAGCATATTTTGCCATAGAAAAGGCGTGCAAATTAACATAATAACAAAGTGAAAACAGTTCCAAATAATGTTCAACATAATCAAAGTTATAAAATTTCAATATACATAGGTTTGAATTTACAATATAATAATGTCATTAAAATTACAATCAAATTTATTTTTTATGTCAAGCATTTCATATCCAATCCAAATGTCAAGCATATCCTTCAAAAAGGGCGTGAAGAGATTTCTTCAGGGTCGGCAACGCGCGAGTGATACCCCTGGTGTTGCAAGCGTCCATAGGCTACGGTAACTGCTTACCATCAGGCGGGCCGTATGCTTGTTTGCCAACTTAGTGGTATAAAAAAAAAAAAAAAAAAAGAGCAACTTGCGTGTACACAAAAACCTGATTATTATTATACGAATGTTTTAGTTAGATAAATTGTTGTCGTGCAGATGGATAAAAAATAACACCAATCAGTCAGCTTGCTGTTTGGCATACATAAGAGCCTTCGTTGACAGTAGTTGCTCCGATAGCATGACATTAATGCTGGCGTCCCGCAAGGCTCTGGATTATCCCCAACACTGTTCCTCCAGCATATTAATGATATACTCTTTATTGCTAGCATTCATTGCTATGCAGATGAAATTACAGGGGACGCTCATTACACGAGGCGTGCTAATATCCCTCGTTCTATATTGGAGGAAAGGCGCGAAGGACTTGTCTTAAATCGAGAGTACACAAACTAGTGACTCCGATTGGGGTCGACTAAACTACACTAAGTCACACGCAAGCCTGCGCATTCACCGTTGCGAAAAGTTTCTAGAACATGTCCCTCAACATCACGAAAAGCATTGGGATCCTTCGCGTTAATATTTGTAGCGACGTTCTGTTCCAAAATCATCTACAAGATATCCAAAAAACTCGGTGTGATTAATAGAGTGAAGTAGTACTTCTTATCGAGACAAAGACTGCAACTATATAAGTCGCAAGTCCAGCCCAAATGAATTGTTGCTGTCTTCTGTGGGTACCTGGATACTAGCTTTGGTATTAAGACTCATTTCAGCGACGTGCTGTTATAATTGTCGACGATCCCGAGCTCACAAGTGTTTTAAAGCCCCTTAGTCTGAGGAGAGACTGCCTTCTTCTGTGTGTTCTACCGCTTTTCCAACGGACAGTTTTCTGAAGAATTATTTGACCTGATGCCCAGTCACCTTCTACCATCGTAGTCACCGATGGAGGGTCCATCCTCACGCATTGGAACCAAAATAGTCTCGTACAGTGTGGTTTCAAAGAAGCTTCCTATCGTGAACGCTCAGGCTATGGAATGAGCTCCCCGCTTCAAAAAGTTTGAGGGTTGGCAACGTGCGAGTGATAACCGTTATGTTGCAAGCGTCCATAGGCTACGGTAACTGGTTATCATTAGGCGGGCCGTACGCTTGTTTGATGCCTAAGTATTGTAAAAAAAAAATACGTATTTTATATCTATCATAAAAACAATCATTATTATAAGTTATTACCATTACCAGCTCAACACAATACACAACAACACACTTCAGTTCATCACAAAAATACTCCCTGCATTGCACTCAGTTTACAAAACTGCGGCAAATCTTCCTTTATTAGTTTTTCCAAACATTGAAAGAAAAACCGAAAATAACCGAAAAACCGGTTTTGGTGCTATGTAAAACCGGTTTTTTTGTTTGGTCAAAACCGTACCGAATAACCGGTTTTACGATTTTCGGTGAAACCGGTTTGCATGCCCTAACTGGGACCCAGTTCTCGAGTCCTTCAAATCATACTTACGATTCGAGTCCCATTCGACTGTAAAATTTCGAACGGTCCCGACCAATCAAAGCTCGAGTTGACTGGTTTTCTTTCTAAAATATGAATTCAAACCTTTATCGAGTGTAATTTCGAGGCTGGCATACCTATGCCATATTCATATTTTTTTCGACCGAGCGATCAATTTCGATTGGGTGAGAATTGGCTCCCTGATATGTTTTTGACTGGTATACTAATTATGATACAAAGAATTTAAAACGTCCAGAAGGATAGTCGCCTCTATGGGAACATGAAATAAACAAGCCAGAATTGACAGGATTTGACAGCCGTGCGCAGTACGTACGAACCATGTACGAACTGAGAGCGATTTGCTCAGGGAGCCCTCAAGCGGAGTGAAATTAAATGTCATGCTTTAGTAAGGCGGATTATCCATCTGGGTAGAGGCACGATGCCCTATGAAAATCTTTGTTATGATATGGTTATGATATAAAAATATGTAGGTACATGTGCGTATGTGTTGTTATAATGGCTGAATGGAAAGCCGCAGGGCCAAAAAAAACAAGCAAAAAATATAATTAAAAATAAATATGGTAGCCAATTTTTTTTGCTTGGTTGCTTGAATATTTCATATCAATATTCGGGAGAATAAAACAGCCCACAAAACGGTGTAGATAAAGTCGGTACCTTCACAATTACAGAAAGTAAGATAAAGCAACACCATTTATTTCTTTTTTAATTTCCATGGAAAATATCCCGTGTAAACATATAGAAGGCCTCATATCGGATAAGGCACACATAGATTTAGGATGAAAGCGGGAGCGTTGGAGTGTATATTTCACAGCCCGATGGTCGCGAGTTAATTTTAAAACAGGCCTGTATAAAGGTTATATTCAATGGGTGGTATTTTAAAATAATACATTTATTCATTAGTGTCAACCTACCTTTTTGCCTTCAATGACTGATGGTCTAAAATTGAATTGCCCGGGCTTTTTGTGTGACCTAGCTTGCCGCATCCAGTCAAATAATTATATGTAATCAAGTAAACTTTAGTTGTTGATACCATTTTTAAATCGGTTTTATGATGTTACCTGAATACTTACACTGAAAAAAAAAAGTTTTATTTCGGTATTATCGAAAATTCATTCTCCTGCTATGGTCAGTAAAGTAGAGCCATTTAAATTATTTAATTAATTCATTCTCGCTTAGAACTCATTTATTATTACCTCGAACTCATTTATTAATACTTAGAACTCATTTATTGATACTTCAAAATACGTTTCGTTTAATAAAATGTTACTTGTTTTGTGCAAAAACAGTTGGAAGTCACGTTCGCTCCGTTTCTTTCAAAGACTCGTGAAATTTGCTACATAGTTATTTTAGGTCTTGGAAAGTACCTTAGCCCGCCCCGCTATTCCCATTTTTTTTTTAACTGTATCCAAATCTTCATTAAAACGTTTGATTGTGGTAAGAAAACGCTATCCCAAGCCTGCCACTAGCTTTGATGGAGGACAATCCAGTAAGAGCCTTTTCTTGTTCATTTGTAGTGTAAGTAATGAATTATATCGACAGGCAATCAATGAACGCCTGAAACGATTAATTCTAGATTCTAGAGGAGGCAATAAGTATTTATAGCCTCTTCACACCCTTTTTTAAAAACCCCATGCTATGCTGTACTTAATTTTGTTTATTATACACTTGTCTTGATTGTGCACTACGTAACAAGAAATTTCTCGACGCGTCAAAAGTAGATCTACCCACTTTTTCATAATAATCTTTTGACCTGGCATTCGTATTGTAGTGTTTGTATCTATACAGTAGATATAATACACTGTCTCATGTACACCAGTAGAGGGGGGTAGCTGTCAACCGGCCAGTCTGACATTAGACGCGGTGCGGGTTGGACGTGCGCTTGCGCTCGGACCTGGTGTAGTGGTGAGCCAGTGCTACGGAGTAACTAGTCACTAATCTGTGCAGTGGTGTCAGTGCGTGGACGCTACAAGTGGCGACGAGATAAAGTACGAGAAACGTGTGTAAAAGGCCAGTAAATAAAATTCAATTTTTGTTAAAAGGGAAGGAAGGTGACAATAAAAAGTGTGTGAGTTTTATGCAATGCGTACTAAATATTATACCATATTTATAACATTTCCTAAGTAGACGAACCCAGTAGTACAATAGTAAGAATAATCAGTTGGATCGTCATGGAATGTTGTTTACGCAAAATAATCCCAATGTAATACATTTCATTCCACTTATTTAAGTGAAGTGACGATTTCGTCAGTGGTATTATGGATTTATGAGAGAATAAATTATAATGTAAGAAAAACTATAAGATGCTTGGGTACCTACCTTCCTTATCTTTTAACAAGATTAATAGAATGAAAAATGCTACTTATGTCCAAAATTATTCCGCAAAGGTAACAAAACAAATGTGTTGTCGAATAAATGATTATTGTTTATTCAAAATGTAATATCCTAGAAAGGTAGCTGGGAAGGGCAAGTAAAACACGCGTCCTTGTGTCAATGAGGTGTATTCCGGACTGTCGGTCTGTGCTACAATCTACCTACATTATATATCACAATAATATAAATATGAATGTAGGTACTTCTAACTCGATACATTACAATCCCTCACACTAATTGTTAACATCCACATCAATGTACTTATCTATTTTAACAACATAGTTAACAGAACAACAAATACATATAAACAACAATATAGGTAGTAGATACAATTTACACATTCATAATTTATAATTAGGTAGTTTATTTAATCTGCATTTTCGTAGTAATCGAGGTTGACTCGATATATTGGCAGGCGGGCCAGGTATCGGTATTTGTGCAATAGTTGAATTGGATTCAGACGCATTTCTGTCTGACTCCTCACCC
The DNA here is from genome assembly GCA_947623365.1 of Achlya flavicornis. Classification (NCBI taxonomy): domain Eukaryota; kingdom Metazoa; phylum Arthropoda; class Insecta; order Lepidoptera; family Drepanidae; genus Achlya; species Achlya flavicornis. The sequence continues at coordinate 9,674,415 of OX392488.1, forward strand.
CCGCGCGTCTCTCGACCCTTCGCCTGCTCCAACCGCTCCGGGCTACTTGCCGGTTCATCGTCGGCAGAAATAAGATTCGGCTGTGGCATAGAATCTGTGGGGAACACAAGGGAACTTCTAGACCTATGCATTAGCTGATCGATATGCCTATGTACTTGCTGACCATTTTGATCAAAAACAGTGTAATCTGTTGTCCCTCTACTATCCTTTACTTTACCAGGTATCCATTTATCCGCCTTAAGATATTGACGATACCATACCTCGTCACCGGGTTTTAGACCCCTAATCGCCCCACCTTTTACCTCAACTTGACGCTGCTGAGCGCTACGTACGTTTAACTCCCTATCTGGTTTCAAAATGTCCAAACGCGTTCTTAATCGCCTACCCATCAACAACATGGCTGGACTTTCACCGGTTGTTGTGTGCTCAGTATTCCTATAATATAGTAAGAAATTATTCAGAGCTATAGATACATTTTTATTTTCTGAAACCGCTTTTTTAATAACTTTTTTTAAAGTTCTAACTGCGTTCTCCGCCGCTCCATTGGATGACGGGTGATATGGTGCTGTAAAAATATGCTCGATTGCATCATTATTTAAAAATTGTTTAAACTCGTGACTTGAAAATGGAGGTCCATTGTCCGTAACTATCTGTTTGGGTATACCCCACCTACTCCACAATTCGCTCAATTTTATTATAGTCGTCGCAGCGGCCGTACTAGGGACGTGAAAAATTTCTATCCATTTTGACATAGCATCGATAGCTACTAGGTAGGTTTTACCAAATATGGGGCCTAGAAAGTCCAAATGAAGCCTAGTCCAGGGGCGCGTCGGCCACGGCCAGGAGCGGGGCGCGTGGCGGGGCGGCGCGTCAGCGTGCGCCGCGCACGCCGCGCACAAGCGGCACGCCGCCTCCACCGCTTCATCGACTCCGGCCCACCAAACGTAACTACGAGCTAACGCCTTGGACTTTACTATTCCCATATGAGGCTCGTGAATTATTTTAATAACTTTGTCCCTACATGGGGCCGGTATAACTACTCTGTGACCCCACATTATGCACCCTAATTCCTCATACAATTCCGATTTTCTATTATAATATGGTTCCATGCCTACAATTTCACACTTATCCGGCCAACCGTCCCGAATGAAACTTAACACTCGACATAGAATGGGGTCTTTTCTAGTTTGTTTCTTAATGTCGTTGTAATCGAGCAATAAAGCGTCTTGCGCAAAATGCAAGTATGTTTGTTCTGGCAGTTTCCTATTTCCCTCATTATTACTACTGTTTATCATAGGAAGACGTGACAATCCATCAGCACTATTTTCACTTGTCTTTACATATTCAATTTCATAATTGTAAGCTGATAAAATAATCGCCCATCGCTGCATTCTACTAGCCGCCATGGAAGGTATATCCGTATTTGGTCCGAATATAGAAACCAAAGGTTTATGGTCTGTTTTTAATTTGAATTTCCGACCGTATAGGTATTGATGAAATTTTTTTACACAAAATATAATGGCGAGAGCTTCACGATGAATTTGGGAATAGTTTTTCTCTGCCTCATTCAAAGTTCTTGATGCATACGCTACTGGGCGCTCGCCGCCGAGCCCTGGCTGAGTCAAGACGCCTCCTACCCCGCGCGCGCTCGCGTCACACGTCAGAGTTAAGCTCTTATTAGGATTATAATGTGCTAAAACCTCTGTACCTACTAATAATGATTTAACCTCACTAAAAGTTCGTTCACACTCGTAGTCCCAATTCCATTCTATACCTTTTCTCAAAAGGTTATATAAAGGAACTAAACGTGGGCTAAAGTTTCTTATGAATTTTGCAAAAAAATTAACAAGTCCTAAAAATGAACGCAACTCAGATACATTCCCCGGTTTTTGTATATGTTTTATGGCTTCAATTTTTGACGGATCCGCCTTGATACCCTCTTTAGATACAATGTAACCTAAATATGAAACTTCATTAGCCAAGAAAACACATTTTTTTTTCTTTAATTTCAATCCGTTTTCAAGTAATCTTTGAAATACTAACTGTAAAGCTTGAATATGATCAATTCGAGTCCCCCCCCCCTATAATCACATCATCAAGGAACACCTGCACATTAGGAATTCCTTGTAATACATTGGTCATAATTCGTTGAAAAATTCCCGGGCTAGATGCTAATCCGTATACTAACCTATTATATTTGAAAAGACCCCTATGGGTGTTAATAACAGTGAACTTATTTGATTCATCTAGGCATATCTGGGCATAGGCTTGTGACAAATCGATTTTGCTGAAAAATTGAGCTCCGTTTAAACCCACTAAAACATCCTCAATCCTAGGCAAAGGATATCGATCTATCAGCAGTACCGGGTTCAAAGTTGCCTTGTAATCCGCACAAATTCTAAGAGATCCATCAGGTTTACTCACTGGTACCAAAGGGGAGGCCCAGTCGGAGCAGTCGACGGGCTCGATGACGCCATCGCGCAGCATCGCATCCAACTCAGCATCGATGCGCTCGCGGAGCGCGTACGGAACCGTTCGCGCACGGTGGAACACGGGCTGAGCACCCTCGCGGACCCGCAGTGTAGCCCGCCCGCCAGTATACCGCCCCAACTTACCGTCGAATAATTCTTTATACCTGTTGAGCAATTCATGAATATCGTCAGATACATTTGTTGAATTAGAAGCTATCTTGTAACAATCGAAACTAGGTATATTTATTTTTAATTCAGCCAGCCACTGTCTACCTAATAGGGAGGTTGTTCCGCCATCAATTACAAACAAGTCTAAATTTTTACTGACCCCTCCGTATCTTACCTCCGGTTTTATAATACCTAGAGGTCTCAGTTTTGACCCATCATAAAATTTTAGAATAGTTTTATCGGGTTGTAAGTGGAACTTGCAAAAGTATTTATCATAAGTGGCTTTACTAATACACGATATGGCCGTACCAGTATCTATTTCCATAGCTATAACTTTATTGTCTATAAGTATAGGTAAACTCACCGCCTTATAATCGTTAAAGCATAATTGATTTAAATACTCCTCGACATCCTCCTCATTTTCCTCGCTCGTGGCATCGTCCACGTCACCATAGTGGAGTCGGCCGCGCTCCTCTACGCCTCTTTTTGTGGTACTCCACCTTGGGCACATGCGTCTTAGATGGCCCACTTCATGGCACTTACTGCATGTATAATCCTTAAATCTACACGAATTTACATCATGCTCATTCGATCCACAAGCTTGACATATGTATCCACGCCGCTGACCCCGCCATGCAAGCCTTGCCGGCGAGTTAGCTCCGCCGGCGGCGCTGCCGCTGCCGCCCGCACTGTACCCGCCGCGTTTAAGTATAGTATCGCGGTGCGGCCCGACACTCCCGCGGCCGGACCCGCGCCGCGACCGCGACGCACCCAGCGCATGCACAGCGCTCGCCGCTCTCGACTCGCTGCCCGTCGACGACGTTGGTGCCTCCACTGCTGCCGAGTCTCTTTCCGCCGCTTCCATTGCACTCGCTACCTTGACCGCGCTGTTGAATGTCAATTTATCATCTTCTGCAAACAGCCGTTGTCGAATGATGTCACTTTTTAACCCACACACGAACTGATCACGCAGGTTGTCGTTAAGTACCGCACCGAAGTTACAGTCGCGTGAAAGTTTCTTCAACTCCGTCACGTAGCCAGCTATATTTTCATCCATACCCTGTCGCCTTTGCCGGAACCGATACCGCACTGCTAATTCTGACGGAGCCGGTTGCAAATGATGTCGTAGAAGCTCGACTGCCTCGGTGTATTTCAGCTCTGACGGTTTCTTCGGGCTAGCCAAATTCACTAATAGTTCATAGGCTTCTTCACCCATAAAAGCTATTAATGTAGGTAGCCGTAAGTCATCCTTAACGTTATTCACCAAAAAGTACATTTCTAATCTGTCCACATAAGATGACCACGCACCGCCCTGCACTTCAAACTCGCGTAACTTTCCGATCGACATTTTTTTTTTTGTTTTTTTTTTTTTATATTTTATACTCGTTCGCCACTGTAATATCCTAGAAAGGTAGCTGGGAAGGGCAAGTAAAACACGCGTCCTTGTGTCAATGAGGTGTATTCCGGACTGTCGGTCTGTGCTACAATCTACCTACATTATATATCACAATAATATAAATATGAATGTAGGTACTTCTAACTCGATACATTACACAAAAAAGGTACAAGGAGATTGCATTGAGCTACAAATCTTCCTAATTAAAAAGATGTCACTAATACCTTTATACCAGCATATAAAGGTTGCTTTGAACTCTCATTAGCAGGTTGTTTTCGGTAATATTGTATTTTCTATAGGCTTTATTGTACCTATTTGTTTCATACTTAAAGGAAGCGCTTAATTACCTATAGTAAATATAGTGACGGGCCCGTGTGCGCAGTTGGAAGATTCCACCTGTTGTGCCGCAGGTCATGGGTTCGATTCCCACACAGGACATGCATTTGTGTGCATGAACATGACTGTATATATGTAATAAACTATGCAGGTATATTTCAATTTATTTATTTGCTGCTTCACATGAAGCACACCTACACATACATTTTAGGTACATAGGTACCTAGTATGTTAAAGATGTTACAAAGAATAAAGTGGTATAATACATAAGCCCTGCAAGGGCATTGCAACATTACAATAATATTAAGTAATAATTAAATACATAAATCCAATTAAATTCAACAAAAATAAGGAATGAGTATTATTAGAATAGTATGTAATACAGTATATTGATTATATGAGTTACATGTCAGGCATATTTATCTGTGGTAGCTTTGAAGAATTCCTGCAGATTATAAAAGTATTTTTATAAGAAAGTCTTTCTAATTTGGATATAAATAATAAAGTATATCAACTTATTTTCTTCCAGTATCAGTTTAGGAAGATTAAGATATATTATTATTGCACTAACATAATATGATACTGAACTAAACATTGTTTGTTTTGGATGTGGCAGGGTAGTGTTCTTCAGGATGTGAGAAAGATGAACGTGTTTGAAGCACCTGTAAATTACCTTCATTAAATTGGAAATTGTCGGGAAGTTCAAATGAATACCTCCATTAAATTGGAAATCGTCTGGTATTTTAAATTAATACCTTCATTAAATTGGAAATTGTCGGAATTGGGCAATAATAACAGAAGTACACATTCTAGAAAAAAAAAAAAAAGGAGAGAGTTAGTGAAGAAATAAGCAAGCAGTTAGAGATAATAATAACAAAAATGGAAGATGCAAATAAGATGGATGGTTCAAGAAAGAAATAAAATGGATACGACCAGCTTTACAGTAGTATACAGTTTTAAGTAGTATATGGAACGATGTTAAGCAAGATGTGGACCAGCATACATTAAAATTGAAATGTCATTGACAAGGCATACATAAAAATGAAATTTGGAATTAAATGACATAAAAGAAATGTAAGGAAAGAATAATGCAAACACCCACAAAATGGAATTCCATTCAATCGGAATTACTTGAATTCCATTCAATCGGAATTACTTGAATTCCATTCAATCGGAATTACTTGAATTCCATTCAATCGGAATTACTTGAATTCCATTCAATCGGAATTACCTGAATTCCATTCAATCGGAATTACCTGAATTCCATTCAATCGGAATTACCTGAATTCCATTCAATTAGAATTACTTGAATTCCATTCAATCGGAATTACCTGAATTCCATTCAATTAGAATTACTTGAATTCCATTCAATTAGAATTACTTGAATTCCATTCAATTAGAATTACTTGAATTCCATTCAATTAGAATTACTTGAATTCCATTCAATTAGAATTACTTGAATTCCATTCAATTAGAATTACTTGAATTCCATTCAATTAGAATTACTTGAATTCCATTCAATATGAATTGCTTGAATTACATTCAATTAGAATTACTTGAATTACATTCAAATGGAATTACTTGAATTACATTCAATTGGAATTATTTGAATTACATTCAATTGGAATTACTTGAATTACATTCAATATGAATTGCTTGAATTACATTCAATTGGAATTACTTGAATTACATTCAATTGGAATTACTTGAATTACATTCAATTGGATTTACTTGAATTACATTCGATTGGAATTACTTGAATTACATTCAATTGGCATTAATTGAGTTACATTCATTTGGAATTACTTGAATACCATTCGATTAGAATTACTTTGTTTGAATTACATTCAATTAGAATTACATTCAATTAGAATTACATTCAATTAGAATGACTTTTTTTTAAATTACATTCAATTGGAATTAATTTGTTAGAATTCCATTCAATTGGAATAATTTGCAGTTCGATGGTGGTGATTCTATGCTGGCAGCATCAATCATATTGATAGCGGCCTGAAGCTGTCATCTCCAGGTGGTGCCGGGGGTCTCATATGCGAGGGATGTTCCAAAGATGGTTGTAACCGATATCTTCCAAGTTTACGTGAATGGTTCAAGCACTCATGTAAAGGACCGCGAGTACCATCTAAGGAAATAATAAAATTTTGGTAAAAGGGATGGGATGCAGTGTTTGTATCTATACAGTAGATATAATACATTGTCTCATGTACACCGGTGTTGGTTAGAATCAGTATTAAAATTAAAGACGTGTCTGTCGCGACACTGGGTGAAAGCCACAAATATCAAAAGTGTAATTTGCATCAGTAAATAATAATTATCTCTAGTATTGATTACCTACATTTGAAATAATTAAAATTTGTTAAAAGGGAAGGGATGTAGTGTTTGTATCTATACAGTAGATATAATACACTGTCTCATGTACACCAGTAGAGGGGGGTAGCTGTCAACCGGCCAGTCTGACATTAGACGCGGTGCGGGTTGGACGTGCGCTTGCGCTCGGACCTGGTGTAGTGGTGAGCCAGTGCTACGGAGTAACTAGTCACTAATCTGTGCAGTGGTGTCAGTGCGTGGACGCTACACGTATGAAAACTGACAATTGCGTATAATTATGACAATGTACTACAGTGATCAGCTAGGTACTTTTGATGTTGAATGTACCAAAGAATAAAAGAACGTTTCCGGTGACTGAAATTGTATTTGGGGTTGCCAGATGAGTGCGAATAAAATTTTCCACCGGATGTGATATGTTTTCAGAATCAAATAGAATTATATCCCTAGTCCGCGGACGCAAAAATAGTCTCTCTGTCTTTGACATTATAGCTCCAAATAGAAACCCATAAGAGATTGCACCCATAAGATCTTGTGATAGATCAGTAAGTGGTAATTTTAGAAAATAAGTGAAAATAATTTTAAAATTAAAATTTGTACCTACACGACTGCCCTGCCAAAAAAAACTAACTTAAAAGTAAAAAGAATATTACCAGTATCACGCAGGATGATGTAAAGATGCTTACGATACCATACATCCGAATCTGTTCAGGCATTTAAAAGTTGTGGTGGAAAAATTAAACAAAGAGCAGCTCGACTGGGGAAGTACCTTACAGAATACCGCAGCCAAATAACTTTATGTTGTGTAAAGTTGTGTTCCTGCGCGTGAGTAAGGTCACCAGAGCTCATAGGCGAGGGGGGAAAGGTCGGTAACGCGTGAGCGATGCTTCGTGTGTTGCAAGCGTCCATATGGCTACGGTAACCGCTTACCATCAGTTGGGCCGTGTACTTGTTTACCGACTAAGTTGTATAAAAAGAAAAAAAAAAACGAATGTAAAATGACCCCTGAAAACATTACTCACGTTTTCTGGACAGTCGTGTAAAAATAAAACCACAATAAAGGCCAATATACATTATTTTTAATATGTCCTTCATAACACAGACATTCCACTACTTTTTATCATTCTCAGCCCTAAGCAGTATAACCGATATCAACATATCCTTTAAGCAGTTTCAATCGCCTCCAGACACGATATAAAATAAGGGTATTCTTCAGCCAAGGTCCCTTTATCGAGATACTTGTCGAATTTACGACGTTTCGTATTTACAAGGGCTTGCAAGAAAGTAAGCACTTTGCCGCCCTTAATAATTTAAGTCTTTATTCAACTTTAGGAATCGGATTTTCAGAGTACGAACAGTATTTCAGTGTAGAAAATTTTTCCTCTAGTTCACTTATAATATATATGCTAGAATAAAAAACTATAATATATAGACACAAAATAACTTAAAAACTATAACAAAACTAAAACTATAACTTAAAAAATAAACTTAATCTAACAAGCCGCTACCAGTAGGCAACGTGTAAATGATAAAATAAGAATAATAATACCAACTTAATAATTCATAGTTTCTAAGGTGAAGGTGAAGTGTAAGATAAGATGGGTTGTTCTATAGTTTAGATTTATTGTTGTTAGATTGTCGTCGTTTTAAATGTTCAAAAAAGTAATTTGTCGTTTTAAATTTTAATATAATATTGAGTTTACCATAAGATACTTATTGGATATAACTTGATTTAGACATATTGAGAACTCTATTGAAATAATAATAATAAATCTTTATTTCTTGCCACTCTTGCCACACATTAAAAAAGCAATGATACACAAATTACGGCTAAATTAATACAAAGCTATATAATATGAGTCTACTGTATATAACAGCTGGAGTTTTCGAGATGGCATATTTTCGAAACCTATGTTGGGTTAGTCATGCTGAACAACTTTTACTATGGGACCAATAGTGAATTCTCAAAAAACTATTCAAAAAAATACTATACTACAAGATGTCTCATGGTATACGTTAGCCACATAAAATTTGCACTATAATATTTTTTACCCTAATTTAAACTCATACGGAATTTTAATCAATACTTTAATTAGTATAAAATGAACAGAGACATTATACATTATAAAAATAATCAACAACCTTCGAACGTCGATACGACCTACTTGCTTGACAGCCGGGCTTCGACTACAACGGAACTCCCCCTCCACCTCCCACTCTCACTCGCCGGACCGGAAGTACCCGCAATCGCGATACTGGCTTTGCGACAGTTGTCCTAGTTTAAATATATGTGATAAGTTTAAATGTATAGTTTGTTTTTATGTTAAAGCTTAGAATCTGAAAGAGTAGAATTATTTTGTGCTTATTATAAATAACAAGCAATCCCCGCGGTTTCACTTGCGTTTTCGGTGAGAAGTAGTCTATAGAACTCTGTAATAATGTAGTTTCCTATTAGTGAAAGAATGTTCACACAGGCCTCACAGGCACAGGCCTCTTTTCACAAATGAGGCTGAAAGGATTGGGCTTACACACTAGCGATGGGCGATTGTTCCAAAAAAAGTAATCGAAAGAATCGACAATTGTAAAACTGTACATTCGATTGTCGATTCATTCGTTCTAACGTATTCGTTACAACAATCGAATAACAATCGACCTTTCGAATGAAAATTTACCCACGCAACGCAGGTTGCAATAGTATGCCCAATCGACGGGTGAGCGCGGGGGCGAATAGATTCATTTATTCGGCGGACGGACAGCCAGCGCCCGGCGGCGCTCCACTGCACGACACTCCACCACGGGTGCCCTCTGCGGTTCGGTGAAGATAGGCCAGTGGTCAGCCTACTGTTGGAGTTTCAAGCCGCCTAGGGGAGGTCTTCAACTAGATTAACCACTATTACAATCTATACTAATTATAATAAAGCAGAAGAGTTTTTGGCTAATCTTTGGAACTACCAGTCGGATTCGAAAAATTCTTTCACTAATAGAAATGTACATTATTCCCCAATATTATAGGTATGATTTATTTTTATCCCGGGAACGCGGGTGAAACCGCAGGGAACAGCTAGTTAATTGATAACCGGGACCAACGGCTTTGCGTGCCTTCTGAAGCACGGAAAAAAATATATAAATATACAAAGTAGTAATAATTTTCAAAAGTGCAACTTATATCGTAGAAACCTCATAAAATCCCAGCAGAAGTTACCTGTTGGAAACATAGACGAGAGTACAGTGGGTTAAATTGTCAAAGCGCGCGGGATGTAGTAACTTAGTTTCCTCTGTTTGACAAGGTTTCCACGTGTCCCCCCTACACTCAACTGTGTTTATTGGTTTAGTATGAAACGTAGGGTAATACACAAAGCCTTATACAACATAATATTGAAATAATGCAGAACCTACCTAAACCTGCCTACTAGTTTGTTCAAAATCGAAATTAGAATCAATTACAAGGTTATTTTTTAACATAATGTTATTTTTTAACATGGCAATCCTATTCGCTTTAGGAGAGTAGCATGACACGTTTTTACCGTGATACAAAATTACGGAAGTAAAATGTACCTCCTCAAAATTGGATTTGCCTTTTTCTTGATTAGCACATTATTTAAAGGCATCAGAAAAGCATTCTCAGGCCACACTAAAAATTTTCAACTCAAACTTTTAGTTATGCAACATCAGTTGATTACTCCTGGTTAAGTGGTTATGCCTTCTACTAGCAGATTTTAGGAAGACATGTAAAATTTTTTTGGTGGATTTTTTTTCTGACTATATTTTTTTAAACTTCAGGGTGTATGTTTTTAGTAATTAGCTTAGCGTTATATATATATTTAGACATAATTTACATAGATATTTTAAATAAACGGAGCCATTATAATAAGAATACCGTAACAGAAAAATATTATATAAAATCGGTTCGTCGACCGCATCAACATCAGTCTTGTTTGGGTAGGGCTGCTCCATCGCCGAAGCCAAATAAGTCTGCTATTGGCTTAAATCTATGTCTCGTGCCGCGAATACACATACTAGTGGCACGGATTATAGAGATTATTATTTTTGATCTTAGCCAACCCATCACTACGCTAAATGACTATTAGCTTAGCGTAGTTTTTGGAGGTGGAGGGCACACACTTTACAAAATTCTGTGCGGCTTAAACATCTATCCATCATTCTTTTGGTTGTTTCTTCATGAATATCACTTGGCTTGCTTTCGTCTCTTACTCTGTATTCTATTTCAAATTCATCTAATCAGAATCATAAGTTATATTAAGCTTCAATTTCATCATAATCCGATATTTGTTCAAATAATATTGTTTCTTCGTTGCTCGTTAATGTAAGCGCGTCACTCTCCCCGCTGAGCGCTGAAAGCATTTCCTTGCGTCGAGACAGCGTTGGAGCTCCATTTCCGGAATTCTATTATTGTCTATGGAACATTCCATGTCGTTTAATCTTTATACTTTTCTTTTATAAAGCTTTTTTGTTATATTCTTTTGATTACGTTAAAAAGCCCAGAAAATATACAAACCAATATTTTGAAGGGGTGCAATTTTAATGAGTATCGTGACTTCATTCATAAAACTTACTTTATTACTTAATTTCTAAGTAATTAATCTACAATTATTTCGAACTAACGCACTAAGCAAACAGACGCTATCGCTAAAAGCACTAAGCGAAATACAGCGCTGTAACAGGGATAGCTAAACTACTGATATTTTGACACTATTTATATGAAATTTTATGTAATATAACAATCTTCAATCGCAAAATTAAGAATCGATCGAATATGGAAATAGGCAGTGAGTCAGACTGTAGCGCAAATCAAATAGCAATGCACATAATTTTAGCGGTCCTCGTTGGATAATTTGGACCAATATCTTCCTTTGTTATTATCGATCTCGAAAAAATCTCCTCTTATAAACTCATGAAAATCATAAAAAAACGTGATGTCTCTAAATTTCTCAACAAAACTCAAGTACAGCTATTGTGCCAACTACCATATAATGGAAGGAAACGTCGCTCAACCTTCAGTATGTACGTCATGATGGCACTATCTCATGTCAAGTTACGAAATCCCAGGGACGTTGATCTTATTGTCTTCTTAGTGAATGGACCGACGTAAAGCTTGTCAGCTGTTTGATATGATATAGGTGTTGAAACAAATAGGTTAGCACCATAAAATTTTATAGAACGTCTAAATAAGTACATTTACTTACTATATTTGGATTTTTAATATATCAAGTTATTAATAAAATAAATATCCTGGGACATTCCTCACACACGGTCATCTGATCCCAAACTAAGCAGAGCTTGTACTATGGAAACCAGATAACTGATATAATACATATACTACGTTTTGTTTGTAAATACATACCTAATATACATAATTACACCCAGACTCAGGACATACAGACATGTTCATGCACACAAATGCATGTCCTGTGCGGGAATCGAACCCACGACCTGCGGCGCAATAGGTGGAATCTTTACCAGACTCTTAACCAACTGCGCCAACTGGCCCGTAATATAAATGTCAGTTCTTCCGTTCCCTTTGGATGAAACTTTACACGTAGGTAGAAGGTAGAACTATATCAGATCATTCAGATCCATCGGGTTTTCTGGTAAAACCGTGGGATGGTAGCTTGTCAACTTTGTTAGGGTTCCGTAGCCAAATGGCAAAAAACAGAACCCTTATAGATTCGTCATGTCTGTCTGTCTGTCTGTCTGTCTGTCTGTCTGTCCGTCTGTCCGTCTGTCCGTCCGTATGTCACAGCCATTTATTTCCGAAACTATAAGAACTATAATGTTGAAACTTGGTAAGTAGATGTATTCTGTGAACCGCATTAAGATTTTCACACAAAAATAGAAAAAAAAACAATAAATTTTGGGGGTTCCCCATACTTAGAACTGAAACTCAAATTTTTTTTTTCATCAAACCCATAAGTGTGGGGTGTCTATTGATAGGTCTTCAAAAATGATATCGAGGTTTCTAATATCATTTTTTTCTAAACTGAATAGTTTGCGCGAGAGACACTTCCAAAGTGGTAAAATGTATGTCCCCCCCCTGTAACTTCTAAAATAAGAGAATGATAAATCTATAAAAAATATATGTTGTACATTACGGTGCAAACTTCCACCGAAAATTGGTTTGAACGAGATCTAGTAAGTAGTTTTTTTTTAATACGTCATAAATTGAAATTAATATCAAATACTCAGGTCTATACTACCATTTACTTATATACCTACAGGTTTGTACGGAACCCTCGGTGCGTGAGTCTGACTCGCACTTGGCCGATTTTGCTTTTGTAAATTATATTGATATCCCATGTCCATCGCAAACTCGAAAGCTATTCTCCTCCTCATATCTGTAAAAGTTTATATGGATGTTAAGATGTTTGTTACTCTTTCACTCAAAAGCTACTGAACGGATTAGGATGAAATGTGGCACGGGAAATTTAACTTATTATTTGATTTACAACAAATATGTACAAATTACAATACATAGATAGAAAATTTCCTCAAATCTGCCACTGCTTCCGATTAACGGCAAGGTTCCCAGAAAGCTGGCAGCGTTTCCTCTTTGGATAGCTAAGCTGATGCGATAGATAGATTATATTCTGAAATAACATAATTGGACTGTTTTACAAAAAACTTAAACCGACTTCAAAGTACACTAAGAAGTGATCTGATGACAATGGGACCAAATAGGAAGTGTACCCTTCCAGTCAAAAAAATATTTTTCCAAATCGGTTAATAAATGACGGAGATATCAGGTAACAAACATAAAAAAAACATACAACCGAATTGAGAACCTCCTCCTTTTTTTGAAGTCGGTTAATAAAGGACACTTTTATCTCGGAGAAACATACGTTTCCTAGAGAACACGGGTAAAACTGCGGGGGACAGCTAGTAAGAAATTAAGTACCTAAGATTTTTTTTTAATAAATAATTTCCTTTGATACAGACCTTCAGTTCCCGATCGACGTATCAGGCGTCCAAAACGACCATCCGTTCCTGGACGCGGATTCACTTCAATCCCTGTTCAGGCGTCTGACGGCCCTGAACCGATGTGCCAACATGAAGCTGGAGCACCATCATCATCAGAAGAGATCGGTGAGTTGGGAAATTGTAAATACTTACTAGGTACTTGAGGATAGGGAATTTGTGTAGGTTTTCCCAATGAAGCGAGTGGTGTGGGTCTTCAAGAATAATGCGAAGAGATTTCGCATAGTCAGCAATGCCCGTGTTAAAGCCCTGGAACCCAAGGGTGGATATCCACCAGAGATGTGTAGTGAGGAATGTGTTTTAGCTGACAAATAGGATCGCTTCTTTAAAGCTATGACGTGAAAATGAAACGATCCTATTGGTCAGCCAAAACTCCTCGCTATTCATCTCTGGTGGATATCCTTCCCATTATAATTTTACTCCAAAGAACTATCGTTTCATTATCTTATCGTTGTCGTTGGTCGGATTTTTTTTTCGACAACAAATTTTAAAAAAAAAATTTTTATCTCTTTGTTTCAAAGAAATACACTAGTTTATTAAGGTACATAAGGGTACTAAAATCTTCGTAAGTAAAGATTGTTGACCCTTAAGGAGTCGTTACATATTTTAGTTACATTTAAGTTGAATCTGGAATCGCATATCTGCCCACCACGAAATACCTTACAAAAAATACCTTTTATTACCTTACCTAATACCTTTTATTAAATTATTTTGATATTATTTAAGTTAACATAATAATATACAAACTTCGTCTCTATAAAAATCTCTACGGAGTTTATTTATACATTTTTAATAAAAACTTCCGAGTAATCTTTGTAATTTTAGATCTTATAAAAGATATTTTTATTTAATTTTAAAGGTTTTGAATTATTATGATAAAAACTTTGTTAGTTTAGAAATTATAATTAAAATTATCAAATATCTTTTTTACCAACTTCGCTGAAAGAGAATATTATAAAAATGTTGGATTTTAACAGAAATCACTGATTTGAGCGAAATGTTAATAACTTATGAGTGTAAACAATTCAATTAAAATATAAGCCCATTGATTTGACACAAAATGACTTGCTATTCAGTTTTCCCAATAAATAATAAAAGCTAGGTGCTAAACTAAATCTAAAACCTAACAAAACTGTCTGATAACTTTCGCCAACAGACACTGATTGAAAAAGTTTATTCGTTATTCTTGTTATAGGTTATATAAAACAGGTATCTACTTTCTTTAATATAACTTCTTAGCTTGAAAAAAATAATAGAAGAACCTAAAAATAAATTAAAGGCAAAGAATTAACACTCTGAGATAGCGACAGTAACTGGGCTGAGACAATGTGGTTAAAAAAAAAATCTATAGAAACTTTTTCTGATTAATACATTGATACTGAAACTGTATTTGTTAGCATCTCTACAATCTAGCCCCATGGTTTCACTCGTACCTAAAACCTTCCTCAAAAACGGGCTATCTAGGTAGTACAATAATATTTTTTCAATCGACTGTCGTTTTTTCTTTTTGCGTTTGGCCTTCTATGGAAGCTAAGCATTAACAATATTGCTTAGCTTCCTTTTTAGGGGGCCAGTCCATTTTAACTTTATTTTTCTTTCTTTTGATGTGACGTTCGTCTATTTTCGTATGTTTCCTGATAGTTTTGTTTCTTTTTAATTTTATCGGCTTTTCTTGATAAGCATACTAAAAATTAAATAATAGCATGGTACAGGTCGGTTAACGAAAGCTGGCACGTTCACAGTACTCATAAATTTGCAATCAGTCAAGTCTAATGGACGAATGCAAAAATAGACCACTCTATATTTATGAGCAGTAGCAAAAGCAAAACAATAACTGTCTCCTTCATACTCATAAGCTTGACTTTGCGCGAGAGAGACGGTGTAAATGTGTTGAAACGTGCCAGCTTTAGTTAACCGACCTGTATAATGTGTTTTTAAATTAATGTTAACTAGTAAGAATTCCAAGGGACCCCGAGGGGAGGGTTTATTCTAATATTATAAAAATAACTTTTTAATCAAGTCAATATTGCTCAAGACGCATAAAAATTGTAATTATCACCAAGTAATGAATATTTATGATTTCATACTTAATTGCTTTAATTTCGTAGTTTGAATACTGGCTTTTTATGGAGCCAAGCAATTTTGCTAATTTTATGTCTATCTAGACTTTTTTTATTGCTTTATCTTTTTTTCAGGGTTTTAATATTCTTCTAAGAAATTATTATACCATTTTTTAAATTATTATTTTATATAATAGTTATGTTAAAAGTTACATTAGTTTAAAAAGCCTACATAAAAATACATATGATTTATTTGGGTAGTGTACTTATATTTTAATTATATTACAACTTATAAATAAGGTGTAAGTCAGTCTTATAATACCCAGGTATTAATATAGCCTCATCCCTTTTTGTTTATATGACATTAGAAAGTGACGGATATATTTAAAACCTAGGTATTACCACATTACTATACTTGACTTATTATTTATTAATAACGGGGCTGGAGTATTAATTAATCTTAAACAAATCCGCATTGTTCACACATATTAAATCCTGTTTAACATACAGGTTTCAGTATACGAAAACCTTATTCAACATTTCCGCCATAATTAGCGTTAACATCAAGAATTAATTATATCATATTACGAGCAAACATCAGCTACCGCATATCGTTAATATTTTATTGGAAAGTAAACCTTAACTATAAAACAATCTAGTTTTCATTTCAAATGGATTGCACAGAGCTTTGTTACCTTAACCAATGTTTAACTTGTTCGATTGGCTACTTGTGAATGCATTGAGTTCGCGAAGTAAAATCGATGCCAACTTTAGTTTAAATTACCTTTAGTTTCTGTTGATCTGATACACTGATTGAGTTTTAAGGTTGTTCAAAGGACTGACAAGCTTATTGGTGGCTGTGAAATTGGGCGCGGAACGCTGCGCAGTAGCGAAAAGGAAGGTTTGCGCACATTCGAAATGACTTTCCTGCGGCTCGCAGTCCCCAGTCGAGTTCTCTTTAAGCAAATTAACGATGCGCTACCTCTAAGTCTTTATTAAAAGACAAACAACGTTTGTTTATAAACTCCTGTGTAATGTGACTGAAACACTCACCATTTATCATCATCATGGAACTTCTATAATTTCCACAATTAACGGTCTTGGACCGGCTAATTCTTTAGGCGCTGCTTCTGCTTTTTTGACGTAGGGATAGTTATTCCTCCTCGTCATCATTAGTAGACAATTTAAAAAAATTAAGAATATTCCTTACCGAGGTACCGATTTACTGATTTAGGCTCTATTTGCACTTACCACAACCACATCACAACCACGTGGGCAGGCGCTAATTTGTATGAATATTAATAGTTGAATTCACACGGACCTCATTCTGCCGTCACTATGACTATTACTTTTGACCACACCGCAGCCACGTCGCAACCACAACGAAACCAGCAGCGACACTGTGAACTAGCGGTACAAACATTTTAACATTTTGTAGCTACCACAATTGTTGCAGCGACTACTCACACGTAACCACAGCTGGATTTCATTTTGTCGCTACGATCGCGACGCTGTCGTGTGGTTGCCGTACGTGTGATGTGAATAGACGCTTAGTTTAGTTGTTGGTGAAGTCCGCCAGTAAACCATAAAGTTGTAATTTTAATTGTAAAGTTTATTACCAAGTTTTCCATGTTCGCGAGGCAAATAATGAGATTGCAGCCTGTTATTGAATTGATAGCAAATTTTCTAGGAAATTGCAACTTTCCATTTTATAATGTCTTATTTTACGAGTTTATTACATGAACACTAATCTGAATATAAAATGAATTGCTTTGGAATGGTTTGAACAGCCTCATTAAAAAAATTCGTTTTATTGGTTAGGTAACTTTATTGGACTATGAAAATGAAACTCGCTTTGACTATTGGTATCACAGTAAGGAAAATGATAATTATTATTGGTTAGTCATTATATACAAACAAGCATACGGCCCCATTGAGCTATTATTAGTACTACGTATAGAGAAGCTATCATAAGCAAATGTTAAGTATTCCCATTTTTTTTGGGGTCAACTAAAGTTATCTTTAGCGCTGAAACAATAATTAGTCGTCTAAGACGACAGTAGAAACATGTAGCGTTATCAGAACGCTTTTAGGAGTATTTTTCTCGCAAACACCGTGATTTTCACGGCGCTTACGCGTTTCGTTCATCGTTTTACAACAACAAGTATGGCCGGATGGCCTCACTTGAACGGAACATAGTTGTGATGTGTGGCGTCTTCTCTATACGTAGTAATAATTTCTCAATGTACGGTCCGCATTGTGGTAAGCGCTTACCGTAGCACACTTGCCGTGACCGACCTTTCCCCCCTCCTCAAAGAGCTCTGCTGACCTTACTCACGCGCAGGAACAAAATATGTATGTGGACTATGAGAAAGCCTTCGATTCAGTCGAGACATGCGCGGTTTTACAGTCTACAGCGATGCCAAATCGACTATCGCAGTATCGAAGTGTTTGTACAGCAAACAAAAGCAAAAACAAAAACAAAGCAAGTTGTTCGTGTACTTACGACCGTGACATCACTAAAGGCGTCAGCTGAAAATAAGCGCTGCTGACAGTAGTTAGTAGCACTATGCTGAGCTGTGTCCTTTTTGACGGCACAGATCAATTGGTTTATTTTTAAATTAAATATTGTCATGCTTCTATTAATGTGTTCGTCAAATGAATGTGTTTTCTTTCTTTCTTTCTTTCAAAGCCATTTCGATACGCAATTTCCATACTAAATATTAAAGTAACAAAAATATTTATTGTATGTATTATACGTGTGTTTATGTTCAAATATACAACATTTTACGTTAATAATTTTGCGGTGGATTAAATCATAACATAAAGCCAATTAAGCTCTCGAGACACGCCAAAAGCTCCAAATTGGGGAGCTTATTTTAAAAGACCTTCAATTTTGACGCAGTGTTAATTACTTGCAGTGATTCATTAATTAATATCCCATTTTGATATTTTATATGCGATACGTTTACGTGTTGATTAAGGTTTTTTTTATCACCTATTTATAAGAGATTATTTCAGATTAATATTAATGCGATGTAAAGAACTTTTTAGGATTCCGCACGAAAAAGATTGTAAAGGAACCTTTGTGTCTGTCTGTCTGTATATCTGCTTAAAATTTTATGTATATCTTTGTAAGAACAAACCTTTTGAACTAGTGGCTAAGAAATAAGTTTTTCATACATTTTAAAACTGTAAGTCAATTATAACATTCGCGATTTGTAATCCCGAATCTAATCGTTAAACAATAGAGTTCTGTATCTATTGCATCGATAATTAATCCAATGGAACACAAAGGCATGTTATTATTGTACAATGTAGACCAATATTTCACATAATAACTAACCAATTTCAAGCGTGACCGACCGCTTACAATATGGGGTAATCCCATTACTAGCGCCATCGTTCAATCTTACACCACACAGCGTAATAACCTATTTGGTTGTTTTATGAGGCGTTTGTCTTATATGTGAAGCGAAGCGAATAACGCGAAAGGAGCGATGCGACGCGATATATGTGAGGAAAATGTGATGCGGAATATATATTACGCGACAGGTTCAAATTAGATTAATTAGGTTTGAGAGAGGTAGAGCATAGCGTTTATTCGCTCAAGGAGCAGCGCGACTGGGGAAGTACCTCCACCTTACAGAATACCGCACGCAGCCAAATAACTTTATGTTGTGTAAAGTTGTGTTCCTGCGCGTGAGTAAGGTCACCAGAGCTCCCCTGGTGGTCGGTAACGCGTGAGCGATGCTTCTTGTGTTGCAAGGGTCCATATGGCTACGGTAACCGCTTACCATCAGGTGGGCCGTATGCTTGTTTACCGACTAAGTTGTATAAAAAATAAAAAAAAACCGCTCTTAAGTTTTTTTAATAGTTTTTGTGGTTTAGAGGTAATTTAATAAGAGTTACTATAAACTACAGGAGTTTCTTGTGAAATCTATAGGGGTTTGGGAAATAAACATCACTTATAATAAATCTTGTTCATGGTGTTATGAGCTGTGACTTAGATTCATGGGAATAATGGTATTTTGATATTAAGTAACTTATCAATGTAGCCAAAAAATAGAAACTTATTGGAATAATGTAAGCCCCCATTTTGACATCAAATGTATAAGCTAGCTTTCCGCCTGCGTCTTTACCAGATTTTCGAATTTTGAAAATGAATACCTACTTTATATTAGGACGGTATACATTTTTTAAGCTCTATGTATATGTTTGTTCATGTGCATTTGTCTTTTTTTCCTTTTATAAATATTATTATATTAACAAAAAGCGAAGCTATATATCGCACCGTATCGCATCACATCGCTTACTAGTCTCCATCAATACCCAATGCAACTAAGGTATTTTCCTTCAATTGTGTTGCTCAACAAGATTGATTGTTTAAAAAGGTCGCGGAATACTGGCATAAGTCGTAAGGTGAGTGTTGTTACAGGCAGATTGATGTTTTGAAGTGTACTCCGGTAAATGGTCGGATTAGCATTCCTTGTATACGATTTGCAATGTTGCATATATTATTATGTTCGTGTTAGTTTATTTGTGACTGTTAAGGGATGCACTGTAACATTATTTTATTAATATTTTTACTAAGCCGATAGCCTATGATATGGAGGACATAGGCTACTTTTTATCCCGAGAACGCACGGATGAAACCGCGGGGGACAGCTAGTATATCATAAAGTGTAGACATTTAAAAATATTGTATTTTTTTTATGTTTTGGCTACTTTATATATAGAGTGTGTTAAATATTATGGTGCGTCCATGCTACGCGAAGCAAGCACGAGCCGAGCCTCGAACGAACAGCGATTTCAAGCGTGGACGTACTTAACGGGCCTTCAACGAGCCTACAACGAGCGCGATGCGAATCCTTGGATTCGTGAAAAAACTGACAATCGGCAGAGCGCAGTCGAGCACGCTACGAATGCTCGTTCGAGGCTCGCGAGCCCGTCCACGCTACGCGAATCGTGCTCGCAGTGTGCTCGTTCGTGGCTCGGCTCGCGGCTCGTGCTCGATTCGCGTAGCATGGACGCACCATTAAGTTTGATGATTTTGCCATCTCACGTGAAGTAGCATAAGCTATGGTTAGCATATTATATCGCCAGGATTTTGATATTTTTTTGTATATTTATAATTAATTACTTTAATACGTAGGTAGGTATTTACCTATGTATAATGTTTTGGAAAAAATAGCAAATATATTTAAAAAAAATAACCTTTCTGAGTTTCTTGCCTGTTCTTCTCAGTTGAAGGCCGACTTACGAACTGGCGGTAACTTCAGTAGCTTTGAAATTCATAAGTGCCCTACTAGGCCCTAAATTGAATCAATAACTTTGACTTTGGTATTTACAAAAAAATGATAACTATGACTGAAAAAACAACATTTTAATTGTATAAAATCGTTTCAAAAATATTTGATTAACCCACGCAAGCAAAATCATAATAATGGGAGTATTTACCATAACATTTCCGAAAACCCAACCACCAACTCAATAAAAAATTACACAGCTTACGCAAAGCCAGCCCACAAAATTTTGACATTTCGATTAAATACTTCGTTATTTCTCTCGCGTATTTAGGCGAGCATCCCTCAAGCACTGCTGGAATCGCGAGCATAAATAAATCATTGTTATTATTTATGTAGAGCCGCCATGTTGACGGTACAATAGGCATATCAAGTTCATTTACACGTCTCGTTTGTTACCCAATCGTTGATCAGGGACTGTCACGCAACGCGACACCTCGTGTCATGTCACGGCGAATACGCTGTTTGCATAATTCGAAAGCTGCAAGTGCAACTACCTGTACATAGAATAGATTCGACACGGAAGTAGGGTGTTTTGCAGTAACACTTGGCTGACTACCACCCTCAAGTTGAAAATCTGTCGCTAAGCACCTATCGGTGTGTGCTGGCAGCTGCACTTGAGAGCCAGTTCCTTCTTTTTAGGGTTCCGTAGCCAAATGGCAAAAAACGGAACCCTTATAGATTCGTCATGTCTGTCCGTCTGTCTGTATGTCTGTCTGTCTGTCTGTCTGTCCGTCCGTATGTCACAGCCACTTATTTCCGAAACTATAAGAACTATAATGTTGAAACTTGGTAAGTAGATGTATTCTGTGAACCGCATTAAGATTTTCACACAAAAATAGAAAAATAACAATACATTTTGGGGGTTCCCCATACTAAAACTCTTTTTTTTTTTAAATCAAACCCATAAGTGTGTCTATGGATAGGTCTTCAGAAATGATATTGAGGTTTCTAATATCATCGCGAGAGACACTTCCAAAGTGGTAAAAGGTGGGTCCCCCCCCCCTTTAACTTCTAAAATAAGAGAATGATAAAACTAAAAAAAAAATGATGTACATAAAGATGCAAACTTCCACCGAAAATTGGTTTGAACGATATCTAGTTAGTAGTTTTTTTTTAATACGTCATAAATTGAAATCCATATCAAATACTCAGGTCTATACTACCATTTACTTATGTACCTACAGGTTTGTACGGAACCCTCGGTGCGCGAGTCTGACTCGCACTTGGCCGGTTTTTTTTTTATGTTAAATAGGCTTGCGTTTGGCCTTCGATTGACCCCATGAGGAGTTGTGACGAGGCCGAGGATGTAGCACGTTTACCCAGAAAAAGCCTATTCACTCTGGCCTTGAATACATCTAGGTTGTAGGTGTCGGGAAACACAGACCTCGGAAGAGAGTTCCACTCCTTTGCTGTTCGTATAAGAAACGATGAAGCGAAGCGTTGTGTCCGGGTACGCGGGATGTCGACAACGTATGGGTGGAAATTCTCCCGGCGTTTTGTGTTTCGGTGGAGAAATGGGGATGGAGGAATTAGATTGAACAATACTGTAGCACACTCTCCAAAATATATCCTATAGAAGACCGACAAACAAACAAACACGAAACAAACTAGGTATAGGTCAAACACAGGCCTATACATTTTAGCATATAAAAATTAGGTTTATCCTTGATACTAAAGGTGGTAGAAATGGTCGTTGTAGTACCTGGCTGGCTAGCATCTCCAAGGTGAAATGAAGTCAAAATGTGGTTCTATTTTCATCACACTAAATTATATTGAATTCACACGTACTTAATAAGATGTTAAATTATCATAATTAAAACTAAAACTAACTATGTAACTAACAAAAAATTATGGAAAAAGTAATAATAAAAATTAAAAAGAAAAATATATACACATAAAAGATTATAAATAAAACACAGAATTTAGGTCACTGTCAATGGGTAGGGTGCCCAAAAGACTGGCTACGTTACCTCGCTGGATAGCGAGGCTTATCCTCTGACCGAGGTACGAAATTATTAATTCAAACATCTCTCTGCCAGATCGCGGTGAAATTTGGCATGCAGATATGCCAATAGCCTCTGCTATGGAGATGTTCATAGGCTACTTTTTAACCCAGAAGCGCGGGTGAAACCGTGGAGGACACCTAGCTTAATCATATTATAAATCAAGAAACGTACCGTTATACCTATCAGAAGGTGGGAACCGGAATTATAGAGAAACAACCGTTACGTTCAAGCTCATATATTCGACTGACGCAGCAGTCGCCAAACGTCTAAGAACTACCTTACAATTTATACATATACTACTTTTTGTTTGTAAATACATACTTAATATACATAATTACACACAGACTCAGGACATACAGACATGTTCATGCCCACAAATGCATGTGCTGTGCGGGAATCGAACCCAATACCAGCGGCGCAATAGGTGGAATCTTAACCAGAGTCTTAACCAACTAAAAAATATGTAATAGGTAAGCGTAAAACAGTATAAGCTGATCTCGCATTGTATAGGATTTCCTTACAATGAGAGGTTAGCTTATATTGGAAATGTATAGCTTGATCTGTAGCCGTGTATACTTATTTCAAATCGTGGAAAATGATTTTACTGGCAAATGTAATTTTAGCGTTTCTGCCTCACATCGATTTATTAATGCGCTTTATTTATTTGAAGTTCGCGAAAACCGATGTGTGTTCAATATTTATCATGATCCGTATAACCACAGAGTAAATATTGAAGGATTAAGGTTAATATCTGGGTGAAATGAATGTGTTAATACGAGGGCCAAGTTTGTTTGATATTTAGTCGATTTGTTTCTGAACAGATTTCGTGGAAATCTGTTTCAGGAATAATGGAACACAATCGGTAATTTATTTGTTTAGAATTGTATGTTATTATTATGTTTCTTATTAAATGAGTTCTTGTTACCGATTTCAGTCGACTTTACGACGAAATTATTTGATAAACTAAATCATTCACTTTTTTTTATTCAATTTTCTTGCCTTTGGCCACTGACCCGCCCATAAGACAAAGCCTACTATAAGGTGGCTCATTACGTGGAAGACAAGAATATATGGTTTTAGTAGCTTCTCTCTGCACTTGCATCCCCCCTGGCTAAGTGACAATTGTATGAATAAGCATAATAATTATATGGTATATTGTATATTTGGTGTATTTGGAAAAAAAAAGCCTTGCTGAGTTTCTTGCCGGAGTCTTCTCAGTTTAAGTGTATTTCGAACCGGTGGTAAATTCAACTGTATGTACCAATTTAACATTCATAAGCGCCTTACCGGGACCTAAATTGAATAAAAAACTTTTTGATTTGATTTGATTTTGATAAGAGACGATGACGAAGCCTAAGATAGACTACTCTTACCCAGAAGAAACCTATTCACTCTGGTCTTGAAAGTCCCTAGATTGTAAGAGTCGAGAAACACAAACATCGGACGAGTTATTTTTAAAGATGGCACCCATACTCGTATAAATAAGTATGTACCAGGCAATCATAAATGCGAAGTGTTGACAAGACCATCAGCTCATCGGTTTACAACTAACACGTTACATAACAAATCCCGGATTATACTAAAAGCGAATCCCGGCTTAGGTACCTCACCTCCAGCCCCACTATTTACGCACCTTTCGAGCAAGTACTACTACAGAAACTTTACGAATGGATTCACAAACTTTTTGCTGAAGAAAATTTTGTGAGAAAATTACGAAGTATCTGTACACAAAAAGTTATTCTAAAGAGTAAATGTTGGTTTTGTTTCAAATCTTTTCTGCCAATTCCCCATCAATGACAATGCTTCTGTTTTAGCCAATCAAGGACACACTACCCCCTTACTCATAAAGTGCTATTTAATAATATACTGATTAAATGGCAACGTAAATAATGTCACATTATTTGACAATGACAATAGAGTGACGTTATTTAACAGTCTATTAGTTAAATAACGTTTTTTGAGTAAGGGGGTTAGATGCAGTGATTGGTAATATTGGTATGCACTTAAGTTCAAAATCAGTCCGAGTAACATAACACATACTATTTGTACCAGGAAACTGTAAGATCCCTGTGGAAAGAGCGTAAGATGCGAGGTAAAAAAAAAAAAAAAAATCTTTCAAAATTCAAAATTCATTTATTTGCTTAAAAAATGCTTTGATTGCTTTTGTCTAAATTATTCTTATTCGCTGCCAGTTCATTCGTAATTCAAACAAAATTATAAATATTCTGAACTAAGTCATTTAACCTTTAACATCTCACGACAATTACATTTAATAGATCGTTATTAAGTTGTACGAACGATATGCCCTTGGACTTTACTTCTGTTAATTACCCACGTTGTTTTTAAGGCGAGGTGTATAATGCTTTGAAAATATTAAAAACAAACAAGCTCGAAACTTCTAAATGTTTCTTTATTAATATACTTTAATGTAATCATGAAATTGTATATTGTATTATATACTATAATATTAATATTGTTATTGCGAATATAAGTAAATCTCTTTATTTACAACAAATATGTACAAAATACAATCTATGTATAGAAAATTTCCTCAAACCTGCCGCTGTTTCCGATTAACGGCATGGTTCCCAGAAGGCTGGCATCGTTTCCTCTTTGGATAGCCAAGCTGACGCGTTGGCAGAAAAAGCTCCCCGCCCGCTGGTCTCCGGAGGTCTCGATCAATTTTGATGACAAAGTGCGAGCAAAACGGCGAATTATGTATTTTACCACTTAGCCCTATATTATTATTCCTGAACGGATTTGGATGCAATCTGAAATAAATAACTCTCATCATCTATCATCATACATAAGAAAGAAAAATACTAATTTCGCAACAACATACGCCATTTTAAATGTTCCTTGATTATACGTAGTATTTATATACTCTGAGATTATGCTGTATCATATTGTACAGACGCGCACAAAATGTACATTTGTATTTTAGTATTTTACTATCCTTTTTACACGAGGCTTTTTGTTTGTCTTTATTAATTACTTTGAATAGACGCTTCAAGTTTCCTTTTCCGGCATTTTCTTTTCTACGAATAATACACCACATTTTTTATTATTAGAAAAAAGGCTATGTCTTACATCTGATAAAAATTTTGAATTGTTATAATAATATTATAATATACATAACGCCAGTGACTTTGTACGACGAAGTCGATTAACAATCGTACGGCCCGACTGATGGACCTTTGCAAATCGACCTTACTCAAGCGCAGGAACACAAAATAAAGTTATTTGGCTGCGGTATTCTGTAAGGTGGACTTACTTCTCCAGTTGAGCTGTTCTTTGAGCGAATAACCGCTACGCTCCACCCACAGATATACATCTAAATAGATGCCACGAGTGTATGTACTTCGCGTGTCAAAATCTGTGCAAAAATGTGGCACAATGTTCTCCTTTTGAAAGTGTTTCGCGGGAACAGGGAACTTGCATGAGGCATGTCCACCAGATATGTGTAGCGAGGGATATAAAATCTAATGCCAGCCTAACTAAATCAATCTTTTGACATTATGGTAAGTAGGTACAAAAAAAGTTACACGCTTGGTTTTCATACGGATGGAGGGACTTGCGTTATCTGTTTAGATTTATGTCTGTGGCTCTACCTCTCTTCTTTTTCATTCATTTCTCTATTTCTTTTTCATTGAAAGCTTCAGTTATGGATCTTGCCATGATTATTTAATGCACCCAAATTTTTCTTAAAATAAAAAAGGATATTTTACAAATACCTACGTGCACGTCTGTACAGATATCCTCAGCATCTACATAATGATCAATTGAGCATCTTTTCCACTTGTCATCTCAACAAATTGGTACGAACAGTACAATGTACTCCATAGGTAATCCAATATAAAATAGCCAGTTTATCCATCTGATTTATAACTATTCATATCGACTAACGAGATGACATGAATCTGTTAGGAGCTTAATTTAAATTGTACTACAATAAAAAATGACTGGGTCGTTTTTATAACCGATTTGTTGTGAAGGATAGTTAATCGGTTCGGAGATATTTCAATTAATCGGTTAATTAATTTACGAGGTATTTTCTTTGTCGATGAATGAATAAGCAATGTTTTTTTGCAGTGAAATTAACTGAAGCTATAATGGCGATAGTTTTGATGGTAATTCATGAAGATAAATGAGATTTTTTTATCTCTCTCACACGATTCTTTCGGTCGCTTATATCTCAGGATCGTGATCATCTTCATCAATCTCTACCATTTCTAATACCATACAAGCATTTGGATGAATAATATTTTATTTTGAAAAACTTGTTTGGTTATAAAAACATATCACACCCTTAATCGAATAATGTAATGATAAACCAGAATAGGTAAATTTATTGTGGACAATCCATCGGATACTAAAAATATAACAATTATAAAGCTATAGCAAAAATTACTTTATGAGAAGAATTGGACTCTAACTGTAAGTTCCAATTCCACTGTAAAATTTCGAGGAGAGAAGTCAATTTGAAAGGTCCCGACCAATCAAAGCTCTAAGTGACTTGTTTTCCTTCTAAATATGCCGGCCTCGACATTGCCAGAATAACGTAACTTGATTTAGACTCGATAAAAGTTCGAATACGTACTTTTTTCGATCGAGCGATCAATTTCGATTGGGTGAGAATTGGCTCCCAGGATCTAAACTGCATAAATTACTACATATTTTTAATTTTTTATTTTATACAACTTAGTCGATTAACAAGCATACAGCCCGCCTGATGGTAAGCGGTTACCGTAGCCATATAGACGCCTGCAACACACGAAGCATCGCTCACGCGTTATCGACCTATCCACCCTCACCTAAGCTCTGGCAACCTTACTCACGCGCAGGAACACAACTTTACTCACCATAAAGTTATTTGGCTGCGGTATTCTGTAAGGTACTTCCCCAGTCGAGCTGCTCTTTGAGCGAATAAAGGCTATGCACTACCTCTCTTACATACTCTACATATTTGATTTTGATCGTTTTGATAAAACGCAATAAAACTCTTCAGTAATCATCCTATGCTAAACCTGAATGTGTACAATTAATTGAAACTCAATTCAGTACCAATATAATTACAACGTCTGTAGCAGGTTTATTGCGTCTGAATGAAACATTTAAATCAAATCGGATTAGACTTTTGTCCCGCGAAACCGTTGAAACAATAGTGTAATTAAAACATTTGTTTTCATTCAAACGTACTTTATAATTTGCTTTGAAGATGTTGTGTTAATTTTATTTTATTCAGGACAACAACCAGATAGATGAGCCACCAGGTAGAACCCCTTTAGGGAGTAGAATAGGAGCAGAAAGCTAGTAAGTTACTAATCTCAAAACTCAAGACCCAAAATAACATAATAGAGCAACATCTAGAAACAAATTTCATAGCAGACAGACCACATAAAATTTCTTAAATTGCAGCCAGCAGTTTTCCCGTAAAATATTTGACAATATAAGTCAGCAGGAAAAATGCACTTTCCAGTTTCTCAACTATTGTTACATTGTGTTACCAAGAAAGCTTTTGCGGCCGCGAGCTTTCAGGCAATCTTATTCTACAAAATTATAAAGATGGCGACGTTCAATAAAAGAAGGAGGAATTTTTCCAGACAGTATTCGGGGAAATAGGTAACTTGATATTAAATTCTTTTGGGTGAATTTTTTGAGTTTATTTTGTCCGGAATCTCGAAGTTTGTAACTGCTTTTGCTGTTTTTACCTTGCAATTTTCAAATATTTTAATCATTCAGTGCTGCTTCTGTTTTTAGGGTTCCGTAGCCAAATGGCAAAAAACGGAACCCTTATAGATTCGTCATGTCTGTCTGTCTGTCCGTGTATGTCACAGCCATTTATTTCCGAAACTATAAGAACTATAATGTTAAAACTTGGTAAGTAGATGTATTCTGTGAACCGCATTAAGATTTTTACACAAAAATAGAAAAAAAACAATAAATTTTGGGGGTTCCCCATACTTAGAACTGAAACTCAATTTTTTTTTTCATCAAACCCATAAGTGTGGGGTGTCTATGGATAGGTCTTCAAAAATGATATTGAGGTTTCTAATATCATTTTTTTCTAAACTGAATAGTTTGCGCGAGAGACACTTCCAAAGTGGTAAAATGTGTGTCCCCCCCCCTGTAACTTCTAAAATAAGAGAATGATAAATCTATAAAAAATATATGATGTACATTACGGTGCAAACTTCCACTGAAAATTGGTTTGAACGAGATCTAGTAAGTCGATTTTTTTTAATAGGTCATAAATTGAAATTAATATCAAATACTCAGGTCTATACTACCATTTGTGTGTAGAGTCATTTGTTAACTTGCACAAGTGCCCTATAAGGGCCTAATATGAATAAATGAATTTTGATTTGATTTGATTTGATTTACTTATATACCTACAGGTTTGTACGGAACCCTCGGTGCGCGAGTCTGACTCGCACTTGGCCGGTTTTTAGGGTTCCGTAGCCAAATGGCAAAAAACGGAACCCTTATAGATTCGTCATGTCTGTCTGTCCGTGTATGTCACAGCCATTTATTTCCGAAACTATAAGAACTATAATGTTGAAACTTGGTAAGTAGATGTATTCTGTGAACCGCATTAAGATTTTTACACAAAAATAGAAAAAAAACAATAAATTTTGGGGGTTCCCCATACTTAGAACTGAAACAAAATTTTTTTTTTTTCATCAAACCCATAAGTGTGGGGTGTCTATGGATAGGTCTTCAAAAATGATATTGAGGTTTCTAATATCATTTTTTTCTAAACTGAATAGTTTGCGCGAGAGACACTTCCAAAGTGGTAAAATGTGTGTCCCCCCCCCTGTAACTTCTAAAATAAGAGAATGATAAATCTATAAAAAATATATGATGTACATTACGGTGCAAACTTCCACTGAAAATTGGTTTGAACGAGATCTAGTAAGTAGTTTTTTTTTAATAGGTCATAAATTGAAATTAATATCAAATACCCAGGTCTATACTACCATTTACTTATATACCTACAGGTTTGTACGGAACCCTCGGTGCGCGAGTCTGACTCGCACTTGGCCGGTTTTTTTTTACAACTAATTTAGTCTCACTATGTCTCTTTCTAACAAAGAACATTTTTTTTTTTCCTGTAAAATTTGTCCAATTTGTGATTTCGTTTCTATCGCGTTTCGTCTAAATACCCGCAAATGAAAGCGGCAAAGACTAATTTGACTATCCTTTTTAGGGTTCCGTAGCCAAATGGCAAAAAACGGAACCCTTATAGATTCGTCATGTCTGTCTGTCTGTCTGTCCGTGTATGTCACAGCCATTTATTTCCGAAACTATAAGAACTATAATGTTGAAACTTGGTAAGTAGATGTATTCTGTGAACCGCATTAAGATTTTTACACAAAAATAGAAAAAAAACAATAAATTTTGGGGGTTCCCCATACTTAGAACTGAAACTCAATTTTTTTTTTTTCATCAAACCCATAAGTGTGGGGATTCTATGGATAGGTCTTCAAAAATGATATTGAGGTTTCTAATGTCATTTTTTTCTAAACTGAATAGTTTGCGCGAGAGACACTTCCAAAGTGGTAAAATGTGTGTCCCCCCCCCTGTAACTTCTAAAATAAGAGAATGATAAATCTATAAAAAATATATGATGTACATTACGGTGCAAACTTCCACTGAAAATTGGTTTGAACGAGATCTAGTAAGTAGTTTTTTTTTAATAGGTCATAAATTGAAATTAATATCAAATACTCAGGTCTATACTACCATTTACTTATATACCTACAGGTTTGTACGGAACCCTCGGTGCGCGAGTCTGACTCGCACTTGGCCGGTTTTTTTTCAATAATGTTTTTAAGAAAAAGATGTGATGTGACGAAAATTTAAGTGCGATTTACAACAGAATCGGCTCCACTGTAAATACAAATGCAATTATAGACATAAGTAAAACAAATCTCACTTACTGGCTACTTGTAAAGCTGCAAGGGCAGCTGCGGCCAGTGCGGAAAATTCAAAATTCCAAAAAATAAGCATCGATTTGACCCAATTATATCTTTATGCCTTTACGGTCGAGACCATGAGACCGTGGGGTTCCGAAGCTCGCCGTTTTGCTCGCAATTTCTCATCAAAATTGCTCGAAACCTCCGTAGCGTAACGAGCGAACGCGTCAGCTTGGCTATCCAAAGAGGAAACGCTTCCAGCCTTCTGGGAAAGCAGCAGCGGTAGACTTGAGGAACTTTTCTATATATAGATTGTATTTTGTACATATTTGTTGTAAATAAAGTAAAGGGCGATGGCTGCCACACGCGTCATACTTGTGAACAGGTGCTGCTTGTGGGGGCTGGTCTGCTTAAGTTTGCTATTTATTTACTTATTAAATATTTATTCAGTCTACTTTGTAATTTTGCCGCCGCGCCGGGGCACGCAATTGTTTTCAGTGCGATTAGAATGTAAATATTATGTAATGAATCTAAGCCTGTTTTGAAAAGAGTAATTGCTGAGTTTATTGCCGGCTCTTCTCAGCAAATGCAACCTTCCGAACCGGTATTAGAGTATTAGAGTCAGACTTTTCATAAGTGCCTGCGAAGGTCTATTTGAATAAATGATTTTGAATTTGAATTTGAATTTGAAAATCAAATTAATAAACATACCAATACTTTGGTTCACCAAACTCCATCCTGGGTATGAAACATAACTGAGTATGAAGGTATATCTAATTATCGGGTAATCATAGCTCAGTGGTAACGTCGAATGCCGTCGAAAGTCTTGGATTCAATTCTACGTTTTAATTTTGTGAAGTAGTTGTGGATATATTATAATGAAGTGTGTGTCAGGAATCTTCTTAAAGTTTTATTCCCGTTTAGGGTTTAACATTTTTTTTTATTTAATCATGTTGTACGTAGACAGTTCTCAAAAGTATAATACTAGATGCGTTTGCATGCACAGTAGGTATGTACCAGTTGTACATAGTATATTAATAACTCCGTAGTACCACTTTCTGGTGAAAAGTGTGTTCCTTGCTAATCCTTCTCTTTTGTTCACAGAACGATTCAGATGATGAACAATGTGCACTCAGTGATAAATGGCAGTACGAGAGGAAGTCAAGAAGATGGTCCAGGGTCGTGGAGATCACACCACAGGCACAGAGAAGATTGCAGGTCGGTGTACTTCTTATCATTTAAAATATATTTTGACATGATCTGCGGTTTAACCACATTTCCACGGGACCATTACTATGTGATTGAGTAACAAAGTATATTAATCGTAAACACAAACTTTCGCATTAAGTTATATTAGTAGTTTTTATACGAAGTCGGTAAACTAGCGTTAGGCCCACTTGTAACACACTAGGCATCACTCACGCGTAACCGACCCTTCGCCCCGCCCCGATGAGCTCTGGCGACCAAACTCTCGCGTAGGGACACAACATAAAGTTATTTGGCTGCGGTATTCTGTAAGGTGGAAGTACTTCCGCAGTCGAGCTGCTATTTGAGCGGATAAACGCTACGCTTTACCTCACTAACTTTAAAATTACGAATACTGTGTCAGATTTTACAAACCTTTACTTACTCACATACATTACCTATATATTCCTTTAAAGATTTCGTATTCTCACTAGTTTTACTAAGAATTCGGACCCAAAAGATTTATATCATGATACAGTTTTTGTTTAGAGAAAAAAAAAATGCACCATACTCAAATGCTCCATTCCACATGGTAATCATGGAGACCAAGAATGATGATAATGTTTTTACCCTACAGGTTATAGCAGCAAGAGCACTAGCAGAGCGGGAAGCAAGGGAAGCGAGAGGGGAAGTAGAGGATGATGAAGATGAGACGTTACCAACCATCAGAGTGGGGTTGGTCGACGCTGATGGGCATTATACTGACGTTGAGCCTGATTTGTAAGTAACCATGTCTTTTAAAGATTTTTTTGTGTCTTCTATGGAACAGCCAAGCTTATAATATCTTGCAGCTCCTTGACTTTCTTAACATCAATTTTAATAATAGGTACTAGCCCGGTATGCTCTGCAAAGCCTCGTTTTGTTCTTTGTAAGCAATCTTCTCTAGCCTGCGCACAAAATCTTATCAAACGTTACAAACAGACAAATATTTCTAAGATGTCTTTATCCATTTTCACTTTGACTAGATACAACTAACAAGGCAAGTCTTTGTAAATGTCTTAAAAGTTTTAATCTGGCATTCGAATATCAATAAAACGAGTCTTCTAAGCATAGAATCATTAGCAAAACTTCCACAGCGTTGTCAATCTGTCTACTACTAGTAAAGAGTTATTTGGCCAGGAACCAACAATGAACTTGGCAGGGTGAATGCTCAAGTGGCACTAGACCATGAGCTTCTTTTCTCGCAGTTTCTTTTTCATTTACAAATGGCACCTTTTGTCTAGTAACAGGAAAAACTTGGGATGTTTTCGAATCAAGATTCTTGAAATTACATTTCGTAAATTTTCTTACTAGCTTTTGCTCGCGGCTGTTTTCTTAGGATGAAATCCTGTAAGTTATCCCAAGTTATGATCTATATACCTGCGTAACTTCATTACAACTTACGAGTTTACAGTTTGACTTGGGTTTGTTGACTAATGTAACAGCTGTCAATCACCAACCGACGAACCGATATGGTGTGCGGAAAAACCAAAAATGGTGTATGTCACACCTTACTTTGTTTTTTGTATTATTTTAATAATAAATAAATAATAAATAAAATAAAAACTGGTGATACGGTTGAGGTTACAAGAAGTAACAAACAAATACAAACCTACTCACTTTTGCATTTGAAACAGCGCCATACCAAACGATTCATATCTTAGAAATAATTTCTGATATTAGAATTATGAGTAACGATAACATTTCAAAACTTAATATCATCGAGTGCTCGAAAACAGATTGAGAGCTCCGATTTCTAAATTAATTTACAATACACAATAAGAATCCAAAATATAGAAGCCGATATGAATCTGATATATGAATTTGACATGACATCCAAATGCTATTAAACAATCATTCGAAAATAAATAGACAATTCGAATTTCGAATGTGATAGACGTTACCTACATTACGATAAAGCCTTCAAAAGCCCTTTAAAACCTTCAAAGAAACAATGAGTGGCATTGAAGGTTCTACTAAGACCATTACATATCCTAATGACAATGAATTGACGGCCATTTTAATAAGACCCATATGATTGGCTTCTTGTATATTGTTTTGAGATGTGGCTGTACAAATAGTAGATCTATATTCGTTGGCTACCAATTAAAGGTTGGTATACACTTACTGTAATGTTACGTATCACGCGGTTACATCTTTTAATATTTGAACCCAGCAAAATTATACGAAAATGTTCTTCAAAAGTAATCCGACGTTTTTACTTTTGCTTTTCCTTCTTAACTTTAGATAATCTGCGGTACATGCATTCGTTGTCTAATATGTAAACTATGGTGAAGCTTACGTTCAGCAGTGGACATATATAAGGTGAATGTAATGATGATAATGTCACACACAATATCCAAATACCGCAGATTCCGTATTCCCGGGTATAAACTAACATTCAAAGATACAAATTTAGATATAATGTGAATTGCTGTAATCTCTCTTATTTTAGATGCTCAAACCAGTGCACCATCTAGAAACGTTTGATGTATCGATGATGGTCTACCATTAGCAAACGCAATACGTACATTACGCGTATTCTTAACAGTGTCCAACTACCTTAACAAAGCTACAAGTCCAATGGTACATATCGGACATTTCAATCGCGATCCCTTACGCAATCAAGGGCCAATTATTTTGAAGGCCTTCAAAATACAGTTACCTTCTCATTAACGGAGTACCAATGACTAGGGCTTATTAATTTTATTGTTAGATTATTGATTGATAGGTTAAGTGGACTAAACCCATTGATTTGTAGGATAGATATATCATGGTGTGTAATGATATAACATAGAATCTGTATCTATACTGTGAATCTATATGGATGTGTTGATGGGAAATATTAACATTTTCTTTGTTACTATTGCGTCCGAGGGACTGGTGAACTAATTATAACCTTATATTGATAGTCCATTGGCGTCTTTTCCTCTGTTCCTGGACCTATGTCCTGCTATTTCCATCCTCATGATGTAAGAATTCAATGTCATGAATAGAAGAAGTTTCTCAGAAGTATGCCTCAACAACAACGTGTAACATTGAATATTAAACCAGGTTCCTGAAACTACATTCAAACATTTATTTGTATGTATATTTCTTTGGTACGCTCTATAGCATAGAATTTTGCTTACCAATGGTACGTTTTTTTATTGCCAAACTGGGCATATAGATAATTTCGTAAGCTAATTTTACCTGTGATAGTTACTCCCATGTGGGAGGGTCTGCTATGCAAAGCTTTGAGGTCTTTGCTTCATTATTAGTAAAGATATAAGAGTCTTAATTTTAACCGATAACGGTCCGTAAGTTATAGGAATCGGCCATAAAACAACAGTTAATCCAGTTATCTCTTTTAACTTCCTCATGTAAATACTTATTTTCATTGTGCCTACTATAAAAGTTAACGGAACAGAGTTTCCGCATTAATTCTAAAGTTAATTTGCTTTATCTAACACACCGCATCGCGTGAAGTTACTTACTTGTTATTTTCCTACGGCTAGAAGGTATTTTTTAGATTAAAACGTCAAATTCACATGTTAACAATTAATCTTGCATTAAAAGCTTTCCGGTCTAAAAACCTTACGCCCTATGTAGGTTATTAGGGCTGTTGCAATGTGAGGTAAAGTTGCGGTCGTTTTGCTAGCGTCTACCTAGTCTATGCCAGAATCTCAGAGATCAGACAGGTACAAATGGCGAAAGGGATAAAATTAAATTTTCTTCTTTTAGGTTAAATAAATACATGGTCAGTAACAAGTATGGATATTGACGATTGAAATCGGTTCCACGTTTGCGTTTGAAAAAAAAAAAACATGGGATAGTTTTGTTCGAAGAGTAGGTGTTTCTATAGAGAAGTGTGAAATGCAAACGCAGTTATGATAGTATCATTCGCTAACGTCCCGTAGTAACGTTCAGGTTCCTAACATGTAGGCTTCCTTTAACTTTCTCAATTGATGTGATTATTCATTGTCATTAATAAAAACTGCTCTTTTTTTTGCTTATACGACGAAGTAATTAAACAAGCTTGCGGATTAAAGACGTATTAAGTACAGAAGCGCTCGTGGTGTAGCATGATTAGCCGTTCTTAATCGATCGGCAAAGTTAAGCTACGTCTGTCTTGGTCGGTACCTGGATGGGTGACCGCTTAGTGGTATTTCAAATCTAGCGTTTCCGTGCTTCGGAAGGCACGTAAAGCCGTTGGTCCCGGTTATCACTTAATTGTGATAGTCGTTAAGCTAGTTGGATGCCTCCTAGGCGGCTTGAAAAATTCCAACAGTAGGTTGACCACTTGCCTACCTCCACCGATCCGCAGTGGGCACGCGTGGTGGAGTATCTGCCCATTCCCTTTCACCCTGATTTGTAAAAGGAGGCCTGTGCTCAGCAGTGGGACATTATAGGCTGATGATGATGATGAAGTACAGTAGTACCCAACTGATATGGATTACCGATGTACCTACGCAGAAGATACATTTTCAAAGCGCGGAAAATGCTTTTGGAGTGTTAATAGAGCGGAGGGTCCTGACTTGCGAGTGAGACGGAACTAACAGCCAGTGTATGTTTAAGTATTCTTTCGTTAATCTTCGGGGCTATACTTTCTTTTCTGTGCGAACGAAGATTCACGACGCGTCTTATGAGTTGGGTACTACTGTAATAGGTGCTTAGCGTAGCCATATGTAATGTACGGTCACAACACACGGGGTATCACTCACGCGTTACCGTTCTTCCCCCCTCCCCAATGACATAAAGTTATTTGGCTGCGGTATTCTGTAAAGTATAGGTACTTCCCCAATCGATCTACGCTCTACATGTCGTAAAAACGCTATGCTCTTTCCCGCTTTCAATGCCACCAAAACCTAACAAGTAGCCTATCATTAAGTTATGGTTTAGCAATCCGAAATAGAAACGTGATAGGTGAAGGGCTAAGTACCCGAATTGTAAGTAGAACAAAATGGGTTGAGAACATAATTACAGTGATTGTTCACTCTCATGGTGCACTGTGCATTTTGAATGATATCTTGATGGCTTTATCGAGTATTTGTAGACCTACCATTAGTTTTGCTTTGGTTTGCTTTTTATTTCGGTTCTTTGCCGTGTCGTTTAGGCGAAGAGCGACAGAATGAAGTTCAATAAGCTCGTCACATCCTCGAGGAGGAAAAACAGGAAGCGCCATTTCAGCGCGCCCTCGCACATCAGACGAGTGATCATGTCTTCACCTCTATCCAAAGAGTATTTTTTGTTTTTGAAATCTATTCCGCCGATACCCCGACCATGCGCGCTGATTGGCTAAGTCAAGTACACACTAAACATTTAGATGCAGTGATTGATCGGTACTGTTATTAATCAGTGCTAAAACACTTACCAGGTGCGACATTCGATTGCTCAGTATTACAGTACCTTAGTTGGATAAAAAATACACTTTGCCAATTTACCGACATCTGTCCAATTATTTTAAGAGCGCGCATAAAGTCAGAAAAGATAGCGACTGGGAGGTGAAAAAAACTTACGTCTTATATTCGCGTGGCATGAGACGGCGATAGCGTGTTTCGTGGAATAAAAATGAACTAAGCTAAGTAAAATATAGATTTTTTTTTAAATCGTTAGTATCAGCCCTAGGTCATACGTTAGTGATATTATTTATCGAATGTTTGCCTTAATTAGATACACCATGAACGAATAAAAACGAAAATGAGTAAATTTTAGACGTAAATTTGTGATTTTTTTCTATCGAGTAATTTTCATTCCATTATGTTTTTGCTCTGACTGAACCCTTGCGTATATAATGAAAATTTCCATATAAAAATATTTTTTCATATAAATATTATTTACTTGGGTAAATTTCAATTCTAAGATATGTTATTTTGCTTTTTACGCACTCTTAATATGTTTTTCTCGTCATTGCAACTGTCACACTTTAAAATACATAAACCATTTATAATCATAATCCCCCTTATTACAAAACATGGTATAAAGGAAAACCAGGTTTTAAAATAGCCTTGTTTCTTTTTATTATTTGACGTTAGAAAGTGACCGAATGACAGTAAAACCTGGGTTTGCTTTAAACCATGTTTTGTAATAAGAGGGTTTATGTTCACTGCAAAGTTATTTGAAATATAGATCGCAATTAAGCTGTCTAAACTATATGCAACTCTACACTAACTAAATATTCCAAAGCTGATATACTCGAAACAACTGTTACGCTCGTTAAAAGTTAACTCACCTAAATTCTGTGTGTGAACTAAAACTCACGTTAGACTGGCTTTACCTACAGCTGGAATTTTACATAAAGCTAGAAAAATATGGAATTTCACGGCGAAGCGGGCAGCGAGCGGCGAGATGTATGAACTGAACTGTGGGCTTAGTGCGAATTTTTAAGGCGCTCGATAAGGTTACATTGGACTAGCGCCGCCTAGCGGCAATTGGCGGCGCCTGGTCCTGCGCCATACAATACTACGTTAACCGTATCGAGCGCGTTAAAAATCTCGCACTAAGCCCACTGAAGCTTCATAACTCGGAAAGTATAGATTATAAAAATGTTAACTTGCTTCTCATTCGGAAGTCGACTTCTGAACTCATATAAATTTCATTTGCTTCAACTTACATAAAAGCATATTCTAGGGTATTAAAGGTATTCTTTCTGAAGGAAAACGTCGTAGGTACTCATTTAGTGTACTTACCATGTTATACACTTTGGCTCGCGGTTAAAAATATGACAATGGCATCAATTGTTATGTTGCGTCCATGCTTGGCGAACCGAGCACGAGTCGACCCACAAACGAGCACACTGCGAGCATGATTCGCGTAGCGTGGACGGGCTTGCGAGCCTCGAACGAGCGCGATTGTTAGTTTTTTCACGAACAAAGGGATTCGCATCGTGCTCGTTGTAGGTTCGTTCGTGGCTCGGCTCGTGCTCGATTCGCGTAGCATGGACGCACCATTATAATAGGACGCGCGTCCCTCGCGAGAACCAACGGAGTAATATCGCAATACACACAATACCCATCGCAATAATTGTATTGCGATGGGTATTGTGTGTTATGGGTATTATATATTATGTATATGACATATGCTGCATTTCAGTGCCATTGACGCTTTGTTTGCTTATCAGCTTCAGCCACATTAATCACTTGATGGTAATACTGTGTTCAAGTACAAGTATATCCAGAAAACGAGA
This sequence comes from Achlya flavicornis, assembly GCA_947623365.1. Classification (NCBI taxonomy): domain Eukaryota; kingdom Metazoa; phylum Arthropoda; class Insecta; order Lepidoptera; family Drepanidae; genus Achlya; species Achlya flavicornis. The sequence continues at coordinate 9,713,805 of OX392488.1, forward strand.
AGTGGTTTTTCCAGAAATTAAAATAGCCAAAAGCCAAAAGCAAATATTAATCCGTTAATCAAAACAATGGCATGTGCCGAAGGATGAAATAGACACGCAGATATTATGAATTACCATGAAATAGAAAGAGAGGTCAATAAATCCAAATGGCGAGCATGCAACTGCTCGCGTATACATTGTAATCGCCTCGCGCCGCACGCTTATTCCGAAATATACACGATTAGTCCGTATGCGTACTGGCGCAAAAACAAAATATAAAAAACATAGGTTTTAACATTTTGGAACAAAATAATAACCTTCGTCACTACGAAGTATACGCGAGTATTTGCGTAGCATTACTGCTATTGTATGGATTGGAATAACTTAGTAAACAAGTTATTTCCAAACTATACGTGATTAGTTTCACACCCTTGGGTTCTGGCCTTGTACAATGGAAAGACGCGGTTGGGTACGGGCACGGGCCATACATTATTATTGTAATAAAATTGCGGTAATGTAATGGTGCGTTGCTCGCGATGTCAAGTGTGGACTCGAGCCTACAACACGAGCGCGATGCGAATCCCTGTGTTTGTCAAAAAACTGACAATCGGCGGACCGCATATAGCGCGAGCCGAACGCTCGTTCGAGGCTCGCAAGTCCGTCCACGCTACGCGAATCCGTGCTCCGCGTGTGCTCAGCTCGTGCTCGTTACGCGTAGCATGGATTTACCACTATTTCTATAGAACGACTTCTTTAATTCATAACTCAGAGAGACTTATATGAATAATAAGTTAGCCCTTTGCCTACATATTGTTAAAATCGACTTACTATTAGTAGTTAGGTTAACAAACGATTAAACAACGCATTACTGTAAGTATAATGTTAGCATATCTAAATGCACAAAACAAAGTTTGAAAAGATAAAGAAAAACAACTTTAACTTCAGTAGACTCTGATGTTACAGCCTCAACGTCAATTCCAAGTTTATTCATTTCCTTGCTACGTTACTCTCGACAGTTACTAAACAGATCTCGTAGGTAGATGTCGCTTCGAGCAACCGCATTTCTTAATTAAGAAAAAAACTATTTCAACCGACTGGAGGATGATCCTTTATATTTGTAGTTCGTAGATAAGTTTCGATACACTAACTACACTGTATTTTTGAAATTCAACTTGAACTTCGTGCTTCTTTCAATACTGTTATAATTTAAAAAATCTTTTAAAACGAATCACCCTCTCCATCAGAAAGTCATAACCGAAACAAAACCACTCACCCAAATTTGCATCACAAAAGGCTTGGCTAAATCCACCCAAAATTGTTTTCTAGACTATTCTAATGGAATAATTTGTTGTCTATTAAGTTGGCTCGTCTTCAAACTTGGCACTTAGAATTCCAAGCTTTGAGCCTCAAGTTTGGCATAACTTTGGCACAGTAATAACCTATCCGCACAGTTTATGTAGATGAATCAACTTGTAAGGCCGCATTAGCATGATCAATGTTTGCTAAAATGGAGGGCTTTCTGCTATGGAGTGGCTAAATGGTTGAAGACGGATGTTGGATGATTGATGTGAGGAATACGGCCCATAGTAAATGGCTCTAGTCAGTCAGAAATGTTAGAAGCGTTAAACTCCGACTGGGTAGCGCTAATGTTTATGAACACTAGCTGTTTTCAATCATTTATAAAGCAGTTAGAACCAATTAGGTTCTAAATAAATCAGTATTTGCTTCTGTTAGTCAAGTTGATTACTCAGCATATACTTATTTCCAGATTAACAGTACCGGGCCACACAGTAATCCAGTTTGCAAGCGACAAGGAAGATGACGAAGAAGTGGGCACACGTTTCCGACGGACCGGCTCTGAGCGACTTAGAGATGGCGCTAAAGCCTTACTACGGAGAGTGGAATCCCTTAAAACCAGAAGAAGAAAACGCCAGAATCGCACAGAAGTCATCGTCTCCTCACCTCACTTTCTCGACGTGCAACAAGACAAATATCCTGACTTAAATTACATTGATATGACACCAACCACTCCCACAGCATTTCCTTTCCCTGACTTCCACAGTTCCCCGGCTCATGCTCCAGCTATTAGAACCCAACCTCCCTCCCCCATGACAATAATGCCCCCATCTCCAATAGCTCCTTTAGAGCAATCCTTCGTCCTACATCAACCTTTTGGAGACGACAGTTCTAGTTATGCGTCAGATGGAAGCATGAGCTCAAGCAATAAAAGTTCTAAGTCAAAATTAGGGAGGGCGAAAAGGATATTTCATAGAGGGATCAAGAATGATGACTCGAGTGCGCTGAGTGACTCGGAATGCCAACCTGCTAGCTGGAGACACAATTATTATAAGGAACATAATACTCATCATAATACTGAGGTCAGTTAGAGGAGAATTAGTTTGTTTTTAAGAATGACCTGCAGATGCGATTTGACTTAATTCTCATCTGCGGAGCATGGAATGAAAATAATTTCCGACAAAGTCCTATGGGTATCTAAGGAGTAAAATTTTAGAAATATAATACTAATTTGTACTGGGTCTCCAGTGAAATTGTATTTGGGCTGTCATAATGGTGAAGTTTTAATGAAATAATTGTTCTGACAGGTCTATGTGGAACCACCATCGCCAGTAGAGCTCAAACCAGACCCAGAAGTACTGCGTGAGGTTCAGAAATCACCTGGTCACACAGTTCATCGACGACAGGCCATTAGAACCAGCTCTCTAAATCTAGGAAAGGATGGACAGAAGTGAGTTATACACTACAGTCATCATCTTTCTTGTCTTCTTCTTATTTAGGAGAATAAAGCCAATAGCAATTTTGCTAATAAATATATCAGGGTGACGAGTCCTAATAGTCATGAAAAGAAATGTGACCATTTGAGACTTTCATTTTGCAAAACATTTAATTTTATTTAAGTGGTAACCACAAAACTGCTTAAAGTACCTTTTAAGTTAGTATTTCAAGCAATTATGAAAAGCGGCTCGCTACCATCTTTATCGACCGCATGTATACGAGAAGTTTAAATGTGGAGCAATAAGAACTTAAGAATTTAACTTTTCTGCCAGCACCTACAAATACAATAGGTCAGTAAAAAACTGCATTAGTAAGTGCAACGCTTCTTAGCCCTGAAAGCAAGTAATTACTGAACTAATTGCTTCACTAACCCGCGTCCATTAGTTGTAAACGAGTGTACGTCGATGATAATGGAGGCGAATAAATTATAGGTATGCTAATGTGGTGTCACTGTTGAAATATTGTTTTAAAAGAACTTGTGAAGATACATGAGAAACTACGTCATTCGGAATTTTTTAATTTACGTGTACTGATGTTTTTTGTTTCACTATTGGAAAGTATTGAGTGTATTCACAATTAATAATTTCAAAACTCGATTTATTGTAAAGTTAGACGTGTGTTTGACTACAATCTCAGCCTGACAAGGTGGCAGAAACTCGTAAGTCGACTCGTATATTCAGCAAGTGGTATAAGTAGTATAATTTCCCTAGTACTTGGTTACAGACCTTTAACGGCTTTAACTAACTAAAGGGTGTCAGCTAGCTAGGTGTATTCTACAAAGTTATATATCATCATACGATAGTTATTCCACGAAAACTTAAACTAACAACAAACTCAATACAATGTTTGCCACGGTATTCGTCGTCATCCTTACCCTAAATATTTTGAATTTTTCAAAATATATCAATACATTAAATAAGATTTAAACTATCAATGGAAAAAAATATGATTATTAAAATGTAATAATTCTCCAGGTTTCGTGATAGAAGCCTCAAGAGAGACAAGTCAGCGTCTCGAAGTTCAGAACTTGACAGCAGTCCGAACTCAGCGGGATCGAGGTCTCATGATGGTGATCAAGACGATGATGATGACAGTCTTGATATGAAATCTAAGAAGTATGATCTTATTGCTAATATTATCCTATATATCAGATCAGGTAGACCGTAGATTCAGAAGTTTAACAGTGTAATTGCTAATATTCAAAAAACGGAAAATTCAACAATTTCTCAAACTTTCCCATAGAAGATGCTTAAAAAATTAATCTTAAGAAACGACTTGAACCTACTAAGATTTGCGCAAAAGTTATGACCATAATTCAATTTCTCTTTCAGAAATAATATCCAAAGATGGTACTCCTTCAGAACGAATACATTGAACGGGGGTCCCAAAGCAAATAATACCTTACAACCCATGCCTAATCAAAAGGACCCCGAAGCATACTGTAAGTACAAATAGAAAGAGAAACATTTATTCATACATGTTACTTAATTAACTTTTATGTTGGTACATCGTAGCAAATTTTAGTGAGATAATATTTACCTCTTTATTTTAATAGTTGGGTGTTTACTAGGTAATTCTAATTAGAAATAATAAATAAAAATATACTACTTAGTAGTATATTTTATTATATTCTTTTGTTAAAATAAATACTTTTTTATTTGCAACAAATATGTGCAAATTACAATCTAATAAATCAATTAATTATTTTGTTATATGACATAAAATAATGTCGATTTGATTTTCAATGATTTATTACAGCTATCTGCAGACACAATTAAAATAAAATTCTTTCTTCTTACTCGTTTTTAACACATAAAATTATTATTATTTTGTATCTATTTGGTGTTTTTAATGTGTTATAAATACATTTGAACGTTGCTTTTTACTTCAAGAAGCTATCTTGCGTGGTTTCGGGTATATTTCATGATTGATGATGATATCTGTAAACATGTCTGTTTCTTTCTAGTATCCAGGCCAATGTCATCTCTCTCATGCGGTCAGCTGCACATTCTGAGAAAACTGGCTCTGTTGAGGTTGACGGCGTGCATGGAGCGGTATTGTCCATCTCACAAATCTGGCTGGAATTGGGAACTGCCCAAACTCATAAGGAAGATTAAAACTCCTGATTATAAAGGTTCGTTATGAGTGAATAGTAGTGTGTGTTAGATATCAGAAATAGTCTTTTTGAGTGTAGGTATATTGTGGTATCTAGTATAAGAAATGCTTTGATTACGGTATTTTGGGACCATATTCCTATTATAATTTTAAGGCAACGTAAATTCTCCTTGAATTTATCATTATAAAAAATGTTCTAATAAATTATTTGCACATAAAAAAAACAAAAAAACAGCTGCGAAGTTACGAAATCCGTAAACATAAATCAATTTGAATATCCAAAACATATAAGTAACAAAAAAAACGAATTCCCAAAGGATATGTAGAAAGTTGTAAAAGAGTAATGGAATTTATTTATGTAACAACATGCGAAGTCTACATCAATAACAATCAAAACCTTCTATAAACAAAGTGTACCGTAAATAATAAAATCCAGAAGACTTCCGATCCCTCTTTTTTCCGCTTTGAAAGGACATTCGAAAACCCCAATATTCCATATTGCTTCAAGTATTTCCGCACATTTGAATTTTCCTCCAGAGACATAGGTTTATGTACGTTATGTCAATGTTTTTTAGGATTAGTTTCGATTGTTCTGATATATTAGAAGTGGATGGGCAAATCATTTCAATTTGCTTCAATAAACCATGCCTGCAGCTTGACCAAAGCCATGCTATGTGAATATCTATAAGATCGTAATATATTATGTTGTTTTACCCTTTTTTTTTGTATGGACCTTTCTTCTATATAAAGTTATGTAGTTTTTAATAGCATTTTTACTATGATTAGTGCCTTTGGCTGAAGTTGATAAATATACACTCTGGAGGAGATATTTTCTTTGTTTACTAACCTATCCAGTTTTGGGTGGCGCAACCCTTTCTGTTATAGTTAGCATATATATATTTCTATACTAACCGTATTGTTTTTATAGCTATTCATTTTTTACATTTTATCAAGGCTTTGATAGTGTGATACGCGTTATTTATTAAATAATTAACTGTTTTAATGTATTTTTCAGACAAAACAGTATTCGGCGTGCCTCTTACAGTATCGTTACAAAGAACAGGGCATGCGTTACCAAAGCCAATACAATGCGCACTAAATTGGTTGAAGATCAACGCTTTGGAGCAGGTATGTAAAACAAACCTAGAATTCCCCAATAGCTATAAATAAAGCTATTTGTCGTTTAATAATAATTGCAACAATATTTAACAATGCAATTCTAGAGCGTATCATCGTACTTACTTGGTCCAAACCATTGAGATAATACGTTATCAAATAATCCAACTACCATTTCAGATGGGCATCTTCAGAAAAGCTGGCGTAAAATCGCGAATAGCAAAACTCCGAGGAATTGTAGAGTCTGCCGGTGCTGCCAATGCCCCCTTTGCTATAGAGAACATGAACACTGTAGACCAAAACCTGTCGAGTTTGAACTTCGATAATGCTCAAGCCCATGACGTAGCTGATATGGTGAAACAGTACTTCAGGGAGTTACCAGACGCATTGCTGACGAATAAGCTTAGTGAGACGTTCATCGCTATATTTCAACGTGAGTCACATTTAATTTATTATTTAGCTTATACAGAGTTTAATTCTCATTACTAATGGGCCTTAATATATCCACTCCTGAGCATACTGACTCATCTCATAACGAAAATTTAAATAGTTGAAACATTATTAATTTCAGATGTTCCTGAACCTCTAAGGCCAGACGCAGTACAATGTGCATTATTATTGTTACCTGAAGAACATTTAGAAGCTTTGCATTCTCTGCTCATATTCCTTGCTGATGTAAGTTAGCCTTCTTTGATTCTTGCTACTTTGTTACCACTTACTTACTGATTTCAAAGAACGATAATAATGGTCAGTTATATTTTACAGGTAGCAGAACATTCAGCTATTAACCAAATGACAGCATCAAATCTAGCTGTTTGTTTAGCACCAACGTTGTTGAGGCTTCACCACGCGCCACCGCAGACTGGAAGTACCAAAGAAGGAAACTCAAATAGGTACTACTTTTATTATAATCAGAACAAAAGCAAGAAGGTATTTAGTAATTTGATATTTTAATGGTGCTCGATTTTTGTTGTGTGATATAATCATCACATCATCTACATAGTTGAATTAGGCATACAGCGTACGTGACTTACAACTGGAATGGGATTCTATCGATTTTTTTTTATATAGTCATAAAATGGCTCATTCTAAAAACACAATTCCCAAACACTACTTAAGTAAAGCACCGATAAAAACAGTCATTGAATACAGAGGTATCTGCCAGTAACCTTACGTAATATCGAATAACAATATTTGTTGCATTGCAGAATGGTGATAGAGAGTGTGGCAGATCAAAGACAGATTAGTGAGAGTCGAGCAGCGCATGCATGTCTGCTGCTGTTGATACAGAAGCATCAGCAACTGTTCTTAGCACCAGCTGATATGCTAGCCAGATGCAAGTTCAATTATTTTGAAGAAAGTGTGCCGGTAAGATAAACAAAGATAACTTTTTAGGCTTAAATTTATTCAGTTTAGTCAGTGATTTAAAGTAATACTTCTTTGAATGTTAGTCATAAGGATGAAGCAGTCAGTCTATGACTAAGATCGTTAAGAAATAAATCGAAAGTTTCATTTTTCATCTTTCAAAAGATGTTACATCTTTTCGTCTTTTTGTACTTCCAGGTAGCGTTAGAAGAATTAGGAGGAGATTTCAACCAAGACTGGAAGGGATTTCAGCAAGCTTGCATCAAAGCTTTACTAAAAGAAGCCAAAGAAAAGTAAGAACAATTCTACTTTCTTGACTAAACAATACTATTATCTGCTCATAACTTACATACAACTAGCTAACTGTACAGTAGACTCAATAGAACTTTTCTGCGATTTTCTACTTTAAACTGTTGTTTCTTATAGTCTAACTTTTTTCATGCTTTTATAGAGTCTGTGGCCGATCAGGAAAGAGGTGAGATTTCGGTGTTAGCGCGTTACCCATTGGACCATACATTTTTATCGATGTAGCTAATATTGTTATCTGTTCCAAAAAATCTATTACTTTACATATTTTTGTTTGTGTTAATTATTGGTTTTCTGGACAGTGATAAATTTTGTTTCTTCATGATATTATGAACAGATTACAATATCTCAAAATTTCAAACATTTTCTCACTTTCATTCTCATTTAGTGATCCTATCATGGCCACTTTAGGTGTTTTTGTATGATTGTAGTGATTTTAATTCTTGATGTCGGCACAGTTAAACTACTAAAGATGATTAAAATGTACTTTAACTTTTATAGTAAGTAAAATAAATACACGTTTTTCTTCATGAATAAAGCACTTTTATTGCATCACTTTAATCGCAAACCCTTAAATTTATTGTACTAAGAATTAAGATTGTTAAAACTTAATTAATTAATCGTCCATGTGGATTTAAAAGAAATAAATTACCTTAATTTTAATAAAATTGTTTCTTAATTGAACTACTTTAACTAACTATAGGTGATTTAAAGCATTTAAACAAAATTAATAAAAGCATGTTAAAAAATCATTCACAATAAAACAAAATATGGTACGATTTCAAATTAGTAATCAAAATTACCAATTAATCTGAGCAGTATTTAATATTACACTAAATTATATTACCCTAACTTCCAGGACTAGAGGATGGATGTCAGTATCAGGGGCGGCTCCGCATGTAGAACTCTGCTGCAAGAAGGTCGGCGATGGACATCCGTTGCGACTGTGGAGAGCCACTACTGATGTTGAAGCACCGCCTCAGGAGGTTATGCAAAGGTATGCATTTTCTTTAAGGTTGTCAATTTGGTTGTGCCTAATAGAGTACCTACTTATTTAGATGTTCTTGTGACAAGTTAAAAACTAGTGTGATGGGTTAAATTGCACTTATGTTACAAGATTTAGATCTTAGTTGGTCCTGTCTGCTAATTCTTTGGCAGTAAGAGTCGTATTCAAAATTGCTTGATGTGAGGTTGTAATCCTTACTCTACTTTTCTCCCGTTCTCTTTACCTTTTTGAACGTCACCTAAATCAGTGAGAACCATTCCAATTGCGAATTATATCAAAATATTGTCTGTACTTCATACGCCTGCACTTTCTATTCAACGTAGGATGGTGCTTGAAAATGTAAAGTTTTTTTTACCTATATAGGTATCCCGAAGGACCATAAAAATATTGTTCATTGAAAATTTTCCTAAAAATTCCAGGATACTCCGTGAGCGGCATATATGGGACGATTCGTTGGTAAAATGGCGCGTGGCTGAGAAGCTTGGGACTAACGCTGAAGTGTTTCAGTACATTACAGCTTCGAGCATCAATCTGCCCTCGAGAGATTATTGTGTTTTACGGTAAGTTCACACACCTTGAAAAAAAATAGGCAATGTTAGTTCAGTGGTAGTGACGTTGGATCCCGAGACGAAGGCCCCAGGCTCGAATCCTACAATGAGCTTGAGCTTTCAGTGAAGGAAAGCATTGTGAGGAAACCATAGCATGGTGGTTGGGTACTTTGTAGTATCCACATGGCTGGCTCAACCCTCAAGTTGAGAATCTGTCGCCAAACACCTATCAGTGTGTTCCAAACAGCTGAGCTTGAGAGTCAGGATCGTTTGCTTACCGTCTTCGACCACATCATCACATACCAGGGAGCGATTTCGTTCAATCATAACGCAGTAAAAAAAACATTTTTTTTAATAATTCTGAATTCAAAATGATACCAATTGGTAGACAAAGAGCATGATTGTAACCAAAACGTCAGCCATCTTGAAAAAAATATGATTAATCGGCTAACTAAAACTAATATCGATAGTAGTTTTTGGTTTCGTTACATACTTGCACCCAGATTTTTCATGCATACAAATGTATGTCCTCAGTGGGAATCGAACCAACGACCTGCGGTGCGATAGGTGGAATCTTAACTAACCGCGCCAACTGGCCCGTCAATGTATCAGGATATTTATAATTTTTTTTCATCCCATCTATTCGAAAAGTGGAGTGAGTCCCATCGGACCCGGTGCCTCTGTCCCGTTAACGGGTCCGATGGGAAAAAAAGTGCCATCGGACCCGGTAGCTTCAGTGTGTGCGTGCACCGGGTCCGATGGCACTCATTTTTCAATCCGCCTCAAGAGTGCCATTGGCCCCGGTATCTCCCATCATCGGGACAGATACAAAACATAAAATTAGCCGGCGTCGCCGTTTTAACCGCCGGGAAGGATGGCACGGATCAAGTTTCCTATGCCAGTTTTATTATATAAAAAAACCTAAATCGACGTAGCTGAGCTGGTTACCAGGATAACAGAAGTTCTTAAGAGATTGGCTCGAGAAAATCAAACACAATTGTGTATAGAGCTCACAACACTGGCTTGATTCTAAAAGATGAAGATTACACAAGTAAAATCCAAATGCTTTTTAGCTCTTAACATGATATCTTAAAAAAATAACAATTTATAAAAATCTTATGGTGGTGGTAATACACTTCCAAACTTTTAATATTCTTGTACCTACCGCCATAAATATTTTGTCTGTCATAACTTGAAATTATATAAGATAATTCTTTAAAACTTCTGTTATCCTGGTATTATTGCGACCTTGACGAAAACGGATACCATGCAATGATACTGACATATTTTTAACTTGTTGTGCTACGACTCCGTAATATGAGGCGATTCCTATTGTTTGAATGATAGATAAGGAAGGGTTGAAATCGTTTTGTATTTATTGTTTGTCTTCGTTACTCCTCGTGGCTGTGGCATATTTTTAAACACCTATTGCTTTTATGTTATGCTTACCTTAGACACGTATCAATTTACGTATTAGTAATTTTAGTAAATAAAATAATAATATTTATAACTTGACTAAGCCAGTATGTGTGAGTTCTATACTAAATTTACTTGATTTTCTTAAGCTTATCTCTTAAGAACTTCTGTTATCCTGGTAACTAGATCTGTGACGTTTGTTTATATAATCAAACTAGCAAATGAAACTTAATCCGTGCCATCCTTCCTTTTAAATCATCGACGCCGGTTTATTTTATGTTTTGTATCTACCCCGTTGACTGGAGCTACCGGGGCCGATGGCACTCTTTTTCCGATCGACCTCAGTGCCTCTGTCCCGTTAACGGGGTCGATGGGAAAAAGAGTGCCATCGGACCCGGTAGCTTCAATGTGTGCGTGTACTGGGTCCGATGGCACTTTTTTTCCCAACGGACCCGTTAACGGGGCAGAGGCACCGGGTCCGATGGGACTCACTAGAAAAGTGTCGCTTTGTTCCTCTATAGATGGGAGCAAAATAGCTCCTTTCCGATAGGAACTTTTTTGCGGGCGGAAATGAGATTTGAATTTGGAACACATACCATAGAAATCGAACGCAATTTGTATGAATTACTGGCTGGTACGTGATGGCTGCACGGAGGAGCGGGGACACGCGCTTACTAAAAAAAAAACGAAAAGCTCGCGAATTACGTCTCTGTTCTTGTAGTGAAAGTGACAATGCATTAACTAAAAAAATTGCCGTAAAAATACAATTTTGCTTCCTTGTCATACAATCTAGTATTATCGTGGTGTTGCAGGTCGTGGCAGCACGGTGGCGGCGGCGGCGGCGGTGGGTGGTGCGCGGTGGCGGAGACCTCGGTGGCGCACGGCGCGCCCTCCACCGAGCCGGCGGGCGGTGCGGGCGGCGCGGGGGGCGCGGGGGGCGCGGGCGGCGCGCGCGGCGTGGTGCTCGCCTCGCGCTACCTGGCGCAGCCCGCCGGCAAGGGACGCAGCAGGCTCGTGCACCTCGCCAGGGTTGATACCATGTGAGTCACACGCCTCTGCTGCCATTTTGCCAATTTCTCTGATTTCGGTGATAAGATCATCGTGATTTCTTTTCGACTACTCAAAACTCGTTCATTAAAATTGTAACAACATAAATAAACTCCAGTTCATAATCAATCCATTTCCTAAAAAAAAAGTCCAAAAGTTTGTCAAAAAAAAATATTTTAAAATAAAACAATCTAAAATCTTGCATTTAAATTAAAACCCGTAAAATCACGAAATCATCGGAATGTATTATACAAACAATAATTGTACCTACAATTCCATTTTGATGTAATAGTATTTGTTTCATACTACAAATGTATTAATTTATATATAAATTAGCTGGTATGCAAATTATAGACGTAATAGTGCTATTATTATTTTTTCCAGAATCATTATTATTATAATCATTTATATTATTAATAAAGGTCTTTCTTTCTTCTGCTTCCTTTGGTTTCGTTTCCTCGTTTTCAGTTATAAGTTTATAATTATCCAATCTTATTATTATTAAGGTAATTTTTATTATATTATTATTATTTCCAGGGGTCGAACACCCGAATGGTACAACAAGTGCTACGGCCACATCTGCGCCCTTTATTTGGCAAGAATCCGGGCCTCGTTCAAGCATAACACGGAAGGACCCGAGTCGAATGTATGATCCAAGCATTCCACTTAAGCCAACTCCACATTGGATTTGACTTAAGTTTGACGTAAATGGACGTTCTTGTGTACAGTAGTTTTTATAAAACATTGGCCGAATGTTGGGCAAAGCATTGTTGAAGTTATTTGTGTAAGAGATGTGTTCTCTATATTGAAATGCAATGTAGATTTTGAATAATATTATTCAATATATTGTCTGACATTTACGATTTACTTATATTAAAACAATAATTATAACTCGTTGGTTAAGTATAATATATTATATTTAATAAATGTCTCATATTATCACACACTGTATCGTCTCATAGTTTGTCAGCTACACATGTGTCTATTTTATAAATTCCTGAAAATTACTTACAAAGGTATTTTATTAATAATAATATCTATTACGGAAACCAGAAATCATAGAAATATCTCAAGTAGGAAAATAAAGATGAGAATTATTATTAAAAAAATAAGGAATTAAAAATGAATCATGCTGATAAACTGAGATGCATGTTCAAAATGTTATATAATAAATCAGATAAATGCAATATAATAACTTAATATGTACTTATTTTGATGAATCAATTCAAAAGGTAATAATTTATTTACGTATAATATTCATCAATTACAAAATCAGTACCTACCTCCGTAAATAGACCCATATTATTCCCAAATAAAGGGACCTACCAAAAAGCCTGAAATTGAAAATAAAAATAAGTTTATTAAGAATATTTTCCCTAACGGTGCGTTGTAAATAAAACTTAATAATATTAACAATAAGAAATAAATCACTTTAATATCGAATAAAAATCAAAGTAATCTCGATACAAAATTTTGTTATTATACCATACCCTATGTAAAGTTATCGTTACATATCACTAGTCATATTATTATTCTATTACTATAAAATAATAATTCAAATTTTAATATCACATAATAACCGTACCTGTCCTGTGTTCAGGAGTATAGTATTAAATTATGTTTTAGATTATAAAGCACATATTCAATGAATAAATAAATTATATTATATATAAAAAGTCCAGCCCTCTAGTATTTTTCATATTATTAGAAATAAAAAATGCAATAAAAATATGAATTGTTTCATAAGAAAAATATTTGTGAATCCTCTAGCTTCATGCCTTATTGTATGTTAGAAAACAGATTAAAGATATATTATAAATTATCGATTAAATTATATATTATATTAATGACTGGATATAACCACAGAATAATCTAATAGTATATAGCACACAATAATCATTAGATATTTAAGAGAAAACGTGTTTTATCGTTATCATTATCTCTGATGATTGTCGTTCATAAATTATAATGAAGTTGTAGGAGGGCCCCAAAAAGATTGATATTATGTATGTAAATGTTGATATTCTATGAGGTGTAATAATGTATAAAGTCTGACTGTAAATAGTTCGTTTGTTAGCGTTGATAGTTTAAATGACCATCACAATTTTAATGTATTTAGCTTAATTATTAATTAACTTGACTGTATGGAGTGTTTTTTATACTTCGATATGTACTTGATAAATAATGCAATGGTTTTTAAGTATTATGTGATGTTGAATAGAATAGAGTCCGAATAAAATTAATAATCAAATATTAAATGTGTAATAATACGCTTTTTGGTGGAAGTCAGTAAAGTTTATAAGACACTTCATACAGTTTTCATTTTCCTAGTAAGGAAAAATAATTGAAGCCAAATATCACACGATAAAGATATTGAAATGCTTGTAAATAATGATAATAATAATGATTATATTTCGGATTCTGTAATCTCAATAATAATAATAATGTTGTTAGTTACCTACGATTATCACAAAATAATATTGGTGCAGTTATGAACGTTAAAATAATTTAGTAGCAATAATCGATTCAAGATTCAATGAATCCAATTTAATTCTTATTTTATTTGTGTATATTTTTGCGTGCCGCCTCGGTTTAAGTATTTAATGGCCAGTTTTGTAGTTAATTTACGTTCCAACCCCAGATTAAGATCTATTTTCCAATATAAAACGATAATAGTACTATTTGAGTATCAATCAAAATCTATGTGCCAATATCTGCCAAAATGTTTTTTCATTTGCTTTCGGCGGCTACCTGTCGTAACTTTTTACTAAGTATTTTTTTTAACAATAAATTATTTTCTTCAAAATTCAGGTCTTACACAAGTCGACTCTTCACTATACCAATATTTTTTCAAATAAAAACAAAATGATTTATAAATGACACTATATTATACCAGTAGTGTTAAAAATAATAATAAAATTGAAGTTATGAAATATTACTATTATGGTCATAATTTTTTTATTATTGGAGAATATGCCTTATTTTAATATCCACGTCCAATCATTCCAACTAGCCATACAGGAATAAGCCAAATATTGTAAAAGAAATGTATTATACAAAAACAAAATTTTACCAATAATTATTACATAGAGAATATCCACTCAGTATTTTAAAATTATTATTGATACAAATAGTGCACATTTTATGCAGTGGTATTTATTGTAAAAGTTCAAATACAAAATATATTTATAATTATTGGTAATCTTGGTTACTATTTAATGGAAGTAACAATAAATTACTTATTCACCGTTTAATACTCCGTGTCTGTTAAATTGTGTAAAATATTAAAACTAATGCATTGTGATTTATTCTTTATGAAAATATATGGACCATTATATTGAAATTATTTTATGTTTTTATTTTATCCTGCTACATAAAAGAACTTCAAAACTACACTTTAAAAAGGTGACTTCTTCCACTCTGTACAGTATATAAAGTAGGTACATAGTCTTCATCATACAGCACATGTTTGTTGTATTGGTATTTCTGCTAAGCTTTATTGTTTTGCGAATGTCTCGAAGAAAACCAAATGCAGCAGAACAAAATTGGAACCTTTTTTTTTAGTGCAAGCCGCAGGTAAACTAGCTCAAAAAAATTATCAGAGTAACAATAAGATAACTTAATTAATAATAAAATTATTTGATACGCCCTTACATTACATTACATTTTAGAACCCACTGTGATTAACTAAGTAATACCGTAATACATGTAAATCGAAACTTACACAAATCGTTTACCCTATTTTTTTTTTACAATTAGCAACTTCACCAA
The DNA here is from genome assembly GCA_947623365.1 of Achlya flavicornis. Taxonomy (NCBI): domain Eukaryota; kingdom Metazoa; phylum Arthropoda; class Insecta; order Lepidoptera; family Drepanidae; genus Achlya; species Achlya flavicornis. Next base: position 9,729,267 of record OX392488.1, read on the forward strand.
AGGAAGCCCATTGATGGGATGGGGGTGGATATGATGGAATAGCATATTATGGTAAATTTCGTCATCTCGTCATAAAACACGTAGCTTGAAGTGTCTTGTAAAGGATCAAATCTCAGCAATGTGTGGCTGCCAATACCCAGCATCATTGTCCGATGTGCAGCAGCAGCAGTTTTGGAAAGCCGGCTTAAGTGGCAGAGAAGAGCTGACGAGCGGAAGACCTTATATTTTCGTTAATTCCCAACCTTTTCCCGAAAACATTACCCGGTACAAGACCGGCATAACTTGGCCGCTCCGCCAAGGGCGGTCGCGATATCATTACCATAAGAGGATTTCCCCGCGCAAAAAAAGGAAAAGCAAAAATCGTTATGTTTTCGGGTTAGGTTGGGAAAAAACTTATGTTTTGGCATATTTTGAGGAAGGCCATGTCCAGCCAGCAATGGTTGTCTGTGACCTGATGATCAATATCAGATTTACACTTACCTACCTACATACATTCACAAAGCATTCACATCACCTGGGCTGCGTTCAGTAACTACACACCGGGCGACCGGTGCGATCGTCCGACGTCGTCCGACGATCGCACCACATACTATTGAACTGTTACTGAACGCTACCATGATCGTCGGGCGATCACACGGCGTTGTTACTGAACGCGGCCCTGCAAATGCAATCATTTTCAAATATTGCATCACTAGAAAGTTTTTAACCAATGACAGATTAGCAGTTCTAAACCTATATTGTGATTGGCTAGTCCATGGGCTACTGCCTCACATCTTCAGAATTAGCCAGCCTAAAAAACGTTTCATTACACTGTATAATAAGTCAACCACGACACTATTTTTAAAATACGACATAGTTAAATGTAATTTAAATTAATACTTCTATTCGGATGCTAATTTATTATTAGTAAAGGAGTTACCTATTTGAAATCAGTAACAAAAATGTAACTTACGTCTTAATGCTATGAATAATGGCGAAACAATAATACGGTTGCGTGAAACGAAACGCAATTAAACGTAATCTATGCTACTTAGCGGAAAGTGAAAGAAAATGTCAGTCAGTCTGAAATTGAACGTCGCTATGGATAGTAATTTATGATCATTCTTTGAATTTATAGTGCTCGTTTGTTATTACACGCGTGTAGTAAAATTACCCACAATGAGACACAAGTAGAATTATAAAGTGTATAAAATTCTAACGCTAAATCCATTGGCACGCGGCTCACTTTCATTGCTTTCTTTTCGAAATCGCGAGGTGTTGCGGAATTTTACAAAGTGATTTTTTCAAATACGCTCTACATAAAGGAATAATTCAAGCATGGAATCTAATAAAGAATTTAAAATGGGAACGGATTGCTCGTCTAAAGTCGAAGAGCGTAAAGATTTTGAGATGGAAGCGAGAAAGGAAGCTATCTGGGTCTTCGGTTATGGTTCGTTGTGCTGGAATCCAGGGTTTGATTACAAACAATCTGTCACTGGATACGTCAGAGGATTTTCCAGGAGATTCTGGCAAGGAAATACAACACATCGTGGGACCGATTCTAAGGTAGGTAATAAATTATCTAAAATATGTAAGCTAAGTATGTGTATCTTAATTTTTTTGCTCACAATCGAATTACGAATTCGAATAAAGAATAAGCCCCTTGTTTTAGCATCATTAAAGGTGCTCACATCTTTCTTTTTTCTAAGACCATTGAACCATAAAAAAAAATATTTGTACAATATTATGTGTACACAACTGTCTGATGCAATGAAGAATGCGGCTTTCAATTCGGAAATTGTATGTAGGTCGGTACCAATATAACAATAATGCTATTCTATAATTTTTTTAATATATTTTCTAAATTTGGCTAGAGAAGTCTTACACGCATCCTATTATAACAATTGATGTCATTGTTATTTTTTTAACCGCGAGCTAAGTTTCGTAAATCTAAATGGACATAAACATCATAAAATACTGCAGGTTGTTTTTTAAACTACAAAGGTGAGTACCTACCTACTACTCAGGTATGTAAGTAATTCTATATTTTTTCTGATGTCTTATAGAACCATTACCCTCATCAAATAAGAAGTTGTTTGGTTAAGTGATGCATGAAATTATTTCCTGAATTCAGACAATAGACTTCCTATAGTTTATGGCTTCTTCAGCGTCTAGATGCTGATAAAAAATTAACAAACCTAACAAAAATAAATACCTACTTATTGCAAACCTACAATACTTGAAAATAATTGAAAGTCTTCCTTTTCTGAGCTAGGTAACTCTGGATAGTAATAATCTTCAAATCAGAAGGAGCTTAGCCATGAAAACTGGAAATATAGTAGAAAACAAAAAAATAAGAAGTAGGTTCCAAAGAAATGGGAAAAATGAGACTTAAAACATTATAAAAAATATTATTTTACTAGTTGCGCCCCGCGGTTCCACTGCATATCCAAGAGATATGATAGACCTTTCCCGGGCTAAAAATCAAATTGGGGTATTAATCCAAAACATATTTTATCAGCGTGCCATATTTCATCCAAATCCGTTCCGATGTTGTGAAGCATGATTGAGTAAAAAACATCCATCCAAACGCATTTATAATATTAGTGAGATGACTAAAATGTAATAAAGCACAGATTCTACCTAATGAATTCATCTTCCAAGATTAAAAAAGTCTTTTTTTTTTTAAAGTCGTTTCATTCAATGAAATCATACTAAAATAAACAGCAACACTAACTTTAATTATATTAGGTAGCCAGTTAAAAACCTTCAAGTAATTATAAAAGTTAAATAAATGGGTTACTACTATTAAAGATTGTTTAACCAACATTTAAAGCTAATAGGTCTAAATCGTCATGCCTAGCTTCCACTGGACCCTGGTTTCACTTGCATTTCAAGTAATAATAGACAACCATATGTGTTCCAATTAATTTATAATATACCTACTTGATATTTGATGTTGTTTTAGGCACAGTAGAAGATATCTTATTTCTACTGGGCCTGTTTTAAGGTCTGTCCTTTATTGATAATAAAATCTATCACCTTATTATTTGTCTGAAATTATGTAATAAATTCCCAATAATGAATAATGGGGCTGTTGACGGGACTCTGGTATCACATGCATTTTTAATTCCTTTTATAGCAGTATGTGATCTAAACCCGCACTTATTACATGCGTCTCTGTGACCTATGTAGTCAAGCAACTCTTAGGGTCACCGCTCACTGTAACAACCCGGCTATGCCTCCTTGCCATGCAACTTGCAAGTGAGGCCTTTAAATCGTATGCGTCAAAGTAAATTTTACAATGACTAGATAAAATAGTTGACGCCTCGCTGCAAGCGCGCTTGCCGCTACAAGCCACTAGTCCTGCTGGCCACACGCTTCCAGCAAAATATATATGTAAAATTGAGATAAAGGCACTTTAATATACCTATAAAATAAATAGTTTGGTGGTCGAGAAATAACTATTTCTCGTCCATATTATTATCGTATTAATTGATTATAATACTGAAAATGAATTATGCCTATTATGCCTATTCTTCGTCCAAAAGAAAATTCTCAAATGCATAGGGTTATTTTTTCAATGGCGTTTAAATGGTCGTGAACTGACGAAAATGATGGACGTAAATAGGCCAAAGGCGGTCGAGAACTGAGAAAATAGCACTTCGATAAATGTTTGATTATTTAATATAAACTTGTTTATAATACATTAAAACTTGCATTTTTTTTTAAGTGTTTTGTTTTAATTCCAAGTATTATTTGAACTAAAACTACGTAATTTCTAAGAACAATGTTATTATAAATAAGTCCACTAAGTTGTCGTGAACTGGCATGTTGACCCTACCTAATTAATGTTTCAAAATTCTTTCTGACCTACCAATAACTAAAGTTCTTAATCCATAAAATTGCGCTTTCCATCGCCCTTTAACGCATCATCAATGCCAAATATAATTTCGAAATTAAGAAAAACGCAATATTAGTAAATATATCTGCGCCGTGTTGATATTTTTGTTGCCAGACCAAATTATTTTCGATAGGGAAATCTTTTTCTTCAGAGCTCTTTTACTCCCTTACGCTACGCTACCCTTACTTGTTCGCGTAAGTGAACTCGTCCGCACTTACGCGAACAAGTCGATGAAGAAAAATCTACTATATAAAAATAAGTCGGGTTTTCCTTCCTGACGCTATAACTCCAGAACGCACGAACCGATTTCCACGGTTTGGCATTTGTTGGAAAGGTCTCGGGCTCCGTGAGGTTTAAAGCAAAGAAAGTAGGGTAGGGTAGGGTAGGCTAGGCTAGGGTAGGATAGGGTAGGGTAGGATAGGGTAGGGTAGGGTAGGGTAGGGTAGGGTAGGGTAGGGTAGGGTAGGGTAGGGTAGCACCACGCGAACGAAGTCGCGCCGGGCAGCTAGTCATGTATAAAAACAAAGCGTTCATTGAACATGATGCATTTTCTAAGATATATCTATCTAATTTAGGTGTTTTTTAAGTTTAGCTTTTGGCTGCTGAGTAATGACGAGGCCGAGTTTTTGAGATCATGAACGCATCCACAAGTTTGTCCTCAACAACAAATATATCTGACTTTTTGGCGGGAACTTGCAGAGTGACGTAGCGTTTTCATTTTTATTTTCATAAATTTGTGTATTTTGAGTTTTATTGTGTATTTTTGGTGGTATTTTACCCAATAAAGATCATCCATGTGCACCAGTGAAGTGAAATGAAATGAATTATGTGTATCGTGACTTTTCAAGTTGTCTCAAAAAGTCCGTGAAGAGTTTTATTACAATGACCACCATTGTAGTAAAACATGACTTTTATGGACGGTGACTGACTGAGGACTATAATGTGAAGTGATTTATTGTGACTGTAATCTATAATATAACTCGACACTGGCAGAAATGAGCCCTAATTTGGGCTTGGTTGCCAAAAATAAAAATAAGAAGAAGAAGAAATATATCTACTCGTATAATGAACGCAACCTAAATAAATTTTAAATTCGTTTCTTTATTCTTAGACAAATAATTGCAAAAACATTATTCAGTCCTTTATCCCATGTTATTGATTTTGGTAATGTCAACCCCAATATCGTGTTATTGTATCAGGCCGAGTTTTTGAGGTCATGAACACATCCACAAGTTTGTCCTCAACAACAAATATCGACTCGTATAATGAACCCAACCTAAATAAATTTATAATTCGTTTATGAAATGCAAGTCCTTGCGAGACCTTCATTCTTTATTCTTAGACAAATTATTGCAAAAACATTATTCAGTCCCATTATCCCATGTTATTGGTTTTGGTAATGTCAACCCCAAGATCGTGTTATTGACTCACTGACATTGTCCGGCACTTTGGCATAAATTCAAGGTACTGCACTTTCTCACGACGCAACTTGACGCAAATGATGAATCGAAGTGCACAATGCGAGGCATGAAGGTGAAGGAAGAGTAGGGAGGGAAAGGCCAATCGAAAAAAGAAGAGGGGATAATAACCATGATAATTTTTTTTTTTATTTTTTTTTTTTTTAGTGCAACGAATGCTCATAAGTGTATTCCAAATATTGGATTTTTTTGTGCAACACATCTGGTTTGTTCATACATCCATAATAATGACTTCCCAAAGTAATCCGCAAATCAACAAGGAGATTGAAACCATCTTGTCACCGGAATCAATGGCTGACTTAAATATGTCCAGGAAAAAACGTAAATCTAACAATGAGGATTTATCTGACCTTTTTAAGTCCTTTTCAACGGAGATTACGGGCATGCTCCACGCCTGGAAAACGGATTTGGACAGTAATATAACTAAAATAAATCACAACATCAACATTGTGATTAAAACAGATTTGCAAGATTTGAGACAGATTTCAAATAATATAAAAGAAGATATTGTTTCGATGCGTAAGGAGTACACTGCGGTCAAAACGGATTTGTTCGAGGTAAAAAATCAACAAAAATCTTTGGAAACTGAATTAACCTCGCTTCGTGATTCATTTGATTTTCACGTAAAGGAGCAGGATGAACTTTCACTACGCGTTAAGCATATGGCGGCTATCGAGAGCAAAATAAAACCTATGGACGGAGACATTGGATCAATGAAGCAACGAATTGTTTATTTAGAACATGAACTGAACTCCGTACAACAACAAAATCGGTCGCTTAACTTGGAATTGTCTGGTATTCCGGAAAAGAAAACCGAGAATTTGGTAGATTTGCTTATTGTGATATGTAAATGTATTGGAATCGAGCTAAGTCCTGAACACATAAACTACATAACAAGAATCCAACCGAGAGTGAACACTGCAGGTCGTCCAAAAACAATAATTGTTAAATTGAAGTCCGCCTTTTTGAAGGATTCAATACTGTCTGCAATACGCAAGAATCGCGGGTTGACTACTTCAGATATTGGACTTTTGGGCGAAGCCAAGAGGATTTTTATCAATGAACATCTAACGCCATATAATAAAACCTTGCATAAGAAAACAAGAGAAGCTGCCAAACTTAAGGGACATAATTTTGTGTGGGTGAGAGATGGCAAAATATTTGTGAGGAAGGACGATACTTCACCAGCAATGCAAATAAGGAGCGAGTCCGATTTGACCAAAATCTCTTGAGGTCACTGTATGATTATATAAGTACTTATAATTATTTACCTTGTTGTCTTTTTCAGTGTTATATAGAGTGGATAAAACCACCAAAATGTTATGTAAACACGAGCAAGCATATTATTTCCTTACAATTGAGAAAATATGTAAAGGTATGTACATTATTTACATTTATATATAAATTACTTATAGAATCATTTAATGTTATTTATTTAATATGTAATGCATTTATTTACCACTTATTTATGTTATATACTTACAATACTGTTGTTATATTTATAATTATTTATTTTATTATTATTTATTATTGCTTATGTATGTATACTATCTCATCATATGTTTATGTATATAATGATAAAGAACTATGTAGTCTACCCATATATAACGTTATATTATTTTTATGTTACATTAATTATACTACTGAGAAGTGTCATGAGGGCTCCAATGGATTCTTGTTGTTACTATTACATGCTTTTATGGTTGCTATAAAATCCATTACTTATAGGAAAGTGTATTATGGTAGCGCTGGCAAGATAAGGTACTATACTATACGAATTTATCACAATGTATTAACAGCCGTTTGTGTGCATGGGGCTAACCTAATCATCAACATCTTATACCTGAACGGCCACCATCAATACTGGGCTTGTGCTCGTAAAAAAATCATAACCAGTTTAAGATTGTTTATGCTTCATTATAGCTGCATACTGTTTTTGGTCCATCACTACTGCATTCCTCCCGATCGTAAAAAACATAAGTATATGACATCAAAAAAAATTGCCATCTATGAAATAGCAATAGTGTTACATGTTCTCAGTATTTGTAATGGCTACTAACAAACGAGAACTAAGTATTTACTACCAGAATGTACGTGGTTTAAGGACGAAAACCTTAAATTTATATAAAAGCATATTGGAGTGTGATCATGATATATTATTATTCACTGAAACCTGGTTACAAAAAGATGTTTATGATGGTGAGTTATGCGACTGTCGATATGTCATATTCCGCCGTGATCGTGATCTCACAATGACGAATAAACAGTCGGGTGGTGGTGTCATGTTATGTATACGTAGCGAGTTGAATGCAGTCGTTCGCGAGGAGTGGGGTTGTGACTCTGTGGAACTTTTATGGGTGACTATACCGGCCCGCACGCTCGGTACATCGACAAATCTTCATATAGCTTTGGTATATGTGCCCCCGGACCGCGACCTGCCAATGCGTACTGCTACATTGATAAGCAATATTTCGCGGGTGTATGAGAGTCATCCGAACGAATCTTTTTTGTTGGTGGGTGATTTTAATCTACCGTGTATTTTATGGAATAATTACGAATATGAACTTTTGCGACAGGGCTCTTTGGAAGCGCAAAATTCTGCTCTTAGCCTGATTGAAAACCTCAGCTATTTAGGGCTTAGTCAGCATAGTCATATAGCTAATCTCAACAACAAAACTTTAGATCTAGCATTCTGCAATATACCGCTCACCGTACGCAGGGCACCACATTCGCTACTTAAAGAAGACAAGCATCATCCATCGCTAGTAATAGAGTTACCAGACTTATTTATAACACCGCTTAGAGAAAACCCTCAGCTGCGATATAATTTCTATAAAGGACAATTCGATGAAATTTCAGCATTTCTCAACTCCGTTGATTGGCTTGATTGTTTGACAAATTGCAGTGTTGATGATGCTGTTTCTAACTTTTATGGTAAAATTTATGAGTGTTTTGATTCATACATACCTCGTACACCACGCTCGCGCTTTGTATATCCAATCTGGTACAGCAAGGCACTCATAAATATTATCAAGGAAAAGAGTAGGATTCACGCCAGATGGAAAAAACATAAAAATCCTCTTGATTATGATGAATTTTCACTTCTTCGTGATCGACAGCGCCGAGTACAGCAACAATGCTTCAATGAATATACGGCGCGTTCAGAGATGTTGATTAAGGAAAACCCTAAGTTCTTCTGGAGGTATGTCAAGGCTGCTCGAGGTCACTCCAGTTATCCTAAATTATTCACCATAAATAATGAACGAATTAGCGATGGACCAAGCATTTGTGAAGCATTTAACCGGTTCTTTGAAAGTGTATTCATACAACCTAGCTCTATTGATAGTACGGCTGATGATTGTAACATAACTAACTACAATAGGTCTGCCTCTCCAATAGAGATCACTGAGTCACTAATATTAAAACATCTCAAGTCACTCGATGTAAACAAGGGCCCTGGTTGCGATGGTGTACCGCCAATTTTATTAGTAAAATGTTCAAAGGCGTTGTTGCAACCGCTTTGTATAATTTTTTCAAGATCAATTCAGGAAGGTGTATTTCCTATCGAATGGAAAAAAGCAAATATTATACCCATTCACAAAGGTGGATCTAGGTCTCACATAGATAAGTACAGGCCCATATCAATCTTAAATACACTAAGTAAGGTTCTGGAAAGAATTATTTATGACGCTGTTTATGATACTATAACTAAAGGTATATCAGATGCTCAACACGGTTTCTTGTGTCGCCGTTCAACTTTGAGTAACTTGGGTGTATTTTCTAATTATATATTACATCAAATGGAGAATGGCGGTCAGATTGACGTGATCTACACCGACTTTGAAAAGGCTTTCGACCGTGTAGATCACGTCATTCTCTTAGATAAGTTGCAGCAGCTTGGGATACATGGGGATCTGTTGCGCTGGATTAAATCGTACCTTTTTAATCGTTCACAAGCTGTTGTCGTTGGCGGGTACAGATCTAACTACGTTAAAGTCACCTCGGGAGTCCCACAGGGGTCGCATATTGGCCCGCTTTTTTATAATGCTTATTTATTTGATATTCATAGATATATAATACATTCGCAACACTTACTCTACGCAGATGATACTAAGATATACATAAAGGTGAACAATATGACAGATTGCTTAAAGCTGCAAGAGGATTTGAATAACTTATTTGAATTTTACCAGCGTAATAGAATCACTGTTAATATCAACAAATGTCAGTGCATTAGTTTTACAAGGAAAAGAACTCCAATTATTTTTGATTATAATATTAACGGTGTTGTTCTGAAGAGGGTCGAGTTTGTGAGGGATCTTGGGGTCATATTCGACAATAAAATGACTATGTTCAGACATATAGATAACATAACGGAGAGAGCTTTCAGAAGTCTTGGTTTCATAATGCGTGTGAGTAAACCTTTTAAGGATATCTCCAGTCTCAAAATCTTGTATCATGCTTATGTAAGTAGCGTCCTGGAATTTGCCAGCCCAATCTGGTCCCCTCAATACATAACGTTTAAAGATCGCATAGAAAAGATACAGAGGAAATTCCTCCAGCATTTAAACTACCGTACGCGCAGGTTTAATAGTGATTATCTTGATACTTGTCGTAATTATAATATACTACCTCTTGAAGATAGGCGAATGATCTTGGATATGAACTTTCTTTTCGATATTCTGCAGGGAAAGTTGGACTGCCCCGTTCTGTTAGCAGGTATTAATTTTAATGTCCCCAGCCGTCGCACTCGAAATACAGTTTTATTTAGTGGACCTCTTTGTAAAACTAACTACGCGCACAACGCGGTTCTGAGTAGAATTATGACTAACTATAACAAGTATTTCTCTACAGTTGATCCTTTCAATAATTCTAAACTTGCTTTTAAATCGGAAATACGCAAAATCATCGTAGGTAAGAATGACGGCATGTAATATACAGCGCAGGCACTCACTGCCTTAGTGGTTGTACAACCGACACCAAGAATTAATCTTCGCAGGTCTAGGGCTCTGTGTGCCTGTTGCTGTGGGGCGTAGTAGTGAAGACATTTAAACAGATGTAATCTGTGTAGTCGCCCTCTGAATCCTAGTGGTTTGCTATAGCAGATGCTGTGTAACTGATCCCAAGAAAACTAGATAATTTCGCAGGGCTAGTGGTTCAGAGTGGTGATTGGTAGCGTTTGCGTGTGGTGAGGATATGGAGTCCCTCTAGCTTCTCTGCTTTGCTAAAGTAAATCTTATTTTATATGACATTCTCTTTAGGACTACAGTTGTATTCGTGTTCAATATATATATTTTTTCTCATGTATATTTATAATATATATATATATATATATATATATTTTCATATTATCTTTATATATTTTAATTTATATTATAGCATACAGATTTGTGAATGCTCTGCTCGCGTTATAATTATAATTAAGATTTAAGTTGTGATAGCCTATAATTCGTTTGTAAGCATACAATCAAATTGTTTAGTATACAAGTAAGATATGTAGCGGTTGGCTGTCCTTTAATAAATAAATAAATAAATAAATAAAAGAACACTGATTGGCTGATTTGATATTGAGAGATCTACCAACACAGCCTAAACCACTGGTCGTAGAATCTTGAAATTTGGAGGGTATTCTTCTTATACCTATTATTTATTATGTGTGGTGTAGGTATAAATTATAGGGATTGCGAAGCTTGTTGCACTCTAAAGAGAATTATCATCCCAAAGAACCGTACTTCCGAGATGTCTGTCCGATTTTTTAATCATCTCATTGTGTAGTTCTATAATATAATGGATACGTGTCGTACGGCTTTATGCTTTTCCAAGGAAAATCTTCAGATGAGTTGGAGCTTCTGATGTCTTTAGACCAATAGCGATTCGCATTAAAATACCATTCAGCATTGTTTCGTAACCATTATAGTATCTGCAATTAGTTGTGCTGATATTTCCATTAAGACCTGATGCGTTAAAATTGGTCAATTTTATTTCATTCTGGAGTTGATTATTGGGTTTTATTTTAACATTACAATTTCTTCACCGGCTATACGTAACTTTCTCTGCAAATCTTGCAGCAAATAACTCCCCCGAAACATTAAAGTTGTGCTTGTAAGTTCATAAATGGTTTATCTTACAAGATAATTTACCAACCAATTTACCAACTGAATGTCCTTCTTTGACTAGACGCTCAATAGTAATAATAAAAACATTGAACTCCCTAGTTTCATTTATAACTCAGTGGAATTCGTCAAGTACATAATTAAGTCTATTAGTAGTCAATATGAGTCGCAGAGTATCTATAGAATCGGTTTTATTATTACGAGCAAATTTAGAAACAACTAAATGCGCGTCGGTGTAGCATCACGCGTCGCCCGTGTGACTCGGATTTGCGTGAAAATACGCAAATTTTACATTTGCGTTAATGGAGTGTTTATTTGTACTTATTGTATATTTTTGTTCTAGATTAAGTAAATATATTCAAATAAGCATTTTGATTAAACCATTGTGTTAACAAGAAACCACATAAAAACAGCAAAATACCTCAAATTACTCAGCCGCTATCACTTATGCATAGAAAGGTTTAAAGTGACGCATAGCAATATTTGGTATGTTAAGAAAATATTATGATGAAAATAATGTAAACACATCAACGTCAAAACAGAATGCGTAAATTAGTAGAAACAAAAACAATTTTTAATACGTTAATGGAACATGAATTTCCTCAAATGTTCGGGGCAATAAAACATGAACGATAATATTATTATGTTAATATGCCAATGGTCTCTTTATCACTATTTTGTTTAAATTAAGCAAGTAAATTTACATTAATTTGCACTGGGTGACTAGAACAAACTAAATTAAATTTATAAATATTGATACTTCTCTCTTTAGTGATCTAAAATCATCTCCAACTAGTATATTAGCTTCATTCTTGAGACTAAGTACCTCAGATTGATAAGTATGCATAACATTTAAAGATAAAGCACCAAGAAGATTGGTCCTACAATCATGTGTTTAGCTAAAAGTGAAATTATCTAATACTAAACAGAATTTGTTTTGTTTCAGCCCGGACGAGTCGCGACTCTAATAGAAGATAAGGAAGTGAGTATTTGGGACAACCATTTTTTGGACAAACCTATGTTTATTTTAAACTAAGCTCAAGAGCGAGAAGAAGATTAGGATGACCTCCCTACACGTGACCTGATGATCTACATAATCTCTAGGACCATAATTGATTCATATTTGACATGATGATGAAAGAAACTCTTTTAAATGGCTTACTAGTAGTCACTTGGTGTCCTTAGTCAGGAATTTTGATGAAAATGTCTAGAACAGAGAACAGCTCAGCCAGAAGCAGTAACAAACCCTAACAATAGTATTCTAGATTCTGTTTGATTCGAATCGACGAAGAGTTTGGTCATAATATTGGTATTATTATTTGTATTAAAAACATAATTCTGCTGTATTGTATACGATGACCTTTCGTATCAGTATACGTGTTTCTTCAAACCTTAAACACTAGATGATATTTGTTTATTGATAAGGCTGTTGCTAAGTTACGATTGGATAAACTCCTTGTGATCTAATAATATAGGTATTTATCTAAGTATTAGGTATGAATTGCTTTCGTACCTAGAAAACACCAAGTGAGGACACTCGTAACATTAAATTGTCGCTATTATGTGTCTGCATTACCCAAAATACGAAATTCATAATTTCTTGAAGTAGATTCTTTATAGATTTGACCTGCGAATTAAGTAGATTAACCATTTCCTCATTTTTATTATGGCTGGCTACCATTATTTCACCATCGATTATTTATGAGGTTGATTGACCAATTGATTGATTGCCGCCAATTTGCCATGCCAGCGGCGTTTCTTATTCAATTAACAAACGGAACATTCTTTGCCGTTCATTCCTGCAGTTTGATTGACAATCTTGTTTGAATCGAACGGGAATCGATTGTTACACCGAATGTCATAGTGTTCCGAGAATAACTGCAGTTAATATAGTTGAGTAATGTTTTTAATTTGTCGCAGGAATAGTATCTAATCTTAGTAAGTTTGTACATAAATTAAGGTAGACTACATAAACGCATCCGAAATTCTGCAGATTTTGTCACATTGTTTTGATTTCCTAACGTACGATTTTCAAACCTTTATAAACATTTAATATTTTGACCTTTCTTCTGGAAACTTAATTCCTTAAGACGCCAATTGGCACTGACAGAAGCGTGGGAATAACATATTGTTGTGGTTACTGTTTACCCATGAGACGATATTGTCTTGACGTTATTCGCTTCAGTAATTATGTCTCATACCTCGGGCGGGTTAGGTTGAGACTATTTTTCTTCTGCTTGGGAAATTACTAAAAACCTTTTCTTTGGTTTTTATTCCTTATGTGGTTATTTTATTACTTCATATCATAATATGATTAAAACAATTTTTATTTATTTCATTTCATTCTTTATTGTTGAGTCAGCTGGTTTTTCTTGTCATGACTTCTTGAGGAAATCTTAAAACCTCAATTCCGATTACTCTTCATATGAAAACATTATATTTCCCATACACAGTCAGCTGCTTTTATGTTTTACCTCATCGTCATAAATATGTATCGTTGAGTCAACTATATTTTCCATCTCCAGGAAACTTTCAAGTCTTCATTATTTTGTTTATCCCTCCCTATATACCGTCATAATATTACCAGAACATCACAAACGCCACTCTTTTTGACGCCATTATTGAGGATACATTCAAATCTCAATTCCGTTTACTTTTCGTATACTTATTAATCATTTTATTCCCATACACTAGTTTAACTAATACGGATGGATCCTCCCTGAGTCAGCTGGACTTTTCATCCCATGACTTTGATCTCGAGGAATCTTCAAGTCTTTATTCTGCTATTAGTTTCCATATTACCGTCATAATATTTCCAGTAAAGCAAGGCCAACCTAAAACAAAGGTATTTCGACATACCGTGAATCGGCGAGGAAATAATAGATTTCAGGGAAATTTTATAAAAAACGTATTTCTACAATGAATTGGAAATCCAAAATCAAAAATCACAATATCTTCAATTCGGGTTCCAGGTTCACAGAGGTGCTGAATAATTATTTATTATTGAGATCTATTCTCTCATAGTCGATACCCGCTATGATGACGGAAGTATGTTTTAGGTTTTCAGCTTTGGATGTAGTCTCTCAACATCCTTACTTTCATATTTAGGGTGTCTCATAACATAAAATAACACTTCTTCTAAGACGACACCTAAAACTATAGCCATGCTAAGAAGTCATATTTGACAAGAGGGTGTCTCTCCTTGCCGCACATGGATGTATCTTTATACATCCATGCCCTATATTAAGTGTCAATGTATCTATGTATGTGTCTATGTATTTGTGTTTTAATTTATTAAGTATGAATTCGCTTTTCACCAATAGTTCCTGGTACAAGCATGTGAATCCGCCTACCTTAAACAAATCAATCTATATTTAGCCCAATGTTAGGAAATGTGGTACGCGCGTAGATTTTTGTCACAAGGTCATAGCGGCATCGTAAATTTTAATATTGAAGTGATTCACAAAACGAAATCAGATATCAAAGCAGCTTTATGTTTTGTTAAAACTGTCAATAATCTACAACCCTTAATTGCGAAGACCCTGTAGCCCTGTAGAAATATTTAATTATGGTTTGATACTTAGGATCATACATTTATTCTAATTATGATTATAAATGCCAATGATGGTGGCTATTTGTTACTCAGTCCCTTAAATTCGCACAAAGGCATACTTTTTATCCACAATCGCTCGGCTGCAGCGACTATATTTATGACTAATAATATTAGACATATTCGTTCTGAATTAGTAGTAGATCTTGTAAAAGAGCTATTCAATAAATTAACATGCAGATTCTAAATAAACAAACTTATATAATAATTATGAAGTAAATGTTTAAACATCACTGCTGTCCAAAAATTATAGCACACATGGCAGATAAGTAAGCGATAACAGTCAAGAAACAGACAGATATCGTCAGAAGGTTATTGTAGCTAGCGAGATAAGTTGCGATTCATTGCGATTATCTAGGTCAGAGTTCCTGAGACGGTATTGTATTAATTCTCTCAGTAAAAGTCACACTGACTTTGAACAATATTTACACAGTTCGGACAGTTTAAGGAAAATGCATACACTAGCATTTTCCTTAAACTGTCCTTTTAAATTAATTTATCAGAATTCAAAAAATCCTTGGTTGTTCTTCTACTATCAATTCGATTCGTTCAACTTGATAGTTTCCCAACAGTGTAGGTACATCTGACTGATTTCAAGCTTGTGTAAGGCACTTATTTTCTCTTCCTTAACAGTTCTACATCGGAAATTGTTATTGTTTCTTTGGCCAATATTGTGTCAGCTGCCCCTGGCCTTAAATTCTAAAGAAAGTGTGCATTCAGTACTGACAATTCAGGCCGCAATTATAAAGAAAGTAGACGTATTAGCTTAAATCCCGCACATTGTTAAAAGTGACGATAATGATGAAATAAAAATACATCTAAAATCGCCAACAAAAACTTCGTAGGTATAGAAAATAATACCATAAACGATAATAATGTAAGACATTTCCAATAGGTCTCATGTTTATTTGAATTCAATTATCGGACACGTGTACTGCTGCTGTCTAGTAACACGTGTTGTTTATATAGATTTATATTGGATTCACTGTGCTCTGCATTTCTTTGTTTACCTACAATATTCACGCAGTTCATTGTCATTGATATCTACGCGAATGCTTAGGAATGTATTTTTATTTTCAAGAGCAATGACTTTGATTGCATTAAATTTGTACTTTATTTTATCCTAGGCAATGTGACTTCTATTTTGTTTTTAAATAGGAGTTTGAGGATTATTTGTTTTCAAGGTAGTTGACATTTTAAAGTCTGTAATTCAATTTATGAGACTGAATTGCAGGTTTCAATGTTATCTTTAAAAAAAAAGTTACTGTTCGGTATTGCATTGAAATTTCCCTACCTATGTTTCGTGCCTGAATTAACGTTCTGATTTCACGCCGTTCAAATTCACTTTCGCTGTTATGATATTATTTCCCATTTGCATTGTATTCTCATGCCAAGATTCATCGCCAAAATCAGTTAGCCGAGAAAACATAGCAACGTTGGTACGGGACAAACTAAATTTCACCAACTCACTTTGGATGATTTTTGGAATTAATGATGACCATAAGCATATATCTTGATGATTCCCTCGTGTTACACCATCTTCGTCTGCTTCGACATTTAAAGTATCAAATCAGGGCTGTACTGTAAGTGTAGCGATACAGTTATTAGTTAGTCCCGACGTGGCGAAATTGCATCCGCCGATTTGCGAATTGGCAGTGATCGCCTGTTAACGTGAGTTGACTCACGTGACCATCCTTTGTACTGTCGTTATTGATTGATATACAAGAGCTTCTCAGAATTTTACTTTCGATGATATTACGATTGAGAAAGAGACAAAGAGGTCAACCGAAGAATCCAACTCGGCTGGGCAGCGTTCGGGAAGCTACGGCATATCTTCACGTCCAGAATACCTCAGAGTCTGAAGACAAAGCTCTTCAATCAGTGCGTGTTGCCAGTGATGACATACGGGACAGAGACGTGGTCTTTTACTGCTGGCCGCATAAATAAACTCAGAGTCACTCAGCGACGGAACTTCGCTACGAGACATGATCCGAAACGAGGACATTCGTAGGAGAACAAAAATTACCGATATAGCTCGTAGAGTTCTAGTAGTAAGCTGAAGTGGGAATGGGCAGGCCACATCGCTCAGCGAACCGATAACCGATGGGAAGGAAGGTTCTCGAGTGGCGACCACGTACTGGAAAGCGCCGTGTGGGACGACCACCCACCAGGTGGACCGATGACTTGGTCAGAGTCGCTGGGCTCCGTTGGATGCAAGCGGCCCAAAACCGCTCCAAGTGGAAGTTAATGGGAGAGGCCTATGTTCAGCAGTGGACATCCTTATGCTGATATGATGACGATTGAGAAAATCCTCATGGGAATACTTCGATCGCCTTATTGAAAATTGTATTTTAGCAATATGATTGATATCCTTAAAATCTGACAGCATTACGCTTTATGAGACTTTACTCACAAATGGTCATTGATTTCAAGATTTTTCATTCCCTGTCTCTCCAACATGGGATTTTGCTTCCACAACTTACGTCATTCTATTATGACTCTGTTTGTGTCACTATCTACGTAACGTCGTTGCTTCGGGACGTCATTCCAATAAGATGCTCTATTTTCCTCATAGCAATCGGTATGTACATACCCAGATCTGTCTTGTTTATCTTTATCCATGGACCCACTTCCACAGTTATGTGTAAGTTTATTATAGTTATTATCAATAGAACAAACCTCTATTATAGTTACGGTTCACAGTTCAATTGTTTAACAATTAGAACTGTTCTTGTTTTATCGTGAGTCATTTAGAATTGTTTGTTAACTGGGAGTTAATAGTAGCAGATGTATCCTGTGTATTATGGTAATGATATTTGTGATGACTGATGATATGCCAATGATTTTTATAGATGCGGAGCAATGAGGTTCTATCATAATAGATTTTTATTGGTCTTTTTATTATTTGAATCATTTAAAAATTGCCAATACAGTTCGATGGTCCAAAAAATATTTAATAAATGTAACCTTTCTAAGTTACTTGCTGATTCTCTCAGTTGAAGGTCAACTTTCGAAACTGAATAAATGACGTTGAATAAGCGATGATGATTTGAAGCTTATTGTCCTGGTTAGGTAGATGAAGTTATATCTTCTAATATAGTAAAAAATCAACATGGAAGTAAAAAAAAACAGGACGAAGGATCGCCTTATTCCAAAGCAATTTCCTATGTATGCTTGAGTAAAATCAGTAATGGCCCAAGCAGGTACAATTGATACTGAGCCTTATTGTCACTAACAACGTCTCAATGCGGAATGAGGCTTGTATTTATAAGACGGCCCGTGATACTTGGGGTGCTTCATTTCATATGGCGACGCTCCATCTTGATTTTTTTATCCGTCCATGTAATTCAGTAGATAAGAAACTTACACCGCTTTGTGATATAAACATCACCTCTTGAGAATCATTATCTAATAGACAGATTATGATTACGGAATATTTTGTTTGTTTTTATAAAAATATACCAGACGAGACACTCACTGTTATCAATTCAAGTGACTTCTTATAATCTATAGTATTATCATTGTTTATATAGATGTTCATTGTAAAAAGCGTTTTAAATGATAAGCAAATAAGCATGTACTATAAATAATGGCTAAGCGGAATCGATAGAATTTGTCTGGCCTAATTTCTAATTTTGTAATATTGCTCTCAATTTTTATTGAAATTGAAGTCATTAAGTATAAATTTTGAAGCAAGTTCTTCCCTCCTTTGTTGTCTGAAACAATTTCTGATATTTCACTTCAGAATAATATTGTTATAATTATTTCAGTATACTAGGTCGTTATTTAAGGAATTCTTGTCTGAAAGCAAGAACGCACTATAGGTATCCATATAAATGTTTCGCGTCCATGAGACATATTGAGGTCGCGGTGATACCAGAGGCGAGCCTTAATGTCGAATTATTATAATTATATGACGTTTTGCGAAGTATGTTGCCTGTTCCGTATGTAATCCTATATTAACAGAGGATTGGCTACGGTTGATCACTACATCTTCATCATATATTATTATATTCGACGGGTCAGTTGGCGCCGTTGGTTAAGACTGGTAAAGATTCCACCTATTGCGCCGCAGGCCGTGGGTTCGATTCCCGCACAGGACATGCATTTGTGTGCATGAACATGTCTGTATGTCCTGAGTCTGGGTGTAATTATGTATATTAAGTATGTATTTACAAACAAAAAAGTATTATTTATATCAGTTATCTGGTTTCCATAGTACAAGCTATGCTTAGTTTGGGATCAGATGACCGTGTGTGAGGAATATACCAGGATATTTATTTATTTATTTATATTCATCCTAGGGTTGTCCACTGCTGAATATAAGTCTCCGTAAAATTATGATACATAACCGTCTTGAGTTTTTCTGGCAACAATCGGTTTCCAACGATTCCTTGCTAGTCTACCTGGTGGGAAGTCATTTCTCTCGCTGCTCTCTTGTGACGTAATGTAAACAACTAAACAAAAACATGCTTCGTGAGCTTTTGTCCGTTGTAACTGTAAATAAATATTCTAAATATGGCGTCGATGAAAGCTTAGGCGTAAAACGAAGGAATTTCCACATTCTCTTGGCAAATTGCCACACAACATGAGAATTTAGCTTATTTATCAAAAAAAGTAGTGATTTCCAAATATCTAAGCATCACAAGCTTATAAATGATGCCAAACTTCGGAATCCAAACATTTCGAGCTGAGGTATTTTATTAGGTCAAGGAAATACATAAACAAACACTTTGTTTCAGAAGACACATGAATCATTATCATAATCATAATAATCACGATGCAAAATCATGTTTTCGCGATTGACACACATAAATAGGAGAAAGGGGCAACAAGCGATAACTATGGATACATAGTGATTGCTGATGCGTGTGCGCATTTATTATCTCTTTCATGTATTATGCGCGTGGTAGCAAAAGTAGGGATGAAATCTCAAAGTCATGTCACTACATAAAATTTATGCAAACTGGAGTCGACACAGATACAATAACAGTGTCTGTGGACCAACTTTATCCTCGATGCTGTGGGTGGACACTCGCCAAAAACCTCGTATTCTACGAATCGTTTGTACTTATTTATTACAAAAGATGATTTAGGTACTCAGTCACTTTCTAACGTAATATAACAAAAAGATTAGTTCTCTTCATATCAACTCTTATCGGATAATAAAACTACCTAGTATACATTGACAACCCTAAGCTCATTGTATGGTCGTTCCAGATATGTCAATATCACGTGCACGGTGCACCTGATAGTTCATTGAAAAGCCTGAGAGAAAATCCATATCGCAAATTATCAAACATAATCTCCCGGCACGTCAATGTGCTGAATTCTGTCTGGAACTACTGAACTCATTTTGTTCCGGTTCTGACATTATAAGTTGAAGGTTTTTTTTTTGTAAATTAACCGAAGTTTGCTGATGAACTTTGGCGAGGTCGATGACAAGTCTTACGATGAATCCGTCGAGGCTATCTCGCGCGGACTTGGAACTCTCATAAGGCTATGCATGTACACCAGAGATATGTAGCGAGGGATGTTTTAGCTCACATAGCTCGCATCGCTTCATTTCACGTTATAGTTTTAATGTCAGCCAACCCAGAAAATAAGTGACACTTGGTATTCGTATAGATGGAGGGACTTGCGTTATCTATTTAGATTTATCCTGGGATATCCTGGGACATTCCTCACACACGGTCATCTGATCCCAAACTAAGCAGAGCTTGTACTATGGAAACCAGATAACTGATATAATACATATACTACTTTTTGTTTGTAAATACATACTTGATATACATAATTACACCCAGACTCAGGACATACAGACATGTTCATGCACACAAATGCATGTCCTGTGTGGGGATCGAACCCACGACCTGCGGTGAATTAGGTGGAATCTTTACCAGAGTCTTAACCAACTGCGCCAACTGGCCCGTCAACAACAATTTATGTCTGTGAATCAAACCAATAATCTCATCACCCAAGTGATACTTGGACAGGTCGTTAGCCCAACTGTAACCCACACATACTAAACCTTATTTTCTTTTCTTACAGGGCATCACATGGGGAAAAGCATTTCTTGTAGCAGCCGAAGACAACGCCGCCCTGCCTTACCTGTCGACCAGAGAATGCCAATTGGGAGGCTACAAAACTTACACTGTCAACTTCCACCCCCGGCCTTCATTCACTCCTAATTGTAGTAAGGCAGACGAAAACAAAAACGCTCTCCTATACATCGCTGTTCCAGAAAATAGGCATTGGCTAGGAGCCGCGCCATTGCCAGACATAGCGAAGCAAATACTAGAATGTCACGGATCTACTGGCTCCAACGTGGAATACCTCTTAAAACTAGCTGATTTTATGCGGGAAGAAATCCCCGAAGCATTGGATGATCATTTATTCTCTTTGGAGAGGTTAGTTAGGAAATTTGCTGGGGAAATGAAGGTGTGCTTGAAGACTCTAATGGGAGAAGAAGTGAGAGAAGAAGAAGAGAAGCCTGAAGTTAAAGCTGTTGTGCCAAGCTACCAGTATGCCTCGAGAGTACCCGAAAAGAAGTTGCGCTGCGTCAATATGTGATTACTTGTTATGGTGATAAAGGAATTTATGCTTTATGCCAATTTATAATGATTGGATATTCCGAGCGACGCAGATTGAAAGTAAGAGCGAAAATCCCAAATCAAATGCCTTGGGTATTGGTATAAATTACATTGAATATTATTTGATCTGTGTCACGGTAAAAAGGTCTTAGTATACTTCACTCAATCAATGCTTCAATATTTTAAGGCCAAATAATTTATGGCCAAAATGATAGATTTAAATAGAATATTTTGACATAGATAATACTGGACATACAATTGACCCTGATTATGTAAATTGACATTTATTTTTATTGTTATTAAAGTTGATTTAAGTTAACAAGGTTAATAAGCTTACAATCCATTACAAAATCGGGTATTAGGGTAAAAAATGTTGTAACTGACCACCCAGAATTAGCTTTCTTTTATCTAACGTTTTTTAGTTAAAATAGTTTTCTGTGGTTAGTAACACGACATTCTCTGATAAATGTGATAATATAAGCTATAATAACATTGAGTTCCTTTTTTATGTGACAGATACATTTTTGGCAAGCTAGAACTCTATTGTTCAGAGTCACAATAGAATATGTTAGAAATATACTGTCATGTTATGACTTATGACATTGTTTTCAAAACAGTAACGTATGTGCTACAACACAAATTTGTACTTCCCCTAATTGACCCACTATTTTAGAAGAAATACATGCAGTTCAATAATTTAACTTATTGTGGTTTGTTGTGAGTCAATCTCTGGCTATAATAAAAATAAGTAAACGGAAATATTTTTAAGTTGGAAGCCACGTCATGTCAGGAGCTTATCGATCTAATCAATTATTATCTTCAACCAAAATAACCATATCAGTGAGGAATTTCTACCCTTAAAAATATTTGGTAAGTACTAAATAGAATACGTTGACATGGCATCTCCGTCTTGCTTTTTTTTGCATGGGATAAATTTGAAATACCGAAAAAAAATACATTAATTTTGATCGAGCAGGTTTTGTGAGAAATGTTTGAATTTTATTTCGCAATTTCAGATTTGTCGCTGTAATAATTAAGCAGTTTCAGCATAAGGAATTTTTGTACGAAACATAGGTTTCGAATCTCAAATAATGCATCCTGTATAGTCAATATTCAGGCAGCTGTTTCATGCGCCGAATCTTAGAACAAATCCTTATTATGTCTAAATATATTTTATATATTAATGACGTGGCTAGTGAATCACCAACTTACCCTACAAAGATGTGAATTTCGATACTTATTCAGAAATAAATAAGGATGGGTCGATCGTATCAAAATAATACAAATACCAGATTTTTATTGCTAGTAAACCTAAGTATGCACAAATAGTAACACCAAAAATATAATAATATGAAATCGAAAAGTATTATGTTATGAATCATAAATTAGTTAAGTATTAAGTTTAATTATTTCAATTTGTGATTAAACCTATTTTAATTTTATTTTTTCTATTTTTATTTGAACTATATACCATTATGTTGATTGTTTATTTTAAGTTTATGTATTTTTCTTAATTTATATTTTTGTTGACGCTAGAATTATGTAAGACACATTGTGATGTAAAACTAGAAATGTAAGTAGCCAAGTAATGTCTTAATGTGTATGTATCGTATTAGCATAATTTTGTACGAAACACGTTTGTAACAAGGCAAAGCCATACATTTTAATATACCTACTGAGAAATGATTATGAAATAAAAACATTGATAAATAAATAAATCATTCGTATTTTTAACCGTCTACAAAAAAACACGTTTATTTGATCAAGCTAAATTTTTTTTTTAAATTCGATTGCCACAGAATTTCCATGATCAATTTTGCAACCTACTACAGCATAGACACTGCCATCTCTTAGAATAAAGCACAATAGACGGATATCACTATTATTGGAATTAGTTTGATGACCTTTTACGAGATGGCGCTAAATAGAATTGCTACGTTTCCTTTAGTCGATAATAGATGGCGCTTATCTTTATAAACGCCATCTTCGGTTCTATAACCAGCATAAAATAAATAATATAGTAGCTCAGAGTAGATAAATACTACGTACAAATAGTAGTAAGTATTGAAAAATCTTAGGTACACAAACTATTAGGTTGACTCATCATCTGCCTGCCCTGTTCCCAATCAATTGGGGTCGGCGCAATATGTACGATTCTTCCATTCGTCTCTTCTATCCGTCATACTAGCATTCACTCCTTTCTTACCCATATTATTATCTCAGAGTATATAAATACTGGTACCACCCATATCATCATTCACACAATTCAACCATCCCTTTTTCGGTCTTCCTCTTCCCGTATATCCATCCACTTTCATATTCATAACTTTTTTAGTGACGTGGCTTTCATTTCTCCTCATAACATGTCCATACCAAGATAAACGGTTCCCTCCAAAACGATTAGGTAGACTATAAAAAGTATAGGTACTTACTATTCATAGGTGTTTTAAAGTTTGTATTGTACCTATAGGTTGATGTTCCCACAATAAATAACTAAATTACATAATTTCATCATACAATTTATTTTCAACTTATTTCACATACAACATTTATTTTACATTCCATTCACATAGAAACCATCAAATATACAAACAAAATAAAATTGACAAATATGTACCTATTTTAATTTTTGTGTGACGAAATAAAATAAAATTGTTAACAATCCTTTAGTGAAAATATTGTTTGGAATTACTCATTGCAATATTGAATACACTTTCTATTGCCAACATTGATTCACCAAACTAAATTGCCAACAATGATAGGCAAATAAAGTATTTAATAGATGCTAAAACCATAAAATAGCTAGGTAACCAACCCTAGTGGGTCTCCCAAGGCTCATTGCTCATTGTCATTATTGTGATACTATCTTCAAATGTCTTGTAGTTATGTAATCATGAGAATATTAGGTAAATAAGATCTCAAAATATTTTCATCATAAAGTCTCAATAATAATTAATTATATTTCTTTTAAAAAATGGATGAGACACTATTATAATATTTACAAAAACATAATCTCAATTAATTTCCATTAGTTATGCTCATAAAAAAGCAATCTCATTATTATAACATACTTACCTACTTAATAACTAATTAAGTACAAAAAAAAATTTGGTGGTAAAAATGCATTGAATTTCTCAATAAATACAAACAATATTTTGTCAAGAGTTGACAATATGACAAGTCCTGAAAACAAAATTTTCCTGAGTAAGAAATTCTTTAGATATATCTTAAAAAAAACATTAAATAATAAAGACATATACCTACATACTTACTATGAGTAGGTACTTACCTAAATAGTGACATGGAAAAAAGTAAATACTTCATAATACTTTTATAATACAATGACAAAATGCTAAATCATAAACTTTGGTTCTAAAATAAACTATTTACAATTTTTCACTTAGGAAATACCTTAATTCTTTTACTATTTACATTTATTATGCAATACTTTGTATCGGTCATTTTTTGTAATATAAAAACCTAAGAAATAAATACCTTAAAATATTAAAATAAAAAAAGAAAGTTATTGAGTATGAAATAATATCTTTGTGCTAGAATATAAAATAAAATACATTACGATCAAAGTCTAAATTGCATTTTTAGGAAACTTAACAGCGCCCCTAGTGGACTAATATTGAACTACACTTACAGAGTTCAGTCGTTAAAAATCCTTATTAATCTTTGCCATTGGGAATCATTTTAAAGGATTTTATAGTAAAGTAACCATGAATAAAACACATCCATGGGAACACATAGAACTTTATTGCACTTCGCAAACTACATAAATGTATTTCCCTATGTATTATTATTTTCAAAGTGCAATGCGACTTTACATTGCAAAGGGATTCCTGCAGTATTGCATCTATTCCCACACGATTCCTTGATTGGACTTCCCCACATTATCATCAAATTGCAATGCGACACATTGCGTATCTTTGCACTAAATTGCAACAATTTGCGTCTTTATTTTATGAATGGAAATTCACTGTCACTCTCATCTCCGGAACCGTCGTAGCTCGAAGGCGGCGTGTCAAGTTGTGGTAGACCTAAGTCTAAGTATTCTTGATTGGCTGTCACTGTGAGGATCTTGTCCAGGTCTTCGACCAGTTCCGTGAACGAAGGCCGGTCACCAGGAGAGAAGGACCAGCATTCCCGCATTAGCATGTAACTGGAAATTGTATAACAATAATTAGAGGATTGTTAATTTGTTGTTAGTTGTTGGTTAACATATTAAGTCTTTACTTTTTTCTGTGGATTTAATTTTGTCTTTTCGACGAATCAAAGTATCGTGGTGAAACTTGCATGCTCTAGTAGCCAAATTCAATGGATGAGTATATGATGTCCATCCATTGACACTACACCAACATGACCCTTGATTTCCCTCGTTACATCATCATCCAGTGGCGTAACTATACCATCTGGGGACCGTAGCAAATTCTTTTGATGGGGCCCTATCAGTAAAAATCGTCACGTTGTAGGTACTCAGTTTCATTTTAATAAACTTCGAGATTGTCAGCGTACTCAATTACACGCTGTATTATGTCCCACTAATGGCCATAGGCCTCCTCTCTTAGGCGAGAGGGAATGGTCTGTAGTCCCCACGCTAGCCCAATGCGTATCGGAGACTTCACATTCATTCATAGAACATAATATCTCAATGCATTCATCATCTATTCACTACCAACAACATCTACTAACAACATCGTGAGGAAACCTGCATAAAAAATATTGTTGAGCTCGCGTCCTCTTGGGCCGGGGCCCTCTTGGGTCGGGGGCCCGTGGCATTTTGCCAGCGCTGCCACCTTATTGTTACGCCACTATCATCATCTTGGTGTGCTTACCCCTGAGTCTTACTCTGGCTTGTTATATTGACAATCATAATTCTGAAGGTGGTATATGGACTACGGATCAATCAGAAATTTAGTGCGAGAAGATCATAGATTGATTGCATAAATACCAAGCGTTAAGATGAAAACTCACATTTCTAGACTACAGCAAGGCGGTTTCTCCATTCGGTGACCGGCACTCAAGTGCTGGTACATGTACTGTCCGGGAACCGTCGGGTACGGGGTGCCACCCAGGGTCATTATCTCCCAAAGTAATACGCCGAATGACCATCTGAAAATGTGACATATAAATATTAGTATTCATCCAGATTCCTTGGAAAAATCATATTAAAAAAAGGTAAAAAAAATTGGCAAGGATCGAGAAGGTTTTTAACGACTGAGCTCTGTGAGTTTAGATCAATATAAGTCCATTACGGGCGATATTAAATTTCACAAAAATGGTACATATTTTGATTTGGATCACAAGTTCACAACCTATTTCATTAAATATTTTAACAAAAAGATATATATTTTGGCACTTATGAAAGTAAAATCTCCTGCAATGACTCCTAAAAATCCTTCAAAACACTCACACATCAGTCTGCGTCGTGAACACTTTGTGGTATAAGGACTCAGGCGCCATCCACCGCACTGGCAGCCTGCCTTCAGTCTTCTTCCTGTAATAGTCGTTGCTTTGGACGTCCTTCGCGAGGCCGAAGTCTGCGATCTTGAGCACGCAGTCGTCTGAGACGAGCACGTTGCGAGCTGCGAGGTCGCGGTGGATGCACTGGAATTTAAGGGTTAAGTAAGAATTATAGTATATGATATAGCACTGAAAGACTAATGATCAAGGCCGAAATAAATAAATACTTACTCTTCTAGAAGCTAAATATTCCATCCCTCTTGCGACTTGATAAGAGAATGATACCAAGTCTTTTTGAGTTAAGGTCTTCTTTTCCTTCACCGAATCATCGTTCGGTGATTCATACCTGGAAGAAGAATATTATAACTGTCTGAATCTTGTCAAATTTATCTCTTATCTTAGTGTTATAAAAAAATTGTATATCTTACCTGTTCCCTGGCCTATGATTCCTCAGGAACTCCCTCAAGTTTCCATTTGGTGCGTATTCCACTATCACATAGAGCGGTCCATCTTGGGTACAGCAGCCTAACAGATTGATTATATTCACATGCTTTCCAATCATTTTCATCATTTCCATTTCCGATACTAAAGCCATCATTTCCGCGTCTGTGTGACCCTCTGGAAAAATAGTAATATATATTATCATCAACCGCAATAATATAGGACTCCGGTCGTAATCTTGCTTCTAACAAGGAATTACCATACCTTTCAACATTTTAACAGCCACAACAGACTGCAACCCAGGCTTCAGTATCCCGACACACTCTGCCTTTACCACCTTTCCGAACTCTCCCTCTCCCAGCACCTTGCCCAATGATAGAGACTCCCTCGGAACCTCCCAGTCTATGTCCATTGGTAGCTCGTACTCTGACATCAGCATTGAGTCACTCGTGTTATTTTGAACTTGTTGCAACTTCTGCTTCTCGATTTTGACTACTGGCATAAGCTGAAATTAGATTTTTGGTTAAAATGTTTATTTAGAGTAATTTATCAGATAACTTTTTTTCTGGGCGCGAAGGGGCGCTTAGTTAGTGAGTGAAAGAACTAGCCCAGGATCGCCTCAATTAATTAAGCCAGATGCTTGATTGAGCAATTTCTAGGCAGCAAATTTTTGCGTTAAGTAACCCTTTTGGTGTTGTTTGCTAGTTGAGATTTCAGAAGAAGATTTTACCAAACTAAAAACATACCTAGAATGTTTTAATCAATAATTATTGATTGATAGATAATGCATTTTAGACTGTGACATAGTGTGATGCAAACACATAAAGAAATGGAATGTCTGAGGCATCAAGCAGATACTGAAATGCCATGATTACATAGAGATTTTAAGTAACATAAACCAATCACTCCGAAGGAGTCTAATTAAATTGTACTATAGTTACGCATTTGTAACACATTACAAATGTTTTCTTTAAATCAATGTATAAAGAGGTGATGCATTCCCATAATTGTCTTCATTATATTCGTGTAATAGTACGCACATGATTAAATTTGCATTACAATGTCACCATACAATGAATACCTAAACTAATTGTGTTTATAGCTCATATAAATGCAAAAGATACAAGTCGCATCACACCTGCAAAAACTCTTCATACATGACAAACAGCAATTGCAGTTGTTTTAGCCATACTAAAAGGATACGGACATTCTAAGGATTTAAAATCTTTAACTAAGTTTATTGGTCTTTTAGGTATCATAGCTATCATAAAAAATACAACTTTGATCCTTACCAGAGCTTCACCAGTAGTATTAGGAGATCCATTAATCTGTGGTTTTTCAACTGTAACCTTTTTCGTCCAGTGCGTCACAATCACAGCTCTCGCTGTTTCTATCGCCAACTGCTTCTTTATCTTCTCTCGTTTAAGTTTCTTAAAAATCATCACCACAATTATAGCTGCCACGAAGAACATTGCCCCAAGCACTGCTGTCAGTATGTTTATAAATAACGCGTGCTTCCCAGTATCAACTGGTTCTTGAACTGGCAAAACTGAAATTATTAATTACAATTTATATCGATGTTCTGATACTACGATACCTCATATTAAATTATTCATAAATCTAGTCATGCCGTCGCAGATACTAAAATTATTGGTTATTGAAATCTTATCAGATTCAGATGCAATTATGCACATATATCAGGCCACATATGAAACAGGACAAGGTGGTTATATTTATCACCATATGCAGTAAGCTATGATTATCATTATGATCAATTTAATTTGCAGTATAAGCGAGCTTTCACATCAGAAGTGACATGGTGGTTGACAAGAAGATTAAAGAGTAGAGTTTAAATTGTATGCATTACAGATTTTTTTAAGTTGTGAAAGGTTTACTTTGGCAAAACTCCAAATTGCGGATCTTTTTGAAGACGACGAAAATGAGGAAGCTGTTTACAATAGCACACAAGCTTTATACAAAATAATAGTAGATGGCTTTTTTAAAGCTTTTATTAGTTGGAATAATGAAACGATTGTAACTAGTTATTTTACAAGGTTTCTAACGTCAATTCCCAAACAATAATATCCTTCATAACAATTTCTAGAATATTACAGTATGAGGCACGAATGGTGAGCACAGATAGGCAGTAGTGGGGGCAAGCTCGCGCATGAACACTTTTGGCTAAATCACTGTAGCCAAATGACACGCGAGAATCCAATAGAAGACGAGCATCCACTGACGAACCAATCGTGTGCAGCTCGGCGCTCCCCCCTGCTGCTTTCCACCAAACAGACCGAAAAATTAACTACTGCGCAGGTGTCAATCTGTGCTCCCCACTCCTGCCCCTTACTATACAAAAATAGTACTCACAGTCCAAAACTGTCAGGTATCCCTTAGCAGTGGTATTACCCAAGGAGTTAAGGGCTACGCAAACATACCAGCCTTCGTCTTCCTTAGTAACATTGAATAATGTCAGTTGTTCAGCTTTGTCTCCTATATTATCACTCTGAAATTATACAAAAAAGTTCAAGAACCGGTAAAAGATGAAGCAAAAACAAGCATTGAAAGAAAACGAATTAAAACCAGGCATCAACTGACCGACTCAACCGAAGTTCTATCCAAACTTCGGTTGAGTCGATCAAGTACAATATGTCACGATTACACCTGAAGAAATACAGGAAAATCAAGACTCAAAAAACATTAAAAAATTGTTGAACCAAAACAATTTTTGTTTTGTATCACTATTCTAATGATAAATTAGACAATATAAAAAAGTACCAAAACAATATTTTATGAATATAGATAATATTGTTTTGGTATTCCAACCACACCAGTTATTATTAAACATGCTATTGAACAAAATGTAGCTGAGTATATCAATAATGCAATTTTAGTTGCCTTATAAAACTAAAATAAAGTAATTTCTACCCAAATGTTGTTTAAAACATTATATATTTTTAAACATTTTGTTTCAGTTTTTCGGAAATTAAGTCCAATCAATCAAAATGTGAATTTCATCCCTTTTTAGGGTTCCGTACCCGATGTGTGCCAAACGGGACCCTATACTAAGACTCCGCTGTCCGTCCGTCTGTCTGTCTGTCAGTGGGCTGTATCTCATGAATGGTAATAGGTAGACAGCTGAAATTTTCAGAGAATATGTCTCAGAGATGTGTCACAGAGTATTGCCGCTATAACAACAAATAATAAAAATGAAATATAATTAAAAATTTAAGGGGGCGCCCATACAACGACTTTTTAGTAGTGTACGGAACCCTCCGTGTGCGAGTCCGACTCGCACTTGTTTATATTGTTAAGAGTTTATTTTATGTAAATTTTAACTATTTTTGGTTAGTTAAGTTAATTCTTTTTGTAAATAAATATATAATTGCAATATACTCAAATCAAAACATAAGCTGTTTGTATAAAGTCTGCTGAGATACATACTTACATAAAAAGACATGCAAGAAAATAAGAAGCACACACCAGAACTCATGCGTTAGTCACGTAACCCTCACCATAATAATCTTACTGCTATCATTGTAAACCACTGACTCCTTAACAGAAGCATCATTGGGATCAACCGTAACATTATACACGTATTCACCCTTTGTGAAATACATCCAGTACACTATTGGATGTAGATCGGAGAGGAATTCACAGTTGAATCTTGCAGTACGCCCAATCAATACAGTTTGGTTGCTAGCACCCTTTGTTAGCACAGGTTTCGCGTATAGACGTTCTATAAAGATTAAAAATATGGTAGTTTAGAAAACAAATTTTTACTCAGTGTAAGTTGACCAAAATTTGGTCCAGAACCAGTCCCTCCAGAAGAATTGTCCTTACGGACACTTCAGAATTATCATTCACTGACTAGGTACTCAGATATATATTAAAATACATATTAAAACTTAAGTTAAAAATACAAAAGAAAATAAAGTCAGAGGTTTCTTTGGAGCTGATATTGAGAACTAAGATTTTGCTGACTTGTAAGAAAAACATCACTATAAGTTACATGTTATACACAATTCTTAAATATAATTATTATTTAATAATAGTTATATACCAAACATTTACCGTTACCAACTTTTACCATTATAATTATTGATATAGAAACATTTATTATATTTATGGTAGTTATTTAATTTACTGAACTTAAGAACAATAACAGTGGTTGCAGAGGATTCGATGGTTGCAAAGCATGTTTTATCAATGTCAATAAATTTAAATAGAATTAAAAATTGAATTAAGTATATTTTAAGATTATACCCATCCACTACTTTTTAAACGACTTCTATATTAGTTGATTTTTAAATGTCATGATTATTAACATACCACCCTATATTTCACCATTACCCACATTAAATTTACATCCATCCATCCATTCACCATTGCTATCTTGCAATTCTTTGCCGACTCCTACACCTTTACCGCTTATAGATGTTAATGAACCTCCACCAAAATCAAATCATCTATAGACCTCAATGACATCTCCAACAGGTATTGGCATATCGCTGGGTCCAACTTCAGCGTCTTTGAATGAGTAATTCATTGGTTTTATCCAGTAGAGAAACGGCTCAAGGTCCGACACTGGCGGACATAATAGCTGGACGGTGTCATTAACCACGGCTGTTTTGTTTCCAGGGAAACCTTCCTTTATGTAAGGCTTTGATGGATAACGCTCTAGGAAATCGAATTTCAATGAGAGTTGTGAAAAGATAAAGAGTAGATTTTGAGGATTGTGAATACAAAAGCTGGAATCTTTAAAGTAAAACAACAGGAACCGAATTTTCTGCTCTCTAGAAAATTCTTATCCTAGTAGCTTTTATTCTTTATTTAAAGACAACAAATATGTATAAATTACAATCTTTATGTATTTAGAAAATTTCAGGCTATAGTAGGCTGACAGCGTTTCCTCTTTGGATGGCCAGCTACATAATATAATAATAATAATAAAATAATAATAGTTGGCGGAATAAGCTGCCCGCTTTTAAAGGTTCAAACTTTTGTCTTTGAGTAATTATTTAGTTTTTATCTTAAACATTCTAAGCCTGTATTTGAGGATCAGTGGCCTGAGCCCGATAATGTCCGCTTAGAGATCTAGATGCTTAGACTACATACAATATTTTTATCTCCAACTTTTTGCGATGCAAAGTGCTTAAAAGTAGATTTATTTTTATCTCACATCACTACACAATACTAGCACATGGAAAATGTATAAAATTAAATTAAAAAAATGTCACCTCAGCAAAATCAGCAACTCCATCCTTACCTTGAATATGAATGGCAACCGTATGGTTGATGCATCCTAATTCATTGCAGACGACACAGGTGTAGTTTCCATTGTCAGCTTTTGTCAACTCATCAAGAGCCATTGACCACTTTCCAAAGGTCGGTTGCCCATAAGATCTCATAATAGGAGTGGTCTTACCCTTGTACCACGTTATGTTTGGTGTTGGATTTCCTGCAAATGTTTAATAACGCTGATTTAATATTTTGCTACAGAAAGTCCAAGCTAATATAGTATAAAGGTATAAACCAGACAACTAATTTGAGTACCTTCCTGAACTAGAAGGAGACGAAAAAGATACGGAGGCCATTGCTCTGCAGTAGGTTACTATGGGATGAAATAATAATGCAAATATAAACCACACACCTTCAGAAGCACATCTAAGTCTTATAGAGCTTCCAGCTGGCTTCATATCCATACTGTACAATTTAGAAGGATGTTTGAACCTTGGTGCATATTTCGTTTGCGTGTTATCTACGTGCCCATAACTTGGATGTTCTTTCTCACTTCTTTCATCTATATCTTCATCTTCTTTGTATTTCATGCTTTTTGGAAAACGTTTGACTTCTGTTATGTTTTCATCGATGGTGTTGTTTTCGAGTAATGTGGAGTCGTGTTGTGCCAGAACTTCTGGCATTGTTTGTGTAGAGACCCTTTCTGTAAAGATAAAGGCCACATCAAATCAGATAAAGGAAAGAAATAATAATATACTTCGCCCCAAAAAAATTGTAAATCTATGTTAAATTAATAAAAGGTTCACGAATGAACATAGCTACTAGAAATAAGTAAAACCCGGTATACAAACACTACCAGGGTCAACATCTGATAATATTGTAATTTCTGAACTTTTTTTTTTTACCAGAAATCTACAAATTCATTCCTACCTTGCACATGAAGAACAACAGTATGGTTAATGCATCCTAATTCATTGCAGACGACACAAGTATAGTTGTCATTGTCAGCTGTAGACAACTCTTCAAATGCCATTGACCACTTTCCATACGACGGTTGCCAATAAGTCCTCGATATTGGAGTAGTTTCACCCTTGTACCAAGTTATATTTGGAGTTGGATTCCCTGCAATATTTTATGACATTGTAAACACTGCTTTAGTTATTTCTGATGCAGAGACCATGGGCTAAAATAATACCATGGGTGTAAGGACTATAAATAATATATTTATTGCTCAAAGTACTCGACAAAGTTGTTGGTGAACATGCTTATTTTGTACATGCGTGTCTTGAAATAGAAGCTTCAAGACTCAAAATGGACAGTAAATTTTTAGTTCAACACAGTATAAAAAGAAAAGGTTAAAATCTTTATTTAAAATTATTTCTCCAATATTATGATGAGTCATGTAGTAATTGTACTAGCTTTTGAATCTAAAAGATGCGAAACTTGTAATTAAAAGAAATTAAAAGTTCTAGTTTAAAAAAAAACAATAAGAATTACCTTCAGCAGCACATCTTAGTCTTAGAGCGCTTCCAGCTGGTTTTAATTCCATCTGGTACATCAGCGATGGATGCTTAAATTTAGGAGCATATTTCTTCTGCGTATCATCGACGTGACCATAATTTGGATGATCTTTTTCACTCTTATCATCCAAATCATCATCATCGTTTAGTTTTATTATCTTTGAATCGTGATGCGATGGGCTTTCTGGCAGTCTCTCAACGTCTACGTCTGATTGGTATTCTGTAAACAAATCATCTACATAAAACTATTTGAAGATTTAATTTTATCAATCAACGCATAGCCTAACCTCGTAATATTTGAATCTACGCATCTATAGCCTCTAAGTACATCATGTACTTAGAGGCTATGTGTAGGCTCAGAGTATATAAATACTATGTACAAGTAGGTTACTAAGAAAGGTTTGGGTTGGCAACGCGCGAGTGATACCCCTGTTGTTGCAAGTGTCTATAGGCTACTTTAACTGCTTATCATCAGGCGGCCCGTAGGCTTGTTTGCCACCTAAGTAGTATAAAAAAAAACAGCTTGTAGTCTTTTGTTCATCTAAATTCTAAAGGAATGAATAACTTTATGTAACGATCACAGGGCATGTATGAAAACAAAGTCTTTTTGATCATAAATAAAAGTAGACTGTGATTATTCAGAGCCAACATTAAAAATTCAAAAGAAAACACGAACTCATAAGACAGGAAGACAAATTATTTTGAATATACATTAAGTGCTTCCGTTACCGTGTCATCGAAAAACACGCCAACGAATGATCAAAACACGGATATTTTCACATACAAGTGCAGTATTGCATTAAATTTAACAGTAACCCCGGAATCCGGTGCAGACGATACGAAATGTTTACACATCTGCATGGCCAATAAAGATGCCAATAAAATACAATATGAAAATAACCGAGCTTCTATCAAGCGGGCAAGCTTTGCAGTGACTTTTATTTGGATTGCGATGAAGATTGCGTTTTGGCAAAGTATAAGACTATTTAAAAATAAATTGAAAATTATTATCCATCTCTTTAGCTTTAACTAATATACTACTGGCACATCTTTCTGAAATGAATAATATTTATTAATTACACCAGAATTCATAAAAGTTCAAAGGCCAATACTATAAACTGAGTGAGATCCGAGTTTGAATTTAAATACATCTTCCTTTAATAATGAATCATCAATGACATAATAAACAATCATTTCAATCTTACCTTCGATGTTGTCTGCTTCAAGATCAGGTTTGTGTTTGATAGTAACACTCATTTCTCTGAATCTATCTCCTTCGTTCTGACAGGAGTATAAACCAGCGTCTTTCGCTTTGAATCCCTTTATTCTTAACCTGAAATAAAGTTAATTTATTAGTAGGAACAATTGCTCGATAAGTAGTTGAAGGCGTTGTTAGTGGACTAGCCATGGTCAATCATCCAAATACCGTAAAAAATTCAGAAATAGTTTATAGTTACTACTGAAAGATTTTGACATCTTGCGTAAAGAAGATGAAACCAAAAATATAAAGGTAATTATGAAACGTCTGCTAAAAACAAAATAAGAAGTAATTGTAGAGGTTTTTATCATAACTGAAACGATTCTCACAGAGGCTGTTAAATAAAATGCGCTGTAAAATTTTATTTCGGCAGTCAAAGTTCATTCTCCTGCAGTATTTATTCCGCCTTCTAATATCCATAGCAACATAACTGTGATTAATTCGTCGGGCTATTTTGATCGGCAGTATGTTTTGAGATGCCTCGAATAGAATCACATAATTCACGGAGTGTTGCATTTGAATTATTGCATGTGTATCCACCGACTCATTTTAGAACCTACGTAAATATTGATTGGAGTTGTGGGCTACGACTTTATTCGTAGGTCCTGTTTTAATATTAGGCCTTGTGTTGGCCTGATGTTGTGTTCTTTAATAACAAAAGTATTTTTGAAATTGTTATCTTAAACTTCAACTTATAATTAATCGAGTAATTTCAAAAACTTCTACATCACTTACCATTGCCGCTGCTGCGTCATTCGACTCTTCATCTGGCTGTCCAGCAACTGTCCATCCTTGAACCATTGCACGTAGTACGTCTGACTTCTTGGCCTCAGACCACAGATTAGTCGAAGCCTCTCGTTGGTTGATGCTTCTATCACCGTGTACGAGTCATCTGTAAAGACAAAAAAATGTTTTGAATTAGATTTCTTTGCTTTTGAACTTTTAATGCTGACATGATTATCTGGATCTGGGCATGTAACTTTTTAAATAATTTAAATTAGACGTTTTTATTTATTAAAATATTTAAATCCAGCAAATTTTGGAATTTCTTTCCTAGGAGCTAAAAAGCGAGTGTTTAAATAAAAAGAAACAAAGGTTTTTTAGTTACGTATATATTTGAGCTACAGCTACAAGTATGGCGCCACCAAATACATTATAAAATAAACAGACAGCAAAAATGCAATGAAACTTTATTATGTTTTCCGACACGCATTCATTTTTATGCCATGTTTAATAAATAAAGTCTAGTTATGTTTACATGTCAGATTATTTTCTTCTGAAAATGAAAGTGCCGCAATATTATCTGTTTCAATATTTTCCAACTTTATATTATTTTAATTCGCCCCTGTATTTGAGCGCTATATTGGCAAGACCCGAAGTCATAGGATTGATTTCCAGGTTGGACAAGGTACTACAAATAACCATTGTTTGATTGAAATGATTTTCTGTAGCCTGGGTTGGGTAATTTGCTCAAAATACTGTTACTTCCAGTTTATGTTGGGACTTGGGACATTAATAACATGCATATGTTCCAAGTAGCGAGATGAGGGTATGTCTCTCTTCGAAGGTGATGAGCATGAAATTATAAATTATCTATTAAAATAGATAAATAAATAAAAATAAAATTATAAATGTTTTACTTTTTTAATCCAATTTATTTATTATTAACGCAAACAAAAACATTAATAAACAACAAAGCGCAAAACGATACAAATAAATTTAAAACGTTTTTTTTTTACAAACAGCCAGTCTCTGGAAAGACCTCCTTGTTAGCGAACCATAAAACAATCAGAATTAAATTACATTTCACTTACAAGCAACATTCTCAGCTCATAAAGTAAGCTGCGCGCAGGCGCATCAGGAATACGAATGAACTTTAGTTTTTAAAACGCACCTATTAAAAATTGTTGCGCATCGCGAAATCATACCGTACCAGTAACATTGACTTCTAAGGTATGCTTGGAATTCATAAAATTAGGTCTATTGGTAGACCAAGGCTTTAAAAGCAACGATGATTTTCTATAATGCAATTTTAAATGTTGTACGTGTATTTATTTGTCGTAGTATTTGTAAATAGTAAACACTCAGATTACAGAACAAGCAGCTCGAAGGACCAAAACGATTTTGGATTGATCGGCTCGAAGGACCAAAAAGATGTCGGTAAGCGTTTATCGTAATCTTTGGACTTTTGCAACTCACGCGTTACCGAACCTTTATTCCCACCCTCACTGATGAGCTCTGGCGACCTATTTGAATGGAGATAATTCCTCAGACTGCTCTTTAAGCTGCCAGCAACAGCAGCACAGTCACCAATAAAACCTCATTAATAGAACTGCTCACCTAATGACGTAAAATCCGTAACCAAGTGCAGTAACGAGTCCGCGCAGACTCGTGGGCGCGTTAAAATAATATACAAGTAGATTTATTGCCTTCAGGTGTCCCATTGCGAAGTGTGCGAACTATTTTTGTACCCATAATGTAATGTTTTATGACTTTGCTTTGCAATATACATATGCGGGGTTTTTATTAGTACATTTTTAGAACTTAAAACTAGGAGCCAACATAAGCGAGAAGACCTCGTTTGACAGAGAGTGGTAAGTACAAAGCCCAGAAGGATGACATTTGGGCCTACAACTTTTTCAAGTAGCTCGCCAGGTGGTTACCATGTTTGCTATGGATTCCTCACGATGTTTTTCTAGTTCTTAGTTGGATTCCAACACATGACCACTGTCACGTCACTACTCACACATAGGCACTGAGCTATCACAGCCGCATCGAATTAGAGGTGTATCGTTATAAGCATGAAGAATTAAGCGATCCTATTAGCGTGCTAAACACATCGCTCGGTAAGCATCTCCGGTAGAAAGTCACCCTTATTGCCTTCAGGGGTCCCCTCTAGGTGAACTATTTTTGTACCCGTGAGTGTTCATTCCAACTCTAGTACATTGTAAGGAATTCAATAAAAAAAAAATATTACACGTTATTATTTTGGCTATCCCATTACAAGATAATGTATCTAAATGTTAATAATGTAAGTATTATAAATATTTCTTCCTACACAGGCAGATATAGACTGGACAAACTTTACATCGCTTTGTTTGGAAAGTGGACTCGGTTGAAATTTTAATGGCCATTGGAGATTTGTGGCCTGTGAATTATGGCTTTCGTCAGTGATGTGTAATGTTTCATCGATGTCGATTATCGATGCTTTAATAATTATAATAGAGTGAAACTAGCTTGCACGTATTTGATTGAAATGTGCCTCTGGCTATGTGGCTACGCTTTGAAATTATATAATTTATCTAATAATGAATATGTAGTCGATAGGGTTGTATTTTCTCTATTTACCTTTGTTTAAGACACTAATAATAAGTACCACACGTAACTGGTTTATTACTAACAAGAAATGTGGAAAAGAGGACTTAGTAAAAATTTAGGTAATCATAAAAATACATAAATAAAAAGATAAACACATTACACCTATAAAATGCATTTTGGCGATGATAAAACATCGTGATGTGATGGTCATTAAGAATATAAATAAATAAAAATAAATGTTACTAATCACATCAGCAAAATAATAAACGGGAGAGAGTCTATCGATAAAATGTGTCCCAACACTAATCTTTTTGCGAACTCCTCAAATGACGATTTAGTGGTTGCATATGCCGAGCAGATGTAGGCCTGCACCCTTGGGTCCGAAAATAAAAAAGACCTCAAGTCTCAATCAACAAAAGTTTTGGTATTTTTAAAAACAATAGTGTCTGCAAGTCTGTGAGAAAAGGACTTTGGATTTTTTTTACGTATGTATGATACAAAACTCTTTACACATCTGTTACATCTTTATGCTCTTGAGCTATTGGTTTAGGAGTATCCATATTTTCAAAGTGTGCTAGTAGTTCCTGAGATAAGCTTTTATTGAGGAGGTTCTAAGCTATATTAATATTGATCGGATATTCGGAAGCATATTTAAGTACCTATCGTTGAGGTGATGGCTATTATGAAATGCACTTTTGTAATGAAAAAATATTAAGTTATATTATTTTATTAACAACCACACACCACCTCTTCTCTTACACCCTACGTAGGTCCACATTTGTATCGTGGGGTGGGTTACATACAGTACAGTATACACCCGAATAGTCATGCAACCTCGGAATTTAACAAAAATGTTAAACCTTCCTACTAATTTAAAGAAACCGCTACTAAAGGTGAACGCACA
Organism: Achlya flavicornis; assembly: GCA_947623365.1. Classification (NCBI taxonomy): domain Eukaryota; kingdom Metazoa; phylum Arthropoda; class Insecta; order Lepidoptera; family Drepanidae; genus Achlya; species Achlya flavicornis. The sequence goes on from OX392488.1 coordinate 9,769,095, forward strand.
CCAGCCGCACGCGTCGAACGAATCGAAGTCAAGGAGGGCTCGCAAACATATCCGCACCGAAAGAATCGACCGCGTCGCAAGAATCGACCGCGCCGAAGAAATCATTTCTATTTCCTTTACGCCTGTCGCACGATATTTATAAACAACTCGCATGTTGCTACCCAACTGATATAATGCGATGCGATGCGAGCGCATCGGTCGACTCGACCACAGACTCGACCGCATAAGCCGCGCCGAATCTGATGACGTCATCCGAATTCGTCTAGGATTTCTGGGCTTCTTACAGATTCGGACGATTCGACGCGGGCAAGTATGCGAGCTTTCATAAGATTTCATATACAGAATTCTAAAATTCGTTTCGCTCGATGCGTTCGACGCGTTCGGCTCGGATAAGTGTGCGTTCACCTTATATATGCATCCGAATATCTAGACTATAGTTTTAAAGGATAAAACCGTGATGCATAAGACAGCTAGTAAGATATGTCTTTAAAACATACATAAAAACCAAAATGCATATATATATAAAACAGATTATTATTGAATAAATCTGTCATCATTATAATGACATACAAAACATGATTGTACGAGCTTAAAAATTAAGTTCACGACCACCATGGTGAGAGATTAGATGGATTTGACTCCCATTGTTTTAAAGTATAATACTGTCTCTAATAACGGAAGATTGCATGTTGTGACATTGTGGACAAATTAGCCGTATTGTCGAAAAGGACAATGTACCAATCCCAAATGTTACCCTATTCGACTCTTACAGACTTTTTATGGACAGGGAATTACAGGCATAGGTAGATACGTTGATTCTTTATTAACCTAAAATACAAATTGTTTGAAGATAAATATACATTTTCCAGAAGATTGGTAAGTAAATAGATGCCTAAAAAATTTTTTTTGCATCTTTATATTTTGCCATGATGGTGGTTAAATAAATAGCCTTCCTAACTAATACTATAACTGCGAAAGTGAGTTCGTTTGTTTATTTGTTTGTTTCACGCCATAACTACTCAACGGATCATGATGAAATTTGGCACGCAGATAAATAGATGTCCCCAGCGGTTTCACTCGCGTTCCCGTGATTAAAAGTAGCCTGTCCTTCTCCATACTATAGGCTATTTTTTATCCCGGGAACGCTTTTTAAACCTCGGGGGACAGCTAGTTAAAGAATAATACGGGAATCAAAATTATAATTAAAACATTCAAAACAAACTCAACAAAAATACACTATCTACAGATGTTATAATTCAAAACTAAATAATAAAATAAACTAAAGTGTATATCATAATTGATCATATAAATAAAAGAATATTTTATTGTTTCCACAGCTATACATACTCAAACAAAACACGAGACACGTTCCAAAACACGAGTCTAATCATTACATAAAGCACGTTCCAAAACAAGTAAAACCACGTGTAAAAGCAAGTCAGCCATAAAATTATCGCAAGTAAAATAACTAGACGTGTGTAATGCGAATCTTCGTAATTCCGTTTTGTATGGGTTTTTGATTGCTTGGAAACGTTCCAAAAAGAATTTCAAACACGTGGGCGCCTTTTAAATCTCTGTTCTAGTCTGGAGATATAGTTCCACTATCTTTGTATGTAATGGTATTGGATACATCAGTCATTTACCTTAAAACTGCTTTCTTATTTCAAAATATAATTTACGTTTCTTAAAAAGTTGCTTTCTTGCATCAAAGTATAAAAGGAGCTCCAGAATTGCACTTTATAGAAGTAGGATTGTCTCTAGATTCGGATTTTTTAACATTAGTAGGAATATAGGAGCTCTATGGGGAGGGGGGAAAAGTCGTTAGATTACAAACACTTTCGCGTCGTATAAAAAAAATTTGGTCATTCTGAAAGTAAGTAGGACTATTTGTTGAAAAAATTCTGAATGAGATTCCGAAACTTTTGCCGTTTTTTACTTTTTCCGAGCTGATGCCGAATTTATTGAACTATCCATCGAATCACATTATCATGGTGTCATCATGGAAGGGTGTGAGAATTATAGCAGGGACTTCACACCCTTATTCAATAACCCTATTCTCGATAAAAGATAAATTGGCAGTAGTAATAGTCGTAAAATTTGGTAGATAGACCTTCGATATCTTACGAGCTAATTGTATTCCCTTCTAACTTCAGGGAACATCATAATAAACCTTGAGATACTGGCAAACCTATCCAATTAAAAAACTATCAATCACATTAAAATTCCTCTTTCATCTCGATTTTTCGCATCGTAAAAGCTAATGAAATAACAAAATTAACTTTTACTGCATGACGAGCATTCTCATTTTTATTATTTTTGTACATTCAAGATTATAATTATCATTTTCATGTCCTAGTTTCTCGTGATGCTTTCCAGATAGACATTACGTTTATTTTCGTATGTCATAGTTGTAACTCATATTTTTTTATTATGAACTAGTGTTTTATTTAAATCACTATTTCTGTGATCGTCGACTGTTTTATTACTTTTGGTCACGGATTCTAATGTTTGCTGATTTATTTTTCTTGTTGTTTGTTCATTATATTTTTCTTGTTGTTTTTTAATGGTAAAAAGCAAAAATAGCAATAAAATGTTGTCACCATTATCCATAGAATTTAAAGGAGCACAATTGTGTTATATTCTTTATATGCGTTTTGCTACAACCTTACCACGATGAAGAGACCAGAGCTAGTTTGGTTATTACATAAAACCTAGAAGCTCTCCTGAGCTACACACTGGTTGTATTGCTTTTCTTTCCAAACCATTTCCAATCAATGGAGAATTAACAATTTCACCTGATTGTAGACAATTCCTATTAGATCACCATTTGCACACTGCACTGTTTCTTCACGTAATGCTTAGATTTATCGCATTGGTTATAATTAGTTCTGAGAGCTGTTACGTGATAACATTTGTTTTGGCGAATCTTCCTGGTTTGATACTCCTTCTCTGTCTCTAGCAGCATTGTTTTTGAAGAAAAAATCTCTAGCAATAATACTTTAGTAAGATTTCTGTAAGAGTTTGTATGATACTGCAGGACCCACACAATGCAATGCTTGTATCGTAGGTACTAATTATTTTTATTTTGTAGAAAAGTATGTAACTGAACAAGATTAGATACAACCTATTCATATATTTTCTTAATTGCTCATTATTTAATAATCCGCCATTTGTCTAGTAATTACATCTTCGCATGAGATTCTATTCTTCTTTACTATTAAAAATAGCCGATCTTATTTATTTTCTTTTTAAATTAAATGTCTTAAGATAGTCATTTTTAGGGTTCCGTAGCCAAATGGCAAAAAACGGAACCCTTATAGATTCGTCATGTCTGTCTGTCCGTGTATGTCACAGCCATTTATTTCCGAAACTATAAGAACTATAATGTTGAAACTTGGTAAGTAGATGTATTCTGTGAACCGCATTAAGATTTTTACACAAAAATAGAAAAAAAACAATAAATTTTGGGGGTTCCCCATACTTAGAACTGAAACTCATTTTTTTTTTTCATCAAACCCATAAGTGTGGGGTGTCTATGGATAGGTCTTCAAAAATGATATTGAGGTTTCTAATATCATTTTTTTCTAAACTGAATAGTTTGCGCGAGAGACACTTCCAAAGTGGTAAAATGTGTGTCCCCCCCCCTGTAACTTCTAAAATAAGAGAATGATAAATCTATAAAAAATATATGATGTACATTACGGTGCAAACTTCCACTGAAAATTGGTTTGAACGAGATCTAGTAAGTAGTTTTTTTTTAATAGGTCATAAATTGAAATTAATATCAAATACTCAGGTCTATACTACCATTTACTTATATACCTACAGGTTTGTACGGAACCCTCGGTGCGCGAGTCTGACTCGCACTTGGCCGGTTTTTTATTGTCTTTGCCTTCAGCAGTAACGACTTCCTCTTCTACTGTCCGTCCCAGGAACTGGTAATTGTTATGTTGATAGAGTTACTAGATCTTGTTCACATTATTTTTACTATTTTGTGGTATCTATTGTAATTTATAAATCCTGATTTTTATGAGTGTTTCTTTTCTTTAGCATCCATGGTTTTTTATGAGTCGTTATATTTTCGCGCGTGAATCTGTTTAACAAGAAAACCTATAGCATTTTCGGAATATACAAGATTTTTTAGAATCGGGCTAATCTATCTATCTATAAGTCGGTTCGAAAAATTCTTTAACGTATAGGAAGCTACATTATCCCCAACTATTATAAGTTACTTTTTACCCCGGGAACGCGGGTGAAACCATGGGGAGAGCTAGTATTAGTATACATAGATAACAATAATACAATATTTCCACGTATAACGTATACATCGGTCAAAGTTTCCATTCATTAAATGTTTATTCCGATCCATATAAAGGCCTGTCAATCTAAGGGCCTCATCACACGATACATGGCACATAATGATTACCTTCAGAAAGAACGAGCCTGTATTACCATAGCATTATAAAAAACTGTCGAGAACGTATTGAAATTGATTTCAATGTTCCGTACGTATCACTAAGAAAATCGCGCATATTTTACAGGTCATTAGATTGCCAGGAGCTTTTAGGTATTAAGAATAGAATACAATATCCTTGGGTATAAACGTGACATAAGTGTGGAATAAAATAGAAAAATATTTTTTATATTATTTTGGTATTTGAAAAAAGGGAGAATTGCGGTTCGTTGTGGTGGCGTAAAGTAGGTACAAAAATGTTTTTTATTAAAAAATTAAAATAAAATAAAAATTCAAAAGACGTATTTTAAACATAATTATGTAGTTGACTAGATATCTATTGATTTATTATGATATTTTAAATTTAAGTATGTATAGTCCAAAATGACCGAAACTAGTATCACCTTTAAAACAAACGACTGAAATCTTACTGCAAAAGTCATTCAAATAATAGTGAACCCTAAAAAAATATTTAACTTTTCGTCAATCGGCAACGTGCCATTATAATTTAAACCCTATCACTACAGACTTAAGTTTTTTTTCGATAATATTCATGGTGAAACAATTGAATGTCATCGTCATAAACGAGACATGAAGAGAGTTTATTATCCTAAGCAAACTACATGTCAATACGAAGCAAGAAATAAGACTCATCAGAAAACCGTGTTACAATTTATTTTATTTATGTTGCACATACGCTAGTATGCATTTTATGCAATTAGCAATTAATTGCGCAACAAATTGCAATTTCGTTGTGACAGCTGCGTATTCAAAAAAAATATGTAAGTAGGTGTACGGAAGTTATATTAGGTAGTAATAATTTCATATTTTCCACCTCCCTATTGTAAACAGGGCAGAAAATTACACCATTCCTAACAGGAAACTGAGCTATTTACAGACCTACCTTCAAGTTTCAAACGCAATATGAAATGTCACATGATATTCTCAAAACGTCGACCGACTGTATAACTGCTCGTAACTTTTCAATAATCGTTGTAAACAAGGACATAAAGTACATTATTGAATGGCAATTAGTTTTGACAGTTGCAAAATAAGTTGTCAAGGTATTTAGTATCGTTTTTGGAGACGTCATTGATACTCGACGCCTTATTTCACGTGCGCTTTTTAGTGCGCTCGTTTGTGGGGAGTTTTAAGTGTATTTTTAATGACTTTTAAGCATTAAAACGTGTCATTTGCATGAAAAAAAGGAAAGGTAGACACGCTGAAAGTATCTTGTTACTATATTTGTGAAATCATAATTTTAAATTGGCGGGTAATCATTTATTACCATGAATGTAACTTTAAACCTGTGTTTTAAATAGTTACTTAAGTTTATAAAACCTAATTTATACATATAACGACGAAGACGAGAAAATATTTGTCAAAATAATCAGTTTATCGTACCACAAATATACTGGTGTCTAATTCCAAATGAATTTACGATTTAATTACACATATCGTTATCATATTATCTATTATAATACGACATCAAAGACCCAGCCAAAGTTAGGAAGCTATTTCATATTAAGAATGTCGCGGACGCTTGAGATGAAAAGAAAATTTTATTTTTAATCGCAACGCCATGTCGCGACGGGCATATAAAATAGAATTATTAAAAAGCCACCGGCACATAGCGATGGGTAACTAGCCGAAATTTCAATAGCTTAGCTAGCCAGCTATATGTGGTCTAAAAGCCAGCTAGCTAGTCAGCTATTTTGGCTATTTGGCTATTAGGCTTGAGCGGCGGCGCAGCTTGATGAATAACGTTCAACTGCGATCTGAGTTCGATCCTCGCCGCTGCAACAAGTCTAGTCTAGATGATAATGTAATAAATTAATGTAATGATTTTGTTTTTCATTTACTTTTTATTTTGTTGTATACTTTTTGAAAATAAATGACTTTCCCTCATAGGTCGTACGTAGTACTAAAAAAAAACCATCGAAAATCAACAATAACGTCATCTCTATTTATGGATATGAACTAAAAGCTTTCACAGTACATCAACTCAGTCGTTAGTTGTAGGCAAGTAAACCATAGATGTCGCGCTTCTTCAGATGATTTTAACGATTTATTTAATAAATAATAATATTACAGAATAATTTAATTTAATTAAAAAACAATAGGTTTAAATTCGTATAATTAGTACCTTTCAAATTCGAATTAATAATAACGAAATGCACTCGAATTTCACTCTTTCGGAACTTACACAACTCAGTTTCGCAGTGAACGCACGCACACACAGCTATCGGCTACGCGGCTACGCGGTTACGCGGCTACGCGGCTACGCGGCTACTCGGCTACTCGGCTAGAATGGCTTTGGCTAGCCGGCCAGCTACCGGCTAGTGGCGGCTACAGTGGCTATTAACCTTTGGCGGCTAGGCGGCTACCCGCTGTGTGTGACGTTAACTTCTCGTAATGAGGAGGATTGTTTATGTTACAAAAGGTTAAAATACCTGAAAATCGTGCACTTAAGGTTCAAATTGGTTCGAATTATCAATAGTTACACAGGTATTTTCAGCATAGAGGTATCTTAAGAAAACTCCTCATTTTAGCTAGCCATAGCCAGTAGCCATCCAGTAGCCAGTAGCTAATTATCGTGTTGACAGATAACGTAGCCGTGGCTATTTTGTGTATAGCCGTTTTTTGGCTAGTTATATGAATAGCTACCCATCTCTACCGGCACATCCGTTTCCTCTTCGGATTTCGATATTTCTATGCGTACACGCACGCTTTTTCCCAATTAAAGATGGCGGTTAAGGCGGAAGGTTGCTAGTCGCCGTTGCTAGTTTTAAATAGTAATGCGATATGCGATTTCCGTTGCTGTTGCTTGGAAGTTGTTAAAAGATTATGAAGTTCAATTGTTATTTCTGTCATGTTTTACGTTATTATTGACTAAATTATTATAATCTAATTTTATTTTACGTACATATAGGATAGAAAATATTATGTACTTGTCTATAAATAGCAACGGCATAAAAACCCCAATCCTAAAATGGACACAAATTTATTGGAAAAAAAAATACAATTTACTACCTAAAAAACGTTCAAAGTATCCAATTAACTGTATTTCTGCTAATAGTTAACGAATGCTAACAAATATTTTTTGTGATCGTTTCCAATATTTGTTTACCACACATGTAAGGTACGAAGGGTCGGCCGCCATCTTGGAATTATTTATAGAGGTGCGCGTGCGCGCTTCTTTTACTTTTCATTCAATTAGTTTGATTTGTGAGAAATCGATTTCATGGAAGATACTAAAACGGTTAAGTTTTCAAAAATGAAGTGAGTGAGTTGTGGTCGAAGGTGGTAACCACAAAAGAGCTCTCAAGTGCAGGTGCTAGAAATCATCGATAAGTAAATTGATAAAGTGATCAAAATAGCCTGTAACAGTTATCTATGCATGATTTTCATGCTCATGCTCGTTAGATTCAAACTACTTACTTGACAACAACTCAAGACAAACTTTAAAACTTTACATCACAATAGCTAACAGGAACAAAGACAATTAAATCAAGAAAGTGCAAATTAACGCCCACATTAATTCGCAGGAAACAAAGTTACAACTGACACGGCAAATGTACTGCAGTATGCGCAGGAGTTGATCTAATGAGACGCACAATTACGTCACGCGTCGACAAATCTTCGCTACGGTCTGGCTCGTGAATCTGTTTTATTGGTTCTGTAAACTTATGTGAGGAAGACGATTTGAGTTTAGAAAAAATGTGGTTTGAATTTTAAATGTGTTTTGAACAGTTTATAATTTGGTAACATTTTGGTAGGTTATACTAATTATCTATTTGATTTTAAAAAGTTATTGGCTATAAAGCAATAGTAGAGCATTATTGGCAAGCATTTTTTTACATTCAACATTTATTGATGCACAACCCGCCTTCTGGCCAGCCAGGCTTTGTCTCTGGGCACCGATATATACTTACTACCAATAAAAAAAATCGAAATTTTACAACTTCAAGACAAGAAAATTGGAACGACTATATATATACAATATTTTCATTGAGCAATCTTCCATAAAAAATTCAAAACACGAAAGCAGCGATTGCAAATGAACAAAATTTTAATCAGGGTACTGAAATGGACCAATATTTTTAGAGCACGTAACCAATATAAAAAAATTAGGTTATCTTTCGAAACACAAACCTACCCTAACATTCCTTTGCTTTTCTCAGTAAAAGACCTCTGACCCTGACAATCAAAGTCAACAAGGGATTGCGGATTTGTCTACGGCATTCATACGGAATACTTCCGGAGCGACTAATTTAGCTGTCGTCGTAGCTATGGCTAACTAAATAACAAGTAGGAAGACATTAGTCACGGCTACTGTTTCCGGGAAACAAATCCCGGGACACCTTTATTAGTTCGGATGAGGATTGGTTTTGGTCAACCTTGAACAAATTATACATACATATTAGAAAAATTAATACTGTTAATTTTTCGTGCAGAAATATAAGATCTAATGTCATATTAGGTTTCATACAAAATTTGGTGCACTTAGAAAATAGAAACACGCATATAAAAAGGTTATTCCATTCGAATCGCATTTTTTTTTTCTATTTTTCATCTTTTATTCTCAAAATGTGACTGTCATTTTCAGTAATATGTTCGTAAGTGGATTTTCATAATAAGACTTTCGGACTATCATAGAGTTACAGTCCCTAAATAATCATAGCTTATATTTCAAGAAAACTCTTTTATTCCTTAAATAAGCTCCCGTTAATAACCTCCTCAAAGACCTACAAATTAATCAGTTATCATAAACTATATTCTAATTAATTCAGAACATAATTTCACATGACTTGCAAACATGGCGTCCGTCCCGTTTCTGCCTGAATCAATTATTATCGCTCATTGCGTATAATTACGGCGCTTGTATTAACGGTATTATTATAATCGGCCATCTTGAAGACAGTATGATCATGTTGCTACAAGATTGTTAATAGTTTCCCTATTATATAGAGGTTTATGCCGCGATATTAATAAACTGGTAGTTTCATGGGAGAATAACTCGTCTGGACGTCTAAATTAAATACCAGACAGAGCCATGGACGAGCCACAGATTTAGTAAGTTAGATACCGTATAAGCGTGCCCGGAAAGTAAGTGAAGTGCACCAACTGGTTGTGTTTGAATTTGCAACTTGAATTGAGTCGCGCTACTGTCGAATCTGGTCGTTGAAAACTTTTTTTTTTCTTCAATGGCGTTACACGGCTTGTGTATATTGCCAATTTCCAGTTATATTATAAGTTCTAGTCACAATAAATCACTTTCACATAGTCCTCAGTCAGTCACTGTCCATAAAAGTCATGTTTTAGTACAATTGTACTAAAACTTTTCACGGACTTCTTGAGACAACTTGAAAAGTCACGATACAGCTACTACTCATACGTCTGTGCGATACACATAATTCATTTCATTTCACTTCACCGGTGCACATGTATTGATCTTTATTGGATAAAATACCACCGATAGTATGCGATAAAACTCAAAATACACTAATTTATGAAAATAAAATGAAAACGCAACGTCACTCTGCAAAAAGTCCCGTTGAAAACTTAATAATTGGACTGTTTTACAAAAAACTTAAACCGACTTCAAAGTACACTAAGAAGTAATCAAATCCTGATCTGAAGACAATGGGACCAAACGGGAAGTGTACCCTTCCAGTCAAAAAAAGAATTATCCAAATCGGTTAATAAATGACGGAGTTATGAGGTAACAAACATACAACCGAATTGAGAACCTCCTCCTTTTTTTGAAGTCGGTTAAAAATGCCAAATTGTGTCATTATCAATTCATTCAATCAATTTATTGTCAAGTTTATGCTTAGTTTGGGATCCGTGTGTGAAGAATATGTCCCAGGATATATGATTTTCTTAAAATGTTATTTGTTATTAAGTGTTAAATCTCTTCAAGAGCAGGGAACTGAAGATGTTTCATTTCATCGTAATGAAAAATAGCACGGACGCTTAAACTATTTAATGACTTTATCTAGCCTACTATAAATCTATGGTCAGAACTGTTGAACTGAGGCTGGGACGTTGGTTACATGGGTTTGGTAAGATCAAATTAACAGTACATGCCGCAACCGTACCAGGCTGATGAGTTTCAACATTTATTTCTAAAACCATTCAATAGAATAATATCATATTTTCTTAAAATCCTAGTTTAAACTTTACAGCTACGGGGTCACTTACGTTTTTCCTCCATCCAAAACCATATAGTATCATCATCATCATCATCATCATATCAGCCCACTGCTGAGCATAGGCCTCCCCCATTGATTTCCACTTCGAACGGTTCTGGGCCGCTTGCATCCAGCGGCGCCCAGCGACTCTGACCAGGTCGTCGGTCCACCTGGTGGGAGGGCGTCCCGCTCGGCGCTTTCCAGTACGTGGTCGCCACTCGAGAACCTTTCTTCCCCATCGGTTATCGGCTCTTCGAGTGATGTGGCCTGCCCATTGCCACTTCAGCTTACAAACCCTACGAGCTATGTCCGTCGTTTTTGTGCAAAACCATATATGCCTTTGACTATCGCATAAAAACTCAATTAGCGAGCTCTGGTTACGTGTTTCATAGTTATTTGTACTTACACGTTAAATTAAATGAGACAGGTAAATCACCTCGTGAAATCCTAGAAAGCCTTTGAAACTTTCCATTTTCCTGAAAGCCAACGAGTGTTTGGTTTATTTTCAGCATAATTCGGATAACGTAAAAGGTCACTGACATATTTATAGTGCGTATGAAAACTCTTGTAAAATACAAACAAATTACTATCTAGATAACTCTCTCAAGAATACTCTACTAACTACCATCAAAGATGAAAAAAAAAACTTGCATCGAATCAGCCAGGTTGCTCCAATTTCAATCAAGAGAATCAGCTATCTCTAATTAGCTACACATAAACCAGTAGTAAAACTCTTCTTTCGTAAGAGAAGGTATGAGCTAGAAGTGAGATGAAAATTGTGGATGACCACATTAAGAACCTGTGTGAAAAATTTCAAGTTTTCAGAACAGCTGCGGTAACACATGTGCGTTGACTGGTTGTTACGTCGCGGCGTCGGCGTCGTCAGTTAGTCAATTTCTCTTGGCCAAGTTACCAGATATTGAAAGGCGGCCTAATTTCATCTAATAAACTCGAGGACATAATATTTTTAATAACATCAAAATTAAGTGTTAACAGAGGAAAACAGCGTAGGCAGTGGATTATAATAAACACGGTGTCGATCAGTCATCGTTAGCGGGAATCGTGCGCGCGCGCCGCTTGGTCGGGGGGCGTGCGTCAATGGCCGCGATTACAACTATATGGATTTGATGCTAAATTATAATGCTTTATTGTTTTATAGTTGAGTGTGATTTACCAACTATTTAGTATTATTTTTTAAACAGAAGTATTGCTTCAAATTTGTGAGCATAATGAGCATAATTGAAGAAAGAAGAAGAAAATATTTTTATTCGATTGCTTCATAAAGGAGCCCAGTAAGGCTATAAATAGAAGACAGTACAGTATGAGGCGAATGGTGAGCACAGATAGGCAGTAGTGGGGGCAAGCTCGCGCATGTATACTTTTGGCCAAATCACAGTAGCCAAATGACACGAAAGAATCCAATAGACGACGAGCATCGACTGACAAACCAATCGTGTGCAGCTCGGCGCTCCCCCCTTCTTCATTCCGAAAAACAGACCGAAAAATTAACTACTGCGCAGGTGTCCATCTGTGCTCACCACTCGTGCCCCTTACTATACCTAATGTTTTGATAAATTCTTCGGCTTCAGTTAAATGATTGTAAGCTAAAAAAAAAACAACTCTATCCACTTAGCAAAAAAATAATGTTTTGCTTGCATTCCGATTTTTACCATAATATAAATGAAGGATATTAATTATATACTGGTTACATTGTAACTGGCACTAATAAAGATTTATTTAAAGACACAGTTATTAAATAAAGTACTTATATGAAGTAGAATATTACAATAGAATTATGTGAAAAAAAAATTAGTCGTTATTTTGGGAAAATCTGAGGTATTTTATACGACGGAGTCGATTAATAATCATCGCCACGCTTTCAATTCTAAAATTTGTAACGAAAATATGTAAATAGAAATAAGGCAATCGAATTGAATGACGTGCAACTACATCTACTGACGTAACTTGCTTACTGACTGTACCTTTACTGTGACCAATCAGGTGCTCGCTACCAAATCCGTAACAATCAAAGTTGCGTTATAACTGTACTCGAGGCGAATAACTACATCGTTTGTATGACATGTATGATGTATGACCACTTGTATGGAGCGGCCTCAAATGCAAAGCGCATTTGGACTATTGTTTTTATTTGTATTTAATTATGATTGAGTATCATATACAGTACTGCAACGCCTCTTTTTACACTAGTGAAAAACCATTCACGGCGCATAGCTCACAAAAGATTCGTAGTAATAGGATGACTGGAACAATAGACTATTTACATCGAGGAAAATCCCTTTAGAGTAGTAAAACCGGGCTACCCAATTCCGGAACTAATAAGTGTTTTTGCACTGATAAACTATAGTACCGACCAATCACTGCATCTAAATGTTTAGTGTGTCCTTGACTTAGCCAAACAGAACAAGTCGTTGGTGATTGCCAGAACAGATTTCAAATAATATTAACGTCATTGCGTTTACTACGAGCAAGAAATATAAATCTCCACAGAATGGTACCCCAGAGAGTGATGAAGAAAAAAGGACAATGTCGTGAGAAGACATAACTGGTAATGCCTGAAAAAAGATCAATGCCGAAGAGATTTGAAATATAATGAAGTCTAAGCTTCAGGGCAAGAGAAATCTTTCGTTTCTGCACTGGTAGCAAATGGGAAAAACAAATTTTGATTTGAAAATTGCGTAGGTACGTAGGTACCTCCAACCACTTAGGTTTGGGATATCATATGATTAGTTGGATCAAAATCCGTGGAGAAATTTGCGGGCTTAGACGATTCATAAAATTGGTTTCTCTTTTGTGTATTTGGGAGCAGCAGAAAAAACAAGAATACTGGTGACATGCTGATGCCTCTAAAATAATCTTTATACATATCTTAGACATAAGAAATTAGAACAGTAACTACGATTCTAATGTACAACTATTTTAGTTATAACATTATGTATTATTGAACTTGCTGTCTAAATTATTATTTGTTTACCTACGTAGTCTTTTTTACTATATTATCTCCCTTTATCCTGGTTACAAAGAAACTGTATTGTGATTCAATAAAAAATATAATTTACTTACTACAAACTTGAAATCGAGAAGTTGACACTCTAGCTTTATCGTCTCTTTAGATCTTCTGTGAGATATTCTCAAAGTATTTATTTCCGATAAAGTCTTTAATGAAGGTAACGTATAAAATAGACGATTGAATTTGACCAAGAACACCATTTGAGACTATTTTGACTTTTTTTTAATGCGTTTCGACGATTAATTATAATTATTTTTCTTTGACTAGCGAGTTTACCTGATACAAGGGAATTTCCAATGTGTTGCTGAACTTGAAGAGGTGTATTTACGCCCTTATGTACACTTGTATCACAGCATAAAGTCCTCACTCTGTGTTTGTATATACTCTTGTCTCTTTTACTTCTGGAGCAATGGCTCTTTACTCATTAGGTTTATGTTTGTGGTGACTTAAAACCACTTCAAAATTATCGGTTTTTGATTCAAAGCTACCGACCGGAACTTAATTATTATAATAAAACATTCTTCGCACATTGGCGGCATTGCCACGTGTGGTAAGTGCCAACTTTGCGATAGACTAATGCAAAGATTAGGTATTTCCGTTGTTCGCACACTCCCGCGCATCTGGAATGTTTAATCTATGACTCATGGAATTCTTCGGATAAGTAAAACGTGGCCTTTTATAGGATTAAATTTAAAAAATGGCGCCGATTACTAAAAATAACGTTACCATTCGCGAGAGTTAAGTATTATTTATTACTCTTTGGCTTAGCCAAGTGCCAACCCAATACTTTGCGCATCCTTCTTTGATACCTTTATTTTGAAAAGACAATAAGGTGCTTCTTTAGGCGCCGTCCTAACTGGCGACGATCGTACGATCAAACGATGCGACTTCGTCGCACCATCGCGCTGATGTTCCTGTGATCGCGCGAAGACTTGGGAGCTTCAATTAGGACACTCTAAAGCGTTTTGTGTATTTAATCTCGTCGTGCGCCGAAAGTACGTACGTACGCCTTAGAATATCGAATAATCGATCGATATTTTTTGTATTTTTTATCATTCGAAAAATGCCTAGCCGGAGCCTATGACTAGAATACTCGTATCCACAGATAGCATATTAGCATTGCATGCGATCCAATATGATAGCGACAAGATTATGTAGACGTTGCCCGTAGCGATTTTATTAAATTTCTCCACTCTAGTATAGTAATTATCATTATCTTCCATACAAAGTCCCTTTGTGACAAGAAGCTACGACAAAATCAACAGTAGAGCTTCTAGCTATGATTCACATGACCTTGTGTCCGACGAGACGGCTCCGAGACGGCGGCCAGACGAGAACAACATAAGCGATCTGTTACTCATATCTTGTGAGGGGTGAGATGACAAACTTGGTTCAGTAGACTTATATTGAACTGATTTTAATTATGGAATGATGATTTCTTAATGAGATTAAATTGCTTTGTTAATTCAACGATAAAATGAAGGAATAAGAGGGGCCTAATATCGAACCTTGCGGAACTCTATGAGCAAGGCTGGACAAAAGATTTTTTTCTTTACATTTGAGACAATTTTGACAACATACAATTGATTAAAAATCCTCAGAAATTATGAAAATGTTTGGTGTAAAATTTGGATGACCTAGATATCAATCAACCATCTATCAACAGTTATTACCTTCAGATGTCTTTGGGTAAAGTCAAAAATTACGAAACAGAACAAAATTAACGTATCCCAAACACACATCAATCTATTCACAAAAACATCAGCACAAAAACATACTGGCATACGCTAGACATCTTGACATTATTTAGAATCCTTTCTAAAAACAAACCGCATTTCTAAAAGCACTAGAGACGACACAGTAAATATTTTTTCACAATTAGCTCTCTTGTGTGTCAAAAAAATATAGCTACCGTGTTAAGTGGACAAACAAATCATAAATACTGTTCTTTACCGAGTCGAGTGTACAGTAAACATTATTAAGGCGGTGTTATGGTGTAGTGACATCGTCAGTTGTACAGTCAGACGGAATATTGAATATTAAAAATATGACTCATAGTGTTAATGTAATAATTTGGTGCTGGGTTGCAAACGATTTTCATATAGTTTAATTGACCGTCTTTCTGGCAAGCCTTTCAACTCTTATTCAGCTAAAATGCGTTTGTGAATGTAGGCGCCCATAACTTTGTTTTTAAGAAGGTAGTAGGTACCTATATATTTTTATTGCATTTTGTGTTGTTACAACATTTTGTTGTATGTAGTACCTACTTGCTAGAATAATTTATGTTTTATATTTTTATTAGTAAATATTTTTGTCATACACATTTACTTAGCTTAGCATATAGGACCAAACTAGACTTTCAATAATAGAAAAATCCATTTACATTCATAGCAGAGCCACAGTATTATATACAATAGTAAAACTGTGGCAGAGCCTTGTGCGTCTCAAGGGGTAAACGACAAAGTCCTAATTATTATGCTGTGCTAGACTGACCATACGCAGATTGATTTAATTATAGCAATAAATTTATTAACTGTTTACCAGACACTTAGTTAAAACTTCCATTACAAAGTAAATACACTAGTGTGTATTTACTTTGTAATGGAAGTTTTAAGTTTTTTGTCTAGTGACAAGAGCTACTTTTTATCAGCGTCAGAGAGTTAATTTTATATGGAAAAGAACATAATCATGTGACATGTAAAAGTTGAAATTTTATTTAATGACATATTGAATATTTATTTCAACTTAGTTGATTTTCAAGATTATTAAAAATTAAGTATTTTTTCTAGGATTCGTTTAATGTCGCCAACTGTACAACGCATCTAGTGGTGTCTTGCATGTCCAAAGGTCACGCGCAGTACTTCGTATCGGGAAGAACCTCATAATAACAATAAATTTAGCATTTTACTATAAAATAAACCTACATTTAGCGTCTTGATAATGACATAAGTAATTTACAGATTATTATGATATTATTTAATATAATATTAAATTTTATGGTAAGCATTAAGCATCGGATATTTTATGAAATCCTACTCCTATATTTTATGGTAACTTGGGAATTAATAAAACAAATACTAGCCCCCTTAGGCGCTTACTCATAAAACGTTATTTAACTAATATACTGTTTAAAGGGTCACGTAAATAACGTCACACTATTGTCATTGTCAAATAATGTGACATTATTTACGTGACCATTTACCCCTTACTCATAAAGATGAGTAAGGGGATTAGTTATTAATCTACGTAGATAAGTACATACAAAATATTCGATAAACGTTCGATTCTTAACAGAAAGGAGTATATTTGTGTATTATCCAAAAGTTGTTTAAATATATTGCATTAGCGAAAAGGCTGCCCAAGCAGTTGTTTTTATTTTTCTAAGTCTTTGTAGTTCTGCCACGTAATGTATTCCATTAATTTAATTGACTATAATAGGTTATATGAACCTAAAAAACTGGCATCAAAGAAGAAAACATGGTAAGTAAGGACCCTACACCCAATAAGTTCAATTCAAAGACATATAAGTACCTATTGACATGAGATGATCTATGTCTAGTAAAAACCCTCTTTTTGTTATGACGTCAGAAAGTGATGGATATATACTTTAAATCCTCGGTTTTCCTAGACTTGGTATACAGCGTAAAGTTCAGTAAACCGCTTTGGTTATCCGTGGTGGCTGGTGGACCACCATATTTGTTATGGGAGGTTAGTAGTAGTAAAATGGGTTATATGATTTGAGCTAGCAATGACAAAAGAGTGACGTAAAAACGTTTACAGACTTCTGTATAACCAGCTGACACCAACTGCAGATGACCTTTAAATAAAACAGTCAGACAGACAAAAAATCCCAGACACATAAAAAGGAAGCATTATAAAGCTGTTTTGGCTGCAATAACTATGATTGCGTTTTTTATTATGTGCACTCACTGTAAAAGAGCTGATATAATGAGATTCGGTAAAGTTGAATGCAAAACGAAGAGGTGTTATTTTGTTAGAAAAAATATAGGTACTCTTTTACTTAACATTAATGAAGAATAACCCAATCAGTCTGCAAAAAAACTCGATCTTCCAGTCAGTCAGAACTGTGCTGAGATAAAAAATAAATATTATCTATGAATGGAGTACCTAGTTTAACTTCAATCGTCAGTAAAAGGACTATTTTTAATCTGTTACATAACAAGAAAAATGTAGAGCCTTATTGACTCACTGTAAATTCATCTTCTGTAAGCATTGTACACAATGACATAATAATTACATTATTTAAATAGAATGACAATAAATTTAACAATCAAATGATTTTAAATAAACATTAACAAAAACTCAAAAGCTACTGTTTTGTTCACAAAAAAGGTGGCTCATTACTTACAAATTACTTGACCGTAGATAACTTTTAAATTAACCTGGCGTCGAGACTGATGGCTATTTGATTCGACAACACAGTTATTTGGCTAGAAATGGAGTTATTATTTGTTATTAATGTACCCAAAGTCACGGTACAGTGCTTAGTGTATAATTTTAGAGATGTGGGCGCGTCGATTTATATTTGATAAGCCATATTCAATGCATCACGTAAAAGTAATCTGGAAGTAATTATTGTAAAGTTTGGATGTATTTTTTGGCTTCAACGAGGTTTCAAAGGGGGGTTTCAGGGGGTTGACTATAAATCTTGTAACGGAAAGGATATATCCAATTCAGTACACGACTTCGTTAGTACTAGGCGCACCGATCGCGAAAGAGAAAATTTCAAAATAACCTTAGCAAGTGATGTGACCCTGATAGAGCGTTGACACGTTGGGTATGATTTTAGTTTAATAAACTTGGGAGCAAAATAAAGAGCTTTAATGAAGAAGAACTTTTTGGTTTTGCTCCAATAATATATAATAAAATACCTGATGTCATAAAATGTATGCCTTTAGCTAAATTCAAAAAGGAATTGTCAAAATTATTAATTGGGAATTGTTATTATAAAAATGATGAATTTCTTATTTAATTATGCGACATTTGTTTTCTATTTTATTTTTATGATTGTTTTGGATATTTTGTAGACTAGGTTTATTTAATTTTAAGAATTTATGAAAATGAAAACCAAATGTATGCCTTTAATGGCAAAACATAGCGCACAATTTATATATTTATGATCCAATTATGTTTACCTATGTTTTACGAATAAATGATTCTGATTGGTATGAATTTTTGAGCAATTTATTTTGAGCTTTTTGTAGAGAGTCTAATATGTCCTGATGTAGGCTTATATGCTTGTTTTTTTTTTTTTTTTTAATCACTTTGAGGTTACAAGCATCTTAATCAACCATGTTTTGTGCTGAAACAAATACAAGTTAATAGATAGTAATATACTAGCATAGAACATTAGTAGTTCCCTGATTTCCTGATTAGGAACAAATTATAAGTTATGGTTGAATGATTGGTCTGTTCCCCTTTGACATTAGATGTTAAAAAAATACGGAAGACAAGTAAGGAGGAAAGACATTATTGTTATAAGTAATGAGTACAAATAAGTTTTGGTGACTGTACTTTTTGTTGACTGTACTTGCATTGTCTTCGAACATACTAATGTATACCAAATATCAAGTCAATCCAACCACTAGAAGTGGGTGAAATTCGACTTGCAAGATTCCACCTGAACAAACATACATACATACATTGCAAGTTAAATAAAAACTTGTAAAAAGAGTAAAAGCAATACATAATACAAAACAGCCAATAGAAATATATCTATGTATAAAGTACATGACTTCATGTGTGTTATTTTAAGAGACTTCTTGCCCTGTTCACCCCTTTATTCCGTTTCAACCTAGCATTGAGTTGAAGGCCGTGAACCACAGACTGGAGTTTAAAACAAATATTTACTTTACTCCTCTTGCGCAGATTAGGTATATTTACATATACTCTGAAAAGTGTTTGTAAGTCTGGTGAAAATTTTCAACGCTCTGGTTAGCCTTGAATGTGTTGTTGAGGTAATTTAGGGTACCGTATGAAAAAATATTAGGCCCATTTGAATATAATGTAGGGTGGCTTACAAGTGTAATCTTTCCAAAACTTATGTTAAGTTTGTTAAGTTCATAACTATACGGGACGAACTCTAAATTAGCAAAACAAATTAAACGATATCTCAGAGTTGGTTTTATCATTATAGAGGATGCCAAAAAGTTACATCTAAAAGTTGTTTTTTTAACATAAAGATCCAATTTTCCGCATAATTAAAATAATTTTTTTTTTTTTTTTTTTATACAACTTTGTCGATAAACAAGCATACGGCCCGCCTGATGGTAAGCGGTTACCGTAGCCATATAGACGCTTGCAACACACGAAGCATCGCTCACGCGTTATCGACCTATCCCCCCTCCCCTATGAGCTCTGGCAACCTTACTCACGCGCAGTAACACAACTTTACACAACATAAAGTTATTTGGCTGCGGTATTCTGTAAGGTGGAGGGGTACTTCCCCAGTCGAGCTGCTCTTTGAGCGAATAAACGCTATGCTCTACCTCTCTTATAACCATATTCGTATGTTATGAAATCCAGTAGCATTTGATATCATTTCATTGAACAACCTCGGGTATATTAATAACAGTAAACCATCGTGTTTTGAACTGTCTCCTTTGGCGGTCATACGTCCGTCTGAATCAACTGACTTTGTTTACTCTCGAATTGGAATCTAGATCAGATTTTACGCATCAAAATAAAGCGTATACCGTAACGTTGCGAAATCATTTATTACTTTGCGGTATCCTATAAGTAGAGTGTAAGTCTCTAGTTGAAAATATTTTTTGTTAAATTTAGAGTTGCCATTCGACATTTTTGTTAAAACACTAACTAAAAAACTAATGTTAATTCGCATTAACAAGTTGAAATAACCATGTAAGGTTGATTTCAATCTTTTGTTAATGTTATTGCTTGTTCATGTGCCTTTAAAACTTTTTAGGAACCGGTGCCGGCTGTACAGTGACATAAACTTACGTTAAAAACGGCGTTTTTATCGTTGGCAACACAGTGGACTACAGCCCTTTTTGTATCAAAAGTTTGGTGAAAAGGCTGACTGGATTAGTGGATGTGTTCACCGCCACCGATGGATATTTGCAAAAAGCTATAAGCTATGTGATATAAGCAAAGGCTCTGCCAGAATAGCAGCGTTGTAACTACTGCTAACATGAGCGAGCAGTGCAGCTTTATGCTGAGGTGGTACCTTTTAAGCACACGCAATATTATTAAATAATCACTCTTGAATGATTTAACCTCGTTCAAGTAATCACTTTATATGTGTAGTTTTTTTTTTTTTATACTACTAAGTCGTTAAACAAGCATACGGCCCGCCTGATGGTAAGCGGTTACCGTAGCCATATGGACGCTTGCAACACACGAAGCATCGCTCACCGTTCTTACCGTTCCGTTACCGACCTTTCCCCCCTCCCCAATGAGCTCTGGCGACCTTACTCACGCGCAGGAACACAGCTTTACACATAATAAAGTTATTTGGCTGCGGTATTCTGTAAGGTGGAGGTACTTCCCCGGTCGAGCTGCTCTTTGAGCGACTAAACGCTATGCTCTACCTCTCTTAAAATAAGCCTAATAATACCTCTCATACATGTGTACCTTCAGCTTGTGGGTCATTAAATATGTTTTATTACTTTCAAGCTAGAAATTACACTTGAAAAATATATTAATTTTAAACACACTTGCTCCGTCTCATCTCCATGGTACATCGACCGAGGCCGGCGCAGCTGCCAACAACGCAGAAAACCTCAAGCGGCGCAAATATTTTATCGAGCACTTATATATTTGAGCCGTTTGGGATTAGAACCCTAGGTCCCTGGGGTCAACAAGCCCACTGTTTAGAGAAATCTCTAAGCGGTTGGTGGAAGCCACGCGGCACCCCAGAGCTGGCGGCTACTTAGCGCAAAGAATATCTTCGCAATCCAGCGAGGCAATGCCGCCAGTAATCTAGGTACTCTCACTAAAGGATGAGTTAGGTGAAGTTTTTTATTTATAATTTAGTTTTTTATTTTGGATTAGTTTTAGATAGATTTTAATTTTTTACTAGTTTTAGTTCTATTTATTTAGTTAGATTAATTTATATAGTATACTGTTTTTTTTTTTTTGATATATTAAAAGTAATACTTTTTACAAATGGAATAAACGTAGAATTACTTAACGTATACGTATAGTTACAATTTGAAATAATTTAAAGAAAAATAAAATAAAATTGAATATCGCCCTTTTATATTTTTACAAAATTACCATGAAATCTCGCCCCCATACAAAAACATAATGTTACAAAGCCCGTGTTATTGTAAAACGAGACGCAGAGAAATGCGACACCGCGGCTGTTTACAAGGAAAACAACGGTTCCCAGTATAATGTCCTGCTTAAATGGTTCAAATTAAACTATTTCTATGAATTTCTATCGTTTTGTGAGGAGAATAATTAACTCTGTTATTTAACAGGTAGGGTACTTACTTATAAGTTAGTAATTATATTTATGTAATTTATTTCGCTCACATTGTTGAAGAATTCAAAGAATCAACACTTGTGTTATTGATTAATTAACTGAGTTTTAACGTTATGAATTTTTATTTTTTTATTTTATTTATTTTGGGTATACCGAAGCGCTCGTGGTGTAGCATGATTAGCCGTTCTTAATCGATCGGCAAAGTTAAGCTACGTCTGTCATGGTCGGTACCTTGATGGGTGACCGCCTAGTGGTATTTCAAATCGAGCGTTTCCGTGCTTCGGAAGGCACGTAAAGCCGTTGGTCCCGGTTATCAGTTAATTGTGATAGTCGTTAAGCTAGTTGGATGCCTCCTAGGCGACTTGAAAAATTCCAACAGTAGGTTACTACTAGCCTACCTCCACCAATCCGCAGTGGGCACGCGTGGTGGAGTATCGCCCAGTCCCTTTCACCCTCATTTGTGAAAGGAGGCCTGTGCACAGCAGTGGGACATTATAGGCTGCTGCTGATGCTGATGATACCGAAAATGTGAGTCAAAAATATATTTTTTTAGTATATCATGGAAAAAACTTTGAGATCTTAAATAAAAAACAGAAAACACTTTCATTCTAGTTTAGGCAACTGAAACGATAACGGCTTCTATGTAGAAGTGGGAAGATTAAATTAAAACGTACGTTAACCAATAAATTATCTCCCGACACATTTTGAGATTTTTATCGCTGCACATTTTTAAAATGGCACATTTTTGGCTCGTTATGACATTTTTTGTGCAACTTGACACGATGTCTTTTAAAACGTAAATAAATAAAGGATAAAAACGTTGGCAATAAATCTGCAGGTTGAATGTGGAATATAGAATACAATGGAGTCAGTTATGTGAAAATTATACTAAGTTATTGCTATTATTATTATACAAAATATTAAAAAGTATAATCGCACGTTTCTGTAAAAAACAAAAAGGACTCTATCCATATAAAAATTGATGATTTTAGAATAAAAGTCACAAATTAAATAAGAAACGTTTTTTTTTTATTAATGCATAAGAGAAAGACAGCTTGAAAACGCTAAAAAAATTGTGAATCACATTTAAATGGCTGCTGTAACCGTATACTAACTACAGATAATTAAAATTACAATCGTCTCTAACTTTCTCGTCCCTTCACCAAACAAATTTCTCTATCGAAGCAACTGCATAGCACTTTAGTCCTGGCACACCACATGCGGCCGTGAGAAAAATCTTAATGTTTCAAGCGATGCGTTTCATTGAGCGAGCCGCCCGCTGGGCTAGTGTAGCCTGAGCACTATCTCAGCTAGACTATATACTAATATAGTATGGGCTAGGTTGACACCTTGTGGACATAATAGCTCGTGTTGCGGAATTTTAATTGTTAGTCTTGATTCTAGAATTTAAACTGTTTATATTAATATGCAATGGGCTATCTTTCGTTACAACTATTTCAGAATTTTAAGCACTTACGGGCGTGGATTCAGATTGCTGGAGTGAAATGTCTGCAAATGTAAACACAGATACTGTAGAGGCAGTAATAATACTAACAAACAGTACTATTCCGATCGGATGATGAGAGCGTGATGCATGAAGTTCTATGACCGCATTCGTCATCATGACACACTGACACAAAATATCAAAACCGAGTTAATCAGCAATTAGTCAGTGCAGTGTAATTGGGATCAAGTCGACTAAAATATACGACGTGAAATAAAAACTAAAAGGGATGGTAATAAATTCAGACATCCACAAATCAAATACTACGACCAACATGCACCCCGTTGAAATTTTAGCAAAAGGAACGTACGAATCGACATCTGGGCACCTGCTACGAAAATACACCGAGATATGGAGGAATATTATTCCTAGAATAGCAACAGACTGTAAAATGAACACGGAGACACCATGTGCATTCAAAAACTTGCAATGACAAGGCTATTTCTGCATCTACCATCACTTGCATCGAGGGATGTTGACTCCTATAACCTTAGTCATAAGGGTCTTATAATCACAATATTGCATGCACCAACGGTAAATTTGTAAAGGTATTGGTAAGTGAATAATTTGTCATCCGCCTTGGACAGCGTTGACGTTACGTTTCGCCTTTTTGCTAATGCTCATTTTGGGAGGTAGAGCAGTTTTTAAGCGGAAAAAGTCTTCAAACCCAATTTGGGCCCTTTGATGTGGTAATGGATCTTTAATGGAACTTAACTACCTTGTTATGTAACTAGACAAAAAAGTACCAACGCGATAAAATAAAAATGCCGGGTAGAACTTAGAATCTCATAAACATACTTTTTCAATGAGCACCTAAAACAAATTCGCTAATAAAGTAGTAGCAAATGACAATAATATAAAAGAGAGTACAGCCGTTCTATTGGCAAACATATAGATGGAAATGCCTCAAGTTTCCCTAACTGCAATTGCAAATATAGATCCTTGAGCTCAATGAACCGTAGCTCAATATCATACCGTGGCATTGCAAATATTTACAGAGGGCAGATGCGTGTGCGCAGGTTGATGTGCATCTCGCTTCGAATACATCAATGACAGATGTTCGGCTTTCCACACATCTATACGATGAAAGTTTAATGAGATTTATCTAAGTGATATACTAACTAAAGGATAAGGCTGAACATGTATATTTTGAATGTCATGACGAAATAAGACTTCTTCTTCTTCTTTTTCCCTAGTATTTATAAATTGAAACAATATCATCAAAACAAAATATATTCATGGGATAACAAATTAACTAATCAAATTGTTAGTCTTCATGAAAATGATGACCAGACAGCTACGAACAAACCCGTTGATGACGTTAACAATTTCAATGAAACATTTCAGCAGCAAACCAGACAGTACGGAAATAGAAAGTGCGAGATAGATCAACCAAGACCGGTCGTGTCAAATACACGAGATTTATTATAGGCCACGTTTAGAATCAGCTACTGTGCGTATTTAATGAAGATACATCAAATTTATCAGCTGTTGACGGGTTTGAATCAGAATTGGTTATAATTGAAGATGAAAATTATTGGATACGCAGATGGTAATATGGTAATAGATGGTTATATTATGATGGGAGATGCTGTTGGTCTTGTGCTGGTAGATTGTGGTGAGAATCACAGTTACAGTGCATATTGTGATTCATGACATAATTTATCATCATCATCAGTCCATAATGTCCCACTGGCAAGCACGACCTTTCACAAAATGATGGTAAAAAGGGAATGGGCAGATACACGCATGCCTCCTGCAGATTGGTGGAGGTAGACTAGTGGTTAACCTACAGTTGAAGTTTTCAAGACTATCACAATTAAGGAGCCATGCGAGGATTGTTTTTATTCGTATTTGTCTTCGTTTCTATTTGTGAATTATCTTCACATTATTTATTTATTTACTGACATAAACTGTAAAAAAGGATTTACAAGGTCGGTTAACTAAAGCTGGCACGTTTCAACACATTTACACCGTCTCTCTCGCGCAAAGTCAAGCTTATGAGTATGAAGGAGACAGTTATTGTTTTGCTTTTGCTACTGCTCATAAATATAGAGTGGTCTATTTTTGCATTCGTCCATTAGACTTGACTGATTGCAAATTTATGAGTACTGTGAACGTGCCAGCTTTCGTTAACCGACCTGTACGTAGTTAACATTTTTGCTGTCGGGTAACAAACTTTAATTATATTTAATAAAATAATTTAGTAATGAATCCAAAACTAGTTATGTAAATTTTATTCGGTAAGCAGTAAACTAATTATTGGTTTTTTGATTTTAGTTTCTACCATCCCTACTTATATTATATAAATATGGTAGTGTGTTTTTTGTTATCCTTACTTCACGTAGCAGAAAAGCAGAGGATCAGCGTGAATTTTGCATAAAGGTAGTTAATGGACCAGAAAGTAGCATAGGTTCCCATAACGAGAAACGTCGCGGGTGAAATCGCGAGATGGAAGCTATTTTGAAATAAATATAAACAATAATTATGCAAGATTTATCATTACTAACGAGTATGATATATCTAACAGTAGATAAACCTAACTTAGCTACAGTTCTTATCGTATAACCATAAATTATCCTTAGCTTGTAAGTACAGCATCGAACCTGGATAAGCCTACAATTATGCAAATCCTATCATGTATATTGAACTCTATTTGCTTCATGGAATGATGAAATTGCCTTGTGTTTTACTTTAGTATATTGCACATTGACTGACTAAATGTATTAGGAAAGATAGCGTGAAAAATTGTGAAACTAATAATCAGGAACGATTGATAAATTATGCACTTAATCTAAACGCAATACTATTTGACGTAAACCTTAATCTGCAATAACTCTTAAGTGATTATAATCTTTGTCACAAAGTGTCCTAAGAAGCATTTTCCCGTAAATGTCCAATTAATCACCCTTGTTTGGAGAGAACATAACGGTTATTTACGAGGTTACTCTGATGTTGAAGATTTTATGCAAGATCTGACAAATTTCCTTGAGAAATGTGCGTAGAAGCATTTTACTTCATTTAGTACGATTATACATCAAAATGTCAGTGTATTCTGGGATGTTTTAACTACATTTCAGTTTTGCTGAGCTAACAGTTGCTTTCTCATTAATAATGCAGTCTTGGCCACTTTATCAGTTTCAGAAGCTAAATATATGTCAAGGATTTTGTGGTCATCTCAATGTTTTTTTGAAAGTGAAATCTCTTGAAATTGTATAATGTGACCGTTAATATGGCGAGATGTGGTTGAACATCGAGAAGGGGACCCTAGATTTGGGAGTCTTCAATGTAATACCTGTTTATAATAAGAACCAGTCTGATTGAAGTAATGTGATAGCAAGAAAATAAAATGGATTAGAAAACTCTGGGATGGATAATTCGCAACTCCTGTTAAGTCAAAAATAAAGAACAGCTAATTGCACATTCACACATTGCAAAAGCAGACAAGTTAGATTCTGACTAACATTATCAATAACAACTCCAACAAATACAAAGCATAATTTTGTTTGCTCTGATTGAAAAATCGTGAGCAATACTGACAGTCTAGTTCATAAATATGCGAGTATAAGCTGATAGGTAAACTTGAATACAACGGTAACTAAAGTGGGAGAAATTCACAAAGCTGGAAAGCACAAACCACAATAATCGAAGAGCTTAATTGGATATCCGGCCCCACACAATAGATAAACAATAACGGTAAAGTAGATCAGAACCAATCAATGGGTAATTCAAACGATGATTGATCTATTGGTAACCTAATTAGACTAGACAATAAACAAGATGTACAAACAGACATATTCGGAACTAATATGACTGTGGAGGAAGTGAAAACAGAGTTGGACTTAATTAGGTTCCGGAATACAAAATGGATTTGTTAAGGGTGGTCAATCGGTCAATTGTAAGAGCTTTTGCATTTGAACGGGGCCGATGGCACTCTTTTTCCCATCGGCCCATTTAACGGGGCAGAGTCACCGAGGCGGATCGAAAAAAGAGTGCCATCGGCCCCGGTACACGCACCACTGAAGCTACCGGGTCCGATGGCACTTTTTTTCCCATCGGCCCCGTTAACGTGGCAGACACCGGGTCCGATGGGACTCACTCGATTTTATTTTCGGCCTGTAACAAGTATATTACAGAAACATCATCTTTACCATTTCCAAATTATTTATTACACTCTTCCTTTTTTTATTTATTTATTTTATTTTTATAGTATTTAAGGAGGTAGTAAGTCATTTCTCAAAAGTAGCTGCATCTTTGGGAAGTTTGACAGATTCATCTAATTTAAAGCTCAAGGTATCTCCAAGATTTGTGACACAGTCCAGTCTATAAGGAAAGACAGAAAGAAAGAGTATTTTAAGTAAACAGTATTTTGATAAGTTTTGTCGTACAATAAGCCTTACATCCGGATGGCATATTTGTTTTCTCCATTAAAAAAAAAACTGTTAAAATCTACATAGCACTGTTCATACTACTACGCTTATCTACGAAACAAGTGTACTATTTAGTGCAAAAATCACCTTCACTAAGGCAGACTTTATTGATAAACACCTGTACAATGCTGTCTGGCTCCGACATTACACAGTGAAATGTTTTCATTAACACATAATAAATATGCAATGTATAACGAAAACCGGATTTTTTATTGTTCGTAAGGTTGCAGTTGAATGCTAATTTGTAGATAACAATTATGTATGGGATCAGAATTGTCAGTTTTTTTTTAAGTATAAATAATGTTGGTACTGAAAATGTTAATGCTATTTTTTTTGCATATACTTGTGTTACGATTTAAGGAGCCATGAAGGGCATGACCAACGCATCTTCAACGCAAGCATAGCCTAAAAGCTTGTACTTTCATCCAACGTAATGTTTGACTGCGAAAAAGAGAGACAGCATCAGGCCGTCGGTTATCAGTCGGTAAATTCCGCTGATCACTCGCGGCCGCTTCGCTAGATCGTCATTCATGATTTCGCATATCATAAAACTTTTTCCAGGAGTATACATCTTGTGAAAAAATCTTACAAGTTTGTGAAAAAAAAGTTTATTATGTAGAATCTCCATTACATTTGCAAGCCTGGTATCTAAATGTTTTCTTTACTTTTTCAATTTATAGGTACATTAGATATAGCCAAAGTTCAGGTAAAAAACGCTGTTTTTCCGAGGCTTTTACTGAATTTGTTTCACACTTTTTTTATTTTTGCCTAGATACACGGCACAAGATACCAATTTGTTTAAAACATCTAATGAAAAAATGTTTAACAACGCCATCATCAGTACAAAGCTTTTGTATGAAAAGTATGGCGGATTGACTGCTCTTAACAATGACAATTGATTCAGCTTCAGATACAAAGCTTGCAATTTCATTAGAATAGGTATGCTACTTATAAAACTCCAGCTAATTTTATCCTACGTTAAGATTTCCATCGTAAAACGCGGTGGATTTTGTATTGAATACCAATAAACGGATGTCGGTGCCTTTGCAATCTGCGCAGTGGTGCCAACAGCGGACACTGCGCGGGCGCATCCTCTATCTGCAACGTTGGTACGCCTGATGCATTTTGAATTTAGAATACGTTGGGAAAATCGTGATTATTTGCCAGAATCGTGACGTCCTTACGCAGCCTTGAAGGCATGCGTGTGTGCGCATTGCTTATTCTGTAAACGTTAATATGAAATGTTAGAAAGGTGTTGTCATAATATTTTCTCCTTTTAAATTTTACTAGCTTTTGTTAGAAACTTTGGTCACGTTTGTTTCTTGGTAAATGTGGTACAATGGTTTTTCTGTTGTTTAGATTATTTTTAATATTATTATGTTAATTTGTTATTGTTTAATGCGTGTTTTTATTGTTCTATGCTAGGGCAAACACCTCTACTTCGTTTCTTAGCTTGGAGTTTTTAACGATATTCTTTCCATTTTACAGTTAAACAAATATCGCGTTTTGTTAAAAAAAATGCATTCACATAAACAATTTTTCAGCAACTTAAAACAAATAGCTTCCGTATCAATAAACATATAATTAAAATTAATGTCACATTTTTACAGTTCGTCTCACTCGCACCTAATCGCCCTACCGCAGAAGTTTCCGAGAAAGAGACATAATTAAAACTTAATTCGTTTGACAACTGAAACGATGTAAAACCAAAAACCGAACTAATTTTTATTTGCCGTTGTTGGTTTGATAGGGTTGTTGGGAATCCCGGGTTTTGGGGATTACGGGATCTTTCGATAACGTGCAATAAAAGGACTCTCAGTTTAATATTTATACAAATCTTTTCTCATCTCAAAAATTCTATTTTTCTATAGTTCCTATTTCACACTTTTGGTTTTCAGATAGAATAATTGTATTGTAATTGAGGTAGGATAGAAGAGATGAGCACTATTGGTAAAAATAACAATACCAGTAACTATCATTGCCAATAACAGTCTCCGAAGTAAACTGTAACGTTATTCAATAAAATGACAAAACGAATCCCGTTTTCATATAAAATTACCTGTTAAACTGCCATACTCCCGACGTGGGCGCGGGAATGAACATGGGCGGGCTGTAGAAGATATTTGAGTTGATTTGGCTTTACCGAATTGTTAAGTATATTGTTAAGGTCAAGTTATTTGGAATAATATAGTAAATTTATAAGTATTATACAGAAATAAGCTTTTTACAGTACAGTACCTACACTTCATTATCGTTTTCGTATAACAAAATTAAAACAATCGTTTCGGAGTCACTATGTGACTTATCAATATTGCAAAATCCCGGACTGATTGATTTTTGATCCCCCTAAAATCCCGTACCAGCCCCATCACTAACACCAGTCACTCACGTAACGAACTTCGAGAGTGGAGGTGATACTTAAAAAGTCGTAAAAAATTTATAGTCCAAATGGAAATAAATAGTTTTTCCACCGTGATCCATTCTGTACAATAATAAAAGATTTTACTACTTTCGAAAGATATTTGGACTGAACGAACATTCTTGTTACATAGTCTGAATCACATTACTATAAAATAAATATAAATATGTTGAAATCACAAGCATTGGCTATAGATGCCTACCTACATTGTATAGATAAGAGAGAGATAGATAATAAAAATCATTGAATCAATAATATAATTTATGACGATGAGCAGAGATGTAATGGTGCGTTCATGCTACGCGAAGCGAGCACGAGCCGAGCTTCGAACGAACAGGATTCATTCGTTGCTCGCGATTTCAAGTGTGGACGTACTGAACGAGCCTACAACGAGGGCGATGCGAATCCATGTGTTCGTAAAAAAACTGACAATCGGGCGGAGCGCAGTCGAGCAAGCTACGAATGCTCTATCGAGGCTCGCAAGCCCGTCCACGCTACGCGAATCGTGCTTGCAGTGTGCTCGTTCGTGGCTCGGCTCGTGCTCGGTTCGCCAAGCATGGACGCACCATTACAATTTTAACAATATGATATTTTAATTCTATGCAATTTAGCAAAGATAATTTCGAAAAAGTTACTAGTCTTTTAGACACAGACTGTCAGCATAGCGGTGGCAACAAATATAGAAGAATTCACAAGATGAGTCTCCTTCTGGGTGCTATCGTAGTGGGATACCAAAAAGACACTTGTAAATCGTAGATTCAAATTCATCTGAACCTATATACCATAATTCAAAGTGACAGTAAACGTACTGAATCAAGAAGACGCTTCATTAAACGTTGCGTACAAGTGCAAGTTCAAAGCCCATAAATTACAACATTTGATGCTATGAGACATTAATAAATCTATAGATTACTCTTACAAAATGTTCATTAAATGGGAAAATGTGAATGTAGTCGTTCTAAATCTGTCAGATGATAAGCTGAATGGAAGAAGGTATCCAATTGTAATAGATAAGTCGTAAATTTAGCTTATCTAGTCTATTTGGTTGCTAATATTGATTTAGGGCTGTATTAGTAAATATAACTTTCGCAGAAATACCATCAATATAGAGTAATGTTTACAGTGGATAGGAAATTTCATGGGACCTTCTTCATTGGGTCATCTGATCCCAAAACCAGATAAATGATACATGTAATTTTTACTTCTTATAAATATTTATAAGATAAGTAACTAGCTACCCGGCACGACTTCGTTCGCCTGTTGCTACCCTACCGTGTGGCGCTACCCTACCCTACCCTATTTATACCATCCAGGGAGTCACCCAAACGCATACAAAAAAAATCTACTGTATGTGTGTTTGTCACTGAACTCCCCCTAAACGGCTGGACCGATTTGAATGTGTTTTTGTATGCCCTGGATGGTTTAGATTCACCAATCAGCCCGACAGATGGCGCTGCAGTCGGTATCTTGGTTATATTATTGACTGCATTTAGGAGGAGCTCAGTGACATACACACGTGCAGTAGAATTTTATACATAAATATTATAAAGACATTTTATTGTCATTAAAGATGTAAAGACAAAAGAAATGAAAAAAATAAATAAGAAAACGACGAAGTTGGGAAAAGAAGAGTTGAAATAGTAACCCCAAACGACCAAATAAAATCCATCACATCCTTTCAACATTAAAAATCTGTTAAATTGTACCAAATTAACATAACTGAATCAAATCTAAGTACCAGGAGGACAGAAATACTCAGGACGTTACATTTAATCTTTCATAACGACTGGTATAACTTGACCTCTATTCACGACCACACCATACTAAAGTTACCCTTTGTGAATGTTTCAGAAAGGAAGCGGAGAGCTCTCAATTGGCTGGTGATTAAAATAATGAAGCATCCGGCGCATAATTAGAACCAAATGAGAGGGTTGGGGATGTACCAATCGATTTGTCCCCGTGAAGTAATAACCTTTTCCGTTTACATATTTTTATTTTTGTAGCGTGGTCTTCTTCTTCTTCTTATTTTTAATTTTGGCAACCAAGCCCAAATTAGGACTCATTTCTGCCAGTGTCGAGTTATATTATAGTATCCAGTCACAAAATCACTTCACATTATAGTCCTCAGTCAGTCACCGTCCATAGAAGTCATGTTTTACTACAATGGTGGTCATTGTACTAAAACTCTTCACGGACATTTTGAGACAACTTGAAAAGTAACGATACACATAATTCATTTCATTTCACTTCACTGGTGTACATGGATGATCTTTATTGGGTAAAATACCACCAATAATACACAATAAAACTCAAAATACACAAATTTATGAAAATAAAAATGAAAATGCTACGTCACTCTGCAAGTTCCCGCCAAAAAGTCCGTAGCGTGGTCATTGTAATAAATTAATAAACGTCACACGTCTGGCAAAAGAAGAATGTGTTCAGTAAAATTCAGTTTTCAGGATGCAATGAAGATGATTCCCAAGTACAGAGAAGATTATATGATGTGTCATCATTAATAGAGTAATTTAAATTAAGTAATATCTATATGACTTACATCTTTTAAATTGATAGCAAATATCTCGGTAATGTAAAGATATTTCACGTAAACAAAATGCCTTACTAAACTGAATCTTATTTCATAGTCAACTAAAGCCACATTAGAATAAAGAATTTGTAATTCTAATGAATGAATTATATGGCTTTGATGTATTTATAGCAAAGTAGGTATAAAATAATATAACTATTTACTTAATGATTCATACATATATATTGTTTACGTACTCCTCTAAAATACTGATGAATGAATTTGTTAACATTTATTTATACATGCGGTGAATTTAAAGTACAGATAAGACATTTTAGTATAATTCCTCAATCAATTGTTTTTTGTCTTAGATAGATAGATAGCCTTTATTGCTGATAATTAATTAACATTTACATTTCATTATTACTTATTATAATTAACAATTTATTTAATCTTTATTATTTTGTATATTTGCATGCACACTGTAAATAAACTATTTAAATTATTATCACTTGCTTTTTATTTATTGTATGACATCAGCTTGCCCTTCGACAAAGGCCTCCTCTAGAGACTTCCACTCTTTTCTGTCCTGTGTTAGTCGTCGCCAAATCGGTCCTGCCACTTCTTTTATATCATCCTCCCATCGTTTTCTTTGCCTTCCTTTATTTCGTTTTCCCTCTCGTGGGTACCATTCTGTTACATCTTTTGTCCATTTTCCTTTATTGTCGCGCAACATATGTCCAGTCCATCGCCATTTTAATCTCCTCATGTATTCTGTAACACCTTTTACTTTGGTTCTTTGCCTTATAGATTTCAGTGTATTTCTATCTTTTCTCTTGATGTTGATCATACTTCGCTCCATACTGTGCTGACAAACTTCTAATTTTCCTGTGTTGGCTCTTGTTAAAGACCAAGTCTGGCAACCATATGTCATACATGGCAGGATGCATGTGTCGAATACCTTCCTCTTTGCACTGATTGGGATCTCCCTATTTTTCATAACCTCTTTTAAGGACCAGTACCTTTTCCATGAACTAGTTACTCTTTGTTCTACTTCTTTAGACGTTTTTTGTCTTATGCCTAACTTAAATACATTCCCTCTTAAATATTATATTTAGTGTATCAAGCGGAAAGCCAAAGATAGAGCAGTCGTTTTTTTCATGTTTGAACTAGAATCTGACAATGTCATTTTAAATTTTGATCATAGTGACAACCCGAAAACTATAACCGATCGTCTAAGGGCCAATTTCTCCATCGTCAGTTAACTTTATTCGAGGAGTAATCTTTAATTTGACGACGGTAAAATGACACCCTTTTTGAACAACCCCATACTGTACTCCATTGGGAAAACCACGGCGGGGAGCTCATTCCACAGTCCGAGCGTCCGCGGAAGAAAACTCCTTTGAGCCCGTACAGTTCGAAACAATTCTGGTTTCAATGCGTGAAGATGGAAACCCCGTCGATGGCGAGAGTTGCGATGTTGGAAGTTAGCCGTGGGCATCAAGTCGAACAATTCTTTAGAACACTCCCCGTTGTATAAGCGGTAGAACACACATAAGGAGGCAGTCTCTCCTCAGACTGAAGGGCTCTAAACTGCTTGTGAGCTCGGGGTCGTCAACAATTCCACGGAAAACTCAATATCTGATTCTTTACGTACGGTACGGCACATCCTAAATACATATTATATTAACGACTCTTTATATACTTCAACTCCTCAATACAACACGTCCTAACAACAGTAATTCTGTCCAATGGCGCCCACACACACGATGAATAATAAAACGCACGAAAGAAATCATTTCCGATTGGCAAATATTATGTGTAGCCCTTCAATTTATATGCGGAAGGTTCACTTTATTAAAAAATTTAATTCCACGTATCGTATCGGAGATTTAAGTTAAAATGGGTGGATGTTTTTGGAATACTAAACTTAAAATTTATTCAACCTGTGTTTAGGACCTATTGTTTGAGTTTCACAGATATGTGCTTTATTGTTTAATTTAGGACGGTTAGTGTTTTTTTTTTGTGTTGCCAACTTTTGACATCCGTTTATTACAGGAAGGCAAAGGTAATAATAACAATCATTGATGCTTTATATTCTTTGAAATATAATCAGTTGTTTTTTTTAGAGTTCCCGAAAGGTGCCAAACGGGATCCTGTCACTAAGACTCCGCTATCCGTCCGTCCGTCCGTCTATCTGTCAGTGGACTGTATATCATGAACGGTAATAGGTAGACAGCTAAAATTTTGAGAGAATGTGTATTTCTATTGCCGCATTAAACAAATGAAATAAAAATAAAGGGGGGGGGGCGCTCATACAAGAAACGTCTTTATTTGGCGTTTTTTTGTCATGGTAAAGTTGAGCTAGTTATTATCGCACGGAACCCCCCGTGTGCGAGTCCGATTCGCACTTAGCCGGTTTTATCTATTAATGTTACAGCATTTTTTTGTGACCATGCTTTTTATATATTTTTTAATTAATATTTTAGTTAATTGTTGAATGAATCAATGGCTCCAAAGTACTCAAAATACATCAAATAGTCTATTGAAAACTGGAAATATTTTGTATTTTATATTTAAACTAGTAATAATACCTATATTTTAACTCTGCCGAAATAACTTGCTCATTTATATCCCTCATTTTTTTTTATTAAAAACGTTTTACCTATTACAATATCCCTGGCTGAACAGATGCATGCCGTTGCCAACAATAATGTGACAGCGATTGGCATTTCGCGCCAAAACGCAATGGCGGCGAGCTTCATGTTTCACCAAGAATCTCAGCTACTCCTGTTGGGATCCATTAGTTTCTGCAACAAAAAATGAACAATTATAAATAAATTAAATTATTATTTGAGCTCTGAAGAGATTTTTAATGGTCAAAAGAAACTCATGTCTGGGTTTCTCATAATGAATTTTATAGTATAGGAAATAGCGAAAATTATTCTTTACAAAACTACAAAGGATTAATTTTACTTTCTTTTAATTTTTCTATGCCTAGAGTGTTTCGCAATATTGTCTTTTTTTCTTTCTTTCAGAAATAATATTTAAGTATCGAAAGCATAATTGTCTCCAAATAAATTGGTACAAACATTTGTCAAAACATGTGTTGAATATTGGGCCAGGTTGAATGGAGCATCTGTGACGACAGAAATAGATATTCGTAGGCATTGAATTATTACGCTTAGAACCGAAGTATCGAACAAAGATCCGCGCGAAACGTAAGCCACTTGACAACCAATGTGTGCGGGAGTACCATATATTTACACTCGCTGACACGCACACAAGCGCACGAGTAATGTTGCAAGCTAAACGATTTTTTTTCGGTAAAATTAACCTTCCGATTTCGCCTACTAGTGAAATTGGAAGTAAGTATTCATACAATTTATTTAATAGTTTAAAAAGAACTGCGTCTTAGATAATTTATCATAGATGTTATTTATTTATTACTAGTATAATGGTTATGTTTCATAGTACTTATGATGGGTATTTTAACATAATAAACCAAGACAATGTGCAGAGCTATGAATGATCGTACAATTTGTAGCTTTCCTTGGTAATTAACCCGAAACTATTAATTGTAATAGTTTCTTAGATATGCGTGGACAAACATACATACACACACCTATGAAATTCAAATTCAATGATTGTTACCATATTTTTCTATTTGCATAAATTTACTTAATTAATTAACTAGCTTAATTTACAGACTTTTAAAATTTAAATTTTATGTATTGTGTTAATGATATTAATACCTACATACTACTTAATCTTCTTTTTCTATATAACCTATCATATATAATTACCAAGGAAAGCTACAAATTGTACGATCATTCATAGCTCTGCACATTGTCTTGGTTTATTATGTTAAAATACAAATGATGACAAACATACATACACACATCTATGAAATTTAGTATATTTGTTTGGAAGCCCTGATAGATATTCATACATATGTAAATATATTATAGTTCCAAAAATATTACATACATACGTGTCAAATTGATCATCTCCTTTTTTTGAAGTCGATTAAAATGACAGCTGGATGAATAAAGCTGAAGACGGGGCTTACAAGGAGAGGGCTTAGGATATTTTGTTATAAAACAATAAAGCGGAAAAGTTTTTTGTTTGTTCGTTTATTCGGGTTAATCTCTGTAAAAATAATACCTGTGAAACTACTACCAGTCTAATTAGAAATTATTTCACAAATTTGAAGCTACTTTACCCCGAGTATTATAGGCTATTAAGCGGGTGAAACCGCGGGGGACAGCTAGTCGCCTAGGTATCGGACTCAATTACTTTAATAATAACAAGTTCAGTATCAATTACGTAAAACAACGCAAATTCGCATACAAACAGCTGGCAACACTTTGCTCGAAATCTGAGTGAATTATTTTTATTTTTGAATTTTGTTATTTTAGATGAATTACGCAATAAAATTAGTGGCTTTCCTGTGGAATGTTACATCAGAATTCCTATCTTTCTTCCCTGATGAATTATGACACAATTTTACTGCACAAACCGTCATATTTATTATTTTTCTGAGAGCTGCACTCACTATAACGTCACTCAGTACACTGACAGCGCGGCGATCAAATGAAGCCATATATGGCTTCAAATGAATGGATTGTTATTTGCGCGTGTACTTTGTTTCTATGTGTAATAATTCAATGTTCGTAGGTAATAAAACCAAATGCATGACGTGCCTTGCAAAGTTGTAACACTGAAATACAGGGTGTGTGAAAGCGGGTGTTTACGCGGGAGTAGGGATAATATCTATGATCTATTATACATGCTTACATATTAAATACTATGAGCATGTGTCCCCACACATATAAAGAGTTTTGATATGCTTAGTCATATTCCTTCTAATGTGTTGACAAGACAGTCAAGTACAGTAGTAGTAAAGTAGCAGGTACCTGCTTGTATAAACTGAGGTACTTAACTAACGACCAATTTTAGTTACCATCTTGGCATCACCTTTAAACGTGTTCACTAAACTCGAATTCCAAATTCGAAAAAATTCTGGAATTTATATTCATCGTAACCGCGTTAAGGTTTACTTTGAGATACACTGAATAAAAACATCGTATTAATGAAGACATAAGGAACAAAATAGAACGTAATCAAACGCGGTAA
Source organism: Achlya flavicornis (assembly GCA_947623365.1). Lineage (NCBI taxonomy): Eukaryota > Metazoa > Arthropoda > Insecta > Lepidoptera > Drepanidae > Achlya > Achlya flavicornis. The sequence continues at coordinate 9,807,262 of OX392488.1, forward strand.
TGTTTATTCTCGTCAAGGTGTACGTTGACCGGGCAGACCTTCAGGGGTAGAGTCATCGACATTTAATTTAGAACTCTAATTTGTGTCAATTAAGACTGCATTTTATTGGGACAATTGGCAAATAACACTTTGCCCGCTCGACATTGGTTGAAAGTCTGAACTTGAGGTGAATTATATTGGATTGCTATCGGTGTATTGCTGATTCACGAATTTTAAACATAATTTCATTTTCTTTTTGTGTTTTTTTTATATTTAAAATATAAATAAATAAATATCCTGGGACATTCCTCACACACGGTCATCTGATCCCAAACTAAGCAGAGCTTGTACTATGGAAACCAGATAACTGATATAATACATAATACTACTTTTTGTTTGTAAATACCTTAGTAAATACATACTTAATATACATAATTACACCCAGACTCAGGACATACAGACATGTTCATGCACACAAATGCATGTCCTGTGCGGGAATCGAACCCACGACCTGCGGCGCAATAGGTGGAATCTTTACCAGACTCTTAACCAACTGCGCCAACTGGCCCGAATAATCAACAAAACCTACCAAATATTATTTAATTTATAGCCTCGCAGCACTGATTACGTCATCATACAAGAACGCATTTTCCGCATTGCTCGATGCGTTCCTGTAATTTTTTTAAATATAATTATAACTTTCCGGCCAGTACGGCGGCGGTCGTTGGCACCGTATAAAATTAAACATTAAAATAAACACCCATATAAAATAACTGGGGTTTTGATTCACTGAGCACGGGTTAATGAAGGGGTGTAGGTGTATACATATGAAATGATTATGGTGTTGTGTTACTGGTGATTATTGAATGAGTATAGTAATTTTGAAAATGTTTTTATTAGAAAAGGTGGACTTCAAGGTTTTTTTTTTTTTTTTTTACAATTTGTTTAACTTGAAATGTTTTATTTTTATTTTGATAGATAAAAGTTATATTAATAGATATACCATTATCTCGTATTATTTACAGAATAAAGAGAGAAAACATATATTTTCAATATTTGATATTATTACTTCATATATTTTTGGTAAACAAGCCTCTTTTCAATTTTGCAGACAACCTCCAGAAATACTTGTAAAAACATTTTTAATTTTTTTATACATAATTGAAAACTTTTTTTAGACACACCGCATAAACAGTTAAATTTTTACGAGCAATAAACATAAACAATATAGGCTCATAGCCCTATACACTAGACGAACTTTTTACAACCGAGCACAGTTCTGGTTAATGTAAGCTTTCCACCGTCTCATAACACGTGCCTCTATCTCATATATCACAGCGTCAGAGGGTTAACCTGGGGCCAGGAATATTTAAAAATGGATACATCAAGCGTTTTAGGGTTAGATACACTTTTTATTGTATTATTACCCCTTGTTTCGTAAATAGACCCTTCAACGATACGTTTTAGAGATGATTTATCAACTTTGAAGGGTTATGGCGGTTTGATTTTTGGTAAATATATTTGGTCAGCATAATCCGAATAGAATATTTTAGGGCAAATTTAAGTTTTTACCTAACTATATTTAGAATATAAAGGGAGAAACTTGCAGACTGTAGTATCAACGCACAACTTAAATCATAGGGTTTGGAATCTTGACGGTTTGCACATCATCATCATTCCAGCCCTGGGGCCAAGTCTGCTATTACAATTGTGCTCCAATGAACTTTCAGTGGTGTCACAATTGACACATTTTACAGTTTTGGTAGTCTGCTAACACAATAGCGTCATAATTGCGCCATAATTTGTCCGATGACTTTCCACTGACATTACAATCGTACCACAATAATCTTTTAGTTGTCAGTTTTGACAATTTTTGTACTAAAATTCTTTTCATTCATTATGAGACCATTATGAATTAGTAGACTGCGCACAGCGGCTCAACGATAATTGCAATAGTATCGTGACAGTATGTCACTAGCAGACTTGGCCAGCACTTTACCAGCATTCACTTATCTCTTCAACTTCTTTTTCGGTCTTCCTCTTCCCGTATATTCTGCTATTATTGGCCAAATCACAAAAACGGCTGATTATGATATGTCTCATTATGCCCAAGCTATGCCTACGTAAATAGGCAACCTTCCTGTGAAAGTACCATGGCAATAGGTAATTTTTTTGAAAAGAGTAATTGCTGAGTTTATTGCCGGCTCTTTTCAGCAAATGCAACCTTCCGAACCGATATTATAGTTTGAGAGTCAGACTTTTCATAAGTGCCTGCGAAGGTCTATTTGATAAAAAAAAAGATTTGTGAATTTTAATCCAGGCATTACTAAAATCAAAAGCCAAGCGGTGACAACTTAGGTACTATCAGTCGATAACCATCGACTCTTAATTACAAGAAATTGTTTACTATGAACAAATATCATTAGGCACATTTTGTATTAAAACAAATAATTACATAATGCGTCCCCAGTGTACACTACCAGATGGCGCATGCGTCGGTTTTTTACACATTATTTTTGTAAACATTGCTTTAGGGTTATCTATAGGGTGATCATTTTAATAGAAAGGCTCTACACTATTTTTGCTGGTATTGGGAAGTTCGTATGTTTGAACGCGCTAATCTAAGGAACTACCAGTCTGATTTCAAAAATATTATTGCGTTGGATAGCCAGTTTATCGAGGTTATTATATAACACTTGCTGTCCCGCGCTGTTTACCCGCGTTCCCGGGAAAAGTAGCCTATAACACTCGGGGTTAAATGTAGCTTTCTATAATAAAATATTTTTTCCGAATCGGACTGGTAGTTCCGGAGAAAAAAGTCCCGTTTAAACAAACAATGCGAGAATTATGAGAAAGAGAATGCGATCAAGAACTCCATAATCTTCCTCTATTCCCATTCTCCACTAGGCGTCGGGAAGGTATCCACCTCTTTGTCATCGAAATTCCTTCTTGCCGTACTATTTCGATTCCTATTTAGCTAAGTTTTAAAATACTCTCCCAGACACAGGTACAACATGGGCTATTCAAAGCCAGAGTGAACAGGTATTATATGGGCACGCGCGGTCCACCTTAGACTACATCTTCGCTTACCATCAGGCGGGATTGCGGTCAAGTTAAAGCCCAATGCATAAAAAAAACACTCTTCATAAGTATAGATTGAAACCTCAGGACCTAGCTTGTATTTGCTACACCTAGGGTGGGAGTCATGAGATAATTTCATCAAATGATTTTACTTGTTACCATTTTTGAAGAAAGAAGTAAGAAACTTAGCTCGGATTTATTATATTATTCGTAAGATAATATCAGTTGTCAATATCATCTATCTGTAGTATATACCTATAGGTACACGTTCTACATCCCTGCCCTTCAAAATCCAAATTATAAACAAAACACCCCATTAATGTATTCGCATTAACGTCAGAGAATAAAATAAACATGTCTAATTGAAGCCATGCAATTAGTAGTTACCATGCATTTTATGTTGACCACAGTCACACCGCAATATGCCGAGATATTTGTTGATCCGCCACCGCATCATCTGCATCGGTGAGACAATAAACATGCGGTTGTGACCGCATATATACCGTTGTGTAACATGAATTTGCGGTTTAAGTATTGTTTCTTTATGTTTTTTATTTGAATAAGGCTTAGGTTTGAATACGGATATGTTATTTTTATGAATGTCCATTTAAGGTGTTACTGTTATTTTTAAATAGGATTGTATTCATGTCCAATAACAGATGAATAATCGACTAAAAACAAAAGACTATTTTTTTCTTAGGTAATATTTACTTAATTTACTTTCAAATAATTTATACATTTTTTAAGGTCTGCAATGAAAACAGCAAAGTTTTCGATATTGCTGACATACAAAAAATCATATTTTGCTCACTTTGTCAGATATTACCGTTACTTTATTTTACTCTGTTCTATCTTATTATGTAAGGTAAATAAAGGTACTATATGGACTTTTTGGCGGGAACTTGCAGAGTGACGTAGCGTTTTAATTTTAATTTTCATAAATTTGTGTATTTTGAATTTTATTGTGTATTTTTAGTGGTATTTTACCCAATAAAGGTCATTTATGTGCACCAGTGAAGTGAAATGAAATGAAATAAGTATATAGTGACTTTTCAAGTTGTCTCAAAAAGTCCGTGAAGAGTTTTAGTACAATGACCACCATTGTAGTAAAACATGACTTTTATGGACGGTGACTGACTGAGGACTATAATGTGAAGTGATTTATTGTGACTGGAAACTATAAAATAACTCGACACTGGCAGAAGTGAGCCCTTATTTGGGCTTGATTGCCAAAAATAAGAAGAAGAAGGTACTTTATGTCCCTAAATAGTTTCGTTACACTACGGTATAACACACATCCAGTAATACGTTTAACTCCTAAATTCGCAAGCAATAAAGGGATTGAAACGGCTCACCATGAGCCATTGTGGCGATTCGGAATCGCGTTCGAATTTTAAAACATCCTGTGCAAGGAAGCGCGCGCACGTGCTTCGGTAAACTTCCTGCGCGTGCGCACCTTGTTGCTAGCGCCAGAGTTAAGGCCCTTGCACACGGTTTATGGAGGCAGCGTGATTTTAGATTTAAAAAATAAATTACTGATATGCCGAGTACTATGCTGTAAAAATGGCTGCATGTATTTTGAAATTGTATTTGATTGTCAAAAATATAGAATTTTTGGCACTTTGCAAATAAATAGAATATTATCCCCTAAAGCAACAAAAAAAAAGAAAAATCGTAACTGCAAAAAACATAAAAGTTATAAACTGTTTTGTTGATAAGGTTTATGTCTTTAATTTAGTTTTGATAAAAGACTAAAAATCATTTATTAAAAATGAAGTATTTAATTTAAATTTTGAATATATACATACGATAATGAAGTGTATTGTAGTCTATATTACTTATCTAATGTAATCAGCCGTTGGATTTCAATAGTAGATAAATTAATCTCTTTATTGAATGTTGAAACAATAGTTAGTTAGACACTTTTATATTTCCCATCAAGGGGGGAATTGTATGCAAGTGTACTATTTTATTAGATGTTTGTTCATGTATGTATGATATAAATAAGTGTAGTAGTACCTACATATACCTACTATGGGTAGTACAGCATGGGGTTCTTCAAAAAGGGCGTGAAGAGATTTCTTCAGGGTCGGCAACGCGCGAGTGATACCCCTGGTGTTGCAAGCGTCCATAGGCTACGGTAACTGCTTACCATCAGGCGGGCCGTATGCTTGTTTGCCCCCTTAGTGGTATAAAAATAAAAAATAAAAAAGTTTCTCAAAATAAACAAAGTTATGTTTATAACAGGAACTCACCAACAAGATTTTCAAGTGAATATCTTACCGTTATAAAAAATTCAATGTTAGTTTGTTCGTATTTTAGGAGCTACCATACCGGATAATACTTTGTCAACTTATTACATGCACTTACAGGACGGTATAGGCAAAAACAAAACGGACAAGTCGGATATTTCACGCAGGTGACGCCGGGATCGAACAGCTAGTTATTTATAAAATTCCTTTTTTTCATACAAGCACACTTGAAAATTGCACAATAATTACATAATAAAACCTATCTCAATATTTTGCCCAACTTTTATCTATAGAGATAATTATATGTAGAAATTATAGCATAACAAGTTAATAAATCGAGATTAATTTTAATTAATAATCACACAATTAGTATATCTTCAAGTTTTTCATAATATTTTTACTACGGTTTTTTTTTTTCACTTTCTGAATATTACATCCAGCAGATCTAAAAAAAATATATTCTAATGAATATAGTCGATATTTTTTATTTCATAGAATAAATTACCACGGTAAAGACAGTCTTTACTGTGAAATTACTCTTATACAGCAAGGTGGTAGAATACGGTACATTAACCACGAACCCACGGAGTTTGGGGTTTCAAATGCTCTTGAAATTCTATTTTTAGCTAATCCATTACACTCAGGTAATCCACCCTTCGTCTTTAGTCTAGTGAGGGACGCCCAGACATACAAACAAAAGGAAAAATAGTTCTGGTACTTTTCAATTTTTGAAATCGCGTGAAGAAATAGTAAATACTGACCAAGTGCGAGACTCGGACTCGTACACGAAGGGTTCCTTAATGGCGTTTTTTTCAGGTTCTGTACCTAAAAGACGCCAACGGGACCTTTTACTAAGCCCGCGCTGTCTGTCCGTCCGTCCATCCGTCACATGCCACTTTGGCCACTCTGGCCGCTGAAAAGTAAACCCTTAAAAAAACTGCAGCTGATTTTGTTAGTCCGTAAAGTACGGTATATGATTAGAATAAAATGAATAGGTAGCAACTAAAAATACACCATTTACCCTTTACATAAGTACTCGTTAACCACTTTGTTTCAAGTGCAACAGTTTTAAAAAGGCTATTTTTGATACACTGTTGAGTTTTATTTTAGGTTGTAAACTTGGCATTGCTCTGTTTTAGTTTTTAGTTACAGATGTTTGAACGTTACCTACTTTTTAGGGTTCCGTAGCCAAATGGCAAAAAACGGAACCCTTATAGATTCGTCATGTCTGTCTGTCTGTCTGACTGTCTGTCCGTGTATGTCACAGCCATTTATTTCCGAAATTATAAGAACTATAATGTTGAAACTTGGTAAGTAGATGTATTCTGTGAACCGCAATAAATTTTGGGGGTTCCCCATACTTAGAACTGAAACTAATTTTTTTTTTTTTTCATCAAACCCATAAGTGTGGGGTGTCTATGGATAGGTCTTCAAAAATGATATTGAGGTTTCTAATATAATTTTTTTCTAAACTGAATAGTTTGCGCGAGAGACACTTCCAAAGTGGTAAAATGTGTGTCCCCCCCCCTGTAACTTCTAAAATAAGAGAATGATAAATGTACAAAAAATATATGATGTACATTACGGTGCAAACTTCCACTGAAAATTGGTTTGAACGAGATCTAGTAAGTAGTTTTTTTTTAATAGGTCATAAATTGAAATTAATATCAAATACTCAGGTCTTTTTTTTTTTTTTTTTTTGAATGGACATGAAGGTACGGGCCCAAAATTTGGCCTTAGTACCCTTACCCGGACAAGTCGGCGAGCTAGCTCTCAACCGTAGTACTCAGGTCTATACTACCATTTACTTATATACCTACAGGTTTGTACGGAACCCTCGGTGCGCGAGTCTGACTCGCACTTGGCCGGTTTTTTATTTCTAGATCTGTAACATAAATGGTAGCCTATTTAGGATCACCATTTAGTCAAATGCATACTTTCTTGCTAGTTATATTATGAATATTCGCGTCATTGAAAGAGATGTTCGGATATATATATATATATATTTTACCATACTATTTCGGATGATTTTACCTAAGAAAGTTGTGTCAAAATTTACCATGCCTTAACAATAATCTCATTATCTTAATCTCACTATTGTTAGCATTAACATTATATTATTTGAATATTATTAAATTTCATACCATTGAATATTGATTAATTATAATTAATTGTCAGCATTATTTATTATGAAAATGTAAAACGGTTTATTTTGATATTGTGTAATGGAATATCGAGGAATAGCAACACCAGAAAAGTATAATCGTAACAATGGCGGCCATTGGAGAGAGTGTTTTAATTCATTTTATGGTAATTACCAAGTTTACCAACGGTGTAAATACAGATTTAGCTTGTTTAAGCCAACTTCTTTTCAGTAAATAAGGTAGGGTTAATATATCAGAAGAGGGATGGAGAAATCAGCTCACCAGTATGTATTTTTTTTATTTTCTATTTTGTGTGTCTTGCTCGTGGCGGATGGTCAGCTATGGCTAAAGTCCCCGTCATGAGAAGCTATAAATTTTGTAAACAAGTGTTCAGAAGTTCACAACATTTGGACCAACAAAAAAAATGAATTTGTTTAAGATTTAATAAATTATTAAGTAACAAATATTAATTAACATATATTATTTAACAAACAACTCTTTCTTTTTACTTATTATATATTTTAGATAAATTGTATTACGCACCTTTTGACGTTTTTTTCGTGGCGAATTTATTTCCTTAGATGTACTGGCTACTGGCTGCATTATACGTAATAACAAATAAAATTAACGCAACAATTAAAGTAACAACAATAAAAAAGTGATAACGAAACAATAACAAAATTAACAATAACAACCAGATCCGCGATATATGCAAAGCAATGAAACAAACTCGTACGCATTCGAAACTCGAATGACGCGTTTATTTCAAAATGGCGTCCCGATAGTTTACAATCCCTGCGACGGACGCGTTCCGGTACCAAGAAACACAAACGATAGCGCTTTGCGTCGTTAAAATATGATCCGACTAAATTAAATAGGTTGTTACTTTCATATAACCCGTCTATATTTCATGTCGATTGAATATGGTCAATTTATTATTATCTCGCAGTATAAAATGTTTACTTAGTAAAAGATGTTTGTTTACATAATTTATAGCTTCTCATGACGGGGACTTTAGTACAATGCCACTAACAAAGATTCTTTGATATAATATCTTAAGTAAACAGTTGTTTATGTAAATAAAAGGTTGATAATAGAATCATTCTACATTAAAGTTTGAGTTTCTTGCCGGGAGTCTTCTCAGTTTAAGTGTATTACGAACCGGTGGTAAAATCAATTGTAACGTTCGTAAGTGCCTTATTAAGGCCTATATTGAATAAACAATTTTTGAATTTAGAATTTTAAGAAAATAAATTTATATCAACATTAAATGTAATAACGAAATGTAATATAGATTATTCAAGTAACAATGAAAAATATTTATTGAAATACCTAGAGATACCTATCTTTTATCACTAACAGCTTGTAAGTGAAACATGCTGCTATATGCGGTGATCACTAACAACTCGTAAGTGAAACATGCTGCTATATGCGGTGATCACTAACAACTCGTAAGTGAAACATGCTGCTATATGCGGTGATCACTAACAACTCGTAAGTGAAACATGCTGCTATATGCGGTGATCACTTACAACCCGTAAGTGAAACATGCTGCTATATGCGGTGATCACTAATAACTCGTAAGTGAAACATGCTGCTATATGCGGTGATCACTCAAACCTCCTAAGTGAAACATGCTGCTATATGCGGTGATCACTAAAAACTCCTAAGTGAAACATGCTGCTATATGCGGTGATCACTAACAACTCGTAAGTGAAACATGCTGCTATATGCGGTGATGACTAACAACTCGTAAGTGAAACATGCTGCTATATGCGGTGATCACTAAAAACTCGTAAGTGAAAAATGCTGCAATATGCGGTGATCACTAAAAACTCCTAAGTGAAACATGCTGCTATATGCGGTGATCACTAAAAACTCGTAAGTGAAACATGCTGCTATATGCGGTGATCACTAAAAACTCGTAAGTCGTAAGTGAAACATGCTGCTATATGCGGTGATCACTAACAACTCGTAAGTGAAACATGCTGCTATATGCGGTGATCACTAACAACTCGTAAGTGAAACATACTGCTATATGCGGTGATCACTTCAAACTCCTAAATGAAACATGCTGCTATATGCGGTGATCACTTCAAACTCCTAAATGAAACATGCTGCTATATGCGGTGATCACTCAAACCTCCTGTGAAACATGCTGCTGTATGCAGTGATCACCAAAAACTCCTAAGTGAAACATGCCGCTGTATGCGGTGATCACTAAAAACTCAATATAGTCGAATCGACTCATGGCGAGTATGGCGACCTCTAAAATAGTATAAAATGATAAAACATGGTGATAACACATAATGCAAAAATTTATTAGACATACAGTATAAGAATGGCCGAAACGGAACAGGGACATTCCGTTAAACAGGACGGCCGTCTGTTAGCATTAACATTATATTATTTGAATATTATTAAATTTCATACCATTGAATATTGATTAATTATAATTAATTGTCAGCATTATTTATTATGAAAATGTAAAACGGTTTATTTTGATATTGTTTAATGGAATATCGAGGAATAGCAACACCAGAAAAGTATAATCGTAACAATGGCGGCCATTGGAGAGAGTGTTTTAATTCATTTTATGGTAATTACCAAGTTTACCAACGGTGTAAATACAGATTTAGCTTGTTTAAGCCAACTTCTTTTCAGTAAATAAGGTATGGTTAATACTATAATATAATAACACAAGCTGCCCGGCGCGACTTCTTTCGCGTGCTGCCCTTCCCTACCCTACCTTACCTTACAAAATAGTTTACGTCCCATTTTCAGACCTACTGAATGTACACACAAAATTTCATAAGAATCGGTCAAGCCGTTTCGAGGGAGTTTTGTTACAAACACTGTGACACGAGAATTTTATGTATGAGTTTTTACTCACTATAATAAATATAAATAACATTGTGAGTTTGGATATTTGTACCTCAATCACGCCTCAATAACTCAACGGATTTGGATGAAATTCGGCACACAAATAGATTATGTTCTGGATTAACAAATAGGATACTTTTTATCCCTGAATAGCAATATATCGGCGGGTGAAACCGCGGGGTGCAACTAGAAATGTTGGAAGTTTGTATGTTTAATGTTTGTGACTCCATCACATATCAAAGGCTGAACTTGGGTGAAGTATCTTCTGGATACTTTTTAGCCCGGGAAAACCATAACCTGAGTTTCTGAGGGACACATGGTTTGGTGGCGGTAACTAGTGCTACATAAAATTCAAATATATTCAAACAATTATTCTTATCATGTAAATTTTGTTAAAAAAAGCTTTGCAATTTGTAGAGACAAAACAAACTCACGATTTTTTTCCATTCCTGTACATACTAAATAGTAATCATACTAAGTAGACTAGATATGAGGTATTTATTTATTGTTGTAGACTGTTGCTACGACGTAGTCGTCGTAGTGTTTCGTAGTAATAACCGTATCAAACACGAATCTTGTCGGCTAACGGACGTGGACGGTAGGTCAAGTCTTGCACGATACACTCTATTTTTATACACTGTGTACCTTATGCTGTAAACAGATCTTGAATCTTGCACACATTGTAAAAGAAAATGTACAGTTTTTTGTTTGCCTGTGTTTGGCCACAATCTCACCATGGTAAGTGATGATGAGGCCGAAGGTGGTAAGCACACAAAGCCTAGAAGGAACTGGCTCTCAAGTGCATCTGTCGGAACACACCAATAGGTGCTTGGCGATAGATTTAGGCTTGAGGGTGGTAGCCAGCCAGATGGGTACTACAAAGTACCCTACCACCGTGCTATGGTTTCCTCACGATGTTTTCCTGCACCGAAAGCTCAAGCTCATTTTATTCGAACCCGGGACCTTCGTCTCGGTATCCGACGTCACTACCACTGAGCTATCGCTTCAAAACTATATGCTCTAGAATGGCTCTAACAACTCTTACTAGATCACAAAGTCCTCCATAGCAATGCGTATACGCAAGTTTATATCACATCATGCAGTAGATAGAATATTTATATTAAGAGCCAATAAATTTTCCTTCATGCTTTCCTCGCAAAGGATCCTTACTCGAAATATCAAAACAGGGTTCCGTGCTAATAAATTTTGAGGTAGCGACTACCGACAAGGCATTGTCAGCTCATAATTCTTATGAACAGCTTATTTGTGCTACCATTTTGCAGGGAGCACAGACGGACAGAAAGCAGGACTCGACGATTGCAACATGTTTATATTATCGGTCGGGCTATTGGTAAAATGGTTGCCACACGGATGTAGGGTGCGTAGGAGTATTTCATAGTAGTCATTTTACTAATTGATTTAATCTTAGGAAAATGAGAAAGTATCCATCGTTTCGCAATCCTTCCGCAACTATTCAGTGCTTTGATACTGATTTTGAACAGTAAGGAGCAATCACTGCCTCTAACCCCCTAAGGTGTAAGTAAAGTATAGTAATACCTAGGTTTTAAATATATCCGTCACTTTCTAATGTCATATAACAAAAAGGGCTGGGGTTATCTTAATACCTGGGTGTTACAAGACTGATTGACATAGTCCTTGACATAACATGAGGAACGGATTTAAAAAAAAAAAACGTCATTGCGTTTATTTGGGATAATAGATCGATGTCAACAACTATGGCATGAAAAAATACAAAAAGAAACGATACATAATTAAAAATCAATTCATTGATTTTCCTCGCCCTTATACTTCAACGAAACATAAATCCCGCTGTGATACTCACATTATAAAACCCCAAACCGCAATATTAATCTATTCATACAATAACAAAGAAGACTTCCGCATTATATTAAATAACTATTACTATCGAATCCCTATCGACCTTGGGTTTTTCCCCTATGCGAAGAATAAGCTATTGTAAGCCCCTACAATTTGTAAATCATCGATAAGGAGGCAGAGATTTGGTAGTGTTGGGATTACGACGATGGTTTTAATCCTTCGATACAAAAAAGGGAAAATTAATATCATAACTAGCTTTTTGCCCCGCGGTCCACTATTTTACCTCATTAGGGGTGAAATTTCCAAAAATCCTTCCTTGCCAACGCTATAAAAGGAATACATATTCAAAATTTCAAGTTTCTATAGCAGTTTGGGCTGTGTGTTGATAAATCAGCCAGAGATTAGGTAATTTCTAATATTTATTGTTTTTTCTGTAAAGTTTGGCTTTGGCACTCTACGGTATAGTAACTCATTTTCCATTAATAAAACATTATACAACTTTATCGATAACATACGAATAACAGCACTAAACACACCAGCGCTCGCGCAGAAAATCGTTATTCAATTGGGCGCGCCTCTACTACAGGCCATAACGGCAGCTACTATCGGTATACGTGGTCGGAATTACGCGATGCGCAGGAGTTCGACAACTGACAATCTTTGTAGTAAAGGGGACACTTTTGGATATTCGCTCCTACGCATTGAATGTTAATTCTATAGGTAGAAAAGTCGTAAAATGGCTAGGTAGGCTTATGTCATTTAGTATTTGTCACGTAATATACAATAGGTATTGCAATGTATTTATATCGTTATAGCCAATAGTTACAACCAATATGTAAAATACAAATTTTATGCTTATTCCTGACCCTATTAAGAACTACAGTGAAACGTTCGCGTAGGGATGTCAACTCCATCACTAGACTTTCAGACATCTTGTAATCGAATAAAAAAATACTTTGTCTAGTTTCACGTTAGACGTTTTCTCAATTAAGATAATATAGCTTATAAATACGTTACAAACGCATTATTGCCCTGTTGTATTTAGGGCAAATATTTTGAATCATATCCTTTGTTTACACGAGCTAAAACTATCACGTGCGAAATTGTTGGCAAACTTGTAAAATAACTCGTCTGAATTGTTATCATAATATTGTTTTAGTGAGATTACAATCCAGAATAACGCACCGAATCCCTGCAATTTCCTCATCCCAGGGTTGGCACAAACAAACTATTACAACTGTATCTCTTACTGCAAAACAATTCGACATAAGTCAAATACAAATGGTGTCTATTTAATTCACATTGCCGACTGGGCGTTATTTATGCTACAGCTTGCTGAAGTTTTCACGGTACACGATTATTTATTGAATTCTATTTCTGATCAGTGTACTCGTACGGCGTATCTGTCTGATGCTATCGAATGTACTATCACTTATAGATGAAACAAATCGCGTGGTAATTTTTGTCGACCTTCAGACTTTTATCGATATTTGTGCTATCGACCTTTTGGATGGCCTAGTACTTTTAATTTTGCATTATGTAGAAATATTCTTAATCCTAAGGGCTTACATAACCCCAGGATAGGAATCCTTATCTTTACTGTATATAATAATAGTATAAAAGCGAAAGTTTGTATGTATGGATGTTGGTTGTGGATTTTAATGAAATCACATAGGGTACTTTTTATACCGGGAAAGCAATATCTCCCCCGGGTACGCGGGTGAAACCGCGGGGCGTTACTAGTATAATAATATATTTGTACTAGCTGTCTCGCGCGGTTTCACCCGCATTCCCGAGACATTGTACGTAAGGAAGTAAGGATAAGGATAGTAAGGATTGCCACCTTTCGTATTAAAAAACCTACCATTGTCACAGGATAAATAGTACAAGCCATTGTTAACAATTTGGACAAAAATGTTTTTCGAATCAGTGTGAAAGAGCCAATTTTAACGTTCGTAACAGCCAGGGACTTATTATTTACAGATGTTTTGAACTTTTGATTTTGACTTCGATGCATAACATTTTTAACCGACTTAAAAAAAGGAGGAGAGGTTCTCAACTCGATTGTATTTTTTTTTTTTTTTTATGTTTGTTACCTCATAACTCCGTCATTTATAAACCGATTTGGAAAATTCTTTTTTAGTCTGGAAGGGTACACTTCCCGTTTGGTCCCATTGTCATCAGATCAGGATTTGATTACTTCTAAGTGTACTTTGAAGTCGGTTTAAGTTTTTTGTAAAACAGTCCAATTATTGCATATATTTTCGTTCAAATTCAACCATTCTTGTATTGGCACTAACAATACCACGCGCGCTTTTCTACGACAGGACTATAATTAGGAAAATTCTCTTTACTATGTCACAGTTGAATCTCTATATAATAATATAAACACAGCGCATTCCCCGTCTTAATACAGCATGTCCCCTCATATGTACCTTCCCTAACTTTAGGTGCTAATGTCGCAAATCTTTTCACACCTCATTCGGTAAACTTATTCAAGCTAAATTAAATCATGTGTCAATACATTTAGAGCAGAAAATATTTATTTAATGTTATTATTACTTCAGTAGCTTTGGAGAGAGCAGCTCGACTGATGTAGTACCTCCACTTCACAGAATACCATAGCCAACTTATATGTCGTGTTCCTGCGCGTGAGTAAGGTTGCCAGAGCTGAGAGGGGGAGGGTCGGTAACGCGAGAGTAGGCTAGAGGCTGGCCGTACGCTTGTTAACCGACTTTGTCGTATAAAACAGAATACAAATGGGGCCTGGCTATTCGTCATCCCCCGATCATTCGTCCTGGCTTCGGCCCTGCAACCTACAGGCTTAAAAATCTTACGACGTACCGGACAGTTCAGCCTTGAACTGAAACTATAACGATATTTCTGTCTCGAATACTACACCAATTAATTTTACTATTTGCGCACCACTCCACGGATTTCCTGACCTTGATGTCTAGCTACAATTAGGAGTGATTTAATATTTCTAACCGCATCCATCACGGCCTAACGCTTTGATATTCGTTTTATGTTCTACTAAATTTGATCTATGTTTATTGAACACGTTTAAAATAACATTTAAGTCACCTTTGGATAACATTACTTACATTATTATGTAGGTACTATTCCGCCTCGCGATTTCACCTGTATAATTTTCTGCATTGTAGTCTACATCCTTATTTTAATCTAGTATACGGTCTATGTATACTCGCGTTCCCGGAGAATCTCATGTTTTTTTTTTATTCAAAATCATTTATTCAAATAGACCTTCGCAGGCACTAATGAAAAGTCTGACTTTAATTCTCTATTACCTGTTCGGAAGGTTGCATTTGCTGAGAAGAGCCGGCAGTAAACTAAACAATTACTCTTTTCAAAACAAGCTTAGATTCATTACATAATATTTACATTCTAATCGCACTGACAACAATTGCTAAATTGAAATTGCAAAACTACAAGGTAGACTGAATCTATATTTAATAAGTAAATAAATGGCAAACTTAAGCAGACCAGCCCCCACAGGCAGCACCTGTTCACAAGTATGACGCGTGTGGCAGCCATCGCCCTCCTCGCCATATTGGAGGGAAGTGAGCGACCCGTCAAACGACGCCGCCGCAAGCAAAATCTATGTAGATCTTTAAATATAAATCTTTAATTATAAATCTATCTTTAAATATAAATCTATGTAGTTTTGTAATTAAAATGCAGTCATACCGGGTAATTAAATGGGTAGGTTTTTCAAACGGTCTTCCCGTGTCTTAACAAGGTTATTTTACTAAGTGATTACAAATCGAATACAAACAGTAAACACCGACTAATTTCATCATACATCTGAATATAGAAAGCAGAGAAAATTTGTGGAATACCAAATTGTAATGTTATTGTAGCGCAATGCTAAACGATTATTCGTTTCTGCGAATTCATTGTGATGTGAATCATTCGATTGTAAATCGGTAATGCATTATTGAAAACTTCTGATCGTTATGTTTTCCTGGTACTTTTATTTTCGAACTGTAAAAACATGACAGTTTATTCCAGTGCTATTTCTGACCATTTAGCGAACTATGAGCGTCCATGTATGGCGAACCGAGCACGAGCCGAGCCACGAACGAGCACACTGCGAGCACGAACGAGCGCGATTGTCAGTTTTTTCACGAACAAAGGTATTCGCATCGTCCTCGTTGTAGGTTCGTTCGTGGCTCGGCTCGTACTCGATTCGCGTAGCATGGACGCACCATTAGATCTTGTCTGCTTCGTACAGGACGTGGGTTCAATTCCCAACTATGATAAACTTTTCCAGACAAACGCGAGTCCGTAGGTATGTTTAAGTGTCTAAGCTGTGAGGCTGACCCGTCTGTCTATGTGCCAAATTGCATCTAAATCTGCTTAGGCATTACAATGTAGGTAGTAGTTACAAACACACTATCGCGTTTTAGAACAAGTATTTGAATGCTATCATAAGTTAGTTTAGGCTAATATCTAGGTAGTTTAGTGAACTTTAGTCTCAGCCTAGGTTGTTAACCAATCTAGCACATTGACTGGCCCACTTACGATGCGCCTATTGCTTATGAGTAGGTGCAAAATTACAAGCAAACAACCCACTTGCACTAATAAAGAATATCTGGATAATGTTATTCTTTATGAAGTTTGACCTAGTTTTTTTTATTTGTTTTTAAAAAGATTACTTGTATGGAAATATTATTGAAGTTTCCTTTAGACATTTATCAAAATATTAATAAGATGTAACATATTCAAGATTTTCAACCTATAAACTTTACTTTTTAACAGACTTCAAAAAAAGGAGGAGGCTCTCAATTTGGTTGTTTTTTTTAATGTTTGTTTTTTTTTTTTACCACTTAGGTGGCAAACAAGCATATGGCCTGATGGTAAGCGGTTACCGTAGCCTATGGACGCTTGCAACACCAGGAGTATCACGGATTTTTTTTAAACTGTTTTCAATTATTTAGCCTTTAATCTAGATTCGGCAACGCGCGAGTAATACCACTGGTGTTAGATAAAACCTTACCTTAGATAAAAACAAATACCACGAAGAATTGTCGGGTATTTGTTAATAACTTTCCCAAGGAACTACCCCTTGTTGTTAAGGCCTCAAATTATCTTTGAAAACCGCATCTAAATCCGTGCAGTTGAATTATACCGATAGATACCGGTGCTGATTCTGTTGTTTACAACTAAACTAATTTAGTCTCACTATGTCTCTTTCTAACAAAGAACATGAAAAAAGGATGTAAGAAATTTACTCCTATCCAAATTAGTCCAATGCTTGTTTTCAAATCGCCATCTATCGCGGTTACGTCTAAATACCCGCAAATGAAGACGGCAAAGATGAATTTGACAGCTTTAAATATGTTCTATCCTTTTTCAATAATGTTTGTAAGAAAGAGATGTGATGTGACTGAAATTAGTTAAGTGTGACTGTGTGATTTACAACAGCATCGGCAGTAATCGGCACCATTGCGTTTCTCTCTTCGATTTTTAAATCTATGTTTTTCACATAGAAATAAATATACCTAGAAAGAACGTCGCCATACTACACGAATATACAAAACAGGCCAACTTTTATAGGCTGCTGCGCGTAAAAGCTAAGTTTTACGCTCCCTTTGCGTCATTCTGCTTGTCATAGTGACGTTCATAATGATAGCAGTTGTTAAAATATTCCAATTAAAATCGGGAGAAATTTAAATATTGATCATTATTTTGCATTATTATTTATTTTTATTTGATTTAGCCTCTAACAGTTAGAGCCTATTTTTATCGACGCTTGCACAGCTGCGACCCTCTATCTGGATGTATCCTTAATCAAAGGTTTTTCATAAGACTAATAGAAACAGTTACAAACGTTGCATATAAAGTTATCCAACACCATCCAACATTTTATTGTAACCGCAGTAGGTACGGTTAAAATAAAATATTTTCACCGAGTTAACTCGACCGCAAGTTTAGTTTGAGATATATTCGTTAGATGTTTATTTTCGGCATGACCATAAGAGTTTCAAACATTATTTTTATTATTTTTATTGCTCTATACTATTTATCTTACTTTGAAGATATTTTATTTGCAATTACACATTTTACCAATCTTTGTGAAACATCGAGATAGAAGAAGAAAGAAAGAAAGAAAATTATTTTATTTTTCCAAAAACACAAATTAATAGTAAATTTAAAAATAGAACAGTAAAATAAAGTATAAATAAATATCGAATCTGTGTGTTCGGAAAGAAAAGGCGGCCGACTCAGCCTAATGTTGAGGTACCCCCCAACGCTGATATTCTGCCGGCGCCTCGTGAGTGTGCGTCACGAAAATCAGTAGGAAGAGATCAACGAGTGTTTTTTTCTTTTAAAATTAAAATAATCGAACAAATAATAAAACCTTATTAACCATTATATGGATAAATTCTTATATGAACAATAATCAGTGAACATAAGCTAAATGAGGGTGCAGCAATAAACATAGTGAGCAATTTAATTATAATAAAATTAATTTAATGTCAGTACAGCCGGTATAAGACAAAGAGATGAAAATAAAAAGAGGTAAATACAGTAACAAAAAGAAACAATATCATCTGGCTCAGGTTCTGAGATTTAAGATTAGAATGATAATCCAGAACAGATACGATATAAATAATGCTTTTTAATAAAACTATGAAATCAAAGCTCGTATACGGTCACAAAAAATCATTAGATTTACAAAAAACACCAAACGCATCACAGATTCAACCGCCGTACATACACCGACAGAATACTTTACGTGCATTTATAAATTAAAAAAAGCCAAATACAAAGAAAACGTTCCTTTTTCAAAAGTTCCGAGAACCGCGCGTCCCTATTCTGGATTCATCTCACAGCTTTCGATCGGACACGGCACGGAGCGCGCTTAGCTCGTCGAATGACAATCAGTGACATGTGAGATATCATCTGGAAGGGAACAATAGGTTGAAGAACAAGGTGTCAAGTTGAAGGATATAGTGGACCGCCTGTGCGAATTATCGGCTGTAATTGCTATTCATGAATGTTCGTAATAATGATTATGTTTGATAAATAAAATGTATTAAACAATTTAAACAATGTAAATTTTAGGTAACTTTAAATTAATAAGAAGCTTTAGTATATCGTAAAATAGTAACATAATTCAAGTTTTTTTTAACCTATAAACTTTACTTTTTAACCGAATTCAAAAAACAAATTAAAAAAAAACACATGCAAGATTCCACCCGAACAAACATAGTGACATACACACATACATTGCAAGTTAAATAAAAGCTTGTAAAAAAAGTAAGACATAAATTAAACAACTGTGGCCAATTAATCAACAAACAAAACAATAAATTCTTATCACCATAACAAGAAAGAATGCAAAATACGATGTGTCCTAATTCCGACACTCGAAATGTAAAGTATCGCTCGTCAATCGTATACAAATGAGACGAATTCTGCGACCACGCGACCCATTAGCATTCTTTACGTTTGTTTCGAATTCTTGTCGCTCGTTGTGACACTATCGCTTCTTGTTACTTGAACGATTTACAGAATAATCATTTGACATGAATATTGTTGTAACTACACGTAGTGCGTAAACTATTTTATTTGCACGTTAAATATTTATGAAGTTCGGGAAAAATAGCAGTTAAAAAAAGCAACTGCTTATATTTAGAACACACTGTTTCATAAAAATAACACTTAGTTGAGCAAGCCAATTTACATTACATTGCTGTAATTGTAATTGGCTGAGAACTATAGCATAATAAAGATGCATTGTTCCTCGATATTGACTGCCAATTAGCTAGTATTCATCAAGCAAATTGAAGTTGCCAAAGGTCAGAAAACAACAAGTCGTTACGGCCACTGCAAATCAGTCTTTTCAGAAACAGATTGTACTAAACTAATGCCTTTTGAAGCCATTTTTGACAATTGGGCATCTTGCCTGGACAACATATGTGTGTGTCTCTTTTTGACACAGAGATTTAAGAGTGCGAGAGCACGTTTCAATAATTTTTAAAGAGATTATCACCAGGTAGATTAAACATCTTGATCACGAATCTTCTGCATTATCATTATTTTTGCCATGAAAATATTCAATGATATACCCGGCCTTGCAATCGATTTGTTGATGTCCCCTATATTCGGTGAAGTACATCTTAATATTTGGACAGTATCTTCCATTGCTGCATTAACAATATAACTGCAGAAGCACTAAGACAAATCAAGCGCTACAAATCGCTTAAGGATTAATTAGCATGTGAAAATAGCAGTGTTTTAAATTAACGGTATGCTAACGGGGTAATATATTATGGTATGCGGTAGTAGCAGATTAATATATTTAGCACGTCCCATCACTTGGAGCTTAGCTTAGGTTTTATAAATCGATTTAGCTGCTAGATTGTACAATTGTTGCCTTATTGCATTCTTCATTAGGAAACGAATTGAGATTAATCATATAAATACATAGGCTAGTAGTATTTATTATACACGTTGTTTTTTAATAATACTATTTATTCTGAGTTTTCTTGATTTAGGCGTGTCGTTTTGCGATCGACTTTTATATACTAGTATATATATACCGTGATACAATATAATAATATAAATAAATCATAGCTTAAATATAACGACAACTTTCTGTTTACTTATGTTTATAAAAATGTTAATAGCATTATAGTAAAAATACAACCAAGACTAGCATATTAATTTTCATGATAAAATGGGTAGGTACTTTACGAGTAGAATCACGGGAAATACTAGTTGAATACAACATAAACAATAATTTTAGTACAGGATACCGATGTCTACAGTTACTTACGTTGGCCCCGTCTGGGTTTTTCGATTAGGGGGGAGACTACACACTGTCTTATGATTACTATAGAAAACTGTAGAGTCGTGTTTTTTTTTTAGGCTATATTGTTTTTTTTATCTTTGTTTTGTACCGTTGTATTATCATTTGGGAAAACCCTTTACGGGAATAACACGTAAAGGGTTAATCAATAATTTATTTGTTTTATAGAAACCCCGTTGGTTCTCGCGAGAGACGTGCGTCCTATAATAATAATAGATGTCATTGTTATTTTTTTAACCGCGAGCCAAAGTATAAATATAAAAAAAACTAATTTAACCTCACGAAGAAGTATATTTCTTATTATAAATACTATGACTTGCTTATGCTTAAATATTAAATAGCATGTAAAGAAATCATACTTATTCACATAAACATAATTGGAATTTGAAGTCTCTCTATACTGTTAAGTTACTGTATTATCTTATCAGGAAATAGGGACACAGTTCTGGAACACATTTCCGATAATCCCTCCATTTCAATTCGCAGTTTATGATGACGTACGTGATAGAATTATGAATGTTGTTTTTATTGGCATACATACATTTTGTTATCCCTCTCTTACTTTATGAGTGAGGAAGGTGTAATAATTTTAAATCAACGACGATATATGTAGGTGTGGTTTTCTACTAATAATGAATTAATTAAAATCAAATAAACCTTCAAAATCGTTTTCAAATTAAGATAAGATAAGATAAGATAAATATTCTTTATTTGTACACCACATAGAACAGACGAAACATAACAATAAAATACAATAAGAAGGAATACAAAAAAGGCGGCCTTATCGCTTAAGCGATTTCTTCCACACAACCTTTGGGTAACAGGATATATGACAATAAGGCAGGTGTGTGCACAAATTAAGTAGGAAACAAAGAAACATCGATTTATATAAGGCATTGTGCCTCCCTTAGAAATAATATATTAGAAAAGTAAGTACGCAAAAGTAAGTAGAGCACAAACTCACGAAACGCCTCCTCAAAAAAAATATAACCCAAACACTACTCCACAGACGCCCTAATCCCACTCGTCCCACTAAGGAGCTAGTACATCAAAAGTTAAGATACTACAAGCAATAAAGCGGTCCCATTGTCCCGGACCGACCGGACAAGTGTGCCCCCAGACACGCAGTTTTCAAGTGCATGACTTCTTTTTTTGACTTTACGGCTGAAAGGTCGTATAGCAGTTTTTGTTGATGCGAAATTAATTACAGATGTAGAAAAAGGATGACTTCTTACAATTTATTGTTGCCATACATTGTATTTTAATTTATGCCATGTATATAAAAATTAATCCCTATTTCCCATGGTCACGAATTTGACAATGACTTTACCGATTTCATCCATCTTTTTTTTTAAGTTTTTTAATAATCTGGAGAAGGTTCGTACGAAAAAAAAAAATTAAATTGCGTAGAAAATTAGAAAATTTAAGAAAACTTAACGGTAGGGTAGGGCAGGGTAGGATATCCCTCGGGTACTCGGGTGAAACCGCGGGGTAGTTGCGCCATGAATAAATCTAAAGGGTGATAAATAATCTTTGTTTCTTTTTTATTATTTACTTGTAAAAATATACCTACAGTGCTTTTAGTACAAACTGGTACTTGAATAGAGGAAAATAACCAGAAGTTAATGAAAAGAAGTATGAAAAGAAGTTAGAAAAGAACCAGTTTTGAATCAATTTTGTAAGTTACGTATTTCTAATGGTGCGTCCATGATACGCGAATCGAGCACGAGCCGAGCCACGAACGAACCTACAACGAGAACGATGCGAATCCCTTTGTTCGTGAAAAAACTGACAATCGCACTCGTTCGAGGCTCGCAAGCCCGTCCACGCTACGCGAATCGTACTCGCAGTGTGCTCGTTCGTGGCTCGGCTCGTGCTCGGTTCGCCAAGCATGGACGCACCATAAGAATGTCATCACAAATTCAGATATTTTCAGGAAATCTCTTCGCTTGACATGACTTAGATCAAATCTCAAATCATCGTTTTGGTCTTACATAATAAAACATTTATTCACACAACACAATCATTAATATTACAATACATACATCCGACTGTAGTAAGTCCATCATAAGAATTGTCTGTCAAAAACACATCA
This sequence comes from Achlya flavicornis, assembly GCA_947623365.1. NCBI lineage: Eukaryota > Metazoa > Arthropoda > Insecta > Lepidoptera > Drepanidae > Achlya > Achlya flavicornis. The sequence goes on from OX392488.1 coordinate 9,830,377, forward strand.
AACCTATCTTCAAGTCATTGACTCAAACGGAAGCTCCGATATTCCACTAGCCACCACGAATATAGATGATTGACTGCACCAAGACGTTCTTATATCTCTCTCGCACGTACTAAAACCACGTGTGTTAGAGCGAGACAGACGCTAGCTAAATGGACTTCACGTACCAGGAAGCGGGAATCATTCCTGATGCTATAGAAATATTAATCGAGTGTGCAGCGAATGTGAACGATAATTTTTTGAGTGTTATGTAACGGACGATGTGTTTTCAATATTTATGTAGTACAACTTATCTGTATGTATATGAACGATTTGAATCCGTTTGTAGACTTGTAGACTTGGTTGCATCGGAGTAAGACTTCTTGATACTTTTTATTTTTTTATTTACCATCATGGCGCATTAGATATTTGGCAAAAAGTATGGTGGACTGGAATTCTGTGGCGTCCTCAGGTGTACCTTTTTACCAGGTGACAGCCATCAGCGCTCGCCGATTTGTCTGCTTCATGGTAAGCCACCAGAGAAAAAAAGCTAGTCCATCCAAAAAAAATGGCGGAAATCTGTCAAAATGTATGGAGATTTTAAGATATCCACCAATTTTTTTATTTTTTTTGCCTGTTTTAAGTCGGTTAATAAATTAGCATCCAACAAACAATGGTTAATAACAATATGCGGTGATACTGCGCCCGGGCATTGGATTTAACGTCCAATAAATAACTTTACGTAGTGAATTGATTGACTTTATTTACATGTAAATCGAATAAAAATGGCCGTCCGTCCGTCATTTAGGACCATTTAGAGGTTTATAGTTGAATAATACCTTGTAATTTGCTTCCTTACATTTTATTTAAGGATACAAGAATTTTTATTTCCCATTGAGGGCCGAGATGGAAGATATATATATAGTTATTTAAAATAAATTATCTTTGTTTATTTCGGACCAGTTGATCAATTTTTGTGTATGTTAGTGTTAAACCGACTTTCAAAACTTGTATAATTTGATACAGATACGACAGTTATATGCAATCAATGTCTTATTTTCTACACTAGTTCTTTGAAACTACGCAATAATTCCTTTTTATACCACTAAGTTAGCAAATAGCATACGGCCAGCCTGAGTGACCGTAAGCAGTTGCCGTAGCATAAGGACGCTTGCAACACCAGTGGGTCGATTACGTAACTAATTTCAATCATTTTCCATTTGAAATCGGTTATGATAACTTTTTCGTTGTGATAACTGCAAATACAAACAGTGGTTCATTAGAAATGGAACCAATTCCGACTTGTAATATTTCTACCGATTCAGAGGTTATTTCAATCAGAATTTCATTGCAATAAAGTTTAGTAATCCACGTACAGGGGTATCACTGTCGCGTTACCGACCCTGCAGAAATATCTTCACACCCTTTTTGAGGAACCCCATGCTGTACCTACTCCATTGGGAAAACCATGACTCAGTCCTCAGTCTGAAAGTCCGCGGAAGGAAGCTCCTTTGAGACCTCACAGCTCGAAACCATTTTGGTTCCAATGTGTGAGGATGAACTCCCGATGGCGAGAGTTGCGTTGGTAGAAGGTAGCTGTGGGCATCAGGTCAAACAATTCTACAGAACACTGTCCGTTGTATAAGCGGTATTTTGATTAGGTTTTTATCAATCATTTATAAGTCTCTATAAGTATCATATCTTTCTGTCGGAAGATTTGTCCAAAGCGAAACCAGGGCGGGTAACTCGTATGTTACAAGAATCGAAGCTTTTTTTATTCAATGATTAAGAGTTTGTCACAAACAAACGTAGGCATCTATTTTTAAATCATTACCTATTTATAAAAACATCGTCGTCGTCCATTTAATTTTTAAAATGAATCCGTAGCAACAGACACGACAATCATACGAGAGAAAAAAATTGTCTAGCCAAATCTCTTCACTAAGACAATGTCATATAAGCTGTCGACAACATTAATTGAAATTTATTGCGTCTCAACTGGGTAACGGAACGTGAAATGACACTTGGTAATACAAATTACACATTGAATATTATGTCATATGATGTTGGTATAAGATTGGGTTTCGAATGTCAGAGTTTGACGTGTCCGATCCGTTTCACGGTAGCATGTTAATATTTATTGTGGTCGGACAATCGAAGATAATGCTTGCACTCATGTGATTTAAGACAATCACGGACCGTTTTCATTGTATTGAATTAGGTTGTTACCGTTTAATGTTTGTAATAGCCGAGTATCCCACCAATATATGCTTTGATAGCTATCATAGGTAGCTGATATGTTTTTTTTAATACTAAATGGCCTTGATAGCTCAGTACGAAGGTCCCGGGTTCGAATCCTACAGTGGGCTTGTGCTTTCGGTGAAGAAAAACATCGTGAGAAAACCATGGCATGGTCGTAGGGTACTTTGTAGCAACCCTCTGGCTGGCTACCACCCCCAAGTTGATAATCTGTCGCCAAGCACCTATCGGTGTGTTCCGACAGCTGATGCACATGAGAGCCAGTTCCTTCTAGGCTTTATGTGGTTACCACATTCGGCTATATCATCACATACCAAACTGTGGTAAAACACAGGCCTATAAACAGTAAAAAAAATAAAAAATGCTAGTTACTTCCTCTATTTTGTCCCATTAGGGGTGAAAATCGGATAAACCCTTCCTTGATTCTCACGGAACAGTTGCCAAATTTTAAGCTCCTAGATCCTGCGGTTTGAGCTGTGCGGGCATCTGACTATATATGTTATTACTAGCTGTCCCCCGCGGTTTCACCCGCGTTCCCGGGATAAAAAGTACCCTATGTCCCTTTCCATACCATAGGCTATCTGCATGCCAAATTTCATGATGATAACAAACAAACAAACAAACAAACTCACTTTCGCATTTATAATATTATATATATATAGTTAGGATTAGGATGGTATCTAAATGAAAATTCGGAAAAAAAATACACGGTATAATGGTTCAATTCTAATGTGACGTAAATATATATATGATAGAAACTTTGATATAAATTATAATTTATTACAGTAATGCAAAATGTAATTTCAGCTGCGCGCGCGCACCTAAATGAAAAATTACACTTTTTAAACGTCAAATGCCGCCTACGATTTTGCGTCATGAATACTATGGAAGTGTGATTAATGGTTGTAAAATATTTTTAAACCCGGTTTCTAGTTGGAATTAGTGCAATAAATGACAATCGGGAGATTAAATTTTTATTGAAAGCTACGACAATACGACAACGTAAAGTACTCATAGATACGATCAACTTTTACTATGGGACCAACTTCGAAATCGCTTCGAAATTTTTACAGCTTTTCATACATTTTTACCGACGAGACATGTACCTTTTGTATGAAAAGGTGTAATTTTTTTTTTCGATTTCGAAGTTTTTCTCATTGTAAAAGTTGATCGTATATTGTCGTATCCACTACGGAGTGGATACGACAATATACGGATATATTTGAAATCTACGTTCATTAAAAACAAAACTTCCATTTATTTCCAGCCTGTGGATTCCAATTTACGTGTTAAAAAAAGAAACATTATTTCCTATAAAAGTCCGAGATACAAAAGAGTAACAATGAGTGTTAAGGGCGTTAATGTCCCATTAACGATGTCGTGACGTGTGGCAAACATTACTGCGTGTTATTATCGTGAAGTGTGGTCACTATTACGTACCCATTTGTGGAGGGAACCCTTTCCGATGATATCGGAATGACATTTCTAAGTGCTCCTTTTGTACGTTTAGAAGGTACTGGCTCTAAAGAATGTGTTAAAAGTGGTATAAAAAGATAAAAAAGCTGAGAACTTTATCGTCAAGTTCTTAATTTAAATAATTGAGTTGGTACTGTGAAATACATAATTAATTCGAATTAAGAACCAATTTGCGTCAGTTTTTCTGGTTGCAATATTTTTAAAATAAGAACAATAAAACAACTACTTTCTACGGATTAATGTCTAAAACCACGTATAAGTCATAGACACATCCTTTTCAAACAGTACAGTACCGGTGATTAAATCATTAGCCTGTATATGATATAAGAATATAAGTACCAAGGAACATTACGGAAGAGATTAGTATTCGCTGACCGATCGCACGGATAGCTCACAGACTACTCACTCCGCCTGGGAACGTTAGCACACTGACGCGCGGTAATAACTTAGTGAAACCGCTGTACATATTTAATTACTTGCTTGTCTATTTTACATATTTATAAATGCGACTTTATAATTATTACAAAACTGGATGGTTATGATATGATTCTGAAGAAGGGTCGTTTGCTGTGGTAATTCATGGGAAAGCTACTGTTTAACCATAGAAACAATTTATTATTGACTTTGGTTTTTTTTAAAGAATTTTTGGATAGTAGTTATTTTTATTTTTACCTTATTTCTTTTTAGGGACCAGTTTGCGTGGTTGATTAAAATTCCACTTATCACGCCGCTGGTCGTAAGTCAGATTCCCACCCAGGACTTGCATTTGTGTGTAGGAACATGAAGAACAAGACAAGAATGTCCTCAATGAAAAGCTCATTTCTCAAAGCTATCATTGTCTAGGCATTACTAGTGGAGCTGTAGACCTCGATAGTCTCTATAATTATATGGAATTCCCGTGTTGAAACAGTTGTTGGACCGACTCAGCAAAAAAACTTCCATATAATTACCGAGCCTGCTCACAAGAATCGTTTGAGAAATGCGACCTGTAGAGAAGAACAGCCGGACATCCGCCGGACATCTGGACAGACATCAGACATAAGAAAGAATTTTTGTCCCAACTGAAACGGAGCGCTTCTCTCGTTTCGCTTGCTCGGTCAAATAATCTAAGACTAGAATTCAAGAAAAAAAAATACACCATATTTCACATAAGTTACCCCAAAACAATTTTACGATAATCAAGCAATTAACTTGACTTTGACTTGAATTTGACGGGCCAGTTTGCGCAGTTGGTTAAGGTTCACCTTACGCGCCGCAGGTCGTGGGTTCGATTCCCACACAGGACATGCATTTGTGTGCATGAACATGTCTGTATGTCCTGAGTCTGGGTGTAATTATGTATATTAAGTATGTATTTACAAACAAAAAGTATGTATATGTATTATATCAGTTATCTGGTTTCCATAGTACAAGCTCTGCTTAGTTTGGGATCAGATGACCATGTGTGAGGAAAGTCCCAGGATATTTAACTACCAAATGTCAGACACAATAAGTTCCAATTTCAAATCTCCAGTTCCGCCACCCCTAAACGCAGCACCATTATGCAACCAGCAACTCAACCGCGCCGTATAAGCTCAGTCAAAGTGTCAATCAAATATGAACATGTGGCACGTCCAATGAACGCTCGGCCGGTTGTCATTCTAACCATATCTGAGGAAGCAATGATGTATTAGCGGAAATCGCTCCGCTGCGTTGGCCAGCTCTTGACCTGAGTGAGATAACGCACCAGAGAAATTAGTTCTAGACTTGAATGAATGAAGTGTTTTGTGTACCTATAATAGGTGTTTATAGTACCTTTTTTTATTCACACGTTTTCTCATTTTCAGTCACATATTTATTTTACTTATTTTTTTAAACAAAAATAAACTGAGACTTTAAAACTCATTGTTTAAAATAATATGAAGTGTGGCACTGACTCCCCCACCCAAAAACCATAACCTGAAATAATCGGGTTCTTCGGGTAAAGCCTCGGGTGCGACGGACTCTTGTTATATCATGCAGCACTCTTAATATCCTTATGACATGAATCAAACAAAGTGATGCATTTTATATCTAAATAACGTAATTACCTACGTAAAATAAAGACAATATACAGATGATGCCTTGAAGTTTAGTCCAATACCATAACTCCCCATGACGTCCGCATTCAAACATGTATCATTCAAAATTACCATACTTTGTTATGCAACCCATGCTTCATGGCCTATTGACAGAATATACAACTAAAATGTGACACCTCCCTCCTCATACAAATTAGTTAATTCCTCTTTTTTGGCCTCGTTAAAATTCAAGGAAATTCAATGAACTCTTATTTTGATGTCATTACAGCCTATAATTTAATTCGAGTTCTTATCAAATAAATTTTCAAATTGATATTCAGCACTCATTTTACCGGCCGAAATAGGCATTAATTATTTTAGTTTTATTTTTTAGAGGATGTTCAATTTGAAATCGGAAATCGTCAAACTGTCAGAACTTCCGACAACTAGAATTCATTTTTACGACAACCACATAATATATCTGTAATTACATCAAAAATTAAAAAATATATTATAACGAGAAGTTTGAAACACCAATAATATGATCGATAAGAAACACAATATCTAAATAGTTTTAAAACGAAAATAGCTTTCAATATCCGTCCAAGAACTGCTTACTTATACGCAATACAAATTTATATTTGCAAGAGACAATATACATTTTATAACTTAGCATCTACCTAATAAGGTTTGAATTCTAATGAGCGTAGAGTTTACCTGCGGCAAATGTAATGTGGCCGAGAAAACGCAAAGGGCGACAGAATAAGAACACTGGCCGCATAGAATAAGATTCAAAAATAGAACGTTGGTGACAATGAAAAGAAATCGAAATATGGAATTCGAAATACGCGTTCATGCACCTCTTAGTTTTTTAGCTTCTAAATTTAAATTAACTCTTTTAAAAAAAAGATTGGAAAAAACGTAGTTTGTGACGACAGAAACTGAAGTACGCTACACGTGCCGCTCATCTTACAGCTCTACGATAATTTGTAGAAGGAAAATTGAGTTTCCAACAAGCGTTCAACAAAGATGTTTGCCAAACCGCTAATAGTTACCAAACAATATAATTTCTTAGAACAATAACAATAATGTCTATTTTCAAATCTATAAACATAGAGTGTTTTCTGTATGTGAGGCCGATAACCAATTTCTATAGATATAAAGGTAGAGACATAATAAACTTTATGATTTCTAATCAAAACGATTTTCTTGGAAAATGTGGGCTGCATTATAGTGTTTTTCATATCGTATTTTATTACTGACGTATCTTCAATAAAACGAAGGAAGTGGGGAAATTAGACTTTTATTTATTCAATAGGTACTGATCATAGAGTTATGATATTAATAGAGAGACTGTACTAGAATACGGTCCGTGAGCACGGGTACGGTCTAAATGGCTTGAAACGAAGTGCGCGTACATAGTTTAAATTACTAAAATACATTATTATAATGAATGCCAATTTCTCGTTTCTTTTCTATGATTTCCTAGAACAAATGACAAGGAAACCAGGTCGACATTTTGTCTGACTGTAAATCAACAAGTAAACGATATATATGAGAACGCTATCTCTATAATTTTCTAACTCTATGGTACTGATATTTTACGTAAAATACGTTATCACGTTCAAAGTCAAAGTCAAAGCCATTTATTCAATTTAGGCATTATATTTTTTGAACAATCTGACTATAATGGCATTTTATTTTTTATTTTACAAATCGTTTCTTTAAAGAAGGCGGACAGCGTCGCAGGATGTACTAGTTAATATTGTTTATCTTTACACTCAAAACTGCGCCAGCGCCAGTTATGAGTATTCATAATATTTTACACGCATTCAACTTTCAATTCTGAAAATGTAAACATTTTAAGGAATTTATTTTTCTCAGCTTTTTATGCAATCGTCGTTTTCTGCGAATCTCAGTTGTGCGAACAAAGTTATATAAACTCGGAATAACGTTGAGAAATACTATTTGGAATGTATGATTTCCTGGTACATGATATTCTCTCTTGATATAATTTTCGCACTTTCACGGTTTCTTTCGTGAATGTTCATACAAAATGATTCTATTCAACAATTAACAGGGCTAATCTATGGTTTAAATTGTCTATTTGCTTTTCGTATTAATCCTTAGGCTCCATGCCAAAATTCCTAACATTACAAACGGTTCAATGGATTAGGCGTGAAAATGGAATAAACGAAGCAAGCAACATTCCATCTAAAATAATATATTTCGCTCACCGCTGGTACAGGCTAAGGGTCATCGCTCACTATGTCAGCACCGCTCCATCGCAGCATCGGCCCGACACCGCCTCAACTCAATCCAACCACTAGCTGCCAGCGCGCTGGTTGCGAGGTGGCAGCTAGTGGTTGGATTGAGTTGAGGCGGTGCCGGGAAATGTGTTTTTTACTATTATAATGTCAAATTAACCTATATACAAATTGTTGAGGTATATACACGTTTGAATGTTTTTTATACAAAATATTTCACGAAACACGATTTAAATAGTTGATGTCGCTTTGTTACAAGAATCGACCACCAGGACTAGTGGCTTGTAGCGGCAAGCGCACTTGCCGCGAGGCGTCAACTATTTTATGTAGTTATTGTGAATTTACTTTAACGCTTACGATTTAAAGCCCTCACTTGCATGGCAAGGTAAATGCCGAGGCGTAGCCGTGCTGTTTTAATGAGAGCTAACCCTAAGTCATAATTATATATAACTGAGGAATGTCCAAAGTTGAACCTACACCTCCAATGCAATGAAAAGCCAATTTTTGTTATCAGCTCTTTGAACGGTGTTGCCTGCTCATTGCCACTTCAACCTGACTCTATGCCCGACACTTTTATTCTAGTCTACAAAAAGATTCAACTAAAATATAAAATATTCTAGTATAAAAATATAAAACAGCAATTCAACACCCAAAGGAAACTAAAATCAGGTTACCTAAGACAGACAGAATATACTTCAAAAAAAAATTATAAACAGCTTCCGAACTCCATGAACAATGATCAAAAGACTCTTATCCAGGGCGCGGACTAAATTAAAAACAACACTTTTACAGACTACAGAGCGGAGTCGATAAAGCGTAGCCGTAGGTATCGACTGCGTAAACATTTTAACCTAAATGCTCCTACGCAAATGATGCTTTTTCTGATTAACTATAAAGTTTCAAAAAACTGTTCGAGTTACTCAAGGTTTGTTAGGTAGCTGTAAACATAGCTTACTGAAACAGATATTTTTATAAACTGCTAGCCGCCCGGCGCGATATCGTTTGCGTTATGTACAGTAGTACCCAACTAATATGGCTTACCGATGTACCTGCGCAGAAGATACATTTTCAAAGCACGGGAAAAACAATCTTTTTTATAAGAACCTTCTCCAGAGTATTAGAAAACTTTAATTTTCAAAGATAGAAAAGGGAGTTTTCAGAATCATTTTCAAGTCAAAATCTTATTTTAGTGTAACCTATGTGTTTTTTTTTCCAGATACATGATGTTGTCCCCCAAATAGTTACAACTTTACGAGACAATCTTATATAATAATATAATAAATTCATTTATTTCGGACATCATCCATATTATTTTGTTAGTAACAAACTGACTTAATATACTTTGTTAGTATGTTGCATTTTTATAATAATTTCAAATAACAAATAACAATAAAGAACATTAAAATAGCCGGACTCGCTTCTGAGACACTGGTGCATGTAACGACATCCAGTAGGCTGTTCCGGCTGCCAAGCACTCTGCACGCGATCGAGGTTGCCCTCCTCCGCATCGTAGCATAAAAACAGTCTACCCTAGCCTCAGCGAACATCTCCGACGCGCTACAGAAGCGTGGCAGCCAAAACAGTGCCCTGAATGCACTATTATATTGAACGCGAATGGCATTGTACGATTTTTGCGTATAGCGAACCCATAGGCTGCTCGTATAAAAAGATGTACATTAGGCTCGAAAAAGAGTTATTTTAACGTCATTTGAGCAACGAGCAAACCTGCGCGCTATCATATTCGCTCTGACCGACAACGACCTCCGCTCGCGTTCAATATCCATGTCGTCCTTCAGGTCATCGGTTACAATATGTCCTAAATATTTGAATTGTTGCACCCGCTTCAAGGAACATTATCAAGCTTAATGGGAGGCACAACTGCTGGGCATTTGCTACCGGATTTGAAAACCATGAACTCACTTTTCCGCCCGTTATATTTTAAGCCATGTTCACGCGCGTATTCCTCACAAACGGCCATTAGTTCTCTGATACCCCCAACTGACGCACTCAACAGCACCATGTCGTCCGCGTAACTTATATTATTGAAACAGATTCCATCAACGTGACATCCGACATGGCGTCCGCTGAGGTTCGCGATTAGCTCGTTTATATACAGGTTGAAGAGCGTCGGCGAGCTCAAAACCACCCTGCCTCACCCCGCACTCCAACCTGTATGGGTCCGACAGTGTACCAGCCCACCTCACGTTGTTTACCTGGTTTCCATACCAATATCTAAAGATATTGATAAGCTCCGAGGGGAGGCCTGTGTTTTTGAGCTTTTCCCACAAGATGTTATAGGAAACCAGATCAAACGCCTTTGACAGGTCGAGGAAACAGGCATAAACAGGCGTATTACGGTCCGTGTAGTATTTGACGGCATGCTTCAAACACACAATCGCACTTTCTGTGGACAGGTTGGGTCTGAAACCAAACTGATTATCGTGTAGGACGATGTAGTTGTTTATTATACATATACTTAAAATGTATGTCAACGTGTATTGCTCAGCCAATGACCTATATGCCAACATTTGTGACCAACAGACTTTACCAATTTTTTTGTGTCGTCAGTCATCGAGTCGTTAATCAACGGACAATGTAACACTGAACTGTAATTTATTGTTTTACTTTTTTTCTGTACACAACAGATGATTTCTGACCTAGTTTCAGTTCGATTTTTAAAAACATGTATTTATTTTATATAGGCCTTTTTTTGTACGACTCCCTGAAATGTCTGTAATATTTTAGGGTTTATGCCATGGGTTTAAATACGTATTATATTGTTCGTTTCTTTACTCCAACATAACTTCTAAATGGTTGTAACATTTTAGAAGAGTGTCTTATTGTTAGAGCCCTTATGGGTGACATTAAGTACCTTAACTGTCAAAATGTCAAGACATTACGATCACAATATGCATTTTCAAATTTCAGAAAACAATGGTGCTGATTCTGTTGTTTAAAACTAAACTAATTTAGTCTCACCATGTCTCTTTCTAACAAAGAAAGAAAAGAAAAGGATGTAAGAAATGTAGTCCTGTCAAATTAGTCCAATACTAGTGTCGCCATCTATAGCGGTTACGACTAAATACCAGCAAATGTAGACGGCAAAGACTGATTTGATAGCTTTAAATATGTTCTATCCTTTTTCAATAATGTTTGTAAGAAAGAGATGTTATATGACTAAAATAAGTTTAGTGCGATTTACAACAGAATCGCAGTATTGTTCACTTATATTCTTAAGAAATACATAGTAGACCTTATCTCATATTATTCAGAAATAAATAAGTTGTAGGTCGAATGGGTACTCTATTGTAAATCAATTCGGCTCCGCATTTAAATGTCTAATGAGTCTGTTGTCCTGCTTTCAAGGGAACATGGGACACTTTGTCCACGTTGACTCAGCCTGCCGTATCGAAGTGTTTAGCCTCGGGTTACAAAAAAATACAGCACGAGGGCCACTAGCTGTCTCCCACGGTTTCCAAGAGGTCATATGTTTTTCCGTGAAAAAAGTATATGATGAGTTAATCCAGAACATATTCTATCTGTGTGCCAAATTTCATCTAAATCCGTTTAGTAGTTTGCGTGTAAGAGTAACATACATCTTCACAAATCACATCCTCACGTACGGAAGTCATCGCGTAAGTTAGAGTTTCGGTCCCCGAAGAATGCCGAATGAATATCTTAGATGTTATCTTCGTAAAAAAAACCCCCCTTATCGTCCGCTAAATAAACTAATAAGATAGATATATAATTAATTTTAATGGTATATTTAGTTAATTATTGCCAGATTACCAACAACATTAACATTGAGTTATCTACTACAAGAACTACACATGTTTCTTATTGTAATATTTTTATCACCCTTCAAATATTATTATATTATTATATTATTTTAAAGAGCAAATAATAAACCTAATTAGTCTCACGTGAAACACATTATTAATCTCTTTATAAAACAACTGGTAGAGGTTATTGTATCACGGACTCAAAGACGAAAGATTGATAAGAATTAATTACCGTTTAATAATTCTTACATAATCAAATCACAGTAAATAAATAAATAGTAAATCAGAACCGTACGAACGTCGAAAGAGGTCGAAAGCTTTGATTCGATTTGCATAACGTACATTTTATTTAGAATTACTAGAATTATCCAAGTGTTTTTTTTGTAAAATGAAAGAAGGTTCACTCAGATGACTTTTCCACCCTTACGCGGACAAGAAATGCTTACGCGGACAATAATCTTTGGGACAGTATTGACTTACTATAAAAAAAAGAAAACAGTAACAATAAATTAAAACCAATTTGCAAGACTGATACGCAAATAAGGATAAGGTATGTTTATAAAACAATGGCCATTATCACTTCTTAAAATAACTTCGAACAAGGCCGTATTATTTGCTAATGAGAAATTGATAAGTGTGCAACAACGCCTTTTATTATTTATACCGAATCCATCTTCAATTATTTAAAGTAAGATATGAATAAACAGAACGTCGCAATCTTCAATATTCCAACAGTCAGCGATCAGTCAGAGCACGTTTTCTCGGTTAAAAAAGATCCGTAACAGCTATCTTTCCTTCCATTTATTTATCAAATACTAGCTGTCCCTCGCGGACCCGCGTGCCCGGGATAATAAGTAGCCTATGTCCTTCTCCATACAATATCAAAAAGTATTCATTCAATTTAGGCCCTGATAAGGCACTTATGAACGTTAACAAAATGACTCTACACCGGTTCCAAATACAACTTGAACTGAGATGTATATAGATTTTCAAAAATTGCTCACTATTTTTTAACCCCCTGCTATCAAGGTACCAGGGGCCATGTTAAGAAGTCACTTTTGACAATACATCTGCCGAAAAGAATCAAACATAGAGCAGCAAGGTTGTCAAACATGACTTAGCTTGGCCTTACTCAATAGACAATGTTTAAATATATCTATATTACACTACATTCAAATTCATTCAATAAATAAAGTCAAGTTGGCATACTGTTTTAGCTAAAAGCGTACTGTGCCAGAAGACGGCAGTCGGTGTCTTGTACCAATATATTAAGGGCAACATCTTCATTTTGTCTGTCTCAGTTTTTGCTGTACCTACGGAACCACGTGTTTGGCACACGGTTATGCGTAACCGGAAAGGACAGAGCTTTTTGAGGACCGTAGAGACGCCCTTATTTTTACTTTTTATAGATTTCATAAGCATGATATATACTATGCCATAAATACAAAAATAGTCTGATTTTGATCACAGACCGATAGTACCACATTATTTTCCTAAGTATTAAAACATGTTAGCAGTCTTTAGTAACATAATAATATATCCTAACAACTGATATCCTTAATCACATATTTGGTGTCTGTATTTATTTGTCTACGGTTTGATAAACACAATTAAACTAACGAGTATACAAATATTTTTGACAACTAATCCAAAACAAGATAAAAAAAAAACAACGCCAGGATTACCAATCCTCTACACAATTGTACTCTTTCCCTTCCTTCTAAATCCCACCATTTACTATCATGGGCACTTTTAAAATTAATTTCCGAGAAAGAGACAATTTAAAACACCTTATTTCAGATTGCGGTATAAGACTAAGATCTGGCCCTCTGAAAAAGAAGCTAAAGCATATTGCCGATAGTTTTTAGTAATTTACATTGGATTTTATGCAATTTAATTAATTGAATTGTGTGGTAGTAGGTGTGACTATTTGACCTAAATATATTGGAATTACGTAGGATCTGCCGAGAATTCGAATAAATTAATTCCGTTAGCAATATTGTTTTACCTTCCCTTTTAAACCCCAATTATAATTTTTTTCACATATTAAAAATTAAAACCAGTATCAACAGTGTCCAGTATCAACAGTGTCCTATATCAACCTATGAAATATACGGCCCAAGTATAAAATAAATATGTGGTATACAATTTTTGTAGTAGCAATGAAGTCTCCACATATCTCTCTATGCTGTTAACAACAAAAACACATTGTTTGCCACGTGTTGCGCGTTAAGATGTCGGTTGAATGCTAAAAGGGACACGGGTTCGATCCCCGTTTACAAAGATCGCTCAACGGACCTTTGTGGATGGATATAGTAATAATATTTACTGTTAAAAAAAAACATAGCTTACCAGACTCAGTATTTTTAGAATATCAAAGTCAGATTTTCAATAATCTATAGTAGAAAATGGAATGGTCCAAAATGGTAATAGATTTTTTTTAATACACGGCAAGAATAATAGACGTTAGTACTAAATTCTCATCGATAACCTGACTCTGTTACGATATTTGCCATTTGTAAATGCTATTTAGCTATAATAATAGTAGCTAATCTTCTTGACTACCCAATGTGCGATAATAAAATGCCACTATCAAGCTAACGCTCTGTACCTAAGCTGTATTAAGCATAGCTGACTCCTGCTGTTTCACTCGCGTTCCCGGGATAAAGCCTATAACACTCTGGGATAATAAAGCTTCCTTTAAGTATTGGGTTGTTTGAATCCGACTGCTAGTGCCAGAGATTAGTGCGTTTAAACAAACACACGATCAAAGAAAAAACTCTTCAGTTATCTATATAGGTATATATAATTGAACCCCTATTTCTCCTGGTCACGCTATAACTTGAGAACGGCTTTAACGTTTTGTAGCCGTACCATTTGCTAACACTTCGTAGAAGGTACTTCGATTAAAAAAAATAAGAAAATTGCGCAGAAACTTAGAAAATTTAAGAAAACTTATCGGTAGGGTAGGGTAGCGTAGGGTAGTATAGGGTAGGATATTACGCAAACGAAGTTGCACCGGGCTGCTAGTAATATATAAAATAACTGAAAAGTAGCAATAGAGTAATACAAAAATACTATACTAGGTTTAAGAGCCCATAAAGGATATTGCAATGAAAGAAAAAATCTGTAACATGTCTTGTAACATACATAGCTTCAGAAATATGACTTTTTCATGCAATTATGCACCCAAAATTATTATATAGGTACCAAAATTATAACAGCAATTTTATTACATATGTTGAATTTTTCACAAACCGTGATGTTTAATAGCCTATAAGTTTACTCAATAAATGGGCTAGGTATATAAAATAAAAATATTTTTCTAAATGGAATTCCTGAAATTCCATTCAATCATACAAACTCTATAATAATTTATAAGTTATTACTTACTATACGTAGACCTATTGGTCTACGTATCGGCATTTAAAATCAGTCAGTTCCTTTCTACGTATATATTTAGTGAAAATAAAATAACTATAATGTGTTGCATGTGAAAAACTCACGAGAAAGCTCCTTGTTTAGCTGCGGTACTATACATACATTACATACATACATTTGTTACTGTACATACATTTTCAAATTTTAAATAAAATCGTTTTTCAAACTCAAAAAATATATCGATATTTGAGCGAACCATTTTTCGACTAATAGAATGAAGGTGATAATTCCTGTTTAGATATAAAATAAAACCATACATTAAATAATGGAAAATGCATTACACAATCAGTAATAGTATACTAAATCTTTGTTTTCATGATAGCATAGCGTTTGATGTACACTCAACAGTAAAAAAAACCGCATGCTTATCGAATCCCGCCAAAAACAATACTGAGAACAGTGACTCATGTAAAATATGAAACTAATTACGTTTTCATATAAATGCCGCCATTCTATATTTAATTATATCTTAAAATAACACAAATCGGGCTTACCAGGTTCGTGGAATGAATACAATTCCGTGGGACATCAACCACTGAAAATGTCACCAGGAAAACTGTTTGTGTAAACACAAAGGGTCACTTAAAGTTATACACACGAACACTAAGTCACAGTCACTCTTACACAAAAGTCCCGTAAAATACGAAATCGATTTTCAGGAGGGAAAACTCGCCCGTCCGAACGACCGCGCGCCCCGAGCTTTGAACGAAGACTGAAATGTGTTTGCCCGCTAGAGCTTTCAGCGTGCGCGTGCGCTGCGGACGGGACCACGCGAGTTATATCTATCTCTTTCTTATCTACAGCGCATGAAGACACGTATTAGTCCCCACTCGTTCACGCCGTATGAAAGTACGTGGAAATAGTGAAAAGCGTACGTAAACATAACTGATAGTTTTCGTTACGTATTCGCTGCAGTATATGATTTATCATGTCTGGAGATTAATGTTTTAACGTGTTTTCGTTTTGTTTTTGTTAATGTTGGCGTTTATTCAATGCAATACTCCAATGGTTTCGGAATGTAGGACATTGATACTATAGTCTCGGGGGAACGTCGAGGATTTATTTACTCGGGTGCTTTATATATGCGTAGATTTTGTGCGCTGTCATTTATAACATTGTAGTATTTTTTAAATAAATCTAAATATATAAAGCTCTCGTGTGTGTGTGTGTGACTGACAGACTGTCAATCAAAACTTGGAGAATATATAATTCGGAATACAACCCTGACTTTCCTCAGACTTGGAAAGGTGGGACTTACTTAGGTTGTACTATTATTTATTCTGTAATGTTTTACGATTTATAGATTTTAGTCCGCCGCGCCGATTGTTATCTAAATACTCTGTGAAAACGGCATGAATCATAAATTATCAACGGTTTATAAATAGTGTATCTGTGAATTTCACGAGGAAATGCGTTTCCTTCCATAGCATTACCATGTATTCGAAGAAGATAGTAATAATTTGTAATAACATTCTGGGGATTGTCCATCTGTACGCGGTTCCAACTTCCGTGCATGGAAGCTGTATTTGTTATATGAATTTATCACTTGTTTGATACAGAGTGCTGATGCGGGATACTACTAATTTGGAAAGAAAAAGCCAAACATAATCAGATTGACCAAAAAAATGTCCCTTGCTGAGTTTCAAGCCGGAGCTTTGACTTGATATTTCTTTCCAATTCCGGAGTCCCTAGCACTTTTTGTTCATATGAATGATTTTCACCATAACTTAATTATATTAATATTAAAACTACGAAAGTAATTTTATTTGTTCCCACTTGACGCGCAAATTTTTATTCCTAAAAATGCGGGAGAATCTTCTGTACAGAAACCAATTTTATATAAAAAAAATCAGGAAGACTGTACAGTCGAGGACATAAATATGTATACACTTTTTGAAATTCAAAAGCGATTTTCTCGCATGTTTAACATTTAAGTGTTAAACTATTACACAAATCATAATAGTATATGTTAGAGGATTCTGCCTTTATAATATCTCATAATTTCAGTCTGGCTGGCTACCACCCTCAAGTTGAAAATCTGTCGCCAAGCACCTATCGGTGTGTTCCGACAGCTGCACTTGAGAGCCAGTTCCTTCTAGGCTTTGTGTGCTTACCACCTTCGACCACATCATCACTTACCATGGTGAGATTGTGGTCAAACACAAGCCTACACACAGTAAATAAAAAAAAAAAAAAAGCAAGATCTATCTCTTACAATAAAACACATAAAATAAGTAGAGCACTCCATAACCTCATCAGAACCAACCTCAGAAAAATAAATAAGCATACCAACACATCCTAAAGAGACACGTGGCACATCGGTTACGATTTTAAAACCGGAAACGGATACTCGCCACACTCATAGATTTACGAACAAATTTGTGGCGCGCGCGCAGACCGAGATCCGATGAGTGATTGATAGACAAACCACCGACTAAATGCAACAGTTAAAATGCCAGTATTGACTTTAAAAAACGTCGAGACTTTAACGGTTTTCGTTTCATGAACAAATTGTCGATTCACTTGATATACGACGCTGCGTTTTCTAGGGAGTAAAGTTACAGATTTTCTGAAGACATTGGTAATTCTTCTGCATTTCAAAGCGATGAATCCAGCAATGATCTTGATGTTTCAATGAAGGAAAACATCGTGGCGCTTTGATGAATCTGCCTAAGGTTGGTAGGTAGTCGAGAATATATTGCAGACTTGCCAGTTGACCCCTTGGAGTGTCGGCAAGTCGCTGGTGTGGGATGCCACATGTGTCGATACACTCGCGCCATCTCACTTACCGGCGACTTGTAAATTCAAAAAATATACATCGATTGGACCCAATTATATTTTTATGCCTTTTGCAGTCGAGGCCTTGGGACCGTGGGGGTACGAAGCTCGCCGTTTTGCTCGCACCTTGTCTTCAAAATTGATCGAGACCTCCGGAGACCAGCGGGCGGGGAGCTTTTTCCTCCAACGCGTCAGCTTGGCTATCCAAAGAGGAAACGCTGCCTGGGAACCTTGCCCTTAATCGGAAGCAGCGGCAGGCTTGAGGAAATTTTCTATATATAGGTTGTATTTTGTACATATTTGTTGTAAATAAAGATAATTATATCTGACTATTCGCGCTGTTATCGGACCCAACAAAACCAAACATACAAAAATAGCTCTCAAGTCATTGTTATTGAACTTCAGCTCAATACATTCAATGATAATGGTTATAATATAACTATCACTATCTCGTGTCATCGCTACCGTCTTTGTATAAAGATAAAGTCTAGATTTGCAATCCGAGGATTTATTTTTCTGATAAACATAGATCTTTGCGTCGTCATTTATGCCCAATATTGTCTAAACATTGATATGATTGTCTGAGTTTCGAGAATAGCGGTGGGGTACTTTGAAGTAGGTACCCGGCTGGATGACCACTCCCTCTTCTCATGTGGCTATCACACCTTTGGTCACTTCCGCACTTACCATGGTAAGATTGTGGTCCAACATCATCAGCCTTTAATGTCCCACTGCTGAGCACAGGCTTCTTTTCAGGTGAAAGGGAATGGGCAGATACTCCACCACGCGTGCCCACTGCGGATCAGTGGAGGTAGGCTAGTGGGCATCCTACTGTTGGAGTTTTCAAGCCGCCTAGAAGGCCTCCAACTAGCTTAACGACTATCACAATTAAGTAATAACCGGGACTAACGGCTTTACGTGCCTTCCGAAGCACGGAAATGCTCGATTTGAAATACCACTAGGCGGTCACCCATCCAGGTACCGACCATGACAGACGTAGCTTAACTTGCCGATCGATTAAGAACGGCTTATCATGCTACACCACGAGCGCTTCACGCTTGGCGCTTCAGATTGTGGTTAACCAAGTCAATTCATGCTAAAAAAAAACCGTGTTCCTTTATTCATATTTTTCCTGTTGCTTTCTAAGGTGAACATGACTTTTAAAAGATAGAGTGAGGATATAAGCCCATGGACCAAGACAAATTTGTACCGAGATGTCTAAAGAGATGCCTTTTCTGAGAGGTAGAGCGTAGCGTTTATTCGCTCCGCAGCTCGACTGGGGAAGAACCTCCACCTTACAGAATACCGCACCAAATAACTTGATGTGGTGTGTGTGAGTAAGGTTACCAGAGCTCATTGGGGAGGGGGAAGGGTCGGTAACGCGTGAGCGATATCCCGAGTGTTGTAATCGTCTTTATGGCTACTTTAACCGCTTACCATCAAGCAGGCCGTATAAGAAAAAAATATTTTTATAGCGTAGGAGCGCTAAGAAAGGATTTTCCAAAATTAGGGAATCGCGAATGAAACTAAGAGGTACACAGCTGTCGTTTATAAAATACTAGCTTCATAATTTACTAGCTAACCGCCCGCGGTATCACCCGCATTCGGTGGTAATTTTTTTGCGCCGAAATCTAATTATTTTTCTACAATATTAGTATAGTAGCCTTAGTTAACCTTATAACTCAGTCAGTAAAAGTCCAGACAAAATCGGGTCATGTTTCGGAGCTTAGCCGGAACGAACAGACAGTTTTTTTTTTTATTAATATGCATTTAGTAAAAAGCTATCATTTTGACATTACAAACGAGCACTTCAATTTTTGTTTATTTGTTTGTATAGATTTATGTGCCTCTAGAATAATTTAAAAATAAATTACCATCAGGCTACCTAGAATTTACATAGAGCGTGATAGAGCCCAGGAAAAATACCTTCCACTATTAAACCTCCATTTAACAGCCTCAAGTTGCTGTAGCAATAAATTTTACCTACAATATGACTTCATTATGAACTTGCGTGACTATTGTTACTGGTATACGCAAAAACAAACATCGCTTTGCATTTCTATATATGGAATTTGTAATTTTAGTAACAAATCACGAAATACGCTGCGCCTAGTTTATTGTAGCTAGCTTATATCTAGGTATATCTATTAGCTCGGCAAACTACAGACTTTCAATGGAATATTTCAAAGTAACAATAGGAAAGTAGTAGGAAGCGCTCGTGGTGTAGCATGATTAGCCGTTCTTAATCGATCGGCAAAATTAAGCTACGTCTGTCGTGGTCGGTACCTGGATGGGTGACCGCATAGTGGTCCGGTTATCACTTAATTGTGATAGTAGTTAAGCTAGTTGGATGCCTCCTAGGCGGCTTGAAAAATTCCGACAGTAGGTTGACCACTAGCCTACCTCCACCAATCCGCAGTCCCATTCTCTTTCACCCTCATTTGTTGAAGGAGGCCTGTGCTCAGCAGCGGCGATACTCCACCACGTGTGCCCACTGCGGATTGGTGGAGGTAGGCTAGTGTTCAACCTACATAGGCACATAATTATGTGGAAATTCTTAGAGAAGAATCTAGAGTGAGTAGACGTCCTGTTTTGATTGGAACTGTGTCGTCGCGTCCCGTGATCCCGTCCCGTTGTCTCAACGTACAAAATGACCAGCTTTAAGCATGACGCGGACAGTTTTTTTTCATGCATCGGCTAAAAGAATTTGCTGTTCTGTGTGTATATTACATTTTCATGAGGTAAGAAAATAATTAAAAATCAAAAGGATTCCTATTCCTAAAGAAAATCCATTGGAAAAGATGCAAATTATGCAACATGATTATAACGCAATAGTCATATAGATTTATGTAGCGATATGTTAGCCAAAGACTGAATATACCGCTCCTTAGCCACTGATTTGTAAATAGAAGTAACTCTGAAATAGAAGTATCCACCAAATAGCAACACTATGAAACCTTTGAACGGATGTACTCTATTCCATATTTTAATCCTTTTGAAATAATGTAAAAAGTAAATAACAAACATGACAAAGAGAAATATTGTTCAGATAAAGCAAACATTTTACTTATTTATTTTACTCAATAAATAACGTTCAATGATTCGATATTCTACAGACAGTATCATTCTCTCATTGGACGATATTTACCTACTGGTGAAAAACTTATGATTATAACTTGCGTAAGGTAAGTAAGACGTAAGACTTAATCGAATGTTATCGCCTTATACATACAATTTTACTGCCTAGAACTGCAGCTGTGATAAACTGCACTATATTCTTGTCAGGAATGGCTAATTACTCCATCTGGGTTTAACTGTGTTAAGTATTTCGTATAATCTCTCGATGTCACTGGAAGAACGAAATATAATCGTCGCATTCTTTGCTTAGCTGAAAGATATTTGGTCGAGTAGGTATATTCTCGTTAATTCGAATTATTACAGTTAATAGTAGAAGTTTTTTGTTTTTTTTTATATTATTTTTCTTGTATCTACTCGCCGATGTTCGGGACTCACACGTCATAAGGTGCCAGCAGAATACCAGTGTTTTGGGTAGCTCCCAGAACCTTTATACTGAGTCGGAGTTCGGTGCCAGGTACTGGCTCTACGACCAGTGGGTCGTAGAGCCAGTACCTGGCATTATTAATGTTTTAATAAGATTTGTAAATAAAATCAATGTTTTTCTTCCTTTTAATCGCGATAGATTTCTATGTTACTGGAAGTTGTACATTTTAATTGTACTCTCCAGCGACTAGCTGATGGACAGAGATCATCATGGCATTTACAGATGGACAGAGATCCTCATATATGAGAATCGGCCTGTCTGCTTGTATATTTAATATATGCAAATGCCCCATACGTTACCGTGGTATCTGCCTGGTAACCTTTCGCCCACGTGGTGCGATCCTGCTCATATGTGGAGTATTTTATTCTTAATACAGAGCAGGATTCAATACGCCCCTGACCCTAGACAAAATTTGATTACATGAGTTAAAATTCCTTTAGTAGTGGAATGCAAGTAACGCGATTTATATGGCAAATTTATTTTAGTACCTATTATCGTCTGTATAGTGAGTTTTTGTTTGTTTGTTAGCGCGTCAACGGCACAACCGATCGTGATGGTATTTGGCACACGGGTAGATCATAATTTGGAATTGTACCTATATAAGGTACAAATATTTTGGTAAAATATTTGTACCTATATAAGGTACAAATATTTTTATTCCGATGTAACAATAGATCTCTGAGGAGCGCGGGTGAAACTGCGGATCGAAAACCAGTAAACATTATTAAATCGTAACAATGCATACACTTACATTTATTATTTGTTTAAATCTATGTACAAACAAATAGCACCGTCTAGAAACAAAAAAATGCACACAGAGCCTAGGTATTACTCCAATATATTTGACAACGATGATCGGACTGTCGTGTATCGTTTTCGCAGTAGACGTGCATGTTCTAAATAACTTTATTTCCAGACTGCCCAACTCCGCCCTATCCAAATACGGACCTGCTTCTACATAAATATAGCACAGCCCTTGTACTAATATTGTAACGTATAATAAGACATTGGCAAGGAACTTGTTAAGAAAGCCAACATAAATCAACTGGAGTCCCAAGATAATTATAATCAAAAGAACAAACGAGAGCCAAAATCCATACAATTTGGACCTGTGGGAAGTTTTGGTGAAAAGAAAGTAGATTTATTGGATATTTTTTTCTGTCAAATATAACTTTTTTTCATATATTCTGACGTTTCTTGAGACACCCGATTCTTGCCGCTACCGCGGTGACGTGAAATCAAAAACAAACAAAAGCCTATTTAAGTATTGACTATCACATCATAAATTATTCTTGCGACCCTCCCCTTCAAGATTCCCGTCGTATTGTCGTTCCGAAGACCTAAGGGCCTACGTCATTATCCTTAGTACACTACTTAGTATTCAAAGGTAATGTACCAGTACCGATGATATAATCATACCGGACGATACCTAACGGTGGATAGCTGGGCAGTTGCTGCAAGAAAATAATGTATTACCTTACCACCGTACTGTGGTTTCCTCGAGATTTTTAACTGACTTCAAAAAAAGGAGGAGTTTCAATTCGGTAGTATGTTTTTTTTTTGTTTTGTTTTGTTACCTCATAACTCTGTCATTTATTAGCCGATTTGGAAAATTCTTTTTTTGACTAGAAGGGTACACTTCCCGTTTGGCCCCATTCTCATCAGATCAGGATTTGATTACTTCTTAGTGTACTTTGAAGTCGGTTTAAGTTTTTTGTAAAACAGTCCATTTATTTCGTTGTCGAATGCTGGAGCTCATTGTAGAATTAGGTTATCTTTACAGCCTGTTCTGTGTGTTTTTCCTAGCATCGGAGATGCCATCATTTCAAATTAAAATAAGACAAGGCTGTACGGCTTTGTACCTTAACCTGCCTTTTGCGAACTAAATAAACAACAGAGGTTCGCAGCCGTTGCGTCACTACTTCTTTCCCTTTCTATCCTGCGTACTAAGTACTATGGAAGCGAAGCTATTTCAAAGTAATACATAGAAACCAGTAGTGTCGCAACGACATGTCGTCTGCTGCTGCTGCATGCAGTCGGCTAAGAAATACTACATAAAAAAAAACTTAAACCACACAAGCCTATAAGTACCCCTATACATATTCTATAAAGTTTCCTATTTACTTTGCATCATTGATGTTTATAGAAACTCAATTAATAAGAGACTTCCGTACACCAATTGATTAATAAACGATCAACTACTCCCGCGCATTCGATTTCCTATGTACATAAATATCTGTAGTCGATAACAATTTATCGATACATCGATAAGAGAACTTTACGAGGCGATTGTATCGAATTATCGGCTATCAATATCATCATCAATTACATGATTTATGATTCACTATTCTATACAATACATTGATATTACAACAGATTAGCTCTTGCCTCGTAGTTTTAACAATTGAGATCTGATGTTTTCCCATAATATGTACGTATAACATGTTTTCATCATCATCAGTCTATAATGTCCCACTGCTGAGCACAGGCCGCCTTTTACAAACCAGGGTGAAAAGGAATGGGCAGATACTCCACCACGGGTGCCCACTGCGAATCGGTGGAGGTAGGCTAGTGGTCAACCTACTGTTGGAGTTTTCAAGCCGCCTTGAAGGCCTCCAACTAGCTTAATGACTATCACAATTAAGTGATAGCCGAGACCAACGGCTTTAAGTGCCTTCCGAAGCCCGGAAATGCTCGATTTGAAATACCACTAGGCGGTCACCCATTCAGGTACCGACCACGACGGTGGTAGCTTAACTTGCCGATCGATTAAGAACGGCTTATCATGCAACACCATAAGCGCTTCATATATGTTTTACTATAGGGTAATATGATCTATTTATGAGCTAAATTATTCCTATCACGCTGTAGGTCGTCGGTTCGATTCCCACCTAGGACATGCATTTGTGTACATGAACATGTCTGCATGTCTTGAGTCTGGTTGTAATTATGTAAGTATGTTATATGTGAAGTATTTACAAACAAAAAATAGTATATGTAGTATTTAGTTATCTGGTTTCCATAGTACAAGCTCTGCTTAGTTTGGGATCAGATGACCGTGTGTGAGGAATGTCCTAGGATATATTTTCGTCAGATCCGGTAGACTCTATCCAATACTCGTTTCAAAAATAGAATTGATTGTATAACTTTTTTTTTTTATGAATGTTAAAAAACTGAAGCTCATCTTCGCCAAGGCTTTCCATGTCACAGTCACCGAGCTATCATCGCCTTAAAATGCTATGAGGTTTTCTCCATAGCACCCACCTTAATACAAGAATTCTTAGTGCATAAGGTAGATCATCGAGAAACGCTAGACTATGATGTATGCTCCCCCTAGGGGGCCAGGTGTAACAATTTCCTGATAATTTATGTAAACATAAAGCCACGGGCATATTGACGCTAGTCAGACTTACCCCAGTCTAAGGCGTGTTTAGCACGAGATCAAAATTCAGACTGTCTCAAGAATATATCGTGTTAATCGAAAATAAGCCTAACATCATTGGTGCAGGTTCCAAATTCAATTGTTTTAAACTCAATTCTAAACTTACTATACGGACCTTAAACAGCCCAATAAATGCGAACGTGAATTTAATTGTTACCTCTTGACGCCCAACGGCAAACCGATCGTATTGAAATGTGGTGCAGAGGTAGGTCATAACTTGGAATAATATAGGAAGGAATATTTTTATCCTGGCAAGACATAAGATTCTCCAGAACGCGGATAAACCGTCGGCGGCGTCGCGCGTCGTCGGTCCAAAACGCATCAAAGATAATGTATGATCAAGACTATTGCCACTATTTGCCACCTATTGCTACCTTTGACATGTTGAGTCATTCTTTCGATCAGGCATGGAAAGGACTATCAATCCTTTGGCATGGAAAGGATTGATAGCTATATATGTAGTCTGTCATGATTATTGATATTCCATATTCAAAACTCTTCATTTATCTACTCAGTATTATGGGCAATGTGTTACTTTAACATCAGTGGTATTTTTTCGTAGATAATAGTACATTATGATACATGTGTGCAAATTTGATTATTAACACTCCAGGCAGTATTAAGCAGGCGAACGCGATAAGGGAGCCGAGTGTGTAATAAATCAATGCACACGAGTGTCATACGACATTTTTCAACACACTTGCGAGGAAAAAAACAGACTTCAATTTTGCTATAATTGTAACTTTACGAGCGTTGAAAAAAAAATATTTTTAACCCATCTCTATAGCAAGTCACTCCAGTTCACCCAAACCTTTATACAAAAGTAAATCATAATGCAAATCACGTGCAACATTTACACTACAAACATCTGTAAACACGTGTCAAACGTTCACTTCAATACAATAAAACACTTGACCCGATAATTGACCTCCAGAGGTCAAAGGCATAAATTCGAAAACGCCGCCCACAAATCTTCCTCGCTTATACTATTAGTAAATTACAAGAGGACTGTACTAAAATATATTGTATGACAGCTGGTGTTGTACAGTTAGGCGCACGCGCGCAATGTCAAGTTGTATTTGAAATTCGAATGGTCGTAATTTATTATTGTTAAGTTGGCGACGCGTATTCGGTGTGGTACTATTAGTTCGTCGAAGATAAATCACGTGCGAATTTTCTGTAGTTTTTGAATAAAGTTAATTAGTAACTATGTTTCATGGACGTATAAAAGAATCAGGACGGAGTGTCGCCTTATACAAAGTGAAGCACCCCAAGTAAGCCGGGCCGTCTCGTAAATACAAGCCTTACCACACATGCCTCATACACACATGTGTACCATAGTAAGCCGATTTGTGTCATTTCGCATTGAAACGTCGACAGTCACAATAAGGCTCATTTTCACTTGTGCCGGCTTCGGCCAGTACTACGTACACATACGTAGGAAATATAGTGCTTCACTTTCTAATAAGGCAGTGCTCCGTCCCGATTATTTGTACTTCCATGCTATGTTTAAAATAACAAATCTTTTTTTTTTTTTTTTTTTTTTTTCTTTATTTTTTTTAGGGACTTTTATCCTATAAGGATATGTCAGTCCCATCATAACCTAAACTAAATAAAAACAATGTTGACTCAAAAAAAGCTTCTGGTCTAAACAAAACTACATTATACATATTACACACGCACTAATATAAAACAAACGAATACACATTAATTTGTCAAGAAGACACTTCAACTGGCTAGGTCAAAAACCATTTTTGCAGCAATGGATGTCGGATCAGCCAAAATACTTTGTATTGCACCGACATCCATTAAGTTAACGTTTAATGTTCTTATCAATGTTTCTCTCGCACCTCGGTTTTTGACACACTCCATCAACAAATGTTGGACATCATCAATAATATTACAAACATCACAGTAAGGTGAATCTACTTTTTTCATAAGGTGTCCAAACTTTCTTGATGGAATGTGTCCCGAACGAAGTCTATGTGCCAGTATCACATGTTTTCGGCTCAGTTTTAAATTAGCAAACCAGGGTAGACGAAGAGGCTGACCCTGTATAGCCTTGTACCAAATCCCTTTTTCTTTTGAAATTACATCGAAGCATTCTTTCCATTCCTTATAACATTTATTTTTGTATTTTGTTAGAACTTCTGAGTAATGTGGTAGAATATTTTTTTCTTGACCTTCTAGAATAGCTTTTTTTGCTAAATTATCAGCCTCTTCGTTACCCCTTAGAGCTATATGAGATGGAATCCATTGCAATCTCAGTTGCGGTCCATTTTGATTCATTTCATGAATTTTTTCAAGGATTGTATAGGCTATCGATACACCTCTGCTGTGTCCAGAGGCGCATCGAGCCAAATGTTGCAGAGCACTTTTACTGTCCGTAAATATGACGAGATTTTGGTGGCTGATGTTACCCATATAGTATAGAGCTTCTGATATTGCAACTAATTCCACAGTCATTATTGATACATTAGAAATTATTTTAAATGTATGACAAACATTTTGCCTAGGTTCATAAAAAGCAGCCCCTTGACCATAAGCAAATAACAAATCTACAGGGGGAGATTTAAAGATTCAGATTTAGTTCGTGTTTATTAAAACCGTTAGTTTATTCAAAGTCCTACCCAATTCCGTCAAACGGTGTTAAAATTATGTAGACATGTACACGCATCTTCAATTCAAATGCAATCAAGCTTCAACTTTCAAATCAATTATTTATGAGTACGAATACTTTATAACAGTAGTAAAGTGCGAATCAAAGACAAACAGACACCGTGGCACGCTGTTACTCTTAGTAAGTATCTAAACAACTTTTCAAATGCATTTATCAAGTTATTTCACTTCATACACCAATACATTTATAATCCAATAATGCCTAACTCTATGTTGTAAATGTCGCCATAGGAAAATCGTAATACCATATTGAAATTCATTGTTAAACTAAACTTTCATCTGTGATATAAAGTCCAATAAAATGGAGTATTTATTGTTATCTATAGAAAGTGATATTCTTAATTTAGTAGCGAACCAGAACACTTTAAAATAAGTTCTAACCATACTACTTGTAAGTCTCTTTAAAAGATAGACTTGCTAAATTGAAAAGTGCTTTGAGGTTATGAAAAAATAATTGACACGATAATGGATTCTAAGGACTTTCAAATAGAGATCAATTAGATGGCACAATAAGTTAAGGAACTCAATCTAATTTGTATTCCAATGCCGTTATTCAAACAATAATTTCAATGGATTGTGGTCAGGAGGCAGGGTGTAGCAGACATAACCCAGTATTGAGTAATGACTGCCGATGTCTTGCACTGATACCGTATAACTAGTTTATGGAACAAGAACAAAGCTATGTGAAAACTGAATAATAGTAATCGAATAACAAAGAGGAAACTTATGTTGCAATCGAATAAAATATTTAAATTTAAATTCCAATTTTAAACGTCTTTTGTTTATCAACAACATGTATAGTAAGAGATGCAATGAAATGACAAGTAATAACAATAGATAGATCCTGAGCTATATAGAGTGACTGGTAATTAGTAAACGATACTTAGACATATGATTATACTCATGATAACAAACAACTTTCCCATCGTTTTTTTTTTTATTTACGTGGCACATTGGCCCATAATATTTAGTACCTAACAAGAATAAGAACACACCATCAGCTTTTATTTAATTTAGTTATTTATCCCTATTTGTTTCTTTGGTAAAGTTGTTTGTTATCATGAGCACAATCATGTGTCTAAGTATCGTTTACTAATTACCAGTCACTCTCTATATAGTGAAGCAGCTCAATAGCTTTTAATTTATCTTATCTAGTCAGAATCTTGTTTGTTGATATCAATACCATAGATACCAAAACATACCATCACGCACAGTGACTACTAGAATGGGATACCAAAAAGAAATATAAAAGTCACATTTGACAAGAAGAGAGAGAAAGACTCTCTTTGTCTCTTTTTTGTAAATTGATATAGTCTGTAAAATGTAACTAGTCAAATCTCGGGGAGTGTGTCAGTCAAGAGAGGTAGAGCATAGCATTTATTCGCTCAAAGAGCAGCTCGACTGGGGAAGTACCTTACAGAATACCGCAGCCAAATAACTTTATGTTGTGTAAAGTTGTGTTCCTGCGCGTGAGTAAGGTCGCCAGAGCTCATAGGGGAGGTGGGAAAGGTCGGTAACGCGTGAGCGATGCTTCGTGTGTTGCAAGCGTCCATATGGCTACGGTAACCGCTTACCATCAGGCGGGCCGTGTGCTTGTTTACCGACTTAGTTTTATAAAAAAAAAAAAAGTGTGCGCTGTATTGCAGGAATGAAAAATTATGTTACATTGCAAATGTTACTTTGTTCCAGTTTTTCTGACACTAGCGGTTGTGAATCATGCTGTATTTTGTACCCATACATCCCATAATATTCACAATAAACATGTGGGCATAACGTAGGAGTAAAAAACCAGAGGTATTGTTTGACACAACTTTTAATTATAATGAACGTAAATCGATGATGGGCCCAATCAATCAATATGACAGATGATTTTCAAGCAAGTCATCAACTCCAATGAATGAGGATTTAATAACATGGGTGTATAAACGTTGTAGGTACGGAAGGCAAGTGGGAAGATTGACAGTCTGTAACTAACTGGAGCTGGAGTAAATGTCACAACCTCTACGATGTACTCAGCGCTGTCACTACGCTATGTCTCTATCGTTCACTTAGCAAACAAGTGAGAAGGCCTGTCTAGAGCATCGTTGCGTGGGCACATCTAGCTTTGTTAGAGAATAACATTATCTGGGCCTAATTTCCTATGAAAACTTACAACCACGCCAATTCATGGTATGCTCATGAAAGATGTAAGGTATGACATTGGATTAACCGACGACAGACGAAGAAGATATATTCTCGAGTAGTGACCAAGTATTGAAAAGCACCGGTGAAGGGTGGCGGATGACTGCTGAAGGACATTAGCATTACCAATATGTTGACCTAACTAATCCTAGAAGACTGGCCAAGTGCAGCTGCTAGAAGACCTCAGAATATAGGACTCACAACAAAACACGAAGCATAGCTTTAAGAAGCCAAAGGGCACAACAATCTCAGCGTTTCTTAAAGACAGACAGATGTTCTTTTGTTTTTGGATTGGGTCATCCTCACAAGGTATTTCCTATCCACCATTGTGATTGTGGCTAAAATAATTGGTGCACGCACTATTTGTGCAAGTCGTTACGTCTGCGTGTGGAATATTAAATTAACATTATGCGTGTGGCCAAAGTAATAAGCCTCGTGGACGTAGTATTATTAATGCGCAATCAACAAACAATGACGGTGACGAGTATTCGACCTATAGTAAGGGCCACGAGTGGTGACAAAGAGTGGTGAGCACAGATTGACACCTGCGCAGTAGTTAATCTTCGGTCTGTTTGGCGGAATGAAGAAGGGGAGAGCGCCGAGCTGCCCACGATTGGTTCGTCAGTCAATGCTCGTCGCCTATTGGATTCTCTCGTGTCATTTGGCTACTGTCATTTGGCCAAACGTATACATGCGCGAGCTTGCCCCCACTACTGCCTATCTGTGCTCACCATTCGTGCCTCATACTGTACCAATATACGTTAGCAGTTACAGGAGATTGCCAGTGTTGACGACATTCACAAAGCCTAGAAGGTAACTTGGTCTCAAGTGTAACAATCAGAAAAAATTGCTAGGTCCTTGGAGATAGATTTTCAACTTGATGTTGGCTGGCACCCAACTAGGCACGTTCTACAAAGTATCCTGCCACCATGCTATGTTTTCCTCAAGATTTTTTCTTTCAAGCTCGAGCTCATTGTAGGATTCGAACCCGTGACCTTCGTCTCTTTGAAGTCACAACCACTGACCAATCACCGTATCAAAAGCAAGTATTAACCGAGACCCATTTAAATTCTAACATAAGGCACGTCCTACAAACAAAACTCCTTGCTACCTCACGTTGCTACCCTATCATAATTCACAACGTATCTATCGACCAGCAAATTGGTCGATAGATACGTTGTGAAAACACCGAGCGCTCAGATCCATTAACAATATATAATCAAAGGTTATAAATAACGGGCAACATTGCCCGGTGTTGCCGGCAATATCCGCGGAACGTAACTAATGACATCCTACGGTGAGCAGAGCGCGCCCGTCTGTCTGTCACAACTTGTATATGTGAATGTGATGCTGATAGGTTAGTGTGGAGATAGCTTAATTGTTATTAGAGGTGTGGGTAACAATTTTTGTAGCGGAGATCGTGCTATATGGATAGCATGCACTCAGCTGATTTCATGGCATATCCCAAGGATCTAATATTTTTCCCGTATACGTACAATTTGAGTCACAAAACATCAATATTCACTAAGGCTTGCTATACGGATACTACAAAGTACCCAGTGTTTTCTCAGTAGGTATCATCATCATCATCAGCCTATAATGTCCCACTGCTGAGCACAGGCGTCCTTTCACAAATTAGGGTGAAAGGAAATGGGCAGATACTCCACCAAGCGTGCCCATTGAGGATCGGTGGAGGTAGGCTAGTGGGCAACCTACTGGGAGTTTTCAAGCCGCCTAGGAGGCCTCCAACTAGCTTAACAACTATCACAATTAAGTGATAGCCGGGACCAACGGCTTTACGTGCCTTCGGAAGCACGGAAACGCTCGATTTAAAATACCACTAGGCGGTCACCGATACAGGAACCCAAATTTAGATTTTTCTTAAATTGTCAATTTCAAATGACATATTTCCACACTTACCTACCATAGCAGGACATCATTAAGCATCGGACTTAGTTATTTCAACCAACGGATACCTAGTTAACTGAAAAAAGACATTTCTAAATATAAACTTTCAAAAAATTCTATGTCTTAGTGGACGGATGCGCACGCGCCGCCGCCGCTTAGAACATAGCTTTTTAACAATTAATCGCTTCCGTGGTTAGCTGTAACTTCCTATTCATGTCAAAATGTCATTGGGGGGATGTAGTGATGTGTTCTAGGGGGATGACAGATTTCTTAGGTGGAGGGTTTTGATTGGCTTGAATTAGTAACTTTCAAATCCGTTAGGACAATGAAAACTTTTTTAGATTTTTTTAGTTCCCGTACGACTATCACGCATATATTAATATCGGTACAAATATTTTGCAAATATGAAATTACATTGATAAGGCAAATAAATAGTGAAAAACGATTGATAAAATAAATTTTCAACAATCAGACTAAGTTTTTCTACAGTAAGCAATCGAAAGCGGAAAAAGTATGAAGGCACTATAAGTCGGTTAATTGATTGCCTTTCACACTCTAAGCAACTACCAACCTAATAGATACCTTAAAGTAAACAAAAGATGCCAATAAAACATTAAAATTGCATAACGCTAAGCGAGCCATCAACAGTATTTTGTATGCAACGCATGCGCATCAATCAATCACTATCAATATATGGGACGACCTTGATTACCGATCTCGGTCGATGCATTGTTTAAATAAACAATTGCAAAGCATTTGTACAATATGTAGCTATATCTTGACGCGGCTTTAAGATACTGTTATATTCTTGTTACTTTGGATGTACATTTCTTTATGTTTTCGTATCCAGTATCGTCCGGTTCAAACGTCATTCAGGAGTCAGGACGCAAGCCTTATACCACAGATTAAAGTCGTCTTATACCCTGGGCCAGTAGACAAGATGGTTATCGACAATCGTCATCGACAGTAAACGATCAACCTTTGTATAGGATTGACATTTCAAATCGAAATGTCACGTGATTTTTAACAATTTCTTATGTCAATCCCATACAAAGGTTGATCGTTTACTAACGATGACGATTGTCGACAGCTATCTTGTCTAGGGGGGCTGTCCAGAAAGGACGAATTCGCCGCGATTCTCGGAGACTTTAAAATACGCGCGTATTTTTTATCGCGTGATACTTGTGGACGCAATGTATTGGCACAGTGGCCATTTAGGTCAGGTTTTACCCGAGCGCTACATGGGTTTCTTCAAAAACGCTTCAAGGTCGGCAAACCTTCGGCAATCTCCCTGGTATTGCAAATGTCCATGTATAAGCAGCGACCACCACTTACTATCAGGAAGGGTCTGCCAGCTGGTCAACCTATTGAAAATAAAATATGAGGCTACCATATTTGGTTTACTATTAAAATTTAAGTAGAACGAAGATCATGTAGATAAGAGAGGTAGAGCGTAGCATTGCTTTGCTCAAAGAGCAGCTCGACTGGGGACCTCCACCTTACAAAAGCATTATCATCAGCCTATAATGTCCCACTGCTGGGCACAGGCCTTCTCCACACGAATAAGGGTGAAAGGGAATGGGCAATACTCACGTGTGCCCACTGTGAATCGTTGGAGGTAGGCTAGTGGTCAACCTACTATTGGAATTTTTCAAGCCGCCCAGGAGGAGGCCTCCATCTAGCTTAACGACTATCACAATTAAGTGACAACCGGGACCAACGGCTTTACGTGCCTTCCGAAGCACGGAAATGCTCGATTTTAAATACCTTTAGGCGTCACCCATCCAGGTACCAACCACGACGGTGGTAGCATAACTTTGCCAATCGATTAAGAACGGCTAATCATGCTACACCAGGAGCACTTCATACCTTCCTTTCAGATTACCGCAGCCAAATAGCAATGTTGCGTTCTTGCTCGTGAGTTAGGTTGCCAGAGCTCATTGGGGAGGTGGGAATGGTCGGTGACGAGGGCGTGATACTCCGGGGGTTGCAAGCGTCTCTTGTGATGCAACACCCGTGGCATCACAAGTTTCCATAGGGCAACATAACCGCTTACCACCAACTTACCATACGCTTAAATGCCGGCGTAGTTATATCACAGAATAATAGTACAAGTTATATGTATCATAAAATTTAGACAACACAGGTGTACCCAAAAACTTTATAACATAATAATTGGACTGTTTTACAAAAAACTTAAACCGACTTCAAAGTACACGAAGAAGTAATCAAATCCTGATCTGATGACAATGGGTCCAAACGGGAAGTGTACACTTCCAGACAAAAAAATAATTTTCCAAATCGGTTCATAAATGACGGAGTTATGAGGTAACAAACATAAAAAAAAAAAAAAAAAAAAAAAAAAAAAACATACAACCGAATTGAGAACCTCCTCCTTTTTTTGAAGTCGGTTAAAAAATGCATATCAAAGTTTCTTATTCAAAATATTCTGTCACAATAATGTCACAGTGAACTATCAAATAAAACCGTCAACATTAGGGTAAACAACTCAAATATTGGCCGCTGCGTTTATTTCTGTTAAGTATGAGGAAGGAAGACCGACGGACTAGAAAACGGGTCAGCAGTACAAGCTAATGCTACTTTTGGATATTACTTGTGGAAATATCTCTCGTGACAATGTTTTTAATGATGCATTTTGACAGCTGTCAGGAGTAACACAGCTAGTGATGTTAAGGATATCCGTTATTTATATCATGTGCTAATTGAAATTACACTGCAAAAAAAATGAGAAATGTAGTCCTATCTCTTGTGGAGATTTCATTTGAGCTCAATGTTCTACTATTATTATGACAATGTTTCGATGTTTGGTTTTTTATCATGTCCAAATATTTGGATGAAATTTGTCATGATACTTAAATAATCATTATTCGTAGATGAAGATTTAGTTTCATTTTCAAATGAATTAAGTTTGGTTGTTTGGAAAAATGTTTAATTTATTTGACTAGCTTCCGCCGCTTTCATCCTCTCTTGATTAGTATTGACCAAAAATTTCAAAACGGCAACATAATTGAAAACAAAAAGAGTAAAATACAAAGAAACATTATGTATTATTGATTTTTTTCAGACTATCCCACCTAAAAACTGCATAGAGTAAGCTATAAGCCTGAGGTTCCAGCATGGAAGCAACTATTTCCTTGTTTCACACCACAGGGAAGACACATTCTCCGAATTGGAGTTTGTCAACGCTTCTGGTTCGAAATAATTTGGATTTTGCTCTCATTTTAACCACTTAGTGCAATAGTCGACATTTGTGAGATGCTCTCGTTTTCGTATGATGGAAACGGTAAGAATTTCTAGAAGATACTATTTTAGTTTTACCAAGTAAATTTTTGGAAACCGAATCCGGAAACGTTTATAGAAAAATAATCAAAAAGTTTAACGAAAATGCAAGCGATTTAGTACTGACTTTTGTAGTATGACAATGCAATAGACTACCCTAAAATAGTGATAATGGTCAAATCCGCATCTGTTATTGGCACCAGTACCGAAGCACTGCGAGATCTTCTATCTGCTGCTTTAAAGATACTCTTACTCAATTACCTGTCACTAGTTAAGGTCTTAACACCAAATTACCACATGCAGCCATTGGATGTCCACTGCAGAACATAGGACTCCCCACTGTTACCGGCCCGCCTGGTCTTTCACCTTTCGCTCATCATCATTTATTTATTTATAAAAAGGTACATCAACAGCACATGTATTACAACATTTGTAGCTATTATTATAATTATAACTATTCTGATGCATGTACCAATTACAGATGCACACAACATAGACCATGCAAGACAACAGACTAAGTAGATTAAATATTATAAATTAATCAAAAATCAAATCAACATTTTCAATGAGTGTCTAAAAGTACAATTTAAAATAAACAAACATACACTTCCTAATGATCGAAAATACAATTTAAAATAATCAAAAAAAAAATACCATTTGAAATAATCAGAAATACAATTTTAAATGACTATAAATACAATTTTAAATTGGTGAACATACATAAATCAATGATTAAAATACCATTTTAAATAACAATTACTATTCAAAACGCGTGTTGAAATTAAAATAATAATGTGTGAATTATAAAAAAAAAAAACTACAAAATTAATTAAAAATAAAAATCATAATTGTTATATGCCACAAAATAGCAAATATAAGCCCGCCTACTCCAAAGCAAGCAAATAAAGGAGTCCAATGTTCTCGGAAGCAAGGCCAAGACAATTGCATTCTATTAAGTCGATTACATACCAATTGATTGGTAAGTTCAATGATAATGCATGTTGTTAGATTGTGTTTCACGGTTTATGTATTTTGTTTAATAACAAATGTTGTATTACTGACTGAATAGGGGTCATGATCATGTAGTTTTATATGATTGTTTTAGTCCTCTACACTATCTAATCCGTTAATTTCTTTTATTATTTGAATCAAATGTTATGAGGCTTGTCAAAATCTAGCAGTGCTTCTATTCATCTTGCCATCTCCGCCGATTGAATAACAAACTTTCGAACTAATTATACCTAATATTAGTAAGATTAATATATTTTCTAAAAGCGCGTCCGCCGCCGTGAGATTGCTTTTCGCTCACCTCTTAATATTGGCGAAATCACAAAAACGGCTAATCTGATTGTGATGGGAATTTGACTAAGCTCTGCCTAGAAAATACTGAACCTTCCTGTGTCTAATAAAATTAGCCGTTTTCGAAGAAAGCCTAATATTAACAGGTATTAGAAACGCATTATCTCGGCACGGGCGGCGCGGGCGGCGGCATCGCTGTACTTTATATAGTAAATCTACTTGATAATGCCCGTGTTTGTGCACTACAACTCATTGCAATATGATGGCAAGTATAAGAATGCCTGCCCTATAGACAATCGATTATTTTTATATAGATAGTATATGTAGATTATATTCACCAGCGAGCTGTCTAGAGTTCTGCGTGCGTTCTCCTTGGCAATACTTAGTGCACTGATCAAAAGCGCTGCATAGATTAGATCCAGAACGCGGAAGACAGAACTCTGACTGTAGAACTCTAGACCGCTCGCAGTGGGATCGGCGCCTTATATTTTCCCATAAACTATAATGCTACAGGGTTGACAGGGAGAGTACCAGGATCTAGCCAAAAAGTGCATAAAATTTAAACAATTTTATCACAAGGCGTTGATGTTTGCAAAATCGATACAAACAAATATTTATGATAATATAAGATAACGATAAGATCTTGCACAAATACTTGTTATGATGACCACTCACACCTATCTTAGGTATATTTATTCAGGATCTATTTATGATAAACCAAGCAAAATTTTATCAAGTGACGTCTATCGATACAAAATTATCATCAGGTTTGTTTAGGATCGAAGTTTGACCAGAGGTCTATGTTTATATTTGATATAATACCTAGAAGCATTTTATTTAGAATTCTAGGAGATAGATATTTGAACGTAACTAGAATCATTAAAATAATTAAAATTACAAAAATATTTCGAACCATTTGACGGGCCAGTTAGCGTGATGGTAAGATACCGCGACTGTACCTATGTTATGAGTTCACAAATACTGTCTGGGTCAGTGATATTGGTATTGTAAATATCTATAATTATATATTTTCATATCATATTTTCATAGTACAAGATCTGCTTAGTTTGTGAAGCTTATTTATTTTATACTATGAAGTCGTTAAACAATCAAACGGCCCGCCTGATGGTAAGCGGTTACCGTAGCCTATGGACGCTTGCAACACCAGGGGTATAACCCACGAGTTGCTGATCCTGAAGAAATAAAAACTACTATGTTATACTACGAAGTCTTTAATTTTTATACTACGAAGTCTACGGCCCGCGTGATGGTAAGCGGTTACCGTAGCCACAATGATACTTGCAACACACGTCACGGGCATCACTCTCACGTTACCGTCCCTTCCGCCCTCCCCGATGAGCTCTGGCAACCTTACTTACAGGAACGTTGCCAGAAGGAAAACAACATAAAGTTATTGGTCTGTAAGGTGGAGGTACTTGTCCAGTTGAGCTGCACTCTGAGCGAATTAACGTTATGCTCTACCTCTATTTTTTTTTTTATTAATTAATAATAATAGTTATTTTGAGATCAGACGGCTTTGAGTAATAAATGTTCTCTGGAACTATAATATACGTTTTATAAAAATAATACTTTCTCATTTAGAGTCCCTCGCAGATTGATCAACAAATAATGATTTATTTTAGTCACTAGTTCAATGGCTTTATTAAAATAATAACAAATTGCAACAAACAGACAACAATGCACTATAAACGTGGTTTTATTTTAAAGTCCGGTTGTAAAACAATTCCGTTGTCCAAAAATGTAAAAACATTCGCCATTGTCACTAGTTCTTAGTATTCAATCGATACATCGATATGACGGGAACAGAGATGTGCATCGAGATAAAGGTTAATAGTGTCCGCTGGGAGAAATAAAAAAAAAAGAAATAAATGTAATTGAATGGGAATATACCAAGGAGTTTAGGCGGATATGCAAATGTTTCAATTTGAATTTTGTCGCAAAATTAAACGAATACGTCAATTTATCGAAGGTTCTTTTGGAACAAGGAATTGACCTGATTCAGCATCAGGCAAACGCAATAAAGTATTTTTGGTACTACATATTTTAAATTTAATAACACCAGTTCAACATCCACATAAGATTATATGTATTTTTATGTGACAAAAGAATAACGAAAAAAGAGTGGTAGTGCCACGGTAGTGCAAAAGGCTATTATACTATCACGCCAATCCCCGGCATAGGTTACTATGTTTATTTCATAATATTTTTTATTATGCCAGAAGCTTTTACTGTCAGCTGTACAAAATTTCAACTCAATAGAATAAAAGATTCGCGAACACATTTCGCGCCATAGAAGGCGACCGAACTCACACACAACCAACTCACACACATTTATTTTTATTTTTTTACTGTGTTTGATCACAATCTCACTATGATAAGTGATGATGTGGCCGAAGGTGGTAAGTACACAAAGCCTAGAAGGTACTGGCTCTCAAGTGCATCAGCTGTCGGAACACACCGATAGGTGCTTGGCGACAGATTTTCAACTTGAGGTTGGTAGCCAGCCAGATGGGTACTACAAAGTTTCCTCACAATGTTTTCCATGACCGAAAGCTCAAGCTCATTGTAGGATTCGAACCCGGGACCTTCGTCTCGGTATCCGACGTCACTACCACTGAGCTATCATCTCCTTAAAAGTTTTTTTTTGTATTTTTTTATCATCAATATGTTCCAAAATATAAAATGTACCAGTTACAGTACAGTTCACCCTACCAAAATTTACATAATATTCAATCTGGCAACATTGAATGACAAAAACTATAAAGTGTCTCGAATTAGCTATCACCTAGTTAACATCACTGGCTGAAGTCTCGGAGAGCTTCTGAATCAGTTTTATAACACTTTAGTGGTTTTACTACAATATAACTTTCCATTAGTTTTTATGTCCGGTCACCGGTGTTGCAAGCAGACAAATAATATTTTTCTACTACATCGTTAGCGTCAACCTGCGCGGGTTTTATATTATTTTTGTTTTTAGAATCACCATTGATTTCTAAATAAAAACTGTAGAACCAACTTCGTTTTACATTTTCTAATAAAAGTTACTAATCTAATATTACGAGTTGAAGGTTATTACTGGCATTTTGATTAATTTGGAAAACAAATTACTGGTAACAGAGGAAGTAGAAATATAAATTAAAAGCAATATAGTTTTCACATACATTTTTTTTTTAATACCTACATCTAAGTCGGCAAACAAGCATACTGCCCACCTGATGGTAAGCGGTTACCATAGCCATATGGACGCTTGCAACACACGAAGCATTGCTCACGCGTTACCGACCTTTCCCCCCTCCCCATGAGCTCTGGCGAACTTACTCACGCGCAGGAACACAACTTTACACAACATAAAGTTATTTGGCTGCGGTATTCTGTAAGGTGGAGGTACTGCCCCAATCGAGCTGCTCTTTGAGCGAATAAACGCTACGCTTTACCTCTCTTAAAATAAATCTCTCTTAAATATGCCACTTCTATAATACCTATTTATTTAGATTTTTGTAAGCCAAATAACGTTTCATTTTTTTTTCCACAGCCATCGCGTGTATTCGTTAGTATGTAATTTTTGTATATTTAGGTACTAGTGTTATTAAATATTTTGATAAATAGGTATACACATATACTTTTTATTTTATTTTATTTGGAACAACCAACAGTAATACATTACAGTATACATATAAAACAATGAATACAGAAGAGTGATAAATGTAGGTACAGTCGAGGACATAAATATGTATACACTTTTTGAAATTCAAAAGCGATTTTCTCGCATGTTTAACATTTAAGTGTTAAACTATTACACAAATCATAATAGTATATGTTAGAAGATTCTGCCTTTATAATATCTTTTAATTTCAATCAGTAGTTTAAGAGGAAACCGTTGTTGAATTTAACTAATTGTATACATATTTATGTCCTCGACTGTACTACCCTCTACGCTATCCACAGATTACTGTCAAATGTTTAATTCTGCTACATTATGTTACATGTGACATACAAATAAATAAAAATACAAATACAAAGAAAAATACAAATAATATAAAAAAACGTAGTTTCGCTAAAAACCGCATTTCTACGCCAACACGTCACACGTAGCTTTGCCGTGCGAAGTAAAGTACATACTTAGGGCCGTAAGATCAATAACAGTTTAAACTACAGAACAAAGTTTAATCTTCCGCTTTAGATTATTTCTTAAGATCAATTGTAGTTAAACTACCACTGACAGTTTAAACTATAGATTAGTTTAAACTGGACCAGCGCTACGGTTAAACTCTCAAGTGGGGTTTAAACTGTATGCATTGACGTTTATTTCAATATGGCTGCTAGATTGTGTTGTTTTGTTTGTGCATTCGTGTTTGTCTGTTTCGTGGTTTTAAATTAAAATGGAAAATTTCGACAGTGATTCAGATTCGGATATTGAAATATTACGTGTGTTGAACGATTTTAACAGATATATTAATAGACCGTATGTTGTTCGAGCGAGAGGCAATCATTGGAATCAATGGGATGATATAGAATTCATACGTCGTTTTCGTGTCTCCAAAGCTTCAGCAAGAGCCATTTTTACTGCAATCGAAAGCGAAATTCGTCATCCTTCAGAAAGGTAAATTATTTAAATACTTTGCTGCTATGATGCTATCAAAGTTCCTACATAAACAAATGTTCTTATAACTTATATTCATTTCTCCAATTTCAGGAACAAAGCACTGTCTGCAATGGATCAGTTCCTCCTTACTCTGCGATTCTACGCTACTGGATGCATGCAAATAACTGCAGGTGACTTTAGTGGAGTTCATCAGACTACGGCAGGCAAAGCAATCAAAAGAGTTACTCAAGCCATTGCAGCCAAAAGAAATTACTATATAAAACTTCTTTCACCATCTGAGCAACAAATAAATCAAAATGGTTTCTATGCAATTGCTAGATTTCCTCGTGTTTATGGTGCCCTTGACTGTACACATGTTCGGATACAATCTCCAGGAGGGCACAATTCCGAGCATTTCAGGAATAGGAAGGGCTATTTTTCATTAAATGTTCAAGCAATGTGTGGCTCAAACTTGAAGTTTTTAGATATTGTGGCTAGGTGGCCTGGAGCTAGTCATGATAGTACAATATTTCATAATAGTAGTTTCGTGTGCTATTTTTGAATCGGGGCAAATGGGACAAAACATAATTCTTGGTGATGCAGGGTACCCAATTAAAAACTATTTAATGACGCCACTACAGAATCCAGTTACATCAGCAGAAAAGCTCTATAATGAGTCTCATATTCGTACAAGAAATTGTATTGAACGGTGCTTTGGAATTTGGAAAAGACGTTTTCCTGTGCTGTCATTGGGTATGAGAGTCAAAATAGAACTAACCCAAGACATCATTATTGCTTGTGCCATCTTACATAATATGTGCATAAGTAATGGTGATGAAATGCCAAGTTTAGAAGCCCATGTGGAAGAGCAAATTGATCTGTCAAGAAATACTGGACATGCCAATCAAGAAAACACTGTTAATAATAATAATTTTTTGAGAAGGCAAATGATAATTAACAGTTATTTTAATGCATTAAATTAAGTTCATAATACCTACCTTGTTTCTTTTATTATCCTGTATCCAAAACTGAATAGGTATTCAAATTCAAAATTATATATTTGTTAAAATAGGTAATAATATGTATGTAATAGGTAATATTACCTACTCTTTTTTACCATGGACTGTAACCTAACCTATGAAAGTACCTTATGTACATGAATCAATGTATTTAGCCAGAAACACCAGCTACAATAAGTATGCCGTTTTGATATAACATAACAGTAATTCAACTGATATTGTGTACTCTTATCACATAGAGTCTATGTGCACTGCTGTTGTTGTTATGGTGTCAAAATAAAACAATCATTTATTTGTAAAATTTATTATTATTTTGAGATTTTTTCTTATGAATAATTTCTAACATTAATAATTCACATCTGAGCTCATGTTCTCTTGCCTCTTGCTTCGCTTTTTGCTCTAATTGAACACATTTAAATTCATGCTCAATTTTTTCTTGTTTTGTCCTCTCCTCTACACTTCTTATTTGAGCATCTATCAAAGCTTGTTTCTTTAACGATAACTCAC
Organism: Achlya flavicornis; assembly: GCA_947623365.1. Lineage (NCBI taxonomy): Eukaryota > Metazoa > Arthropoda > Insecta > Lepidoptera > Drepanidae > Achlya > Achlya flavicornis. The sequence goes on from OX392488.1 coordinate 9,872,895, forward strand.
TATACTTAAACATTGTGTTATTAAATGATTCCGGATTTCTGCGAGTTTGGGGTGTTGACATTTTCCTTTTTAACAAAAACCGATGTGGAGTACTACTTGCAACCACATCTGGTTCAGCATCGCGAAATTTATCTTCTGATTTACCATAGATCTAGAACAAAACAATAACAAGATTAACAAATGAATTACTTTCAAATAGCCATCTGGAAGGACTCTTTTATACATATTAGATTTTAATATGAAAGACTTCATTTTCAATATAGGAATTGCTTGCACTGCAAAGTTGGGGTTCTTAAGTAATTATGAACACAATTCGATATACACAATTCATTCAAGATGGAGGTCCTATACAAAAAATAGCCCGCACACAGTATCAATGTGTTGGTCCCCCATTCCCCATTATATCAACATACAAAAGTGAACCAACCTCCATCTTGCAACCATCAGTAACATGATGAGTTTCTGGTTGCTGTAAAACCTCTGCAATCACCTGTGACACTTGCGCAGTGGTATTTTCTTCACAGTCAGGTATCTAAAACAAAGAATGATAATATGAGTTGTCTTTAAACATTGCTGGAGTGTTATACAACAGTAATTATTAATACCAAGATATAAAATGATTTTTACCGTATCACAGTCAAAACGAGCAGGTAATCCTTCAACGCTGGGGCCTGCCAAGTCCATTATAATTTCCTCTTCTTGGGTTAAGTGTAAGTCTTGTGGCGGTCCACCTCCCGTGCGATATAAACTTCTACGGTGTTCGCCATATTTCCTTTTCAGGGACTTTTTCATATTTTCATATTTTGCCCGTAAAGTTTTTTTATTTCGCTGATATAGACCAGAAGCACTATTAAAGTCTTCGGTTAATTTGCACCAAGTTTCCTCCTTTAATTGGTTATTAACTAGGTCCGTTTTTTTATTTTCCAAAACATTGGAATACCTCTTAACTAATGTGGTTAACAGTTCCGTTTCAGACGTGGAGAAGTTTGGCACTCTTTTTTTCAAGTTATCAGTCATTTTTAATAATAAAGAAACAGTAATATTAAATTAATTGTAGAAAATAACACGGAACAAACAAAGTACCAATGATAGGAATGCGCAATTATAAATGTCAGTGGTGCATCTGTCAATGTCAAACGAACCCATTGCTGTCATTATTTTTATGAACGAATGAATGAAATCTTAAGAAATGAGTCAGTGTTGCCATTTATAACAGAGTAATCGTAGTTTAGCTAATCTCCCGATATTTTCTATTTGATCTTATGACAAGAGATTAAACCAAAGTTTAAACTTGATCGTGGATTACAAAATCCATAGTTTAAACTGTTATCGATCTTACGGCCCTTAATGTCACTTTTAAAATACTGGAATTAGATTTTAGGCAGATTTTTCTTTATTGGAATTTTGTAATTACGAAAAAAAATTTCATAGAATAGAGTATTAATTGAACAACTATCTGTACTAAATGATCAAAGTATTAAAAAAATATCAGTATTCCCCAAACACAAAACTCTGCCAAACGCACAAATACATCGTAAACTCATCCCGGAAACTCTTAAACCACAAAAGAAATCCCGACCGATCCCGACGGTATCACGGACATAATGTTTACACTCACTGAACATAGATCAAGTGGAATGGTCAACATGCATTCTTGATCCCACGCGACTCGAATCAAAGGAGTTCGCTCTACGAACAAAGGCGCTGTAACTATCAGTCATGGAGTTAGGGTATAGGTGTGGTGATGGAGCGGTAGCGGGAGCGGTTTATTAAGCGAAGCGATTTCATTAAAGTGCTGTACAGCAAGGTTACACGGTTCCCAGGATAAAAAATTGCCTGTCTTTCTCTGAATTGTAACGGTAGTCATCTTCTGTTCAGATTTTTTGCCGTGAAAAGGTAATTAACGGACAGCAGACAGTTACTTTCGCATTTTATAATAGCTCAGTTAAAGTTAGGTAGGTAAAATTAAGCGATTTCTTATGATTAAGGTAACGTTTTTACTAGACCATAATTTTTATTACTTATATTGTTTACAACAAATATGTACAAATTACAATCTATATATAAAAAAAAACTTCAGTCTGCCGCTGCTTCCGATTGACGGCAAGTTTCCCAGCCGGCTGACAGGATAGCCAAGCTGATGCGTTGGCGGAAAAAGTTCCCCGACTGCTGTTCCCCGGAGGCTTAAATCCAGTTTGATGACGAATTTACGTTTTAATATTATAGTAAACAACCAAAAAACTATCATGTTTTCTACTTCCTACTAATACTATCATTGCGAATGTCTGTGTGCAGGTGTGTTTGTATGTTTATTACTCTATCTCATAAACATTGGATACTCTTTATCCTATAAAATATCAGAAGAGCCCCCGCTAGCAAAAAGCATGCAGCGATTTCAATTACCCGCGCTCGCTTACACTCAATTCATGTTTTAACCTTAAACATTTTCAAAAACAGTACAATCAATTATAGCATTTAAGTGAAAGATGCCATAGTCAGTAATGGCCTGTCCTACAAAGGAGTTTAAACTGTATTTATGATTCTATAAATCGCTGTTTGTTTTAGATATCTATTATATCTAAGCTAAAGTTTCGCTCGAAACATACCATTGAACTGTGATCTTTAACAGTTGGAAATATATGGATTCCCTTTTCATTATTTGAAATCTTTGGTATACCTACTTCCACCTTTTCTTACCCTTATTCAATTCAGCACTAGGTAATTGAAGATTCCTCATCAACTTCATTTGCCAGTTCTCCAAACCACTAAGAATAGGGTCATCTCGGTCAAGTCCACGGAAAAGAGAAGTCAAGTCCATGCCATCCGATTTTCTACATACATCACATTTTATTCACATATCATCCCATGTGTTCTTAGGCCTGTTTCTTTTACAACTATCTTCAGTTTTAAAGCGAAGCCATGATGATTCATGGTGTTGATAGCTCAGAGGTAGTGATGGCGACAATGATTTTTAACTTTCGATGAAGGAAGGCATTCCTGTTTGCTAATACTTGTGTAGTTCCCGGAACATATACATCCTTTGACTGTTTGACAACCCGCGCGGGCGAGGAAAACAATAGAAATATGTTCATCTTGAGGCCAGGCAAGTACCCTACCATATGGAAGAGATTATAGTGTTTACCAGCACTGGTTTTTGGTAAGGGCTATATTTAAAAAAAAACGAAATTGGCCACATTGGGCCACGTATGATAGGTATGTTGAGAGAGGTAGAGCATAGCGTTTATTCGCTCAAAGAGCACCTCCACCTTACAGAATACCGCAGCCAAATAACTTTATGTTCTGTAAAGTTGTGTTCCTGCGCGTGAGTAAGGTCGCCAGAGCTCATAGGGGAGGGGGGAAAGGTCTGTAACGCGTGAGCGATGCTTCGTGTGTTGCAAGCGTCCATATGGCTACGGTAACCGCTTACCATCAGGCGGGCCGTATGCTTGTTTACCGACTTAGTCGTATAAAAAAAAAAGAAAAAAAAAACGTATAGACAAGCCCCCATCTCAAAAAAACACCATCAATAAACTACGCAAAGAGTCGAATCGAATTAGTTCCACCGCGATACGTATACGATTGATAGCAAACAAATCACGAGGAAATGTGACATTGTAAACTAGTCGAATAATAGCTAAAGTGCCGGCATGGTCCACTATACGAGATGTTCAATTGAATAACGATTTTAATGTGCACACCGTATACCGTGGACAACAGTCCCCAAATTGTAAGGATGTAGCTGGTTGGTGAAAATTTATCGATACTTATTTGGTACTAAAATAATTTTCCGACAAAATACTATCTAAAAAATATAAAAAACACAATTTCCTCGAGGATGCCGCTGCTGCCGATCATAGGCAAAGTCCCAATCATACTGGCAGCGTTTCTTTTATCGATAGCTGAGGATAGCATTGGCGAAAAAGCACCCCGTCCATTTTCCGAGGTCATGATCAGGTTTGATGATAAAAAGAAAAAAGGCACATTATAATTTGGTATAAGTTGGTATTCAGTTGTGTATCGATTAGTGTGTGTTTTTTGGTCTGCTACTGGTGGGATTCTGCCAATGTTTGAATTATAGTGGAAATGGTGCAATTTATTAAATCCCGAAAAAGATAAAAACTTATTTCGAATTGAGAACGACTCTTGATAAATCTACATAAAATGAGGTATCTCTGTAATAATTGTCATGGTTATTCATACTGCTATCCGGGAATGCTAAATTCAAAATTTTGACTTTCTTGCCGGAGTCTTCGGTTCTTAAAACATTCTGAATACGAATATCGACTCTGCCACCAAGTCAATAAATTGTGTCCAGTAAATGCGTTCGGGGTTTGACTTAAAATATTCTAAAACCAAAAATTAACCATCGATACAATCATCAATACCACATCACTAAAACTGAAGGGCACTTATCGAGATTCACAAATCGGCACAATAGCCGGGTCGAGTGGATACGGGACTCGGTTGTTAGTCATTAAATATCTCCTTGGGCCAACTACGCAGGTCACGTGTTGATATAGCGAATTCTTCTAGCTAGTGGGTTGGCCCCAATGTTGCCTACTAACTAAATAGACAGATAAGTGGCCGTACCATTTAGTCTGTGGCCGTACTGTAGACCAATGTCGCTGCAAATTCCAGAGATTGTCACTTTTTTTGTAGGCTCTTTTTGTACGGTCTAAAAAAAGTAATACAAGCCAAAGAAACATTAGTTCTAAGATACTGTGATCCAGCGAACAGGGACACAATTTCTTGAGAAAATACTAATAATAACATGTATCGCCTCGTACAAATAACGGAACAAAATAATAGCTAACGGAGTAAATAGTAAAAATAATAACGGAAAACGTGGAGTGCATCCAATAGATATTGCATTGATACACGAATAGTGCACCTGAATTTTATATAGCTGGAGATTTGTAAATGGCATAGGAATAGGATCATCTATACATATGTTAACTTTATCGTAGAAATGAAGCTTCCTAAGAGTAAATAAATAAATAAAATAAAGAATCATTAACAATTTGAATGCACTAGTCACCTAAACCTGCATTTGGGTCACGGAATCGATAATTACAAACAAGAGGGAAAATGCTTTTTCTTGTGACTGTACTTTTTGTTGTATTTACTTGCATTGTCTTGTCATCCAATATACTAAAGACTAATGTGTACCAAGATTCATGACGAGCTCCATACATTGATTTGTACAAAAAAATAAAACATTTTAGAGGGTATTTAATCACTTCCAATGTTGAGATTACATTACCAGCAACATGTTAATATACATGAACAATTTTATAAACCCCGCAAAACATAACAACAACATAATGGTTTTGGTCGCAAATAGTCGCGATTCGCCGGCTTGCCATAGAAATTCGCATTATTATCGCGGGGTTCTAAAAATATTTTAAATGGCTCAAGTTTAATTAAGTTTTAAATGGTTCCAACCACCAAGGATCAATTGTAACGTCATTCCATCGTCTCTAAAAGCTTTATTTTTTTGTACATATCTCGCCATGATCCTTTTACTCGCAAGATTCGATTACAGACACCTAACAGGTGAAACTAAATAAAACCTAATAAAAAGAAAAGCGTTACCTAAGTGCGGTTTTATATCACATGTGCTATAAAACAGTATACAATATGTAATTAAAAATAATACATTCGTATCCTAGTAACATACACATTCTACTGCACAACATTTTAATTAAAGTTAATAAATTACTTTCAGATTTTTCTTCCGAGTTTAACAAACGAACAAGAAAGCTATTTAATATTGCATTGTCAACCAATTCTCATTGCAAGTCTCTAGCTCATCGGGAAAATAAAAACAATTGGAAAATGTGTACCGAACGCGAACACTCAAACAAACAGAAACAAGAAAGCGAGTTAATAAACCAATGCCTACCCAATTGAATGTCGGAGATTATATTAAAATGTAATCGAACATTGCACTCCGAACCGCATAATTATTGTGTTACATTCAATATCTCAATAGTGATAGCGTCGTGGGCTGCGCGAGCGCACTGCGCTGATAATCTAGCGCAAACTTACACAAGTCTACATTGGAGTGCTGACTTAATTACTATGTATCGAGCTTTGAAAGCTTGTTGGATTCTACTTTTGGCTGTAAGTGTCGTCCCTCTTTACTATGAAACTAGCTGTCCCCCGCGGTTTCACCCGCGTTCCCGGGATAAAAAGTAGCCTATGTCATACATACCATAGGCTATCTGCATGCCAAATTTCATGATGATCCGTGAAGGCGTAACAAACAAACAAACTCAATTTCGCATTTATAATATTAGTTTGTTATTGCATTGTCAACCAATTCTCATTGCAAGTCTCTCGGGAAAATAAAAACAATTGGAAAATGTGTACCGAACGCGAACACTCAAACAAACAGAAACAAGAAAGCGAGTTAATAAAGCCATGCCTACCTAATTGAATGTTGGAGATTATATTAAAATGTAATCGAACATTGCACTCCGAACCGCATAATTATTGTGTTACATTCAATATCTCAATAGTGATAGCGTCGTGGGCTGCGCGAGCGCACTGCGCTGATAATCTAGTGCAAACTTACACAAGTCTACATTGGAGTGCTGACTTAATTACTATGTATCGAGCTTTGAAAGCTTGTTGGATTCTACTTTTGTCTGTAAGTGTCGTCCCTCTTTACTATGAAACTAGCTGTCCCCCGCGGTTTCACCCGCGTTCCCGGGATAAAAAGTAGCCTATGTCATACATACCATAGGCTATCTGCATGCCAAATTTCATGATGATCCGTGAAGGCGTAACAAACAAACAAACTCAATTTCGCATTTATAATATTAGTTAGGATTGTTTCTTGGCCTGACATTAGTATTAGACTTTTTAGAGAATTTATAAATACCATACACCTGTGTTATCTACAAGTCAAACCTCCTTTATTTTTTAGTTTGTTCTTAAATAGGTACTAGAATTTCCATTATTTATGTTATAAATAGAATTATACTTCCTTTAAAATTTGTAAGATAATTAATTTTAGAACTATGTTGTATGTATATTCGAGTTTTAACAGAATTTTCTTTACTATGTGAACATAAATAATGGAACCCTTCGACGACATTATTAACAGCTTCTGTAAGCCTATTCATTATAGAGCTTACCTTATCTCCAAAATAAATCTCTCCAGCCAACTTCATCAATTACCCGTTTAAAAAATAAATTTAAAAGTAAAATAAACACGTTTTACGCTAATTAGCGCTCAGCCACCTAATTACGTATCCCATTCCCACCCATCCGACGGTAGACTGTGTTCGGCTAACTTCGGTGGCACGAACGCGTGACAATCGCGATGTACACTTCGCTTCGTCGCCAATTAGCCGGTGCTGGCGCAGCGCTGGCCATAAAGAAAAATAAAAGTAAGGTCTTCTATTTTTGAATCTCACGAACTGTGAGAACTATGGAAAATGTTTTCTAGTATGTTTCAAATATTTAAGATTCTAGGTCTAAACTGAGTGCTTCTGTTTGCCATAAAGAGGATTTATTTGTTTGGCATTTTTACGTTACTATGCTTGAACGGGATCATCATCATAAGACTATAATGTCCGATTATTGAGCACAGGCCTACTTTCACAAATAAGGTGAAAGGAGATGGGCAATACTCCACCACGTATGCCCACTGCGGGAGGATTGGTGGTGGAAGTCAAGCTGCCTAGAAGGCCTCCAACTAGCTTAACGACTATCACAATTAAGTGATAACCGAGACCAACGACTTTGAGTGCCTTCCGAAGCACGGAAATACTCGATTAAAATATCACTAGGCTGAGCACGCTAAACCACGAGCGCTTCCTAATAGGATGCGAGAGCAAAATAATCTCCTGCGTGTTGACGTGGGCTTAAATTATTTAAAAGCGTTAATTATTTAAAACAAAAATCCTTTACAGTTATATGGTGCGCAGGGTGCGGGCCAGCTCTAACACTGTCCTGGGCCAGTAGACAAGATGGTTATCGACAATCGTCATCGACAGTAAACGATCAACCTTTGTATGGGATTGACATTTCAAATCGAAATATCACGTGATTTTTAACAATCTCTTATGTCAATCCCATACAAAGGTAGATCGTTTATTAACGATGACGATTGTCGACAGCCATCTTGTCTAGGGGGGCTGGCGATGATCGCAGGTAAGGTAGACTGTCCCTATATCCGGCACTGCTGTGATAGACATGTCATTGTAGCACGGTAAAGAATATCTATCTTCTTTACCGTGCTTGTAGTGCCGGGTAAAGCGGTAAATATGTACCTATTTTTAATTATGGGTTCATCATTTTATATTTATTATTTCGTGTTATATTTAATTTGTATCTTATTTTTAATTAATTATCTCTTTCTGTTGTTATTATTATTAGTATGAGTCCAATTGTTACTCGAAATAAATGTTTTTTTACGTGTATAGCCCAGTTACCAGACCTTAGAAATAAAATTTATTACATTCAAGCGATGAATGTAAAGAGGACATAAAACAAAAGACGCCCGACAGTCCTCTATCGAGATACAATAACTCTAGTTTCCAGAACCGGTCTGAATGCTCAGCAATTATTCAGTTGAAATCTATTGGATTTATTTATGTAAGAACATTATTTCAAAACGATAAAGGCAGGCTGGTGTTGCATTTATATATATAGAATCTACTGGTTTGGTCCCATCACATTTGGGGTCAGCCATCTTCGTAAGTTTGCGCCACAACAACCTTTTTCGTGTTGTCATTCATTGAGTACATTGTGTATATTCCTATATTGCTCTAAACTCTGGTGCGTCCATGCTACGCGAATCGAGCACGAGCCGAGCCACGAACGAGCCTACAACGAGCACGATGCGAGTCCCTTTGTTCGTGAAAAAAGTGACAATCGCGCTTGTTCGAGGCTCGCAAGCCCGTCCACTCCACGCGAATCGTGCTCGCAGTGTGCTCGTTCGAGGCTCGGCTCGTGCTCGGTTCGCCAAGTATGGACGCACCATAAAGGGCCTATAATAAAGAGCGTAAGTGGAACACAACATTTGCAAAGATAAAGGATTCACTTAATTGCTATACACGATTGTGGCGCTAAGATTTATAGTTAATAAATTATGTTAATGTTGATTTTACATTGAGATTTAATACTTATATCATGTACTGGATACTTTATGGACATAATAATAAAGTATGATTTCTTCATTTGTTCTAAAGAACTTTCAGAGAGAGTTCCTTTCTTCGCTAAAGGTAAGCTTGTGGTAGATAAATGAAATCTATGTTGTTTTAAATGTCCACAAAATAGTCCGTACAAATTAGAAAAGTTGCCAAGAAGTTTGTAAAATTCTCGACAAATAGTGTTCTTTTCCATGGGATTGACAGGAATCCGCGTGGAACCTACGTTAAGCTACCTAGTTGTTTTTTTAAAATCCTGAGTAAATAATTTACAATTTATTTTTATACAACGAAGTCAAGTAAACAAGCAAACGGCCGGCCTGGTGGTAAGCGGTTACCGTAGCCATATGGACGCTTATAACACACATTTCTCTCCTTGTTTGGCGACCTTATTCACGCGCAGGATCACAGCATATAGTTATTTGGCTGCGGTATTCTGTAAGGAGGTATTTCTCCAGTCGAGCTGCGAAGAAACGCTATGCTCTACGTCTCTTTACAACTAAAATGCTCCAAAGACTCCTGCCTGTATACTTAAAACAAGAACCATTTATCAAGAGGCTACTTCAAATGCTCACGAAACCTTTGTCATGTACAGACAATAACAATATGTTAAAAAAATAAAATAAATTACTAATGCAAATTATTAATACCGTTAACAATTTCCTGTGTTGCACACGAAAGTACATACACGGTCAAAACTGTGTTAACAATGAATATGAATTATGAAACAAGGTTGACCTTTGGCGCTATTGTTTTTCGATATTCAAAATGGACTTATCTGTTTTCATGTATCCGAGTCTCAGGGTCTACTCAGAAAAACGATACACGTATGATATTCCGATCATTACAGAAAACTTGACGAGACGTGAATTTTGTGCGATTAAACCGGGAAATATTTCAAAACGATGATCTTTCTTCGGAATGACGGCTTTGAAGAAATAGTTTCAGCTCAAATTACTTACCTACTCAAAAATTCATACCAATCTTTATTTTCTCTTTCGAATTTGGTAGCCTAGTAGTACCAAAGAAGTCGTGGACATCCGTTACGCGTTTTAGATCCTTTATGAGAATTATTCCTGCGAACAAAAAACATGCGGTCAAAATCTGCCTCCAATGACATGTTATTTCATTTTGTCAGGGGCACCCCGCGAGCGCATCTCAACTTTTCCAGGGGCTCCACTGAAAATCAGTGCTGATGGTACGTGGGTCCCTTTTGGGATCACACCACAAATTTTAATCACATCTATATCTATTCTATTTTTTTTTTCATTAATGGCATATTATAACTATAACCTTTGTGTGTTATTATTTATTGTCAATTCTTTTTAAGCTTTTGTTGTTTGCATTCCCTGTAATGTTATTAAGTATTCTTTGTAATTTTTTATCCCTGTGATGTCAAATAAAGCTGTGTCTATTGTCTATTGACATGTAAAGCCTGTATTTGCTTTGATTTTTACTACAAACGCGGGATTTTTTCGAAATTCATTGTTAGCTTAGCTGTTTGAAAGGCGATGGTCCTCTAAGCTCCTTGGAGTCCGGACATGGGATAACTACCTTCCTCACTCGAAATTTTCCATGCGCTTCCTTTCCTATCACCCTTTACATTTTATCGGTTTCTTTATAGCTTTTAGTTAGGTCATCATAAGTAAGTTATATCCCGCCAAAGCCAATCTAATTCTGTTCGTTGCCGTTTGACATTTCCCGGTGTCAACATTGTGGTTATTTTAGCCCAGACTATCCGGCATGTGACAGATGTGACTAGCCGAGACTTCATCCTTCATCAATAAAGACAAATTCGTTCACAATGGTTTGTTTTGATTGATTTATACGCTTGTGCTTGACCACAATGTCACAAGTAGAAAGTAAACGGAATTAATCAGGTCAAGCCAGCTGGCGGTGAAGTGAACCTGCTGGAATACCCCGATAGGTGCGACGGATTTTCAATATTGTTTTTTTTTATCGAAGATGCCGGTAAACAGTACGGCCCGCCTGATGGTAAGCAGTTACCGCAGTTACCTCACGCATTACCGACATTCCCCCCCTCCCCAAAAGGTTCTGGCAACGTTACTCACGCGCAGGGACAACAAAGTTATTTGGCTGCGGTATTCTGTAGGTTTAGCGGTACAAGTTTAGCTATTCTATAACTCTCTTTATTTTTGGATTGGTTTTGTATCCAGATAGGCTTCTTACTATACATATGTACTATGGCTTCCTCACAATATTTCCTAAATCAATAAATCGTTTTAATGAGTCATTTAGTAGCAGAGAGTCGCAACGCAAAACAATTGCTCCAAATCGTTTTGCGTCCTCATTTATAATGCGAGAAGAGAAGTTTTACTCTTTTCAGCGTCTGTGCTACCTGACTTTTACAATCTAGGGACTTACAACTTACAAGACTAGATTGAATAGGCTTCTGAGCGTACTCTCTCTTAGGCTTCGTCATTGTCCTTTATCAGGGTCAGTGTCCAAATGCAAAAAACAGCTAACAAAAGCCGAGAGCGGAGCTAACAGCCGCAGACAACAAGTCCGATTTTAACTTATTAGTATTGATTAGACAAATGAACAACCCCATGGTAGCAAACAGAATGATGGGGCAATTGTGCGTGCGTCCGGTCGCTAATCATCAACAAATGAGAGAGTCACGAGTTCAATGTACACATACATGTGTTTAAATGCAGATGATGGTACGGAAGGTGATCATTCTTTTGAAACAAATAGCTATTATTGAATACCTGAGACCTCAGATTACAGAACAAAAGGTAGATAGAGCGCGCGGAACACGGGAGTGAGGCCAAAAAGCAGATACACATTGAAAAACACATACCTGGTATTCGCTTTTGAATTTTTATTTGCTTTGTTTATACAAAGATTATTAATAAGAAAGTGTTGTTCGTTAAATACACGTGTACAAGTGGTACGCCATCTAAAACGATCTGAAGAGATAGCCAGCCAATTTCACGTCACAGGTGATAGTGAAATATTTTGCAAGTGAAATATTAGTTCTTCTATTTCATTATTTCTCCATCTTCTCTTCTTCTTTATTTCTTCGTATTCTTCTATTGTTTTTTTTTCTATAGGTTCGTACCGATAAGGCTGATGTACCCTTCTATGAAAGTTATAAAATAAATATTGACTCTTAGTATGTGGCCAGGCAGGACAGGGCACAACCGTGACCAGGAATAGGACAAAATATCTGAGCAGACCAGCATCCATTGAAAACTACGCAGTGGCAGTGGGAGATGATATTAAAGAGATAACAGAAATCCTAGAGAAGAAGTACAGAACAATAACGATATCCAACAAAGGAAGATAATCTGCAGCTCCTTAGCTATATTCAAGCTCATTTGATGTTTGCTCTATGAGATCCAAAGTGAACTGTAGTTCTTCGGTACAAGGCATACAATTCACTGTTCACACAAAACGAGCGAAAAATAAAAAAATCAAAGTCATTCCATTTTTAAAATCTGACAAGTAATTACAGGATGTTCCTATTATATGAAGAAACATCACATCCAGACTGGTCTATTCTAAATGAAACAGATGTAGGTAATGCAGCATTGACCTTCGCATGCCTCGGAACAATTCGGACGTTAATACTTAGCACCTGTCCTTCTCTAAATAGAACAGTTAAATAGAAACGCATACACTTTTATCGTTACCCACAGTTTACACTCACGAGCAGTGTTCATTTTCAATGTTGTTTGTATTGTTTTTACCTAATATAAACAATGTTAATAATAGAGGGGCAGGTCTATAATTGTAACACTATACTATATACTATTCTATTTTCAATTCATTTAATTTTTCCTCCGAATAAATCTCACAAGTCAAAATCAATGATTTTATAAGTAAAGAGGTAGATAGGTTACCTACACAATATTTGAACTTCATAAATGGCACACTGGTGCCGATTCTGTTGTAAATCGCACTAAACTAATTTTAGTCACATCTCATCTCTCTCTTACGAACATTATTGAAAAAGGATAGAACATATTTAAAGCTATCAAATTAATCTTTGCCGTCTTATTTTGCGTGAATTTAGGCGTAACTGCGATAGATGGCGACTTAAATATTGAAAACAAGCATTGGACTAATTTGACAGGGCTAAATTTCTTACATCCTTTTCTTATGTTCTTTTTTAGAAAGAGACATAGTGAGATTAAAATTAGTTTAGTTGTAAAGAACAGAATCAGGGCCACTGTCGTACAGGTCGTGTCGTTGACTCTCTTACGCCACTCATAGTAAAAGTGAGATAAATACAACATAGAGTACATTTGTATTAGCACAATTGTAACGTGCCACTCGCGGAGCGCTTGTAACCTATCTACTGCTTTTACTTATAAAATCATTGGGTCCGAATAGTACAAAAATATGACTGTCAAATGATAAATAAAGAGTTATCTTGATTAGCAGTAGATTTATTATTATGATGCTTGCTTTAACTTACATAACAAGCAAGCAGTCATATACCAACACTAGAAACGCACCTACATTTCCATTACAAATAACCAACAAATAACCAATAAAACAGAACCATTACAACAATCGCAACCTCAAATAACTCTTTCGATAAAATCACAACAAATGCGATACATTTGTCGAATATCTATCGCGGCTGCACAATAAATCAGGAATAGAAAATCGATATTGGAACGGTTGCATTTTGAATTTAGAATGAACGTTAGCGATGCGCGGGCGCGGGCGAGAGCGCAAAACATCCTGCGAACGAGGAAACAGTTCGCGCGTGCCGGGTAAACTTCCTGTGAACGTGACTTGCATGTGATAATCTTTGTGAGCACGTGGATGTGGCAAGTTCAAATAAAATACAGTGGAAATGTTTTAGAACATATTAAGTTACCCTCTTACTCATAAAGCGCTATTTAACTAATATACTGTTTAAATGGTCACTTAAATAATGTCACATTATTTGACAGTGACAATAGAGTGACGTTATTTACGTGACCCTTATATTAGTTAAATAACTTTTATGAGTAAGGGGGTTAGTATTTTATATACTACTAAGGTAGCAAACAAGCATACGGCCTACCTGATGGTAAGCGGTTACCGCAGGCTATAGATGCTATATTCTTTAATTGTATTTTTCAAAGACAATACTTGGCAAGACCAAGTACCTATAATACGTGAGCAGAATTGGCAGATTTCACTTGCACTTCAGGTTTCGCAAGTCACTGCCTACGCCAAATTACTGTACTTACTACTACTTATACACATTTTTATAAAGGCGTCGTGTGTGTGACCACAATCTAAAATAGATAAGCGGAGGCATGGCCGAAAGTGTTATGCACAAAACCTAAAAGGGTTAAGCATAACGAACGATACAATACTTCTTATACCCAGCAACAACCGATTTCCGAAGTAAATCAAGAGAAAGTAAGAATACCACCTCAAGCAGTATTAAATTTCATAACTCAACAAAGTAAGATAAATGCAGAAGCAGATTAACGAAGCCAAGAAGATTAATCTATGTAGCGCAACCATTCCAAGCAGCATTCAATGCAGGTCTAGAAACCAGAAGCGACGTGCAAATATTTTTATTCAAATCATTAAATTGTATATAATCAGTGGAAACTATGCGTAGTTAACATTTTACTGAGGAATGAATGGCCTCGTTGATGTGTCAGGCATTCCATATGGAATGTCTTTGAATAGTTCCGCGCGTACTCTCGTAGTGTTTGCTCTACGCAGAGATAATTTTATTGCACAGGTTAACTACCTATCTAGTTAGTACATTTGAATGCCTGTTGATATTTCATCAACACTGCACTGCATCTGAAAACCCTTCCTCAGTGGAATGTGTTTCGTTATATTTAAAAGGAACCTGTGTAATGGTGCGACCATGCTACGCGAATCGAGCACGAGCCGAGCCACGAACGAACCTCCAACGAGCCTACAACGAGCACGATGCAAATCCCTTTGTACGTGAAAAAACTGAAAATCGCGCTCGTTCGAGGCCCGCAAGCCCGTCAACGCTACGCGAATCGTGCTTGCAGTGTGCTCGTTCGTGGCTCGGCTCGTGCTCGGTTCGCCAAGCATGGACGCACCATAACATTTGTAGTTTCTAGACTTAGTGGTTTGAGCTCTGCGTTCATCTATCAGTCAGTAATGTTCTCCTCTAAATCCTATAGATTTAAGTCATAATTTTAATGCAATGAGAAGTTTTCTTATGATATCTCTATTGTCAAAATACCAGTCAAACTGTTGATGATTCGAGCCAATTTGAACCTTATGTAAACGATACTAGGTACTATGGATGCTTGCAACATCTGCACACTCATGCGTTACCAACCTTTCCTCCCCGATGATCTCTGGCGACCTAACTCACGCGCAAGAACACAACATTAAGTTATTTGGCTGAGGTATTGTGTACGGTGGAGAAACTTCCCCAGTCGCTCGTTGAGCGAAAAAAAATCCTCCCATTACTACTATTGAATATTCTGTGGTCCCATGTTCAGATAAATCAACCCTAAGATACAGCAAAAACGGGTTATTATTCTCACATAATGTACAGCGATTCCCACGCATATCACCGCTTACGCTTGGAGGAAATTTATGCGGACTTGAAAGAGTTATAGCGACTGCAGTAACCCAATTCTAAGATGACTCTGATACTAACAATAGTGATGATAATTCATGATATTATTTGGAATCTGCGCTATGGGCCCATTTATTTATTTATTTATTTATTATAAATATATGCATGATATTCTAACTTGTATTCTAATTATACTCCTTATACTGCATTATCCCTCCTTCTCCATCCTGGTTTATAGGGAATAAGTACAATAAGTAAAACAAGCTGGAAATACTTGCAACAGCGCGCTTGCTCTCTATATGCTACCAAGGTCACCCATCCGAATTCTGAAGCCAGGGTCGGGACATTAGCTATTGAACTGTTACTGAACGGTACGATGATCGTCGGACGATCATACGGCGTTGTTACTGAACGCAGCCCTGAGATTAGAAAACTTTAAAAAAAAGATGGATGAAATCGGTAGAGTCGTGGGATCAACCTAAGCAGATATATTTATGTGCCGTATCCATTTATTTATTTTACACTTCAATGTTTCATGTCATTGTTCAATAATATCCAGATGAAATATAGTAAAAAATATTATTTCTTTCTTTCTAACAAAATCACACTATGTCTACGACCAATTTCAATCTTAACACTGATAGGATAGGGTTGAAAATTACTATTTGCTGTTTTCATAAGCTAATTAGTCTCGCCATAAATAAATCTGAAGTAAAATACAGCGTATTTAAATTTACGCCTTGTTACTTGGCAAATAAAGTTGTAAATTATGTTAATTTTAAACATAAATTATAGTGACTAATCACAACGTGAGTGAAGTTGAAAGTGGCAATGGACTGCTAAAAGGACTGATAATCGACATTAATGGCATTTGAGCGAAAGCCCGAAATTTTTATATTTTCAAAGATGTGCGTGGATCGAGGCGGTGTTGGTCCCAATGTCCCAACATCTGCTGGCACAGCGACTCCTTTTTCAGAAGGCTGTGAAGAGAGGGTCGGCAATACGTAAAAGCGCCTATTACCTTCAAGCCATAATTACATGATAGATGCGTTAATGAAATTAGCAATAGCACAGAGACCACAGATATACATTTAAATAGATGCCGCGAGTGTATGTACTTCGCGTGTCAATCTGTGCAAAAATGGGGCACAATGTTCTTCTTTTGAAACTGTTTCGCGAGGACAGGGAACGTTTCCTGTCGCCTCATTTCCAAACTGTAGTAGTAATTTAATAATATGTAACAAGATAAAAAGAAAAAAAAGGTACAGTTTCTCTGTTAGCTACTTTCCCGTTTGTTACATTATAGGTACATACTATAGATTTATTTTGCTTGTATAATAATTGTATGGTCGTCTATGTTTTTCAATATCCTATAGATGTCGAACTACGTCAGGAAAAAATACTGAAAATGGGTGCAATAAGTTTACTTTGATCAATGTTTATTGCCTTATTATAATATTCCATATTTTTTCCATTAATTAGGTACCTAAGTCGAAGATACTTTAGCGATATCTATCAGTAAAACTAAGATAGTTCACACGCAGAAAGATAGATGGCGCTACAACATCCTGCATCGCGCTTATGAAGATTATTCTTGTCATTCAACCTTGCAACTCCATAATACAATCGTAAATGATCTTATACACTGGTTGCTTCTCTACTGCCCCCCTAGACAAGATGGTTGTCGACAATCGTCATCGTTAGTAAACAATCAACATTTGTATGGGATTGACATAAGAGATTGTTAAAAATCCCGCGATATTTCGATTTGAAATGTCAATCCCATATGAAGGTTGATCGTTTACAGTCAATGACGATTGTTGATAACCATCTTATCTTCTGACCCTGGTGAATCTAACCAAGTGATATCACTAGGTATTAAACTATTAAAAAAACGAATAAGGAAGAGTAGGATAAAATGGAAAATCTACATTATTTTTTATTATTTTTTTACTGTGTATAGGCCTGTGTTTGACCACAATCTCAATATGGTAGTAAGTGATGATGTGGTCGAAGGTGGTAAGCACACAAAGCCTAGAAGGAACTGGCTCTCAAGTGCAGCTGACGGAACACACCGATAGGTGCTTGACGACAGATTTTCAACTTGAGGGTGGTAGCCAGCCAGACGGGTACTACAAAGTACCCTACCACCGTGCTATGGTTTCCTCACGATGTTTTCCTTCACCGAAAGCTCAAGCTCATTGTAGGATTCGAACCCGGGACCTTCGTCTCGGTGTCCGACGTCACTACCACTGAGCTATCATCGCCTTAAGTCAAAATTAAATGCTGTTTGTTGCACTTGCCACGGCTGTACTGGGCCAGCAGACAAAATGGTTATCAACAATCGTCATCGACAGTAAACGATCAACCTTTGTATGGGATTGACATTTCAAATCGAAATATCACGTGATTTTTAACAATATCTTATGTCAATACCATACAAAAGTTGATCGCTTACTAACGATGACGATTGTCGATAGCCATCTTGTCTAGGGGGGCTGTACAGATTAAGGTACTTTTAATTAGTCCAAATAAGGTTTTACGGAGAGAAAAATTTTATAATTTGCTCAGATTTTTGGAAAATTCAGGCAATACTAAAAGCGGTTTCTCCATGGGATTGACATGGTACTTCTATTTAGCACTGACTGAAACGTAGGAGAAACAGCAGGGATAGCTAGTTTTAAAATATTTATGTCAGTTTGTAAACATAACAAAACAAAGGCATTTTTATATGTAATTATGGCTATAAACAACTGACGCCATCACCCGAAAAAACAACAAATATGACTGGCAAGTGCAACATAAATAGACGTCATTACTTTCAGCGACTCCTTACTTTATTCTCTTTGCAATGCAATGACAAAGACTTAGCTCATTATTCGCGAGCTCTGTCATAAATAAGTGCTCATCGTCACATTAAAATCATACATGAGTTATTAATAAATATTGTTAGTAGGTTTATGAAGGGTTTACGTATTATTGGGTATTGCTCATTGGTGTGAAATTCGAGATTATACCATTGTAAGGACTGTTTTACGGTGCCCTACTTAAACAGAGCCCTATTGTCTGTTAATCCGTCTGTCTGTTATTAGGTTCATCATCATCAGGCCGGTAATATCTCACTGCTGAACACACGTCTCCTTTCACACCACGTAGGCTAGTGGTCAATCTACTATTGGAGTTTTCAAGCCACCTAGTAGGAGGTCTACGCTTAACGACTATCACAATTAAGTTATAGCCGGGGCCAAAGGCTTTACGTGCCTTTTGAAACAAGGAAAACGCAAGGATACCGTCCACACCGGTGATTGCTTAACTTTACCGATCGACTAAGAATGGAAAACTAAGATACACCACGGATGCTTCATGGATTATAAATAAACAAAATCAGGATCATTTTTAACATAAGCATCCGCATAGATAGACTGTTGGATGTTTAAGATGATGATGTCATGAAAGAAGCAGGCAGAGGGGTCACATATTGTTTTTTATCTATATATATTAAAAAATTATCCCTATTTCCCTTGGCCGCGTGATGGCGTTCACGCGTGAACGGCTGGACCGATTTCGCTAATTCATTTTTTGTTGTATTTGTTATTATCAGGAGAAGGTTCTTATGAAAGAAAAAATTAAGAAAGTTGGTAGGGTAGGGTAAGGTAGGGTAGGGTAGGGGTAGAGGTAGGTTAGGTAGGGTAGGGTAAGGTAGGGTAGGGGTAGGGTAGGGTAGAATAGGGTATAGGTTAGTAGGACACCACGCGAACGAAGTCGTGCCGGGCAGCTAGTTATTAATATTAATTAAAATATTAATAAAAATAATTAACATATATCCCGGGAAAACAGACCCCTTGGGTACGGCCAGGTGCATGATGGTAGCCTATCATCTTCCTAAACGGGATATCTGCCGCAAAAAAGGTTGGTTCCTGAGATTAGCGCCTGCAAACGTAAATACAAACACACAAACTCTTCAGCTTTATAACAATAATATCCTGGGACTTGTTTCACACACTTCATAATATTAAATTAGATATAGTATGCACACGATATTGTACGGGGAGGGGAATCGAATCCACGACCTGTTGGTAATAAATGTTTTAATATTACATCGTTTTAGAATTCATAACACATAAAATAGTCAACCTTCCCGCCATTATTCTCATATTCTAGGTATTTTTAATAGTAATATTTACATTAAATGCACAGGTGTCGAGTGCTTTATGCGTCCTCATCGTATACACTTGTGAGAACAATTTCTTTTGCGAATGAATTATTTAAAAGAAGTATGGAATCATGGACGAACAAGAGTATCCTGGAACTTGATATTATTTTTATGTATCGAAATTATCGACTACCATAATTATAATTAACCTTAGGTACCCTACATGTCCTTGACTTTGAAATATCCTGTAAGTACCAAACATTATACATACATAAATTAGATTATATTAGATTATACTTATTATATGTACAGACTCCTATGTTTTGCCGTAATAAAATGAATTGTTTCTTTGTTTGTTGCGTTCCCGGAGTAAAAGGACTACTCGAGGATAAGCTTACGTTTAGTAAAAAAATTTTCGGAATCGGTTTCAAAAAATTGTTTGATCCGTTTAAACAAAAACTCTTCCGCTTTATTACCTACACTAGTAAGATATGTAGGGCGTCGACGTTCGAAATTCTTTGGTTGCTCTTATCTCTAGGATTCCTGCGGTACCTATGCGAGTTTTTTTTTTCAATGCTCTGCATGTGTGCTTCTACCTAGGTGCACCCCTAACAGTGTTACACCAAAATTACACAGTTGAGTTCTAAAGCCATAAAATTAGATGGATTTGTTTTAAAATAAAAAACACAGGCATGAAGAACACATCGGTAGTAATATTTCGCGGCAAAAAACATTTTATTTTATTTATAATGGTCGATAAGTCACAAGTGCTGCCATCTGTATTTTATAATGTTTAGCTTCTATTCAACTATACCGCCATCTATATTTCGTATTACATATATATATTCATTCCCAAAATGCCACAGAAATAAACCAAAACTATAAAAATTCAAACAAATATAATCTCTTCTAAATAAAACCCTTTTTTTGTATCATTCAATTTAACTCCAAGATAGTTTTGTAACTAGAACCACGTAATAATCACTAATGCTACTTATCTGTGCTAGACTGCTAGAACTTGACTAGAACTTCGTTGCAGTTTCGTTCTGTCATAATTTTTTGACAAATGAAATATCTGCCATTTATTGACATTGACAGTTCACCGACCGTAGCTGTCGATCGCCTCTCGAACAAAAGAATTTCTCGTCTCTCCTACGAAAAACCTGAATTTAAGTTGCCCTAATCTACATTTTTAAGGTATATTTATTTAGAAATCCGGTTATAACAACTCCTTATGCAACACATAAGTTTTGCTGGTGATGCCGTGACTACTTACATAGTGATTTACACCTTAATTCAATCGCCGTGTTCTATTATTTTATAATTAGTGTTGATTCATCATAACAAGGTACTGTAGCTATTTATTTGTGTAATTTTTCCGCTAAATAGTCGTAATATGTATTTTTCTTTTGTATCGTATTTAATATTTTACACTTGCCAGCTGTATTCACCATCATAAGGTGCGTTCGAATTGGGGTATGGTAGCAAAAATAACAGTCCAAAATGCCAAAAACGATCACAACTAGCGTTCGATTTGGAAAGATGTGGGCGAAATTGGCGTTTTGAACAGTTTTCGTTCACCGTTCGTTTTGCTTGGAAACAGTTAAAAACGACATCGTGAACTGCAAATTTTGACCCACCTCCGAGGCAGGGTCGTTTGTGATCATATTTTGACATCTTTGAATCTGACAGATAAGTTTCATAAAATTCATACGGGAAGCGAAAATTCTAATTTTTATTATAAAATTTTATAGAAATACTAACAGGTAAGAGAATAATTTGTTAGATTAACTTTGTTTAATGATTAACTGAAGGAAAAAGGTAGGTTGAGACAAGTGACAAGCGGGCGATGAGCATGGAAATGTCATTTTTGTATCTAATCGTTCGATTTGGGACATATCGTTTGTGGCAAAAGTTGCAAAATTGTTGAAATTTTCCAATTCGAACGCAAATACAAAAATGCCCATTTTGAAACTGTTAAAAACGACATCACTCCAATTCGAACGCACTATTATTGAGCTCTGCGCAATATATAGGTACGTTTCATCCTTTATAATACGGACGGTTGTCGTTATTACGTCTTTTCTTGCTCGTGTTTCTCTTCAAACAATCCACCCAATCGCTTATTTAGTATTCCAGTTTCTGTATCCATCCACCATATTCGGTTTTCTCTCAGCGCTACGATATGGGGTTCTTCAAAAAAGGCGTAAAAAGAGCTCTACAAGGTCGGCAACACATTGGCAATCCCCCTGGTATTGCAAATGTCCATAGGCGGCGGTGACCACTTACCATCAGGTGGCCCGTCTGCCTGCTTGTCAACCTGTTGACATAAAAAAAAAAAATATTCATTATCACCTCATAGTCCCTTCATAGCTTCATACCTTAGTAATAAATATCCAAACATACCATATTTATGTAACACATATAGGTAAAGTAAGCGGCACAAGTCGTGAGCACACTTTTGAACTCTAAGAACTTTTAAACTCTATTAAAGGTTCTTAGAGTTATGTTATTAAAGTTAAAGTTGTTAAAATGTATTTAAAATAAGTGACCCTACCCCCACGTGACCTTATTCAAATACATTTCAATAAATGTATTTAAATGCTTGAACACTAATAACTTTAATACCACAGATTACAGAATAATTCAGATGGAGCGCGAGGAACACGAAAGTGAAGCCAAAAAAGCAAATATAAATTGAAAATCTGATACCTGGTATTCGTTTTCCAGTTTGTATTTGCATTGTTTAACCACAGTTTCTTAATAAAGGAGTGTTTTTTGCTACATAAAGTTTGTTAAACAAAGCAAATACACATTCAAAAGTGAATACCAGGTACGTGTTATTCAATTTGTATTTGCTTTTTTGGCCTCACTCCCGTGTTCCGCGTGCTCCATCTGCCTTATTCTGTAATCTGTGTTTAATACTTTATGTTTAGTATACTTAGTAATATTAGCTCAATGGTTAAACCAGAATACTATAGATTCACTATCTAAGTATCGCCTCTTTCACTTTGTTATTTTATAAAGCATGGGTGAATAATAGTCTAGTTAGATGAGTCAATGCCTGTCAAGATCATTAGTCTATTGTGGCTTACTCATGATTAAAAATGTAATCTAACTATAAATTCCCAATGCATTATAACTAGCCTGTGTTAAATATTTTCTCATGTGTTCTCATATATTTATATGTGCAATTTACTTATACATATTATAAGTGGTATAATGGGCTTAGTCATGTTCTTTCGTTTATAAAATATCACATATTTTAAATCAACTTTATCTTCGAAACGGCTGTTCCAATTTTGAAAGCACTTGCAGTTATAAGGAGTAAATTAGGCTACTTTTATTTTAGAAAAAGAATAAGGGTGTGAACACAAAAAAATGGTAATGGGGAAGAACATGGGGCCAGCTAGTAATATATTAATTTTATAATTGAATATTATCATACTTTTGTTAATAATTGAAAACTGTTTTACATAAAACTTAAACCGACTTCAAAGTACACTAAAAAGTTATCAAATCCTGAACTGATGACAATGAGACCAAACAGGAAGTGTACCCTTCCAAACAAAAAAAGAATTTTCCGAATCCATTAATAAATGAGGAGTCACAGTATTTATGCCTAATGGTAAAACTACAAACATAACAAAATAACTGAATTGAGAACCTCCTCCTTTTTTTTGAAGTCGGTTAAAAATAGCAGTATTGGGCATCATATGGTAAGACTTTTTTAATCGATAAGCAATATAATATATGAAGAAAATATTGATACATTATTTCTCAAATATACCTTAACCACTCCAGCATCACAATGGCGGAAAGAGAACCAATAAGCAGTTCCAGTCGAGACTATGGTGCCACTGCAGCTGTACCTACTGTGGGCTTTGCGGACTTCAGTCCAACGGAGCTGTATAACCTTAGTGAAGGCATCGCAGACAATGTCAATACGATACACACTGGGTTGAAGTCTCTGGAGAAGATGATGAAGCAGATTGGTGGACCGAATGATAGTATGCAGCTTCGAGAGAAAATGTATGTTTATGTGATGTAACTTTGTTCTGTTTTTACCTTTACTATGAAGAAAGGCTGCTATCTTATTTTTTTAGTTTTCCTACTGATTTTCGAGAGTACTTTCACTGGAACTATCAAATCTGATCCGACTTTATTACACTGAATTATCTGTGTGACAAGTTACATCCAAATCTGTTCAGTCGGTGCAGAACTGAGCGGTAACAAACATGCAATCAAAATAATATTATTAGTAGGTAGGTAGCAGGATACATAATACTCCATCCTAGGCTTCGTCATCGCCATTTATGGGCGGATCAGTACCTCTACCATGAGTTTTCTACGTTAACGTAATCTACACTCGCTAGCGACTACGGTGAAAATTTTGTATGACGAGCACCGCCTCTATTGGACACTTTTGGAAGCATTTCAGTTGGGGCCAAACGCAATCCAATTTTTTATTTTTTATATAAGCGCTTACTCTTGACTGCAATCCCGCCTGATGGTAAGCGAAGATGTAGTCTAGGGTGGAACGCGTGTACCCATAAGATGCCTGTACACTCTGGCCTTGAATAAACCCATGTTGTAAGTCTGGAAGCACGTTTTCCGGGAGAGCATTCCACAATTTGGCCGTGCGATTAAGAAAAGAGGAATCTAAACGCTTGGTACAGCAACACGGAATGCCGACGACTAAGCGGTGGAGACCCTCCCGACGCCTAGTTGTCCGATAGAAGAACGGGGATGGAGGGATAAGATTATGGAGTTCTTTATCGCATTCTCCTTGGAACATTCTGTAGAATACCTTCAAACTTGCAACCTGACGCCAATGATCCAGGAAAGGATTAACTTTAGCACATAACAAACTTACCTCCACAGCCACGACACACAGCAGACAGTAAACGGCTCCGTATCAGCCACAGCTCGGGACATACAGCGTCTAGGAGTAGTGGTCAGACGGGGAGACAAACCACAGAAGTTGCAGGTGGAACGACTCACACAGGCATTCAGGGATGCTCTGGCTAAATACTCTTCTACGCAGAAGGTTAGTACAATTTGATGCTCTAAATGTTAAGGTATAAGTCACACTTTCCAATAAGTAAGCGTCTAGTGTCCAAAAGACTGGCTAAATACACTATACAGAAGGTTGGTTATACAACGTATCCCAAAATTCAAAGATAAGCGGGCACCAGAGTAGATCTGCTCATGTCTACTCGAGAAAAAAATCAAGAAAGGGCCCCATTTTAGACCCGTTTCCAACGAAACTAATTCTTTTTTTTTCATTAGGAAAAAGGTTGTGTAAGCTATATTTATAACCGGATTTCAAATCGATAGTATTCGTAGTTGCTAAAATACAGCGCTGTGAAAGATGGACGGACGGATGGATTGGCACCATGAGGGTTATTTTTTTATCTTTCTGGTTCGGAACACGTTCACCTTACGCCCTGCGGTTCAAATTAGGGTTTCCGATCTTTGTCAAAAAGACCGATCTCATGAATCGATTCGAATCGCGGTCATGGGGATCGATTGCTAAAAGATCGATCTCTCGAAAATCGATTTTTATATGGTCCGTTTTGAAAATAAGTTGAAAAACTTTTTTTTTCTTACAGTTTATTAGAAAACTAACTACTATCATATTAAATTTAAAAATATCGACTTTTCAGAAAAACTAAACGACCCTCCTAATTGTTTTATTTTAGTTATGATGTTTCTTATACGAGAAAAGAATCATCCTGACAAGAATCTTGTCCCCACTACGCAGAGAGAATCTTGTGCTAATTTGATTAAGTTTTTTTACATATTATCTCACTGTCCAAGCAAATAGGGACAAAACCCTTATTTAATCTGAGGATTCTAGAACGAGAGAACAAATATCCACGAAATAATAAATACTGTCGTTGTCCAAACCTCACTACTCATAGAAAAAAGATAATTTTCAGTGTCAAAAATTGAACTACATTATAGCCAAAAACAATAAATAAATAATAAATAAAATTATTTATTCATTTTTCAAAAATAACTTTTAAAATCGATATATTTTTGTTGGTCTATGTTATAATAATAAAATCGAAATGTGATAGATGGTAAAAAATTTAATCCCGATCTTTTAAATTTAGACCGTATGTCAAAAAATCGAAGAGCGACCCTAAAAAGATTGATCTTCGATTAAATCGAATCACGATTGGAAACCCTAGTTCAAATCAATTCAAGTAAGACCAGATATCATAATTTCAGCAATTATCAGAGAAGATGGCGGCTCATATGCCTCGACAGCCGCGCGTCAGGAACGATCCTGAGGCGATGGAACAACAAGCCATCGCCGACGACGAGGAAGCCACGCTACTCGCTAACGAACTGGCACAGGTAACTTGAAGTAAAATGATGGAGTTATGTTAAACAGTGACCCCCTTATTAATAAATAAGGTGTCAGTCTTGTAACACTCAGGTATTAAGATAGCTCCAGCCCTTTTTGTTTATATGACATTAGAAAGTGACGGATATATTTAAAACCTACAGTCCATTTCCGCCTTTCTACCATACAGTCGTTCGACGAAGCCGATATACGTGTGAGGGGTGTGAGGGGCGAGACGTGGCCCGACCTGCGAACAAAACTATGTTAGTAGCTCGGGACACAGCATTTATATGGCGGTCGCGATACTGTCTAGACGTCGGCATTTTCCACGAGATCAAAGGCGTCGGACGACTGTATGGTTTTTTAGACTGTGATATTACTATACTTGACTTACACCTTCTTTTTTTTTTTTTTTTATGTTAAATGGGCTTGCGTTTGACCTTCGACTGACCCCAAGAGGAGTTAAGTCGAGGCCGAGGAAAAAGATAAACTTTAATAAGGGGGTTTTTTTTTTTTAATTATGTATAGGCCGGTTTTTGACCACAATCTCACCATGGTAAGTGATGATGTGGCCGAAGGTGGTTGCACACAAAGTCTGAACTAGCTCTCAAGTGCATACTTGCAAGTGCATACTTTTTAATGCATTATGAAGTAGTTTTTTTTACAAGTTTAAGGCGATGATAGCGCAGTGGTAATGACGTCGGATACCGAGACGTAAGTCCCGGGTTCGAATCCGACAATGAACTTGAGCTTTTTGTGAAGGATAACATCGTGAGGAAACCATAGGATGGTTTTAGGGTAATTTGTAGTACCCATCTGGCTGGCTACCACCCTCAAGTTGAAAATTCGTCGCCAAACACCTATCGGTGTGTTCCGACAGCTGCACTTGTTAGCCAGTTTCTTTGAGTCTTTGTGTGCTTACCACCTTCGGCCACATCATCACTTACCATGGTGAGATTGTGGTCAAACACAGGCCTATACACCGTTTTTTTTTTTTTTTTATTAAAAACAATAATGTTGCTACAGACCCGCCTAGTACAATTCGAGACCAGCATGTTACTCGAGAAAGAAGCTTACATCAACAAGATAGAAGCGGACGTCCTCGATGTCAACCAGATCATGCAGGAGTTGACTGAAATGGTCAACCAGCAGGCTCAGACTGTCGGTAAGTTATTTAGCATTAATTTATTTGATTTACACTTTATGTCTATACTACTAAGGTAGAAAATAAGTAAGCCGTCTGAGGGCAAGCGGTCACCGTAGCCACGATTGCAACACCAGGTGTACTTGCGTGTTGGCGACGCAACGTAAATCTCTTCACATCCTTCTAGAAAAACTTAATAATGACTTCTAAAAAAAATGTTTTTACCTTGCTTGATCATTTCATAATGTATGAAAAGTAAAAAAAAAAATGAGAATTCTGTGTCGGTCCCATAGTAAAAATTGTTCGGTATGACTTTCATCCAAATCCGTTGAGCCTCTACGGCAATAATCATCTACACAGGTGGTAACTTAAGGAGCAAGGGCCTATCCTAACTAATCCTATCCTATCCTTCCTATCCTAACTATTATAAATGCGAAAGTGAGTTTGTTAGTTTATTCGTTTGTTTGTTTGTTACGCCTTCACGCCTCAACTACTCAACGGATCATCGTGAAATTTGGCATGCAGATAGCCTACGGTATGGAAAAGGACATAGGCTACTTTTTATCCCGGGAACGCGGGTGAAACCGCGGGGGACAGCTAGTATATTATAAATGCGAAAGTGAGTTTGTTTGTTACACTTTCACTGCTCCATTGCTCAACGAATCATAATGAAATTTGGCATCCAGATAGCCTATGGTATGGAGACAGACATAGGCTACTTATTATCCCGGAAACGTGAGACTGAAGCTATCAATATAGTATATTTCATTACGAGTGCGGAAAGCCTGTCATTGCAAAGAGTTCCGACAAATTCAAAATCCGTTGACAGTCGGAACAAGTTGCAATGACGGTTCCGCTCGTGTACTGAACAACTGTTTTTTAATACAGTTGCAAAAAAATGAAGCAATTTAATAAAATAATAAAATCAAAAATAATCATTTATTTCTTATAAAAGTTATAATTGAAAAATGTTTTTTTTTTTTTTTTTGTAAAAACTTCGTGGTTGGTTTTTTTCTTTTTAATAGACATTATTTTGACAGTTGGGTAAGAGAACGCACGTGTTCGGAAAAGGTAAAGAAAAAGCTCGAGTATGTAATAGCCCACATCCCGAACGCTATACGTCCCTGCAATACGCCACTTTTTGAGCAACAGTATTAAAAACTAATTTTATCATTATACTAGATGTCCCCCGCGGCTTCACCCGCGTTCCCGGGATAAAAAGTAGCCTATGTCCTTCTCCATACCATAGGCTATTTGCATGCAAAATTTCATGATGATCCAATGAGTAGTTAAGGCGTGATGGCGTAACAAACAAACAAACAAACTCACTTTCGCATTTATAATATTAGTTAGGATATGACGGGCCAGTTGGCGCAGTTGGTTAAGACGAGGGGTCTTAACCTATAGCGCCGCAGGTCGTGGGTTCGATTCCCACACAGGACATGCATTTGTGTGCATGAACATGTCTGTATGTCCTGAGTCTGGGTGTAATTATGTATATTAAGTATGTATTTACAAACAAAAAGTAGTATATGTATTATATCAGTTATCTGGTTTCCATAGTACAAGCTTTGCTTAGTTTGGGATCAGATGACCGTGTGTGAGGAATGTCCCAGGATATTATTTATTTATTATATTTTCAGACGCAGTTGAAAGTCATGTGGAATCTGCGAGCGCCAATGTCGAATCGGGCGTCGACGAACTAGCCAAAGCCGCGGAGTACCAACGCAGATACCGAAGGAAAATGTTCATTTTAATTCTCATTGGCGTCATATTGGCCATCGTTTTTATAGTCTGGGTCGTCAAAGCCTTTAGATAAGTCACTTGCAATGTTTTGTTCCATTACAGCTCGAGAATTCACTCTTATAACTCTTTAGGGGCCGTCCATATACGTGGAGCCTAATTTAGGATGGCAATGTATCACTATTATGCAGTTGAAAATATGTTATGGACGCTCCGTTTATCGGAAGATTACGAATTTAATTGAAGGTTAACTGTTGGTGGTTAGGGGTCAGCCATATAATACGTCACAAATCGTGTAATATACAAACACATTTGATGGGCCAGTTGGTGCGGTTGAATTCCAACTATCGTGCCGCAGGTCGTGGGTTCGATTCCCATACAGGACATGCATTTGTGTTCATGAACATGTCTGTATGTCCTAAGTTTAGGTGTAATAATGTATTTACAAATAAAAAGTAGTATATGTATTATATCAGTTATCTGGTTTCCATAGTACAAGCTCTGCGTAGTTTGGGATCAGATGACGGTGTGTGAGGAATGTCCCAGGATATTTATTTATTTACATGGTTGGAACGTATTTTTTTTGTAACGTATATGGATGCTCCTTGTCTAGAATTATGTATGTAGGTAGGAATGGATGGAGTTTTATGGTATTTATGTTACCTGATTGGAGTCTCCCTTTTAGTTACATAAATGTGTCTTATTAACATTTTATTAAAGTTCAATATTTATTGCCAATAATATATTGTACCAGAAATTAGACATTTTCTGTCTTTGTCTAAACATACATGTCTAACATTATTGGTAGTAAAATAAATTAGGTAAAAAGAGAAATATGAAAGAATTGTGTAGATATTTGAAAAGCAAAATGACAATATTTATTTTCATCTCATTTCGTTCCGTTTGTTTGTTTGCTCATGCAGGGGCTGTCAAATGTCTTTTGTTACTTTATTGCTATAACTAGCTGTGCCCCGCGTTTTCACCCGCGATGTTATATAACCGTCCTCAATAAGTGAGCTATCTAACTCAAAAATCCGAGCTCATTTCGGTAAAGCGTGAGTGATGCCTCGTGTGTTGCAAGCGTCCATATGGCGACGATAACCGCTTACCATCAGACTGGCCGTATACTTGTTTACCGATCCGTTGTATAAAAAAAATGGAAACGTAAGTTCAGTTACTGAACACTGAATAAGTAATAGTAGTTCCGTACAGAAGGTTTACTCCGTAATTAAAATTGTGTTTCGTACCAATAACTTACCTACAAACGCGTCTCTTTCTATCGCATAGGTCTCTCTCCCTCTACTGTCGGGTGCCGGTACTAGTTATACATTATTCAATGATAGTTTAAAGCAAACACAATCTGTCTTATTACATGAGATGGTTTAAGCCAAGTACTAAAACCCGGGTTTTAAGATAGTCCCGGCTTTTTTTGTTATATGACGTTAGAAAGTGACAGATATATTGAAATATTCAAACAAATACTTGATCGAAGATCACAGAAGCTTGGCTTAGTGTATCATGTTGTGGACGATTCACAAGTACCCAGGGGTTTTTAAAGAAACAGAAAATCGACTCGTCTCAGTACCCTTCAAACACATTTCGGGTGTAAAAAATTATAATATTGTAAAAAAGCTATCAAAAAACTGCTATATTGAAACTTATTGCAACAAAGTTACATAATTGCCCGCTGTAGCAATCGTCTATAGGCTACGGTAACCGCTTACCATCACGCGGGCCGTATGCTTATTTACTACTTTAGTAGAATAAAAAAAAACTTAACATTGAAGTCTACTTAGTTGCAAAGAATCCCAGCAAGATATGTTTTATAGAAGTTAGAATTTGGTTCTTGTTGCCTAAGAAATAAAGAGGCATTTAAAATTTTACGCCTAGATCTGATATCACCTTACTGGTCGAATTACTAAATATATTGCCTGAATTAAGGCGGCGGAATGTGAAGTTTTGGAGTAAAATTGTGCATTGCATTTTGAACTTTATCTCCATTGTATAACGTACATATTCCATAAAGTAAAAACTGGTAGTGCTACTTCCCGAGAATTCCAATTCAAAATGCAATTTACAATTTGTTAGAAAAAATCGTCGCAATCGTAATTAAACCATTATATCCAATTGTTTCATTACAAATTGACTCAAAAGGGCTGATTTTATGTGTTGTTGTTATTTTAGTTGAAGGAATCGTTTGTTATTAATATAAATATAAAAAGTATTATTGTAAATTTATTATATACCGGCTGTCCGTGTGAATATGGGATATTGATATTTGAAAAAACACAAAACGTTTTGTCTTTATTAACAACAAATATGTACAAAATACAATCTATATATAGAAAATTTCTTCAAGCCTGCCGCTGCTTCCGATTAACGGCAAGGTTCCCAGAAGGCTGGCAGCGTTTCCTCTTTGGATAGCCAAGCTGACGCGTTGGCGGAAAAAGCTCCCCGCCCGCTGGTCTCGATCAATTTTGAAGACAAGGTGCGAGCTTCTGACCCCCATGGTCCCAAGGTCTTGACCGCAAAAGGCATAAAAATATAATTGGGTCCAATCGATGGAAATTTTTTAATTTTGAATTTGTTAATTTTAATGCCCATTATTTGAATGAATTTACTAAATATTAAAATCCCATATAAACCAGGGCCAGTAAACAAGATGGTCATCGACAATCGTCATCATTAGTTAACGATCAACCTTTGTATGGGATTGACATTTCAAATCGATCACGTGATTTTTAAAGGTTGATCGTTTACTAACGATGACGATTGTCGACAATCATCTTGTATACGGATGTCATTATTTTTTACATTGTCACGCTGTATATATGGCCTTATCGTGCAGAATTTATTATTATGTTATTTATATTTAAACGTAGTTAGGATTTTATTGTAGGAATGTAACCAATTTATCTGATAACACATTGTGAACATTCCAAAGATACCTAAGGTTTTATGTGACCTGGCAACCCTGAAAAACTATACTTTCATGTTATGTTGAAAGTTCATATAAAAAATCTTGCCAGTTTAACATTATAGTGCTACAAACTTATCTGGCCAGGTAGCCAAATAAGGAACAAACGACGCTAGTTTGAAATGTCAATCTGCCTGACTGCCTGATTGGTTGTTTGCTCCACCAAATGCGATAACCGCTCTCACCGGGTCAGATAAGTTTATGGGACTACATTTTTTTACTTGTCGGTATAGTATCGGCGAAGGACCGTTTTCATCGAGGAAAAATCCTCTGGTATTTGCACTTATTAACAGTTAGGGCCAATCACTGCATCTAAATGTTTATCGTATTTCAAACAAAATGAACGTATTTGCGCCTTTAGGCTAATTTTTCGATGACTGTTTTGTTCGAACCAAAATCCCTATAAAACACGAATAATAGATAGGGAAAGCCGTGAACTAAATACGGCCAAAGCCGTCGTTCAACCAGTAGTTGTCTCTTTCTGACTGCAGAAAAGAGAGCCCAAACAGTTCCTTTCTCTTTCTAAAGAGCGGGCAGTTTTGTTATGCTTTTGCTCAGTTCAGACGGGTCAGTTGGCGCTGTTGGTTAAGATTCACCTTACGTGCCGCAGGTCGTGGGTTCGATTCCCACACAGGACACATTTGGTTGCATGAACATGTCTGTATGTCCTGAGTCTGGGTGTAATTATGTATATTAAGTATG
The DNA here is from genome assembly GCA_947623365.1 of Achlya flavicornis. Classification (NCBI taxonomy): domain Eukaryota; kingdom Metazoa; phylum Arthropoda; class Insecta; order Lepidoptera; family Drepanidae; genus Achlya; species Achlya flavicornis. The sequence goes on from OX392488.1 coordinate 9,905,689, forward strand.
TATTTACAAACAAAAAGTAGTAAATGTATTATATCAGTTATCTGGTTTCCATAGTACAAGCTCTGCTTAGTTTGGGATCAGATGACCGTGTGTGACGAATGTCCCAGGATATATAGTTATTTTCTGCCTATGGTGCCCATCAACCACTCACTATACTTTGTCCATTATAAGAATATCTTGACGTTTAAGGTTGTCAACGTAAAGTAAACCTTATTGCTATATTATAATGTTGCAGAGTATAGCGATATCGTACCGACAAGTCAGGAAAGGGCCATAAATATGTAACCATTGCACAATAAAAGTTTCATGTAATTTAAACTCATTTTATTGTAAGAGCGGTGACATCGTAGTTGTGATTTTTTCACTCTACTCACTTCCATTTATATGAATAAGACTCAAGATTTCATCGCTCATATGATTTTATTTATTTTATACACAATATATATTTCTGTTGAATTTGTAAACACGTAATAAATCATTATCAAATATTTATTTTTATTGATTTTACTTTTTACCATTGCAGAGTGCAAAACAGTTTATATTTTGTTATTTCAAATACAAGCATGAAACATCGGTTCATTTAGGTATCGATACATCCATGCTTGCAGGCCTGCTCACAAAAATTAAATGTCCTTTATTTGTGGGCTTTCCTTTTTGGTATCGAACCTAAAGGGTGCCAACCATTATAGGGTACCTTTGGGTTCCTTCACCGCTGTCCGTCCGTCTGTCTGTATCTCATGCACCGTAATAGGTAGTTTTTCATAGAATGTGTGCGAGCGAGACCGACTCGCAATTGGCTTGTTTTAAAATATTTAGAAATATAGGTAGTCAGATTTACCAAAAGCTTAAAAAAATAGCTTGCAAAGTTTCTTGCCGATTCTTCTCAGTTGAAGGCCGATTTCCGAACCGGTGCAGCGGTGGTATCTTCAATAGCTTTCGTACCTTCATAAGTTCCTACTAGGGCCTTTACTGTATAAATGGCTTAACGTACCTATAATTGGGTGCAGGATATATAAGCTAAATCAATAAAAATTTAGGTTTTGTTTTACATTTTGTATTTCAAATAAAAATTGACGTTCTAAACAATATAGCATGCAATGTGTAACGTAATCTCTCAAAATGTACAATTAAAAAAATATTTTTTATTATGTTGGCAACCCAGCATCTATCAAATGCCACAAAAAAGTTAAGCAATAGTTGCAATGCACAATATTTACGAAAGATTTTATTACACATTGCCTGTGAAATAATTAAAAACCAAATTTACAAATTTTTCATAAGTATAATATCTTGCTTGAGGAACATAAATCAACGCCTAACTTACAAACATTGTTTGGATTTGCCTAATCTTAGACACAGTTTTAAAATGAAAGAAGAGTGGAGACCTTTTTCAATACTGGTCCATCATTTGTAAGTAAGGATTAGAGAGATCTATAAAACGGTGTAAAATTTGAGCTTATTTTGAAATTAAATCAACAATTTGACAAACAAGTTGCTGTTCGTATTAAAATAAAAATTATTGCTGTTTATCGTTCATGGCAACTTTTTGTCAAATTATTTATTCAATAATTGGTTTTTCATTCATCAACAAAATATCCAATATTAGTATTTCTTTTACACTGTAACTTTTAGTAATTCATGGGTACTCGCACACGGCAGACAATTTGTGACCCGTCTTTATGTCGGAGAGAATATAAGTCTTGAAGATTCCATACTAAACAAAAGTTCTACAAAAAGGCCGTTAGAGAAAAGAAACGACAGTCGGGTCCGCAGTCTTACGTGTGCGATAAGTTTTAACATAGTATGGCTTGTAGAAATAAATAAAATAGGGTTATAGCCAGATAACAGACGTTTGACATCTTATATTTTTCCTAAACGATAAATTCCTAAATTTCAAATTACTAACAAATACCTAATTCAACCAATATGGTAACATGAGAAATTTTGGACATTTCAGCTTATATCCTAACGCGATTTTATTGTCGCCACTTCGTCATAATAATGAGTTCTATTGCAGCGTTTTAGTGTACATTTTGCATTGTGTGGTGTATTAGTGGATAACGGTTTGCTAATGCAAAATGGATTTTATAGATATATAAATAGAGACGATAAAAACTGCATCGCTATTATGAACACATTCCTTTATTAACAAACATGTTTTAATTTGTAAGATACATTATCTCCTATTGGGTGTTTTAACCTGCTAAGCATCGTATACTACATCACTGGTGGAAAGCCTGCGATCCTTATCTTTTGATTTTTGGGCAAATATTGTACATTTAAATAAAATTTTGCGTTAAACGAAACGCATCTCCAAAAATATGGTCTGCGTTTATTTTTCATGTTTTTATTTTCGTTTTTTTGTCTGTAAAAAAAATCCTTTCATACCATACCACCAACTCCAAAGGCTATTACCAAAGGAGGAGCATTTCAAATTATCTATATATATATAAAATGAATTGCTGTTCGTTAGTCTAGTTACGACGAGAACGGCTGGCCCAATTTGGCAAATTTTGGTTTTTAAATATTTGTGGAAGTCCATGGAAAGTTTAAATGTAGGGAATGGTACGGCACCACGCGAACGAAGTCGCGCCGGGCAGCTAGTTCATCAGCATACTCTAAACGGAATAAAAGAAACGATGCAGTTTTTTTACAGATTTTTGACATTATATTTATTAGTGATATTTTTAGACACTAAAATTAAAAGACATTTAAAAAATACCACATACGTTGACTATTTATGTCGGACGGCGCGGTTTTGTGTCAATGGAAAACATCGTAAATAATCATTTTCAGCCATGACAAAGTTACCCGAAAATTTTCCATCGGAGCTAAAAATATGATACCGAAAGCGTATTCGCCGTGCCGTTTAATGTAATATCATCTTAGCTTTCATCTACATAGGGTAAATTTTTAGTTGTGGTGCGAGGGATTCCCATAAAAAAATAGGGGGAGAAATAAATAAATATATTCAATAGTATTCTTGATTATGCTATATTTAAGAGGACAGTCTAGCGATTAATTGTCTTTACAAAAAGAGACATAATTCTTCCACACCTTCACACTTCCACAAACGATAAAAATGACTTGCATAATAGCTGCAGAATATTTCTTTTATGAATTAGTGCGTGGTAAAGGATCAAGAAAATTTTACAATAGTATATTCCGATACCTGTGTCTTAAGTAGTAGAATATTTTAAGCTATTGCATAGCTTCTATCGCGGACCTTGAGCGTGGAGACCGAATCCAGAAATTCCGTAACGAAAATAACCTAACACCCCCCACTCCGACCGGCACAGCGGTGATACTTTTTAGTTTTGCATCTATCGACGAATAGCAGGACTTTTAATGACTTTTTGAAATATCACGCTTGTCTCTTTAGTTCAGCAACCCGCCTCTAGGTGGCATTGATGCAATAGCTTTACCGCGGCAGTCTCAGAGTGCCACACGTTTTTTTTTTCTAAAATAAAATTCTAATATAACACGAGCTGCAACGTTCGAGATTAGAAGAGCGAGATGCGATAGCTATATGATTTTTTAAATACTGAATATCGTGACTATACTGCCCTCTTAATGAATTGATTTTCACTGACATAACATAAATTAGTACGTTACCTACTATAACACATTCAGTTAGATTTGGTTCATCAAATGCGTTTTAAATTAAACTTTATTACATACACTATTAGGTTATAAACTAAGTGATATTCGATATTCACAGATTATGTAACTTTTATTTATAAGAACCGACACGTATTATGTCATTATGTACAAGTATGTTTTAAGAAAATATTTCTGCAGAAGCTAATAGATCGATATGACTTTAAAAATAATATAGTGTCGAAATGTGTCATCTGGACCTAGAACATTAATGAAAAATGTGTTTTATGCAAAGATAATAAAACATAAATTCACTAGGGCAATTTTAGACATAACTTCTGTCACTGCAAAAAATAATCTTAATTACGTTTGAATAAGGTAAGTATTAGTTATCGAATTTTATTAACGATTATTTTTTCCTGTCTTATCAAAAGATAGGCGAAACGCCATTTTGAAATTCAGTTCATATTATGACCACCATATGGCCCCTTATTTATTAATAGTAAAGTACAGTCAACAGAACAGTGAAAAGAATACATATTTGAATTATTTAAAAAAAAAAAATATGGAAGATAAGCTTGTATTAGCAGCTGCACTTGAGAGCCAAAGCTTTCTAGGCTGTATGTGCGAGTACAGTCAAGCACAAAAACGTATTCATTTTTATCCATATATGTATAAAAGTGCGCATATCATTTCACTGTTCCACTAAGTGCACATAACAAGTAAACACAGTACTACCGCAGTTTGGCTTGCCTTTGTTGCCACACCGCGTATTTAGCGCAGGCTGTGTCGATCATTTGGTTCATGTGCTTAGTCATAGATGTCGCTAAGGGGGTCAGGTCGCGAAGCATTTTCTCCTGCAAACGAAATTGTGATATTCAATATACTTCAATAGGCATATCCTGAAAAAATCTATTTAGTTCTTCATTTATATTATCAAAAAATATTGCACACGTATTTTTTATTTTCGTCAATCAAACAAAATATGACGGAGATATGGCGTTTTGAAGTTCCGCTTGAAGTCACGTCATGGTACACATTTCACAAACAAGTGACTTTAATTAAAGAGGTTTATGTTATTTTAATTTTATTGATTTGGTGAAGCAAAAAACACGTGTCCAATATTTTTTGATAATCTAATACCTAATCTAATATCTAATTATAATCTATCTAATTAGAATTATAATTCTTTTACTCAAGCCCCATCGCTTACTTTATATTAGGTACAGTCACCAGAGGGCTGGCGAATACCTCGCTCAACGTATTAGTATAGCAATACAGAGAGGTAATGCCGCCAGCGTTCTGGGCACGCTACCACATGACAGCGAACTTGATAGGTTAGCTTATTTATAAGTTATTTCTGTTTTTTTTTTTTTTACCTTTCTTTGTTTTTAGTTTTAGTTATTAGTATACTATTATTTTAGTTTTATTTAGTATAATTTTCAGTAATACTCTTTATAATCTTAATAAACATTTTTAGAATCGGTACAGTCAACAAACTTCCAGCATTCCAGCAAAGTAGTCAAAACTAATGATTTTATGAAAACAACCAACAATGTGCTGGGCGAACTATGAATACTGCATGCAAGCGAAAAGGTTTCCAAATCTTTAAAATTGATGGAACCTCATGCAGCAATAAATAACCAGAACGGAAATGTTGACACATTTAACATAACGGAGTTTTATTAAACACCTGTTTTTTATTTTGATATGTCTTGGTACAAAAAAATAAAGTTATCTTCATCGAAAGATGTCTACTTTGATACTCGCCGGGGGAGGGGCCCTGCCGCCCGGGAGGGGATCATACCTCTCGCATATACGAATAAATTGTGTCACAATTTCTGATTTCAAGTCAGTAAAAAAATGTTTTGAACAAATAACGGAAATGTATTCTATTACTGATACTGAACCACCAAAAAATATCCGCGTTAAAATTTTATCCTGTATCCAGTATTATTATATTACAAATGCGAAAGTTTGGATGTTTGTAAGTTTGGATGTTTGTACCTCAATCACGCTTCGACATCTGAACGGATTTTGATGACATTTGGCAGGCTGATATAGGGTACTTTTTATCGGCTAATTATTTTCGAGGCGACTAACTATTGGTTACTAAAAAAATAACTTGGCAGCGATTAAATAATTTGGTAACTATTCAATTAGATGGGCTACAAATTGCAAGGTATCATAAAAACCAAATAGTGGCAGCTTCTTTAAGGTATCAAATATATTAAACAGGCACATAGAAATAATAGGTGGGGTACTATAAATAATGACTTGGCGACTAATATTGACAGTGGGATAACAAACATTGTATTATTGGCAACTATAGGCTTCCATATAAAAATACACTTTCGGGCTGCGATTTGCAAGCAGCTGTAAAAATTTAAACGGGTACTCTAATTAAGAATTAGGGTTTCAGTATTTTTGTTTGTGGCATCATAATTAGTATCTGGATGACCGAGTTGAACCTGGTTTTTACTTTTTAGCTTATCGTGTTTTTTGGAAATTATATTTAGATTCGAATTTAAGAATACAGCTGGACTCGAACCGGTGTCTTCTGGTTTCGGGACCGAAAACAGTGACCTCTGATTTTGTATGGTTTTCAGGGTCTGATGATGGAGTAGGAGGGTTGGCACTGGAACTCCATAGTGGATCATCGTATCCTGGCCGTGTTTGGGGTAGTTAGAATTGTCGTGACATGAACTTTGATCATGTATGATTTTCAGGGTCTGATGATGGAGTAGGAGGGTAGGCACTGGAACTCCATAGTGGAGCAACGTATCCTACCAGTGTTCGAGAAATTGTCATGTGATGAACTTTGACTGTATATAGATTTCAGGGTCTGATGATGGAGTAGGAGGGTAAGCACTCGAACTCCATAGTGGATCATCGTATCCTGGCCGTGTTTGGGTTTGTTGGAATTGTCGTGAGATGAACTTTAACCATGTAAGGTTTTCAGGGTCTGATGATGGAGTAGGAGGGTAAGCACTGGAACTAAAATATTAAAACTAAAACTAAAGCTAAAACTAAAACTAAAGCTAAAACTAAAACTAAAATGCATCATCATGCATCTCAAGACGATTCCAACAAGTCCGAACACGGCTTACATATATGTGATTCAATACAATGTGAAGCAATTCCATGTTTCCAGGTGAAGCTAATAAAAGCGTGTTGAAAATAAAAGTCAAGAAATAAATCTATAGACACACACTATTTTTTTGCATGCCACTATTTGCTTAAATTAGAGCTCTTAAAATGTCGTACAAAGTATGTTTTATATGACCATGTTCATATTTTCTTCTCATCTTAGTTTACTTTATATACAACCTCATTATATAATTTAAGAAAGCCTATTTTCTACTTTTTATCCGCCATCAAGTCTTCGCCTAACAATAAATTCAGTTACCAAAACAAAAATATCGATGCCAATTTAAATTAAAACAAAGCTTATTTAGCTACTGCTTTCTTCTTAAAATGATCCTTCACTTTAGCTGCCAACCTATTATTTTTAGTACCTCCTTTTATTTTTTATAAATACCAAATTCAGATTAATTTGTCGCCGCGTTAAATACATGCCCTTTTTATCCCGAGAAAGCAAATCAATCTCTCGGGTACGCGGGTGAAACCGCGGGGCGCAACTAGTCCTGTATACAAGGTAAACTTATTTGATTTTTCTGTAAAAATGCGCAAATTTAACCACACTACACCTACCTCGAAAGGTCTAAGTTTAACATTCCTAAACCGCAGCAAGGCCTCGTAGAACTTCTCAGCGCGCGCAACATTGTCCTCCGCTTCGCCACTAGAACTAGCGCCCGGCTGCGGGAAACATCTCCACAACTCCCTGAGAAGTTCCCCGCCGGAGAGGTAGATGCGGTGTAATTCTGACTTCACTTCTGTTGGTATTAGTTCTGGAAGAAAACGCGGTGGTAAAGGTTACAGCTACAAACGGTCACAAGTTTGTTTCTATGAAGTTGAAAATGATTATTAAGACGAAATAGTGTTGCCCGATTTGTACAGTACCAAAATCTGTCGTCATACTTCTACCGGCTTATTCTAAAATTCTACAATAAGTGCGCTTGTTTACCATCACTAAAGATGGTCAGATTGTGGTTAGACATTCACACCGGCCGAGAGCACTGCTGCTACACCATGACATCACACCACATCACATCACATCACCACGCCTACACAACATATACTCACGCGACATGGTAGCGGCGGCGTGTTGCCTCATGAGCGCGCCGCCGGGGCTGAGCTCCCCGAGCGCGCTCACTACACCGGCCGAGAGCACTGCTGCTACACCATCACATCACATCACACCACATCACATCACACGACCACGCCTACACAACATATACTCACGCGACATGGTAGCGGCGGCGTGTTGCCTCATGAGCGCGCCGCCGGGGCTGAGCTCCCCGAGCGCGCTCACTACACCGGCCGAGAGCACTGCTGCTACACCATCACATCACATCACACCACATCACATCACACGACCACGCCTACACAACATATACTCACGCGACATGGTAGCGGCGGCGTGTTGCCTCATGAGCGCGCCGCCGGGGCTGAGCTCCCCGAGCGCGCCGACGGCCGCGCCGGCGCTCACTCGCACCGGCCGAGAGCACTGCTGCCGCTGACCGCTACACCACGCCTACACAACACGATACTACTTTACTTTATTGTTTAAGCTTACGTTGTGCCGTGCTTTATTACACAGGGTCATTGAAGGCACTACAAGTTAGAGGAATAGTATAAGGCATCCGCAGTGTCCTCGAGATTATTAAGAACGCAACACTTCTGAGACCGTTTCTAGTGTCAATTTCATGAATTGTCTACCCCTGTTACAATTTGCAATGCCTTTCTTGAGGTACTTCTCTTTTGTGTTTACAACTACCGACTATGTATCCAAATTCGGAAAACATATTGACTCGGATAACTCTAATAATACGACTAATACGTTGAATAATGTTACAATGTCACCAGTTTCTATTGAAAGACACCTAAAACTGTTGGATAAAAATAAATGTGCCGGTCCTGACAGCATTCCAGCGTTGTTTTTAAGTAACTATGCAAGCATTCTCACGTATCCTCTTAGTATTATATGAATGGCACCTTCCCAACAGCAAGGAAATCTGGCCGCGCTTGGAATTGCGGCTACCCGGGTGGCGTAACCGCAACCGGAAAGTGCGGTTAAAAACCGTCGTGGTTTGCTGATGGACGTCGAAGAAGTCGCAATTATTTATTTAATTCATGCGCGTCATACAGGTTGGAAATTTTAGACGAATCAGTAAGGGCGGCTACCTAAAGGGTTGAAGCCACGTGAATATAGTTTTAGGAGACTGTCCTTGAATTGTATGAATATGGTCTTAGGAGACTGTCCTTTAATTATAGACGAGTCAGCAAGGGCGGCTACCTTAGGGTTGAAGCCACGTGAATATGGTCTTAGGAGACTATCCTTTAATTTTATGAATATGGTCTTAGGAGATTGTTCTTTAATTATAGACGAGTCAGTAAGGGCGGCTACCTTACGGTTGAAGCCACGTGAATATGGTCTTAGGAGACTGTCCTTTAATTATATGAATATGGTCTTAGGAGACTGTCCTTTAATTATAGACGAGTCATTAAGGGCGGCTACCTTAGGGTTGAAGCCACGTGAATATGGTCTTAGGAGACTATCCTTTAATTTTATGAATATGGTATTAGGAGACTGTTCTTTAATTATAGACGAGTCAGTCAGGGCGGCTACCTTAGGGTTGAAGCCACGTGAATATGGTCTTAGGAGACTGTCTTTTAATCTTATGAATATGGTCTTATCTTGTGGATGGGCCGAGAAATAACTCAAACACTTCGACCCATTGGGATCTATTCTGGTCCCCAGATAACTTACTCCTCCCCAGTCTTGTTGAAAACTCTTTTCATGAGTTTTAAAAGGCACTGATTTAAAGAGGCAGTTGTAAATAGCGGTTTTGGTAAGTTAAAAATTATAAATGGCACGTTCAATAACTAGTTCAGCAGTTAAAACTAAGCAGTAAAGTAAACAAAAATGAGTAATAAAAAATAATGAAATGGATCAGTGAATATATAATTGAGCAGGAAATAATTAAATGGGCGGTAAAAATTATTGAACGAGCGGTTACGTGTGGGCAGTAATAAATCGGAATTTGTCGGTAAGAAATCTCATTCTAAGCAATTCTATAAACAATGAGGTGGTAAAGTAGTTTTTGAGATATAGCGGTGTGACGGACGGACGGACAGACGGACGAAGTCGCACCATAAGGGTTCCTTTTCACCTTTTTGGTACGGAACCCTAGAAACAGTACTTAAATAGTAATGAAAAATTAAATTACTTTTGCTTTGACTGAAGTAATTAAATAAAACAAATTGTATAATAATAATAGGAACTTTTATTCGTAATTTAAACGATTACGTGATTGGTCGCTTCCGCCACCCGCGCTAATAAGCTCCGCCCAACTGACGAACATTTACCTATCTTTTCAATGAATTTGAGTTCGGGTGTCACCGCTCGCTATGATCTGCCGAACTATTTATCGAACCGCTCATTCCATCATTTTTACCGCTCATTCAGTTATTGGACTGCTCAATTATTTTTAGAATTGATTTTTATGATAAAATAACCGACTAATTGATTTTTTATTACTGTCCATGTTTTACTGTCGCAATAATTAATCAACCGCCATTAAATTAAATAACTGCTCAATATGTTTTTCAACTGATCATAATAACATCTCGAATATTTAAATAACAGTTCAAACAATTAGTTCCCGTTTTAAAACGAGGCTAGGAGATATGAGCCTATAGACTTCTGGTTTCGGATATCCAATCCCTAGGAGACTCTTTCGTTTACCAGCCAGTGCATCGCATATGCACAGAAGGTGCTCCATTCGTTCCGTATGTTCCCCCCACAACCTGCATATGGGTGTCGCGGTTAGACCCATCTTCATGAGCATAACTTTGGTTCCAAAGTGCCCAGTAAAGGCCCCAAGCAGGTAGCGGATTTGCCTCCTGCTTATATTCCAAATGCATTCCCGGGCTTTGAAGGTAGAGCCTAGGCATTTCTTGGAGTGTTGTAGACCGGTATTAGACAGCCAATGTGTTCGATGTTTGTGATCTGCAAACTCCCTAAAGGCTTTATGAGACACGTCGAAATGCCTACACATGGTTCTGGACCTAAAAAATCATTTTCTGAGCCCTCTTTTGCCAGTTCATCTGCTACTTCTTCTTAAAAGGCTCTAGTTAGGTTAGTTACGAAATTAATCTAGCATACTGTAGTGACATAGTTAACAAAATAAAGTATCATTGCAATAACTCAAAAATTAAAGGACAGTCTCCTAAGGCCATATTCGCGTGGCTTTAACCCTTAAGATAGCCTTACTAACTCATCTAAAATGTCCACCCTAAAGAAAAAGAAACAGAGAAAAAGGTACTAGTTGCTTCCTTATTCGCAAACAGAAAATGAGAGCATTTGATTTCGTATTCCACATATCTGGCCTGTTTTGTACGTCAATTATAAACTTTCTGTATCAAAATCCATATAGTAGATCCTGAGAATTCTGTTATAATCAGTAAAATGCGTGTCGGTAAATGCGCCGTCAATGGCGGGTAACCGCAAGCTAGAACTATAGCTATCTACTACTTAATCCGTTATTTAAGAGATTTTTATGATAAGGCCGGTAATGCGTATAAAAACCGTCCGGCTGGCGCGGCGCTGGCCGTCAGTCAGCAGCGCTCCGAGCGACCTGAGCAGTTGGCCGTCAGCCGCATAACGGTACGTATAAAAACAACGGCTGACCGCATTGCGGTTACCCGCATAGTGCGTATGTGTTTGGGTCCGGTGGACGTTAATAAGATGAAATAAAATAGTGGACTGTATAACAAAATAGGGTGGTTTTAATGCCAGCCAAAATTACAAAAAAGAAACGTCTGTCGCCGATGGTGTACAAAATCCGAGTAGTCCGACTCGCGACTATGTGGCCCGGTGATAGTGGGGGTGCGATTTCATTGTCTGTACTTAAATTGTCATCTATTACTCACTCACTTGGGGGTCACTTGAACTTGCAAGATTGGATTACAGACACCGGATAAGTAAAATTAAATAAAAGCTTGTAAAATCATGCACGTCTTATAAAAGTATACAAAAATACCCATATACTGAAGTTGTATGAACAATGTAGTGTCACATGAACCTTCTTCTACCTTTTTTGAGTGTAAAAAAGTTCGGCAACATTAATAAAAGTTAAAACTGTTTTAAATATGCTAAAGGTAAAAGTGCACAATAAGTATCACTTACATGGGTAAGAGTGCGCACTTCTACAAACAACTTATATTTCACCACGTATATTGGAAAATGTATTTTCTTACCTGACATATTGAAGCTAATGCGGACAACGGCGGCGGATGATTCGTGTGTACAGGTGTTTGGTTTGATTGAGATGACGGCCCTAGTAAATATCTTTCTATCTGTAAACAATTTGTGAAGTTCATATTTTTTCGAACAATTTCTGGATCAAAATAAGTTGGTTGTCATCCAATATACTAAGGTATACCAAATATCAAGTCAATCCGACCACTGGAAGTGGGTGAAATTCGACTTGCAAGGTTCCAGTAAAGTATATTCTAGAGAATCCACAGTAGTTTGGTCTCATTAAAAAAAAATATCACTGTTTCTCCTCCGCAAGTGTACATTAATTTATAAATATTAATAGTGACAAACTTTGAACCCTTTTTAAGCCTTGTGCAAGGAAGAGTTTGAGATTTCCCATCGTTAAGTTTATATCAAGGAGTTAAGAAACCTAAAATTTATTTCATCACCATCATCAGCCTATAATGTCCCACTGCTGGGCACAGGCCTCCTGCACACAAATGTGTGTGGGCGGGAATGTGCAGATACTCCACCACGCGTGCCCACTGCGGATCGGTGGAGGTAGGCTAGTGGTCAACCCACTGTTGGAATTTTTCAAGCCGCCTAGGAGACCTCCATTAGCTTAACGACTATCAACAGCTTTCTGAAGCACGGACACGCTTTTGAAATACCAATAAGCGGCCACCCATCTAGGTACCGGCCACACCGATGGTAGCTTAACTTAGGCGGCTAATCATGCTACATCTAAATTGCTAAATATTCTTACTTTCGACAATTTCAATTCTTGTGCCTCCTCGTTGCAACTATTATCTTCTAAATCTTCATAATGTATCTTTTCCAATATTCTCTTCTTCTTCTCCGGTGGTTCCGTACTAATTTTGTCATCGGCTGGCCTCTTGTCTAATCCGTTGGTGTCTTTGACTCCGTTCACAGCATCCTTGTTGTTGTTATTTGAAGTGTTACTACTAGTGTTATTGCTACCGCTATTACTATTACTAGAATTTGTTTTATGACTAGCTTTGAGCACCTGAAAATAAAGAAAAGTATACAATAGAAAATGTAGTAGAATAATAAGATCTTTTTCAGATTCTACTTAATTCCCATATTTTTTTTGGGAAAACAGTCACCTATTTTATGCATGTTCTGCCTATTTTTAACCGACTTCAAAAAAAGGAGGAGGTTCTCAATTCGGTTGTATTTTTTTTTTTTTTTATATGTTTGTTACCCCATAACTCCGTCATTTATCAACCGTTTTGGAAAATTATTTTTTTGTCTGGACGGGTACACTTCCCGTTTGGTCCCATTGTCATTAGATCAGGATTTGATTACTTTTTAGTGTACTTTGAAGTCGGTTTAAGTTTTTTTGTAAAACAGTCCAATTATGTGCCGTTGTGGTGTCTAGAGGTAATAAACAAATTTATTATTCGCATTTATGATAATAGTAGGATAGTCTGTATATAATAGGCTTGGAATGTGTTAATTTATTTATTCTTTGTTTTTATTACAACATCACTGATTACGATCAAATACAGACCTAAACATAGTAAAGAAAAAGTCTTCCAACATTAAGGTGGACGCACACTTATCAGAGCCGAAAGCGGTGAACGAATCGAAGTCAAGCAGGGCTCGTACACATAACTGCACCGAAAGAATCGACCGCGCCGAAGAAATCATTTCTATTTCCTTTACGCCTGTCGCACAATATTTATAAACAACTCGCGTGTTGCTACGCAACTGATAGAATGCGATGCGAGCGCATACGTCGAGTCGACCGCATAAGCCGCGCCGAATCTGATGACGTCATCCGAATTCTTCTAGGATTTCTGGGTTTCTTCCAGATTCGCACGATTCGACGCGGGCAAGTGTGCGAGCTTTCATAAGATTTCATATACAGAATACTAAAATACGTTTCGTTCGATGCGTTCGGCGCGTTCGGCTCGGATAAATGTGCGATCACCTTTAGTATATTTTTTTTTTATTTTCTTTTTTATTTATTTACTTATTTCATACATATTTCGTAACTTAGTACCTAAAAACCTTTTGAGTTTGTGCAGGTACTGCACATCACATCATATCGAACAATTAACCCAAAGAAGCAATGACATTCATTTTGTTTGAAATGTATTCCGCCAATTCCACACCACCGACAATGTGTTATGGCGTCCTGGGGGGGAGCGGCCAGGTTAACCGGCTAAAACCCCCTGGTGGTTGCGCTGTAGAGAGGGGGGCAGGCTTTCGTATTGATCGCGTACCTGCTCACCCCTCCACCCGCGGCGCTCAGATAGCTCGTCCCGGGGGAAGTGTGAAACCTCCCCCCAGCACCCTCGCTGGGCTATCGCACGATGAGTCTGACCACATCGACTCATCGCCTCCTTGGGGTCGCTTCTGGGCGCACAGAGCCCCCGCTCTGATTGCCCACGACCCCAAAGGCCCCGTTTAGTCACCTTTTACGACAGGCAGGGGAACACCGTAGCTGTTATTCTAAGCCCCAGCTACAGGGCAGGTTCCGCCGCTTGGGTTCCCACGCGGCGCTCTGCCGTACTACTACGTTATTGCTATATTTTTATTACTCTGCTGTGAATTCGAAAAAATAATTCTATTCACCAATATTGCTCGAGGAGCTATTTTAGACTTCCAGGAAACCAATTCTCGAGCACTCGAATTCATCACTGGTTCGAAATAAAGTTCGAACTCGTACTTTATTCGAGGGAAAATCAAGTTAGGCTGTTCTGACAATTTTGAAGCCGCCATTTTGTCCATTTTTCGAGGGCTAGCGCTCGAACTGCTTCGAATGGTCGTTGTTTTCAATATTTCGTAGTCATTAAAATCTTTTTAGAATTTAATTTAAGACATAATGTTATCGCGTACGATAACAAAACGCAATTATCAAGTGAAACAAAACGCATCGTGCAATTTGTATCTATCAAAATGGCAACATTAATCCTAACACCCGAAATTATTTCGAATGTTAGTTCGATTAATGCCGAGTGCCGAGAATACAGGAATCGAAAAATTGACTCCGCCCCTCGAAATTGCACTCGTAATGCAAGTTCGATTCGAAGGCTAATTCGAGGGAAGTGAGAATTGGGTCCCTGGAGAAATTAAAAAGAGGTTTGAAAGTGTGAGTACAGTACCCGGCGACAAATATTGCACATCGACCTTTGGAAAGAGACAATCGGCTAATTTCGGCTTCGTAGAGCGTTATCTCTGTCGCACGAAATACAAACATCTATTAGGAGCTGTTAAAACAATTATGATTTGCTTCTTTTGAAAATTCTTTTTATTCTTTGTATAAAATACACCAACTTTTCTATAAGTGTACATGTTCACATTATGTTTACGTAAAGGTTCCCTCTTTTTCCTAAAGATGCCATAGTACAACATTAAATTATTTAAATTTGGGGGTGTTAACAACTCTAAATATATATTTTGAACTGGACGCGACCGCACTTGAACAACGACTGACAAAACGTTACATAGGTAGTGTGCGACAGAGATAACGCTCTACGAAGACGAAATTAGCCGATTGTCTCTTACAAGAGGTCGATGTGCAATATTTATCGGCGGGTACTGTAGGTGTGTGTTATCGGTAGTTTTTTTTTTTTTTTACGTTCCTAATTACAACACTTACAGCCAATTACGGATTTAAATTTTGATATTTTGACATAGTTTAAAGCAGTCACATCAATACTGTATTCTGTATGCCATTAAATAGAAAACGAGAATATTATTATGTGTGGTGTGTAGAAGTTGGGGTGGGTTTGTGTGGTGTGAGTGTGTGGTGTGGTGTGAGCGCGAGTGTGTCTATGTGTACGTGTATGTATGTATGTATGTATGTAGATAGTCACCATAATGGAGTGTTGGTTGAACCGCTTGATCATGTTCCGGTGTATGGAGGTGGGCTCGCGTTCTTTGTGGTGCGCGCCCGACTCCTCCACCAGCGGCCGCGGCTCCGAGAACTGCGGCAGGTCCACCTGCAACAAACATTCACATATATTCATCATCATCATCAGCCTATAATGTCCCACTGCTGAGCACAGGCCTCCTGCACACAAATCAGGGTGAAAGGGAATGGGCAGATACTCCACCACGCGTGCCCACTGCGGATCGGTGGAGGTAGGCTAGTGGCCAACCTACTGTTGGAGTTTTTCAAGCCGCCTAAGGAGGCATCCAACCAGCTTAACGACTATCACAATTAAGTGATAACCGGGACCAACGGCTTTACGTGCCTTCCGAAGCACGGAAACGCTCGATTTGAGATACCACTAGGCGGTCACCCATCCAGGTACCGAACAAGACAGACGTAGCTTAACTTTGCCGATCGATTAAGAACGGCTAATCATGCTACACCACGAGCGCTTCAATTAAATAAAATATTAAATATATTAATAAAGCCAAATAAGTTTATGTTGTGTAAAGTTGTGTTCCTGCGCGTGAGTAAGCGAGCCAGAGCTCATAGGCTAGGGGGGAAAGGTCGGTAACGCGTGAGCG
This sequence comes from Achlya flavicornis, assembly GCA_947623365.1. Lineage (NCBI taxonomy): Eukaryota > Metazoa > Arthropoda > Insecta > Lepidoptera > Drepanidae > Achlya > Achlya flavicornis. Next base: position 9,922,166 of record OX392488.1, read on the forward strand.
ATGCTTTTTGTGTTGCAAGCGTCCATATGGCTACGGTAACCGCTTACCATCAGGCGGGCCGTATGCTTGTTTACCGACTTAGTTGTATAAAAAATAAAAAAAAACATTCACATGTGACGGGCCAGTTGGCACAGTTGGTTAAGACTCTGGTAAAGATTACACCTATTCAAATTCAAATTCAAAAATTGTTTATTCAATATAGGCCTTAATAAGGCACTTACGAACGTTACAATTGATTTTCATAATACACTTAAACTGAGAACTGAGAAGACTCCCGGCAAGAAACTCAGCAGCTAGCTCAGCACTATTGAGCCGCAGGTCGTGGGTCCGATTCCCGCATAGGACATGCATTTGTGTGCATAAACATGTCTGTATGTTCTGAGTCTGGGTGTAATTATGTATATTATGTATGTATTTACAAACAAAAAGTAGTATATGTATTATATCAGTTATCTTGTTTCCATAGTACAAGCTCTGCTTAGTTTGGGATCAGATGACCGTGTGTGACGAATGTCCCAGGATATTTATTTATTACATATACTCCGTCTTACATATGGTTTAAGCCATGTCTAGTAAAGCCCAGGTCTCATCTAATTAGTCGAAAAAATCGCCGTGAAGAAATCCAATATCATTGTAAAATAAAAATAAAACAAGGCTATAATATCACTACATATTTGACCTTCATAGGTGCCCTTCTAGGGCCTAAATTGAATAAATGGCTTTGACTTTGACTTTGAACAAAGTCCTCCGCCACGTCTGTTCGCGATAAACTAAAAAACAATTGCATCGATTTTCATGATGATTTGCATGGCTGCGAGGGCGATGGCTGCCACACGCGTCATACTTGTGAACAGGTGCTGCTTGTGGGGGCTGGTCTGCTTAAGTTTGCCATTTATTTACTTAATAAATATAGATTCAGTCTACTTTGTAGTTTTCCCGTCAGTGTTTGTTGTCTATTAGAATGTTAATATTATGTAATGAATCTAAGCTTGTTTTGAAAAGAGTAATTGCTGAGTTTATTGCCGCCTCTACTCAGCAAATGCAACCTTCCGAACCGGTTTTAGAGTATTAGAGCCAGACTTTTCATAAGTGTCTGCGAAGGTTCAATGTTCTCGAGGAAGGTTTTAGTATATAATTTGTCAAGTTTTTGTATACATTGGATAAAATATTATGATATTTTTTGGAGGTGGCGCGGTTGGTTAAGACTCTGGTTAAGATTCCACCTATCGCGCCGCAGGTCGTAGGTTCGAATCCCAGACAGGACATGCATTTGTGTGCATGAACATGTCTGTATGTCCTGTATCTGGGTGTAATTATGAATATTAAGTATGTATTTACAAACAAAAAGTAGTATATGTATTATATCAGTTATCTAGTTTCCATATTACAAGCTCTGCTTAGTTTGGGATCAGATGACCGTGTGTGAGGAATGTCCCAGGATATTTATTTAATGGTGACGTACCGTGAGATCTAACGTAGTATGTTTCATGGCTGAGGCTATAGCTTGGTCGTCCATTTTGGCACATTCACCGAACAGGTCTTTACTTGATGAAGACGCTATACGATCCCTGAAACAAACAACGACAAAATTATGAATACTAGAACTAATATTTAAGAGAGGTAGGGCATAGCGTTTATTCGCTCAAAGAGCAGCTCGACTGGGGAAGTACCTCCACCTTACAGAATACCGCAGCCAAATAACTTTATGTTGTGTAAAGTTGTGTTCCTGCGCGTGAGTAAGGTCGCCAGAGCTCATTGGGGAGGGGGGATAGGTCGATAACGCGTGAGCGATGCTTCGTGTGTTGCAAGCGTCTATATGGCTACGGCAACCGCTTACCATCAGGCGGGCCGTATGCTTGTTTATCGACTAAGTTGTATAAAAAAAAAGGTTGAAAATGAAAAATTCAACATTTAAATTCATTTTTTTTACTATGTATTTGTATAGGCCTGTTTTTGACTGCAATCTCACCATAGTAAGTGATGATGTGGCCGAAGGTGGTAAGCACACAAAGCCTAGAAGGAACTGGCTCTCAAGTGCAGCTGTCGGAACACACCGATAGATGCTTGGCGACAGATTTTCAACTTGAGGGTGGTAGCCAGCCAGATGGGTACTATAAAGTACCCTACCACCGTTTTATGAATTCCTCACGATGTTTCTTCACCGAAAGCTCAAGCTCATTGTAGGATACGAACCCGGGACCTTCGTCTCGGCATCCGACGTCACTACCACTGAGCTATCATTGCCTAAAATTATATAAATAATTAAATGTTATAAAATTAACATGTAACCTTGCTGTTTCGTGCCGGTTCTTCCCAAAATATGAAGGAGGATATTTTCATAAATTTAGCAGATAACCCTTATTTCGGCGAAATAAGGTAAATTATTCTTTGACGTTCATTAATGTCTTTAAACCACCGCAGCTTTTCGGTTAGAAAAACTCACTCACCTATGAAAATAATGAGACTGAAAGAACTTGGTCCAAAATTCCGCTTCGGTCATCTTATTCGGTACGTAGTCCACGTGTTTCTTCCTGACCGCCGGATAAGTTTTGAATATGGCGTCTATAATATCCTGTGTCAGATTGTACTTGAGACCGTTGCAGCCGTCAGTTTGTGGCTGGATGTCGGCAAGGAAAGCTCCTGACACACCTACAAATATTGGATCATCATCATCATCATCAGCCTATAATGTCCCTCTGCTGAGCACAGGCCTCCTTTCACAAATCAGGGTGAAAGGGAATGGGCAGATACTCCACCACGCGTGCCCACTGCGGATCGGTGGAGGTAGGCTAGTGGCCAACCTACTGTTGGAGTTTTTCAAGCCGCCTAGGAGGCATCCAACCAGCTTAACGACTATCACAATTAAGTGATAACCGGGACCAACGGCTTTACGTGCCTTCCGAAGCACGGAAACGCTCGATTTGAAATACCACTAGGCGGTCACCCATCCAGGTACCGACCAAGACAGACGTAGCTTAACTTTTCCGATCGATTAAGAACGGCTAATCATGCTACACCACGAGCGCTTTTAAGTATTGGATAAAGTTGGGAATTTGATCATACACCAGTACAGCACTAATATCAGTCATTTATGAATAGGCATACATGACAAGAAGCGTTAATACCTCAGATTTTGGAGCTTAGAACATGTCAACAGTGTTTTTTTAATGTTGAGGTACAAGTTCGTAGCCGACTGCATGCAGCAGCAGCAGCAGGCGACGTGTCGCAGCGACACTGCTTCTTTCTTTTTCGTTTTTATATATAACTATGGAGGCAACGTACGTGTCGTTAGCTAAGGAGGGTATTTCATAGTAATACATGGAAACCAGTAGTGTCGCGACGACACGACTCCTGCTGCTGCTTCCTGCAGTCGGCTTCCAACTTCTACCATTACTCAGTAAAATAAAATAAAGTTATTGTGACTTGAAGACCCGTAGTTCTAAAACATACTGGAAAAAAAATTACTCTGTATGTTTGTCCCTAACTTATAAATCTTTGATCCGATTTAGAAACGTTCTATCCATCGCTGGTTATTAGGGTCAATAAAAGCTATAAAAAAACAATAAACTGAATAATTATAAGATATCAAATATACGCCCGCCGTTACAAAAAATCAAAATCTGCGTATATTTGTATTTTTATGCAGCTCCCATTAATTTACTACTCCGTCGAAACTCGGCGACAGTAGACTTTGATCCACTCATATTGTTTACGTTAATTTATGTCCTATTTTTAAACCAAGGCCAGTTTCGTTTTTAAGCCAAAAGCGAGGCAATGCCAATTTTGAAGGCTTTTTAAAACTTAAATACTTACCAGCCTCCTGTTTAATATTACTAGATTCAGTATAAAGCTTAAGCGTCGGAGTGTTCCAGTACTCTTCGCTATTAATCACTTTTGATATCACAAGGTCTTCGTATAAATGTTTCAGTGTTGGATGGAGCGATAATAACCTGTAAATATTAATAATTAAACAAATAAATAATAAATAAATAAATATCCGGGGACATTTGTATTCAGACTTTGAAGTGACCAATGCAAAATCTGCCTCATGTTTTTGTTTTCACTGTGTATTAGCCTGTGTTTCTCCGCAATCTCATCATGGTAAGTGATGATGTCGCTGAAGGTGGTAAGCACACTAAGCCTAGAAGGTACTGGCTGTCAAGTGCAGCTGCCGGAACACACTGATAGATGCTTGGCGACAGATTTTCAACATGATTACTTAGAGTACCCTATTACTGGTTTCCTCACTATGTTTTCCTTCATCGAAAGCCGGTACTTTGATCTCGGCATCCAACGTCAGTACCACTGAGTTATCATAGCCTTGAATAAATGGGCTGACGCAACATATTTGAGAGGTAAAGCGTAGCGTTTTTTCGCTCAAGGAGCAGCTCAACTGGGGAAGTACCTTACAGAATACCGTTATGTCGTATAAAGCTGTGTTCCTGCGCGTGAGTAAGGTCGTTAGTGCTCATATGGGACGGGGAAAGGTCGGTAACGCGCGAACGATGCTTCGTGTGTTGCAAGCGTCCATATGGCTACGGTAACCGATTACCATCAGGCGGGCCGTACGCTTGTTTATTCAAATTTGGTCTAATTATTCCTCCAATTTGCTGTTCAAATCAAAGCACTTATGTTTTATGGAGTGAGAGACAAGGATACAGGATGTGTATCCTTCAAGCTTAAGTGCCGTAACACACATATAAGTACATATAACAGGTGGAGATTTCGAGATGGCATATTTTCAAAACCTATGTTGGGTTAGTCATTCTGAACAACTTTTACTGTGGGACCAATAGTGAATTCTCAATAAAAAAAAATACTTCCCTACAAAATGTCAATCTTTCTCGATCATAATGTATGAAAATAAAAATAAATAAATTTGACAATTTGGTGTTTATTGCATAGTAAAAGTTGTTCAGCATGACTAATCCAACATAGGTTTCGAAAATATGCTATCTCGAAATCTCCACCCAGTATACATAGGTAAGTTAAGTAGATATATAGATTGAGTACATCATAAAAAACTTTCTTACTTAGACTTCATCTCAAGTTCACCATCAATCTGTCTCTTGAACTTGGGTAATAGATTCTGCAGCAGCATCTTGACCTGGTCCCTATCCTTGGCTTGTGCCTCCGCCCCACCAGGGTGGACGAAGTGGAACGTCGAACAGGTCCCATCGTGGAGTACTACTTGTAATTGAACTTTAGGTTTGCCTGCCGGTGAGATTTTTTGAGCTGTAAAGGAAGTTTTGATATTTAATTATACCTATTCATTATATTAAAAATATTAATTTCTTTGGCAGAGATAATTAAATAACTTTAATTCTATTTTATTGTCACATACTACTATTTTTTTACTTTCATATATGGTTTGATATGGCTTTAACCTTCAACTTCTACTTTAAGCGTAATCTATTTTCTTTACGCGCGCGCCGCCTGCCGCGCTATGTTTGGACGACTGCCGCGAACGTTCGTCGCGAGCTCGCGCAAATATTTCTGGGTATGTCCAAACAGTCGCGCGGCAGATTTGTGTCCTGCGAATACCGTTCGCGGCATTCGCTGTGTCTGGACACACCCTTAGGATGGTTTTAGCAACTGATTAGCCACCCCTAATATCTGGACATCATAGACCTGGCGCTCTACCGCGTAACTTTGGTGGTAATCGTAACGAAAACACAATTAATTATTTCATCAACAATATATCAATATCTTAAGATATTTTTCTACTGTAATGGTAAAATATACTATTATCTTGATTATTATTTTAACGAAAATGTGTTTCTTAATGGAAAATTTAATTTAATCAGCTGTTATCTTTTTAACACAAAAGGTGACATACTTTTTTTGTAAATATATGAAACTACCAGTTGGATTTGAAAAACTTTTTCATTAATAAGAAGCTGCCTTAACCCCAAGTGCTTTCAGCTACTTTTGGCAACATGGGTGAAACCGTAGGAGACACCTAGTGTATTATATCAGGCAACAGAATGGTGCAATGATTTATTCAGAATGCAGCAATGCCTTATGCTAAATTTGTGAATTCATGTCTGGCAACTAATGTGTTTAGGATAGACTAATGTAAGATGTCCCTTTCACCCTCATTTGTGAAAGGATGCCTGTGCTCAGCAGTGGGACATTATAGGCTGATGATGATGAATGTAAGATGCATTTTGAGTAGACTAGTAGTCACTAGTTTTTTCATCCATATATCAAATGGATGCCAAACATGGGCCAACCAAGAAATCAATCCAGAAGCTTGTGACCTGCCAGAGGGATGGTGAGAAGTGTGTTGGAATATACCCAGAACTGGGAAGCGATAGAAACAGTTCCATTTTCACCACACAAGCACATGGGACCCAGGCCCAGGGCCCCCACAATCATGGGGGCCCCGAAAGGCTGATATATTCACTTACACTACGCTTCAGACACTAGATCAGTTTCTAATTTTAAACAGATTTAAAATATAAAATCATAGCAGAATGTTTTTTTGTTATTTGCTTTTTTACTTTTCAACTGAGCCCCAAACTCTTGTGTGCCCAAGGGCCCCGGCATGGCTTAAAACGGCCCTGCATTGAAATGGAGGTAGACAGGCCATTTGCTAAGAGGGAAAGAAAAGTGGACTAGGAAGCTAATTGTATGGCCACAAAAATTCTAAATTCAAAATCATTTATTCAAATAGACCTTCGCAGGTACTTATGAAAAGTCTGACTCTAATACTCTAATACCGGTTCGGAAGGTTGCATTTGCTGAGAAGAGAGAAAGAAAGAAAGTTAGTCCACTTATGCGGAGGTCTGATGACTTCAAGAAGTCACTGGCCCAGTATGGCAAAGGCTGGCGAGAGACAGGACTGACATAAATGAATATGCTATATTTAATGAATTGGTAAATAGAGACTCTTTTTGGTAAATAAAGCCTTGAAATTGAAATTGAGTAGTACTACGTCAACTGTCTAACTGTATTATATCATATCTATTCCACACATCAGTAAAAAATGGTTGATGTACCGGAATTTCAGTTGGAGCCATAAGCCACATATCTATAACATTCCTTGTGTAACCACCAGTTTATAGAGGTGGTTCTAATACCACTGCAAATCCCTTACTTTGAACCTAAAGCTCATGTTAAGCAATATATTAGCATTTATTCCAATCACACAATATTTGAGTAGGTCTAAAACCTGATGTTTATGGGTTGCAAGGTGTTCAAAACTTACTTTTAATATCAGCATATTTGTGTGAAACTGCAACTGTATCCCTATTTTCTAACATCCATGCCAATCTCTGATTCATCACATACAATGTACCATCGCCCTTCTTATACCGCACATAGCCAACACTAAGCAACACGTCCTCTGAAGACGTGGTCATTTTAAACTTGGCCACTCAAAGACAGGTATATCATCAAAAAGTTATTATTTCATTACTCCACAACTTGGTACTTTATGGTGAATATTCAAACTTGAATTAATTAGTTTCTTCGTGCGGTGCAGTTATGTTATCACGAATATTGAAGCGGCACTACTAAACTTTTTTGCTATTAATGATCCTTTTCGAGTTTAAAAACGAAGAATTAGGAAATTCTATCTACAAAGAGCATATCACAATCCGTCAACCATTAGCGGACTTGACAAACTGAACTGACAGTTATTTTTACTTTTTTAATGTGTGAGTTTGCTTGCATGGAAAATATTAATACAGCCTAACCATATAGATTTGGTCGTCCTTCAACATCAATCGACTAAAAATAAATAAGTGTGTATACCAAAATATTGACGATACTCAAAACCTTGAAAAAACAATAGAATGATCCGTTAATACATTGTGTACATGTTTGTTTGATAATTTGGAATTTATTTTTGTAATAAGTACCTATTTGAATTTGTTTTTCATTTTGTTACAAAATAATTCTATTCAATTCGATTCAATTCAATTCAATTAATTTCATTTCAATTCAATTCAATTCAATTCAATAAATATCAATTAAATTCATTTCAATTCAATTAATTTCAATTCAATTAAATTCAATGCCATTCTGTCTAAAATGATATTTTAATACGATTGTATGTACTGCCATGAAGAAAATAAGTAATGTGGAAAAATAGGAATTTGTAAAATATGGAAATATAATAATGCGGAAAATTTGGAATTTGAAAAAAAATATATTTTTTTTTAGAATGTGGACAATATAAGAATATGCAAAATATGTAAGTCGGAAACTAGCCCCCCTGACACCATTAAAATACCTACACCCTTCGGCAAGTAATAAGGCCACGTTTTGTCTTTCAATTTTCAGTTTTTTTTGTGCTGGCCTTCAGTCGTTGCCATTATTTTATGTTTCTTTTAAACTTTTCTGTTTAGAACTAACTGAAGAAAAATGAAAAATAATCTAACGAGTCTGGCCAAGTTACGTGCCGTTTCTATGTATAACATACATACAATGATACAAGGGATGCCTGGATACAAGGGATTAGTTGAAACTGGAGCAGGCCGATGATGATCCCCCAAAACAAGAAAAAATGCAATGTTTGTAATCAATTTTTGTTTTTCATAAATTAATTGCAAAATTACATGCATAACGAAACGCTTCAAGAGACCGCCATTTAAATATTTTATTGCAGCAACACTGAACATTGACAACCCAAAATGCAATCATGGCGCACGGGGCACTGTGTTTTTAGAATGCTGAGAAGTTTTTACGTAAACACTTCGTTATTTTGCATTGTAATCGATTTATGTGTATTTATTAATTATCCTTGAGTTGTTAAGATTGTATTGAAGCATACATGTGTGTTCCAAACTCGAGATTTTCACATGTTCGGAATCACGTCTCTGTACTACTAGACACTTGGAGGTATAAAAATCATGAGATTTGCTGTTTTTGAAGTCCTACAGATCATCAAGTAATTGTGTTGTATTATAAGTATTACGAATGCTTTCAATTTTATTATTGCTAATCACATTACGTTAATTTACCGTAATAATAGCGATATATTCGTTTGTTCCAGATAACTTTGTTGGTGTCATAATGTCAGAGGCGTACGCCCGTGAGATACTGCGAAGGAATGTTGCGCAAATATGCCAAACTATAGGATGGAACGGTATAAACTCTACGCCACTCGACATCCTGGTGCACATACTGGAGAAGTATATACTGTCACTTGGGACTCAAGCCAATAGATATGCTGAACAATTTAATAGGACTGAACCAAATTTACATGACTTAGGATTAGTATTTCGCGACCTTCACGTTAATTTACCAGAGTTAACAGACTATATACGCAGTGTACCACCCGTACCCGCCCCTGTCAACATTGACAAGTTTCCAAAACCAAAAGAATCTAATTTGAATTTACTAAAGCCTGGTAGTCATGAGGTTGTTACAAGGCCTGTGCACGTTCATGAACATCTGCCTCCTATGTATCCTGAGAAAGAACGGGAAACACCCATTGTTGCCGGTACTGTTGAAATTCATCAAAATGGCATTGACAATATCAATGAGAATACCAGTAATGCAACATGCACCAGCCCTGAAATATCAGTCACTGACAGTCCAGACACCAAACCGAAGGATTTATTCAAGAGACCTATTGACCCTGTCTCGTTACCAAATAGTAAAAGACCAAGGTTACGTTTGGATGAGGAAGAAAGGACTAGAGAAATCAGCAGTGTGATGATGACTATGTCAGGTTTCTTGTCACCTGCACGAGAAGGCAAGCTTCCTGAAGCAAGACCGCCAACAGTCATTTCAGAAAAACATTATGATAAACATAAAGTAAACTCTCATCATTCTAATGTTATGAAAGCACCAATTATAGAGAAAAGTGATAAGAAATCTAAGAAAAATAAATTATTGAATGGTAAAATTATGAAAAGTAAAAGAAAAGATAAGAGTCATAAAGGTGAGAGCAGTAAATCAAAAGATAGTAGTAAATTGAATAAATATCCACCAGGATATCCTATTAAAAGCAAAGATGTGCATCCGACACATCATAATCATGTGACAATGCCTGCGCCCACACCCAAGTTGGCACCCCCACCACCCCCTAAACCATTCATGCCTCCGCCACCAGCTCCTGTTCCAGTTCCTGTTCCTGAACCCATCAGACCTGTCATCAAGCAGGAACCCATTGATCCTACTACTCCACCTCCACCACCTCCGGTCTCAAAAAATTCAATATCTGGAGAGGACTCAATCCCTGTACCAAGGAAAATCCCAATTTCCAAATCTCCACTTGTTCCCAATTCAGTTCCTGTACATAAATCACAGTCTTCAACAAATTCCCTTATACCTGAAGTAGAAATAAAGAAGGAGGTAGTTGATGAAGAGGAGAAATTGGCCTCACAACCCGACAGATCAAAGATTAATATATTTAAAAGAATATCGAACAAATCTAAAGAAGATAAAAGTGCTCCCGAGGTTGTTCCTGAAAAATCTCAGCTTGAGTCACTGATCTCAAGGTTGCAAAACTCAGCCCATGGTAATGCAATCGAAAGTAAGTCCAATGAGAGTGTAAGAGTGAAAACTGAGGAATTAGTTGTGAATAATAATGATAATAGTGCTGTAGATTTGTCTAAAGTGATGGACTTGAGAACCAATGAAGTGATCAGCATTGATGATGACTCTTTGGACGTGGGCTCGATGCCTCCATCTAAAGCCCCTCTACCAGAACCTCGTCCCAGTTTATCAATAAAAAAATCCCTACAAGTACCGTATCCCAAAGATGTATCTAGTGTCAGTCCAAAAACTAAAAAGGAAAAGAAACATAAGGACAAGAAGGATAAAATGGCGAAAATAGAGGCAAAGTTATTGAAAAAACAACAGCAGCAATTAGCCTTTGAAATGATGCAAGCAGAAAAACAAAGTATGAAATTGGGTGGCTTAAAACCTTCCAAATCTAGTAGGGCAAAGCATGAATCTAAAATGCCACAAATGCCACCTGGGTTCCCGTTCTTCCCTGCGATGCCTCCAGGAAGAGGCTTGATGCCTGGGCCTGGTCTAATACCAAACCCCGGACTCATACCTGGCAGTGATTTTCTTGCTGGGCTAGCAAATAACCCAGCCTTGAGAGGCTTGCCAGCTTCTAATTTACTAACCAACCCATTTGCTTTAGGTCCAGGAGGCCCAGGTCTAATACCTGGCCCTAGTTTCTTGCCTGGTGGTCTAACGCCCGGTATCCGTAATCCCCTCATGGGCATGTCCAACTTCCCACACTCATCTCGGTCATCAATGAAAATACCTACGATGCTGCGTCGTCCGAGCTTAGAAGTGATTCCCGTTGATAACGATGACGATAGAGGCATGCATAAGTCACCGATGACGTCTCGAGAAAAGGACCGTCACGATAAGCACAAATCTCAGACCATTCCAAATATTTTACAAAAACATAAGACCAAGCCGCATAAAGATCATAAACCGAATATGTATAAAATGCCGCCTATACATCCAGATATAACTATAGAGTTGAATCCCCCTAAAGCGGAACCCGTAAGACAGGAGCCGCCGCCCGTCCGGGCGTCGCCCGTCCCGCCTCGCTTGCCCACCCCGGAACCGGTCGTCAAACCGGAGCCCGTGCCTGAACCGGCACCGGTCAAAGCGCCCACGCCGGAACTACCCCAAGAAAAAGAAATAGAAAACTCCGATAAGAAAAAGGACAAATCACATAAGAAAGAAAAGAAGGACAAAGATGGTATTAAGATTAAGAAAAAGAAAGATAAAAAAGATAAGAATAAGGAAAAGTCTGAAAAGAAACGGGATAAGGAGGAGAAACAAGAACTGAAAGATAGAATAAAGAAAGAGAAAAAGGATAAAAAGAAAGATAAAACGGTAGACGGTTTAGTGCCGAAACTCACTTTGAAACTCAGCTCGTCTAACTCGAATTCACCGATGCCCCCGAGCTCACCGGATATTTTCAAATTGAATATAAAACCGGTCGTCAAAAAGGAGGACGAGGAGGAAAGCTCACCGGCGAAGGAGGAGCCGGCATCTCGGGATCACAGTCGGTCGCCGGAGCTCGCTCAAATATCGGCTTTGGTGACGAGGCCGCCGAAGCCGAAGCACTCGAGGCATAATCACGTCGCGGAGCCGGACGCGCCGCCCTCGCCGCCGCCGCCGCTGCCGCTACCGCTACCGCTACCGCTACCTCCCGGGACCTCGCCCCCGAGAAAGAATCGCCCTCCTTCGAGCCACTCCAAATATAAGAGGATATTAATCAAGCCCCTATCGAAAACAGGTCAAATGGAAAATTTGGAAGACGACGTCGCGTCGATGTCCGACGGACCACCGGCGGCGCCTCCGGCAATCGGCTCTGGCGACAAGCCGAGCGGACAATTACCTACTCCTTATTACGTGGACGACCAGGGCACTAAAATATGGGTGTGTCCAGCTTGTGGGAGACCGGATAACGGGTCGCCGATGATAGGCTGCGACGGGTGCGACGGGTGGTACCACTGGGTGTGCGTGGGGATCACGGAGGAGCCCGGCGCGACCGAGGACTGGTTCTGCAAGTCGTGTCTCGCCAAGCGTGCGGCCATGGCGCTTGCCGGAATAACCTCGGGTAAGAAAAGGGGACGAAAACCTAAAGGGGAAAAAATCAGAGACTGTCATTGATACGGACCTTTCGTTGTTACTGAGATTAGTTTTAATTCTTCCGTTTAGACACGAGTAAATGCGAATTGTTAATGGATTAATTGTTGAATGATATCATGAAGAAAACTGTTTTCATCATTTATAATGTTATATCATAGGCTTAAATTAAGTATAGATAATAATTGAATATTGACATAAAATGTTGAACATAAAAATAGTGTAGTTACTTGTAATAATTTTACCATAATTTTAAATATTTTGTTACGATTTCACATATTTCTCGTTCGCTCGGTTAGATCAAGATGTAATGCGATTGCGGGCGTGTTATACACTACTCGCATGTAAACATAGATGATAATATAAGATTCTTTTTATATTGTACAAAAACTGAATTTACTTAAGAAATTGGTGATGTATAAAGTAATGTAGTGAATATTTAAATAAACAGAAAGAAGGCTGGATGTATTTTCAGCTGATATTTGAATATTTTCATATTATAATTTTAATATAACCCTGTTTTTTTTTTGTTGAAGTTGTTCCTTCAATATTTGTACAGGGCTAGCACAGTCGCGCGATCTCTTTCACACCCTTTGCTTTTGCTCGTAACTGAAGGAGAAAGAAGTGGAATTAATCGCGTGGAGGTGCTCGCCTTAAATCATTCGACATAGTGAGGAGGGGAGGCAAATGTAAAATTTTAATTTCAGCCAGTGGCCAATTAAATATATTGGTACTTGAAATGTCGTAAGTTATTTTGATCCTTTATCTATGTTTGGGCTTATGAGCAGAGAATGCCATAGTTCCTCTGCGAAAGCGCGAATATTCGTTTCATTACACTTCGCACCAACCCCTCTAACTACTCATAAATTCAACGCAAGGAATAGTTTTTATTTTGGTACCTACTATCTCAGAGTATATAAATACTACGTACAACTACTAGTTTCAATATATTGTTTTCTCGGGATTAAAAGTATCCTAATATGTCTATATCTAGAATAAGAAGTATTCTGTGTGCCAAATTTCAACAAAATCCATTCAGTTTTTTTTTACACAGTCATCCCAAACTAAGCAGAGCTTGTACCTCAGAGTATATAAATACTACGTACAACTTGTAGGTACTATGGAAACCAAATAACTGATATAATACATATTCTAATTTTCGTTTGTAAATACATACTTAATATACATAATCGAGACCTCCGGAGACCAGCGGGCGGGGAGCTTTCTCCGCCAACGCGTCAGCTTGGCTATCCAAAGAGGAAACGCTGCCAGCCTTCTGGGAACCTTGCCGTTAATCGGAAGCAGCGGCAGGCTTGAGGAAACTTTCTATATATTATAGATTGTATTTTGTACATGTTTGTTGTAAATAAAGCTAATTATATACCCCATATACATAATTACACCCGACTCAGGCATACAGACATGTTCATGCACACAAATGCATGTCCTGTGTGGGAATCGAACCCACGACCTGCGGCGCGATAGGTGGAATCTTAACCAGAGTCTTTACCAACTATGGCCCGTCAATTCTTCATGCAGTAATTTTTGTGTGAAAGAGTCGCAAAAAGCTTCACATCTTTACAAACTAGGATAGGTAGGACTAGCTGTGCTGAGACCTGGTTACCTACTCCTTTGCCAATCTGGTTGCTTGCGGCGGGCGTCGTGTGACGGGTCGCTCACTACCCTCCAATATGGCTGTGAGGGCGATGGCTGCCACACGCGTCATACTTGTGAACAGGTGCTGCTTGTGGGGGCTGGTCTGCTTAAGTTTACTATTTATTTACTTATTACCTAAATATCGATTGTCTCATTTGTAGTTTTTCCGTCGCGCCGGGGCACGCAATTGTTGTCAGTACGATTAGAATGTATTGAATCTAATTTTGTTTTAAAAAGACTAATTGCCGAGCCGGCAATAAACTCAGCAATTACTCTTCTTCGTCGTCGTAATTCTTCTCAGCAAATGCAACCTTCCGAACCGGGATTCGAGTCAGACTTTTCATAAGTGCCTGCGAAGGTCTGTTTGATTAAATGATTTTGAATCTTCATCGAAATCAGTCCCATGAATATTGGAATTGTTAACAGCAATAACTTTCGCTACATACTTACAATACTAAATAAATTTCAACAAAAAATTGCCTAAATGGCGCTAGTGGTCTATGAAAGTTAATTTTATAAACAATTTTTATTGAAATACCTACTCATTTAGTTCCATTAATCTCGTAGTAAGGAAAACGTAAACAAACCATAGTATCGTAAAAAAAACCGCCTAGCTGACTACCCTAATCTTATTTCGTAAGTACTTTTGCACCTAATAAGGGTGCTTCCACTGTTTCGGTACATGAGAGTACTTAGTTGAAAGCCAACAGTGCTCGCAGTGATTACCTCATCATGACATCATTATTTGGCGCATAGAAATTATAGTAGAATGCCCACAAATAATGCCTCAGCTACTAGTGGCTACTCCATAATATATATAGTTCTTAGTTTTGGCCGCATCGTGGCGCCTTATTTGCTCGCAGTTGCAAAAGTTGTAGGTGTAAGTACTATACACATCATCATCATCAGGGTCATATAATGTCCCACTGTTGAGCACAGGCCTCCTTTCACAAATGAGGTTGAAAGGGGCTGGGCGATACTCCAAATATGGGGATTGGTGGAGGTAGGCTAGTGGTCAACCTACTGTTGGAATTTTTCAAGCCGCCTAGGAGGCATCAACTAGCTTAACGACTTTCAAAATTAAGTGATAACCATGACCAACGGCTTTACGTGCCTTCCGAAACATGGAAACGCTCGATTTGAAATACCACTAGGCGGTCACCCATCCAGGTACCGACCACGACGGTGGTAGCTTAACTTGCCGATCGATTAAGAACGGCTTATCATGCTACACCACGAGTGCTAATATATACATATCGGGGTGTAATTATGTAGGTATATAAAGTACGTATTAATAAACTAAAAGTAATATATCATTTATCTGGTTTCCATACTACGTACAAGCTCTGCTTAGTTTTGAATTAGATGACCGTACTTGACGAAGTTCCCAAATAATACGTCCCCAGTAATATGGGCGCGAGCCTCACCTAACAACTAATTTAAATTCCCATGTTGAGGTCCCTTACAATCTTCCGTAAAAATCTTGTGTTGAATACTGACATGATCACAGATAGTTAAGTTCCCCACAAACCACCAGCATAAAGATTGTTAGTTCTTACCAACTCTAAATATAATAAAATAACAGTTAAATACTGGAATTAGTTTATTTTACAAAACAATAACAATGCAGCTGTGTTTAATGACAAGAATTAACTATATTACAATAATAGAAATGCGAACAGCGTATTATTAATTTGCGGCGATTAATCTATCCGGTGAATCGGCTGCCGAAAGTGATAAGTATTTCCAAGTACCTATTCAATTCACACTCTGTCTACAATAAACAAATCTAAGTCATACATACACATCAATTAGAGATGCAAGCAAAAAAAAACCTTGTCTTAAAGGTAAATCATTTCACATTTATAAAACTGACTCCAATTTACAAGATTAATGTTTACTAGGAGTTGTGCTTGGTGGTATGCTTTCAGGGGGTGGTGTAGCCGGGGTTTTCTCTTTATTCCAATCTTTAAGTCCCTCAGGCAGCGTCGTGTCTTCATCTAAGGAGCCAGTCCCTTCAACAAACTCTTCGTATGTACTCTTTTCGGGGAAGGGTCGCTTACCGAGCAGCTCGATCATATCATCTCTGCTCAAAATCTCTTGCTTCAGTAATCTCTCCGCAACTTTAATAATGTTCTCCTTATGCTTAGTCAATAATGCCAATGTGTGACTGTGCGCGGTTCCGATTAAAAATCTTACTTCAGAATCTATCAACTCCGCCGTTTTCTCTGAATACGGTTTGTCTATAACCATTTCTCCGGGTTGAGGCATCTCGAAAGACACATTACCGACTTTGTCATTCATACCGTAGTGGACTATTTGTGCGTAGGCACTCTGGGTGATCTTTTTCAAGTCATCTTGTGCGCCCGTCGTAATTCTTCCGAAGAAAATTTCCTCACTGACCCTTCCTCCGAGAGTCATGCACATTCTATCAAATAATTGTTCTTTGCTGTATAGGTATTGTTCTTTGGGCAAGTACTGCGCGTAGCCTAAGCCTTTGCCCCTAGGGATGATAGACACTTTGAGTAACGGGTCGGCATGTTGTAGGAACCATCCTGCGACGGCGTGGCCTGCCTCGTGGTAGGCTACGATCTTCCTTTCGTCTGGTTGTAGGACGTTTGATTTCTTCTCCATGCCGGCGACTACTCTTTCTATCGCTTGTTCAAAGTTCTTGATGTTTATGTCTTTGGCGAGCTCTCGAGCGGCGATGAGAGCTGCTTCATTACACACGTTGGCTATATCTGCTCCTGTGAAGCCTGAAATTATAAAATAAATTGTTTTACCTTTTTTTATTGGTAGCATAAACATCATCATCATCAGGGTCATATAATGTCCCATTGTTGAAAACAGGGTGTCACAAATTAGGGTGAAAATGAATGGGCAGATACTCAGTGGAGGCAGTCTAGTGGCTAACCTACTGTTGGAGTTTTTGAAGCCGCCTTGGAGGCAATTTAAGCTTAACAACTATCACAATTAAGTGATAACTGGGATCAACCGCATTTACTCTCCTTCCAAATCGTGGAAAACGCTCGAGTTACTATACCACGAGGCGGTCACCCATCCAGGTATAGTAAGGGGCACGAGTCGTGAGCACAGACTGATTGCAGTTAATTTTTCGGTCTGTTTGGTGGAATGAAGAAGGGGGGAGCGCCGAGCTGCACACGATTGGTTCGTCAGTCGATGCTTGCCGTCTATTGGATTCTCACGTATCATTTGGCCAAGTGTACATGCACGCGCTTGCACCCACTACTGCCTATTTGTGCTCACCACTCGTGCCTCTTACTGTACTACCGATCGATCGATTAACAACGGCTAATTATGTTACACCACAAGCGCTTCAAATCAAATCATCATCATCATCATATCAGCCCATGGATGTCCACTGCTGAACATAGGCCTCCCCCATTGATTTCCACTTCGAACGGTTCTGGGCCGCTTGCATCCAGCGGCGCCCAGCAACTGTGACCAGGTCGTCGCTCGGCGCGCACCAGTACGTGGTTGCCACTCGAGAACCTTTTTTCCCCATCAGTTATCGGCTCTTCGAGCGATGTCAATTCAAATATTAAGTAGGTATTTCTCTCAGATTAGAGTTATTTCTACTTATTTTATGTGAACTTCTTTTTAATGTACAGTAAAGAGTTATCTATTATACAGTGCTAATTAGATTTCCACGAAAATGTAAATATAGTGTGAAGGTGTGAAGTTTGAACTTCACATTTCTAATGATATTGATTAACAACAGCCTGATAAGAAAAGGCAGGTGGTCATCCACCATGCTATCTATTCAACTCCATCCAGCTTGATAAAGTTTATTTTTCTAGACCGATTTTTTTGTATATTTGGAACCAGTGTAGGGTCACTTGTTAACATTCATAAGTGCCTTATCGGGGCCTAAATTGAATAAATGCTTTTTCAATTTGAATTGAATTTGAGTGATGTTGTAGCTGAAGGTGGTAAGCAAAGCCTAGAAAGAAACTTGACTCTCAAGTGCAGTCATTGGAACACACAAACACCAGTGCCAAGAACCACAAGTTTAGTGGCAAATTTACATAATTTGTGGTAATGAGCCAGGATTACTACAGAGTGGTGTCCACCTTACTATAGTTTCCTTCTCTTTAAGGTCAAGCTCATAGTAGAATTCGAACTTGCTACCATTTTTAACATAATACTGGGATATTATTATTTATCACCTAAAAATTAACATTAATTTACATGTAATTCAGCCTATAAATAAATAATATCCTGGCACATTCCTCACACACGGTCATCTGATCCCAAACTAAGCAGAGCTTGTACTATGGAAACCAGATAACTGATATAATGCATATACTTATTTTGGAAATACATACTTAATATACATAATTACACCAGACTCAGGACATACAGACATATTCATGCACACAAATGCATGTCCTGCGATGTAAATATTTGCTGGAATTCATAATTATTATATTTAGTTGATTATAGTGCAAAGATTACCTGGAGTCAATGCAGCCATCTTCCTGGCCAGATTATCCTTGTTTATAGTAGTTTTAAGAGGTTGCAAGTGTACTTTGAAAATTGAAGCCCTTCCTTTGATATCTGGTGCAGGAACGAAGATCTGTCTGTCAAACCTTCCCGGTCTTAGCAGAGCATTATCAAGGATATCAACTCTGTTTGTAGCAGCCAGCACAACAACATTTGTTGTTGTATTAAAACCGTCCATTTCAACTAACAACTGGTTAAGTGTATTCTCCTGCTCAGAATGTCCCCCAAAACTACGTCCGCCACGTTTTCTGCCCACTGCATCTATTTCGTCAATAAATAGAATACATGGTGCATGTTTACGTGCCATGGAAAACATATCACGGACCCTAGAAGGGCCAACTCCCACAAACATCTCCAAAAATTCTGAACCAGACACAGTGATAAATGGTACATTGGCCTCACCAGCCGTGGCTTTCGCTAACAATGTTTTACCCGTACCAGGTGGACCAGTAAGCAAAGCACCTTTTGGAATCTTGGCTCCCAGATCTATGTATTGTTGAGGATTTTTTAAGAAGTTTACAAATTCCATTATTTCAATTTTAGCCTCCTCACATCCAGCAACATCTTGGAACTTAACTCCAATATCTGTTGGGTTTATAAGCTTAGCCGTTGATTCCATGACGCCACCGAATAAGCCACCTCCTTTACGTCCTCCGCGGCCCATCATATCAGCAGATCTTCGCATCATGTAAATTAAAAATCCAATTATGAGTAAAGTAGGCAACATGCCCGTCAAACTGGATGCTTCAACTTCCGTTTTATAAATAACTGGCACGAAATTTGGTGGGTCAATACTCATTTCTATCTGAGAATTTTCTAGATTTCTCTCAAAAGAATCAACACTTCCAATTGCAAACCAAATAATTTTACCTTCAATGGCTGATCCAGGTTGTAATCTAACACGTACCCATTTTTTATTGATGACTTCTAATTTATCTACGACACCTTTGTTCAAGTACATGTTAACGAAATCTCGCCAGCTAATTTCTTTATATCGAAGCTCAAAGTAGGCAATGGAAGCAAGTAAGGTGACTACACCCATTGCACCAAACATCATCCATTTTTCTTTATCTTGCCCCTCGTATCCACCTCGACCGCCTCCCCTGCCACTCGTGGAAGGACCTGAGAACATATTCATGTTCCACTTATCAGAAGAAGAGCTAGGTTTTGAGGGTGGCGACGAACTTTTCGACGGCGCTGGCGCCCCATCTTTCTCCGGAGTTTTTGCCTGTTTCTGGCTTGTACCCGGCTGAAAATACTTCTCAAATCCCTTGGGGGGCTTTTGACAAAACTGATACCATTGGTTCAAAACCGAATCTAAAGCTGGTACACCGACAGGCTGTAGTTTATGCCCCTTGAAATGTAGTTTAGATAACTGTGATTGTGTTAGCCTTAGACCTTTCCACATACTGTTTCGATTTTATATATTTACAGTAATCAAATTTTTAATTGATATTGCACAATTGTAGTGGTAATTGGATCACAAAAAACCTTTGAGAAATATCGTGACAAACATGGTTAGGAAACTCCGTCAATATCAAAATTCTCTCGCTTATGTCAAAAAATTTGAGATGTGCCGCTACCTGGTCTACTTTATAGTCGAGTATTCAAACATGTTTTTAAGTCGAGTCGAGTGACCTCGTAAAAGTGTTCTGTGCGAGTAGCACCATTTCATTTGCGCCACCAGCAAAAATATGGCCTATGCTTCGTAAGTTTGTGCTGCATGCATGTCCCGTTTCATTTATACTCTGCCAGCATTACCGTAAAAAATCTTAAAGTGCGTCCATGCTTGGCGAACCACGAACGAGCACACTGCAAGCGTGAGACTATAAAAATGTTCTATGCTACGAGCACGATTCGCGTAGCGAGACGGGCTTGCGAGCCTCGGAACGAGCGCGATTGTCAGTTTTTTCACGAACAAAGGGATTCGCATCGTGCTCGTTGTAGGTTTGTTCGTGGCTCCGCTCGTGCTCAATTCGCGTAGCATGGACGCACCATTAAAATTTACTTGATCGAATTCATTATGGTGGACCCATAGATGTCTAGATTTTTGTAGGTACTTCTATGCGTGGACATTTTATCGAACAATATACGTACGACTATATACGTGTCTGAATATTTGCGGGTCAAATACGCACAAACGTCTGAACGGATTGGGATGAAATCTGCCACACATATAGAATATGTTCTGGATTAGACATAGGAAACTTTTTATCCCGGGAAAACGATACCCTCGGGAACGCGGTTGATACCGCAGGGCGAAAACTTGTTTCACAAACATTTTATTAGTTCATCATTAATACCTAATACTTCTCTTCTAAGTGTATCGTACTCCCGTGACGGCCTCGATGCGACCCCGCGGAGTGGACGCGAGTGTAGGTAGATTGTTTTCCTTCCGCTCGTTCACATCACGACCTCGTTCAATCAGTTTTGTTGTGTCGCTTCAAACAAAGGTGATACAAGAGAGGCTAAGAAGTACGTTCGAGCAATATTCAAATAATTTACAGCAGCTTTTATAAATGTCGCCACTCGCCAATACTCTAAAACTTTCCTGACAAAATGTCAGGAATGAGAAGTTTTCTTTCAATAGGGTTTTATATTTGGTTGAAAATGGTGCCAATTCTGTTGTAAATCGCACTAAACTAACTGTAGTCACATCTCATCTCTTTCTTACGAACATTATTGAAAAAGGGTAGAACATATTTGAAGCTGTCAAATTAATCTTTGGAGTCTTATTTTGCGTGTATTTAGGCGTAACCGCGATAGATGGCGACTAAATTTATATTGAAAACAAGTTAAAATAATAAAGCTAAACTAATTTGACAGGACTAAATTCCATACATCCTTTTCTTATGTTCTTTGTTAGAAAGAGACTAGTTTAATCATAGAATAAAGAATTAGTCCAATTTCTTTGAGTTTAAGCAACAGAATCACAATCAGCCTGTCAAACTGTTGATAATTCGAACTAATTTGAACCTTAAGTACCTACACGATTTGACAGTATTTTCAACTCTATAAAACTATGGAAAGCAAGTCTCATTCTGTTGTGATGATTTTCACGCGCTTTCGCGTGCAGTGACGGGCTACAAGCTTTTGGTGAATAAAATTACTTTTCTTACGGAAATTCCTGACAATTTTTTACTGTTTTGGTCCCTGGCAGAAGGCCTTAACTTCTGACGTGTCAGGAAAAGTCCGATTGTCTGGATTGTCTACACGCCAAGCACATGTTTTTTTTTAATTTATTTACTCACACTTAATTACATAGTTTACAAAAAATAATATTCTGTCAAATCGCAGAACGATTTGTCGACAGAACAGCCCTCGTTCGTTTAAGCTAAAAATAACATAACATTGGTACCTAAATTTATAATAATCCCGCTAATATTGTTGCAACAAAAACAAAAACACAAAAACAACATGTTGTCTCGGCAGCTGCACTTGAGAGCAAGTTCTTTTCTAGGCCTTGTGTGCTCACCACCTTTGGTCACATCATCACTTAATAAGTGGCGTGCATTGGTTTTCGGACTAGGTAGGCAGAAGAAATCATGGCCATACACGCCTAAATATGCCTGTTAGATAGATACCTACCTAATGTTTTTTGACCAGATTCGTAAAATTGTTTAGGTCAGCGTATCATTCGACACACATTTGGTATGATTCATTAGCAAACAAAATAGATAGGTAACAGAATAATAGATACGAATAACAGCACCCAGATAGCCAGGTGTATAAAAAACATAATATTCTGTGTTAAAATTTCTAAGATTTACCTTTGTTTTGAATCCATGAATGTTTTGGAGTTGGTCTACAGCAAGTTACCTACTATTTTCAACAAACTAAAACTGACTAAAGGACTAATTTATTGATACATTTTGCATTTTCACCACAAAATTTCTTCATTTCACACAGATACACTTCGCAAAAACACGATAGAATAAAAGTAAATAACAACAACATTGCATACAATGCCAGCCAAACCATAAACAAACCAACACAAATAAATTGCGAAGTTATATTTGAGTTGCTCTAATGTTGGTAAACTGTAGTGTTTTTAATTTGGATGGGTTACTTTACTTACAACAGAGTAGGTAAGGTTACTTTTGGTCCATACATTGCGAATGACAAATGTCAGTATGCTACGCATAGCAAAAGCGTGATTTATGCTTTCGTCGTATTATCTTAAAGAAGTGTGTGTGTGTGTGTATGAATAGGCCGAAATCGTTTTAGTGTGCGTGAATTTGAGAGGCGAACTCGCGTGTGCCTGCGCGGCAAAGTTTGAAATGTCGTATTGAATGTTTGGTTAGAATTTTTATTTAAAATGATATTGTAGTTTAATTGAATCAAAATATTATTTTATTGAATCTTATGAGGTAGGCATTGCTTATTTGCCTATATGGAATGCACGCCACTGTCACTTATTATGGTCATATTTTGATCAAACAATAATTCATAAAAAAATCACAACTGGTTAAGTGCGAGTTGAATTTGCGTGAAGATGGTACTGAACCCGTACCACAGTCCATACAGTCATCCGATGCCTTTGATCTCGTGGAAAATGACGACAGCGTCTAGACAGTATCGCGACGGCCATATAAAGTATGCTGTTTCCCGAGCTACTAACATCGTTTTGTTCGCAGGTCGGGCCACGTCAAGTCTAAAGAACTGTCATTTTAATAGAATTTTAGTTACTAATCTCGCTTTGTCCAACATAAAACTAAGTACGTAAATGAGGCTTTAAAGGATCGTTTGACACTTCATTAGTTAAATTAAAAGGAGGCATTAAATATTGGTTAATATACTGTTTGTGACACAGATTAATGAAGATTAGTGTTAAATGCTGACTTTCAAATTTAAAGAACGTTTCTGCAACTGACTGTTAGGGTATGAAATAAAAATTAATCATCAATAATAGAAAACTGTTTTACAAAAAAACTTAAACCGACCAAAGTACACTAAAAAGACTCCTTTTTTAAGACGGTATAAAACTAATTATGATGCTCGTTTTGCCGGTCATTACTTGCACTTCACGTTTTCTTAGTCCGCGCAGGGTGTAGAACACCGACAAGTCCACTTAAAAAGAAAACTGTTCACACTAGTCAATAGTCCATCTAATAATAATAACCCCCGACACTGTGTTCGTTTAATAGTTACGCATAAACTTTTGTCATTCCGCATAGAGACGTTGACAGTGACAATAAGGCTCAGTATCACTTGTGCCTGCTTGAGTCAGTACTGATTTTACTCAGGCATACACATGTAATTTTCAGCTTCACTTTCATATAAGGTGACACTCCGTCTTGTTTTTTTTATACGTTTATGTAGTTACGACTCTTTCTCATGCCACAGTGTGATTTCTTCTAACAAAGACCAGCGATCTTGAATGCATATATCTTTAGTTCTGCATGTTATTTATATTGTCATTCATGAAGGTATACAATCATTCTCTTCCAGAATTTTATTCTGGCATCTTATCATCTCGGATCTATTCGTCACTCGAAGTCAGATGCAGAATCTATTTCATTTTTAACAGAAACACTCATTTCACTACCACTATCACCGATATCGCTTTGTGTCTCAGATCCACTTTCTGTACGACAGGAAGCATCTTTCATTTCCAATTCATAGAGAATATTCCCAATTCTTTTTTGTGCTATTGATCTGTATTTACTGCTGAGTTGGCTGAGCTTTTGAGCTACAAAACTACCAAACATATGACATTTATTATCACTATCTTCTTCCTCTGTATCTTGTAATGGGCTAAAAGGTTCTTTTTTACAATCAATTACATTTTCTAATGGATCTTTCTCTGGGATATATTCTATTTTAATTTCTTTTTCTGCAGAATGTGTA
Source organism: Achlya flavicornis (assembly GCA_947623365.1). Taxonomy (NCBI): domain Eukaryota; kingdom Metazoa; phylum Arthropoda; class Insecta; order Lepidoptera; family Drepanidae; genus Achlya; species Achlya flavicornis. Next base: position 9,946,781 of record OX392488.1, read on the forward strand.
AATTCATCAGCTTTTTGGCTACTGTTGTGTCTGGTGACTCGGCGTTGTTGTTTGCCCTGAAACAAATGTTTTATTATTAGGTAGGTATTTAAGGTAGTGCAAGACGACTTCGTCTTACAATTTCGTTGCAAAAATTCGTTTCCACTCCATTCCCCGGTAATGTAAATTGAGCCTTAGGGTCTGTCCAAACTCAGCGCGGCATTCCACGCTATGTTTGGACGACTGCCGACCGGCAATTTATCTATAACTGCCGCGAACGTGCGTCGGGAACATTTCTGGATATGTCCAATAAAGTCGCACGGTTGATTTGTGTCATTAGAATTCTCCGTGTCTGGCCAAACCCAAAAATATTGATTAGGTACTTTTTGATAACAACTAGCAACTTGAGACCAAGTTTGTGATACATAATGTTGTTCGTATTGTGACGTCGAAGAAGATTATTGAATAAAATTACGTATTTACGAAAATACACATTTTTTTAAACATATTTTAATGCCACTTATTTTCTTCAAAATTCAGCTCATGGTTCCTTTCAGCGTTTTTCTCTCAGACCTGTCGTTCGGAATTTGTCCATAATGGCTAGAAAAAATAAACACCTGTTTACTAATATCAATAAATATTACATATACATTTATTGTTGAAAAATAAGACAGACCAAACATTAGGGATTAAAATAGCGTTTGCGATTTGGATTTGAATTTAGAACGAAGAACTTATAATTGATATATTTTGAGTACCTATGTAAAGTAATGAAAATAGGTCTATTTATGTAACGATATATATTTAATTTTGTGTAAGACCGTTTTGTTTCTAAAAATAAATAAAAATAAATTACTAATGCGTATTTTGGGTACGAAAACATTTTATTTTATAGGTAGGTATGCAAAACGTGTAGCATAGCAAAAACCAGTCATATTTTTCATACGTAAATTATAAATAAATCTGTAGGTATATATTTAGCCAATCTGTCACCGTAATTTTGTGAACACCGTTAGTTTACAATCTATCTAGCGAGATAATAAACTATCGATAAATTGTGAACTGTACCATACTGCCTACAAAGTTACAATACATCGCATTAATCTTCGATAGTTTATAATCTATCCATGAGAAACCGGCATATTGTGAACTGGCATCATGCTTCGGAACGCACCTTGCGCGATGATAACATAAACGTCATGTAGGTAACCCGCACCGCCATCTATGGCTATACGTGACGTAGTAGATTGTTTTTTTTTGTTCCTTATAAAAATAAAATTGATTGACATATTTAATGTTGATCTCAAACAATTAAATGTGCATTTCTTTTATTTAACTCGTATGTTTGTTTTCTAACTATGGACACATATCGAACTACCGCCAAGATTGACCAATCAGGAACGGTTCACAATTTGACGGTTTGAACAGGATAGATCGAAACTATCAAAAATGAATACGTTGTATTGTAAGCAGTATGGTTCAGTTCACAATTTATCGATAGTTTACAATCTCGCTAGGTAGATTATAAAATAACAGTTTTCACAAAAATACGGTGTCATATCCGTCGTCATAAGAGTATTTTAAGTGCTAATTGGATTTGTCGTTATTCACATTATCGAATGTATAAGATGAATTTATTCATAGGATATCTGGAATAAGGATAAGGGAAGTACGTATCTGTCCTATTACTAACTTTATAGGTACTTTTACAAAACTCCAGTTTCTATTATGACCATCATATGACCATCTTTATTAGTCTTGATATTACTTACATTAGTTGTGGATAATAGGAAAACTTAAAGATCGACAAAATATGTCTCGTCTCGGTAATTACCAACCTTAACAATCACAGAAATTAACGAATGCCTTAATAATTTTATGATTTTGACGATATTACAACATTATTACCGATAAGGTTTTCATCACATTGCCTCTTATTCAACCGCGAGAGTTATTTTCTTGACATCTTCCGATTTAATTGTTACAAGAACTGGAGGTTTTAAGGCGGGCTTCAAATTTGAAGGACCCGAACATACCTATTTCTTCATTATGAAAGATTATATAACTTTTTTTTTTATGATACCTGAAAGAATTGTAACTACTGCTTTCCAGCTGTGGAACAGTCATAAACCTCTTCCAGACAAACAACTTAAATAATAAATAAATATCCTGGGACATTCCTCACACACGGCCATCAGATCCCAAACTAAGCAGAACTTGTAACTGCTACAGATCAAGCTATAAGTTTCCAGCACAGGTTTCCAGTATAAACTGATCTCGCATTGTATAGAATTTCCGTATAATGACAGGTCAGCTTATACTGGAAATGTATAGCTTGATCTGTAGCCGTGTGTGTGTACTATAGCAAAAGCACAGTCTATTAAACCATACAGTCGGTCGACGAAGCCGTCTAGACAGGGCAATCGTGCGGGGTGTGAGGGGCGAGACGCGGGAAAGCCGTTACCGACCTGCGAACAAAACGATGTTAGTAGCTCGGTAAACAGAATTCAGGGCTAACGCGTGTTTGTGTCTGTAATTATTTTATATTAATTTGTTTATTTAAAATGGTGCAAACGACGTGTGCTGTGAGAGACTGCAAGTCTTCATCCTATTTAAATAAAAGTCTGCGTTTTCATCAGCTTCCATACACAGAAGAAAGGTAAATAATGGTTTGTTATCGTAGAGTGCATACAATAATAATTTTATATTTGTCATGTCGTGTCACGTTAATAACGCCAACAAAATGTCCGAATGGCGGACGGTAAAAAATATCTAATAGGTACACAGGTATAGGTAACAGGCACAGGGCATGAGTGTTTGGAAATCTTTTTTTTTTTTTCAATAGTTCTGATGATGGAGTAGGAGGGTAAGCACTGGAACTCCATAGCGGAACTTCGTATACTAGCCGTGTGTGGGGTTGTTGGAATGGTCGTGAGATAAACTTTGACCATGTATGATTTCAGGGTTTGATGATGGAGTAGGAGGGTAAGCACTGGAACTCCATAGTGGAACATCGTATCCTAGCCGTGTTTGGGGTTGTTGGAATTGTTGTGAGATGAACTTTGACCATGTATGGTTTCAGGGTCTGATGATGATGTAGGAGGGTAAGCACTGGAACTCCATAGTGGAACTTCGCATCCTAGCCGTGTTTGGGGTTGTTGGAATTGTCGTGAGATGAACTTTGACCATGTATGGTTTTCAGGGTCTGATTATGGAGTAGAAGGGTAAGCACTAGAACTCCATAGTCGAACATCGTATTCTAGCCATGTTTGGGGTTGTTGGAATTGTCGTGAGATGAACTTTGACCATGTATGGTTTTCAGGGTCTGATGATGGAGTAGGAGGGTATGCACTAGAACTCCATAGTCGAACATCGTATTCTAGCCATGTTTTGGGGTTGTTGGAATTGTCGTGAGATGAACTTTGACCATGTATGGTTTTCAGGGTCTGATGATGGAGTAGGAGGGTAAGCACTAGAACTCCATAGTCGAACATCGTATTCTAGCCATGTTTGGGGTTGTTGGAATTGTCGTGAGATTAACTTTGACCATGTATGGTTTTCAGGGTCTGATGATGGAGTAGTTATTATAATATTGTTTAAAATATAATAATGCTAACAATGTTTTATTGTTATCTGCAATAAATAAATAATTTTGTAAATATTGTTTACTTGTGACAACCCTGGCCATCGCGATACTGTCTAGACGTTGTCGGCATTTTTCACAAGATCAAAGGCGTCGGACGACTGTATGGTTATTAGACTGTGGCAAAAGCATGGGAACCTTGTGAAGCATTTTCTTAATTTTTCGTTTCAGTAAAGTTAGTCTAGCTAGATGTTGCAGTTTGTTTTCTATTCACCTTTTATGGAGGTGTAAAAAAAGAAGAAAGACAAAATATTTTATTTCAGCATGCCTTTAGGGTTGACGATTATCAAAAAATCAACTTCAAAAAATACAAGTATGTTTTTTTCCTCGCAAGTGTGTTGAAAAACGTTGTATGACACGCATGTGCATTGATCATTACACTCTCAGCTTTCTTATCGCGTTTGATACCGCCTCATCTGTAATTACCAACTTTGCACACATGTATCATAATGTACTATTATTCCAAATTGTTTACATATATGTATGATTAGTACTCAGTCCTCTATTATAATAAATATTAATAATATTCTTTTTCGTTTGATTTTATGGGCTAATTCGTGAGTAAGGTCGCCAGAGCTCATAGGGGAGGGGGGAAAGGTCGGTAACGCGTGAGCGATGCTTCGTGTGTTGCAAGCGTCCATATGCCTACGGTAACTGCTTACCATCAGGTGGGCCGTATGCTTGTCTACCGACTAAGTTGTATAAAAAAAAAAAAAAAAAAACTGGAACCACCAGTTGGATTTGACATATAATTAATGCCAATTTCTAGTTTTGTATCAATACAAGCACTGACAATAGTGCTGACAATAAATAACAAGGAAACCATTATATTTAAAGGATAACTCTATGTAACATAAAAAAGTACAACTAGGTAAATATATAAATAAAACTTCCTTTATTTGATACTTACTGTATTAAATGATGCTGGTAATTGTTGAAACAAAGATGGGATAGCTCCATTTCTTAGGACTGTGCGGAAGGGACTTTTATCTATTAACTTGGCTTCAAAATGCTTTGAGCATAGTACACTACTTAGGGTAGGATGCCAATTGTCCCTATTTATATTCTTTACCCAGGCATTTCTCAGATGTAATTCTTTAGGAAATCTAAAACAAACAAGATTGTTATTAAATACAACGTATGGCTACTCTCTGACCTTTTATTTAATTTATAAAACTCAATACTGACTGGGCTATGGATGTTCACAAAAAGCTTAAAAAGTAAAATAATCTGCCGTTTTGGTTAACATGGTACCTAGGTACATGAAATGCCAAACTAGGCATAAAACAACAAAAACAAATGATGATTTCATGTTAATACATCGAACAATTAACCAAAAGAAGCGTAATGACGTTGATTTTGCTTGCAATCTATTCCGCCAATTTGCCACCATCGATAAAGCGCTCTGATTGGCTAAGACAAGGACACATGCGCTCTGATTGGCCAAGTCAAGAACACACGATGCAATGATTGGTCCTTACTGTTCAAAATCAGTGACAAATCACTGACTAGTTTCGGAATAGGATTGCTCGGTATTACTACTCTAAGGGATTGTTCCTCGATGTGTTAATAGGTGCATTCGAATTGGAGTGATGTCGTTTTTAACCGTTTCAAAATGGGCATTTTTGTTTACGCATTCGAATTGGAAAATTCCAACAATTTTGCAACTTTTGCCACAAATGATTTATTCCAAATAGAACAATTAGATACAAAAATATCATTTGCATTCTCATCACCTGCTTGTCACTTGTCTCAATCTATCTTTTTCCTTCAGTCTTCACGAATTCTGCTCTTGCCTGTTAGTATTTCTATCTAATTTTAGAATAAAAAATATGATATTCGCTTCCCGTTTGAATTTCCAGCCAAAATTTATCTGTCAGATTCAAAGATGTCAAAATATGATCACAAACGACCCTGCCTAGGAGGTGGGTTAATATTTGCATTTCACGATGTCGTTTATAACTGTTTCCAAGTAAAAAGAAACGGTGAACGAGAACAGTTCAAAACGTCAATTTCGCCCACAACTTTCCAAATCGAACGCCAGATGTGATCGTATTTATCATTTTTGACTGTTATTTTTGCTACTGTACTCCAATTCGAACGCACCTAAAATCGTCAAAGGCGAGCCGTAATATTGGTAGTGTAACAAATCATTATTTCAAATTTGATGGATCACTCACATGTTGATATTGTAAAGATAGATAGCAATAAATCATTGACTTGGCGATAATACATAAAAATATCCTAAGAGAATTCTCTACACGCTTTTTACTTACCGGTGGAAAGTAATTCCTGTGGTATTTTTATACGACGCACTACCACACATCAGGGCACTGCACTTCACCATCTTATTTTAAAGTCAATTAGCGAAATAGTATCAAAAATAACACGATATTTTTTTAATTAAAAACAACGTCAACTAGGTACATCGACGAAGCCATATTGTCGCTTAGCTAGCTTAGCGGCGCATAGCAAAATGGCGTCTAGCAAGTGTTGCCAGTGGCCGATAGTCAAAAGCAACATGAGACAGCTCTAAAAGTAACATTTTCATGAGAAAAGTAACATTATCCCATATTATGTAGAAAACACACTAGACTGTAATATATGGCACTCTATTTCACAAAAAAAGCTTAATTTTTTAATCTTCGAAAGAATCGTAATAATTTTATGAATTCCCTAAGTAAGAAAAGAAAGAAGAAATTCAAACATCCAATCATGCTATTGCTATCTTCTTCATTCTTCAATTTTGATAAAGAGAAAGAATAAGACGATGGATGGCTAGAAATCAAGTGCACCAACGCGCACCGCACCCTAGAAACAATAGAAAACCTCGCGTAAAAAGTTCGTCGCGATGCAACGCGACAAACAAACATTTTCTTGGGTGCGTTCTGCTCCGTTCAGTTGCGTTTCACGGTTATTTTTTGAAAGTAACGTAAAAGTAACATTTTGAGACTTGTAACATGGAGGTAACATGAGTGGGTCAAAAGTAACGTAAAATGTTACAAAAGTAACATTCTGGCAACGCTTCTAGCTAAGGCTTCACGACTGTGTGCAACACACGATGGAAAAAAGATAATCTTATGCAAAAGTTGTTGCGAAAGGGACGTAAATAGTCATACAAATATATCAAAGTAGGTATGAATGACCGTATGAGTAATGTTTGGTCTGCTATTCTTTAGTTTATATGTCTGTGGCCTAAGCAAATCATGTATTTATTTGTCCAGATTTTATCATTTGTCCGGAATATCAGCTTGTGTGGAAAAGGTTCAGCACTCATCTTATTTATTTTCAGAAATTTGTGTGTGTATTAAAACAAAAAGGCCTGTTGATTTTAACATTTTTAACCATTTAAATTCATTAATTTATGGAATAAAATAAAAGTGAAATACATTTTCAAATAAGTTTTATTTAGTTACTAAAATGTCCGCACTACTTTATATGCCTGTGGCTCTACTCTATTTTTGCAATGGGCATTGTCCAATTTTTTTTACCTATTGTTTTTATTTTTTTATTGGAAAATATATGTAGAGTATTTTAAGGAACTGATTTGAGTAATTAATTCTGCTGTTATAAAAAATGACGTCATCATTGGCATTTTAGACCATTACGCTTCATGCAAATAAAATTAGAAAGAGTTGGCTTGAAAATAAATAAACCCTGTGCTGTGGCTCCACAATATATCCATAATAATGGAATTTTATTTACTGGCCTTTTATTTCTCAACTCTCGGTTTTCGCATATCACTGGCTCACTAGTACACCAAATCCAAGCACAAGCACACGTCCAACCCGCAGCACATCTTATGTTAAGACTAACTGGTTGATGGCTACCCACCCCCTCTAATGGAGTACATGAGACAATCATGAGACAAACCTAGGTTTTCAAGAGTAGGTATTTAACAGTTAAGAAATAGAAAAAACCGGCCAAGTACAAGTTGGACTCGCACACGGAGGATTCCGTACAATATTATTAACTAACTAAAATATTGCTATGATGAAAAAACGCAAAAAGGCGTTTCTTGTATGTAGGCCCCGATTAATTTTTAATTTTATTTAATTTTTTTTATTTAAATAAATAAATATCCTGGGACATTCCTCACACACGGTCATCTGATCCCAAACTAAGCAGAGCTTATACTATGGAAACCAGATAACTGATAATACATATACTACTTTTTTGTTTGTAAATACATACTTAATATACATAATTACACCCAGACTCAGGACATACAGACATGTTCATGCACACAAAATGCATGTCCTGTGTGGGAATCGAACCCACGACCTGCGGCGCGTAAGGTGAATCTTAACCAACTGCGCCACCTGGCCCGTCAGATTTGTTGTTATAGCAACAATAGAAATACATATTCTGTGAAAATTTCAGTCTACCTATTACCTACGTTTCATGATATACAGCCCACTGACAGACAGACGGACAGCGGAGTCTTATGAATAGGGTCCCAGTTCATGAGATACAGCCCACTGACAGACAGACGGACGGACGGACAACACAGTGATATGAATAGGGTCCCATTAGGCACCCTTTAGGTACGAAACCCTAATGACTTACATTGTCTTGTAGATTCAATGCATTCTTTTTAATATTACACAGTGTCGCTGTAGGCTTTAGTATTGGCTCCTGGTTCATTAACTTATGTTTATTGTAGTTTTTCAAATCCTCATTTGGCTGCAAGAATGCATAAGTATATAAAAAACAGTGTTAAAGTCATATTGAAGTAATAATAGAATATGAAACGAAACTTAAGGTAATTTCCTCTCAAATTAAAAGAAAAACTACTCGTTGCAATACTTACATTGATGTGATCTTCACAACAAAACATTTTATGAACTTTATAATATTTTACATTTACTTCACGACACCACTTCTCTCGCAAGTCTTCTCTTATGCGAACAAAAAGCTTTTTTGGGCTATTTTCTGAATTATTTTTACAGGTGGGAACAAAGCACTTTCTTTTTTCCATAATGCGAAATAGGTACTTTACTGTTTATTTATAGTGCGTTCGAATTGGAGTGATGTCGTTTTTAACAGTTTCAAAATGGGCATTATTGTTTAAGCGTTCGAATTAGAAAATTTCAACAATTTTGCAACTTTTGCCACAAACGATATTTCCCAAATCGAACGATTAGATACAAAAATGACATTTCCATGCTGATGGCCTGCTTGTCACTTGTCTCAACCTACCTTTTCCTTCAGTTAATCATTAAACAAAGTTAATCTAACAAATTATTCTCTTGCCTGTTAGTATTTCTATAAAATTTTACAATAAAAATTAGAATTTTTGCTTCCCGTATGAATTTTCCGAAACTTATCTGTCAGATTCAAAGATGTCAAAATATGATCACAAACGACCCTGCCCTCGGAGGTGGGTCAAAATTTGCAGTTCACGATGTCGTTTTTAACTGTTTCCAAGCAAAATGAACGGTGAACGAAAACAGTTCAAAACGCCAATTTCGCCCACAACTTTCCAAATCGAACGCCAGTTGTGATCGTTTTTGGCATTTTTGACTGTTATTTTTGCTACCATACCCCAATTCGAACGCACCTATAACAGGTGTTTTTTTCTTTGACAGTGACAAAGTGTGTCAGACACTTTATTTTACACATGTGAAATAATAATACATAGTAAAAATGTCGACAAAGGTTACACTTATTGTGCAGCCTGAAAAGAATGTTTATGTGCCTGTAAATATAAACATGGAAACGGCCAATCCGACTATCGATCGACAAAATAAGTACCTACATGCTCACACTGTACAAAATGCATTTTCATACCCGTTTTTTGTGCTCTCCAGCTTCATCTTCATCAAGGGCTAATGCAATTAATGCCAATTCTTCTAGACTGAAGTTAAAAGCCATTGTGATCCAATAACTTTGTTGCTGTGCTTTGTTGATAAACAAGTTCCTCTCGTTTTGTTATGTATGACTTGAGTAGTGGTAGTAGTTTTTATAGGCAAAGGCCAAAGAACCATACAGCCTTCTCATATGTGTACTTTTCCATTTGATAGTACCTAAACATCGAGGAAAGATCCCTTTAGAGTAGTAATAGTGAACAATCAAATTCCGAAACTCGTCAGTGATTTGTCACTGAATTTGAACAGTAAGGACCAATCACTGCATCGTGTGTTTTTGACTTGGCCAATCAGAGTGCATGCGTCCTTGACTTAACCAATCAGAGCGCGTTGTCGGCGGTGGGAAATTGGCGGAATATATTTCAACCAAAATGAACGTCATTGCGCTTCTTTGGGTTAATTGTTCGATGTACCTAAATGAGTATGAAAAATTATTTGACCTTGAGAGCCTCTTATTATGATGTATTCCTATTCTGTCTTGTTCATATCGTTCTTCGTATTGTTGTAATCTTGGCTTGGAGGTCTCGTTTAAGAACTTGGACTAAAGCAGTAGAAGTAATGTCAAAGGCGCAAACTTTATATTTATATCTGTCTCGATAATTTTCATACGATTACTCCATAAGATAAAAAAGGAATGAGATATAGGCTGCATTCCGAATTAATGATATAATCGCTGTAATCGATTTGAGCGTGCTTAAACCCGTACCGAATTGAGTAATTACAGATTACGTTGTGCCGTGAAACGTCATAGATGACGTCATGATATCCGCCATATTGCGCTCACACCGACCATGCCCTAAACTGATATCACCGTGAGCGCTGTCAAAAGTGACGGTTAATTATTGTGTTTTCACAGAAATTCTAATAAGATTCTTGGTTTTCTATTTGGCAAAGATACTTTTTATGATTTTATGAGAGACAAATAATAAAGAACGCGAATATTCCTTTTTGCGAGTCAAATTAAAAAAGATCTAAGGAGTCCTAGCGCATTGTTAAATCAGATTTTAATTAAATTTTCAAATGTTCTGTTTTGAATACTGTGAGCGCGATAACGGGCGTTCCGAATTGTTAACAGTTCTTAGCTGTCAATATCGTGATATCTAACTCGGTACGCAAATTATTGCTGTGAGCACAGTGAGCGATATTATTTAATTCGGAATATAGCCATAGTTGTGTGTTTCTGTTTATACCGCCTGTAACACATTTTGAGTTGTCAGTGTTTACGTTTGGTCTAATTTTACTACCAAATTGAATAGGTCTAAAAGTGAACTATGGTGTTGGCCCTCAGATGTTGTTTTTATTATAGTGCTTTTTATGTCGTCTTAGAACTTGAAGAGCAAAAGCTACTTTCATGTCGACACAAACTTAGGTACCATCCACTTTTAAACCAAGTTTGGCAACCAAATCCTATTTAGAACTTATTTCTGTCAGTGTCAACACGTCAACTTAAAAAAAAACAGGTCCGCCATCTTGATTTTCAAAATGATAGGAAAATCTTAAAATTAATACCCATTTTGATTTTTTCATTACAGAAACGACTACTATCTTACATAACATAATCGTCATTAGCATTAAAAAAAACCTAAAAAATTGCAAAGACGTCTTGTCCACCGTCTTTTTGATATAATATCAGTATCTACATACCTACTCGTATTTTAACTATTGACTGATATTACCATGGGAGTTTTGAGTTCATAACATAGAGTTAAACCAAAAATAGAGTCAAAACTCCCATGGAGTAATATATTATATGGACAGGCAACACATAAATAATGGCGCTTATTCAAATTAATTTATTTTCGATCAATAGCTTATATGCAGGAACTAATAGGAAATATTGTTACTAACCTATGATAGGTGAGTTTTTTCCTTGGCCTAGATCGACCCATGTAGTTTCTACACACTTTTATCACACGACATTTTGAAACAATACAATTTTGGTGAATTTGGTTGTCCCAGTGACGTCTCGACTGAAACTGAGGGCGGGAAAATGATTTAGCTATTTTTATCTACGCGTAAACAGCTTCGTAGCTCAGTCTGGATATATCAATTCATTAGTCAAAGATTTGAATTTGAATATAATTTTAGTGAAATTTTATAGTAGCTTAACAAACCATACAAGACAGTTTTTTTTTCGATTTTACTCGATTTTAATGGCAAATATGGCAATAGGTAAACGCCTGAAATTTTCAGTATGTAATCGCTATACTTATACACATGAACTTATTTATGAACATAACCCTTTGTGTGCGAGTTCAACTTGCACTTGGTCTTTTTTGCCAGTGTCATGTTATATTGTAAGTTATAATCACAAAGTAAATCACTTTCATATAGTTTGCACTGTCAGTAAATGGCATATTTTAATAAAATGGTGGTACTTAATTTAAATTTATATTTCAGGGGTGCATTCAGTTCAGGGTGACCGGTGCGATCATGGTCATTTAAATATAACTTTTCAGGGGTGCGTTCAGTCACACATTTTATTGAACTGTTACTGAACATATCCTGGACGTAGACGGAGTATAGGTAGAACAAATTGTTATTTTAACTTACGTGGGTAAAAAGTGTAGGTATTGAGCGTGGATTTAGGTAGGTACTATGTTTTTTCTGTTGAAAGCAACTGGTTTCAAAATGTCTTGAGCAAATCCGGGAGTGGCGACTTGGATGCCAGTTAACTCGGCCCGTACACTCAATCCATGTATTTCTTATAAATGGTTTAATAGGAAAACTAAAAAAAAAATGGTCAAATTATTGAAGTGGTAAAATTTATAAAAACTGGTATATAAGGCTCCATAAACTTATAGTCTGACAATTTCACACCGAGATGCGATGCAACACAATGCAAAAAATATATAACTTTATTGTAATTTTATGTATAGCTGTCTCGTGCGGTACAAACCAATAACCTATGTGGATATGTATTTTTTTGTAATATTTGTTTATACCTGACTGCAAAATCTTATGAAATTCAAGTTATATTCAAAATTCTATAGTATCCTATTTAACAGGTTTATTTTTTATTTGTATATAAATTTTTTGCATTTCAGTTTTTTTTTGTGGTTTAATTTTTAGGCTAAAAAGTTTTTATTTTATAATTTTTTGTGGCTATAATCTACTAATTACTGCTACTACATGCTTAATGCTTGATTACTTTTATAATGTATTATACAACTCACCATTAAAATCTGTTAGTGTACAATAAATCACCCTTATTTTCCCTTAGGGTAGGTATTTTTATCCAAATTTATATGGGACCAACTTTGAGGTATACCCAAATAAAAATAGTATTATCAAAATCCGACCACTCTGTTAAAAGTTAACATAATTCAGATAAGCCTTGCAGCGCGCGATTTACTTGTTTGAATTCTCCCGTTGAAATGTGCACCTTTTTGTGTACTAAATAAAGTTCTATATTTTTTGCCTTGTCGTCGCGTCTCTGTGTGAACTGACGGGCATTATTTGCCTTGAATTTTTATTTATCATATGTATAAGAATTATTAATTAACTTTGCATGATATTGACAGTAAATACAATTGAGTATAGTAAACCTTGATTTACTGTTTCAATAAAAATAAACTACTTACCGATGAAAGGTTATGTTTGGTTCTTTTCGTTCACTACGGCTTTTACAGCCCATTATACCACAATTCACCATCACTTTCACTAAATATTACCTTTTGGAATACAGACAAAGTCAACAACAATTAACACACAGGGTTTCAAAGTTCATATAAATGAAAACCTTTTATTTACCACCAAAAATTTGTTTGCCACCAACATGGAGGTGAGTAATATATGGCCACCAACGACAAGGAGTGATGGATGCAGTGTTGCCAACTCGGATTTACAAAATGGCGTAGGCCAGAAACTTGCATATGGAAAGTTAGTAGATCTACGTACTTTTTTTTTTAAATGAAATGAATAGATTAGGCTAGGTAAAACATAATAAAAATAATGTTTTATTATACAACTAGTTGCGCCCCGCGGTTTCACCCGCGTACCAGAGGGATATTCTACCCTACCCGTGCCCTACCCTACAGTTAAGTTTTCTTAAATTTTCAAATTTTCTAAGCAAAACTCAATTTCTTTCCAAAAAAACCTTCTACAGAATATTAGAAAACTTAAAAAGAAAGATGGATACAATCGGTAAAGTCGTTCTCAAGTTATGGCGTGACCAACGAAATAGGGATTCATTTTTATATTATAGAGATTTATTTAAATTACTAGCTGCCCGGCGCGACTTCGTTCGCGTGGTGCTACCCTACCCTATGGTGCTACCCTACCCCACCCTACCCTACCCTACCCTACCCTACCTGAATTTTCTTTGCTATAAACCTCATTTATTGATGGAGTCAAGAATATACAACCTTTACTTAAATTATTAGAAGACGTAGCAAAAGGGGAATATGAAATCAAGGTATTACGAGGCGACAGAGTTAGAATACAATCAAAATCAGCCAAATCATACTCCACTATTTATAAAGAACTAAAGGCTAAAGATACAGAATTTTATAGTTACCAGCCAAAACAAGACCGCAGTTTTAGAGTTGTGCTAAAAAGTCTACACCCATCTACAGACAAAGAGGATATAAAAATAGCTATTGAGGAGCTTCACCATAAAGTAATAAATGTCTGGAACATCCAAAACTCAAGAACAAAAGAGGCGTTATCAATGTGGAACATCGAACTAGAGCCTCGTGAAAATAATAAAGACATATATAGCGTTAAATATCTACTACACTGTCGCATATCATTTGAAGCACCCAGACCAAGGCGAGTAATCCCTCAATGCTCTAATTGCCAAGATTACAACCACACACAAAAGTTTTGCAATAGAAAGCCCAGATGCGTCAAATGTGCAGGTTCGCATCACACTTCAGCTTGCTTACGGAAAGACAGATCAAAAGAGGTTAAATGTGTCCTTTGTGAGGGAAACCATCCAGCTAACTACAAAGGCTGCACAGTCTACAAAGAGCTTTTGAAAGTTCGATTTCCCCCTCCAATCACCAAAGTAAGAAAAAATCCTGGATACACTAGAAAGGAACATGAACCTACAAACCAATCCACAAATAACGGAAAATCGTATGCCCAAGCAACAAAACCCATGACACAAACAATGAACACAAAGGACGAAAATCAAAAAACTAGCGAACTCAAAACCATTACGGAGACACTTGTTTCTCTAATGAACCAAATGTTAATTATGACCCAAACGCTAACCGATTTAATTTCAAAAATGCCTTCACTTTCACGTCACTAAAATTGTGTGTATGGAATGCTAATGGCTTGTCAAACCACTCAGAAGAGTTACAAATATTCGTTAAAATACACCACATAGATGTTTTACTAATCTCAGAAACCCACTTCACATCCAAAAGCCACTTTAGGCTACCAGGATACAACATGTACCATACTGACCACCCAGACAACAAAGCACATGGAGGATCGGCCGTTCTTATTAGGTCAAACATCAAGCACCATGTACTACAACATTACTGCAAAAACTACATCCAGGCCACAAACGTCGTGATAACAGACTGGATTAGTGACATTACAATATCGGCCCTCTATTGTCCACCTAGATTTACTATCAAAGAAACGGAGTTCGGAAACTTCTTTCAATCGCTTGGAGGCAGGTTTATTGCAGGAGGTGATTATAATGCCAAGCATTCGTTTTGGGGCTCCAGGCTTGTCCTACCCAGAGGACGTGAACTCCTCAAATGCATACAAAAAAGAAATATGAACGTGGTATCATCTGGTCAACCGACTTACTGGCCAACAGACAAAAGAAAAATCCCAGATGTTATCGACTTTTGTGTTAGCAAAGGAATCGCAAAGAACATCATATCGTGCCAGAGTTGCTGGGACCTATCCTCAGACCACTCTCCAATCATAGTAGAACTGCACACTACCCCCCAAGAATGCGTCAGGAAATGCGTTCTGCATAACAATAAAACTAACTGGTCTCTATTTCGTGAGCTCACAGACAAAGCATTCCAAAAATCAGTTAGCCTAAAATCGAGAGATGAAATAACAGAAGCGTTGCTATATTTCAACAAGAGTGTGCAAGATGCAGCTTGGTCATCGACCCCACCACTACCATCTAGAAACCTAGACACCCACGTAGCGAAACACATATTCGATAAAATAATAAAAAAAAGGAGTATTCGAAAACGCTGGCAAACAACCAGAGACCCTATTGCGAAAAAACAACTCAATCACGCCAACAGACAGCTAAAGCGCACTCTAGAGAAAGATCGTAATGACGGATTTCATAATTACCTCACCGGCCTGGATGCCACTGCTTCCTCGGATTATTCTTTATGGAAAGCCACCAGTAGACTAAAACGGCCCGTCAATGTATCTCCTCCTATAAGAAAATCTGATGGTACCTGGGCACGGACAGACCAAGAGAAAGCCGAAACCTTCTCAGAACATCTCTCAAACGTCTTCACCCCTCATCCATATGACGGCTTACCAGAAGATGCAGCAGAAATCACTAACCACTTAAATGGTCCGAAAGATACGCAGGAAATACCTCTCAAATTTACGAAAACAGAAGTTGCCCGAATTATAAAAAAAACAGATCCAAAAAAGGCTCCAGGATACGACCTTATTACAAATCGTATATTGCAAGAACTACCTGAATCTGGCATTACTTTCCTTACGTCACTATTTAATGCCATGACCAGACTGCAGTTCTTTCCCCTGGAGTGGAAGGTCGCACAAATTGTAATGCTGTTGAAGCCAGAGAAACAACCTGAAGAAGCAAAATCGTATAGGCCCATAAGTCTGTTACCTATTCCATCCAAAATATACGAATCTCTACTGCTTCAACGGATTTTGCCTATACTCAAAGAGAGGGAGCTAATACCTGATCACCAGTTTGGATTTCGCAGTAGGCATGCCACTATCGACCAAGTGCACAGATTAACAAAACATATCATGGAATCACTAGAAGGTAAATCTTACTGCGCCAGTGCATTCTTGGACATATCTCAAGCGTTTGACCGCGTATGGCATGAAGGGTTGTTATTCAAATTGAAAAATGGGCTACCAGATCACCTATACGGAATATTAAAATCATTTCTCCAGCAGCGCCACTTCATAGTACAACAAGGGGAAGCACTGTCTGATCTCTGCCCTATAAAAGCAGGAGTGCCGCAGGGCAGCGTACTGGGTCCCATACTCTACTTGCTCTTCACTGCGGATCTGCCGACATCTGAATCCTTAATTACTGGAACCTTTGCTGACGATACCGCTATACTAGCTACACATAGCAACCCTAAAATAGCCTCGCAAATACTCCAAAAAGGGCTAAATGAAATATCCCACTGGCTCAAAAAGTGGCGGATAAGAGCAAATGAAACAAAATCAGTCAACGTAACATTCACCTTAAGAAGAGACTCTTGTCCTCCAGTCACACTTAACAACATTGCAATCCCACAGGCAGATCATGTGAGATACCTTGGATTGCACTTGGACAAAAGACTTACCTGGCAAAAACATATTTTCACTAAGAGAAAGCAACTTGGTATTCAAACGCGAAAACTTTACTGGCTCATTGGACGAAAGTCTCAACTGTCCCTTGAAAACAAAATACTTCTGTACAAGGCAATACTGAAGCCCGTATGGACGTATGGAATCCAACTGTGGGGTACTGCATCCCATTCAAACATTGAAATCATACAAAGGTTTCAAAATAAAACACTCCGCATGTTAACCAATGCTCCCTGGTTCGTACCCAACGAATTATTACACCGTGATCTACGCCTGCCCACTGTGAAACAGGAAATTGTACGCCATACTAGAACCTATAAAGAGCGCATCGAACGACACCCAAATACTCTGGCCCGGCCACTTATGGCAAACCACAACATAGTGCGACGTTTAAAGCGTAAAATACCTCAAGATTTAATACAATCACAGTAAACACAGCTACTGTTTTAACAATGAGGATGTGACACAGGCCACATACCGAGCACGCCAGCGATAGCACCAACCAAAATACTGCTGAATGTCCCACAAAGGAGACAGATTGTAGTAAATAAAGAGAACAAAAAAAAAAAAAAACCTCACGGAGCCCGAGACCTTTCCAACGAATGCAAAACCGTGGAAATCGGTTCGTGCGTTCTGGAGTTATAGCGTCAGGAAGGAAATCCCGACTTATTTTTATATAGTAGATTATTATCATCAGGCAAATTAAATTAGTACATATTTTTATGAAATAGCAGAGTGTTCCTGTGTAGGCGCACAGTTTATTTTTAAGCCACTTTTCGTCAAAAGTAAGCCTGTTAGCGTGTCAGTGGTAAGTAAGTCTGGTTCTAATCTTAGTTTTCATCAGATTGATCGCAGAAAACAGACGCTCGACATTTGCACTGCTATGTAGCAATGTTAATCAATGTTGTGCAAACTGAGTTAGTGAGGGACACTTTTGAAACGAATCCAATCAATTAAACTGAGCAGACAGCTAAATAATATCGCAATCAAACAATTCGATCGAAATTGTGTTTCACTTGTTTACGGCGCAATGAGACATTTCATTCCACTATAACCTAGATACCGAGTGCAGCGCCATCTGCCGGGCTGATTTGTGAATCTAAACCATTATTGTGAATAGGGTAAGGTAGGGCATAGATAATACACTATACTAGAGATAGGGTAGGGTCCCCCTGACAGAAATCCTAGATCCGGACCTACTGGATCGAGTGGTGAACACTCTCTTCCCAGCGGGCCGGTCAAGTCCCTCAGTCCACCCCCCGACGTCGTGGGAGTGGCATGACGAGATGCGTACAGGAGCTAGATCGAGCCGTTGGCCGCTTGAAAGCCCGAAAAACCGCACCATGGCCCGACGGAGCGGGTCGGGAGTGGGTGTTGAGTCTGGCTGTCCTGGGGGACAGGCTGAGGCAGTTGTTCAACAGCTGCCTCCGTTATGCCAAGTTCCCCACGGCATGGAAGGAGGCAAGTTTGGTCCTCTTGAAGTAGGAAGGCAAACCCGCAGATTCTCCTTCTGCGTGCCGTCCCATGTGCCTGTTGGACGAGGCTGGCAAGTTGTTCGAACGAATAGTTGCCGCTCGTCTCAACGGGAATCTGTCGCGCGTCGGTCTCGACCTGGCCGATAGCCAGTTTGGCTTCCGACAGGGTCGTTCGACCATAGACGCGGTCCTACGCGTCCGTTCCCTGTCGGAGCAGACGGTGTCCCGGGGTGGAGTGGCGTTGGCGATAAGTCTTGACATCGTCAACGCCTTTAACTTTCTCCCTTGGGACGCCATTAGGGGGGCACTTCTACCTGCAAGACGTAATCGGGGCTTACCGGAGGGAAATCACGCGTGGAGTTCCACAGGGGTCAGTGTTAGGCCCGCTGTTGTGGAACCTCGCCTACGACGCGGTTCTGCGTGTCGATCTCCGTGCTGGGGTAAACGTTGTTTGCTATGCAGATGACACGTTGGTGATCGCCAGTGGGGATACCTTCGAGGGGAACAAAGAGCTCGCCGAGCTTGGGGTGCAGATCGTCGTCGCCAAAATCCATGAGTTGGTTCTGGAAATAGCGCTTCACAAGACCGAGGCGCTATGGTTCCACAAACTGCCAAGAAGCAGGGAACCACCCAACTCGTGCCTCCGAGTGGGTGAGTTGGAAGTAGGAGTGGGGCGATACATGAAGTATCTGGGCCTCACCCTAGACAGTCGTTGGGGCTTCGAAGAGCACTTTGATCGCCTAGTCCCCCGAATCGAGAGGGTAGCAGGTGCCATGCACAGACTGATGCCCAACTCGGGGGAACGAGGGAGGAAGTTCGCCGCAATTAAAATGACAATAACTTTTTTTTCTGTTGACCGATTTCTCTTTTTAAATTGTGTTGTTGTTCTTCATGGGGCGACTTTCTAATGACATAATAAAAAAGAGGGGTATCAAAGCAACCACAAAACCATTATAGCTTTTATCAGTAACTTTTTTTATGTTGCTTAAAATGTTGCCATTTTTTTTTGTGTCATTGCAGGACTGGATAGAACTAAAAAAGCGGCCAAGTGCGAGTCAGACACGCGCACCGAGGGTTCCGTACAAACCTGTAGGTATATAAGTAAATGGTAGTATAGACCTGAGTATTTGATATTAATTTCAATTGATGACGTATTAAAAAAAACTACTTACTAGATCTCGTTCAAACCAATTTTCGGTGGAACTTTGCACCGTAATGTACATCATATATTTTTTATAGATTTATCATTCTCTTATTTTAGAAGTTACAGGGGGGGGGGGACACACATTTTACCACTTTGGAAGTGTCTCTCGCGCAAACTATTCAGTTTAGAAAAAAAATATATTAGAAACCTCAATATCATTTTTGAAGACCTATCCATGGACACCCCACACTAATGGGTTTGATGAAAAAAAAATTTTGAGTTTCATTTCTAAGTATAAATTACCCCCAAAATTTATTGTTTTTTTTTTTCAATTTTTGTGTGAAAATCTTAATGCGGTTCACAGAATACATCTACTTACCAAGTTTCAACATTATAGTTCTTATAGTTTCGGAAATAAATGGCTGTGACATACGGACGGACGGACAGACAGACAGACAGACAGACAGACAGACAGACAGACAGACAGACATGACGAATCTATAAAGGTTCCGTTTTTTGCCATTTGGCTACGGAACCCTAAAAAGGAACCGATTATTAGATATTTTTTGTATTTTTCAATAGACACAATAAAAAAAAATATGAGAGATTTGGTAAAACTTGGCCCTACACTACGAAAAGTAATTTAAATAATTTAAAGACTTCAAATCAGTGTCAGATTAGAGTTATTTTACACTTTTTAGTGTAATTTGAAGTAGATTTAATTTTTTTAAATTACTTTTATTGTATTTTGTTGGTATTTTGAAGTTGATTGAATTTTTTTAGGTTACGCTATATTGACTTATATATTACTGGCGTAAGGACCGGGCCAACCGCGCGAAAAAATGGCACCAACGCGCTGGCCCTAAAAAGTTGTCCAAGGGCCAGCCAACGCGACTCAGTCGTCTGCGGTGGTCTGCGGTCCGCGGAACAGTTCGTTCGTTTATTGTTTTCTTTAATGTGTGCATTATACGCATATACAAGCTTACATCGTACGCCTATGCAACGCGGCACTTCGTAGTGCGATAGATTTTAAACAAATAAGTACTTGTATAAAGAAGTTTTTTGCAAAATGGTCCGATGGGCCTATCCTTAGTGTTGAAATCATTGTTACAGAGGCCGGCAAACAACTTGAGCAACAAAGTCGACGTAGTGGGGGTAAGTTCGCGCATGTACACTCATGCTCGGCCAATAGCGTGGACGCGTGCCGACAGAATGCCCCCGCGCACCTCTCTTTCCACCAACGCCACCTTAAAATCGTCTACTGCGCACTCAAGGTCATGGCTCAAGTTGTTTGCCTGCCACTGTACGCATGTGGTTACGCTAGATCTTAGCGTAACCAAATGTCAATCTCATACATTTTGTAACGTTTTGTGCGTTTCTATTAGCGCAAACGCAACGAAAAGAACTTTGTCTAGGGGACCCCTAGGGGATTTCATTGGTAGGTACCTACCCCTAGTAGGGTAGGTACCTACAGAAGTATGGCAGTCATTGCCCTCCTCGCCATATTGTAGGGAAGTGGTAAATAAACAAGTAGGCTACCCCTGTATTACGCGTAGCGAAGATGAAAAACCATTGAATTATAAAAACATTGTGTTCATTGCTTGTGTTTTATTCAACGGTATGATCTATGTGTGCCTATTTATTTCCAAAATCATTACAACGTAATATTGTTTTCCTTATATGTTATTTGATAACTACAGTTATTATTAACCATGTCAATTACCACAGAATACAGTCAGAAATATTATGCTTTGAAATTAATACTGGACCCGGTAAAGGTACTACTTACCTACCTACGTATACCTACCTAACCATAAAGCTCATTGTATTAAAAAGCAAATAGGTATGTACACGTAGTACCTATGTACATGTACCTTGAACGATTTAACCTCTAAATCGTTCAAGGTATGTACCTACCAATCAAATCATTTTGTCGCTATCAGTCTGGGCCTACGCCTACCACAACAAATCGTTTTGTAAAACATAGCTGAGAAAATATTTACGGGATGGCCACTAGTGAATTCTCATTTTTTTTAAAACTATTCTTACAAAATGTCAACCTTGCTCGATCATAATGTATGAAAAGTAAAATAAAATTTTGAGAATTCAGTGTTGGTCCCAAAGTTAAAGTTGTTCAGCATGACTAGCCCAACATAGGTTTCGACCCATCCTATATATATATTTTATGTAACGTAAAAAGTAACAGTAAAAATAGCTTCCTTTAAGGAATCTTTCTTCATGCGTCCAAGGAAGGTCGGAGCCCTCGCCTCGGTGAGCGAGTCAGACTAAGACTCGCACTTGGCCGGTTTTTATAATACTAGCAAGCTTTCCCCTATTTCCTCGTGCGTACGTACGGCCACAATATTACCACGGTACAATATATGTACCGTGGTATTACAATCGTGCGGCCGTGAGAGAGAAAGATATAGTTCGCACGATACCGTCCGCAGCGTATGCGCACGCTGAAAGCTCTTGCGAGCAAACACATTTCAGTTCATAGATAACGCAATAAATAATTTCGGTCTTCGTTTAAAGCTCGGTGTGAGCGTTCGTCACGACGAGCGAGTTTTCTCCTGTATTTCGTATTTATTACGGGTTTGTTTGTGTGGTAAAAGGGACTGTGAGTTTTCGTGTATTACATTTACCCGTGTGTATCGTGTGAGGTAAGCCAAATTTATATTATTTAGAGATTTAATTCATCATATCAGCCCTCATCATTATCATGGATGTCCACTGCTGAACATAAGCCTCCCCCATTGATTTCCATTTCGAACGGTTCTGGGCCACTTGCATCCAGAGCTCCCAGCGACTCTGACCAGGTCGTCGGTCCATCTGGTGGGAGGTCGTCCCGCTCGGCGTTTTCCAGAACGTGGTCGCCACTCAAGAACCTTTCTTCCCCATCGGATATCGGATCTTCGAGCGATGTGGCCTGCCCATTGCCACTTCAGCTTGGTAACTCTACATAGATTTAATTACCTAAACAGCAAATATTAACAAAACAATATTAATAATAATAAGGTAATTAGTTTCATAGTTTACATGATTCACGGTTTTCAGTATTGTTTTCAGCGGGTTTCGATAAGCTTGCGGTTTGTTCTGTGCTGTCATAAGAACAAAAAAACGGGTCGGTATATTGCACATCGTATCCTTACGGTTAGGGCTGGGAAAAATACATACTTTGCTTAAATTAAAATACAAAATACTTTCTCGCATTATTTGAAATACAAAATATTTTCATGTCGTGTATTTGAAATACAAATTACAAAACATATTCAGAGTCTTTCATCGCAAAAGTACTAGGTTCACACAGCTCAGACAGAGCCCTATATCAGAAAACTTTACAACCATTCGATTGACTACTTCTTTACCGGAAATTGTAACAGGATTATTTTTTATTAATATTGCTTTTAGTCTTTATGTCAAATGCATTTTGAAGCAATAGGTATTTGAAATACCAATTAAAAAGTATATTTTTAAGTAGTAATTGAAATACAAATACCAAATACGTATTTGTATTTCAAATACTGCCCAGCCCTGCTTACTATTAGCTCTTTTTTCCTCCGACGATTTAATTAAAATTATTGATGAACATCATCATCATCATCATCAGCCTATAATGTCCCACTGCTGAGCACAGGCCTCCTTTCACAAATCAGGGTGAAAGGGACTGGGCAGTTACTCCACCACGCGTGCCCACTGCGGATCGGTGGAGGTAGGCTAGTGGCCAACCTACTGTTGGAATTTTTCAAGCCGCCTAGGAGGCATCCATTAGCTTAACGACTATCACAATTAAGTGATAACCGGGACCAACGGCTTTACGTGCCTTCCGAAGCACGGAAACGCTCGATTTGAAATACCACTAGACGGTCACCCATCCAGGTACCGACCACGACAGACGTAGCTTAACTTTGCTGATCGATTAAGAACGGCTAATCATGCTACACCACGAGCGCTTCCCCAGAACGCTATTGATGAACCCCATACTATATTAATCTTAATAGTATGTACATTACATTATGATACATGTGTGCAAAACACTCGAGGCGGTAGTAATATCAATGCACACGCGTGTCATACGACGTTTTTCAACACACTTGCGAGGAAAAAAACAGACTTGTATTTTTTTAGTAGATTTTTTGATAATAATCAAATCAACACAATGAGAACGTCAATAAATATGGCGGGCAACTTGCGGGCAAGTCTTTTTTTTTTACAGCGGTGAGCTTTCAAACTATTTTACACGTTTAAATTAAGAATGCTTGGTCTACACACATATCACTTGGACTGAGGTACAAACTTATCGTAATCGGGATTATACCTATCATAAAACTGTGCGGTAATGTAAATTAAAAAGAACGAGTGCGTAATTGCAGCATGCATTAAGATACTAAAAACGGTGCAATTAATGTCAATTTACGAGCGAGTGTGTTGAAAAGAATGTTATCCAGTTATTGACGCGGTATTTAATACATGCGCGCCAGCCATGTTAATATTATAAAGAGGTAAAGTTTGTTAGTTTAGATGTAGGAGGTAATGTCTGGAACTACTGATTCGCTCTAAAAATTCTTTCACTAATAGTAAGTGTCATTATCCTCGAGTATTATAGAATACTTTTTATATTTGTATTTTGCTTTCGATTCTATAATAAAATCCCACTTGAGGTGTCTAAAATGTCTAATGGTGCGTCCATGCTACGCGAACCGAGCTCGAGCCAAGCCACGAACGATCAGGGCTCGTTCGTGGCTCGCGGCGATGTCAAGTGTGGACGTACAACGAGCTTACAACGAGCGCGATGCGAATCCCTGGGTTCGTGAAAAAACTGACAATCGGGCGGAGCGCAGTCGAGCGCGAGACGAATGCTCGTTCGAGGCTCCTAAGTCCGTCCACGCTACGCAAACAACGAACGAATCCTGTTCGTTCGAGTGGACGCACCATTATATGAGGGGACATGGGTTTCTTCTGACCATTGAAAATAACTCCTCAGGACTCATATTGTATTGTAGAAACAAACGTTCTCTTTTTGTTGCAGAAACTAATGGATCCCAACAAGTTTAAGAATCTTGGTTCAATATGAAGCTTGCCGCCATTGCGTTTTGGCGCGAAATGCCAATCGTTGTTACAACAATATTGTTGGTAATGGCATGCACCTGTACAGCCAGGGTTGCTTTTTTAGGTAAGTTTTATCCCACCATGAACATTAATGTGAAAGTTCGGGACAAACGACGTTTGTTGTTGTTATCTTGAGCACAATCATGTGTTTAAGTATGCGGTCACTAATTACCAGTCGCCCTATATAAATTTTACTTTTACAGAAGAAAAGAAAGTTCCTACACAAACAATGCCAGAAGTTCTAGCACAAGGCAACTCAACATTACTCGAAAACAACATCATTGATGCCAACCTAATAGAGGTCAAACGATTTCCAAGATCAATACCTATAGATAAGAGAGGTGGGAAGGAATATCCAAGACACGAGAATAACACGCAAATGAAATATGCGCCAAGGTTCAAACATCCCTCTAAAATGTTCATTTTTGATATGAAGCCAATTGGAAGCTCTCTGAAACTTAGATGTGCTTCTGAAGGTGTGTTGTTAATATTCGCGTTATTATTTTCATCCCATAGTAACCTAATGCTGACCAATAGCCTCTTGTATCATTTTCCACTCTTTTCAGTACAGGAAGGTACTCAGAATAGTTGTCTGGTTTATCTCTCCATATTTTCTGAGGTTTTGGCGACATCTAATGGTGCGTCCATGCTACGCGAAGCGACCACAAACGAACAGGATTCGACGTAGCGTGGACGGACTAGCAAGCATCGAACGAGCATTCCTCTCGCGCTCGACTGCGCTCCGCCCGATTGACAGTTTTTTCACAAACACATGGATTCGCATCGCGCTCGTTGTAGGCTCGTTGTAATGTCCACACTTGACATCGCGAGCAAATAACGAATTCTATTCGTTCGTGGCTCGACTCGTGCTCGACGCACCATAACGTTTCCCATTTCAATCATTCTATTAATCGCATACACATTATTATCAAAATATAATTTAGACTAACTTCGACATTTTGATAAAGTCTCAAGAGGACCCAATTCGGTTTCATTGCCTTTATGGGTGAGCACCGTCTTCAAACAACCCCATATTTTAGTCCATACACCATTATACTATATTAGGTCGGACTTTCTGCAGCTGAATAATTAAATCAGCTTTAGAAACGTCATTAAACATTTGCAGGAAATCCAACTCCAAGCATAACATGGTACAAGGATAAAACCACTCCTCTAATAAGACCCTATATGCAACCGACCTATGGGAAGTGGTCAATGGCTCTTGATGATTTGACAAAAGCTGACAATGGGAACTACACCTGTGTCGTCTGCAATGCATTGGGATGCATCAACCATACAGTTGCTGTTTATATTCAAGGTAAGGATGGAGTCGCTGATTTTGCTGAGGTGACAAATAACCCTGTTGATTTCTTTCATTGGATTTTATAAGTTCATGTTTACTTTCACCATTTCCATGTGATTGTATTGTGTAGTTGATGTGTAATAAACATTTATCTGGTTTTAAACACTTTTCATCGCAAAAAGTTGGAGGTAAAATATTGTATGTCGTGTATATAGGGGAGAGTGGGGCACAGTGGATCCGATTTTTTTCTAACTTATATAATCACGCTAGTATAAAAGGTTAGTTTATTTCTTAAAACATACTTTTAACTTATGTGTTTGAAAATCAAAGACAAAGATAATTAAATTAAAGACACTTGGGATGTTCAGTAATTAGTACATTATGATACATGTGTGCAAAGTTGGTTATTAACTCTCGCGGCGGTATTAAGGGCCGTAGGCATAAGGGAGCCGAGAGTGTAATGATCAATGCACACGCGTGTCATACGACGTCTTTTAATACACTTGTGAGGAAAAAGAATACTTGTATTTCTTGGAGTAGATTTTTTATAATAAACAACCACACCATAAAAAAAAAAATTGACAGCTATGCTATGTCAAACTGTTTAAATTGACAATGCTTCGTCTACACAACAATTGCAATGTACAATTGCAAGGTACAATACTTGTGGTAACTGTGCGGTAATGTAAAGAATGAAGCACAAGTGCGTCATAAGCTACAATAAAATAATAAAAACTGTGCAATAAATGTCACTTTACGAGCAAGTGTGTTGAAAAATATATTACATTTAAAAACGAATGGTAGCGTGACCCACTCACTGTAACCCATGGGTGGATAACACTGAATCAGGGATTTTTCGTACTAAGTAATTTGGTTAAAAAGTTTCAGCGTTAATAGGATCTTGACTTTTTATCTTTTTTATATCTTGGTATACAAGGCGAAAGATTTATTCGTGTTGAAGGGTTGGCATTGTCGTCATTTCGTAGAAATCCCACTCCCCAAAATCTGACAATACTCCAAGACAAAATAAGAAATGCTCAAAAAATGATCCGTGAAGCTAAGAGTAATGATTGGCAGAAGTTTTGCTCGTCAGTAGATGGAAAAACTTCAATAAAAGATATGTGGCAGAAGTTAAAATGGATTAAAGGATACAAATCATATAGGAACCATATAGATAATACTTTAGCTGATAAATTATTACATAATTTAGCGCCAGACTTTGTATCTCCGTCTCAGCCTGTTTTTTCATCGAATAACTCCAAAGTAGAATCAATTATCTCTATGCAGGAGATAATTAAATGTATTAAACGTAAGGATACATCTCCTGGATGTGACGATATTTCGTATTCTATGATTAACCATCTTCCTGATAATGGTAAAATTGTTCTACGAAAGCTATATAACAACTTCTTATCCCTAAGTTTTGTACCTGTACAATGGAGAGATATTGGTATCGTCCCAATTCCTAAACCAGGACGTGACTCTAATCAAGTATCATCACTACGTCCGATCTCTCTGATGTCCTGCCTGTGTAAAATGTTTCATTTAATAATTGCAAAAAGATTGGAGTGGTTTTTGGAAAAACACAATTATTTTTCGAAGAATACTGTAGGATTTAGGAAATCACGGAGCTGTTTAGATAGTTTGAGTTGCTTAGTATCTAGGGTTCAAATAGGTAATTCAGAGGGCCTTACAACCATTGGCTGCTTTTTGGATATAGATAACGCTTATAATAATGTTGATGTCACTGTGTTATTATTAATTATGGATCAATTGAATGTAGGAACTAAAATATGTATTTATTTGTGGAATTTCTTGAAAGAGAGATATCTTAGAGTTCAGTTAGGGGATGAAAGTGTTAGTAGAGTAGCTGGTCGGGGTCTAGCTCAAGGGGACCCATTATCCCCTCTTTTGTTTAATATAGCTACTATTAGGTTTTGTAAACATATTGAAAGGAATATTAACATATCTCAGTATGCCGATGACTTAGTTCTATACTATACGTGTAAATCTGTTACGGAAGGAGTTCAAGTTATACAAAATTCGTTAGATATGATAAATAAATTACTTTTAGAAATAGGTCTTGAAATTGCTCCACACAAAAGTAAAGTTTGCGTTTTTAATGGTAGTTATAATTCACGATCAATTGAACTTAATATAAATGGAAATTCTATTGAAAATGTACATAATGTCAAATATTTGGGTGTATGGTTGGACCGGAATCTTAGATGGTCAAAACATATAAACGAAATTAGAATCAAAATTTTAAAATTTACTAATATCTTTAAAATGCTAGTTGGATCAGGTTGGGGAATAAATCAATCTCATTTAAGGCGGCTATATATCTCTATTGTACGTAGTCGTATCGATTACGCTAGCTTCTTGTATGATAATAGTTGTGCGAGCCATGTATCCAAGCTAGACAAAGTACAAAATCAGTTCTTACGCATAATTGGTGGCTTTGTTAAAAGTACCCCCATACACGCCATGGAGTCGGAGTTAGGCCTCCCACCATTATCAATTAGAAGACAATATTTAGCAGGAAAATTTTGGTTAAAGTCGAAATCTTTAGGAGATCACGATCTTATGTCAATTTTAGATAAACTCACATATGTATGTCAAAATTTTTATTGGAGAAGAAAAAAGAAACCACTATTAGCTAAATCGCACAACGAGCTTAAAATGATACCGGTTTACACTAGCAAAACATTGGAAATGTTTAGCTTGGATACATGGGTGAGCAATTTAGACACAGATTTCTTAAAACTGAGTATAGAAACGATTAATAAACCTAAGCATCAATATCAGCCCAATAAATTGCTACACGAATGCAATAAATTTCTTAATGAAAAATATCATAATTTTTATAAAATATTTACTGATGGCTCCAAGGGGAAACACAGAATAGGATGCGCCTTTTTAGATTTTCA
Organism: Achlya flavicornis; assembly: GCA_947623365.1. Lineage (NCBI taxonomy): Eukaryota > Metazoa > Arthropoda > Insecta > Lepidoptera > Drepanidae > Achlya > Achlya flavicornis. The sequence continues at coordinate 9,975,734 of OX392488.1, forward strand.
AACTGGAGAATTTATGAAATTTTGTATTGAATCGCGTATTTCCATTATGTTTGCGGAACTTATTGGGATTGCAGAAGCTATATCATATACTGAATCATTGAGTCATAATAATGTTGTTATCTATACTGATTCCCGAAGTGCGCTCCAACATTTAATGAAATGCACTACAAATGCTCGGGGCATTCCACTTGCATATGATATTTTGAACCAGGTTATTAAGTTGAAGAATAACAAGAAAAATGTGGTGTTACAGTGGGTACCTTCCCATATTGGGATATTTGGGAATGAAGAAGTTGATAAACTAGCAAGGGAGGCTTCAGTTGATGGTATTAGATTTGAATGTTTACCATATTTCACTGATCTTCTATATATAGTTAAAGAGAATTGTTTTAAAACATGGTCAGAATACTTTGATGAAAGATCCCTCTCAAAAGGTATCTGGTATAAAACAGTACAATCTTCTCTACTTCGTAATCCATGGTTTGATGTTACCAATATGGGAAGGCAAGAAATTTTGACTGCTCTTAGGCTTCGCTCAGGACACATTCCTTTAAGCAAATTTGGTTTTATGATGGGTAAAGTTAATTCTCCAAATTGTCTTGATTGTAACATTGTTGAGGATGTATATCATATAATTGTGGAGTGTAAAAGGAATGAGTCCGTGAGGAAGTGTTTGTTGTCTCAGTTCAATATTATTTTAACAAATGTCGGATGGTGTAACAGCGTCCTGGCTTTTCCTTCTTCAAAGGAAGCTAGGTTATTGTACAAAATGGTTGATTTAGGTATTAAGTCCAGAAACGTGTTATAAGTGTATTTTAATTATTGTTTTTCCTTACGGGGGTGACATGTTCAAATTGAACAAACTCCCTTTTTTTTATTGCAAATAAAGATTTAAAAAAAAAAAATATCTTGGTATACAGTGTTGTGAAGGGTGTATCCGTTAATCTTGAGAAGGCCCTTATTTTTTGACCATTTAATATGATTTTGAAAGCTGCACGCACGTTAGCCGCTGTGTGAAGAAAAATTTGATTAGTTTTTATCACCAATTATAATAATCTATTGTGTTCCCCATTGAGAGATATTATTATAAAAACCCGCACCAAATTTTACACTCGAGATGGGACTAAAAGAAAGTAATAAAATTTCACTTTATAAACCATAGACCACGAGGATTCGACACAGATGGTGACTCGTTTGGTAAGTTAGAGGGGCAACGTCGCAAGCGCTCGCGTATAATACACGCAAAACTACCAAAAGATCCACTGTAACCCCTGATCCACTGTTACCCACTCTCCCTAGTCTAAGTTGATGGTAACGGGAACTACCACGAATGCGTTTGCGTTAACTATTTTGTATTGGAGAAATTAGTACACACGGCTACCGATCAAGCTATACATTTCCAGTATAAGCTGAACTCGCATTGTATACCATTTCCGTACAATGGGAGGTCAGCTTATACTAGAAATGTATAGCTTGATCTGTAGCCGTGTGTACCATTAGTATCCCGCTAGAGGCGCTGTGCCAATTCCTATAGAGAAGAGTCGTAAACGCAAACGCATTAGTAAGCGTTTACTAACGTCAATTCTTTACACTCGGGGTACAGGTGATGATAGCTGATCCTCAAACACAAGCTGATAAAAACTAAATAAAAACTCGAAAGATCGAACCTTTAAGAATTTGCTGGCCATAGGCGGCGGTGACCATTTACCATCAGTCGGATCGTCTGCCTTTTTGTCAACCTATTGACATAAAAAAAAACTAGAGAAAAGTAAATTCGGTTCCTGTTGTTTTTCTTCAAAGATTCGAGCTTTTGTATTCACAATTCTCAAAATGTACTCTTTATCTTTTCACTACTCTCATTGAAATTCGATTTCGTAGAGCGTTATCCATCAAAGCCATACATAAAGGAAGGTTTCCCTGGAAACAAAACAGCCGTGGTTAATGACACCGTCCAGCTATCATGTCCGCCAGTGTCGGACCTTGAGCCGTTTCTCTACTGGATAAAACCAATGAATTACTCATTCAAAGACGCTGAAGTTGGACCCAGCGATATGCCAATACCTGTTGGAGATGTCATTGAGGTCTATAGATGATTTGATTTTGGCGGAGATTCATCAACGGCTAAGTAGTCAGCAAAGAATTACAAGATTACAATGGTTGTTATGATGGAAACGTTAATGTGGGTAAAGGTGAAATAAATTAGGTTAATGCGGTGAAATAATTGTGGTTAGTTAATAATAATTATGACAGAAAAAACAAATGAAAACAAAGTCATCAGTTTTAAAGAGGGACTGTATGGTCGCTATGTGGGTCTTTAGTCATTATGTCCCACTCGCGAATGGCCCGCGGGCCATAGCGCCTATTCTATTTTATTTTCAAATTTTGCATTAGTCATTATGGCCCGCTGTCAAAACAAACAAAACACTTTCTATAATTTCTGTTTTGTCATTGTTTTGTACGCTTAAAATTTTACTTGATTGAAATTTGATAAAGTTTTTTTTGATATAAAATAAGCATTAAATCCTCTGCAACCATTGTTATATTGTATTCAAGAAGTTTCGTTAGTTTAATAAGATGACGAAAAAATTACATTAATGTTCTCATTTGTATTAAAACTTCTGGTGAATGTTCATTGCTAACGCTTAACAGTTCGTTTATAACCATTATCCTTACTAATATCCCTTCCTTACTAATATATATATATATATATATATTATTAAATTAAATGCGAAAGTGAGTTTGTTTGTTTGTTTGTTTGTTACGCCTTCATGCCTCAAATACTCAATGGATCATCATGAAATTTGGCATGCAGATACAGAGGCCGGCAAACAACTTGAGCCAAAGTCGACGTAGTGGGGGTAAGTTCGCGCATGTACACTCATGCTCGGCCAATAGCGTGGACGCGTGCCGACAGAATGCCCCCGCGCACCTCTCTTTCCACCAACGACACCTTAAAATCGTCTACTGCGCACTCAAGGTCATGGCTCAAGTTGTTTGCCGGCCACAGTAGCCTATGGTATGGAAAAGGACACAGGCCACTTTTTATCTTGGAAACGCGGGTGAAACCGCGGGAGACAGCTAGTTATTAATAAATTATATTTAAGTTTGATTTAAGAATTGTTTTTAACTAGTAACTTATTGAAGGTTGTTAATATTTATACCTTATGAGATACTTCAGAATAGTACATTATGATACATGTGTGCAAAGTTGGTTTATTACACTCGAGGCGGTAGAACCGCAGGCGAACGCGATAAGGGAGCCGAGAGTGTAATGACAATGCATACGCGTGTCATTCGACGTGTTTCAATTCACTTTTGAGGAAAAAAGCAGACTTGTATTTTTTGAAGTAGGTTTTTGATATTAAATAATCAACCACACAATGACAACGTTAACAAATATGGCGCGCAAGTTTTTCTTTTAGACAGCTATTCGCTGTCAATCTGTTTTACCCGTTTAAATTAAGAATGCTTCATCTACACACATAATCACTAGCAGAGAGGTACAAACTTTACATAATCGGGATTATACCTGTCATAAAACTGTGCGGTAATGTAAAGAAAAACGCACTAGTGTGTAATAAGCTTTACAAGCAAACTTGTAAAGCTTATACGAGTAAACTTTACGTGCAAGTGTGTTATACATATCTTTACTCTATATCAGCTCCAAAAAAACCAGTGGCTTTATTTTCTATTGAGTTGAACTTCTTCATTTTGGATTAGTCTTTAAATTTAGAAAGAAAAAATATTTATGTTCGACACACCTTAAAATTAAAACATAATATCAAAACGTATAAAAAACGGGAATTTGTGTGCAGACAAATTGGCTACGAGCTCAGCATAATGCCACAGATTACTATATACAATCCTCTGTGGATAATGCTGTGTACAGTCAGCACGCAGCGCGGATTTTCAGCCAGCGCCAATTGAACGTTTTGGTCATACGTCCGGGCAAGTGATAGTCACCAAATCAATTTGCAAATAATCTAAATAAATACACATAATTTAATATTGTTACCATAATATTGTTACGCTCGTCTGGAAGGAAATCGCTACACGGTACGCAGTATATCTTGAATGGAGGTAAATATCCCAGTAACGCCAGCTGTTGTTGAATTGATGTAAATAAATATCTAAGCAACGCCATCTATGGCCGAACAGACATCTTCGGAAATATTCTCCATAATAAACTGTAGGTAGGTACGTAAATATGTAGTATACTCACGAAAGATGTCGAATGTTCTGGATTCCGTTTATGAGGTATAAATAGAGGACAAAGCACGTAGAGTGAAGATACCTTCTCTGTCTACGACAAAGCACACGAGTGTTTGATGTAGCGAGACAATAAGTGGGAAATAACCATCGAAACGAAATACAAATCGGTTAGCTGGCACGTTCGCAGTACAAACACGATACAGTATGTGTTATTATAATTGCTTCTAATCATTCAGTCGATTGTAATGGACGAATGCAAAAAAAGACCACGCTATATTTATGATGTAAAACAAAACAATAACTGTCTCCTTCATACTCATAAGATTGACCGCGCGCGAGAGAGACTGACAGGCGTTTCATGATGCGCATGCAGTGCGACGTCACGTCGCACGCTTATACACAGACTACACAACCGCAACGTGTAATGTTTTGAACGAGCCAGCTTCAGTTAACCAACCTATACTTACCTGTGCACGTTAGTAATATTATTTAATCTGAGCCTGTGTTTCATCATCATCATCATCATCATCAGCCTATAATGTCCCACTGCTGAGCACAGGCCTCCTTTCACAAATGAGGGTAAAAGGGAATGGGCAGATACTCCACCACGCGTGCCCACTGCGGATTGGTGGAGGTAAGCTAGTGGTCAACCTACTGTTGGAATTTTTCAAGCCGCCCAGGAGGCATCAAACTAGCTAGCGACTATCACAATTAAGTGATAACCGGGACCAACGGCTTTACGTGCCTTCCGAAGCACGGAAACGCTCGATATGAAATATCACTAGACGGTCACCCATCCAGGTACCGACCACGACAGACGTAGCTTAACTTTGCCGATCGATTAAGAACGGCTAATCAAGCTACACCACGAGCGCTTCAGCCTGTGTTTAACAAAACACTTTGCTTGATAACAATTTTAATCTAACTATACAAAAATGTCTTGGTTTTATTGTACGCACGGCTACAGATCAAGCTATGCATTTCCAATATAAGCTGACTTCTCATCGTTCGGAAATCCTATACAATGCGATCAGCTTATACTGGAAATGTATAGCTAAATGTGTAGCCGTGTGTACCTACTACTTTAGATGTGTTTGTGAAACCGTATTATCGCTGACACCATTGTTTTCTTTATTCGTGTTCATCTACAATTTCTTGAGCTTGTTATTGTATAATTTCAGAGTGATAACATAGAAGACAAACCCGAACAACTGACATTATTCAAGGTCACTAAGGAAGACGAAGGCTGGTATGTTTGCATAGCCCTTAACTCTTTGGGTAATACCACTGCTAAGGGATACCTGACAGTTTTGGACCGTGAGTATTATCAGGGAGTATTAAGCACGTAGTTCCTTTACTGTCTCTTGTCATGCCTCATCGTCCCTTTAAAATAAATATGGTATCCCCATTGAATTATTAATTCAATGGGTTGCCCTATTGACCCCACAGTCGTACCTAAGAGCCCCCGAACGTGTACCGATAATCCTCCTATTGTTTATTAAAAAAGATAGCCTACATGCCTGCCTGATGGTAAGCGGTTACCGCAGGCGTATGGACGCTTGCAAAAGTTGCAACACATGAAATCGCTCACGAGTTACCGTCCTTTCCCCCCTCTCCTATGAGCTCTGGCGACCTTACTGACGCACAGGAACACAACTTTACATAGCTATATATTATCATTGATTCGAGGATGTTTTTATAAAATAAGTGTGGAAACTATTTTCCTAATTAATTATTTATAGAAAGAAGGTTTTAAGTTTATATCAATAATTCATAAAAATAATTTATAGGTATAAAAAATTCGCCCTTAAAAATAATTAGGTACTTAGTACAAAAACTTTGGGAGCCCTTACAAAGCTCCGCTTTTTGCTAGTTTAGTAAATCTATATACCTACTTAATTAGATCTTTCATTACAACTTTAGCAGCTCAAGAAAAAATGGACCCTGGAAAGCACACGTTACTGATAAACATACTGACAGCAGTGTTAGGTGCAATATTATTCGTGGCAACTATCACTGTGGTGATGATATTTAAGAAGCTAAAACGAGAGAAGATAAATAAACAGAAAGCCATAAAAATGACAAAAGCAGTGATTGTGGCACACAGGGCGAAAATAATCATTGTTGAAAAGGCTAAGATAAATCGATCTCCAAATACTGCTGCTGGTGAAGCTCTTGTAAGTATTTATTATTATAATAATAATTATTATTATTTATTATTGGGCTGCACGCAAATTATGGTTACTTGAGGTGCATTTGAGCTAGTTCCTTAACTTATTGGCCAAGCATCGCTTCATACATAGAAGCTTATAAAATCATCTACATAGATAACTATACTAATTCTAGCAAATGCCTGTAGTCAAAATCGAGAAGATGCTATCACGAGTTCAAAACAACACGATTGGCTCAAAGATGTTATCAGAGTACGAGCTTCCATTGGACAAAGACTGGGAGGTTTCGAGGGAGTCTCTATCCTTAGGCAAGGTGTTGGGAGAGGGTGAGTTTGGGAAGGTAGTAAAGGCAGAGTGTGTCGGGATACTGAAACCTATGGTGCAGTCTGTTGTTGCTGTTAAAATGTTGAAAGGTAAAGTAATTCCCCACCTTGTTAGGAGAATGAATCTCTGTTATTGCTAATGATAAAATGTTATTTCCAAAATATTTTTTATTTTCCAGAGGGCCACACTGACGCAGAAATGGTAGCTTTAGTATCCGAGATGGAAATTATGAAAATGATCGGAAAACATGTAAATATTATCAACCTCTTGGGCTGCTGTACTCAAAATGGACCGATTTATGTCATAGTGGAATATGCACCAAAAGGAAACTTGAGGGAGTACCTGAGGAATCGTAGGCCAGTGAATAGGTATTATATCGGCTTAGTTAGCTATTATACTGATAGCTTCGTATAATATTTAGGAGGCAGCTTGTGAATAGCCTTAAAAGTATTAATCTTCAGAAACTCGTGAAGATCAATGAGTCTATAGTTCGTTATGCTCAATGGTAAATGGTAATAGTTGTCATATTTCTCTTCCAGATCTAAATCACCGAACAAAGATTTGTTAAAAGAAAAAAATACATTAACACAGACAGATTTGGTTTCGTTCTCTTATCAAATTGCAAAAGGAATGGAGTATTTAGCTTCTAGACGCGTATGTGTTTATGTGTTTCAAGCTAAACTAAAACTACCTATTGAAAATTTAACCAACGTCTTCCAATTCCAAAGTTCCGCCTAAAAATCTTTCAATGATTGTTCCACGGAGTATTGCTCCTGCTGTTTTATGGTATTTGATGATACCTTCTCCTGACATTAACAGCAAAGTGTTAAAAGTTAGCTTAGCAGGAATATATCCCATACTATAGGCATAGTGCAGAACTGAATAGGTTCCTGCGGTAGTGCAGCGGTGCGGGAGGGTGTTTTCATTACTTCAAATGACAAAAGAGAACTAAGAGACAGTTCTGATACGTCCCATATCACCCCCTCACGCACCGCTCCACTACCGCAAGAACCTACTCAGTTATACGCTATGCCTGTAAATATTAGTACTAACTCCTTAATTTCCAGTGCATCCACCGCGACCTAGCAGCACGCAACGTCCTCGTCTCCAACAACTGCGTGCTCAAGATCGCAGACTTCGGCCTCGCGAAGGACGTCCAAAGCAACGATTACTACAGGAAGAAGACTGCAGGCAAGCTGCCGTTGCGGTGGATGGCGCCTGAATCCTTGAAAAAGATGTTATTCACGACGCAGACTGATGTGTCAGTATATTGAAGAAGTGATATCTTTAACAGTTTCTACTTTCGTCCAGTAAGCTGTGGTAGGAACAAATAGGTAGTCATGTTCCCTTAAAAACTCATCCATTTTTAGGGTTCCGTAGCCAAATGGCAAAAAACGGAACCCTTATAGATTCGTCATGTCTGTCTGTCTGTCTGTCTGTCTGTCTGTCTGTCCGTGTATGTCACAGCCATTTATTTCCGAAACTATAAGAACTATAATGTTGAAACTTGGTAAGTAGATGTATTCTGTGAACCGCATTAAGATTTTTACACAAAAATAGAAAAAAAACAATAAATTTTGGGGGTTCCCCATACTTAGAACTGAAACTCAATTTTTTTTTTTCATCAAACCCATAAGTGTGGGGTGTCTATGGATAGGTCTTCAAAAATGATATTGAGGTTTCTAATATAATTTTTTTCTAAACTGAATAGTTTGCGCGAGAGACACTTCCAAAGTGGTAAAATGTGTGTCCCCCCCCCTGTAACTTCTAAAATAAGAGAATGATAAATCTATAAAAAATATATGATGTACATTACGGTGCAAACTTCCACTGAAAATTGGTTTGAACGAGATCTAGTAAGTAGTTTTTTTTTAATAGGTCATAAATTGAAATTAATATCAAATACTCAGGTCTATACTACCATTTACTTATATACCTACAGGTTTGTACGGAACCCTCGGTGCGCGAGTCTGACTCGCACTTGGCCGGTTTTTTTTTAATATTATTTTTATAATTTGAGTTACCTGCTACTACTACTACATTTGCTTTTTTATTCGTTCCTTTTTATTGCTATACTAGTTTTTCACCAGTGGCTTCGCTCGTACATACTAATCATGATTTTTGTTCCCGTCGGTTGATTTCGATCAAACTAAGCTTATTTGAAGTGTTCACCAATAAAAACCAAGTATTTTCAACAGTCTAGCGCAACTTTAAAAATAGCCACAATAATCTCCTTACTTAGTCATTTCCAGATTTTGATATTAATGTAATCGTTTCATATTTTTATTAGGTGGTCATTCGGCATATTAGTTTGGGAGATAATGACCTTGGGTAGCACCCCGTACCCGACGGTGCCAGGACAGTACATATACAGCTACTTGAGGGCCGGACACCGCATGGAGAAACCACCTTGCTGTAGTCTGGAGATGTGAGTTTGCTTCTACGTGATCTACGATCATGGAATTTCTGATTGAATCATAGTCCATATACCTACCACCTACAGAGTCATTACCATCAATATGCAGTGGCTCAATATGTTAAGCAAAACATGAAAATGAGCCCCTGGAGCCTGATTTAAATCAGGTTTGTTTTTATGTACCTACCTACCAATAGGTTGTGAAAAGGGATGTGCTCGTGATCACGCTGTTTCCGGAAATGGGCAATGCAAAATTGTTAAATTCACATACCGAGATAAATTATCTTACTGATTTGGACAGGGGGACTCGACGCTATAAACCAGGCCATGCTCTAGTCTAGTGGTCATTAATATTCCACAATTTCCAGTTACAAGTTAATGCGGAAATGCTGGTACTCTGCTCCTGGTGACCGGCCTTCGTTCACGGAACTGGTCGAGGACTTGGACAAGATCATCACGGTAACAGTTAATAAAGAAAACTTGGAGTTAGGTCTACCACAACTTGATACACCGCCTTCAAGCTGCGACGGTTCGGGAGATGAGAGTGACAGTGAATGTCCGTCATAATATGCGTCTCTATTACAAGATGGCGATAAGTTGCAATTTAGTACAAAGACACGGATTGGGTCCCATTGCACTTTAATTCTAATGGGAATTGAACCTTCCCAAAGAATTTTGTGCGGATAGATGCTATAGGTACTGCAAATATAATAATTTTAAATGGTCGCGTGTAATACTTCTTTGCACAGCAGGTACAAAGTTACATTAACTAGGGTAAACATACCGGTTGACCGGCCACTACCCCTTATCGACCACTTCGCAACTTATTTCAAATAATAGACAGTGTTAAAGACCATTCCTTTCTCATTTCGCGCCATTCGTTCCGGACAAACTTCACGGTTCATAATCCAACGGCATTGTTAGTGGGGCCACTCAAGTTCCACTAACGTGCAGAGTGCATATTCAGTAGAAATTACGGGAAGTTTAGATAAAACAAGTACGTTGGTAAATTCGGAAGAAAATAATTTATTTTCACATTGACACACAATGACATGCAATGACATGCAAAAATTAACAAAAGGCAAGTAGAAAAATAAACTTATATAGAACAAAAAGATCTGTATCAAAACTAAAAACTCTTTTTATTCTAACACTCCTCCTTAAGTTCATTTCTCTACTTTCATCCATCACACACTCACACAACACCCATATTCAGCGCACACCACTTGAACTTCCCTTTCAACAAAGGTTTCGTCAAAGCATCTGCAACCATATGAGCTGTCTCTACATACTCAAGTACAATATGCCCATGCTCGACAGCCTCCCTTATAAAATGGTGTCGCACATCTATGTGCTTTGTACGTTGATGGTGTACAGGGTTCTGTGCAATGGCCACAGCAGACTGGCTGTCACTGAGGATTTTCATTGGCGCCTCAGCTTGACCAGTGACCTCGGAGTACAATCTTTTCAGGAATATTCCCTCCCTGGCAGCTTCAGACATTGCTACATATTCAGCTTCCGCTGTAGATAGAGCAACCGTCCTTTGTTTTCGGCTTTCCCAAGAGATTGCAGCTCCCATGTGCAGAAAAACCATACCCGAGTATGATCTCCTATCATAACAACTGGCATGACTCGCATCTGCATAACCCTGAACTTTACTCATTCCTGTCCTCTTGTACTGTATCTTCTTCTATAATAATTTATTTTCACATTGACACACAATGACATGCAAAAATTAACAAAAGGCAAGTAGAAAAATAAACTTATATAGAACAAAAAGATCTGTATCAAAACTAAAAACTCTTTTTATTCTAACAGGCATGAACTCGAAATTTGCGAACTGAGCCCTCAGTCGCTATTTCAAAATTTGGTGTACTGGCGCGTGTAAAATTTAGCGAAAAAAATAGCAGGTTGATTGAATTTCAAATGTAAGTTTTTAAGTGTTACTGTTGGTTTATTGGTGATTGATTTGGTTTGCGTATACTTAGCATGTTTAATTTCAATATTCAAGTGCCCAAACTCATCAAACATTTCAAAATTTGTGATATTTTTGGTGGTCGGACAATACGTTAACAATTAATTTAAAAATCTACTTATCGACCGGGTGGTCGCACAACTGGTTTATTCACGTCATTTCTCTTTGCCTTTATTGCGGAAACCTTAAATTCACCAACATAGATTCCATTATATTTGTGAACAGCTAGAATTTTGTGAATTTACAACTAGATTCCGGCCGCCAGTATACCTCATATTTTCAAAGATATCGACGATCAAAATACCGAACGTTTAGCGGCCGATAACCAGTAAAAACAAAACCAGACTCCGGCCGTTTGAAATAAAGAGCGGCCGAAAATTGGTAAAAATTACACCTGATTCCGGCCTTTCGAAAAAACAACGGCCGATAATTAGTAAAAAATAAATCTGTTTTCGACCTAGGACATTAAAAGCCGCGGATAAATGGTAAAAATTTTACTAAGTGCTGACTTTCTTGCCTGTTCTTCTCAGTTGAAGGCCGACTTACGAACGGTAGTAACTTCAGTAGCTTTGACCTTCATAAGCGCCCTACTAGGTCCTAAATTGAATAAATGGCTTTGACATCCCGAAGGTTTGTTTATAGTGAAGAAGCACTGAAAACCACTCTTCAGATAAGAACCAACAGATATACGCGGCATCAGAGAAGCATGCCGGCACTACGGAGTTCCAAGATCCACTATGACAGGCTTTCCGGTAGACTCTAAATTTAGTTCAGGTGGAGAAAAGAAAATCGTTGATTGCATAATTGAGTTGGCGAAAGCCGGAAGTCGCTTCATGAGTTTGAGAGTTGCATCCGAGAGTTTTTGGGTTATAATCGTGCGACAGGTTTTAAAAAACTTAGATCCTAACGCATGGGAAGTTTCTAAGACCCTATTGTTTGTATCGTCCACCGTCACGCAATCATCCAGGCATTGGAAGCGATTATGAAGTTCGAGCTGTAAGCTTTCAGGGTCTTGGATACATGCACATGATGGTCGGAGCGTGGACGACATCTCTTCACCTGGATGTTCAGGTTCAGTGTGCCTCTTACTAATCGGTGATCGCTGCCGGTCTTAACCCTGATCACAGAAACATCACTGAAGATTTTCCGCTTTGTCGTCAAGATAAAGTCTATCTCATTTTTGGTGGATCCATCGTGGCTACTCCAGGTCCATTTCCTATGCGGCAGCTTTTGAAGAAGGAGTTCATCATAAATAGTCCCTCCAACTCCATGACGTTGGCCAGACGTTGCCCTCTAGGGTTCCTCTACCCAATATGCCCCACTCTCAGCTCATCGCCTAATGTATAGCTTCGCGTTAAAGCCCCCCATCAATACCATATAGTGAGTTTTAGAGGCATGTATGGCTCGTGAGATATCCTCATACAATGTCTCTATCTCGTCATCTGGGTGTGATGAGGTCGGAGCGTATACCTGAATGACCTTCAGTGAATACCGTTTGGTAATTCTGAGTATCAGGTATGCGACTCTCGGTGAGACACTCTATCCTCACTATATTCTTGATGAGGGGCTTGCGGACAATAAACCCAACACCACCCTGTGAGAGGTGATCACCCTCCCGGTAGTAGAACAGGTTACCGGATTTAAGGATAATCGTGTCCTCCCCCTCTCTTCGGACTTCTGATAATCCCATTATATCCCAGCGCAACCTGTCCAGATCTTCCTCCAGATCAATGAGCTTCTCCTCGTTCCTCAGAGTCCGTGTATTGTATGTTACCAGGTCCAGCCATCGGTGTTGGTAGCTGGATCTCTGCCGGAGACTCTTAGCACCCCTGCCCCACCGTTACCGTCACCGCTACCGTAGCCCGGGATATCGGGGCTGCCAGGACTTGAGGCCGTAGTTGTGTTTGTGTTGTCAAGTAGAGAGGTATTGCCGTAATCACCACGCTTGGCAGGCGGGTTGGTGATCGCAGTAGTGATGACGTATCACAGATGGGCGCTGCTGCCCGTCCCCTGGTGGTTTCCCTTAGTCGCCTTTTACAACACCCTCAGGATTGGAAGGGTTGGCCCTATTCTATGCCGAGAACCACACGGCAAATTATCTTAGTGTCTATTTTAGTTGCTGTTAAAGTCTCGGCATACTTACGGCTTTAATATCATATTTTTTTAATTTAATTTTTATATGATTGTGTTAAGACATTTTCATTGATGCTAAAGCTAAAAGTAGTTATTTGTTTGAATGGAGATTTTAATCTGTTACTTAATTCATAGAAGAGAGTAAAAATATACCGCTTTTTGTGAATTTATTCATTTTTTTACTTTCATACTATTATAAACCCTATGATCTATTGAATAAGAGTAGTTTTTCTACCGTGAATTAGGTGGCCGTTAACCAGAGCACTGGTGGACGAAAACTGAGTGAAAAGGCCGATAGCCGGTATATTTGCTATTTTTACGAATTTATATTTTTTTTTAATGATGTATCACTGATACGTCTATGAACGTTAGGTTTTATGAAACTAGACTATAGTAGGATGAAATGAAAATTTTATGAAATGTCTTGGGGTACAGCATCATGATAGAAATCAACTCTGAAGTCAACAAGTCGCTTAACTGGTCGATAGCCGGTATGTTTACCTATGCGACCTTATAAGCCATATACGGGAAGGAACGTGAGGAAAGTCCTTCCTTCGCTATGGGATCTCCCATTTAACTAATCATCAATATTTCTTTTGTTTTAAAATTACATATTTACTCGTAATAATATATACTTAAGTACCTATATAATAATAATAAATTATTAAAATGAACGTTGAAAATAATACTTAGGAGATAATTTTATCATACCTAGGTTTAGTTTGCTAAGTGCAATATAAAAGGGTTATATGTGTTACCCAAAGATTTTCATAGGGCATCGCGCCTCTACCCAGATGGATAATCCGCCTTACTAAAGCATGACATTTAATTTCACTCCGCTTGAGGGGCTCCCTGAGCAAATCGCTCTCAGTTCGTACCACAAACTAAGTAGAGATACTACGCATGTTCGTACTGCGCACGGCTGTCAAATACTGTCAATTCTGGCTTGTTTATTTCATGTTGCCATATAGGCGACTATCCTTCTGGACGTTTTAAATTCTTTGGTGTTACCCTATCCATGGTAACATATTAGCAGAGTAAATAAAGAACAACATTATTTCGTTTGCCTATATCCTGTCCCAGGATATTATTCTTATTCAGAATAGGTCCAATACTACCAAACTAACCTAGTGTCATTCATAGATTGGTATCTTCTATAATAAATGACATTTCAATAGGACACCGTTTACATGGATTTCAGTGAGGCATTTGACAATATCGATCATCGTATATCTTTAACATGTCTTTAACGAAGCGTACCTAAGTAGTTGTCAATAGGGCACACAATTATGAAAGCTAAAGCTAGCAACACAGGCCTTATTAAATTTTAGGTGACTTATGTCTTCTTTAGAACTAGTCTATGTAACAGTTTTTTGCAAAAGTTTGTTTAATAAAGTTTTATTATTTTATTTATTCTATCTTCTTGGGTATCACAAGGATGTTACTTAGTGCTCCTTTTATTAATTCTGCGATCGAGTAGGTAGGTATTTCATAACAACAAGCTTATACAGGATGTTTCAGTGATTAGCGACAGTAGAAGTTCATTTGGCACATTGAAACTTCATAACATAACTTCATAATCATCAAAACTTCATATTTGAACATTTCTCACGGTTTCTCTAAAAACCGTAAAAATTACTATTTTGGGAAATGTACAAAAATAGTTAATCTAAAACAACAAATATCATTTCTACAATAGGTAACTATGCTAAATGAATTACTATGCTCGCAAATCACTGAAATATCTATCCATATTGTTCTACGAAGGAAAAAAAAATAACTCGAAAATAAACTTTCCCGCCTTAACTGATGTTTAACTTAACGTCACATAAGAATAAGACTTCATAACTGCGATTCGGGGATGAGGGGAGAAACCGGCCGCTGTGCAGCGGTCACCAACCTATAGGTACGAGTATCTTATGAATCTTTATAAAACATGCGTCAAACGCGATTTTTATTTTTACAAAACTTTAAAAACTATTACTATGTTATTTTACGAGCATGATTTTATAATTGAATAGTGTTCTATACAAGGTAAATATCAACATTATCAACCTCCTTAGATTTGGCACAAATGTAGAACAACAGCCGGTATATTTGGATGTTTGACGTATTTAGACGAAATTATCTGTTCGATATTCTGTCTGATTTATATTGACAGAAAATCAAAAACAGAAAATACACCTGAGTATAGTAATCCTTTGATATAGTTACTGTATCAGTAATAAAAACTACTGACCGATGAAAGGTTATGTTTGGAGTCACAAACAACATACGTAGTACAAATACCTTTTGCCTGCACACACTTGCTTAGCCTCAACGGCACTGAGGTCAAACAATAAAAAATATGGGTACGCGAGCGAGATTGGGACAAAAAAAATACGCTTAGTCCTGCTCACACATACGTTTTGACATACAGTAGTACCTAACTGATATGGCTTACAGGTCGGTTAACGAAAGCTGGCACGTTCACAGTACTCATAAATTTGCAATCAGTCAAGTCTAATGGACGAATGCAAAAATAGACCACTCTATATTTATGAGCAGTAGCAAAAGCAAAACAATAACTGTCTCCTTCATACTCATAAGCTTGACTTTGCGCGAGAGAGACGGTGTAAATGTGTTGAAACGTGCCAGCTTTAGTTAACCGACCTGTACCGATGTACCTGCGCAGAAGATACATTTTCAAAGCGCGGGAGACTATTGGTCGGCAGCTGCCGCCATGTGTGTGGAGAGGCGTCACTTGCGAGTGAGACGGAACTAACAACTGCACTGTATTAATTTAAGAACCTCATAGTACCTAGTGATCTAAGGTTGATTGTAAGTTTAAGCATTCTTTCGTTAATCTTCGGGGCCATACTTTCTTTTCTGTGCGAACGAAGATTCACGACGCGCGACGCGCCTTATCAGTTGGGTATTACTTGTACGTATCTCGCTTTCGTATTGCTACCGATAATTCTCCGTCTACAGGTTAGAGGCACGATGCCCTATGTAAATCTATGCTTCAGATAGAAACCGTAGATACCTACGGTATCTACCAACTTTAATCTGTGACCGACCTGACCAAGAATCTTATAAATATACATGTAAGATTCTTGGACCTGACTACTGACCAATATTTTTATCATCTGTGGACAACTAATCTTTTTTGACAGAATCTGTCATTTTTAAATACATTTCATATAATTTCACATTATAACAATAAAAAATATACGAGACAAGTTGATAGATGATAGAGTTTATAAGATTTCTTCATTCAGCTGTTGCAGTGTATTGCGTAAATAAATAAAACATTACGACAATAATTTATATACAAACATTGAAACAACAGACCCACTTCATTTATCTTTGGTAAAACATTACCTAAAGAGATTCGTTTGTAAAACATTTTATTATACGTTATGGACCAAGAGAGACCCGAAAGCAGTTCAAATCATGGAAAGAGGACGAGGCCATTGCTTTTGCAGCCTAGTCCGAAGATTGCCAGAGTTTCTGCGTATGCCAATTCATCGTCCAGTGGGGTGTTGAAAAATTCCAAAAAATTTGGCCCTAATTCACCCAAAAAGACAACTGTTTCGTATAATAAGAACGATGTCCCTCCACCTGGGACACTAGTGCCTGATAAGCATGTACGTAAGGCTGGCCCTTATTTGCTGGGACCAAAACTTGGACCCAGTCCTGTAAAGAGTATTGTTCAGTGTTTAGCCAGAAAAGAGAGGACAGACGAATTTTATCAGGTAAATTCTTACTTGCAATAAACTAATGCGAAAATGGTGTATGACATCTTTATGGTTAAACCTCAGTGGATTGTTAGACTGGCTGAGTATGAAATATTAGTATAATTCGCTAAAAGAGCAGCTCGATTGGGGAAGTTCCTCCACCTTACAGAATACCGCAGCCAAATAACTTTATATCGTGTAAAGTTGTGTTCCTGCGCGTGAGTAAGGTTGCCAGAGCTCATAGGGGAGGGGGGATAGGTCGATAACATGTGAGTGATGCTTCGTGTGTTGTAAGCGTCTATATGGCTACGGTAACTGCTTACCATCAGGCGGGCTGTATGCTTGTTGACTAAGTTGTATAAAAAAAAAAAAGATTTGGATTCAGAGAAGTGGCTTGAAAATTGACCAATATGATACAATAATGCCCATTTATTGATGTTATATCTATAAACTATTTTCCAGGTGAAAATCTTGACATTAAGAAATGAAGGACAGCCCGAAACTCAAGATGACAGACAAGGAAAGATGCTGCTACACACGGAGTACTCATTGCTATCATTATTGAAGGACCAAGAAGGTGTTATACATCATCATGGATTGTTTAAGGTCACTTGGTTCATATCTTATTACTTATGATTCTTATATTGGGAATGTGGTTGTAATGTATTCCATCGAAACTAGACAATTTTAAAGGTCTATGAGAAAACAAAGTTTGGGAATCTCAAATCAAAGTCATTTATTAAATTTAGGCCCTGTTATGAATGTAACACACAGTTGAATTTACCATCTGTTCGAAATAAACTTAACCTGAGAAGACTCCGTCAAGAAACTCAGCAAGGCTATTTTTATTTTTTTTAGTTGTTGAAGATCTTTTCATATTACACCTTTTTTCCAAATACTTATACAATATACTATATGCTTATTCTCACTTAGCCAGGGGGGATGCAAGTGCAGAGAGAAGCTACTACAACCATATATTCTTGTCTTCCACTTAATGAGCCACCTTATAATTGCATTAACCCAAGGAAGGGCAATGACATTTATTATGTTTAAAATCTATTCCACCAATTCCCCACCACCAGCAATGCACTCTGATCTGATCAAGGACACACGAAACATTTTGATGCAGTGATTGGTTGCTACTGTTATTAATCAGTGCAAAAGCACTTACTAGTTGCGGAATTGGATTTTTCGATATTACTACACTATGAGGCACGAATGGTGAGCACAGATAGGCAAGTATAAGCAAGTATAGTGGGGGCAAGCTCTCGCATGTATAGTTTTGGCCAAATCTCAGTAGTGCAGCTTGGCACTCCCTTCTTCATTCCACCAAACAGACCGAAAAATTAACTACTGCGCAGGTGTCGATCTGTGCTCACCACTCATGACTCACTCATGGTTCATAACATTTCTGAGCATTTTGTTTTTTGAATGATTGAAATCCATGTCGAAACAATAACTAAGGTAGTGTAAGCGAATATATCGGCCTTACAGGGATCCCGTGAGTGTGGGGGCCCGGAACTGTTTATTAACTTGTCCTTGCCAATAATAAAATAAAAATAAAATAAAATAGCCTTTATTTTTCACAAGTCCGAGGTTAGCAATATAAAAAGTTTTGCAATATAAAATGTTTTCACAATATATCTCTGACTTCCGAGTGCTTTTTGGCAAAGGCCTCCTCTAACTGACGCCAGTGGACTCTGCTGCCACTTTTGTCCAGAATGGTCCCAAAGTTTGACGGATTTCGTCCTCCCACCTTCTTGGCTGACGTCCTCTCTTACGTTTGCCATTTCTGGGGTACCAAAGAGTCACTCGCTTGCTCTATTTGTTTAAATTGCATCTCAGCATTGTCCTTGCCAATAATGAATCATAACTTTTCAGGATTACGCTTTAGAAGAAGTCCCGAACCCACGAGGTCCAGGGATGGTTTACACAGGGCGGGTCCGCCAACGTCTCTTCCTCGTCTTAGACTGCGTAACTTCCCACCAATTTAGTGAAAAGGGCAATGAACTGATTAATCTACAACAATATGTGACAAAGGTCAAGAAGGTCCCTGAGAAAGAAGCTATATTGATATTCTATGATATTGTTAGGGTTGTCGCAAATTTACATAAGGTAAGATATTTAAACTTTTATCTAAGCAAAAATATTGAGATAAAGGCCAGTGGTAGTGACTTCAAATGCTTTTAGGACTTTTATGCCATGGAGTCGGTAAGCAAGCGTACGGCCCGCTGATGGTAAGTGGTTACCAGCCATAAGGATGCTTGCAACACACGAGGCATCACTCTCGCGCAATCGACTCTTCCTCCTCCCCAATGAACTCTGGCGACCTTACCACATGCAAGAACTTAACAAAGTTATTTGGCTGCGGTATTCTGTAAAGTGGGTGGAGGTACTTCCCCAGTCGAGCTGCTCTTTGAGCGAATAAACGCTATGCTCTACCTCTCTTAAAATACCTACATAGTCAAATTTGACGGGCCAGTTGGCGCAGTTGGTTCAAGACTTCATCTGCAGAAGAGTTCAAGACTCCATCTATTACGCAGCAGGTTGTGGGTTCGATTCCCACAGAGGACATGCATTTGTGTGCATGAACATGTATGCATGTCCTGAGTCTGGGTGTAATTATGTATGTATTTACAAACAAAAAGTAGTATAGTATATGCAACATATCAGTTATCTGGTTTCCATAGTACAAGCTCTGCTTAGTTTGGGTTCACATGACTGTGTGTGAGGAATGTCCCAGGATATTTATTTATGTTATTTTACCAATTTTCAGAGAAACATAGTACACAGAGACCTCAAGCTAGGCAATATAGTGTTGAATCAGAGGACTGGTCGCGTCATCATCACTAACTTCTGCCTCGGAACGCATCTCGGCAGCGATAGAGATTTACTTAAAGATCAGAGAGGTAACATATTTTTTATCAGTATGCTAGTTTTTGCCCTGCGGTTTCACCCGCGTTCCCGAGGCTGTTTTCCCGGCATAAAAAGTATCATAATAGTGTCGCGACGACACGTCGTCTTTTGCTGCTTCATGTATTCGGTTACTTACTTGCACCTTAAACCCTACACTTTTAAGGCGATGATAGCTCAGTGGTATACTGGATACCAGGACGACGGTCTCAGGTAGGTCTCTGGTAGGGTACTTTGTAGTACCCATCTGGCGGGCTACCACCCTTAAGATGACAGCTGCACAGTTCCTTCTAGTCTTTGTGTGCTCATGCATGCACAGGCATATACACAAATAAAATAAAAGTCATAAAACCCAGACAATGGGCTAGTTTCCTGAACAAATCTATTTAGTCAATCATATACATTATCAAAAAATATTTGACACGTATTTATTCTTTTGTCAATTAAACAAAAAAAAATACGTAGACATGGTTTGTTGAAGTTCCGCGTGACGTCACGGTGTGGTACACTTTTTAGTAACAAGTGACGTCACGAGCCCCCACTGCCCAACTTGACTTACTTGACTTATGATCCTGTGTCCCCTAGATGGGGCAGAGGGCGTCCACAGAAACTCTCCAACCCGATCGGTCTTGAGCTTCGCGCTTGATCTCGCTCCAAGACTTCCCGATCTTCTTCGCTTCGTCAAGCACAGTGCGTCGCCAGGTTTGTTTGGGACGGCCACGCTTTCGTTTCCCCTGCGGATTCCAATCCACTGCCCAACTTAGTCGCACTTTATCTTCGTCAATTGTTAATGATTTGGTAAAGCCAAAAATACGTGTCCAATATTTTTTGATAATCTAACTGACGGACTAATTAGTTTTTTTTTTTAACTAACCTATTTAAATTATTATTTCCAGGTTCCCCAGCATACATATCTCCAGATGTATTAATGTGCAAGCCGTACTTGGGCAAGCCGTCCGACATGTGGGCCCTGGGCGTGGTTCTGTACACCATGTTGTACGGACAGTTTCCCTTCTGCGACACCAGTCTAGCGCAGTTGTTCAGTCGGATACAGGCTGCCAATTATAATATACCACCGTGAGTATATGATTACTAGCTCTCCGCCCGCGGTTTCACTCGCGCCCCCTTCTTTACCACCTTAGGAATTGTATTAGGATCAACCACAGACATAAATCTAAATAGATAACGCAAGTCCCTCCATATTGTCACAAGATTGATTTAGTTAGGCTGGCATTAGACTTTTAACGTGAAAATGAAGCTATCCTATTTGTCAGCTAAACATATTCCTCGTTACACATCTCTGGTGGAACGCTCCACCATGCTACCGCCATCAGGATCCGCCACGCTATGGAAAGAGCTATGCTCGGAGTTTCTTTGAAGGATAGAATTCGCAACGAAGTCATCCGACAAAAAACCAAAGTGACCGACATAGCTCAACGAATTAGCAAGCTGAAGTGGCAATGGGCCGGTCACATCTGCCGCAGAACCGACGGTCGATGGAGCAGACGAGTCTTAGAGTGGAGACCGCGTCTTGGCAAACGTAGTGTGGGCTGACGATCCCCAGCCCGATGGACTGACGACCTCATAAAAGTGTCCGGACTGGGCTGGATGCGGGTGGCTAGAAACAGGAAGGAGTGGCGCGCTCTGGGAGAGGCCTATGTCCAGCAGTGGACTTAAGAAAGGCTGATGATGATGATGATGATGATGACATCTGGTGGACATGCAGCCTTATGCGAGTTCCCTTTCAGCGAGAAACTGTTTCAAGAGAAGAACATTGTGCCCCATTTTTGACACACGAAGTACATACACTCGCGGTATCTATTTAGATGGATATCTTTGTGACCAAAACTGAATTCTCAAAAAAATATTTTTTACTTTTCATACATTATGATCGAGCAAGGTTGACCTTTTGTTAGAAAACTAATTTTTTTTTTAGACTTCTGTGTTGGTCTCATAGTAAAAGTTGTTCAGCACGACTTATCCAACGTAGGTTTTGAAAATATGCCATCTCGAAATCTCCACCCGGTATAAAAATGAATTAGAAATAGGTACATACATTGAATTAATGAAAAAGACGTTACACACACTACCATGCGTTTGACATACACACATGTCAAACTGAGAAGAATGTCAAATAAAATCATAATGTCATAGTTATAGTTTGTTTATTATATAAATACGTGAAGATAATTTATTAAAACTTAAAAAAATTATACGGTTGAATTTCAACTACTACGGGCCCACTAGTATTGGTGGATGGTGTATTTGACAAAGTCTTATATTGAGATAAATCACTCATTACTCGAGTTATTAAACTTTTTACGAAATAATTTTCCAAGAATAATTATGTACTCGGAGTCTCGGAGAGTACATTATTCATTTCATACCGTCAAAATGTTCTAAATGTATGCCAAAATCTTCAGACCCCTTTTGCAAACCGGTAAGCAATTAGGTCCATCCAACGGGAGTCAGAAACTAGTGAAGTTTTAGAAGCAAAACTATGTACTGCATTTTGAACTTTATCCGTATTGTGTAAAGTGCAAAAAGTATAAACGATTGTTATTTCAGTGATGGCAACTCGGTACAAGTGTCGGATAACACAGTGTTCCTCATACAAAGGTTGCTAGTTAAAGATCCTAAACACAGGCTACTGGCTGACGAGGTGAGTGAAACTCACAAAATTATTAAGATAATCTTTAAAAAAAAAAGGTTATATCTTTCTGACGGGTTCGATTACCACACAGGACATGCATTTGTGTGCATGAACATGTCTGCATGTCCTGAGTCTGGGTGTAATTATGTATATTAAGTATGTATTTAAACAAAAAGTAGTATATGTATTATATCAGTTATCTGGTTTCAATATCACAAGCTCTGTTTAGTTTGAGATCAGATGACCGTGTGTGAGGAATGTCCCAGGATATTTATTTATTATTTATCCAACAGGTACTAGATCAACTATCAAGCATTATAGCGAGTTATGTGAACGTGCCAAATCCACCCGAGGACTTACAAGTGGTGCCAGATATTCCACTGGACGAGGAAAAGGACAAAGCCAACAACAACCAGTCCTCCATAGAGGTGGACAGGAAACCTTTCATATCTATACCTGAGACTAGCGGGGAGAGGACGCCTAACTCTGCTGTGAGTATTATCTTACTTTCCTAAAATTTTAATAAATGTAACGTATAATGTTTTAATGATGAGTATGGGACTCATAAAACGTTATTTTACTAATATACTGTTTAAAGGGTCACGTAAATAACGTCACTCTATTGTCATTGTCAAATAATGTGACATTATTTACGTGACCATTTAAACAGTATATTAGTTAAATAGCGCTTTATGAGTAAAGGGGGGTAGAGCGTAGTGTTTAGGCGGGCCATGCGCATGATAATTACCAATCCACATGTATAGTAGTACCCAACTAATATGGCTTACCGATATACCTGCGCAGAAGACACATTTTTAAAGCGCGGGAAATGCTATTGGTCGGCAGCTGCCGCCATGTGTGCGGAGGGGCGTCACTTGCGAGTGAGACGGAACTAACAGCTGCACTGTATAATGAAACTTATAGTAGTGGTCTATGGTTGATTGAAAGTTTTGAGCATTCTTTCGTTAATCTTCGGGCCATACTATCTTTTCTGTGCGAACGAAGATTCACGACGCGCCTTATCAGTTGGGTACTACTGTAAAGCTTTGTAACAATTGAGGGGGCAAAGCGGTCGAAATGTATTATTTTTTTACTGTGTATAGGCCTATGTTTGACCACAATCTCACCATGGTAAGTGATGATGTGGTGAGCACACAAAGCCTAGAAGGAATTGGCTCTCAAGTGCAGCTGTCGGAACACTCCGATAGGTGCTTGGCGACAGATTTTCAACTTGAGGGCGGTAGCCAATCAGGTGGGTACTACGAAGTAACGTACCACCGTGCTATGGTTTCCTCACGATGTTACTTCACCGAAAGCTCAAGCTCATTGTAGATTTCGAACCCGGGACCTTCGTCTCGGCATCCGACGTCACTACCACTGAGCTATCATCGCCTTCACAAGTTAAGTTGAATTCCTTCATTCTAGGAGGAGCTAGGAGTATACTGCGTGCCGTTGCCAGACTTCCTCGCTCTAAACTTCCCCTCCCCGAGCCGCGGCCAGAACATCATTATCCATGGGTCCCACTCCCATTCCCACTCCCACGCTCACGTGGAGTCGGCCCTCCCCCTACCCCTCCCCCTCACCCCCAATCCCCACCAGACCCAAAGACAGATCACCGTGCAAAGGATCGCTAGAGACGCAAGACCTTTGCAGCCTTGTGAAATTGCCAGGTACTTTACTTAAGCCGATTAATTACTTACTTTTAATATTTTTCTTTTATGTCCTTTTTGCTTTGTTGTGATCTGCAGCCT